>CM033437.1:16463099-19408099 GCA_019425775.1 Rafetus swinhoei | reverse complement strand
GCAAATTGTGGCTTTGGTTTCCTAACAATTTGATGCTGCATAATTATCTAAATCAAAAGTTTCAATTTGAGAGAAGGCATTCTCAAAAGAGACTATCCAGGCAAGTTGCTGCCTTGAACACGTGTATGCGTATGCATGTACAACATCAAATTAATACAGAGTGTCCTTTCCTGTTGCTATGTGTATGCACACATATGTTGGGGGGAGGTAGGGAAATGTTAAAGCAATCAGAACTGGGCTTTCTTCTTTCAAACAAATTAGTTATGTACATACTTCCTGAGTAAATAGTATCATATAAATATTTATACCTCATATGTGGTCTCATAACTCAGGGGATGAATATAGATCCTACAGATGGAGAATAATTTGATTTATTCCAGCAGCCTGACACCATTTATGGAAGGGGGGAACATCAGTAGACTCCAGACACATGAAAGTAAGCCAAAATAGACCTATCTAAAGTGAGTGGGGCGGAAACTCTGAAAAACCTTAACTCAAAAGCAGTATTTTTTTCTGTTTAAATAAAAAAGTCACTGAGTGAGGGTTCCCACTGGAGCTGTCTGTAAGTCAGCCTCTTTAATGTGCAGTCACATGATTTTGTATTTTTGCAAATTGCTAAAAAAAAAATAGATTCTTTGCTGAGTACCAAGGGATGTTGGAATGGTGACTTCACCTCCACAGAGACTTGATAAAAAACAACAACAAATGGTCTGGTAGCACTTTATAGACTAACAAAACATGTAGATGGTATCATGAGCTTTCGTGGGCACAGCCCACTTCCTCAGATAACTTGGCTACCCCCTGAAGCTCAGAGACTTGGTAGGTTGTCTTCTGTGCAATTTAGAGATTTAACTAATTTGTGTTTGTGTACATGCACAAGTTTGATAAGTTGTGAGACACACTTCAATATTTTTAATAATAAATTGAGTGCTGTTGAAAGGTGCTGGACTGGCAGCCCTAGAAAATCAAGTCCTCTATTTTGTAGCCATAGGATAGATACAGCCAGGTAGTAGTAATGCAAGCTTGCACTTCACTAACCATGAAGGACAACCTGTGTAGGTAGGAAAGGAGTTCATGCTACAGATTTGAAATGCCATCCTATGCTGGGTGTCAATGGAGGCCTGTAAACAGCTTAAGTCCCATAGACTTCCATGAGCATCCTGGATTTTAAGTCCAGGAGATTCCATCACTAGTCAGACCTGCTGCCTCATACCAGCCAGATGATTTCACTCAGGGATTCCTGCATCAATCCCTGTAAATTATTCCGGTGGTCATTTATCTTCACTGTTAAAAAAATTTACCTTATTTCTAGTCTGAATTTTATCTAGCAGTAATTTCCAGCCATGGGATCTTGCCATGCCTTTCTGTGCTAGTGTGTACACTAGTCTGCTATCAGATTCTTTCCCCCATATAGATACCCACAGATTGTGATCAAGGAACCCCACAACTTTCTCTAAAATAAATTAAATAGATTGAACTCCTTTAAGTCTGTCACTGTCTCTAGAAAGGCTACCAGCAAAGGGTCACGTCTGCTTTTTCGGAACAATTTCCGAAAAAGTGGACATGTTTTTTCGTCATCCCGGTAATCCTCATTGTATGAGGAAGAAGGGATGTGTCGGAAGAGGAAGTTTTTCTGAAATTTAGCCCCGTGCAATTTGTGTATCTTTTTCTGACTTTTCTTTGTAGTGTAGACGTAGTGTAGACATAGCCTTAGTGTCTTATGTGAGTTGAGCTTGCGTCCACAAGGTAAGACAATCAAATTGCTCTTCCTCATACACCATGTCCTACAAGCACAGCGAGCTCTTCCCTGTTAAGTATTTATTGCTGATCTTTTCTCTTTAGAAGAATCAGCATGTTTCTTAAAAATGAAAATTGAAGACAGTAGAGAACACTGGAAAATATTATGCTGTCTCTGTGGAATGCAATTTCTTTTCTTTCCTCTTTACCCTTCTCATGTTAGAAGAATGCAGTGCTGAAAACGTGAAAATTTAAAACAAAAATTGTAAACGAGCTGCATTTTGTTACACCCCCTTTCTTTTCTGCGCCTTTGAACAAGCAGCCAAGTTTCTTTGTGCTGTTAAATGCTTTTACCTGCTGTGTCCAAGTCAAAAGTTAAATAATGTGTGAATGGATGTAAGAGGAAAACAAGACACAGAGAGAGCAAGAGTTCCTCATACAACAAGGTAATTGTTACACTCCTGGAAAGAAGTTCCTCTTTTCTGTGCTTGAAGTCTTGACAGATAAAGCTGATGTCAATTACCTGCTTGTTTCTTCCTGTAAATACTGCTTGATGTATTCCTTTCTACCATGAGTAGCTGCTCTAGTGAAGCTGAAGAGACTATTCACCGGATGTTTTAGAGGGGTAGCTGTTTTAGTCTGTTTCAGGAAAAAGCCAGAAGGCGTTCAGTGGTACCTTAAAGACTAACAAATTTGTTGGTGCATAAGCTTTCGTGAGATACAACTCACTTCCTCAGATGCTTGAAGTGAAAGAAAGGAAAGGATACAGAGATGGAAGTGTAACATCAATACTAATTAAATCGGGGTGGATGTGGCCCACCCCCAACAGTGAAGAGACGGTGAGAGTATCTGAAGAGGAAATCACTTATAGTAAGGAGAGAGCCATTCTAGGTCTCTATTTATAGCACCTTATTCATAGCACTAGGGGCCAGGTGCTTAAAGATGCAGGAAGGACTCCAGGTGCTTATGAAAATCCCACTAGGCACCTATCTGTGTGTTTAGGCATCTAAATACCTTACAATAATCATGCACTACTGACATCATTAGGAGCAGTATCAGGCCACGTGCCCATTGGTAGTTGCTTGTGGTATCAGGCTTTTCACTGGCCACAAGGATTACTTAGATGACATTGGGAAGATGAAAGGCCTGGAGTATTGACTAAGAGTAAGGTTTCCAAAAGCACATACTAATGGACTAGCATTAGGTCAGTGCTGAGCACATCCCTAAATCCCATCCTAGCTATAGATAATAGCTTGGAGCATTTTGCATCTGCTATAAGAAAATACCTAAGTAAAATTGTTTTTAAAAAAACAGAAGTGTTTGTGGAAATGACTTCTTGAGAAGGATAAGTAACAGACACATACACACCACACCTCTGAACTCAATGGGTCTGTGGGCTTGCCTGTACCACATGCAAAAATGTGTATGGCTGTGCCTACGGGAAGTAGCAACCTCCTGCAAAACTTGCCAACAGGAGAAAGCTATGTTAGTTAACTAAATAGAGTAATTAATGCATCTTTTCTTCTCGGTGGTTGTTTGCTGTTCTTTAGCATTAGAAAGCTTTTGCAATTAAGTTCAATAAGTTTCCATTAATGTACAGCTGCCTGGTCCAATTTGCTCATTTAAATCACCATTGTGCTGTTTGGAAAGTCAAGCACTGCAGGTGATGTTAGACTGAAATCTATATACAACTTCTGCAAACCCATTTCCTTGGTCTTAATTAACAAATAAACTTTATTCTTCTTTTAAAGTATTGTGATAAAGCCTCATCTGCAGATGAATTGGGTTAGTTTAAGTTGTAGTATCTGGAAAGTAACTCAAATACTTTCTGGATGGACTGTATTTTTAACAGACAACCTATCCAAAATTCTCAATTACTCAGGTCAGTCTTTACTCACTGGCTGCGTCTAGACTGGCAAGATTTTGCGCAAAAGTGGCTGCTTTTGCGCAAAATCTTGCCGCCTGTCTACACTGGCCACTAGTATTTGCGCAAGAACACTGACTTTGTAATGTACAAAATCAGTGGTTCTTGCGCAAATACTTTGACGCTCCCGCTCAGGGGGATAAGCCCTCTTGCGTAAGTATTCTTGCGCAAGAGGGCCAGTGTAGACAGCCACCTTAATTTCTTGCGCAAGAAAGCCCGATGGCTAAAATGGCCATCGGAGCTTTCTTGCGCAAGAGAGCGTCTATACTGGGCACGGATGCTTTTGCGCAAAAGCAAATCTTTTGCGCAAAAGGACATGCCAGTATAGATGCTCTCTTGCGCAAATACTTTACATGGAAAAACTTTTCTGTGAAAAGTATTTCCGCAAAATCATGCCAATCTAGACGCAGCCCCCCGATTTATCTGCTTTCCACAACCAACTTACATTTCATGTTGATAAATGTAAAGTAATGCACACTGGAAAAATAATCCCAACTATACATACAATATGATGGGGACTAATTTAGCTACAACTACTCAAGAAAGAGATCTTGGAGTCATTGTGGATAGTTCTCTGAAAACATCCACTCAGTATGCAGCAGCAGTCAAAAAAGCAAATAGAATGTTAGGAATCATTAAAAAAGGGATAGAGAATAAGACAGAGACTATCTTAATGACTCTATATAAAACCATGGTACTCCCACATCTTGAATACTGCATACAAATGTGGTTATCTCACCTAAAAAAAGATATATTGGCATTGGAAAAGGTTCAGAAAAGGGCAATAAAAATGATTAGGGGTTTGGAACAGGTCCCATATGAAGAGAGATTAAAAAGACTTGGACTTTTCAGTTTAGACAAGAGGAGACTAAGGTGGGATATGATAGAGGTCTATAAATTAATGACTGGTGTGAAAAAAGTGAATAAGAAAACGTTATTTACTTATTCCCACAATATAAGAACTAGGGGTCACCAAATGAAAGCAATAGGCAGCAGGTTTAAAACAAACGAAAGGAAGTTTTTCTTCGCTCAGCCCACGGTCAACCTGTGGAACTCCTTGCCAGAGGATGTTATGAAGACTAGGACTTTAACAGGATTCAAAAAAGAGCTAGATAGATTCATGGGGATTAGGTCCATCAATGGCTATTAGCCAGGATGGGTAGAAATGGTGTTCCTAGCCTCTATTTTTCTGGAAATGGATGACAGGAGAGGGATCACATGATGATTAATTCTCTTGATAAGTTTTCTTGAGTAATGTACCCGATTAATTAGATGCTAAAATCTAAAATGAATTGTTAAATTTATTCATCTAAATTTGGTGAATTTGATTATGTATTGTATCTATTTTATGACTTTTAAAACAAACTTTGTATTTGTGGATAATCTAAGCACTACACCCAGAGGTACAGAGACTCTTGACTTGTTTATTGTGTAATTTTTAACATTAGCTTTAATTAAAATGTTACATGTTTGTATGGATACGAATAGACAAAATTGAAAATGCTGTAAGAGCCTCCTTTGTGCTTCTCTTTCTGGTGCATGGTAATGAACAGCCTTTCTGTGGCACCTTTCTTCCAAAGATCCCAAGCACTCTGGAGGCATTAAGTCTCACAACTGCATTATTATTGTCCCCCTTTTACAGAGGAAAAGAGAAACTGAGGAACAAAGAAATTCAGTGTATAACTTACAGCAAATCTCATGGCAAATCAGTGGCACAGCCAAGAAGAAGAACCTAGGAGTCCTGACTCCCAGTCCCTGCTATAACCACCACTTTTCTTCCTTCGGTTTAAAAAAAAAAACTGAATTGGCCATACTGTGTAGCTGGGAGAAAACAGTCCATTTACACCAGCACTGGCAGTAACATTTACAATTAGTAAAAGAGATGGGTTGGAGGGAAGAATTTTATTTAGTCAGCTTTGGGACTGTGCACAACTCAATGGTTTGGGAGCCCATTAAAACCTGTTCCCCTTAGCCCCCCAACTTCAGTTCATACTCTCCAAGCTTCATTCTGAATTTTGGGTTCCAGAGGAAAAAAAAAATCAAAGAGAAACTCAACCAAAACTTCCAAACTTTGCTTGATTGTCAGATGAAACTACACGTTTAGCATGGTTTCCACCAGCAGCTGTAAATGGGACTTGAGGCCAACTTGAGACTTTGATCAGATCTGGTGAGTCAAAGTTTCAACTTTATACACACCTCCCCTCCAAACTCAGGTGAGCTTTACCTTGATTGGGCTTCACAGTGATTTTGCACATGACTTCAGCATTGCCATGCAGCATAACACTTCGGCATTATTTTTCCTGCCTTCAGTTTTGATTGTCAGGGCAAAGACTGTGAGCCTGATTCTGCATACTAGTGTAAATCACAAGTTAGCTACTCATGTCAATGGAGTAACACTAGTGTAAAACGAGTGTGATAGATATAGCTCTAATAATAATCATGCATTCTGCCTCTCCAACTAGTTAAACAAATCATACAGAAAATGTGCAAATAAATAAACAATGTGACACACTGCAACAAATTTATATTCCAGTTACCTTCAAGACTTCTTAGAAAAAAACACGTGTTTTTTTAAAAATATTTCTTTTGGCGGTTTGTTCATGGAAGAGTAGTGGGGCCTGAGATGGCACAGGGGCTAAATGAATAACACCTGTGGTGATAGTTACAAGGTTAGCTGCCATTGTAAATATTTCTAGGAAGCTTGGCAAAATAACAGAACAAAATGTTATTGAATTAGGTCTCAGATAATTTGAGTGATTTTGTTTCCAAGAGACCAAATACATCACAGGTTATTTACCTCTTTCAATCATGCACACATACAAAGTCAGTTAATACAAGGTATTTGAGTCCAGAAGGCCAAATATATATTATATCCATTTAGTTGCAATCCTGTAAACATTCCAGTCACTGTTCTAAATGCTGGAGGGATTTCAGAAATGCTTATTTCACTGTATACTGAAAGGCTAAAAACAGAGGGCCATATTGTGCCATTGGTTTTTAAACAGAACTCCCTAGGCATTTTTTAGGGTCCAAAAAAAAAAAATGTGCTTAAAAATGATGGTGCAGACACAGCTTTCCATAGAACTTAAGTATTAGGAGCCTGATCATCAGCTAGTGTAAATTGGCACTGGAGCTATACTAATTTACACCAGCTAAAGATGTGATCCTTCACAAGAGTAAATATGTCGATGGTGAGGATAGGAGCATACTGTAACTTCACTCGGGGGTTGTCTGCGCTACTACTAATGTTGGCAAAACGTGCATCGCTCAAGGATGTGAAAAAAACACCCCAAGTGACGCATTTCGCCAGCCTAGGCACTCAAGTGCACGGCGCTCCTATCAGCATAAAGCGGTGGTTCTCAAACTTTTTTGCTCATGGCCCACTCCACTCAATGCAGACCTTTCCATGGACCATTAGCCAGCTACCTATGCTGACAAAATTGGTGCAGGAGAGGGTGGGGGTGCGAGGGCTGGGTGGATGGAAGGGTGCAGGAGTGAGCTGAGGGGGTCTGTGCATGAGGGAGGGTGCAGGAGCGGGATGGGGGTGGAGGGTCTGTGTAGGAGGAGTGTGTGTGAGCAAGATGGAGGTAGAGATCTGGACATGAGGGGGATGGGGGACACTTCTCTGGCTCTGCACCCCCTGCCACTTCCTGGCACTGCCCCCCTGCTCCCATTAGCCGGGATTCCAGCCAATGGGAGCAGAGGGAAAGCCTTCAGGTGAGAGGTTTCCTGCTCTACTGTTCCCCCAGCCAGAGGGAGAGGAAACGACAGGGCATGGAGTCACTTTCTGCTCCTGCAAACTGGAACCAGTCTGTGAGGCTTGGGGCTACCCCTCCCACAGCGGGAAGCCGGCACTGGCGCTCCAAACTTGCAGAGGGGAGCGCAGGGCTGGAGTGCCAGCGTGTGCTCCCTGCTGCAGGAGCAGCCAAGCCCCAAGCCCGTGGCCCATCTGCAAGATGGTCGCAGACCGCACTTTGAGAAGCACTGGCACAGAGCAATGTTACAGCAGCACAACTGCACTGGTGCAGCTGTGACGCAGTACGTGCGCTAGTGTAGCCATGGTTTGGTTTGTAGAGTCTGTGTATTTTTCTAACGTAACGTTGCATTCTCTTTCAATTAGAAATTACCCATTTGATCTCATTTTTCCCAGTATATTTTACATTTTAGTCCCAGTCAGGAAATCGAAAGCATGCATCAGTGGTGGGTTGACATGAAAGATAACAGTTCTTAAGTGGTGAAGCTACTGTTAGTCCAGGTTCTAAAGAATGGACCGGTGTAACTAAATTGACATGCTAACACCAGTGCACATTTTCTTAACAGGGGGGAGCCGGCAGCCATGGTGAACTCCTGGGCAAGATGAGGGGCTGGCTCTGCGCTCCCAGAAGGGGCAGCGCCTTGGGTCGAAGGGGCGGATCTAGGCAGCCTCCACAGCCCTTAGAGCTGCCCAGAGTGCTCTGTACCCCCCCCCCCCCCCCATCCCCATAGAGCTGTCTGGAGCATTCCACATGGTGCTCCAGCAGTGATTTAAGGGATCTGGGCATCACTGACACTCGGGAGACCTGGCCTTTTAAAATCACTGGGCCCCAGGATAGTTGCCCCTTTTGCCCCTCCCCCATAATGGGTCTGTTTCTCAATATAGACTTGACCTTGTGTGTTGTGCATCACTGTGTGTAGCTCTCTGGTAGGGTGGGGTTTTTTTGTTTTTGAATGATTCAACAGATGGCAGGTTGGTATAATGACTATTGCAGGCTCAGTGGAAATCTGGCTTGGAATCACACAAGACCAAAGTCAGGGCTCTCAAACATCACTATAATTTTCAGGGTTGGGAAACCTACGGCCCAGGGCCGGATCTGTTGTATGTGGGGAGAGCCCCGAGCTTCATGGGCTGGAGTCAGGCAAGCCAGAGCCAGATCTGACCCACAGGCTCTGTTTGGTGGGGGAAGGAAGTGGCTCCACGCGCTGCTGCTCCCCCTCCTTCTCCCTCTGGCTAGGGAAACGGCAGTGCAGCAAAGCTCTGCATGGAGGCTTTTCCCCCGCTGCTTCCGATTGGCCATAATCATGTCCAATAGGAGCAGCAGGGGACACAGAGCCATGTGTGTTCCCGGGGAGCTGTGCCAGGAAAGCGCCCCCTCATCATCCAGACTCTGCACCCCCATCTTGCTCCTGCACCCTCCTCCCACCCAGACCCTCACCCAGGGGCGGATGAGAGTTTTGCGGGGCCCACGGCATGGGGCCTAATGAAGCGCGGGGCCCATGGCAACACAATTTTGCGCATGCGCCACGGCCACAGCCGACAGGTAGTAGCACGTGCACGGGGCCTATTGAAGCACGGGGCCCAGGGCAGCCGCCCTGCTCTATATCCGCTGCTGTCCTCACCCTCACTTTGTTCCTGCACCCCCAGCTTTTGCTGGCACAGAAATGCCACCAAAAATCACATCCCTAACCAATTTTTCCATCCACATGCAGAATAAATTTTGTTATGTGCACTGAGGCATGTGCAAATGTGTACCACAAGTAGAAACACATGGTGCTGACTGCACTCTGACAATCAGCTGGGCAGCATTTGAATCTTTCATGGGCGGCTGCCCAAGTGATCAGCTTATAGGGAACACTGCCCCTAACCAACATTGTTGTACTGACAGAGGTTTTAGTGTAGATTTGGCCTGAGAGACAGTTCTTGCCCCCAGAGAGTTTAGAATCTTAACAGGCATGGCAGATGAAGGGGAGTGGGAAACAGTTACAAGAGACTACAGGTTGAACCTCTATAGTCCGGCACTAAATCCAGCATGATTTTAGCTAGCTGGATGTCCACCTACCATGGGTGCGGCCAAGTTTCCCGAGGTCCCATAAAGTTTGTTTAAAGCCACCAGTCCTGTCTCTCAGTGTTCTGTGCTGTTATTTAGCTCTAATTTATCCCTAAATGTCTTCTAAGAGCCCAGTAAACAATGGAAGGGTACATCTACACTGCACAGCTATTTTGGGATACTAGATGTATTTTGAAATAGCTACCCTGTGTCTACACAAGCTGCCCGTTATTTCAAAATATATTTCGAAATAACGGGTGCACTATTTCACATAGAGCAAATTGTGTATCTTATTTCAAGTTTAGGGTGCTGTGTAGACTCACCCAAAGAGTTGATAATGCCGCAAGACAATATTGACTCCCCATGGTCTGGCAAATTCTCTGGTTCAGCACGGGTCAGGTCCCCAGGGTGCCAGTCTAGAGAGGTTCAACCTGTACAGGAATAGGGGCCATATAAGTACTAAAGAGATATCAAAGTCTGAAATTACTGGCCCAGCATCACGTTAGTGTCAGAGCCAGGAGTAGAACCAGGCAGCTTGACTCGTAAGGTAGTGATCAATCCGCTGCCCTGTACTTTTGAATCTATGGTTTGTGTTTCACTTCATAGAAACTTGGCTAGATTTTTTTCACCCTGGGAAGAATTGCAGTAAGCCTGTGCAATGTGGAGAATCAGGCCCTCTGTGTTACTGGAGAAGATACATGAGCCTGAAAGAGCACATCTGGATTCACACATCCCAGGTTGAAATTGTAGCGTGGGCAGTTAAGAAAAAGCAACTTTTTCCTTGTAAAGTGAGCAAAGTGGCTATGATGTCATTGAGACATAATAAATACAGAATCCCACCATACCATTTTTATGATCACTTTTCTGAGTAAAACCCCACTTTCATATAACTTTCACATACGGTTTTTGTGTCGCTTCCACTTAATTTTTAAACATCTTTATTACCAAAGACCCCAATGGAAGAATCTGCCATTCCTCCTCTCTTCAGGGTCACTGTCCTGGGTTGTGAATCTGCTTTGTCAATAAATCCTTTTAATACCCCTTTCTTGTGAACAGTTGGCAGAATACATCCTAACTCCGTTACCATCTGTTGGGTGAGTGCATTCTTAGGAGGTTGTATTCCACAGATGATTGATCTGTTGGATTGCAAATGTATTCTGCCGTGCCACCTTGTACTATGTTAGGTACCTATGTGGCACCCACTACCAATAATATCAGACCCTCACAATCTTGAATGTATTGATAGAATCATAGAAGATTAGGATTGGAAGAGACCTCAGGAGGTCATTAGTCCAGTCCCCTGTTCAAAGCTGGATCAACCCCAACTAAAAAATCCCAGACAGGGTAGTTTATCCTCACAAGTCTCCTGTGAGGCAAGTTGTGGCATTACCCCCATTGCACAGATAGGTAATTGAGGCCCAGAGAGGTTAAGTGACTTGCCCATGGTTACAGCCAGGAATTAAGCACGTGTCCGCTAACTTAGCACCCTAGCCCCTGGACAATTCTGTATTCTGGTCAGAGCTCAGAGGAAGCTCAGCTCTACAAGCATTTGCTGGCAGAGCTGTGACATGATGGGATCCCTGGGTGACAAAGCTGGACTGGCAAAATCCCTAGAGTCAACACAGTTATACCAGCAAAACTTTGCTTTTGCCAACTAAACTATATGGGCAAAAGTCCTTTTGCTGATATACATGTACCCTATGACTGCTTTGCTAGCATAGCTACACCAGCAGGGCCTTCCTAATATGGGCTGGCTGCAGTCAAAGTACATGAATTAGAAGCCTACAAGGAAAACTGAAGCGCTGCAGGAGGTGCTATCTCTTTTTATATGCAATGCTTAGAACAATGGATTCCTGGCCCCTAAAAATTACAGCAATGCATGTATTACAAACTAATAACTGAGTCAGGCTGGTTTCATAGACCAGCTGTCTGACATGGGAATAAAGCCCCAAAGTTTGAACATACGAGTTTCACCCTTCTATGCTGACAGTTCTATTGGTTCTGCTGGGTAGTTCAGTCCCTGCAGGTAAATTGGACCAATCCCATGGAGAGGTGTGAAAATGAGGACTTGAATCTGGCTTGGTATTCAGCAGGGAGGCCAGGACAGAGTGGAGCCTGAGACAGGGTGTTCTTGGGTGGCCTGTGTCGCTAAACTGACAGCGATGGAGGTTTTTTTTTTAAAGGTCAGCAGCTTCATAGCTAGGTAAAGAATTCAGGACTAAAGGACTCAGGCACTGATGGCTCAGAGGGTCGTTCATCTGGGAGGCCAGGCAGGTCTGTTTCCAGCTGGGGGGCCAGGCAGGTCATGTGGGTGCCGTAGTGTGGGGGATCCAAGAAGGTTTTAGGCAGCTGGGAGGCAGTGCTACTGAAGAAGATCATACCCTGCCTGACCTCCCTCACTAGTGCACAAAGCAGTTTGGTCTCGGGGCACTTAAAGCATTTAGTCCCCAGAAATCATCCATGTGAGATCTGCTCCGTATTCTGAGGGTTAAATCAAATTTGGTTTTCCTCCAAGACCTTGCAGCTGAATTTCAGCCCAGAGTGAGTTTTTTATGGCTGCATTATAGACCCCAGAAAAACAGGGGTTTATAATGGAAATTATGACAGAACCTTAATCATAGTAGCAGGAACAGCGCCATTGTAATATACTTATAAACTGGCATTATCCTGCGGGGTACTATAAAAGAAAAAAGAAGGCTGCTGCAGTGGTCTGTGCCACCAACTATCAATACAGGTTGGGGCCTCCATTGGAGGAGGAGTAAGGCTGTCTGCCAAAACAAATTGTGTTCAAAAAATGTGTCCCCTTCAACCCACTGTCAAATCCCATCTCTGCATAGGGGGAGGATTTAAGGTCAGTGTCTTGATAAAGCCTTTTACAGCCTTGAGAAAGGGAAAATAAATGTGTCAGCCAAATACAGAGTGACACCCAGTATGCACTGATCAACTCAAATTACACTGCACAAAGTGATACTGTGTATATTGTGGAGAACAGTTCTGTACTGACTGCAAAGGAGATGCCCTCAGGCAATGTTCCCTCTAATCGTTTCCATTCACATGTGGATTTTTTTCCATCGATGTGCAGAATAAATTTTATGTGCCCCAAGGCATGTGCAAATGTGCACCATCAGTAGAAACAAAAAAACCTAGCTGTGGGCATTGTGCTAATCAGCTGGGAGGCATTTGAATCGCTCCCGAGTGGCTGCACGAGGACACAAGTTACAGGGAACACTGCCCTCAGGTTCCAAATCCAGAATCTACTTTAGGTGACCAGACTGGTTTAATTCACCCCCTCTAGGATCACTTAATTCAGTGGTCTCCAACCTTTTTAAGCATGAGCTCACTTTTTGAATTTAAATGCAATCCAGGATCTACCTCAAACACAAACACTCTTGCCCCACCTCCTTCCCACTCCTTCTCCAAGGCCTCGCTCCTGCTCACTCCACCCTCCCATTCCCATCCTCACACACTTTTATCAGGCTGGGGGCAGGGGCTTGAGGTCCAGGAGGGATTCAGGACTGGGGCTGGGGTTCAGAATGCAGGCTCCAGCTGGGCACTACTTACCACAGGTGGCTTCTGGGTAGAGGTGCAGGGGGCTAAGGCAGGTTCACCCCTACCCTGGCCCTGCACCACTCCCAAAAGCAGCCAGCAAACTCTCTCCATCCCTGCCCCCCTCTGCTCTGTGGAGATGGGGTACAGGTTGGAGGGAGGGGCACCCTGACATCAGCACCCCCCCCTTCCTCTTCTTCCTGTGCCCTGCACAGCAAGCAGGGGGCTCCCAGGGGCGAGGGGCACCTCCAAGGTAGAGGGCAGGAGCAGCACGGCAGTGCTGAGAGGGGCAGATGAAGTGCCGGCACTTGATAGCCTCCTGGCCAAACCTGCGAGGATCACCTATCAAAGGTTCCAAGCTCTACCAATAGATCCTGATCTCCTGGTTGGTGACCACTGACTTAAATAATACAGAGTTGAAATTACAGTGGCTCTGGCAGAAACTGAATGCAGCAAATGATGCAATAAAGAAAGGGCGGTCAAATTTTATTGGCGTAGTTGCTGATTATTTCTTGAAAATGACTTATGGAAGCTATGATTTATGCTCCTCCAGGCTTTATCTGCTGCTGTCTTGGCCGGCACATCCTTGTTGCAGAGAATTATGGGCCTCAATTGACTTTCCCGATTAAATACATAAAAACAAATATCTATACTTTAATGGAAGAGGCTTTATAGATGGCTAGGTTTAAATGCTTTTTTATGCAGCATAGATCTTAAGTCCACTGATTTCACTGAGCTTTGAATCAGGCCTTATCTTTGTTTTAAAAAATAAATGCCAACAATAGTGCAGTAGCCTAACTCCATGAGAATTTAAAATTAGGTTACGTTTCCCCAAAAAAGCTTTTCCATGCAAGGCTTTTAAAGCTCTCCATCTCTGGGGAGGCACAGCATTCAAGATATTTTAGTAGCTGTTGTTTGAAGACTAAAGATAGGCCTCTTGAAACAAACCTCTCCTTTTTTACTCCTCATGCCAGCCATCCCAGCCTCTCTCTATCTCCTGGTGAAACATTTTGCAATGCATCACACGCTGTTTGTGGCCAAACACATTTTTGGCGCCCACATGTGATGCAGAACCTTCTTCCAACTCTTTAGACACTTTCTCAGATTGTTCCTTGCCAGACCTCCCTCCTCCTCCCCATTTTTTTTTTTTTTTTGGCCTGGTGGAATGAACAGAGCTTTCCATCTTTCATTTTTATTTTTATATTTTAGTTTAAAGAACCTTTCCCCCACATGTGCTTTAATGTCTGGCTTGTCATTTTGATGTCTGTCTCAGTGCATTCTGTTTCACAAACAAACATTTGATCATCCACTCCTCCCCACCCCTGCCACAAAGCTCTTTCCAAAACAAAAACAAAAAAGGAGCAATTACGCATTATTTTTGCAAGCGTGAGAATAAGACCACACGAATGTGAGTAACACAAACATTATTAACTGGAATAACATGGGAGTTGTCCTGAAAAATATTAAAATGACAAAGTTGTCTACTTAAAAAAAAAAAGAAAACATTGAATGTGGCAAATTTAGGGACGTTGTTAACATCAAGTCATAAATCACTTCTGGTATCGTGTGTCTGAGAGGAAGACTAGAGGTAGGACCAGATTCTCAGCGGATGTAAATTGGCAGAGCCAGCCAAGTATGTGGCTCTTAATGAGTTTCCAGTGCCTTATCCTGCCCCATGGAAGTTAATAGTTCTTTACCATTGACTTCAGGGCCAAAGGGACTACCGTGATAACCTAGTCTGATCTGCACCAAGGACTCTACTTGAGTAATGAAAGCATCAAGCCCATTGAGCTGTGGCTTATCTTTTGGAAACATCTTACCAGGATCAAGCCTTCAGAGCCGAAAGGCAGTAAAAGAGAAAAGACTTGTTTCAAATCGGCTGTATACACACATTCCATTTAGATATAATGTTACCTACCAGCTCTGTGTTTTTGTGGAACCAGAGCACAGTATCCAGCCTGTCCGACTCACAAAAGACCTCCCCCTCCTCCCTGTCTCTGCTTGAACCAAAGCCAATCAGAAGAGAGATTTACAAAAAGCAATGAAAAGTCACATCTAAACCCCCTCCAGAAATTCCCCTAGCCTCATCTGCATCCAAGATGGGACAGAAAGGCATCTCCATTAGCATACAGAATGGAGAACAGAAAGTCTAAAGCAAGAACTGCACTGAACTCTGGGACCCAAAAAGCAGGGAAACATAGCCTGATGGGAAATCTCTGCTCCAGATGCTAATGAGCCCAGGCCTGCACACACCCAGCTCAGCAGTATTCACACCAAATGTATCCAAATACTGAAGCTGCCGATTTGCAATGTGAGCTCCCTCGAAGGAACACCGCCCATAGCCAGGAATGAGCAGTTCTTGTAGTCTAGCCCAAAGGTGAAACTAAGTGGGTGCACCCTAGTGTGCAGCTCCGGCAAGAGCTGGCTGAGCTGTAGCAAAAGCCAGCAGGGAGCTATTGAAAGAGCTGGCAGGGACCCGGGTTGCAATAGGACAGAACCTATAAGAAATGTTAAGTTATTTTCACCACTGGTCTAGCCTAAATAAAATAACTTTGGTATCCTCCCAAAAACATCAGTTTACCCACAAGCAAATCTAGTGCTCTCCCTTCAACTACTGTTCTTTGTCTACCAAACCCCCTACCCATGCTCAAGTAAAGTGTTCTGATGCCTGGATCTAAATTCTGCATCAGTTCCATTGAGACTTCATCTTCTACTGACTGAGCAGGCTCTGCTCTGCCTGTCTCCATCACTCTGTATCCCCAGCTACCATCACCACCTGGGAACCCTGATCAATTCAAGATTCACGGTATGGTGAAATCCATCTCTTTCTCTACATATAGCCTCCTGACCCTGCCTTATGTGATCAGTTACGGTGTGCTAGCCCTATCTTTAGCAATCAGATTTAAGGCTAGATTTAATATTGTTTTGTCTGTTTGGCTCCCATTGTATGGTTATTACCTGGAAATAAATAACTTTCATGGTTATGTTGGTTCTCTCCACTTCCCCACCCCTCAGAGGTATTGTTTTTGGTTTCCTCATTCACTCTGCAACATTGCTCCTTGTACCTAAGGTAAATATCCCTGTAGCTCCCCAAAATCCTGTGGAGTTTGCTCATCAAGTGGGTTCCTGGCAGAACAACTGTGGTGTGAAAGTGGGGATAGGGATGTGCTGAACCTGGAGGGCATATGAGGTAGTAGCTTAAAGTGCTGTTTGACTCAGCCCATTGAGTTCAAGGGCACATGAGGGTCACAGCTTGGCATTGCTGTACAACCCAACCTACTAAGTCCAGGGACATTTAAGGGGTCAGCTTATGAGTGCTGATTAGCCGGTCCTCTCAGACGTGCTCTGGTAGTGGGGGTGAGTGGGGGTGTTCATCTGATTCTAGGGTAGAAAGAACCCAGTCCTGGGGAACCTAGGTCCTGCAGGGGAGCTCCATTGGGAGGGAATTGGCAGAAGGGAGAAGTAAAGCTCCATATGAAACACAAAAGACACTAGCATCATATTGATAGAATTATCAACCCTCCCCACAGAAGAGTAACCCTAATAAATGAGCATATCCCAAAGTAACGGGCAAATCTGGTAACACAATCATAGCCATAAAAAAGGCAATAGTATAGCTCTAGCCATCTCTCTCCCTAGGCAGTTCTATGTGATAAGTATTTAAAAACACACAATTATCTGTATTTTGCTAGCACTTAAAGCAGTGATGGGCAACCTAGGCTACTGAGTGGCCACATGAGTGGCCCTCCTTCATCTCAGTGGACCGCAGGATTGTCATAACCAAGATAGTCTCCCAGTATCGTGTAGTTTTGCTAATGATGCTTGCGTACTTAGAATGTATAGGGTGTGCCGACTGAATCATAGTAGCGCTTTGACTGGATGCGGCGGGAGCACACAGCTCTCACAATGCTGCATGCAATCAGCGCACATCTCACTTCACGTGCCCTTGCTTTACGTGCATGTCACTTGGGTAATACCGGTAGAAAAAAACCTTCAGAGACAAAAACCAGCAGAATCTGGCAACCCTGTGCCTGGGCAACGGTAAACAAAATGTCTCGCAGGCCACACATAGAACCCTGATGGGCCGCATGTGGCCCATGGGCTGCAGGTTGCCCACCACTGACTTAAAGTCTTAGTAATAGGTTAATAGTTAATAGTAACCTAGTTAACCTCAGTAATAGGTTAATAGCTCATAGGTAGCAGGTTTAAAACAAACAAAAGGAAGTTTTTCTTCATGCAGCGTGCAGTCAACCTGTGGAACTCCTTGCCAGAGGATGTGGTGAAAACTAGGACTTTACAGTCCTTAATAGGATTCAAAAAAGATCTAGACAAATTCATGGAGGTTAGGTCCATCAATGGCTATTAGCCAGGATGGGTAGGAATGGTGTCCCTAGCCTCTGTTTTTTTGGAAATGGATGACAGGAGAGGGATCACGTGATGATTACCAGTTCTGTTCACTCCTTTTGGGGCTTCTGGTATTGGCCACTGTCAGCAAACAGGATGCTGGGCTACATGGACCTTTGGACTGACCCAGTATGGCTGGTCTTATGTTCTTATGTAATGATCAGGGCCCTGTTGTGCTAGGTGCTGTGCATACACAAGGAGACAGTTTCTGCCCTAGAGAGTTTACAATCTAAATAAATAGAGCCCTACAAATCCGTGCATATCCACTTTATATCCGCAGGCATCTGCATCCACAGATGTGAATGCAGATATCCATGGATCATTTTTGTGGCTATGGATGTGGACACAAATTTTGTATCTAGAACCCTGCAAATCTGTGGATATCTCTGCTTTATATCCAAGGGTATCCACATCCCCAAATGTCAATGTCCATGGATCATTTTTGCAGATACAGATGTAGCTGCAGATACAAATTTTGTATCTGCACAGGGCTCTATAACTAGACAAGCAGTGAAAGAGGAAACAAAACAACTCACCCAGCAGAACTAGAACACCAATTTCCTGAGGTCTAGCCCTGTCCACTAGATCATACTTTTTCTCAATTACGCTACACTTCTTATAACACTCTCTTTTTTTTTATAGTCTGTAGCATAACTTGGTTTGTCTTTTGTTTACAAGTGGCTGTGTTGACTATCTGTGTTTGTGAAGAATATATTGAGGGAAAGCTATGGCCCTGTCTAAGGAAATTCCAACTGCTACAAGCCTGCAAACCCCTATAGCAAATGCACTGCCCTGGTGCACAGTGGGGTATATACCCATACAGTGTAACCCATGCTTGCACCAAAGTCCTGGGGGGGGGGGGTGCTTATCAGATGGGTTACTAGCAGAAAGATTGTGGCTTGAAAGTGGGGATAGGAACGTGCTGAACCTGGAAGCATTTGAGGGTAGCAGCTTAAAGTGCTATTTAACCCAGCCTGCTGAGTAAGGGGCGATAAGGGTCACAGCTTGGCATTACCAAAGTAAGGTGCATGAGCGTGTGCTCCACTTTGCACTGATGTGTGGTGTGTGTCCATGAAGGGTTCGCAGCAGAGTAACTCTAGTGACAGATGGCCTGTGTTATACAGGAGGGCGGGCAGACGATCACAGTGGTCCCTTCTGGCCTTGGACTCTCTGAAGTTGTTATGGTGTCACGACTTTCCTTATTGCAGACTGGGCATGTGCCCAAGAAATGAATTTTCCATTTAGTTCCAAAAGAGGAGAGCTCGTTCTTTGCTCATTGCCATGGACAATCACAATAACTGGCACAATTTGTCCGTTCCTGGCCTGTCACAAAAGGGCACTTAAATCACTGTCCTTACCAAGGTTCAGCCACAGAAGGGGGATGGCTACGAGGATCTGCAGGCAGGAAGGCTAACAGACTTTCCAGGCCCCGGGCAACGTGTGTGTGGGGGAACAGCTCTGCACTCCAGGAAGGGGTGGGCCCTCTGGTGGAAGGGGTAGGGGTTGGGCAGCCAGCCCGCAGTGCCTCCCGGAGCACACTGTGTGGGGTTCCCGTGGTGATTTAAAGGCCCTGGGGCTCCATCTGCTGCTGCAGTGTTGGGCCCTTTGGAGTCACCAGGGCCCCAGGGCGACTGTCCCTGCTTGCCCCCCTGTTGGTGGGCTGTCTGCAGGAAGCTAGTGCCATCTGCACAGAAGCACTGCACCCTGGGTACTTGCTAGCGTAACTCCAGTAGAGGTATATTGGTATGGAGAACCTCTGGGCTTCCTCTAGGGGTAAGAGGCAAGACATCCACAGGACAGTGAATATGAGTTGGGGCTCTATGAACTGTTCCTGAGACATTTCACAGGGCTTGTGGGGAGATGATGTGCATCCCCCCCAGCCCAATTCCAGCTCCCTCACCTCTTCATGCACTGGACTACATGGAGAGCCCCTTGCAGGGGAGCAGACAGGTGGTGCCTTGAGACACCCCTGCCCCCTTTCTGCACAGAAGGGGTGACATCCATTGGATCTCACCACAAGCATATCTCAGGTGATGCAAGGCCAGGACCCAGCATTTCTAAACTTAAGGTCGGTTCATAAAGGGCAGGTTGATCCCTGCAGTTGTTATTCAGGTGAAACCCCAACAGAAATCTGTCAGTGCATGCAGCAGGGCTGGAGGATTGTGTCCAGAGGGTGGGGTCTGTCCACAACTTCCATATTTTCAAACAAGTTTTAGAGCTACATTGCAATATGCTCCCTTCTCAGCCCCTCCATTCAAGGCTGAGGTCTTCTGAGACTTCCAGAGACATATTACAGAGTTTGGCGCATAAGGAAAGCACACTGTTATTTTGCATTCTTGATTTACCTCAGAAATCTTGGAACCCTTTTCTCTCTCGCCTTCCCATTGGATCTCAATCAGCACTCCCTCCCTCAGCAACATGCCTAGTGACCTCAGTGGTGGGTGGGTGGGAAGAGGGGAACATTGCCTAGTAAGGAGAGCTACACAGGCCCCGTATCTTTCTTCTCAAAATGTTACCTTGATGAATTACCTACAATTTTCCTGTCAAGCTCTCTTCTTTTCAAGGGATACAATGATGGATTTCAAATACCATTTCACTTCACCTAAGAGAGAATACGCTTCATGAATATTTACCCAGTAGATTTCCTGAGTTAAAATAGCTTCATGAATATTTGTTCTGCAGATTCCACACAATTAAGTGAATACATTAATAAATAGTACTGTAGCCTGTGTTGCCTGAGAGCAGGAAGGTATCCAAGTGGTAGCACAGGAGTACTAGAAGGAGGGGCAAATCTGGAGAAATGCAGTGGTGAATTAGGCCCTGAAACTTTAAATTGCCCGCAGAAATGTTATGCTTTGGTGGGTTCCTATTCAGAAAATGTTTGGCATGCGGAAGAACAATGAAAGCAGGGGTTCCTTATCATTCAGACACAAATAGCTACACGCTTTGTTGTGAGGTCATAGACATACACATACATCAATATTCTATTTCACTTCCTGGTTGGTTAGTTGAGTTGTGTGTGTGAGAGAGAAGTGAATTAATCCCAAATGGGTTCTGTGGCCATGTTTGCATATTTATGTTTAGGGGTGTAATTCAGACCAAACAGTATAATCAGATTTTTGTAAGTACACAGAAACAGGAACTAAAAAGTCAAATTGAATTCAGCCAGTAGAACACATATGCAGCTTCATAGAAAAATCTGAGCTGTCATAAAAAGAATCCACCTCCAAAATTGTCAAGGTACTTTTGCCTAACAGTGGAAGTATTGTTGATGTTACTAGGAAAGGGCCAACAGCTTTTTTTCATTATTTCCTACTGGAAGATTTATGCAGCATTGCTTGGATCCTTAACTCAATTAATTTTTGTTTTGTGGAAAATAAAATGAAAATGTCCAGGCCTCATTTAAATAATTGCTCTGGGTTGGGGCGGGGGATGAGGGGCTCAGTATGCAGGCTGCCCCTGAGAGAGAGGATTACTTCAGCCCTCTCTCACTGCAAGAGCTTGGGGTCAGGTGAGAAGCGCCTCTCTATGGTTGCTACAGTTCCAGCAGGCACAGCTGGGGGACGGGTGCATGTCCCCCAGCTGGGGCAGATCCAGGTTAATCTGCCCCCTGCACTCCCCAGGTAGAGTGAGGAATGTAGCAAACTGTGCACTTTCCCCTCACAACCTGATGAGGAGGAACAGCCATCAATATCCCTATATGAATCAGGGGTGGGGGCGCTTCAGCCCTTGTACCGTCCCTAATGAGTTCCTATGGGGTGAGAGGTTCAGAGTTGGAGCAGTCCTGGAGAGGGAATATGCCCCCCAGCCAGCCCCTTTCACTTCCCTGGTGATTCTGTCTCTTTTCTGTATGGTTTTACGAGAAACAATCCCATTCCAGGCACATCCAGTTTTCCTAGCCACAACTAAACCCTGACTTTTCTTTAAGTTATGCTAAAAGGAAGCTGCATACCAAATTTGGTGGTCCTAGCTCTTCCCATTTAGGGGGAGATCTTGAACAAACAGACAGATAGGCTGATGGACACACAGACAGACAGACGAACTTTCTCAAATATATAGTAGAAGATATGGAACATAAGAAAGGCCATTTTGGGTCAGACCAGTAGTCCATCTAGCCCAGTATTCTGGCTTCTGAGAATGGTCAATGCCAGGTGCATCAGAGAGAATGAACAGAATGGGGCATTTATTGTGTGATCCAGTCCCTGTCACCCTGTTGCACAGCTAGTAGTCAGAAGTGTAGGGAATATTTAAGAATGGCCATTCTGGGTCAGGTTGGTGGGAATCAGGGCCAAAGTGTTTTAGCCTTTGTGTGGGGCCTAATTTTCAAAAGCACAGCATCTGCAGCTGGGGGCTAGGGTTACCAGGTAGGTTTAGAAAAATACCAGACACACTTGATGGGGACCAGCCGGGAGGGGTGGAGCTGGCTGGGAGGGGGCGGGGGCAGCGCGGCTGGCCCGGGAGATGGGGAGGGGTCGGGGGCAGCGCGGCTGGCCCGGGAGATGGGGAGGGTCGGGGCAGCGCGGCTGGCCGGGAGATGAGGGGGGCTGGGTTGGTGGGGTTGGGGGCAGTGCGGCTGGCCCAAGGAAATGGGGCGGACGGGGGCAGCGCGGCTGGCCTGGGGAGATGTGGGAAGAGTCGAAGGCAGCGCGGCTGGCCAGGGAAGATGGGGGGGGCTGGGCTGGCGGGCGGGGCGTCGGGGGCAGCGCGACTGGCCCGGGGAGATGGGGGAGGGGTTGGGGGCAGCGCAGCTGGCCAGGGGAGATCGGGAAGAGGAGAACCGGCCGGCAGGAAGCAGGGGTGGCCGGCAGGGGGTCGGGGGCAACGGAGCTGGTCGGGAAGGGTCGGGGGAAGTGAGGGGGGGGGGGGCGGGACTGACCCGGGCATGTGCAGATCCTGAGGCGCTGTCAGTCCTGTGCACGGTCCGGAGAAGCGCGAGTGAGTCCGGCTGCGGCTCCACCACGCGCTCAGGAGCAGGGACAGGGCTTCTCCTCCTCCCCAAGGCGTCAGACACAGCCAGGGCTCCCAGTGCCAATCACGCCCGCCTCCCAGCCACTCCTCCCGCCCCCGCCAGGCTTCCGTCCAGCGCCCAACCAGAAATCCAGGAAATACTGGACATTGCACATGTCCAGTATTTTCTGGATTTTTTTTACCAGACAGAAAGCCCAAAAACTGGACTGTCTGGTAGAATACCAGATACCTGGCAACCCTGGGGTCGTGTTTTCAAAGGCACTCACCACCCAGCAGTCCCCATTGTAAGGTTAGGGTCATATTTTCAAAAGGACTCTGCTCAGCTAAAAAACTGGCCACTTATTTGTGGTGCCTAAATGGAAGCTGACTTCTTTTGAAAATCTGGCCTTGACTCTGCATGTCTGACCGTCTGCCCCCATAGGCCCCAGTCCTGTTTTGCTGGGGTCAGCAGGAATTTGCCATTGACCTCAGTGTGAGCAAGATTGAACTCAGAATGGACAGCAGTCAGAGCCTCAAACAGTGCTGGCGGGGATGTAAGCTAACTCCTAACGAATTTAAGGACGTTTTCCAAATGAAAACCAAATAGTGACCTATCTTGTACAGGATATGGTTACAGAGATGAGGATGTAGCTGAGAAAAGATTTCCTAGTTCACAATGTTCCAAATTTAGTTTTAAATTACAGTGCTTTGCTCACATGTAACAGTTATTGTCACCTTAAGTTATATGTTGATGATGACCTCCATTAACCTTCCCTCTACCTCCACCGGAATATACAGTTTTCCCTGTAGACCACACAGAGGAATGTTTTGTTGAGACAGGAAAACTCTGGCCCACTTTCTAATTCCTGCACTTTGGCGCTGAATGTTTTACATTGGAGAAAGAGAAGATGCAGCCAACTATGCAACACTACCCATGAGAAATACAGGCCCCAATCCTATAATGAAAAGGCAATCATTTCGCTTTCATGGAGCCCACAGCAAGATCACAACCATCATTAATAACATGCCCCTGTAACAATTTATATGTGTATACGTCAGGGGCCCTGCTCAAGCAATTAGAATAAAGATCCTGTCATGAATTCTAATATTTAAATATCTTTTGGGGGGTCAGGGAGTGGTGGTTAATTGTGCCAGAAAAACTGGCTTCAGATTTAACCAAGCCATTCTAAAAAGTGATTATGATTTCAAAGTAGAAAAAAAAAGTTTGATACTCTCCCCCCCCCCAATGTACTTTTGTTCTAACTGGAAAATGGTTTCCTAAGTGGAGCTAGTCAGTTCAGGAGCCAGATGTGCTTAACATTCACAGTGAGGGCCAGATCTGCAGAAGAGCTCAGCTCCCATTCAGGCAACAAAATAAATAACCAGATTTTCACAGGCACTCAGCCTGTTTGGTGTGGAGCTGTTTTGGAAACTTGGCCCCTATTTACATGTGTAAAGGCGAGCCGAGCTCTCCAGAAAATCTGGCCTTTAGGCTACTCTGAACAGTAAGGACCCCCTTGCAGTTTTGTGTGAGCAAAAGTCTTTGGAGCTCTACACAGATGCATAGATCCAGCTACGGGAGACAACTTGAAGGATTGGGCCCTAAAAAAAAAAAAAAAAAAAACCTACCAATAATACTGAAGCTTAATAAATGTGTCCTGATGAGACATGTTGTTCTTCCTCACCTATAATCATAGAATTGTACCTCAGGCAGGGAATATTTTCATTGGCAACTATAACTGCACAGTCTCATTATATTCAACTGCTCAAGTCATTTTTTAACCCCTAGAAGTACACGTTGGGCTTTTTAATGTGTGCATATCTATTGTGCAAGCATTGCAAGCTGCTTGGCAGACACCTCGGGGTGGGGTCTGTGTACCCACTGCACACCAACAAGGAAGAAAGGGGATTATTGGGATTCCATGTGCAGGAGGAACAATACCGGAGGGCATGTTCAGACTGCGCCCGGAGAGTGAGCCTTTACTGAGAGTTTTCTATTAAGGAAGGAGACCTCTAGATGGCAGTATTTGAGGCCTGGATGGGATCTTTGGTTCATGGGTGGAATGTGTATGCAGACTCCAAGCCCAAAGGTTCTTTGCCAGCACTTCTTTGGTCTGCAGCCAAGTGCCATAGAGGTTTAGAGAGGCTGGGCTTGATCCCCCTCCCCCCCCATCTGTGAAGTCAGGGATATTGTGCTGGTGTAAATGAGAGGAGCATCAGAGCCTCTGAGCTAATCTGTATTAGGGGGCTGGTGGGGTAGCATCCCCTGGGCAACCAGGCTGGATCGCTGAAAGTTTAGTCACCCCTCTCATAGGGACTCTAGAATAAACCCGCAAAACTACAGTATGGCTTGTTCTGTGGACACTCCTGTGGACCATTGAAGGTCAATTCCTGTCACCTCCACCCTCCCATGACTGCACAGACATGGAGGGCCCTACCCACTGTGGGAACAACATGGCTTTATTGCACTGGGTGGGCATGGGGAGGATTTCTGGAGCTGTCATGGGGGGGTTGTGTGTGCTGCAGAGCCGACTTTCACAGGGGTTTGCTCCCTGATGAGATCCACCAGCCATCTTTGCTTCCAAGTCCTGTGGAGAGGAGCTGCAGGAATCCCTGACCTCACTGGCTTTCTGGGTGGATGGTCCCTCCTCTCGCTAGCCCCAAAGGAGACTCCCAGTATACTCAGTGTTGTTCCCCAAGCTGTGTGCTGGGGGTGGGAGTTGATGCTGTATCGCACTGTAGTGCCACTTTAGTAAACAACCACCAATGCAAAAAAATAACAAAAAAACTCCCCGGCCCCCAGGAAAACTATTATTTAAGGGAAAAAGAAAAGGGGAAGGTCTAAGGGATTGTTATATAAAAGCATCTGTTACCCAAGGTTTATGAGGTTTGGTTTTATTCAAGAGACTTTTTGACTCTTGCTAACTGGTAATCCCATATTTCCACCTCTAAGTCTTTGATAATGTTCTTGTTACAGAAGTATGACTGTAGCCATTTCACAGGTAAAATGAGGCTTGGTAAGATGACATTTCTTGCCCACAGTGAACCAGTGGCATGCTTGGGAAAGGAACTTAGGAGTCCTGGCTTCTGATTGCTTTCTGAACAACTATGCTAGCTCCTTCCTGTATAAAGACTGTGGAAATTAGTGGTACACTCATTGTTTCCTTGTGCTCTCCTGTTTGTCAGTCTGTAGCCACCTGATGTTCTCTTGTGTCTCATATTTACACTGTAAGTTCTTTTGGGCAAGGACTGCCTTTTTTTTCTGTGTTTGTACAGCACTGAGCACAATGGAATCCAGGTCTGTGAGTAGGCACTAAAACAATCCAAATGATAACTATTAATAATAATAAGGGAAGGACCATGCCCAGAAAAAAAAATTCAGGTGTTTGAGAGTTTAGGACTAAGGGCTCTATTCTCTTATCACACATGCTGGTGGAAACAATAACAGCTCTGTTACACCTAGGCTGTGTCTAGACTGGCAAGTTTTTCCGCAAAAGCAGCTGCTTTTGCGGAAAAACTTGCCAGCTGTCTACACTGGCCGCTTGAATTTGCGCAAGAGCACTGACTTTGTAATGTACAAAACCAGTGCTTCTTGCGCAAATACAATGACGCTCCCGTTCGGGCAAAAGCCCTCTTGCGCAAATGTATTTGCGCAAGAGGCCCAGTGTAGACAGCTAAAAAGTGTTTTGCGCAAAAAAGGCCCGATGGCGAAAATGGTGATCAGGGCTTTCTTGCGCAAAACTGCGTGTAGATTGGCACGGACGCTTTTCCGCAAAAAGTGCTTTTGCGCAAAAGCATCCGTGCCAATCTAGACGCTCTTTTCCGCAAATGCTTTTAACGGAAAAACTTTTCTGTTAAAAGCATTCGTGGAAAATCATGCCAGTCTAGACGTAGGCCTACTGTATAACCAGAGTGAGAGTACAAACAGGTCTGCAGCCTTCAAAACGTAGGCAGCTTGTGGATTTTTAACATGATTTTTCACCTCCATGCTTGACTTAATTCTAGGAGATTTAATACTGAGCTGTGAATATCTGGATTTTAATTTTGCTTTCACTATACCAAAGCATGTGGGCCGGCATGGGGGCCGGAGGGGGGGGTGAGGGGGAGAGAGAGGGGAACACCCACCCATCACCTCACAAGGGGTAAGGTGCTGTTTACTTTCATAAGGTTTTTGATTTCATCCTCACAAAATGCAGCCATGCAGATCTACAAGCAAATGAGTCAGTCACCCAGGGGAGCAACCAAAAGCCTTGTTTTTCATCCTAAAAGGCTTTTAATAAGGCCTTTGTGCTTTTGTGGCATGTTAAAAATTAGGTATTTATAAGAAAATTAAAGCGGTTCTGTTCTTTCTGCTGTCCTCTTTTCTTGGGCACTGCAGCGTGTTTGGTAAAGCAGGCCTCAAGCAGAATGGGCGTTTTGCCTGGGGAAGGACTGCCATGCTGGTCCTTTCTGTGTAGACAGTCTCATCAGCTGCTCCACTGAAAGGACGGATAGAGAGGATGCGTGGTAGAGAAGGCATCAGTTGTCTCCAGGATCCCTTGCTTGTATGCTCCTAGGGAGTATTTCTCCCTAAATCCTTCTCCCTTGGCTTTGTCACTGGCGTCTCCTGCTCCGTCAGATCTTGATTCCTTGTTGGTCCGTAACTCTGGAACAGAATGTCCAGCCCGTCGGCCCTTGCACTCCCCCATTCTTTTTTACACCTACCTAATCTACCTAGAGCAAGGAGAGGAAGGATTGTCCAATGGTGAGGATGTTAGCTTGGGACTCTGCAAACCTTAGTTCACTTCCTTGCTTTGCTACAGACTTTCAGTGTGGCCCTGGGCAACTCCCTTCATCTCTGTGTATCTTAGTTCCCCATCTGTAACATGGGAATAACACCACTGCCTTACCTCCCAGTGGTGTTGTGGGGATAAATATGTGAAAGGTTGTGAGGTGCTTGGATACTATGATAATTGCTGGGAGGCATAAGTACTACAGTCAGAACTACTGAGCTCTCAGCTGTTCCCTGCCAAGGTGCCTAACAGTTGCCAGCCCTTCATGGGGCGCTCTCATCCACTGTTCCCCATTTCCTGGCTCAAGCATTTCCACTGTTGCTACACACCCCATGCCTGTGCTTTATGTAACTTTCTCTGGAGTGAGACCTGTCTCTCCCACCTCAGCCGTTGTCCTCTGGATCACTGGTCACCAAATCAAACTCAGCCTGGTGATCTCTTCCCAAACCCCACTTCCAGTGCTGCCAGCAACTCCACTACCCTCCCTCATGGAGTTTCTCTCTCTCTTCCCTCCCATGGCTGCTGGGACAAGTTTGATTGTTACTTTTCCACCTCATCTCCACAGTCAGCTGGTTCCTCTCCATCCCTAGTAGCACAGCCCTAGTTCAGGTCCTGTTCAACTCCCTCCTCCCTCCATCGGCTGCTATGCAAACCGTATTCGTTGCTCACTGCTCTGACCACCACCAGCTCCAGATCTTCCCTCACACCCCTTTGCTGGCTTGCCTTCTGCATCACATTGAAATTCAACAACTGCCCCTTCAGGTCCTCCGCCACCTACCCTTCACTGACCTGTCTGGCTAAACCGTGGCTCTAACCCACTCACTTCTCGTCCTTCTTCTGCTCTTACTGCTCTGATAAACAGTTTCCATGTAACCTTGTACATCCAGAATCTACCTTGCTGGCCTGATCTGCCTTGACCACTTCCCTTCACTTTGCTTACGAATCAGTCTCTGCCAGGACTTATTCTAACCTGGTATCCCAGTGAGCAACTTCACAACAGCAACTTCACAACATTGAATAATAATCTGGTCACAAAAATGTTCTTCCCCTTTCTCCACAGAGGCAAAATTTCTCCCCATAAGTTCCACTAGTACAAGCCAGGATGGGCAATATTCAGTCTGGTACCAGTGACAATTTAAAAAGTGTGGTATCTCATGAGCCCTTCAGGATATAAATAGGTGCTACCTGTCATGCTAAAGGGAAGGTTCCCTAACTGATGTACAATATATGAGATTACACTCGCTTCTGGCCCTGGAATGGACTAAGACATTGGACTTTGAAATCATTTAGTTTGTATGTGTACCTATTTTAAGTACTTTGGTAAAGATTTTAAAATTGAATAATCATAATTTTTTTTCTTTCAGAGGATTGTGCAATTGGACTGATGGGCCTAATTCTCATTTACACTAAGGTCTCCTTTCATCTCTCCAGTAGTGTAAAATGGCCTTGGTGTACATGAGAATTACACCCATAGTAACTATGTCCCCTGGCTTTACAGGTGGATGGATTTGAAAAATATAGCCCCATTAAAATTCAAAACTCTCTAAAATATTTTCAGAATAGCTTCTTTTGTAATGGTATATGCAGAACACACTGTAGTATAGAATAAATGTTTAACTGGCCCTTGTGTGCAATGACCTCATTTGGAGCATACAGCATCTTCCATGCATGCTGATAAAACCATTACACCACACCATCACAGTATACATAACTATGTCAAAATAATAAACATTTACATAGTGCCATGATTTGGCACAGTGCTTTGGAGATTTTTTAAAAGGACATGGTTTCTGCTCTGGAACGGTTCACACTGGTAGGTCACAATTCTACAAATTCTTATGCACATTCCATGTGAGTTATCCCATTGAGTGTGTGTGTGTGTGTGTGTGTGTATGTTGCTGGTTCTAATTCAGTAGTAGCTAAAAGTTGTTTGGTGATCTCAGTTCAGTTCTACTAGTCAAGAATTCACATGAAAAAAAAAAAACCACTGCAAAATTATTAGGATCTTGGATGACAGTCTGCAGAGGGGTCAATAAATAAATGCCCCTCACCAAAATAGGTTTGTGGCAGGTGGACGGAGTAGTCTGGTCAGACAGAGGCTTGCACTGTTGTTGCACCGGTGTTAAGAGACAACCAGACAAATTCAGTTTCCAATACAGCAACTTTCATTTGTACTTTAAAAATGCACAACAAATTAATTGGAAAATTCATAAAAAATGACAATGTTCCCTACTTTCCAACCAATCCTTTGGGTCCAATACACAGTATATATTTATCAGGATATGCACTCCTGAGAATATTTGCTCTACTTCTATACTAATAAATTTTAGAGCAGAAAATAAATGCAATATACAACATATTAGGGTTAGGTGTCCAAATCTCTTTGATTTTCTATGGGAGTAGGGTCTCGAACTTGCTTGGATTCTTTTGGAAAATCCTACCTGTAATTTATTTATCGTGACACTCACTGTGGTCAATTCTCTCTTAGATCCTTTTCTGAAAAACCTATGGAAAATATTGAATCAAGGTATCTTCCACATCTCTTTATGGCCCTAATAAATTGGAAAAAGGCAGTTTTAATCTGGAAGCTATTCCACATTAGCTACACTGGGCAATTGCCCTGTGGAGAACCCAGAATACAAGCCTGTTGACAGTCAGATCTGAAGATCTGCACATTTTTAGAGGACAGCAGAATGTCAATAAGTTAGAAAAATAGGTGTCTCCGTCTGTCCTACTGCCACCCAGTGCCTATCACCCATTCCTCCAAAACATTAGAACAAACGAAAACAGACTCCTTGTAAGGGTGGTGGCAGATGCTGACCGTAAATAAGTAATATAGCAGCTTTGGAAAGTTTGGAGCAGAAATTCAAGATTCTTTATTAGTCAGTTAACAAAAATCAATAGTGCTAATATGTGTTTAAATGCAGTATTTTTTCCTGAAATAGGAGCTTGAATAAAAGCAGCATCAAATACAAAAGCCTTTTCCCAAGACATATCTCTCGGACAGTCTTCTCATCCTACTTTAAAACTTAAACATTTGGTCCTAAGACCCTGTGCTATGTGCTGGTAACTATTCCTTTCCCTCCTCTTTCACCTGAAACATGCAATTAAACTGAGGGAAAAAAAGGACGTGGATATTATAGTCGCTGAGAGCCTTTTTGTACCAATTTGTTCTCAATTCATGGCAGACATGGGGGTTCCTAAATCCAGATCTGTCCTGTTCTGTAGTCACTTGAACCTTGTTTGAAGTATGTAATAATCTTAAACCCTCATCTGATGAGGCTGGCTTGAAAGAAAAAAGACTGATGTAAAAAAAAAAATTGAACTTTCCACTGATTAAAGAAAGATCAAATAAACTGAGCATCATGAAAGCTGAAGGTTGGCAGTATGATTCAGTAAAGCAGGGCACATAATATGCTTTTTATTCCAAATGTCTAATTGCAGCTTCTTAGCTTTATCAGAAGAACAGGAAATCCAGTTAACAGACCTGTTCAGAACAACCAAATGAAAAATGTGATTTGGTTTTATTTGGGAAGTCAGCCGTAAAGGCAAGTAAATACTGGTCAGCCTTTGTAAAGGTAACATTTGAGGTTTCTGGTTAAAATATTAACTAGTTATTGTTGCTAATCATTAACTATTCATTATAATAATGTAATAACAATGTAATTATTATTTCTTTGTAGTTCTTAGAGCACATATTTGTAAAGACAGGTAATTTTGAATGCAAAAAAGACTACCAAAAAGTATATAGTGTACTGCTAAACTATTGTGTGGACTTTATCATGTTTGCATCATTTATATGAAAAACCAATAGATATACAATTAAATGGTGTAAATAGATAAAAAGAATATTAAAGGAAATTACCAGCTTCATACACCTAATCTTTCCTGCAGGGAAACAGACCCTTTAATCTCAGGGAAAGGATGACAATTTAAACTAAAATGTGTTGTGTTTTTTTTAATCAAACTTCAAATGTATAATTAACTGTTTATCATTAGGAGTTATTGTGTTCTTGGAGGAGCAATTGTACTATGACTTTTCTGGGACAAATTGCATTGAGCAAGGCTTCTATTTGGTGGACTCCATATGCAGAAATCCAGAGAAAAGAGGGATTTTGGAAGCACAACAGTCGAACTAGTCAGAACCTAATTCCCAACCATAATGGAAAAGCTCATAATTTTTTTTCTTCTTGACTTTAGCTGAAGCTTATCCTAGTTACTCTTCCTTTGCCAGTTCCTCCACCTTCCTATCTTTACCACTTAACCCTTGTGGTGTAGGGCTTTCCAGGAAGATTAGGAGGATGCTTCTATAAAGCAAACATTTCCCTGTTGGTCTGATTTGCCTTGGTGATAAGATGAAGTGGAATCCTCGGTTCAGAACTCCCTACACCGAAATTTAAAGTCCCTTCTCTTTTCTATAGACTCTGAAACTACCTGCAGTCTGGTCTTCAATCTTTTATTTAAGAGGAGGGAGAAAGGAGAGGGTGTATGCGTTGGAGAGGAGGGGGGAGATGATTGCTGAAAGGGAGAACCCTGGAAAATACAATATTCCTTCTCCTGAATAGATCAAACAGTCATTTGTCCTGTTTTAAGCAGTAAATCCGGAGTGCTTTGTTATGCTAATGAAATCTGACATCACTCCACAGATCAAAGCCACTAGGACCCATATAAGCAGGTTCTTTAGGCAGGGAGGGCATAGGCAGAAGCGCAGCTGGCACTGTGCTCATGAGACAGACAGACATTAGCCGCTGCATCTCTTCACACAGCCTTTGGCTTGTGTTGCTCTTCCCTTCCCCTCCCCTTCTCTGTCCACCCTCAGCTGAGTTGAACAGCTTTTACCTCCGGCTGACCTCCAGTGTTGGGATCTGTATCTACAGTATTTGGTCTGCTGCTGCAACACTTGGTGTTTGCTGGGAGAAGGGGTTCAGGCGAAGGGGAGCTGGTGCAGGAAAGGTAAGGAAGGCGATTCCGTGTGGTGGATCGATTGATTAATGTCTAATCCCTCGCCGTTCAGACTGGTCAGGGGACGAGGATCAGAGGGAACCCTGCGTGGGTTATTTTTCATTGTTAGGGAGAGGCAGGTTTTGCTCCCTCTCCTTTCAGAAGGCGAAGGGCTTAAGAAATGTTCTTCACATGAAGGAAACAATCCAGAGCTGAGCAAAGCGGACAGGCTGGTCTAGCGGGGATCCTGTCTGGTGTGGGTTTGTAGCCGAGCAGATTACACGGCAGAGCGTTGCAAAGAAAAAAAGAAGAGCTTCGGAGACTAGAAATCTGGGAGAGGAGAAAAAACTGTGAAAGTGGCTGCGAATGTTCCAATGTTCAATGTTCCAGAGTCATTCACAAGTGGAGGGTGTGGGTGTGGGTGTTTGCCTGTGGAGTGTGTGTGCAGAGGCGCTGGAACTAGGGGTACAGGTGTGTGGAGGGGGGGGGCTGTTTGTGTGTTCAGCACACCCGAATTGTTAAGAGATACTCAATGAAGGCGGAAGATACAGAGAAACGCGGTGCCTATCTGGTTTGCCGCTTTCCGGCGTGTTTACCTTTCACGTGCGTGTACACAACACACAGGCAGCAGCTCGGCTGGGATGTGTGTGCTCTGTTCTGCAGCCTCTGGGACACTCACTCCCACGCCCGGGAGTTTGAACCCCGGGCGCTGGTTAGGACGAATGGGGGCAATAACACTAGAATGCGAACGTCTGGGTGGTTTGTGTGGTGCTAATTGTTACAATCGCTCGCAGCGCCTTGTTTTCTTCAGCGCGGACCCCAGGCAGCGGCTGCAAAAGTCAGCCGGTCTGCACCATACCCGGGCGAAGCAAACCAGGACTTGATAGGATAAAACGGGTCGGGTGTAGACAACAAGCCCCCTGCTGCTAGCTCGATCTGGGACTCCTCTCCCTTGCAAACAGCCTGTCTGATGGCTTGATAACTGCTCTCCCCCGGCCAGTTTTCCCTGAATTTGTTCACTTAACCTGTTCCGGAGCTAGAGGCTGGGAATCCGAAGCTAGTCCTACCGGCTGATCCGGAGCTGCGGTCCTGACTGTCTGCATGTGGGCTGGGGGAATTCGGCAGAGCCCTGTGAGTTCTCTCCCTCCCCCTAAGGCATTTCACCCTGAACTCTGTGTTGGGGAGGCATCTCCACGAGAGACAGATAAGGGGTCTGCAATAGCCCCCAGGCCGCCCCCTGCAGGGTCAGGATTCGAGGGTGGCTGTTTCCAGAAGGCCATTGTTTTGTTTTTAAGATAAAAGACCCCAAACCAAAGACTCCGCTGTGCAGACAGGGGAGACAGGTCAGTTAGCCTGCCTCTGTGCGCCATCGCCGCCTGCCACTCCAAAAGGGGATACAATCGAGGCTGAAATCCGGCTCCTGCCGGAGTACAGGGGGTTTTGCTGTGGCGGGCCGCGAGACTAGCCGAGGGTTTCTCTCCTAGCGACCGAGATCCGGACAGTGCCGCTTTCCCGGGAGCAGTGTCACTGGGACGGGGGTCCAGACCCACCACGGGGACACCCTGAATGAACGCGCAAAATGCGCTGCGAATCGCCCCCGGGGAGAACGCGCACGTTTAAAGGGCTTTCCAAAGGGGAGCCCTCTCGGCGGGGATTAAAGAGCTGACCCTTCAAGAGAGCTTCAGGCAGGCTCAGAGCAGGGGGTCAGGCATCCATCGACTGATTAACACCCACGGGGCACGGTCCTTCCTCCTATGAAATGCCCTTGACCACCGTTTGCAGGAGTGAGTGGGAACACTGGGTCTTCCAGGTTTGGGGCGGCTAACTGAGACACCTTCAAGAGGCCTGGTGAGAAAGAGGACGGGTGCTCAGTCGTTACTGAAAATCAGACACTCCCCCGCCCCCCCCCCCCCACTGTGTTTAATGCGCCTAATTTGGGCACCTAAAGTCACTAGCCGCTTTTGAAATCTTGCCCGTTGACTTTCAGAGGAGCAGAGTCTGGCCTTCATTTGGCACACTTGCGAAAAACACTGGAGGTTAAGAAGAAAAGAAGACCCTAAAGAATGAGTGATGGGAAAGAATCCCTACTGGTTTATTACTACCACTCTTTCAGGGAGCAGGGCTAGCCCCTGTCAGACAGGGAGGGCTCTTGTAAGAACTTAGGAGTCCGGGTGCCTTGTTTGTTTCATAAAAAGCAAAGCAAAGAAGATCCTTGACATCTTTTGTTTGCTGCCGGAGGCTCCCTTGAGACAATTCCGATTGTAATGTTTGCTCCGAGTGGCCGGTTTTTCCTTGCGCTCCAGGTGTTTGTGTATTGGGGAGAAGCAAGAAGCAAAGTTAATGAGGTGAGAATGAAGGCAGAAGGGAAGGAACAAAACACAGTTGTTTGTAACAGATCAGACAGACTGAAACATCTGCAGAGCCAGGGCACCTCCATTGGTCAATACATGTTTGTTTAATGTGTCTTTTTCAGAAAGTCAGTCTATCTATCTATCTGTCTATCTATCTAAAAGAAGAGGATTAGCTAAAACATAGATCTGAGATTTGTGTTTCTTCTCTCCCCAAGCAGATTTACAGAGCATGGGGTGGGGAAGGAACTAAAACAGAGAATGAAGTCTTGCCATATGCTGGGTTAACCAGAAACATACAGTCAGACTATAACTCAAGTCATAATTCAAGCCATACATTTTGTCTGTCTATTGACTGTAAAGGGTCTATCAAGAATTGGGGGTGGGGAGAGGGAATCTGAACTTATTCATGATTCATAAACCACTCCTTTGCAATTTGGATGATAAATTTCTCTGTCACCAGACCTCACAACACTTGGGTGTTAACCATATCTTTGTGCTTTCTCCCTGATTCCAGGTTGCTGTGCTCCAAAAAGGAACAACACCAAACTGAAGGAAGAAATACATTGTTCAGAAAGTTGGGAAGATCCCTTTTAAAAAGTTGATTTGCTTCTGAAAGTGGAAAAATGAAGCTGAGTCTTGCAATATTTCTGTCTTTCATTTTACAGACTGGGATTTGCTCTGGAATAAAATGGCTGTAAGTATCTATCTTTCTACATTTCTTTAAAAAAAATCTTGTCCTATTTGCTGTTGTATTACTGGCATACAGCTTCAAGTATTGCACTAGTGGCTTTAGACATATTGCAAAGACATTTCAAGACTGATACAGCATTTCTTAGGGCACCAAAAGTCCCACTAATTTCAAGAAATGCAGAATCAGATCCAGTACAACAATATATATATTCTTTATTTCTAAAACGTAAATCCTTTGAGTCCAATTCTCCCAATTCTTGTTTACACTAAAGGAGGAACTGGACTAGACTGATCCACTTATTGAAGCATTTAATGTCAGGTTTGACTAATGCTGGGAAACTCTTTCCCACAAAGCACTGTATCAGGCACAGCACAAACTAGGAGTAGTAGGGCAGGCTGCTAAGATAATGCTGCCAATCTGTAGCCAAAGGGAATAGCTGACAGATAACATGTTTTTGTGAACCTTTCCCCTTTAGGATTATGAGAGCAGAGCACTGATTGTAAACTGGCTAGTGTTGTAAAGTCTGGATTGGGTTTTCTGCAGCCCCGTGTAATAGCCTGGCACAGTTTGCAAACACCAAAAGATGAGTGACATATTTCTTCTTAAATAAGCAATCAATTAGTTGATTAGCACAAAACAAACCAACAACCCCCTAGGACACCCATCTGATTTAATCATCTATGGAGCCCGTGAATGTTTTTATATAATTTAAGGCCACAGAGAGATTAAATAATGTGGGCTAGTCCTGAATGATGAATTGTAAAATGAAATGCAATGACATTAATCTGGGTGGGGACTCAGAGGTTTAATTCTTGGCTCAGATGCCTCAGGCAAGTCAGTTTGTCTCTGTGCCTCAGTTCCCAACCTGTAAAATAGGGATAAAATAACCCTTTCTTTTCCCCAGCCCTTTGTCTTGTCTATTTAGCCTGTAAGCTCTTCATCGAAGAGACAGGCTAGCACAATGGGTATCCAGTCTCAGAGGAGCCTTAGGCATGATTAGAATGCAAGAAAAACCAGGGTACGATAACATATATCAATATTGAGATGTAAGTGATGTTTAATAGAATTAAAACCGATCTGTTCACAGTATGACCGGCTCACTGATTATTAAGGCCCTGATTAACCTCTGAAGCACATCCTTAACTTGAAGCTTTCACTGTCAATGATAATACTTATGTGCTTAAAGGTAAGGACCTGCTTAAGTGATCTGATCTGCTTAATACAAAGCCCAAGCCAATACACCCATCAACTCCTTTGGGAGTGTTACCTAGGAAAGGAGTGTGCAGCAAGTGCTGAAATCAGCTCTTCCAAAGGCAGGAATTAGATTGGTTTCCAAGAACTTCCATTGCCACATGATACCCAGATCAACACTCCAAGAAGGCTGGAGGGGTCTGAAATAGCTCTGCCAGAAAAAGGGCTTTCAGCATTTTAGATTGTTAAACTTACTTTTTGGGGGTGAGGAAAAATCAATCTAAGGAATGGCCTTTTCCCCACCAAAGGGAAATTTTAGTGTGGAAGATGAAAGTTGAGATTGAAGTGGCATTTGAAGAATGAACTACGTTCAAATGTACTGCTGTGCGCCAATTATACCTGTTCGAAACCCAGTGGAAATCTGCACTAACTGACTGAGGGTACATCTAGACAACAGAGCTTTTCTGGTATCCCAGAAAAGCTCTACTGCATCCAAGGAATGCATCTACTTTTCCAAAAAAAAATTCAGAAAAGCAGATACGTTTTTTTGGCATCCCTGTAAACCTTGTTTTATGAGGAAGAAGGGATGTTCCGTGTAGATGGGCCAAATGTCAGAAAAGCCTCTTTTGGAAGAAAAGCGGAAAAAGATACGCAAATTGCAGTTCGCAATTTGCATATCTTTTTCCGACTTTCCTTTGTAGGGTAGACACAGCCTGAGTGCATTTCTCATAAGTGGAAGGCAGCCAGCTAGGATTTTAGAAAGAACTATTTTTTTATTCCAGTTATTTTCTGTCTCAATCTTCACCTTTTTGTCTACCTGAGGATGGGGCAATGTGTGATCAATGCGCTGGTGTCATGCCATGGAGTCACTCCTGATTTTTATTGGTGTCAATGAAAATAATTTTGGATCTGAAGGGCCATTCCCACCGAAGCCAGTGGGAGTTTCCCCTGAGTAGTGACTGCGGGGCTGAGTCCTAAATTATTCAGAGTTGATTTTGATAGTGAATTTTGATTTAAAATGTTGTATACAAGGGGGGAGGTTCAATGCTTTGTGGAAAGCTATTCAGGGCTTCTATGCTACTTTTGTCCATCTCCTGTAAAAAAAATTTTAAAAATTAGAAAAATGCAATAGAACACAAGAGGTAGCTATTTATTGCAAATCATTCTAATTATTTTTATGGGTACCATGGGCCACAAACTCAGCTGGCATAAATCTTCACAGGCCCACCGACTTGCAGTTCTGCCTCCTTGCATCAGCTGAGGATCTTGTCCTATGTGTAACAGGTCTGAACCTTGCAGAACAGTTACTTGCATGAGAAACATTGTGCTTGGGTGTAGTCCCTTTGAATGTAAGAGCATTCCTCATGCGTGTAAAGTTATTTACAGCAGTGTAGGTGTTTACAGGATCAGATCTCTAATTACTGTTCAGCGTTTTCAGAAAGAGTTATAAATCCATAGGTTGTATACAGTGTTGTTGCTGGATGGGGCCCAGGATATTAGAGACACAAGGTGGGGGACGTAATGTCTTTTACTGGAACAACTTCTCCTGGGGAGGGAGACCGGTTTTCAGGCTTACCAGAGCTCATTAGCTTGTCTCTCTCATCAACAGAAGTTGGTCCAATAAAATATATTACCTCACCCACCTTCTCTCTCTAATACACCCAGAGGGTAATTTTTATTTTATGAATCTGTTTTCTGTAGAAATTTCCCCATACATTTTTTTTAACTGAGGAAAGTTTTGTGTGTGTGTGTGTGTGTGTTCAAAATAAAATTTCACAATCAGAGAAGTGGTGTGCGTGGCCTTGCTCCCATTGCAGCAGATGGGAGCCGCGCCATGTGTGTCCACCGGAGCTGCCCCAACCAAGCCCTGCATGTATGAACATTCTGCGAGAGCGTGAGTTGCAATGCGCCATCCAGGACCATGGGTTTATTGACAGGATTTGTGATCAAGCCTTGCAGTTTTTCCAAGGAAGTGGGAGAGTTGCCTATGGGGCACTAATTTACTGGCAAGCTGCTTGTTCAGGATTATGACAAGTGAGGGGAACACTAGAGGGCACTCTGGCAACTGCACATCTTGCATTGCACAGGCTTAAGACAGGTGGGGTGACCAGCTTGCAAGTGACAGCAATCGGGACAGTGGATGGGGGATAGCAGTCACTTATATAAACAAAGCCCTGAATATTGGGACTGTCCCTGTAAAATTGGGACATCTGGTCACTTTAAAGACTGGCAACTCTCCCTTGTGCATTGAACAAGGTGCACTGAGTCTGCAGAAAGCAGCAGCAAAAAATATCACTCCCATTTCCTAATTAGAAATTTCACCCTTGTGTGGGAATTATCTGGTGTTTTGGCTTTGTATTGTGCCTTTGCCTAGGAGTGAATTTCACCAGCCAGAGTTTTCAGATGAACGTTTCTTTCAAGAGAGAAGAGGAAAAGAACCTTGTTCTTCCTTTCAGTAGGCCTGAATCTCTCCTCCCGCTGATGTAAATCAGGAGTAATTCTGCTGGTTACAGGTGGAATAAGTGAAGGGAGAGTCAGGACTATTCACCTGGGGTGTGTCTACACAGCACCCTAAACTTGAAATAAGATATGCAACTTGCACTATGCAAATTACATATCTTATTTAGATTGTATTTCAAAATAGCTTATTTCAAAATTTGGCATGTTTACAAGTGACAACAATGTGCCATGTCTACACAGAGCCAAATTTCGAAATAACATGCTATTTTGAGACGTCCCTTAACCTTCGTGGAACGAGGGTTACAGGGATGCCGGAATAGCGTGCCCGTTATTTTGGAAAATATTTTGAAATGACGGGTGCGTTTAAAAGATGTGGGGTAGCTATTTCGGGATACCTCCAGTATCCCGAAATAGCCCTGCTGTCTAGACGGACTCTTAATGACTGGAAGATAGCTAATGTGATGCCAATATTTAAAAAGGGCTCTGGAGGTGATCTTGGCAATTATAGACCAGTAAGTTTAACATCAGTACTGGGCAAATTAGTTGAAACTATAGTAAAGAATAAATCGCCAAACACATAGAGGAACATAATTTGTTGGTGAAAAGTCAACATGGTTTCTGTAAAGGGAAATCATGCCTTACTAATCTACTAGAGTTCTTTGAGGGGCAGGGGGGGGGGAGGGAGGGTCAACAAACATGTGGACAAGGGGGATCCAGTAGAAATAGTGTACTTAGATTTCCAGAAAGCCTTTGACAAGGTCCCTCACCAAAGGCTTTTATGTAAAGTAAGTTGTCATGGGATAAGAGGGGAAGGTCCTCTCATGGATTGATAATTGGTTAAAAGTCAGGAAACAAAGGGTAGGAATAAATGGTAAATTTTCCGAATGGAGAGAGGTAACTAGTGGTGTCCCCCAAGGGTCCGTACTGGGACCAATCCTATTCAACCTATTTATAAATGATCTGGAGAAAGAGGTAAATAGTGAGGTGGCAAAATTTGCCAATGATACTAAACTGCTCAAGATAGTTTAGACTGAAGCAGACTGTGAAGAGCTTCAAAAAGATCTAATGACAACTAAGTGATTGGGCAACAAAATGGCAAATGAAATTTAATGTTGGTAAATGTGAAGTAATGCACATTGAAAAAAATCCCAACTATACATACAATATGATGGGGACTAATTTAGCATAACTACTCAAAACAGAGATCTTGGAGTCATTGTAGATAGTTCTCTGAAAACATCCACATAGTGTGAAGCGGCAGTCAAAAAAGCAAACAGAATGTTGGGAACCATTAAAAAAGGGACAGAGAATAAGACAGAGAACATCTTATTGCTTCTGTATAATACCCTGGTACGCCCACATCTTGAATACTGTATACACACGTGGTTGCCTTATCTCAAAAAAATAAATTGGCATTGGAAAAGGTTCAGAAAAGGGCAACAAAAATTATTAGGGGTTTGGAACGGGTACCATATGAAGAGAGATTAAAAAAAGATTTGGACTTTTCAGCCTAGAAAAGAGGAGACTAAAGGGGGATATGCTAGAGGTCTATAAAAGTTTGACTGGTGTGGAAAAAGAGAATAAGGAAAAGTTATTTACTTGTTCCCATAACATAAGAATTAGGGGTCACCAAGGGTACGTCTACACTGCAACCCTATTTTGAAATAACTACCGCTATTCCGAAATAACTTAGTCCGCGTCTACACAGCAGGCAGTTATTTCCGAAATAGTATCAAAATACTGTCAAGCTGGAGGACTTCTTACTCCGACTCCTGTAACCCTCATTGTACGAGGAATAAGGGAAGTCGGAGGAAGAGTGCTCTGTTTCAAAATAAGTCCTGTGTAGATGCTCCCTATTTTGAAATAGCTTATTTCAAAATAAGATACGCAATTGACGTAGCTCAATTTGTGTAGCTTATTTTGAGTTAAGCCCTGAAGTGTAGATGCACCCCAAATGATTTTAATAGGTAGCAGGTTTAAAACAAACAACACAAAGTTTTTCTTCACACAGCACATGGTCAGCCTGTGGAACTCCTTGCCAGAGGAGGTTGTGAAGACTAGGACTTTAACAGGGTTCAAGAAAGAGTTAGAGGTCAGGAGGGTAGGTCCATCAATGGTTATTAGCCAGGATGGGTCGGAATGGTATCCCTAGCCTCTGTCAGAGGTTGGGAATGGGGTATGGGAGAGGGATTGCTTGAAGATTCCCTTTTCTGTTCACTCCTGAGGCATCTTGTATTGGCCACTGTCGGCAGACAGGATAGTGGGCTAGATGGACCTTTGGTCTGACCCAGTATAGCTGTTCCTATGTTCTTGTGATGCTAATGAATAAATTGCAGGGGGGAAATATTGTAGGATTGGGCCCTCAAAGGGAGTTTTGCTTTGAAGCTTGTGCTTCCCTTTTTAACCCTGAAATTGCACTGGGTCTGTTGATTTAACCCAAACCCAAAGCTGTCCCTCGGAACCTCCTCTTTGCCATGCTTAGGGGAATTCAGATTTAAACAAAATTACATTTGGGGTGTGGAGGGTGGTGGTAATAGGGGGGACTTTGTAGTGTGCAGCAAACTTCAACAAAGGAAGGTGAGTGATTTTTGCCTTGGCTGTTTAAAACATTTAACCTGAAGGAACAAAAAGTTCATAGATTTAAAAGCCAGAAGGGACCATTATGATCATTTACTCTGACTGCCTGCATCACATAAACCAAACAGCCTCACCCAGTAATCTCTGAATCAAGGCCATAATTTATGTTTGAGGCTGAGCTATATAGTACGTCTTTTGGAAGCATCCCTGGCCTTGATTTAAAGACTGCATGTGAAGGTGAAACCACCATGTCCCTTGGTACGTTGTTGCAATGGGTAAATGAATACTAAAGACCTTTCAGACAGACAAAAGGCATTTATACAGCAAAAAAATTAAAAAGAAGAAAAACCTTCAGACATGGAGTCGAGTTTGCCACAGTCAGCAGCACAAGTCCATCAGCATCAAATCCCAGTCCCCCCTGAAGTAATGCCAGCTGTGAGTTGGCACATCTGATGCCAAGAAGAGCCAGTGTGGCTTTGTAGCTTTGTCAGATATTGTTTACCTGCCCCAGGATTGAGCCCGGGGGGGTCTAAAATATCCTAACATATGTGATAGGATATTGCATCCCTCCTTTCCCCACCTGGAGAACATTCCCTCAGTCCTACAATCTAGGAAAACATGGCTGTAGTGAAATTGTACCGGGGCTGTTGATTTAAACCAAACCCAGAGCTTTTCCTCAAAACCTTCTCTTTGCCATGCTTAAGAGAACTCTAAAAAAGAAAAACATTGACCTTAATCATCCTGAAATTCAGTGAATAATAAAAAAAATTTAAATAAAATTAGGCCAGAGGTAGGAGGAAAGGAGGGGAAATTGTGCAACAGACTTCAGCAAAGAAAAGATGGTGATTTTGTACTGCATGTCGAGCCTGATCCTGCAAAACCCTTACTCATGTGAGTAGCTCGTTGTCATGCAAGTGGTACCAGGGAATGAAGGAGTGTGTCCATGCTTCCCAAAGCATTAAATACTGTAGCTTATTCATATTTTCAAATGAATTTTGTTAAAACTGTCCAAGATAATTAAAAGAATAAATAAATGTCATGATCTGTGCATGCATCATACTTCCCTGGTAATTATGTTTATGGTTTTCTGTCAGTAGCCATAACGTCAACTGAGAGCCTTAGTATGTTTTATTTAAGGCAGAATAAATTTGGTTTGAAACCTGTTTATTTAAAGGGAAGGGTTGAATAGAAAAACCAAACCCTCAGTCCTCAGCATCCTGCAGAATGAAGGGCTGTTCAGGGTAGTAAAGGGAAGGGCAGCTAGAATTATGAAATCGTGAAAAGTGACATTTATAAAAGAAAATTTCCAGGAAAACCCCACGCACTGGATTCCCTGTGCAAGTCCACGTAGGAGAGAGGGGCGTCATAGTGACGGTATTGCAAACTTGGGCTGTTGAATTCTCAGGCCATCCCCTGTTGTGATTCCTCACAGCAGCATGAAGGCTTTCTTCATCAGGGCTACCTGCCCATAAGAGACCATTGCAACCTCTGGGATTATATCGGGGGCAGGGATATCCCATCCAGGCCCCCTTTCACTAGCCATGCTCCCTGTAGCCTTCCTCTTAGGACCAGGTAAGGTGGGTTTTGTTTCTTTGGACCTCCCTTAACTGACAGTGTCCTTCTGAAGAGACCAGGTGGGTGAGGCAATTTCTGTCCCCCAAAGAGGAGCACTGTGTAGCTTGGAAGCTTGTTTCTCTCCCCATCAGGAGTTGGTTCAGTAAACACATGGCCTTATCTGCCTTGTCTCTCTAATAGGCTGGGACTGACTGGGCTCCAACAACGTGGCAAACAAGCATCCTTCTAAGGCACAGACAGGCTTTCCAACAACTCTCCCTGGAAACGGGCAGAGTAGGGAGCACAAAGTGTCAGTTACACTGTGGAATAGCCCACGAGTGCGTCGTTCCTGGAGCTATTTAAAATTAGATTGGCTGGGGACACAGCACTCGTGGCTGCTCTGTAAAGATTGACTGGGCCTGCAGGCTCTGAGGCAGGCACTAGACTTGGGAGGGGACCCAACACTCCGTCGCCAGAATGTTTCAAAGGGTCACATGGCAGCTCCTCTGGCTCCTGTCCCATGGGGCTGGCTGGGCTCATTTCTCCTGCTCCCGGCAGCCTCCGGGGTCCCAGCACCACTCAGGTTTGGCCCCTGCTGTTGTCATGATGGAAGCTCAAGTAGGCCAACTTTGAGTGAGTGGCTCTGCAACCCCACGAACCAGGTCACAACGCCATTCACACAAATTTGGTCCTTTCAGGGATGCGGAGCCAAACCTAAGTGGCACTGCAACCCTAGATGTTGCGGTGTCTGGGGCGGAGAGTCCGTCCCAGCCAGCCCCACAACACAGGAACTGCAGGAGCCACCACTGCAGGGTGAGTGCTGGGCAGGGTCCAGCACCCTCCTCCCACCGAGGGAGTAAGCTTTGACCAAAACCACCCCAAAGTCCAGGCTGTTTACTGGGTCGCAACAGGCCATAAACCTTTACAAATGGGACCTGAGCTGAGAAAGGTTGAGAACCATCATACCAGACCTAATGTGTCTCTTGCATCCCTAATCTATGTGATTTATAAATATTTATTTCATTCTCTGCAAGTGACTCAAATACATCTGAGTTTTCTTTTCCATCTCCATTACTCTCTTCATTTTCCTCCTGATGCTCAGACATGTTTCCAATTATAAATCCTCGTAAGCTCAGGCACGAAGCTCAAGCGTGAGAGATGTTCACAAAATACATTGCTGCATCCTGTGTTTTATTCATAACGGTGCTCCCTAGAGCGCAACTTATTCGGCAAGAAACAGTGATTGCCTCCAGTTCCTCTCTTTTGGATTTATAATGCCTCCCTCTTTCTTTGCCTTAGTGCAAATCCTTCCACTTTTTTCCTAGTTTCTTATTTACTGCACAGTCATTTGGGGAGCATTTTATCCATAAAAGTCACCATCAATATCATCAAGTGCCGTGGTACCACGTTTCACTGTGAGCTCTCTGATCATGTTGTACCCTTTCACTGCTCCATTAGCACTGACACAGCCTGTGATGCTTTCCAGCCATTTTTCCTTTGCTTTCCCCTTCATCTTCTGATGGGTCTCCCCCGGGCTGCAACATTTCTTTCTCTAGGTGACCTCAGTTTCTGCTGGGTCGCTGAAATGCTCTAGCTTCATTTCCTTAAATATCTTGCTTTATTCCACATTGTTGCATAACACTCACTCATGTGGCTTCTTCCCCGCTTCCCCGCGGGTGATAATTCCACTTTATCTGTAGCAATGCCTTATTTCAGCAGGCTCCTTTCATGTCTCTATGGTCCTGGTTTCTCAGACATATCGTACAACATATATCAAATCCATTCTAAGTTGTCCTGCCTTGAACCTCAAACTTCGGACACACCTGTTTTCTTGCTAAATGAATTTAACCTTCCATGCCTGGTCTCTCTAGGGCAGTTGGGACAGCCTCTGTTTTCCTCAAACCCAAGCTTGCAGAACTCCTTCACTTGATCTGCTTTATTGGGTACATCTATACTGAAAAAAACCCAACCCAAACCAAACCAGAAGAACATCCCCGCCCCACTCCTAGGGCCCACAGGTGTAGGGGAGGCACACTTTACTGGGGCTCAGCCCAGGCTACAAACTGTGGCATGTGTGTGGGAGAGGGCCCGTGTTACAAGTTTGTACTGGGCCTGAAAAAATTACGCTCGGGCCCTCCCAAAAAACCCACAAGGCAATGAGTCTCAGAGCCCAAGTCAAGTGACTCAGGCTTGCACGGCTCCTGCTATGGGGCTAGAAATAGCGGTGTTGACATTTCCCTCTGGGGCTGGAGCAAGGGGGAAGATCTCAGAGGCTCTTCAGCCCAAGCAGGAATGCCTGAACCACTAGTCCCATGAGCCCAAATTGGCTGACCTGGGCTCTGAGGCTCACTGCCATGGATCTTTTCCACAGTGTAGATGTATCCAGTACGTTTGTGTATTTTGCTGTTTGGAATATACGGCTTCCCAAGTGGCCATCGCATTTGTTGTATTTCTGATGAGGTGTGATCTGAATCTCACACTCGTTTTGGCCTCTGGCCTCACTAGCTTTTGAGCCAGTTCCTGAGACATTCGTGTCAACTGATAGACATTCTGGATCAAATTTTCAGTGGATGCCAAACATCAGATGCCAAGAGGCAGACCTTTTGGTGATGGGTCTTGCCCCCAGGGCCTGTTTTTCCAAGTTACTAACCACCTGCAGCTCTAATTGACTTTAACTCTGGGTCTAACCGTGCCAGTCTTCAGACAGGGCAGTTCCTGCTTATAAGTAGTTCATATGCTTTTGAGGTATCTGCCAGGCCATATCAGCTGTGTTAACCAATTACCTAGTTCCAGATCACTCAGTACCATGCACAGATAGCAGACATTTCTTCTCCTCCTGTCTGCCTGTGAGGAGCAATGAGATCATTTTCCAGCGCTGCATGTAGGGATGTTATAGAAGAAACCTGATAATGAGCATGGTGAAAACTTCCCAGGGATTTCTGCAAAGTGCTCTGCTTGGGGCTTATCCTTGAAAAGCCAGCAGAAGCTTCAAGTGATGCCGAATGCTATCTATCAGCCAAAGCTACTTACCTGACCTTCCCTGACATAGTATCTGAGTTCCTCACAGTCTTTAACATTGGCAATGGGTATCAGAGGCAGGGGAAGGCGTTCACTTCCCAAACTGCCTCACCTGACCCCGCCCATTCTCCTTTAGAGTCCGCCACGTCCCCTCCTTCAGCCTGCTGTTCCGGTGCCAGAGGCTGGGGCAGGCAGGCTGGGGGCTGTGCCATGCTGCCTCTCCTCCCAGCGCTGAGGCCTCTGTCTGCTTAGCGCTGGGGCTGGCAGCTTGGCTGTGAGGCAGGAGGGGGTTTCATGGCTGGGGATCCAGCTGGCAGGCCTGGCCCAGGGAGACTGGGGTGCCATCACCCAGCTCTCCTCTCTGGAGCTCCGGGGCTGGGCAAGACTGGGGCTGTGCTATCTGGGCCTGGGGACACTTCCCTGTGGCAAGGAGCAAGGACCAGCATCCACCTGGGAGAGCGGACTGGGAAGGGATCAGCAGCAGCCACAGTTGTGGGGTGGGCTCTAGTGAGCGCAGAAGAGGCAGGACCTCAGGCAGAAGGGGCGGGGTTGGGCGTTGATTCCTTAAGTCATAGGTTCACCCACCACCCATGATCTTTAAAGTGTTTATCTTTACAACATCCCTATAAGATCAGGCACTGCTATTGTCCACATTTTACAACTAGGGAAGTGGAACACAAGAAAAGTAAATTCCCAGCCCCAGGGCACAAAGGAAGGTTGTGACAAACAGAGAATTACATAAGAACATAAGAACGGCCGTACCGGGTCAGACCAAAGGTCCATCTAGCCCAGTATCCTGTCTGCCGACAGTGGCCAGCACCAGGTGCCCCAGAGGTGGACCAAGACAATGATCAAGCGATTTGTCTCCTGCCATCCTCTCCAGCCTCTGACAAACAGAGGCCAAGGACACCATTTTATCCCCTGGCTAATAGCCTTTATGGACCTAACCTCCATGAAATTATCTAGCTTCTCTTTAAACTCTGTTATAGTCCCAGCCTTCACAGCCTCCTCTGGCAAGGAGTTCCACATGCTGACTACACGCTGTGTGAAGAAGAACTTTCTTTTATTAGTTTTAAACCTGCTACCCATTAATTTCATTTGGTGTCTTCTAGTTCTTCTATTTAGGGAACTAATAAATAACTTTTCTTTATCGGCCCTCTCCACACCTCTCATGATTTTATACACCTCTATCATATCCCTCCTCAGTCTCCTCTTTTCTAAACTGAAAAGTCCCAGTCGCTTAACCTCTCCTCATATGGGACCCGTTCCAAACCCCTAATCATTTTAGTTGCCCTTTTCTGAACCCTTTCCAAGGCCAAAATATCTTTTTGAGGTGAGGAGACCACATCTGTACACAGTATTCAAGATGTGGGCGCATCATAGTTTTATACAGGGGCAGTAAGATATTCTGGGCCTTATTTTCTATCCCTTTCTTAATAATTCCTAGCATCCTATTTGCCTTTTGACCGCCGCTGCACACTGTGTGGAAGTTTTCAGAGAACTGTCCACGATAACTCCAAGATCTCTTTCCTGATTTGTCGTAGCTAAATTAGCCCCCATCATACTGTACGTATAGTTGGGGTTATTTTTCCCGATGTGCATTACTTTACACTTATCCACATTAAATTTCATTTGCCATTTTGTTGCCCAATCACTCAGTTTGGTGAGATCTTCTTGGAGTCCCTTACAGTCTGCTTCTGTCTTGACTATCCTAAACAGTTTGGTATCATCCGCAAACTTTACCACCTCACTGCTTACCCCTTTCTCCAGATCATTTATGAATAAGTTGAACAGGATTGGTCCTAGGACTGACCCTTGGGACACCACTAGTTACCCCTCTCCATTCTGAAAATTTACCATTTATTCCTACCCTTTGTTTCCTGTCTTTTAACCAGTTCTCAATCCAAGAAAGGACCTTCCTCTTATCCCATGGCCATGTAATTTACACAAGAGCCTTTGGTGAGGGACCTTGTCAAAGGCTTTCTGGAAATCTAAGTATACTATATCTACTGGATCCCCTTGTCCGCATGTTTGTTAACCCCTTCAAAGAACTCTAATAGATTAGTAAGACAGGATTTCCCTTTACAGAAACCATGTTGACTTTTGTCCAACAAATTATGTTCTTCTACATGCTTCACAATTTTATTCTTTACTATTGTTTCGACTAATTTGCCAGGTACTGAAGTTAGACTTACCGGTCTGTAATTGCCCGGATCGCCTCTAGAGCCCTTTTTAAATATTGGTGTCACGTTGGCTACCTTCCAGTCATTAGGTACGGAAGCTGATTTAAGGGATAGGTTACAAACCACAGATAATAGTTCAGCAATTTCCCATTTGAGTTCTTTTAGAACCCTTGGATGAATGCCATCCGGTCCCGGAGATTTGTTAACATTAAGTTTTTCTATTTGTTCCAAAACCTGCTCTAATGACACTTCAATCCGGGACAGTTCCTCAGATTCATTACCCACAAAGGACGGTGCAGATTTGGGAATCTCCCCAACGTCCTCAGCCGTGAAGACTGAAGCAAAGAAATCAAATTGTGGTTGGTTGTTTCAGTTGTGGACCTATTAGCTGCAGGAGCAATAAATAAAATAGATGTACCCATTAATTAACAAAATCCATCTAGAAGGACAGGGTGGTGTAATAAGAAACTGACAGGCAGCACACTAAGGCTGTGTCTACACTGGGAAGGTTTGGTGACAAAAGTGTTGCCGACTTGCAAAAGCTGCCAAAAGTGAAAACCAGACAAACTGGTTTTTCCCTGCCTCCAATTGTTGACATTGCTAGCTCCCCAGTCCACAGATAGAACAAAGCAATATGGGTAAGCATCCCACAGTGCAGTGTTGTGTGAAGGCAGAGCTGATCCCTGTGCTTTTAGGGATGCTGAGGAATGTCAAAGCAGTACGGCAACCTCTCCAGCCCTCTCCTTGCAGCAGTGGAACAGAACTATTCCAATGATTTGTTTTTTGTTTGTTCCCCAAATGGAGCAGCTCACTCAACTGTCAGCCACTTTTCAAAGCATTGAAAGAGGAGGGGTGCATGGTTGCAGGGCAGCAGAGATCACATAAACTGAGCACAGCTACCTGAGCAGGAATTGTGGGATACTTCTCTTGACAAAACAAACAACAGAGTCCACACTGGCACTTTGCTCACAATAAAGGGAGGGGGAAAAGACAAAAGTCTCTCGCAGGGTGGAAGATCTTTGTCGCCAAAACTGGGTGTTTCTCCCGACAAAAGTCTCATTGTAGCATAAACACTCTCACTGTTTTGTCATCAAAAGGCAGGTTTTGGCAACAAAACATGCCAGTGTAGACAATGCCTAAGATGGCTAGAAGGAAATATGTTTTACAGCAGTCTATTGCCACCCTATGCAAGACTGTTCACCTGTTACTGACAGAGTGAGTTATAAAATAGTTTTAGGATCATAAAGAACATTTGCTGCTGCACTAGGTAGCTCATAAAGATACAAAGGAAGCCATGCTCTGTTCTTCAGCTGACTACCTGTGAGTGGCCAGGGAAGAATCACATGCCCAAAGATGCTGCATGGCATAATCAGTTCCCTTGTTTTCCTTTCACTTGATGCACCAAATATTAGCAACTGCTAGAAGAAGGCTACCAAAGTAAGTGGGCAAGTCTATGGGGTTTTGTTGCCTTTTATGTTGCTTCATGGTAACGTTTGCATGGATAATTTTGGCCTAGCTCTCAATGTTCTCCATGGTGCTGCCTTTCCAATACTGTTGTTTTACTTTGGCACCAGATTTTTGAAGACACCAACACTGACTTATCTAAGTGTAATGGCAATGACACTGCTGGAGTAGTTTGTTTTAATTCAGAGGTGAAGCATCTGCTTTTTCCTAGGCTACGCAGTGGATTCCCCTGCCCCTAGTAATTATGTACCTGGACGTTTATCGTAACCCTTTGCAGCGGTGTGAGATGGATTCTGAATGCAGAACCTGGAAGTGGGGCTTATGTAGCTTGCTTTCCGAACGCCGTAGGAAGATCTAGTTATATATTATCTTATAACATATGGGTCATTTTCCAAGCGTTTTGGTGCTCCTTGCACTTTGGCTTGGAAAAGAAGCTGTGCAGATGCTGCGGCACCAATGTAGGCTCGGACTACCCACTTGAGCTCAGATCCAAGGGGCAGGATTGGTGGAGCTTGGTGGGCTAGTATGAGCCTCGCTAACAAGTCTGTCTGTGCAGACTGGGACACTCGCTCGCTGCTGCAGGTTCTGCATGTCCAGCACCCTCCTTGGGGTTTGCGGGGCCCTACGCAGTACTATTACACTGGTGCCTCTGTGCCTGATGGCAGCCTGGGGCAGGCGGAAGGATGATTTTTTCGAGATGTGATTTTATCATCTTCAGCAACTCACTAACGAAATATTTATAAAGCAAATTTTTAACTCAAATTTTTAACTTTACTGTGTAGAGTAACACAGTAAAATCAGAAACTGACAGCACATACCTGGGCATGGCAAATGCCTGTTAAATGGTTTCATGACCACTTGAATGGCTCTTTCACAAGTTCACTGTTCTGCTAATAGGTTTCGCCTTTTTCACTTTTAAGCTCTCCACAGCAAGCAGAGCCACAGAACAGGGATAGGAAGAGGGGAGTGAGTGGACATTACGATCCAGAGGTGCCCCAAATTTTCAGGGGCCCTAGGCAGCTGCATATTCTGCATGTGGGTAAGGACAGCTGTGAGCATGCTCAAAAGAATTCCCCAAGGTTATGCCTAGACTGCATCCCTCTGTCAGCAGAGGGATGCAGATTAGGCAGGTCGACATTGCAAATGAGGCAGGGATTTAAATATCCCATGCCTAATTTGCATAAAAATGGCCGCCACGTTTTGCCGACTCAGCACTTTGTCGGCAAAAAGTGGCAGTCTAGGGGGGGATCTGTCGAGAAAGAAAGCCTTTTTCGACAGATCCCTTATGCCTTCTGCAAGGAGGTTTACACGATCTGTCGAAAAAGGCTTTCTTTCTCGACAGATCCCTCTCTAGACTGCCACTTTTTGCCGACAAAGTGCTGAGTTGGCAAAACGCGGCGGCCATTTTTATGCAAGTTAGGCATGGGATATTTAAATCCCTGCCTCATTTGCAATGTCGACCTGCCTAATCTGCATCCTCTGCCGACACAGGGATGCAGTCTAGACATATCCCAAGATTGTACATCGTTCAATGCACATGGCTCTTTGATAACCTTTGAATGGATTGAAATGTTTTCCTTAGTTAGAAAGGAGGAGGGGTACAGAGTGTCAAAGGCAAAGTGTTTGCAGGAGGTTCTTGGGCAGCCTGACAGAGAAGAAACTAAGGCCTGTAACTTTCTAATGGCTTTGCTGGTGTTTCTTTTCGCAGAGCTCTGTCCAAGACCCCCCCTGTCCTTGCTTTGAATCAGACCCAGCACTGCAAGCAGCTGGAGGGTCTGGTGGTGTCTCAGGTGCAGCTGTGCCGCAGCAACCTGGAGCTCATGCAAACCATCATCCAGGCAGCCCGGGAAGTGATAAAGACCTGCCGTAGAACATTCTCCGACATGCGCTGGAACTGCTCCTCCATAGAGCTGGCACCCAACTACTTGCTGGATTTGGAGAGAGGTAACAGTCGGAGCTGTCTGTGCAGGGAACTGCATATCTTTCCTACTCTGCATACGTGCCTTTCCCACATTCATTGCTGGAGTAACACCCGCACATAAGGCCCGACCAAACCTTGTGCTGTCCTCCCCCCATGTCCCTCCCACACCCCTTGTGACATGCATTCCCAACCCAGCCTGCCCACCTAACTCCTCATGTGCTGCTTGGGTTGCTGTGTAGTACCAAGTTTGGGTGGCACTGCAGAAAAGATTCCAGCCATGCTTCTCTGTTCTGTGTGTTTGATGCATATGTTTTCCAAGGCAGGGGCTGTGCAGTCCTCTCTACAGAAGGCACCCAGTACCAGGCCCGCCAATGGGATCCTGGGGGGAAGAAAGTGGGCAGCTGCTCCAGGGTTAGAGCTCCCGATAAGCTGTGTGCTTGTGCAGCCAATCAGGAGAAATTCCAATTAGCAGAGCACCCACAGCTAGGTTTTTTGTTTGTAGTGGTGGTGCACATTTACACACATCTCGGTGCACATTAAATTATTCCACATTAGATGGAAAAATTCACACATGGATGGAAAAGATTAGAGGGAACATTGCCTGGAGCCTGGCACTTCAAAAGGACCTGTGCTCGAGCCCTGGGCCCTTTAATCACCGCTGGAGTCCTAGGTGGTGTGTTCCAGCTGACACTGAAGGGCTGGTGGGGACGAGGCTAGTCCCAGCCCTGCCCTTGCTGCCTGAGGCGCCACCCCTTCTGGGAGCGTGGCATCATCTTCCCACCTTGCCATGGGGCCCAACAATTCTCTCGGCCCCCCTGCCCAACACTTTGGCATTGGTGGCTGAGTTGCACTTCTTCTGTCTTGCAGGTACAAGGGAGTCAGCATTTGTGTATGCCCTGTCTGCGGCAGCAATCAGCCATACCATCGCCAGGGCCTGCACTACCGGGGACCTCCCTGGCTGCTCCTGCGGTCCCATCCCAGGTGAGACACCTGGACCTGGGTATCGATGGGGAGGATGTGCTGACAACCTCAACTATGGTCTTGTCATGGGGTCCAAATTTTCAGATGCTCCCATGAAGATGAAAAAATCAGGATCACAAGCCAATAAGCTGATGCATCTGCACAACAGTGAAGTAGGGAGACAGGTAACAAACCAAAGAGAGTTACTGTAATTGTACAATCCTCTGTAGTGGTTGATGGCTTTGTGAAGTTCAGTGTGACTACCTGCTAGCTATGGAAACAGGCCTTTTGCCAGAGCGTGCTCAACTCCTTAGGCCTGCGTAAGCATGGAAGATATAATTCAGTCTCTAGAAATGTAATTCCTCAAAGCACTCATGGGCACGATCAGCAGAGTGAAAGGTGTGGTTGCATATCCTTGGCTGGGTGCCAGGGACTCATGAAGCCTCAATTCTGGGCTGGTCTATCTGTATAAGTCCCCTGTTACCACAGTAGCAGAGCACTTCACAATCTTTATCCTCACAGCACCCCCGGAGATAGGGAAGTGCTGTTATGCCCATTGTATAACTGGGGAACTGAGGCACAGAGGGACTTGTCCAAGCTCACACAGGAAGTTTGAGCCTTAATAACGGACCCATCCTTCCTCTCCCACTGGAGTATCCTTCCTCTCCCTTTGTGAGCCTGGTGCATCACCTAACCTTTCTGCCTCCCTTTTCATTTGGATGACAGCTTGGTTGGGGACCATGAGCACGGGACTGGGAGTCAGGAGGTCTTGAGAGCTAATCCTGGTTCTGCCACTGACTCACTGTATGACCTTGGCCAGGCCACTTCACTTCTCTACCTCAGTTTCATCATCCATAATGTGAGGATGCTGTTTCCCCAGTATGAGTTTTGTGAACTAATTGGTTAATGTCTGTCAGGCCCGCCAAAGCAGGGTGGGAAGGGAGGAGACACAAAGGGGGCAGCTTCTCCGAAGCTCGGCAATTCAGAAAGGGCCTGAAGCTCTACTGCAGCAGTGGTGGTGGCCAGAACCCCGAGCCCTTTAAATTCCTGCTGGAGCCCCAGGTGGTGTGCTCAGGATAGCACTCAGGGGTTGGCCAGGAGGCTAGCCCCAGCCCCGCCCCTTCCTCCTGAGGCCCTGCCCCTTTTGGCAGTGCAGAACCGTCTCCTCCCTCCCTCCCCTTGCCCAGGGTCCTGGCTATTCCATTAGCTCCCCTGATGTCTGTGAAGTACTTTGCCCACAGAAAGTGCTCTGTAAGTGGTAGGCCGTACTGTCTCTACATGGAGTAGAGCAATGCCTGCTGCTCAGTATGGCGGATGGTTTTGAATCGCTGTGTCAGTGATGAGTTCAATATCTAAGGGGGGGTTACACTTACGCTGCAGCACTCTGAACAGCGCCCACAGGAGGGGTTCTCTCATCCACATAGGTACTCCACCTCCCTGAGAGGCCGTAGCTTTCTCCCACTGACCTGGTGCTGCCTACTCTGGGGCTTAGGTTCACTCACCTGCCTCGTATTTTTCACACCCCTGAGCAATGTAATTAAACCCACCTAATCTCCTAGTGTAGCCCAGGCCTGAGAGAGCCTGGGGATTTGTTTTCACCATTAAAATTAACAAATCACGTTCATGTGACGCTCTGCAGACATTAACAACTGACTCCCCTCCGCAGCCCTCTGCAAATCGAGAAATGGCTTCAGAGTAATTAGAGGGCAGACCTTGCTCCTGTCTCTGAGGCGGCAGAGGGTCCCTTCCAGTGGATTCCACTGCTCAAGAGGAGGCCGGATGCCAGGCTGCTCAGAGGATGCACACTCACTTTTCAAACAGTGTGTGGAGCACCTCCGGGGCCACTCAGGGTTTATCTACACTGTATTGTAAACTTGGGCCCACGGGGCCTGCACCTGTGGACTCGCTGTTCCCAAGCCTGTGCTTGAGTGCCCACATTGCATTGTGAGCCTGGCCTTACAGTTGCTGGCCCCTGGTTTCCCAGACATACTAATGCACTACGCAGACCTTCTGCTGAAAGTATTTAGCTCCATCTGCATCCACAGTGCAAAGTGACAGGACTTGGACCCTGATCACAGTGGGACTCGTGCTTAGATCCACCTCAGGCTTAGACCCAGGTCCTGAGTGTTAGCTGACCCAGGACTGATTTGTGTGTGGATGGGAAAGGCTTTGGGCTCAAACCTGAGTCAGAACCGCAGCTGAATATGCAGTGTAGATATGCCCACTGTGACTGAGGGAGAAAAGCCTTCTCTCCCTCCTCTGTATGTTTCCCAAACACCTGGCCCATCTACTAACACTGGTGCCAGTCATAAAATTTGCTCCTGAAAGACTTGTCCCTGGCCGCGCAGGGAGTTCCTCTATCCTCCCAGTGCACCACACTGTACCACATCTCTTTTTCTGTTAGCTCCTTTATGTCTCATAATGAAAGTTTAATCCCTTATGGCAAATTCTTGTCTAGTGTCAAGGGACACAGCTCTGTTGATTTCTAACCCCAGAGCATCTTTCCTATTTCATTCTGGGAATTATGCAACCTGCAACAGCAAAGGAAACAATGTCATGTGTTATACAGCAGTGCCGCACTGCGGCTAATTGAGAGATATGGTCATTGCACAGGGAGTTGGGTAAATCTAAGTTTTGAGACCTACAGTCTCAACTGTATAAATATGCTGATGGCACAACAAAAATAATAGCCAGGCTGGTAGCAATCTTCCAGCCGTGAGATCTGTTTCACTTTGCACCATAGGTGCCTTTAACCTGGTTGGCCAGAAACCAGAGTAGTGAATACATCCTGCTACAATCCAGTTAAGACAGTTTAGCAATCCTGGGGGAGATTTAAATAAAGAGAAGGTCACTTAATAACTCAGTGTTGTGTCTTGTTCTCTCCGTAGGCCCTGAAAGCCTCTCTTGAAATGAAATGTAAGTGTCATGGAGTTTCTGGTTCCTGTTCTATCAAGACCTGCTGGAAGGGTCTTCAAGAGATGAGAGACATTGCCCAGGACCTCAAAAACAAGTACTTGTCGGCCACAAAGGTGGTCCACCGACCCATGGGCACACGCAAGCAACTAGTACCAAAGGATATTGACATCAGGCCAGTTAAAGAGACAGAGCTGATTTACCTGCAGAGCTCGCCGGACTTCTGCATGAAGAATGAAAAAGTGGGGTCACATGGGACGCAAGACAGGTAAGGACTCACAAATCAGATGTGACTTGTGCGCTTCTATTTTTAGCTGGTGCATAGCAGCAGAGATGTGAGCGTGAGCATCTCTGCTCAGGTGGCGTTTACTACTGGGGAAGATCAAAGTGCCACTCATTGGGCTAATGTCACCCCAGGAAATTGACAACATGGCCCACAACTGCCCTCGCCTTTAATACACAAGAATAGCCTGCCGAACTCAGCATGCAGTGCTCCAGTGGGACGACAGATGAGCACAACTGATCAAGTTTCGATCTGGCTCCAAACTACCTCCCAAGTTCATGGCTGGTCAGATCCAGGGTTTTGGGTCTGACCCATCTCAAACAGTGGTCCCTCTCAAGGGCTGTTTGGGATAAAACAAAGTCCTGTCTGCTGGGACCTGTAATCTCTGCCGGATGCACCTCCTTACTGAAGTTGAAGGCAGCTGCAATAGATTTATGTACAGGGCTCTTGGAATGTAGGAACTACCCCCCCGCCCCATGTTATTTGACTGATTTATTTGAAATGCGATAGGATGGTAATTGAATGAACTTGTCTCTTGGGAAATGTATGATGATCAAGCCTTGAGTTAATGCCTCACTAAGCCCCTCTTATCTGCTCTATGCAGTTCTAGCTCATGTGGTTGCTGCGGCGGTGTAAGTACTCCTCGCTTTGGGCAGGTATGACTCGGTTTAATGCCAACACTCCCAAGCAACATTAACAGCAGGAGATGTTGAGCAGCATTGTCAAGTCTCTTAGCTTTTTGTTTTGAAAAATCTCAGCACGATCGGGGTACAGCTGCTATTTGTGCGTTTGTGGAGGCATTGCTGCTTCCCTTTGCTCCTAATGACTGAGCACTGTCAGTGCTGAGCGAATTTCCAACAGGCACAGTAGAGTGCTTGGCGTTTCCTACAGCCTGTTTGATTCGTGCCACATGAAACACATTCTATGCTATTGAAGTCTGAGCATTGGTCAGGGAGTGGCAACTCCTTGGCCAGATACCATGGACCTTGTGTGTGTACCCCAGAGTGCTGAGGGAAATGTTACTGGGGGCCAGTATCAGAAGGGATTCAGAGCATGGTAGAGGAAAATCCCATGGAGATGACATTGGATGAGGATGCAAAGGGCCCCGGTGGTAAGGCAGGACAGAGGTGATGACTTTTAAAGGGAGCCTAGGAAAGCAATACCCTTGGCTCACAGCCAGGGGAAGGAGGACAGAGATGAGGTGGAGTGATGACTTGTAGGTGTTGCATGAGCTAAGTAATATCAGCTGACTGCGTATATACAAAATAATGTTCACAGTTGTTGGTAGCTGCTTCTCCAGAAGAAACCTTGTGCCTCAGTACTAGGATATTTAAAGTACCATGTAATAGACACTTTGCCATAGCAGCACGGGTTCTATGTTAAATTAGCAAAGGAAATAAGTGTAAAACCCACACAGTGTGTTTCCAGATCATTGCTGTGTCCCTTGGGGGTTGCAGTAGCTAATCCAGACCTCTTCCCCTGACACGTTTTTTCACTAGCTTTCCTTTCAAAGAGAACACTTCTAATATCTTCTAAATATTCCAGCCTGGCATGTAACTGAGTGGCAGCACCCAGGGCCGGCTCAAGCCATTCCTGCGCCCCGGGCAGCAGGCTTGCGATGCATGCGCGGCTCTGCCCCCGGGCGCACGGCGCATGCGCGGCCCCACCCCCCGGCGCACTGCGCACCTTACAGCTGCAATCGGACACACGGCGCCTGATTGCAGCTCTAAGGGCGCCTCCGGCCCCGGGCGTGCGGTGCCTGATTGCAGCTCTAAGGGGCACTGCGTGGCTGGGAACGCGTCGCCCCTTACAGTTGCCATCAGGCGCCTCCCCATAGGTTGGTGCCCCAGGCAGCTGCCCGGCTAGCCCCGCCCTTAATCCGGACCTGGCAGCACCTAGTGACAGGGATGAGAAAGAAGCAAAAACCAGTTGCTGTTAAGTACAGGAAATACACATATAGCTTGCATTTACTACACAAAGATGTATAATGTTCATATGGAAACCCCAAACGGGATTTATTTGATATGGAGGATTCCAAAGGCATCTTGATATTTTATCCCTTCTACACGTCAATGTTCAGGAGATCGCGCTGTTTCCTTCAAGGCTGATTTTTTTGAAGGAACTTAACAGTGAGTGTAATTATAAGGAATTTCAATGATGTCTCCCCGCCTGTTTCCCTTCTCCAAACCTGCCCTCTCTCATTTACTTTCTGGCCTTTTTCTGGCCACTAGAAAAAGAAAAATGTTTCCCTTCAACAGTGCTGCCAGCAGCGCTTCATGGATCAACAGCCTGGAGGTGTTATAATCACACTGCAGCCAGGGCATCCTCTCTTCTACTTCACACCCCTCCATCACACATAGTCCATTCCCGATGACCGAGCATATCACGCCCCCTTTCCAGCTACAAGCTGAGAGAGCTCCAGCCCAAACATTTTGGCAGATAGTTTTTCAGATCTGCTGGCTACGTTTAAAAGTGCATGGAGGAGACAGGCACGCTGCAGCTCCCTTGACATGTAAGGCCTGCATTCTGTGTTCCTTCTTGTTATTTTAGATTGCATTACATGAGCTCATTCCCAAACTCTTAACCCAAGAAAAATTTACTAATTGTGCTGTTAACATAAGAAGTCCAGTGAAATTAACAAGGCAAAGTAGAAAGAAAAAAAAGGGAGCGAGGGACACAGAAATAGAACCATCCCCTGATGTACAGTGCTTTGAAACAATCTAAATTCCATGAGCGCGGAATTCATAAAGAATCTTTTTTTTTTAAATGGATCATTAGTTTTCAGTATAAAAAAAGGGGGAGGGACTTTTCTGGCTCCCATGGAAAAAGAGGGCATCTCAAGCGACTTGTGTATTCGAACAAGTTTTGAGCATGTAATAATTGAAGTTTATAGCCAACTTCTATTGCCCTGAATATTGGGTTTCATTATATATTGTGGGGCATAATACCACACAGGTGGATGGAGTGAATAATCCATCTCTAGCTTCTGTAATTGTCTACTCATCCCTCCCATTCCTACATGAATAGTGGATTTTTTTTATTTTTTTTATTTTATTTTTTTGGTAGCAGAGCTGTGTGAAATGTTTCACTCAGAACTGAGCCCAGGACTAATCAAAAAAATTTTCAAGGAAATCTTAGGCATCATTTTGAATGAACCAGGGAGCATTTTTAAACCAAGCTGGGCTATTTTACAATTTTGTGTTGAAACTAGAAATAATGTTGGAACAAAACCCTAAAATCGAAATGCTCCCCAGCCTTTTGAGAGTATTCAGAATTCAAACCTCATTCCAAACCTGAGATTGGAACACTCCCAAATCTTGAATGTGAACAAAATGTGGAGCAGGGTCTGGATTTTGCAGCTTGAGTCCATTTCTGTTAACATCTGTCTTGCAATGAATCAGTGTTTTTTATCAACTTAAGAGCATATAAATCTATGTATCACTGCCACATTTTTTGATATAAACGAAAAAATGGTCTTGAGAGAAATAAATAGCTAAAGACTTTGATAAATGAAGCAGATCCCTGAATTTATGACCATCAATAACTAGAACAAATTGAGCCACAAAGAAAGGCTGTTTAAAGTTTCGGGGAGTTCTTGTGAGAAAACACTTTGTAATGTATCTTCAGTGAGGTACTTCAGAAAATTAATTATTAGTTTAAAATAAAAGGTAAATCATACCAGATTATGAAACTGGGATCCAGTCTATAAGGAAAGAGGCAAAAGAATTCACTTTTATTATTATTAGACTGTAATGTATCCTCCTTCAAAGATTGTTTTAGGTCCCATCAGAAAGTGAACAAAAGGGAAATGTTGCCATGCACACAGAATGCTTCTACTGCTAGTATCTCACAAAGGTTAGCGAGCTGTTTATCACTGGTCTATCCCAGAGTGGTCTTGGAACCCAACAGATGCCCCCTCCTCATGGCTGAGGGAGGCTCTGAGCTTCAGAAAATCATTCTGCCGTTTTCTGGAGGCTAACCAGTAGGGCTGGTTGAATGCTGTAAAACAGGGCCCAGGAGAGTTCTTTTGAATTCTGAATGAGTAGTTGTTGGTTCAGACACATTTGTGTCTCTTGCCATCCCAGTCTTCAGGAACATTATGGCTGCGTCTAGACTGGCAAGTTTTTGCACAAAAGCGGCCGCTTTTGCGCAAAAACTTGCCAGCTGTCTACACTGGCCGCTTGAATTTGTGCAAGAACACTGACGATCTAATGTATGATCATAAGTGTTCTTGCGCAAATACAATGACTCTCCCGCTTGGGAAAAAGCCCTCTTGCGCAAATGCTTTTGTGCAAGTGGGCCAGTGTAGACAACTCAGAATTGTTTTGCGTAAAAAAGCCCCGATGGCAAAAATGGCGATCGGGGCTTTTTTGCATGCGCAAAACCGCGTCTAGATTGGCACTGGATGCTTTTGCGCAAAAGCACTTTTGCGCAATAGCATCCGTGCCAATCTAGACGCTCTTTTCCGCAAATGCTTTTAATGGAAAAACTTTTCCGTTAAAAGCATTTGCGGAAAATCATGCCAGTCTAGACGCAGCCTATTAGTGCAAAGAAGGTTTTCTTTGCATGTGTGTTTGGGAAATGGCTATTTGTAGCACAAGCATCAGTATTTGCATGTGGAAAAGGGGATTTGTGTGTGAACAACAGCACTTGCTAATTGTTATTAATATTATCCTGCTTAAGCAGTTTCAGCCATACAACCAGGAAGCAGACATGATGCAATGAGGCCCAATCACACATAAGCAATAATCACACTATATTATTTGTGCGTCTAGCATTCTTATAACTCACTTTACTTATTTATCAACGTTTAGAAACACAATATTATGCCTCTCTCTCACTCTATCTAAACTTTTCATACAACATGACCCAATGGATAATGAACAACACATATTTACTCTGCAAACTTTCCAAAAGCTGGAATGTGATTGTATAAGCCAGGGTAGAATTTGAAAAAAAATAAAAGTAGTGATACTCTCCCAAGCTCTGCCATACACCAAGCACTGTCTACTTGAGCCATTACTCACAACAGATGGTGAAGATATTCATATTATGAGCACACATGCCTTCTGGGTTCATTGGGCTTGGTTCTGCTGGGGTGGTGGTGTTGGATACACCTCACTTAGTGGGACTTGGCTGCTCTCTGGGCTCTGTTGTGAACTGTTCAGCAAATGCTTTGCAAATAATGAATATATTGGTGCCAAAAGAGTAAGTTCACAAACCGGGAAAATACACTGACTATTGTGTTCATGATAAGTAGTCAGCCCAGATCTGCTAACTACATTTGGTATCTCTCTGCACCCCACCAGCAGCATGGTGACAGGCTCTGTTCATTTATGCACTGTTATCTGTGTTCATGGTGTCTTAGAAAAACATAAGGAGACAGATTCCTGTGTCAGGCTCCCAGCCTGCAGTGGAGCCAGGCTCTGGCACTCCAATGGGCACACCTGGCCTGTGGCAGGTTGCCTGATGGGCTACCCTGCCTGACTGCTTGGAAGGGCCAGCCGCAGACTGGCTCGTAAGTCCATCAGTTCTTCTTGTTGTTCAGAGGCTGCTCAAAGCATTTGCCCCCAGGTGCAATAGCTGCAGTGTCTGCTTATTCCTCACTGCAGGTAACCCAATTCTGAGCCTCAGCTCCAATTCCTGTCACCTGACTTCTTGTGGTGACCCTTGGCTCCTGTCTCTGACTCTGGCTTTGATCCTTGGCTCTGGCCCATGGCCTCTGACTCAGGCTCTGAAACTGGATTGCGAGCCCTGGCTACTGACTCTGGTTCTATCTTCTAGGCCTGCCTCCTGCTCTGACCAGTAGAGCTGACTTCTGCTCCAACCTCTAGGCATGTCCACCCATGTCCTAGCCAACTGTTGCCCTGACCTGAAAGGCTTATATCGTAGGGACCCCGTCCTGGTTTGCTGTGTACTTTCCCAAACTGCATTTGTTGTCACTTTTTCTAAAGGATGGGGGAATTAGCTGGCCCTTCTCTCTCTCTTACTCTGTCAGTGGGACCAGGGACCAACATGCCATGATTTGATTTGACCTAGACGAGTTTGCTCAAGTTCTCACAGGGCCTCCCATTACAGAAAGGATGTAGACGCATTGGAGAGGGTCCAGCGGAGGGCAATCAAAATAATTAGGAGGCTGGAGCACATGACCTACGAGGAGAGGCTGAGGGATTTGGGCTTATTTAGCCTGCAGAAGAGAAGAGTGAGGGGGGATTTGATAGCAGCCTTCAACTTCCTGAAGGGAGGTTCCAAAGAGGATGGAGAGAGGCTGTTCACAGTAGTGACGGATGGCAGAACAAGGAGCAATGGTCTGAAGTTACAGTGGGGGAGGTCTAGGTTGGTTATTAGGAAAAACTATTTCACTAGGAGGGCAGTGAAGCACTGGAATGGGTTACCTAGGGAGGTGGTGGAATCTCCATCCCTAGAGGTTTTTAAATCTCAGCTTGACAAAGCCCTGGCTGGGATGATTTAGTTGGGGTTGGTCCTTCTTTGGGCAGGGGGCTGGACTTGATGACCTCCTGAGGTCTCTTCCAGCCCTAGGATTCTATGATTCTATGATTAGTATGTATAATAAGAATACTTATCATTTATATTATTTATATAGTACCTTTCATCCCCCCAGTGCCTTGAAAAAGGTTGAGCTACCTGCTACTTTGCAGCATGAGGCAGAGAGCAGCCAGGTTCTCTAAAAAGAATGCATACCTGCTGAGTCTCTGGTGCATTCTTTTCCCCGGGCCCTATACATGGTAGAAACCCTTCCATATGGTCGGAGTTCCGTGGTTTGTGGAGCGGGAGAGACTGGTTAGGTGTGGCTGGAGCTAGAGGCAGCTGATCTCCAGGTCATGCTCCTCTCTGACATGGCTGGATTTCTACCTGGGAATTTGACTGCAAGATCAGCAGGGACTCCTTGAAGGAGCTACAATCCCTCCTTTGCTGCAAGGCCACTGGTAGGGAGTACATGCAACCAAGCTCTTGAGGGAGCTCTGAAAGAGCACTCATCTGAAAGATTATGGTCTTTTCCCCATGCATGTTCTGGAGCTTGCACAGATCTTGGATCATCAGGGGGTTGACATGGTGGCACCACCTACCAGTTCCACAGGTGGCCCAGGGCAAATGGCTCAGACGGTCCTCTGTGGCATTTCTTAGCCTCTGCTGTCTGTGAGAAGACTCACACAGGTGTAACCTGTGGCCCTGTGGGTACAAGACTCCGTAAGCTCACCATGGCATCCCAGTCTCCTTGGGGATGCAGTTTTCTGAACTGAGGGGTATCACACAATGGCTATGTCTACACTTGCGGCTTCTTGCGCAAGTATGGCCGTTCTTGCCCAAGAATCCGCAGAGCGTCCACACTGCCTGCCCGCTCTTGCGCAAAGAAATTTACAGTAAGGCGTGGTAAGAGAGGGCTTCTTGCGCAAGAGCTACGCTCTTTTTTAACAGGTGTAAGCCCTCTTGCACAGGAGCCCTTGCACAAGAGGGCAGTGTGGACACTCGGCAGGGATTTCTTGAGCAAGAAAGCCCTATGGCTAAAATGGCCATCAGAGCTTTTTTGCGCAAGAGATCGTCCACACTGCCATGGGCGCTCTTGCACAAAAGCACAGCTTGCACATGGCAGTGTGGAGGTTTTCTTGCGCAAGACTTCTTGCACAAGAATCCTCGCGCAAGATGTTCTTGCGCAAGAAGCCGCCAGTGTAGACATAGCCAGTGTGTTTTTAGAGATTGATCTAAAGGGCCCTCTAGAGAACCTTTTAGAAGGGCAGAATGTGAGTGAAATTTGGTTAGGGTACTTCTACCTTCCCCTTTTCTTGCAAAAAATGCCATCGTAAGGAGCAGAGTTGGGTCAGGGGCTAGTTTTGTGTCTCCTCTGAGGTTCTGGGCCATTCTTTCCCACCGGTTTTGCAAATATTTCTAGGATTTGCAGGGCTAGGTTAGAAGACAATGGGCCAGATTCTCACGCGCATGCTGAGAATTGGAAGGAGCTTTAGGGGTGCCAGGAGAATTGCACTGGATTGACACAAGTACAAACAAGGCTCAGAATAGTCGGGTGAGGTTAGAATCAGATGTGACAAGTCAATGCCCAAGATTTGTTCCTGCATGTGAAATATGGTGAACTTCACTGATCTGACGCATCCCTCGGTTTGTCTGCTAATGTGGACAAACTTGTAGGTCTTGTGTTTGTTCAGCTTTGCTCTTTATCTATCTATGCATATAAGTCAGGAAGAAATACTGTGGATATCAGCAGCTGTTTCAGTCTATAAAATATTTTGAGCACAGGGCACTCACTTTTCATTGTGCCAGGGGGAAGGAGGAGTGGAGTAACCCCTACTGTGCCCCAGGGACTGTCCCTACTCCACCCTTTTCCTCAAGGCCACACCTCTGCCCCTCCTCTTCCTGCTCCCTCTCCACCCTTGCCCTGACCCATTCTACCCCCTCCCCTGGGCTGTCATGTCCTTTCTCCTCTCCCCACCCCCAGCCTCCTGCACACTGCAAAACAGCTGATTCCGCAGGAGAGAGGTGCTGATAGGGGCCTACCGGTTTCCTGTGTCAGCAATTATGGATTTGGGTATTATTCACCCAATCCCAGCATTTACAACAGAGATATTTGTTTGATGATTTTGACACACAATCTTTCAAAAAGCATATTTGGGGCAGAGGTGGGCTTAGCAGGCTGGGGAGTTGATTTTTGCAACATCAAAATCAGAATGATTCAGCTGTGAGCTCTTTGACCCCAAATGACAAAATAAAGAATCATAGAATCATAGAACCATAGAGCTGGAAGAGACCTCAGAAGGTCATCAAGTCCAGCCCTCTGCTCTAGGCAGGACCAATCCCAACTAAATCAACCTGGCCAGGGCTTTGTCGAGCCGAGACTTAAACACCTCTAGGGATGGAGACTCCACTACTTCCCTAGGTAACCCATTCCAGTGCTTCACTACCCTCCTAGTGAAATAGTTTTTCCTAATATCCAACCTGGACCTCTCCCACCACAACTTGAGACCATTGCTCCTTGTTCTGCCATCTGTCACTACTGAGAACAGCCTCTCTCCATCCTCTTTGGAACCTCCCTTCAGGAAGTTGAAGGCTGCTATCAAATCCCCCCTCGCTCTTTGCTTCTGCAGACTAAACAGACCCAACTCCCTCAGCCTCTCCCCATAGGTCATATGCTCCAGCCCCCTAATCATTTTGGTTGCCCTCCGCTGGACCCTCTCCAATGCGTCCACATCCTTTTTGTAGTGGGGGGCCCAGAACTGGACACAATACTCCAGATGTGGCCTCACCAGAGCCGAATAAAGGGGAATAATGACATCTCTGGATGTCATACGGCATTCTCCTATAATGTTTTATTCTCCCCCTCCCCCCCACCCCACTCCAGGAGTCCCAGTGGCATGGATTTAGTTTGGGAAAACCCTACCTATGTGGGAAGTACAGGATTGGATTCCATGTGTATGCAAATCTTCTCTGTTTTGGTGGGTAGAAAGCGGGGAAGTGGGGGGGGGGCAAGATGTCAGATAAATGGTACCAGTTTTGTTCCATGTCTAGTTTGGGGGTAACTTTGATCATAATGTGCTAGAGATGGCATATGAGTGTCCCTATAAGACACAGTGTCCCTGACGCTATATTGGGATATGGGTTCCATAATGACTCAGAGGAAAGAGTGACACCAAATTATCCATGCCACTTCCTGAAGCAGCTGTGTGTGTCTTGGAGAGCCCCCATCTGAGTACTAGCCCCACCCAATTCTGTTAGCTTGCAGTAAAGTATACAAGGTGGCATGGATGCATCACATACCCAAACATGTGAATTTTATAGCCTGTTATGAACTCATGATCCTTGCAAAACAAATCTAGTTGCTTCAACCTTTCCAACCTCTGTCAAAGCTGACTAAGCCTTTAAAGCCCCTCCATAATATTAATATTTATGTATTTGAACCTTTGCTCTAAATATTTAACTTATTGACTAATATGTTTATGGGGAGTTATTCTGAGGTTTCCTGTTGAAGGGGGGCAGGGTCACGGGGGGTCTACGACAATGCGGTTCATTCAACACTAGGTAAACACACTTGCAGCGTGGTTACGGTCTGAGCTTTCGACTGTTGGTCATAACAATTACGAGCAGGCTTTGGTGAACCTTTCAAAGGTTTGTAAATATGTACATGCACTTCCAAAGCGGGGGAGTGCGTGGGGAACCTTTAAAAATGGAACCCAGCCATGAATGGAGGTCAGAAATAACAAACAGGAGGTCGTACCGCGTCAGAAATAAATAAGGGGTGAACAAGAAAAAAATTCTCAGCACTTCATTAATCCTATAACTTCTCATAAAGCATTACCTCATGAGGAATTCCTATAAATCTCTTGGATTCATTTCCAACTGTTAATGGAGTGCTCAGCACAGGAGTCCAATTCTCCCTCCTCACGCTCCATTCTCCTCTCTCCTCTGTCTCCCCCTGTCCTCCCCCAATTTGATGTAAAAATACTTCTGGCCAAAATAACCTAAGCAAAATGTGATTTAGAAAAGATGTCTGAGCTGTTTCCTAAAGAAATGCTTCTCACTTGTTACTGGCGTCAAGAGGCCCCAAGCTAAGTCTAGGGTCTGGTTGTGCTGGGTGTTCTATGCACACATAGTAAGAGCCTCTACTCTGAAGAGCTTACGCTCTAAGGGTACATCTACACTTGCTTCCTAGTTCGGACTAGGGATGCAAATGTAGTGTACCGAAATAGCTAATGAAGCGGGGATTTAAATATCCCGCCCTTCATTAGCAAGATCTCACCCGGCGTGCTAGTTGGAATCACAGCTGATTCGAACCAGGAAGTGTGTGCTGGGACGCGTTAGTTCGAACCAAAGCCCTTGGTTCAAACTAACGTTACTCCACAAAAAATGAGGAGTAACGTTAGTTCGAACCAAGGGCTTTGGTTCGAACTAACGTATCCCGGTGCGCACTTCCTGGTTCGAATCAACTGTGATTCGAACTAGCGTGCCGGGCGAGATCTTGCTAATGAAGCGCGGGATATTTAAATCCCCACTTCATTAGCTATTTCAGTACACTGCATTTGCATATCTAGTCCGAACTAGGGAGCAAGTGTAGACGTACCTTAAGTTCTCAGGAAGCATTATTGGCATCAGGGAGGTGAGAACCAGAGTCAGAGGGAGTTTAAGAGGCTTGCCCAAGGTCACACAGGGAATCTGTCATGGGAACAGGAATTGAACTCAAACTCTTGTGTGACCGGCTAGTATTTTAGCCATAAGACCAGTTTTCCCCACATGCTGGTTTCACTCACCATGAGGCTTTGTTACAGCAATGTATGATGCCCGCCTCAGAGCCTGGCAAAACTTGTACCATGTAAACATCCCACGACCCGAAGGACTACATTTCAAAAGTGTCTAGTGATTTATGCCTGTCCAATTCGAGACACCTTAAGGGGTGGAGGCTGGTTTTCAGTAAAGCCTGGGAATCGACCCTCTGAAAATCAGGCCCTTTTAAAAGAGTCTTCTGGTGGTACTTTTGAAAATTTAAGGCAGCCATATGAAATGAGTCTGGTAGGCGACCCTAGAGAACTATGCATAAGTACAGATTTGGTTCTCCAGAGGATGGATCTAATTAAAATGAAGAAAGAAAAGGACTATGTCTGTATGACAGAGCTGGGAACCCTAAGGCCCGGGGGCTGGATGCAGCCTCCGGCTTGCCTAGATCTGGCCCACTACAGGGCTAGAGCACACAAGGTTAGAGCACACAAAATCAGCTAGTCTGGTGTGTAAGGGGAATGTGGGGAGTGTCTTTCTCCTTCTCCGTCGGGGTCATGTCAGTGAGGGTTTGTGGGTTTGTTGAGGTTTTTTTTTGCTTCTCACTTGTGTGCTGCCCCCGACTGATTTTAATGTGGGTCAGCGGCCCCTGACCCAGAAAATGTTCTCCACCCCTGCTATACAACAAGCTACATGTCTCAGCCCACAATGTTCCTGTGCCCCAAAAGACAGAATGTCAGGGCCAGGCAACGCCAACTCCTGTGGAAGGCCCCACAGAAGTGCAAAGTGTTACCCTGGTGTGATTAACTGTAATGGACCTGACACAGCTGTGGTACTAGATCATGGCTGTAAGACAGGGAGGTAACTTTCCCCATTTCAGGCATTGTACTCCTAACCCTCTGCAGTCCTTTGAGGAGTGTGTGGCCCATTTCCCCCCTTTCACGGCTCAGCAGCACTGTCTCCTGTGCTAGCCCAGTGCACAGGCATAAGAGCAATGACACAGGGGTACTGACCTGTTCTCATCCCTCCCTGCCTTTGTGGGGTGACTAGTGCACTCGTGGGTGTTAGAATCCCCAGTAGCACCAACAGGCAGAACCAAACCTGGGATCTCGGGAGCTTTCTGCATTGGCCTCTACAGCTTGAGCTAGAAAGCCAGCTGGCTTGCGGTGAACGAAGGCTGTAGAGCTCCCTCATTCTCTCTCTCTGAAAGTGGTCTAAGTGCCACTACATGGGACAGTGAGCCACACCCAGCCGGCATATGGGTTATACTTGCATAGCAGGGGATTCTAAACACCCAGTTGACTTCAGTGGGCTTTGAATCAGACCCCAGAACATAGGGACTGGGACTTTTATCTGGCTGCTTTGGTGGTGCAGCCTGTGGCGTGCTCCTTGGGCAGATCCCCAGGTGGTTTAAGCATCCAATTAGCCCTACTAAAGATCAGTCCCATGGCCCCTCCTCCCTGCCTGGGGCACCTGCACAGCCCAAACCACAATTGCAGAAATAGACAATTATTTCGTTTCTAAATAGGCTCTGTGATGATTTGCACTAACTCCCCTTATCGCCTTTATTCCAGGCAGTGCAACAAGACCTCCAACGGCAGTGACAGCTGTGACCTGATGTGCTGTGGCCGCGGCTACAACCCGTACATGGACAAGGTGGTAGAGCGGTGCCACTGCAAATACCACTGGTGCTGCTATGTAACCTGTAAAAAATGTGAGAGGACTGTTGAAAGATACGTGTGCAAATGAAGCCTCTCACAGTCGGTCAAAGAGCTTAGACGCCCATGGCACCCAAGCACTATTCCTAGAGGAAGTCACCTCTTTTGGACTAGACATTGTTTATCTTGCAAAGACATGGACTGGGAGACAATTCCAGCAGTAAAAATAACATTTTTTTAAAAAAATCTGAAAAGTGGAAGATTTTCCCACCAATCCAATTCTTCCTGAGAAGACAAGAGGCTTAAACCAAAACTCTGTTTGGAGTGTACCTTCTTGAAAAACCATGCCTTCTAGTTGCCAATGACAGCCACCTATCAAGTGCCTCTAGCACCCTGAGAAACAAAGAGAAATTTTCCGAGGGAGGAAAAACAGTTTTGGATCTGCCTCTGCTTATGTATCCTACCACAACGGGCCTTGATTCTCCAGTAGTCTCCAGGACAATCCCTGCCTGCAGATGCACTACAACTTCAAAGTAATCATTGTCTTTGTTTCCAAAGACTAAACTTTTAGAACGGGAGAATCCACTCAGCATGCAAAAGCCAGAAACATTCCTGGTTCTAGCTCTGAAATGAAAACATATGCAAATCAATTTAACCCTTTTCTTTTGTCTAGGGCTGAGACTTAAGTTACTGCTCTATCTGAGGACCAGTAGTCCTGCCCCTATTTAGTGTAGGCTGCGAGGGTGTCAAATTCAAGTACTCACAAAAACGAATTGGACCCCAGTGTCAATGTGGCTGAGTGCCCAGAGAGCGGTGATGGGATGTAATGTAATGCACAGTGAAGTCAAAGTAAAATAGAAATGGAAAAGTCAGCTCATATGTATCCCTTTTCCCTCTCTCTCTTGACCATTGGATGTTACTGCCTAGTTCACTGTTGCTCCAATGCCTTGTCCCATCTAGCCCTAACGAAAATATGGCACCACCCCTCCTTCCTCCATAAAGCTATAAACTCAAAGCCAAGAAATTGCCGAGACATCAGCAGTGTGGGAGGTGTGTTTACATCTTTAGAAATTCCAGACAAGGCGAGATGTCAGCTATTCTAAGCAGACCTTGTTGGAGTATGTGAATGATATGTATGGTCCTGCCGTGACAACAGCACAGAACCACTATCTGTGGATGTACATATTTTATTTTGTATGCAGAACATACAGAAATATTTATGAAATATATCTTTTGCTTTTCTCTATTCTACTTTATATATAAATATATCTATTATAAACAAGCTTAACAATAGTATGAAATAAATAAATGCTGAAATTACTCCATGGTTCAAAGAAAGGAGCTTCTAATTATTTTTATATCCAACTCTCTAATATTGTCTTCTGCTTGGACAGATGTCTAATTTTCTCTTCCAGAAGAGCAGCAAGAGAATATTGCTGGAAACATTCACTGGAAAGTGATCAGTATGTTCCACCATTCCCCGTCTCCCTAGTCCATTATACCTTCTACATATGATCAGTTAACAAAGATTAATTACAGATTAATTGAAGCAGAAGTAGCCAACATTTAGCTGAGTGAAACAGATGCATACACAACTGAAGAGAGAGAAATTATTCTGTTTTCTATAGGTTCTTATCCCGCCCTCCTTCCCATGAGTGCCTTCACATAGTGCATTAAGCAACATGTCTAACATCTTTTACATCTGGTTTGCTCTCTCTCACATCCTCTCCCCAAGGGGACAATTCTGTGCGTGCTGTGAGTGTTTCATTTGGGGGTTTTGAACTTTTTTTTATTGTACACACTGCTCTGTGTTTATATTAGAGAAGGCAAGATTGAAAAAGTGCATCTGGCATTTGGAGTGGATGGTAGTGAGGTCTGGATGGTCCTTAGTCCCTGTGGGAGTTTGTTCCACAGTCTAGGCACAGCACAGATGAGCTTTACCCTGACTTAGCGCGGGCGGGGGAAAAAATAACAGAAAATGTGAAAATGGGCAGAAGTGCTCAATGACTTTTTTGACTCAGTTTTCACAAAAAAAGTTAGAAGCAATTGACATCAAACATAGTGAATGGCAGTGAAAATGAGGTAGGATTAGAAGCTAAAATATAGAAGGAACAAATTTAAAATTACCTAGACACGTTAGATGTTTTTCAAGCTTTTAGGGCCTGATGACATGCATCCTAGAATGTTCAAGGAGCTGACTGAGGATATATTTGAGCCATTAGTGATTATTTTCTAAAAGTCATGGAAGACGGGAGAGATTCCAGTGGAATGGAAGAGGGCTAAAATAGGCCAATCTATAAAAAAGAATAAAGCACAACCTGGTGTATTACAAACCAGTCAGTTTAACTTCAGTACCTGGAAAGATAATAAGGCAAATAGTTAAGCAATCAATTTGCACACCCCTAGACGATAGTAAGGTGGTAAGTAATAGCATGGACATATCAATAACAAATTGTGTCAAACCAACCTGCTAGATTTTTGACAGGGTAGCAAGCCTTATGGATGGGTGGAAATGGAATACATAGTATATCTTGACTTCAGTAAGGCTTTTGATACTGTTGCATATGACCTTCTCATACACAGACTAGGGAAATACAGCTTAAATGGAACTGCTATAAGGTAGGTGCATAACTGGTTGGAAAACTGTTTCCAGAGACTAGTTATCAGTGGTTCATAGTGAAATTGAAAGGGCATATTGAGTGGGATACTGCAGGGATCAGTACTGGGCCTGGTTCTGTTCAATATCTTCATCAATGATTTAGCTAATGGCATAGAGTATACACTTATAGGCTGTGTCTACACTGGCATGATTTTCCGGAAATGCTTAAAACGGAACAGTTTTCCGTTATAAGTATTTCCGGAGAAAGAGCGTCTACATTGGCAGGATGCTTTCCGGAAAAGCCCTTTTTCTGGAAAAGCGTCCGTGTTAATGTAGACGCTGCTTTCGAAAAAGCCCCGATCGTCATTTTCGCGATCGGGGCTTTTTTATGAAAAGACTGCTGGGCTGTCTACACTGGCCCTTTTCCAGAACAGTTTTCTGGAAAAAGGACTTTTGCGCGAGCGGGAGCAGCATAGTTTTTCCGGAAAAGCAGCTGATTTCTTACAGTAGATCGTCAGTGCTTTTCCGGAAATTCAAGGGGCCAGTGTAGACAGTTCACAGCTTATTCCGGAAAAGCGGCTGCTTTTCCGGAATAAGTGGCCCAGTGTAGACACAGCCATAAAGTTTGTGAACGCTACTAAGGTGGGAGGGATTGCAAATGTAAGATTAACATTCAAAATGGTCTGGACAAATTGCAGAAGTCACTTGAAGTAAATAGGATGCAATTCGACAAGGACAAATGCAAAGTACTCCACCTAGAGAGGAACTATCAGTTCAACACATACAAAATGGGAAACGACTGGCTAGGAAGGATCACTGCAGAAAGGGATCTGGGGGTTATAGTGGATCACAAACTAACTAGGAGTGAACAGGGTTGCAAGAAAACACAAACATTATTAGCAGGAGTGTTGAAATCAAACAGCAGAAGTAAATCTTCTGCTTTACTCTACACTGATGGGTCTCGGCTGGAGTATTGTGTCCAGTTCTGTGTACCACATTTCAGGAAAAAGGTGAACAAATTGGAGAAAGTACAGAGAAGAGCAAAAATGATTAAAGGTCTAGAAAACCTTTGAGGGAAGACTAAAAATTGGGTTTTAGTCAGGAGAAGAGAAGACTGAAAGGGGACATGATAACAATTTTCAAGTACATATAAGGTTGTTACAAGAAGGAGGGAGAAAAATTGTCCTCATTAACCTCCGAGAATAGGACAAGAAGCAATGGGTTTCAATTATAGCACGGGTGATTTAAGGTTGGACATTATGAAAAACTTCCTGTCAGGGTGGTTAAACACCGGAATAAATTGCTTAGGGGGGTTGCGAAATTTCTATCATTGCAGATTTTTAAGCTCAGGTCAGATAAACACCTGTCAGGTATGGTCTAGAACAGTGTTGCCTCTATTTTCTCCATCCACGTGCAGAATAAATTTTATGTTCACCAAGGCCTATGTGGATGAGCACTACTGGTAGAAACACATGCTGCTGACTGTGGGCGCTCTGCTAATCAGCTGGGTGGCATTTGAATCTCTCTTGGGTGACTGCCCAAGCGCTCAGCTCACAGAGAACACTGGTCTAGATCAGCAGTTCTCAGACTGAGAGTTGGAACCCCAAGGTGGGTTGTGGCCCCATTTTAATGGGGTCACCGGGGCTGGCACTAGACTTGCTAGGGCCCTGGGCTGAAGCCAAAGCCCAATCCCCACTGCCCAGGGCTGAAGCCTTCATGCTTTGCCCCCTTCCCCTCAGGGCGGTGGGGCTCAAGCTCTCTTGCCCAGGACAGTGGGACTGTAGTCCCCCTTTCTTGGGTTATGTAGTAAGTTTTGTTGTCAGAAGGGGGTTGCAGTGCAATGAAGTCTGAGACACACTTGTTTCGATAATACTTATCCTGCATGAATGCAGGGGCCTGGACTAGACGACCTCTTGCAAGACCTGTCCCATCCATAGGACAGTCCAGGGCAGCCGCCTGAGGGCCTACACTTTGGGGGGCCCCACAGCAGCTGTCCCAACCGTACTATGGACAGGCCTGGCATGGGGCAGGAGCAGAGGCGGGGTGGGGCCTGTGGAGAGGTTACCCTACGGACGGCCCTGCCTCTTGTGGTCCCTTCTAGTGCTATGATTCTGTGATTTGTGTGGTAGGAAGTTTACTGTGCCTGAGAAGCACAGCTGTCCACAATGATCTTCATCCTGGAGCTTCAATCAATCTCTTAGTATCCTGGATCCAGACCTTGACGATAAGGATTGAGGCCTGCCACGTGGGTGCTCTATCAGGAGCCAGTGCAGAGCGCAGACGAGGGGTGCAATGTGCTTGCAGCAGCCCATCTTGGGGAGAAGACACTGCAGTGTTCTGTGCCCCTACCAGCATGAATGTCCCAGGGGCAGATGGCTGCCTGCCTGCAATAAATACACCACACATACAGTCCCTACAAGAAATCTATGAATCTGTAAACAGCCACCTTTCCTGTTACACACCAGACTGGGGAAGACACTGCAACTGAGTGGTATGCAATTGCTAAATACCTTAAAGAGACACCAGAATTTCACTGACTCTCAAATACTGTATCCTACACATAACATACAGAGGTCTTTTGAGAACACTGGGAATGCTTCAGCTTCTTAAATGCCTTGAAGCTCCATGTTCAGACTGTGGTTGATGCTACCATGCATTTGTACCACAGTGCAAAGAGGCTGCCTAAGCAGCTTAGCCAGCTAGCTGAGAATTCACCCGCCCAGGGGAGCTGACAGCTTACACAGGCTCCTGGGCAAGGTGTGGGGGAGGGTGGCTTTGTGCTCCTGGAAGGGGCAGGGCCATGGGTGGAAGGGGCGTGGCCAGGGGCAGCCAGATCATCCTCTCTTTTCCTGCAATCCCATACCTCATTCACAGCACATCTTCCGACTTCTGCAACAAATGAGGCAGAGGTTCTAGCTATAACAACCTTCTTCACTACACAGTCCTAAAGCATCCACAGAGCACTGAATGAGGCAGGGGTCGTGTGGGAAAAAATAGCATGTGATCATGTAATTCAAGATTATATCATAGTGCACGTATACAAGTGAGCTGAATTACGGTTGCATGGGCAACTTTAATTTTGGCTTTGCCTGACTTTTGAACATCAGATGTTGCAACTTTAATATTCTTTTAAAGTAGTTTTTGGGAGATGTAATTCCTTGGGTTAACAAAAAGAACTGGAAAAAAATAGAAATTCTATAATGTGGAACCATATTGACTGCAGCCTACCCCACTCCATCCTTCGACAACCCATCTCCATTGTTATCCCCGAGCAGCCTGTGCCCACTTTCTCTTCCTCCTCCACACTGCCTGGGAACAATAGAGAAGCTCTGAGAGCACAGGAGGACAATCTCTCTATTCTCACGCCAGATCTATACTTACATGCCGGAGATCAATCTTCTAGAATTCCATTTAGTTGGGGCTAGTAAAGTCCCACTAAATCGAATGCTGAGGGCACTCCTGGTCGGTGCCAGTACTCCTTACAGTTACAAGGAGTAAGGGAAGTCGATGAGAATGTTTGCTGCCATCAATCTCCCATTGCTTGGCTTAAGGTATTATTATTTACATAGCTGGAGTTATGTACCTTAAGCCTACCTTCCTGGTCTAGTATAGACCTGGCCTGACTTCCAATACCTGGCACTACAGTGGCGGAGAAGAGCAGTAGGAAAAAAAAGTAATGGCCAGCTCCTGCAGCCTTGGGATAGAAGTGCAAATAGAATTGTTGGAGACAAACAAATCTCTGCTGAATGGGTGTGAACTGAGATTTTAAAGGCTCGTAACTCTGCCAAATCTCAGTGGCTTTTTCACAGGCATAACTCAGTGCACATTCCTGTCTCCAGGGCTACTCCCCCACCCCTCTCCCAGTTACACAAATGTAGAATCCCTTGCTTCTAATTACAGAAGGCACTAGAGCTTTTCAACAAAATGATAGCATTTTTTTAACAGATAAAACACATATTTTTGCTACTCTCATTCTCAGAAAGGACTGAGCTGGGTTTTTTTAAAGGTAGTTACCCAGCACGGGACATTTCAATCTGAATGGTTGAAGTCCAGTGAAGAAATGAGCAACTGAGAACAGGGTCTTATACTGGAAAATATTAAGCAACCTTAACTTTAGGTTGTGCCACCAGCTCTGCCTTTAAAACATTTAAGCCAGATCCTCATAACTGGTGTGAAGTGGTCACATTCCATTCGCTTCTGTGGAGCCCTGTTGATTAACACTCGCTGGGAATCTGGCCTATGATATATCACTATAGCCAACATATTCTCTCAACATTTTTATTTCAGAATATTTTTTTTAAAGCTGTTTTGGAACGAAATGTGTCAGTGGGTGTGCAGCATTTATTTGAAATATTATTCAGGCTTTAATCAAATGATTTGTTCTTAATGTTATTGTGCAGATCTCAGGGTTTAGATCTTTCCATGCATCCAGTTGGCTCTGTATTTGTGGTGTATTTTCAATTCCCTTTTCATCTTATATTATTTAGGCTGCTCTTCTTGTCTACATGGATTACATTTGTTATAGAAAACTCCCAACCACTTGTTTATTTTAGATTGAAAGATGGAAAGTGCCTTAATCATATTATAGCAGACAGGGCAAGGGTGTTCCACACCCAAACAAAAAAGGCCTTTGGGGAAGAGGCAAAATCTGAATACAATTAACAATGCTTTTGTCAGGAAAGTGATAAAAGAGTCCCAGAGGGAACATCCCTGTTTCCTGTTAGAAAACAGATCCCTAAGACAACCATTAATGTCTTCTAAGTTAACCACTGCTTGGTGCCTGCTTGAAAAACACATCCAGCCGCTCTGCTCTTGCTGTAGCTATCTGCTTAGCAAAATGTTGAAAAAGGAAGTTCTGGAGGTACAAGGTTACTCAGCTCCTGGGGAATACAATTCTGAGTGGCACCCATGTGCTTTTTTTTTTTAACTTCCCATGCATCAACAGCAGCAGCAATTCAAAGCAGAGATAGAGCCAACTCCTCCTCCTCTGTTTTCTCTCAGAGCTTGTTGCGAATGTGTTTCTAATGGAATCATTCATGGCATCAAGCAAAATCCAAGCAGGAAATGAAGCTTAGTGCAGTGGAACTTTTGTGCACTGTCTGGATTCATTTTTCCCCCCAGATTAAAATCTGACCGTGCACGTCTCTTTATCAAAAAAGGCTGCAATGAAACCACGAGCTGGCGTACTGCTGGTGTACTTTTACCCACAAAGACGATATTTGCATTTCACGAGTTGGGAAGGAGGACATGAAATGGTGTTGCTATGCTTTTGGATTTCAAGGGTTATGACTGTGATCTCCGGATCCAAGGAGTGTGAGACACTGACCTCTGAAACAATGGGAGAAAGAACAAAAAAGGAGGGCTACATTTAGGAAAAGGAAAAAAGCAGGAGGTGAAACAGGAAGCTTGAAATCCATGTGGAATTAATGACTTTAACAGGTACAACATGTTTCTTCCCTAAGACCAATTTCATTATTCAGAAGGCATTGATTAAATATCTCAGCTGTGATTTGTTCATTTCATGTGAAATTCACTCTGCCGAGAGGGAACAAAACAAGGTGTATGTACACCACTTAAGTCCTATTATTAGACTTAAGCGGTGCAAATATTGCTGCCAACTGCTAGCATTCAATGTATTCAAGTCTCCTAAATTATAAGATTGGCTTAAATACCATAAGGGTTTTTTTTTAATTCTTTTTATTTGTCTTGTACATGAATGAAATACAATACAAAAATAAGTGAATGAAATCCTATGGCCTGCGTTCTGCACAACGTTAGACAAGATGATCCCTTCTGACCTGAAAGATTGTGTATCCTTCTGGTTATTCACTTCTTTGGGTTCACATTTTCAAGGTTTTCTCTACAATTCAAGAGGGCTGGACATTTCTATTTTAAATAAAAACGATAAATGAGATTCTCACATAGCCACCGGTCTCTAAGAGCCAGGGCTTTAAAAACAAAAACAAAAAACAACCACCAAATGAGTAAGGGGCTGAGAGAAGAGATGGTTTTACAGCTAGTGTAGCAGGCTCATTGCTACTGTTTACGGATATTAAAGAATTGCTGTTTTCCACTAGACAGTGTTGCTGTCCAATTTGCAATGTAAATAATACAGAGTTAATTCAAAAGATTTATATATGTAACCTTTCTGGGAGGTGTCAATGGAAGCAATAAAGGCCAGGTTCAAACTGGCTAGAGGTCCTTTGTCTAAAATAAAAGGATGGCTCACACAACTGCCCAGAGCCATATTTCTATTCACACTCTGAGAAATTAAATTAAAACCAATCTGGTCACATTCCTCTTGCAGGCATTTGGGAATAGGGAACTACAAGTATTTTTTTATATGTGGGGAAAAGGGAAAACAATAGAAACATGTTAACTTTCTCTATATTTACACACAAGAAAATGAGTGCACCACATCCATGCATCAAAGGTGGGGTCAATCCTCACAGTTCCAAATAATCACCAGATTTAAGGAGGACCAGAAGTCTTAGTCTCACCACAAACCCTAAAACTACATTCATTGGTTCAAATAGACTCAGCGGAAGTCAAGGTGTGGCTTTCCTCCATTGTTTGCCAAGAGAGAACCACTCTACCAGTGCCTATGTGTCGCACTACAAAGTCAACTTTGCCTCACTGCTGTGGGCCCAGTCAGGCCTCACTGTACCATCAGCTCTGCTCCATTCCCAGCACCTGAACCGCCTCTGATCCAGTCCTATAGATTCACTCCATACACGGTGCAGAAGTGCCACGTGGGGAATCCAGAGCACAGCAACCGTTAGACAAATTCTCTGCTCATTGGGATAGCTGCCTGACCTCTAAGACAAACCCTTTCCCTCTTCTTGCTATTAAGCTTGGAATTCATTATCAACCAAAGTCTTCTAGCAGTACACTCAGGGTGATTCGTTCACTGCAGGTCAGCTCGGCACCATTCCTAAGAGCTTTCATGAGAGTACAGTAATAACAATCAATTACTATTTATATAATTCATTATGGCATAAACAAAATACGCATTCTAATTCAATCAACAAAACTCAGTCATTGGAATTTGGGGTAAATCAATATGATAATCAATATAAATGAAGCTGGCCAGAGATGGATTTCCCCTTTTCCTCTATAGAGAGAGCATTCTGGTCCTGGGTCTCAGACAGGTTATTCCAGATAAATAAAACAGCAATTGCTTTCTTCTTCTAAGATGGAAAGAAAACTAAACAAGTCCTTCATCTACTTTGTAGCTACAGCCAAGTACCAGTCCCAGTTTACTTGAACCTGCCTGTGTTGTTGTGGACACTGGTAGCAAAATCAGTAGGGAAATATTTACTGCCTATGACAAAGAATGTATTCCATATAATGAATCGGAAAGAGCCAAAAGAAATGTCAAAGAATAAAACTGATGGTGTTGACTAATAGAAGCTGAGATGGAAAAGATCTATTGAGTTATGTCGTCCTGCCAGCACAGGATTGTCAGTTACAGAACATTTCTTAGTGCTTCAACTGGCCTGGTTTGGAACGGTGATGCGAGTTACTCCTCTTCCCTTTGGAGACTGTTTGACCAGCTGACATGCCTCATTCTGTGGAGACCTTTTCTGAAAGTCAGCTGAAATGTTCCTCTAATTTCATCCTTGTTATGATCCCTTGTACCAGGCTGAAAATTCATCTCCATTCTTCTTGCTTATACCCTTTTAATACTCTTAAGCACTTACATTCCTCCTTTAGCTACTGTTTATTCCAGCTGAAGTGTGTCAGAAGTGATCTAGGGAATCACAAAGAAAGTGAGTTTGAAATACTGTGGAGCAGCAGGCATAGGCATTGAAGGCATTCCAAAGTGCCGGAAACGACTTAGAAGTCTAAGTCGTCCCCGACTAAGAAGTCCCAAAGTCAGTTTAGGCTCTTTTGAAAATTTGATCTTTTGATTTTAATCAGGAGAAAGGGTCCTTCACAGAAGTGTGCCTGACACTGTTTCATGACACGTGGAATCAGAATCCTCCTTATATAGAAGGTGTGAATCCTGGCTCCAGTAAGGGCAGGATTTCCCCCAATATGTTTTGAGAGAAAACAACTATATAATTTCAACAGAAAGAAACTGGCTTCCAAGCAGCTTGAGTCCCCACTTCGTGGCCCTTGTTTACCAAAGACCAAACTACTTGGGATGCCAAATACAGACATAGCAGAAGTCAATTTAAAAAAAATAATGTCTATGAATAATATCAATGTTTATTTTTAAGCATTTCTTGCAATTTTTATCTACAGGTTGGCCCGCCCAAAACTGGGACTCCTTCAACCGGCAATATCCATGGTCCCGCAGGAACACAGGTGTGCCTGGACCAGGGAGTCCTGACTGGAAACCCCAGTGGCAAGAGGGTTGGCAGCTCGGAGCCAGGCGGGGCTGGGGCTGGGACTGGCACCAGGGCCCTGGTAGTGCAGCAGGGGCCATGGCAGCCCCAGTAGCAGGACTGGGGATGTGGCAGCAGTGGCAGCCCCGATAGCTGGGCTGGGGCCAGAGACATGACAGCCGCGACAGGCCCAGTAATGGGGCCAGGGCCAGGGACGCAGCAGCCCCAATAGTGGGGCTGGGGCCAGGGCAGTCTGGGCTGCCGGGACTGCAGTAGCACTGCAGCCCAGCAGTGGGGGCAGCTGTGGCCGGCAACGGGGAGGGAAGGTGGTCTGGGGAGCAGATATCAAGAAACCTCCTCTGGCCGGCAAATTCCTTCATTTGGGACCGATTAGGTCCCCAGGGTGCCGGACCAGAGAGGTCCAACCTGTATTTAAATGTTCATAGTTGTAGAGGATAATGACAATAATTAATTAATGACAGTAGATGTTGAACATGAAAAAGTCAAAGCTTTATAAAACGCAAATTATCAACATTGCATGTCAAAATATACAATGTAAATATCCTTAAATCAAAGTTCATAGGCACCGTTTTTCTTACTTTGCCTACCTGTAAATTTGATTATTTTAATTAACATATTTTTTCTTCAGCTTGAGTGTGTAAAGTAAAATTGATATTTAACAACATTTACTGATACAAACCTAATCTTTCCAAATGTAGCTATCTAGCCCAATGGCTGAGTAATACACTCGAAAGAAACCTAACATTATATGGGCTGAACGCGCTGCCCTTTTTTGGGCCATAATTCCAAGTGAAGTTGAATTTCACCTGGGCTAGAGCTGAAATCTCATAAAACCAAGATTCACCTGGTTTTTATTCAAAACTCTGGCCAAATTTGTGAATCTGACCTAGGCTATGGATTGCCATGAAATCCAGAAGCAGTTCTGCTGAGTTCCATAATATGAATTTTGCATAGCTTTAGCCAGTGGTAGGTAACACAGTTACAATATGGCAGTGATCCATCTGAGGTGATCCCATATTTATCATCATCCTGTAGCCAAGACTGACAGGAAAATAGATTAAAGTCATAAAAACAGAGAAAGAACATCTTCCCACAATGTTTTTTTAAAGGGCCAAAGTTTTCAACTAGGATTTGCCATGACAGATTAAAGTACATTTTCAGACTCCACTTCTTAATGGGCTACATCTGCTCAATGTAATTTTGCGTTTGAACTGGGTGTCTTCTGAGGAACAGTGCCGTCTCAGCTGCATTCAGCAGTATTCACTTTCCCTAGAATCACATAAAGTCAGCCCAATAAATTAATTTTACCGCTCTCCTTATCACCCCGTTATCATCCCGAGTGATTTAGTTCGTGCTTCACAAACCAAAATGAGAGAAACCAAACTCCCCAATTGAATAAAAAATACTTTTTTTGGAAACACTTCATCTAAGGATGGATAATTATTCTGAGCTCTATTTTTTCAGGATGTTTTGTTCAAAGGAATCTATTTCATTAGGAAACTGGTGCCCAGTCCTCACTTGGCACATATCAGCACAGATGATTTTTTTAGCCATTAAGGACCTGACCCTGGATGTGTATGTCTGTCTTGTGACATGTGCCCTGCTGAGATATCATATTAGTTACAGAGAATTCTTTTACACAATATCAATTTTATTTTACAGACCATGTTTCATATATACTCTCTCCTAAACTCCTTCACATCATGAAACAACATAGGAGGAAGGATGGTTCTGTGGTTGAAACACTGGCTGACAATTTTGGTTCAGGCTCCCTGTTGGGCTATTGTCAGGTAATTTAATGTTGAGGCGTGGATTGCTTCTTATGATATACTGACAGCTCAGTTCCCAGAAAGGACAGTGGTAGTTAAGGGCACCTAAGAAGCCAGAGGAGGCTCTGAGAACCTGGCAGGGCTGGGCCACACATAGGGTTGTCAAGGAGGCAGGAGTTGGAGATAAGTCTCTAACCACTTGAGGTGAGATGGTGCAGAGAAGAGCTAGTACTGGATGGGTGAACAATCAGAACATGTATCCTAACTCACTTGAAAATTGGCTTTCTTTGAGCAATAAGGTCTGCAGATCCACAACAGTGGATGTGTCTACCTGCTTGCAGCCTTTGCAGAGAACCAGAGCTCTCAGGCACTTCCCTGCCTCCCGACGTTTCCTCCATCTGAGGTAACTTTTACAGCCAGGATGATTCAAATCCACTTTCCAAAATCCGAGACGGTGTTAAATATTCTTTTGAGGAAAAACATGACCATTTCCCCTATTGCAGAGCACAGTAAATTCCACCTTATGGCAACAAACCCAAAACAGAACAATTTCCATCTCTGTTCTGGATGGCCCATTTGTTTCCAAAGGCAGCAGGGTGCGGGGAGGGGCTGAAATCAATGGACTCACTGGAGGGAAGGACGTTTTCAGGCACACACAAAAAAGGATTCCTATTCTTCATGCTCAATTCAACAGGCCCACTGCAATGAAATTTTCATAGTAATGTGTCTCCAGGGTGGGAAGCATGATCATCCTCAAAATATGGGCCTCCAAAATTAAGTGATTTGATGTATAAATATCTCATCCATCTTCCCCTGGACACTAAGGCATGGCAAAGACTTTTTCACTAAGGCATTGGCTTACTGGCACCAACTTTCTGATTTTTCCAGGTGTGCTCAGCCCTAGGTTCTACCCCCATTCCACCCCTTTCCTCAAGGCCCCGCCCACCTCTTCCTGTCCTTGCCCCGCCTCTTCCCATGCCGTCTCTGCACCTTCCTGCCCCGTTCTGCCCCCCTCTGTCAAGCAATATTTGCTGTGGCTCTTCCTCTTCCACGTCTCCTTCCCCTTTCCGCAGTGCCTCCTGCCTATCACTGAACAGCTGATCAGTGGAAGGCAGGTGGCACTGGGTGACAGGAACTGAGCACAGGGGCCTGGTGGTGGGTTCTGAGCACCCGCTATTTTTTTCCATGGGTGCTTCAGTCCCAACTCACCCAAAGAGTTAGCACCTATGCATTGGCTAAGTCTAGTTGACCAGTATACCGACTTTGGTGAACCAATGTATACACAAGACAGGACTGTTCTGCCCTGAGATTGTCAGTGGTTCTAAGAGCTGCACTTTGATGCTTAAAGACACGTGTGGGGGAGGGAAGCTATTTCTTGCCTTTTCCTAGGGCAGGAATGCGATGGCAATTGTGCCACCTGTCCGAATTCAAACTACAGTATTGCGACGTGTGAGAGAAGGCTCCCAACTTCACATTAAAAAAGCCTCCGCTGACTGGAGATGGTAGCTGTCAGGATGTTACTCAAATGGATAGGGCGCAGAATGGTGCCTCCAATAGGGGGTCAATGTGGGCCGTGCTAGAACAAGCAGAATGAGGCTCCAAGGCCGTCCTGTGTGTCCGTGTGCAGTGGCAATAGAATCGATGCCCTACGGAATCATTTCATGCTGGGATTTGTTCAAAAACCCCTTTTCTTCAACATGCTAAGAATGTTACGCTACAGAGACTTGCCCTTTGTGCTTGGGCACTCTGACACGTCCAATACAGAGCCCCCCTGCAGGAAACTCAGGCTACATTTCACTAGTTTAACAGAGGCCTATGGTCTTTGCCTCAGCCAGTGAAATAAGTTCCATGTGTTAAATTCTTTTTTGGGGTCCTTGAGAGCCCCAGTCTCATGAGCCATACCAGAGCGGTTGACAAAGGCTTCCCTTGTCGACCATGCCACGTCTAGACTGCCGCGCTGTGCCGGATCAGCTGATCGTCGGCACAGCACGGCGGCCATTTTTATTTGAATGAAGCGGGGATTATTTAAATCCCCACTTCTTTGACTATGCCGAGTAAACTACTTTACATGGCTCTGTCGATGGAGCCATGTAGTCTAGACGTACCCCTGGAAAGCAGTGGAAAAGATGAGGAGACGAAGGCAGGGCGGAGCCTGGAATGCACTGAAGGTGGGGGAAGGATGAGGTAGAAATCAATAAATAGAGACTCAAAAGGCCCTTGATGGTTTTCTATGTCTGGGTCACTCTTCCCTTCATCACACTATAGCCATCTCCCAGGGGGAGGAAGTGGAGGCAAGGCAGGGCAACCTGCCACAGAAGCTAGGAACAATAACCTGGCCAAGGGCATGATGACGTGCAGCAGTGGCTAAGGAGGACGGCCTGCTACTCTCCCCATCTTTTAGGTGTGGCAGGGAGCCTAAATCCTTCCATTACACCTTCTTAAGGTTTCAGAGGAGGGATCTATCGCGATAGCTTGTCCTGGGTGGCTGCGGACCTCCTACGTGTAGTTTCACGTCTTCAGGGCTCGCTTGTGTGGAAGAGTCTCTATCTTTCTTCTTCTTTTTAAAGGGTATTACACTGTTGGTTCTAGCTCTGATTTGGGCAGGTGGCCTTGCTCCCCTATGGAGGAAGAAGCATTCCTTTTCTGGGAGTGTGTACGCACATGCCTCCAGGAATTAACACATCTATAGCCTAGTCTTTTTTGATCTGCCGTGCTGCTCTCTAGGAAGGGACCAGGGGAACCCAACACTGAATCCGCCATGGTGCTGAGGTGAGCAGGGGAACTAATAAGGTGGCCCTCAGGGTGGCTAGCACACTGGACTGTGACTTAGGAGACCCACGTTCTGGTCCTTCTCTCTACAGAGAGAAGCAGCTGAGCACTGGCCTGAAGCCTGGGAGGGACAAAGCAGCCTTTCGGGGACCCCCCACCCAGGACAGGAGCCAGGAGGAGCACTATGCTAGGGAGAAATTGCCCAAGAAGGACAAACAGAAGCTGCCCCGAGCTGTATGGGATGTTGAGTACTGAGGCTTGTGACTTTGCCTGGGAAATAAGGAGGGAGTCTGTTGCTAGCTACATGGGGAGGATCCGATGGGCATATCCCTCCCAATCCATTTCCTGTGATTAAAGGGGCCTTGGTAAGTCTTCAGTTTTTCCTCCCTTCGCCACATAGGAGGTACAGCATGGGCAGGGAAAGCTTCCGTCCACAAAAGTGCCTCAGTGCTGACCTCTAGGGAAGAGAAGGGAAGGAGTCCTGCTTGGCCAGTTGCATAACCGACAATGAGGGAGCTTAGCAGTGAAGAGTTTGGTTTTGTGAGAAAACCCGTCTACTTAGAGCTGAACCCAGGCCCGACAGTGAATCAGTGACAATTTTTGCCCACTATCACGCTGCCCTAGATTTGACCCAGCAACCAAAATGCTTCATAGCCAATTACTAATCCCCCCCCAAACTATCCAGTCCCCCACAGGATATCTCCTCCTTCTGTTTGTGCAGCACTCAGGGAAACGACTGCCCCCCTCCCCCGCCCATCTGACGGGAGCCCCAGGGCGCTATTATCACACAAATGAATAATAACTCTCTACCTCCCAGTCAGATTCCACCTTGGAAATGCCACGCACTTTCCCAGCCTTTAGGAATTTCCCCAAATCCTACCCGTTCAGAGCAAATCCCCCCTGGTTGCTTATGTTAGAAAAATCCAGCTGCTTCTTGTACTGTCGCTCACCAGCGATTAGCTCAAGGATTTCCCTTCAGTTCAGGGAATGCATCTTGTGTAATCTTGACCTGTACGAAGAAGAGTGAAGCCAGAGAACAAACTAGCAGGGCACAGCATCTTCTCCAGCTAATATTCCATGGGGCCCTAATAAGCAACGACCGGAGGGGAAATCCCTGCACAAATTAAGGAAATCGTAATGTCTCTCTTGTTCTATGAGGTCCTCCCATCAGAGTCAAGGCTTGCTTCCAAAGTCATAGGCTGGACTCCAGCTTCAGGTCATTGTTATTATGCAAATATTGACTAGTGTTGAAGGAAATGGCAATAAAATACTGTCAAAGGGAACAAAAAATATTGTGTTTGGGTTGCAACATCTGAAGCCAGAGGCTAAGCCAGCAAAACAATTGATTATTTTTTGTTTTGACTGAGTTTTCAGTGTTGCAAAAATTACGGAAATACTAACTAGTGTAGGGAACTTCTTATTGTCCAGGACTTGGTCATGTAACGGTCCAAACAATGATCCAGCTCATGCTGCAAGACTAATAAAGATCTATCTGGCAGGAACAAGAGAAGAATATTACACATTATGGACTGGCTCCATGAATAAAAGGCCTGGTTGGAATAATATTGGGGAAAGATGGAAACGCTGTATCCAGTGTCGTTCATGAAAAAGGCAAAGAGTGCACTAAGAATTATGAGCCAGGAAGTGTGTAATGGGATATGCAGGGCAAGGAAGCATATGGTGCAAGGTTACGGGCCAAATTCAGAGGTGACACATACGGAGGTATAAGTTACACATTGGGGAGTGCAAACAAGATTGTGTGTAACTTACACACGGAGGGGCCGGGAAGAGGTCTGTGTAGCTTACACAACCCCACTGGCTATGAATGCCTAAGGAGTGCATCTGGGCAACATTTGCCCTTCAGTTTAATCCATGTGCCGGTGCAGCAGAACCCAATTAACTCCTCATAAGCCGAGATAAAACACTTTGACCAGCTGGCTTTATGCAGAAACTACTATTCACTCTTAACTATAGTGTGGCTATGATCCTATTGTAACCAGAGCCGGCCCAAGCTACGGACTGACCGGGCTACGCCCGGGGCGCCCCATTGTAGGGGGTGCCGCGTGGGGCTGCCAGGCCAGGCGGGGGCGGCACCGTGCATGCTCCACACGCTTGGGGTGGTGCCACGCATGCACCAGACGCCCGGGGTGGGGCCGCGCATGTGCCACGCGCCCAGGGGGCGCCGCACGCCTGGGGGTGGGGCCGCACATGCGTCGCACTCCCGGGGGCGGCGCCGCACTCCCGCTGCCCGGGGCGCACGAATGGCTCAGGCCGGCCCTGACTGTAACCCACACACCTACTGGGTGTGGTTCACTGTCCCATGTTGTGGCACTTAGACCACTTACAGAGAGAAAGAATGTGTGCTCTATAGCAGGGGTGGGGAACCTCTTCTGGGTCGGGGGCCGTTGCCTCACAAAAAACTCAGTCAGGGGCTGCACACAAGTGAGAGGCAAAAACAAAACAAAAAAACCACCCCAAGAACAAAAACAAAAACACCTCATTGATGTGGCCCCTGACTGAGAAGCAGAAAGACATTCGCTAGAGACTGGGGAGCCCAGGGCAGTAGATTTTGTGGGCCCCTCTAAGCTCTGGGATGAGGCCAAAAATGAGAAGTTCAGTGTGTGTGTGTGGGGGGGGGGTGCTGCTGGGAAGCAGGTTTGGGGGTTGGGGGGTTGGTGGTTCTGGGAGGGTGGTAGAGTGCAGGAGTGGGAAGGCTGAGTGGGAGGTAGGGTGCAGGAGCATAGCGGGGGTGCATCCGCAGGCTGAGGATGGGGCCACTGCAGGGCTGCAGCACCAGCATCCGCTCTCCGATGCTGGGGTTGGGGAGCCCCAAGCCTCAGGGGCTGAATCTTGGCAAGTCAGGGGCTGGATCCATCCCCTGGATTGTAGGTTCCCCACCTCCACGCTACAGCAGCCTTAACTGAGGGGCCAGCTGAATTTTAGCACATGCTCATGCACTAAGTTCTAGAAGGTCCAGGTTCGGTTCCACCTGTCGGCATTACACTACCACTTTATATATTCCGTATATTGAGGCTGCTCAGTGCTGGAGCACACCAAACCGTCAGGGTGCCAGCAGCGTGCCCAGTGTGGCACAACTCCAAGGCAAGACCTATAAATACTTCAGCAGCTAGCGCCATATAGGTGCTAGCCCTGGTGGGTCCCAATAACCCCTCAGACATGGCTAAGGGAAAGGGCATTTTACTGGGGCTAGAAGGAAAGGAAAGGGGAAGGTTACCCTAGGTACAGATGCTTAAACAATCACAGTTCAAGGTCAGCAACAGTAGGAAATGTTGGGGCCCCTGGGAGAGTCCACTTGAGGGTCAGGGCTCTTCAGGCTTCATTCCTGGGGTGCCCTCTCCTGTCCAGTCTTTATTCAAGCAAACAGGAGTTTGTGTTTTTCCAGGCCAGGCTCAGTTAGGGTGCGTCTACACTGCACCCGGAGCTCGAAATAAGCGACGCAATTTGAGCTATGCAAATTGCATAGCTTATTTCAAGTTCTTTTTGAAATAGCTTATTTCAAAATTTGGCGTTGTCTACACTGAACTTATTTCAAAATAACCCGCTATCCAAAACATCCCTTAATCCTCATGGAATGAGGTTTACAGGGATGTCGGAATAGCGAGCCCCTTATATTTTGAAATAACGGGAGCACACAAAAGACACGGAATAGCTATTTCGGGATACCTCTGGTATCCCGAAAAGCACTTCAGTGTAGACATAGCCTTAGTGTCTCTCTTTGGGAGCCCCTCTGCTCGTACTCTCTGTCCAGCTGCTGCTGCTCCCTCATAAGTCCCACTCAAACCAGCAGCCTGCTGGGATGTCCCACAGTCACCGTCTGCTCCACACACAGCTCTGTGCACAGCTCCTGGCAGTCCCTCTCTGCATCCAGCTTCTTTGCATTTCCTAACTCACTATGCATCTGCCCCTTCCCAACAGAGCTCTGCTGCTGCCTGGCTCAGGGCTCTTCCCCAGCTAGGAGGAAGGGAGGTGCAATGGGGAAGAGGAGTTGTAGCTGTGTGTGTAGCCTCTCCCGTTCACTAGCCCAACATGAGGTTACTCAACATAAGGGAAGCCTTGTGACTTTTTACACAACTTTGGGAGAGGAGGGCTGAGGCTCCTTTGTGTGCTCTGCGTTGGGTGTCAGGATGCGTCTACACTACAGAGGAAGATTGAAGCTGCCTCTGTCAATCTTCCAGGGTTTGAATTAGCGGGTCTAGTTAAGACAGCTAATTCGAAGTGAGAGGGCACGCCAGTCGATGCCGGTAACCCTGCTTTCATGAGGAGTAAGGGAAGTCAAAGGACCTACCCCTGCTGTGGCTCTGCATTTAAAGTGTATTAGGAGCCGGGTGGGCAAGCAGCTCAGCTTAGATCCAGATCGTGCCAGGTCTGGGAGCTCAGACCCCCACCACCAGACAGGGGCTACTGCCACCCCCCACTGCTGCCTCTTTATCAGAGGCAGCAGCACAGAGTGACAAGCAGCCCGTCTGCAAGAGGAGCTGGTTTTTAAATTGGCTCCCCTTGCAGACTAGCTCCCGCCTGGTACCCCACACTGCTGCCAGACCCGCCCCCAGTGACTATAGAATAGCTGACTAACCAATAAGAATTCATGACTAGTCAATTAACCGATATTTAACATCCCTAGCTTGCAGCCTACATGCTCCCTGCTCAGTCAGTGCTAAGACACCTTGGGGGAGGGGCAGAGGGGACATCCTGGCAGGAACCAGGAAGTTCTTCCAACATGCCTCCACTTTGTATTCCACAACTGGTAGCTGCCAGGGCTGCTCTTGAAGCAGGCTGGATCTTGGGCTACATGGGTTTAGCAGAGCCATCACAAGTGCATATATATCGGTCAGAATTCTGCCCCCCCGCTGCAGCTAAGCCACCCCAGTGAAGCCAAGAGATTAAGCAAGAGCAGAGTTTTGCCTGGTGGTAATGGCTACTTCAATTTATAGCCTCCCTTTCCTTCTATATTCACCCCCCTTGTGTGCCTTCAGCATGTCAGTTATTCCAGCTTGACGTCCTGTATGCAACCACCTTTGCAAGTAGGTGTCAAAGGACGGTGTTTGCCAGCAGCTAGGTATGAAACCTCCATTCATCCAGAAATGGTTTTTCTCTTTCCCCTTTACACACACATGTTACCACACAGAACGAATACTTGTTCAGACCTATAATGGTACCAGAATACAGTAAAGAACCATCCACGCTGGACACACTTTAATAAAAGGGTCCCAGGGGAGATGATGGGGATGGGGGTTTGTGTCATTTTTGACATTTGGTTTCCTTTTATTTGAGGTCTTTCCTTTTACATTTTGCTCATGTATATTTCAATTAGCATTACAGTAGTTTGTTTTCCCTCCCTTGCTCCCTTTGCTTCCCTCACCAGATGAGTAGATTGCGAATTTTCCGTAATCCCTAAGGATTAAATGTTCAGCCAGGCCTGAGTTTGGATTCTACTTGGGCCTGTAAAACTTTGCATGTGCACTGAAAGCTGACTGAATCTAGCACAGAGGAAGGATGACCTTGCAAATAAGGTACTGGAAGGTGACTAGCCTCAGCTTTGGACTGCTCAGTCTGAGACACCTTAATGGCCTGATTTTTAGAAGGTGGCTGCTCAGAATCTTTTTAAAATCGGGGTATCAAAATGGACACCCAATAAAAAAGGCATCCAGAACCACTAACTGCTTTTAAAAAAAACTTGACCTATGTCTCTTTGTCCTATTTACAGTAGGGGTAATAATCATCCTTCCTTTGTCTGCCTTACCTATTTAGATTGTAACCTTTTTTTAGATTGTAAGCTCTTTTACATATGCAGGCTCACCACTATCACTTGGACTAATGCACCAGAAATGCTCATCTAGTGGGGATGATGCGTGTCCTGGCCAAGCAGAGCCTGACTGCTGAAAATCAGGTCGCACCAGACAGCTGTCAGTTATTTTTCCTCACATAATGAATGAAATGCCCGACCGGGGGCGAGATCCAATAATTCTCACTCATGCAATAACTCCTTCCTTTATTGTGAAGTGCCCTATTGACATCGAATGGATACTTCCGTGAGTCAGGGTTGCAGAATCAAAGCAACCCGTGCAAAAATCAGTCATGAAACCCACCGATACCTCATGACACTCACAAACTGTGTGAATAGCCCTGTCAAATTCACAAAATGAGGCAGCACACCTGAGACCTACCCTGCCCTTTGGAGAGTTGTTGGCGTGATAGACAAGGAGCTACTCTGACATGGGGCTGCTGTTTTACGTTAGCAGGTAACTCATTAAAGTTGTCAGCTGTTGGGCTCTGCTCTCTTTCTGAAGCTGCACAGTTTGCAGATGAAAACCATGCAGGTGGGAGAGGAGGTTCTCCCTTTTTACCCATCACAACATTAATCTCTAAGGGTATGTCTACACTACAGCGTTATTTTGAAATATTTTATTTAGAAATAACGCATCTATACACAAAATGCATTTCAAAATAGCTTTTTGCTATTTCGAAATAGCGCGTCCACACTGATTGGATTCTGAATGGCATTTAAGGCCAGCCGGAACTGGTTCCGGCAGGGCATCAGGTCAGAAGTTACCTTGTGGCCAGGGCAGCCAGCAGGGCACCTTCGGAAGGGCTGGAGGCCCCCTATTTTGAAATAAGCGTCTACACGGTGCTTATTTCGAAATAGCAATTTCGAAATTGGCACTATTCCTCATGGAATGAGGTTTACCAATTTTGAAATAAGCCCTCCGCTATTTCAAATTAATTTCGAAATAGCAGTTTGCTTGTGTAGATGCTAGGAAATTTATTTTGAAATAACAGCTGTTATTTCGAAATAACTTTGCCATGTTTGCCATGAGACATACCCTCAGTCAGTGGTTCTCAAACTTTTTGGCCCACAGCCCACCCTGCTCAATGCAGACCTTTTTGCAGAACATTGGCCAACTACCCATGATGACAAAATGGGTGCAGGAGAGGGTGGGGATGTGGGATCTGTCCAGAAAGTAGGGCGCAGGAGCGGGCTGAGGATGGGGAGTCTGGGTGGGAGGTTGGGTGCAGAAGCGGAGTAGGAGTGGGTCTGGGTCTGAGAGGGTGCAGTAGTGGGGAGGAGGTTCATGGTCTCAGCGAGAGGGCATGTATGTGAGGGTGATAGAAATTTGGGGTTTATGCATGAGAGGTATGGGGGCGCTTACCTGGCTCTATGCCTCCTGCTGCTCCCAGGCACCACCTCCCACTGCTCCTATTGGCCATGATTCTGGCCAATGGGAGCAGCAAGGAAAATGTCCAAGCAAGTGGTTTCCTGCACTGCCGTTCCCCCAGCTGGGGGAAGTGGGAGCAGCAGTGGGTGGAGCCGATTTCTTCCCCCGCAAACTGGATCCAGCCTGCAAGGCTCATCCTCCATTCCCCTCCCTTCCTTCCCCCCCACAGTGGGAAGCCAGCACTGGCGCTCCCACTTCACTGGAGGCAAGGGGCACAGGGCTGGAGCACCTGCACAGGCTCCCCAGTGCAGGAGGAGGCCGAGCTCCAAACCTGCAGCCCACCTGCAAGCTGGCCCCCTGGTGGTTCCCAGAGCACACTTTGAGAACCACTGCTCTAAGTACAAGCTAATGAGATGGGAGGCTACAGAATGAAGCCTTTGTTTTCAGAGATGCAGGGCAATATTTTTGAAGGTAGTGAGCATTGCTGTGGAACAGGTAACAATCAGAATGGGAAGTCCTTATGAGGAATTAGGGGAGACAGCATGTCACTCCATCTTTCTTTCCCCCCTCCCATTTTTTGTCTCTTTTGACTACAAACTGCTCAGGACTGCCTCCACTGCATTCCTGATTTCAACTGAGGGCTTCAGGTGCTAATAGAATGCAGACAATAAAAGGAATAATGGGATCTAGACTTGGTAAGGTCATTTCCTTACTAGCCTTGTCTGTGAAACCTGAGTTTTAAAGTGCCAGTGCCTTTCTCATTGTAGCTTTCATCTTGCTCTCCCCCACCCCCATGAATACATAGCCCTGTACTCCTCCACCTGGAGGATTCTTCCTTCATCTCCTCACTGACAACCCAAGTCAGAGCCACCTCTACTACGTCATTCGAGCCAGAACATATTTTGTTCTTGGCCTGTGCTCAGCCTCATAAATTCCTGGCAGGATTTGGGATACGTTTCTGTTTGAAATAGCTCTCCACTCCACCGTTGTATTTATAGAGATTGCTACCGCCTCTGATCTGGGTCCAAATGTTAGGAATAACAGCACTAGGGAGCAGGACACATCTCGACGTATTGTTTGTCTGGATTGCTTTCATTTCTGCCTTCCCTTATTGGTTTTAGTAACATAAGTGCATTGTTCAGGGGTTTTATTGCTTTTGTTAGTGGGAATTCTTACGTTTACGCCTAAGGACCGAGAAGTGAATTAGATGATGGTGACTTATTAATTCAGGAATCCTGTCCCTAAAGGACAAGACCAGAGGTTCCCCAATTTTTATTTTCTTCTAGTTGAAACATAGCCAGAGAGCGCACATGGTTTTGCGTGATAGGGGTGTGTTGTGTAAACCTGTAGGTGGGCCCCTGAAACAGCGATTGTGCAGCCGGGCTGGTGATTGCTGAAATGACACAGGAACAAGGTGTTAATGCTGGGGAGTGGAGGGGGCTGGCAATCTGGGAAGCTGCAAGGACTCTGCAGACACTCAGCAGGAAGATGGCTCTGGCTGGAGAAATGCAGACTTGGGTCACGTTGCTGGGAATGTAACAGTAAAACAAGGTGATGTGTGCACCCGGATCTAGAGATTTGCTGTGACTGAACTGAGGGCTAACAGAGGAAATGCACAGGGAGCCTGATCCAAAGCCCACTGATGTCAGTGGAAAAATGCAATGGGCTTGCCGTCGAGGCTGTAGGTGAGGCTGATGCAGACGGTGGGGAAAAGGAAAAAATTACATGCAAGCACATTTACAGCCATTAATTAGAGCTTAACAGAGCAACCAGTTAAGAAAATGCTCTGCTAGGAAGGTCAAATAATCTATAAAACAAAACAGTGTTGCCCTTGAAGAGTCAGCAACCACATGCTATGTCATACTGAGGGGGAACCAGGAATAGTCTCTCTAATCAGATCTAGCAGCCATCACCATAGGCTCTGGTACTAACACCGTGTCTATCCACCATCCACAGCAGATAGAGACAGGGTAAAGTGGGAACTCATTGAGATGATAGATGGGGCCTTCTCCTCCTCCCATCAAAGTCAATTCTGATCACCATAACTCTGATGTCAATGAAATCCAGATCTGGCCCAGTGACTTTGCCTTGATTCAGTAGAGTACTTAGCCACACACATAAGTACATCCTTATTCTTGAAAGCACTTTGGCTAAGCACATGTTTCAAGTGCTTTCCAGAACAGGGGTGCCTTCCTGAATTGAGTCCACTGACTCCAATGGAGCAGGATCTAGCTATTATTTAATAGTTGAGTGATCTAAGGTTAGATCTGAAAAATGTAGATGCCTTAGGTTCAAATCCCTGAAGCACTGGCCTGGCCCTTCATCCTTCTTTGGTAAACTGAGTTGCATGCAATTGTGGTGGGTTGGCATCCTGGAAGTGCTGTATGAGATATGGGGAGAATATCAGTCTGGGTTTTCTATAAAGAGTTCTCAGAGGGGTAGCCGTGTTAGTCTATAACTGGAGTGGAAATAACAAAAACCAAAAAATATATATAACAGAAGAAGTACCTGTTAATTGTAGGACCCATGTTAATGAGGTTAATTAAGTGGGCTGGATGTGTCCCATACATAGCTTTTGATGTGAAAATGCGAATGTTAAAGGGAGGAGAAATTGGCTTTGTAATGCACCAACCAATTAATGTTTTTGTTTAAGTCCAGGGTAACAGCATCAAATCTGTAGATAAATTCCAGTTCTGCAGACTCTCTCTGTAATTGGTTAGTGAAATTCCTTTGTAGAAGAATGACTACTTTTAAATCCATGAGTGAGTGACCAGGTTAAAATGTTCCCCTACAGGTTTATGTGTGTTACCATTTCTGATATCTGATTTGCATCCATTTATCCTTTGTCGTAGAGACTGTCCAGTTTAGGCAATATAGTTTCTGTTATTTCCACTCCATTTCATCTGATGAAGTGGCTTTTGCCCACGAAAGCTCATGATTCTATATATTTTGGTTACTCTCAGAGGGCGCGTCTACACAGCAGGGCAAAAGTCGAATTAAGATACGCGACTTCATCTATGTCAATTGTCTAGCTGAATTGAAATAGCTTAACTTGGCTTTTGGCGCTGTCTACCCAGTAGGAAGTCAAAGGAAGAACACTCTTCCATCAACTTCCCTTACTCCTTATGAAATAAGGGTTAAAGGAGTCAGAGTAAGAAGTCCTCCAACTCGACATTATTTCGAAATAATGGTTTGCTGTGTAGACGTGCACTTTGTTATTTCAAACTACTCGTTGTTTATAAAAAGTTCAATTGGCTTGATTCAGCAAAAAGAAAACCGAGGAGTCTTGACCACAGTGTGTTAAGTACCTTAATGGGGAAGAAGCACGGTACTTATGGATTCATCAGTCTAGTGAAGAAAGGTGCAACAAGAACCAGTGGCTGAAAGCTGAAGCCAGACAAATTTAAATGGGCTATAAGGCAAAAAATGAAACAAAATGGACAGTGAAGGTAGTTAACTATTAGTACAAGCTAGGGGACGTGGTTGAGCTCTTCAGTCAAGACTGGGAGATGTTCTGGAAGATATGCTTTAGTCATATACCACTTATTAGGCTCAAGACAAGGTTAATTGGATGAAATTCTATGGCCTGTGGTATACAGGAGGTCAGCCTAGAATGATCTAATGGTCCCATCTGGCTTTAAACTTTGTGAATGGAGCAACACTTGGTATTGCATGGAAATACTTGTACTTATGCACTTCTTAAACTAATGAAGAAAGTAGAAGTGAAACAGATACAGATTTTCCCCTTGGAGTCCTGTAGATATTCTGAGTTTGCTATTTGTTCCTAGCAATTTTCATTAGCAGCCAGATGCAATCCTGAGAAATGCAGGCTGGATGACTTAGGGAATCAGCTAATGGATCACAAGAGGCTCTAGTAGTGGCCGAAAGCCGTTTCCATCTGATTCTAAGCCCTCCTCTAGAATGGTGGAATTGATGGGGTAAAACATACAGACACATGGGAAGAGACGGCTCTACTAGAAAAAGCTTATACTGTAACTAGATAAGGCAAAGGTTTGGGGGGGGGGAAAGGAGTCTGAACCCCATGGTATGGTTGAGGAATTGAGGTAGAGAGAGAAATTCACTCTTTCAATGTCATATAGGAGGTTTATGGCAGTGCTGGAAATTGAGCATTGCTGCCTGGAGTAGAAATTCTCAGACTTCATTGCACCCCACAAATCCCTACTGACTGCAGAAATTATTACATGATCCCAGGAAGGGGGGGACTGAAGCCTAAGCCCACCTGAGCCCTGCCTCCCTGGGTGGAGGATGGGGGCAAAGCCAAATCCCAAAGGCTTCGGCCCTGGAAGGGAGGAGGTGTAACCTGAGCCCCACCTTATAGGGCTGAAGCCGAAATCTGAGTCCTATTGCCCAGGGCTGAAGTGTGTGGTGGGGCTCAGACTTTAATTTTGGCCCCGGAAGGCTGGGGCCCTGGGCAGTGGGACTTGGGCTTGGACTTGGGATTTAGGCCCCTGCAAGTCCAACACCAGCCCTGGCAACCCTATTAAAATGGGATCACGACCCACTTTGAGATCCCAACCCACAGTTTGAAAACCATTGGTCTAGAGTGTAAGAGTCCAGCAGCTAAACACAAAGGCCAGCCTTCCTCTGAGCCGAGCTACTTGCCAAACTACACCAGTTGGGCAGGGAGGTGTCTTTACCAGCACTAAAATCACTGAAAAATAATTTTACCCTCCCCCCTCTGAAAGTGCCACTCAGAAAGGTTAGCCAGCTCTCTTGAAGTCTGAAAGGAAGCTCACTTGCACTGTGTGATTGCCCACAAAATATTCCTGTTATTAAAGGAAATGAAAATAAAAGCACACATAAGATATATGGCGAGAAAGACTGGGATCAATGCCAGGAGAGCTGATGCTAATCAATTCTAAATAATTTCCAAGTTCAATATTCCCCTCCCCTGGGACGGTACCTAACACACAAAGCCAGGAGGATGTCAGAGCTACAGATTCCAGAGTTGGACTCTAACTCCAGGGAAAGAGAATCTGCAAATATTTAGTCTGTCAGAAAGACTTTTCCAATTAGTGGATCTTAGATCAAGGTCTGAATGATTTTGAGACATGTTAGGGTTTGGACAGAGATTACACAGTCTCACTGGAGTCATCATTTACTTAAAACTATTAGTATCTGACAAGCATGTGTATTTCAGGGCACTTAAACGAGAAACTGCTTAATTTACACTAACAGTTGTAGGGATGGAAACCATTTAGTGTGGATTCCTCTGTCCCTGGACAGCTGACTCCAAGCCTGAGTTGACTTCATCATTTCTCATCCTGTAGAAAATTGCTTATTCATAAATAAAAATGAATGTCGCTGACTAAAATGAGCAACAGGGCCTTTGTCACAGAAGATAGGGTGTCATCGCCCACCGGGTGTTATGACTAGTTTTGCTTGATTTGATTATTACGCCGATTACCATCCCTGCTAACGTTTGCACAAATGTTCCAGGTCCGAATGTGGAATTAACAGGGTGGGAAGAAAGAATAAAGGGCAGGAAATGGAACCCTGGGTGAGCATTCTAGTGATACTGGCAGAAACAGAGCATCACTGGTGTCAAACTGATTGAGAGAGTAGAGCCATCTCCATTCAGGTTATTTGTTAGCTCATGAGTTATTTTCTTTGTAGAGTGGTGACAAATGGCAGAGAAAATTAACTCAGTTTCACTAGAGGTCTCTGGTGACTGGGAGAGGGGCAAGAAATGGCTTGTCTTCTATATTCCTCTGAAAAGATTCCCCTAGGCTATTTCTCGTACTGGAGGGCTCTATACATGAGATAGATCTCTATATACACATACACAAGCAAATATTTAATTAACGGTAAGGAGGTACAGTAGACTTCCGATAATCCGGAACCTATGGGATTTAGGTGGTGCCGGATTATCAGATATGCCGGACTATCAGGAGGTACTATAAACAGGTTATTTATATACTATATATAAAGTGTTCTTAACCCTTTTTATTGTACATACTGTATACAGTATACTGTAATGTTTTAGTTTTTTTAAGCCTTTTTTACCATTTTTGCTCAGTTCAGCTCCTGCCGCTGTTACCTTGTGACTCATTTTTTGCTGAAGCTCACTCACTAGGCTCTTGCCATTTTGATGCCAGACTATCAGGAGTGCTGGACTATTGGATGCCGGACTATTGGAGTTTTACTGTAGTAGGTGATGATCAAGAATAATATGTAACATAGTTTGGACAACTTCAAACTATCCTAAAGTGAAGGAAAAATAGGAATAATAGCAAGAGGCCAATATGGGTCCATCGGGAGCTCCTTAATGACCTGAAAATCAAAAAGAAATTGTACAAAAAGTGGAAACATGGAGATATTGCTAAGGAGGAGTATAAAGGAATAGCACAAGCATATGGGGATCAAATCAGAAAGGAAAAAAAAATAGCAAGAGGAAAGAAAAATGAAGAAAAGTGTAGGTCCTCTACTTACTTGGGAAGGAGAGCTAATAATTGATGACACCAAGAAAGATGAGGCATTTAATGCCTAGTTTGCTTCCATTTTGACTAAAAAGTCTCAGGGTATGTCTACACTAGCCCCCTAGTTTGAACTAGGGAGGCTAATGTAGGCATTCGAACTTGCAAATGAAGCCCGGGATTTAAATATCCCAGGCTTTATTTGCATGTTCCCGTCCGGTCGCCATTTCTAAATGCCACTAGTCCGGACTAACTACCCGCGGCTACACGCAGCAGTTAAACGGTAATTTGAACTAAGTCCTTAGTTCGAATTACCTGTTACACCTCATTCCAGGAGGAGTAACAGGTAATTCAAACTAAGGAATTAGTTCGAATTACCGTTTAACTGCCGCGTGTAGCCGCGGGTAGTTAGTCCAGACTAGTGGCATTTAAAAATGGCGACCGGACAGGAACATGCAAATAAAGTCCGGGATATTTAAATCCCAGGCTTCATCTGCAAGTTCGAATGCCTACATTAGCCTCCCTAGTTCGAACTAGGGGGCTAGTGAAGACATACATTCAGAGAGGTAGCCTTATTAGTCTGTGTCTGCAAAAATGAATCCTATGGCACCCTAGAGACTAAGGGTATGTCTACACTGCCACCCTAGTTCGAACTAGGGTGGCTAATGTAGGCATTCGAACTTGCAAATGAAGCCTGGGATTTAAATATCCCGGGCTTCATTTGCATGTTCCCGAGCGCCGCCATTTTTAAATGCCCCGTAGTTCAAACTACCTGCCCGTGGCTACACGCAGCATGGACTAGGTAGTTCGAATTAAAGCTCCTAATTCGAACTACCGTTATTCCTCCTGCAAGGAGGTTTAATGGTAGTTCGAATTAGGAGCTTTAATTCAAACTACCTAGTCCATGCTGTGTGTAGCTGCGGGCAGGTAGTTTGAACTACGGGCATTTAAAAATGGCGGCGAACATGCAAATGAAGCCTGGGATATTTAAATCACAGAGCTTCATTGCAGACTGAGCTACACCATTAGCCACCTAGTTCGGAACCACCCAGTCCATGCTGCGTGTAGCCTCTAACAGATTTATTAGGGCATAAGCTTTCGTGGGTAAAACTCACTTCATCAGATGAATTGGAGTGGAAGTAACAGAGGCAGGCATATTAACGCACTACAAAGGCAGTTTCCCCTCTCTGGCTATTCACATCTCCACATCAAGGGTATGTCTACACTAGGAAACTATTTTGAAATAGCTAAAATCAATCAAATAACTCCAGAAATAACAAAATCGAAATAGCGTGTTCTCACTACAGGGAAGCCTCGAAATTAGTCCAAGGCAGGCTCTGTTAATGTGGATGCACTACCTCGACTTAGAGCCCCAGGAAGCACTGGGGAGTAATTAGTCTGAATTACTCTGGGAAGTAGTTATTTCGACATAGCAGCACCGGAGTGTCCACACTATCACTATTTTGAAATTGGCATTTTTCCCAAGGAAAGCAGGAGTATAGATTTCAAAATAAGCAGCCCATTATTTTGAAATAATGGGCTTGGTAGTGTGGACGCTCCGCTTATTAATTCAACCTAAGGGGGGGGGGGGGGGTGACAGACACCCCCCGTGCTTTATGAAATGGCCTTATGGACACAAATATGCATAACTCAAAGATGCTTTGGAGAAATTACCTCATGTAACCTACCAATCTCAGCATCATAATCCGCTGGGTCTGTGTATCTTATTTTGGTGTATGTATCATTCTTGTGTGTGAAGTTAGATATATCAAGTATGGAATGCTTTAAAGTTTTAAAAATGCAAATGCAAGCTATCAAGGGTGTATCCCTCAAGGTGTGGTCAACTGTAAACAACCCTTTCGTGCTTTAAGTCATAGCAGTAGTTGGTCCTAGGTAGTCATGTGACCTCCCTAACTGGTAGGGGCTGGCCATGTAACTACCCCTGGAAGGATGGAATGTCAAATCAGAATTCTTGCCCAAAAGAGGGAATCTTAAAACAATGGGATGCTAGCAGGTCTTCCTCTTTGGCTGGCATGGCATACCCAGAAGGATAACTAAAGACCCCAGGGAAAAGCAGACTTCCCTGGTTTGAAGGCTTAGCTGGAATAAGAACAGTTTCAGGGTGTGTTTGTAAAGAGTTTGTACTGAGGTTTTAGTGTTAGAAGTAGCTAAGTGTTTTCTGATATTTTAAATTTGCAATCTACTTTGCTCTGCCTGTTTTCACTTACAACCGCTTAAATCCTACTGCTTGTAGATAACAAAATCACTTTTATTTACTATCAAGTCCAGTGTGAATAATTGTTACCTGGGGGAGCAACCGGTGTGTACATTCACCCTTTCATTGTTAAAGGGTTTTTTTGAGGGTTCTGATCCCATTTGGGGAGTGGTATCCCAGGAAGCTGGGCCCAAACTGCATTTTCCTTGGACCTGAAGAGTTTCAGAGTCTGTACTGCTCCTCGGGATGGGGAGGAACAGTGATCTCAGGTCTGTGCCTTGGCTGGAAGCACACCAGGTGGGCCTGTCGAGCAGAACAGGGTAGTGAGAACCCCAGAGAGCAAGAAGACGAGTGTCAGTGGCTTTGTCTGCACTCCGAGAAGCCCCACCAATGGGTCTTCTTTGACCACGCCCCGTCAGAGGGGATTATTTCAAGATAAAGTTTTAGTATAACCCAGGACCAAATGAATGAGCCACTCCCACCTTGACTTGATTAGCTTCATTAATGCTAGCAACTCCTTCCTTATATATACTCCTGCCTCTGTTACTTTCACTCCCATTCATCTGATGAAGTGGGTTTTACCCACAAAAGCTTATGTCCTAATAAATCTGTAAGTCTTTAACGTGCCACAGGACTCCTTGTTGTTTTTACTAAAAAGGCTAATACCCCATACAATTGATATTAACAAGGGGGACGAAACACAAGTCAAATTAGGGAAAGAACTAATTAAAGAATGCTTAGGTCAATTAGATGTATTCAAGCTGGTTTCACTGAAAGCCATAGGAGTTTTGCCCTTGACTTCAATGGGACCAGGATGCTATCACAAGTCTACTGAATTCCCATCCAGTACCCCATGGCAAAACTTGCCCAGAGTTCCTTTCACTTCTCGAGTGATGAAGAAATGCATTGCAAATGCCCCTCAGTGTATATAAGTGGGTGGTCAAGCCATACATACTGTTTCCACTTAATAGTACCTAGTTCTCAGAATTGGCTAGTGATTTTGAGGCTACAATTATCAGATGCCCAATTTGAGACACCTTGAATTGAGCACCAGCCCCTCTGAAAATCGGACCCCATTAGGGGGTGCCTCAAATTGAGACACCACAATCTCCTAACCCTTTTGAAAACTCTGGCATTAGTCACTGTCTGGAAAAGGCACACACGGCCCCATGGAGAAGGGCTTTCATACCACAGTGTTTATCATTTAAGATAATCGCTAATCCTCATGCTGAGTAACAGAGGGAATTTCTTCAAGAGCCCTTGCCACGAAAGACGGAGCTATTTATAAACATGTGACATTTTGAAGAGAGACTTTATCTGCCTTTCCCAACAGGTGGGTCCCACATGGGTCTCAGATCTTCCATTACTGATGAACCTGTGACGAGGCCTGTTGCACTAATGAATGTGCTGCCCCATCCCTGGTTCTTACAGAGCATTGGTCAGTGCCGTAAGCACTTTAAAATCATTCTTATCATCACTCCCTACCCGCTAAACCTTCTGTGTGGATGAGACAATAGTGTTGTGCTTAGATGCAAAGATTCTATAATGGATCAATCGAGCCGTCTATCTCATGGTAACAGGGGACAGAGCAGGCTTCTGACATGGGTGAGAGGCAAAGGGGTGCAAATGCCCCAGGGCCTGGCAATACAAAAAGGCCCAGAGCTCCTGGCTGCCACCACCACTACTGTGGGGCAGCAGCAGTGGCCAGAGGCCCCGGGCCCTTTAAATGGCCACTGGAGCAGTGTGCCATGTACTCCAGGCAGCACTGAGGGCTGGGCAGGGGATGCAGTATTCTCGAGTTGGCTGCCTCGCCCCTGCCCCACCCCTTCCACCTAAGGCCCCGCCCCTTCAGGGGGCACAGAGCAAGGGCTCCCCCCACCTTGTCCAGGGGCCCGTCGAGGCTGGGCTAGACAGACAGATCGCCAAGTAGCTCTGCTGGGTGTAGGAGGAGTCAGAGAAGGAATCTTCTCCTCCACTGCAGTAGCCTTTGCTGCTTTTGTCCCAGGAATACACTCCTGCCCTTCTCTTAACTTATCCCGCAAGTCTCGTAGAACTGATCGCTGCAGAGCATAGTGGTTGGTGTGGAAGCATAAGAAGAGAGAGAGCACGTGCACCCCCAAAGTCTGTATCATATAGATATGGAGCCTAACACCATCACTTTTTAAATTAACCTTCAACTGGCTGGGGAACTGGGGTACTTTCCGCTGGGTTTGGGAAGGTTGTTCTTTCATGCCTTTGTATTGTACAAAGTCCTTTCAGGCAGTTTGGTGGTGGAGTGAGAGGGGGTATTACATGTGGAAACAGGCGAATGCCTTGCACTTCTTGTGGAGTGGTATGTTGACAGGCCTGCCGATGGGGGTGGGGCGAAGGGGGCAACAGCTCTGGGGTCTGGAGATTCAAAAGGGCCTGGGGTTCCCAGTCACCGCCACTGCTACTGTGGCAGAAGTGGCAGTTGCAGCCCTGGATGCTTTAAATCCCTGTCAGATCCCTGCATGGTACGCTCTAGGCAGCTCTGAGGCCTGGGGAAGGGGTACGGGGGATGTGACACACTCCAGGAGGAGTTGAGAGCTGCCTGCCACAGTTCTACCCCTTCCATCCGAGGCCCCACCCCTTCCAAGAGTGTGGATCTGCCCCCTCTCCCCCGTTTCCCCAACAGCCCAGAAAGTCTGTTGGCCCCACTGTGTGTTGAGCCTCTGTTCTGATGTCTATCGGTCACTCCCTGGCCTGCATTCCTTTTGTGTCCTGTTGACCAAGTCTCAGCAGCATGCCTACTTCACGTTCCTCCATAACCATGTTTTATGTCTTGTATTCATAGTGGGTGAATGTATTTCCAGTTTCTCTGAAATATATGCCCATCCACTGCAGGGTGTGCAAACGAGGATGCATCTGTTCAATACAAACGTGTTGCTTCCAAGTACATGATTTATCCCAAGGAAATAATTTGTTCCTGGCAGCGCCTCCTGTATGAAGTTTGGGGAGGTTGTTAGCTTGTCAGGGGTAGTAGGCTTTGGTCTTTGCGTGTCCCTCTTCCTTTGCCCCTCTTGCTCCTTCTACCACTGCCAGCTGGAGTAATGCTGGGGCTACCGACACCACAATTCTAATGGCCAGTTCACCTTTGCCATTTGACTGGCTAGAGTTGGCAATAATGTCATGGGACAGAATTCCCATTCCTGAGTACCCTGCACAAATTCACGGCAGAGAAGCTGGATCCTGCTGTCCGACATTTTACGGTTTGAAACCCTTCATTGCTTTGTCTGTGATCACTGCTGCAGAAGTGTCTGCAATGCCTCTCGTTCCCAGACATCCGAACGGCCGTCTCCTATCACGAGTCTGTTCATGTGGTTTGCAAGGAAAAGATCCACCCCGACATTGCTCCCGGGTCAGTTGGCGATGCTGTGTATTTTCATGGTCTCTTCTTGCTACTTGGCCTGCAATTCTCTACATGCGTCACATCTGTTCATGAGGTCAGAAAGCTGCAGTCATGTTTGGACCATATATGGTCTTTTTGTCTTTCTGGATACAGACGCCTGTTCCACAATGGCTCTGATGTCTCCTTGAGAGTTTCTGTTCTCAGTTAGCTGGGTTTTATGATGCAACTTCCTGAATATGTCATGCTATCTTGTGCACTCGATTTGTCTTCAGAGTTCTCGTCTCAATAATTCCCTGAGAGGCAGGTGGGGCTTCGCATCTCTTATATTTTCATACCTTGGAAAGTTCTCTCTGGGTCTGCTTCTCTTATGCTCTGCCTTTGGATGTCAACTTCTTCAGGAGCTTTGCACAGGTCTCTAGCTCAGGGGAAAGTTAGTGTGGGCTCTGTGAGCAGGTTCATTGGTGCTCCTGCATCCCCAGTAGCAATGTATCACAAATTAGTTCATCTCTGAAGATTTGCTGATTGCACGAGTTGGCCATTTTGTATAAACTGGCAATACACTGATCTACAGTTTCTTGATCACAATGGTTGACGAGATGTCTTTCCACTATGACGTTTTCTGCGGGTTACAAACGCATAGGGAGCCCCACTTTGCTGTGGACACATCCAGTTGTTGTAGCATGTGACAGCCTTTGCCCATTACAGCTCACGAGGGGCTGCTGTATTTCTCCCCTTTAGAGCCAACCTATTGCAATGCCGTAGCTTTCCCTCTGGGATCGAAACAATGGCCATTTGGGGAACACATCCCCTTTCGAGTCCATCTGCCCGGAGACAGCACTCTGGTATGCTGCCATGTTATTGCTTTCCCTTGGTTTGTTTGCTTTGCAGTGATCTTACACACCTGCAGGGAACTTCCTCACTGCCTACACCTGCTTCAGTCTTCAGGCCTAATAAGAGAAAGAGCTGGGACAATGCAACATTCAGGCTTTATTCTTTCCTCCTCATATGCACTCCTCACTCATCAAGCGCTTCTTGAAAGTAGAGGTCTCTGTGTTCCCTATACACCCTATACATCGGCATGGCTGCCCTTTTGTATGGTACATGTGGGACCTCCTTGGTCCGGCGCCCTCGGAACCTGAGTGGTCCTGAACAACGGAGTTTGCCAGACCAGGGGAGGTCAAGGCTCCCCTCCGGCCCTGCTACCTCTGCCAGCCCCACTGTCCCCACCCCTGCTGGGGCCACTCTCCTCACCACTGGGGGCGCCAGTCTGGCTGCTCTCCAGGCCTCCGGCCCCGCTGCCTCCGGCTGGACTGGAACTCCACTTGCTGCTGTGCTGGCCCGGGTGGGGCTGTGCTCCTGGGTGCCAGCCTCACTGCCTCTGGCCCAGGTGGGGCTGTGCTTCCTGCTATGCCCACCCAGCTGTGCTCCCAGCCCCTGCCAGCTGGTGTGCTCCCGGTCACTGGTCCTACTGCCTTTGTCCCTGGCAGAGGTGCGCTCTGGAGTGGGGCTATGCTCCCCACTGCCAGCCCCAGACCCTGAACCTGGCCAACCAGGGCTCTATGGTGCAGCAATATCCGTGGTCCTGCTGGACCATGGATGTTGTTGGACCAGAGAGTCCCAGATTTTAGAGGTTTAACCTGTAATATCTGCTGTACCACACAGGAGGTGCAGACCCCCTGCCTGGGCTCCCTTCACCCACAGCAGAATTACACCAGTCCTGAGCCTTGGGGAGGCCTCCTGCAGCAGTGGGGAAGGAGAGGGTGGGGAAGGAGCTACCTTTTGGAGGGTTATTTATGAGATATGGAGGGTTCTAGATGTAAAATTAGGCTCTAGATCCAGGTTTCAAACACCTCACAGTCCAGTGTTAGATGAACCTTGGCATTGGATTCCAGCCCATTACCAAACTAGAGCGGTGGCATTGTCAAATGACTGGTGCACTGGATTGGGAGTCAGGAGACCTGGGGCTATTCTGCCACCGATTGGCTGTGTAACCTTGGGTTAGTCATTTCAACCTTTTATGCCGGTTTCCCTTCCTACCAGCAGTATGTCCCATCTATTCAGCCTGCAAACTCTCTTCAAAGCAGGGACTGTCTCTCCTCAGACTAGGTCTGCACTGGGAGCTAGAGGTGCAATTCCCTGCATGTGTAGACAGATTCATACTCATTCTCATTGAACTAGTGTGCTAAAAATAGTAGCATAGCCACAGTTGTATGGGCAGTGGCAAGCACCAGCACAGGCTGCCTGTCCCATGTCCAAAACCATGTGGACCTCTTGGGTATGTACTTGAGGCAGCTAACCCATGTGCTGCTGAAGCTGTGTTACTATTTTTAGCATGCCACCTCAATGAGAGCTAGCCTGAGTATGTCTGCCTCAGGCGGGAATCACATCCTTAGCTCCAAGTGTAGACATAGGCCATGCGTGTGTACAGTGCCTGTCACACTGGGGCCTCTCGGTGCCACTGTAATACAAATATCACAGCAGGACCTGTTCACGGTTGTGGGTTTGGATTTCAAACCTGCCTCCCCCAAAGATCCGAGACGTTGTAGAGTTGGGGCAGGTGCCGGGCCCATCTTGACCTGTTAGCAATCATTTTCTTTTGGGGGTCATTTGCTTTCTTTCTAATTGTTTCATTGTAAGCTCTGTTAATGACCTACTAGGTGGAGTCGAACAGACATGGTGGCATGGGGAATCCTGAAAGAGGATTATCTAGTGCATTAACCACAGATTCCTCTTAATCCGAATTCAGTTCAGATTGCATAGGGGCATGGTGAGTCCCCTCTCTAATATCATAGTCTGACGAAGGAAATAAGATAGAGACCACCCCGAACTCAAACCATCATAGGGTTTGGATGCAAAAAGACAGAAGAGCCCCAAGCAACGTCTCAACCCACTTCCAGCAAGGTAAACAAATCATCAGTTCTGAATTGGTGCCTCTCCCTCCCTCCCCCCCAAGGCTGCATTCGAGAGCTGTTGGTCTCTCAGCAGCATCGTACAACACACTCTAGAGCAGGAGTCGGCACCCTTTCAGAAGTGGCGTGACAAGATTTAACTTACTCACTTCTGTTTACGGATCTGCGTATCACTGATACTTTTTAAAGTCAATAATAGTTCTATTTACATTTTAGCAGCTTCATTAACAAATACATTAAGATGCAGATCTTATGGTTTAGTGTGATCCTTGGCCTTCCTTTGCCTTGCTGAGTTCTCCAATCTCGGGCTCGTAGTTTGATACTTTAAGCAGCACATAAGCCTCTGAGTGTTCTGTCGTTAACCGGCTCTGGGAGGGACAAAGAACCGACTTCATATGTGAAAATATCTGTTCACAGAGGTATGTAGATCCAAATGCTGAGAGCAGTGAAAATGCCACTTTCTTCAAACAGTCAAACTTCACAGGCAGGGAATTCCAACATGTCTCGATAGAAACCCTGTGATCTCTCTCAATAACCTCAAGTGTGCATCGCAGATCTCTAAACTTCGAGGCCCACAAGTCTGAGTACTGTAATTCAATGAGCTACATTTCAAAATCCTCAACACCCATCCACCGAAACACTGTCAAATCCATGTCGCTGGTATCAAAGTTGTCTGATTTGATTAGAAAGGAAAACTTTGGGCCAAAACATTGGAAATCTTGAAATTTGACAGAAAATTCTGATGCAAGGTCTTCCATGTATGTCCCAGTCTCAGCAACACTGATGGTGTGATGGTGCATCTGAAGAAGTGGGTCTTTGCCCACGAAAGCTTATGCTCCAATAAATCTGTTAGTCTGTAAGGTGCCACAGGACTTCTCGTTGTTTATGCAGATTCAGACTAACACAGCTACCCCTCTGATACTTGATAGTGTGATGTTTCAATAGTTCTTTCAGATGTTGGAAATAGCGGAAAGTCAAGGTGTCAATGTCCTGAGAAAAAATGGCAAGTTTCACAGCAAATACCTTCCATATTTTAAAAAGACCCATAAAAGTTTGCCCCGCACCCTTGCAGACCGAGTTTGAATTTGTTTAGATGCGCGGTGATGTTAGTTAGAAACATTAGTTGCGTGACCCATTTGTCATCATCCAGTTCAGAGTAGTTTTGACCTTTTTCTGACAAAAAGGTCTTGATTGCATCAAGTCAGTCCACAAAGTGTGTCAAAACCTTCCCATGGCTTAAACAACAAACACCTCGGTGAAGGGAAATGTCCTTGTATGCACAGTCAATCTCCTCAAGCAAGGCTTGGAACTGCCGATGTGTCAAGGCAGATCGAACAATAGGAAAATTCACGATCTTCACCACTGTAGTTATCCCATTATTAAGCTCAGAGTTAGAAATCCTGGCACAAAGATTTTCTTGATGAATAATACAATGAAAATTTACTGTCGGGTGGCCAATTTGATCCTCAATGATCTTTACAAATCTCTTCTGTTTTCCGATCATAGTGGGGGCACCGTCAGTTGTCACAGAAAATATTTTTGTGATATCAATTCCTCTTTCCTTAAAATGATTAACAAATGTCTTCTCTATATCTTCCCCTGTTGTTGTGCCATGCATGGGTTTTAGGTAGCATAGCTCTTCTCAAGCTTCATCTGAGTCACAGTATCTTGCTGAACTGCTAATTGTGGTATGTCATTTATATCCACACACTCATCAAGCGTGACACTAAATACCACTACATCTTTTAATGCCACCGTCTGTTGTTCGTTAATGTTTTCTGCCATTTCACTTCTGCGCCTCTTCACTGACCTGGCAGACACAGGTAAGTCTTTTATTCTGGAGATGATTGTGTCTTTATTGGGCAAGCCAGTGAGCAAAACATCCGAACAACTGAGAAAAGCCTCTTTTATATATTCTCTGTCTGTAAATGGCTTTCCATGTTTTGCAACACATTGTGCGATTTTGTAACTTCCCTCTGTGGCTTGATTATTTTAATGACAGAGAAGTTAGTGAAGACAATGATTTGCTTTCCGTACCTTGCGATGGCCTATTTGATTGACTCAGCCTTGTCCACCTCATCCTTGAAAGGTTTCTGATGCTTTGTCTGAAAATGTCGTTGGACACTTGATGTGCAGCAAACCACGCTCTCACAACATAGAGCACAAGCAGCATGGTCTTTATGATGAACAAATCCGTATTCGTCTCTCCAAGAAGGCTGAAATGTGCGAACATGTAACTGTGCTTTCTTAGGAACCGCCTTTTTGTCTAAAACATTTGACCCACCACGAGCTTTCCTGTGAATGGGAGAGACTAAGGGGACTTTTCTGGTGAACATAGTCATAATACCATTAGGCTTTAATTGCGTGGGCCACTCACAATCATCTAGCTTGCCACTTATGGCACGTTGCTGACCCCTGCTCTAGAGAATAACTCCATATAGGCCACATCTGCATTGGAGCTGACAGGTGTGATTCCCAGCATGATTAGATGCACCTGTGCTAGCTCTAATAGCAGTGGGATGGTACATGCAGCAGCTTGGGCTAATGAATATGCACCCAGAGGTCAAGGTGGGCACGTACTCAGAGAGCTATCTCGAGCTGCTGCCCATGTTCCCCCAGTTACACTACTGTCTTTAGTGCACTAGCTCAACCAGAGCTAGCATGAGTGCATCGTCGGGCTGAGGATCACCCCTCCTGGAGCAAATGTAGAGGTAGCCTTAGATACAACTCATTGTGGTGCAAGTTAAAATGCTGGTTTAGGCTTGGAGCACCAGCTGCAGAGACAGTTGGCCTTCATCCTATGTAGCACTCATCATCTTAGTCCCTGAGCACAGTCATTAAGCCTCAGAACACTGCAAGGTGGGGGGGGGAGCACACTGCCTCCATTTTACTGATAGAGGGCCCGAGTGGATTAAGTGACTGGCTCGCAGCTACACAGCTGTAAGCTATGAATGGGACACATCCAGCCTGACCCAATTAGCTTCATTAGCACTGGTCCTACAATTGACGGGTAACTGCTTTTGCTGTTCTGTATACCCTGATGCTGTAACAGCTCATCTGATGAAGTGGGTTTTACCCATGAAAGCTCATGATAGAATATATCTGTTAGTCTCTAAGGTGCCACAGGACTGCTCAAATATTTAGGATAGTCAAGTCTGGAGGAGACTGTGAGGAACTCCAGAGGGAATCTAACAAGCTTGGTGAATGGACACTGTGATGGCAGATGAAATTCACTGTTGACATGCAAGGTAGCAAACCCTGGAAGGAATAATCTTCCTTTCCTTCCAAGGCCTGTATGATTGGAATTGTGATACCGAGGGCTTGTCTAGACAAACAGTGCATGCATAGCAAGCTAGAGGGTGCTGCAGAACTATTCGTTGTTTTTTAAGTTTCCTCATACTAACCTATCACACACTTCCTTTCCCCGTGGTCTCCGTTGCCACACACTGAAAGTTCCCTAATGTGAAGCATCAAGAACAACACTAAATAGCTTGGGATTCACCATAAAAATCCTAAGAGATGCCATATCATATCAAGTATTACAGGCACAAAAGTTCATAGAAAGTGAATTTCAAAGCTGAATGTAGAAGTATTCACAGAAAGCAAATTTTACATTTGCACAAGAATATTTTCTCTAGAAACACATGCTGCTCATTCACCCAGCCAGGGAACAGAAACCATATCCTGTGACTTATCTGACCAAACACAACTACAGCAACAGATCTTGAATTTTGAGTCTTTATGCCTTAGCACACACCAGTGGTCCCCAACGCGGTGCCCGCGGGTGCCATGGCGCCCGCCGGGGCATTTATGTGCACCCGCCTAGCGCCGCCCCCGGGCGCGCAGCTCATGCGCGGCCCCCAACCCAGGCGCGCGGCACATGTGCGGTGCTGGCCCCCGGGGTGCGGCGCATGCGCGGCCACCACCCCCGGGCAGGCGGCACATGCGTGGCCATCTCCCCCGCCCCCGGGCGGCCCGGCAGCCCCATGTGGCGCCCGCCACCCAAAAAGGTTGGGGACCACTGGCACACACCCTACCCGCCCATATTTATTCATTGCCTCAGATACAAGAGAGAGCCACAGTATTGATCTGGATCGAAACTCGAACTTCCCGGAGGTGTGGGGTGTTCAGATTAGGGTTTCATTTCATGCCCATCTCTATGTGGCTTTAAAGGCACCAAAGTTTTTGTGGCCAACCAACCGTATTTAATAACACAAAAATCCGATGTCTCCAGATGGACCCAAACAACTGAAAATAATTGGATGGGAATATTGCCTTTTTAACTAGTTCAAGCTACCTATTTCCCACGTCTCCAATTCTCCATAGTGCCTTATATACCATACACTGCCCCATAACCTCCCCAGGTCCCTCCCCTTGACTGGTCCATTCCCCCTCTTTCGAATGAAGGTGGAAATCTGTGGGACATTTCGAGGGCTATAATCCTATTTCTAATCCCCCTTGTTTTGGACCCCATACAAACCACATTATCAGTCTGGCACTCTCTTGATGATGGAACCCACATGGGAGCCTTAGATAATGGATTGCAGAAGAGGACATGTAGTTGTAAATGTTTTTAAGATGTCTGGCATGTTTTTAAGAGGAGAGGAAAGTGATTTGGGGGCGAGGAGAGAATCCAAAGCAACTAGGGCCTCTTGGAGGAGGGGGTCTCAGTCACTTTATAATGATTCCCTCTCTCACAGTCCCCACCCAGCCTCCTCCGGCATCCCCATAGCAGGGCAGGGTTCCTTGGGCTGATGGCAGTGAAACAAACGGGCAATACACCCCCACATCGCACATGGCTTGAATTACAGTTGCTAATAAAACCATTCATCATCTGTGCTGCATTGAAGATTAAGACAGTCGTTGCTCCTGAGGACTGAATGATTGAAAGAACGAAGCGTTTGCATCTCTCGCTCGCTCTTTTGTTTCTTTAACCTCCCTGGGCCTGGCTAGAGGTCTGGTTGTCCAAGAAGAGGTCAGCTGCTCTGAGTTCAGTTCCCAAAAATCATCACCCATGATTCAGCGATAGTAATAACGGGCCTGTTCACGTAGGACTTTGGAGCATGAGGACTGAATTATCTCTCTGCCTCGCAGGGTTTAATCATTCGGCATCAGAGCGGAGAGCGGGGTGGAAGTGCCCCATCTGTGACCCTTCTGGCTCAGTCTGGGTAGAGTCCAACCGGGATCCCAAGAGACATTTTGTTCATCTGGCCCTTTGTTAATGGAAATGGCATTTTGTCTGCCCCAGGACCCACCCCCCTTCCTGCAGTCTTTACTACATGCAGCCGCTGACTGTACTGTGGATGGATGGGCTGTCACAGGCTGCTGAGGAGTGATGTGAACTCTTCTCCTGCATCCCTCGGGAGGACACCAGACGATCTTCCCTACAGATCCCTTCCTGGTTTCCCAGAAGCCCAGGGAACAGGACACATGACAAGGGCTTCTTCATAATACCATATTGTCAAGCAACTGCAGACCCAATCTAAGCCCCCGAAGAAAGACTCCCATCGACTTTAGTGGGCACCGGCTTGGACTCAAGGGCATGTCTATACTGGAGCTGGGAGTGAGCATCCCAACTGGGGCAGACCGACTATCAGCTTGAACTACGGCACTAGAAATAGCAGCGTGAGTGAGGGGGTGTGGGCTGGAGCTCAGGTTCCCGATCCCGCCTGCTCATCTAGGCCTCAGAGCCAAAGCTCCTCTCTGAGGGTATGTCTACACTAGCCCCCTAGTTCGAACTAGGGAGGCTAATGTAGGCATTCGAAGTTGCAAATCAAGCCCGGGATTTAAATATCCTGGGCTTGATTTGCATCTTCCCGGCCGGTCGCCACTTTTTGAAATGTACAAGTCCGGACTAACTGCCCGCGTCTACACGTGGCAGGGACCCGGTAGTTCGAATTAAAGCACTAGTTCGAACTACCTGTTATTCCTCCTGGAAAGAGGTTTAACAGGTAGTTCGAACTAGGGCTTTAATTTGAACTACCGGGTCCCTGTCGCGTGTAGACGCGGGCAGTTAGTCCGGACTTGTAAATTTCAAAAATGGCGACCGGACGGGAACATGCAAATAAAGCCCGGGATATTTAAATCCTGGGCTTCATTTGCAACTTTGAATGCCTACGTTAGCCTCCCTAGTTCGAACTAGGGGGCTAGTGTAGCCATACCCTGAGCCTCACTAGCATGACTCGATCTCCCCCATCTGGGAGGTCCATTTCCACCGGCAATGTAGACCTACCAGAATGGCTTAGCCCTGAGAGTTGCTGGGTGCCCTTTGCTCTCCCTGAAATCAGTGGGTTAATTTAAAGGTTTTCAGCAGCTCTCAGGGTCTGCCTCCCTGGCAGGATTAGGAGAATGCAGGCCCAACTGCTGTCAGAGCAGAACCTGGATTAGGTGAGGACAAAATATCTCCTTATGAGTTCAGCGAGTGGGTAGATGACCTGGCATTGTTGCTGCCACAACAGGGCTAAAACTCAGTTTTCTGCTGATTTTAGAACCCAGCCAACCTGTCTCTGTGAAATGTTTCCAAAGCATTCATCAGATCCTGGTGCCCAACCCTGCGTTCCTCCCCCAAACATTCCTTTCCTCTAATTCCCTTTCTTTAAAAAAAAAATCTACCTACTAAATAAATCGGAGTGCTCAGTTCTCACTTTCAGCTCTGCGAGCCCACGCTACACAGAGTACAGGCCTGTCTGAAGCAAAAGCCCTTTGATGCCATGTGCACTGGGCTGCCAACTCTCCTAAACTATTAATCTCAGGACAGCCTGGGATCTGTGCTGTGAGTTCAGCGTGTGTTAGCCATCAGGACTGGGGAGAAGGAGATCCATCCACAAATTAGTGAAAAGTTGTATCTCCTCGCCTCGTGCTGGGCTTTCTCTCCTGGTTATCAACATGTTTGGGATACAAACAATGAGCTACGCCTCTCTCAAACTCACACTCCCTTCAGGCAGCAATGCCCTTAATTCACCATGTGTCAATGAAGGAGGGCACATTCTGAGCCACGCAACAGAAAACAGTGGGAATATAGCACTTCTCAGCCCCATTTTTAGATGCAGTATTTGTTTCAGGAGGATTAGTATAGCTTTGTAACATACAGATTATATATATATATATATATATACACACATATAATCTGTATGTTAGCTGAGAATATATATGAACCAGATTCTCAGCTGGTGTATGTGTAACCCACACACCTATTGGGTATGGTTCACTGTTCCATGTAGTGACACCTAGACCACTTACAGGCTACGTCTAGACTACAGGCTTCTTTCGGAAGAAGCTTGTTTCGGAAGAGATCGTCCGAAAAAACTTCTTCCGAAAGAGAGCGTCCACACTGCCAAAACGCATCGAAAAAGCAATCTGCTTTTTTGAAAGAGAGTATCCAGACTGAATGGATGGTTTCTCACATGTAAGTTGTGATTGATATGGGCGGAATGGCCACCAGAGCACCTGTGCTTTTTCCCCTTTCCTCTTCTTCCGAAAGTGCTTCTTCTTGCCCGTCCAAACACACTTTTTTGCGAAAGAATACTTTTGCAAAAAGTCTTCTTCCTCGTAGAATGAGGATTACCAGTGCTGGGAAAACCCCCTCTGTTCTTTTGATTTTCTTGCGGAAAAATGCAATTGTGGTGTAGACATTCCTCAAGTTTTGTCGGAAAAACAGCCATTTTTCTGACAAAACTCTGTAGTGTAGACATACCCACAGAGAGAGAATGAGTTTGCTCTACAGCCTTAGGTAGCTCAAGCTGTAGAGGCTCATGCGCTAAGCTTCAGAGGTCCCAGGTTGAGTTCTGCTTGTCAGTGTTACATATGCAGCTCCCTTGATATCAATAAAGCTGTGCCGTGTTACACCACCAAAGGAGCTAGCTCAGAATATTACAGAACCAGTTAACTTTCGTATGGATTTTTAAAACAAGGCCTGATTCCCCTGTCAGGTATACCAGCATTTTTGTTGCTCGCCTGGCTTAGAGTCAGATCTCACACTGGTGTAAACCAGGAGTAACGCCACTAAAGTAAAAAAGCCAGATCCTCAATAGCTATAATCAGATGTACTTGCTCCACGGAGATCAATGGTGTTACACCAATTTACCCCAACAGAGGTTCTGACCCAACTGCAGCTAAACTGGTATAAAACAGGGTTAAGTGAGGTCAGAACCAGACTCATGTTTAATGAGATTATTTCTGGTTTATTCCCAGAAACAGTAGTGACTGTTCCAGAGCCAGAGTATGACATTATTTCTTGTAAAGTTATTGTTATTGTTGTTGTTATTGCTATTGTTATTGTTACAATTGTTACATGCTATTGTATCTGGGTGCCCTCTATTTACTTTGGATGCACAGCAGTAAAGTCACCCAAATCCAGGTGACTTTAAAAGGATGGAGATGAAACAAATCGAGTAGGGGCTACGTCTACACTACACGGTTATTTCAGAATAAGCTATTCTGGAATAGTTATTCCAAAATAGCTTATTTCAAAACAGCACGTCTACACTGCATGGAAGCCTCAAAATTAATCCGAGGCAGGCTTCCTTAATGTAGACATGCTATCTTGATTTAAAGCCCCAAGAGGAATAACTTAGAATGGCCCTGGTGAGAGACCATTTCGAAATAGCAGCAGTGGAGCATCTACACATGCCTTACTTCAAAATAGCTATTTCGGAATAGACGTTATTCTTCATAGAATGAGATTTACAGAAGTTGGAATAAGCCATCTGTTATTTCAAAATTATTTGAAATAATTTCAAAATTATTTTGAAATAACGGAATTGCTGTGTAGACGCACCCTAAATGTGTTCTGTTGCTTGCAGCTAGTGGGAAGCCTGGAGAAAGAGACCCCTCTTGCAGTGTGCTGTAGAGGCAGGCAGGCACAAGCTTCCAGTGGAAGCACATTCCAGGGACTGCTCCCAAAAACACCCTGCCTCCAGTTTGTGCTAGGCTCACTCTGGGGACCGATAGTGGGAGTGCTCCTCATGAAGACAAATGATGTGAAGGGGAACAGCGATGATGAGATGGTCACTTAGGCTATGTCTAGACTGCAGGCTTCTTTCAGAAGAAGCTTTTCCAGAAGAGATCTTCCAGAAAAACGTCTTCCGAAAAAGAGTGTCCATGCTGCAAAAGTGCATCGAAAAGGCCATCTGCTTTTTCGAAAGATAGCGTCCACACTGAATGGACGCTATCTCGCATTAAGCTGTGATTACTATGGATGGAATGGTCACCGGGGCACCTGTGCTTTTTCCTCTTTCCTCTTCTTTTGAAAGAACTCCCTCTTCCCCATCCACACGCCTTTTCCCGAAAGAGCTCTTTCGGAAAAAGGCTTCTTCCTCATAGAATGAGGATTACCAATGTTGGAAAAAAACCCCTGTTCTTTCAATTTTCTTTCGAAAGAAAGCAATTTCAGTGTGGACGGAATTCAAGGGTTTTTTTTGAAAAATGGCTGTTTTGCCAAAAAAAACTCTGTAGTGTAGACATACCTTAGGGAATATGGGCTTGGGTCAGAATTAAAGAACTGCATATCCGTTGATTTACAGAGGTATTTTCAGATCTTACTGCTCCAGCACTGGAACCCAGGAGATGTTGAAAATGAAACGATTGCCTAAAGATGCCCACTTAGTTGTTCCTGCTCATCTCATTAGCTACACCTGATTGTCATCAAACCCTTCATCACTATCCTTCCACAGTAAGCTAAAAGCTTAGCTGATAAATAGCTAACATGTCCTACCACCTGTTGGGCCAGATTCTGCTCTCATTTAGCCAGGCATAAATGCAGAGTAACTCTATTGACTGCAAGAGTGGAGACCCAAGTCCCACAGCAAGGAGTACTATATGAAAATCAGATGGACAGAGAGAGAATCTTGCCCATCTTTATGACTTGTAATACGTTATCATTTAACATGCATTTTTAATTTTGCCCCATAGGATATATTGCACCTCTAGAGTTGCAGGACATTTTACCTTGCAAGTTACAAAAGGGTAACTCATTTCCACGACCTTGATGGGATTTTGTTTGCTGTTGGATGAAACTTTGCTAACTGACCTGCTCACTAAAGTAAGGTGTGTGGGCTGAGCTGTTGTGAATGGCGCAGCTAGGACTTCAGGAAGTTGTGCTGGGGATTCAGTAGGTGGCACTGTTCCCTTTGAGCCAGGACTGGATCTAGGCCCCAGCATAGCATTAGGGAAAACTGTTGTTGGAAGTGTTATTTCTTAAATGAGAGGTAAAGCCAAATTCCTGGTCACTTGTGACCATTCCAGAACCCAGGCCACTTCTTTTTGCAAACGCATGTGTGTGCTACCCTCACAATCCTGGGAAAACGCCATACCATGTACCTCCCTTAAAATCCCCTTCTTTGCAGGGTTCGCTGGCTACACTATTCCTCACTTCCGGTCCTGAACTATTCTACAGAACTGCTTTGCACTGCTTCCTTCCACTCCAGCTGCACTGTTACTTCCAAGCAAGCGTTTCATTTTAACCACTGAGTATTTTCTTTCTTCGGCAACATGTTTGCTAAACAGAGAGTGCAGGGTCAATGTTTAAAACAAGACAATCAAACTTTCGGAGCTGCCCAACCTCTTAGGAAGTCCTTCAGAATAGCTGCGGTTCTGTTCTTTCTCCTTTACTCATATGCTGTCTGAATGATTCCTCTTGCACGGCTACATGCTGAAGGATGGGGACCTGGAGGTAAGATTATGCCCTTGGCAACACTAGTTTCAACCCAGAATAACTCTATTAAGCTCAAAAAACAACAAATGGTCTGGTAGCACTTTATAGACTAACAAAACATGTAGATGGTATCATGAGCTTTCGTGGGCACAGCCCACTTCTTCAGATGACTGGAGTTTTGAGTTTAGGATGTGCAGACCCAAAATAAATAGGGGAGAAGGGACGGGGAGGAGGAAAAAAGAGGGAGGGTGGGAAACAAGGAGCTGAGGGTATGGAAATATTAAAGGGAAAAACAGGAAGGCAGAACTGGGAATCAGTAAGCACCTGAAGATTGGGTAGTTAAAACGAAGCAGATAAGAATCAAAGGCAATAGATAGGAAGGGTACTGACATAGGAATCTACACAAAGAGCTGTTTGCACCTTCATTGAATGTTAGGTTGATCGTGTCCCAACCATCCCCCATCACGATTGAGGCCATTAGCATGAGAATTGAACTTGCGGATGAATTGTAATTCCAACGCCTCTCTGTGTATTTGGCTAGTAGAACTGGTTTGTAATAAGACAGCCACTTGAAGATCTTTTGAACAGTGATTAGGTAGATTAAAGTGTTCCCCAACAGGTTTCTGTATGTTCCCTTTATGAATATCTGATTTGCGTCCATTGATTCTTTCCCGTAGGGACTGTCTAGTTTGTTCAATATATATAGCAGTGGGGCATTGCTGGCATTTGATGGTGTAGATCAAATTACTGGATGTGCAGTCAAATGACCTTTTGATTTGGTAGCTTATGTTGTTGGCTCCAGTGATGAATTCGCTTGTATAGATATGTGGGCAGAGTTGGCACTGCGGCTGGTTGAGGGCTGGGTTCCTGGATGCTTATGATGTGCTTGTATGGCATGTTTACCCCCTGAAGCTTCTGTTAAGCTCAACAGTTACTCCAGATTTATACTGGTGTCACTCAGAGCTGAATCCAGCCCTATCTCACATTCCCTTCAGTTACCTAGATGAACAATATCTTGGAATCATGAGTGCTTAAAAATCAAGGATTGAGTTTAAACCAGCAATTTTGTCCTCGTTTTATCCTTCTGAATTCCTAAGATTTTATTGCTCTGTTCCCCTCATGCTCTGTTGTGTGTTTGGCCAGAAGGTAAAGAAGTAGTAGCTTATCACCAGATGATATTACCTTTCAATTCTTCCTGCTCTGGCCTGAAGAAAAAACTCCCCTCTTTGTCCAGTCGTGACCTCTCTTGTCCCCTATGCATTATTGATGCCAGTCCAGAGTCAGGACAAAAACCACGCCAGATGTTGATGCAACAGATGAATATTCTGTTCCAAAGTCCTTTTTTATTAGTATTATTATTGCTTTATAAACTACTGCAATTTATGGTGGGAGTCTGGCATGTGGGATCCCCCACTTTTGGTCCCTCACCCTGCTTTCTGTGTGATTAAGCAGAGATAGTCTCAGGAGGAGAAAACAGCTCACCAACTTTAAGATTGCAACCCAGAGGCTGCTTCTATTGAAGTGACAGGCAAAAGCCCCACTGACTTCAACAGAAGCAGCATGATCATAGAGCAGGGGTGGGCAATAATTTTTGAAAGGGGGCCACTTTGCGAGTTTCTGAAGGGATCGTGGGTTGCGCTGGAAGGGGTGGGACCTCGGGTGGAAGGGATGGGACCAGGAGACTTCAAGTGCTCCCCCGCCCATAAATCCTGATTGGCCTGGGGATGAGGGAGCACGTGAAGTCTTTGTTCCCCACCCTGCCAGGGGCGCCCGGTGCCTAGAGAACAGCTGGTGGTTTTGAACAGCTGGTGGTTCCCTCTAGGTGCTGCGCACCCCTGGTGTTGTAAGGAGACTTCCTGTGCTCCCTCCGTCCCCAGGCCAATCAGGGGGTGCACTCCCCCCCCCCCCAAGGAAGGAAGGAAGAAACATAGCAGTATCGGGGGGCGGGGGGGACTGAAGGGAGGCTTTCCCCTTAGTTTGGGAGGCACCCCTGGCCGTGCTGTGCCTCCCAGCCATTGGCAAGGGCCTAGGGGTGGGGGAGAGGACATAGTCTCTGGCTCCCCTGCCCCACCAGGGGCATGTGGTTCCCTCCTGGCAGGGCAAGGTGGATAGCGAGAGACTTTGCGCACTCCCTTGCCCTAGGCCCTGATTGGCCTGGGGGCGGGAGGAGCGTGCAAAATCTCCTCCCCACACCAGGGGTGCGTGGTTCCCTCCAGTGCTGCGTGCCCCAACAGAGGGTGGAGACTTTGCATGCTCCTCTGTCCCCATGTCTCGACTGGCCTGGGGATGGGGGAGCGGCAGGGCAGTCACGGGCCGGATCAGCCCACTTGGCAGGCTGGCTTCAGCCCTCAGAGGCCCCTTTGCCCAGCCCTGTCACAGAGTCATAGAAGATTAGGGTAGGAAGAGCCCACAGGAGGTCATCTACTCCAGTGGTTTTCAAACTAGGGGTTGCAAATGTCAGGCACTGGGTCTCGTTGCTCTAGGGTGATCAGTGGGGGTGCTAAGGTGGGTTTCCTGTGCGTCCTGGCACTGTAGACTGGGCTGCACCCAACAAGTGGACAGCAGCAGGCCTGGCTCCTGGGAGAGGAGTATGCACAGGGCTCCATGCACTGCCCCTGCCCTGAGCACTAGCTCCGCACTCCCATTGGCTAGAACCTGATGCTGGCTGCTTCTGGGGCATAGCATGGTCTGCAGTGCCAGGAGAGGCAGGAAGCTGCCTTAACATCTCTGCTGCACTGCTGACTAGGAGCCACTTGAGGAAAGCTTCTCCTGCCCCAGCTTGGACCCACCCCCAAAACCAGAGCCCCCTCCTACAGCCCAAAACCCTCATCCTCGGCCCCACCCCAGAGCCCACACTCTAGTCAAATTATGTTGGGTCATGGACATCAACAATTCTCTTCATCAGGGTCATGAGCAAAAAAGTTTGAAAACCGCTGCTCTAGTCCAATACCTTGCTCAAAGCAGGACCAACCCCAACTAAGTGATCCCAGCCAGAGCTTTGCCAAACCTGGCCTTAAAAACCTTCAGTTAGGCCCTTTCTATTGGTGTCTGGGTTTGGAAACAATTCAGCAGTTGTGTCAGGTTATTGCACTGCTGCGCTCCAACGCTCCCCTTGTAGGTTTGGGCACGAGGTCTTGGTTTCCCTGCTGCCCTGCAACATGCTCCTTTCTGAAGTATGGACTCCTCCTCTGGCCACGCTTGGACGGGTACATCTACACAGCAGCGTTATTTTGGAATAACATTAGTTATTCTGAAATAACAAAGAGCGCGTCTACACAACACACCTTTATTTTGAAGTAATGTTGAGCTGGAGGACTTCTTACTCTGACTTCTGGCAACCCTCATTTCATGAAGAGTAAGGGAAGTCGAAGGACGAGTGTTCTTCCTTTGACTTCCTGCTGTGTAAACAGTGCCAAAAGTGAAGTTAAGCTATTTCGACTTGAGCTACGCAATTGATGTAGCTGAAGTTGTGGAGCTTATTCTGACTTTAGCACTGCTTTGTAGACATGCCCGAAATGCCTCCCCCCCCAATTCCTGATTTGCAGACAATGTGCTGTTGTGTATAGCTCATTGGAATGACTTCTCGTTGCTGAACAGAATGACTGGCTCTGCTTCTGGTCATGGTGTCCATCCACTTTAAGAATGTTGCTGTTTAAATGGTGAATACTAATACAGTGCCTAGGCTGCCCTATGTATATATGCCCTATGTGCTATACCCTATGGCAGTGGTCTCCAACCTTTTTAAGCATGAGATCACTTTTTAAATTTAAGTGCAATCCAAGATCTACCTCAAACCCAAATACCCTTGCCCCGCCTCCTTTGTGCCCCTTCTCTGAGGCCCCACCCCCACCTCGCTCCATCCTCCCTCCCTCCCCCATCCTTCCTCACTTTCACCAGGTGGGGCAGCAGGTTGGGGTGCAGCTCTGGTCTTGGATTAAGGGATCTGGAGTGTGAGAGGGGCTCTGAGCTGAGCTTGCGGCAGGCAGTTGGGGTGCCAAAGGGGGTTCTAGGTGCAGGCTCTGGGAGGGTGTTTGGATGCAGGGTGCTTGAGGCTGGGGCAGGGACTTGAGCTGCAGGAGGGGGTTCATGACTGGGGTAGGGCTGCAGGATGTGGGCTCTGACTGGGCACTGCTTACCCCAGGTGGCTAAGGCAGGCTCACCCCTGCCCTGGCCCTGCCAAAGGCAGCCAGCAAACTCCCTCCCAAGTCCTGTTGTGCCCCTCATTCTGTTCTGTAGAGATAGAATACAGAGTGGAAGGGGGCACCTTGATATCACCTTCCTCTCCTTCCCCTGCCCTGCACAGCAAGCAGGAGACTCCCATGGGTGGGGGGAGACAGCTCAAAGGCAAAGGGCAGGAGATGTGCGGCGGTAAGGGGGAGGGGCAGCTGAAGTGCCAGCACTTGATAGCCTCTTAGCCAAACCAGTCAGGCTCACCTGTCAGAGGCTCCAAGATCTACCAGTAGATCCCGATCTACTGGTTGGTGATCACTGCCCTATGGCCATTCCGGGGTAGTGCTCAGATCTGCTGGTGCCAAAAGCACAGGCACTTAGCCCTCTTGTGGGACCTATGGCACATAGTTCAGGAGTTGTGAGCCTACCTGACAGAAGCGGCGAGGAGTCCTGTGGCACCTTATAGACTAACCGAAGTGTTGGAGCATAAGCTTTCGTGGGCAAAGACCCACTTCGTCAGATGCATGTAGTGGACATTTCCAGTGGCAGGTATAAATATGCAGGCCAGAATCAGGCTGGAGATGACGAGGTGGAGCCAATCAGGGAGGATGAGGCCCACTTCTAGTAGCTGATCTGGAGGTGTGAAGAGAGGAGAAGCTGCTTTTGTAGTTAGCATTGGCACTCTCACTGAAGGACTGTCTGGCTATGTGGACTCTCTACTCAGACCCTACGCCACCAGCACTCCCAGTTACCTCCATGACACTACTGATTTCCTGAGAAAACTACAATGCATTGGTGATCTTCCAGAAAACACCATCCTAGCCACCATGCATGTGGAGGCTCTCTACACAAACATCCCACATGCAGATGGAATACAAGCTGTCAGGAACAGTATCCCTGATGATGCCACAGCACAACTGGTGGCTGAACTCTGCGACTTTATCCTCACACACAACTATTTCAGATTTGGTGACAATGTATACCTCCAGACCAGTGGCACTGCTATGGGCACTCGCATGGCCCCACAATACGCCAACATTTTTATGGCTGACCTGGAACAACACTTCCTCAGCTCTCGTCCACTTACGCCCCTTCTCTACCTACGCTACATCGATGACATCTTCATCATCTGGACCCATGGGAAGGAGACTCTGGAAGAATTTCACCACTATTTCAACAGCTTCCACCCCACCGTCAACCTCAGCATGGACCAGTCTACACGGGAGGTCCATTTCCTGGACACCACGGTGCAAATAAGTGACGGTCACATAAACACCACCCTATACCGAAAGCCTACCGACCGCTATGCTTACCTGCATGCCTCCAGCTTCCATCCCGGACACACCACACGATCCATTGTCTATAGCCAAGCACTGAGGTACAACCGCATATGCTCCAATCCCTCAGACAGAGACCTACACCTACAAGATCTTCAACAAGCATTCTGTAAACTACGATACCCACACGAGGAAGTGAGGAGACAGATTGACAGAGCCAGACGTGTACCCAGAAGCCTCCTGCTACGGGACAAGCCCAAGAAAGAAACCAACAGAACACCACTGGCCATCACCTACAGTCCTCAGCTAAAACCTCTCCAACGCATCATTAGTGATCTACAACCCATCCTGGACAATGATCCTTCACTTTCACAGGCCTTGGGAGGCAGGCCAGTCCTTGCCCACAGACAACCTGCCAACCTGAAGCATATTCTCACCAGCAACTACACACCGCACCATAATAACTCTAACTCAGGAACCAATCCATGCAACAAACCTCGGGCGCCAACTCTGCCCACATATCTACACCAGCGACACCATCACAGGACCTAACCAGATCAGCCATACTGTCACTGGTTCATTCTCCTGCACATCTACTAATGTAATATGTGCCAACAATGCCCCACTGCTATATACATCGGCCAAACTGGACAGTCCCTACGTAAAAGAATCAATGGATACAAATCAGATATTAGGAATGGCAACATACAAAAACCTGTAGGGGAACACTTCAATCTTCCTGGACACACAATTGCAGATCTAAAGGTAGCCATCCTGCAGCAAAAAAACTTCAGGACCAGACTTCAAAGAGAAACTGCTGAGCTACAGTTCATCTTCAAGTTTGACACAATCAACTCAGGATTAAATAAAGACTGTGAATGGCTAGCTAACTACAAAAGCAGCTTCTCCTCTCTTGGAATTCACACCTCCAGATCAGCTACTAGAAGTGGGCCTCATCCTCCCTGATTGGATCCACCTCGTCATCTCCAGCCTGATTCTGGCCTGCATATTTATACCTGCCTCTGGAAATTTCCACTACATGCATCTGACGAAGTGGGTCTTTGCCCACGAAAGCTTATGCTCCAACACTTCGGTTAGTCTATAAGGTGCCACAGGATCCTCGCCGCTTTTGCAGATTCAGACTAACACGGCTACCCCTCTGATACTTGATACCTGACAGAAGGCAAAGTTGCACGTACACTCGGGCCAACTTGCTGCAATGGGCCAGATCAAGCCCTCCATGTTGACACACTGAGGGAATACTTTGCCCATGGATCTCACTCAGTCCCTCCAAGGTGTGGATTGCCCTATATGGGGTTCAGCTAAAGAGAGCACCCGGCAGGCTGCAGAGGTGCGGGGCACACAGCCAGGAGCTACAGGTCAGGCAGATCCCTGCCTCACTGATGGAAGGTCCAGGAAGAGCTGTCCTCCCCTCAGGTTGTAACAGACAAGGGTGCAATCCACTCCAGAAGTTAGCATCCATGATTTTCAAGGCACGTCACATGCTGATGGCCACAGTGCTCCATTGCAGGAGGCAGCCATCACTGCTGGCAGTTTACAGGCGGGAAAACCGGGCTCCAAGCAGTTTAAATAACTTTCCCAAAGTCACGCGAAAGCCAGGGTTAGAACTCAGGACTTCCTAGTCCCTAATTCCCCACTGCTTTCTCTAGCAAAGATGTCTGCAAGGGACCAGTCTAGAGGAAGGATTGTATTTTATATAGAGATGAGTCTGAACCAAACCTGGGATCTAAACACCGACACGCATTTTGGCGGGGACACCCTCCAATGCTAATCAGTCTCTTGAATATACCATAACTCCATATATCTCACTCACTTAATTCATCCTGCCACACCAATATTCCTCCCAGACCTCTGGTCCCTATCATGCCATAAACCTGTCCCCTGGACTCATCTCTGACATGTGAGACATGCAACGTCTTTGGGGTTTTTGGTTTGTTCGGTTTTTCTTTTATAAAGTCAGTGGGGTTATACCATTTCCTCCTCCCTTTCCTTCTCTAGCCACATTCTTGCTGCAGTGGCTTCTTCAGCCCAGGGATTACACATGTATGAACTCCAGCAAAAACCGCTCATTCAAAACACAACACAATGTGGAAGTGACCCCTGACCCCAGCTTAAAATTAAACTGGATGAGTCTAAGACCAGGAAACTGCTCCCCCAGCCTGCTTTGAGTGTAACAAATGAAAAACATTTGGTTGCTATTACCAGTGATTATGATAAGCTATGTTAAAATATGAAGTGGGGGAATTTATCTTTATTTCCTGGGATAGGGCTGATGAAAAACGTGCTGCTCCATCTTGATTTTCAATCACGTTAATGAACTCTGTCATGCATTTATCTTTATTTGGCTTGATGCTTATAACCAATCCGGAGTGGAGGGGAGGGAAGGACGGGGAACTGGCAATTTAATTTCATGCCGATAAGTTTATTAGTTGCCTTCAGTTCTGGACCGCTTGAACACAATGAACAATGCAGTGTGTCTGCAATCTCACCGCGCTCCTTAAGGGAGAAGATGTGGCTTGTCTTCAGCAAATGGTTTACGGCAGTTTTCATTGTGATTACAGCGTCTCTCTCTAATCATCCTTTGCCGAAATCCAGGGAGCAGATGGCTCCCCAGCCGTCTGCCCTGCTCATTTTTGAAACAAGTATTAGCACAGGGAGAAGAAAACAAGGCTAAAACAAATGTCTGCTGCCTCACTTCCTCCCCACCTTCAGTAGGAGAAGCACTAATAATAGGAGGTCTTGGGGGGCGGGGGGGGGGTTGGAAAGCAGCTGGGCAACTGATCTCACTTTTTGAATTGCTTTGCTCCTGGTGCAAATTAGGGATGTAATAGTGTAGTCGATAAACCGATAAGCAAAAGCTTATAGGTTAATGCTATAGACTACTCGCATTTCCCTCTCCCCCTCTCCCTGCCAGTAAATTTTTTAGCAGGCTGGCCAGCAGCCTGGCTCAGTCCTGGCTTGCGACGGGTCTGAGATCTACCCTGCTGCGGCTCTGCATTTAAAGTGTATTAGGAGCTGGGCAAGCAGGCAGGAGCTGTGTCCGGGAGCTCAGAGCTGCCCTAGACAGGGACTGCTGCCACCCCATGCTGCTGCCTCTTTCTCAGAAGCAGCAGCACAGGGTGACAGGCAGGTGGTCTGCGAGGGGAGCTGGTTTTTAAACTGGCTCCCCTCACGGACCAGCTCCTACCTGGCACCCTACGCTGCTGCCTCTGGCACAGTGCCTGCTGGCCTCGCCCCTGGTGACTATAGACTAGTCGACTAACCGATAAAATTTCATGAGGTTACTGGACCATTCAGTTAACTGATATTTAACATCCCTGGTACAAATCGGTGCTAAACCTCCTCAGAGCACTTGCTAGTGAATTTCAGTTTTGTGGCTGTACAAGGCAGTTAGAACCCATGTAACACCTGCAATAGTCTCACCTATGGAGAATATAGCCATTAAAAACAGTCTTCCCAGAGTGTTACTGTATTGGGATGACAAGCTGCTTTCATATGGTCTGATGCAGCATGACCAAAGTCAGAAGGAGTTTTGCAATTCACTCCAAAGGGAACAGGGCTGGGACCACAAAGAGGAAAGCTAGAAATATCTTTTTCTGAATTACAATGAGCTGTAAGGAAACATAAAACTCATTGCTGATAAAGTTTTCATATGACACAAAGATTGGGGTTGTGGTAAATAATCAATTGGCCAGGTCACTAACAGAGAAAGACCTAGATTGCTTGGTAAATTACGCACAAGCAAACAATATGTATGTAAAAATGCCCAAATGTAGAAACAAAGAACACAGATCGTATGTACAGGATGGGTGAATTTACCCTGGGAAGCAGTGACTCTGAAAATGACTGGAAGTTGTGGCAGAAAATGAGCTCAGAATGCAATGCGTCAGCCACAGTGTTAACACAATCTTAGTTGTATAAACCTGGGAATATCAAGTAGGAGTAGGGTTGCCAGGTGTCCGGTTTTGAACTGGACAATCCACCATTTGAGCTTTCTGTCCGGGAAACAAATTGAGAAAATATAAATGAGAAAATATAAATGTCCGGTATTTTCTAAATGAGATGTAATGTAGATTGTGATGTAATGTCAAGTGTGTACGGTATTTTTGTTGAAACCATCTGGCAACCCTAAGTAGGAGTTGAGTGTATTTGGCACTGGTGCAACTGCTATTGTGTCCGGTACTGGTGGGTGCCCACAATTTAAGAAGGAAATTGATAAACTGTAGAGGGTTCTGAGAAGACCTCTGAGAATGACTTAAGGGTTAAAAACCCTGCTTTGTAGTGAAAGACTCAAGGAGTTCAATCTACTTAAGTACAGACATGGGGAATAAAAATGTGATACGACAGAGCTGTTCCATCTAGCAGACAGAGGCATGGCAGTGACTGGGAGCTGAAGTAAGACACGTTCAGAATCACCACAAGGCATAAACTTGTAACAGCGAAGGGTAATTAACCATTGAACAATTTACCAACAGTTATGGTGGAGGATTCTACAACACTGGGAATTTTTAAATCAAGAGGTTCTCCTGAAAGAGATGTTCTAGTTCCAGAGGACTTAATTCTGGAAAGTTCCATGGCCTGCGTTATGCAGGAGGTCACTAGATGACCCCCCTGTTTCTTTCTCGCTTTAGAATCCATGAATATTCTTTTGCTAATATGCGAAGGCTAGCCCCCCAGCTGCTGAAAATTGACAGAGTTGCACTGCAATCAATAGGGCTACACTGATTTGCACCCATTCTAGGCCAGAGCTGCAAGAACCTTGCAGATAAAGGCCCAACACAGACGAAAGGTATAATAGTCTTAGTTTTAACTGTCAGCTAACTCTATTAGTTGTTCTGAAGGCAACTCACACTCATAAAGCTCTGCCATGCAGCACATTCATTCTGTGAACTGAAGTGGAGGCATTTGCACAACATGGCCTTGCAGGAAAACAACTCAAGTCAGTAAATTCCCTTTTTTTCTGCTCAGATTCTTTCAGACACTTAGCTGCAACAGGTTACAAATTATAAATCTCTAAGGCAGCTCCTTGCCTCCTGCTAAGTATATCCCACTGGATACACTGCACAAGAAACCCACTCCATTTTCTATTGTGTTTTACCCCTTTAAAAAAAAACCCACACAGCTCAGCTCAATTTAACAGATGTTTGCTCATTTATGACAAAGTCCTGGTTACAAGATGGGGCAAACTGTCTGGTTCTGGAACAAAAGCGGCTATATTACAGAGCTACAAAACTACGCACAAACACAAGGAGGAGGAAACATAACAACAGGTGAGAAGTGACAGAGAAGACTTAATGGTCATTTTGCAGGATGTGTCGTAAATGATTTACTGTCTGTCACTCCATTCTGATTTGGGATCACTTTTCAATGCAGAAGTGATTTCCCTTTTCTCTTACAAAAAACATTTGTATTTCTGTATTTCTAGCTAGATCCTTGTCACATGTATATTTGTGCTATGAAACCACAGCTTTTGTTCTCTACATGCTGCACCTCCATATCTGGATTAGCTTTACTTGAGAAAAAAAGAATGGCCTTTTATCTAATATTTTTAATCAGTAGACCTCAAAGTGATTAACAAAGTAGGTTAGTATTGTTATCCCCATTTAAAAGATGGAGAAACCAAGGCAAAGTGAGCTGAAGCCTCACATCAACTACCCCCCCCCCCAGCCATCCACTGTTAGAAAAAAAATCCAAGTTTCTGGACTCCCCATGCAGTACTCTATCCACTAGGCCACACTGCACTCCCTATACAGCACTGTAGTTTTGTACCCAATGTTGTTGAAGCCTTTTACAGACAAAAGAAACAAACTGGTCTGTCATGGAGACTTTACTTTTGTTCTTTGTTGGTTTTCTTCATCTAAAATAAAAAGTCATCCTCCTGAAAAAGAATGCAGTTGCTCTTTGCACATGGCAAAAAACAACTGTTGTGGAAGACGGTGGGTTGACAAGTCCTTGACTTAGCAAGAGAACAAACACTGTACAGAAAGTTGCAAGATGAAATTCCAATTACGTTGCCACTGGGTCTCAAAACTGGACTTTGGGTATATTTACATGGTGTGAGGTGTGACTAAAGCTCAAACAGATGTACCCAAACTAGTTTAAATCTAGTTAGCTCGGATACTGGTGTAATGAAGCTGTGGCAATGCTTGCTTCAGGGCAGGCCGTACAAAGCCACTGGAACTCTGGGTAATGAGTTGTGTGGTTCGCAGGTGCAAAAATCCATGCTGCCACACTCTTGTAGGGCTGCAGCATGAAATAGAGCAATTCTTTAAGTACAACATTGTCACTGCTTCCGTACCCGACTTAGCTAGCTGGGATATGTGTATTCATGCTACAGTCATGCCCTATGATTGCAGATGAGACGTAATCAAGGCTGGGGATAGCCTTTACTGGGCCTTGGGCAATGTGGAAGGGTGGCTCGGCTCCAGAAGAGGTGGGGCCTTGAAAACAGATGGGGCGGGGCTACGGGCCGCCAGCCCTCAACACTGTCCAGACTGCGCTGTGCCTCCCTCGGCCAGCCCTTAGCACCACCCGGACTGCACCGTGCACAGTAGCAGAGGTGGCAGCCTGGAGCCCCAGGCACCTTTACATCACTGGGTCCCAGGACAGCTGTCCCCTTTCCTCCCCCCATCCCGCCAGCAGCCCTGGATATAACCGTTAGTTAAGTGTACACATCAGCTTATAGCAGGGGTGGGCAATAATTTTTGAAGGGGGGTCCACGTCACACATTTTGGAAGTGGCCGTGGGCCAACCCAGAAGGGGTGGGGCCTCAGGCGGAAGGGGTGGGGCTTCAGGAAGAAGGAGCGGGGTTGCGTGCTACCGTACCGGGAGCTTTGCTTGGCTTGGGGTCCCTCTCCCCTGACTTCTGGCCAATGGAAGGGACCTGGAGCAGAGGGTACAGTGCTGGGGGCAAGCCTCCTCCCAGAGGTGTCTGGGGGTGGAGGCTTAGAATTCACATAACACGGCTCGCAGCTCCTGGCCCCGCTGCTAACCTGTAGCCTGGCAGCCGCCCGGCAGGCACAAGCCCTTTGAATAGAAGCAATTGAAAGGGCTGGCGCCTCCCAGGCAACCGGTCAGTAGGACTGAAAGCTGCGAGCCTTTCAATTGCTTCTGTTTAAAGGGCTTGTGCCTGCCCAGTGGCTGTCAGGCAATGCAGCCACCCAGCAAGCGCAAGCCCTTTAAATAGAAGCAGTTGAAAGGGCCCGCACGTCTCCAGCTCCCTGACGCGTTGCCCGACAGGCTTGGAGCAGCCTCGTGGGCTGGAGCAAAGCCCTAGGCGGGCCATATCCGGCCCACTAAGAGGCTTTTGCCCACCCCTGGCTTATAGTCTGCTTCCCAGATCAGACAGCTCTGCTTTAGCTAGCAGGCTAAATATAGCCATATAACAGGATAGTAGGGGTGGCATTTGGGGTATATACCCAGGGCATCTAGGTGGGGTTTTGCTCAGGCAGCTAGCTAGCTACCCACAGCTAGACTATTTTCAGTATGCTAGCTCCAGCCGAGCTAGTGCATATCTGTCTAGTTAAGCTGGGCGGCTTACTCCCAGCTGCACTGTAGATGGATCCATAGTGGGACTCTGTCAGAGAAGGAGTTCTGTCCCCATGCCCATTCAAATCCATTGAGATTGACACTTCTTGTGCTGCTGGTTTTTGGGGTGTGGATGGACACTTGCCCCGAGATCACTGACCAGCCAGCTGCATTTGGTCATGGCCTACATGAGCTAAATTTGCAGCAGCAAGTATGGCCCAGCGACTTTTTTGACTGAAACTTTCTTTGGTGAAAAAAGCGGCAACAGTAGCATGGAAATATTTGGCACGTATCGGTCCATGTTGCCAAATTGTGTCAGTCAAAACAAAACAAAACAAAAGAAAAACTTAAAAAGAAAAAAAATCTGTTTTGGTATTTTGGAAATGAAACATGTCGGCTGCATCTAGACTGGCATGATTTTGCGGAAATACTTTTAACGGAAAAGTTTTTCCGTTAAAAGTATTTCCATAAGAGCGTTTAGATTAGCACGGATGCTTTTGCGCAAAAAGTGCTTTTGCGCAAAAGCATCCATGCCCAGTATAGATGCGCTTTTGCGCAAGAAAGCTCCAATGGCCATTTTAGCCATCAGGCTTTCTTGAGCAAGAAATTAAGGTGCCTGTCTACACTGGCCCTCTTGCACAAGTATTCTTGCGCAAGAGGGTTTATCCCTGAGTGGGAGCGTCAAAGTATTTGCGCAAGAAGCACTGAATTCTTACATTAGAACGTCAGTGCTCTTGCGCAAATTCAAGCGGCCAGTGTAGACAGGCGGCAAGTTTTTGCGCAAAAGCAGCCGCTTTTGCACAAAATCTTGCCAGTCTAGACGCACCCTTTGACTTTTCACTGTGAAAGAACGTCTCTTTTAGAAATTGCCTTTTCTTTTTTAAATTTAAAAACGTAAAAGAATGCTCAAGAACAGGGTGTTTTGTTCAACTGGGAACAAATTCATTTTTGTGCTGTTCCGTCTGACAAAATAATTTCCTTTTCAATTTGACCCAAAATGATTTTTTCACCGTTTCCAGAATTACCAGTGAACCACAAAATCCATTATTCACACAGCCTTAGTAGAAATCTTGGAGTGAAAGTACAATAGCCCATTGCCAATGCCCTGAGCTGCCATTTGTGAAAAGCACAAGCAGGAAAAAAGGTATTTTAAGCTGAGCTATAGAGCCCTATGCGGATACAAAATTTGTATCCACATCTACATCCACAAAAATGAGCTGCTGATATCCACATCCACTTTCGCAGATGTGGATGTAAAGCAGATATCCGCAGATTTGCAGGGTTCTAGATACAAAATTCGTATCTGCATCCACATCCATATCCTGTAAAATGGGCTGTGGATATTGGTGGATGTGGATACCCACAGATATAAAGAAAATATCTGCAGGGCTCTACTGATCTCTGCATTTCAAACACACACATCCCTGAGAACATACATTGCTCAGTGGCCATGAACCTTGGTGGGGAGACAGGCTCATACCCCTGTACATCAAGATGAGTATATATCTCTTTAGGGTTCCATTGAGCAGCATGTGTATGTAGCAACAACCTGAAGTTAAGAGGGGGTCTGAGCGCAGATCACATAGAGGCTCGGGGGTGTGGTTCAGTTTTGCACACACTTACTCCTGTAGAGCCATCCCATTCAAGTCAGAACTGGATCAAATCCTTCTTTTAGTCGCCATCCCATTTTCATCAATGGAGCTGTGCTGATCTAACTGAGAACAGAATTTAATCACTAGTCTGTATTTGGGAGGAGACGGCAGACAACGATTTTGAAGGAAGGTTGGGTCAACAATTAAAGCACCAGCCTAAGATGTGGTGGGCCTGTGTGAAATTGCCTCCTCTGCCCATGACTTCCTATGTGACCTTGGACAAGTCACTTAGCCTCTCTCTGCCGCCGTTCCCCATCTGTGCTAGGGGATTAATAATGCTTTCCTACCTCACAGGACAGCTGTGAGGATTAAATACATTGAAGATTGTGGAATGGTTTTGCCCCCTACAAGCTGAATCTCTCTGGTCGGGGATTCTCTGGTTCAGCAACATCTGAGGCACGGCAGAGAACCCCACTGGCTGGGACCAGGGGTCACTTGGGAGTCTGACGGTGGGGGGGCCAGCAGCCGGCGGCTCCAGGGGCAGGGAACGGAGCCCAGCAGCAGCCCCAGAGAATTATAAGTAACAATACATTTTGGCCCACATTCTGCCTTCAGTTGCACCCCATATAACTTAATTAAGTAAAGCAATCTTAGTTGACTTCAGTGAGACTGTACATGTGTAATACGGAGGAGAATTTGGCCCCTGCTTTGTTAGTTGGGGAATTTAGAATGTAATGGATGTTCCTGGTGTGCAGACAAATAGGTCCAGTGTCAGTTAGAGGTGAGAGGTCAGGAAAGCTGTGTGCCGTTTTGTATCAAGAGCACTGCTCTGGATACTGTTAAAATACATAGAGCCATGTTCATCTCTGGTGTAATTCTGCTGAGCCAGGCGAGTTCCACCAAACATGAATTTAGCTCATTGTTTGGAAAGGAACTTAGCTAAGATCTCTGGAGTATAAAGCCACAAGGTGCACTGGCAGAGTCTCTAAAGAATCCCGCAGGAGACTTGGATACTGAAAACTCTCTTTCAGAAGAAACAACATAACAATCTAATGTGAGAATATTGTGATTTCAACATTGGGATCCATCTTTTGAACAGCACATTCAATGTGCTGTGAATTATCCCATGTATGAGCAAAGCAAGAACACAGGAGTAAAACTTCAGCACTCTTGCAAGTGTGTATGTGTCAATATAATTTTTCTATTGCTGATTTGATATATTTTGCTACAGTAGATATATGTGCATGCACACACATCTGCACGCACACACATGCCCACGTGCATACGTCCCACAATAACTTTTAGCAATTAAACTCAACAGCAGGAGAAGAGAACCATTTCCCATTGCTACTTCCACTGATGAGTGACCGTGCTTTGCATGTGGAAGCCCTCTGGGTTTGGAACTTGCAATCCACCCTAGACATCGCCTTTCTTAGACTAGCCCACTGCATGAAATCATTTTATATTTTGGCTCAGAGCTTTATGTTTTATTTATTAATCTGAGTGATTTTAAGGGATTATACAGTGTCCCAGTTGTTTAGCAGGTCTGAATAAGCAACAGCTGTAGACCAGTAATGGATCTGTGTCGCAAACCTGAGAGTGAGAGGCGGATTTCAAGAATACTGATGCTTGGAGGTTTTCAGATACAGGGTTTGGCATCAGCCCATTCTATTTTGAGGGACCAGGTCCCAGGCTGGTGTAAATCAGTTTAGTCCATAGGCATTAACTGTGCTACCTACAGTGGTCAGGTAGGTCTGGTTTGCTGGTCCCTGCTGCTGAGCCTTTTACAGCTCATCTGATAACATCTCTTTGCCCTTACGTAGATACGCAGTTGCCAGGTTAGCCCATCCACCCTTGCTGCTCACAATGAGAGTGCAAACATAGCATGCAACTCTCCATTTCAGCACCATATTTTGGACCTAGTAGATCTGATGATACGCTATGTGATCTTAGAGGTGTAAAAACGCCTTTGTGTCAATGAGAACTCAGGCTCTGCATTTCTGTGTGTACATTTTTTTTTTAAGAAAGGGAATGGTCGGAATCACCAAGCAGCCTTTTGCCCTCAGGGACACCTCTCCATGGTCTTCCGGGGAGATTGCATAACTTTTCAACAGCCCAAAGCCTAATAAGATCCAATGACTAGATACTTTCAGGCTAGAGATAAGGCAAAACTTTGTCACTATGTGAGTGATTAACCATTGGGACAATGTACCAAGGGATGTGGTGGATTTTCCATCCCTTGCAGTCTTTAGATTGCTTTCCTTTCAGAAATACAGGCTGCAGCTCTAACGCAAGCTTGATGCATGAATTACAGGTGACAGTCTGTGGATACAGGAGATCAGACTAGAACAGTGGTGGGCAACTTGCAGCCTGCAGGCCCCATGTGGCCCATTGGGGCTCTACCTGTGGCCCATGGCTGCTCCCTTCCCCCACATACATCTTGTGCACTGGGACACCGGACCCCACACTTCCTACTCCTCCACCTCCCTCCTAGAGCTGGAACACCACAAATCAGCTATTTGAGGCTGTTTAAGCTCTGGAAGGGAGGGAATGGAGTGGGGACAGGCAATTCACACACTCCGAAAGTGCTGGGAAGGAGGGGAAGGAGCATGTAAGTGTGGAGTTTTGGCTCCCAGAGCATGAGAGGCGTGTGGGGGAGGGCGCAGACAGGGTGGCCAAGGGACTGCTAATGGAATCCCAGTGAGCTGCAGGCTGCTGCAGCCCACTGAGGTGAAGGACACCCAAGATTTGAGGTTGCCCATCACTGGACTAGAGGCTCATAATAATTCCTTCTGGCCTTAAAATCTCTTAATGTAGAGATGTAATTAAGGGCAGCCTAGAGCCCCATATGTTTAGTAAATATGAGGGAGGAAGGATAGACTCCCATTCTTGTAAGAATCCCCATTCTTGCTGATTTATTGTTATGGAGCTTTTGGTGGGCCCACATTTTCCTCCGGTGTTTGATCACTGGAAACAAACTTGATTTCAACAACCCACCCACTACCCATCAATCACGAACCCTTCTATACTGCTCCTTGCACACAGTGGACCTCAGAACAAATCAGCTGGGGCATTGAGTGAAGGCTAACTTCAACAGTCTGACTTTCCAAAGGGCAAAAGGCAGTTGACGGGTCACTGCCCACAGAAACCAGTTCATGACAGTGGCACAGAGCCATGGAAAGTTCTCCCTCCTGCCGTCAGATGGGGAAATTGTCCATAACCCATCAACCATTCATTGTAAAATGCATACTGGGGAGTGAAACCAGCTACCGAGTTCGGGAAGGGTATGTCTACACTGCAACGCTATGTCGGGATACTGGAGTATCCCGAAATAGCAATCCTGTGTCTTCACAGCAAGCCCATTATTTCAGGCTCGCTATTCCGATATCCCTGTAAACCTCATGCTATGAGGAGTAAGGGCCATTTCGGAATAGTGCTTTCTTTCTAAATCTGGCACTGTGTAGACAGCACCAAATGATGAAATAAGCTATTTCAAAATAGCATCGAAATAAGATATGCAATTTGTGTAGCTCAAATTGTGTATCTTATTTAGAGTTACTGTGCAGTGTAGATGGCAGAAAATGATTCAATGAGTCTGTATTTATTATAACTCCCAACGTGTGTTATCAGTGGGGTTTGAACCCCAGAACTTCTGCAAAGCACATACCTCTGCTTCAGCTGAAAGAATAATGCTATTAGCTGGCAGAAGAAGTAGGATATCCTCGCTCAGCACCAGTTATTAGACGAGGACACACTACACGCTATCAAGCCTGTTACATAATCCGAGCCCTGTCCAGTCACAAAACTCAGCTGAGTGTGCAAGAAAACTGGGATACCGACATATAGACAAGCCCACCACACAGCATGTATGTTATTGACATTGTGAGCCCAAGGGAGAGTGATTTGTGATTTAGCAGGAAGATAGAAATTCCTGATGCTGAACTTTTTTTCATATTAATAAAGCCATTTTTGAGGGCTAAAAAGTTAGGCTCACTAAGATCACTAGTTTGACTGCTAGCAGCTCCTTTCCTCATTTTCTACTCTAGTTGGAAGGATGGGGACCACATTAGAGGACCCTATCTGTTCAAGCAACTAGACCAGGAGATGCTAGAATCAGGGAATAGAATGATTTTTACATATGAAAACCACACATAGCACATGGAAACGACTTAGGGTGGCATCAAACTGTGTTGAAATCGTATCAGGTCCACTTGGAAAGGAAAGAGCTGAACCACCGTCCGCTCTTACCTAAGGTGAAAGATGAACAGCACACAAACACTCTTGAAGATTATTCACAAAGTGGCTTGTGCACAGTCACATTGGGAATTGAAATCAGGCTTCCTGCCTCTGAGGTGAGTGCCCTATGCCAGCGGTTTTCAAACGAGGGGTTGTGACCCAGTACTGTGTTGCGGTATGTCAGGCACTGGGTCTCGTTGCTGCAGGGTGATCAGGTGACCAGTGGGCAAGGGCGCCGTTCTGGGAAGGTAGTGGGGGCAGCAGCCGTGTGCTTCGGGACGGGGCTAGCTTTTCATCCCGTTCCCCAGACACCAAGGGAATGAGAGGAAAGTACTTGCATTCTGTGCATGCCTCTACACCTAACTGATGAAGGGAGCTCACCAGCCAGGCGTGAGAGGCAAGCACGGAATGCAAGCACTTTTCCCTCACTCCCTTAGCATCCAGGGAACAGGATGAAATGCAGATTGCATCCCGGAGTGCACGGTTGCCTCCTCTACGCACCCGAAATAGCGCCCTTGCCAGTGGGGGTGAGGGTGGGGGCTAAGGCAAACTACCTGCCTGTCCCGGCACTGCAGACCATGCAGCAGGCCTGGATCCTAAGTGGGTGGTGGGTGGGAAGAGAGTGCGCAGGGCTCCATGTACTACTATCCCCCCAGCACTAGCTCTGCACTCCCACTGGCTGGGAACCTGCCGCTGGCTGCTTCTCTGGCGCAGCACGGTCTGCGGTGCCAGCTCCCCTGCTGCGCTGCTGACTGGGAACTGCTCAAAGTGAGCCCCTCCTGCCCCCAGTCCTGACACCCCTCCCCCACCCCGCAAAGTCGGAGTTACCTCCTACACCTCCAAGCTCTCATCTTCAGCCCCACCCCCAGAAACCTACTCTAGTCTAATTATGTTATTGGATCACAGGCATCAATGATTTTCTTCAAAGGGTTCATGAGGAAAAAAAAAAAGTTGGAAAATGGCTGCCCTAACCCCTGCACCACCCTTCCTTTATGGGAGTGGGGTGCATTAAAGAGCCACTTGTCTTACTAAAATGTCTGCCGTCATGAATACAGCAGCCGCGTAGCCATGTTAATCCCAGTATATTAAACAGACAAAGTGGGTGAGGTGATATATTTTACTGGACCAACTTCTGCTGGTGAGAGAGGCCAGCTTTTGACCTTATGCAGAGCTAGTCAATAGAAAATGACCTCTCCTCACCCACCTTGTCTGTGGAACCGAGAATGGCCACCTTTACCAACGCACCTGTCACATAATACTATACTTCTAGTGTGTGCTGACTAGAAGAGCTGCAGAAAGCAGGATGTCCTGTGGGCCATGCAGGGTCCTCATTTTCTCAACAGCAAGTGGTAAAACAGATGAGGGGAAAAAAAACTTGGCACCACTTTTTGGTTGAGTCTGGTACTTGATGCAAAACGCTGATCTTTCAGATGGCTTAAATCTTGGCACAACTAAGCAGCATAAACAGGAGGCTACAATGCAGACTGTGTGGCCCATGCCAGACCCGTGGCTGAAGGCCGAAAGCGCTCCACTGCGGCGCAGACGTGTTTAAGCTATATTTGATCATGTGCAGCGGAGGGCGGACTGGGGAACTGCTGAAACCGGTTCGCTTCTTTTTGACATCATCGCTCGTTGGAATGAATAGAAAATATTGTTCACCTACCCCTCCAATATTGCTCTTGAACATTGTTCAAGAAAGGAAAAGGTCGGTGAGGGGGAGGGAGGGAAGACAGCATGTCAGGCCTAGCCCAGGAATTATTTCAGTGCTGAGAGGCAGTCGACAATGATCGCCTTGTGGCTTTTATTTATTTATTTATCTAACCAAACTAAGATGACGGGCAGGAGAGGGAGGCAGGGGAATCGCAAATGGGATGTATACAGAAGCTGGCTGAAGGTCTGACGTCTCTCCCCAATGTCTAGCTTTGGGCCCCATCCTGCTCTTTGGCAAAGATCCCATTTACTTCAGTGGGAGCAGCTGTGGTATTGCCTTCTCAATAGGCCCACATCAAACACAATCATTATTATTTTGAGTAAAGCAGAATCTAGACACCCCCTCCACACATGCACACACTTAGGAAGGGACAGCCCCACTCCTGAAAAGCTTGCATTGCAGCTAGAGCTGAAAGACACAGAGGATGGAAGGGGTTACAGAGGGAGGAAATATAACGAAGGTCAGGGAGAGAGCAGGGAATAAAACTCTTGAGTCCCACTCCAGTGGCCTGACTGTGCTGCCTCCCCAAAATGACAGCTGGAGGTTTTATAGTCCTTTAAACACAGTAACGGATTAATTTTCCCAAACCCCAAATGCGGGTGGTTTTTTTTTTTTAATAGATGGGAAAACTGAGACAGGAAGGCCACACTCTGTTTATGCACCTAACTCCGACAGGAGTTAGACTCCAAGCTACCTTTGAGGGTTTGGGCCTGAGAACCTAAGGTCTATGTGAGAGCACAGTGCTTCAGTCTTGTTCCACAAGTACTTCCATTGACATGCCTGCTGAGTTGGGGGGTATAGCCTAGCGATTCAAAGGGGCCCAGGGCTCTGTCCACCAATGCTGCTGCAATATCAGTGCTGGCAGCTGCTCCGGGCAGACCTAAGGGCTGGAGGGAGTGGGTTTGGCCCCTCCACCCTCAGCTTCACCCATTCTGGGAGCACAGAGCCTGCCCCCAGCACCTTGCCCAGGGCCCACAAAGGCTGTCGGTTCCGCTCCCTGTTGATGTCAACAGGAGCCTTTTGATACTCGCACCCACTGATTTAAGGGATTAAAGGTGGATATAGGAGCCTAAATTTAGGGACTTGTTTTTGCAAATGTCACCTAAACTTTTCAGACATGAGCCCCTAAAGTGAGTGACTTAAAATCCACATGGAAACCTTTCAATAAGCAGATTGCTTGTAAGAAGCACTGAGCAGCAGGAGCTTCCACTTACATCTTTTTACCCTCCCCTGCAGCATTTTGGGGGATGCGAGGGACCAGCACTTCTGGTGCCTCTGACTGATGAGCCATTGTCATGTGCTATTGCTCACTTACACATCATTGCTATATAGGGAATTGCTATTACCACCCCATTTTACAGATGGAAAACTGAGACACTAACAAACTAAGGCCTAGATTCACAAAGACACTTAGGTGCTCTGATGCTGAGAGTCAGATAGAAAATCACAGGCACACGTTGTGATTCGCAAAACCTCACACTCCAGCTGGGACTGGCCCGTGGGCCAGGAGTTTGAGACCCCTGCCATAAGGTTTGTTCCATGACAGGACCAGCAGATGCCTCAAGCACACTAAAAGGCACAAAACTGAATACAAGAGATTAAAAAACTGACCTTTTCTCAGGCAAGCTAACAGAATCGCTGGCTCCCTGGACAAAAGTGAAGGGGCTACCAGAAGGGGCGGAACCACAAGCGGAAGAGGCGGGGCCTGGGCTCTCTAGACAATGAATGGGAACAGATGTCACCTCAGACTGCAATTCCCAAAATCCAGTGTGCTAGGTGGGATGGGAAGCCTTCTCAGTTATCCTATGGGAGATGCCAACAAGAGGGTGTGAGCTAAGCTCTTCCCCAACTCAGACCTAAGTGTCTAAAGAGGAGCCACATAGTTATACTAGCGATTCACAGCCACCTGCTTCAGAGTCAGACACCCTGGTCAAATCCGTTCTCAGGTGAAGGAGAGACTTGAATTGGGGGAAACGTGGAACTAAAAGTTCTGAGGGAAATGGTGCTTGGAGTTGCCAACCCTACCAGGGCTGGCCTGGGGTCTCCCGGAATCAGCATCAATCTCCCGGTAACTATTGAAAGCAACCCTGGAGATTTTTATAGGATATTTTAAGAAAATAACATTATGTCATGTTGGGGAAAAAATCTCCCGGAATAGCTTCAGTCACAGTAGGAAACCCTGCCCTACCAACCTGGGCCCTGCCTATGACTGAGACAGACAAACATAACTTCCCCTGGCTTGTGAATTAATCTAGGGCTAAGGCAGGAGACAGGTTCCCATCACACAGTGAGGGAGGTAGCACCACACACACCAGAGATACAAATACAAGTGTCTAGGGAACTTTTTCTGCAAAAAGCTAGCTACCATGTGAGTTTAAGCATTTACAGGGTTGAGTAGGAGTTTTGAGTATGGCAGCATGGCCTAAAATGGGGATTTAGGCACTGGAGTTGCAGGTTTAGGCTCTTAGGACTTTTATGAATCTAGCCCTACATGATTTGCACATCTGTGGTAAAGCAGAGATTAGAACCCAGCTGTCCCAGGCTGGTGCCATTAGACCATCCTTGCTCTCAGTCCTTCAGCCTGGCCTTTACTCATGCAATCAAATAACAATAATACCTAGTTCTTCTCTAGTGGTTACCACTAGCAGATCTCAAAGCACTGGTACACACCCAGAACAGAGAGCCTATAATATCATTAACTGAACAATCCCCAGACACTTGCCTTCAGGGGAGAGGAAGAATGAACCGCATGTGACAGATCCTGGCCATGTCACTACACTGCAGGAAGGTACTTATTTCAGGGTGGGGAGGGTATAAGAGGTTGGCTAAAGATGTAAATCAGAGGTGGGGAACCTAAAGCCCAGGAGCAGGATGTGGCATTTGGGGAGCCTGCACTACTGCTTCAGCACACCCCCCCCCAGAATCCCACAGGACTGGAGTGCACAAAAATCTACTAGCCTGGCCCCCCCAAGGCTCTGGCGTGTGTGGGGAGTGTCTTTCTGCTTCTCAGTTAGAGGCCATGTCAGTGAGGGTTTTATTGTCGTTTTTTTGCTCCTCACTTGTATGTGGCCCCCGACGGATTTTTCTGTGGGTCAGCGGCCTCTGACCCCAGGAAAGTTCCCCACCCCAATGTACATGGCTGATTGAGAGTCAGTGGTGGCTGCTGCGTTTTGTTTCCACCACTTATCAGGCCATTTATAAAACCATCACATAAATCTGAAAAAAATTATTTGTTTCCATGTTAACAAATCTATTATCTACTTTATAATAATGTGATAACCGCTCAGCTAGGATGACTTAAGACTCCTGGCTCCACCTATTGCTATACAATTACCCCTGAGTGGGCAGTTATCACATTACAACCCCACACCCTAGAGTGCCTTATAGGCTTAATTGAGCGCAGTTAATTTTTTACCAGGTACAGTCATTATGGCCTTTCTTTTACTGCAGTGCGCAGACTGAACTGCCTGACCTTGCATGCAATACATGTATTTTAATAGGAAAAATCTGTTTAGTATTAGAGCCTTTTCAGCCCTTGAGAAAATTATTTTTAACAGATGAATCATGACTTATAAACCAAAGCTTAATATTTGTAGAAAACATAAACCAAGGCCAGAAGATCTGACTTGAGGTGTGTGTGTGTGTGTTTGGGGGGAGAGGGTGAAAGGGGGGAAAATGTACTTGACTCAGGAAAGATGGAAATATGTACATTCAAATTATATTTAGGTCCACATGCTGTCATTCCATATGCACAATTCTTATGCATGTCATCAAATGTTCCATATGCAAGCTAAGAGCTGTCTGAGACCCATGGGACTAGATTCTGTTCTCAGTTACATGGGTGCCTCCTCCTCTGATGTCAATAGCAATTGCACAGTTGTAACAGACGAGATTTTCGTCCCTTGATCTGTAAGTTACATTCCAACTTTCAGGGTGAGAGAAAAAAAGAAGAGAGACATTATATGAAATATGCAGACCAAAGCATCAAAAGGTAGGCATGCATGCATTATGTTTAGAAAGTTTGCTTGTACAGAGCAGAAGTCCTATGGCGAACTATTTCACCATGATTAGCTGAAAACGGAAATGTCACTTTCATGAAAACATAATGTTCTCTGACTAGCGTATGCCGTACACAGTTCACACATACTATAGGCTAGTTAGATGCTTGGCTGGTGGAAACTGGCATAATTCCAGTGAAGTCAATGGCGCTATGGTGATCTATACCAGCTGAGGCTCTGACCTGAAAGCTCGACATGTTTTGACATTGGCAATGCTACCTAGTCTTCCCTCCCTTTATTCTCAGAAATAGATTAACTGTTTTGATTAAACTTTCCAAAGAAAGTTCAGCCTGAGGCAGAAACCCAGCATGGAAAATGAAAACCCAAATTGTTAAAGTTTGGCAAAGTCATAAGCCAATGGAAAATAGGGTTTATAATGGAAAGTGTGTGCAGCAACCTTAATTATAGGTGGCACTGCAGGCTCCATCTATCATCCTAGTGGGACAACCTCAAGGAGTAATGCTTAAGTTCACAAAAGATCAGGTGCTTACCAAAATCCTGTTGTCCTTCTCACAAGTGTCCAAACTTCTCAAGATACTGGAAATCTGAGGAGCAAAAAGCTGCGTCTCAAGATTTCAAGGACTTTTTCCTGATTCTAGCAGGGCCAGTCATGTGGCAGGACCAGCATTTTGGCCCTTTTTGCTTCCCGTCTTGGTGAGAACTAGACATGCAGAACCTAGTGAAGATGACAAACAATGTTTGGGGGTTTATTTTAACAAGAAGTTAACTGAACATTTCTGAAGCCCAGCACAGCTTGGAGGATTATAGCCCAGATAAGTCTGGGATGAATGTTCAAAGGGTTTAACTGAGCAAGACTGTTTGCTTTGGTTTCGTTTCCCCCCGTATTATTGCTTTTCGGATTAACGTACCTGTTATTTCTAAATTCTGCTCTCCTGGCCTGATTTGCTTTTCGCTCATGTAAATCAGGAACCATTGTCGGGGAATCAGTGGAGTTTAAACTTGGGGGTGATAAATGAGTCAAACTTCAGCATGCCCCCTGTGAATCAACAGCAGAGCCACCAGTGCTGGGAAGCCACACTGGGAAGCAGCACTGTAAGTAAAAGGGACATCTTAGCAGCATGAGGCAGGGTGAAAAGGAAACTCCAGCTGTAGATGGCTGATGCAGACCGGCTGTTCTGATGGACATGCTTCTGGCTGATGAACCATGCCCTCGTCGAAGCTCTGGAGCAGAGCCGCAGCTCATGGCTTTTCCATGCACACAAGTCTGAATTCCCTGTGTGGAAAGGCTACTATTGGCAACCTGACATAATTAAGGGCAGAAGCTATCTAGGATGGGCACTATCCTGGGACTCATGAAACCTAGGTTCAATTCCCACTGTCTGCCCCAGACTGTGAATTTCTTCCTCTACTTAGCCTTTCTGTGCCTCTACAATGTTTCACTCTAAGATGGCATGAAAATACAGAGGGTGAAACCCTCAGATGCTACAGCAATGGAGATCACAGAAGTACCTTAGATAGATTGATACCAATAGGAGTGTTGTGAGGGTAACAATGGCAAGGTGTTTAGATACTCCAGTAATGGGGGGTCATATAGATACCACATGATACATTAGATAGATACAGAGACCCTTTACTCCAGTTAGTTTACTCACTCAGCACAGGTGAGATAAACTTAGACTTGCGCTCTGAAAATTACATTTTTCAAAAGTTTGGCACGGGATCTCTCTAGCGCTGCAAAGGTGGACAAAAGAGCTGGACTTCTTTTTGTTATTATCTCTGCAAACCAGCCGGAATAAATTATTCCAGCTGAATGTTTCATCTTTCATAGAGCTTTCTCACAGCTGTTTCGGCTTGGCGCACAGGCCAGTTCCTCAGGTCATGCTTAGGGAGGTTTCCACCCAGACACTAGTGCCCTTTTCTTAAGACATTTAAACACACACACAAAAATGGTCTCCTTTTATTATACATTTATTTTGGGCCTTTTAACCAGCACAAAGGCACAAATGTGGGACCAAGACCCCAAATTAACAGTCTAACAGTGTCACAAATTTAAAATGAGGTGGAATTAATCAATTTAATGAAATGAAATGTCGTAAGAGTTTGTAACAATATAACAGCACTGATCCAAGGGTCTCCAGACACTTTGCCAACGGAGCCTCGTATTTCCACCTCTGCTGCAAAAAAGTGACATTATATACCTTGTACAGATGGCTAACCAAAGGCTTAAAGTAATCAAGTGACTCATCCAAGGCCCTCCAGCAAGTCATGGAAGGCCAGGACAATAACTCGGTAGCCGCATCATTTGCTTTCTAGACTACATTGCCTTCTTTCATTTCCTATGCCCAGCATTGTCAGCTGCAATCATTCAAAAATCATGAAATGGGCTTAAAAATCAGGCAAATGTTATACATTTTGGGTTCTTTTTAGATAGATCCTTGGTTTCTGAGCCCTTAGATTACATATGGATCACATTTTCAGGCTTTCCCCTGCAATCATGAGTGCTAGAAACTTACATGTTTTTTTTTTTTAAAAGAAAGTTGAGATTTGCAGCTCCTGGAGCAATGACTTAAAAAAAAACCCAATACTTATTACAAATCCCAAGATAAAGTCATGAGAGTAGATGTCATTAAAATAACTTACTTTTCAAAAGCTTTGATCTGGACTATGAGAGAAAGAAAGAGTTTAAAATGAGTCTTTTCCCTACAAAGATGCTGTATTGTATATTCCACCTGCAAAGTTCTTTGCCAATTCCCCTCTACTTCTATTGCCTTAGTTAGGGTCCTTTAATGGGCTTTGGATCAGGCTTTTGTTATGCTTCGGTCACATCTTTATGAAGAATGACAGGTGTTGCTAACTGTGCACAGGTTCTTTCTCTGTTTGCTATGCACAAGCCTATTCTCCAGCTCTGAGTCTCAAGATATGTCTACACTATGAAATTAGGTAAAATTTACCGAGGTAGACTTTTAGCATCCAATTTTATAAAGTCGAATGTGCATGTCCTCTCTAAGCATATGTGGTTGATAGAGTGTGTCCCCACTGCCACGGCTAATATCGATTCCAACAGTGATGCACTGTGGGTAGTCATCCCACACTTCTTGCTGCCCATTTGAATTTTGGGTTAGGATCCCAGTGCCTGATGGGACAAAAATATTGGCCAGCATGGTGAGGGAAATTCTTATTGGCCAGGATGGGTAGGAATGGTGTCCCTAGCCTCTGGATGACAGGAGAGGTATCACATGATGATTACCCATTGTGTTCACTCCCTCTTGCGCATCTGCCATTGGCCACTGTTGGAAGTACAGTCCCATCTTCCACAGGATACTGGGCTAGATGGACCTTTGGGCTGATCCAATATGGCCGTTTTTATGTTGTTAACTCACAAGCTTCTTCCCCTAGTGGAAGGATGTAGCTGATGTCTTTGGAGCGCAACAGTAGAAAGCCAGTTGCTGTCAAAGAACATGCCATTTACTTTCGGGCACAACGATGTGATTTAGATTATGGTCAACAATAAAGAAGAAAGAACAAAGATAAAAGTTTCCAGGAAAGTGCACAATGTGATTTACATCAAATGAGGTTCTGGTCCTGTAACTCTGAGGTGACTGTTTCACATTTAGGTTATTATCCTCAACCTCTTTTCTCTTTTCCCCCTAAAGCCACCAAGGATTGGCAGGAACGGCATGTTTTTGCTATTGATGGAAAAGGAGATTATTTTCTGTAGGTACAGTATATAAGAAAGGAACTTTTTAACCCTGGGTAATAATAAAAAAATTCTCCACCATTTCCTCATTGACATTATAGTGTCAAACAAGTATCAATGGGACTCCATGGATTCATTAACAGACAACATCTTTACATCATGAACGTTGCATGGATCAGTTCCAGATCCATGTACAGTCCCAGCTACCACAGAGATATAGGCACGAGGCTCAGCTGAGGTTTGACTCAGGAAGTTAATTAAGGAAACTAAAAAAATAAAATGAAATAAATCTTCCATGTTACAACTTTCTGCGTATCAAATAATTCCCCCAACCCAGCTTTGTGCCTGGTTGAGCATAGAAGGCATTTGCCAGCTGGGAGATAAGTAGCTGATCAATGTACGTTCTGGTTACTTGAAAGAATTTTTCTTTGTACAATGAGAGTCCCTAATATGTTGCATGTGGTTTCCATTCGGGGCTTTGTGGGATCTCTTCCAGGAAGTTTCAGGTCATTACCTCAAGCCTTCCTCAGCTGAAAAAGGATTGAGGTAATAACCCACAATATCCTGGAGGAGGAGGGGAAAAAAAGTTCTATAAAGCATTGAAGACAAGAGAATGAAAATTGCATGCAGGGTAGATAGCTGGAATGTGCCCTTTGACCTTGTAGGAAAGGTGTAATAAAACGAGCAGTATTGAAGCAATATGTCAAATTCCAAGAAATCGGGTGAGGAGAGCAGTTCGCATAAAATTGAAACCATTGGTTCCCTCACCAACCAATGGGCCTGATCTGGTGGGAAGCTGAGCACCTCTTGAGACACACTCAGCGCCCTCATGTCGCATTGGCTCTGACATGCTTCAAGGGGACTCGGCATCTCACCAGGCTGGATGCTGATTGGTTATGATATTTTGGGTAGGATAATGGCTGGCTGCTTAACAAGGTTGGGGGTGGGGGGGGGGGAGCACAAGAAAGTGCTGTGTGCTAAAATGCTTCTTCAAAAGCTTACAGCTTGATCAAGATGGCTTGCAGGGTAACAAAGAGCCAAAGGAATCGCTGTAGGGAGAAAAGGTTTTTAGATAAAGAAGGTCAGATTTAAATTTAAGTGTATTTTAATCCCACTTTTATTGTCAGTGGCCACGATCTTTCACGCAACTATGTTCCCCGTATCCTCTCTCCCCCTCTGAACACCCCTTCCCTGTGATAGAGGTTACCATCCACTCAGTAGTTTCTGGTCACAAGCCAGTTTTCTGCCAAACAAGCTATTTGCCCCACACCTGAGCCAAGAACACAGGGGTCAACAGACTGACCAGGCTCCTGGGCAAGGTGTGTGGGGAGCCGGCTCCATGCTCCTGGAAGGGGCATGGCTTTGGGTGGAAGGGGCGGGGCTGAGGTAGCCAGCCCTCCGTACTGCTCCGAGTGAGCCACACAGCACTCCGGCGGCAATTTAAAGGGTCCAGGGCTCTGGCTGCCATCACTTGGGATTTAGCAGCAGCAGCTAGGATCCCCGGGCCCTTTTGAATCGCCAGGCCCCGAGGCAACTGCCCCATTGCTGCCTGCCCCCAACAGGCATGGCCAAGACTCCCCAGTGCTTGCAGGCCTTTGCAAAGTAGGGAAGAATTGCCTTTGAGCTGAAAAACAAACCAGGAATTCAGAGCCGGGTTGTCTCCACAGCCCTGCCACAGACCATAGGCAAGTCACTTACAGAGTGACTTTTCAGAAGGGCTGAGTACTCACCACTCCCATTAACTTCCCTTGTAGGAAGAGGTGCTCAGCACATCTGAAAATAAGTGTCTTTCCTTGGTCTATGACCCAGTTCCAAATAGGTGTTTTATGGAGCTTTAACAAAAGATGAGAGGCAATATTGTTGTAAAAGACATGCTTTATTCCAGCTTCTGGGAGAAATTCTGAAGCCGGGGGCAGTGGGAAGAGGAGGAGCTGGGCTGTTGATGACCCCCTTCTGGCTTTGGAAACTGTGACTTCATTAATTTCACTTCCTTCCTGGACGTTGAGGAGAACGGGATGGCCTGCTTTGCCTTCAGCAAGCTCATAACACTAGCAGCTCTGCATTAAGACAATGATAAGCAAATCTCATGCTTCAAGGCTTTAGTCCCGTAGTGTTCAACCAGTTCTGAAGAGCAGCCAGTATAGTGGCTACTACTATAGCGAACTAGCCACACTCAACCAGCCAAATAGCCACATGTGGTTAGTGGCTAGCGTGTTGGACACCAGGGCTACGTCTACACTGGCGGCTTTTTGTGCAAGAATAGCTGTTCTTGCACAAAAACTTGACGGGCGTCTACACTGCACGCGCGCTCTTGCCTCTTCCCATGAGGAATAAGCCCTCTTGCGCAAGAGCTCTTCCACAAGAAGGCAGTGTAGACAGGCAACATGATTTTCTTGCGCAAGAAGCCCCTACGGCTAAAATGGCCATCTAGCTTTCTTGCGCAAGAGAGCGTCCACACTGCCATAGACGCTCTTGCGCAAAAGCACATGCCAGTGTAGACGCGCTCTTGTGGAAGACTTTTTGCGCGAGAACTCTTCCACAAAACAGTTCTTGCGCAAGAAGCTGCCAGTGTAGACATAGCCCAGGGGTTTAGTTGGTCACCTGCAGGAGTCAGGAAGGATTTTTTTCCCCTGATGCAAAATTGACCAGATGCAGCCTTTTACTTCCCCCCTTTCTCTGAAGCTTCAGTTAGAGACAGAACACTAGGCCAGGTGGACCAGTGAGCTAATGTGAAAGAACAAATCCTCTTTTTAGGTGCCTGGCTGGTCTGGCTTGATCACATGCTCAGGACCTAACTGATCACCAGATCTGGAGCTATGAAGGAATTTTCTTCCAGGTCAGATTGGCAAGGATTTGGGGGTTAGTTGTTTGTTTTGCCTTCCGCTACATACAGTACATGGATTACTTATTGGTATTATCTGTGTCTCTCCTAATCAGTTCCCTGCCACTGCAGGGGCCTTGGGAATTGACATGCCTGTCTTTCAAATGCTTTAGTCCAGCTCAAGTGATTGGACCCCAGTTAGGGGTATCTTGGTGAAACGTAATGGCCTGTGACCTACAAGTCAAACTAGACTAACTAAAGGTCCTGCCAGGACTTATAACTCCATGAAAGTTCCAGCTGTAGTGTATAGGACAAGAAGCAATGGGCTTAAATTGCATTAAGGGAGGTTTAGATTGGACATTAGGAAAAACTTCGTAACTATCAGGGTGGTTAAACACTGGAATAAATTGCTTAAGGAGGTTATGGAATCCCCAACACTGGAGATATTTAAGAGCAGGTTAGATAGACATCTATCAGGGATGATCTAGATGGTGCACATTCTCTAAGGCAGATTTCAAAAGGCTTGCCAAGCTAGCTGGAATGGCACAACGGCCAGGTTAGCGATAGGCAAGCTGGACAGCTGCGGAGGGCAGCAGATTACTGGGCAGCTGCTGATTTGGCCCAAGCACCTCTCCATCATGACGGAGGAGACTCTGGGTGAAACCTGAGCGATGATGTGGCCCCCGACACCAGGTCACAATGCCACTCACAGTATTTGGCTTGGCTGCCCCTCCGTCATGACAGAGGAATGTTGGGGCCATGTTTGAATACATGGGGTGAAGGGTTGCCTAGGTAACAGATTGTACGGAGCAGCCTCTGGAATTGCAGCCTCACCCTAAAAAAACAAAGTAGTGTTGGCTATCGTGGGGAAATTAGGACCCTCTCCCGGTGCTGTTATTTTGCTGTTACTTTATTTTCTTGCTGTTATTCTGAGCACGACAGCAGGTAAATGAAAAAGCACCATTGACTGATTGCATTCAGCGTGAAATCACGAGAACCTTTGGCATTTCAGCAGCCCTGCCATACATTATTGGGCTCAACACTCTTCACTTGTTCAGTGGAGCAGTAAATCACCAATTGACTTCAAAGGGGTCAGGCTTTAACCCTGTGAATCTACAAACAAATTTGCAAAACTGGCTGGTGATTTTGGGTGTCCCCACTGAGGTACTTTAAAGGGACTTTATTTTTAGAAAATGGTGAGCACTTGCCCTCTAAAAATTAGACCCCTTTACAGATCCCAAAACAGAGGTACCCAAAATCAGTAGCTGCCTTCCTCTTGCAGTGAAAAATAAGCCAATACATCGGTTATAGCTTATGCTCCACTCCTCTATTGCCCAAATTTCTGAGACACTGTGGACTGTGAGCTAGGCTGTGGCTTTTAAGGGGCCGTGCAGAGATACCGCTCCCAGGAAGATTACTGGAGAGACAGTGCCTCAGAGCAGTGGTGCTCCTTGTGCATGGCGGAGAAGCAATCTGCTCCAGCCAGCAAGAGCCTCGAAATTGCACTGGCCTTAGCTGCCAGCAAGGACTGAGGAGCTGCTAAGGTGCATCTCCTTCTTCCTCCCAGGCCTGTGCAATGTCAGAGAATCTGTTCCCCTAACTAGCACATTTTAGAACTCCCCAAAAGTGACCTAGCTTTTTCATGCCTGATACTGTTATTGTAAGGGCCATTAAAAGGCCATTCCAGGACTAGAAACAAGAGCTATGTATATCACTTGGAAAGCTGGGAATCTTCTCTTTCCTTTGGTTAAACCATCCTTTTCTACCTCAGACGAGTCACAAGACATTGGACCTCCAACCCCTTAATATCGCCAACCCCAAGCATTCAAAAACATGATTCAGACCTCCCCCAAATCAAGAGACTGGTTTAAAAAATCAAAATATTTTTTAAAACAATAAATACTGGGTTCTTTTTCTCTGCCTTCTGGTGTCTGAGCCTTTAGGACACATGCTTCACATTTTAAAGCTTCTTTCTGCAGCCAAGAAGGCTAAAAACATATTTTTATTTTTTAAATGACAGCTGGGATTTCATGCAATCTCTTTAATCCAGCAGCTGCAGTGGCGTGCCAGGACATTTTTAGTAAGGCATGCAAGGCATGACCTCACATACACAGTGCATGCGAGGTCATGCCTTGGGGAGGATGCCCTTTTGTTCTCCCAAACGGTGTTGTCCATGCACATTTGGGGACTGGATAGAACAATCCTGTGGGCACATCCAACCCTGGGGCATGTGATGCATTCATTGCATATGTAGCCAATGCCCCTGAGCAGCTGGGGGCTTAAAAAAAAAAACCCAAACAGTTCAAGAGACTCACAATAAAATCAAGGGAATTGGTGACATGGGGTCTTTGAATGAATATTGCCCCCCACCCACCCCCGAGAACCAGATAATTTTGAGGGGAACATTCCACATTTTGGAGGAAGAGAAGAAACTTCTGCTGGTTGCCATATGTGAGTAAAACATACATCCATTCCGCTTGCCGGGAACATCTACGTAATATCATTCAAATACAACAAATATTGGACTAACATCTAGCAACTAAAACCCTCCAAAAAAGCTACAAGTGCAATGGTTTTGGCTACACAAATTCATAGACTTTAAGGCCAGAAGGGACCATTACATCATCTAGCCTGATCTCCCGTAGTACACGGGCAATATTTTACCCAGTTACCTCAGTTCTGAGCCCAATAACCTGTGTTCAGCTAAAGCAGATCTGCCAGAAAAGCATCCACTCTTGCTGTGAAAACATCAAGAGATGGAGAATCCACCACTTCCCTGGGTAGTTTGTTCCAACAGTTAATCATTGTGACTGTTATAAATGTGTGCCTTATTTCTCATTTCAATGTGCCTAGCTTCAGCTTCCATCCTTTGGTTTTTGCTAGGCCTTTTCTGCTAGCTCTTACAGAGCTCTTTATTTTCTCCTTGTAAAGGCACGTCTCAATCACTTACTTTTGAAAAGTTAAAAGACTGAGTGCTTTAAGTCTCTTGTGATAAGGGATTTTCTCCAGCCTTCAAATAATTTTGAGTCTCTTTTCTGCCACCCTTGCCATTTTTTTTAACATCATTTTGGTAACCTGGACATCAGAACCGATCCAGTATGAGTCTCACCAATGCTGTATTCAGAGGCAAAATACCTTCCTACTCTCTGTTCCCCCTCTTAATACAACCAAGCAGAGTCACAGATTTTCAGCTTTCCATGCGGGTGCTCCACCCCGGTCCATTCCTGAACCCCTGCCCCCAAAGCTCCACCCTCCTCTTCCTGTCCCTGCTCCACCCCTCCTCTGAGGCTCCGCCCCCACCCTCTCTTTTCCTGTTTCTGCTCTGCCCCCCCTCCAATGCACCTGCTCTTGCTTTCCCTCGTCCCATCCCCGCCTCACCCCCAGCACTTCCCACCTGTTGCCAAACTGCTGATAGGTGGTTGGTGGGAGGTGCTAGGGTGGAGGGGGAGGAGCTGATCAGTGGGTATATGATGGGTGCTGAACACCCACCATTTTTTTCTGTGGGTGCTCCAGCTGCAGCCCACCCATGGAGTTGACACTTGTGCACCCAAAGATTTCATTAGCCCTTTTTGCCACATCACACCAAATGCTCATGTTCAGTTGCTTGTCCATTACAGTCCCTACAGAGTCACTGCTTCCCAGCATACAGCAGCCCTTCCCCCATTCAGTAGGAACCGCCTGCATTCCTTGTCCCTAGATGTATGATTTTGTATCTGCCTGTATTAAAACACATTTTGCTTGAATGAATGCTTATCAGCTGATCCAGACCACTGTGCGTGACCCTCCTGGCCCTGACCTCATTGTTATTTTCCACTCTGTGAATCTTTGTGTCATCCACAGATTTGATCAGCAGCAATTTCATCTTGACTTCCTTCATCAGTGAAAATGTTGACTAGCATTGGACCCAGTGCCGATCCCTGCAGAACACCACTAGAAATAATCCCTTTGATGATTATTCCCCAGTGACAACTACTTTTTGAGATCTGTCAGTTAGCCAGTTCTTAGTATGTGGAGTGTGTGCTCTATTAGAAGTCTGTAGTGTTAATTTTTTAATCAGGATCGTGGAATCAAGGAAGTTAGTCGCATTCCTTACCGAAGTCTAAGAGCATTATATCTTTGCCACTAATATTATCAACCAAACTTGCAGTTTCATCGAAGAATGAAATAAGGCTTGTTTGGCATGATCTAGTTTCCATAAAACCATGTTGACTGACATTATTTATAAGTCTGTTCTTCAATTCTATATCAGCTAAATCCTGTACGACCTTTTCCATTATTTTCCCCAGGTTTGAGTCCATGCTAGCCATTGGTAGTTACAGGATCATCCCACTTGCCTTTTCTGAGCACTGGCAAAATACTAAGTGCTCTTCCAGACTTCTGGAATTTCCCTACCACTGTAGTGCAAGATTTATTAAAAAATTAAAATCTGTGAGTCAGAGACCTTATCAACCAACTCTTTTAGGACTCTTGGTGCAAGTTATCCAGGCCTTCTGATTTAAAAATGATTATTTCTAGTAGCATCCTGCCTTAGCTATTAATAGAATGGAAAGTATTTCATCATTCTTCTGTGATACAAGTATATCATCCTACTTTTTCCCTTCTTGTACAGAACAGAAATTTTATTGAACACATCTGCCTGTTCTGCATTATTATTAACAGTTTTTCCTTTTCTGTCTAATAATGGGCCTATGCCATTGCTCGGATTTCTTTTCACCCTAAAGTATTTTAAAAAAACCCTAACCATCTTTATTGTCCTTAGTCTGGCCAATCATGGATGTGTCTTTGCTGTCTTTAGCTTCTCTTATCAATTTTCTATATGAAATAACTTTTAATTTATAGCACTTGCTATATATTTCTCCTTGTTTCTATTTGTTATATATTACTTCTTATTATTTCTAATTGCAGATTTTACTAGGTCACTGAACCAGGATAGGTTTGGCCTCAGTTATGGAATCATGGCTTGTTGACTATCTCAGTGGTCCCCAAATAGTGGGGTACACACCCCTCAGAGCTATGGGGATATATCTAGGAAGGCCCAGTAGGGCCTGGTCCAGCCCCTGTGACGGGCTGTGGAGGGACTGATATTCAACCTTGTTCTTACCCCAGTTCTGCTCTGGCCCCTACCCCTGCTCTAGCTCCACTCCCAGCTGGGGCTCAGCCACTGACTCTTGGCCCCCACTCTTGATGCCCTCCAGGTTGTGGTTCAGTTCCTGGCCTTGGTCGCAGTCCCCAACCCAGCTATGACTTCACTTCCAATCTGGGGGAGTGCAGACACAATATTACTGGTAAAAGGGGGCTCTGGGCAATCTAATACATGCTTCTTAAAGAGCTCACATTTTCATTCATATTTTTTTGGCTTAATGTTTTCCTTCCTATCACTTTTGTCAATAATTTCCCTCTGTTTAAAACCCCAAGTAAGTTTGTGCGTGTGCATGTGCACGTGTACTAGTTGGAACTGTCCCCTGTGTATGTTGAATGTAATTAGGTCATGATTATTGGCCCTTGGGCAACTAACTAACAGTCCAATGATTTAGGATGTAGCATCACCGGGATCACATTACAATGGTCCTCTCAGAAAAAGAAATGCATGGACCAATGTGGTGAAGTCTGAATGCAGAAGAAAAGGTCCCAATTATTTTCTTCCCAAGTGGAATGGTAGTAAAAGCTCTTCGCAGTTGCTGCTCCTCATGACCTGGAGTGGAGACAGAGTCTTGGTTCACTTGCTTGTATCCATTCCCCCATTGCTGTTAGCCACATCCTAAGTACTTGGTTAAACCAACTAGTATCAAATGAGATCAATAGAGAGTTGATGCATGTCCTTTGACCACAGAAGCCCACTGCAGTCTGTGACCTTCTTCTTCACACAGCATGTAGTCAACCTGTGGAACTCCTTGCCAGAGGAGGCTGTGAAGGCTAGGACTATAACAGAGTTTAAAGAGAAGCTAGATAATTTCATGGAGGTTAGGTCCATAAAAGGCTATTAGCCAGGAGATAGAAATGGTGTCCCTGGCCTCTGTTTGTCAGAGGCTGGAGAAGGATGGCAGGAGACAAATCGCTTGATCATTGTCTTCAGTCCACCCTCTCTGGGGCACCTGGTGCTGGCCACTGTCAGCAGACAGGCTACTGGGCTAGATGGACCTTTGGTCTGACCCAGTACGGCCGTTCTTATGTTTATGTTCTTATGTTCAGTCTGTATCTCCTCAGTTAAGTTTCCTCATGGCCCCAGAAACAAAATGAGCAGGAGGGATGACAAAATGGAACCTCACAAGTGTACCTATGGAGCAGAAGTGCAATTGCTCACACTGTTTTCTGGGAGCTCTCAGAATAAACTGCACAAGAGAAACTCATCCTATTGCTTCTAGAGTTTCCAGGCCAGCTAGCGTTTGGCAGTCAATTATATCAAAGACCTCTGCGTGGATAATCATTTTTGCTTTCTAAAAACAACGAGCAGTCCTGTGGCACCTTAGAGAATAACAAATATATATTAGTCTCCAATGTGCCCCAGGACTGCTCGTTGTTTTTAAAGTTACAGACTAACACAGCTACCCCCTGAGACTTTTTACCTTCTGTTGTTCCTGTCCCGCTGCCAGATTTAAAAGAAATCGCCTCAAATGTTTGCTCTCTCTACCATCACTGGGAGATCTTCAGACAATCCAAGCAGCACTAAAACCAAACTCCCTTGAATCAAAAACACCTGAGGACTCTAGATATGGCAGGAGCTGCCTCACTACAGTCTTCTCAGATATTTCTTACCAAAAAGGAACCTTTGAGACAGGGTGATATTTGGAGAGAAAGTGTTGGCAGAAAGAGGTGGTTTGTTGAGTGAGAAAAGCCCTTGTACCAGCAGGCACTGACAGTCCCTACTCCAGTAATGGCTTCACTCATCTTCACCTGCTAAGAGGTACTGATCTAACCTTCAAGTACTTTACCTACAGACCCTCAGCAGGGAACTTTAGCTGAAATTCAAGCAGAAGAGGCATGCATGCTGACAGGCGCCCCATATGGGAGGGGGAAGGGTACACTTTACATTTTACCAGGGCCCGGAGGGTTAGGGTTAGGCTTCAAATTGTGGTGTGTGTACAGGAGGGGACCCATGTTACAAGTCTGTACTGGACCTGAAAAAATTATGCTTCTTCCTTCTGTGCTGGAGCAGAGCTCAGCATTAATATAAGGGGCTTTTCACCCCCCAGTCCTGAAAAATGAGTCAACCCATAAGCTACAGCAGGTTCAGGGTTGGAAGATAAAAATCCTAAGGAGGCTTTGGCCTACCCCATCTAATGCCGGGATGCAGCAAGAAGTGCGTACACCCACCCTCGGCCACGTCGTGTATGTCTACTTCTGCACTCATCTATGGCTACACTTGGGCTTCCCAGCTTGGGTAGACAGATACATGTGAGTTTGAAAGAAGTATAGCCAAGCCCTCCAAGTACATTCCCATGGATCCAGGTGGGTTTGGGGCTTAGGAGGCTAACCCACACTGCCATCCATGCTGCCTCGGCTATAGTGTTATTTTTACCACACTAGTCCAAACAGTGCTACAGTGTCTCTGCCTGGACTGATCTGGGAGCTGCACTACCAGCTGTAGATGTACCCTAAAAAAATCCTCTGTGTTTTATTCAGTCTTGTGTCTACTCCAGTATCATCTCTTTCTCTCTCGTATTCCTTTATTCATTAATTGAATTATCAGTTGCATTTGCTTCTGCTTATTTTCAGAGACCTCCCAACACTCCTTCCAATGCTAAACTTCCTTTTCCATTCAGGCCCACTGTGGCTTCTCTTGCCCTTTCATGCCATTGAAATTTAACATGGATACATTTTAATTGCTGTCTCTCCTGACCGTTCCCGCTCTTGCACACTAAAATTCTCTATACTTTCTAGGATTCTAATCACATTTGCTCCAGGTCTTTTACATTCTCTCAGAGTCAGTGTAGCTGAGGTCAACAAATTTTGGTGATGCCTCCCCCGGTACTTCAATCCTCACACACTGTGGAAATCTGCCATCTTTGCCGGATTCCACCTCATTCTAAACACCCCTCATCTTCAGATCTGTTTCGCGCCTGTCCATGAATTAAGTCTAGAATGCCTGGTGATGATAGGGTCATGCGGGTACTGAGGCTCCCTGGGACATGTGGCCCCACTGGAAAGGGCCCTCTGTGCTTCTGGGTGGCCTTAAATGCGATTCAGAATCCAATGAGGGTGAATGATCTATTTCAAAATAGCTCAGCACTATTTCAACAGGCATTTGCTGTATAGACGTGCTATTTCAAAATAAGCTATTTTGAAACATACGTTTTGAAATAGATTATTCCCAAAAAAGCATGCAGTGTAGACAGGGCCGGATTAAGACCTTTAGAGGCCCTAAGCACTGAAAAGATTATGGTGCCCTCCCCCCCCATATGTAATTCAAAATAAAAACAATACTATTCTGTAAAATCTCTTTTTTTTTTGGTGCCCCTGCTTTGCTGGTGCCCTAAGCACATCTGCCTATTGGGTAATCCAGCCCTGAGTGTAGACATACCCTAAGTGAGAGGGAGAGATGAGAGCAAGAGGAGGAGGAGAGGAAAAGAAAATAATAGCAAGGACCTAGAATGGCAGGCCGTGTACGGAAGGAGAGGAGATTATTACTTTGCTTCAGTCAGCAGTGGTGGGTTTGTATTGTCCCCACCTTCAAGATGGAGAAACCAAGGCACACCAGCTGCATCTACACACACTGAGAATTTTTCTCAAACTCTCCCTCCTTTGCTCTAGCACCAATACAAGAACAGTATGAGCCCTGCTAGGGCAAACTGGCTGCCAGCTTTTTAAATGCCCACATCATACAGAGCTGCTGCAGGAAAGTTCTAGCTGACAAGAGAGTAAAATTGCCAGCAGCCAGTTTGCAGTCAGCGTGGCAGGGTCAGAGACATTACAGGTCACATTTTCAAAAGAGTCCTAGTACCACCAAGGAAGCTGAATAGATGGACAGATTTTCAGAAGAGCTCAGCACAGTTTCCTGGTGAAAATCTGGCTGTGAGCGTCAGAATGAGAGCTGATCGGAAAAGCTAACCAACACCTCTGTGGGAACTGAATTCTTTTGAAAAATCTGCCCCAGACTGTGGGTGATAAGCTTGTGAAGATCTGGCTCTACAGGCCTGGCAGAGCTGGGTAAATTCCTCAAAACATTCTCAGGAGCCTAAGTGCAGAGTGAACAATGTAGCTGCTTCGCACGCCCTCATGCCCTTCTTATGTCTTTGTTTTCCGCCACTATTTGAGCAGCTGGCTTTTCCTTGTCCGAATGCTTTCAGTGAGCGAGTGCGTGCGCTAAGCTCTCATGCTCGCGGACTGGCACCAGTAGGAACAATGATCCTGTTACTGCCAAGTATCATATGGTGCTTGTCCTTGAATGCATGTTTCTGCCTTACTAAACTGAGTCTCCTTAGTGTTTATGAGTCAAGTGAAAATTCCAGAATATTTTGTGGAAAACACCCGGGATTTTTTTTAGTTGTGTATGTACTAAGTAAAGAGTACTCAGACTAATACTTAACCCTTGTCTTACCTATGGTAAGATGTTAACCCTCAAAAGGGACCCATTCCAATGCCCATGGAAGTGGCCCCCCTGGGGAACTGAACCATTCCAAAGCCCTTATTATAGTAGGTAAGTAGCATTATCCCAAATTTGCAGATAAGGAAATGGAGCCATCAGTCCGGGGCCTGCTCTCACCTGGTTTACCTCAGTGTAACACTACTGACCTCAGCAGAGCTAATCCTGACTAACACCAGACCTATAGCAGTTAGGTGAGTGGTCTGAGGCTGCAGCTGGGAAGGTAGCAGTGGGGTAAGAACTCGGGGGAGCCTGGCTGACAGACCATACAGTCAAAGCACCCCCATGCCCATCACCTCATAAGTCAGTTCATCACGACAAGGGACCAGGAAGAAGATGCATCCCCGCAGCGGATCAACATTGTAAATAAAAGATTCAAAGCAACAAACAGGGGGGAGGGGACGGCAGACGATAGGGGAAGGGATTTTGCCCGTGACATCTGAAACTTCAGGCTTCAAGCTCTTCTCCAAACTAAAATATTCAGCCATGAAAAAGTCTAAGGGCACATCTACACAGCAACAGAGTTTCGAATTTCCCTAAACCTTTGCAAAAACACGTTCGCCTCTGTCAATAAAAGCCATTCCTTCGTAGCACCATTTGGATCCTTCACCCTATGTCTTGCTCATCTGTCACCTCACAGCCTTGGGGGGTTGTGTGTGTTTTCATCACTGGTGTGTGTGTGTGTATATATATATATATAAAGGGAGGCCCAGATTTTGGCAGAAGTCCCTGACTGGAATGAATATAAAACTTTGTTTTATTTAAGTGATCTGGTTATGAGGGGGGAAAGAGAGAGCGAAGGGAAACAAATAATGATAGTTTAAAAAGTGAGTGTGAAAGAAATACTCAAGAGAGGCAAATAAAGGACTTTTTTATTGCTTAATAACACATGTTCTGGCATGTGCTTTGCACATTGTTAACCCACCTTAAAACCAGTAGATGTTGGGTTTGTTTGTTGTTTTAAAATTTTCTTCTGGATATTGAGTTATTACAATTGAAATATGAAAAAAATTGCTTTTAAAATATCTCGTTTACAGTTTGCTTGGAAACCCTGAAGCATGATGGGTGATTTCATTTCTTGCCATGGTTATATTCATAAATCGCCCCGATAGGTAGGGTCGGCTGCATACATGCTGCTGCCTGTACGTTGGGGTTATACTGATACAATAGATGGCTTCAGCAGCTGCTATGTTAATGACTGCTGTTCATTTGGTTCTGATCTCAGAAACCAAACAGGATGGATTTTTATGGCAGTAGGAGAATTAAATTGCAGAGGGAATAGAGGTCAGAGGCACTCTGGCAACAGGAACATTCCTGCTTGCCACAGTAGCAGGTAAGCCCCAATTCAGGAAAGAATCACCATTCCAGAATGCACTTATGCACGTACTTGATCATGCCCCTGTACAGCGATGGACTTAAGCAATGCTTAAGTGCTTCCCTCGAACAGGGCCTTAAATATTTGCAACTGTCTGCCAGCCAGGATTTAATTTGGGTGGTGTTCTGAGCTGCAGTTGTGAGTCTGATACACGGCTGTGCAATCAGCTGAGTGTTTGCACACACAAACAAATAACTGAATGCAAAAAAGACCAAAGCTGGCTAGAGCCATGGGGAACTCCCTAATTTGCATGATCAATGATAATAGAGCCCTGGAAAGTTGAAATTCATTTGTCCTGCAGGGAGATTCATTTTGCTGCAGGGTGAATGCCATTGAATAGCACTGTGCTCCTGTATTTCCAAAAAGGTGTTGTCGTCCTGCAGGACAGGCATTGCATCAGGCTGTGATTATGTGTGGTTTGGGATGGAACTCTAGAAAATCTGCCCTACATCTGTTTTCCCTTTAATTTTGGGATCCTTTAATTTTCCTTTACGTTCAGTAGTCTTTGCCAGAGCCAGATTTAATGTGGAATTCACACAAGACAGCCACTCCCATGGTTCCTCACTTCCTGTCCAATCCCAGATGGAACCTCAGTTCCATGTAACTTTCCCCAATGTACTTCTGCCAGTGCACCCTAGACCAGGGTAGGGTGAGACAAACCAATTTGTTACTCTGTTATCTTTTCAGATGGAAGCGCACACACCGAGAAAGACTGTTTTTATGGCACTTGCAAAACAACTTATGAAAAAGCCAGTTCTTGGAGATTTACAGCTCCGTTTTGCAAATCCTATGGCTATGTCTACACTGGCAGCTTCTTGCGCAAGAACAGCTGTTCTTGCGCAATAACTTGCCTGCTGTCTACACGGCCCGAGCGTTCTTGCGCTAGTAAATTTACAGTATAGTGTTGTAAAACAGAGCTTCTTCTGGAAGAATTATTCCTCTCCCCATGAGGAATAAGCCCTCTTGCGCAAGAGCTCTTCCACAAGAGGGCAGTGTAGACAGGCAACATGAATTTCTTGCGCAAGAAGTCCCTGTGGTTAAAATGGCCATCAGAGCTTTCTTGCGCAAGAGAGTGTCCACACTGCCATGGATGCCCTTGCACAAAAGCACATCACTTGCGCAAAAGCACATGGCTGTGTGGATGCGTTCTTGTGGAAGATTTTTTGCACAAGAACTCTTCCGCAAAAGAGTTCTTGCGCAAGAAGCTGCCGTGTAGACGTAGCCAAGGAGTCTTGTATTTATGGCTCAGGACAAAACAGTTCAGAAATGCCATGTTTTTGGTGCTTCTCTGCAACATAACAAGTCTCTAAATCTCCAGAGGTTCACTCATCATCAGACCCTCCTTGCACTGGTTACTCCAGGGCTATGTCTACACTCGCAGCTTCTTGCGCAAGTACGGCCGTTCTTGCGCAAGAATCTGCAGAGCGTCCACACTGCCCGCCCGCTCTTGCGCAAGTAAATTTACAGTACGGGCGTGGTAAGAGAGGGTTTCTGCGCAAGAGCTACGCTCTTTTTAACAGGTGTAAGCTCTCTTGCGCAGGGGCTCTTGCGCAAGAGGGCAGTGTGGACGCCGCAGGGATTTCTTGCGCAAGAAAGCCCTATGTCTAAAATTGCCATCAGAGCTTTCTTGCAAGAGAGCGCCCACACTGCCATGGGCGCTCTTGCGCAAAAGCACAGCTCACACATGGCAGTGTAGACGTTTTCTTGCGCAAGACTTCTTGCACAAGAACACTTGCGCAAGATGGTCTTGCGCAAGAAGCCGCGGGTGTAGACATAGCCCAGGTGTTAGCATCTCATTGAAGTGAACCTTCTGACCTGAAATAATGGGTTTGTGATATGAAACAATCCCTTTGCCAAATATTCACCAATGCTTCTGTGTTTTTTGTGAGGTTACCAGGACAACAGACAGCCACATGGGGCCTTTCACCCACGCGCTTGACAAACACTGCAAACTGCATATTACAAGTGTCAAATGCTGTTAATGCAAAATTAAGGTTGCACAGTAGGATATCACACTTACGCAGGGCCAGGCTGTAGTCACACATCGCTCTTGGAGGCATGAGCTGCCCAAAGGGAAAACGCAGTGGTTAAGGGGGAGGTGGACCCTGCTTCTCCATTCCAGCCCACAGCACTAGCCAGGTGCACTGTCGAGATGATGCATACGTCTCCCAAATTGTATTAATCAGATCTCTGGGATTCATTGTGCACTCTGACATTTATTTATTAACTAGCAGATTTACCCGACATTGCTCGGGTTCTTAACTCAATCATGTGTTTCGATACAAGCATCTTCTGGGAAGCATCCGATCATGCATGGTGAAGTCCTCTCTCACAAAGGTACCTGGGGCTAGAAGCAGGCAGACGTAGTATTTCAGACATATATGTCCTAGCATGGAACAGGTTAACCACAGACCAGGTGAAGGTCTCTATATTAGTTTGGCGAAAGTGAAGTTGGTTCAGCAGGGTGGGGTTTCCCATCCTTCTTCCTCATCCCTAACTTGGTCATTTGTCCAGGGGGCCAAAATGATTGCTCACAACATTCTGGCTACTGAGCTGTTTGCGAGCTACTGTCTGGAGTGGAGTAGGTCAGACAGAATCATTATTCTCCATCGTTCAGTGAGCTCGGCGAGGAAAACAGCCACAATCAAAAGGATAAATTTCAGCCATGGTTTGTCAAGCTGTCTGGGACTCAGAGGCCTCAGTGGAAGTAGCACAACTACCTTATTCAGGCTCGTAGGCACAAACTGCAGAGTGTATGTGCTTTTTTGTAAATGTGGACTGCAATTTTAAAAAATATAATGGAGTTCAAAATAGACATGCAATGAGTGTGCATATGAGAGGTTAATGAAAAATGTGAGTGGCAACAGTGAGTGGTAAAATGATTTTGTTGTAACATACTAAAAATGTATAGAGTAAGAAAGGCTTTATAGAAATTACCTTCTAGGATCACGCCTCTGCCTGCTGCTGCTCTATCTGCTCAGGGAGGCCAGCGCCAGGTGGCTGCGGGCGGGGCTTCCGGCCAGCGGGGCTGGATCCAATCCACTCCTCATGGATGGGTAGGGCGTGCCGTTTACCCAGCCCTGCCGCACTGTCACCAGCCCCGCCCACCCATCCCCCGCAACACAGCGCTCTCCCATCCCCCTAACACAGGGGTTCTCACACTTTTTGGCGCACGGCCCACCTGGCTCAATGCAAACGTTTCTGTGGACCACCAGTTGCTAATTGAAACTCGACATTAATTACATAATTATGCCTGAACCATTTTGCTAGTGCTGCAGCTAGGGAGAACAGTTTAATTTAAACAGTAAGAAAGAAAATATTAATTTAAATTATTAAACAGATTAAGCACTTTATTTAAAAAGAAGTTTGATAAACTAACATAAGAAAGTTAAAGTAAAATATTAATTTATGTCCAACACAAAAGGTTCCCATGTTTTCGACATTTATGGCTGGGGTGGGGAAGCTTTTTTGGGTCGGGGGCCACTGACCCACTGAAAAATCAGTTGGGGACCACACAAGTGAGAAGCAAAAAAACCCTCCCAAAACCCAATTCTTACTATGTCTACACTGCCCCCGCTTGCGAAAAAAATATGCAAATAAGGCAAAGCATGGAATATCGCCATGCCTCATTTGCATAATTAATGAGGCTCCATTTTTACACAAGAGGCTTTTGCGCAAAAACCCCCTCTTGCACAAGAACCGTTCTTCCTCTTCTTTTCAGCCATGTACATGGCTCCTTTATGCACAAAAGCCCCTTGTGCAAAAATGGAGCCTCATTAATTAAGCAAATGAGGCACAGCAATATTCCACGCTTTACCTCATTTGCATATTTTTTGCGCAAGAGGGGGCAGTGTAGACATCACTGATGTGGCCACTGGGGGAGGGACAGGGAGGACTGAGGTTCAGGGCTTCCCAAAGGCCAGATTTGCTCTTCTGTGGTTCCATGGTTAGTGGATTTTGTGGACCCCTCCTCCCCCCCAGGCGCTGGGGTTGGGACAAAAATGGGGGTTTCAGTGTGTGGGACAGAGCTGCCAGCAAGAGGAATGGGGGTGCAGGATTGGGGGCAGGAGGTGGGGTGGAGGAAGAGGTGAGGGTGCAAGGTCTGGGTGGGAGGTGAGGTGCAGGAGGGGATATGGATACAAGGTCTAGATGGGAGGTAGGGTGCAGGAACAGGTTGGGAGAAGGGTGTCTGGCCAGGGGGAGGGTGCAAGAGCAAGGGAAGGTGCAGTGTGTAGCCAGGAGGGAGGGTGCAGGAGCAAGAGGGGATGAAGGAGGAGGCTGGGGGGTAGATGTCTGGCCAGGGGGAGGATGCAGGAGTGGGTTGGAGGTAGGGTGTCTGGCCAAGGGGGAGGTTGCAGGAGCAGGGGAGGGTGCATGAGCAGGGTGGGGGTAAGTGTCTGGCCAGGGGGGGAAGGTGCAGGGTCTCGGTGAGGGGGGGTGCATGAGTGGGATGTGGGTGCAGGGTCTGGGCATGGGGGGGGACACTTACTTGCCTTCATGCCCCACACCACTCCTAGGCACCACATCCCACTACTCCCATTGGCGGGGAGGGTGAGGCTGGAGCAATAGTGCAGGCTCCTCCCTGTAGGAGAAAGGAGGGGGGCTGAGCTCAAGCTGCAGACCACTGCCCTAACAGAGCCTTCTCATGCTTACTTGGCACCCTTTGCATCCCCCACCCTGTGTACAGGCCTGATATTACTATGTGGCAACTTTCTCCTTCCAGTCAGAGGGAGACAAAAGGCAAGGGCTCCTAGAGCTGACAGCAAGTCAAAGTGCTGCATCTTCAGCTCTTGGAAACACACTCTGTTAAAGTGAAAGCCAGAGATGGGCATGAGTTGCAGGGTATGGACTCCAAAACTCAAGTGGGTTCAGGTCCATTGTTAAGGTTTGACCCATCACAGCGCTATGGGTCAGCCACAGAGTTCAGATCCAGGTTGAGATATGAACTTCCTCCACACTCTGGGTACTTGAAGTCAGGGCAGTCAGGGTGGGGCCCATCTTGAATACACCACCACTATTCACTGACGCTTCCCTGTTGTGAAGGTCTAGTGGGTAGGGCATTGGGTTGAGACTCCAGAGACCAGGGTTCAATTTCCAACTCAACTACTGCTTTCTAGTGAGACCTTGGGAAGCACAATCTGCCTTGTGCCTCAGTTCCCCATCTATAAAATGGGACAATGCTTCCCTACCCCATGGGGGAGTGCTGAGGATAAGTTCCTTTAATAAAGGGGAGGCAGTGTGATGAAATGATTAGAGCACTGGCCTGAGAACAGGGCTCGATTCCTAGTTCAGCCACTGGCCTTCTGGGTGACCATGGGCAAAATCACTTTGATTCTTAATTTCCCCATGTGTAAAATGGGGGAAATGATCTCCTGTGTAAAATGGTTTAAATCTATGGAGAAAAAGCAGCTTTTAAGAGCTAGGTATTATTTATCATTTTTATTATTATTAATTATTATTTTAAGTAATTTGCCCAAAGCTACAGAGTAAATCAATGTCAGCCCTAGGGTAAGAATGCAGGCATCCTTGACTTCAAGTTTGATGCTTAGTAGACTAGGCCATGCTGCTTCCATTTTGGTCTTGCCCATCATTTGGCCTGAAAAGTTGAACAGCAACTGGTCCTAATGCTGAGTCCTGCTTTCTACGGGGGATTCACCATCTTCTATTCGCCGGTGTCAACTAGTGAGGGGCTTCCGGGCAGAGAGAGGAGTAACTCTGTTAGCTCAGAAATAAGCAGTGAAAAGTTTGGATGATTATCCAGCCTGCAAATCCAGGTGAGACACCAAGTGTAAAACCTCCCTCTGGGTGACAGCAGCATTTGTGACTACAGCCCAGAAGTCAGGGCTTTAGAAATGCTTAAAATTGACAAAAGTGGGAAGGGGACCCTTCTCTGAACTCTGCAGTCTTCAGAAAAGATTTCGAGCGATGGCATGGGTCAGTACTGACTGCAGCCCAGCTGGGACAGCCAGGACCAATCACAGACAGTGGGAGAGGCTCATGGGCAGTGGGTGAAAGTAGGGCTAGGGGACCCGCTCCCCTTCTGCTGAGGACCCGCCCCCATGGGAGCCAACCCACCTTCCTCTCCCTCGCCCTGCATCACAGGCAGCACGCTGCACCCCCTCCCCAAGCATGGGGAGGGCGGATGGGTCGCTGCCCCAGCCTCCCTGGTCCCTGAGCACAGGGGAGGGCAGGTGCTGGGGGGCAGCAACACTCCATCCCCAGTACGGCTACAGTAAGTGTTCTGGGGGGCGGAGCGTGGGTGGAGGCAGGCTGGTGGTTTGGGAAGACTGTGCCTTCCTCCGCGTGGGATACCAGCCGCCCATGGCGTTGCTTGTGGATCCACATCTTGGATGTGGCTGAGCAAGCTGCTGCTGTTGCATCTTTCTGCTCTAACTCATTACTGCTGAATTGCTTGCCGTCGCCCCTCCCTTCCTCAGCCAACAGCAGGCAACCAAGGCAGACAAAAACTCTTCCAACAATCTATAGCAAAGATGCCAGAGAAAGTGAAGCTAAATATGAAGAGGATTCTGACTATAACCTAACTCTCCACAGGGACATTCACTCAGCTCACAGCCCACAATATCTTTTATATGCTGGTGACATACCATTGTATTTCTCCTTCCCTTCCCTTTCCCTCTATATCCATAATCCTGTCTTGTCCCTGTTTCCTCTTGGATGAAAGCTGGTTACCTCCTCTGAAATATTCACTTTTCTTCCTACCCTTCCCAACTCCCCTCTTGTTTTCTCTTCCCTCTTTTCTCGCCACTTGGTTCCTCGTCACAATACTGGTCACCCTTACGAAGGAGGGTCACCTGACATAACTCCAGGATTTGCAGGATTCCCAGGTAACCCCAGTAGTAGCTATTTATGGAATGTTTGGCAATACTGATGTACAGTAAGTTAATTTAAGACAATATTGGCAAGTTTTTAAGGGTCTCTAATGTTTAGAGTTAAATATCAGCTTTCTTCCTCTATCCACGTTCCCCAAGCGTAGACCTTGCCTCATAAACATCTGCAGGGGCCCAAGTTTTACTTTGATACAGCAAGGTTCTTGGAACATGCTTGTGACCTCACACCTTGACTTCAGCAATGATATTTACACTGAAGTGTTTCCAAGAGAATTGAGGCCAGCTTTAGGGCAATGCATAGTCAACTAAATAAGAAATAGCATCTCAAGTCAACCCAGTCCTGAGGCCCTGCTTAGCTAGCCTGGCTGCATTCTTTGACTCAGGATACATTTATATTGCAGTCAGAGGTGTGACTGCAAACCTGAGCTAGCTTTAATTGGGCTTGTGTGGCTAAAAATAGCAGTGATGACATGGTGACATGGGTGATGTATTGAGGGCTGTATTGGAATTACAAAGTCTGGCTTTAAGAATCTGGCTTCCCCTCCCCTCCCCCACTCCAGCTTGCAGGCTAGAGGGGCTCTGTAGGGAAGCATCAAAGAGCCAATCTAACACAAGGTGGGGTGTGTCAGGCTGTCAGGAGTGGTTCATCATGACCCAAGTGCCAACTTCAGGGCAGACTGTTAAGGAGCAGGACAAACCCCCCCCAAATTAGGTGTGTTCTATTTTAGGCCACAACTCCACTTGCCACACAGGAGATCGGTCGTCTGGCACTCAATTTAACAGGTCTAGTTAAGACCCACTAATCGAATGCTGAGGGCAGCACCGGTAGGCGCCGCGGTACTTCTCACAGTCAGAAGGAGTAATGCTCCTGTCAGCCTCCTTCTGTGAAGATGGCACCAAGCTCGGCTTAAGGTAAAATACATAGCTGGAGCTGCATATGTTAACCTGATCTTCCAAGTCTAGTGTAGACCTGGCCTTAGATTTCACCAATCGATTGTCAAGTGTGAACTCCTCAAGCACTACAACAACCTTAACATGGAGTCACAGACTTGGACATACTGCCTATCTAGCCATGCAGGCAAGCTTGTCTTTGTGATAGATGGCCCCCTATGCCAGTGGTTCTCATTCCGTGGTATGCATATTCCTGGGGATAAGCAGATGTTTTCCAAGGGGTACACCAAGTCATCCAGATATTTGCCTAGTTTTACAACACACTACATAAAAAGCACTCGCCACGTAGTACAAACTGAAACTTCATACAGACAGGGACGTATTTATACTGCTCTATATACTATATGCTGAAATGTAAGTACAATATTTGTATTCCAATTGATTTATTTCACAATGATATGATAAAAGTGAGAAGTCAGCAATTTGTCAGTAATAGTGTGGGCTGTGACACTTTTATATTTTATGGCTGATTTTGTAACCCAGTAGTTTTTGAGAGGTGAAACTTGAGGGTACCTAGGACAAATCAGCTCCCGGAAGGGACACGGTGGTCTGGAAAGGTTCAGAGGCACTGCCTTACACCAACAATCACAAGATTATTCAGGTTACTCCCAATCCCAGGGGCTCAGTCACTTACCCCAGATCAATTGCAATTCTCGTAACTGGAGTTGCATATCTTACATTAAATTTCTCCCCCAGTGCAGACCCGGCCTCAGATCCCGAACAAAAGACAACACTTGTTGCCAGCTACATAATAAATTAACTAAAGATTTATTAACTAAGAAAAGAAAGGAGAGTGCTTACAAGGGTAAATCAGGCAAACAGACACACACAAATGAGTCCAGTAGACGCAGCTGTAATGTGCAAGCTCTCCATGTCCTTTAGAGCCAACTGAAGTTAAGCAGCTGGGGATCCCTAGCTTATGCTTAGAAGTCTTGTCCTCTCCCTAAGGTCCAAATAACATAGGGACATAAAAGGGATTTTTATTTGCTTTATCCAGTGTTCAAACTTATGGGACAAGTGTTGGTGCCTGTCTTCTCTTTATCAGAATGAAAAGGGGGCAATCAATGAAATCTTTGTCCTTTGATGTTTCACAATGACTCATTTGGTTTCAATGGACCTTCTCATGCACAGGACCAGCTCTTTACAATAATTAATGCTTCTTTCCTTTTGGGTAAGTTTCCAGTTACAGAGATTTACAATGCAATCACTTCACATAACTTTATACCATGAAAAGAAGTTCTGAGATCAATACATGCAACATCCTACAAGCATTCCATCAAGACTAAACCCTAAACACATTCTTTTAAAATTAACATCTATTTGTACATCACTGACTGAGGGAGCAGTCTGCTTTGTGTCTCTCTGGTTTTGGTTTACTGTGTGTTATTGTTGTGGACTCTCAGATTTAAAGTAGTGTTAAGTTACAACCTTCCAGCAAGAGTGGTTTTTTTATTATTTTTTCTAGTTTCTCTATGTGTTTGCTGTGAACGTAACAGCACAAGATGCAGCATAGACTGTACAAACCCACCGGGGAACCTGGGTACCTATTTATGTTGCTAGCCCAGACTAGGGTTTGTGCTGCCACATCTTCATTGTTATTTTTAGCCACATTCACTAAATTACAGCTAGCACAAGTCTGCTGAGTGAGGCCAAGTCCACACTATGGGGGAAGGTTGGCATAGGGTACGCAATTCCTACCACGCAAAAAACTTAGCTGGAGTTGGCATACCTTAAGCTGAGCTTCAGCACTGTCCTCACAGCAGAAGGTTGATGGGAGAAACACTCCTGTAGACTTCCCTTACTCCTCGCAAGGAGTAGGAATAGTGACGCTGATGGAGGCTCCCTCGGTGTTTGATTTAGTGGGTCTTTACTAGACCCGCTAAATTGAATGCTGGAAGATTGACCACCATATGAGGAGACATGGCCTGAGCTCCAATCACATGTCTGATTGCAACATAGGCAGATGTTCCCTCTCTCTAACTTGTTCCCATCTTCACACACTAGGCAACAGGAAGCATAGCACTAAAAAGTGACCTCGAGGATGTGCGGCAACTTTGAACTTCCTGCCGATGCTTAAAACTTGATTGTCCAAGCACTGGACTTTCAAAATCTTCACCTCAACCGCACTAATCACCCTGCTCCTTGTCTTAAGACTAGAAATGACACCAAAATGTTGGGGGTACACTCATCTGATCCAAAACATGGAACCTCAAAAGACATGCTCCTGTTCAAAAGGGAATAAATTCATGCAAGTCCTGGGATCTGCTTTGTACAAACTAGAGCACTACAAAGGTCTGTGGCTTTATCATCTAAGACTCTACGGAAATCAGCCTCCTGGACCTTCAGCCTTTTCACAGAACTGCTCAAATTGCTGCTGATTTGCCATGGCTGCTGTTGATTTCCCTCTTCTACTAAACTGAATGAACATCATTCCCCATGGCTTACAGTGAAAGGGTCAAATTAATCTTTGAAATCAATGGGCTTGGGCCTGCTTACGCAGAGGCTGAATTTGGCCTGGGGAGGAGGGGGGAGGGTTGAAAATAGGCAAGGAAAGCTTGCTGATGACAACTAAAATGCTCTCAGGAGAACATGTGGTGCACTCCCCCTTTCCTTTCTGCATTAGTTCCTTTCTTTCCTTCTTTTTTTCATTTGCAATGTAGCCTCTCTATTGGCTTTGTCCCCTGTAACCAATGCTCCATTTACAAGGATCTTTCTTTCCTCCCAACCCCCATTAAGCCACTATCAGAGACATCATCTCAGCATTTTTATATCCTGCCTTTTATCACTCTAGCACAGCAGGGGGCTTTACATCCCAGCTCTTCTCTGTCACCTGCCGCTTCGCTGACACAACTCAGGCATGGAGGCATGTCATTGATGTCACGCCTTTCATTCAGAAGGGGAAAGCCAATACATTCTGCTAGCAGCCGGTCTTGCTCTTCATGGATTTTTCATCTCAGTCACTTTTCCAGCCCCTTTGGAGTCAGACATTAATTTCTTCCCTGCAGCAGTTTCCGGGTTCATTGCAGACTTTTCACCGGAGAAAAAAACAAAGCCAACGTGCTCTGCAAAAATAATTAAAAAAAAAAATCAATCGTGACTCTTATAAAAAATGGAATGGGCCAGATAAATCATTGTTGGTCCATTGATTTCAGAGGAGCAATACTAATTTACCCCAGCTAACGCCTGTCCCATCAATGCTGTGTCTTCTTTTTCCCTTTATACAACAATAATAGTCAGGGACAGATTAAAAAAGCCCCTAAAGTTCCTGTGTTCTTGGTCCAGCCTTTCCTGGCAGTGTGTGAAGAAGGGGGAAGCCACTTGGCATGCTGCATGCTCCACCCCAGCTGAAGCTGCGTCCCTGTGCTGCCCTTGCCAGGAAGCTCCACCCCTGCAGCTCCCATTGGCTTGAAATTGCAGCCATTGGGAGCTGCAGGGGCTGGTGCCTGTAGGCAAATACAGGCCAAGTGGAGCTATCTGTTCCCCAACACTGCCAAATGGGAGCTGTGCCAGGTAAGTGTCCTGCACCCCAATCCCCTGCCCCAACCCCACTGCACCCTAAGTCCCTAACTCTCTCTCAGATCCTCACCCCAATTATCAGACACTTCCTACACCCTAACTCCCTCCCAGACCCCAGACACCACCCCAACCTCCTGATCTGAGTCCACTCCCACGCTCCAAACCCCTTGGCCCCAGCTTGGAGTTCCCTCCTAGTTTTGCAACAGGCTACATAAGGAGCACTAGCCAAGTCACTACAACCTAAAATTTCATATAGACAATGACTTGTCTGTTCTGTTTTATATACTATACGCTGAAACGTAAGTACAATATTTCGATTCCTATTTATTTATTTTATAATTATATGGCACAGATGAGAAAGTCAGTGATTTTTTTCAGTAGTAGTATGGCTGTGACCCTTTTGTGTTTTTATGTCTGATTTTGTAAGCAAGCACTTTTTAGGTGAAGTGAACGTGAGGTGCACAAGACAAATCAGCCTCCCGTAGTCTGGAACGGTTGAGAGTCACTGAAATAAACCACATGAGGACTAACTATATACAACATGCAAGGCCCAGTTACATATGTACATTCCTGCTCTAGCCAGTCAGGAAGAACATAAGAATGGCCAGACTGGGTCAGACTAAAGGACCATCTAGCCCAGTGTCCTGTCTTCTAACAGTGGCCAATGCCAGATGCCCCTGAGGGAGTGAACAGAACCGGCAATTATCAAGTGATCCCTCCCCTGTCACCCATTTCCAGCTTCTGGCAAACAGAGGCTAGGGGCACCATTCCTGCCCATGCTGGCTAATAGCCATTGATGGGTCTAACCTCCATGAATTTGTCTAGATCTTTTTGGAACCCTGTTAAAGTCCTGGTCTTCACAACATAGGGCACAGTGAACACCTCCAGAGCACTCACAAACTATTTAAAGGGCTCTTACCCAATTCTTGTACACTGCATTCTACTCTCCCTTCACTGTAAAAGCACATTACTTATTACTAATGTATTTATCACAGATCTTAAAGCAATCCCACCCAATTCTTGTATACGACAGATATGTTTAATATTACACATGTGAAGGTAAATTCAAGTTCACTTTTTGATTAAGTTTTTCCAACTCAGAGTAACTTGGGGTTATTTTCTTCTTGCCTCTGGAATGGGTTTTTAGTTAATAGCTATTTTGAATTAAGAAAGGGACACTATCTTAACCAAAATTGTATTTTAAGAAGGAGTCCTACTCATGCTACCAATTATCCTAATAATAATAGAAACAGAAACACAATTAGAAGTAGAATCTTCTCTTTCCCTATGTGTGCAATTTAACTGCAGCTCAGACAATGAAATTTCCAGTCTCTTATTTTTGTTTATAAGCAATTTCTAATCATCTCCCAGGTTGTCAGGCACAAGCACAATGCTGCAATATTTGGGTTGCAAGCACTGCAGGGATAGGGGCATTTGTTTTAACAACAATTGTGTTAATTAGAATATTACATGTTATTGGTTTTTCAGTGGCTCTCATTATTGTGGTCTATGAGCACCTGGCAACATTGCATGATGCATGATGCAGGGGACTATTAGCCTTATTTAACTAAAGGAGGCTGAGAGGCAGAGAGCTTGGTCAGAGTCTGATAATGGTACTCATATTGATTAATACCTTAAATCCGCAAGGTAATGGGGCCACTCAGCATAGGAAGGTGAATCAGAATCTGGTGATAAGTGACATTAATTATTTTTCAGATTAGATGTTCTCATGCCTTGTGACATATGAGGTAGCCCCATGTTTGCACCATATTCTTCTTTTAGCCCCACCCTCCCAAATGGACTCTTGTGTAAACAGACAATGAGAATCTTCCACAAAAGCCTTTGTCAAACACTATCAAATCTTGGTTTGTACATTCTTCCACAAAGCAACATCTTACGTGCAGTACGCAGGACATACTGACAAAGAAGCCAAAACCAGCTGCTGAGCAACCAAACCCCAATCAAAAATTGCCAAGACCGGTGTCTAAACTACCAGACCTGGGGTGAGAATGATCCCAACAGTGACAGATCCACCGACAAGTAAATATTATGCAAATGGAAAACTGGTAAGTTCTCTCTGTCTGTTAGTCAGGGACATCGGAAAAACTTGGAGAGATTGGATGGTGTGAAGGATGTTCCCCACTCTGGCACTCCGAGTGCAGATGGTGGGAGCCTGCAAGAGACCTTAAAATACTTTGCCTCTATAGGCTTCTGCTTAAAAGCGCCCCAAGGTCATAGATTCCCTGGCTTTTGGAAATAGGCTGCCACCACCAAGTAAAACCTCCTTTCTTTTAGAACCCAGGAAGAAGCAATTGGAACTTCTTCCAGAGGGGTACTCAAGCTCTTTTTCCATAAGAGAGCTTAAAAAAAAAGAGAGAGAAAACAAACTGCAATCTGTGATAGCTGATCTCAGTCTTAAGCGTGCATACACAGATCTCCTATTACCTTCCAGGACACAAGAATCAAATCATCACCTTAAAAAAGGTGATTTTATTAACAAAACAAAAAGATATACCTGATAAAACATACTTGGTTGCTAAGTGTTTTAAAGCAACTAACTGAGAAAAGAACAATTGAAAAGCACAGAGAAAATTCCATTCCTGGAATACAGCTTAATTCCATCCCTGGGATACAGTGTATAGGGGTGAGGTAGGAGGCATGGACTTAGCACAGAGAAGTTTAACCAAACAAAGAAAATAACCTGATCGTGTCTAAATAGACATTTCCCTATCTACTCATGATCTGTGCTTCACGGTCCAGTCCATTTCCATGCCTAGTATTCCTTGCAGGCATGGTAGTTCTGTCTAGTTCATTTCATCTTGTTCCCCCAACTCATGGCTTAAAACTCAAAGAAGAAAAAGGAAGCAGAATTTCTTTAATTTCAAATCTCAACACCTTCCCACATTGGCTCTCCTGACTCCCTGCTAACACCTTCTAGCTACCTGACTATGTCTGAAAAAAAAGAGGAAGAACGGCTTTTGTGCAAGAAGGGGTTTTTTGCACAAAAATGGAGCCTCATTAATTATGCAAATGAGGTGCAGCTGTATTCCATACTTCACCTCACTTGCATTTTTTTTGCGCAAGAGGGGGCAGTCTAGACATAGCCTGAGTTTAACCCTTTGGTTACTGAATGCTGGGATGTTCAGAAAAGGCCAGTGTTCTTCTTGGTGATCTTATGGTTAAGGAACTGGGCCTGGTGCTTGTGACACAGGCTTCCAGTGTTATCATGTGCAACTCACTTCACCCCATTGTGCCTCAGTTCCACATTAATAAAATGGAGATAATATGACATCCTTTGTTTTGTCTATTGTGAGCACTTGAGGGCAGTGACTTTTTCTTGCTATGGATACATAAAGCCCCTAGTACAATGGTGTTCTCATCTTGGTTGCCATCTCCAAACGCTACTTCAACAACTGACTGGACTGATCTCTGAGCAGCGCCACTAAATAGAATAGCCCTGAAGAATGTGGGAATACTGTGGCGTGAAAGACACAAGAACCAAGTCCTGCTTTCATTTCAACCCCCATCTCCTCCAGCCCCACCACAAACTCTCCATTGTTAGTCAGCCTCAGTTTGAAAGAAGTAAAAAAGGGGGGGAAACCCCTTGCCCATAGAAAGTATTCCTAGTTGTTTACTTCCTAGATTTCTCTATTATTTCATCATTTGTCATAAATTATGGTATAAATCGTTCTGACACGTGGCAAATCTATGGGAATACTTGGAATCTTCTGAGTCTTTAATAATTTACATCAGAATTGTTAGGCAGTTGATAAATAACAAAAAACAGCATGTTACTCTGGGCACCCAAGTGGCCCATTGTTTACTGAAGTTTCCATTTAGCATCAGTCATAAAAGACGAAGGGATAAATTCTGAAATCAATAATCTCAGCTGAACCATAGGTACCGACTTCCCCTCTAGCCAGTAGAGAGTGCTCCACCCCCACTCAGTGCTCCACCCCTTCCCCCTGCTGCCACCCTGCCCCGCCTCTTCCTGCATCCTGCCCCAACTACACCCGTTCTCCCAAGCCCCTCGACCCTAACTCCAAACCTTTCCCTAACCCCGTACCCTGCTTCTTCCTGCCTCTGCCCTGCCCCCATTCCAATCCTTTCCCGCAAGCTCCTGTCCTGCCCCAACTCCACACCTTCTCCAAATCCTCTGTCCTATCTCTTCCTGCCCCTCTCTGCCCCCTACCCCCATTCCAGCCCTTTCCTACAAGCTCCTACCCTGCCTCTTTCCCTCTGCTCCTTCCCCTCCCTCCTGGAGCGTTCTGAATGCCATGAAACAATGTTTCATAGTGTGTGGGGAGGCACTGGCAGGGAGGGGGAGGAGTTGGTCAGTGGTACCTCTGACAGGTGAGAAGCCCTGAGAGGAGGTGGGCAAAAGAGGTGCTTGGGTTCTGAGCACCCCCTAGTTTTTTCCCTTGGATGCTCCAGCCCAGGAACACTTGCAGAGTCAGAACCAGTATCACAACATGCTCGTAAGTGTTGTAGGAGCTTCAGTCTTCTGGATGAGAAGCAAGAGCCTTAGCTAGCCGCAAGCCCGCCAACAATGGGTAGGCGGGAAAAGGGGGCAATTGCCCCTTCCCTTAACGTTGCTCCTTCCTGCTGCAGCTCAGTGACCTTGGCCCCTCCTTGTGTAGGGCAGGAGGGTGCTGACTTCAGGGTGCCCCCTGCCCCTGTACCACATCTCTTCAGAGCAGGGGGCAGGGGAGACAGGAGGTTCTGGTTCAGGACTCCATTCCGTTAGAGCTGCTGCGCTCTACTCTGAATGACTGTGTGTGAGAGAGAGACCAAGTGCCTTCCTTAAAGAGACAGTGCGTCTGTTTGAGGTATCCCCAGCAGCCAGCTCACACGCTCCCTCGCCCTCTCTCCCTCCTCCTGCCCATGTACCCCATCTGTGCAGAGCAGGTGTGACGTAGTGTGGGTACCTTGCTGGTTACTATGCTGGGAAGTGGGCTGTGAGTGACCTCCCCTGGCTGCTGTCTGCAGCATGCCCCAACAGGGCAGGGGATGAGTCATTATGCAAAGGGGGCTTCAAACCTGTCTGACCACCTACCCCCCAAGGAGAGAAACAAAGGAAGGTGGAATGCCGCCCCTGGCTGGGGGCAGGGCTGGAAGAGAGTTGGTTAGTTTCTGTCTGGGAGCATGGAGGAGACAGCCTTGGGAAGGAGCTGGGGAATGGGCTGGGATTGTAGGGCCCAGCCACCCCCCATCTCCAAGGGGGGGCACTGAGACCTCTTAGCTGCAGTTCCTGTAACCAGATGACAGATTCTGTGCTGTATCCTGGAGAAGCAATAAACTCCCTCTATTCTACTGGCTGGTGGAGTCTGTTCTTGCCATTACAGGGGTGCAGGAGACGGGGGAACCCCAACGCATCGTCACACTGGTGTCAGAAGTGGGATGCACTGCACCCCGCGGATGGAGCTCCCAGCAGCAAGTGACAAGGCGCAGTAGAAGCAAGGGCCTTAGAGCCAGGCATGCTGGAGACAGAGCGAAACGGTTCCTGAGAATCGTGGGGCGCAGCAGCACTAGACTGGTGAGTCTGCACCGAGGGGACCAGCGGGGAGATGGCCTACACCCAACTCCTGAAGGCAGAGCTGGTGAAGCTGTGCAGAGAGAGGGGCTTGCCTGTGCGGAGCGCAACCAAGGCCCAGCTGATTGCCCGGCTAGAAGAGAATGACCAGCCACATGGCTGGGATCCTGTCCCAGTGGGGAGCAGCCAGACCCCCCCTGGGAGCATGTCAGGCTCTGGGCGGGGGCAGAGCACTGGAACCCACTGGAGAGACGGGACAGCCTCCCAGGGGAGCCCTGCAAGCCATAGTCCACCCAGGGGAGGGTCCAACCCAGCGGAGCTGCGGCGGCTAGAAATCCAGCTGCAGATGAAGGAATTGGAAGTACAGGACCGTAGAGAGCAGCGACAGCATGAGCTGGCCATGGCAGAGCGGAGAAGCGGCCGGGCCCCAGCTGCGCCGAGTGACGGGCCCCAAGGGCCCAGGCGGCCAGGCGCTTGGAGAAGCTCATGGTGGCCCAATTGAAGGACATGGGCGACAGACGGGTTCCTCAGCTCCTTTGAGAGGGCCTGTGGACTGCAACGGGTCTCCCCAGCTGACTGGCTGCAGGAGCTCATCCCTGTACTGAACCAGGAGGCGGCCAGAGTGCTCAGTCAGCTGGAGGATTACAACCGAGTCAAGGAGGCCCTGCTGCACAAGTTCGGGCTGACCCCCAAGATGTACAGGAAGAAGTTCCGGGAGGTGCAGAAGGAGCCACGGGAGACCTATGTGGACCTGGCCTCCCGCCTGGTGCAATACTGCCGCAAGTGGGTGTCTGGAGTCGGAGCCCAGACTGCAGAGGGGCTGCTCAAGCTGTTCATGATGGAGCAGTTCTATGAAGCATGCCCACCCAGACTGAGGCTGTGGCTCAAGGACCGAAGACCAGAGACCCCCCAGGAGGCTGGGAGACTGGCAGATGAGTTCACGGAGAGCCGGTCCAGGTGTGAATGGGAGTCCCGGAGAGAAAGGGAATCGCGCAGAGACCGGATCTCGGCTGAGCGACGGAGGGAGTCAACTACGAGGCGAGCCCAGGGACCAGGACCACTCATCGGTGCCCCAAAAACCAACCAGGGCCCAGGCGGAGCCGACCCAAAAGGGCCCGCAGAACCTAACTTGCCATCACTGTGGGCAACGAGGCCACAAGAGGGCTCTATGCGCCAGGCACAAGAACAGGTCCCATGACCTGGGACTTTCCAGGGTTAACTTGCTGGGGCTGGAGGAAGGGCAGGCTGCCCCAGAGGCAGGGGCTGGCAGGCAAACCTCAGCTCAAAGTGGGGGGGAAGGATGCTCAGTGCACCTCCCCTGGAAGGTCTGACCCTCTGGAGGAGGATTCCTCCGTGTACCGGGTGGGGGCAGGGCGACCTCTGCGGAGCGACTGCCTCGTACCCCTGGAGGTGGATGGTAGGAAGGTGACGGGTTTCTGGGACACGGGGGGCGGAGGTGACGCTGGCCCAACCCGACATAGTGGCCCCAGACCATATGCTGCCCAACACTCAGTTGACCCTGAGGGGCATAGACGGCACCCCATTCAAGGTACCCGTAGCCAGGGTGCATCTAAAATGGGAAGCCAAGGAGGGCCCCAAGGAAGTAGGGGTGCACCCGCACTTGCCCACCGAGGTGCTGATGGGGGGTGACCTAGAGGAGTGGCCAGACGGACCCCACAGGACCCTGGTCACCACCCATAGCCAGAGCCAGTGAGGGGCTGGCAGCCCGGAACTCGAGGAGGTGCCCCAACAGGGGGCCCAGGGCCCTGTCCCAGCAGACATGGAGTCGGACCTAGGCAGTGGGGGGGAAACGCCCCTGTCCCAGCCCCAGCCACTGAATTCCAGGCAGAGGTGCGGATCCTCCTTGCAGGCCCTGAGGACCGGGCCGACCTGGGCGCAGCTCAGCCCCTAGGGGAGATTGCCAGGAGAAGTTCCGTGGGAGAGGGATTTCTGTACTGGGAATGGCTTCCCCGGGAAGGTAGGGGAGTGGGGCTCCAGCGGCAGCTGGTGGTCCCGCAGCTGTATCGCCACAAGCTGCTATACCTGGCCCATGACATCCCGTTCTCGGGACACCAGGGGATCTGGCGCACGCGGCTGAGGCTGCTCCAAAACTTCTACTGGCCGGGGATATTTGCAGCCGTGCAGCGGTACTGCCAGTTCTGCAACTCCTGCCAGAGGGGCGGGAAGGCCCAAGACAGGAGGAAAGCTGCTCAGGGGCCTCCACCCTGTATAGAGGAGCCTCTGGGCTTGCTGAGAGAGTTATGGGAGGGGAAGACCTCCCTGGATGGAGCGTCGGGGGTGGAAGACGTCCTGGCTTTCCGGGAAAAGCTCACTGGGCCCATGGCCCAGCCAGAGAGACCCGGACCAGAGATCAAGGGCAGTGGAAGGGCTGGTACAGCCACCGAAGACAGGCCCGTGCCGGCCCCCCCGGAGCTGTGCAGCAACGGGACAGGGGAAAGCTGGCCCCTGCAGGGCATCGCTGCAGCCAACCCGAGCCAAGGGGTGTGCCAATGTCACCGCGTCGGCGTTCCCGGGCAGAGGACCCGAACTTCCCTAGGTCACGAGCGGAGTGACCCTGCTCAGTTCACTCTCGGAGGTGGGAGAACTGTGACGTAGTGTGGGTACCTTGCTGGTTACTATGCTGGGAAGTGGGCTGTGAGTGACCTCCCCTGGCTGCTGTCTGCAGCACGCCCCAACAGGGCAGGGGATGAGTCATTATGCAAAGGGGGCTTCAAACCTGTCTGACCACCTACCCCCCAAGGAGAGAAACAAAGGAAGGTGGAATGCCGCCCTGGCTGGGGCAGGGCTGGAAGAGAGTTGGTTAGTTTCTGTCTGGGAGCATGGAGGAGACAGCCTAGGGAAGGAGCTGGGAGTGGGCTGGGATTGTAGGGCCCAGCCACCCCCCATCTCCAGTGGGGGGCACTGAGGCCTCTTAGCTGCAGTTCCTGTAACCAGATGACAGATGCTGTGCTGTATCCTGGAGAAGCAATACACTCCCTCTATTCTACTGGCTGGTGGAGTCTGTTCGTGCCATTACGGGGGTGCAGGAGACGGGGGAACCCCAACGCGTTGTCACAGCAGGGGAGGGGAGACAAGGCTCAGGAACAGAGAAGGAGAGCTGTCAGTGAGTGTCATATCCATACAGCTCAGGCATCTCTCAGGTTTCCCCAGCAGCCAGCATACACGCTGTCTTATTCACACATACACACTGTCTTTTGTGTGTGTGTGTGTGTGTGCGCGCGCGCGCGCGCGCGCGCACGCAAGACAGAGAGATATCAATATAGCCTGCAGTGTGTGTGAGAGAGAGAGATCACAGTGACTTGCAGCGTGTGTGTCTATGTGATCACCGTGGCCTGCAGAATGAGTGAGTGTGTGTGTGTGAGAGAGAGAGAGAATAACAAAATCATTTTACCAATCACTATTTCCACTCAAATTTTGAACTCCTTTATATTTAAAAAAATGGTGGTCCACATTTACAAATAAAAGCACCTCCCCCATTGTAATCTCTCTCTCTCTCACTCACACACACACCTGTCTCTGAGTCTCACACACCTCCCAACACACTTGGTACTTCCTGCAATGCACAAATATTTGCTGTAATTTTATTCTTTCAAAATGTGCTATTTTAGTGTTTTGACTAGTCCATGCATTTCATAATTTTTATTTCTCTTACACTTAAGTTTAATTCTTCGAGTAGGCATTTTACAACTCACTAACTTGTCTGGCTGGAGTAATTATCACTATGGTAATATTATATCTAGATTATCTACCTAGATAACAGTATATCTAGGGTTTTTGTTTCTAACAGTGGTGCACATCTATACATGCCTAAGTGCACATAAAACGTATTGCTCACAGGTATGAAAAAAGTAAGAGGGACCATTCCAGCAGTACATGCGCAGCACCACCCAAATGTCAGGCAGACAGCATTGTAGGGGCTCCATTGTCTATACTGCACCCAGGCCCAGAATTTGTCAGCAGGCCCAGCAATCCCCTGGAGAACAGGGATGTCAGCCACACACCTCAATGTGGATAACCCCACTCTGTCTCCTTGCATTCCCTCTGCAATTTCCAACCCCTCCTTCTTGTACGAGTTGCTACAAGTTGGTAAATAGCTGCTGCATTTCACTGGTGGGTGAAGTGGTTCCTAAAGGAGCGAGCCAACAAACACATATGCTTGCAAGTCCCTGGCTCAACTAGTGTGAGCAAAGTTATTCGTGGGTGTAATAGTTTGCAGATTGAGTGATTATTTTCCAAGATGTGCAGACGCTAGAATGCAAGATGCCATATGGCACTTGGATGAGCACTGTACAAACCCACAGAATAGTCTCTCCTACAGAGAAATGTCAGTAGCCAATTATTGGAGGATCTTAAGGGCAATCTTCCAGGTCAGGTTGCCAGGTCAATTTAAACAAAAACATTTTCATCAGAGGTGCTGACCAGAAACTCCAGCTGGAGAATGGCAGGAGTAGCTGGTACAATTTAGTTGTGTCATATGGTGGTTAATCTAAGCCAGGATGCCTACAAGACAGCATCAGTGGACAGAGGATGAGCCACAACTATTGCTCACTGTGCCAAAATATGCTTGTCTTATTGTTAACTTGTCCTCCAACTCTATTTTCCCAGCCACTGTTATAATCTAGTCTCATGTTAGTCTGTATCTGCAAAAAGAACAAAGAGTCCTGTGGCAACTTAAAGACCAACACATTTATTTGGACATAAGCTTTCGTGGGTTAAAAACCACTTCATCAAATGCATCTGACAAAGTGGTTTTTTACCCACAAAAGCTTATGCCCAAATAAATCTGTTAATCTTCAATGGGCCACAAGACTCCTCATTGTTATTGTAACCTAGACTGAAAGCTCTATGTGGCAGGGATCATCTTTTTAACAAGTGTTTGCATAACATTCAGCATCATGGGGCTCTGTGTGGAACCCTTAGGTGCAACTGCCACACAGACAGTAATTGTGAAAGTGATCAGCAGTTCTCAAATTGGTACATAGCAGAGACTACATTTTAATTCTGGGATTGTCTCCTGGGTGACCTCTCTTCCTCATCACATAAGGCCCCCTCAGGGAATGATCGCGGTTGCTTTACATGTTAAAATAATATTAGGAAAGTGTGTTAAAGTATATTTTAGCTTAATTTATTGGAATTTAGCAGCTGGAAATACAGAGGAGGAGCCAGCTCTCCACAGACCACCAGCAAGTGATCCGCAGACCAGATTAGACAGATGTAAGTGATTAGTTTGTTTTCCACAAAATACCATCTTTGAGATCTGGGCCCAGCTTCTGCTGCCATGTATGCTGTGTAAATCCAGCACAACTCCATGGATGGCAATATTATTAATACTAATGGGAGTATCCAAAGGCCCCTAATGCGATCAGGGTATTATTATGCCAGGTGCTTCACAAACAGAGTAATAGCCAACCACTCTGTTCAAGAGTTAATCCAGATTTGCACTGAGGTAACTGAGGTCAGAATTAAACCACTAATAGCCTGCTTCTAATGGCCAGATCCTTAGCTTGTGTAGATTGGCCTAGCGCCATTGGACTAGAAGGAGTTATGTTGAGGAATGTCAATTGCAGATCTGACCCCAAATCTTTTACAATATATTATAAGAACAAATAACATACTAAGTATAATGGTGAGTATATATTGGCCACTTTACACCAATAACAAGCTTTTGGGCATCACAAGACTTCCTACACTCAGTATAGACCAGTGGTTGCCTCTGGCGGGCCCACGATGCTTTGTTTATCTAAGCGTCCATTGCCACGGAGCCTTGCAGCTCCCGTTGGCTGGAAACAGCAAACCACAGCATTTCATAAAGACCAATTCCATGTTTACAAATTGAATATCTATTTTAATAATGCTAACACACAGGTGAACCAGACTGGCTTCCAGCTGTGCATTTGTCGGTGTTCATCTGGGGCGTAGAGGACTTGATGTGAGCTGGCACCTCCTCTGCCAGCGTCACATCCCCGTTCCTCAATGGAGGTAGCGTTTTTTCAGTAATGTCGGGCTGATCAAAATCCAGATGTTTGGAGCTGTTGAATTGTTTTGCTTCTAGGTTTTCCTAGGTTAAATTCTTAATGCTTGGTGGTCATTGTCTATGCCAGTTGATTTTCAAGGTTGAAATGAGTCTGGTTCACTTGTGTGTTAGCATTATTAAAATTGATATTAGATTTATAAACATGGGTTTGGTCTTTATGGAATGCTTGTAGGATACCATATGTATTAATCTCGCTTAACAGGGTTAGTGGGACCTGCTGGTGAGATGTTGGCTTGTTGCAAATCCTTGGGAATCGATGCTTTTGCCGTCTTGCCCCTCTCGCTCAATTCCACCTTGTGCTGCTTGACTTTCTCAGTCTAAGGACTTTGGATAAAATTACCAAATATATAAGGTTATATTAAGTTTTTGCATTGTAAACTTCTGTAACTGCGTAACTTACCAAACAGGAAAGAATTAATTGATGTGAAAGCAAACTTCCTCCAGAAAGTGTTAGGTTCTGCGCTCAAGAAGGCCCACTGAAACCAAATGAGCCACTGTGAAACAAAATACAAGAAAGACTCTTGATTTTTGCCCACAACTTCCATGAGGAAGAGACTCTTCATGAAGTAGGACTCATCCCATCAGTATGAACTCTGGAGGAAAGTAATAAAAATCCCTGAGAAGAAGAAACTGGATCTCTATGATGAATTGGACTTTGGGAACAAAAGGTTTCTAAGCATAAGCAAGGGATCCCCAGCTGCTTAGCTTGGTCCTAGAGGAGATATAAAATTTGCACAATACTGTAGCCTTTATAATCCTAAAACTGTCACTGGCTTGTGCATGTATGGTCACTTGCTTTAAGTTTGTAAATAACTCATTTGTTTTTGTTACTTAGTAAATCCTTTTTTAATTCAGCATAGGACTGGCTATCGTCATCGTCTTTGGTATAGAATCTAAGATTCAAGGACCTGGGGCAAGTGACTGAACATGATTGTGATTTTTGGTAATGGATTATTTTTCACAAAGGCAAGCTGATCTGGGTGTCAAGATAGACTGGACTTCCCAAAGGAGATGGTCTTTGACTCCAATTTAAGGCTATTATAGTACCTGAGGAGTTCACCAGTTTGGGGTATGTGCCCTGCTTCTTAACAGTCTGCCCTTAGGTTGGTACTCATGCCGTGAGCCATTCTAGACAGTCTGACAAGGGCGAGATCCTTAGCTGGTGTATCATAAAATCATAGGGTTGGGAGAGACCATATCAAAAGCTTTGCTAAAGGCAAGGCATATCATGTTCACTGCCTTCTCCATATCCAGAGATCCAGTTACCTCATCATAGAAGGCACTCAGGTTGGTCAGGCAGGAGACTTCCTCCTGGTGAATCCATGTTGACTGTTCCTGATCACTTTCCTCTCGTGCAAATGCTTCAAAATGGATTCCTTGAGGATTCCCCCCTCCATGATTTTTTTTTTGGGGGGGGGGGGGAGACTGAGGTGAAGCTGACTGGTCTATAGTTCCCCCGATTCTCCTTCTTCCCTGTTTTAAAGATGGGCACTGCACTTGCCTTTTTCCAATCACCCGAGACCTTGCCCGATTGCCACGAGTTTTCAAAGACAATGGCTAATGGTTCTGCAATCACATTTGCCAACTCCCCTCAGCACCCACAGATGCATTAGACCATTGGAGCATCATTGGAGATACACCGATTTGCACTGGCTAAGAATCTGGGCCATCATGTGACCATGAAATATGCATGAGCTTGTTATTAAAATATTAATCTACAGTGTCCCTGTAGGTGAGCATCTCATTCTGTCTTCACTTCTGCCACTGTAACTTCATTGGCAGCAGTGGAACTACTCCTGGTTCACACCAGAGCAGAAAGAGAATGAGCTCCAGAACTGAAGATGTAAAATGCGAAGTGAATTTTTTTGCCTCAAAACCCTTTTGCCACAAGTCAGATAATATTATGGAAAAGGGGAGACACTGTCCAAAATCCATTAATATCATTAGAGCTTTATAACACTGTCATTCTTTTAAGATGTCATCTCTTGAGTGGTAAATGGGGCTGTATGTTTCCTTGGAAGTCCAGTGTTATCTTTAGGAATTACTACGCATCAACTCTCACCAGCCAGCCAGCCATGCCAGGAAATGGCTATTTCACAATGACTTTGAAACAAGAGACATCATAGTTTAATGGAAAGGAGCAGGATGATGCATTAGTACATGCAAGATTTGGGCTTAGAAAATGTAGCAGCATCAGTGATTTGCTACATCGGCCCATCTGTCACAGGGGGTCATGAATAATAAAACTCTCCTCCTGTGAGTTAGGGGAATGTTGGGTGTCAAAACTCAGAACTCAGAGCCACAAAAAGTAGGCCACGATTTTTTGAACACAGGATTGGAGAGGACTTCCTAGGTCAGAGTCCAGTCCCCTGTCATCACAGGTGACCTTGTCGTAGACTCCTGTTCAAATTGATCAAACTCCATCTTAAAACCAGATAGATGCCTTGCCTCCCCAACCCCACTCCCCAGTTACCATTGGGGAGCCATTCCAGAACCTCACTTCTCTGATGGTTAGAAGACTTCCTTTAATTTCCAGCTTAGAGTAGCTTTTGGTAGCTTATCCCCATTTGGGCTATGTCTACACTCATGGCTTCTTGCACAAGTAATATGCAAATGAGGCTTGCGTGGAATATCGCCCTCATTTGCATACCTAATGAGCCACCATTTTTTTCAGAAGAGGCTCTTGAGCAAGAAGGAGCGTTCACACTGCCCTTTCTTGCGCAAGAAAAACCTCTTGCGCAATGCCGTTCTTCCTCTCAAGTAATAGGTGTAACGGCATTGCGCAAGAGGGTTTTTCTTGCGCAAGAAGGGGCAGTGTAGACGCTCCTTCTTGCTCAAGAGCCTCTTCTGAAAAAAATGGTGGCTCATTAGGTATGCAAATGAGGCTGGGCGATATTCCACGCTTAGCCTCATTTGCATATTACTTGCGCAAGAAGCCGCGAGTGTAGACATAGCATTGGTCTTGTGCCAACACTGTCCTTAAGCTTCAGTAGCTCTTCTGTCCCACTGGTGTTTGCACAGGGACCTAAATTAGGCTCCCACACCCACCTTTCCTCCCTAGATATTCAGGAGCAAGCAACACTCACCTGTGTGCAAAGGCGCCTGATGTTGTTGGTAGTAAAGGAGATCCTGAGGATTCCAATGGGAACGTGGCCAGGGGGAATCCTCTACCCACCCCTTCGCCGCCATCCTTCTGCTCGGAAAGGAATTTACAATTGGTGGTATCCCCACCTGGCCGGGCTCTGTGCACACTCAATGGTGTGTGTTGGGAACCTCCAGGAATAAGCCTGTTCTAACAACTAATAATTATAGTCGTCATCTGTGGCATGGGTCTAGTTCAAAAATACCAATTATAAACAATAGACAATCAGTATACTTAGAGATGACAAACTTAACTTAAGGCCACATGGTACACCAGACTGTGATTAAATGTCACTACTAATATCACTCAGCTGGGGGCAGTTCAATAAATCAATTAGCAAGTAGACTGCACAGTAATAAATGAAATGTATCTAACTTGCCTTTACACACTTCCTCCACCCCCGCGTGCACACTCCTGTGGATTTCGGAGTTCCAATCACTTGCTTGCAGGGGGCGTGCTGGGAGATCATGAACCCGAAGACAGCCCAGAGAATCCACCCAGCCAAGGCAACAAGCTGCACAGCCCTTCTGAAGACTGGAGTTGTCTTAACCCCATGCCAGCAACTCTGGGTTCTGGTTCATTGAGACGGTCAGGCTGCCTCTTCTCAGAGTCAGACAACCCCCTACGGTCCCTCTTCCCTTGCAAGCCCTTTCCCAACAAGGTAGCTGGTTATTCACCCTGCCTTCGCGCAGGCCCACCTCAGACGGCTCTCAGCACAGCAGCAATCTCTGTCCTGGCTCCAGTGAGGCCATCACCCGCCTCTGAAGCTCCCTCCTTGATCAAAGCCCCAGCAGCTTCTAAACAGCAGCATCTACCTTTCTAGCAGCTGCTCCTGGTATGGACAGAGCTCCACCAAGCAAGCTCAGCTGCTGGCCTAAATTGGAGCCCACTGCATGCTCTCCGAGCACTCCCTGGGACAGAACACACATACTCACTCTCTTCCCCCAAGACCATGGTCACCAACCGGTAGATCGCGATCTACCGGTCTATCTCAGGGGCTCTAAGAGTCAATCTTCAGCCCTCTCTGAACTGCACGCCTGCGCAGTACATTTACATTTGATTTCCTCATTTGAGGAGCAGCTACTCACCAAGCAACAACACAGGTGAGTAGCTGCGCGGAATGGTGGGAGCTGGGAGGTCGGGAGGGCTGAAACATGGCGCTCAGCCAAGGTGTACCATGCTCCACATGGGCAGGCGCAGAGGAGAAGCCGCCCGATCAGCTGGAGCATGGTTCAGCCTCCTCTGGGCTGAACGCCACAGCCAGCTGGCCAGGCAGCTTCCCCGCTGCACCAGCCCACGTGGAGCATGATGCACCTTGGCTGAGTGCCATGGCCAGCTGGCCGGGCAGCCGCTTATCTTCGCTCCAGCCCTGCTGCCCTGCGCTCAGCCCAGGGAGGCTGTGCCTAGCTCCAGCTGTGCTGGAGCAAGCTTCCCGGGGCTGAGCGCAGGGCAGCCAGGCTGGAGCGAAGAGAAGCGGCTGCCCGGCCAGCTGGCCATGGCACTCAGCCAGGGTGCACCATGCTCCATGTGGGCTGGTGCAGAGGGGAAGCTGCCTGGCCAGCTGGCTGTGGCGTTCAGCCTGGGGGAGGCTGAACCCCGCTCCAGCTGATCGGGCGGCTTCTCCTCTGCGCCTGCCCACCTGGAGTGTGGGGCACCCTGGCTGAGCGCCATAGCCAGCTGGCCGGGCAGCTGCTTCTCTTCGCTCTAGCCCTGCTGCCCTGCGGTCAGCCCGGGAAGCTTACTCCAGCACAGCTGGAGCTAGGCGCAGCCTCCCTGGGCTGAGCACAGGGCAGCCGGGCTGGAGCGAAGAGAAGCGGCTGCCCGGCCAGCTGGCCATGGCACTCAGCCAGGGTGCACCATGCTCCACGTGGGCTGGTGAAGAGGGGAAGCTGCCTGGCCAGCTGGCTGTGGCGTTCAGCCCGGAGGGCGTGGCTTCAAGAAGGGACGTGGCTTCAAGGAAGGGGCAGGACGGCAGATCTTCGACTGTTCTGAGATTTAAAAAGTGATCTTGGGTGTAAAAAGGTTCATAGAATCATAGAACCATAGAGCTGGAAGAGACCTCAGAAGGTCATCAAGTCCAGCCCCCTGCTCTAGGTAGGACCAATCCCAACTAAATCAACCCAGCCAGGGCTTGGTCAAGCCAAGACTTAAACACCTCCAGGGATGGAGACTCCACTACTTCCTAGGTAACCCATTCCAGTGCTTCACTACCCTCCTAGTGAAATAGTTTTTCCTAATATCCAACCTGGACCTCTCCCACCACAACTTGAGACCATTGCTCCTTGTTCTGCCATCTGTCACTACTGAGAACAGCCTCTCCATCCTCTTTGGAACCTCCTTCAGGAAATTGAAGGCTGCTATCAAATCCCCCCTCACTCTTCGCTTCTGCAGACTAAACAAACCCAACTCCCTCAGCCTCTCCTCATAAGTCATATGCTCCAGCCCCCTAATCAATTTGGTTGCCCTCCGCTGGACCCTCTCCAATGCGTCCACATCCTTTTTGTAGTGCGAGGCCCAGAACTGGACACAATACTCCAGATGTGGCCTCACCAAAGCCGAATAAAGGGAATAATGACATCTCTGGATCTGCTGGCAATGCTCCTCTTAATGCAACCTAATATGCCATTAGCCTTCTTGGCTACAAGGGCACACTGTTGACTCATATCCAGCTACTCATCCACTGTAACCCCCAGGTCCTTTTCTGCAGAACTACTACTTAACTGGTTGGTCCCCAGCTTGTAACTATGCTTGGGATTCTTCCGTCCCAAGTGCAGGACTCTGCACTTGTCCTTGTTGAACCTCATCAGATTTCTTGTGGCCCAATCCTCCAATTTGTCTAAGTCACTCTGGACCCTATCTCTGCCCTCAAGCGTATCTACCTCCCCTAGCTTAGTGTCATCTGCAAACTTGCTGAGGGTGCAATCCATCCTCATCCAGGTCATTAATAAAGATATTGAACAAACCGGTCCTAGAACCGAACCTTGGGGCACTCCGCTAGAAACCGACCGCCAACCTGAAATCGAGCCGTTGATCACTACCCGCTGGGCCCGGCCTTCTAGCCATCTTTCTATCCATCTTACTGTCCATTTATCCAATCCATTCCCTTAACTTGCTGGCAAGAATATTGTGGGAGATCAGATCAAAAGCCTTGCTAAAGTCAAGGTATATCACATCCACTGACTTTCCCACGCCCACAGAGCCAGTTACCTCATCATAGAAGCTAATCAGATTGGTCAGGCACGACTTGCCCTTTGTGAATCCATGCTGACTATTTCCTAATCACTTTCCTCTCTTCCAAGTGCCTCAAAATGGATTCCTTAAGGATCCCTTCCATGATTTTTCCAGGAACCGAGGTAAGACTGACCGCCTATAGTTCCCTGGATCGCCCTTCTTCCATTTTTGAAGATGGGCACTACATTTGCCTTTTCCAATCATCCAGGATTTCTCCCGATCTCCACGACTTTTCAAAGATAATGGCCAAAGGCTCTCAATGATATTTGCCAACTCCCTCAGTACCCTCGGATGCATTAAGTCCGGACCCATGGATTTGTGTACGTTTAGCTTTTCTAAATAGTTCCTAACCTGTTCTTTACCCACCATGGGCTGTCCATCTTCATCCCATCTTGAGTCACTTAGCGCAGAAGTCCAGGAGCCGACCTTGTCCGTGAATACAGAGGCAAAGAAAGCATTGAGTACTTCAGCTTTCCCCACATCATCTGTCACTAGGTTACCTCCTTCATCCAGTAGGGGCCGCACTCCAGTAGGTTAGAGACCACTGCCCCAAGACATCCTGGCAATTGTGTTCTCCAAGGCTGGATTGCAGCACACAGGAACGTCCCAACTGGAACACTCCCATTAATGGATTGAAAAGTAGCCATTCTTCTCCAAAGGAATTTCACTAGCCAATTACAGAGAGAGATTGGGAGCGTGAAATTGACCTTCATATGCAAATTTCATACTGTTTCCATGGGCTTGAACAAAGACATTAACTGGTTGTTGCATTATAAAGCCAGCCTTCTGTGCATTTAACACCTCATTTACATCAAAAGCTAAGTATGGAACACTTCCTGCCCACTCAATTAGCTTCATTAGCACCAGTCCTACTAGTGACAAGTAACATTTTTTTCTTTCCTTCTGTTTCTGTTATAAATTCTGTGTTCCTGTTATTTCCAGGCCAACTTCCAGCTCATCTGAAGAAATGGGTTTTGCCCATGAAAGCTCATGATACTAGATATTTTGGTTAGTCTCTAAGGTGGCACAGGGCTACTCATTGTTTTTAAAGTTACAGACTAACAGCATGGGACATAATAGTGGTTTTCAGGTATCTAAAAAGGTGTCACAAGGAGGAGGGAGAAAAATTGTTCTCCTTAGCCTTTGAGGACAGGATAAGAAGGAATGGGCTTAAACTGCAGCAAGGGAGGTTTAGGTTGGACATTAGGAAAAACTTCCTAACTGTCAAGGTGGTGAAATACAGGAATAAGTTGTCTAGGGTAGTAGTGGAATCTCCATCTCTGGAGATATTTAAGAGCAGGTTAGATAGACATCTATGAGGGATGGTCTAGATGGTACTGGATCCTGCCATGGACTTGATAACCTCTTGAGGTCCCTTCCAGTTCTAGTGTTCTATGAGCTACCCCTATGACACTCCCAGTTAAGTTTAGAGGCCTTTCTAGTAAAGTATGCCTACAGCAGTCATGTCTAAAGACCCCAGCCAGGATCTGGGCTTGATTGTGCTAGGCCTGTAGCCATGTGTCCTGTCATATCCCTAACCAGTGTTGTCAGTTTTCTCTGGGCTTTTCAACCTCAGCCATGGTAAGTGGTTTGTTCAACTCTAGCCCATCCCCAATGGAATGTGTGTTGGATCCCGTTACTGCAATCCTGGGGGTGAAGAGAGGTCACTAAGCAGCACAGTGACTATCAAAGTGCGTAAGAGAAATTCTTCTGGTTTTCCAGTACTATAGTCCAACATTTTAACCTTGTTTCCCTTCAGCTTTATTGTTAGTTTGATCAGGAGTGTTTATCGTTTGCAGTCATTCCCAGTTTATAACTTTCATAGGAAAAAAAAGATAATGATTAGCATATGCATTAGAAAAATACATGTATGAAAACGATCCATGCATACACTGAAGAAAATGGCTGCATGCCATCCTCTGTGACTATTCTGTGATCCCTTCCTCTAGATGTCAGGAAGATGTTGTATAAAGGCCTGCTGAGAGTCAGGGACAATTATTTCAAGCCAACAATTCATTGGGAGAATTTAGTCTTCTTCTCTGGCAAGGGACTATGGGCTAGATCAGGGGTGGGCAATTTTTGATGGGGGGCCACTCCAAGAAAGTGGTCAAGGGCTGAACTCTTACATGATATTAATGGAGGGGGTACAGGTTCTGGGATGGAGGATGCGTGCACAAGGGAGCTTGGGGTAAGGGACTGGGGTACTGGAGGGGGTGTGTGATCTGGGAAGAAGTTTGGGTTAAGGAGGGGGTTGTGAGCTGGGGCAGGAGACAAAGGAGCAGAGTCTGGGAGGGGGTATGGGTGCAGGAGAGGATTCTAACCTGGATGGGGGGTGCAGGAGGGGGTGCACAGTCTGGGAGGGGTATGGATCCAGAAGCAGGGGTGCAGAGGTTTGGGTTATGTGGGTAGGGGTGCAGGAAAGGGGGCAGAGAACTGGGAGGAGGGAGAGTCTGGAGTGCCAGAGGCAGGCTGTGGCTGGGAGGAGCTTACCTGGGTGGCTCTTGGCTAGGAGCCCTGCTCAGCAGGTTTCTCAGCCAGGTGGGAGCCTTGTGCACTGCTCTGAATGCCGCAAGTCTGGGAGGTGGGGGTACTTCGCATACTTCCTGTCCTGCAAATAGGCAGCTCCCATTGACCAGAAATTGGCCAATGGCAGTTACAACATTGTGCTGGGGGTGGGAGCAGCATGCAAAACCTTTCCCCCTCCCCTGTGAGCTCTCAGCACTCACAGAAGCACATGGTGACCAATGTGGAATGACTTCCTGTTAGAGAAAACTGCTCTCAAAGTTGCCAATCTCATCAGAGAAACCAAATCATCAGTGAGCCATGGAACCTACTTCTTCACCCTCTAGAGGTTGCATACAGTATTTTCAGACTGTAATCTCTATGTCAGGGATCTATCTTCTCACTGGTACATAAACCACCATGCAGGCTTAGGTGCCAGATAGGTAATCACAGGAGTGGTCTGGCCAAGGCAAAGCTTCAGCCACACTAGTGGTCTGAGGGAAGCTTGAACTATAGCTGGCCAATGCCATATCCGTTCTGGGCTCCGCCAAGGAACTGCAATCTGCAGGGTGCTTGTTCCAGCATCAATCACAAGTTCTACACTCTGCTTTACAAAAACAACCACCAAAAAAATCCATGTGCAATTAGTGGCTAAGTTAAAACAACATTGGCCATGGCATCCAGTATTGGACTGGAAAGGGTTTGCTTATTTCTTGTGACTTATTGCGCTACCCTGTACAACAGAGCCTCCAATGGGCTTTCAGGAGCTAGCCCAAACTTTCCATACCAGTAGCTAGTGTCCAACCCAAATACATTTAGAGCAAAAGAGAAGCAGAGGGAGCAGATTAGTGGGCACAGGACAGGGCCTTCCCACATGTTAGACACATTCCCAGCAGCCCCTGTCTCCAAGGACATTGTTTTGCTTCCCAGTGGAATGTACTTTGTGAGCCATGGCACAGGAAAATGGACTTGTTGCCTGTAGGAATGAAAACAGGTTGTTTTCCAGCACCAAAGAAGGTGCACCAGAGATGTGAACAAGGTGACAGAGATAGGACAAAGCTTTATATTCTGAGCTGGGACGGAGCAGAGACCAACCCAGCTCAGGGGGAATATCTTGGTATCCCTCCAGTCCTTGGGTTCTTCAACCATCAGGCCAATCCATGGCCAAAAGCAGAAGCCTCCGGGGTACTTTACCCCACTGACTTTGGTCCCCAGCAGTCCATTCCAGCAGCCAGGGATTGTTGGAGAATCAGGAAATCCTGATCACACCTCATGCTATTGGAGGCTTCATTGGAGCCTCTACAAGGCCTCTTTGCCATTCAAACTTTCTCCTAGGCAAGGAGGGCCCTTGAGTAGCTGGTTAAGTAGGTTTTACAGCTGCGGTCCACAAGAAGAGTGGCAGTAAGCAACAGGGGCATATCTGAAGATCGCAACCAAAGTCTTATTCCCCTTAAAAAAACAGCTCTACTCAACCTTCCCCAATTGCAGGGGCAGGAAAGCTACAGGATACAAGTAACCATGTAGTTACATGCCATTAGCACAGCTTGGACCCCAACAGCATCCTGAGCCAAGACATGCAGACATAGCAATTCCTGTTCATAGTACAAGATAAAATTGGTTGCCACCCTTGTTGTTGGCAAGACATTTTCCCCAGTGTGTGGATTTTATAATTCTACACCTTACGGTGGAGAGTTTTTAACTGTGATCTATTAGGCCTTGGAATAGACTTTCAATGGATGTGATGGAAGCCACATCAATCGCTTGGCACATTGAAAATGGCACCGGACACAGCATTATTATACATACCCCAAAATACAATGCTTCTCCAGTGGCAAGGAGATAGAATGTATGGCTTAATAAGTCTATTCTAACCCTAATCTCTATGACCAATGAAGAAGGCTCCTCTGCTAAGATCTGGAGGGCATCTCTCACTAGGTAATATTCCTGGAATTGAACGGCATAGGAATGGGCATTGGTGAACCTCAGCCTTCCCCTCTTATGTTTCTATGCTGCTGCTTTCCTTGTGGCCTACAATCCTTCACTTACTAGCAGAGAACTAACTAAAACCAGCTCCAGTGAGCCAGGAAGACGTGGTGACTCACCCACCTCTCCGCTGAGCGCAGAGCATCCTGTTGTTGACGGAGGAATGAATGAGCCAGAGGGCTGATGGGAAGCAGATCATTTTTTCTGAGCCCCCAAATCTCTCTGCAAAGCTTCTGATGGTGACTTTTGGTTTATTTTTCATAATTAGGCTCCCTGGGCACTTCATGGGAAGTCAGTGTAGCCACATAGATTGATACCAGTTGGGGCTCATAGCCTCACTATGTTATATACGTGTGTGTACGGCTAGTCAGTAGGGATGTAAGCAACTAGTTGACTACCCAATAAGCACATGCTTATCAGGTAGTCAAGTAGTGACTTGACTAGTCACTTCCCCCCCACCCACTGCCTTTATCAGAGAGAGGCACTAAGGTGGGGGGAGCAGGAGCCGGTGCTGGGGGGGAGCCAGTTTAAAAGCCGGTTCCCCCCAGCTCTGTCTCTGCAGGAGGACAGGGGAGGCAGAGGCGCAGCAGGGAAACGGCTCGAGCAGGGACTGAAGTAGTCCCCACTTGTGCTGGTCCCAACTGCTGCGCCTCTCCCTTTCAAATGGACAAGAGCCTCTTTCAAAGGAAGCGGCACAGTGGAGAACCAGGGACTGCTTCGGTCCCTGCTCCCTTTGAAATGTACAAGAGCACGGGCTCTTTAAAAACATGGCTGACTAGTAGGGATGTTAAATTTTGATTAATCAACTAATCGAGTGGTTGATGGAATTTCCATCGACTACTCAATTAGTCGATACAGGGGGTGCTTGCTATCCCCCTGTGCCTCTGACTTTGAAATGTATAAGAGCCACGGGAGGCTCCTGTACATTTCAAAGGCAGAGGCTCCGGGGGGAACCCATGTAAGCGGGGACCGAAGCAGTCCCTGCTTGCATGGGGTCCCGACTGCTGCACCTCTGCCTTTGAAAAGTACAAGAGCCGCCCTGCGGCTCTTATACATTTCAAAGGCAGAGGCGCAGGGGGATAGCAAGCACCCCCCCTTATTGACTAATCGAGTAGTCGATGGAAATTCCAACAAGAAGAACAGCCATAAAGCAAGAAGAGATAGTGGTGAGGTGCCTAGTTCTACTGGGGTGGAGGGCTGGAATCTGTCTTGGAAGAGTTAAAGGGTGGGGACAGGCTATCTGGCTTTGGGGAGGGAATCAAACCATAGCAAAGGAATTGAGTATTAAGGCTCCCAATACTCCTGTTGCAGAGTTGGCATTTACTCTGAATGTCCTTGCTTTTGGCAGCTTCATTAGACGTTTGGGATTACTGCAAAGCAGACTCTGGTGTGCGGGTATTTATTAAATCCTGACCTTCCTCTGAAACCAAAGCAGCCAAACATCCTTCCTAAAAAATTCCCCTGATACAGCATAAAGTACGAGAGCACCACTGGCCTGATGCGTAATGACAGGAAGCCCCATTCAAAGGGAAGAACTGTATCCCTTGAACCAGCTTCATTGTTAGAGTCAAACTCTTCCCCGCTCAACAATTTATTTGGTCACATTTAAATAATACATTTTAAAAGCGTGCTATTAAAATATCTTAACGTTTATCATGGCCCTGCCTGGGCTGGATGCCAAATTTACAAATACAGATGATTTGGGAAAGCCAGGTGTACATACTTTAATCAACCCTACAATGGGTGACCCCCAAGCACTGGCCAATCCCATGCTGAAAGGATCACCCTCAAAGAAAATGTGCCCTTTTAACAACTGCGACCCAGCTTTCTCCTTGCTAGGTGTGTGGCATAGAGCTAAGTTGACAAAGGAGAGGATCCATATGCCATGCCACCTGGAAAGCTTAGCTGTATCTCCTAGCTGCTTAGTCCTCTGTAAAAAGGAATAGACTAAGCTGGTGTCTAGAATTAAACCCATGCAGGTGTTTTATCTTGTTAGTCCTATTCTATATCTTACGCTCTTGTATTAGTTGCTTTGAGGGCTATGCCTTTCTGTTCTGACCTCTGGACTTATCACTTCAAATGTCTCAAAATGGAGCTTAAATGGGACTTAAAAATGGCGCATAGGCCCATACTACATCTCTAAAAATGAATGAAATTTCAACCCTCCCCCCACCAGATGCATATGTGTGTACAGATATAGATATAGATGTACAACTCTAAGAACCTCATTACTGCACTACATCTGATTCTCACTGGACTTTACAGCTGTGGGTGTCATAATGGGGGTATAGGGAATCGGATCTAAGGACTAGAGCCAGAGTCGAAAGCTGAGGTCAAACCAGGGGTCAGAGTCAGAACTGGAAGATAGGAGTCGAGCCAGAGGTCAAAGGGGGGAACCAAGAGTCAAGCCAGGGATCAAAACCAGAGTCAGGAGCAAGCACAGAAACAGAGTTGGGGTGGACTGAAGCAGGGCAGGAACAAGGCTGGAGGGAGACCAGGGATAAAACATCTGGAGCAAGGCTGGGGACAAGGCAGGTACAGGAGTAATCACAGCTGCGAGGGCACAAACACTGAGCAGCCAGCCATCTACCTGCTGCTGCTGCTGAGCTTAAAAGCAGACCTGCAGGCTCCCATCAGCCCACCAGGTAGTCCAGGCAATTAGGCAGTCCTATTGCAACACAGCTAAACTCATTAATCTGCCTGGAGGCCGAACTAGTTAGTCTTCAGGCTCAGCTGACGGTCTTCAATCCTGACAATGGGGGTTCCAAGTTTCCCACACTGCAGCATCCACTCAACCACCCCTAAAGCAATAGTGCTTTTCTAAGTACTCTCTCTTTCAGCTGTCTTGCCCATACACAAATGGGTATAGTACAGAAGATGCCATCAGTTACTGATATACTGTTAACTTTCAAGGAAGAGTTGAATATCCGGATAGCACTCTTCATTTAGAAGATGCTAGTAGCAATCCAGTTAAGTGGAAGGTTTTAGACCAGTGGTTTTCAAACTTCGGATTGTGACCCAGTAGTGGGTCGTGGAATGTCAGGCACTGGGTCTTGTTGCTGCAGGGGAATCAGGTGGCCAGTGGAGGTGCTAAGGCAACTCCCTGCCTGTCTTGGCACCTCAAACTGTGCTGTGCTCTAGAAGCAGCCGGCAGCAGCCCCAGCTTATAGGTTGGGGGCGGGGGGGGTTAAACGCTCAGGGCTCTGCATACTGCCCCTACCCTGAGCACTGGCACTGCACTCCTATTGGCTGGGAACATGCTGCTGGCTGCTTCTGGGGCACAGCGTGGTCTGCAGTGCCAGGAGAGGCAGGACGCTGCCTTAGAGCCCCACCGTACCACCTACCGAGAGCCGCTCAAGGTAAGCCCCTCCTGCCCCAGCCCTGACCCTCCCAAAGTTGGAGCCCAAAGCTCTCATCCTCAGCCCCATCCCAAGCCCCATCCTGGAGTCCACACTCTAGTCAAATTATATTGGGTTGCGGGCATCAACATTTTTCTTCAACTGGGTCATGAGAAAAAAAGTTTGAAACCCATTGTATTTTGAGCACTGAAATAAAGCAGTACTGGAGATGGCCTGTAGGTGGTGTTATGGCTTATGTAAGTATTATGTGTCTGGAAGGGCTTGCTAGGAAAAGCTTACCATAAAAGAGGAAAATACAGCTTAGACTGGCAAACCCTTTCAGTGGCCAATGGGATCTGCAGCCTGTCTGTGCAACTATTCGTCTGCTCTTTGTATGCATGATTTAAGCCCAGAAACAGACCTCTGTCTCATAGCCCCTTTGCTCTATTAATACAGCCTGCTCCATGCCAACAGAGATAGAAGAACACTGCACTGGCTTTGCTCAGCTGATCCATTTACAAGTTCAGAGGTTGGGAAACATTTCTCACCTGCTCCAGTGTCTGACATGTATTTCAAAGGAAAGCCTTGTGGGAGCCCAACTATGTATCTTTTCCTATCTGGTTTCAAATACCGCAGAGACAGGACTTGGTTGGAATCCCAGTTCTCCTCACTGGGGGAAACTCAGAGCCAAGCATCATGGCTGAGAAGCCCCTTTGTGTGAGAGTGGAAGAACCCGGAGCAGAGAAAACCGACTGTGCCGTATTCCAACCCATTATAAAAAGAGGGCCAGACCCTCGCTGTCTGGACACTGGGACTGGCTTCCATGGGACATTGACAGCCTGTAGGGGGAGACTCATAATGGTGGCAGATGGAGCTTGCCCAGGAGCTGGGCCTAGACCAAGAGTGGGCAAAAAGCGGCCTGCGGGCCGGATGCAGTTCGCCCAGGTTAGTCCCTAGTGGGGGTCGCTGGTGCTCTATTTACTTGCGCACTCACAAGTATGGCCACTTGCAATGCAGACTGGGACTTCACTTCCCTCAGCTCCCATTGGCTGGGAACTGCGATCCACAGCCAATGGGAGCTACAGTCCGCAGTATCTATGGATGTGCAGATAAATAAAGCGACAGCAGCCTGCCAAGGGCTAACCATGTCGAACTGCCTCCAGCTTATTGTCCACACCTGGCCTAGACTATAGATCTCCAGCTTTGCCATCCTCACACATACATAAACCAAAGAAACCATAGAAATGTCAGATTTGAAGAGACCTCAAGAGATCATCAAGTCCAGCCCCTTGCACTAAGGCTGGACCAAGGAAACCTAGATCATCCCTTTTTTCCTTTCCCTGCCCCCCCCCTCTCCCCCCAATGGAGTGTGTGCTGAGACTGGCAGCTGGAAACTGGTGGCTTCTAATTAAAGTTTGAAATCTAGAAGCCTCTGCTAATTGGCTGAGCCTTGGTAGGGGGAGGGACTATCAGGCAGTCCAGGGTTTTATAAAGGAGTGAGTCAGCAACCAGGGAGCTTGCAAACAGGAAGTTTAGAGAGGGAGTTGGGAAGGGGGCGAGGTACTCTTGTCTTTCCTTTAAACCCTTTTTTTAGGACAGCAGGTATGGATAGTGATAGTTCTGCTGTTGTTACCTGCACAGCATGTGCTATGTTTGTCTTCCTCCCAGAAGAAAGAAGGGATTTCATCTGCACTAAGTGCAAGCTGGTCGCCATTTTGGAGGAAAAAATTGAAGGATTGGAGGCCCAAGTGTCGACCCTACGCTCGATCTGAGAGGATGAAGACTTCCTCGATAGAAGGCAGCGTTTAATCCTGCAAGCAAGGCAGGCGGAAGAGACAGAGAGGGCAGTACAGGACGAGGAAGAGAACTGGCAGCATGTAACTTCTAGAAGGAAAAAAAAGCCAGCATGGGAATCCTCCATTCCTACAGAGGTAAGTAATCGCTTTCAGGCTCTCTCCACAGGTTCTGCGATGGAGAATGCTTTGGAAGGGACCCATGCTTTGGAGAATGCTTCCCCTTCGGAAGGGAACCACTTCAACTAGAAGGCATGGGATGCATAGTCCTAGGGGTGGGGGTTCCATGACCACCACCCCCAAAAGAAGAAGGCGGGTGGTGGTGGTCGGGGACTCCCTCCTAAGAGAGACTGAGCCATCCATCTGCCATCCGGACCTGGCATCTCGAGAGGTGTGCTGCTTACCGGGAGCTCGAATTCAGGATGTGACTGAGAGGCTTACAAAACTGATCAAATCTTCAGATCGCTACCCCTTCCTGCTTCTCCATGTGGGAACTAACGATACGGCCAAGAATGACCTTGAGCGGGTTACTGCGGATTACGTAGAGTTGGGAAGAAGGATCAAAGAATTCGGAGCGCAAGTGGTGTTCTCGTCCATTCTCCCTGTTGAAGGGGAAAGGACTGGGTAGGGATTGTCAAATTGAGGAAGTAAATGCGTGGTTGCGCAGGTGGTGTCGCAGAGAGGGCTTTGGTTTCTTTGACCATGGGACTCTGTTCCGGGCACAAGGATTGTTAGCTAGAGATGGGATCCACCTAACAAAGAGAGGAAGGAGCATCTTTGCAGGCAGGCTTGCAAACCTAGTGAGGAGGGCTTTAAATTAGGTTCGTTGGGGGACGGTGACCAAAACCCCAAGAGGAGTGGAGAAGTCGGATCCCGGGAAGAAATGCAAAGAGGAATGAGCAACAAAGGAGGACCCCTGATTCGAATGCAGAGGGTAGGGTGATCAACTGGTTATCTAAGGTGTTTGTACACCAATGTGAGAAGCCTGGGTAACAAACAGGAAGAATTGGAGGCCCTGGCCCAGTCTAAGAACTACGATTTGATTGGGATAACAGAGACTTGGTGGGATGACTCGCATGACTGGAGCATTGTCATGGAAGGGTATAAACTGTTCAGGAAGAACAGGCAGGGGAGAAAAGGAGGAGGAGTTGCACTGTATGTAAGAGAGCACTATGATTGCTCAGAACTCCAGTATATAGAGGGAGAAAAGCCCATTGAGAGTCTATGGGTCAAGTTTAGAGGTGTAAGCAACAGCAGTGATGTTGTGGTTGGTGTCTGCTACAGGCCGCTGAATCAGGTGGATGAGGTAGACGAGGCTTTCTTCGGACTACTGAGAGAAGTTTCCAGATTGCAGGCCCTGGTTCTCATGGGGGACTTTAATCACCCTGACATCTGTTGGGAAACCAATACGGCAGTACACAGACAATCCAGGAAGTTTTTGGAGAATGTTGGGGATAACTTCTTGGTACAAGTGCTGCAGGATCCGACCAGAGGCTGTGCGCAGCTTGACCTGCTGCTCACAAACAGGGAGGAACTAATTGGGGAAGTAGAGGTGGGTGACAACCTGGGAAGCAGTGATCATGAGATGGTAGATTTCAGGATCTTGACCAAAGGAAGAAAAGAGTAGTAAAATACACACCTTGGACTTCAGAAAAGCAGACTTCGACTCCCTCAGAGACCTGATGGGCAGAATCCCCTGGGATGCTAACATGAAGGGGATAGGAGCCCAGGAGAGCTGCAGTATTTTAAAGAAGCCTTATTGAAGGCACAGAAAGAAACCGTTCCAATGCGTAGTAAGAGAAGCAAATATGATAGGAGACCGGATTGGCTTACCAGGGAAATGCTTGGTGAACTTAGGCACAAAAAGGGAGCTTACAAAAAGTGGAAACTTGGACAGATGACTAGGGAGGGGTATAAATATATAGCTCGAGAATGCAGGGGAGTTATCAGGAAGGCGAAAGCGCAATTGGAATTGCGACTCGCAAGGGATGTGAAGGATAACAAGAAAGGTTTCTACAGGCATGTTAGCAAGAAGAAGGTGATCAGAGGGGGTGTAGGGCCCCTACTGGATGAGGGTGGTAACCTAGTGACAGATGATGTGGGGAAAGCAGAAGTACTTAATGCTTTCTTTGCCTCTGTCTTCATGGACAAGGTCAGCTCCCAGACTAATGCGCTAAGTGATGCAATATGGGATGAAGGTGGACAGCCCTTAGTGGGGAAAGAACAGGTTAGGAACTATTTAGAAAAGCTAAAAGTACATAAATCCATGGGTCTGGACTTAATACATCCGAGGGTATTGAGGGAGCTAGCAAATGTCATTGAGGAGCCTTTGGCCATTATCTTTGAAAAGTCGTGGAGATCAGGAGAGATCCCCGGGTGATTGGAAAAAGGCAAATGTAGTGCCCATCTTTAAGAAAGGGAAGAAGGATGATCCAGGGAACTATAGGCAGGTCAGTCTTACCTCAGTCCCTGGAAAAATCATGGAGGTGATCCTCAAGGAATCCATTTTAAAGCACTTGGAAGAGAGGGGCAGGTGATCAAGAATAGTCAGCATGGATTCATGAAGGGCAAGTCGTGCCTGACCAATCTGATTAGCTTCTATGATGAGGTAACTGGCTCTGTGGATGTGGGGGAAGTCAGTGGATGTGATATACCTTGACTTTAGCAAGGCTTTTGATACGGTCTCCCACAATATTCTTGCCAGCAAGTTAAGGGAATGTGGATTGAATAAATGGACTGTAAGATGGACAGAAAGCTGGCTGGAAGGTCGGGCCCAGCGGGTAGTGATCAACGGTTCATTGTCAGGATGGCGGTCGGTTTCTAGCGGAGTGCCCCAAGGTTCAGTTCTGGGACCTGTTTTGTTCAACATCTTTATTAATGACCAGGATGAGGGGATGGATTGCACCCTCAGCAAGTTTGCAGATGACACTAAGCTAGAGGGAGAGGTAGATACGCTGGAGGGCAGAGATAGAGTCCAGAGTGACTTAGACAAATTGGAGGATTGGGCCACAAGAAATCTGATGAGGTTCAACAAGGACAAGTGCAGAGTCCTGCACTTGGGACAGAAGAATCCCAAGCATTGTTACAGGCTGGGGACCAACTGGCTAAGTAGCAGTTCTGTAGAAAAGGACGTGGGGATTACAGTGGATGAGAAGCTGGATATGAGTCAACAGTGTGCCCTTGTAGCCAAGAAGACTAATGGCATATTAGGTTGCATTAAGAGGAGCATTACCAGTCGATCCAGAGATGTGATTATTCCTCTTTACTTGGCTCTGGTGAGGCCACATCTGGAGTATTGTGTCCAGTTCTGGGCCCCCCACTACAAAAAGGATGTGGATGCATTGGAGAGGGTCCAGCGGAGGGCAACCAAAATGATTAGGGGGCTGGAGCATATGACCTATGGGGAGAGGCTGAGGGAGTTGGGTCTATTTAGCCTGCAGAAGAGAAGAGTGAGGGGGGATTTGATAGCAGCCTTCAACTTCCTGAAGGGAGGTTCCAAAGAGGCTGAGAAAGGCTGTTCACAGTAGTGATGGATGGCAGAACAAGGAACAATGGTCTCAAGTTGTGGTGGGAGAGGTCCAGGTTGGATATTAGGAAAAACTATTTCACTAGGAGGGTGGTGAAGCACTGGAATGGGTTACCTAGGGAAGTAGTGGAGTCTCCATCCCCAGAGGTGTTTAAGTCTCAGCTTGACAAAGCCCTGGCTGGGTTGATTTAATTGGGATTGGTCCTGCCTTGGGCAAGGGGCTGGACTTGATGGCCTTCTAAGGTCTCTTCCAGCTCTATGGTTCTATGGTTCTATGATCCCTGACAAGTGTCTATCTAACCTGCTTTTAAAAACCACCCTTCCCACAGCCTCCCTGGGAAGCCTATTCCAGAGCTGAACTACACGTAGACAATTTTTCCTAATATCAAACCTCCATTTCCCTTCCTGCAGATTAAGCCCATTACTTCTTGTGCTACACTGAGTGCACATGCTGACAATTCATCCTGGTTCTTATCAGAACAGCCCTTGACATATTTGAAGATTTACCAGGTCTTCCCACAGTCTCTTTTCCTCAAGACTAAACATACCCAGTTTTTAACCTTTTCCTCACAGGTCCCTTGAGTCAGCCCCACCCAAAATAAGAAAACCAACTTAAAAATCATTAGGTTTAAAAAAATAAAATTGCAGTCTTTTTCTTTACCCTCAGGTTTTTGAACCTATGGGGTGCTCTACAGTCACCTTTTCAAGCCTCTCTCTGCAACCACGAGGACAAAAAAGTTACTTTTTAACAAAATAAAGGTTGAGATTTTCCACATATTCACAAGACTCCAGGGGCTGAGGCTTTAAGGAATACACTAAATCTCATGAGAGCTAGCAACGCTGGGACTCACTCCTGCAAGCAGTAGTGACAATCACAGACCTCACTGCTTTCAGACCCACATGCAAAACTAATTTATTAACCCTACCTGCCCCTCCAAAGAAACAGATTTTTAGTGTCTAATGCTGGACAGCTAAAAACAGAGGCATCTGAAACTAAAAGCCACTTTTGAAAATGTTGGCTTTAATCTTCCTCACTGTGTCATACAAAAACTAACTCGTCTGGTTAATTAATTAAATAAAAACCTGACATTTCTCTTCTCCCCTCCAACTCACTCTTTTCTTCCAAGCTGAAAGCAAAACTTTCTGTCATTATTACTGCCAAACCCTGAAAACTTCAAAGAAATCAAGTCTGGCATGAAAAGTGTCTTCATTTACTATGTCTTTCAATGGACACACACACACACACACACACACAACTGAAAAGGAAGTCGAAAAATTCTTCATGATCATGAGTTTGAGCAGATACAACTTGAGAAATGTAGATGATGAAAGATAGATCTACAGTTAAGTTCAGCTATCCAGTCAAAATAAGGTTACTCACCGGAGATGCCTTCTAATAACTTATATTTATGTGGTGCTTTTCATCCTGAAGTGTTTTAAAGACTCTGCATAAGAGGGATCATTCACCCATCTCACTAACACAGCTTGGGTGGAATGAATTAGCTACTCTGTGTCAGGAACAAAACACTTTTTTTTAAAAGGGAAATTGAAAAAACACAAAGCCAGTTGAATATCAAGGAACCAGAACATGCTGGGAGCTAGAATTTTTCCAGGACACCCCAATTCATCCCAAAGTGCTGGAGGCCAGTTAGGGCTGTGGCTGCACAAAGCTTTTGCAGGAACAAGTCTGCCAGTGGTCATTCTCCTGTTTCACGAGTGTCAGCTATCTAATAAAATCAAAAGTGAAGGTGGAATCACTGAAGAAATGCTGCCCGAGGCCAACTTTTATGAGGGGAAATCACATGATTCCATTTGCCAATGTTATCTACAAACTAATCAGAATAATATAGGGACAGCTGCACTTAGTTCCTCCTATATCAGTCATGGTGAAAAAGAAGCCCACGATCGGTATTTTGGGTTTCTGTAGCCTCTTTCACTTCAAACACTGCCAGAGCACCTCACAAACTACAGGATGTACCTCCCAAATCTGGTACTCTCTGCTCCAGCAACATCGGTGAACCATGAACAAGGACTGGAATTTGAATACAAACTAGAGGGAAAAAGTGACCTCTGCTTTCAGTCTCCTAAGCTTCCCCACTACTTAGCTGGTTCTAAAAAAATGTTTGTACAAGTTGTATCCCCCTTTACCGGGCTCTCTGGTCCGGTAACATCCGTGGTTCGGCAGGACCACAGATGTTCCTGGACCACAGAGCCTAGGCATAGGCAGATCTAGCCCAAGCCAGGAGTGTGGCAGGGAGGTCGGTGACTCAGCCAGGAGTTTTTTTTGGGGGGGCAGCAAAACAGGGAGTTCTGACCCCAGCAGCTGGGCAGTCGCAGGGGGCTGGCAGCAGCTGTGTAGCTCTGGCCCCAGCAGTAGCCAGGGAACTCCAGCCCAGGGAGCCATGGCCAGCCAAGCAGCAGGGGGGGCCTGGCTGGAGCCCTAGTTGGAGGCGGGGGGAGCAGCATTCAGCATGGGTCATGAGCAGTGTTACCTCTAAGGTGCATGGCAGCACAGCTTCACAGGTGATTAATCAGCCCCGCCCAGTCAGAGGCTCAGGGCTCTGTGCACAGATCTGAATGACTGGGCAGGACTGATTAACCTCCTGTGAAGCTGTGCTGCCATGCACCTTAGAGGGAACACTAGTCATGAGGGGAAGGACCTCTCCTGGTTGGGCAAATCCCCTAATTCAGGACCAGTCAGGTCCCAAGGGTTCCAGACCAGGGAGGTCCAACCTGTACAGCAGCAAACTGGTTTGTATGTTGTTTGCACAGTTAGGCGAGTCCTAGAGAGGAAAGGCTGGATTGTGGGGTCATTTTCCATTCTCAGCACTGTCACTCAAACAGAATGGCAGGGCCCTATAATTGGCTAATGATTATTTGCAACTAAGAGGACTTTGAAAATTTGCTTTGTTTATACATTCCCTGGAGGGTCTAAATCCTGGTAGAGCTTAGAAAAATCCATCGTTTTCACTAAGGAGCTTTTAACTCTGCCTGGGTAAAAGTGCCGCCGCACAGGATAATAAATAAATGTCATGCCACATGTATACACATTTTCTTACTAGGCGGTTTTCAATTTCTCCTTTCAGGAGGCTTTGACCTGATGGCTCCCTTCACTGGCTGTATACAAAGCAGCTTTGCCAGGTCTCCGAAAGCTTTCCAAACAGAAAACGTATTCATATCCTGGATGTCAGAATGAGCAACATATCACAGCCCTGTGGCTCAGGCGCCACAGACAGCAGTGGCAGGGAACAACCCTGCTTCCCCCTACAGTCCTGTGTGTGTCGGCCCAGGTGCTTCGCACAGTGATACCCTTCCGTGTGAATGTAGTATTGGGAAGCATAGTGGAGAGGGACTCCTGGAGACTGAACTCCTCTCATCATAGAATGGGTATAATGGCAGCATGAGCTATGTGTACTGGGTGCAAAGCAGCACAGGTGCAATTTGGCACCGCAGCTATTTAGACTCACACTTTGTGTTACTTGACTGTCTAGTCTCAGAGGGTTGCTGGGTTTAGTCTGTATCTGTAGAAACAACAAGGAATCCTGAGGCACCTTAAAGACTTCATGAGGTCCATGCATCTGACCAAATGGTTTTGACCCACGAAAGCTTATGCCCAAATAATTCTGCTGATCTATACTGCGGGGGAAGGTTGGCTTAAGATAGGCAATTCCAGCTATGTAAATAATGGATCTGATGCACCTTAAGCTGAACTTCAGTGCTGTTCCCACAGCGGGAGGTTAATGTGAGAAACACTCCCGTTGACTTCCCTTACCTCTCGTGACAGTGAGGAGTACTGGCACCAACAGGAGCACCCTCAGTATTCAATTTAGTGGGTCTTTACTAGACCCACTAAATCAAATGCCGGAAGATCAACTTCCTCAGCGTCAATCTTTCTGTAAGTCTAGAAATGGCCTTTGTCTTTAAGGTGCCACAGGACTCCTTATTGATTATCTAGGAACCTGGTTTGTGGCCGCTATCAGGCTCTTAGATTTTTAAGTGACTTGACTTGTTTCTGCAAATAAACAGGGGTGAAGAATTATACCTACATGATTTCTGTGTGTGCAATGAGAGAAACCTGATAAAAGCCATCTCAGAAGATAGCCCTGGAAATCCACATCACTATCCATTGTTATTATTTGTATTACCATAGCACCTAATATCCCCCAATGGACCAAGTACTAAAACAGATGTGCCTCAGCCTGAGCTGGAGAGCCCACCATTAGGGAGACAAAGCCGTTCAGTCTCTGTGGCCCATTATGTCAGGTTTAAACTTCTTGTCCTTATCTTCAGGGCCTTGCAGAACTCCAGAATGACCTAGACTGAGCTCTCCAGACAGCACTGAATTCCAATCTCTGGTGACAAGCTGGATTCAAACTAGCACCATCAGCCCAATAGAGTAGGCTAATGCATGTAGCTGAAAGTGAGCCTGGAGAAGTAGGGCGAAGGCAGGGTCGTAGTACTACCCCAGCAGCTCCAGGAGAAACGTTCCATGCCAGCCCAATGAACAAAGTAGATTGCTCATCTCTCATGCATAGGAATCAGCATTAAAGAAATTAGACACGTCAGAGGCACTGTCTCCCAGCTGCACCTCCAAGGGCAATGTGGCTGTATACTTACAGCCCGGGGCTATGTGTCTACGTGGCTCATAGCAACTGGGGAGAGGAAAGACCTATTTGATCATTGATTTCATCCCCCTACCAGTTCCAGGTTGTTCCCCATTGTACATTTACGAGCTTGGTCTGTCTTTACATTGGCTAAGTGTTGGGGTTTCCTCCACTTCCTGGGGAAGGTTATTCCACAGCCGCATGACTCTGCTGGTCAGTCCAAAGCACCCCCATCTGGATTCCACAGAGCACAAAGCCTGCCCTTGCCTAATGATATTCTTTATATGCTGTAAGTAGATTGTTTCCTAGCACAGCCAGCCATGGGACAGCTGGAAATACAGGGCTGGGAGCAGGTGAACTAGGTCCTTTACTGCCTTGTGCACTTGGAAGTACAGTCTATCTAAGGGAGCGTGGCCAGTCTCCATTCAGCAACTGTTCACAAAGCCACCTTCAGCATGTGCTAGCAGGAACGGGTACTACGTGGCAGCAAGGGTCCCACCAAACAGTGGAGCCATCCTACTATGGGGCAATAGGCTGTCTCTGCAAAATGGCTCACAGACAGTAATATTCCATTCCCCCAGAGTTCAGCCCTGCGTGGTGTTCAATGGCCCTTGTAATTGGTGAGGCTGTCAGGAACTGGAAGCACCCAGTATCTTGAAATAGGAACCCTGCACCTTGCAGGATCAGGTCTAACGTCAACGGTTCAAGGCCACAAAGTGCAATCCATAGGTTCCTCTGCAAAAGGCAATGCTCAAGATGAGACACAGCATTCAGGGAAGATGTGGGATCCAGGCCCTGCTGTTGGCATTCTAGGGTGCCTTATTGGCATTCTAGGGATTGCACAAGTACCCCCCAGCTGCTATTACTTGGATGAAACAGAGCTGATCAGAAATGAGTGCCTGGCACTGTATTTGCTGTGCGTGCTAGGAAAGCACATAGTGAGAAGCAGTTTTGTTTGGATTTGCTTCTTTTTTTAATCTTGGCTGCCCTTTCCCTTAGAACAATAAGCTAATTTCCCCCCCACCCCCTCCTTAAATGATATCACAGCAATATAATGCTCTGGGGTGAGTTTTATCAGGCCATTAATACCCAGCATGGGTGAATGAAGGCAAGAGGCCACACCACAACACACCTTGAGGCGTCCATTAATGGGGCCCATAAAACACACCCTGTCGCGTCTTCTGGCTTAATTGTCAAATGGTTTCCAGATTTTTAAGCCTTCTAAATGGAACCTTTTAGATGGTCCAAGTTCATTAGGTAACATCAAAAGCAACGTTAAACATAGGATGTGGGGGCTGCCACTTCAAACTCATCCAGGCACAGATCAGCATGGGCTTTGCTAATATTTTCCTTTATAGTAAACCCACTCAATTTTTTAAAAAAGAGAAACTGTCTGGTAGACAGAAATTGAACACACAAAAGCTCAGTGTCTCTTTCCTTAGTGGTTGAGCATATTACACTCTGAGGATTTAATTCAGATCTACCTCTACCAATCAGTCCAGGAAATGTGCAAGGAGGTAGAGAGGTATCGTACAGGGGGGAACTTGGTCTTGATTTTCAAAAGTGACCAGTGAGTAACTTTTGGGTGCCCATCCTGAGATACCAGACAAGGGCCTGATTTTCAGAGTGCTGAAAGTCCTCTGGAAATCAGGCTTCCTTGAGGTATCTCAGTGTTCAATACCCAGAATCACAAATCTCCTTTGAAACACATGGGTCTTAGTTCTGTTTCTTTCTCTTGATTCCCTAGGGCTGGCCCACACTACAGATTGAGAGCGGATTAACTACGTTGCTCAGGGCTGTGAATAATTGCACGCCCTCGGCAATGTTCAGTTGACCAATGCTCCAGTATATACAGAAGTTGTGCTGCTGTTGTAGCACTTCGAGAGTATGTCTAAACTACGTGCTGTTTTTGAAAGAGGATATGCAAATTCTGTGGGAATTTGCATATCTTCCGATCTCACTTTCGAAATCGGATCTTTCAAAAGTGAAAGTAGTCTGGATGCGGTTTTTTTGGGAAAAAACGTTTTAGAAAAAAACCACGTAAACCTCATTTTTTAAGGAAGAGCGTTTTTTTTTCTTTCGAAAAAGGGGTTTTCTTCCCAAAAAACCCACGTCGAGACTACTTTCACTTTCAAAAGATCCACTTTCAAAAGTGAGATCGGAAGAAAATGGAATTTGTATATCCTCTTTCAAAAATAGAACGTAGTCTAGACGTAGCCCAACACAGCCAAAACCACAAGCCATCCGTGAAGTAAATATCCCCGTCACCAGGTTGTTCTATGATAGCTCACTTCAAGTTTTATTGCAGCTACATCTGAGGCAGCTGGTACTGACTGCTGTCAGAATCAGGGAGATGGATAAAGTGGAGCATCAGTCTGAGCTGGTATGCCAGTTCTTGTGCCCCCTGTTCTTTGGAGATAAACTAGAACCAAAATAAATTCCATCCACCTAATATTTGTTGTGCATTAGTGCTGAACACTGCTGCACACGTGCCCATGGCAAATAATGGCCATGTGACTTCATGCCTATAAACATAGCCAGCTCCCCAGCTTTGATGAAAGATTGCCCCAGAAAAGCCTAGAACTAAGAACATAAGAACGGCCATACCTGGTCAGACCAAATGTCCATCCAGCCCAGTATCCTGTCTGCTGACAGTAGCCAATGCCAGGTGCCCCAGAGGGGTGAACCGAACAGGTAATGATCAAGTGATCTCTCTCCTGCCATCCATCTCCACCCCCTGACAAACAGAGGCTAGGAATACCATTCCTTACCCATCCTGGCTAATAGCCATTAATGGACTTAACCTCCATGAGTTGATCTAGTTCTCTTTTAAACCTTGTTATAGTCCTAGCCTTCACAACCTCCTCAGGCAAGGAGTTCCACAGGTTGACTGTGCGCTGTGTGAAGAACTTCCTTTTATTTATTTTAAACCTGCTGCACATTAATTTCATTTGGTGGTCCCTAGTTCTTATATTATGGGAACAAGTACATAACTTTTCCTTATTCACTTTCTCCACACCACTCATGATTTTATAGACCTCTATCATATCCCCCCTCAGTCTCCTCTTTTCCAAGATGAAAAGTCCTAGTCTCTTTAATCTCTCCTCATATGGGACCCGTTCCAAACCCCTAATCATTTTAGTTTCCCTTCTCTGAACCTTTTCTAATGCCAGTATATCTTTTTTGAGATGAGGAGACCACATCCCATTTCACGATGGAGAAACAGGGGAGCCTTCCTACCTGAAACAGAAGGGGGTTAATTCATACAGGTGGGTTGATGCCAGCAGCTGTTCTTCCTCCCTCTGGCCAAGGGTGTTTGCACTGGAGGCTTTGCTGAGATATTCTTCCGTAATGGGGAACTTTCATAACAGCCTCTGAATGGAGCCTCTGTGTCTCACATTGAAACTTAAAAGCCCACACTAAACCCTGGTGGCCCTGTGACGTGGCTCTGCCCTGCCATTCAGCAGACTCCAGTTCAAGCTCCACTCCTGTTTTCTCACTCCAAGGGCCAGCCACTCTGCAATGGAGTGGCCTTCCAGACTTGTTCCTCCCATAGTAGCATGCAGCTCTTCTCAAGCCCCATCCTGCAACTGGAGACATGCAGTAGCCCCCTGCTCTGGCACAGAGGTCAGTGGGTCTCCATAAGGTGCAGGGATCTGCCCTGCAGATGTGCCTGCCCCATATTCCTGACACCCCAACCAGCCAGTTAGGCTGCCTGAGTGGCCATGGAAGCCAGTAGGCTGGTTTTTAAGCCCAGCAGCAGCTTGATAGCTGTTCAGCTCACGTGCCAATGGACTATGTCTCTCTGTGCTCATCTCTACAAGCCCTGTTTCTTCACTGCTCCAGCCCAGACCCTGCCCCTGCACCAGGTTTCTAACCTGTTCCAGCATCCCTCCTACATCAGAACCAGCCCTGCTCCCACTTTCCTTGACTCCTGGAAATCCAGCTCTGATTCCTGACCCCAACTCCGCCTCAATCCTAGGCTTTGGCATTCAGACTCCAACCACTAGGCCTGACTCCTGCTCCGACCACTTAGCCTGATCACTGGTCCTTTGACAAACAGTGTGCAGGGACAGGGATGTAGAGGGAGGGTGATCTTGTGATTACGGCACTGGATTGGGATTCAGGAAAGCTGGGTTCATTCCCAGCTCTTACATGAATTCCCTATGCAACCTTCAGTGAGTCACTTAACCTCTGTGCCTCAGTTTCCCACCAGTATAACAGCAATAAAAATCCTTCCTTCCTCTCTCTTGACTGCTCAGACTGTAAGCTCTTTGGGGCAGCGGCTGTCTCGCCCTAGGAGGTTGTGTGACACCCAGCACATTGTCCTCTTAACCTCAGCTCGGACTTCCAGGCAAGCACTACAGCAAATGATAACAGAAGAAACAATCTTGCTGGGTAAACCACAATACTTGAGGGCAGACTAGGAAAACTACAATGTAAAAGTAACAGATTCCCTTGCCCTTCCAAAGAGACTCTGTGGCTGCGTCTAGACTGGCAAGTTTTTGCGCAAAAGCAGTTGCTTTTGCGCAAAAACTTGCCAGCTGTCTACACTGGCCGCTTGAATTTGCGCAAGAGCACTGACTTTGTAATGTACAAAATCAGTGCTTCTTGCACAAATACAATGACGCTCGGGCAAAAGCCCTCTTGCGCAAATGCTTTTGCGCAAGAGGCCAGTGTAGACAACCCAGAATTGTTTTTGCAAAAAGCCCGATGGCTAAAATGGCGATCGGGCTTTTTGTAAAGCTGCCTAGATTGGCCATGGATGCTTTTGCGCAAAAGCATCTGTGCCAATCTAGACGCTCTTTTCCGCAAATGCTTTTAACGGAAAAACTTTTCCGTTAAAAGCATTTGTGGAAAATCATGCCAGTCTAGACGCAGCCTGTGTGTATGTGTAAGTAATTATTCCTTTTCTTTCCTTTAAACTGCTACAATCTTATCTTTCCATTTCCTTACCTATGACAGAAGTGGGAACTCCATCCCCCACCCCATATTTGGGAGATGAACAAAACACCAGAGTAATGTAAGGTGATTGCAGCTCAGCTACAGTTGGAAGGCAAGACCAGTGACTCCTAATACACACAAAGGCTCAGGTTTAAATTGAAGAATCAGTGATTTCAAGCTTGCAACTGAATGACTCAGTTGCTTCCTGTCAGCTCAACTGCCGCTTATTTCACAGCTGCAGCACTAGCTTATCAGAAGAAGTGAGACACCCTAGGTAGTTGTCCTGGAGACGTGCTCTGTACAAGCTCCAGGTTTTGTTTCAGGCAGATGTGTCACTAAACTCTGTAGCTAAAGGGGAAGTGAAGTGGAAGAGCTTGATTCTGATTCTGCTCATCTCATTTTTACACCTCTCCCCCCCCATCCCCCACTGACTTCACTGACATTACTCCAATGCACATCAGTGAAAAACCCCAACCCAATTCCTACTGAAGTCAAATGGAGTCTTTCCCATTAGCTCAAATGAGAGTTGCACAGGACCTTCAGTAAGATCAGACTCAAGGCCATAGTTTGGTTGTACTCTTGAGTTTCATTTTGTTTTTCTATGGCCACTAAATTTTGCTTCAGCATTTTACCTTTACAAGTTCAGAATCACCATTCCGCAAGCTGCATCTACATAACGTAGCTGGCAAAATAATTATTTATGTGTACCCCACTGGTGAGTATGTGTTACAGGGTCCCGTTGGTAACAGTCCTCAGAGGACACAAATTCTTAAAGTCCCCGCTACAGAGCATGGGTTCTTTAGCTTGAACTGTAATAGCTCATGTTTTTGTAATAGCTCATTATTTATTCCCTCGGGAGGCCCCTGGTTCAATCCCGGATGTGTTGGCCAAGATGGCATCTGTCACATCTGCACCAGTCAGGGATCAGGGCGCCACTGGCACTGTACAGACACATAAGAAGGAGATAATTCCTGACTGAAAGACATCATGAGCCCCAGTGCTGCACCACCAAAGCCAGTGGAGGATATACCAGACTAGCTCCTTTGATAAGAAAAGTCAGTGGAATCATCATTTTCCTCACCATGCAGCAACAGCAGCTGTTGGGTTCAATTTGTGATTTCTGCCTTGGCCAAATTGGTTCTGTTCTTAGTGCAGCTGGTTGAATTACTGGAAAAAAAATGCATCCATGAATTATTATTCACTCAAAAAAACTCCACAATATTTACCTCACATTTTCAAATGTTTCAGTAGTTCTAACACATATTTCAACAAATAAATAGCCTCTAGTGGGTCAAGACTTCCCCAAACTGGGAAATAACATGCACTGGGCCATGGCCCCATCACTTTTGTATAAGGGTGAGCACAGGTGGAGAGAGGGGGCAGAGTCTTGGTGAGAAAAGGTGGAGAGAAGCAAGAGAAGCAGGGCCTCAGGAAAGGGGAGTGGAGAGACAGGGCCATGGGTTGGGTGCCCATGCCGCCCCCTTCCCCTTTTAGGGAGTTTCCGATGTCCCTGCTTTGAGCTTGTTTTGGTAGCCCTGTAACACCCAGAGGCTGGAGGGAGATAATCACTTACCGTAAGGAAAAGAGACTCCATTTGGTGCCTGGTCAGACTCATTTTTCAAGGTGTAGACAAGCAGATCTGGCTTGGTGAGCAGACAAATCCCACCCTCAGTACTCACACCACACGAGGGGAGACTCAGAGAACTAACAGTAGTTTGTATGGAACTCGCCTGTCATTGACATGGACACAAACGAGACCCTGCTGAGCAGTATCGCACATTTTTATGATACCTCAGCTTAAAGAAAATCCAGTTACCATCACAGATTTCTGAGCGAGTGGGGGTGGGGAAATCGATAAAACATGTGTTTGTCGGTAGGGACATCTTACCTCAGACTAATTCATCATTTTCCATCTACCCCGCTGGGCCAGGGCTGCAGGTCATCATCTGAGGCCTCCAATCTACCATATTTTCACAAGTGATCAAAGGGCTGGGGCTTCATAAGCTTTCCCGGCTGGAATTACCAACCAGCCAGAACACACGACACTGTCTGCTTGAGAGCTGTTGTCTTCCATCCCTTTGCAGTGTGTTCTTATAATTCCTAGGACAGAACACCACAAGGCTGGGAAGATTACAAGTGAAGTGCATCATTTTTAAAGAAAAAGGAGGATGCCAATCTTCTTGGAACACAGACATGAAACATTAGAAAAAGACAGAACATACCATAACATTGCTATATAAATCCATAGTTTGCCCACCCTTTGAATGCATGCAGTTCTGGTTGCCCCATCTCAAAAAAGATAAATTAGAATTGGAATAAGTACCAAGAAGGGCACCAAAAATGATGAGGGGGTACTGAACAGCCTTCATTAAAGGAGACACTAAAAAGACCAGAGCTGGTCATCTTGGAAAAGAGATGAGTATGGGGGGGACATGATAGAAATCTACAAAATCATGAATGGTGTTGGAGAAAGTGAACAGGGAAGTGTTATTTACCCTTTCACAAAACACTAGCACCAGAGGTCATCTAATGGAATTAATAAACAGTATGTTTAAAACAAAAAAAGTATTTCTTCATTCAATGCACTGTCAACCTGTGGAATTCCTTGCCAGGGGATGTTGTAAAAACCAATTGCATAACCAAATGAATTTGATAAATCTGTGGATATGTCCATCAATGGCTCAGAGCCAAGATAGTTAGGGATACAGTCCCATGCCTTGGTTCTTCCTAAGCCTCTGACTGCTAGAAGTTGAGACTGGGATGAATCACTTGATAATTGTACTGTTGGGTTCATTTTTCTGGAGAACTTGGCTATGCCCACTGTTGGAAGGCAGGAAACAGAACTACATGAACCACTGGTCTGACCCAGGATGGCTGTTCTAATATTCACAATTCTTATGTAAAGAAACAATTTGGTACCTCACAATCATGCCCCCAAAAGCTCGTAGCAACATGGCCAGATTATGAGTATAGAAACTGACATATGATCCCTTGCCTGCAACAGAGTCAACGTGGATGGAACCTTCACCACATGGACTTTTTGTGTGGGCACAAGGATCTGCCCCTGAATGTTAGATCACGGCCTAGAAGATCTTGGTGCCCAGTGCAGCTATGGCATATTTTACTAAAGGATCTTGCTGTTACCAGCTACTCCTTTGCAAATGTTCCACTGACCTCAGTTATTTTTAGTCATTACTAAAATTACTCCAATTACTCCAATTTATCTAATGTCAGAAATGTGAGAAAAAAAGTTATTGGCCATTTAGTTTTTGTTGTTCTTCGAGATTCATGGCATGTGTCCATTCCATTCTTAGTGCGTGCTTGCCTTGTGCACAGTTATCAGAGAATTTCCCTCCGTGCTCAAGTCCCCTTTGTTGTCTGATAAAGCTGCATGCTGGTATGAGAGTATGAAGCTGACACAGACCTCCTCAGCTCCATCATACTGGAGAGTGAGATAAAGAGGGGAAGGACAATGGGTCATAGAATGGACATGGGTAACGTATCTCCAAGAACAACAGCTACAGAAAGATAGGTAACAGTTTTCCCTCTCTGGGCGCTTGCACGTGTTCATTCCACTGTGACTTGTATGTGGACAAACATGATGGTGCATTCGGAGTCAACCTGACTAGATATTGAAGGATGGTGCCTGTCTGAACCTGGCACCATCCCTGAATGGATGGGAAATGGCATAATGAGAAGTAAAAGTGCACATTGACATCTGGGTCACTGCTTTGCAAAGATCTAAGATTGAATCATAGAATCACAGAGCTGGAAGAGACCTCAGGAGGTCATCAAGTCCAGCTCCCTGCCCAAGGCAGGACCAATCCCAACTAAATCAACCCAGCCAGGGCTTTGTGAAGCTGAGACTTAAAAACCTTTAGGGATGGAGAGTCCACCACCTCCCTAGGTAACCCATTTCAGTACTTCACCACCCTCCTAGTGAAATAGTTTTTCCTAATATCCAACCTACATTTCCCCCACTGCAACTTGAGACCATTGCTCCTTGTTCTGCCATCTGTCACTACTTGGAACGGCATCTCTCCATCCTCTTTGGAACCTCCTTTTAGGAAGTTGAAGGCTGTTATCAAATCCCCCCTCACTCTTCTCTTCTGCAGACTAAACAAACCCAAATCCCTCAGCCTCTCCTAATAGGTCATGTGCTCCAGCCCCCTAATCATTTTGGTTGCCCTCTGCTGGACCCTCTCCAATGCATCTACATCCTTTCTATAGTGGGGGGCCCAGAACTGGACACAATACTCCAGATGTGGCCTCACCAGAGCCGAATAAAGGGGAATAATCACTTCTCTAGATCTGCTGACAATGTTCCTCCTAATGCAACCTAATATTCCATTCGCCTTCTTGGCTACAAGGGCACGCCGTTGACTCATATCCAGCCCATATGGGGCTTCTCATCACTTGCCCCATAACCTCAGCCGTGCGGAACGCAATGCCATCCACAGCCTCAGAAACAACTCTGACATCGTAATCAAAGAGGCTGACAAAGGAGGTGCTGTTGTCATCATGAATAGGTCAGACTACCAAAAGGAGGCTGCCAGACAACTCTCCAATACCACATTCTATAGGCCACTTTCCTCAGATCCCACTGCGGAATACACTAAGAAACTGCACAGGACGCTCCCTATACAAGCACAGGAACAAATCTACACACACACACCCCTAGAGCTCCAACCAGGGTTATTCTATCTACTACCCAAGATCCATAAACCTGGAAATCCTGGACGCCCCATCATCTCGGGCATTGGCACTCTCACTGCAGGACTTTCTGGATATGTGGACTCTCTACTCAGACCCTACGCCACCAGCACCCCCAGCAATCCTGTCAGCAACCTCCAGGGACAACTGTGTGGAGGATCTAAAAGACTTAGTGCGGTCAAGGTAGAAAGCGTCTCACAATTCAGTGAATGAAGCCTCTCCTCATTCAGAAAGAATGTCAGCAAATAGAGTGCCCGGTTACCATGGAAATCAGGGATTACCTTAAAAAAAGAAATGTTGGGTGAGGATGGAAATAAATGTTGTCCTTGTAGAAAATTGTGCATGGGGCTTTGACACAAGGGCCGTCAACTTCCCCACACTTAACTGAATGGAGATGCCTATCTCCTAGAACTGGAAGGGACCTTTGAAAGGTCATCGAGTCCAGTCCCCTGCCTTCACAGCAGGACCAAGTACCATCCCTAACAGATTTTGTCCCAGATCCCTAAATGGCCTCCTCAAGGACTGAACTCACAATCCTGGGTTTAGTAAGCCACTGCTCAAACCCTCCCCAGAGGCTATGGGCATGGGTAGACATACCCATAGAGAATAGGTCCATCAATGGCTATGTCTACACTACAGCGTTATTTCGAAATAGCTTATTTGAGAAATAATGCATCTACACACAAAATGCATTTCGAAATAGAATTTTGCTATTTCGAAATAGCACGTCCACACTGATAGGATGCTGAATTGCATTTAAGGCTGGCTGGAACCAGTTCTGGCAGGGCATCAGGTCAGGAGTTAGCCTCAGGCAGCAGCCACACAAGGTATCTGAGACCTGTGCTTAAAAGGGACCCCCCCACCCCCGAACAGCCGGTTCTAAGGTTTCCCTGCTTGCTTGCCTACCTCGATGAGGGACAGCAAAGCATTTTTGTCTCTGCGTGCTCTGGTTGCCCTCACTCAGGACACCACAGCACTCTGCAGCATGGAGCCGGAGCAGCCCCTGGTCACTTTGGTGCTTCTCCTGGACATGTTGCTGCGAGCCTGGCAACACGTTCTGCAGGCACTAACAGTCTCCCTGGTGTGCCCCACTGGGGGCTTGTGCCTCATTCCTCCCTCACGTCCTGCCACTTACCTCTCCCTAACCCCCCTTCCTGCTGTACAATAAAAGACACGTGTTCATTACAACAAAGCCTCTTTATTGAACAAAACTTGGGTGGGGGGGAATGAAACTGAGGTGAGACTGGGGAAAGAAGTTGGGAGAGGGGAGGGTGGGAGAGGGGAGGGGGAAACCTGGGAGGAGGGAGCTGACAGGGGGAGGCAAGAGGAGGAAGGGGGAGGAGAAGCTCAGGGCTCAGGGTTGGGGGTCTTGCCAGCCCAACTGTCTCCCAGCACCATGGGTGCGGGGGCCTCAGCATCCCTGGGAGTGTGGGGAGGGTAAGGAGGAAGAAGCAGGAGTGGGAGAAAGAGTGGGAGGAGGAGCGGTAGCTGGGGAGGCAGCAGGGGCTGGAGCAGCAGGAGGCAGCAAGCTCTGCCCCAGGGTCGATGACCACCTGGGGGCACAGACCGTCCTGCCCCCCAGGATGAGGTCCACGGCATCAAAATAGGGGTAAGGGTTTGGGTCTGCCCCTGGTTGGGAGCTGTCCCCTGTGGCCCTGGCATATGCCTGCCGCAGCTCCTTTATTTTCATGCAAACCTCCTCCTGGGTTCGCATGTGACCTTTGGTGACCAGGCTGGCAGCCATCCGCCTGTAGACATGGGCGACAGGTTTGTATAATTTTTGGTGGTGCCCCATTAGCCACACCCGCTACCCCCCGTTAGCCATGGCCCCTGCCCCCCGTTAGCCACATCCCCCGTTAGTCACGCCTCTGGAGGTAACACACTTGGGGCAAGATGGACACATGACCAGAAGTAAAAGGTGTCATGTCACCCCTCTCAAAGCACTTTTCCCACCATCCTCCTACCAACAGGGATTAGTTTGGCCCCCACCAAACCCCCCACATGCAACTATCCTGCATTTGCATTAACCCAATGTGTGAGACATTAACTCGGGGGCAGAGAGGCTGTGGGAAGTGTTCCCTCTAAGGCTATGTCTACACTCGCTGCTTCTTGCGCAAGTACAGCCGTTCTTGTGCAAGAACCCACAGCGCAGCCACACTGCTCGCCTGCTCTTGCGCAAGGAAATTTACAGTAGGGCATGGTAAGAGAGGGCGTCTTGCGCAAGAGCTACGCTCTTTTCTAACAGGTGTAAGCTCTCTTGCGCAAAAGGGCAGTGTGGATGCTCGGCAGGGGTTTCTTGCGCAAGAAACCCCTATGGCTAAAATGGCCATCGGAGCTTTCTTGGGCAAGAGAGCGTCCGCACTGCCATGGATGCTCTTGTGCAAAAGCACAGCTCGCACATGGCAGTGTGGAGCAAGACGCCCTCTCTTACCACGCCATACTGTAAATTTCCCTGCGCAAGAGCAGGCGAGCAGTGTGGCTGCGCTGTGGGTTCTTGCACAAGAACGGCTGTACTTGCGCAAGAAACCGCTAGTGTAGACATAGCATAAGAGTTTCCTCCCATGAGCAGAATGAATTTTGTGTTGTGCACCAGTACTGAGTTCTTGTGGTATGCCTCCTGGGATGAGGTTTACCTGGGAGGTCGACAAATGCCTTTGATGTCGACCGCGGAGCATCCAGACTACCGCGCTGAGCCGACAAACAGCTGATCGGCTCAGCGCGGCAGCCATTTAAATTTAAATGAAGCGGCGATTATTTAAATCGCCGCTTCATTTTCCTATGCTGGGTAGCCTAATCTACATGCCTCTGTCGCCAGAGGCATGTAGTCTAGACGTACCCCAAGAGGCTATTAAGGGAAAGGCCTAAGGGAAGCACTTACATTAAGTATTGTGAGATCATTTCAATAACCATCACAGGCAGTCTGGAGGAATGGAAAGGAGTCGAAGGTGGCTCTTCCCTCTCATCCCAGCATGTAGTGTCATCGGACAGCAGAGGGGGCCCCAATCATCCCAACAGTTACTGCTGAGGGAAAGAAAGTTCTCCGATAACTATGCACAAGGCAAGCACCCACCAACTGTGGAATGGACATGTGCAAGCACTTGAAGAAGTGTGTTACATTTTTCCTCTGCAACGAGGCTCCTTCACTAATTAAAAATGACTATCATTCAACAGCTCCCCTGTCTCTTGCTTTCCAGAGAAAGCCTGCGACTTGTACCCTTTCAAATCCATTAAGCTTTCCACTTTTGGCCTCAGTGAGGGAGCTGGGAAATGCAATTCGACAGGTCAGACATCCATAGCTATTGTCAATTGTTATATCCCTCTGCAAGTTATTCCCACAAAGGCCTAGCTTTTAATACCTACGTGGGTGCTATGCAATGCAGCCTTGTTGCTTCAAATTACCTTGCCATGCTACTGACGCACAGAGGAGACCCATTTCTCACCTCAGGAGGCTCACCGGAAACTACCCTCGCCCCCTCTTTTCCTGCTGAGTTACAGTTAAAAAAAAATCTTGAGTCTCCCTCAGCCATCTGTCTCAATGAGCAACCAGAACCTCATGCATAAGGAAGCCACATGTGCATGTTAAGACAGAACATGTCATATTGTTTAGATGTGAGAGGCAAGTGACAATGTGGGACAACGCGGCATGAATCACTGCTCTGGCTGGGTGACACCTTACGGATGCACCATAATTCTCAGCTATTGCTGGTTACCTGGCGGGGTTTTCACTTTTCCCATCCTTCCCTTTTTATACAATCCAGTATTGCAGCTTCAGCTCCGCGTGTCTGTTTCCCAGAAAATATCCAAATGTCATGATAGTGCTCCAGCAACCGTGCTGAAGAAGAAAGTGAGCCACTTTGGCTATGTCTAGACTACATCCCTCTTTTGACAGAGGGATGTAAATTAGACACATCGAAATTACAAATGAAGCCGGGATTTGAATTTCCCATGCTTCGTTTGCATAATTGTGTCATGGTGTTTTTGGAAAACGCTATTTCAAAAGTGAAACCACGGTCTAGACACGGTTCTTTCGAAAAGCAAAGCTTTTTTTGAAAGACCCTGTAAACCTCGTGGATCAGTACCCAGTGGCTAAAGTACCTACCTTCGGAGCCAGAAGTCAAGGGTTCAAGCCCTGCCCTCAACCTCCCTGGCCCATGGTTTACAGGATCTTTAGAAAAAAGGTTTTCGAAAGAACCGCGTCTAGACTGCAGTTTCACTTTCAAAATAGCATTTTTTGAAAGAACGCCATGACACAATTATGCAAATGAAGCATGGGAAATTCAAATCCCGGCTTCATTTGCAATTTCGATGTGTCTAATTTACATCCCTCTGTCAAAAGAGGGATGTAGTTTAGACGTACTCTTTCTGTCTTATACATCTGCGTGACCGTATTGAAATCAACCTTATTGATCCCCCAGGCATATAGGGATGAAGAAGGTATTTAAGAGCTTTCCAAGCACGTCTAAACTACGTTTTTCTTTCGAAAGGAGATAGGCAAATTCGGTGCTAATTTGCATATCTTCTTCCGATCACTTTTTCGAAAGCATTTTTTTCTAAAGTGAAAGCAGTTTAGATGGGTTTTTTTCGAAAGAACCTCCCTTTTTTTAAATAAACCTTCTTCCTTAAATGAGGTGTACACGATCCTTTCAAGAAAGGGGGGTTCTTTTGAAAAAAGCCGTCTAAACAGCTTTCACTTTCGAAAAAAAACACTTTCGAAAAGCAATCGGAAGAAGATATGCAAATTAGCACTGAATTTGCAAATCTCCTTTTGAAAGAAAAACGTAGTTTAGACATGCCCCAAATGATGTCACTCTTAAGATAGGAAACATTAAAGGTGGATAGATTGAGAAGGGGGGGGGAGAGAGAGAGGGAGAGAGAGAGAGAGGCTCTTTCTTGAGGTGGAAGACTCTCAATCTCACTACTGTAGAAAGAAATATCTCATAAGAGGGCAACCAGCATAATATTATAAATCACAATAAAGAAGAGTGCCCATCTGGCACTAAACTGCAACAGGCCTTCTCTCGATGAATAACAGAGTACCTTACATTTAAATATCATCTTTCCTCCTGAAGGTTATTAATGAGCTTTATAAAAGGATGTGCATATGGATTTCCACCACTGAAATGCCTCCACATGGCATCCGTTTACTACCACCCAGCATGGCTACCTAGCTCTTTAAGAAAGAAACAAACACATTGTGTCCAAATTGCAGTTGCAGGGGGAAGGATGTAGGTAAGCACCATTATACTGAGGGGTTGTATTTTACTAAATGAAGTGGATGGTACCCTGGCTTTCAAAGCACTGCCTGCCACAATTTATTGGGAGGTTATGAACTTTGACCAAGAGTTTCAAAAGTGACTGATTTTCGAGGCCCAATTTGAGAAACCACAAAGGGGCCTGATTTTCAGAAAGCTCTGTGCATTTCCATAGAATCCTAGGGCTGGAAGAGACCTCAGGAGGTCATCTAGTCCAGCCCCCTGCCCAAAGCAGACCAATCCCAACTAAATCAACCCACCCAGGACTTTGTCAAGCCAGGACTTAAAAACCTCTAGGGATGGAGATTCCACCACCTCCCTAAGTAACCCATTCCTGGTACTTCACCACCCTCCTAGTGAAATGTTCCCCTTTTGAAAATTAGGTGCCTTTAAGATGTCACAAGATCACTGGTCACTTTTGAAAATCTGGGCCTTCGTTCTCTACTTGAGTAAGGGAAATCAAAACAGAAGTAGGGAACTTACTCAGGTTTGAGCAGACTAGCCCATCTTTGGTCATATTTCCTACAACTGCAATACTTAACACAGGGATAAAATCAGACAAAAGGAACCAGGCTCAATCAGGGAAACTTAGCCTCTGGCTGTTGATCACATTCCTTCATTTTTCACCAACCTCCCCCTTCTCATTTTGGTCATCCATCTAGGCAGCAGCACTCACAGGTGTTGACAAAGCTGCCAAGTGCAGCTTCAGTAGCTTTTAAGGTTCACCGAGGTCCACTAATTCTTCGGCAACCATGCCATGCTTTTAGAAATGATTGCAGAGTTCTGTAGTTCATAAAAATTCCAGGAATATTAGCTGAATAATATGTCTAGTCTGTCAGTGTCGGTCCATTACAGACCCCCAGCCAGGCATTTTAAATCCAGGACAATGAGAGAATATTATAAAGTCGCCAGGCCGCAAGTCTGGTTTTCTTTGAGAAAGAGGAAAATTAATAAGACAGTCCAGAGAATGGGAAGAATTCCAGGAGACAAAGCAAAAGAATGAAAAGAGATGGAAAGAAGCCAGCGAGGGACGGAGGGAGATTGATAAACTGTTCTGTAGAAAAACACATTGCTAACTTTGTTTACCATCTCATGGTACGAACACATGCGGCATTCATAGTCTTCGACACCTTGTAAACTCAGCAAAACTAATTTTGCAGCTGAGAAGTGCTTTCCCAGAAGTCTCCTCTTTCTTGCTTAACATGCATTTTCTACGGCTGACATGTCCCCTTTCAGAACAGCAGAATGTAAGATGGATTTTTTTTTTTTTTGGCCAGGCCAAATCGCCTGGACTTGTGCCTTTAACTAAAACTATGAGACTATAAATGACCCCATGTGCCCTGTAACACCATGCTGGGACAACGGCTCAGGAAGAAAGCTCACAACACCCCTGAGAGACAATTGTTACTGCCCATTTTACAGCTAGGGATGCTAAGATGGAGAGGGGTTAAGTGAGTTTCCCAAGGTCAAACAACAATCCAGTGGCAAAGCTCAGAACAGAATGAAGGAGTCTTAATTAGAAGACCCCCGGTCCAACCCCTAAACAACCCTCCCTCTTTTTTTTACCCTTCCTTCACCTCAACATAAGTTAAGGTGGTGGCATTCAAATGTTACAGCATATATCCCACAGGAATGGAATGCCTTCCATCCATTCCTACCAGTGTACCATGTCTTTAGGAGCACAGGTACAATGCGTGAAGGGCCTAATCCAAAGCCTGTAACACTTACAAGAGTCTGTCCACTGATTTCAGCAGATGTTGGATTGGGCACTAAATGCCAGTGTTGTCTTCAAGTCGTCATTGTCAAGTCCAAGTCGAGTCTCAAGTCACTACAATTCAAGTCTCAAGTCAAGTCTCGAGTTCCTAAAGTCACTTTCGAGTCAAGTCCCAAGTCGAGTCTCAAGTCTTAATTTAAAAAATGTCAAGTCACTTTTGTACAAGCCATCAATACTGGCATTTTCTGACAATTTTTTCACCAAGTCGATTTAACAAAATTAGCAAGTCTCAAGTAGAGTCTCAAGTCACAAACAATGAACCTGAGCTGAGTCTCAAGTCTAGTCACCTAGGCGACTTAAGTCGGACTCGAGTTCAAGTCGTGGGACTCGAGTCAACAACTCTGCTAAATGCTGCCACAAATAAATACCTGGCTTGCACAGGGAGCGGATGGCTTTCCCTGAATGAAATATCCACCCGCCCACCCACGTTATGTGTTATCATCATTGCTTGCTCTAATGCCTTCTTGTCTTAGACACCAGTGAGCTCTGAGGAATACATGACTGATGCAGATATTAAAAATAACTCCTTGTCTCTCCTCCCTGTCAGTGTAATAGTACCATGATTATTGATTAGTGGCAGCCAGGAGTAGGCCAGGCATGTAACTACTATTATTTATTGGTATTACAGTAGCATCCGGAAGCCCCAACACAGACCAGGGCCCCATGGCACTAGGGATTGCGCGAACATATGGTAATTGATCATTTCTGCTCTGCAGAGCTTGCCATTTAAATAGACAAGACAGACAGGGAAAGAGAGATGGGAAAGTGACTTGCCCAAGGTCTCACCGCAGGTCAATGGCAGAACCAGGATTAAAAGTCAACCTGGTGCCCTATTGGCTGGCTCAACCTGCCTCTTAGACAGTGCAGATCAAAAAGACACAGTCCCTGCCCCTAAGATTCTTCAAACAGTTGAATTTTGGACAATGACCAAACCACAGGGTGAGGATGGGGAGGGAAGACGGGGTTCGAACAATAAGATGCTGCTGCTACTCAGCTAAGGATAGTGCACAGTTAGGTCCAGCAGGGTTATTTTTTACTTCATGGCATGTGAAGACATCAGTGACTGGCCTGAATCTCTGCTCGCTCTCACAGGTGTGAATTAGGAGTAATTCCACGGGCAGCAGGTGTACACAAAGAACCAAGAGCCAGCCCCTCAGGCGGTGTGAATCAACACAACCCCACTGATGCCACAGAGCCTGGCCAATTCTCACCAGATGATGTCTTTGCCGACTCTCGCCCTGCAGTGTGGTGGTAGCAGACAAGCTTCAGTGTGGGCCCTGTGTCTGTGTGTGGATGAGGGGCCCATTATAATGCAGAGAGGATCCTGGTCTTTCAGACCAGCTCTTGCAAGGCAGAGGCAGCTGTGGGAGAAGCCAGCTTCAAAGCTGGCATCTGAGATGGAGCAAAAGAAGATAGAGGGAGGTGATGCAGCAAGAGACTAGGTTGGATGAGTGGGCAGCGATGGAGTTATGCAGGGGTATAACAGAGTGGGGCAACATTTTTCACACAAGATTTTAGTCAGACAATGCCTCCCCCTTTTTTTAATGTCCGCATTATTGAAACTCTCCCTTTTCCCTTCTATTGTTTGCTTAAAGTTTATCGTGATTGTTATTGAATTTGTGCATTTACCAAAAAAACCCTGCAACAGGGCACCCCCTCAGAGCGTCCTCTCCTGGCCTGGATGGTCCGGCAGGCACCTTGTCCTTGGTTCCCCTCTTTCCTCTAGAAACTCCAGGCAGGCTTCTCTCTCCTGGCCCGTAATACCCTCTTTAATGATCACAAGCCACTCAACAGGAAGCCTGTAACATTCAAATGAAAGTTTGTACAGTTCAAAGTCCAGATTTCAGGTCTATGTCTTTCCCTGCTCTTCATCAAGCCCCTCACCAGCCCAACTCTTTCCCCTGAGATCTTAAGGCCTTCTTATAGGAGCCTTCTCCAGGCCCCTGCTGAAATCTCTCTTTACTCAATGCCCAGGACCTTCTCTATATCTGAGTCCTGACTGAGTCACATGACCCATTTTCCCCACTTGTGGAGACAACACAGCTCTGTTACTGGCCAATCTGAGACCCATCTCCCTTTAAGGGTATGTCTACACTGCCCGAGTTACAACACGACCGAGGCCTGACTGCCATCACAGCGCTGTGACGTGGGCAGCGTAGTCACTATCACCGTGGGAGAACTCTCCCGGTGATAACTGCCCCATGAGGGATGATGGCTTTAATGTCAGGAGCCATAGGTGCTGTCTATACTTGTGCTTTTCAGTGCTAAAACTTTTATCACTCAGAGGGGATGTTTCTAGAATGCAGGAATTTGTCGGCAGAGGCAATGCAAATGAAGCGCTCATTAGCATTTCTCGCGCTGTTATTTGTATAGTCTCTTCTGATCCTTTTTGCGGAAGACGTTTTGGAAAAAAAAGCAGTGTAGACGGGGCTATTTTGCACAAAAAAACCCTTTCATGCAAGATCCTGTATAATTCCTTTTTCAAGGCATAAGGGATATTGCGCAAAAGGAGTTTTTTGCACAAAATGGCCCCATCTACACTGGTTTTTTTTGCGCAAAAACCTCTTCTACAAAAAGGATCGGAAGAGACTATGCAAATGGCAGCGCGAGATATGCTAAAGAGTGCTTCATTTGCATTGCCTCTGCCAACAAATTCCTGCAGTCTAGATGTAGCCTGAATGACTAAAATTTTAGTGCTGCAAGTGGCAGTGGAGACACAGCCTAAAGATTCAGCCATTATGTGACAGCCACCCCTCCCTGACACATTCTACTACAAAAAAAGTGTTTGGGGCAGCAACAAATTTTGAATACAACTTTGGTTAACAAAAATATGAGGGAAAGCGTGAGGAACACAGAAAGGGATGCATTACGAACCCTGCAAAACAGAAACACCTTCAAAAATGTTTCTGTGAAATCATTTTCCTTTTCTTCAGCTAGTTCTAGGACTTGGCAATCTAACAGCTCCCTGTGCTGAGTTGCCTCAAATCTCCTGGAGTCATGGGGTGTGCTCGACCTAGCAGGTTCAGGCCGTGAGGGTGAGAATTGTCATGGTCATCACTTTAGTGTAATTGCCTTCATGGGCCTCATTTCAGCAGGTGAAGGAAAGGCTGCTGTAAGCCATCATGCCGGCCAGTTTAAGGGGCCATTGTCAGCCTCCAGTTTCAGTTTATCCTCATCTCCTGCTGTTAAGAAAGTAAAATGATCCAGCGCTCTTCAAAGGAGAAAGATTAGCAGGCGCCATAAATGTCAGTTTCGGAGCATAACCTGGTCATGCGACCTCTGCCATGTACAACTTCCCTACAGGCTCCATCACCCGGCTCTTCTATTGAACCTCACATGGCTGATATATGTTTCAGAAGCAGCCAGTTTTCTGCTCTCCAGCTAGGTTCAGCTGCTGACTTCCTGACCCTTTTTGGTGACATGTTGAGAAACAAGACAAAGATCAGCCCGCAGCTTCTCCAATGAAAAGAAGACAAAGCAAGCCCTTGATTCCCGAGTCCCGGTCAATGAGGTCCATATGCAGTTTTGCAATGCTTAGCCATTCCCTCTTCCACCAGCAAGAGACCTGCAGCTGTGAGACAGAGGTAGCAATTCAACATCTGAAGAATTCTTGCACAAATAGAATCAGCTCAAACCTGAAGTGCTTGATATGATGATATGCGAGCTGGGTGACCCTTTGGGTATTAAGACAAACAAAAAAATCCACAAACCATGACCTCAGCTGGTGTAAGTCAGCAAAGCTCCATTGACTTCAATGCCATGGATGTCAATAGAGCTATGCTGATTTGGGGATGATTTGACCCATAGATTACAGCCATCGGTGTATGTTTTTGATAATGTCATCATAAAAACAAAACAACAGCCAGACTGGGTCAGACCAAAAGTCAATCTACCCAGTGTCCTGTCTTCCGACAGTGGTGCACCAGAGGGAATGAACAGACCAGTAATCATCAAGCGATCCCTCCCCTGTCACCCATTCCCAGCCTCTGACAAACAGAAGCTAGGGACACCATTCCTACCCATCTTGGCTAATAGCCATTGATGGACCTATCCTCCGTGAGTTTAGCTAGTTCTTTTTTTTTTTTTTTTAACCTTGTTAAAGTCCTGGTCTTTACACATCCTCTGGCAAGGAGTTCCACAGGTTGACTGTGCACTGCATGAAGAAATACTTCTTTTTGTTTGTTTTAAACCTGCTACTTATTAATTTCATTTGGTGACCCCTATGTTTGTGTTACATACAGATGTGCAATGGAAGATCCAATTATCATATCAAGGGCCCAGCAAGTGAACTAAGATGACTTGCCAGTTCTTAGAACTCAGAGAGATTAGGACAAGTTACTTACTCCTTCAACAATGGTTCCAGTGATAGAGAGGAACAATAAAAGCACTGCGAGGGGCCCAAAAGAGAGTCTTCTCCCAATGCAGGTGCAGCAAAGAACTAGTATGATTGGCCCTATGCAGCTCCCCTTACAAGCCCTAGCTTGGGGGGGGGGGGGACACCAAGCATAGAAGAGGGCATATCTGGAGCAGCCCCATAGCAGAGCTCACTATGCAGATTCTTGGCTCTGGTATAGGTGACAGACAGCTGTAAATCAAAACAACCCTTGGGATGAGGGTCTCCATCAGCCCGCAGACAGCTTAGAGTCCAGGCAGGACAAAGATGACTTAAAGACATTTTAGCCCCCCCATTCCTTTAGACTAGAGACAGAGCACAGAATCTGACCCACTGCATTTAAAACCAGGCTGACTTGCCACAGAAAGTGTAAAAAGTCTATAAAGAGGGGAGGTAATATTAGCTGTTCCCAGTAACCATGTAAACATGTGCCTAATATAAATTAACAGTCCACGTGTTCCTAATGTGCAGCATGGAGGCTGGCATACTTTTTCTTTTTAAGGCTGTAAGTCAAAATACAAATTTCCAGTCTTCCCAGAACTGACCTGATGGATCTGGGAAAGCATCCAAAGGCATCTGCCGCGTCAACAGTGGGCGAGGAAGGCAGTTTATGGGGAGCCTTTGGCATTTGGCTGGGCAGGATTTCGACCACATTGCTGGAATATCTGGGGGCAGGGCCAAGCGATCAAGGCTTATCCTGCTGGGGTGAGAACCTGGAACCAAGAATGGCAGTGGGGGAGGCAATGGCCTCACAAAAGGCTCTAAAACAATACATGCTGGGGTTGCGATTTAACGAGACAGTTGTTAAATGTGACTGGAATATGAATTGATTAGAAACACATTGGCGTCTAACCCTGCCACACAGACACAGCCAATGCCGTTAAGTTCAATATTAAAGAGTTTAAATAAATAATACGCACATGGCCCTGAACTTCCATGCAGAACACAGCACAAGCAGTCACCCCATAGACTGGGGATTTCAAAAGTCTCCCACATAGGCCATAGAGGGGCAATGGACAGGCTTAGGTCTAGGCCATTTGCACTCATCCTCAGCCTGAGGAGAAAATGGCTAATGGCTCTAACAGTCCCATCCCGCTCCCCCCAGCCACTCCAAGGACCCTGCTGAAAGATGGGGTGAAAGGAAAACACACCTTGCACAATCTTCTGAATTGCCAAGTCCTCCTGCCACTGGACCCTATGAGGCCATCGGGTAGGGACAGAATTGCCACCTTAGCACTTTTTTGGGAAGCCATGATTCTGGTCTCCCACACAAGGCTGCAATAAAAGGAGTTACTTCACTGAATGTCCTAGCAGATAAAGCACAAGTCTGGGTATTCACCTGTGTCCACTATAGACATCCAAATAACACTAGGGATCAGGACAATCAGCTCCTTATTTATGATGTCTAGAGAAAATACTGTGTACTTCATTTGAGTGACACATGCTGGAGGTCTCACCCTGCACTACTAAAATCCCCTTCAGATTTCTAAACACTACAGATGACAGTTACCTAACTCAAAAAATGTTGCAGCCAACACAGGGGGAAATCTTTATTAGATCTTGTCTGACAAGACAAAGAGGAACTGCTCACAGAACTAAAAATTCCTAGTAGCGTATGCGTAAGTAATCATGATCTGATTAGATTTATAATGAGCAAGCAGAATAAAGGCCAGACCATTAATATACAGGCCTGGGGCTTTAATAGGGCCAATTTCATAAAGCTGAAAAAAGAATACAAGCCAAATCAGCTGCAAGGAAGAATTTCATCACAAAAGTATGTGACTGGTCCTTGGGAATCATTGAAGAACACTAAAGAAAGAAAGCAGTGATGGTTAAAAAACTGACATAATTTAGAAGGGAAGAGAAGGCAGCTATAAAATATTTAACAATTGAAAGAAAGGGGAAGTTGATAGTAAGGAATAGAAGCCAGGACTTAGGAATTGTAGCAAATTTGTCAAGGATGAAAAGGGACAGTGTTATATCGTGTGTAGTTCCACAGTTGAAGAAATCAGTGGAAACACAGAGAGCTTGAGTAGTTGCAAGTGTCCATTTTATTGCATTACACAGAACAAACCGGAACCAGCCCAAACCGGCTAGGCTGACCCCTAGTGACTTAACTCAGTTACTATAACAACAAGATCTATATCTACAACCCAATACACAACAGACAGGAGAAGAAATCAATGGCCAGCAGATTAAAGAACAATATGAAGTAGTTTTTAAAAATGATTAAGAACTGATAGGACTCAAAAAGTATTGCAAATGGGAAATCTTCATTAGTGGGTCTCTTTCCAGTGGCATCCCACAGGGATCAGTTTATGGCCCTACACTAGTTAACATTTTTATCCATAAGCCTGGCAGAAAACAAACTCACGCCCTGAGAAAGTCTGGAGATGACAAAAAAATTAAGGGGGCTGGGAGTGGTAAATAATGAAGAGAAAAGGTCACAGATTCAGAGTGGTCTGGAGTACTTGGTAAACCAGTACAAGCCAACAATGTGCATTTTAATACGGCTAAATGTCAGTGTGTACTCCTAGCAACATAGAATATAGGTAGGGTTCCCAGGTAGCTTCAGAAAAAATACCAGACACACTTGATCGGGGCGGGGTGGGGGAGGGGAGAGCAGACCAGCCGGGAGGGGAGCGGGGCTGGATGGGAGGAGTGGGAGGACGGGAAGCAGGGCTGACAGGGGGAGCGGTGTCGGGGGCAGCAGGGCGGGCCGGGGGAGATCGGGGAGGGGAAGAATCAGCTGGCGGGGAGCGGGACTAACCCCAGGCACATGCAGATCCCAGGGCGCTGCCTGTCCCGCACACGATCCTGGTAAAGTACGAGTGAGTCCGGCTACGGCTCCACAACACACTTGTACAGCGCTCAGGAGCACAGACAGGGCTTCTCCTCCTCCCCAAGGCGTCACTCCTACATCAGACGCAACCAGAGGCTCCCAGCCACTCCCCCTGCCCACACCAGGCTTCCGTCAGGCGCCCAGCCGGAAAACCAGAAAATACCGGACATTGCACATGTCCAGTATTTTCTGAATTTTTTTTTTTTTTACCGGACAGAGGGCCCAAGAACCGGACTGTCCGGTTGAATACCGGACACCTGGCAACCCTAAATATAGGCCGTACCTACTGGGTGGGGGACTGTATCTTGGAAAGCAGTGACTCTGAAAGACATGGTGGATAATCAGCTGAATCTGAGCCCTCAGTGTGGTGCTGTGGCCAAAGGGGCTCTTTCAGTCTTCAGATGCACAAACTGAGGAATCTTAAATAGGAGTATAGTGGTTATTTTACATCTGTGTTTGGCACAGGTGCATCTGCTGATAAAATCTTGTGTCCAGTTCTGGTGCCCTCAATTCAAGAAGGATGTTGATAATTTGGAGAGGGTCCCAAGAAGACACAAGAGAATGGTTAAAATGTTAGAAAACTTGCCATGCTGTAATAGATTCAAGGAGCTCAATCTATTTAGCTTAACAAAAAGAAGGCTAAGGCTAAGGGGTGACAATCACTTGTAAGCACTTGCCAGTGGAACAAATATTGAACAATGGGCTTTTCAGCGTAGCACAGAAAGGTATAACATGATCCAATGGCTGGAAACTGAAGCTAGACAAATTCGGATTGGAAATAAGGCAAACATTTTTAAGACTGAAAGTAATCAACCACAGGGACAATGTACCAGGGGCGGGGTGGATTCTCCATTCCTGACAACTTTGAAACGGAGATTGGATGTTGTTCTAAAAACTCTGCTCTAGGCATTATTTTGGGGAAAGTTCTCTGGCCTGTGCTATATAGGAGGTCAGACTAGATCAGTGGTGAGCATGGACCACATGCGGCCCATCAGAGTTCTCCTAGGTTCAGCTCCACCTGTTGGCATTACATGAAGATCAGTGGCCTCTGACCAGAGAATGTGTCTGGTTCAACCAACCATTGATGGAACCAACCCTCACTAAACCCGACTAATAAATTTGGGTCAGTTAGACTAACCCTAATGACTAAGATCCGGAACACTGTGTCTTCAGCACTCACCTATTGCTCACTTGACTGTCCTCATTCTCCACTCATGAGAATTGTCTCAATTCTCAATTGTGACAACAATCGAAGAACTGAAGAAAGAACTTCATTTGCTTTCCTGAGTCCTGAAGTCCAGATCCCATGCCCAGCAAACCTGCTTCTCACCCTGTGCCTGCCCTTTGGTTCCTGGAGCATACTCTTACCTTGTCCTCTGCCACCAAGAATATGGTAGAGTGATTCCTTTCCTACTGTAGCCACCCTACTGTAATGCATATTTTGGGTTCTGACTTTATGCTGTTATTTATGTTGATAACCAGATTAGCTCAAGCTAGATTTGTTTTGTTGGGGTCCGCGTTAGTTAGGCTTGTGTTTATTAAATAAACCTGCTTGTTGCACCTTAAGATCCTGTCAGGTTGTCTGTGTTAACTAAACACTGGTGATTAGATATGGATGGGCAGAGAATCTGAGCTTTGACCCTTCTGCTACACTCACCCACACAAAACTGTGCAGAGACTTGTAATTCTTCTTTAAGGGGAAAACCCCCAAAATACCAACATTTTCTGGGAAAGGGGAAGACGTGGCATTCCTAACTCAGGGGCAGTGCACTGAGCAGGCTGCCTTGCTTCAGAGTTACAGGCACTGAGGGTACATCTACACAACAGGGCAAAAGTCGGAATAAGATACGCAACTTCAGCTACGTCAATTACACAGTAGGAAGTCAAAGGAAGAACACTCTTCCTTCGACTTCCCTTACTCCTCGTGAAACGAGGGTTACCATGAGTTGGAGTAAGAAGTCCTCCAGCTCGACATTATTCTGAAATAAAGGCTTATAGTGTAGACGTGCACTATATTATTTCGAAATAACGTCAGTTATTCCAAAATAACGCTGCTGCGTAGACATAGCCTGAAAGCCCTGGCTTCCAGGGAGCTTGGAATCTGGTGCTCCTGGACTTCTGCATCCTGATCAGCCCTCCTGGAGAGCCACGGATGAGCCCTGTTGGCTGCCAAAGAATTGGGATGACAATCGAGGGAAGGCAGACAGGTTCTGACTGGGTTTCATTGGAACACTGTCTACATTCCATAAGACCTTCGCTAAAATCAAACTGTCTGTGCAAAGCATTTCTATTTTGATGAATCGGCATCCTTCAATGGAAAACATTCAATCAGAGAATTTCCAGTCAGCTCTACCACAGAAATTGCCAGGTTCAGTAGGATGGATGAATCTGAGTCTAGAAGAAAGATCCCATATAAACATAAAATAGCCGGACAGAGGATTTAAAGATATAGTATTAGAGTGGGGCCTCAATTGGAACATTTATCCTGACTCTCACAAACATTGGAGACGGAGATAAAACAGGGCTTAGCATGGAACAAACCTTAGCTTTGGTTTCACAAAAACAAGAGAGAGAAGGGGGAGGGGCGGGAAGCAATGTTCAAAACTCCCTGAACTAAGTTCAGTGCTATTGCTTCTTTTAGTTTCTTATATTTTTTTCTGTAAGTCTCCAGTCCAGCAAAGCAATTAAGTACATGTGTAACTTTAAGCACATGACTTTTTCCTTGATTACTCATGCACTTAATGTTATACGCATACTCAATTGTTTAGCTGGTAGCACATTCAAAGTACTGTCACTACACAATTTCAGGAAAAATAACATAGCTACAGAAAGTTTATTAGGCTAATTGAATCCGGGTCTTATCCTGAGCTATCATACAGCTATTGCTTGCCAACTCCAAAACTGATGGAAACACATCACATGGCCTGGATGTTTGCAAACCCCTCCATCTGGAGGTCATTATTTCTAAACTGAGTTTATTTGAAGAAATTGTATTAAATTATTACATGTTATTTATATTTCATTAATCAAGGGGGAACGATAACAGAAAATGTGGAAATGGCAGAAGTGCTACATGACTTTTTTTTGTTTTGGTTTTCACCAAACAGATTAATAGCGATTGGACAGCTAACATAATGAATGCCAGTGAAAATGAGGTAGGATCAGAAGCTAAAATAGAGAAAGAATAAGTTAAAAATTACTTAGACAAATTAGATGGCTTCAAGTCAGCAGGATCTGCTGAAATGCATCCTAAAACACACAAGGAGCTGACTGAGGAGATATCTGAGCCATTAGAGATTATCTTTGAAAAGTCATGGGAGATGTGAGATATTCCAGGGGACTGGAACAGGAAAAATATAGTGCCCATCTATAAAAGGGGTAATAAGGACAACCTGGGGGATTACAGATTAATTTCAGTACCTGATAAGATAATGGAGCAAATAATTAAGTAATTAATTTGCAAATGTCTAGAAGATAATAAGGTGAAAAGAAACAGCATGGATTTGTCAAAAACGAATCATATCAAATCAACCTAACAGCTTTCTTTGAAAAGGTAACAATCCTTGTGGATAGGGAAAGTGGTAGATGTGAAATATCGTGACTTTAATAAGGCTTTTGATACTGTTTTTCATTACTTTTTTTTATAAACGAACTAGGGAAATACAACCTAAATGGAGCTACTCTAAGGTGGGTGCATAGATGGCGGGAAAACCATTCCAAGAGAGTAATTATGATCAGTGAGTCACAGTCAAACTGGAAGGGAATATCAAGTGGATCCTGCAGGGATCAGTTCTGGGTCTAGTTCTGTTCAATATCTAAGATGATAAAAATAATGGCAGAGAGTGTACCCCTTTAAAAGTTTGTGGACAAAGTACTTGCAAAGTTGCAAGTGCTTTGGAGGATAGGATTAAGATTCAAAATGATCTGCTCAAACTGGAGAAATACTCTGAAGTAATTAGGATGAAATTCAGTAAGGACAAATGCAAAGTACTCCATTTCCAAAGGAGCAATCGGTTGCAAACACACAAAATGAGAAATGACTGCTTAGAAGGAGTCCCACAGAAAGGGATTTGGGGGTCATAGTGCTAAATATGAGTCAACCGTGTGTCATTGTTACAAAAAAAGCAAACATTCTGGAATGCATTAGTAGGAGTGTTGCATGTAATACATGAGAAGTAATTCTTCTGTTTTACTCTGTGATGATTAAGCCTCAACTAGAGTATTGTAGCCATTTCTGGGTGCCATATTTCAGGGGAGAGGTGCACAAAAGATAGAAAATCCAGCAATAAAAATGATTAAAGGTCTAGAACACATACATCATGAGGGAAGATTGATAAAAATGATTTATTTAGTCTGTAGAAAAGACTGAGAGGGGACAAAACAGTTTTCAAGTACATAAAAAGGTTGTTACATGAAGGGGGGAGAAAAAATGTTCTCCTTAACCTCTGAGGATAAGGCAAGAAGCAATGGGCTTAAATTGCAGCAGGGGTGGTTTAGGTTAGACATTAGGAAAATCTGCCAAACTGTCAGGATGGTTAAGCACTGGACTAGTTGCCCAGGGACTTGTGGAATCTCCATCATTGAAGATTTTATAGAGCAGGTCAGACAAAAATCAGTCAGGGATGGTCTAGATAATACTTAGTGAATGCCATGCATGCAGGGGACTGGACTAAATGACCTGTTGAGAGCTCTTCTAGTCCTACAATTCTATGATTCTATGAAAGGAAAATGTTATACCATTTCTGAGAACCTCTCTTTGGGTAAAATATTAAAACAAATCCCAACCAGACTATCAGACAAAGTGTATGTCAACTAATTTTGTGTGCCTTGCTACAATGTGTGGTAGTTGGACATAATTTATTAAGCATTTGACTCTAAATAGAGTCATTTGTAACTGGCTGTCTTTTCTATCCTCAATTATTCTACACCTCACCTATCCAAATTGTGTCTAATTGCAGGGCAGATATGAGCCATATATGAAAACTCAAACAATAAAGCAATCAAGATTGCTTTAAGAAAACAAAACAAAACCAAAGAGTAAGATTGCCACTCTCCCTACCAAGATACATTTGCAATAACTGCCAAAGATCATGCAAATCTGATTGGACTGCTCAGTCACATGAGATATTGCAAACCATCTACATCACAGTTAGGGTTGTCAGATGGTTTCAACAAAAATACCAGACACACTTGACATTACATCAGAATCTACATTACATCTTATTTAGAAAATACCGGACATTTATATTTTCTCAATTTGTTTCCCGAACAGAAAGCTCAAATACTGGACTGTCTGGTTCAAACCCGGACACCTGGCAACCCTAATCACAGGCTGCAATTCCCACCATCTCTCGCAGATGAAAGTTGCCAGCAAGGATATTGTATAAGCCCTTCTTTCCCCTTCAGCTACCATTAGCTCATTTCTGTCTTCTTTTCACTGACCACATTTTTTTCAATGTTTGACTTTAGTTGACCAGTCAAGTCAATCAGCCAAACTAGAAAACTGAACTATTGTGGACAGCTGCTGCCAGCACATGCACTAGGTCAAAGCCCAGCACAGTTAGTAGTAGTAGTAGTAATGTTAATGCTAATGTTAATGTTAATAATAATAGTTATACTGGTTGGAAATGGGAAAACAATTTCACAAGTAGAGTCTACGTTTCCATTTTTAAGGGTCCAAAATTGACCCATTTCCATGATATTTACCAACTTTTCTTTTTAACTGAAAACCTGGTTATAAAAAAAAAACATGGGTTTGTGTAAAAATGTTACTAGTGATATCAAAATGATTTCAATAAAATGTTGGTTATAAACATCACAGAAAATTTTGTGAAAATAAATTGAAAGTTTTGATAATGTCAACCCTACAGCTATGTCAGAGAACCAGTCAAGACCATGTGGTTGCCAGCAAGATAATAGCTTTACCTACCATTTTCGCACTATCAAGAAGAAATTCTGCCCCTGAATGAAGCAGATCACTATCTATCTAATCTAATGTAGCCAACCCATTCTGTCTCCCCAACTCAGCAAAGCACTTAAGCATGTGTTTACAATTAAACCCACTTAAAGTTAAGCCTAAGTAATTTGCTGGATTAAGGGCAATATATTTATGCTACATCTGTCACCATGGCTACATCTACACTGCAGCGCTATTTCAGAATACTGGAGGTATCCCGAAATAGCTATTGAGTGTCTTGAGAGTGCCTGTTATTTCGAAATATAATGGGCTTGCTATTCCGATGTCCCTGTAAACTTCATTCCACGAGAAGCAAGGGATGTTTTGGAATAGCAATTTCTTTCAAAATAAGTGCTGTGTCGACAGCGCCAAATTTCAAATTTCAAAACAACATCGAAATAAGATACACAATTTGCGTAGCTTAATTTGTGTATCTTATTTCAACCTACTGTACAAGTGGAGAGGCACCCTATGTGCGATTTACAAAATGATGTAAATCCGAACGACGAGTCCCTACATAAGATGACGGATTGTTCATCAATGAATTAGGAATTATTTGTTATTTTCTGTTAACTAACAGAGTGCCCAAACCAAAGCCCCATGTCCAAGCCCCTTCTGAACTTTGGGAGCAGAGTTTTAAAATCCAGATCAAGATCTTGTTTCTTAGATTCTTAGTTCCGTAGATTCCTAGGCAGAAGTTGTTAACATCTGGTCTGACCTCCTGTACAAAACAAGCCATAGAACTTTCCTCAAACAATTCCTAGAGTATACCATGGGTCCATCTCCTCTGAACATTGGCTTTATTCCTTTCAACAGGAGCAAAGCAAACGTACTCACAGAGCAGGGGCAAAACCCTCAGCTATTCGTGCCATCACAGGGCTTTGGATTTCCCTTGCTGCTCTTTGGAGGAAAATAGTCCCAGCAAACCTGTCCTAACTTTTTCTGAGTGCTACCCACCTCCACACAAAAAACCTTCCATGCCTTGGCTTATAGCTTCCTCCTTAGACTCTTCCCCGATTTATGGTATTTTTGCACTTCTGAGCACCTGGAAAGTGTTTTTATCCCATTAATTTCAAGTTGGAAGTATCAATGTTCCCCAGAAGAAAAATAAATCACTTACACTGGGAAGACGTGACCCACACAACTGCCTCCCTTGTCTGAGACTCCTCTGACCTCCACTCTCTCTCTCCTCCTAGCATTCCCTTCCCTCGCTTCCATAAGGGATGTGGGGGGAGGAGAGTGATAAACAAACCACACAAGGGTAATGAACTTTTCATACTAAGATTAATGCGGCAGGTCTTTCTGTCTAGACTGCACTTGTCTGAGCACCTAAATAAAATTCCCTGCCACCAATGCACTTGCTGCTCCTGGGGGATAGCCTCTTTTGTACAAGCTGCACAGAGTGAGCTGCTGAAATCCTGGCTCTGGGCAGTTCCTTTATCCACCCTCCTCCAAACCAAGAACTCTTGTCTCCTGGAAGTCTGACAATGTTATGACAAGAGCTGCTTCTGTCCAGTACTTCCTGAAAATCAGGCCTCTGTAAGGGGCCTCCAAAATAGAATCACCCAAAACCAACAGTGAATCTGGCAAATCCTGGCTAATGCTCTGCTGTCCTCATGGGCTGATTCTTGGAATGATATCTGTCTTCCTCCTTGCATGCTCCTTGATCTCACAAACAGACCTGGACAAATCCCAGCTTGACAAAGCCCTGGCTGGGATGATTTAGTTGGGATTGGTCCTGCTTTTAGCAGGGGGTTGGACTCAAGGACCTCCTGAGGTCTCTTCCAACCCTATGATGCTATGAAATCCCTCAGAGCATTACAGAGTCTCTCCTGAATTCTGCAGCACCAGTTGATCTCTGTCAATGTCATCTATCAAAACAGATTCCTACTCTGTATTGGGGCCTTTCTGCTAAAGCTACTCGCTGATGTCTTGATGGTTAGGAGTTTGTGAAAAGTGAGGGCCTCAGGTTTCCCACCACCACCATGACTTGCTCAAACTTATGCCGGTGGTGAGCACAGAATGGCTAAATTAGATTAACTTTTCATTAAAGGAATAGTTTTGACATTTCTGCAATGTTTAGCTACTCTTTTTTTTTTTTTAAAGTTATCTTCATCTTGTGGCCTCAAGTCACAAAATGCAGATCTGGATCTAGGTTTTCAACAATACCCTTCTCTTCCCTTCCCTTCCCCCAGGAAATTTAATTTTGGGTCCGTCTCTGATTGATTGCATTATTTCATCTTTGCCATTCTCTGTGCCTCTGGGTTCTGTCTGGGACTGGAAATGCTGAAACAGTTTAACAAAGGCTGTATCTTCTGATATTTCCAGCCTAACTGTGAGCAACAAGCACTGGAAAACTTGCAAGAAGCATGTTCTCATGTGATTTCCAGCCAGATTGTGCAATGTCTGGATTCAGATTGTTTGAACAAACTGAGTAATCATCTTGTTTATCTGAAGTATATTAGCCACTAGAATATCTTGGCAAGCTGTGGAGTTCCAGACTGAATGTGGTCTCTGGCTAAACAAGGGAGACAAAAATGGAACTCAAGCTGTGTGGAAGCCTGACTGATTGTCTGGGGATATAGCTATTTTCCTTAAGTGGGGATGGGCTTACAGGACTACAGCCTTATGGGAGGTGTATGCTGGGACTTGGGGTTTCAGCCCTATGAGCAGGTAGTGGGTCTAGGGACTTCTGCTGTGTGGGAAAGGGGATCTTGGGGCTTCAGCCCCATGGGAGGTGCCTGCCAGGGCTCAGGGCTTCAGCAGAAGGGGGGATGGAGTCCTCTAACCCCAGCACCCTATTGCAAGCCCTGAGCGTCCCCTCTCCAGTCTGGTAGGTGGAGAAAGGGAAGGTGTAAGGGGGCTCCATGAGCCACAATTTAACTGTAAAAGAGCCACATGCAGCTTGCTAGCCATGGTCTGGCCACCCCTGGTCTATAAGTTCAGATTTTTTGAACAAGTTGAATAATCATCTTGTTTACCATATTCAGCCACTAGATATAGCTGTATATAAGCTATAAAGTTCTAGATTGGATGTGGAACCTGGTAAACAAGGAAGACAAAAGTGGAACTCGAGTTATGTAGAAGCCTGCTTGATTATCTGAAGATGTAGCTTATTTCCTTAATGTCTGTTTAAGATGGACTGTAATTCCATATATGATATCTGGAAAGAAAAGCTTCCCGCTGTTGTAATAACTGGAACTACAAGTTTACCTAATTTTGAATACAACTATAAAATAATGAGTGTAAATTCATAAGATGTCACAAACTATAACAACAAATATTGATGGGGAAAAGGTACAACAAAGAGACAAGAAGACTGAGTCAGTCTAAACAAAAAGGCCTCCTGATGTAACTCATGGACTTATATTAAACATATATTAAGATTATGCCTGGTAAGCAAGAATAATGTGGAACCAGAAATCAGTAAACCAATATTGATGCATTGAAAACCAGGCCTAGTTGGTGGACCAAATAGTGAGAGGGTAGGCCACTCTGCCATTTGCTCCCTTAAAGAAAAAGACTTTGGGGAGAAAAATTGGCTATGGGACCAAGCTCTACCATCAGGGCTGCTACCTCCACTATCTCATGAGAGCCCAGACCTTTGTCATTCTGATCTGGGAAGAGGTCCTGACCAGACCAAGGAAAAGAGAGGCACCAGATAGCATCACCACCACTATTTGCTCCAGCTCAATCCCAAATACCACCAGAGATGAAACAGGATGGACTTTGCCAAGAACAGTTCCAGCCCATCTAAATTAACTTCTTCTCCTGTCCCCCAGAAGGTGAGTTATTACCATCTGTGATACCATTTAAAAGACTGTAGACATTCTAAAAACTCCCTCTGGCCAAAAGGAAAAGGGCCAAGGGAAGTTGTCAAAATGAAAGCCTTATTCCATGCTTTACATTTCAAATATTTTAACTGTTTTTCCTTCTTTTCTTTATCTAGTATATATTTGAGAAAGTTTGTCTGTCTGTCTGTTCAAGATCCTAACGCTAAGAGATAAGACAACCAAATTTGGTACACAGCTTCCTCTTATCATCATTTAAAAGCAAGGGCAGGGTTTGGCTGTGCCAGGAAAATGGGATGTGCTTGGAATGGGACTGCTTCTCATAAAACCATACAGAAAAGAGACAGACTCATCAGGCAGGTGAAAGAGGCTGGCCGGGGGTCCTCCCTCCTCCAGGACTGCCTCAGCCCCAACCCTCCTATCCCTCAAGCATCCTTTAGGGAGGATAGAGGGCTGAAGCCCCCCTCCTCTGATTTGTACAGGGACATTGCTGGCTGTTCCCCTTTGTCATGGAGCAAGGAGAAAGAGCAAAGTTTGCTCCATTCCTCACTCTGGCTGGGGAGCACAGGGAGCAGGCAAACCTGGACAGGCCACAGCAGGGGGACATGCATCCCTCCCCCTTCCCCGGCTGTGTCCACTGGAGCTGCAGTGGACATGGAGAGATACTTATCACCTGGCCCCAAGCTGCTGAAGTGAGAGAGGTCTGGAGTAGTCCTTTCTCCCTGGGGCAGCCTGCATCCTGAGCCCCTCATCCCCAGCTCCATCCCAGAACAATGATTTAAATGAAGCATAGACATTTTCATTTTATTTTCCAAAAATCCCAAACATTAATTGAGATAAGGACCCGAGCAACATCAGGTAAATCTTCCAGTCTTTAATAAAAGACTTAAATCATTTTAATGGTGCCTTTGCCACAGTTCTAAGCAGACTGTGCTTTCTGTATGCTACACTCTGAACCCTGTTTAACACTCTTTCGTATTGGATTATGCTATGTTAACAGGAACAGGGCGATGTGTATTCCACCTAGTACAACTCTGCCTGACTTCGATTACAAATGAACCTGACCTTTAGTGGAAAGAGCTTCACTCAGCGCCTTGAATGCAGAAGTCTCATCTATCTTGGAATTTGGCAAGAAAGGGAGGGGTCAACCAGCAGAAAGGTAAAACCCTGAGTTTCTGGCACAGTAAAGAGACAGATTTAAAGCACAAGCTCAGAGAGTCAGGGGTTTTGCATCTCACTTGGTCACAATCCAACTGTGACTGAGTTGCCTGACTCCCTTGTGCTCAGCGTTCTCTCCATCTGTAAAATGGTGAGAACACTTGCCCTTTAAGGTATAGTGAAGCTAAATTCATGGTGCTGAGATTCTCAGAGGAGGTTATTCATGTACAAATATGAGCACTACATGGCAGGGAGCTGCAGGTCATTGGTGAGGAGCGTTTCAGGGCAATGTCAAAGGCAATTGTTGCAACGCCTAAGGGTTAGCTGTGCATGTCTCTCTCACATGGGAAGAATTGGTGATCGGTCATCTACAGAAATTCTAACAGCCTGGAAAAATATTTATCTGATATAGTAAGAATCTGTACTCTCATAACTCTAAATCTTACCATATATTTTAGAAATGTGTCTGTCTGTCCTTGTCCATCCATCCATCCATCCATCCGTGAGTCTCTGTTCAAGAACTCCTCCTAAACTATAAGACATGGGACCACTGAATTTACTATGCAGCTTCCTTTAATCATAATTTAAAGCAAGGACAGGGTTTGGTTGTGCCAGGACAATAGGATGATCCTGGAATTCAGCTGTTTCCCATACATGAAAAGGGAGGGGGTTACACTGCAGAATGACCAAAAGGGGGGCAGCAAGGGGCCAGAAATGGGGACCGGGACAGCTATAACCCCATTGTGCCAGCCTGGGGCAGGGTGAAGAAATGGACAGATATCTACTATATATTTCAGAGAGTTTGTCTGTCTGTCTGTTCCCAGCTGTGCCCGCTGAAGTTGCAGTGACCATAGAAAGGCACTTCTTGCCTGGCCCCAAGCTGCTGTGGTGAAAGGGGACTGGGGTTGTCCTCTCTCTCCCCAGGGCAGCCTGCATACTGAACCCTACCTCCACCCCACAGCAATGATTTAAATAAAGAAAACAAAATTATTTGAGTTAAGGACCCCAGGAACGCCAGGTAAAGCTTCTAGTACATATTATTGAGAGGAGAAAACAAGGGGAAAACCTGGCTGGCTTAGATGCTTGGTGATAGACTCAATAGCCTCTGATTATAAGGTTGCTGATTTGGCACTAGCCTAACACCTGGTCCTGAAAGTTGCCGGTGGCTGTTTGGTGCTCTTTGGTGGCTGTTTGGTGTGAAATGAACTGGTTGGGTGATTAGGTGTCCCCACACCACAGGAAACACCACAGATGGATTTTGCGGCAGTCTTAGCACAGAAGCCAAAGAGTGAGACTAAACTACTCTCTCCCCTGAGCTGGCCCCTTTGGAAAAGAGATGATGCATATGTAATGTAATGTTGTTTGTAATGATGCATATGTAATGTTGTTTGATTTTTGTTGGGGGCTGGACTCTATGACCTCCTGAGGTCTCTTCCAGCCCTAGGATTCTATGATTCTATATGGGTGCAGCTTGCCCTACCCACTGTTTTACTGCTCCTGTTCTGTAAACATAGGACTAGTCTCCAGCACTGTCAACCACTGTGTGACATCCAGTGACTCCTTCCTGGGGCAACAGGCACTGTAGAAAGTTTTCTCCCCATGTCCCCTATGATCTACACCCTGTCCCTGCTCTTCATTCTTTCCCCCTTGTAATCGCCTACAGTCTGGGCTCCTTCCCTTGCCTGAAGGAATCTTAATATTCCAGTGGACTCCACCTACCACCTAAGATTTAAATGGGCCATTCCCCTTTTGCAAGCAATTTAAAAAAATGGAAAATACTTTTATAAAATGTTTACTTATTACACAGGCAGAAGTCTCCTGTCTTTGTTAGTTTTACTATATGACCACATGACTGGGTTGGGGTTTTTTTTTTTTTTTTTCTTCCCATACCTTCTGTAAAGGCCTGTCAGAATGTCTGCTGTGTTCTCTGAGTCTGCCTTAAGAGCCTCTGTTGGAAAGTTGTCCAGATTTGGTAGCTTTCCACTTGTTAATTGATGGACTGCCCTCTCTGCTTCTACTCTAGTGGTAGGCCCTACATTAACGTTCAGATATTCTCCTTCTTCTGGGTCGGAAGGAGGGGTGAGGGTGAACCAGTAACTCCCCATTAAGCAGTTGACTAAAATACTGCCATCAGTACTTAATTGTTCTGATGTCTTTATTGTTAAATTACCCGCCTGCTTTGGGCTGGTTGATTGGTGTTTATTCTTCCTGACAACTGTATAGTGATGTTGTACAATGTTTTCCTGTAACATTGTGCTGTGGCGCTCTATACATCTGTTCCCATTTTGCCTATAAAATCCTGTTTGTCTTTCCTGTCATTTTTCTTGGCCACTTTGTTCTCTGCCACATCCTAGACCTCTTCCTTTCTTGTTCTGGCTTGATTTATTTTCGGTTTAATTTAATGTCTGTCTTCTGTTCTCCACCATGTATCCTCAGAAAACGGTTCACTGAGGGGTTTCACAGATTGTGGGGGAGGCTCCCTGTGTGCATTTCCATTTGCCTTCCACTGTTCCATCATCTTCATCCTCAAGCACCTGGGACCTGATTGCTGTTGCTGTTCTAAACTCTTGCTGTGGTGGAGTCTGTTTTAACTGGGGGATGCTGTAATGTGGGCATCTCTGTCCTACAGTCCTTATTCTCAATTTAGCTACCACTAGTGTATGGTCTTTTCCTGCATCTGCCTCATTCCTGCTATATACATCTTCTAAAGATCTTCCCCATTTGGACCAAATTGTAATGTGATCAGTTTAATTCCCTGTTCTGTGGCCTGGTGACCCCCAAATTGCCTTGTTAAAAGGGAAATAGTTCTTTCAGCGACCAGGTCATTCACTCCACCAAAATTAGCATTTCATCATTTGTGTTCGTTCTGATTGGCCTTAACAAAAGGTGCAGGGAGAAATGGTAAAACCGACAAAGGAGACTTCTGCCAGTGCAACAACTGGAGGGGCGCTATCCTACAGCAGTAGGTTTAAGACTATGGCAAGAACAAGCAGGGTTCAGACAAGTGAAAGCACACACAGATCAAACAGCAACTGCGTGAATCATCATAGAATCGTTGGATTGAATGGCAGTCAGCATGTTACAGGAATTTCACAGATTACCAAAAATCCTTCGACAAAGCGGACAAACAGTCTCACAGAAGTTGCAACTCCACGGCAGAACCCCCTAGAAATGTGTAAACGTTATTCAGAGCTTCTATGAAAATAAGACATGCCAAGGAATACATAACATGGGTGGCAGGTATCAAAGGCAGAGGGAGGCTTTGCCTCCTCCAACAGCCTATTGTGGCTGGGTCCATGCTCTGCACCCCAGGCCAGCTCCCTCGTGCTGTTCCCAGGAATCCTAGTGCTCTGGTCTAGATGGCCCATGCTGGCTGGAGCTGGCGGGCCTGCCTCCTGCAGAGAGTTAGCGTGGGTGGTGCGGGCGATCACACCACACTGCCTGGAGCACTGAGACCATGCTGCCCAGCCACCTGGACTGGAGCACCAGGTCTTAGGGGGCACAGCGACTGCGTTGCTCAGCCACCCAGGGCACCGGAACTGCAGTGGGTGTGCTCTGGGATCCTGCAGGGGGCAGGGGTTAGAAAGGAAGGAGGAAAAGAGGCAGAAGGGGAGGGGCGGGGCCTAGTGGTCACCAGCCACCCAGGCATAAGGATCAATTGACAAAACCTGTCAAGGTAACTACCGGGATCAGACAAGGATGTCTTATGTTGCCTATAACCTTCCTACTGGTAACTAATCAGGTAAAGAGAAAGACACCAGAGCAACCAACAGGCATACCATGGACTTTCACAAAGAAGCTCGAAGGCCTCAACTTCACAGACGAAATCTAGCAAGGAGTAGGGATGTGAAGGTTAACAAGTAAGCCTCACCCTTAACGGGTGAGGCTTATTGGTTCTGGTTAACCGGTGGGGGCTGGAGCAGTTCTGCAGCCCAGCTGGATCAGCCTCTGTCTGCGGTGGGGGGCCGTTCCAGGTCATTCCCCCTTTAATTGGTTAACCAGTTAAACAGTACGTTTACTAATTATCAATTAAATGGGATTTTACATCCCTTCCAAGGAGATATAGGTGCTAAAAAAATCTCCAATTTTATGCAGAGTTATTAGGGCTGAAAATCAACATGGAGAAAACTAAAACCATGGGAATCAACACACAAGAAACACCAATAATGCCTTCTGGGAGTGACACAGAAGAGGTCAGAGGCAATGCTATCAATATGCAAAGCAAGCAAAACAGAGTGGAACAGACAAAGGCATTAAAGTCAGTTTACTAAAAGTCAGATATGCCTTTGCAGCCCTAAAACTGATCTGGAGAAAGAGAAACCTTGCCCTTTAGTATTTAACACCACTCCAAAGTTTGTCTTACTATTCGGCACTGAAACTTGGAGACTTCTCAAGAGTTTACTCTCAAAACAGCTGCCTTAGATAAATCCTCAGTATCAGATGGGCCAGAAAAAATCCCCATTGCAGAGCTTTCAAGGACAATGAAACAGAAATTGATGGGACAGGAACAGGCTGGTAGTAGGAGGGAGGCAAAGGGAACAATTACCCCCAGGGTCCAGTGATTCAAAATGGTGGAATTAACCAAATTAGATCTTCTGAGAGCTCACATCACCACAGTTAGTCACATGGTTGAGTGACGCCCCTACTCTTCTAAGAAACACCAGGAGATTCTTGCTGACCACCAGTGGTAAGTACTTTGGTTTTATATGGCTCATCCAAGGATGCTATCGTGGGGCGGAGTGGCCGCCCACTGTCTCGGAAGGGGAAGAGCCCCTCCGCGAGCCCCAACTGTCTTCAGATGCAAAGGGAATGGCCAAGCATGCTTATCTTTACAGTTATGGGGTCTGATCCAAAGCCTATTCACCTGAATGGAGAGCCATAAAGAACAGCGGAACAGCCATATTGGGTGAGACCACAGGTCCACCTAACCCAGTATTGGTCTTCCAACCGTGGCCAAGGCCAATCCCATTGACTTTAAGGGCTTTGTATTAAACCGTTAGTTGCCATATCATTCTGAAAGGGATGGATGCCGGAAACACCATGGTAATTAACAGCAGGTAGGGCCAGGGAATATTTTTAAGGGTAGAATTTTCAGAAGATCTCCCTATTGACCTACCTCTGCCCCTACACACGTCAATGGCAAAACTCCCAATGACCTCATTGGATGGAGAATTAGGACCTAAATGAACAGAGCAAAGTGCATTATTTAAGCACATGAGGAGCATCTGTTTTCCAAAGTAGATGACGGTCTTTTGAAAATATGACTGACGGATTCCTTTCTATCATACCCAGAATGCTTTAAGCCCTGCCCTTAGGCATTTTTTTAATTTAGCAGATTAGAAGCTACTTCTACATGAGAGTTGAGCTCAGCCTGGGTAGGACCCACCATCTTTATTCAGGAGGTGTGGAAAAGGGATTTCTTCATATAAAAGCAGGGATTCTCCGATTTCCATAGTGCAAATCACAGTTTAATTGGACAGTGTGTCTCTTGGACACCTCAACCTGCCAATTCACAATTATGTGGACTCCCCTCTCTTCCCCCTTCTGACTGAGTAACTTATCCCAGAAGAAACCATAGCAGTTGCTCACACAGAAAAACATTAGGGAGGCATTGAGTTGTTATGTCTTATAATATGACCTAGCAGTTGGAAACAAGAGGAGAACCTGAACCAGGTGACTCACCACTTTTCCACCGACTACCAACAAGTGCTCTGTGGACCAACAGTGATCCCAGGGCCACAGTTTAAGACCCACTGATATGTAGTATGACAGGTCAAATACAGCTCCTTAGTGTGTACATTGATCTAAAAGCTCGATTATCTGACACTACGGCTATGTCTCGACTACACCTCTCTGTTGACAGAGATGTAGATTAGGCACGTCAAAATTGCTAATGAAGCAGGGATTTAAATATCCCGCACTTCATTAGCATAAACATGGCCACCACTTTTTTTTTTTTTTTTTTTTTTTAAACAGAGCTTTTTCAAAAACAAAAAAAGGCAGTCTAGACGGGGATCTATCGAAAAATAAACCCTTTTTTGAAAGATCCTGTATTCCTCAAAAAATGAGGTTTACAGGCTCTTTCAAAAAAGGGTTTATTTTTCGATAGATCCCTGTCTAGACTGACGTTTTTTTTCCGAAAAGTGGCAGCCATGTTTATGCTAATGAAGCGCAGGATATTTAAATCCCTGCTTCATTAGCAATTTCAACATGCCTAATCTACATCTCTCTGTTGACAGAGAGGTGTAGTCTAGACACAGCCTACCTGAAGGATTCACTCCACAAATGGTATTTACTGGTATGTCTAAGTAAATAGGGAGGATGGTGCATTGGCCTGTGGTCCAGAAGAGCTGGGATCAATTACTGGCTTGGTCACAGGCTCCTGGTTTCAGTTGGGCAACTCCCTTGATTTACCTTTAGTGCCACCATTCCCAAAGCAATACCTTCCGGGGTGTTGTGAGTGTAAAGTCCAGGAAGGAGTGCGAGGCCCTCAAATACGGTAGGAGGGCCGTGCAAGTAGGCATGGAAAGATTTGATTTTTGTTGCTAAATGTCGATTTCACCATACACAAGAAAACTGATGGAATATTTCCATCAATAATGATCACAATGTATAGTAAGGCAAAGTAAGAAAAATGCTGCTTGAGAATGAGTTAGTGTTTGATTTAAGGCTAATTACTTTGCCTGTTTGGACATGTGATGCAGACAATTTGTGCTTCAACTAGGATTGCCAGGTGTCCAGTTTTGAACCGGACAGTCCAGTATTTGAGCTTTCTGTTCGGGAAACAAATTGAGAAAATATAAATATCCGGTATTTTCTAAATAAGATTTAATGTAGATTGTGATGTAATGTCAAGTGTGTCTGGTATTTTTGTTGACACTATCTGGCAACCCCAGCTTCAACAGTTAGAAAGCTTTTGACTTTTTGAAGCTCAGCCTTTACTGTCATTAAATAATTACTATCAGAGCCCCCCAGAAGCTCCCACTACTCTGAAAATTAAAATCAATTAAAAACAATTAAAATGCTTAAAACCCATAATGTTGCACAACCGTAAGCACTGAAACTGATAAAAAAATAAATAAAAAAAAAGACTTAAACACCAATATCGTCCACCAAAACTGTAGAAAAAAATAAAATAAAAATCAAAAGCTGCCAGGCCTATATGTAAGTACCTAGCCACTGTGACAATAGCTATCTTTGTAAGCAGAACCTAATGGCTCAGTTCTAAAGGTACTGAGTACCCTTTAGCTGCCATTGAAATCAACATGAGTTGAGGGGAAGGAATCTCTCTATTCCTTATAGCAGGGATAGGAAACTAAGGGTTGGGAGCTCGATGTGGCCCTTGGCTTGCATGGATCTGGCCCCTGAGGCTCAGGGCTTTCCCGCAGCATTGACAAGATCACACTGGTGCTCCAGCCCCCTCCTCCTTCCCCCCGCTTTCCCCTTATGGGGCTGGAGCACACAAAATCTACTAGCCTAGACCCCCCTAGGCTCAGGTGTGGGAGAGGTATGTGGAGAATGTCTTTCTCCTTCTCAGTCGGGAGCCACATCAGTGAGGGATTGGGGATTTTTTTGTTTCTCACTTGTGTGCATCCTCCGACTGATTTTTCAGTTGGCCAGTGGCTCCCGATGCAAGAAAAGGTTCCCCATCCCTGCCTTATAGGGTGAGATCTTTTAGCCAGGAATGGCCTTCTAAGACGAGTAAGCCTTAGCCATTGTGGAATAACGACAGCAAAGACTTCACTGAGCAGACACGGGGCAAGGCCAGTCCATCTGTTTTCAAGGCGGTAGTATTTCTCCCCTCCCAAACCCCCATTGTAATGAAACAGTCTGTTCACCATACGTTGTTATGTTTTAATGAAAAAAAAAGGAATTCAGATTGTTATGTTTGGTGACCTAGAGCTAGCAACACATAACCCCAGCACTCCCATTGCAACCGTAAAGCGTTGATGTTAGTGTAACATTAGATGCCGAGGAAGCGATTCCTCACAAATATTATGATGGGGTTGTCATGTTGCGGTCCATGTGGAGTGATATACTGACTGATCAACAAACTGCCCTGCCAGGCCCCAGCGCTGTAAGACGACTCTCCTTCTCTCCGTGCAGTCTAAGCCAAGCCATTCCACACATGCCAGCGGGCTTCTTCAAAGGTCTTTGCGGGGTGTTGGGATGGATGTGTGAGAACAACAGACAGTTCTGTTCCAAGGATGTAATGACCCATTGCCTCTCACTCTAAATCAGGCAGGGAAAGAAAGCTATTTGGATCTACCCTGGCCTGACATGAAGCTGATATACTTCTGCCTAAGAAGGAGAATAAGGAAATAGGAGGGGGGTGTAAAAGGAGAGGAGGGTTAAATGACAGAGAGAAGTCCCAGCCAACAATTCTAAGCTCCTATTGGGTCCAAATGAAATTTCATTGCTCTTGTCCCTCCAAAGCTGGGACACCTGTTTTGAAGTTATTCATAGTCCAATCCTGCAAGAGGAGAGTCCAATATGCAGATCCCCCATTGAGGGACTAGAATGCAAACAACAAACAATAGCTCTTCCAGGATGGAGCCCTAAATATGTAGGCTCAATCAAATCCTTTTTATTGTTTCAGAATTTAGTGAAGGAAAAGACCTCTGAGGTCATCTAGTCCTCTCCACCCCCACATCCTCCCCATTCAAGATTTTCCCTTGCAGAGTATGATCTGCTTCTGTTATTTACGATCATTATGATTTGTGTTTCAGCAGCGCCAAGAAGCCCCAATCAAGATCAGGTGCCTCTAGATCAGAGACTGCAGTTACCAAGCAAACTTTTTCAGCTTTTCCTTCAGCTTGCAGTTAAGCCCTTTGCATCTAGCATGGCATGCCCCCACTGGGTTGGGCATGTGTGCCGAATGAGTGATGGGTGTATTCCAAAGGACATTCTCTATGGCAATCTGCCATCTGGAAAAAGACCCAAAGCTCACCACTGCCGGGAAGAACAAGGGAAAGTGTCCCTGAACTTTCAGACCTGGTGTAGCAAATGGGCCCTCAAGGGGAGTTTTGTGTCTGAGTACAGAGCACTAAGGAACAAAAAAAGGGAAGCACCAGCTATAGTTGTAAACAGCAGACCCATGACAAAGCTATGACAATCCTAGCTGAGAACCTGGTTCACAAGTTACCTCCAGTATCACAAAAACTCTCGCTACTCTATCAGGAATCTGCACCATATGCACAAAATATCTGCCAGGAAACTAACTGCGCACTGACATGAAGGCAGCCCTGTGGGGAGCATTCACATTCTTAACAGAGAAAGTATACATGTGCACATCCAAGAGTAGAAGGGGAGATTGGCCCTCGTTCTCCAGCTGGGAAAGCGCTGCCATTTTTAATGCACTCCTAGCCCTTAACAAGAAGTCTCTAGAAATCTGCTGTGCCAAGGCCTGAACACGCCAGCTCTTGCATTACATTAGCATTATTTTATGGTAAGGTCTAGAGGCCACCACAGACATTGGGCTCAGCAATGTACAAATACATAACAAGAGACCATTCCTACCCCAAAGAGCTTCCAATCTAAGTAGATGGAACAGTAGGGGGGTAGGAAAAAATAAAAGGCACAGAGGGATGAAGTGACTTCATGCTCAGCATCACATAATTAGAGCTTGGGGATAGGATCCAGGTCTCTATTTATCAGTGCCTAATGCACTGGCTATGCCGAGTTCTCCTTTATTACGCTGACAATTCTGTTCTCTCCCTGCCCCAGCCTTATTTAAGGCCTGACCCCCCTCTGCCCTTGAAGTCAACACAAAGACGCCAATTGACCTCAGTGGGAACTGAAATGGAGGCAAAGTCTTCTGTTTCCTTGAGTTGGGTTCTGACATGCCAATAAATGTTGCCCTGCCTGATCTCTGGCCTGTGTTAGCGAATCATAGACTCATAAGACTGGAGTCCTATGCACCTCAAGGCAGGACTAAGTATTATCTATTCTAGACCATTCCTGGTCAGGCGTTTGTCTAACCTGCTCTTAAAAATCTCCAATAATGTGGATTTCAGTTTCCTAGGGCAATTTTACAATGGTCCCATCTGACCTTAGAGTCTATGAGCTCAACAGCAGCAACAAGACCAAATGAAGTCTTTCCACCACATTTGGTCCTAAGGGTTGCCAGGTGTCCGGTTTTCGCCCAGACAGTCCAGTAAAAAAAACAGAAAATACCGGACATGTAAAATACCCAGATATTCTTCCCTTGCCGTGTCTGGGTGGGGGCAGGTGGAGCGTGGGGCTTTAAAGGCACAGTGACTTTTTTTTTTTTGCTCAACCAGTTTGGTTCCCCTGGGTTTTTGTTTTGCTTTGTTTTTGCTCAACCAATTTTTTCCCTGCCATGTTTAGTATTTTTTTTTTAAAAGTACCTGGCAACCCTATCTGTCCTGTATCAGCTTCATGGCTTCATTAATTTTTAGATCTTATTGTTCTATGCCATTTTTCTATCCAGAAGTCTTCCTCTATTTCTAGTTCTTTGTACTCTGTATGTATTGCCATGTGTGCCTTTCTGGGTCCATTTTTAACATATGTCCAAGTCATTGCAGCTGTCTGGCATGAATATTCTGTGACAGTTATTCCATGCTTTAGCCATTTTTATCACTTCATTGTTTATGTTCTGTAGTCTTGCGGGTTCTCAGTACTCCCTCGGCCAGTTCATTTCTGCAGTCAATACCTTTTGTTCACCAGCTTTCCTGATATACCAACATTTCAATCCACACAGCAGTACTGGCCTGTCAGAGGTCACACATATACTGATTTATTACTTTATCAAAATGTTGTTAGCCTTCCAGATTTTATAGACTTTTCTGAACATAGTAGCAGCTACTCTGATTCTTCTTTTTATGACATCTTTGCATGTCCCATTCTTCAGTACCAGTCCTCCATTGTTTAACTTGTTCTAGTTCTTTGTCTCCAACTTTGTTCTTGACCTCTTCCTCTTGTCTTCCAATTGCCATAATTTTTGTCATCCTCTGTGCTGATCTTCAGTTTGAATTTTCTGCTTTCCCAGTCTACCTTGTTCCTTATCGTCTATAGACCCTCCTTGGTCAGGGTCATGAGGTCAATATTGTCTATGGAATTAAGGTTATTCACTGTTCTGCCATATAACATGACTCCTCTCGGTGCTACAGCTGAGAGACCAGCTGTACAAGATAAACAGCAAGACAAACAGACCTGGGGTTAGCATGCATCCTTGTCTCACTTCCACAATCATCCTGAACCATTCCATCAGCATTTTTTACTGCCCTCGATTTGCTGTAATTTTTTTCTAGCAGTTTGATCAGTTTCTCAGAGATACCATACATTGTCAACACTCGCTATAGCCCTTTCTGCTGGATGCTAACCAAAGCCTGTATGAAGTCTGTAAAACTGTAGCAGATTCAGTTGTATTCTGTGTACGTCTCCAATAGATGTCTTATCACAGATAGCCCATCTCTTGTACTTTATCCTGGTCTAAAGCCAGCCTGATAACCTGCAGTTGATGCTTCCATGTACTGCTTTGTTCTCCTCGGCAACATCTTGGTGAATGCTTTCCCCAGCATGCTCACTAAGCCAACACCTCTGTAGTTTTTGCACTCACTCTTGTCTCCTTTTCTATAGACTGGTACTATTATCACTTGCCCCAGTTTGCTCAGCACTTGCTCTTGTTTGTTAACCTTCCTGAGCAGCTTGTGCATCTCCATGAGTTCCCCACTTGCCTGCAGCAGCTTGATGGTTTTGTGGTCACATCCTGGCACCTTTTTCATTTTCCAACTTTCTGTCAAGATCTTGACTTCTTCTAGCCCCTGGTCTACACTAGAGAGTTATTTCGAAATAACTCCCCTTATTTCAAAATAACAAGCGGACTGGCCACAATACCAAACCCGTTATTTCAAAATAAGGGGCTGGTTATTTCAAAATAATACCTCCTGCTTTCCACGAGGAATGACGCTTATTTCAAAATAGTTATTCGAAATAGCGGTAGTGTGGATACACCGTTGCTGCTATTTTGAAATAACTACTTCCCAGAAGTATCAGAGGAGTAACTGTGTTAGTCTGGATCTGCAAAAGTGACAAGGAGTTCTGTGGCACCTTATAGACTAACAGATGTATTGGAGCATAAGCTTTTGTTGGCAAAGACCCACTTCGTCAGATGCAGGTAAAAGAATAAACGGACACAAATCAGATATTAGGAATGGCAATATACAAAAACCTATAGGAGAACACTTCAATCTCCCTGGACACACAGTAGCAGCTTTAAAGGTAGCCATCCTGCAGCAAAAAAACTTCAAGACCAGACTTCAAAGAGAAACTGCTGAGCTACAGTTCATCTGCAAATTTGACACCATCACTTTAGGATTAAACAAAGACTGTGAATGGCTAGCCAACTACAAAAACAGTTTCTCCTCTCTAGGGGTATGTCTACACTACAGCACTAATTCAAACTAACTTAGTTCGAACTAAGCTAATTCGAATTAGTGCATCTAGACCTAAAAGCTAATTCGAATTAGTGCATCTAGACCTAAAAGCTAATTCGAATTAGTGCATCTAGACCTAAAAGCTAATTCGAATTAGTGTTTTGCTCTTTTGAACTAGCATGTCCACATTGAGTGGACCCTGAACCGAAGTTAAGGCTGGCCGGAACCAGTGCCGGCAGGGCATCAGGTTAGGACTTAGAGTGTGGAGCTGCTGCCCCAGGCTAGCCGAGGGCTGTGCTTAAAGGGACCCGACCCCCACCCCGGACAGACAGTTCTCAGTGTTCCCCGCTTGCTTGTCTACCTCGATGAGGGACAGCAAAGCAGTCCTGTCTTGGAGTGCCCTGAGTGCCCACACTCGGCACATCACAGCACTCGGCCATCAGCCCGGCTGCACTTGCAGGCTGCCATCCGGGGTCAATCGGGGCTGTCAGGATCCAGGAGGCCCTGCAGGAGAGCTTCCACCCTGAGGAGCCCGAAGAGCCACCCCAGTCCTCCCCATTGGGGGCTCGTGCCCCATTCCTCCTTCACCTCCTTCCACTTACCCTTCGCTAGCCCCCCTTCCTGATGTAAAAAATAAAGGACGCAAGTTCAAAAATAGAAACTCTCTTTATTTAACAAAACTGGGGGGGGGGGGAGGGATTAATCTCTGGGGAGACTGGGAAAAGGAGGTGGGAGAGGGGAAGAGAGAGGGTGGGAGAGGGGAGGTGGAAACCTGGGAGGAGGGAGCTGGAAGGGGAAAGCCAGGGGAAGAAGGAGGAGGGGAAGTATAAAACTATGGTATGCCATATCTTCAGTACTGTGTACAGATGTGGTCTCCTCACCTCAAAAAGATATTTTGGCCTTGGAAAGGGTTCAGAAAGGGCAACTACAATGATTAGGGGTTTGGAACAGGTCCCATATGAAGAGAGGCTAAAGAGACTGGGACTTTTCAGCTTAGAAAGAGGAGACTGAGGGGGGATATGATAGAGGTCTATAAAAGCATGAGTGGTGTGGAGAGGGTGAATAAAGAAAAGTTCTTCATTAGTTCCCATAATAGAAGGACTAGAAGACACCAAATGAAATGAATGGACAGCAGGTTTAACACTAATAAAAGAAAGTTCTTCTTCACACAGCACATAGTCAACCTGTGGAACTCCTTGCCACAGGAGGCTGTGAAGGCTAGAACTATAACAGAGTTTAAAGAGAAGTTAGATAAATTCATGGAGGTTGGGTCCATGGAGTGCTATTAGCCAGGGGGTAGGAATGGTGTCCCTGGCCTCTGTTTGTGGAAGGCTGGAGATGGATGGCACAAGACAAATCGCTTGATCATTGTCTTCGGTCCATCCCCTCCGGGATACCTGGTGTTGGCCGCTGTCGGCAGACAGGCTACTGGGCTAGATGGACCTTTGGTCTGACCCAGTCTGGCCATTCTTATGTTCTAAGCTCAGGGCTCAGGGTCGGGGGTCTCACTGGACCAACTTGATTTTCATGCAAACCTGCTCCTGGGTTCGCATGTGGCCTTTGGTGGCCAGGCTGGCAGCTATCCTGCCTAGATGGCCTCATTCCTGTGTGCCTAGTGCGGAGGTCGTGGACGTTGGAGGCCTCCCCCAAACCTCGATGAGGTCACGATCTCCGCACTAGACCAGGCGGCGCCCGCCTCTTGTGGCCCGGGCAGGCTCCTGGGAGCCGCCAGCCTGGTCCTGGGAAGGAGGAGGCTGGGTGGCAGCGGGTGGCTGGCTCGTGCCGTGCCAGGTGCAGGGTCTGCTGGCTGGGTGCTGGCAGGCTTGCAACTGGCACAAGCACCGTAGCCAGACCGTGCCTCTTTAAGGGCTCCGGGGCCGGGAGGGGGGCAGAAAAGTTTCCCTGGTTTGGCCCAGAGTGGCCACCAGGGAAAGTTGGGAAGGGCTAGCCTCCAACTAGTTTGAATTAAGTGGCTACACAGCCCTTAATTCAAACTACTTAATTCGAACTAGGCGTTAGTCCTCGTAGAATGAGGTTTACCTAGTTCGAATTAAGCGCTCCGCTTGTTCGAATTAAGTTCGAACTAGTGGTTTGTATGTGTAGCGCCTATGAAAGTTAATTTGAACTAACGGCTGTTAGTTCAAATTAACTTTGTAGTGTAGACATACCCTAGGTGTTTACACGTCCAGATCAGCTGCTAGAAGTGGGCCTCATCCTCCCTGACTGAATTAACCTTGTTATCTCTAGCCTTATTCTTGCCTGCATATGTATACCTGCCTCTGGACATTTCCACTACATGCATCTGATGAAGTGGGTCTTTGCCCACGAAAGCTTATGCGCCAATATATCTACTTCCCAGAGACATACAAAGTAATTACTCCCCAGTGCTTCCTGAGGCTGTAAGTCGAGGTAGCAAGTCCACCATTGAGGGAGCCTGCCTTGGACTAATTTCAAGGCTTCCCTGTAGTGTGGAATTCTATTTTAAAGTAGTTATTTTGGGAGTTATTATTTCAAAATAATTTCCGAAGAGGGCATGTCTACACTGGAGAGCTATTGTGAAATAACTCCTCTTATTTCAAAATAGCAAGGCAAGCGTCCATACTACCAAGCCAGTTCTTTCAAAAGAAGGGGCTTATTATTTCGAAATAATAACTCCTGCTTGCAAAGAGGAATAAGCTATTTTGAAATAGTTATTTTGGGAGTTATTTTGAAATAACTTATTTTGAAATAACCTGATAGTGTAGACATAGCCTAAGAGTCCTCATTTCTACTGGAAAGCTTCTTCAAGAGCATTTCATCACAACCCTGGTGACAGAAGAGGTGTGTTCAATGGGAAACAATATAACAGAGAGGGTAAGTGTAACACCATCTGTGGGTGGTTTGTACGCAGGACCTCTAATAGCTTAGTACAAGAGCTCAGCGCCCTGAGACTTCTCCACCACTTCCTTCTGTCCAGAGCACATAGGGTGAGCTGGCTGTTAGCAAAGGCTGTAGAGCAGACTCATTATTCCCTCTGCAAGTGGTCTTGGTACCACTAAAAGGAACAGAAGGTGTGTGGGTCACAGACTCCCTGTTTCAGATCCACAAAGGTATTTAGGCACCTATATTCCATGGATTTCAGTGAAAATTTGAAGTCTTCCTACCTTTCTGGATCTAGGCCTTTACTGTAAACTGTGGCTGGTCTGTAAATAAACTGGAGTGTAGATAACAAAAATGGGTGCAATTTGCTCCTCTCATTACTTTGCTGCAAGTTGTTGCATGCACATCTTTATTCTGGAATCAGCGTGCCCAATACTGATAGTACTCATGACTTTTTTTGTGTGTGAACTTTTTTTGTGTGCTTGATAAATCAAACCAGAACACCTCCATTCTGAACCAGCAGTGACCGCACAAAGCCTTTCACTGCAATAACTAAAGATGTCAATTAAAACTGATTTATGTTGGTTCCAGTTTCTATAGGTCTGCACCATCTCAAACACGTCCCCAAGCTCAGCTGTTGTAAGCAGGGGCAGTTCCCATTGACTGAAAGGGCGGATTTGGTCCCTACAGAATTGAACTCAGTGTAAAGTATGCTCATTTTGTGTGCACAAATTAATGCAAGTAACATTACATTGTCATTTGCATCAGTCCCCTGACCAGCTCACATCCTATTAGCCCAATTCTCGTTTACACCAGTGTAAGTCAGAAACAACTCAACTGAAGGTATTATTATGGTGTAGCACAGGGGTGGACAAGATATGGCCCGTGGGCCAGATCTGACCTGTTCAATATTCGGGTCCGGCCCACCACAGTCCTCTGGACTGCCAATGACCTGCAGCCCAGCAGAACCCTCAGACAGGTTCCCAGCCTGCCATGCCTCTCCCTCCCCTAGAGCCCAGAGTCCAGCCCGAGAGGGAATAGCTCCACTATTTTTATCCTTGTGGCAGGATCCCAAGTCAGTTGACCAGGGCTCTGAGACTTGCTGCTGCAGGTTTTTGTTTTGCAGGGCAGACTTGTGACTTGGGCAACTGTGAAAATCCCTCTCCAGGCCAGGCTTTGAGAGCAATAGATGCAAGTACAGGGGCTAATGCCCATGTTGTGGTCTGGGGCTGGCACCCAGTTAGGCAGATGCTGCTATTAAAACAGGCTGCTGAATGGCCTTGACGACGCATCCAGCCATGCTAGCTAGGCAAAGAAATCCCGCTACAAGCAGTACCATGTATCTGTGTAGCCAGGTACTGTAGCTTGTACCTGAGGACAAGTCAAACAGGTGACTGAGCCTTTTTGTCAGGCTCTCTGCTGCCCCCTAGCACCTGCAACCAAGAATACAGTGTGCTAACTTTCTGAGCATTCACCACGATTCGTATTTGTCTCAACTATTTGGATGGATCACTCAATGGTTACCTCTTCTGTTCATTCCCTCTGAAGCACCTGGCATTGGCCATTGTCAGAAGATATAATATGGGGCTAGAAGATCTTTGGTCTGAGTCCGTATAATCATTTTTATGTTCTTATTTGTACTATATTTTTCATGTGATTTTCTCAGAGTTTCAGGGAGTGAAAGCAGACCCTGCAGATGCAAGAAGAATTAAAAGCACATCACATCTCTAAAAAATAAAACAAACGAGTGGTCCTGTGGCACTTTAGGGCATGTCTAGACTGCGTTTTTCTTTCGAAAGATATGCAAATTTGGCACGAATTTGCATATCTTCTTCCGATTGCTTTTTCAAAAGAGGTTTTTTCAAAAAAGCAAGCAGTCAAGACGTGGTTCTTTCAAAAAAAAAATCCTTTTTCAAAAGAACCCTTCTTCCTCAAAAAAATGAGGTTTACAGCGTTGTTTCGAATTTGCATATCTTCTTTCGAAAGAAGAACGTAGTCTAGAGGTGTCCTCTGAGATTAACCAAAATATATAGAATCATGACCCTTTCTTGGACAAAACCCACTTCGTGAGATGAATTGGAGTGGTTGAAAGCTCACGATTCGATATATTTTGGTTTGTCACTGAGGTGCCACAGGGCCGCTTGTCTGTAAAGTTACAGACTAACATGGCTACCTGTGACGGGGTGTGCATACTCTGCACTGGAGCAGGGGGTGTGAAAACCCTGTGGATGGAGGAAGCCCCGGCCCTTCAACCAGACTGGGCATGCTCCAAGTGCTGGAGCAGCATAAAAGGCAGGAGAGCAGTTCAGTCGGGGCTGGCCAGCGAAGGAGAAGCCAGAGCTCCCGAGCTGCAGCAGCCAACGACCCAGACAGCGGGAACTGGAGTCCCAGGAGATGGCCGCTACTCAACCCCTGCGGAGTCCCAGCTGCAAAGTGGGATGTTGACCCGCCAGAATTGGTAGGAAGTGACTCAAGGATGGTGTAGGAGTGGCTTCTCCCACTCAGGTATACTCGGTGTGTTTCGTCCAGATTCCCCGCCAAGGGAGTTGTAGCCCATTCTGCCGCTCACGGGCCCTGGGTTGGGACCTGGAGGAGCAGGCGCGGCTCGGGTCCTCCTATCAAGGCTTTGCCCCACCCTCTCTGACTCTGGCCACTAGGCCCTACTGCCCTGCAGTCAGGGCTACTTACTGACTCTTGCTGCCCTGAGACCAGGGCTGCTTACTGACTCTGGCCACTAGGCCATACTGCCCCGGAGCGAGGGCTGACCATGACAGACCCTGACCAGTAGACTGTACTGCCCTGAGAGAAGGGACAGCACTATTGACTTTAGACACTAAGCTCAACTACCCTCGATCGCAAGGAGACATTTATGGACTACAGAGACGGCCGACGACCCTGCGGCTAATCAGGCGGCATCCACACCCCTGAATATCTCCACCCTTGTGACGGGGTGTGCATACACTGCCACACTACCCCTCTGAGATTTATTGGCATCTCTGTTTCATGTCCATATAGAACACCTCATGAACGGATTATTAAAAATTAAATAAAACTTCATTCGTGAGAAGCATTAAACACCTGATCATTTCCCCTTCAGGCCTGCATGCAGCGATATCTCCACACGGCCATAGCCTGGCTCTAAAATGGGTGTGACTATTATCTTTTGTACTACAGCAGAGGAGAGGAAGACCAGTCCAGCAGTTAAGGTATGACCTGATACTTGGGTTCACATTAGGGTTGCAAGGAGTCCAGTTTTTGATTGGAATTCCCCATGGGAAGGGACGCTGGTGGCTCTGGTCAACACAGCCAGCTGGGCCATTAAAAGTACAGTAGGCAGCACAGTAACTAAGGCAGGCTACCTGTCCTGTTTCTGCATGGCTCCGAGAAGCAGCCACCAGGCTCCTGCGGCCCCCAGGTGGAGGAATGGTCAGGGAAGGCTCTGCATGCTGCCCCGCCCTGATTGGCCAGGAACCATGACCAATGGGAGCTGCAGGAGTCTCTATGGCCAACCATGCCCCTACGAGCCACAGGGATCTGGTGGCTGCTTCCTCAGAGCCATGGTAAGCGCTACTGGGAATCCACACTCTGAACCCCATCCTGCATCCCAACTGTCTGTCCCTCTGTCTCTCAGATACTCCAATCCTCTGTCCCAGCCCTGAGCCCCCTCCTAAACCTCAAAACCCTCATCCCCCACCCCATTCCAGAACCTGCACCCCCAGCTACAGCCCTCACTCCCTCCATCTCCCACCTCTTGCCCTAGCCCAGTGAAAGTGAAGGTGGGGGTGAATGCATGACAGTGGGGGAGGGGGAGGGAGAGGATGTATGATTAGCAAACTGCCAATCCTACTTCATGTTCCCACTTTGCCACAGACTTCCTGTGTGACCTTGGGCAACTCACTTAGACTCTGGGGTGGGTTGTCCACCTGTAAAATGGGCCTATACTTGAAATGGCTAGCAGTGTTAGGTATCAAGGCCACCTTGGAAACAGTCAATGGTGATAATTACAGTAGAGATTTAATTGTGATCAGGATTCCATCATGTTGTATTTCGCATATTCACGGAGCCAATCCCAAGGTAAAAGAGTTTACAATCTAAACAGGTAAAACAGATTATCCCAAGCACCTCTTTCCCCTGTATGACGGGAAAGCGCATCACTCTGCCAGGCATTGTTTCACACAGCTTTAGCAGAACCTTGTCTTTCCAGAGACACAGACGTTTTACACTCTCCTTGTCCCAACCTCCCTCCCCATAGCCCCATTGCTGCTAATCATTTTCATTACCCTTCTCCAGACGTTCACTTACTAACCAAGCTCCATAGTGAACTTATCCTCGCACCTCTCACTATTTGTCATGGTGACCTGGCGTACGCTGCTTGCTATTCATTTCTTTAAAATTCCGATTGCTACAGCCAAGGCTTTGTAGATGAGCAAATCCAGACAGTCCGCCCCTTCCCGGCTTTGGCATCCCAAGCTCTGCCTTTGCTCTTCACTCCCCTCTCTCCCACGCTGTCCCATTTGTTCCCGGATGGAGGAGGAGGAGGCAGGTGAGATTTGCGCTTTTTGTCTGCCGGATCCAATTCCCAAACGAGACCGTTTCAAAGCCGGCGGCTCGAGTGGTTAGCCAGTATTCAGAGCCTGGCAAGGATGTTTCTGTTAGGAGGAGAAATCAGTGAGGTGAGCCATGTATTTCTTTGGTGTAATCTTGTTTATTTACAAGGAACGTCACCAAATCTTGCTCCCCTGAACACAGTATAAAACAACAACAGCCAGTTTCCGTGTTCAGAAATCCCCACGTTCACCCCTCCAGCAAGCTCTGTGCCCAAGAACTTCCATCTCTCTGCTTCCTCTCAGGGTTCCACTCACTAGAGCCCTGGGCAGGACTATTTTTTTAAATTCTACTCCTACCCTGCCCTGCCACAGCACGCAGGATAATATAGCAATCGGAATGCAAATGTTTCTTGCATTTTGATCCATCCCTTTTCCACCCGCAAAAATCTGAGATCCCGTAAGAGACAGAAATTCCCCCATGCGGTTACAAAACTAAATAAATGAAACCCACAAAGGTTGGTTAAAATTATAAACTGAATTTAGAGACAGATTTTACCACTAAAAGAGGAAAACAAATCTTGCTCAAAACACTTAAAATGCTTTAACTCCTCTTATAATAGACATCAAATCTCATTCTCTCTCTCTCACTTAAATTTAAGTTTTAAAAGCTTTATGACACACTCCTAGAACCACGACCAGGAGTATTTTATCTGCTACCCAAGATCCATGAACCTGGACATCCTGGACAGTCCATCATCTCAGACATTGGCACTCTTACAAAGAGGACTATCTAATTATGTGGATTCTCTCCTCAGATCCTATGCTATCAGCTCTCCCAGCTAAATGGACACAAATTAGATATGAAGAATGACAACATACAAAAACCAGTAGAACACTTCAGTGTCCCCGGACACTCAGTAAGATTTAAAAATGGCCATCCTTCAACAAAAATCCTTCAAAACCAGACTACAAAGAGAAACTGCACAGCCACAATTCATTTGCAAACTTGACACTATTAATCTGGGTTTGAATAAGGATTGGGAAGGACTGGCTCATTACAAAAGCAAATTTCCCTCTCTGGGTATTCACATCTCCTCATCAACTGTTGGGAGTGGGCCACATCCACCCTGACTGAATTGGCTCCTTCGCACTGGTCCTCCACGTGATAAGGTAACTAACGCTCTTCTTTTCATGTGCTAGTATATTTATGGTGCCTCTGTCATTTCCGCTCCATGAATCACAAAAGCTTATGCTCAAAAAAAATCTGTGAGTCTTTAAGATGCCACAGGACTCCTCATTGTTTTTGCGGATACAGATTAACACAGCTACCCCTCTGATACATGAGCAAAATGGTGTCCTCTATACTCTACATGTGAGGACAAGGTGGGCAGAGGATGCCATTATGTAGAGCAAAATGGCCTCCTCTGTACAGGTAGGGGCCCCCACAGGAAAAACACTGCCACTGTGATGGCAAATCCCTGTTAATTTACCTGGGATAACTTTGCTCAGTACTTGTCCTGCAGCCTAATGACTTGGGCAGTAGCCTTTGATGTTTCCAGCTGTCTCTACCACAACAGAGGGGCTTGATTGCTCCTTCACTGAGCCTGTAAGGAAGATGCTTAGTACACGCATGGACTTTAACCAGTTCAGTGATTGTCTTCAGCTCATGCACTTGATGACAGCCATTAGCACCTTTCAGGATAACAATACTAAGGCCAGCTCTACATTAGACCTGGAAGGTTGGGTTAAGATACACATCTCCAGCTACACAAAATACGTAGCTGTTTACCTTAAGCCAAGCTTGGCACCATCTTCGCAGAAGTAGGCCGATGGGAGCAAATGCTCCAGTTGGCTTCCCCTTACTCCTTGTGACTGTGAGGAGTACCGGTGCCAACCAGAGCCGCCCTCCATGTTCAATTTAGCAGGTTTTAACTAGACCTGCTAAATCGGAACACCTGATGATTGATCTCTAGTGTGGCAAGTGAAGATGTGGCCTAACTGACTATAAAATATGGGCCTATTTCTTACTCACAAAGGGTATGTCTACACTACAGAGTTCTGTCGGAAAAACCGCCATTTTTCCGACAAAACTTGAGGAACGTCCACACTGCAATTGCATTCTTCCGCAAGAAAATCTAAAGAACAAGGGTTTTTTTCCAGCATTGGTAATCCTCATTCTACGAGGAAGAAGCCTTTTTGCAAAAGAGCTCTTTCGCAAAAAGGCATGTGTGGATGGGGAAGAGGGAGTTCTTTCAGAAGAAGAGGAAAGAGGAAAAAGCACAGGCGCCCTGGTGGCCATTCCATCTATTGCAATCACAGCTTACATGCGAGATAGTGTCCACATTGAATGGACGCTCTCTTTCAAAAAGGCAGATCGCTTTTTCGATGCACTTTTGCAGTGCAGATGCTCTCTTCCGAAAAAACTTCTTCCGAAAGAAGCCTGCAGTCTAGATGTACGCAAAGGGTGAAATTCACCCCTGTGCAAAGGCCCAGCAAGGTGTAGTCACAACTTAATACACAAGGCCTATGCAATGTTCAGCATGTAGGATGTAAGTGGGGCCTGATCTGTGCTGGTTCATGGCATGGGGTGAATTTACCCAGTTTCAGCTTCTCACTCAGCTAATCAATTGGACTCAGTGGCTCTATTGGCGAGAGAAAAGAATTTACACAATCAATCATTTTATTGCTCCAATCAAAGTTGTTAGGGACGCAGAATGCAGTTGCTTTACTGCGCACATCAGGGGGACAACTTGACTCAGACCCCTTGTGAAAGCAACGGCTCCACACCCCCATGGAAAATATGGAAAGCTTCCTTTATGTTAACACCACAGGCCCTCGCTAAGCCCAACTGTATGGCAGAATTCTGTGTGTAGAACTTTCGTTGATCGGTCCAATTAAACTAGAGCCTTTTGGAAATTCTTCTGTGTTCTTCTGTGGTAGAACACACTCGGCTGTGGGACAAGCACGCTGCAACCCAAGGAATGAGTAACATATAATGTATCTTTTATGTCTGGAATGGCAGCCGGCCTTTCTAATAATAATAATACAAAATCTGCTTAGTGACTTCATGCCAGCCCTCCCAGAGATAAGGTATATACAGGAAATTCTATGACACATTTGTACTGTTTACCCATTAAGTGCCCATATCCTGCCTCAGTTTACTTAAACGTCATTTGGTTCTATGTCTAAGATGCTGTGATCTATTTATACAATGAGTCATATAAACTCCACCATGTAAATAAAACCAAATTGGTTAATTCCTCCACCAACAATCTGCTCTGAAAACTGTGGGGGATGACCTTTGTGGGAAGGAATTAAAAGGGCCCAGGAAAAATTGGGATGGGAGGGGTTTTAACCAAAGCTTCTGGGCCAAATTTGACCATGCATAAGTTCAAATAATGTAAGTATTTCTAACTGTGGCAGAATGTCAGCCAAAGGGATTTGCATGTTAGCATCAAGAGCAGAATTTTGCCCCATGGGAATAAAGTTGTTATCTGTAGTTCAAGGGAAATAGTTTGTGTAAATTTACACTGCAGCTTTGGAAACCCAAATTGCAACAAAACTGCACTAGTTAATACCAGACTTGGAAAAGTGAAACTGACTATAACCAGGGTTTGAAACTAACCAGCCTGGTTTCACTAAGAAAAAAAAAAAGGAAACACAGCAAGTAAACAGTAAGGCTGTGTCTAGGGGTGTGTGTAGACTACAGGGTTTTTTCGGAAAAAGGGGCCTTTTTCGGAAAAACTTCACCTGTGTCTAGACTGCTGCCGCGTTCTTTCAAAATTAAATCAAAAGAACGTGGCAGCTTTTTTGACCACGGAAAACCTCATTTTACGAGGAAGAACGCCTTTTTTTTTGAAAATGCTCTTTCAAAAAAAGGCGTTCTTGAATGCAAACAGAGCTTTTTCGAAAGAGTGCATCCAGACTGCCTGGATGCTCTCTTTCAAAAAAGCGGCTTGCTTTTTCGAAAGAAGTGATTGCAGTCTAGATGCTCCCTTTCGAAAGAGGCTTCTAGTCTAGACGTAGCCTAGATTACATCCCTCTTTCGACAGCCATTTCGAAAGTAAAACTGCGGTCTAGACACGGTTCTTTCGAAAACAGCAGGCTTTTTCGAAAGATCCTGTACTCCTCAGGATCAGGAGGACAGGATCTTTCAAAAAAGACTGCCATTTTCGAAAGAACCGTGTCTAGACCGCGGGGAGTACAGGATCCTTCGAGAAAAAGCCTGCCATTTTCGAAAGAACTGCGTCTAAACCGCGGTTTAACTTTCAAAATGGCACTTTTTCAAAGAAGCGCCATGACGCGATTATGCAAATGAAGTGCAGGATATTTAAATCCCTGCTTCATTTGCAATTTCGAAGTGCCTAATTTACATCCCTCTGTTGAAAGAGGGATGTAATCTAGACAGCCTAAAACTGGTGAAAACTAGATTGGACTGTTGAAGTCATTTCAGGTTCAAATATCAAAGGTCTGACTAGTATCAGAATTTAGGATTCAAATGCTACTTTCATGGAGAGATTGTCCCTCTGAAAATTCATAGACGTGGAACCGGTATTAAATATTTCATAGTGGATACTAAATACTCATAGTGGATACTAAATGGCTCTTTCTGTCTTTGGAGTCACAAATGTACATGGTGCTTCACACACATCCCACCCCCAAAGAACTTACATTTTAGCACAGACAAGAGGAACACAGGGAAAAGCACAAGACAAAACATGGGACAGCAGCACATGGAAAAGAGCCAGAGGTAAGTGGTCCCCAAACTTTTTATCATGTCCTCCCCCCACCCACACGCACACACATTCATAATAGAATCTGTCTGCAGACACTCGGGAGCCAGTGCTGGCAGCAGGGCCGGAGTGCAGCCACGTGTGGGGCCAGGAGCACCCCTACAGTTGGCGAGTGGGGTCACAGTCAAGGTAGGGGTGCTGAGGCTGAGGTTAGAGCTGGGGTGGAGGCCTCTACCAGGAGCAGAGCTGTGGCCATGTCCCTGAGCAGGAGCAAAGCTGGGAGCAGAGCAAGGCTGGGTGGCACTCCCTCCCCCGTAGGGACTGGTCTGCCCCCCTCACCTCCATGACCTCCCAAACATTCCTGCACAGCCCCTAGAGGGGTATGCCCCACTGTTTGGAGACCACTGCTGTAGCGTGCAAAGAAATTATTCAGACAGGGCTTCATCCAAAGTCCTTTGAAATCAGTGGGAGTTTTCCCTTGTCTTCAGTGGGCTTTGAATTAGGGATGGTAAGAGGTGGCAGCAGCTCCTGTTGGCATGGGGGTCCCAACAGGAAGTTGGGACTTCCTGTGGCGAGGGGCTGCTGCCACAAAGTAGCCCCTGTCCGTGGAGGCAGCAGCGAGGGTGTGGGACAGGCAGCACCAAGGAGACGGTGCTGGGGGAACCAGCTTTGAAGCTCCCCACAGCACCAGCTCCTGCTTCTCCCCCTAACCCCCGCTGCTTCCGATACAGAGGCAGCGAGTGGGAGGGAATGCAAGTAGTCGACTCAACTACCCGATAAACCTAGGCTTATCGGGTAGTCGACTTGTGGACTACTCCCTTACATCCCTACTTGGCATATTTCTGGCTGCCATTGAAGTAAGCCATGATGACAAAGAAAAAGCTTTGTTTACAGTGGGAGGGATTTTGAAAACCCCACTCATTAATTGTTTGCCTCTGTTTCAGGCATAGCTCTACACTGACTGTCATGTTGTCTAATAACAAAATGCACTTCTGTGCAAAGAGCCGCAAAAAGACACCACTTACGTCCCACTTAAGCCCTATAGCGAGTGCTTAACACGGATCTAAGTGGCACACACACCCTTCGCTGCACGGGAGTGACTTTCACCCTTCATCTAGAAAGAGAAGGGCAGCAATAAGAGATATTTATGAGAGTGGAGAACTGCTGCAGGAATGGCTCGCTCCCTGCAGAGAAGCTTTGAAGGGAGAGGGCTGGAGGGAAGCATTAGCAATATTTCAGGCTGACTTGGATTCAACGAGAAGCCCTTGACATACTGAAAAGGGATTTGTAGCTGAAGGTGGAGCCAAGTGTCAATCTTCCCTTGGGGAGCAGTTGGGGAACGAACATAATTGCCACAAAAGTTTAACAATATATAGATCTATCTTTTCATTCACAAGCAAAAGGGACCCATTTGGAGAGGGGAACGCTTTAGGAAGCAGAAGAGTAAACACTGGGGTATTACAAAGCAGAGATAAATCCACCTCCAATGAGAAATGGAAACAAGATTGGAAACTTTCTAACTCCCAAATGCACTGACAGAATGCTTCATATTACAAGGGTAGGTGCTGGTGAGTGGATTAATGGGAAAACACTGGAAACAGTAGTATTAATCTCTCCTAATTACGCCACAGAGCTACTCGGAATTTCCTGTAACCTGATTTTGATTGGAGCAGGGAGGGATTGGAGGGCAAAAAAATGAATTTAAATTGTAATTATAATCTCTTCCATGGTATTTGCCTGGTAAATTAGACTGCAGGCACATTGTTTGATCATGTGTAGAACAGTAGGAGCTAGAGACCCAACTGAAATGAGACCCCACCCCCACTTGTGCTGGGTAACATACAAAGAGAGCCCCTGCCCCGAAGGGTTTGCAGCCTAAATAGACAAAGAGTGGATGGGGAAACAGAGGCCCGAGAGGGGTGAAATGACTTGTATAATGTCACGTGGCCAGTCAACAGTGTTGCAAATCAAGAGTCAGGCCTGAAAAAATTGTGAGATGACTTGGGGGCTACAGATTATACTGTGTTTTTTCACACCCCCTCTCCCCTCTTTTCTGCTTTAAATTTTGGAGTTTCTGTGGCTTTTGCTCCACTCATCTGAAGAAGTGGGCTATGCCCAGGAAAGTTCATGATACTCTCTATACATAGACAGAGAGACTGACTGACGGACTCTAAGGTACCACAGGGCCATTTGTTTTTTATGGGTGGTTTTTTTTTTGGGGGGGGGTGGGGTCAGCCTTGGTCTTTTAACTCCTGTTGATCCCTTCTGTGTGGGTGAGACAATTAGCATCACCCACTCACTCGGATTAATTGACTATGGTGATTTTGACCCCCCTGCTCCAGGAATTTTCCACCCAACATCTGCCCATTCCTTGCCCAGCAATTAATTCTGTGCCCCCGACTGCCTCATTCTGACCATCTCTGCTTCTCCTGCAGTTCTTCACCCCCTCCCCGCTGGTGAGATTGATATCAGCTCTTCCCTAGGGAAGGGCAGAGAGAGCTGCCTGCTACCTGCAGCAGCTCTGATAGGCTGCTCTTCTCCAGGAGGTGGGGCAGTGAAAAAGACAGCCAATCCAGGAGAGCGGGGAGGGAGGTTTTCCACTCAAGCAGGGCTAAAATCTACAAGGGGGCTGGAAGTCCTAATGCTAATGTCAGGCTGGTTCTGGATTGAACCCCAGCCAAACTCACAAAGGGGTCATGACACTCGGTCAATGATAGAGCCAGGAACAAGACCCAGGTCTCCTGACGCCCAGACCAGTGCGCTATCAGTTAGGCTACACTGTCTGTCCCCTGAAAGGTAGGGTTACCTTCCTTTCATAAATTCCAAAGCCAAAAAGGGACCATCGTGATCATCTGGTCTCATGTCCTATATAACAGGCCATAGATTTTCCCCAAAATAACTCCTAGAGCAGATGTTCTTCTACAGTATCCAATCTTGATTTTACAATTGCCAGCAATGGCGAATTCACCATCACCTATGGCAAATTGTTCCTCTGGTTAATTACCTTCACAGTTATTTCCAGCCGGTGCACTCACATCACAGGATGAGCAGCTATCCACATATTAGGACATTGGCAGTGTGGAAAAGTCAAAATTTGATTGCAAATCTTGTAATCAAAGAAATCTTGTCAGCTTTCAATTACATAACCCCCCAAAAGTGCAGCTCTAGCTCTCAAGATTGTGGAAAGGCTAAAGACTCAAAAACCAGACAACATTGCAAAAGATTCCAACGTTTATTCTAGTTTGGATACTTGGCACCAGCAATACTAAATGCTTCCTTCCATAATTTTCTGATGCCAAACTCTAGCAAGCACTTAACATACTTTCTTTTCCTTGTTCTTTATCCCTTGTATGCACATAATTATAGTGCCCATGAATTTTGCTAGAATGGCAGCTTGAGGGAGCATAGACCAGGACAGGCAGTGGCAATGCTACCTTATTTCCTTAGTCCTACTAAGTTGGACTGGAGGGAAAAGCTCAGTCAATTCCCTGAGTTCTCTCAGTATCCATGGATGCAAACATGGAGAGCTCGCAGCAGCTCACCCTGGGGTTTCCATTGGAAATGCGTCTAAGTAGGTGAGGAGGCGGTGTCCTCTGATGAGGCGCTCTGTGTTTCTCTTGGGCATTCATCAAGAAAAGTCAGCTTTGCCTCGTCAAGTAGATGAGTTCATGGGACTCTCTCAGTTCAAACCATTCAGACTGGTTCTACTCTGCGTCCTAGGGATTTTGACTGTGTCAAAGGCACAGACACCACAGTCACCCTCTCACCCCCGTCATGTCCCTTTGTTTTTCCATCGGGAATCATCTAAAGGCCCCAACATAGATCAGAGCTGCACAGAGCTAGGGCTTGTGCAAACACACAGTAATTGATCGTTTCTGCTTTTCAGTGTTTGCCATTTAAATAGACAAGACAGATGGGGAAATAGACATCCAGACAGAGGAAAGTGATTTGCCCAAGATCTCACAACAGATCAGTGGCAGAGCCAGGAATGGAAGTCAGATCTCATGAAGCCCAGCCTGGTGCCCTAGGGGCTGGGTCAGCCTGCCTCTTAGGCAATGGAGATCAAAAGACAGTCCCTGCCCTAAGATTCTTTCAACAGTTGAATTCTGGACAATGAACAAACCATAGGGTGAGGATGGGGAGGGAAGATGGGGTTTGAACAGCAAGATGCTGCTGCTACTCAGCTAAAAATAGTGTACAGCTAGGTCCAGCAGGATTATTTTTATTTAATGGCCTTTAAAGATATCAGTGACCAGCCTGAATCTCTGCTCGCTCTCATGAGTGTGAATCAAGAGTAATTGCATCGGAATCAGGTGTACACAAAGAACCATGAGCCAGCACCTCAGGTGGCAAGAATCAACATAACCCCACTGATGCCACAGAGCCTGGCCAATTCTCACCAGGTGGTGCCTTTGTCAGCTCTTTCCCTGTGGTACAATGGTAGTGCCATTTGTGCCTTTGAAAATCCTTCTCAAGGAACCTAGCTCTATATAGCTCTCATTATATAGGGGGCCATCTGTCTTCTCTAACCATAGGCATTTATTAGAGAGAACAACAACTGCAACAGCCCTCTATCTGGGTACACCTAGATTGCGGGGGGTTATCAGGATACCAGAAGTATCCCAAAAAAACTCCGCTGTGTCCAGGGAACACGTTTGCTCTTCCACTTTTTTTTTTTTGCAGAAGAACAGATGCGCTTTTTTGGAAGCCCTGTCTTCCTTGTTCCACGAGGAAGAAGGGATCTTCCGAAAGAGGGGGAGGGGTTCCGAAATTTGGCTCAGTGTAGATGGACCAAATTTTGAAAAAGCCTCTTCCGAAAAAAATGTGGAAAAAGGTACACAAATTGCGGAGTGCATTTTGTATACCTTTTTCCGAAAAAAGTTGTAGTCTAGACATAGCCTCAAATGGAGCATTTAGTTTGGGACTCAGCAAACCATAGGTTCTAGTCCCGGCTCTTCCACTGATCTGCTGGGTGAGTTGCTTCACTTCTCTGTGCTGCCATTTCCCATCACCATCTTTGTCTTGTCGATTTAGATTACAAGCTCTTCAGAGCAGGGACAGATTGCTAGACCCTATGCACACGTCTAGTGCTTAGCACAGCCAGGAATCTATCTTCTTTGGAACACAGAGGGTGCGTCTAAACTGCAGGCTTCTTTCGGAAGAAGCTTTTCCAGAAGAGATCTTCCCAAAAAACTTCTTCCGAAAGAGCGTCCATGCTGCCAAAGCGCATTGAAAAAGCGACCTGCTTTTTCGAAAGATAGCGTCCACACTGAATGGACGCTATCTCGCATTTAAGCTGTGATCACTATGGACCGAATGGCCACCAGGGCACCTGTGCATTTTCCTGGAGGCCTCTTCTTTCGAAAAAATTTCCTCTTCTGCGTCCACACACACCTTTTCCCAAAAGAGCTCTTTCGGAAAAGGCCTTCTTCCTCGTAGAATGAGGTTTACCAATGTTGGAAAAACCCCTGCATTCTCGTTCTTTCAAAAGAACGCAATAGCAGTGTGGACTAAGTGAAGTTTTTTTCAGAAAAATGGCAGTTTTTCTGAAAACAAAAAAAAACCCTGCAGTCTAGACGCAACAGAAGGGTGTGAGAAAGCTTGGAGGAGGGGTGCAGATTTGTTGGTGCTTAATAATATCCAACAATAAGTAGTAATAAAATTCACACACAAAAACCCTACACACTTCTCTTCAAAATAAAGCAATACATTAAAAAGCCTCCATAAAATTCCCTCTTTCCCAGAAGGGCTCACAGGAGTCACACATGACAGAGACACAGCACTGTTCAGACTGCTGATTAATTAGGTACTTAATGGGTGACTGCTTCGGACAATGTGCAGGGACAGCTAATAGAGTGAGCGGCACTGACCTACAGGCCAGAGACCAGACAGAACAAAACATACAAGTTGCTTTATGAAATTATTGAGATTGAAAATGCCTCGGCTGCAGCAGGTTCTTGTTTTAAACAGACCCAAGGTTTTAAGGATTAAGGGGGAAATGGTCCCTCTTTCCCAGGCCTGGTTTCTGCTTTTCAGTTCATTCCCCATCCGTTCCCAGCAACTCAATCTGCAGCCGAGGGAACTACAGCCATTGGGGGATATGTGTTGTTTAGGTTGCAGGCAAGGAACCGTAAGAAATCTGGTGCAGGGTTTTCATTCTGAATGTGTTCAGTGCCCAGCCCATTGGGGTTCTGGGCCACATCTGGAGCTTCTCAGTGCCACAGCAATACAAACAACATGAACAGGGTGGAACTGAGCAAAAGAGAAGTTATGACTGAATATGAGGAAACACGAAAGGCTGCGTGAGCAGGAGGCCAGAACTATTATGCTTATGAACAATATTACTGATCCTATGTGCCAATAGATGGCGCGCTTTGTATTAACAAATGCCACCCCACACCCTCACCCTGGACGTAGGATGGAAGTCCAATAATACCATGGTTTTAAACCAGGGCATGTACAGTTCTTGTGCAATGTTCCCTCTAATCTTTTTCATCCACATACGGATTTTTTTCCATGCATGTGCAGAATAAATTTTATGTGCACTGAGGCATGTACACCATCAGTAGAAACAAAACCTAGATGTGGGCACTCTGCTAATCAGCTGGGCGACATTTGAATCTCTCCTGAGCAGCCGCACAAAGGGCACAGCTTACGGGGCACACTGGTCCTGTGGGGGCACATCAACACCTCTAGATAGATGCCTAATTTTACAACAGGCTACATAAAAAGCACTGGCACAATTAGTACAAACTAGAAGTTCATACCATGACTTGTTTATACAGCTCTACATCATGTATCAGTGTTTCTCAACCTGGGGGGTCGCAGAATGGATTTACAGAGGTCACAAATGCAGGGCTGTCATTTGAGGGTGCCAAGTAGGAGCCCTGCAAAGCTAGATACAAGCTGAAGTCAAATCCCAAACCACACTACCCAGGGCTGGGATCGGACTCCTAAAAGGGGTACAGTAGTCTGAAAAGATTGAGAACCACTATTCTAAAACCTCTCCTCTAGCAAAGATTTCTACAGAACTGGGTTAAATCACACAGGGTCTGACTCAAAGTCTGTACACAGCAGGGGCAGCACACTCAGCTAAGAAATGTATTCCTTACATTGAGACAGCTGGCAGCACTGTTTCAGCGGAATTAGGATTGTGAGTTCACTAATCTTACGATGAGGAAAAATTATAGCAAAGAGCTTGTTGCAGGAGTGCCACACGCAAACATTGTTTGCACAGAGGAAGTGGTGTAATAAGGAGGACCATGCAGAAAGCCCCGTGGTTTTTTTTTTTAAATCAGTTTAATCTGCCTGGGGCCCAATTCAGCCCAAGAAACATCTGCATCCCGACCCAGTGGAAGGTCCCTATAAATCAATGTGCACAGAGGTGAAACTGGACAGCACTTAATGTTTGTTTGCAGACACGAGTCCTTCATTTGCAAACACCTCATCAGTTGGAATCCACAGGATAAAATATAGGCCTCTGACTTGTAGCTGATTGGAAACATTCTCTCCCTACGCCAGCCCCCCGTAGAAGACATGGAAAACTGCAAAGCTAAGAGCGTGCATAGCTACAAAATTACCACCATCCATCATGTCCAGTCGGCTCTGGGAGAAATCCCAACTGGATGAGGAATTCTGCAGCAAAACAATGGGCGATTAGATCTCTCTCAAATCCATGCTGTCACGAGGGCCCGCCAGTCCTTTCGGGGCTGCCATCTAATACTTTCATTCCGCTTTGCAGAAAGCGAGAGGGGACCCAAAGGATCCAAGTGACACAACAGAGCATAAAATGCAAGTAATAAAGGGAACTCTGGTATGGATAAATGAGTGATGCAGCCCTTCTGCAGCTGGCAACAGCCGTAACCACCATGCTGTATCTACAGGCCCAAACAAGCCAACGAGGCCTTCCTATTGGACTGCAATTACTTTAATTGGGATCAGAACAATAAGGAAAGTAATGCCAAATATGAATCTAATTAGCATGGTGAGAGGCTCCCTTATTTGCAACTACGGTCAGCCGCACTTCATCATTTTGGGGTTCCAGGTTCCAGCCCATCTGCGATAGACCAGAATTGTAAACTCCACTCTATGGAATGTTCCAAACCTTAGTATGCACACTCAGTCCCTACAGCTTGTAAAGGGCCAAGCACTGCATTATATACCTCTCACCCACCATCCTAGGGAGCCAGGCAGGGCTGGTTTTAGAGGCAGGCGAATGAGGCAATTGGCAGGGTGCCGGGTTTGGGGGTGCCTGGCTCAAGGTGTTTTCTATTGCTAGTGACAAAAGGAAAAATAGAATGTTTGAAGTAACACTTCAGGTATTCCACATGTGGATTCATTTTTCACTCATCTTCTAGAATGTTCTGAACCTTTGTAGAATCTCATAGAACCTTCCAGACGCTTTGAGAGCTACGTTTTCCTCAAAGCTCCTAGAATGTTATTAGCCATGACCTCTCGGCTATGTAAAAGGGGCATGGCATTGCCAGTCAGTCAGTGAGATAGAAGAACCTACAGAAAGGAAGTGAGAGCCCAGCTGTGATATTGTGAAACTTGTTTTATCATGTAATTGTGACAGAGTACTTGCATTTTTAAGACTTGTGGAATGTAAGTAGCGAATGATAAAAGACATATTTAATGAGATGTCAGAGATATCTATTGAACTCCTATCTATGCAACAAAATACAAGAAATATTTTACTTCTTTTCCCATGCTTAATACATAACGTTTGATGACTTTCTAGGACTGCAGCACATAGACTTTTGCTCTACCTGTTAGTACAGTCCATTTTCCATCCTGTCACATTATTTCATGCTTGGTTCACCCACTGTTAGCACATTTTAGTTTTCTTAAAATTAAGATGTTTCTATAAGCTTAGAGGAAACATTTTTTAAAAAAAAATTAGCTTATAAATGCCACGAATAAATACCGATTTACAGATCGTAGTATGCAGATTTATCGTCTTTATGACAGGGATAACTGATTCATTCAAGTTGTGCATCAAAGTCATTAAATGGGTTACAAATGCTATGAAAATAAGGTATTCAAATGTTTAACAAATGGGGAGGGGCACTGAAGACATTCCTTGCCTGAGGCACCATTTGGTCTAGCTCCGGAGCCAGGTCTAGTCCACAGCCTATACTAACTGAGCTAAACAAGCTGCTAGCAGCTGTGTAACAGCTGTAGCAAATCCCTTATCCTGTGTATGGTGCAGCCACTAGTTGGCAATAGCACTCCTCACACACGCAAAGCTAGTGCATCGCATTGTTCTTCCAAAACGGCTGATCACAAAGGATAAGCCAGCTGGAGTTCCCAAGGTGGGAAGTGGGCTACTGTTCGTGCTGGCAGGGCAACAAAGAAATTGTGCTTGAGGAAGAGGGCCAGTTTCTATTTGCAACCACACTGGTGTAAAGTCATCGATCCCAGTGGAATTACTCCAAATTTACCCCAGTGTAACAGTAGAACCTGGCCCTCACTCAAGAGAAATTCCAGCAAGGCCAGGGGAAAGGAAGAGGCAAGAAGAGCAAAGTCTTTTAAATAAATGTGCTCAGAACCTGGGGGGGGGGGGGGGGGGAAAGAACCACAACCCAGAATCAAACTAAACCCTCCACAGATGGCTCCTACTCAGCCCAGCTGCAGCAAGAAAGAAACACACCTCCAGGCAGCACCCCCCACATTCATCCCCACCCAGGCAGTTAACGTCCCATCACACCATAATACTTAAAATAGTAATATTAGGGGAAGTCTCCAGCACTGTATTATTCCGTCTTTCATGAAAAGACAGAATATGCTAGGAGAGCAAATTTGATATAGCCAATGACTTCATTACACTGAAATAGTATAGACAACAGTATATCTCAATGGGGGGAAGGGACGTCACAATTTATTTTATCACATGGTAAACATGAGAAAGCCAGCAATTTTTCTGTAATAACCTGCCTGTGACGCTTTTTTATTTTTATGCCTGATTTTGTAAGGAAGCACTTTTAAATAAAGTGAGACTTGAGCCAGGTCTACATTGGTGGAGAAAATTTATGCAAGATACGCAGCTCCAGCTACATGAATTGCATAGCTGGAGTCAATGCACCTTGCACCTATTTTCTGAGGTGGCCTCACAGTGAGAGATCAATGTGAGAAATGCTCCTGTCGACTTCCCTTACTCCTTGTAACTCCATGCAAGTTGGAGTATCAATGCCAACGGGGGCACCCTCAGCATTCAAATTAGTGGGTCTTTACTAGACCCTCTAAATCAAACCCCAGAGGATTGATGTCCCGATCCTATGGCAAGTGGAGACATGGCCTTAGGGGATACGCAAGACAAACCAGCCTTTTGAAAGGGGCACAATAGTCTGGAAAGATTGAGAACCACTGTTCTACTTAAGTTACAGCCCCAGCACACGAAGAAGATCATAGGACCATAGGGTTAGAAGGGACTGCAAGGGTTACCTAGTCCAGTGGCTCTCAACTTTTCCAGGCTGCTGTCCCCATTTCAGGAGTTCAATTTGTCATGCACACCCCAAGTTTCACCTCACTTCAAAACTACTTGCTTACAAAATCAGATATTTAAAAAAAACAGTCACAGCCACATTATTGCCGACTTTCTCATGCTTGCCATATAATTATAAAATAAATCAATGGGAATATAAATACTGGACTTACATTTTAGTGTATACAAGTCATTATATGAAATTTTAATTTCGTGTTTACATAGCCTGTTGTAAAACTAGGCAAATATCTAGAGGAGTTGATGTACTCCCAGAAGACCCCTGCATACTCCCAGGGGTATGTGTATCTAAGAACAATTGATTCAGTCTAACCCTCTGCCAAAATAGTGTTTGTTGTGTCTAAATCATCCAAGACAGATGGCTATTCAGCCTCCTTTTGAAAACCTCCAGCAAAGGAGCTTCCACAACCTCCTTAGGTTCTATTGTCCTACGATTTGTAGATAGGATGTTTTTCCTGAGATTTAATCTAAAGCCGCTGTGCTGTAGTTTGAACCTGTTGCCTCTTGTCCTGCCCTTTGTAGCAAGACAGAATAACTTTACTCCATTTTTTTTAATGGCAGCCTTTCAAACATTTGAAGACTGCTATCACATCCCCTGTTAAGCTCCTCTTTTCCACACTAAACACACCCTTCAGCCTTTGCTTGTGTGGTTTAAAATATTCCATCCCTTTGATCATCTTTGCCACTAGCCTCTGGATCCTTTCCAGTTTCTCCACCTCATTTCTGTACATTGGTGACCAAAATTGGACACAGTGCTCCAGATAAGGCCTGTCCAATGCAGCAATCAAAGAGGAGGAAAATTAGATAGCTGACAGGAGAGTAAAATATAGCCCGCGATTAGGGTTGCCAGGTGTCCGGGTTTGAACTGGACAGTCGACCATTTGAGCTTTCTGTTCGGGAAACAAATTGAGAAAATATAAATGAGAAAATATAAATATCTGGTATTTTCTAAAGAAGATGTAATGTAGATTGTGATGTAATGTCAAGTGTGTCCAGTATTTTTGTTGAAACCATCTGGCAACCCTACCCGAGAGCCATTCTAAGATACTTTGACAGGATATAGCCTGATCCCTGACCCTTACTGCTATGGCAACAAATAATCTAGAAGACTTATTGATAGGTTTTGTTCTCAGCAGATCAAAGAATAAGGCTCACCGGACACTGACGGAAGGGAGCCTCCGTTCTTGTATGTGTGTGCTTTTGGGAAAAACAAAGATAAATTAATTGACTGGTTGGGGTGAAACTCAAAGGCTACTTTGGAGAGCAATGTAAAGGTGCAAATATAATGAACCCTTGTCTTTACGGAATACAGTGTAAGAAGAATCCACCATTAACACCCCAAGCTCACCAACCTTTCTGGCTGAGGTGATGGGCAGCCAGGAATGTGATGTTCATAGACAGGAGAAAAGGAGCAAGAAGCTGGCAGTACAATAGGAGGCGTAATGAGACCTCAGAGAACAAGGTTCAATTGCCATTGAGAAGCAGACTTTATTTATAGGGAGAAAAAGTTTTCATTAGGTCTTTCCAGAATCTGGTATTCAGTGGGTATAAGAAGATCCGGTTCCCTGTGAAGATGGATATTATGCTCTGATCACTTCCCACTGGATCCATAAGGAGATGATGGATATTTAAGGAAAGAATATAGCTAAAAATGAAAGGAATATCTGCAGCTCCTGGGAGTATACACATTTTTGATGCACCCAGACAGGAAAAAATGCTTCCACTTAGCTAGATAACATTTGAGAGTGGTGCCCATCCTACTATTAGAAGGGAAGTTCTGTACAGCTTCGGAACATCCAAAAGCCTGGTCCTGAGATTATGCTGCCCTGGGTTGGGATGCCTGACCTCGCTTTTCCCCTGGGTCAGGAGCTCAGGAACTGTTCAAATAATTATCTGTATCTGGGACAACGTGAGTAGGCGAGACGGGAACCAAAATTGTTTGGGCCAATTGGGAGCAATGAGAACAACTCAAGGCCTGTCCTGCCAAATCTTGCACCAACCTTGAGGCAGGATTAGTAGTGGCAGGAAGGCAAAGCCCAGATGGTCTGACCATGGAAGGAGTAGAGTATCATCCTGTAAGTAGTGATCTAGGAACAGGATATTTTGCATTTCCTGTTTGTATGGGAAGAGACCTGGTCCTCAGGGAAGGGGTTCCTCCTTCAAGCCAAGTCGCGTAGCTCCTACTTCACACCGGGCAGCAAAGTGTCTCTTGAGAGCATGCGCTAGCACATTCTGGTTTCCTGACAGGTAGACTGCTAACAGAGTGATCTGATCACCTATGCACCAGTTCCACAGACTAACTGCTTCTGTGCACAAGATCCTGCTCCTCCTGGCTGCTGACGTAAAAGACAGTTGTGATGGTGTCTGATGTTATGAGGGCACAGTGGCCTTCAACGAATGACGGAGGGGGGGGAGAAGGCTTCATAAGTCCTTTGAACTACTTGCAGCTCTAGTACACTGATAGGGACCTGGACACCTCGAGAGTCCAGGATGCACGTCGGCCAACCCAACCCAACAAGCATGCACTGGTAATGATCGTTTTGTCTGGTGCAAAGGATTGTCCGGGAACACAGACACATGCTTGGGTGGGGGTTCTTCCATCGTAACAGGGACAACATCACTTTGGTGGAAACTGTCCCCACGGTGCTCATGGGACTGTTGTATACAGTTTGGAGCCACGCTTGTAGGCCAGTACTTTTCCAAGCTGGGTTGCGGGTCCACTCCAGTAAGCCACTGGTGGGCCCATGATGCTTTGTTTATCTAAATGTCCTTAGTTATGGAGCTTTGCAGCTCCCATTGGCTGCCATTCGAAGGTGGAGTCTCCCAAATAGCATGATGTAAGTGCATGAGGGGGCAGGCCTGGCCTGGGCAAGCAGGCTTTAAAAGCCAGAGGCAGAGAGCGACCAGGGAGGGAAGCGGACAGGAGCTGCAGACAGGGGAGTTTAAGAGGGAGTTTGGCAGAGGGAGGCCTACAATGGTCAGGAAGACCCGCAACACCTGTGCAAGCACTGCTTCTGTCCCTTCCACCAGCGCCTGTAGCCAGACAGAGCACCTGAGCATGGATGCCTCTACCCAGATCCTGGTGTGGTTTTGCAGGGACTGTGGATTGCAATTCCCACTTATTGATATCCAGGCTGGGGAGATCATCCAATGCGAAAGGTGCCTGCTGGTGGAATCTCTCAGGCAGCAGGTGGCAGAGCTACAGGAGGAGGTGACTAGGTTGAGGAGCACCTGCATCCATGAGAAATTCCTGGACCGTGTTCATTAGGAGACAGCTGAGGTAGCTGTCCCGGTACACAGGACTGGGGACACACCACTGGTGGAAGAGGAGACGGCTCAGGGTGGACAGTGGCAGCTGGTTACTTCTGGCAGCAGGCACTGCTCCACCCCTGCTCCGAACCCTCCCGCCGTGGTACTAGGAAACCGTTATGCTCTTCTTTATACAGGAGATAAGCAATCACACCCTACACCGGAGGAGGAGAAGCCCCGTACCCCCAAGGTGGGGAGGTCTGCTGCCACCACTGCGAATAGGAAACATAGGGTAGTGGTGGTCGGAGACTCTCTTCTGAGGGGGACGGAGGCGCCCATATGTCGCCCTGACATTTCAACTCGGGAGGTATGCTGTCTGCCGGGGGCCCGTATCCGAGATGTTATGGAGGCATTGTCGAGGATTATCCAGCCCTCTGACTACTACCCCATGCTACTCATCCATGTGGGCACTAATGATACTGTGAGGTATGACACTGAGCAGATCAAGAGTGACTACAGGGCTCCGGGAGTACGGGTGAAGGAGTTTGGAGCACAGGTGGTATTCTCTTCGATCTTTCCTGTCGAAGGTAGGGGCCCAGGCAGAGACAGGTGCATCCTGGAGGTGAATGCCTGGCTGCAAAGATGGTGTCGCCAGGAGGGCTTTGGCTTCCTCGACCATGGGGTGCTATTCCAGGAAGGACTGCTAAGCAGGGATGGCGTCCACCTTTCGAAGAGGGGGAAGACCCTATTTGGACACAGAATGGCTAACCTAGTGAGGAGGGCTTTAAACTAGGTTCGACGGAGACAGGTGAGCAAAGCCCACAGGTAAGTGGAGAACATGGAGACTTGGGAGATGGGTCGGAAATGGGAGGGAGCGTGGGCTACAATGGCAAAGAGAAAGGAGGGTCAGGGCAAAACTGGGAGGCAAGGTCAAATCAGGATCTTAGATGCCTATATACAAATGCAAGAAGTATGGGAAATAAGCAGGAAGAACTGGAAGTGCTAATAAATAAGTACAATTATGACATTGTTGGCATCACAGAAACTTGGTGGGATAATACACATGATTGGAATGTTTGTATAAAAGGGTACAGCTTGCTCAGGAAGGATAGACAGGGAAAAAAGGAAGGAGGTGTTGCCTTATACATTAAAAATGAACACACTTGGAGTGAGGTGGAGATGGACATAGGAGACGGAAGTGTTGAGAGTCTCTGGGTTAGGCTAAAGGGATTAAAAACAAAGGTGATGTCATGCTAGGAGTCTACTACAGGCCACCTACCCAGGTGGAAGAAGTGGATGAGGCTTTTTAAACAACTAACAAAATCATCCAAAGCCCAAGATTTGGTGGTGATGGGGACTTCAACTATCCAGATATATGTTGGGAAAAAACACTGCAGGGCACAGACTATCCAGTAAGTTCTTGGACTGCATTGGAGACAACTTTTTATTTCAGAAGGTTGAAAAAGCTACCAGGGGGGAAGCTGTTCTAGATTTGATCCTAACAAATAGGGAGGAACTGGTTGAGAATTTGAAAGTGGAAGGCAGCTTGGGTGAAAGTGATCATGAAATCATACAGTTCACAATTCTAAGGAAGGGTAGAAGGGAGAACAGCAAAATAGAGACCATGGATTTCAGGAAGGTGGATTTTGGTAAGCTCAGAGAGCTTATACGTAAGGTCCCATGGGAATCGAGACTGAAGGAAAAAACAACTGAGGAGAGTTGGCAGTTTTTCAAAGGGACATTGTTAAGGGCCCAAAAGCAAGCTATTCCGATGTGTCGGAAAGATAGAAAATACGGCAAAAGACCGCGTTGGCTTAACCACAAGATCTTGCATGATCTAAAAAAGGAGTTATATAAAAAATGGAAAATAGGACAAATTACAAAGGATGAATATAGGCAAACAGCACAGGAATGCAGGGGCAAGATTAGAAAGGCAAAGGCACAGAATGAGCTCAAACTAGCTACGGGAATAAAGGGAAACAAGAAGACGTTTTATAAATACATTAGAAGCAAGAGGAAGACCAAGGAGAGGGTAGGCCCACTGGTCAGTGAGGAGGAGAAACAGTAACAGGAAACTTGGAAATGGCAGAGATGCTCAATGACTTCTTTGTTTGGTCTTTACCGAGAAGTCTGTAGGAATGCCTAACATAGTGAATGCTAATGGGAAGGGGTAGTTTTAGAAGGTAAAATAAAAAGAACAAGTTAAAAATCACCTAGAAAAGTTAGATGCCTGCAAGTCACCAGGGCCTGATGAAATGCATCCTAGAATACTCAAGGAGCTGATAGAGGAGGTATCTGAGCCTCTAGCTATCATCTTTGGAAAATCATGGGAGACAGGAGAGATTCCAGAGGACTAGAAAAGGGCAAATATAGTGCCCATTTATAAAAAGGGAAATAAGAACAACCCAGGAAACTATAGACCAGTTAGTTTAACTTCTGTGCCAGGGAAGATAATGGAGCAAGTAATTAAGGAAATCATCTGTAACACTTGGAAAGTGGCAAGGTGATAGGGAACAGCCAGCATGGATTTGTAAAGAACAAATCATGTCAAACCAATCTGATAGCTTTCTTTGATAGGATAACGAGTCCTGTGGATAAGGGAGAAGTGGTGGATGTGGTATACCTAAGACTTTAGTAAGGCTTTTTATACGGTCTCGCATGATATTCTTATCAATAAACTAGGTAAATACAACTTAGATGGGGCTACTATAAGGTGGGTGCATAACTGGCTGGATAACCGTACTCAGAGAGTAGTTATTAATGGTTCACAATCCTGCTGGAAAGGCATAACAAGTGGAGTTCCATGAGGGTCTGTTTTGGGACCAGCTCTGTTCAATATCTTCATCAACGATTTAGATATTGGTATAGAAAATGCGCTTATTAAGTTTGCAGATGATACCAAGCTGGGAGGGGTTGCAACTAATCTGGAGGATAGGGTCATAATTCAAAATGACCTGGACAAATTGGAGAAATGGTCTGAGGTAAATAGGATGAAGTTTAATAAAGACAAATGCAAAGTGCTCCACTTAGGAAGGAACAATCAGTTTCATACATACAGAATGGGAAGCGACTGTCTGGGAAGGAGTAGGGCAGAAAGGGATCTAGGGGTTATAGTGGTCCACAAGTTGAATATGAGTCAGCAGTGTGATGCTGTGGCAAAGAAAGCAAACATGATTCTGGGATGCATTAACAGGTGTGTTGTGAGCAAGACACGAGAAGTCATTCTTCCGCTCTATTCTGCGCTGGTTAGGCCTCAATTGGAGTATTGTGTTCAGTTCTGGGCACCGCATTTCAAGAAAGATGTGGAGAAATTGGAGGGTCCAGGGAAGAGCAACGAGAATGATTAAAGGTCTAGAGAACATGACCTATGAGGGAAGGCTGAAGGAATTGGGTTTGTTTAGTTTAGAAAAGAGAAGATTGAGGGGGGACATGATAGCAGTTTTCAGATATCTAAAAGGGTGTCATAAGGAGGAGGAGAAAACTTGTTGATCTTGGCCTCTGAGGATAGAACAAGAAGCAATGGGCTTAAACTGCAGCAAGGAGGTTTAGGTTGGACATTAGGAAAAAGTTCCTAACTGTCAGGGTAGTCAGACACTGGAATAAATTGCCCAGGGAGGTTGTGGAATCTCCATCTCTGGAGATATTTAAGAGTAGGTTAGATAAATGTCTATCAGGGATGGTCTAGACAGTATTTGGTCCTGCCATGAGGGCAGGGGACTGGACTCTATGACCTCTCGAGGTCCCTTCCAGTCCTGGTATTCTATGATTCTATGAGGCCAACACCTGTGTAGGGGTAACAATGGATTTTTCAGTGTTTACACACAGAGGAGATGCAGCATTGTCAAAGTCAATGGGCCTCTTGGCATCATCAAAGTAGGGGAAAATGATGAGATCACAGCCTCTGATGCAGGTTGCTACCACAAAGAACACATTGATAAAGGCCGTTGCATGCCAAAAGGGAGTGTTCTGTACTGAAAGAGTTCAGTGCTCACCATGAATCTGATAAAATGTCTGTGAGCAGGGTAGCTTGTTCAAGTAAAAGTAGTCATCCGTTATGGTAAGAATTGTACACCACTTGTCCTTTTCCAGGGATGGAATTACAGAAACCAGACATGAGTAGGCAAAACTTGAGTTTGCAAATAAAGCAAGTGAGATGGCAGAGGTGGTGAATGGGTCTCCAGCCACCCTTCTTTTTGGGAACTAAGAACGTTGAGTAAAAATGCTGCCCTTGGTACTCAGTGGGAACTCACACTGTCAAGTGGGGCTCCAGAGGGATCTCTTCTGGGTCTAGGGTTGTTTAACATCTTCATTAATGACTTAAATGCAGAACTTGAGAGAATATGGATCAAATTTTCAGAGGACACAGAACTGGGAGGTGGGAATTGCCAACGGTTTGGAGGACAAAGCTAAAATTCAGAGAGAACTTGATAAATTGGAGAACTGGGCATTAGGCCACAAAAAGAAATTCAATGCAGAAACTAATGTTGCTACACTTAGGAAGGACAAACCAAAGTCGCACGTACAGAATGGGGGAGAACTGGCTTGACAGCAGCACTGCCGAGAAGGATCTGGCAGCTATGGTGGATCTCAACCTCAGCGTGAGTCAGCAATGCAATGCTGTTGCGAAAAAAATGTAATTTTAGGTTGCAGTTGTAACCTTTGGGTGGGCTAAACTTCACTGCCCTTCTCCAGTGTCTAAAATAAACAAAAAAAACCCTCAACTCCCACAGAAAGTAACTGGAGACCCAGAGTTCAGTCTAAGGAATTTCAGCAAGGATTGCCCAGTGTCAGCCTCCCTGCATTCAAGTACCACAAGAAACTAAAGAAATGAATTTAATTAAATAACTTTATAAAATCTTATGATGAAGAAACAAATCTACTTTTTACAACACAACCATTTTATAACCCACGGGCATTGTCTTCACAGTTACAACAAACAAATTTAAAAAACAAACAAACCCAAAGAAAGGTTTGAACAGTTCAGTCCACACAAAACACAACAACAAGAAGAAACTGGGAGAGCCCAAAAGCTTAGATTTAGTTCACCAAAGTCTCAGTTTGTGTTTCTCATCATCAAATCTGCACCTTACGCTGAGTATGAACCATCTCTCCACTTGCTTGAATGGATCCTCATTTGGATTCCGGGCAAACTCTTCCTCTGCTATGGATCCCTGCTAGGCAGCCAGATAACTGATTTAACCTCTCAGTTAACTCACAAGTGAACAAACTTAAAGAAAAGGAAAAAAATATGTAGCACTTTAAAGACTAACAAGGTAGTTTATTAGGGGATGAGCTTTTGTGGGCCAGACCCACTTCTTCACATCAAACTTAAAGAAAACACTGTTACAAGAAAACACAAAAACTGAGACTAACAAAATAGAAGTGACGCTTTCCCCATTGCTACATTTCAAGAGGAGCTGAAGAATCACACTGAGAAAGGGAACTAAAAGTTTGGCTAAAATCAGATCAGCATGTAAAGCAGACAATTAACACAGAAGAAGTTATCTTCCCCTCCCAAGTTTCCCCTTGCTATAACTAACATTGCCCATGTGCCCTGGTAGAAGGTTCACTTCATCACTACCTGCAGCCTGTTCTCTGTTGCTGCCTCAGCCTCTCCCAGCTCACACAGGACACAAGGCCCTTAGAAAAGCAGCTGCCCTGCCTATTGGCTCAGAGTCTAACCCCAGCAATAGAGACAGAACCTATTGGAGTGGGCTCCAACCTACCACACCCAGTTCCAGAAGCTTGTGTGTGTGGAGTGCTAAATCTGCCTACCAACAATGACCCAAACATAGCTCACTACTACCTCCCCCCCTCACCCAGGGGTCTCTTAAAGAGACAGCTCCCTCTTAGGTTCATGGGTTACGCAGTAACAGAAGCATTAGAAGAAGTAGAAGTTACTTCGTTAGAAAAAGTAACTGCAAATCATGGGAGGTGATAGTACTGATCTTCTCAGCATGGTTAGGCCTCAGCTGGAGTCCTCTGTGCAATTTTGATCACCAATGTATAGAATGGATGTAAAGAACCTAGAAAGGATGCAGAGTTGGGTGACAAAAAATGATCTGAGGGATGGAATGCAAGACATACGATCAAAGGCTGAAGGAACTGGATGTGTTTAGTTAGGAAACATGAAAGTTACCAGGGGACATAAGGAATCTTCAAATACTTGAAAGGTTGCCATAAAAAAGATGGAGTAAAGTTGGTCTCCCTTGCCCCAGAGGTCAGGAAAAGAGGCAGTGGACTCAAATTTGCTCCTAATTCTTTAGTGGTGGTGTGGACCAATCTAGGCAACAACACCCTGCTGAGAAGATCAGTACTATTTCGAAATAGCAGTTGGCTTGTGTAGACGCTAGTAAAGTTATTTCGAAATAACAGCTCCCCTCTCTGAGCTGTCCCTGGTTCTGCCATCCAGCCAGCCCTTTTAACCTTTACCCTTCAGGTCTGAGCTGCAACTAAGCTGCCTCTGTTTCTGCAGCTCTTTTTGTAGTCCTTTGGCTGGTTCCTCCAGAGCCTCTCTAGCCTGCTGGAGGACTTCTCTATGGGTATGTCTACACAGCAAAGTTATTTCAGAACAACAGATGTTATTTACTAGCATCTACACAAGCCAACCGCTATTTCGAAACTAAATCGAAATAGCGGAGGGCTTATTTTGAAGTTGGTAAACCTCATCCCACGAGGAATAGCACCTATTTTGAAATTGCTACTTCAAAATAAGCGCTGTGTAGACACGGAATAGGGGCTATTTTGAAATAGGGGGGCCTCCAGCCCTTCCCAGGGTGCCCTGGTGGCCACTCTGGCCCCAACCAGGAAAACTCCTCTCCTCCCCCCATCCCCGGAGCCCTTAAAGGAGTAGAGTCTGGCCACAGTGCCTGTGCCAGCTCCAGGCCTGCCAGCCCAGAGCCAATACTCACTGCCCGGACCCAGTGGCCCCAACATGAGCCAGCAAGCCACTGCCAGCCAGCCCTCCACCGCTCCCCAGGACAAGTCTGCCAACTCCCAGGAGCTTGCCAGGCCGGAAAAGGCGGGCATGTTCCTGGTTCAATGCAGAAATCAGGGACGTCATTGAGGTTTGGGGGGATGCCTCCAACGTCCATGATATCTGCACTAGATGGAGGAACGCAACTGTCTACAGCCAGATGGCTGTCAGCCTGGCCACATCTGAACCCAGGAGCAGGTTCGCATGAAAATTAAGGAGCTGCGGCAGGCCAGGGCCACAGGGGCAACTCCCAAACAGGGGCAGACCCAGACATCTGCCCCTATTTTGATGCCCTGGACTGCATCCTGGGGGGGCGGGATGGTCCATGCCCCCCAGGTGGTCATCGACCCTGGGGCAGAGGGTCCTATTCAGGGCACAGAGGAGGAGGGCCAGGAGCTGCAGGAGCCCAGAGGGAGCATGCCGCGCAGCCAGGACCCCCGAGCCATCCCAGCAAGCCTGTCGCCAGTGTCGTCCAAGGCCAGCGAGGCAACATGTGAGTTCCATCACTGTCTCCTTATGCGGGGCCGGGAGAGGAGGGAGACCAGGGACTGCGCACATGGGCCTCGCTGACCATGGATCACGCAGCAACCTGTGCATGTGCCGTGCCACCCCTGGGCACGTGGCCCCAGCTGGCTGCCACACAGGGGCCTTGGCCTGTTACCCACACACGTGTATGTATGAAGGCACATGACGTGCTCCTGACCCCGGGGTAGACACAGCAGGATGCCCTCCCTCCACAAGCCCCCTCTACACAGAGGCAGGGGACATCTCTCCCCCTCCCCCCCCACGCACACACACAGACCCACACCACATACAGCACAGGGGCATGGGTGCACTCCCATGCCAGCTCCTACTCCCGGGGATAGCAGGACATCCCGAACATGGCCTCTGTGCTAGCACATCAGCTCTGATGGTTCGGAGACCTGTCGTCCTCGCCTTGCAGAGGGGGACTGGGCTTCACCCACTGTGTCCCCAGGGAGAACTGACCACTTCTCTTGTTTGTCCACAGCCACACCAGCTGCAAGTGCAGGGCGCACCACCCCACCCGGGACATCCTCCTGCACCCGGGCACTCTGCAGACTGACCCGTGCCCAAGAGGACTACCAGCGGCAGCACCTGGGGACACTGCAAGGCCTGCACCGCACCCTCGACCACTGGTTGCACGAAGACATGCAGCTCCGGCGGGAGACCTGGCGGGAGCTGCTTGCCAAGGGCCATGCCATCTGCAACCACCTGCAGACCCTGGTGCAGAGATTGCTGCTTCCTGCCGCTCCAGCCCCTGATGCCTCCCCAGCTACCGCTCCTCCTCCCAACCCTCCACACCCTCCCCCCCACCAGGGACGCCGAGGCCTCCACACCCACAGTGCTGGGAGACAGGTAGGCCAGCAAGACCCTGAGCTTCATCTCCCCCTTCCTTCCCTTGCCTCCCCCTTCCAGCTCCCTCCTCCCAGGTTTACCCCTCCCTTCTCCCACACTCTTGCCTGCCCTCTCCCACCTTCTTTCCCCAGTCTCACCTGAGTTTCATCCTCCCCCCCATACTCCAGTTTTGCTCAATAAAGAGAGTTTGTTTTCTTGAACACGTGTCTTTATTGTACATCAGGAAGGGGGGTTAGGGAGGGGTAAGTGGAAGGACGTGAGGGTGGAATGAGGCACAAGCCCCCAGTGGGGCACACCAGGCAGACTATTAGTCCTCCTCCGGGTGGAAGCTCTCCCGCAGGGCCTCCTGCATACAGACAGCCCCCCGATAGGCCTCCTGGCTGGCAGCTGTGCAGAGCTGCATGTACAGGCTGGCCAAGCGGTCAGCCTCTGCCATCCAGCCTGGCAGGAAAGCCTCCCCATTCCCCTCACACAAATTGTGCAGCACACAGCATGCTGCCACCATGTGCAGAATATTCTGCTCGGAGAGGTCCAGGTGGGTGAGGAGGCATCTAAAACGGGTCTTCAGCCAGCCAAAGACAACCTTGACCACAATGCGGGCCCTGCTGAGCCTGGCATTAAATGCCTGTTAGGAGGGGTTGAGGTGTCCCGTTTATGGCTTCATGAGCCAGGGTTGTAGGGGATAGGCCGCATCCCCCACCAGGCACACAGGCATGTCCATGTCCCCAACCCCGATGTGGCGGTCGGGGAAGAAAGTCCCAGCATGCAGCCTCTGGCACATGGAGAAGTTGCGGTACACCTGTGCGTCGTGCTGGACCAGCCCACATTGATGTCCATAAAGTAGTCCCGGTGGTCAGACACAACCTGCAGGATGACCAAGTATCATCCCTTCCGGTTGATGTAGAGGGAGGCCTGGTGTCCGAAACTATTTCAAAATTAGATATTTCGAAATAACACTGTAGTGTAGATATACCCTATGACCTTAGGGTCTAGCTCCATTACAGACACATTCTGCACTTTGCCACACTATAGGCTTCCCTCAGGTAATTCAGGCGGCATTGGTGGTCACCATCGACTGAGAATAGTCGCTGTCAGGAAGCCCAAATTTAGGAGCCTAAAGTCCTGGGCATTGTCCAGTACCCAAACAGGGCATAAAGGGATGCTCCCTTGGTCAGTGAGATTAGTTAACTCACTAAACTTCACTAAAATGATCAGATAAACAATTAAAACTATCACTATAAAAACGATGTGTGCGTACCTACATATCGGTACAAATAAAGCAGAAAGCTGAATCTTCAGATACTGGAAGGTTCTGACAAAGCCCGTGCGGCATGGAGAAGGAACTGGCAAAGCAGTCTGTCTGTCTCGCCTGTTGTCTCCTTGGTTGGAGGCACAAGGTGAGCAAGGACGCATGTACGGATCAATGGATACTGCATTCCAAAATTCTCCAGCTCCAGAGGCCTGAATCATGTGCATAATGACAGTGGAATACACGCCGGCACCCATGCTCAAAGAAGTGAATAATTGCCTCTTTTTTGCCATGTCACAGGAATTAAAATGACCCCATTTTCCATCGCTCCCAATGTTTCGTTTGTTTTTGCAAATATTTTTATTTTAACCAACATTTTTAATCACGGTTCTTCTCATGGACAGCAGGTGAAGCTTTCCCTTGGGAGGAGCTAGCCCCAAACACACCTCTTTGGGTGAGGCCCTACCTCTGCCTGCTGCTATCAGCATCGTGGAACCCATGGCCCCCACCGGGGTGGGAGACTGGGGCTCAGGACCTGAGGGAAGCCTACAGTGCAGCTCCAGGCTCAGGGCCATAAAGAGTGGGAGAGCTCTGAGCTTGGCTATAGACGGCCAGGATGGGGGTTGGGGGCTGAGAGCTCAGTTGGGGCCATAAGGATCAGGGGACCGAGAGCTCCGTCCCAGCTGGGGATGAGCCCTCAGCATTGGCTGGGACTATGTTGGTGCTCTCTGGCCTGGCTGGAGACCTGAGCCCAGAGCCCCTTCCCCCACTGACCCATCCCCATTCCATCCACGGCCCTACCCCTATTCCACCTCCATTCCATCTTTCCTCTGCACAGCCCGCTGCTCACTCCTTAAACCCCTCCACTGCCCCGAGACTGGAAAAGTTCCGTGCCCTGCCACAGCCCTGGAGCTGGAGCAGGAAGCGAAAAGGTCCTTCAGCTCTGGGGTCGGGGCAGAGGGTCCCAAATCCACCACTGTGCTCCCTTCCCCTGCCCCCAACAGGACAAGGTTTGGGGAGGCTTTGGATTTGTCTACATTACACAGCTTTTAGCAACACGGCCGTGTTGCTGGAAGTCTGGCAGTGTAAATGATGCCTATCCACATTTTGGCCAACAAAATACATCCACCCCAATACAAGTGGGGTTTGTGTTGTCCAGAGGAGAGCACTGCTGCCCACAAAGAGCCATTCACACTGCCACTTGCCATAGCAACAGTTTGCCTTTCCATGGAGGGGTGAGGCACGGCTTTTTTATGTAAATGACAGAAAAGTCTTGCCTTTCAAGTTGCAGTATAGACAAAGCCTCTCCTGGCCTTTATTATGCACCAACTATGATTCTTCTCCACAGACAAGATAGGTGGGATAAAATATTTTGTTGGTCAGAGAGACAAGCTTTTGAGCCACACACAGTTCTACCCCCAGCATCGCAGTTAAATGCCAGGTGGGACATGTTTTTTAGCATAAGTAGTTAGTACATACTGTAAGGGACCATTCAAGGTAGACCAACCCATTGACGCCTTTACAGTCCTAGGACAAAAGAAAAGAAGGTAAATGGTAAAAGAGAAGGTAAATCTGTAGATTGTTGGAATAACCCACCACACACCTTGTCTCTCTAACCACCTCGGACCAACACAGCTATAACTACACGGCAAACATTTTTCTCAACATCATTTTGCAAATTTTTCATTTAATGAAACCCAAGGGCTGTGTCTACATTGGCACCCTTTTCCGGAAAAGGGATGCTAATGAGACAAGTCGGAATTGCAAATGCCGCGGGGATTTAAATTTTCCCCGCGGCATTTGCATGAACATGGCTGCTGCTTTTTTCCGGCTCGGGGCTTTGACGGAAAAAGCGCCAGTCTAGACGCGGCTCTTGCGGAAAATAAAGCCTTTTCCGGAAGATCCCTTATTCCTCTTAAAATCAGGAATAAGGGATCTTCCGGAAAAGGCTTTATTTTCCCGTGCACTGGGTTTGGCCAAGAAAAAAACAACAACAATGTTCTTGGGAAAAAGTGATAAAAATATTGATTTGCTGCCACAGAACATTTTACAACAAATGGAACATTTCAGTACCAAAATCTTGTCCATTGGGTTGTTCATTTGTTTGACAAACTTTCTTTGTGAACAGTTTTGACCTTTTATGTCTGAGTTCCAAACTTATCTTGACCAATTACTCCCTGTGTGATTTGAGACCGGTCTTTAAGGTCAATATTTTCCAACTTGCATGTCTAAAGTTAGAGGCTCAAATCCATATTTGGGCGTCTACATAAGTAGCCTGATTTTCAGAAGCGATGAGAACACATAGCTCCAGTTTAAATCAGTTTGATCCTTTGAATTTGCTAACATTCCATACACACTTTGCTCGGTCGATAAACGGCATAAGGTGGAGACCCAGGCTCAACAGCTTCGTAATGCACCTGGAAGTTTTACAAGAACTGGTTCCCTTATGACAATTCCCTGCTTTCATTTCCCAGCCTGGCACCTGGCATGCAGTGGGATCCAAAAACTAAAAATAATGAAGGACGAGCTAATGGGATTCTTTTAAACTTCAGACAAGAAACTGTTCATAGTTTGGCCAAAAGTTTCACTGGCTCATTAGGAAATATATACACTATGTCCCGCCTCACCTGGCTTTCCTTCAGCAGTCGTTTCCCTACAAATGCACTGTTCTCTTTGGGAAAAAAAAACCTATTAAAATATGTCGAGTTGCACAGTATAGAGATCTCTGCAAATATATTTGCATTACCAGTATTGTCTTCTTATCTGGCAGTAGTATGAAATCCTAAGACAGATAATAAATGGTAACTAATGCCTGGTTTCGAGTCACTAGCTGTAACATACTGCTTGCAAGGCAACTGATTCACAACTAAGAGGACAGGCAGTGCCCTCTCTAGATATGGGTGGTCCAAGTTTTGGTAGACACAACAGATAGCTCGTCCTATGTGCTCATACCACATGCATCAGCTGTCTCTGTGTGTTCATCCCATGTGCATCAGCACCTGGGTTCAGGTTTGGATTCAACTGTGCCAAAAGTTATTTTTGCAAGATTTCAGCTCCATACGGTGGAAATCTCACTAGCTCAGTTACTCTCACGGGATTCCTACTACCTTGGAGCCAAACAGTTACAGGAAACCAGCTGTACGCATGAGATTTTCACTGCACCCAAACCAAAAAGGATCACCCTTTCAATACTGGATCCAGCCTAGAGTTTAGAATCTTATGGACAGGTTCCAAACGAAACCCTCAAAGTCACAGCGGTAGCGACTTCAGGTCCTGGTTGCAGATCCCAGTTTTGTATGTATGTAGTGGTTAAATGAAGGGAACATTTGCAGGAACCAGCCTTGTTTTGATGGGCATCAAATGTGCCAGCAAAACACATGCCCACATTCTTGCACCGGAGACTGGATCGCCGCTCCAGTCTGAACCCTGGCTCCTTGAGTGCAGGTACCAATCAAGCAGTGAGAGGTACAAGATTTGCACCCACTGTTCATTTGCCAGGCACAAGCTACACCCCACAGACAGGAATATCAGGCCTCCACTGGGCTGTAATATTACCAGCACGAAACAAGAGCTGAGCATCTAAAAATGATCAGGAAAGTGGATGTTTCAATCCCAGGTAAAATTTAGTGAAGTTGCACTAACGATGATTCTGATGCAGAAGGTGAGAGAAGGCCCTGAAAGTATCAGAGTGCTAAGTGTTATTACTATTATATCAGCATCACTAAGCTATGGCTGGCCTTGCCCATAGCTACATACGAAGGATAATTCACCCAGCTAATACTCTGCTATGAATTGAACCCTCTCTGCAGGCCAACTGTTAAGTTTAAAATCTCACGACCGAAGGAAATGACTCCTCTGATTCACAAACACTCCACACTTGTTAGACTCCAGGAATCCCACTTATCTCCATCCTCCCATTTGCAAAGCTACCCTGTAGAGAGTTTCCCAATGACACCTAGTGGCCATAGGCGGTACTGCCCCAACTAATGACAGAAAAACACAATCAGAGCTATAACCGGGAAAGATTAATTACAAGAATAATAATATCCAGGCCTTCCGATGAAATATTTTGCAGCATATTGTCCCCAGGAGAGTAACTCTTTTACTGATTTATTTGAACCTTCACATTATGCAGATACATTATAGACTGCGTCAGAGATGCCATAGCTTTATTTACCCCTTGACAGGAAATAATAAACTCGTTCTCAGCTATAGAATAGAACATTTCTAAGGAAGTAGTTGACGGGACTAGAAATAATATCAATGAAAATTAAGTCAAATGGAGCCATAATCCTGGTGGGAAAGTACTTTAGCTCCACTTCAGAAAGCAGCGAGCATGAGAATCCCTGGTTCACATGGAGCAGCCAGGGCCCAAGGTGGTAGCAATTATTAAAGATCCTTTTGGGCCTCCATATATTTTCATGATGGATCTAGTCACGCTTCACTGCTTCCAAAGTGAAAAATAAGATGAATGCATAAGGAAAAGCCGAAAGCTCCCATAGCAAGGGACCTATGGGCCGGTGGGTCGAAGGCCCAGTTGCCTGAAAACGATTAATCTCAAGTGGAAGGACTGAATAAATAGCCTCATGTGCTCATGGTTTTGGTAAATCTTGTTCTCTCGCTCAATATTCTGCCTTTATTCTCATTAGCTGGCACGGCGTAATGTCACAGCTGGCGATAGGAGGACATCATAACGGCCTTAAATTGCAGCAAGGGAGATTTAGTTTGGACATTAGGAAAAACTTCCTGTCAGGGTGGTTAAACACTGGAATAAATTGCCTAGGGAGGCTGTGGAATCTCTATCACTGGAGATATTTAAGAGCAGGTCAGACAGACATCTATCAGTGGTGATCTAGATGGTGCTTGGTCCTGCCATGTGAGCAGGGGACTAGACTTGATGATCTCTTGAGATCCCTTTCAGTTCTAGTATGCTATGATTCTATAATGGTCTTATGGGTAAGGCACTGGCTGTGCGATACATGTCCAAGGTCATCTTGGACCAGTCACTGAATCTCTCTGTGCCTCAGTCCCCCCAGCTGTGGAATGGGAATAACTCTCCTCCCTTTTCTTGCACCTTCAGCATAGGAGCACCAGGATGGTCTCTCGCTATGTGCATTTATAGGGTTGCCAAGTTTCTAATTCCAGAAAACCAAACGCCCTTGCCCCACTCACTGACCCGCCTCTTTTCGTGAGATCCCACCCCTGTCCCACTACTCCCAAGGCCCCGCCCACACTCACTCCGTTCCCTCCCCTCCATTGCTTGCTCTCCCCCACCCTTGTGCACATGCTCATTTTCACTGCAAGGCCTGAACAGGCAGCTCTATAGTTGGGACAGGTGTATTATACTAGAGTTCAGGTTTTATTTGATTCAGGACGCTAGAGCTGGCTGCAAAATAATCATAAAGGGCAATTTAAAAAAATTAATTTCACCACGGTTTTCATTATTCTTTCCCTCCCCTCTGCCCTTTTTTTGAGATCAGCTTCATGATTTTTGTTCAGTACTTTATGACCTTTATGTTATTGTAACTTTACGTGTGAAATTAGGCCCGCACATTATCACAGCTGCAGTGGATCCGTTAAAGACCCACTCCTAAGCCCAAATACAATTCCACAGAGTAGAACCCAGAAATGCACCTGTCCAGATACCTATACAATTATAGCTGTACAAACTGGCGCCCACACTTAAATGCCAATACACACGTGTACACATTGGTGCTAGTCTATACTGCAGCCTTCTTCTGCAAAAGCTTATGCAAATGAAGTGCGGAGTAGAATATCACCGCACTTCATTTGCATAATTAATTAGGGGCCGTTTTTGCACAAGACGCTTTTGCGCAAAAAGGAGCTGTGTAGACGGCTCCTTTTTGCACAAAAACCCCCTCTCGCGCAAGAGCCGTTCTTCCTGAAAAACTGAGGAAGAACGGCTCTAGCACAAAAGGGGTTTTTTTTTTTGCTCAATAAGTTTTGCTATTTTGGGGGGCCGTGGGGCGTGAGGGTTTTTCAAAAATCAAAAAGAGGGCGTGATGCTGAAAAGTTTGGGAACCACTGAGCTAGACAAAGGTGGCGAGAAATGAATGATACATTGGTTCTTCTGCCATGACTAGTCAATAATGTTCACTTTTTAAAAAACAATACATTTCTTTTAGAACTCCCTTCTCTTGGCAAATGTCATTGAGGAGCCTTTGGCCATTATCTTTGAAAAGTCGTGGAGATTGGGAGAAATCCCGGATGATTGGAAAAAGGCAAATGTAGTGCCCATCTTCAAAAAAGGAAAGAAGGACGATCCAGGGAACTATAGGCTGGTCAGTCTTACCTCGGTTCCTGGAAAAATCATGGAAGGGATCCTTAAGGAATCCATTTTGAGGCACTTGGAAGAGAGGAAAGTGATTAGGAATAGTCAAAGGTAGATATGCTTGAGATATGCAAAGGTAGATATGCTTGAGGGCAGAGATAGGGTCCAGAGTGACTTAGACAAATTGGAGGATTGGGCCACAAGAAATCTGATGAAGTTCAACAAGGAAAAGTGCAGAGTCCTGCACTTGGGACGGAAGAATCCCAAGCATAGTTACAAGCTGGGGACCAACCAGTTAAGTAGTAGTTCTGCAGAAAAGGACCTGGGGGTTACAGTGGATGAGAAGCTGGATATGAGTCAACAGTGTGCCCTTGTAGCCAAGAAGGCTAATGGCATATTAGGTTACATTAAGAGGAGCATTGCCAGCAGATCCAGAGATGTCATTATTCCTCTTTATTCGGCTCTGGTGAGGCCACATCTGAGTATTGTGTCCAGTTCTGGGCCCCACTACAAAAAGGATGTGGACGCATTGGAGAGGGTCCAGAGGAGGGCAACCAAAATGATTAGGGGGCTGGAGCATATGACTTATGAGGAGAGGCTGAGGGAGTTGGGTTTGTTTAGTCTGCAGAAGCGAAGAGTGAGGGGGGATTTGATAGCAGCCTTCAACTTCCTGAGGGGAGGTTCCAAAGAAGATAGAGAGAGGCTGTTCTCAGTAGTGACAGATGGCAGAACAAGGAGCAATGGTCTCAAGTTGTGGTGGGAGAGGTCCAGTCTGGATATTAGGAAAAACTATTTCACTAGGAGGGTAGTGAAGCTCTGGAATGGGTTACCTAGGGAAGTAGTAGAGTCTCCATCCCTAGAGGTGTTTAAGTCTCGGCTTGACCAAGCCCTGGCTGGGTTGATTTAGTTGGGATTGGTCCTGCCTAGAGCAGGGGGCTGGACTTGGTGACCTTCTGAGGTCTCTTCCAGCTCTATGGTTCTATGATTCTATGATTCTTTTAAAAACTTGTCATGGAAAGAATACACACACATACTGTAGGGTCATAATTTTGTTTTGTTTTGTGCGCAAGCCAGCAAAAGGAACAAAAGTCAAAGGGTACATCTAGACTACAGGCTTTTGTCGACAGAGGCTGTGTCGACACATACTCTCGACAAAGCCTCTGTCGACAAAGAGCATCTAGACTACAGCCAGTTCTGTCGACAAAGCAAACCGCTTTTTCGACAGAGAATCTAGACGCTCTCTTTTGAAAAAGCACAGCGAGGATGCAATAGCGCCTTTTGTCAACAGAACTCTGTCGACAAAAGGCGTTATTCCTCGTAGAATGAGGTTTACCACTGTCGACAAAACTGCCACGTTCTGTTGACTTACTGTTGACAGAACTCGGCGGTAGAGTAGACGCTGGTATAGTTTTGTCGACAAAAGTCCACTTTTGTTGACAAAACCCTGTAGTCTAGTCACACCCAAAGAGTTAGGTTAGGTTGCAAATTTTTTTCACCCAGATACAGACGTGCGTCAGTACACACACCTCCCTGCATGGTCTCTTACACACATGCCCACACACTTGCCTACACAGAGACACTTTTTCACACACTTTTCCGGGGGCTGCCTACATCACCCATCCGGGAGAAGGGTGGGCTGGAGGGGAAAAGATGGGGGTTGGGGAGAGGATAGGGAGCGCAAGAGGCCCAAGAGGCCAAGGATGCGAGGAGGATGGGGGTGAGAGAAGGAGGGAGGAGGGCATGGGGGTATGTGGGGTGGAGGGGGACAGGGGGCAGCGGAAGGCTACAAACGCCTGAGGCTGTGGGAGATAGAGGTGGGGATGAGGGACACTGGAATGGTGGCTCAGGGAGGTAGAGTGGATGGTTGGTGGGAGAGAGAGCTGTGAGGGGTACAGGGCTGAGTGGGTAGGTGTGGGGGGCATGACAGGATGGGAGAGTGATAGGTATGGGGTGGGGGCTGGGAAAGGGAGGGATGCAATGATGTGTGGATGGGGTGGGGATGCAGTGAGAGGCATGGTGGAGGGAGGTATGCAATGTTGGAGAGATGGGGAGGGGTGGAACGGATGCAGTGGAGCATGGGGCTAGGACAGGGTGGGATACAATGAAGGATAGGGGGCAGGAAGGGAGAGAGAGATGCAGTGAGGGACATGGGGGCGAGACGGGAGAGGGAGGGATGCCATGAGGGATGGGAGGGCGGGACGGGAGAGGGAGGGATGCCGTGAGGGTACAGCCCTGCTGCAGGGAGTACAAAGCTGGGTACCAGGCGCCAAGGCTACACAAGCCAGGAGCAATCAGGAGCTGTGCAGCGTGGTGGCTGGCAGAGAGCCTGGCCTGCTCTGTGACACTGTGGCTCCATCAAACCGACAATCAACAGCCGCCCACAGGATTCCTGTTTGACTGGCTCTTCTGGTCCCAAACTGGCCACCTGGCGCATGTACAGCGCCTAGCACCATAGCACCCTGGTCTCTGATGGGGCCGCAAGCTGCTACCAGGCTGCCCACCACGGAGTGACTGTGGGAGAGTTAGGAGAACAGCAGCAGCCTGGGCAGAACCTGGAACATGCCTCTCCAGGTTCTGACTCCCTTCCCCGGGTGGCTCATGCTCCCTACCTAGCAGCAATGCGGCATGAACACGAGACATTGCAGGCACCGGCTTCTGCCGCGGGTTTGTACAGAGCCAGCACAACGGGCTCCCAGTCCCTGGCTGGGGCTCCCAGGGACTCCAGCAATACAAAAAGTGCCTCACTCATAATGGTAATGCCACCAGTATTCTCGCCTGCCCCTACTGCAGTTCTCCCCAACCCATCCACATCAGCTCTGTCTCACTGCACAGCCTTTGCGAGCTGGAGGGGAGCGATTAGGTCGGGCAGAGAAGCTCCTGCCCGCCGAGCCCTCAGGGAGTTTGGATTCAGAGCCAGACACCCCGACTCTGGCCCATCACTGCTTAGTCAGGATGCAAACTGGAAAGCAAAGGGATAATGTTTTCCAGGTTTCCCCCTCCTGCATTTCAAAGACCTAAGGTGACATTCCTCTGTGGCCACTATGGGCTTCAGGCTGGGGGTTCCTTCCGCCAGGCCAACTCCCTACAGGCCTTAGGTGACACGTGTACTAAATATTTATGATCACGTCCGAGAAACATCAAAGGTTTGACTAAAGTCAACTGGACCCAGAGTCTGGGAAAAGGACCATGATTGTGAGGCTGAGAAAGATTTACTGTGGCGTACCTATGCGGGGCTAAGTTATTTGCAATGATATCCCCCTGTAAAAGCCCTCAGAAGCCGCTCTATAGTCATAAACTGCCTTAATAAGATGTCAGGTTTCCAGTCTGGCTGGTAAATGATACCACAGATTCAATGGCGCTAGTCACTATTATTAATATTGTGCTATCCCTGGGGTGACTGGCCTGCTTTGCCAAAGCGCTCTCAGTAAATCTTCAGTGACAATTCCTTATCAGCTGGAATAGGGCAAGGTTTGTGAGGACCCAGGACGCTGTTCTGTTTAATTCTTAATATCAACTTCCACGAGTCAGCCAAGAGGCTACAACCCATTCTTACTCTTGTCATTATAGTGTTGCGGTGTAAGAGGCTAGGGACTTGTACATTGGGGTCTCTGACGTATACTCACTCGTGATGAAACTCCCCACCAAACAACCCAAAGGTCTCTTAAAACAATGAGGCGCCCTGTGACAGCTTACAGACTAACCAATTTATTTGGGCATAAGCTTTTGTGGGCTTTTAGTTCATGAAAGCTTATGCCCAAGTAAATCTGTCAGGCCAGGTCTACACTAAACCTGTAAGGTAAAGTATGTAACTCTAGCTACCTAGAACACACAGAACACATAGCTGGAGTCAGCTTACTTTAAGCCGAGCCTTGGCGGTGTTCACACAGCAGGAAAAAATGCTCCTGTTGGCTTCCCTTACTCCTCACAACTGCGAGGAGTACAGACGCTAGCTGGAGCTGCCCTCAGCGTTCAATTTATGGGTCTATACTAGACCTGCTAAACCAAATGCCAGAAGATTGACCTCTGGAGCGTTGATCCATGGGTAAGTATGGACGTGGCCTATATCTTTAAGGTGCCACAAGATTCCGTGTGTGTGTGTGTGTGTGTGTGTGTGTGTGTGTGTGTGTGTGTGTGTGTGTGTGTGTGTGTGTGTGTATACACACATACTAACATAGCTACCCCGTTACTTGTCCCTTAGAACGTTAGATCTTGCCTCAGTTTCCTTATCTGCAAAAGTGAGATAATAATACTACCTTCATTGGTAAAGTGTATAGATGCACAGATTAAACGTACTAGATAAGAGATAGTTATCACTTTTTGGTTTTAACCAACTAGCAAAGTTTCCTTGCTCTCAGATCATATACAAGTATGAGGTCCTGACCACTTTTGCTCATTGTAAGATCTTCTGGCACATTTTGCAAAAGTGATATTGGAGTCAGGGCTGATTCCATTACATCTAAGATAATTCTATTTCATCTAAATAACTCTTGATGCTTCAACTGGGTACTTAAAAATGTGTGCATGTTTAAAGCCAGTCAAAAGGTTTTTAATGAGAAACATTTTTCATGGGAAAGTGTTGCCATTTATTTAAAAAAAAAAAAAAGATTTGTCCCCCCCCCTTCAGAAATTGACAACTCTTTTTTTGTTAAAGATTTCTCAAAAATATTATTAGAATTTTTTTAAATAAACATTTTGATAACGTTTTTATTTAAAAATGCCAAACTGTGACATTTTCCCCCTCTACCCACATCTGCATTTCCATTTTTCACCCAGCTCTATTGTACGTGTTACTGTAATACAAGCCTGAGCGGAGATCAAGATCCTAGTGTGCCAACCAAAATAGTAGCTTCTTTTCTGTAGTGGCTGTTGGGCACAGAAACACCACCCCACAGTTTAGGACAGGAAATGGAAGGAGAGGCAGGATAGTTCTACATGAGTGTCCTAACCACAGGAGTTAGGAGACTTGAACCTAGCTCTCCTGTTCTGCTCAGATGCTATGGTGCTATTTCCCTATAAAACCATGTAAGTCCCTTAGATGCTTGAAAAATAACATTGTTTCCTGGGGCACAAGAAGGGTCTTGTGATTAAAGAACTGGGCTGGGACTTAAATCCAAGTTCCTGCCTCCGCCTATCCTATGAGACCTTAGATAGGTCATTTCATCTCTCTGGGCCTCAGTTCCCCCTTTAAGCTGGAGATAATCTTTCCTTTCCCTCAGCCCATCTAGATTGCCAGCTTTGGTCCTAAACAGGGCATGGAAACATTGCCCAGCTGTTACTGCGATTTGGCCTATATGGGCTATGTGACGTGATTCCATCAGCGGCGTTACCCTCCCCCGTGTCAGAACAGACTAGGCCCAGTGTTTTTAAACAACGTTTTTCTGTGTTTTCCATGAAGCCTCAGCAACTCATTTCCTGTCATTCAATTTCCCTCCTCAGATGATGGGCTCTGCTGCCTTTAATGAGTGTCCAGAGCCTGCGACCTCATAAAACTCCATGGGGGAGTGGTTCTCCTTGCTTGGCACATGCAGGAAATTAGTCTTTTGTCACTCCCCTCGCCCAAAAAGCTGCCACCCAGCCATCGTTCAGACGCTGCCAATGGGCTTGTCACAGAGCCCTTCTCAGAGGGGTCTCTCAGCCAGCAGCTGCCACAGAAAAGCCAAGTGATTATTTTGCCAGGCACTCACTAGGCAACCTGGGCGTTTCAGTGACTCCTTACAAATCGCACGCCATCTCTGTGGCCAAGGTAAATCTGGCAAACACTTCAGCCTCCTGGGAGGTTAGCAGCAACCCAGACACACACGCTTACCCCAGCATCAGCCATAATGCACCCTTACCTACACCTATTTATCTTACAAGAACATAAGAATGGCCGTACTGGGCCAGACCAAAGGTCCATCTAGCCCAGTAGCCTGTCTGCCGACAGTGGCCAGCACCAGATGCCCCAGAGGGGGTGAACCGAAGACGATGATCAAGCGATTTGTCTTGTGCCATCCTTCTCCAGCCTCTGACAAACAGAGGCCAGGGACATCATTTCTATCCTCTGGCTAATAGCCTTTTATGGACCTAACCTCCATGAAATTATCTAGTTTCTCTTTAAACTCTGTTATAGTCCTAGCCTTTACAGCCTCCTCTGGCAAGGTGTTCCACAGGTTGACTACGCGCTGTGTGAAGAAGAACTTTCTTTTATTAGCTTTAAACCTGCTACCCATTAATTTCATTTGGTGTCCTCTAGTTCTTCTATTATGGGAACTAATTAATAACTTTTCTTTATTCACCCTCTCTACACCACTCATGATTTTATATATCTCTATCATATCCCCCCCCTTAGTCTCCTCTTTTCTAAACTGAAAAGTCCCAGTCGCTTTAGCCTCTCTTCATATGGGACCCGTTCCAAACCCCTAATCATTTTAGTTGCCCTTTTCTGAACCCTTTCTAAGGCCAAAATATCTTTTTTTGAGGTGAGGAGACCACATCTGTACACAGTATTCAAGATGTGGGCGTACCATAGTTTTATACAGGGGCAGTAAGATATTCTGTGTCTTATTTTCTATCCCTTTCTTAATAATTCCTAACATCCTATTTGCCTTTTTGACCACCGCTGCACACTGTGTGGAAGTTTTCAGAGAACTATCCACGATAACTCGAAGATCTCTTTCCTGATTTGTCGTAGCCAAATTAGCCCCCATCATACTGTATGTATAGTCGGGGTTATTTTTTCCAAAGTGCATTACTTTGCACTTATCCACATTAAATTTCATTTGCCATTTTGTTGCCCAATCACTCAGTTTGGTGAGATCTTTTTGAAGTTCTTCACAGTCTGCTTCTGTCTTGACTATCTTAAACAGTTTAGTATCATCCGCAGACTTTACCACCTCACTGCTTACCCCTTTCTCCAGATCATTTATGTCATCCAGAGCCTGCGACCTCATAAAACTCCATGGGGGAGTGGTTCTCCTTGCTTGGCACATGCAGGAAATTAGTCTTTTGTCACTCCCCTCGCCCAAAAAGCTGCCACCCAGCCGTCGTTCAGACACTGCCAATGGGCTTGTCACAGAGCCCTTTTCAGAGGGGTCTCTCAGCCAGCCAGCCAGCATCTTAAGTGCACCTATCTGCCGCATCACCAGAGTATCTGGCCACCTCACAATTTCTAATGTATTTATTGCTACAATCACCCCTGTGAATCAGGACAGGGCTATTATCCACATTGTACAGAAAGGGAACTGAGGGACAGAGAGGCTAAGTGACTTGCCCAAGGTCATACAGGAGGTATGTGCCACAATTTGGACTTGAATCCAAGTAGTCCCAATCCCATGCTAGTGTCACACTGACAGGCAGAATCAAACCTAGGACCTCTGGAGCTTAGTGCATGAGCTTCTACCGCATTAACTAAAAGCTAGCTGACTATTAGCTAGGGTTGTAGGGCAGACTCCTTCTCTCTGTAAGTGGTCTCGGTGCTCCTAGATGGTGTAGTACACATAACAAGAAAGTGTGGAGGTCACACTAGCACCCTACCGACCATTCTTCTTACCCAACTGACTTCAACAGGAGCAAGAGCCATACAAGAGGAAATGTGCTAGCTCAGCATTTTCTTCTCCTCCTTCCCTGCACCGTCATTATATTGTTTGGGAGATAAAGAGGCAAGACATGGAAGATCTTCTTATTGCACAAGGCCCAGCGCCTGGACCAATTGTTAGAGATAGAAAAAGTCCCATTAGAACTTCCAGCCCAGCCCTTCTGCCATCACGGGATTGTTCCCTACAGTGGATTTCTTGCGGTTTTGTCCAGTCTGATTTTCAAAATCCCAGGTGATGGATTCTGCTACTTCTGGTGGAGCCAGATACTGTGGCAATGGAGCACCGCAGTATCTCAGATGTGACAGGATTAGATTCATAGAATAGGTTCCCCTGGGAGGTGCTTTCTAATATTCATGTTACATTTTCCCTCTCTTCATTTCTTCCCACTATACACGGTTGGCAAAAGCTGGTAAGCAGTGTATGTTTCTGGCCACAGTGGCATGTGCAACTTTTCCCAAGAGCAAAACCCTTCCAGTTTGCTCAACGAGCTGGAAGCAGAGACTATCTTTCTGTATAAGAACGGCCACATTGGATCAGACCAAAGGTTCATCTAGCCCAGTATCCTGTCTTCTGACTGTGGCCAATGCCAGGTACCCCAGAGGGAACGAACAGAACAGGTATCATCAGGTGATCCATCCCCTATTGCCCATTCCAGGTTCTGACAGAGACTAGGGACACCATTCTTGACCATCCTGGTCAATAGCCATTGATAGACATAACCTCCATAAATGTATCTAGTTCTTTTTTGAACCCTGTTAAAGTACTGGTCTTCACAACCTCCTCTGGCAAGGAGTTCCACAGGTTGACTGTGCATTGGGTAAAGAAATGTGTGTGGCCAGCATCTAGCTCATGATAGGCATTGCCACTATACAAGTGGGAAGTATATTAAGGCAGCAACTACTAGTTTGAGGGGTTGGTTAGAGCTTGTGAGTAGCAACAAGAGCTTATATTGGGTGAGGCTGGGGTACCTGAGGACATGAAGGAGGGCAGAATAAAAAGCAGTTTGTTCATAAGCATCCTTGCCTGCGGTATGGATTACAAAGATCGCATAGCAACAACATCTGCCTTGAAGTCGCTCTGGCTGTGGGTTTGTACAGCACCTAGTACAAATGGGGCTGTGATCTTAGCTGTGGCCACCAGGCACTACCATAAAATAAATATGTTCCATCATCACAATTTTCTAGGGGCTAAATCCTTACTTACCATACTGAATCTGGACAGCAGCTGTGACTTTCCAGGTTGTTCAGTAACTTTATCCTCTTTAATTCCTAAATTCGCTCTGCATACGCACCTGAAATAACAACAGGCAAAGGTTACAGGATTTCCAGTGTATAATTTTAATGTAGTAATAATCTGTTCAGCCTGACAGATTGACACTGCAGGAGAGATGGGGCCTTCTACAGAATATAGATGCGCAAGGGAAGGCCATGGAATTTACTCAGCTTATCCAGGCAGGGAGAACTGAACAGCCTGGGACTTATTGGCAAAAATCAGCCTACAGTTTATTCATTTCTCTGCCCCCAACTTCAGCTTCTTGCTCAGTTAGAAGTTCAATCGGCAGAGCTGCCAGCTCCACACGTTCAAAAGTCAGACCCCCCCGCAAAATCAGGAAATTGGCTTAAAAATCATGAGGGTTTTTTTTCTAAAATAATAAACGGGGAAGGTATTTGCCTTCTGGTTTTTAAAGTGTGAGGGGAAAGCTACCTCAGATACACATGAGAAAATAGGCCTTTCCCACTGGTGGCTGGAACTCCCTTTACTCTCCCTCGCCCTCAGAGTGGGGGAGCTGCCATTTCAGCCCTTCTGGATCCTCTGCACCCAGCTTAGTCTCCCATCTACTTTCCACATTTCCTTGCTCTCCTGAGTAGTCGCCAATGCCCCACCCCTGCAGCCCATCACTTCTTCCTGCCTCCCCCCAGCCTTCCCAGGTACCTTTAGTGGGTCTTGTAAAGACCCCCTAAATTGAACGCTGAGGGCACCCCCGCTCAGCACCAGTACTCCTCACAGTCACGAGGAATAAGTGAAGCCAACAGGAGCGTTTGCTCCCATTGGCCTCCCGCTGCGAAGGTGGCACCAAGCTCAGCTTAAGGTATGTCGACTCCAGCTATGTTATTTACGTAGCTGGAGTCGCGTACCTCAACCCAACCTTCCACATCTAGTGTAGGTCTGGCCTCACAGTTCCTAAGTCCCAAAAATATTCTGTCGAGCCTCCTGCCCCACAGACTGACAGTCATTTTGCTTGTGAACACAGCGGGAGACAGCAGCCATCTTTATTAAGATCAACCTCACTTCCACATCTGGATAAGCAGTCATGGGATACGAGGGAAGGTCCTCCTATGGATCAATAACTGGTTCATAATAGTAAAGAAAGGGTAGAAATAAAAGGTCAGTTTTCACAGTGGAGCAATTTAAACAGCAGGGTGTCCCCCCCTTAAGACCAGTGCTATTCAACATATTCGTAAATGATCTGGAAAAAGGGATAGACAGCAAGGCTGCAAAGTTTGTGGAGGATACAAACTTACCCAAGATAGTGAAGTCCAAAGCAGACTGTGCCAAGAGTGACAAAAGGATCTCACTAAACACAACATCTGGGCAAAAAAAAGTGGCAGACAAAATTCAGTGTCAATAAGTGCAAAATAATGGACATTGGCGAACATAATCCCAGCTCTATGTACAAAATGATGGGGTCTCCATTAGGTGTTACCACTCAAGAAAGCTCCTGGAGTCATTGTGATTAGCTCTCGGAAGACATCTGCTCAACGTGCAGCAGCAGTCAAGAAAGCGAACAGAATGTTAAAAAGCATTAGGAAAGGGATAGATAATCAGACAAAAACCATAATGCCCCACTATATAAATCTATGGTGCACTCACACCTTGAATACTGTGTGCAGTTCTGTTTGGCACATCTCCAAAAAGATATATTAGAATTGTAAAAAAAAAAGTACAGAGAATGGCAACAAAAATGATTAGGTGCATGGAACAGCTTCCATATAAGGAGAGATTAAAAAGACCGGGACTTGGAAGAGAAACGATGAAGGGGAGAAAGGATAAAGGTCTATAAAATCATGAACGAGGTGGAGAAAGTGAATAAGGAAGTGTTATTTATCTCAACCTCTTCATGTAACACATGAACCAGGGGTCACCAATGAAATGAATAGGCAGCAGGTTTAACACAAACATAAGGAAGTACTTTTTTCACATAACGTACAGTCAACCAGTGACCCTTGTTGCCAGGAGATGCTGCTAAGGCCAAAAGTGTAACTGGGCCTTATACTTTTATTAGTATATCCCACTTTATCAGATGATCTTATGCATGCAAGCTCACGACCCTCTCTATTTTTATTGGTCTCTAAGGTGCCCCAGGACTACTTATTGTTTTTAAAGTTGCAGACTCACACAGCGACCCCTCTGAAACTTATTAGCATTATAAATAAATCAAGATTAGAAAATGGTTCAGATCATTCCTGCATTTTGTGGATTTCAGATGGAGAAATTATTCATTATTTTCATTAGAGCAGCACTTAGAGACCCCAGCTGAGATCTGGGACCTTGGGTGGGCACTGTAGATACAGATCATGAGACACAGACTCTGACTCAGAGTCTAAACTGGTAAGACAGACAAAGGCTGGGAGCAAAACCAAAGGTACCTGGAGGGTAACACGGCAGGTAAGTGGCAGAGTTCCATGTATTTGCAGAATGATCCCATGAAACAAAGGCAAAGGGGAAAGCATTCTCAGAGGGACTGATGCTCTTCAGCTTTCCCTTGAGAGATGAGGATTGACAGTCTCGTGACTAATGCCTGGGGCCTGGAATCCAGACAGCAGGGTTTGGTGCCCAGCTTTGCCTCTCCCCTCTTGTGTAATCACCAATAAGCCACAGAATCTCTCTGGAGCCCAATTTCCTCACCTGTAAAAACACGCAACGCTAATCTCATTAATATTTGTAAGGAGTGCTGAGATGCCGGAATGGAAGTCACTTTAAAAGGGCACAGGGCCACCTCTGGGGCTGATCAATCATCAGTCGCGATTACTGCTGCCAGCGGTGACAGATGCACCATAAACCAATCAGCACCTTCCAGTACCCTCGACATTCCCCAGTTCATTCTCATCTTGTCAGGAGTGCCTCTCAGAAAGGTGCCCCGGCCACTGCTCCACCACTCTGTGCTATAGATCAAGGCCCTGTAGCGTACAGGGGCAGCATCTGAGGAAGGAATGTGATGATGATAAATTTTCCGGGCAGGGCAATGGACATCCTTCCCAACGCACTTGCCCTTCTTAGGGTTAGCCTAATCCTATCTTCCTGCTTTGTCACTATGCTCCTTAATCCCTCCCTTCTTCAGAGAGAAACCTAGAGCTCTCATCAACTCATTTATACTCTCCACTTCAGTGGCTTTGCAAGTAATTTGTTTCACCTATTTAATTACCCTTTGCATGAACCACCTCTGCCCACGTTCCTGGTCTGCTGCCTAGATTCCAGGGAGCTTGGTTAGAGCTCCTCTCCCAAACTTTCCTCCAGTTAGGGTCCAACCCTGTCAGAGATGTTGAACACCCCCATTTTCTATAAGGGGCTCCCAACACTTCTAGTACTGTGCCCTAGACCCGAAAAAAGACAGTTACTTACCTGTAACTGTTGTTCTTCGAGATGTGTTGCTCATGTCCATTTGAATGAGGTGTGCATGCACTGCGTGCATGGTTTCTGGAGCGTTTTCCCCCCGTGGCACTCGTTGGGCCAGCAGGTCGCCCCCTGGAGTGGCGCCACTATAGCGGAGCATAAGTACCCCTGCCAGCGCTCCCCCTCCTCAGTTCCTTCTTGCTGGAGACTCCGACAAAGGGGAATCAGGGGGGGAATCGAACAGACATGAGCAACACATCTCGAAGAACAACAGTTACAGGTAAGTAACCAGCTTTTCTTCTTCAAGTGATTGCTCATGTGCATTCGAATGAGGTGACTCCCGAGCTGAAACCATATAGAGGCGGGGTCGGAGATACACTCAACTCAACGGTTATAACCAAACCAACCATAAATTTATTTAACATAATAAAAACAACTCATCTGAGGTATTCATACCATCACTATATATATTACTTTTTTTTCTCCCTCAGGTTTACAGAACTGAACTGGGTTCCACGGTTCTCAGAGCAGCATCTTTCCTGGGCTGCTGGGTAATAGCATAATGCACTGTAAACGTGCGAACAGAGGACCACGTGGCCGCTCTACAAGTGTCAACTATCGGAACCTGCGCCACAAAAGCTGTTGAGGACGCCTGAGCGCTAGTGGAGTGCGCCTTCACATGGGGCGGCTCCCTATGTGCCAGACTATAACACTCCCGGACTTTCCACAAAAGAAATAAACAACTGAGAAGATTTACGAAAGTGCCTCGTTCTGTCTATATAAAAAGTTAACGCCCTCTTTGCGTCCAATGAACCTTAGGGGAGCGGTGGGGCTTTGGAAAGAAAACAGGTAAATAAATGTCTTGAGACGTGTGAAACGATGAGACTGCCTTAGGGAGGAATGCTGGGTACGGGCGTAGCCTGTCCCTATCCATGGAGAACACCAGATATGGGGGTTCTACAGTCAAAGCCCTGAGCTCGGACACCCTCCGCGCCAAGGTTATTGCTACTATGAAGGCCACCTTAAATGAAAGGTACTTAAGTGAGCACGTGGCTAAAGGCTCAAACGGGGGAGACATAAGCCTAGTAAGCACCAGATTAAGGTCTCACTGAGACACTGGTGCCCTCACGTGCGGAAACAATCTATCCAGATCCTTAAGGAACCTCTTAACCATGTGGTTCGTAAAAAGGGATCTGTCGCTAACTCCGAGGTGGAAGGCCGACATGGCCACCAAATGGACCCTGATCAATGAGGTAGATAGGCCTGCTTGACGCAGCTCAAAGAGGTAGTTAAGGATAACCAGTACCAGGGCCGAACAGGGGTCTAGCCCCTTACTGTCTGCCCATAGGGAGAACCTTTTCCATTTGGCCACATAGGACGGTCTGGTAGCTGGCTTTCTGCTCCCCAGCAGAACCGCCTGCACATCCTCAGAACAAGCAAGCTCTGGCTCTGTTAACCATGGATAAGCCAGGCTGTGAGGTGAAGGGGCCTGACGTTTGGGTGGTACAGGAGACCTCCCTCCCATGCTTGAGTGACCAGGTCCAGACCAGGTGGTAGAGGGTGCGGCTCGTCCCGCACCATTTCCAGTAGGATACACATACAGCAGGCCCCATGGCCAACTGGTGACCAGGGCATCCCCTCTGGACCCCAGTCCCCAGGTCCAGGAATGAGAAATAACAGGGGCACTTCTTGTTCGCTTCCATGGCGAACAGGTCCACCTGGGGATGACCCCACCTCTGGAAGAGAGGTAAAAGGACAGTGTCCTTCAGGCACCATTCGTGGGCCCTGAATGATCAGCTTAGTGTGTCCGCTAGTGTATTCTTGTGACCTGGCAGATCTGCCGCCTGGAGGTGAATGTTGTAGGCTATACAGAACTCCCAAAGGAGAACGTCTTCCTGACATAAAGGAGAGGAGTGAGCCCCTCCCTGCTTGTTTATATAAAACATGGCCGCTGTGTTGTCCAGCAGCACTGACACGGATTTCCCTGAGAGATGGGCTAGGAAGACCTTGCACACCCTCCTGACAGCCCTCAATTCCCTGATATTGATATGTAAGTCCTTCTCAAGAGTGGCCCACAACCCTTGCATCCTGTGGTGTGCCATATGAGCGCCCCACCCCTCGTCCAAGGCATTGGTTATCAGTCTGACCGAGGGGACTTTGCCCAGGAAGGGAACCCCCTTACACACTTTCTTCTCTCGAGTCCACCATTGCAAGGAGTCCACCACCTCCTGAGGCAATGACAGGACAGAGTCCCAATGAGCTCCGGTCTGGTTGAATGATCTTGCCAACCCAGCTTGCAGAGGTCTGAGCCTCAACCTGGCATGGGGAACTACATGAGTCAAGGGCGCCATATGACCTAGAAGCGTCATGCAAGTCCCAGCCGTCATAAGCGGGGACAGCGTAAGGTCATGGCACCATGGTCGCCATAGTTTGGAATCTGGCCATGGGGAGGTACGCCCTTCCTCTCCTGGCATCTATGTAGGCTCCCACAAACTCTATGTCCTGAGAAGGAGTTAACATAGATTTCTCCTTGTTTATCAGTAGCCCGAGTTCCCCAGAGAGGGATCTTGTAAATGTTATATGGGCTAGCACCTGATCCCTGGACCAGCCCCGGATGAGCCAGTCGTCCAGGTATGGAAAAACTTGGACCCCGTGCCTTTTAAGGAATGCTGCCACCACCACCATACATTTTGTAAACACTCTGGGGGCAGTGGAGAGCCTGAATGGAAGAACCGTAAACTGAAAATGGTTCTGAGCCACCACAAACCGGAGGAACCTTCGGTGACTTGGCCGTATGGCCACATGAAAATAGGCATCCTTTAAATCGAGGGCCACGTACCAGTACCCTATCTCTAAGGCCGGAATGATGGAGGCCAGCGTCACCATCCTGAACCTCGTTTTTTTATTACCTTGTTGAGGTTTCTGAGGTCCAAGATAGGCCGGAGCCCACCCTTCAGCTTGGGGATAATAAAATAATGGGAATAAAAATCTCTGCCCTCCAAGTGAGGCGGAACTCTCTCTACCGCTCCTTTTCTGATGAGCAAGAGGACCTCCTGTCGCAGGAGGACCTAGTGAGATGGGTCCCTGAAGAGGGACTGGGAGGCAGGGAGGGAAGGGGGCAAACTCATAAAAGGGATGGAGTAACCCATCCTTACCAGGCCTAGCACCCACTTGTCAGAGGTGATGTGGGCCCAGGACTGGAAAAAATGGGCCAACCTGTCCCCAAATGATAGTGGGGGCTGGTAAAGGGTCCTCGGGCGCACCCTCAAAACGACTGCTTAGGCTTCTGGGTGGGGGGGTGGCCCAGCGCCTCTGTCAGGGTCGCCCCGTAGACACCAACACCTAGTGAGTGAAGAAGGGGGTTCCCTGGCACTATTAGTACCCCCACTTGGATTGCGAGGCCGATGCCTCCATTGGTCCTGCCGGTAAGGCTGAAACTGCAACCTTCTCAACTGTCTAGCAGGGAGCTGCCTCCTCTGAGGGGCTGGCGCATGAATGCCCAGTGATAGAAGCGTGGCCCTCGTGTCTTTAAGGCTGTGAAACCTCGAGTCAGTATGCTTGGAGAACAGGGATTTCCCGTCGAACGGCAGGTCCTGAATTGTGGTCTGCACATCCGGAGGAATCCCCGAAACCTGGAGCCACGCGCTTTTACGCATGACCACACCGGAGACCATGGTACGGGCAGCAGAGTACACAGTGTCCTGTGCTGCCTGCAGGGCCGTACGTGCTATGGTTCTTCCCTCCATGGCCATAGCTGCAAACTCCTGCCTGGAGTCTGGGGGCAACCTGTCCCAGAACTTGTCCATCACCCCTGCCATGTGTTGTAAGCATAGCAGCTCACCATCACTTGCTGATTAGCGATGGGCAACTGGACACCGCCTGTGGCATAGACCTACGCCCCATAAGGTCAAGGCACTTGGGTTCCTTGGATTTCGGCGTAGACCCTGGCTGCCCCTGCCTCTCCTTTTGCACCACCAGGGAACCCGACTCTGGGTGGGAGTAGAGGTGCTCATGCCCCGACTGGGGAACAAAGTACCTCTTTTTGACCCCCTTGAGAGTGGGTGTTATAGAAGTAGGGGTCTGCCACAAGGTATTTGTGATCTTAGCCACAGTCTCGTTCAAAGGGAGAGCCAGCTCAGCAGGGGCATCCGCACTGAGGATGTCTACCATAGGGTCGGTGTCCTCAGTCACTGGCTCTGCCTGCACCCCCAAATTTGCCGCCAATCTATGGAGCAACTCCTGGTGCACCCTGGTGTCCATCGATGGCATGGACGGTGCCAAGGTAGGCAGCGCCGGCTCTACATGTGGTGGCCAGGGCTTCATCAGGAGAGGATGAAGAGGACTCACAAATGGGCGCAGGGTTGTTCACCACCCCAGGAGACTGGGTGGCTTGGGGAGGTTCCATGCGGGCGGGAGGTGGGTTCACCGTGGGGGCCATTTCCACTGTCCTCTCGTGCCCCTGCGGACTGTCCACCCTAGACACCGATGGAGTGCTTCTTCAGTGCGAGACACTAAATCCCCGCAACAGTGGCATGGGCCCCTGCCACTGGTGATAGGCCCATGGCGTCCAGAAAGGCCATGGTGGCTGAGCCTGCGGGGGCCAGCTCTTCTGGAATTCAGACCCGGGAAGGTGCTGAGAATGGGAACGGTGCCGGGAAGAGGCCCTGGACGAGCCCACGGAGCGCACCGACTCCAAAGAATAGTCCGAGGTGGACCACTGCGGTGCCATGGAGGGTGGCTTGGAGAGGTGATGCAGCCTGTACCTCTCCATAGACTCCGGCTTCCCCTCATGGGCTTGTCTCGGTGGCCCCATCGACGATGGTGCCGGAGCACTGGTACTGGGAGCCTGCTGCACTGGGCTGGGAGTGGAGATCACTGGCGGTGCCGGTATCGGTGCTGAGGTAGGCGGTGCCGCCACTACACATGGTGCCAGTGGATGGCGGGAGCTGTGGGAAGGGGCGGCAATAGACGGTGCTGCGTGGCCCACCGTGACCTGCTGGGCTGGGGGCGGTGCTGTCACTGCCGAGGCCAGTGCCGACCAGGCCACCGACGTAGTCGCCGCTACCAGTGCCGCCCTGGCCCCTGGTGCCGCAGGCGAGAGCTCTCCAAGGTGCGGAGATGACGGAGGCGAAGCCATTAGCTCAATGAGCTCCTGTGCCACCTCAAAGGTGTCCAGAGTGGATGGATGGTGCATAGGGATCGGACCTGGACTCTGTCCACATGCCGGACCCGCTCTTCTCCTCTGTGCACCAGCGTCGCGACTGTCTCTGGGGGAGCCTGGGCGCGGAGATCGAGGGCAGTGCCGGCTACCATGGGCCTTGCAGCTAGGCGATCTGCCCCTTGCCTCCTTTCTCTTCTTCGGCACCGGAGACTGGGACCGGTGCCTCGGTGCCGCGGTGCAGGAAGGCCCCGGCTGAGTTTCCCGCACCGACACTGGTGCGCTGCAACCTCGCGGGATGGTGCCAGTTGGAGAGCCGACTCCATAAGTAACAGTTTTAAGCAGGAATCCCTCTCCCGCTTTGTCCGAGGCTTAAAACTCCTGCAGATCTTACAGGAGTCAGTGAGATGAGACTCTCCCAGACACCTTAGGCACAAGTCATGGGGGTCTCCTCCCAGCATCGGCTTCGCGCAGGATGCGCAGGGTTTAAAGCCATGTGGGCCTGGCATCCCCCTCCCCCGGAGGGGAGAGATAACGAATGGTAACAACTAACTAACTATTTGAAACTACTAACTGGAAGAAGAAGAAAACTGCAAACAGGCAAACTATTAACTATCACTGGGTTCTGTCACAAGAAAAACGAAGCTCCAACAACCATCACAGGCAGTAAGGAACTGAGGAGGCGGAGCGCCAGCAGGGGTACTTATGCACCGCTATAGTGGCGCCACTCCAAGGGGCGACCTGCCGGCCCGACAGGTACCGCTGGGGAAAAAACGCTCTGGAATCCGTGCACGCAGCACACGCACACCTCATTCGAATGCACAGGAGCAATCACCCGAAGAAGAATATTATGTTTTGCAACCTGTTCACAGTGATTCTAATACCAGCAGCTTTGCCAAGATTTGCTGAAGGACCCCAACAGCCAGGCTGGGGTGGGGACTGCTTCTGGGACACCGAAGGGACAGAAAATGAAGGCACTTTTCAGGGTTAAGCCCTGTGCTGCTTCAGCAAAAAGTAACAGTTATGGAGATAGGTTAAGACATGCTTGAGCCTGTTCCTCTGGTTATAAATGAGAGAAGAGCCCAAACCAAAGCACCTGGCTCCAATCCCTCCCCTGGTCTCAACAAAACAATGGGGACACGCAAAACCGGAGGGAAAGTTCATGGCTCAGACCCAGCGGGAACTATATTTTAATATGCAAGTCACACACCACACAGGACACGCAGTACAAACCTTGGCCTCAGTCCTGCAATCCCGGGCAGATCTCTGCGAATCCACACGGGCCTACGGGCACACCTGCACTCATCCAGGGGCGAGACTGGGGATTGAGTAGTTCTGGTTCTTTAAGCCAACAAATGGAGGCCCTTTCCTGAAAAGAAATCTGGACATGCAACATGGCCGATCCACAGAGTGTTACAGCCCCAGCTAGGGAACGTCGACTCTTCAGCTTAAAGCTGTAGCAGCTTATGCATTTAGCTTCGAGCGCGGGGAAGTTGGGGAGGGGGCAGTGGAGGGGAGAGATGGTGAGAGTGCCACATACATCAAACCAATGGAACTCTCTGCAGGAGCTGAGGCACACATTTATGGACTGGCTTGCAAAATAGGCCCGAAGGCATGAGAACAAATTGTGGTGGTTTTCTTTTAGTCTAGACTGAGGGTGTAGGGAGGGGGCAAGTCACAACAGAGAGAGCGGAAAACCAAAAGTAAGCCTGAGGCAGCTTGCAATACCTGGAGATGCAGCCACCACACAGGCAGTTGACAAATATCTTTCAGGGGCACAGATTCAGCTGCCAGGTCCTTGCCGGTCTCTAATCTCTCCTTTATGGCATTTATGAGAGACAGCCTTCAAGAGCCTATCTTCCATCCTGACTCACCTCTCCCTGGTGAGCCCACAAGCCTTTCTGTGCCCTTATAGGCCCCAGTCCTGCCAAGACTCTCTCTCACAATTAATTTCACACATTGTGAGCAGTCCCACTGACTACCGCGAGGCAATGCACAGGGCATACATAATTGCCTCATGCACTGGGATGCTAGTCTCAGTTGCAACATCCTGGCAATATTAGAACACAAATCAATAATAAACCTTTAACCAGGGGGGAGGGGAATCTGCAGCCCCCAGCTTGTCTGGATCTGGCTCCCGAGGCTCAGAGCTTGCCTCCCCTCTCCCCCAGGATTGGGGAGCCTGCACTGGTGCTCCAACCCCTCCCCCCCCCCACCTCCCTGCAGGGCTGGAACACACAGAATCTACTAGCCTGGAACCCCTAGGCTCTAGTGTATGAGGAGAATGTGGGGAGTCTTTTTCCTTCTCTGTCATGGGACACATCAGTGAGGGTTTGGGGTTTTTGTTGTTGTTTGTTTTTGCTTCTCACTTGTGTGCAGCCCCAACTGATTTTTCTGTGGCCCCCAACGCAAAAAAGGTTCCCCGCCCCTGCCTTAAACAAAGATCCCATTTAAATGCAACTATCCTTGCGGGAGGTTGTGCATACCTTATCTGGGTGTTTTTCACCATTTACGAAGAACAACAAAAACCAAGGGAGGAAAACTACAGCCAACACCATACAGTAGAGGAATTGTTCTTAGCACAATGGTTTTCACAGTTTCCCCATGAGCCATATGTACCTGGATCTTTTTTAACAGAGCCCCAGATTTCCAGAGGGAGAAATTACCACTTCCATTCCTGTGCCATTCCTCTGCTTGTACAAGTGATAATCCCACTTTCCCCAGGGGCGCCTCTCACCGGAACCAGAGAAGATGCTGCTTTTCTAAAGAGAAATGAACTAGACGGGGTTTAAGATGTGCAAAATTAAAAAAAAAAAAAAAAAAACAAGTGGAGAAATGAACGGCAACTTTTTTCCACACTCTTTATTGAATCCCTACAGCAGTAACATATTTTCATGACTCAGAGATGAATGAAATAATGACTTAAGCGCAACCGCACATTCACGTTGCAGATTCACTAGGGAGCAAGAATTGTTTGTACAGAGAAAGGCTGTACAATGGGGCTTCAGGGAGCGAGGGCAGCCTTGCATAGGGGTTAGTGTCTGGCACAGGTGGAGGGCCCAGGGCCAGGACAGAGGAGCCAATTATGATGAATCAGACCCGTTTGGAACACTAGGAGATCTGAATCAAAACAACATAGAAGGTGGGGATTAAGAGATACTGTAGTTAGCAGGAATCAGGCTGAATTTGGGTCCCAGGGGATCCAGATCAGGTGACAGAACTAGAGGGCAGGTATCGGGAGGCAGTCATCCAAAGTCAGGCCAAGTTCAGGAGATCAGGATCAGAAGGCCAGAACCTGTGAACCCCAAATCAGCAGTCATGGCATGGTACAGCCCCATTGTATGAAGAACTTCCTGTTTCCTCTGGTTTAAAAAGGGGTTGAGCCTTGAAACTCTCCCAGTCCGAGTTTAGGAGAGCAGTTTATGCCGCAGTCCGGCTTTATGGACCCCAGTCCCATTTGCTGTCTGTGAGCCGCCAGGTGGAGAAGTGGAGTGTGATGATGTTCAGGCGCCACACACAGGGCCATCCTTAAGATTTATGGGGCCCTACGCAGTACTATTAAACTCATCTCCCTATGCCCGATGGCATGGCTCGCCTGCCAGGATCATGCGGACCTCTCTTACCTCACCAATTCCCTCCTGTTGTAGGGGCCATGGCACCTCAGTCATGACTGTTCCCTGCTTGTGGAAGATAAAACTGTTGCATGCCACAAGCTGAAATGCTTTGGTCTAAACCACACTACTGGGCTCATTATAGGAGTGTCTGGGTGAAATGAAAGTACTAGGCTGTCATCTAGACTAAGCTGTACCTAACATCACCTTAAATGTATCACCACTGCCCACTGGCTGCCTTGGCAATAGGACATTTAATTCACCTCCTGCTCTTGAGGTAGAGAGGCTGAGGGGCAACAATTTTTGACCCTGATCCAGCAAAATGCACAAAAACTGGAGGGAGTGGTAAATAAAGCAGGTCACCCCATCAGAGCAATCTGGATTGCTTGGTAAACTGGGTGGAGGCAAACAATAGGCATTCTAATTCAGCTCAGTGTAAATGCATTTAGACTTGGAACAAAGAATGCAGCCATACTTACAGGACCGGGGGACTTATTCTGGGAAGCAGTGACTCTGAAAAGGATTGAGGGTGGCAGATGATCAGCTGAACGTGAGTTCCCAGTGTGATGCTGTAGCCCAAAGGGCTAACGTGGATGCAAAACCAGGGGAAGCTCAAGTAGGAGCACAGAAGTTATTTTACCTCTGGGTTTGGCACTGATGTGACCATTGCTGGGACTGTGTCTCCAGTTCCGGTGTCCTGAGTTTATAGAGAATGTTTATAGTGATAGACAAAAAGACACCTTATAGCGATAGACAAAGAGCTCAATCTATTCAATTGAACAGAGAAATTCAAGGGGTAACTAGAACCCAGTTTGTAAGGGCCCACATGGGAAACAAATATTTGATCACAGGCTCTTCAGTCCTATAGAGAAAGATCTAACATGATCCAATGGCTGGAAGTTGAAGCTAGACAAATTCAGACTAGAAATAAGGTGTAAAATATGAACAATGGGGATAATTAATCACTGGAATAATTTACTGTGATTCTCTATCACTGACCACTTTTAAATCAAGATTTGGATGTTTTCCTAAAAGATTTGCCCTAAGCATTGTTTTGGCAAAGTTCTCTGGCCCGTGCTATACATGAGATCAGACCAGATGATCACAATGGTCCCTTCTGGCTTTGGAATCTATGAATTATGCTCATGCTTAACTCAAAGCTCACAAATATTTCCAATGACTTTAATAGCCTAGTGTTAAGAATGTGCTTTGCTGGCCTTAGTCTCTAAACCAGGGTGACAGAAGGAGATAATCCAAAGACCGCCCCAGTCAGTAAAATATAGCTCCAGTTAAGACCTAAAAATATTCTAACATAACCTGTTAACTTGATTTTTATCTGCAGACGTTTTCAATCCAATGCCACAGGGAATGCTGATTTTCCAAGACTTCCAGCCAGAGGGTTTAGCTGTAATGATTTTACTGTATAACTAAGCATTGCATGTCTATTTGGATTACAGTGTCAAAATAAGCCCCCAGAGCCTGCAGTTATACCCCAGGTCACTTGTCAGGATCTCCAAAATAAAATTAAGATATTGGAGAGTTCAGCCCCAATTTCTCCACAGATATACTGCAAAAGCTAAGATTAACTGCTGCTGCTGGATGCTTCCAGTGCTCCATCCCTTGTTATTTACTGTAGGGGTTCCTTGCCTAGACATGTGCCAATAGATTGGCCAAACGAGTTCAGTACGGATCAAATGCACTTGGAGGCTTTTCCAGTCTCTACTAGTGCAGCACTGAATCACTAATTTCGGTAAGAGGGCTGAAGTCAGGGTCAGGACTACCATGTGCCAGGCACTTTCCCCAAATATGAGAAGACGATGCCCTAGACACAGCATGTGGGATATGAGATAGTATAAATCTTCACTGTGATGATTTGATCCTACCTTCTAAGCCAAGGATCTGTGGGAGATACACCCTAGTACCCAAAGCTGCAACTTGTTTTTGGCTACTCTTCAGTCTCCTTTGCACAGTCCTGAAATCAGCCAAAGGTCAGGAGTTCAGAGGTTGAAATACAGGTCTGGGACTTGTGAGTTTTCCGGCTTTATCACAGGCTGCCTGAGTGTTGTTGGGCAAACACCACCATCATTCCGTGCCTCAGTTCCCCATCTGAAAAACGGGCACAATGAACCCTTCTTTCCTCCCCACCCTTTGGCTGCCTTGTAATTTTCTACAATACAAATTATTATATATATTTTAGAAAGGGGTGAGAAGGCAGCACGTCCGAACATTCTGAAAGTGCAGGTGCAGTTTCCTGTAAAGAGGATTTTAAAGCCCTTTCAAAACATTTTTGCAAAGAAACCTGTAAAGCCCAGCCTGGGATTACCTGAAATTCTATACAAGGACAAGCTCGTGAGTGGGAAATTCCATGCGCAATTCCCTGTTCCCTTGATGTCCAATACACATGGATCAAGCTCTCTCTCCATGCACATAGCACCATTAAGATAAATCATGGCAGATTATCCCCCCTGGGAGGCCCCACACATCTTCCATTCAACCTAGTTTCCTCAGCCCCTAACATAAGAATGGCCATACTAGGTCAGACATGGTCCATCTAGCTCAGTATCCTGCCTTCCGACAGTGGCCAGTGCCAGATGCCTCAGAGTGAGCAGAACAAGTGATCCCTCTTCTGTCACCATTTCCAGCCTCTCTGACAAACAGAGGCTAGGGACACCACTCCTACCCATCCTGGCTAATAAGTATTGATGGACCAAACCTCCATGAAATCTAGTTCTTTTTTGAACCCTGTTAAAGCCCTTAACACATTTCCCTGAATATGAAAATAGTGTGTGTGTGTGTGTGTGTGTGTGTGTGTGTGTACTTTTCTATCAAATATCCCATGAGTCAATGCAAGCTCACCCTGCCTCTCCCTTATTTCCCCACACACCTCTCTATTTCCTACTCTTCACCCCATTTAGATGCCATTGGCATAAGATGGAGACAAGCTTCGAAGGCAAATTGGATGCTACATTGACCCCTTCACGTGAGGGAGTTTGTGGTACTGGCTTCCTCAGAGGGGTTTTGTCCACAGGCACCCAACTCCTGTTGTCAATCCAAGAGGGAGTTTCGATCCCCATCTGCTTTGAGACAACCCCAGCAGCAGCAGCCAAGAGCAATTTCCCCCACCTGCATTTGGCTGGAAGCTTACAGCCATCACTTCCAGCTGTGGACTTCACCACACACTTATCAATGCCTTTACTGATGCCAGCCTGGGTTGCTGCACTGAATTCCACGTGGGACTGTGCTTGAAGAGCACTTGGAAATTAACGCAAGTGTCACGCTCCTGATGCTCCTGCCGAGTGCCATCCCACTGATAGGAACACATATTACACCTCCATTCCAAGGATCAGTGTCTTCCCACCTGTCTGTGGGAGAAAGTCATGAGTTGGCGTTGACATAATTTGATTCATGTTTAGAGACTCTCTCATTCTTACCTGTCAGTTGAGGTTCAACATGACTGCTCGAGAAAGGGAATTCCTCATGGGGCTTGCAGAGAGACAATCTTGAATTAATTCAACTCTTGCTAAGCCAGTCAGCACCCAAATTCCATTATGGACTCTCAGATCACGTTGCAAAAACTATCTGTTTACTTTGGCTCTCTCTCAACAGGATAGTGGGTTGAATGAGTAGGACTCTCACTTTGGTATAGAGCAGCTTAGACATTTTTGTGGTTTGGGGGTATTTCTTAGTCATTTTCTGAGTGTTTTAAAATGTTACTGTGGTGGAAGATCGGGAAGGGTGTGTAGAGCTAAAATTAAAACAGAAGGAAGTACCAGTCTATTACATTTGTTGAGAGAGAAAGCTAGTAATGATGATTATTGAGAGAGAAAGCTAGTAATTCACTGGCAAATGCACAAGGGGGCAGAGTTAAGGTTAAGTGGTCAACCTGAAGTTATGGAATTTTGACTTTTTGAGAGTCTGATTTCTCCACTGGAACATTTCAGTAATGCCAGGAGATTTTTGTTGCATGGAGTCAGTGCACACGATATATAACGTCTTCCTGAGAATTTATTTGCCTGATAGTCTGGACAATGTCAGTGTAATAAGAGCTAAGGCACTCCTCTTACCCCATATAGTTTCCAGCAAAGCTGACAGCATCTTGTGTTTCTCATCTAGAAGAAATCGTATCCAGATTTGAATAATCTCCTCTGCAGGCCAGGGGTAACTAAACAACATCTTTTGCATTGCCACAGTACATACTGTGGATAAAATCATCATTTTATAAACAATCCAGAGTCAACACAGGCATGGTCCTGCTAACATGAGAACATTTCTTGGTAGTACAGGATGGGGGAAAGGAAATATTCATAAAACAGATCACTGTAGGGAACAAAAAAGTTGTGTTCTAGCTCTTATTTCTTTAATTTCTGTAACCATAGCTTATAAATGTGCATGCTAAATGCATACATCAGTTTCAATGGCTGCCCCTTCCTGTACACAAGTGCTCAATAATCTAAGCACCTACTATGAGGACATTTGATAGTAGAGGGCTTGTCAATCTACCACAATGTGTGTAGAGTAGTCTCCCACGTAAGCTAAAAGAGGAATCTAGACACATTCAAACATTAAATAAAGCACAAATTTAATAGTGATGCTGATTAATTAATAACAGCTTACCAAGAAATGTGGTCAGTTCTTCATTGCTTGTGTCAAGATTGACCGTCTTTTTAAAGAGACACACTGTGTTCAGCCAAGAATTATTGAACTAGATGCAGGAACTAGGAGGGTGGGGAAGCACTGGAATGGGTTGCCTAGGGAAATGGTAGAATCTCCATCTCTAGAGGTTTTTAAGTCCCAGCTGGACAAAGCCCTGGATGGGATGTTTTAGTTGGGATGAGTCCTGCTTTGGACAGGGGGTTGGACTAGATGACCTCCTGAGGTCTCTTCCAGCCCTAGGATTCTAGGAAATGCTGGGTGAATTTCTGTAACCTGCAGGGCTGTCACAGATGATCAGAATGGTCCCTTCTGGCCTTAAAATCTATGGAATCTACTGGGTCAGCTTCATGGGGAAGCCACCAACCCAATGGGCCTTCAACCTCATTCTTTCTGTTCTTACCAAACCTCCTTTTGAACCATTAGCTACCTGCTCTGTGCCCCAGTTCTTGCCTTCCTGGTTACCACCACATATTATCGGGATGCTGTGTCCACAGCTACCAAAAAACCCCATGTTGTTGCTCAAGTAAAAATTATAAACCTGATGCACGAATTATTGGGTGAAATTCCATAGCCTGCATTCTGCAGGTGATCAGACAAGATGAGCGTAATAGTCCCTACTAGCCTCAAAATCTACTCCTTAAAGTTGGGAGGAGGAAGGAGTGTGTATAGGTGGCCATGGTAGTAGCAAACTTAGCCCTGGTCTAACTAGGGAGTTATTTCGAAATAACAAGCAGAGCGTCCACTCTACCAACCCCTTTATTCTGAAATAAGGGGCTGGTTATTTCAAAATAACTCCTGCTTTCCATGGGGAACAACGCTCATTTCAAAAGAGTTATTTTGAAATAGCAGCAGCGGAGCGTACACACTAACGCTATTTTGAAATAACTACTCCCCAGTGTTTCCTGGGGCTCTAAGTCAAGGTAGCATGTCCACATTAAGGAAGCCTGCTTGGACTAATTTTGAGGCTTCCCTGTAGTGTGGACACGCTATTTTGAAATAGTTATTGCAGGAGTTATTTTGAAATAATTTCCTAGTGTAGACATGCCGTTACAGAGCCCATACTTTTATTTCTCTCTTTGAAGTAGAGCAGAGGGTCAGGTAAATAGAGTCAGAATGATGTTTCAATGTCTCGAGTCAGGTGCCTTTGTAACATGTTTGTAAAGCAGGTGCCGTGTCTCCCTCTACTAGCTGGTCAACACAGAGGTTAACAGTCAAGTGTAGCTGCTATGTTATGTAATGGATTACTCCTTTAGCTCAGGGGACAAAAGTCTGTGCTTTTAGGCCACAGGCGAGGAGTTCAAGCTTTGGGAAGGGTTTGCTGTGTTTCCACAGAAATGTAAGAGGGAATTTCCTAATAGTTTGTGTTGCTGGTTAAAGTCCATCAACATGCTCAGGGCATGAGTGTGTTACAAAGGCAGGCTGCAAACTACCATCCTGAGAATGCATTTTCTGGAAATCTGTTTGGTTCCTGGAAAATAGCATGAGACATGCTGATGGTAGGGCAAAGAAGTTCAACTAACGGACCTCGAAGGAAGGTGGAATGAAAACCACCTGTGGAATCTATTGGCATCATTCCCTGAGGACATGAGCGTAACAACCCCCTCACTTAGCTGATACAAGCTGGTGCATTCTAAAAGCAAGACAATTGCTTGTCTGAAGTCTTTGTTGCAAACCCCATGAACAGCTCACCCAGGCTTGGGGAGGTTGCGCAGTATGCTGCCAGGAGGCTACTATTCAAAGCAAAGAGATCAGCTCCATCTTCCCTTTAATTTGGTGGCAGCATTTCAACAAGGGGCTCCCAAAAGCCTTCACTGAAGCACATCATTGCTTTTTTAGAGAGGGTGCAGGCCTGGAGCCATACGTACCACTAGACATGCCATGGCCTAGGTTACGATACTGACACACATTCAAAGTGAAGGACAGGAAATGGCTAGTGGGGCCCTTTCCTTCAGCATAAATGGCTTTTATAACCTTGAAGACACAGTTCTGCATCTGATAGAAATACTGTTCAGTAGCGATGGTGAGGGGTCACCAGCTTATTGAGGAAAGCGGGTAACTTTATAAAGGAGGGACATTTGGGAAACAGGCTTGAACAACGTACGCTCATGGAGTACAATCAGCAACTATAAAACGAGAGAACTCCCCCCCCTTGGTCCTTCGCAGGGAGTGGTGATCCTTTTCCATTTAACAAGCCAGGGAGGTGGAAAGACTGGAAATCAGTGCACCTGAAATGACCAGCCAGCTCTTTGCAAATTAGGATGCCAAGAGAATTAATCAGGGTTCTCGGCAACAGACACTGTGAAATGAGAGCTACTGTCTATCTTCTCCACCTTTTAATCTGTGCAATACTCTCTCTCTCTCACACACACACACACACACACACGTTTGCTTCCAGAACGACATGTAACGCCAGCACCACAGCTGAGATTTGATTCCATTACTAAACCATCTCATCACACTTTTTCCTCCCACATAACACTAAGCCTAGGCAATCATAGACTGACCATAAAATAAGCCCTAGAGCTCTTCAGGGGAAGCATCAGCTCAGCACTGGTTGGCGCAATTTGTCCGTAGTGAGAATATGAAAAGATATTAAAGCATCACACCAGCGATTAATTTTAGAGGTGAAGTAACAGAACACCAAAGTCTGTGCAGCTGCTAGAAAATACAGCGGAAGATGTGGGGATGTCTTTCCACGCTGTGTCTGATTTCATAGTTCAGTGTTATGGGAAGGTATAAATGAAATGCTGGTGCCGGGTTCTAAAAAAGGAGCCAGATGATTTTGATCGCTAACATCTGCTGCTACACAAGCTCAAGCCTTGTTACCTTGGCCCGAAAGCCACAGTTGCATGAACTATTTTCAAAAAGAGTTTGTGCTAATTTGATTTCAACTCTAGAAAGCTGAACTGTTGGCATCCTCGTAAGCGCTCTGAATGGTGGATGGAGTCAGAGGTCTCCTGAAAGGTTAGTGCAAGAGCTGCCAATAAAGTCATCAGTAACATACTAGGCACATCCTCCATTCCGCAAGTGTGCCAGAAGCCTGAGTCTGGGAAATTTGAATAATCAGCATCCGTTGATCTACATATGCACTGTGGAACTCCTTGCACACTGAACAGGGGACACAATGCATGGTGCAGACCTACATCTCTTCAGTGCCTCTCTAGACTGGCCTTGTGAAAATGATCTGCAGCAGAGGAGATGGAGGATGAACAGTGGAATACAGATAGCAACGTAAGAACGGCCAAAAGGTTAATTGATCCCAGTATCCTGTCTTTCGACGGTGGACTTTTCCAGAGGAAATAAACAGAACAGGCAATCAGCAAGTGATCCATCCCATCCCCTTTCATCAATTCACAGCTTCTGGCAAACAGAGGCTAAGGGACACCAGTCCTACCCATTTTGGCTAATAGCCATTGATGGACCTAACCTCCATAAATTTATCTAGCTCTTTAAAAAAAAAATCCTATTCTAGTCTTGGCCTTCACAACATACTCTAGCAAGGAGTTCCATAGGCTGACTGCATTGTATAAAACCCCCCCACGTCCTTATGCTTGTTTTAAACCTGCTGCCTATTAATTTCATTTGCTTATCCCTAGTTCTTGTGTTATGAGGAATAAATAACACTTCCTTATTTAATTTCTCCACACGCTTCATGATTTTATAGGTTTCTATCATATGTCAAAGAACCTCACGGTGCAAGTAACTTCCATTTCTTCTTCGAGTGATGGGCCCTCAGTATATTCCACATACGCAAGATTAGTACGGTAGCCGAGTGCAAGGAGGTGAGTATGAAAATGGAGATGTCATGACTATCTGTAAGACTGCTATTGCCATGGCTTTATCTGTAGAAGAAAACTGGACCAAAACACAGTGTATTATGAAGGTCTGTAAAGGATCCAGGTAACTGCTTATTTCCAGTAAAGGTCCCTCTTGAAAAGATGCCACACCGGTCACTTGTGTTCTGATAGAATGAGCTCTCACCACCTCAGGGGGTAGCGGGGAACTATGAGCTTGTTCATAGCAAAGGATGATGCAGGTCACATTCCATTTAGAAAGTCTCTGTGACAGCAATAAACAAACCAACAAAAAAAAAAAAATCTAGATTTTTTTCTAATTGCCTTTGTTCTCTGCAGATAAAAAGCCAGCGCCCATTGGTCAGGTGGTATATGATGGATCTGTCATTTTCCAAGCTTGGTTACCCTTCTGGGTGATGGGGTGGTGAGTAGGAAGGCAAGAGCTGGGGGACAGAGCAGGTAGCTAATGGTTCAAAAGGAGGTTTGGTGAGAACTGAAAGAATGAGGTTGAGGTCTCATTGGGGTGGCGGCTTCCCCATTGATGGAAAAGATCCAATAAGTCCTTTGAGGAATCTAGTCAGTATAGGATGAGTGAAGATAGTATAGTCCTTGACGGGAAAATGAAACGCATCAATTGCTGCACAATGCACCGGTAAGGAACTTATAGCATTGTGCTGGAAGATCAAGAAATGCTCAAATGTCAATAGGATGACATTTTCAGGAGATGAGCGAATCAGAACTCCCTTGGTCGAGGGGCATGAGGAGGAAGACCCAATCTGTGTCAAGGTGGGCAGGGAAGTAAATGCCCAGTGTGCATATGGTTGTGCTAGAGTCTTTTAGATTGTGCAAAGACTCATCAGTCTTTGCATTACAAAGGTTAGTATCATCAAAAGGGGTGGTCCTCAACAGTATTCTGGACCTCACCAGGGAACCCCAGAGATTGCAAGCACAATGCACACCTCATGACTACAGCTTCAGCAGCGATTTGGGGAGCAGTATGAGCTGTCAACTACCACTTGAAGTGACATTTTGGCCACTAGCTTGACTTCCATCAGGGCTTGGGACTAAACCCTATCCTCCGGAGGGGGTTTGTTTTTAAAAATCTTAAATTTGGCGTAATTAAGGAAATCATATTTTGCTCACAAAGCCTGGTCGTTCAAGACTCTGAATCGCAGACTAGGTGATGAAAAGACTTCAGTTGAGGTAGTCTTAGAGTACTTCAGCCTGGACCTTTCTGTAGCCACTCATACCATTAAGAAGTTGGGCATTAGATGAGTGAATAAAAATTCTGCCCCATTAGCTAGTGTAAAATATAATTTCTACATTCTGAGGTAGGAGGGTCCAAGAGAGGGATCCCCGGACAGCTTGGTTGACTGGAAGGGCTGCTCCAAAGGTCAGAGGGCTGAAGATTATCCAAAAGGCCCTACTGTGTATCTTGGGCCTCTGAGGTATCTACAAGTTGGTTGACACCCTCCATAACAAGTCCTAGTACTGCCTGTGATCATCAGGTGGACAGGAGGATGATGGAATAACTGCCTCATCCCTGGAGGTGACCACATACCAGTCAGGACCACCTTGATCTCTTCCCTCTGCAATTTCTGATGAAGCTGGTTACCATCGGCCGAGAGGAGGGATGGTATGATTCCTGCATAGCTCTCAGGCATTTGCTGTATGTATCCCATAGGCCTTCATAAGACCCACAGGAATTGACCAGTCAGGGAAGACCCCAGATGATGCCCTGCATAGCTGAATTTGGAAGGAGGCACCTTCCTTGGTCTCCAACTGTACTTGTTTCCCTTGGGAGGGGCAGGAACCTCATTACACACATCCGATTCTCTTGACTAAATGATAAATTCCTGTTTACTGGTGGCATTGATGGAACTGGTGGGAGGATGTTAGATACAGATGTAGTGCGGGGAGAGGATATTCTTCCCCTCAAGATGTTTTCCTCAGATGCAACATCTCTAGGAAGAGCCTGACTTGGTAACAGAAGGGATATGGGTAGGACAAAAAGTGAGTGTTTTGGGGACGCCTGAGGAGGGTATTGGTGGATTAAAAGTCACCCAAAGACTACTGTTCGGGGGGTTCAACATGAAGAATATTGGAGCCATCAGATGAGATCCTAGCATTGAACTCTCAGATGCAACAGTTGAGTACTGCTCCTTAAGTGTGAAGAGTAGAGCCAGACGGTACCATCAAAGTTGTCTTTTTGTGCCTTTTTCTTGGACAGAAGGGTTATCAGGCCTACTGCTTTAGGACCCACATGAGAGAGCCCACCAGACTTGGACTTTCAGCCAGGGAAGGCAGCTTTCTCTTGGGGGCAAATCTGGATAGAGATCTCTCTTTCTGACTCTGTTTATGTCCTCCCACTTTTGTAAGAGAGGCTCTTAGGCTTGAGAGTTTTTGCTTGACCAAAGATCTCGTATTTGGTGGGGCACTGAGCCCAGCCTGAGGACAATGAGCTTCTCACAAGCTCAGGGAGGGAAGGGAGTGGCAGATACTACACTTGGTAACAATATGAGCTTCCCCAAGGAAACAGAGGCAGCAATGGTGGCTGACATGGCTCTTCCCCAGAACAGGGGAAAGAATTCTTGGACCCCAGGACTCTTGCCATTGTCCCTCTTTGGAGGGCAGGGAGTAACTAAACTAAGACAAATACTAAGCTATTAAGTTATTTACAAACTGGTTACACAGGTTTAAAGAGGAAAATTAAATGGTCACAGGCTTCCAACTTCACCCTGTGGTGATGAAAAGAAGCTGGAGAGGCATCGGTCTACACTTCCCTTTATGCCCACAGTTCAGAGGACAAGGTGTTTCTCTGTGCATGTGTGGACCAACTGACATGGCTTCTTATACATTTCTGGACTCTGGCACATGGTGCACATGCGTACCCTCCTGTGGAATACACACAGGGATCATCACTAGAACACTGGACTCCTATGAAATTGCAAACCAGGTGCAGAGTTTTATGGGCAATATTTCGTTTCAAAAGCCTTCAATTTTTATTTTACCATCAGGATCTGTTCCCACATGCAGGTCAGCATGTTTTTCCGTGCTGATGAGAGGGTTACTTGTTGCCAGTCATACTACTGACTGCATATTCAAAATACACTGCTTCTCGTTAACATGGGATCCAATTAACTGGTTTGTTATTAGGTATAGGATTTGCAGATAGAAGTTCTCTCTCTGCCTTGAATTCCACATTTGTAGAGGTCTGCTCAACCCAACATCAAGTGCCATGGTAATAGAGAATGAGCCTAGAAAAATGAGCTATAACAATTCATGGTTTACACAACTTCATGTTGACATTCAGGTCTGAGCAGGCGATTTGATCTATAGTCACTTTTAATGGCTACATGAAATAATACACCATGCAAGACAACTGAAAATATGGGCTTGAACAGTTGTGGATTTTGCTTTCCTTTCACATGACATCATGGAAAGATATTACTGCCTTCAGTGACATTCGTTGATGGGAATTACTGTTCTGAGCTCATTGACTAATCAAATAGTCGATGCAAATTGCATGGACTATTCAATTAGCCAAATAATCGAAATTTTACATCCCTACTTAGAACGAGTGTTATATTTATTCTCCTCCCTCCCCTAATCCACCCCAGCTAAGGAAACTAAAGAAACAGCCTGAAATGGTTTCAGTTATACTCAGTAATCAATTCAATTGGTGAGTGTCCGCTCAAAATCTCCCATGGCAGCCATCAACTCTGCACAAAGCCTCCCCCTGCTAGCTAGCTGCTCTGCTTCCAAGGCTAATGAGAACACGGAGATGGTTATATTAAATATTCCCCTTCACTACAATGCTAGATTAAATCTAGTGAGAGCATTTCCTTTGTGGATGAGTACAAAACCTCTGAATTTGAGCACTTAAGGAAACCTCTGCCAGTGCGTGGGGGAGAAGGGGTCCTTACTTCCCCTTCATCAGGAATTGACAAGTCTTATTTCTGATGCTTCTCTGCCAGTCGACTAGAAAAAAATTTAGAGCAAAAGGAGACTAACTGGACAGAAGTGTTTATCTGTTAAGTTATGAGACTTAACTCAGACTGGGTATGTATTCTCATTCAATCCGTCATGCAAAAGAAGCCAATTAAAATGGCTTTTTGACTATACTTCCAGTCAAATATTTGAAAGACAGACTTGGAATCAAGACAAGAAAACGAGACAAAATTAAACCAGCAAATTCATCCCTCCTAGTACTGTCTTAAGAGTACACAGAGGATAAGCTTCACCCACAATATGTAGGTTGAAGGGAATTGTCTTCAATTAAAAATTGTTTTATAAAAACATGCCACATTTTACTACGCACAGAGTCTTCTAGGTACCAAGAGAATCAGAAACTTCCTTCCAACACACACAGACAGGTTTCCAATCTTATTTTCATAGGTCTAATTTGGTTCTGGTAAAACGACTCTTACCTAACTTAGGATTTTTAAAAGCTTCAGGGGGTAGCCACGTTAGTCTTTAACAGGACAAACTTAAACAACAAATAGTCTGGCAGCACTTTAAAGACTAACAAAATATGCAGATGGCATCATGAGCTTTTGTGGGCACAGCCCATTTCTTCAGATGACCAGAGTTTTGGTATATCCAACACTCCTATCATCTGATGAAGTGGGCTGTGCCCACAAAAGCTCATGATACTATCTACATATTTTGTTAGTCTTTAAAGTGCTGCCAGACTATTTGTTGTTTAAGTTTTTAGGATTTTTTAAACAGGCAGCTATCACCATAATAGGAGTAAAATAGATCAAGTTTCAAGAGGAGTTCAGGGAGTCTTTGGTGCTTTGTTTTTTGGTACAAGCTGTTTAGAGTATTTGTTGTTGTTTGTTTGATTTGCTTATTTCAGGCATTTTGGGGGTCGGGAGGGTATAAGCAGATGTCAGTGCTGAATATCATTCTTTATACAGTGGAACAGCTTTTTCAAGGAGGAATGTTATGCACTGTGCTTTTTTTGTTTAAAAAAAAAAAAAAAAAAAAAAAAAGGTGTTGGTACTCCAGGGGAAAAGTTGTTGAGGTCTGACTGGAGGTGCCGGTACTGTGTACCGGGCAGTACCGTCACAAAAGAAGCACTGGTTGTGCAGCTTCATACAGATAGCTGGTCTCTGGTTTTGCCTCATTTCCTTAGAAAGCTCGTTCCATGCCCTTAATCGAGAATGTTTTGCCCCCAACTCTCTCATGCTACGTGACTGGTCTTATCTCAGAGAAGCATAACTGCTGAGGTAGTTCCTAGATCAAAGTGCAGTTTAATGTAGATAGGATTTGATCCATTAAAGAAAGTTTTGAAAATTGTAACCTAAGATTTAATTTGCCACATGAAGTTGATTGAGAGCAAGTGGATCATGGGCTTGATGTCCTTATAATGGCCTAGAGTAGTAATTCCCAACCTTTTTTATACCGCAGACCAGCAAACCCAGTCACAAACTTTTGGCGGACCAGTAACATTTTATTTGCATATTATGCAAATGTACAAATAAAATGTTACCAGGCCGCTAAACCTCATATCTCCCTGTCCTGACTCTTGCACCCCCAGACCCTTGTCCCAGGCTCCTCACACTCCAACCTTGAATCCTGTGCTCCACCCCCCCCATATTCCCAGCCCCCTGCCTTCCCCCACACGTACATTTCTTCATGTAAGAAATGCATGCTATTTTCACTCCTCCAGCTGAGTAACTCACAAGCAGGACCATTAGTGGCAACCATACCATGGACTCCTATGGGGCCAAGACCAGAGAGGGGAGGGGCTGCAGCTCCCTCAGCGGGGCAGACTATGTGGCCAGGCTCATGCAGGAGCCCAGCCTGGGAGCACACAGGGTGGGGAAGTGCCCCACAACAACATGTGGGAGAAGTCCAGGCTGGATATTAGGAAAAACTATTTCACTAGGAGAGTGGTGAAGCACTGGAATGGGTTACCTAGGGAAGTAGTGGAGTCTCCATCCCTAGAGGTGTTTAAGCCTCGGCTTGACAAAGCCCTGGCTGGGTTGATTTAGTTGGGATTGGTCCTGCCTAGAGCAGGGGGCTGGACTTGATGACCTTCTGAGGTCTTTTCCAGCTCTATGGTTCTATGAGCTGCTGCCAATGCAGCCAGAGCCAGGCCAGACAGAGGGCACGGGGTGGACAATGCTAGGCAGCCACAACCCGCCTCCGACGGCCCAACCCTTCTCACTCAGCACCCCGTCCCGGTTCTGTTAGAAGTCCTGTGTATGCCCCTCCCAGAAGTGCTGGTGAAATCTAGCATCTAGCCTGTGGCTACAGCCTCCACCTCCGCCAACAGCCCGGAACACACTGCACCATGTGGGCTTCACACCACCTTCTCCACGTGCCCCTCCGCCTGCCCACATGGCTGTGCACCGCTCCACTCTAGCCCCATGGGCGTGGCCTGGTGGTGTGCCTGCGACCCAGCAGTCTGCGGCCTGGCACTGGGCTGCAGACTGGTGATTGAGAATCGTTGGCCTAGAGGGTCCTGCCAAGATCAGTTCCCCATTGTGTTAGCTTACTAGATGCACTAGTGCCTATCAGTAGCTGCCCAAGAAAGTTTGTAATTTACAGGGACAACGGAAGTTGTGTTATGGATTTTAAAAATTAGACCTGAAGATATTCCCAGGCCTGCCACTGGCCTGATGTGACCACAAGTGAGTCACTTAACTTCACAGAGGGACTCCTAGCTACTATAAAATAATACAAACTATGTGTGTTATGCATGGTATGTGTGTGTAACTTCTTTACCCAAGTGCAGGCGCTGTTATAGCTGTGCACAGCAATGTCATAACACAAAGACCGTTAGGAAAGAATACTATTGAGTTGCAACCTACTGCAATCTCCCCCTTCCAGTTCTACTTGAGGTTTAGGCCTGTATACAGCAGGATTTCCAATTCAGAAGCCATTTCTCTCTCACTCCAGAGTCTCTGAAGCTCATCCTTTCCTGGGGTCTTGGCATTTTACCTTCTGTCTGGACAAGGGAGGGAATGTCTTGTGCATCGCTGTTGAAGTGCAGGGGGTCCTTTTGGTATTTCATATTATACTGTCTCCCATCCACAGTGCCCTGTGTGACAGTCACTCCCTTTTAGGCGTCGCAGTGGTGGTCTCTTGTTTGACTGGAAGGCAAGCTTCCTCAGAAGACATATGTTGCTTATTAGTGTGACTCACAGAAGGTGCTGGAAGACTAGGAATGCCTACCTTATGAACTGAATAAACATGCCATTTCCACAATCCGCAAAGCTCTGCCTCTTCAGCTGTCTGAGAGCAGCACAATGTGATGCGTCTGTTATTCCAGCTGTGTACCATCTCTTCGAGGGGAGTGCGAAAAAGTGATGCAGTGCCATTTCATGTGAAATTAAATTCAGAACAAATGAGACCAGATGTTTTCTTAAATTAAACCTGCTTTCAGATTATTCATATTCAATAAGAATATTATTCATACTTGGGGCTGATGAATTAAAAGCCAAGACATTTTATTGAGAGAGAATATTGGATTCAAATGTCCCTGACATGCAAGTTGAAGCAATGTGCAGATTAAAATAGTCAGCTAGTAAAGAAACCACCAACTTCACTCTGCAGATAAATACTAACCAATTTTATTTTATAAATACAGATGCTGAAATTTCTTGCAATTATCAACAGAACTTTAAACATGCCATTTATTATGGATATTTTGTTTAAGTTATTTAAAATACCTGGCCAGGCCAGGATAAGCCAACACTCTTATGCTTGCTATAAAAATATAGCTGGACAAAAATCTTCCAAAACTAATATTCTGAGAAATCTTAGGAATTTCTAGTAGGGGAAGTAAATGCAATGAAACATTTTCATTTGAAAACACTTGCAGACTTAACAGTGTGTCAGCTGTGCAGAAACTAAAAGGCTTTTGGCAGCTTAAACGTATAGTGATCGATCATCCCAATTTACAGTTTACCTCCATTCCCTCCTCACCCCAAGCTTTTTTTTTTTTAATTCAGTAATTTACTAGGCAAACTGTAAAAAGCCAGGAGGTGCTGGCTTGTGCAATATTTTTGCCTTATAATGTTAAAGATAAATTTGTCAATGCCTTGATTAGCCCCAAGACACTGTTTTCGGTAGAACTTTATAAAACACTGCCAAGAAATTTAGTGGAAATGTAAGGTGTGCGGGTGCTAAAAAGATTAATTATTCAAGAAAGTGGGTAAAGCAAACATGTGTGACATACATTGCAGATTCAAGAATAGCTGTACTGTGATCCAAACTTTTTAATTACTAGGTCAAGGGTGTTTCATTTAGAAGAGTATTTATAAAGCCTCAAAAAACACTGGGTATAAGAGCAAGACAACATATGGAAGACAACTATTGGGCTTCATTTGATTGTGTGAAACCTGAGAAACAATTTGAATGCAAAAAGTATTTAGCGGTCACACTGATGTTCTATGAGCCCCATTTTATACACCATCCAACTGCTCTGAGTAAACTTGTGCCTCTGTAAAGGACATAATTTTACAACTCTTCTTTGGGTAGATATGAAGATTCCACAACTCAGGTTACATTACACTCAAAAATAGGACTTTCCTCATACATGTATGTATCAGTAGAAACGCACCACTTCATAAAAAAGAAATTCCACTCTCAAATGTACATGAGTGACCCCTGTTGCCACTGGTGCTCAGAGAGGAGATTGTAGGTGGTTAAGTTACTTTTTTTTTTTGCTAGCAGAGAAAAGAGGAGGAAGGTAAGAGGAAGTCACTAGTATGGAGCATCCCACCACTTTGTTCTCATCTGAAGTACAAAGACTGTGCATGCTTCCTGCTCTCAAGTTTGGCTCTCATTATGCTGTCCACGAGGGTTAGTAAACAAAATGTTTTGGGAGTTTTCCCCGTGCACAGTAGTGCTTTAAAACAACAGTTCGCTATCCTATGGAAACGTGGGGCAATTTATTTAGAATGCAAAGGAGTTTTTCAAGGAGGCTAGAACTGAAGCACCATCTTCTACAGCTGATGGGTCCCAGTTCCACAAGGTACTTAAGCATGTGCCCAACTGCAGGCAGTTGATCAGTCCGATGGAGTTAAATGGAATAGGGTTGTGCTTGATGTTAGCAATGTGCTTAATACCTTGGCCTTAATTTCTGAATGACTGTTTTTAATGTCTCTTGCAATATCCTAAAAGTAGATGAAGTTTTGTAGAAAGGTTAGTTTGGTTAATGCAGTTATAAACAAACTTTTGAAACTTGTAATGAAAATATAAATAGGATTTCAATAGAATCATTACGGTATTATATAGAAAATGCAGCTACTAGACAGTGCAACTACATGTATACTGTATCTCACACTCAGTGTGTTGGTTTGTCAACCTACAATGTTTAGATTACACTTATCCATGGTTTAAATTAAATTTAGTTAACCTTATGGTGAAGTCAGAAAGCAACAGACTATCTTTGAGTCGAGAGAGGTTAAAGTGGGAAAGAAAAATCAGGCATGGTGAAGTAAATTACATTTTTATTCTGCTATATATATATATTTATATTTGCGTGTCCACAACTGAGCCCAAATTCTTAGGTATACAATATAGAAAGCAAGAGCAATGAAATCCGAACTCAGACAAATACCAGGAAATCACAAGGTGGCTGCAAAATCTGTTTCTCCATAGTGCAGTTGTAAACATATGTGCCAGTGGTAAACTACCCATCACAATCAAACTGCATAACAGTTCCAATGTACTGATTACATGTAGTATGGACTACTGGAGAGGGTCCATGAAATCCATCACAGCACTTTGATATCTGAAAGCAAGACATCTCCAATGATAGGTGGCATCTGCTAATGTAATGCAATATTTAGGTGTTTGCCTCCAACTTAGTAGCTGTATTTTAATGCTAAAATGGGGGTGAGGCAATTTCCATAGTCAGATTAGCAGATAAATGTTGAAGAAAAGTTAAATTATTTAGCCCCGCAGGTCTAGACCTAGAAACTGCCTGCGGGTAATAGCAGTGAGTGTATGAGGGGAAGGAATTTGTGTGGGTATCATTTATGTGAGCAGAGAAACTGTGAATTTTATTTAGATGTTGATAAAAAGATGCATGTTTCTCTGGTAAATTTACACCAGACTTTAAAGAACACAAAACTCATCAGTGCAATCTTAAAAATTTTAAGGACTGCAAAACTTAACTGAATAAGATGCTGTTCAAAAACAGCAAATTCATGGTATTTCTGTAACACTGACTACATTGCTCAAGAGAAACTGTATACTGAGAAGGTAAAAATATAATGTCTTCTGGTCTTACCATAGATATATTTTTAAATTAACTTTTCCCCCCTCAAAAAATGAAAATAAAACATAAAATAATAATGTAAGCAGACAGATTCATACAAGGGCCTGATTGGCACTAAAATCTCTTTCAAGGAAAGTATTTAGAATGGACTCTGGTACCTGAAAAACAGCTTATAAATACCAGACATAGAAAGGACTGGAAGCCAAGTCAAAGTTTACCTGGACTGTGAATATACCATGATCCTGCGTCATCACTCTCTGTTAAAGTTCATTTTCTAACACCAAAGGAACAGCTTTAATCATTTTTTCATAATTAACACAAAGGATAAGTGCAACTTTTTCTTCATTTCGTGTAGCTGATATCACCATGATACTGTCCCATACCAAATTCCTGTTGAAACTCACTTGTCCGAACTTTTGCGCGGTCTGCGAAAGCTGGACACGTTTTCGTTCAGTGCATAAATCCTTCGAGAGAACTCCTCAAACTCCCCCAGAACTTGATCATCACATTCCACTGCCACCGCATGGTCCACCGGGATGCAGTTAAAAGCTTCTAGCTGATCTCCTGTGCTGAATCCTGTCGCTTCCATCCCAATTATTTCCTCTGCTTGCTCAACAGTGCAACAAAGATCAGTGCTGAGCGGATAATGGAACTCGCATGGCTGCTCTCTGCTTGCACTGCCAGTGCATTCACTAGGCAGAAGTGTTCCATTTATTGCACTAGTATGTCCCAGGAAAGACTCCTGTTGGTCTTGGGCATTGCTGAGGCTTCCATTTTCTGCATTTAAACTGTCACACAAATCCTCTCCTTTTTTGTTGGTTTCTTTTGAGAAGTCCATGGAGGTATCTAAGGATGAGGTTAGTGATCCAGATTTTTTATCCACCTCTTCTACATGGGCCGCAACAGGCTGTGCTAATGCAGAGTTATAACTAGGAGGGGGAGTTTTGTACTGTAGTCTTTCAGTCGCTGAGCTGGCCCGTTTCCGGTGTCCCTTATCTGGGGAAGGAGGCTCAGTAGATAAGCCAACATCCAAACCCCCGAAGGTAGAACTTTGTCTCTTTGGAACTGGAATTGCACTAGAAATATGATGCCGATCGCTATAAAAAGAAAAGCGACAAAGTCATTATCAATGTGTGATCACAGCACAATGGTTTACAGGTAGAAGATCATCAGTCCAGGGCTCTGACAAGCTAATTACTACTGAGCTCAGACAACTATTGCTTGAGGACACTTAGAGCAAGACCACCAAGTTTAGTCATAGCATGCTGACAAGTTATCACATTGCTTTATACACTGTAGAAGCTAACCCAAGTTATAACGTCAGTGACAAAACTAAGTTCAGCTGAGGTTTATGTAGAAAACTCACCATCTAAAACTCAAATAACGAAAAAACTATTACATTACACTGATGCATACATTTACCTTAAAGTTGCCATTCTCATCATGAAGTCCTCCAATAAGCAATCACAGTTGCAAGCACTATTTCAAGAAGCAGCTCTCCAAGGCATGGCCTATTGAGACGTCAGGAGGTACTGCACAGGATCTTGACTGGCATACAATTAACTTGCGCTAGCAGTATGAGGGCTTGTGAATGCGACAGAGAAACTACGGCCATCGGAATTATTTAAGTACACTGTTGCTAGCAAAAAGCCAGCATCAGTTCCCCGACCAGCAAAGATAGAAAGGAGTAACAGAGACACACTATGGATTAAAATCAGTTTACATGTTACTCTAGAATAAGCTGCTGAAGAGTGTTTTGTAAAATAAGTGCTTCAATTATCTGTATTGATTTTTTTACATTAAATAAACACCAGCACCACAGACTTCACAAGCAAATTTCGGATAGCAATAAACAAAATATGGTAGCAGTTAATGATGGGAATGCTGCCCATAAGGAAATTTGTTAGCGACTCAGTTCATATTTGTTGCCAGAGAGCCATTATATAGTAAACAGTTTGATTATAAAGCTCTTGGTATACAGATAACACATTTCTCTTCCAGGTAACCATTCAAATACAGCCATTGCCAATCCCTCAACATTCAATTATTGTTGGCACACATGGCTTCCAAAACAAAACAAAACCACCATCAGTAAAGTTTGAACAGTACTCCCTTTCCATTTAAGAGCATACGCCTTTTGTTATTTCCACACTTACTGTGGAGAGTACATACCACTTGTCACTCCAGGAACTCAACGTGCTTTACCAGTACTTTATAAGAATTCTTAGAGCTGTGGAAAACAGAGTTTGGAGAGAGAAATTACTTGTCCAAAGCCAGAGACGGACTCAGTGACAGAGCTAGTGCCTTATCTTCTGGACTTCAATGCTGCTTCAGGCCCCTCACTGCAAACTTTCTTGAATACACCTTTTATTTAGTTTCTATTTTTAACTCTGTGTAAACAATTTAATGGAGGCTATAAACATGTTACAGAGTAGTATGTGTTCTAGAGGGTTTCAGCACAGCAGGGAATGGTGTTCTTTATAATAATAACCAATCCTACTAACCTACTGGACTCAGTGATTAGCCATCTGTTAAACGGCAACCATTTAGCCACCCTTTATGTTGTCAATTTGTAAATGGAATCTGCAAGGAAACTGTGTGGTGAAGACTGAAACTGGGGCATATATTTAGTCAACTGTATCTAGGGTAGCCTGCTCCACTTTTTTGCCCCCTCTCCTTGCAGCTTTGGATTAAGTAAACCATCACCAAGTATTCAGCACTAAGTAGGAGATACTAGATTCCTCAAATCTTAATAAAAAGTCTTCCTTGCCCTCATTTCCTCAGCACTCACTGTGAGACTCACGTCTTAGCTTGGGGGCGCGGGAGGGGGAGGAGAGAAGACAGAGGGGAAGAACTGACTGCTGTGTTTTCAGGAAGTTTTATGCCACCCATTTGAAAATATTGCCAACTATTTTTTATATAAAGCATTTTGCGCTGCACGAAGCTGTCACATGTTTTATGGCTAAGTTACATATCTCAGATATTTACTCTGAGCTCTGAGGGTTCACGAAGACTCTCAAAGCCAGACCACATTGCTTAAGGCATTCCTTGGCAAATTGTTTGGCGCTGAAGGAAAGGGGAATGTCATTATGAAATTGTTTATGTGAAGTAATAGTCTCATCTCATAAATAAATGGCTATAAAAGATAGTCACATCTGACTGCTCACTCACTGTTTAACAGCAACCATCTATCTGGTCACTTAAGAAATAGCAGCTACTTTTCAGTATAAGTGCTTACTTATTGATAAATGAGACAATACTGTCGGTTTCCAGATATAATAATTTTATTCTACCATGGATTTATTTCCTTCATGCATCTGGTGAACGGTCCTTTCTTCATAGGAAGTAAATTGCATCCTTTGCCAAACAGATCTGGCATCATACATCATTTGACTTGACCGAGTGGGAGGCTAGGGGTGGGGAGCCTGAATTCTGAATGTTGGCTGCTCAGTGAGGAGTGGGCATAAGAACATAACACAAGAACTAAGGGGTCACCAAATTAAATTAATAAGTAGCAGATTTAAAACAAACAAAAGGAAGTATGTCTTCACGCCACACAGTCAACCTGTGGAACTCCTTGCCAGAGGATGTTGTGAAGACTAGGACTTTAATAGGATACAAAAAAAGTACTAGAAAAATTCATGGAGGATAGGTCCATCAATGGCCATTAGCCAGGATGAGCAGGAATGGTGTTGTCCCTAGCCTCTGCCAGAAGCTGGAATGGGCAAGGAGGGAGGATCACTTGATTACCTGTTCTGTGCATTCCCTCTGGGATACCTGGCATTGGGTATTGTTGGAGGGCAGGATATTGGGCTAGATAGACCCTGGTCTGACCCAATATAGTCGTTCTTATGATATGAAGGCAATTATTTGTGTCTCAGTCTAGCAGTTTAGATTGCTGAAGAAACCCACTGGTGCAGACCATCAAAAGCATGGGGACTGGACCAAAAATGTGCACACCATTACTATTAACACAGCCCAAGGGTATGCTATGTAATTCCCAGCACAAATTGCACATATCTTATAATCTCACTTCAAAGAAAAAACCCCAGGAACAATATTCCAAAGTTGTTTTGTGAAGTCTGGATGAAAACAGACCGACCATTGTGTAGTATGGGCTTTTCATGTTTTGAACTATTGGATAAATCTGACATCTATATCTATATAAAATGGCAATGTTCTAGAAAACCATTCCAAAGGAGGGGAAAAAACTCATTTACATGCAGCCCAGCACTAATCCTCTTCCAACTTCAAGCGCAAAACTTTCCCCTCCTCACAAAAAGGTAGGCCACTCCATGAATTGAGTCCAACATTAATTTCTTCTGTAAATTTCAAAGATGAAATCATTCTCCTTGGGTTATATAACAATGTCAAGGGTCAATAGTCAAATGAGAATCTCTTCCTGATAGTTGGAACCCCAGGAGAACCACACTGTCCAAAGAACAGAGAGAAAACACTGCTTCAGACAAAAAGAGAGCTGGGCCAGCAGTTGTGGAACTAAGCCAAAATAGTCAAACAAAATAAAGCATGCCTCTTACAGCAGAAGGAGAACTCTGCAGGATAGGGCATATATTTTAGAAAATTTGTTCTTGCTAGGCCACAATGATGGCAGCTGCATAAACAGACATGTCACATTTAACTATATTTCAGACATTTAGTGATTAAAGAGTAAGAAACAAGTTTAATAAACAAGTTTAATAAAACCAGAGACAGGTTTTAGGGTTTGTTTTTTAAACTGTGGAATACATTTAAGATATTTTAAGTGATCCATTATAGGGCCATGATAAAATGCTTGCTTATTTTCGCCAATAGACAATGTCCTTTCCTTGCAAGAACATCAAATGTGCAGATAGGATAATTTGGTGTGCATCTCTAACCATCTAATGCAGCAATGTAAAATTAATTTCTAATTATTACAAAAATTCTTAATTCTTTAGAATTTGCATATGTGCAGATTGGTATAGCTTTTCCAGGTCTATAGCATAAGAACGGCCATACTGGGTCAGACCAAAGGTCCATCTAGCCCAGTATCCTGTCTGCTGACAGTGGCCAATACCAGATGCCCCAGAGGGAGGGATCACAAGTAATCCTCATGTGATCCCTCCCTTGTCACCCACCTCCAGAGAAACAGAGGCTAGGGATACCATTCCTACCCATCCTGGCTAATAGCCACTGATGAACCTAACCTCCATGAGTCTAACCAGCTCTTTTTTTAACCCTGTTAAAGTTCTAGTCTTCACCATATCCTCAGGCAAGGAGTTCCACAGGTTGACTGTGCAAAGTCATGTCTGGCCTTATTCTTTGAACAGTGAACAGAAGAACTAATGCCATGAATTGGAATAGGTTTACAATATTCAAAGCCACCTTAATACGCTCCACTGAAGAAAAATGGGAATCTACCCATATGAATCTGATTGTAGAAGCAGGTCTAACTTCAGATTTAACAAAAAGGGGCAACAAATCAAAGCTTGGAAATTGGGATAGGTTATACAGAGAATTAAGTGATGTGGCATTTGCTTCTGTTTACCACATCAGCTTGGACCAGATTGGAGTCAGTGATCTATGGGGCAAAATGAAATGCTATTAGGAAGTGGAATTTATAAATAAAAATAGGGAAAACTGACAGATATTTACTGAGCATTATAGATAAGCATATTTTATCAATGAGAGAATGGGAATGTTTCAATTGTGTCCAGATTTGAAAAAGCATATTGTAATGAATCTTTTAAGTCTTACAAAGTTCTTTCACTAACAGTCCAAAATAAAAGCAGTTATCTGGGGTACCACTACAGTTTTCCTTCAACTCTATTTAGAATTCTCCCTCTACCGATTGCTGGTAATATTTTTCAGACACTCTCAGAAACATGTATTGCGCAAGTGACAGGAATTCTGCTGTGGAGCAACATGGGTGTTAAGAGGTTTTTTTTTAAATGTGTTTATCTACAATATGTCAAAGTGCTTTTTCCAGTCAAGTATTGTGATCTATGCACAGGTTTTTAAAAAAAATTTCAAATCAGATTTACTTGTGATTATTTATTCTGTCTATAACAGGCTCTCAGAAACTATAATTACTATGAAAGTCAGAATACAATTCACATTCTCAAATGTGCATCTTTTCCTCCATACAAAATGTTTCCTCTGAGGAACATTACTAGATCACAGCTGGTCAAAATACTAAATCTTGATTGTGCGGCCAGAAGCCAAAATCCACAGCTATACTCTATGGTATGAGAATACTTTAAAAAAATAACTTAAACACCATTTGATCTTTTTTGTTGCAAACTATGACCTCATGGTAATAAGAACGCTAACTGAAGGTGTTTAAGTTGGTTTATAGCCATTTGAAATGTTTGAAGCTCCAGGCACAGCGCAAAGTCAATATCATGTCAACTGTGCTAAAAAGCAATAATAGTTTCTCACCTTCTTGAAGATTACAGCTTAAATAATGTACAGTAATGACAGGCTGCAAAAGGTGCCAAAAGAAGGCTGCCAATGTGAAAGGTAAGGTGAAATTACTTATTTTGGCACCTAAGAAATTGACAATTTTTTTAAAGCTTCACAAATTAAGCTACCAGAGTTTTCTAAGTGCAAAAATTTCAGTTTTACTTTTCTCCTTGCATCAGACAGTATGAAAAAAGCCATTTTTAATAAAAACGGGTATCAGTGGGTTCTATAACAGTTATTCTTCAAGATGTTACATAGCCATTCCACTTCATGTGTCTAAGTGCCCACCGCACAGTTTGAGATTTTTCCCTAAACAGTAACTTTTGGGACAGTGCATGAGCCTTTCACGGCCTCGTGCGGCTATGTAATAGTAAAGAGAACAGAGTTGCCATCACCCTTCCTCAGTTCCTTCTCATCCAACAGACTCTGTTAAAGAGGCAAAGGAGAGCAGATTGTGAAATAGACGTACACTTCAAAGAACAAGAGTTACAAAACAAGTCTTCTAGTGATTGCACATGTCCATTCCACTTCAGGGGACTCAAGCCATTTGATCTGCAGGTGGAATTAGAGCCTACCTAAATAAAGATTGAAGTGCCATGAGTCCAAACTTGGCATCATCTCTGGACTGCTGAGAGATGGCATAACGTGAGGTAAAAGGTATGCACTAAGGACCAATTTGCTACTTCGCAAGTGACCAGAATGGGCATGTGAGGCAAAGACTGTAGAGGCTGCATGTGCCGTAGCTGAATGTGCTAAGACACGGTTAGCAGGGGTTACACTGGGCAAGCAGGAGTACAGAGATAGGCAATCCAGGACAAGATTCTTTGAGAAGAGACTTGACAGCATTTCATATAACCTGCAACTGCCACATAGTGAAGATGAGTGGAATGTGTCCAAATAAAATGCCAATGCAATCCCAATATCATTTGTGCGTGCACGCATGTGTGTGTTTCGTCTTTATTAGCATGAGGCTTAGTGAAGAAAGCTGGTAAATAAATAGCCTAATTAATCTAAAAGTGGTACAGCAATTTGGAGAGGAGTAAGGGTGTAGATTCATTTACTGTCTTCTACAAGGACAAAATGTATTTCAGACCCTAAAGCTCATAATTCACCCCCTCTCCTGGCTGATGTAATGGTCTTCAAAAAAGCTACATTCACTGAAAGGTGGACAAGTGGCTAACAGTTCAAAAGGAGAAGCCACTAACTTTGTTAACACCATGTTAAAAGTCCCTAGAGGGAATAGGATCTTCCACTTGGGGAACAATCAGCCCAAATCCTTTTGAAATTTGATTGTCATAGGATGGAAGAAAAGTGATCCACAGGTGAAAAGCCAGGATAAGTATTATGTTGACTTCAGTGTAACTACCACAAAGCTTTGCTGATTCAGATATAACACACACACACACACACACACACGACGACCTAGAGCCCAGGGTGGAAAAAAAGACAGAATACTGGGCTATATGGACCTTTGGTCTGACACAGTATAGCTGCTCTTATGGTCTTATGTGCTCATACTCAAGCTAACATGCCTAGAGGATAACTGTGGGTGTGTATATCAATAGCCACTCTTGTAGTTTTCTGAGACTGGCATGTTGAACTACTGAGGAGGTCATATGCCCTAGAAGCCTGGGGCAATTTTAAATTATGGTGGTATTTCAATTGTCCATGAAGCTCTGTCAAAATAAGAGCAGCACCTCTGACAGATGTAGATATGCTTGGTACGTGTTCCAAATGGGAAGGTCCAAGGGTGGCAACAGCTTTGCCCTCATCCACAGAAAACCTTCAGCCTAGTCTCCCTGTCTTTTTTGGTTTTAGGCTGAAAGTCTCGGCAAATTAGATATCAACTGCAGGTGTGAGTTTCTCCAACACACTGCAGGCAACTGGAGCATAGTCAGTCACTAACATCTGTGACTTGCAAGAGTGGCAAGCCTTGAATACTGCTACCTAGTAAAGGGAACCAGTTTCTGACAAACAGGTACAAACTATATACAAACAGAATGAAACTTGCAATAGCAAGACAAGATGCTCCACAACTGTTTTGGGTAGAAAGAAGAAACCGAGATGGATGATGGTTCCACAATTTATATCATGATGTTTCCTGCGGTGCATATGCTGCCCTGACAGGTAGTGGTGTGAGACAAATCAACAACTGTGCACTGGGTGAGCACTGCACACACCTGAAGTAGAACGCTCTCACAGAAAAAACTGAGTTTAAGAAAGACTACCCCAAAATGACATCTGGAGATAAAATTTAATTATATGGTCTAAAATACACAATCTGTCTGACCAGACAAAAAGTAAAAAAGGCTGTCGTGTATACCACAGATATGTAAGCACATCTAGACTCTATTACAAAGAAAAAATATCCATTCATATGGGGCCATACAAGTCTCAAGTGCATTCTTCACTTAGGCTATGTCTACACTGCAGAGTTTTTGTGCAAAAACCTGCAGAGTGTCCACACCTCAAGCGTGTTTTTGCGCAAGAAAATTTACAGTCAATTGACAGAACAGAGGGCTTTTGGAGGTGTAGGTATGCCTCCTTCTACGAGGCATAACTCCTTCTTGCGCAGAGTTCTTGCGCAAAAAAGTGTGTGTGGACGCTCAACAGGGGTTTCTTGCACAAAAAGCACAGGTGCTCTGATACATCTTGCTCTTTTCCCTCAGACCATTCCTTAGACTTCAGCAAACTCAAGGAGTTGGTAGGTAAGGTTCCATGGGAAGCAAGTCTAAGAAAAAACAATTGACAGTTTTTTGAAGAGAAATTATTAAGAGTGCAAGAGCAAACTATTCCACTGCTTAGGAAAGATAGAAAGTATGGCAAGAGACCACCAGGAGATGAGGAATGATCTAAAAATTAAAGAAGTCCTAAAAAAGGGTTATAAAGTTATAAAGGATGAATACAATCAAATAAAGTATGTATGGGCACAATAAGAAAGGCCCAGGCACAAAACAAGCTCAAATTAGCTAGAGACAAAGGGTAACAAGAAAATAATATACATATATTAGAAGTGAGACAAAGATCAAAGACAGACTGGGGCTGTTACTCAAAGACTGAAAAACAATAACAGAAAATGTGGAAATGACAAGAGGTGCTTACGGACTTGTTTTGGTTTTCACAAAAAAGATAGGTGCTAACTGGACGCCTAACAGTGAATGCCAGTGAAAATGAGCAAGGTTCAGAAGTTACAATAAGAAAAGAACAACTTAAAAATTACTTAGAGAAGTTAAATATCTTGAAGTCCCTAGTGCCAAATGAAATGTATCCTAGAATACTCAATGAGCTGACTGAGGATATATCTGACCCCATTATGTATTATCTTTGAAAAATCATGGAAGACCGGAGAGATTCCAGAAGACTGGAAAAGATTAAACATAGTGCCCATCTATAAAAAGGGAAATGAGGGCAACCCATGGACTTATAGACCAGTCACCTTAGCTTCTGTACTATGATAGACAATGGAGCAAATTAAGGAATCCATCTGCAAACATCTAGAAGATAGTAAGGAGATAAGTAACAGCCAGCATGGATTTGTAAGGAACAAATCATGTCAAACCAGTCAGATAGCTTTCTATGACAGGATAAGAAGCCTTATGGATAAGGGAGAGACAGTAGATGTTTTATACCTCAACTTTAGTGAAGCATTTTATATAGTCTCCCGTGACATTCTCATTAATAAACCAGGGAAATACAATCTAGATGAGGCTACTAAAAGGTGGGTGCATAACTGGCTGGATAACTGTTCTATGGGGAAGACAACCGGTAGGTATACGGGCTTGTTACAGTGAAATGTCAAGTGCACAAGACACATGACCAAAGAAAAAGGCGAGGAAGCAAAAGTGCAAACAAACTGGTAACTAAGAAAACCAAGAATGGCAGCAGTTGAACTAGTTTCTCTCATGTGGGGAGTCGAGGGGCACCTCGAAAAGTCCCTTGGCAGTTATTCTATGTCTGTGGCATAGGGATATCTATTAGGTCAACTTATCAAATGACTTACCAGCAAGAGCCTGCAAATTTTCATTTTAACAGCTGATGTTGTATGTGTGTCACTTTATAGGGAGACGAGTATTTTCTAAACACGCACTAGGTATTTGCCTTCATGTGAATAAGTGCACAACTGCAGGTATCAGACTTTGAAAAGCAAATCCATAATTTCTCCTTTGAGCTATGCTTCCTGAAAAGGTCTATTTCCATTTATTTTATAAGAAAATACTAAGAAATATTGTTTCGAACCATTAGCCCTAAAAAAGAATGACTATGCATGTAAGTCTTAGAGGTGAGAAGGAAATGAGGCATAGATATTCACTGGGATAATTTGATACCCCCAGAGAACCTTACCTAATATTCATACATGTTTTGAAATATCACCTAACCAAAAAATGTGTTTTGTCTTGCTAATGACCATACATCACCTGAGGAAATATTGGTCTCTGTAATGACAACGTCCCTAAAGGATAATGAATACTTTTCATCACTAGTACTTTAAAAGCCTATTATGTATAAAAAGGGTATCGAGCACTGTCTCTATCGAAGTAAATGTACTTCTGTTTAATAATAGTTCCGAACACCAAACACATCACCTTATCCTTGCTTAATCAAGATTGAAAATGTTGATCCTGTCTACTAGAGTGCCCAGTGGTAGATAATCATGGATAATGTTGACACTGACATAATAGATACACACTCACCTGGGGAAGTAAAAAAAGCAGACTGACAGCACCAGACAAGTACCCAGAAGTTACCTACTATAAGACAGGCCCACCAGGGAAAACAGACCATTACTGGCTATCACCTCCAGCCCCCAGTTAAAACCCCTCCATACAACCTTACCTGGAAAATGATCCCTCACTCTCACAGACCTTGGAAGGCAGGCCAGTTCTCGCCTAAAGACAGCCCCTGAACCAGAAGCAAATACTCACCAACAGCCACACATACCACACTGCAGAAACACTAACCCAAGAAGAGAAGGTTACTCACCTTGTGCAGTAACTGAGGTTCTTTGAGATGGTTTTCCCTGTGGGTGCTCCACGTTAGGTGTTTTTGGTGCTGCTGCACCATTAGTCAGAGATTTAAGACAGCAGTACCCACGGTCGGCTGCGCACACAGGTGGCTAGCACGCACTGCTCGTAATGGCTACTGCACGTGTGCAGCCAACCAACCCCTCAGTTCCTTCTCTGCCCAGAAATAGAGGAGTTCCGGAGCAGAGGGGGAAGGAGGATGGGTGGTGGACCATCCACAGGGACAACCATCTCGAAGAACCTCAGTTACTGCACAAGGTGAGTAACCTTTTTCTTCTTCGAGGAGTATCCTAGTGGGTGCTCCACCTTAGGTGATTATGATGCATTAACAGGAGTGTTGTGAGCAAGACATGAGAAGTCATTCTTCCGCTCTACTCTGTGCTGATTAGGCCTCAATTGGAGTATTGTGTCCAGTTCTGGGCACCACATTTCAAGAAAGATGTGGAGAAATTGGTGAAGGTCCAGAGAAGAGCAACAAAAATGATTAAAGGTCTAGAAAACATGACCTATAAGGACAGGCTGAAGGAATTGGGCTTGTTTAGTTGGGAAAAGAGAAGACAGAGGGGACATGACAGCCGTTTTCAACTACCTAAAAGGGTGACAAAAGGAGGAGGGAGAAAAAAAAAAAATGTTCTTTGGCCTCTGATGATAGGATAAGAAGCAATGATCTTAAATTGCAGCAAGAGAGGTTTAGGTTGGACATTAGGAAAAACTTTCTAACTGTGAGGGTGGTTAAACACTGGAATAAATTGCCTAGGGGGGTTGTGGAATCTCCATCACTGGAGATATTTAAGAGCAGGTTAGACAGACATGAGGGCAGGGGACAGGACTCGACCTCAAGGTCTCTTCCAGGTTTATGATTCTATGAAGCAGTGCTCTTGCCTGGTGGATGGAGCTCCGGTAAGTCTGTATGGACCGTGGACAATACAGTATGTCCAAACTGCATATCCATAGCTGAATAAGAGTCAATGGTATAATGTCATGTAAATGTGTGAGCTCTGCAAATGTCTATGATAGGTATGTTTTTGAGAAATGTGGTGGAAGCCGCCATCGCTCTAGTAGAATGTACCCTTATGCATGGGGGAAGGGGTGTCACATGCATGTAGAGAGTATGAGAGGTGGATACTATCTGCTATTCATTTGGATAACCTCTATTTGGAGATGGGCCTGCCCTGTAATCTCTCTGCAACAGCTATAAAGAGTCTGGTAGACTTCCTGTACGATTTTATCCTTTGTAAGTAAAAGGCTAACGCCCTGCAGACATCCAGGGTGTGAAACATGGTTACCTTGTTGTTGGCACGAGGCTTGGGGAAGATGACCAGTAGGTATATGGGCTTGTTACAGTGAAATGAGGTAGATATCGTGGGAAGGAATTTAGGGTGTGGGCAGAGGATGACCTTGTCCTTGTGGCACATGGTATAAGGCGGATCAGTCATCAGAGCTTCCAGTTCTCACACACTGCCTGCCGAAGTAATGGCTACTAAGAATGCAGTTTTCATGGATAAGTGTAACAGTAGCTTGCGACCACTAGTTCAAAGGGCTTTCCCATTAGTGCTCTGAGTATGAGGTTTGGGTCCCATGCTAGAGTTGGGGTAGTGGTTGAAGGATATGTTTTGAGAACCCCCGTGAAGTGTTTAACTATGGGATATGTGAACATGGAGAACCGATAATTTGTGGAGTGCAGTGCTGTAATCACGGCAAAATACGCTATTATAAGAGCTGAGGGAAGAGGCCTGATAGCCTGAGAGATAATTGATATTGTAACATTTCTGGAAGACCTGCTATTGAAGGTGAGAGTTTATATGAATCACATCAGAGGGTAAATCTGTGCCATTTATGAACATACGTCTTTCTTGTCGATGATCTACGAGAATTTAAGAGAATCTCTTGTACAGTATCTGAACACATTTATTCTAGAGAGGTCAGCCAGCGATGAGCCATGCTTGTAGGTGAAAATTCTGGATATTGGGATGATGAAGCCTGCCTGCCATTGTCCTGAGTGAGGAGAGAGGAAACCGGAGGGAAGCACCATGGAGGAACTTGGATCATCTGAAGCAGGTAAGGGAACCATGTTTGTCTGGGCCAGTTTGGAGCTACCAGTATGACCCTGGCTCTGTCCTGTTTTATTTTCAGAATCACCTTATGGAGCAAGGGTAGTGGTGGAAGGCATACATGAGTGTTCTGTCCCACTTTATTGTAAATGCATCCCCCAGAGATTAGGGATCTAAACCCGCTACAGAACAGTATTTGCTGCATTTGGTCTTGCTGTTTGCAAAGAGATCTATAGTGGGGTATTCCCATAATTTGGGCACCAGTCTCAACATGTTTGGGTTGATTTTGGGCAAACAGTCTGCTGAGATTGTCCGCCAGGGTGTTCTCCCTGCTGATAGGATGCTCTGAGGGTGATATTCCCAGAGGTGGACTGTTTCTTGACATAATGGGAAAGAGCAGGCTCTAGCCTAGCGATTGATGTAGAACTTGTTTGGCAGGTTGTCCATAAGTATGTGTTGGCCTTGGACAACTTGTTGACCAGTGTGGTTTCGCTATCCTAATAGTGATGCATCTGTGTTTATTGTGACCGATGGGGGGTGTCTCTCTCTCTCTCAGGTTAGGGATTCTTTCACCATGGTAGGCATGGACAGGTGTTTGCTTAGTTGGTGAAACTGGGGCTTGTATACAGTGCAGAGCAATTATCAAATTATCTATCCAGCTGTCCAGTTCTAGTTTTTGGTAGTCAGAGGTTTAAAGACACTCAGAGCATAAAGTTGTGCCCTTGATCACCCTGCCTAACAGCCATCTCAGGTAATACTCCCATAATAGGGGCTAACTGCATCACAGCTTGTATCATTTCATTCCATAATCTAATCAGCTCTAGTCTTCTCCAGTATCTACCTACGCATTCTCATTTTAGCAGTGTGAAGTACTAGTTTTTTTTCCTCACTTGTTGGCATTCCAACCCTTAACCATAATTATACACATTTTGCTCTTTAAAAACAATGAGTAGTCCTGTGGCACCTTAGGGACTAACAAAAAATACAGATAGTATTATGAGCTTTCGTGGGCAAAACCCACTTCAGATATTTACTTGGTATATTCTTCTTGCGGAAAAATCCCATCAACTCCCCCCATTTATATTGAGTGCTTTTTCTGCAGCTCCTAAACCTGCATCCTCATTCCCATCAATATTCTGCACTGAAGCAGGGTATTTACACAGTTGCACAGACTACCTCATACTATGTTGTTTTACTGAATTCTCATTGACCCCTGAACAAACACTGGCACGTAATTCCATCTTTTGTCAGCTGATTCATAAGTCATTTTCTTCAAATACACTGTGATGTTGTATTTAAAAAAGAGGGTGGCCATTAATGCCATTGTTGTTACTATTACACAATTACTATAAGTCTTGTGCAAAGCATGCCATGTAAGGTATCAACAGAAAAGTTATGAACTGCAAAGTATGACTGCCTTGTTTATAGGCATGCATCAGATTTGTATTGGAAATAATTAATAATGGCTAGGTACTTGTATGTTAAAGTGTTGCATTCCTGGGTGACGCCCCCAGGTAGATTTACATCAGGGCTATACAGATTTGTACTAACGGCCCATTAAAGACATTCAGCTCTCACAATGGGTCACTGAAGAATCTCATCCCACCCAGTAGGGCTTCATATGGATGTTTCAGACAGCAAGACAACAATGGCCACCTCCTGAGATTCAGCAAAATTGTAGAGGCACGGGACATGCTCATGTGACCATGACTCCATCTTGGGACAGTAACTTTCCATGCACAGGAACCATGGGCTTCATTTGGGACAATACACATGGCCAAGGATATAAAATACACCTAAGAAATCTCCATGTTGCCTCTTTGCTGCTCTAATTCAATGTGGGTTTACAACCAAATGGAGAATCTTAAACTATGAACTGAGAACCTTCCAATCTTTTGGAAGTTACCAGAGACTTTTGAAAGCCAGCAGTCTAGTCCATCACTGCTATAAACCTGATACAAGAACATGTACGTGATCTATTAAACATTCATAACTGTTCTTTTATTAAAATCTTTAGTTAATTTACTAAGAATTGGCCAACAGCATGATATTTGGGTAAGATTGGATATCCCCAGTTAATGTGCATAAGTCTTGGATAATTTGGGATTAGTAAGAACCTCACATATGGTGAGCTGAGTATTCAATAAACCCTCACTATATAAGATTTTATTGCCTGTATCGGAGCAAAGGGCTTTTGGTTTACCAGAGTGGTACTGCAGGAGCTCTTTTATTACTAACTTGGTGAATCCAATTATAAAACAACCAACCCGTTTTGGGGGGCTGTCTATGCTGATTCTTGCAATCTGCCCATGGCATTCCCAGTGTGGTCCATGCGAGTTAACTGGTACTCCAGGTGTAATTTTGCATGCCTGCTGGGTGAAGAATTCTTATGTTCCGCAGTTTTCTGTGGCCCCTGGACACAAAAATGCAGAAAAATCTACAGAGGATGTGTGCCTGTTCCCTGGCAGCACATCTATTGTAATCTGCCTGCAGCAGCCGTCAAAGACACAAATCACTGCAGGAGAGGGAGGGGGGCTGAACATGTGTGAGCATGAATAAGCTAGACGTACTGTCCCTCTTGCTTACTCCTGCCAAGCACCCAGCCTGGAGGGAGCAGGCTATTTATTAGGCATAAGGCAAGTTCTGTCCTCTGAGGCAGAAAATATAGCAACAATGCCTACTATGTCCCTTCACTGAAAGGAAGCAAGCAGCTGTTTTGCCAGGGATTGAAAAGCAATCAGCCAATGCTGTTTCTTAAATTGCTTGGAAGCTCATTTTATAGCAGATAACAGGCATTGCATTGAAACAAAATTCATTAGTGTTTGCTTGAGATGGGATAAAGTATGGAAGAAGGAGTTTGTTGTGTACATTCCTACAAAACTGCTACAATGTTTGAAATAAAACATACTTCTAGAGGTAAAAAACATTGTTAATGATTACATTGATAGTTAATTAATCCCATTTCTCTAAGGCACTGTAGCACTGCAACATCATTAATGTTCCTATTGTTAGTTAATTATTCCCATTCTCAATCAATTCCCCCTGTAAAAGTTTTAAGGCTCCTTTATATTGCCAGAGTGATGTAAACTATAAATGACAAGGGAATACTCAGCTAGGAAGATCTATGTGCGCTCTCACTTTTTCTGTGCTGAAGTGGCACAACGGGGTTGAATTATAGTTCAGGATTTATTTTACTTATTCATTAAAAAAAGTCTGAAGGCAAATAAAAACATTTATCAAGCAGTCAATAAAATATGAGGATCGTCAGAACAAAGCATTTCCTGAAGTACCAAGGCAGATCTCAAAGTTACCAAAAGGCAAAAGGGACACATCTTTTTGCATGGCATGAATGGCTCTCTCAAATGCATCAAACACAGCTATAACAGTTCCCTACAAAACTACATGAAGCTGGGGACATATTTTGCATAACCTACATATGTTGTTCTCAATCATGACTAACCTGCAATTGTGGATCATTTTGCATAAAAACCTACATAATTTTGAAAAATCAAATATGCAAATGTCTGCAGAATTCGAATATATCATGTGCAGAATTTTTAATTTTTTGGTGCAGAATTCCCCCAGGAGTAAATCGCTCACACAGCCTTCCATGGTTCTAGGTCCCTTTCTAGTTCATATTTGTCTTCAGAAATACATCATCAGTGAAAACCAAGCTCTATGGAGCCTCTCTCCTAATTAGTTACGTCAAACATGTCCATTACAATCACGAACAGCAATGATTTTAAAGTTGATTTTTGATGCAGACACCCTCACAGTGAATGACTCATTTTAGCCACAGCTGCTTCTCACTATTGTGCTTCCTCTATGTGTGTCCATGATAGTCTGAACACGTTTCCAGCAAAGAGAACGACTGCAGGCACTACCGTAACAATTCCCTAGGAACTCTGCTATAAGTCTACTCTAAATCCAAAACCACTAAGAGCAATTCCTTGAGTTTCTCCCTGTACTTCTGCAATATTCAGGTGCACACACTGCATCCACTGATGACATTCCTGGCAGAAACCCAAATTGGTTGTCAGTTACTTGATGCTCCAGCTCCTCATGAAGTCTTTCCTTGATAATTCTTTCCAGCCATTTCATTGTGTGACTTAACTTGATAGGTCAGTAATTACTACATTCTTGCACATCTCCTTATGCTTGAAGATAGAGACCAATGTGCTCTTCCCCTACTTGTCAGGCATTTTTCCAGTAGAGAATTATGTTGAAAAAGTTAATCACCACCACTCCATCACAGCCTAATGTTTTAAATGCCTCAAATGGCAAACTGTCAGGTCCTGCTGCTTTCCCACATGTCATTATCTTTAACATTTTGAGTTGCCACCAATAATTGGAAATTTAAGCAAGCATCAGCCTCTTACTCAGAGGTTTCTTCACATTTTGTCCACTGAGCAGTTTCTCAAAAGCATTGCCACACCCTAATGATCACATTAGTAGTCTTTTATTTTTATCTTTGACCCACTTCACAGCTCTCAAGTCCTCTTTGCCTAAATCTATACACTTTTCTCCTTCCTTCTTTAGAAGTCTTGCATATAAGGTTGTGTGTGTCTGACTCTGCAACTTTCCACCATTTTCTATTACTTAAATCCTGTTACCTCCTTCTTTACAGCTTCCTATACATCATTGGCACCACTACTATTTCCATGCCACGCAATTACCCTCCTTCCTTGGCCAAAGGCAACCTGTGCCCTTTCTGTAATATGTCTGGATATTTCCCCCCAAGCTTTGATAGTAACAATCATGGTCAGTTTAGTCATTGTTCAACCTCCATGGAACCTCTTCCTTACAGCACAGATTGACTTCCTTATTCACAAGCCTCCACACTTTTACCTTTGTTCCACAACTCATTTTGTTCCCCCATTAGCCTTTTCATCCAGAAATCCATTATAAGCAATCTCTACTGCTTCACAATCTTAGTTCCTGGCATCACTTTACTGTCTGATACTTTCTGACCCGTGAAGAGATCTAAAATGTAATTGATCTGGAACCTGTTGGCATTGTTCTTGTATGTACTTAAACATTCCTCCCATTTTACAATGTAGATACTGGCAACAATCAGGCCTTGGGCATCCTTAATACCTTCATTTTTGGTTCCAAAGCCTCATTCTCTGTGAATCATCATACCCTCGCTGTGTTCTCCCTACTTTGGTATTACACAAGTTAATTGGTGAGACAGAGGCACTTACCATCTGACCATTAGCCCATGCTCCATGAAGTTTTTCAGGTTTGGAAGAGTTTGCCTTAGATCTGGAGTACCCAGTGCATGTTGATATCTAAGCTGCAAAGAAAGAATGGTCAGAATTAGTAGAGCATGCAGAGCACAAGCCTATTTCAAAAGGTGGGGAATATATAAAAGCACAGCTAATTTGCTAGCTTTCTGAATTAGAACATTCCGCTGGCCCCAGGCTGCACACGGAGTTCCACATTCCTCCTTTGAAATGTAAGAGTCCACTGGGGCTCTTGTACATTTCAAAGGAGGAATGTAGAAGTGCCTATCGACTAGTCGATGGAAATTCCATCAACTAGTCAATTAACTGCAGTTTAACATCCTTAGCATTGTATTTTGTTATAGCAATTTTTCCCTAGAAGTTCATGCCAAGTATTTGTTCCTACATTCTAAACCTTCAGGGAGGTGCTGGGAGTCAAATTTATCCTCCTGCCCTGGATTACACAGGAAAGAACCATAAAATTAAATTTTCAGAACACAAACTGTGGGAATAAGACAGTCTGTTTGTTCATTAAATGTAAACATAATTTATCAATGCCATAAATATGGGTCAGCCTCACATTAACTCCCCCACCTGCTGCATGGCTGAGAAATAAATGCTTCAGACCTACATATAGGTACTAATGCAAGTAAGCCTCACTAAGTCAAAGATTCCATACCTGCTTAAAATATCTTGTTGAATATGGGTGTAAGTAAATATATTTTAGGAAGCTATGAAAATTGAGTATGCTCAAACCAGCAAATCATTTCATTCTTTTCTTTAAATTTGTTTTTCTTCTCAAAAAAACCTTAGAAGTGAGAATTATTTCTATTGTCATCTAGGTTTAAGAAAGAAAAAAATTGCTAAGGAAAAATAATTTTCAATACTGGATTGTGAGACAAGAGACCACTTCCTGTAGAGTTTATTATTTCCATATGCACATAAAATTATATACTATAGTATTCTGTGATCCATACCTTCCACTCCAGTGACAGAACCTGGATTAAAATAACCATGCAATGTAAATTACCAAATGATCCATCCTCGATAGGATTAAATTGGATTTGGTTAAACAAAAGACTAGCCTGGAGCAAAGGATAACTATTAAAAACAAACAAAAAACCCTAATGACATTACATCTGGACCTTATGATCACAGCCAAATCTTTGCAAAATACCCAATTTAAGTCATTCTTGAATTCTAAGGTTTCGTTACATGAAAAGGAGAGGATTAAGGGATTTTTTCTTTAAAAGCAAACATGCACCCATTTTGAATGCAGTCAGGATCAGAAGACGGTAGATAAGAAAGACTCCAGTATTAAATGTGAAAAACAGCACTGTTTCTATTAACTCCACTTTATATTGCCAATCCATAAATGCCATTGCATCAATACTCTTCCAGTTGGAAACATGTTACAAATTTGTCTTTCATAAGCAGATCTGCTCTAATCCAAATGCCATGCAAGAAAATTATCTGCCATACTACAATATAGAGCCTTAGCAAGTCATCTGAGGAAACAAATTCCATTACTTCTAGTGTAGTTCAATGTGTAGAATCTTTCCCCTTTAGATATTTATGGTAATTATTGCAGAAGAATAACTGAATTACCATCTGGCAAGTGTCACTAATCCTGTGGACTTTCAATCCTACATAAAGTATCTGAGTTAGGAATGCCATCAGAAGCATCTCTTGTATAATTTGCTTTTACCATCTTTGCAGAAGAAATGCAATGACCACATAGCTGCTTTGAAATTATGGTATTATTAGAATCACATTTGTTTGTATCTATAAACATAACTTCTAAGAGTATTAAAAACAAATTCTTGTCCTACAAGAATAACTGTAGGCATCATTTGGTGATTAAAAAAAATACAAAAAAAACCCCAACAATTTGAACTTGTTGGACCCATACACATGGTCAGCTCTATCTTCAAGAAGTGGTACATTGCTTGAAAACAGCAGAAAACAAGTCTTGCTACGAGTCTTCCTTTCCAGTCCATATGAAGATTAAGTCATTGTCTTTGAAATAGGTTACTAAGTTAAATATTAAGTATATCTACTATTTATTACTTTATGTTTCATGATAACTCAAGCATTTAACTCCTAGAAGAATTCCTTCCAGATGTCATTAGTTCCTTAAAAAGTTGTTCTAACAGCAAAGTACAAAATACAATAGCCACTGATGTTTCCCAGGGGTATCCAGAATTGTGTGACATTTCACTACTCTTAGCATGAGAAAGCTTTGTCTAGGCCTTCAGCGAGTCAGCTCTCCAACCACACTGGACGCAGGCAACACAACTACACCTTTCTAGGCCTCTCAGACTCTGGTGTCATTCTGTGGCTTAGCTATTGGTGCATCCCGCCCATCGAGTTCTGAGCTTCAACCCAGAGTGACAAGAATCAGAGGGGTAGCCGTGTTGGTCTGAATCTGCAAGAACAACGAGAAGTCCGGTGGCATCTTATAGACTAACAGATTTATTGGAGCATAAGCTTTTGTGGGCAAAGACCCACTCCATCAGATGCATGTAGTGGAAGTGGGTCTTTGCCCACAAAAGCTTATGCTCCAATAAATCTGTTAGTCTATAAGGTGCCACAGGACTTCTCGTTAACCCAGAGTGACCAGCCTTGGTCCGCTGAACATTCACAGTGTTCACACATTTACTACTTCCTTGGAAGCTGCAAATGCCAGCTTGCCAGTTCCTTCTCAGAACACTGCTGCACTTGAAAGGCTGCACTTAGATATGTTAATAAGGAAATCAAGCATATGTGGCATAGAGATTCAAGTAACAGAGCAAACATAAGTAGAATACTAGAAACAAAGGATTACAAAGATTAATCATAACATATTATAGAGCCTAGATTTAATTAAGATACAGGCTCTCTCAGCAAAGTGAAAGTGGCCAGAGGGGGAGGGTAAGCGAGCATAGTGTGCAGAGGGCGCAGCCTCCTAGTATCTTTTATTGGACCAACTTCTGTTGATGAGGGAAGAAAAGCTTTCAAGACCCGACGAATAGCTGCAACTCTCCTGTCAATGGACAAGCATGCTGCCAGTTGGCCTCAGTGAAGGATTCAGTATGTCTCTTCACATTCCAGAACAAACCTTTATCTTTTATAAGTCTCCCTTCCTGTAGATTTTCTCTTGTATATTTTTGCAACTTAATTTGCATATGGCCCACTATGCAAACAGGCCTACATTGTGAGGCATACACAAATAGCCAGACAGGGCCAAGTGTCTTACCTCCTGCCTGAATGGAACATTTCCAAGGAATGTTACCTCCTGGAGACTTGCCCTAACTCAAATCCCTAATTTTCAGTATAGATACATAGCTCCTTAAAAATGGAAAAAAACCAAACCATGAGCTACAAGGTGGAATAAATAGGATAAATCTAACATATCTTAGATGTCTGTATATCACAATAAGTAGTGAGGAACAAACACAGGAAGAACTAGAAACGGTCTGAAACAATGCAATTCAATAAAGTAAAAATGCACAGTGCCATACTTAGGAAGAACAAACAATTATACAAATACTAAATGGGGAATAAAGGATCTGGGTTACAGTGGATCACAAAATATGAGCCAACAACAGGGATGTGAAGGGTGAACCAGAAAGCATTACCCTTAATGGGTGATGCTTATCGGTTTTGGTTAACTGGTGGCTGGAGCAGCTCCCTGCCTGCCACAGGCAGAGGACTGCTTTAGCCCCGGTTTGCAGCAGGCTTAGATGTGCCGCAGCCAGGGGTTTCTCCAGCCAGGCTGTAGCAGGCCCTGCCTGTGGCAGGAGAGCCACTCCAGCCTGTCTGCAGCAGGCAGGAGAGGGGGAGGTATGTTACAGCCCAACCAGAGCGCCCCTGCCTGCCTCCCTTTAATTGGTTAACCAGTTAATCATCATCTTTAATCAGTTAATCAATTAAATGGGATTCTGAATCCCTAGTGAATGTTTCCTGTAAGCTGTGCACTTCTGCAGCTGGTCAGGAGAGACTCATACGCAATCCCTCTGATTAGAAGAGTGTCCACAGCTAGATTTTTGTTGCTACTGGTGGTGCACATTCACACATACTTCAGTGCACATAATTATTTCACACGTGGATGGAAAAGAGGGAACACTGGTAAACAATGCAACACTGTTGCAAAAATAGCAAACAATTATGGGATGTACTGGCAAGAGAATTCTGAGCAAGACATCATTCTTCCACTCTACTTAGCATTGATTAAGTCTCAACTGAAGTGTTGTGTCCAATTCTCGGCACCACACTCTGGAAAGATGTGGACAAATTGGAAAATGTCCAGAGGAGAGCAATAAAAAAGGTTTAGAAATCATGATCTACAAGGAAAGATTGAAAAATTGGGTTTGTTTACTCTGTACAAGAGAAGACTAACGGGGGAGAATTGCCTTCATAAATATAGAAGTGTTTTCAAAACTGTTCTCCTTAAACACTGAAAATAGAACAAAAAGTAATGTTCTTCAATTGAAGCAAAAATAAATAAAATTAAATTCTCCCCTTCAGCTGAAGTAGAGCCATGAGTTGCATCACTACATACCTAGTTCCCAAATTGATCTTTTCATTATTAGTGCAATTTAATGACATTTTTCCTCACAACATGCCAAACCCACCATCAAATACTGCAAAAACCAAATCCCAATGTGATAAGGTCACTGAAAATAAAAATGCAAATAGTACTGCCATTCAAAAAAATACAAATGAGAACTTACATGTTTTCAGAAAATTAGTTAATGACCACTGGAATTTTAAGGAGAGATACTTATGGAGATAGTGGCTGGTTGGCACAAAGAAAACATCAGGGAAGGCAGAAAGAGCAGAAGAAGCCAGGACGGGGAAGCACTGAACTGTGAACCATGCGTGGAGTGAAGAAAGAAAGAAGATTCACCCATCCCTATTGTTACTTGTATTTGTGCAGTACTGCCCATAGTGCTGAACTTCCAGATATCAGAGATTTCATTGCTACCATAAAAAGTTGCCCATTCCAATAGGGCTTCCTTCCTCACATTATATTTACACAACAATGAATAGAAAATGGCAATTTGTTCTAGGATTTGGAGTAAGTTTGCCCCCTTGCTGAATGTTACAAACACGACCATTCCAACTGTGAGGAAAGCATGCCTCTTTCCATTCCAGGGCACAAACTCTTAAGCAGATTTATGTTCAAGTTTATGGACGTGTATCCTCAGACTAGAGCCTAGTGAATGCCTAGTACATCACTGTTGACATATTAGTAATAAAATATTAATTGCTCTTTCCTTGCCCCTATATTCAGCTTTGTTTTCCCAAGCACTTTACAGATGTTACTACAATGCAGAAAAATCTGTTGTACACATGGAGTGAAAAAAATAAACTGACAATAACAAAGCGATTCAGCCTCCGGTACAAGCCTGCCCCCATTCTGTCACTACAAAGGCCTGAATTCACTTCAGTGGAAGCAGAATATGGCTATTTAGGATAGGTCTGCACCAGTGTTCCCTCTAAGATTTTCCTTCCTTGGGCAGGTTGAAATTTCGTATATGCAGAAATTTAAAGGTAAGTGTGTGGATGTACACCCACAAGTACAAACAAAAACCTTACATATAAATATATATTTTAAATCAGCGTTTCTTAAAACTTTTTAAGTCTGAGGAACACCAAACAATTTTTTTTTAATGGGGAACACCAAGGATTTTTGTTGAGGGGAAAAACAAAAAAACAAAACAAAACAAAAAAAACCACAAAAAAAGAAGCTTGCCCCTTTTAAGGATGGCCATTTGAACTCTGTTCTCTTTGAACCAAAATTACACCCCCTGACTGTTTACTATGCCCTAGAAGTAAAAGTAACCCTCTCCAAGAACTTTTCCCACCATCTTCCTACCCAGAGGGGATGAGTTTGGCCCCCACTGAACCCTCTCTCCTTTGGTGCTGGTGTCTCTGCCCTTCTGCTTCACCCCCAGAGTCCCCTGGCACCTGCACCTTCCCTTACCCCTGCACCCTCCTGGTGCTTCCTCCTTCCCTCACTCTGTCTGCACCCTTGCCATCTTTCTCCCTGAACCCATTCCCTCACCACCCTCTGCCCTAGTTCCTCTCATGCCCCTCTATGCCCTCACACAACTTACTCCATCCCCGCCTTCCTCATGCCCACCCCTTCTTTCAGCCCTTCTCCCAGTCTCTTGTGGAAAAGCAGCTGCTCATTAATTATGCAAATGAAGCATGGCAATATTCCACACTGAGCTTCATTTGCATAAGCTTTTCCGCAAGAAGGCTACAGTGTAGTCATAGCCTCAGTCATCTTAGCTTTGGTATACTCTTTGATTTGGTCCCTGCAAGGACCCATTTAATCATAGGGGTTTTTTAAAATAAAATTCTGTGTCTCTTTTGCTGATGCCCTCTGTATTGTCATTTGGGAACTGCCTGCTTTGCCTCTACAGCAAGACAAGACTTTCTTTCCTTCTGCATTTGGAAAGAAAGTCTCTGCATTAAATGGGTTGGTTAAAGTTCCACTTGCTGCCTCATACCCAGCTACACCATTATGTTTTTTTAAATCTCAGTCTCTACTTGTCACCACTCACCTAGAAATACACTGCTAGATGAATACACAATTGCTCTTCATTTTCTTTCAAAAAAAAAAAAAAAAAAAAAAAGACACAAGACCACCATAGGTTGCAATTATAAGTGAATAACTCAAGCATTGCAATATTTTATGGGAATTTTGAAATTCAAACCAATGCAAGTCTCAATTTGGAAACATTTCCATTCTTTTACGCTGCCTTCAAGTTGAAGATAGTTTTATTCTGAAGGGTGGAACTGGTCAGAAGAAAGATGTTGCTACTGTGCTAAAACCACAGTCTATCATAGTGACAATGTTGCCTTATTGTTTCCTGGTAGTCTCCAGTCTGTATCCATTTGTTTTGTTTTATTCTTCGATTGTATGTTCATTGGGTCTGCAACTCTCCTTATTCTTTAAGGCACTTAACACAAGAGGGTTCAAGTCCATGACTGGAACGCCTTAACACCACAATAATGTAGTCTACTGAGGTAGTTTGGGAATTTGGGATACAGAAATTAGCAGAGCCTCTAGAACTGGTGGGAGAATGTTGCAAGCAAGGGCGAAAGTATTTTTTATTCACTGTTCTAAAGCTTTTCCAAAATCCAAACAACAGCAAACAAGCAGCCATTGTTTCCCACTCCCATTATCCAACATGGCATTAAGCGATGCCAAATAAGCAGATTGGCTGGATATTTCTGCAGATATGTTCGGCAATTAAGTCAATGTTATCATCTGAATATGTACTAGAGGGAAGATTTTCAAAGGCTTAGAGGGCTCAATTCTCAAAGAAACTCCTTGAAAGTCAGGGGCCTAACTGACCTCTATGGTTTTGAAAATAAGCTAGACTTAAACATCCCATTCAGATCCCAGAATGACTCTTCCAGGCTCTGTGCAGGAGAACAACATAGGTTTGTTCTCTTCACGGAATGGTGAAAGCTTAGATTCTGGAGCACTGCTCCACCTCAAAGAATCGGTTCTGTCGCCAGGCAGAACCAAAGAATACAGAGTCCTTTTCAGGATAGGTATGTAAAGATGTATATCCTCAATGTATTAGAGAAAAATACCCAAAGTATCATTTAAATCTTACTTGAATACATTAATTGCAGTTGTAGTTTACTACAGTAAGTATGTGGCTAGGGAAACACGAGAACCAGGTTTAATTATTCTGATCTGTGGCAGGTTACTACACTCTGGCCACAATAGGCCATTTATGAAACTGGGACAAAAAACTGTAAAGCAAGACCACTAAACAATTTTCATCTCTAGATCATGGTATAGTTTAATTCAATAAACTGCACATGTAACAGCCTAAAAAAGGACACTAGTTTAAGAAAGCAATCTAAGCAGCCACACCACCAGTCTAAGGAAAGCAATATAGTTTTTTCCTATTCTCATGGTCCTGGTCATATGCATACTTGAGGTTAGAGAAAAGTAGGCCTCTTTTACACTGGCATCTCCATCTGGAATTTTAATACTTAGTCCTGTGGGGTTCCCAGACTCTTGTTTTTTAGCAGAAACTAAACATCTGGTTTAAATGTAACCACAGGAGAAAAGAAGGTGGAAAACCTCAAAAACACCCTTTATGCAACACTATGACAGGCGAGAACCCACTGTTTTCCCCAAGACAAAACGACTCAATTGTTGGTATACTGTATAATTGTGGGATGAAGAGGTACTTTAAAAATTATACAAAATTAGTGACTTAGGGTATTTCAACACAGGATAGAAATGTACTGATTTTTGATACTAGTATGTAAACTCAGTTTTTTAAACTGACAGACACCTCCCCTCCCCTGCCACACACACCAACCTTTCACTGTAAACTAGGTGAAGGGTTAAGCTTGGAAAGTCTGGCGCATCATAACAGGAATTTGTATCTTGAATAATAATGATAAACTCTGACATTTATTAAAGTCACCACTTTTCCTAACCATTTGCCAACAGTAATTAGTTTTAATTAGTTCTGAAATACATCATTCCAGTTAAATTGAAGAGGCAAAGAAAAAGGGCACTTAAAGACTGATAACTCTAAAGATTTCTAATGGGTAAATGATTTACCAGAGTAAAACAAGACAGTAACATCCGACTTATTGCAGCCTCACATTTGTATAATCATCCATTACATAGTACAGTTTCCCTTTTCTATATTCTGAATTTACATTGTGATAAGTGAATACAAAGTAAAACATTCAATTTTGGCATTACTATTTCTTTATGGAGACCTGACTGGTAGAAGAATTTGATTTTTAAACTATCTTTTGTACTTCTGGGAAACATGTCATTGCAACACTTGAAACAATACCTTGTGTTGTACTGAAGACACTGCCACTTTTGAAAAATGGCTATACAAAATGAATGACAATTTGAGTGCACAGGAAACAGACAGTTTCAACATATTAGAATGATAAACACTGGAATGATTAATGGTATATTGTAGAAAACACTAATTAAGTTCAGCAGGGAAGTATGCAGTGCCTGGTTTAGTAGATACTTGGTGAAGACAGCTGAGAGTTCAATTGATCGCTGCCATTCTATATTTATCTGTTCATTGTTTCTTGAAATTGTATTTGTTTTAGGTCCCCTTATAATGATGATAATTTATTTTATTTATTCTAGGATGCATGAAGCCATTTTTCCTAACAGATAGAACAGCCAGATCACATTACCACCTGGCCTAAATTTGTTTTACTGTGCAAAGCCACAATATAGACTGAAATCTTGCAGATTTTTTTCCTAATCTGTAAGCAGAGTAGACATTTATACTAAAAGTGTCAGTTAAAGTTTATTAAATTAAAATATGCAGCACTCTCCCCTATAAACAATATCTACCTTGATTTTAAAACAGCCTTGTTTTTTTGCTGGGTATGTTAATATTAAATATGAATCGACTTTGCGACTGCACTGCTCAATTGCAGCTCTCAACTATGTTCATATAAATTAAGACCTGATTCTCATGTTGGTACACACAAACTGGAGCAAATAATTTTAAAAATGTGAAAGCTGAAAAAAGGCATACATTCTGTCGAAATGGTTAGAAGTCAGCCATTTATAGGGGGAGTTCAGATGCAATAAATATGGGAATACAAAAAAAAATAAAAATAAAATTCAGAGTTAGTTTTACAAGATCCTGGATCCCTTTTCTTAGCATGAAAGAGCACTGGCCAGATTTCAGATGACTAAGCAAAGCAATAATCAAAATAAAAAAAAGTGTTGTTATAATGCCTGCTGCTATGTAATCAACCTTGGGGAATCAAAGAAATTATGCCTGTGGCTATATAAATAGTCCTCTGTGTTTATACGTTTGGGGGGAAATTATAAAACTTCAGATTATTTGCTCACTAGCATGTTGCCTGACTTTTTTTTTTTTTTTTTTTTAAATAAAATAAAGAGAGAAGGTGGGTGAGGTAATAGGTAATATCTTTTATTGGATCAACTTCTATTGCTGAAAAAGAGACAAGTTTTCAAGCTACACAGAGATCTTCAAGTCTGTGCTAAGAAAAATTACAAGTTGAGGAAAAAACCCCCACCATGAAAACTCATCTTCAATAGGCTTTTAGGAAGGTCCTAACCAGAAAGGCAAGGACTGAAAGTAGAATTGTGAAAAGAAATCACAGATCGCCTCCACCTATGTGGCAGTTCCTTGAACACTGAATAAACAGCACATACATAAAACAATTTCCGGTCTTCTGCTCTATATTTTAGAGAGTTTGTCTGTTTGATCAAGAATTCCTCCTAAATGACAAGAGCTGGGACCAAATTTGGCATACAGCTTCTTCTGACATAACTTAAAGCAACATAAGTTTGGTTGTGCCACTAAAATGGGATGTGCCTAGAATGGGATTACTTCTCAAAGAAAAGGGTACGTCTAGATTGGCGGGTTTTTCCGGGATACCAGAGGTACCCCGGTAAAAACTCCATCATGCCCAGGGAACGTGTTGGCTCTTCTGCTCTTTTTTGCGGAAGAGCACATGCACTCTTTCTGGAAGCCCTGTATACCTTGTTCTACGAGGAATAAGGGCTTCTCTGAAAGAGGAGGCTTTTCTGCCATTTGGCCTCTTCTGGAAAAACAACCGGAAAAAGCTACGCCAATTGCAGAGAGCAATTTGCATAGCTTTTTCCGAAAAACAGCAATAGTGTAGACCTCACCAAACAGAAAAGCAACTGTCACCAAATCAAGTACAGTCCTCAAAACTGACATAATTGAGCGAATGCTAAAAGACTCAATCAAGATGAGCCCGAAAAATATGGTGAACTTCAAATAGGATTGCCTCTCAATGAACCTTACAGAAAAGGAATAAAATGGAGAAGTCTGGAATAGTGCTGTTTCAGCACAGCTACATTAATGCTTAAGGTTTGAAAACTAGAAGACAATTGTATTGGAAACTAAATTGACTACTGCCCTTTTTTTGTTAAAATATAGCAAATTATAAGAGTTTATGGGGATGAAGAAAAAAATAACTTGATGGAATTCCCATTTAAAAAAAAAAAAAAGTTATTTTCCATTTAATAATCCCTTTAAGAAATCTCAAATAAAAATTAACTTCATAAAATAATGCTGTATTTTTCAAAAATCCAAGAATTTCAATAAAGCTTGTACATTTTCCTTTTATTAAAAAAAAACCAAATACATTGAAAAACCCAAGCAATACCAGGTAAATCTGCTAGCTATAAATAACTATTAGTTTGGATCTTAAAGTGACTTGCTTCCCTGTACCAATGAGATGTGAATCTGTTTGAAATTCACATTGAAATGCAGATTATCTACAATTATTTAGTTGTAAATTCAGAGGTCATAGGACAGTGGTTCTCAATCTGGGATACATGTATCCCAGAGGTATGCAGAAGTCTTCTAGGAGGTACATGAACCCCACAAGACAGGCACGCTGACATAAGCAATTGGCCCCCAGGCACGCAAAAGCCATCTGCCTGACATATGGGTGGTGCTGTGCCTGTGCTCGCTGATGCCCAAAAAGCTGCCAGCTGGCACTCAGTCACAGCCAGGGCTTCCACATACTTGCCAACTGTCTAATGGTGCAAACCCAAAGACCCTTACCCCGCATCTTCCCTGAGGCCAGTGCCGTGCCTCATCCCTTCTCTGAGGCCCAGACCACAGCCACTCCACACACGCATGCCCCTTTCACCGGGCTAGGGCAGGGAATTGGAGTATAGGAGAGGGTACAGGGTCAGGCTCAGAGGGAGTCTGCCCTAGCCTAGAGACTGCTCCCAGAGTGTTGGTGTGTAGAGGGTAAAGGGTCAGGCTCAGAGGCAATGTGGGTTCAGTGAGTGGGCTCTAAGCTGGGGCAGAGTAGAGCGTTGGGCTTCGGGAGGGAGTTTGGGTGTGGGCTCTGGGCTGGGGTGCAGGAGGGAATTGGTGCTTACCTTGCGAAGATCCTGAAAGTGACTGGTACACCCCTCTGGCAGTGGTTCCTAGGTGTTGTGGGTGGTGGGTCTCTAAGAATCACTATGCGCAGGCACTGCCCCCATAGCTCCCACTGGCTGCAGTTCCCAGCCAATAGTAGCTGTGGAATTGGTGCTTGGAGTGGAGGCAGCATGCAGAGACTTCCCCCTTTCGGGGCCACAAGGATGTGCCATCTGCTTCTGAGAGCCATATTTTTATTCCCATTGATTTATAGTTATGATAAAGTCAGCAGTTTTTCAGTAATAGTGTGCTGTGACACTTTTGTATTTTAGGTCTGATTTTGTAAACAAGTAGTTTAAGTGAGGTGAAACCTGGGGGATTGCAAGACAAATCAAATTCCTGAAAGGGGAGCAACAGTCTGGAACAGTTCACAGTCACTATCAAACCAAAAGCAACAAGGAGTCCTGTAGCACCTTATAGACTAACAGATATATTGGAGCATAAGCTTTTTGGGCAAAGACCCACTTCGTCAGATGCATATAGTGGAAATATCCAAAGTCAGGTATAAGTATGCAGGCCAGAATCAGGCTAGAGATAATGAGGTTAATTCAATAAGGGAGGATGAGGCCCACTTCTAGCAGCTGATCTGGAGGTGTGAATACCAAGAGAGAAGCTGCTTTTGTGGTTAGCTAGCCATTCACAGTCTTTGTTTAATCCTGAGCTAATGGTGTCAAACTTGTAGATGAACTGTAGCTCAGCAGTTTCTCTTTGGAGTTTGGTCTTGAAGGTTTTTTGCTGCAGGATGGCTACCTTTAGATCTGCTATTGTGGGTCCAGGGAGACTGAAGTGTTCTCCTACAGGTTTTTGTATATTGCCATTCCTAATATCTGATTTGTGTCCATTTATTCTTTTACATAGGGACTGTCCAGTTTGGCTGATGTATATAGCAGAGGGGCATTGTTGGCACATGATGGCGTATATTACATTGGTAGATGTACAGGTGAATCCAGATGGTGTGGCTGATCTGGTTAGGTCCTGTGATGGTGTCGCTGGTGTAGATGTGGGCAGAGTTGGCACCGAGGTTTGTTGCATGGATTGGTTCCTGAGTTAGAGTTACTGTGGTGCGGTATATAGTTGCTGGTGAGAATATGCTTCAGGTTGGTGGGTTGTTTGTGGGCAAGGACTGGCCTGCCTCCCAAGGCCTGTGAAAGTGAGGGATCATTGTCCAGGATGGGTTGTAGATCGCTGATGATGCGTTGGAGAGGTTTTTAGCTGAGGCCTGTAGGTGATGGCCAGTGGCGTTCTGTTGGTTTCTTTCTTGGGCTTGTCCCGCAGCAGGAGGCTTCTGGGTACACGTCTGGCTCTGTTAATCTGTTTCCTTACTTCCTCGTGTGGGTATTGTAGTTTCAAGAATGCTTGGTGAAGATCTTGTAGGTATTGGTCTCTGTCTGAGGGGTAGGAGCAAATGCGGTTGTACCTCAGTGCTTGGCTGTAGACAATGGATCGTGTGGTGTGTCTGGGATGGAAGCTGGAGGCATGAAGGGAGGCATAGCGGTCGGTAGGTTTTCGGTATAGGGTGGCGTTTATGTGACCGTCAATTAGTTGCACCGTGGTGTCCAGGAAGTAGACCTCCCGTGTAGACTGGTCCAGGCTGAGGTTGTTGGTGGAGTGGAAGCTGTTGAAATCGTGATGGAATTCTTCCAGAGTTTCTTTCCCATGGGTCCAGATGAAGAAGATGTCATCAATGTAGCGTAGGTAGAGGAGGGGCGTGAGTAGACGAGAGCTGAGAAAGCATTGTTCTAGCTCATCCATAAAAATGTGGGCATATTGTGGGGCCATGCGGGTGCCCATAGCAGTGCCACTGTCTGGAGGTATATATTGTCACCAAATCTGAAATAATTGTGTGTGAGGATAAAGTCACAGAGCTCAGCCACCAGTTGTGCTGTGGCATCATCAGGGATACTGTTCCTGACAGCTTGTATTCCATCTATGCGTGGGATGTTTGTGTAGAAAGCCTCTACATCCATGGTGGCTAGGATGGTCATAAACCAGGCATTTGACTGACAGCCCTGGAGACTAAAGTCCTCCACCAGCCTAGACCAAGGTATGGCAATACAGTCAAAAAAAAAAAAAAAAAAAAAAAAAAAAAAAAAAATCTCTAAACCAGAACTCTGTGGTTCAGCAGGACTATGGATGCTGCTGGACCAGGCAGTTCTGGTGTAGGGCCATAGGAAGGATCCCTGCAAGAAGACCAGCGGCCAGGAGCCCTGCCACGGGAGTCTGGCTGAGCCAGCGGTAGAGCACCCGGAGTGCCAGCAGGCTCTGGTAGGGCAGCAGTCATCTGCGGTGGTGCTGATAGCCACGGCAGCAAGACCGAGGGCTGCTGCAGCAGGTCTGAAGGGGCCGGGAGCTCCAAGTCAGCCACAGACAGCAGCAATGGGGGTGGGAACCCCGGAGGTGGAACTGCAGGCAGTCATGATAGGGTTGGAGGGGCTGGGAGCCCCCATGGTGGAACCACAGGCTGCTGCAGTAGGGCTGGCGGGCCAGAAACCCAGCATGGCAGTGGGTTGCTGGTGGGGCAACAGGGCTGGTGGCAGGGGGAAGCAGCTGGGGAGGCTGGCAACCACCAGGAGGAATCGGGCTGGGGTTACAAAAATGACCTCTCCTGGTCCGGAAAAATCCCTGGTTTAGGACCAATCAGGTCCCAAAGTTGCCAGACTAGGGAGGTCCAAACCTGTACAAACACTAGCAGAGAATTCTTCATGCTGACCTGCTGGTTTTACCGCTGGTATGGAACAGCTATACCAAAGAAGGGATAGAAATGAATGCTTTTGCTTTGTTTGACTTGCTTAAAAATTTGTATAACTCTTTGTGTGCTTTAGGATTTTATTTCACTAATTTATACAGTCTATATGGTTGTTGCTTAAGTGACCAACAATGTTTTAAACGGTTTCTCTTAGTATCTATCTAAAAATGTTATGATTTTACTATTTTTTTTGTAACAGCAATAAAAATATTTGGGGAGGGAAAAAAACCTTTGCATAGAAATGAGAAAGTTTCCTCTCCCCTCCCTTCCCGCCCCCCCCCCCTCCAAGCACAGCAGAATTACACTAAAGCCAAATTCAGCTAGTCTACAGACTACAAGTCACGAATACAATTGATGGTTGCTCCCCATCTTTCAATAAATCTTATAACTATATAAGTCTCATATTACTAATCATTTTCATTTTGTAAAAATAATTAAAGTACTTTCTCTGATTCATAATAAGACAGAAAATTAAAACCACAATTGTCAATGCAACATAATTTGCTTAATCTCAGATTTGTAAATTTCCATAATCTGCAACAGTTTCACAGTTATTTGTAGAAATACGGTTCTATAATTCTGCAAACTTGAATTGATAAAAGCTGATTTTAATATTAGATTTTGCTTTCACTGCAATATTGTTTAGTGGAGACTGCCCATAGGTATTAAGTAAATAAAGTTATGGGAAATAAGAGTATGTGTTTGTGTGCATGCACATCACACTGTATATTTAATCATCTAGATCAGCCAAAAACTGCATTTCCTCTTGGACCCCACAGATTCAGATACTGGTGAAATTTTCATGAAAGTAAACACAATATCCCACCAGAGAGGTAGCCTATATTAGCACTCATAGTTTTAATGTATTTGGTATCCTAATAAGGATATGAAAACCATTGTGAATGAAAGACTAGGGGGGGAAAGGCCACTTATGTAAGTGAAATATTCCTATAAACCTTGCTAGTTAGATTTCTTATAAAAATGATGATGAAGTACAGAGGTGGGAGGCTCAGAGGTGTCTCATACTCTATGATTACTTTACACAGTATAAATTAAAGCAGCAACTGGAGAATAGTGCTGTTACCAGCTCTTTAAAAAAAGAATCCCAAAGTAATATCAAAACAAAATGCATAGAATTTTTACCCAAAGCTATTTTTTATCATCTTACAGTTCTGTTTAAGTTACAACCTGAAACTCCAAAGTTGACGCCTTAGTATTTTTCAAACTCCTCAGTCTCATGTAGTTATATTTACTAGATTCCAAGACATGGGCACATTCATTTCCCATGATCTCATTCATTGTGAACTTTTACATTACAGTAAGCTTTACATCAACGATTGAAAGAGAGGGTCAGAAGGTCAAAAGCCCAAGCAGAAACATGTTATTACAAGTTTAACAAGATTTTTGTTTGGATACTTAATCCAATTTCCTTTATGTGATTAGTTTTACATTAATAATTTAACACTAAAAAGGAAAATTTTAGAGAACATCACCCTCCTCCCAATTTTAGCCTAAGCTAAACCACAAGCCTCTTTCACTTGTTTTCTTTGCTACCTGCTATAGATTATTCTTTTGTTGCTAGATTCAATATGTTGATCCACAGGTGGCAGTATTCAAACACTTCCATCCACTTTAACTTATGCTTCTAGTCACACGTACCACATTTATCAGTTACCAAATAAATTTGTGTTTTAAGTATTTATCAATGCATAACATATAAGGGGTAATTTCCCCTTGGTTGATATTTAATATACTGGACCATCAGATAATTTAAGTAAACAGTAATTTCAATAATTACTGGGTGAGCGCAATGATCCATCTCACTCACTTCCCTGTCTTCCAACCATGTCTGGTGCCAGGTAATTCAAAGGACATGAACATAACAGGACCATTTATTTAGTGATACATCTCTTACCATTGATTACCAGCTTCTGGCATCCTGATTTAGAAAGGCACCAGCCCACGATCCGTGACTATCCTGGCCTAGTAACCACTGATGGACCTCTCCATCAACTTACCTAATTATTTTTTACTTCTGTTATACTTTTGGCCTTCACAAAATCTCCTGGGAATGAGTTCCACAGGTTGACTACACATTGCCTGAAAAAGTAACGCCTTATGGCTGTTTTAAACCTGCTCCCTATTAATTTCGTAGGCTGACCCCCTGGTTTTTGTGTTGTGAAGTCATAAAGAACACTTCCCTAATAACTTAGGACAATTCTCAACCATAGTTTGAGGGCTGAGCTCATTTGTGTTAGCTATGTTGGAAAGGGCCCCAAATCTGTACAGGGAAGGTAGGCTCTTCCTGTTCCCAGACTGAGATCTGCTCCTTTGAAGTTTAAGTTTTGGTCAGGGGTCAAAGTGGATTTGTGGATGTTCAATTGCAGGCCCAATTTCAGGAAGAGATATATGGCCTCAACAGTTGTTCAATACATCAGCTTCCAGAGAGCAGCCTTTCATCCAATTAAGGGAATACTAAAAATACCTTTCCTTCAGAGCTGCGCTGCTACTACTGAGGACTCAAGAAGAGCCTCAGGGCAGACAGAATGCCAAAAGAAAGTACTCTATTGAAAGTGGTCCTGGCTGACAATGAAATTTAAGAAACATCTGTGGGATGGGTAGCTAGTAATATGGAAAGACACATCTTTAAGGTCATGGGCCAAGAACCAATCCCTTGTTCTTGTGACAAAATCATCACTGCAAGTGTCACTGCTTTGAGTCTTTGTGCCTACATATAGGTATTGAATAGTCTCCATCCTGCACACATCTGATACCAGGAAGTACCTTGAATAAAATCCCTTCCCTTTGTGTTGCCTGGAGACTGGTTCCACATTCCCAAATCTAAGAATTTCTTGATGAAGGAAGTTCTCGTGAGAGGAATCCCTGAACGGGGAGTGGGGGAAAAGGATTCATTTCTGGAAATGTAAAATGGATGGTCTACCCTGTGGAGAGGATATACAAAACTCACTTGTCATGTCAGAAGTTATAAGGGCGGTTGATAAAAGGGAGAAAGGCTGGTGGGGATCCATGCGCTAAAGAAAATAACAGCAGCTTGAGCACTCAATGAACCTGTAAAAATTGCTGCTTGGTGGTGGATGAATGAGGTGGAAGGCTGAGAAGTGGACTGTTTCCTTCTCAGGAATCTCTGCTTCTTTTGGTATGGTTCATACAACCTCTGAAAGGTAAGGAATTGATCAGGGAGAGATTTCTGGGCTATCTGGGATTGCTGAACCTCCGTCTTGGGTAAGTACCATGAGAATGTAAGGTAGCTCTTGAGTCCTTTAATGTTAGCACAGATGAGTGTCTGCAATCTACAGATTTAGACCCACCAAACAAAAGATGCTCTACCTGTATTCTGGACTTCTTTGGGAATCCATAGAATTAGAGCCAGGACGCTCTTCCCAGCAATACCACCGCAGCAATCGAATGGGTGGCAGTGTCAATGGCATCAAGGGAGGTTTACAGGGCTGTTCTGGCAAGTAGATGGTCCTCTGTTCCACAAAAGGTTTCAGGCTAGTATAACTCACACTCAGATGAAACAGATGGAAGCTACTATAGATTGCACCTCCCTGGTCCAGTACCCTCGGGGCTCCTAGGCACCAGCCTTCCACTGGGAATCTCTGGTCCTGGAACATCCATGTGTTGCCAGACCAGAGAGTCCCAGTTTACAGAGGTTCAATCTGCATCTACAAACAGAATTAAACACATGGCTTTGAACTGGGAATGACACAGCAAAGCATGTTTCCCAAATAATGCTTTACAAAACTTGTACTGACCTGCTTATAAATTCCACCTGACTTCACCTGAGTGCAAGATGCAATTTTCATTTTTATTACCCTATTTAAAAAAAAACAACAGTTCATCTTTAGAAAAGCTTTGATTTCAGTAACTTTACTTAATAGGGACCAGGTCTCCTCCTCACCTAAACAAAAATCTGGAGTTGTTACAAAGCCATGAAGACATAAAGGGAACTTTACAGAATCTGCTTAAGAGAAAGAGGCTGGGGGGAATGCAACTTTGGCGAGGGGCAGGAAGGAGAAGGAGGAGGAGAAAGGCTTTCCACTAAAATGGAAGTGTGCTCTCAGACTTGGAGAACAGAGCTCTTTCTACAACACTATACTAGCTCTGCCACTGACAGCCAGGCTTGTACAGTTTCATATAGCAGTGATGAAAGTGACCCTAGGAGTGTCTTAAAAGAGATTAACTTGATGGAACATTGGTTGACTTACATGTGTGGTGCTGTGGAATGTGTCCATCTCCTTGCTTTTATTCACAGCCTACCCCAGGTATTGGTGTTGCAAGAAGGAATCAGAGGTAGCATTTTCCTTTCCCTAGTTCCCCCTGACAAGTGTAGGTTATCCCCCCCCCAAATCAGATCCCTACTGCATACACAGGACATCTGGAGCAAACTGAGGCACTTTTCAAAGGTAGGTACCGTTGAATAATTCTCAGGTGTCCTAAGATTTTTTTAAAGCCTACTTGAATTTGACAGTCCCCAACCCTACCTTCCAAAGTAGTATTTAAAAAGGGATACAATCTTGTGATCTTTCCCTCTAAGTCTGGACTGGGGAACCATTTTTGGGTCATGGACCATTGACCCGAAGAAAAGTCAGTCAGGGGCCACACACAAGTGAGAAGCGCAAAAAAACCACCCCACACACCACCACCTCACTGGCATGGTCCCTAATGGAGAAGGAAAAAGACACTCACCACATTTCCCTCTCACACCAGCGCCTAAGGCAGGGGTGGGCAATCATTTTTGGCCACGGGCCACTTCAAAAATTTTTTTGAAGTGGTCCTGGGCTGGAAAGAAGGGGCAGGGCCAAAATGCTTCTGGGCTTCCCTACCATAATTGGTCTGGGGGCAGGGGAGCATGTGACGTCTCCTCCCGTCCTGCGAGAAGTGCATGGCGCTTCAAAGCACTGCGTGCTGCTCACAGGATGGGAGGAAGCTAATTGGCCTGGGAGCGGGGGAGTGGCAGGGCCTCCACGGGCCACATCAACCCGCTTGGCAGGCCGAATCCAGCCTGCGGAGGCCCTTTTGCCCACCCCTGGCCTAAGGGGACCCAGGCTAGTATATTTTGTGCTCGAGGCCTGTGGTGGGGTGGCGGGCTCCCCAAGGCTGGGGTGGCGGGCTCCCCAAGGCTGGGGTGGCGGGCTCCCCAAGGCTGGGGTGGCGCCCTGAGCCTCAGGGTCCAGATCCGGGAAAGCTGTGGGCCACATCCAGCCCCTGGGCTGGAGGTTCCCCAACCCTGCTCTAAGTTTTAGTGGACAAGAATAATGTAATACATATATAGCAAGTGCTTTAGTTTCCTGGAAAAAAAATTCTACCTGCTCTTATGCTGAAAAGTTCTATTGTCTCAACATACGGCCAAGTTATGTCTTCCCTGACTTTTCTTCAGCAGTTTAACATACCAGTTATTTCATCAACCTTCACTGAAGAGACCTGTAACTCTAGGAACACTTTAAAAATCAGACCTTTGTTCACATTCACATAGAAGATTTATGAAGAAGAGATACTAGAAGCACTGGTAACCTCAACATGACTACAATTCTAGTGAACCACAAACTTCATCTATGTACAGATATGGCAAAAGAACTGTAACAACCCAAAACTTAAAGTTATTAAGGAAGCAAAATATATAAAATAAAAATGGACATAGCAAAAACTAAAAATAAAAGGGTAAGAAACCAGAATAAGGATAGCACTTTTCCAGTTCAAGAACATGATTTCTTAAAGAGAGGAGTTGAAATTACGTAACAGATTAACTGGATAAAAAACATTACCAAGAAGAGAAAAGAAGGAGAAAACTGATTAGAATTGTAAATATGGGAAATATCAAGAGTGAAAAACAAAGGACGGGAATAAGAAACAGGTCTTCTGGAGCGCACACTCTCTCAGTCATGACGTGAACATTTTGCGGCTTTTGTAATATCACATCCAGAGTAAGTGTACACTTAAAGGCTGCAGAATTTGAAAAAACAGAGATATTAACTTTTGAGTTTTTTTAGGCTTTGCACAATTATCTGTATACAAAACAGGTGTAATATGATCAACTCAAAGGGTTTTTTTGCTTAGCATGCAATTTAAGGGCCATATAAACGGCCCTTGAATTGTGCAAATCCCAAGAGTCTACAGTCACGTTAGGTCAGGCTACATCATGCGGACTGAAGGGTTGTCCAGTTGCTTTTGTAAAGTGTTTTGCATGTGACATAGGCTGCTGCAAGATGCACTCATTTAATACAGGCCATATTGCAGATATCACATGGTAGAATGTCTCCCAAGTCTTTCTGTAACAAGTCTCAAAATGTACTTACCTGTGCTATATTTTTGTTGAGAAGGTAAACTCCATAATCAAACTGAAGCCTCTCTCCTCCCTTTGGATACAGTGGAAACCTAATGGAGGAAGGGTTGGAAGAAAGGTCAGTTTAAGAAAGGTCATATTTAATATTTTACTTTTCTGGTTACTCTGATTTAAGCAAAACTATTTGTTGAGATACCAACAAGGACAATTCTGATAGCAGGTAAATGCATGGCCTTCTGTTTCTGCAGATTCCCAATCCCTATAAATCTGCACAAGATAGAATCATAGAATCCTAGGGCTGGAAGAGACCTCAGGAGGTCAGAGTCCAGCCCCCTGCCCAAAGCAGGACCAACGCTAAGATGTATACCAACTACTCACCAATCTCACTTAGACTTCTTGAAATTTCTCCAAGAGATAGGCTCTATATGAAACCCCTTCCTTGGCTTGGGCTACCATGTTTCCACTGTCTCCTTTTTTCACGTCCCTCCTGGAAGCAAAATGTCTTCCAAAAAGCTCCCTTCAAGGTGTTAAAAGCAAAAGGCACTGGCTTCTTGTTTAGAATGCCTAGCGTAATTGTGACTCTATATAGAGCTCATAGCTACCATATTTCAAGAGGTTATTTCTGTTCTTCCATATGTAGTAAGGAAGTACATTCTGTATGATCTCAAAACATATGCTGACATTTAGATACTAGGAAAATATATTGCACACAGGAATACTTTTGTATTCCAATAATCATGGCTAGCTACTAGTTCTAAGCTGCTGCTTGTTATTAGCACCATCATTTTAGCCCCAATGTAACTGAAGCCCATTTAAGTATAGCCTTCGCTATTACTATATGGTATTAATACCAGACATGCAGTTTAAAGATGTAAAGAACTGTTCACAATAAAGCTGTTAATTTCAGAGTTTTAATCTTACTATTACTGCACTCTTTTCTGAGGTTCCTCATTTTGACTCTTCCTCACAGTGAGTCTTGGCAATGGACTTTACAGGCTGAGGTCCCAGCAGTTTACATGTTAGTTTTAGATTCTAAGTTACCATGTACATGTTGTTGCCTTTAAACTAATAGCCTTATTTGCCAGATAAGCTATCTACACAAGACCCCCATTCCATAGAAAGCCTATGCCTATATCCACGTTCAGATCATAAATACAGACAGATTTATACATCAGATCAGTACCCACTAGAAAAACTAACACATTCTTGAACTGTGATTACACAACATCTATTTGGTTATGACTTCAAAGGACTTCTTTAGTGCAGCTCAGACACTATTATTTGCGACATTTAAAAAGAATTTTAAAGAGCCATTACAGCCAAATGTTAACAGGTCAGTATTATACACAGATGAAATATTAAGACATCAGCTACAAATTTTATGGAACTTTCAAACTCTCAATGGGTCACTTTAAGTTAAGCAGTACAAAGATCACTATAACTAGTATATCTAGTCCACCTTGCTTAAAACATCTATAAATCCAAGCTGTCTGCAGTATAAGAAAGTAAGTGCTTTTACGTTGAAGATTTAGGTGCAAAAACCCCTGCCACTCAATACAACTGTAAGATACAAATCAAAATGAGTTCATTTCAATATCTACAGTTACACTACCCAACCGTAGCAGAATTTAGATTACAAAGGCTATAGTTAAAATTAACAGTATAAACTCAGTTAGTCTTGACAATAAAACTGCTGTTGAAACAGAAAGCATGCTTCATTACATGATAGTATTTTGTTAAATCACTGAACATGAGAGCCATATTTTCTGTTAGAACTGGAAACCTAAATTAAAAGGAGATTGAAAAAGACAGTATCAAGAACTTAAAGGTTTTTCTCCTGCAGAATCGATTTCTTATAAGGGACCCTTTAAAGTCATTAAGATAAACTTCTCTCTACCAGCTAAATGTCAGCTGAACAAACTAACATTCAAGATGCATCAGTTAAATGAGCTGGAGAAACATTAAGTTAATAAGATCTTTCTATATACTCATAAATACTATAATATTAAATAGGGGAATGCCTTAGTCTGTGTAAAGCAGTGTGTGTATTCTGATACTATCCATGGAAAATGTGCTTGCTACCCAATTTCTATGTGATCTTAATTTCATTCACCTCATCCTACCTTTACTCTTCCCTCTGTCACAATCATTTTTTTGAATCTGGTCAAACTATAAGCTCTTTTGGGCAGGGAAGGGAGGACAAGAAATAATGGGTTTAAGCTGCAGCAGAGGAGATTTAGATCAGATATAAGGGGAAAAAACTAACGATAAGGGCAGTTAAGCTCTGGGATAAGCTTCCAAGGCATGCTATTCCAATCACTGGAGGTTTTTAAGAGCAGGTCAGACAAAACATGTCAGGGACGGTCTAGGTCTGGGGTTGGCAACCTTTTCAAACCAAAAAAGGCAAACTGCATCAAAATTCAGAACAAGCGGTCAACAAAGAGCCAGTATAAGAATTTCCATTTGCATGACTGAAAACATGCAACTTAATATTATTGATAAGATTATTAATAATAGCGTAAATGAAACCTACTCACAGACTTTACTTAATGGGACTTCTACTGCATCTTTTCACACGTCTTTGAAGTTTACGCCATAGCTAGTCAAATTCAGGTTCATGCACGCATTCAAGCTACATGAGTGAGTACACATTTTTTTTAAATTTTGAATTAATTTTTCATTTTAAATTTTAAAAATTGCATGCATTTTGGGAATGACAAAAGAGCCATATTTGGTTCTATACCGAGCCATATATTGGCTTGAGCCATAGGTTGCAGACCCCTGGTCTAGGTATACTTGGTCCTGCCTCAGCATGGGGGAGTGACTAGATAACCATTCGACGTTCTTCCAGTCCTGCATGTCTGGGATTCTATGTTTAATTTTAGAAACTATTCCATAGACTTGTAACTATTCCATAAACTTCTAACTTCAGTACCGGGCAAATTAGTTGAAACAATAGTAAAGAATAAAATTGTGAGGCACGTAGAAGAAACATAATTTGTTGGACAAAAGTCAACATGGTTTCTGTAAAGGGAAATCATGTTTTACTAATCTATTAGAGTTCTTTGAAGGGGTTAACAAACATGCAGACAAGGGGGATCCAGTAGATATAGTATACTTAGATTTTCAGAAAGCCTTTGACAAGGTCCCTCACCAAAGGCTCTTGCGTAAATTACATTGCCATGGGATAAGAGGGAAGGTCTTTTCATGGATTGAGAACTGGTTAAAAGACAGGAAGCAAAGGGTAGGAATAAATGCTAAATTTTCAGAATGGAGAGGGGTAACTAGTGGTGTCCCCCAAGGGTCAGTCCTGGGACCAATCCTGTTCAACTTATTCATAAATGATCTGGAGAAAGGGGTAAGCAGTGAGGTGGTAAAGTTTGCGGATGATACCAAACTGTTTAGGATAGTCAAGACAGAAGCAGACTGTGAGGGACTCCAAAAAGATCTCACCAAACTGAGTGATTGGGCAACAAAATGGCAAATGAAATTTAATGTGGATAAGTGTAAAGTAATGCACATTGGGAAAAATAACCCCAACTATACATACAGTATGATGGGGGCTAATTTGGCTACGACAAATCAGGAAAGATCTTGGGAGTTATCGTGGATAGTTCCCTGAAAACTTTCACACAGTGTGCAGCGGCGGTCAGAAAGGCAAATAGGATGCTAGGAATTAAGAAAGGGATAGAAAATAAGGCACAGAATATCTTACTGCCCCTGTATAAAACTATGGTACACCCACATCTTGAATACTGTGTACAGATGTGGTCTCCTCACCTCCAAAAAGATATTTTGGCCTTGGAAAGGGTTCAGAAAAGGGCAACTAAAATGATTAGGGGTTTGGAACGGGTCCCATATGAAGAGAGGTTAAAATGACTGGGACTTTTCAGTTTAGAAAAGAAGAGACTGAGGCTTTGTCTACACTCACGGCTTCTTGCGTGAGTAATATGCAAATGAGGCTAAGTGTGGAATATCGCCGAGCCTCATTTGCATACCTAATGAGCCACCATTTTTTTCAGAAGAGGCTCTTGTGCAAGAAGGAGCATCTACACTGCCCCTTCTTGCGCAAGAAAAACCCTCTTGTGCAATGCCATTACACCTATTACTTTTCAGGAAGAACGGCATTGTGCAAGAGGGTTTTTCTTACGCAAGAAGGGGCAGTGTAGACGCTCCTTCTTGCGCAAGAGCCTCTTCTGAAAAAAATGGTGGCTCATTAGGTATGCAAATGAGGCTCGGCGATATTCCACACTTAGCCTCATTTGCATATTACTCGAGCAAGAAGCCGTGAGTGTAGACATAGCCTGAGGGGGGATATGATAGAGGTATATAAAATCATGAGTGGTGTGGAGAAGGCGAATAAAGAAAAGTTATTTATTAGTTCCCATAATAGAAGAACTAGAGGACACCAAATGAAATTAATGGGTAGCAGGTTTAAAACTAATAAAAGAAAGTTCTTCTTCACACAGCGTGTAGTCAGCCTGTGGAACTCCTTGCCAGAGGAGGCTGTGAAGGCTAGGACTATAACAGAGTTTAAAGAGAAGCTAAATAATTTCATGGAGGATAGGTCCATAAAAGGCTATTAGCCAGGGGATAGAAATGGTGTCCCTGGCCTCTGTTTGTCAGAGGCTGGAAAAGGATGGCAGGCAACAAATCGCTTGATCATTCTCTTTGGTCCACCCTCTCTGGGGCACCTGGTGCCGGCCACTGTCGGCAGACAGGCTACTGGGCTAGATGGACCTTTGGTCTGACTCAGTATGGCCGTTCTTATGTTCTTAATTAGCCCTGTTTCTTGATTCTCAACGAGAATGTACAGCAAACATTCCTTTAAATGTCTTCATTCAGGGCTAAACAGCCTGTACTTCTACTGCTTAATATTCTGGCTCACAGGAAGCTAACTTCCTAACCACAGTAGCAAACAAGTTCCTAAAATCTTAAGGGAAGCTTTCCCAGATAGGAACTGAACTCTCAAAACTATTAAATTATAGCTGCACTAACTGCAGACACTAACAGCATGCTATTCCTGGCCTATCACAGCACCTTCTTTGGAATATAATTGTGATACTGACTAGTACAACCACTGAGAAGCAGGTGGAGTGCTGGTGAGCAGGGCCAGCCTTAGGCCGATTTGCCTGATTCCCCCGAATGGGGCCCCGCGCCTAAAGGGGCCCCGCGCCCTGGACCAGGAAGAATGCCGGGTGCCATGGGTGGCCAGTTAATATTCAGAGCCAGGGGCCCTGCTCCAGCAATATTTGGAGCTGGGTCTCTCCCCGGCTCTGCCTGGAGCAGTCCCTAGACCCCACCTGCCAGCCCCCCCACGCGTCATCCCATCCCGGCCCCAGAGTGTCCCCATCGGCCCTGGCCCGTCCCTGCCGTGCGCTGCTCTCAGTGCGGCTCCCTCTTGCCGGCTGCTGCTGCCGCCATGCGCGGCGGTCCCAGGTGAACGGGGATACGCCCAGGCGTGATGTGACATCATGGCCCGGGACTTTAAAACTGCTTAGTGCTGCGTTGTGCCGCTCGGCCTAGCTCCGGGTTCAGAGTCCGGGTCCCGACCGCAGACTCCGGCTCCGCAAAGTGGAAGGCAGAAGGTAAGGGAGGGGGAAAACTAGGGGGAAGCGGTGGGAGAGGGGGAAGGGTGGGAGAGGAAGGGGCTTGTGCGGAGGGGGAGGGGGAAAATAGGGGAAGGCACCCAGGGACAGCGTGGAGGAGAGAAATGCCAGGGGGCCAAGTGCAGACAATGAGGAAAAGGGCAGGAGGGGAGGTGTCAGTGGGAGGGGGGACAGGGTGATGCTAGGAGAGGAGAGGAGAGGGGAAGGGCATTGGAGGCTAGAGGGGGGAAGAGGAGGTGCTGGGAGAAGGCTTGAAAGAAGGGGTGGGCATGAGAAAGGTGGGGATGGAGCAAGTCGTGTGAGGGCACAGAGGGGCAGGAGGGGAACAGGGGCAGAGAGTGGTGAGGGGGTGGGCATCAGGGAAAAAGGGGGCAGTAAGGGAAGGGGGAGGCACCAGGAGGGTGCAGGGCTAAGGAAAGGTGCAGGTGCCAGGGGATTCTGGGGTGAAGCAGAAGGGCAGACACCTGCAGGGGAGGGACCAGCACCAGAGGAAAGAAGCAGGGCAGGTGTGTAGAGGGAGGTGTTAGAAGAGGGGATGAGGAGGCGTAGCTCACATGATCAGAGTGGGGGTACTAGAGGAGTGGGCACAGGGGGGAGAGAAGGGCTCGTGGAGGGGGGCAGGTCGCAAGAGGGCTGAGGGCAGTGAGAAGGGCAGGAGTCAGGACAGCAGAGGAGGGTGAAGAGTTGGGGGGCAGCAGGCACCAAGGGAGCTGATGGAACAAGGGGAGGAGACATGGCAGCAGAGAGAAAAGGTAAAGATTTATAAAATATTTATAAATAACTTGGGTGCCACAGTGGCACATCCAAACAAGCCACATGAACTCAGTACTGGTGCACAACACAATTCATTCTGCTCATGGGAGGAAACTCTTAGGCTATGTCTACATTGGTGGCTTCTTGCACAAGAACATCTTGCGCCAGGGTTCTTGTGCAAGAAGTCTTGCGCAAGAACACATCCACACTGCCATGTGCGAGCTGTGCTTTTGCGCAAGAGCATCCATGGCAGTGTGGATGCTTTCTTGCTCAAGAAAGCTCCGATGGCCATTTTAGCCATAGGGGTTTCTTGTGCAAGACATCCCTGCCGAGCATCCACACTGCCCTCTTGCGCAAGAGAGCTTACCCCTGTTAGAAAAGAGCGTAGCTCTTGCGCAAGACACCCTCTCTTACCATGCCATACTGTAAATTTCCTTGCGCAAGAGCAGGCGGGCAGTGTGGCTGCTCTGTGGGTTCTTGCACAAGAACGGCTGTACTTGCGCAAGAAGCCGTGAGTGTAGACATAGCCTTAGAGGGAACACTTCCCACAGCCTCTCTGCCCCCGAGTTCATGTCTCACACAGTGGGTTAATGCAATTGCAGGATAGTTGCATGAGGGGGGTTTGGTGGGGGCCAAACTAGTCCCTGTTGGTAGGAGGATGGTGGGAAAAGTCCTTCGAGAGGGGTGACATGACACCTTTTATTTCTGGTCATGTGTCCATCTTGCCCCGAGCGTGTTACCTCCAGAGGCCTGGTTAACAGGGGTCACGGGGAGTGGTTAACGGGGTCGGGGGCGTGGCTAATGGGGGTCAGGGGGCGTGGCTAGTGGGGCACCACCAAAAATTATACAAAAATTGGCCGCCCCTGCCACCCCCAGAGGAGGAGTGCATTGGCTGCCTGCGCCGCAGGCGGTGAGAGTTTAGTGCAGGGTTTTCCTGTGCCGCGGGAGGGTGTGTGTGGGTGGGTGTGTTTGCAGGGGAATTTTTGTGCTGTGTTTTTTTTCCCCCCCCCCCCCAATCAAAACTGTTGTGGGGCCCCGTCGAAATTGTTCGAATTGGGCCCCGCACTTCCTAAAGCCGGCCCTGCTGGTGAGGGAGAGGACAGCAAGTCAGATTACTGTATTACTAGTTAGAATCACAAGTGACAAGCTTCAGAGCCATAACCACGTTGGAAAAACCTAAAACGACGAATAGTCTAGCAGCACCTTAAAGACTAACTAAACATGTAGGTGGTATCATGAGCTTTTGTGGGTACAACCCACTTCTTCAGATGACATGTGACATGTCTGCTTTTGCCTACCAACTGCCACCACGCTGGTGTCCACACTGAAGACATGGTAAATTTTGGGTGGAACTATTATCTGAAAAGTGATTCAGTCTAAATTGTATAAAACTAGAATTTAATATAAAAAACAGACATGCTTGTGTAATACTATTAAGTATCAACACTTATTTCTCCACATGGGGAATAAGTAGCTTTAAGAGTTGTGGGGATCAAGGTAGAGTTCAAATTTAAATTTGGGCTGAATTTAGATGACAGCATGACAAAAGACCAGACTAGCTCCACTTGTAGGACTAGGTCTAGCCACTAGAGTATATCTGAGTTTGAAATAAATGTTTCTTTAACCACAGATCTGACTCCCACAAAAGTCAGACACACTGAAAATGAGAGACCGAGTATTCTTGCTATACCAGTCAAATAGAACAGAATGCACACTTAACAGGAATACCTCATTGTAATTTACTTGTAACAGATAGTGGCCAGAAAACTGGGACAGCCAAGAGATAAGAATCCCGCCTACTTCAATCAAGGAGAGGCAAGGGGATTGGAGAGAGATACCAACATTAACAAATACTGATCTATACTTAAAATAGCACTGAGGATATGTGCCTATACTGCAATGAAAAACCCATGGCTGGCCCATGACAGCTGACTCAGGCTCATGGGACTCAAGCTTTAGGGCTGTTTCCCTACAATGTAGACATCTAGGCTTGGGCTGGGTTTTAGGAATCTCCCACTCACAACCTGCAGTCAAACAGCCCTGGAGCCCAAATCTAAGTCAGCTGGCATGGACCAGAAACAGTGCAGACACACCCTGAGTTAAGCTCCAGTCCAGCAATGTGAAAAATAAGAATTCCATTTTAAAAAAAGATGACCTCAGTCTCAGTTTTCTCGTGTCACTTTTTCAAGGTTACTTGAGCTGAGAGTGATGCAGATCGAATTGAGCTGGGAAACAAGCAGGAAGAATTAAAAGTCCTGTCACAATCAAAGAACTATGATTTGATTGGAATAACGGAGACTTGGTGGGATTACTCACATGGCTGGAGCACTGTCACAAGGGTATAAACTGTTCAGGAAAGACAGGCAGGGGAGAAAAAGGTGGAGGAGTTGCACTGTATGCAAGAGCAGTATGATTGCTCGCAGCTCCAGTATAAAGTGGAAGAAAAGCTTGTTAAGAGTCTCTGGGGTAAGATTAGAGGTGGGAGCAACAGGGGTGATCTCGTGGTGAGTGTGTCTGCTATAGACCACCAGATCAGGTGGATGAGGCAGACGAGGTTTTCTTCAGACATCTAATAGAAATTTACAGATCACAGGCCCTGGTTCTTATGGGGGACTTTAATCACTCTGCCATCTGTTGGGAGACCAATATAGCAGTACACAGACAATCCAGGAAGTTTTTGGAGAATGTTGGGGACAACTTCCTGGTACAAGTGCTGAAGGAACCAACCAGGGGCCATGTGCAGCTTGACCTGCTGCTCACAAACACAGAGGAACTAGTAGGGGAAATAGATGGGGGTGGCAACCTGGGAAGCAGTGATCATGAGATAGTCAATTTCAAGATCCTGACCAAAGGAAGAAAGGAGCAGCAGCAAAATACAGACCCTGGACTTCAGAAAAGCAGACTGACTCCCTCATGGAACTGATGGTCAGGATCCCTAGGGATGCTACTATGAAGGGAGTTCAGGAGAGCTGGCAGTATTTTAAAGAAGTCTTATTGAAGGCACAGGAACAAACCATCCTGAGGTAGAGCAAAAAAGCAAATATGGTGGGTGGCCAGCTTGACTTAGCATGAAATCCTTGGCAAGCTTAAACACAAAAAGGAAGCTTACAAGAAGTGGAAACCTGGAAAAATGACGAGGGAGGAGTATAAATATATTGCTCTAGCATGCAGGGGTGTAGTCAGGAAGGCTAAAGCCCAAGTGGAATTGTAGCTAGCAAGGGATGTGAAGGGCAACAAGAAAGGTTTCTACAGGCATGTTAGCAGTAAGAGTGATCAGGGAGGGTGTTGGGCCCTTACTGGATGAGGGAGGTAACCTAGTGACAGATGATGTGGGAAAGTACTCAATGATTTGAGTAGGAATAAGGTCCAGAGTGACCTAGACAAATTGGAGGACTGGGCCAAAAGAAATCTGATGAGGTTCAACAAGGACAAGTGCAGAGTCCTGCACTTGGGACAGAAGAATGCCAAGCACAGTTACAGGCTGCGGCCTGATTGGCTAAGCAGCAGTTTGGCAGAAAAAAACCCTACGGATTACAGTGGATCAGAAGCTGGATAGGAGTCAACAGTGTGCCCTTCTAGCCAAGAAGGCTAACAGCATATTAGGGTGCATTAGGAGGAGCACTGCCAGCAGATCTAGAGAAGTGATTATTCCCCTTTATTCAGCGCTGATGAGGCCACATCTGAAGTATTGTGTCCAGTCCTGGGCCCTCCATTATAGAAAGGATGTGGACACATTCGAGAAGGTCTAGTGGAGGGCAACAAAAATGATTAGGGGGCTGGAGCACATGACTTACGAGGAGAGGCTAAGGGATTTGGGCTTGTTTAATCTACAGAAGAAGAGTGAAAGGGGATTTGATAGCAGCATACAGTTACCTAACGGGAGGTTCCCAAGAGGATGGAGAGGCTGTTCTCACTAGTGACAGATGGCAGAACGAGGAGCAATAGTCTCAAGTTGCAGTGGGGGAGGTCTAGGTTGGACATTAGATGACAGGAGAGGGATCATTTGACTATTAGTCTTCATTTTTAGCCAGCATTTTCCAAATGAATACATCTGGTAACACAGCGAAGGTGTTAGGTGTGCAGAATCACGTTAACTATGCCAAATGCTAACAGCTTAGTAGGAAAGTTTTCTACATTAAGCCATATTTTTAATTGGTGATGGCAGTTTCAGCATTTAGGGGAAGATCTTACATCCTCAACTTAAGTTTAAAAGTCCTTTTACAAAACACAAAACAGAGAAATTCAGTATGTGCTGTACAAATCTTAATGTGGAAAGCTAAATGAGGCTGGATATGGTCACTTCAACTCAGCTGAACAGTTAAGATGTAATCAATGAAACGGAAGTATCCAAGCTAAGCCAAGGTAGAGACTTTAATATTTACTTTCCATTTGTTAAGGCACCTTTTACTCTCGTGGAATATACACAAAACCAAAAAAGCTTTAATGATTTGGTGGCTGTATTGGATTTCCAGCTACTACTGGATGATCAGAAAGCAGCAGTGTCCAGAAATGTTTTTTACCATTTGCAGCTGGCCTTTGCAATCATTTCTTCCTGATGCATAGCCTACTACTGAGATACTACTACACCTCAAGAATGGAGTACAGTAATTACTCGTTTAACACATGCCCGCTTAACACGTTTTCACAATAGCACGATTTTATTTTTAGGGAACGTTTTTCGAATAACACGACCATGCCCGAAATAACACGAAAATAATCAAGTGGCGGACTACTTCGCACGGCGGTATAAGTTGGTGAAAACAGTGGTAATACACGAGTGGATGAATACGTGTGGTCACAGCGCTTCTCCGCTCACTCACGTGTTTCTTTGTGTTTTAACAAACCGCAGTGACTTGTGTTGCTAGATATCTAATGCCAACGTTGACGACCCAGCACCAACAAAATACTGACTTTGCCATCACCACCTGAAATGCAACCCCCACCTTTTCCATTATCTTTAATGGGAAAATTGACCCCGCATAGCACGTTTTCGCTTAGCACAAACATTTTCAGAAATGCATCTATAGTGTTAAATGAGGAATTACTGTACTGCAACGTACTCTACATGGCACTACAATTCAGGGTAATACGGATAGTTGCAGCACTCCACTGGTGGTGTTCATCATCTACTGGTGTCTGGACTGAGTTTGAGGTGCTTTTGAATGGTGTCCCTAGCCTCTGTTTGTCTGGAAATAAATGACAGGAGAGGGATCACGTGAGGATTACCTGTTGTGTTTCCTTCCTCTGGGGCATCTGGTATTGGCCGCTGTCAGCAGACAGGATACTGGGCTAGATGGACCTTTGGTCTGACCCAGTATGGCTGTTCTTGTGTTCTTAAACTTTGCTAATTGGACTACTGCCGTATTCCTTGTGCCAGACTGAGATCAAAGACACCTGAACTGGATCACAGTGCTCTTTGAGGGGCCACTCCAGTTCTGGAGAAGGTTTCTTCCTCTTAATCTAAAAACATAAGACGTGTACTGACCATGATAGCAAGCTATGAGGCACAACTATTTAAGCTGGCTGCTGTGAAAAAAGTCAGGTTTTGGGGAGAGCCTGTAGGGGGTAGGTTTGGTATTCGGCAGGTAATTATTTAAGTGGGTGGGGTGCCTAGCGTTTTGGTTTAGGGTGTCTTCTTGGTATAAATGTATGTAACCTTCTCCCCCCCCCACACACATACACACATGCAACTTCTCATATAAAATGCTCCAGAGGAAGTAATCTCATCATACCCCATCAGAAGATATCTGGCAGACTGTCTTGTGCTGCACTGTAAAATGATCAGAGACTTGTTCTGGTGGGTGAGTGAGGGGAGGAAAATTCCAAAAAGCAGATCTTCCATCAAAGTGACCTGCCATCAGGGGACTGAATGTCCCCTTGGTACTCCGAAGAACTGGAGACATGGAGACAGACTGAGATAGCCAGGAACCAGAGCAAAGTTTTATGACTCAAATGTTAGTGTCTTAAATTACAAGTAGAAGGCAAAGACATAGAACTTAGAGAAACATGACCTATTAAGTAACAGAAGAAAAATGGAGAAGCAAATACTCACACCGGAAGTAAGGTAGGAGTCAAAGATTTTGAAACCTCCTCCCATAAGCATTTCCCAAAATAAATCTTAAAAAATGAACCATCTGCAAAAGCTGCACACTACCCTAACACATTACTGCATATATTGCAGAATACTTGCTCAAATCTAATTGCTGGAATTTTTCCATGAGTTCATGAAACAAACTAGTTTCCAAGCCAATCTTACAATTGAATGTTTTCTTTAAGAAGCAGCTAAGTATTCTGCTCAATAGCAAAGACTGCTAGACTCTCAAAGTATTTAAAAAAAAAAAAAAAAAAAAGAGTAAGACCTTTTGGAGCAGATGTGCTTCACCTGTGGAATCCGTCCTGGGAAATCAGTAGTTTTATTGGTGTCATGTGCTTTTCGATCTCAAGTTTGTAAAGAAGTTAGACATGCCCATACTAATTTATGTTTTAAGCATAGTTCTGAGACCACCATTGTGACAGTTAATCAACACAATTAGACTGTCATGATCGATCACAACTACTAACTCATCCCCATATCTGAGCTATCTTTTTGGGATGACCTAAACAAGTACTTACCAGTCACTGAAACGTTATTTATTTTATAGCCCCATATCTGTTATTGGGCTAATCTGTACCTGCTCAGCATCACAAAAAACTCTTAAATATCTGAGTAATCTGCTGTAAATCTCCACAGGACTGTTTGGTCAGTCAGATGTTAACTGTTAAGTAAACCTAAAAAGATCTATATTCCATAAATTTATTTCAGACACTAAGGTTGCTCTTAGGAGTTCTCAAGTCCAAATATCTTTATAGATAGATTTAACGATTTATGAACTCATTTTGTATACAAAAAAAGATCACAAATGTGTCAATATACTGGTGACCGATTTTTTTTTTTTACTGTATATAAGCCACCTGCCTTTAATAAAAACTCTGTTTTAAAGTTTAAACAATTGCTTGATTTTTTTAACTGCCTTCATCTGTTTCCAATTGGGCATTAAAACATATGGTTCGGGTTTTTTTTATTCTCTTCTAATCAGTCCTTTTTCCATGTCCCAAACTGCACTGATGAAAACCTATGCAAGGAACTTGAAATCTCAAAATTTAATCTCTACCAAAAAAGGCCTCTGGACAAGCCTGAAGTGAAATGGTGATATTTCTGATCATTTCTTAAAGCTCATTTACTCTAGAATGACATGTGGTGCATTTAAAGAAGGTCTGTATTAAATCCCAGTGGGTTTCCAAACAAATTAATTTAGAATAAATGATTGTGGGAATGCATAATCAGTCTGTGGAATTCACTACTGCTAGAAGTCCAATAGTGAGGCTGACTTTTCAAATGGCTGGAAAATTCCAGGTACTCTATCTACAGCTATGCTAGTTAAAAAATCAATTATTGCATTTTAACTTCAAACATTTGCCTACCTGCTACAGCACTAAACAGATGCCTAGATGTTAAGGTTGCCTCCCAATTTCCTTCAAGATATGAGATACAGGCCACTGCCAAAGGCAGACTCAGACTGCATCAGACTCAAATTATGTATTGTGCAACTGCAGTAGAGGAACATAAGACCGAACATACTGGGTTAGAACAAAGGTCAATCTAGCTCAATAGCCCATTCTCCGACAGTGACCAGTGCCAGATGTCCCATAGAGAATGAATGAAGCAAACAGGAGATCCATGCCCTGTGTGCCATTCCCAGGAACTCTGTCTTTGGGTATGTCTACACAGCATCAGTGTGGATTAAAAGGGTTAAATTGCAGAGTGCACCAAAAAGTTGTGCTCTGGCTTCTGTGGACCTAAACAAAAAAAGTAATAGTTCATGTTAATGTAGTCCTTTCAAAGATGACCTAAATGTGAACTGAGTACCTTTTAGTTTGCACCAACACAAAGCTGTTAAGAGTACAACTCTTTGGTGTGCTCTGCAGCTCAGACCTTTGTGCTCTGCACTGCAGCCTTTATCCAGAGCCATGAAGTATTAAGCACACGATTCTAAAATTTTGGCCCTAATGTCAGGCACAAAAAGTAAACATTGTTAGAGGTGCTGGGCCCACCATGACAGTCAGTGTGAAAAGTAACACATATGTGGCCACTCAAAAATTAACCAATGTACACTGAATGCTCATCCACAAGATAAGACCAAGAGTTCACAAAAGTTATTAGATAAAAATAGTGAGCTACAACCTGTCAAGTAAACAGGCTAAATTAATGGATGTAATACATGGAAACACTTACTCAGCTCTAGTTATGTGCATCACAAAAGTAGATTTCCAAAGGAAAAAATGAACCCCATTTCACTTTATAAGTTTTGAAAGTACAAAAATCTGTATCTGTCCCCAAGATTTTGACCTCTCCCTCCAATCCACCCAGTTAGACCTGTGATCTATAGTAAATTAACAGCTTTGCTCCATTACTTCCCTCTTTTCAGAAAGAGTTGATTATATGGCAGACTAAGAACAACAAAAATAGTAAGCTTGATACTTTATTCTGTTGCAATGCATGAAATTGGTTTAATTCCATCGATTCCAACCAGTGGTGCAACTAAATGGAGAGTCAGGTATCAAGAATCATGCTTTTAAAAAAAAAATCTGCATGGAAACTATGCCTCATACATACTTATCAAATTATGTTCAATTTGAATGAGGACGAATTCTGGGCTTAAACCAACTAACCTAATGTTCTCCCCGGGATAGAGAAATAGTCAGACCAACCTCGTTAAAGACAGACTACATCTATAAATATCCAAGAATGCCAGGTCCCTGAGTTAAGTAATTTAAATCCAAATTTTGAGTAGTTTAAAATTGCTATAATCTTTGCTTATTTGTTCTGAGCCTGGAAATCTGATTGCTTTGATTATGGTATAATTTAAGAATTACATTTAAGTGGGTCACAGTATTTCTCATTTAAATGTGTGATTTCATATATCCACTTTTGGGAAAGATTGCTATTTTTCCTCTTTAATGTGTTCTGTTCATTGTATTATGAAGGAATACCATGCCTATGGATGAAGAATGGCAGTTCTATTCTGCAGGATTCTGAATGCTGGTTGTGTTCCAATTTGGAACAAAATCCAAACATTTAGAAATCCTCCACAAAATAGAATTACTGTCCTCTGTCCAGCTCTACTTGTAGCCTGGCAGATTTCACCTGGTCGGAAGCCCTGGGAGCTCACGCTGCCAAAGAGCCAGGAGACAGGAAACTGGGACTCTCCCCACTAGCCTATGAAGAGAGATGCTTCTGAAGCCAGGTGAGTGAGCTGGCACGTAATGGGAGTGGAGGTTCCATACAAAATATATGTGTTTTCCAGTGTAATTTCATCAAAATCTGTCACCACACAGCCTTTTGACTTTGAATTGGCAAATTCTAATGAAAAATGCTTTAATTTTTTCTCAACTAGCTCCATTTATGTAATTTTCTGTACTTGCACTCCAACTACTTTCAGAATTACACTGAGTATCGCCATTAAGGCTTTAGAGATGTTATTTCAAAATTAATAAAAATGTATAGAATTGTACAACTGCTCAAGAGGTCATCTAGTCCAATGCCCTGTGCTGAGGCAGAACCAAGCATCCATAAACCATCCCTGATAGATGTTTGTCTAACCTGTCCTTAAAAAGCCTTCAGAGATTGAGGTTCTACAACCTCCCTGGGACACCTATTGCATTGCTTAACTATTATTATAGTTAACCGGGGAGGGAGGGAGGAGGGACCCACTTTCTATCCCCCTAAAGCTCCCTTTCTACTGATTAAGTCCATTACTACTTGGGCACAAGGAGACAACTGATCACTGTTCTCTTTAAAACAGCCCTTAATGAATGCCCTTTAGCCTTATTTTCTCAAAACTTAACATACCTAGTTTTTTTAAACCTTTCCTCATAGTTAAAGCTTTCCAAACTTCTTAATCATTTTCATGACTCATCTGGACTCTAAGAAAGATATGGATACTTTGGATAAAGTGTAGCACCCAGAACTGGACAGTATTCAAGCCGAAGTCTCATGAGTACCAACCAGATGGGACAATGACCTCCAGTGTCTTACACAGGACATTGTTAACTCACCCCAAAATGATAGTAGCCTTTTTAGCAACTGAATCACATTGCTGACTTCAGTTTGTGACCCATAACTCAGATCCTTTTTGCAGTACTTTGGTCTATCCAGTTATTCCCCATTTTGTAGAGGTGCATATGATTTTCCCTGCCTAAGAGCAGTGCTGGTGGTCTTACTGAAATTTCAAGTTTTTTATTTCAGACTAATTCTACAATTCGTCAAGTTGGTCTGAACTATGATCTAGTTGTACCTTTAATATTGTCCCTCTGAGAAACAGCCAGCTCTCCTGAACTCCTTTATGCTTTAAATTTTCTTCTGATGGGATCTCACTTACCAGTTCTGAATTTGTTAGTCTGCTGTTGTTTTTAAGTCCATTGTCCTGCTCTACCACCTACTTCCTCCTTTGCTTAGGAATCATGAAACTGATCACACTTCATGGTTACCCAAATTGACTTCTATCTTCAGAGTTGCAACCATGTTACTCAAATCTAAAGGAGTTATCCCCTTGGTTATTTCCGCCACCTTCTGAAACAAGAAATTACCACCGATAAATTTCAGGAGCATATGGACTTCGTGTTTTGCCATATTACTTTTACAACAAGTGTCTGGATAGTTAGAGTCCCCCATCATTACCAGGTCTTGTGTCCTGGCTATTTACTGCTCATTAAAGAAATACCTCATCCATTTCCTCCTGATCTGGGGATCTACAGGAGATTCCTACCATGGCATCACCTCTGCTGTCCTCTTCCACATGCCTCCTTCCCCCAAAGACTCTGAACTGGTCTACTTCACACCTCCTTCTGAACTTTATGCACAATGTAATGCCTCCTCCCTCTTTCCCCTGTTTGTCCTTCTTGAACAAGCTGTATCCCTCTAACACCAATTCTGCAGTCATGAGATTTATAACATCAAGTCTGTGATACCATTTCCAGTTCTTCCTGGAAAAGTTAGCAACTCCACTCATACTGAACATCTCTCGTCTTTATGATTTTCCATTAATGTCTAGTTTTTAAGTGCTCAGTAAATTATCACAAAGGGACAGCTGCTGACAGCATTAAAAGTGAAAAAATGAGTGTGCCTTTGCATGCAGATGTCTAAGATTCTCACAGCTGTGTCTGAATTCCTGTGACTCAGATGGTTTCAGCCATATTAATCTCTCTCCTTCCACCTCCTCAGAGATGTGTGAAGCTATGAGATTGGAGGAAGTTTCCGGGGGGGGAGAAAGAGGGCAAGGGGGAGCGGGAGGAGAAAAGGAAAAAAACCAATCCAGTAGCAGCCCTTTCATCATCTTAGACTGTGCAATGCTAGCTGTTCACCGTTCACCCATACCTAGCAAGTTATACAGGGCTTTTCCAGAATTGACCCCTGCTCGCTGCACTTGCCAAACCCCTGTCATAGGGGATAGGCAACCTCTTCTCTCTCCCCGGCCACCGGGGAGAGCAGGGCTGTGGCAGCACCAGCCAGGATCCATTCTCCTTCTCCCTCCCCCCGCCAACCAGGGCCCCCTTCTCCCCATCCCCCACTGCAGCCTAACAGTAACACCAACGGCTGGGCGGCAGTGTACACCAAGCCCGGCTCCTGGACCAGGTTTTCTGCACACCAGGAAAGGCCAGGCCTCAGCCATGCCGGGACAGGCTTTCCCTCCAGCCACTGGGAAGGGGAGGGGAGGGCTGGGGCCAAAGGCAGCCCCAGCCCTCCACGTGGGCCTTGGAAAGAGCCAGGCTGGAGGTAGGTTGGGCTTTTCCTGTGGGACGCAGAGTGATGTAATGACATCACACTGTCATCCCACAGGAAAAAAAATTGAATAGGTATAGTAAGATAAATCCATTTACTATTAGAAATCTAAAGCTCTAATTAAAAAAAAATGATTTGACAATATTCTCCTTTTACTCCTTAGCACCACATATATTCAGAGGAGACAAGTTTCCCTTGTGAATTGTCTAGGAGGTATAAAGTGCTATAACAAACAAATCCAACTGAGAAACAACTGCAAACGCGTGTTGTACTTGCCTAACTTCTCACAAGCTACCTCGAGTCAATGAAGAAAGCACATAACATAAGAAAGGCCGTACTGAGTCAGACAAAAGGTCCATCTAGCCCAGTAGCCTGTCTGCCGACAGTGGCCAGCACCAGGTGCCCTGGAGGGGGTGGACCGAAGACAATAATCAAGCGATTTGTCTCGTGCCATCTGTCTCCAGCCTCTGACAGAGGCCAGAGACACCACTCCCACCCCCTGGCTAATAGCCTTTTATGGACCTAACCTCCACAATTTGCTATTTTAAATTCTCAGGTAGATTTAGGGCTACTGAGATTTACAGTTCAAAATTTCACATGTACAAAAGCATTAGCTGAATGCTTGTAGACAGCAGCAAGATACAAGTTTCTCTCTCACACACACACGTATTTTCATGAGACAGGCTACATTTGTTTCATACTAATAAACTTCATTGAGTACATCTTAAAATTAAGTACATTATTTGCAATAATAGAAAAAGAAAATTGAAGCTGTATAACCTCCAATTCTGAAAGTGTAGGTGGTGTATGTACGGACACTTATAACCAAGGTAACCTAACACATTCCATTATAAAACCCATGTTTTTCCAATTACATATATATCTAACCCTTGCCAAATTTTAGTTGTTCGGGCTGACAATCTAAGGCTATTTCCCACTTTACTCCCGAGCCACCATTTTAATATTTGAGTTTAAAAAGTTTCACTGATTTCAAAAAGGCATAAAGGAAAAATGGAGGTGTATGCAAGATTCCTTTAGAGTGTTTGTCTGTGCTCTGATGTGTTTATTGCAGTGTAATTTCTGGGGTTACTTCCTGCCTCCCTCAGGATCATAAAAGGGAACCAAGAGTTTTAAGTCTAGTCAGAGGCAAGTGGGATTATTTAGGCACATCTTTGGATTTGAGAACTATTCAATCAACCCAACAGTGCCCTCACCACATAAGTATAGAGAAGCACCTCCAGTGACCTCCGCTGTAAGTATCACTTCTGCAAATCAGACCCCAAGGATGTCAATACAGATTCACTGTGCTCTCACTTTCAGCTAATTTTGTCCAGTGTCACACACTCTTTTTGCATTCTATCGCAGCCTCTGCCATTCTTCAAATAGCATTCAGCTGCCTTATCTAAGAGGCCATTCTTTATAGGGTGGATTTAAAAAAAAAAAATCACTTTAAAAAATTTACTTTTTATTTAAATTGGATTTGATATTTTCAAAATCAATAAAACACTAAATTTCTTATTTAAAAATAATAGCTAATTACATCTTATCACAAACATGCTACACCTACAGTCTCAAAAAGAATTAATAACTCTAGTCTGTCCAGCCTAACAATCAGCTCTTGCTTCTTGAAAATTCTGAATCTTCAGTTTGTTTCTCAGCAGTCAAACTTGTACAAAAACAGACAGGCTGGATAGGAATGTTTTTGTTCTGTGCTTATGTGGTGGTGAACCTGGGCCACACACGGCAGTTAGTTAAGACATTGTCTAAAGACAGAGACAATATAAAGGAAAGGAAAGGCAGCATATAAAGGAACAGAGGAGTGGATAGGAAAGGAAAAGGGAAGACATTCAGCGCACATACAGCTTCCTATATTACCCTACACTTTTGCTATAGAAAAACTGTCATGGTTTCTTGGTGTAAAGGAGACGCTATCGAGGAATATTTTGAAGAAATTTGTTCCCTGGGTAAAAAGGGAAAACTTGTCAAGTGTAAACAGTGCAAGATGATGATGCAGGGTCTAGCTGCGAGAATGAAACATCATAAAGAAAACTGCTTATTGGGAGAAAATGATGTGGATATGTCTGAAGAACAATGCTGACCAACTTTGCAATTAATTATTCTTTAAGACTCTCTCTGCCTTATAGTATGTGATATATCAAATAAATCACAAAGCTGTTTGCTATGTTGGATGTTGCTAGAAAAAAAAGTTTTGCTTTACTAATCCTTAATTAGTTAACTAGGTTTAGAATCTATCACCCAACCATACAATACCGAAAGTTGTAGGAAAATAATCTAAAGTTGCTAGTTGCCACGGTCATTTTCTTATTTTATATTACATCATATATGCCTCTTATTTTGGAACATCGTGGTCACAGACCATAATGGTGTTGCCATAAGTGTATTCTCTATTTTAATTCTGCCTAACTCAGCTTACTCAAAGGAATCCAATCCTATTTGTTTTCAGCAGGGCATACTCCAAAATTAAGTGCACACACACTAAGCACAGGCAGCCTTAGTTTTTTTGGTAGCCTGGGATATTATCTGCATCAAAATGACAGTGGGAGGGGGAAGATGAGAGCTAGTTGTAAAAGTTAAGTACATTTAGTGTTCACATTTAGAGTACTGAGAACTCAGTTAATAAAATTTGAAAGTGTTTAAAATAAGTTTAAGGAGAGCTATCAGCCAGCAACTCAGGAGACTGCTGCAATCGCAAATATGAAACATTTCTGTAACATTTAAGATTTAATTTAATAAAATATAAGTTCTATTATGTTTGTGCGCATGATTTAGTTCTTACCATTTCTAATATACTGTTGGTGCATCTGCAGCTTGAACATAGGTAATGAGTATTATGTACTATTTCCTAAATTAATAAAAAAGTCACATTAACTAAAAAAATTACACCAAGTATACCCTGTCAGATGTTACAAATGCTGTACTGAACTATAAATTAACATGTTTTAGTGATCAAATTTGCACCATTGCTTAAAAAATGTGAAGTGTCAGTGGGAAACTTGATTTAAATCAATTTTTTTTGATTATTTAAATCGCGATTCAAAAGCCACATTGATTCAGATCAATCCAATTCTTTCCTACAGTTCATCTCATTCACCGCACAGTATCCAGCCTCTGCAACAAATGTGAAAGGGGTCCTGCAAACAGCCTAATTAGCTACTTAGTTCTAGTTCACTCCATAGCACTGTCCATCTCGTGAATGAGATGCTATAGCATGTAAAAAACCAAAGAGGGGAAGAATTGAACTGAGGTATCTTCCTTTAAACCCATGAGATTCTAACTAGCAAAGGTAGCTATTAGGCTAAAAGTGTGTTCGGATGATCTACCATTCATGGTAGTTTAAAAAAACGAATAAAACATGAGGCATCTAAAATTCTATTGCAATGATGAGAGTTACAAAAATGTAATCTAGATCCAGGAGCCATTACAAAGAAAAATGCACAAAAAAAAAGCCCTGTACTTTTTCACAAGTCAGGTGTGACACTACTCTATAAAATACAGAAGCAGACTAATGAAAATGTTACATGCAAGTGTTAAAACGTGTGACAAATATTAAAGTTATGGATTAAAAGGATGCCTACAGATTGAGAAATAGAAACATAACACTTTTTCTCCTCTGAGTAGAGCTGAGAAGTTAAAACTGGTTTTATTGAGCACCATCAGCATGGAGGAAAACATTGCATGGTCCCTAAAAGCTTAAAATCTCAGACAGAATCCAATCCAGGCATATAAAGGATACATAATTTGAGTCCGAACTTCAAACAGTGTGGTTTTTTTTTACTTTTTAAAACTTTCTGTACTTTCAAGGTGGTTCTTAAAACATTTTTCTTCAATGCTGTCTTTTAAGGAGGTATTTAATGAAAAATTCATTCTTTTTTAAAAAACACTGAGGTAAGATGGTTCGATAAACAGATTGAGAAAGTTCTGTGGATGAACTGAAACATATGTTGACATGATATTACAAGACTATGGGGTACATCTAGACCACAAGCCTCTTTCGAAAGATAGTCTAGACAGCCACCCGACTTTTAAAAAAGCAATCCGCTTTTTCGAAAGAGCACCCAGGCAATCTGGATGCTCTCTTTTGAAAAAGCTGTTTGCGTTCAAGAATGCCTTTTTTCAAAAGAGCTCTTAAAAAAAAAAAAACCCACACAGCATTCTTCCTCATAAAATGAGGTTTACTGCTGTTGAAAAACTGCCGCGTTCTTTTGATTTAATTTTGAAAGAACGCGACAGCAGTCTAGACGCAGGTGACTCCCCCCGCCCCCCCCGAAAAAAGGCTACTTTTTTTGAAAAAACACCCTGCAGTCTAGACATACCTTATATGGAATATATGAAGGAGGGAGCAGATAAGCAGTTAGAATATATCATGGAAGCACCATAACTTTAACACTTCTGTTTATGATTTCCAAGTTGGCTGTATTCTGAAAACCAATGGCTGATATTTTCATACTTCATTTCCAGTAGTTGGGGAGATATAGAAGTACTAGGTCCACCCTGTAACCTCCTGCTTATTTTACAAATAGTCCTGCTTCCAATAAAGCAGTAAAGACTCATATTTTCCTAAGAACATAAGTGGTCTGAATCATTCACTTTAAGAAAGTACTTTATTTGCAATTGCCAAGGTGCTTACTATATTAAATAGTGTGTACACATTTTAAAATGAATTTACCAAAGAAAAACAAGTCTATCCTGTAAGTGTTTAGGCACTATTTACCAAGTTTATTTTAGGTACTTGTAATAAGTATTTATTACAGCAATTGAATGCAGGGTACAGTATTAAGTTTTTTAAATAGTCTAAATCCAAACCATCCAAACCATTTTTAATTAGTGTAACAAAACCACCTACCCTATCTTTGAAATAAAATCTTTTAAAACCCTTCATTTTGATGCTATAGGCAAAGTTTCAACTAAAGTGAAATATGAATTCATGTTAGAACCTCTTCAAGCCAAATATGTAACGAGTCACCCTAAATGTGATGCTAACAAGGGGTGCTGTGTTACAATATCTGCCAAAAAGTATGAAGTATGCCAGAATTACTCAACAGTCCCTTGGATTGAAGTTGAACAGTTGTCTTTTAATAAAAGCCTACTAAAACACACTATGTGTCAGATTCTGAGGCACATTTAATCACCATCTAGTTGAACTAGACATGTATGAGAAGGAAGCAGCTAGGGCAGAGGGGAAGCAACTGCAAAATAAGGTATATAGAACTACCTATACAGCCATCAGCTACCAAGACAGCAGTGCCCAGAAAGACTATATGAGACCCCTTAGCCATCCATCTATCTGCCCCTCCAATCCTGGAGACTGACTTTTAGGACCTTGGACAGGGCCAACTGGGGGAAAAAAAAACCTAGAGCTTACTGAATGTTGGGAGAAGGGTTAATACCAGAGTGTGTTTTTTGGAGTAGTGCAAGCTAAACCTCTCCTTTTGGGGGAATGTAGTTTGGAATATAAATGCTGAATTCATGAGAGCTATGAAGGAAAAAAAAATCATTTAGATAAACAAACTGATTAAGGAGAATTGGCTCAAACGCAAAACACTAGGGGTACGTCTAGACTACAGGCTTTTGTCGACAGATACTGTCGACAAAACTTCTGTCGACAAAGAGCGTCTAGACTACATCCAGTTCTGTTGACAAAGCAGCCGCTTTGTCGACATGAGAGTGTAGACACAAAGGACAGTGTAGATGCAACAACACCTTCTGTCGACAGAACTCTGTCGACTAAAGGCGTTATTCCTCATAGAATGAGGTTTACCGCCGTCGACAAAACTGCCAAGTTCTGTCGACGTTATGTCGACAGAACTCGGCAGTAGTGTAGACACATGTATAGTTTTGTCGACAAAAGGCCAGTTTTGTTGACAAAGCCCTGTAGTCTAGACACACCCCTATGAGCTGAAGAACTTTAAGTTCTATTGGTAGAACTTGTTAAAAAAAAAAATCTATGTAAAATTTGGGTAAAAGATAGTTGTGTGGTTAAAACAATAGAGAGTAGAACACAGGAATTCAGGTTTGTCAGACTTCCTGGATAACCTTGGGCAAGTTACTAAATCCGTATCACTTCTCTTAACTGTAAAATGAGGACGATTATTCTTCTCCCACCTTTTGTTTCAATAGAATCTTTGGAGCAAGGGCTGTCTTAGTACACATAGTTTCACTGAACATGGTGCTTCTAAATGACTTCGGCTATTTTGAGAAATCAGATACACACTACCTTGCTTAACACAGTAGAGCCCATCCATCTTGGTTGGAGTCTATAGTCTCCCCCAATACTAATGCTTACATATTAATTTTGTTTCATGAGGAATCCACATACTAAACTATAACTTGTTATACCTTATTACATCTCCACGGAGTTTAATATCATTTGGATATACTTCTCATTCCTGTCCCCTCCCCCTTGCCAATGCAGACAATTTTTCCCTAATTCTCCTTAAGCCTTTCTCTTCAATCTTGCTGAGGTGCTACAACTCCATTGTTAACTATATCTGCTGACTATAGAATAAGAGCACTTAAGTAATTAGTACTGTTTAATTTTACTTTGCAGCTCACAGAACAGAGAAACAGAGCAGACCAGCTGGGTTCGTCAGCCCTGTCAAGTCAAGATGCTACATTTTTCTTAGAAAGTACACATGAAGATGACATACTTACTCTCGCTCTTTCTCGGTCAGTTTGTCATTGATATTATCTTTGATTGCAGATCTGGAACCTTTGTGAATGATGGGATACCTGAGTGGCACTTGTAGGAAGAAGGAAATCATTGAGACCAAGTGTGCAGTGTAGCCCAGGGCAACAGCAATGCTTCCATCATCTTTTGCTGTTAATGAAAGAACAACTTATTTACCCACTTAAAATATTTACCATATCAATAGAATTCAAGTGTATTAATGAAAATTTAGCATGGCAAGGATGTCCATATTACAGGAACAGTAAAGACTTGAACATGACACATTTTTGTTAAATGATTGATATTCAATTAAAAAGATAAAAAAAAACTGCAAGCGTCTTACAGACGTCTTAGTGGTACTATTAAACTTATTCTAACACACTTCTATTACAATGTATGGTTCCAACTTATTTATGATGTGGTAATAGCACATTTAAGCATTCAATAATAGAACGGGTACTGCATTTCTACTACAGCGGTTAAACATCTTTAATAATCATGGCTGAGGCACTATATTCTGATGCTAAAGGTAAAAACCCCTCCTGGTTTTAAATCTATTATTCCCAATTCATTACTTGTATCTTGTGTTGAAAGGAGTCATGAGATAGGTGATAATCTAAGATCTACACCAAATTTTCAAACTGCAAGGAAAATAGTTTTCAACTTCCAATTAACTAAAAGGTGTGTTTTTTTGTTTTTTTTGGTTTTTTTTTTAAAGAGAAAAGAAAAGAAAAGAAAAAGGCTCCATAGGCCAGAGCTCAAGTTTTCAGGGGTCTGCAATTCTCTGGCTGCAGCTAATGGCCTAACACCTATGGTAAAGAAAGCAGCAGAATTCTTACATCACTTTAGACATTAATGATATCACCAACAGTTGGACAGGGAAACTGACTGCTGGGGCTTGAACCCTAGTCTTGGCCACTAACTGAAGGAACCAACTTTTAGCCATGTTTTAGAAAGTTAACGTTTTACATTTATTTTATAACTGGGGATCTGAAGTTGTATATTTAAAAGTTAATTTACCTCTATGAAGGTTTATTTATGGCTGTTCCACCCCACCTCTTAACTCATTTTCTACAAACAGTTATTAACCTTTTAATGGCATTTTTAGCTTTTCATCTTGTTCCTTTGTGCTATTTTCTAGCTTATTAAAAAAATACATGTGAATCCAGGAATAGCTGGAAAGAAGCTATAGCTAGCCCAAACCCCTTCCAATTACAACAGAAATACTGGTGAAACTAACTGAAATACATAAGAACCTGAACAAGGAAGGAAAAACACTAATTTATCTCCTCCGTGACATCTATGATATCATACCTTACTCTCAATAAGGCAATTCATGACACAAATTTAAAAATAACACCGACTCCAAGGAATTATTCTGTAAAAAGGAATCCAATGTCTGCAGCAAATATGGGTCTCATTAAAGTAGAACTGTGATGTCATGGAGTTCAGATTTTATTTTTAAACTTAATTATCCACTAACATTATGCTAACATTTTTAAAATGCAAGAAATCAGGTGAACAACATTTTCCAAGTTAAAAAAAATCAGTACTTCATTCCCCCCCTCCCCCCCAATTTGCAGTAGGTCACAGGGCAGGCAAACTAATTCTTTGTGACAAACTTGAAAGGACTCAGTCTCTTTGGATAATACCAATAAGTTATGACAAACTACGCTGGTACAAAAGTACTTGTAAATGTTTACAAATAAGGCATCTGTTAAAGATAATAAAACATGCAATTAGATAGTGAAGAAATACTAATCACACTGATCTCTCATTTCACTTGCATTTTTCTGACATTTTAAACGCAACCATATTAGTGGGTCACCTCACCAAATTTGCTAGGATTTATATTAAATCACTTGTGCCCTGAATAAACCACCACATTACAGACTCTAGGTTTTAAAAAGCTTGTTGTTTTAGTGAAACAGGAACAGCAAATTCGAGTTTAAGAAAACTGTCCCAGTGAAGAACTGAAACAACAAATGAAAGAACATGCAACTCTTGACTGAGTTTGCCCTCAATTTCTTTGTGTGTCTGCTTGACTGCAGTTTATAGCATGGTTTGTTGGGAACTGAGAGGAAGGCTGTGTGCTAAGCAAAGCTTAGTGCTTCTTACAGAGGCTTCAACCTGATATCCTTTGATTCCTAGTCCCTTAACAAGGAGGGAGGGCTACTCAGGAAGAAGAAGAGGTTTAAAACAATCCATACTAAGTGACCAAAGGAGTAGCAACCAGGAGCAGTAATCTTGGGACAGGTATCCAGTTTACTGCACTGAATGTGGCCTAGGAATGCATTCAGTGCAAGCAACTCATGACTCTCAAAGACAAAGTTCAGGCTCCTGAAACTAACATTGTTGAGCTGTAGGAGCTAAGAGAGACAGGCACGCACAGGAGACCTTCTGGGATACAGTAGTCTCCCACCTCTGTATTGTTCAAACTGGAGGAATGGTAAACAATCCCATAGCTGGGACATTCCTGCCAGATGACATCATATTCTCTCACACTGGGGACCCCAGTTCTTAGGAACAGGCAGGTAATAGTAATAGGGAATTTGATTATTAGAATCATAGATAGCTATGATAGATAGACTGGGAGAATCACAAGGTGAATTTCCTCAGATAGGTTGCAATGACATAGGGAAAGGTAGGAGAATGGCCAAATTTAGGTTGCCAGATAAGAAATTCAAGTCAGGACCTCCAAGGTAGTGTTCTCTGAAAAGTTTCCAGTCCCACAGCACAGCCAGTTAAGACAGGCAGAATTGCAGAGTCTCAATACATGGATGAATTGGAGGAAGGAGAGGGTTATGTTTGTTAGGGATTGAGGAACTATTTTGGAAAGGAGGAGCTTATACAGGAAGGATGGGCTCTGCCTAACCCAAAATAGAACCAGATTGTTGGCCTGTAAAATTAAAAAGTCAGAGAAATTTTTCAACTAAGCACTGGGGGAGAAACCCGATAAATACAGAGAAGCATGCTGTTCACACAAACATTCCTTGAGGATGATCCATTAAAGGGGATTCTCAATATCCTGGTAAAGAAGAGAGGAAAGAAGTTGAAGGTGTAGTGGTAAAAGCTGAAGAGAAACAGTCAAATGAAAAAGTTCCATTCAATTACAATCACATGAACACAGACAACTAAATATTGACAAATTTTATAATTACTTATACACAGAGTTAGAAGTTTACATACTATGATGGGTGAACTTAAGTGTTTGGTATTTAATGGGAATATTGATATACTAGACAACACAAACTTGACAAAACAATGATACTCAAGAGGCCATGGTAGTAACAGGGTACAGAATATATAGGAATTACAGAGTAGCTTATACTGGTGGAAGAGGGGCACTATATCTGAAAAGCAGTACAGTGTCAAATATAGTAAAAGGTCTGAAGTGAACCAAATGGTACCACAGAATGTCTGCTACAGAAATTCCATGCTTGAACTACAAGAGTACAGCAGTGGGAATGTACTACCAGATACCTGTCTAAAATGGTGATGGGATGGAAATGCTCAGGGAGATCAGAGAGGCTACAAAAAACAGAAAACCTAATAATAATAATAATGGGTATTTTCCATTATCCCCATACTGACTGGGTTCATGTTTCAAAATCTTAGCCCCTCCTTAGATGACATGTAGATTTCAACCTTTATTGTTTTTACTTTTTAAACAAAGTTGTTTAGAAAATGATGAAAGAGTATATTCTGACAATGTTTAATGTTTTCCAACCTTTGTTCTGAGTCAAGAAATTCACTCCAGTTAACCCTTTCCCACAGTTTGATTGTGAGAAATCAGTTTTTTCAGCAATGAATGTTTACTCCAAGTCCGAGCTAGCTCTACTCATAGGTGAAAAAGGATTAGAAATTAGATCAGAACTGCCTACTTGACTCAATTTTTTCAAACTGCTTTCCAAAAGTAGACTTTGGTTGGCTCCTAAAACAATAAGTCTGCCCTATGATAAAGTAGTGTCACAGTAACCTAAGTACTAAATGAAAAATAAATATCCAGCTACCTTGAAAGTCTTCAGAATTAGGCAGCTTGACTCCACAGACGAAGTAATCCTTTTGATCGTTCTATGGATTTGAACAGCAAAAAAATGAGAATGGGACACAGTACATCTAAAAATAAGTTGCAAATTCCAAGCAAAAACAAAAAAAAACAAAAAAAAACAAAAAAAAAACAAAAAAAAAAACACCTTAGAGGCATGTTAAAATCAGACCACAGAGAGACTTTGTAAAGCATCAGTTAATAGAAATGAAAAATTCAAAATTAAGAAAATGGAGTCATTTCTCACTCACCATTAAATTTAAAATATTTTCTAAAGGACTAATTCCCAAATAGGAATGGATTCACTTTCAATTGAATTTAGAGTCATTTTAAACTTATATTGTGTAAATGATATTAGAACTCATTCTTCTGATGAGTATTTTCTGCGTCCTACATTAAAAGTTTTGCCAAGTTAGTGAAGTCTGGTAAGATCATTATTAACTACTCTGCTGTGCTCTCACTTTTAGCTTTACTTGCCATTTCATATACCACCCCAAGAGGTCCAAGCTTAAGTTATTATGGTGCGGTTACCCTAGTGCAGCACAATACGGTCCTTTCCTTGTGGCATTTACAATCTAAGTTAGACAAGCAATTCAGTGTGAATAGATGACAGATAATCCAAACATGCACCACACCTTCTATGAACTTATCTACCTGAACATAGTGGTATGGCAATAACTAATTCCCAAAGTAATTGCTGCAGCAAAACAAAGAAAGAGAAAAAACAGAGGCAGGCTGAGAAACGTGAGAAGACAGGGAGAGATTCTGTGCAAACATTACCAAATCAGAACCCCAATGACTGAAAGAGAGGAGCAGGAACACCAGAGTACATGAAGTCCCTGCCAGACAAGCCCACTGTCAGATTCAAACTAGGAAACATCAGAAGAGAAACAGGAGAAAAATTTCAGGAGCATGGAGCTGAATAGCATGGAAGAGAAGTTTACTCTGACGGCAGCTAGAGAGCATGTCTGAGACAAAAAGTTCATTTTAGTTCAGCAAGTTTAAGGAGTCTGAAAAACTTACCAAATCAATAGGGTAAATATAGGAAAGCTCTGATAACAACTGCCTGCATCGAATGGTCAGCTGTGCATTGGTCTTCAAAAATAGTTCTCTGAGGGAAAGGCAAAGAAAACTGAAGATTAGTGACCTCAAACTCTTTGCACTATCAACCCCCACCACTCTCAGAAATCAGTCATGCTAACATATTGCTTATCCTCTTTTCAATTTTGAGAGGCCAATTTTAAGTGTAATAAAGCAATTACAACAACAGCGCCTAAAGGCCCCCCATCATCTTATGCCCTGTATGCACACAGTCCCTGCCCCAGAGTTTACAAGCTTTACAAGACAGGAGAACAAAGCATTACTACATATTTTACAGATCAAGAAACTAAGACAGATTCAGTGACTTGCCCAAAGTCACACAAGACAATTTTGTGATTTTAGTCCAAATGCTTTTAATCACAAGACCATCCTTTCCCTTTCCTATTACAGATAAAAAAAATTAATGGACTCATACATCCCTTTACCTCTTAGCAGTGCATTCTTTTCTCAACTCATGCAGTGATTCTTTATGCATTTGAAGCTTCTTATATTCAGTCTCAAACGCATTTCCTAGAAAATAGAAGTGATGAGAAAAATCATTTAACTTTGTATATTCAGTGAACTAATTCAAGCATCAGTGGGAACTCTTCTGAAAATTAGATACAAGGTTGGGTACACAAACCTCTTCAGTTACTATTAGGCATGATCTCTAAAGTATGTAGCCATTTGGAGGAAACAGAATAGCTGGAGAAATGACACTCCCTTCCAGTAAATGGGGAAATTAGTCTACACACATTGTACACCAACCAAATACAATCAATCAATGGCAAACCCTAATTCTCCTTTAACATCTGTGCATCCATCTCCATAGATAGAGGTATGCAAATAAAGTAACTAAATTATTTCTACTGCTAGAGTTAAGCATAAAAATCATCATCAAGACACCCCTTTATTTTTAGAATAGCTATCAATATTCCTTGATGTCTTATCTTTCAATCCACTGTAAAGTTCCATGCTTAAATCAAATTATTTTTATTTGTGGAGCTCAGTCCATATATGATCTATAGAAAAGAGATCAGCACTAAACAATATGCTTTGTGCTATACAAACAGACTGCTTTTTGGGGTAAGGTCTGTGTTTTCGTATCCTGTTTAGTACAATGGGTCTGGCTCTCTTAACATTGCACAGACTCATTACTGCAATGTTAGTAATAACCCCCTCATCCTTCCCAAATAGAATTTGAGGTATGCTATTACTACATCATCACTTATTGGGTCATGGTGTTACTTTAGTACATTTTGGATATTGCTAACTGCTTGGATTACACATGGAACTAATGACTTGGCGTGATCTGTACAGAGAGCACTCTTATGTGATTGTAGTTGTTAGGGAAGCCTGATATCAGACAAGTATTTTTGGTGTTGCTCCACTTGCATCTTCTAGTACCCCTCAGGTATGTTATGACTTGCTAATTCTTTTGATGCAGACAGGCTAAGTGCAAGTGATTAGGACTGAAGATCTCAGATGGCTGCAATCTTTAAAGTGGGAATCCATGCACTTCTAAAAGATGAAGTGGCCTTGCTTTTGTAGTAGTTTTCATGCTCTCAAAGCAGGCTACTCACAGACTTTTGGATAGGTAGCTGTGAATGCTGACACTGGAAAAATTCCAGTCATTCTACACTCACCTTTGTCATGTAACATATTTTGTTCCTTATGCAATAAGGCAACTTCTCGACCCAGTGCCTTTTTCTGCCTCTCCAGCTCATTCCGAAGCACCAAAATCTTCAACTGTAAACACTCACTCTTTTTTTTCTATTAAAAGAAAGACTGATCGATGAATATACGGAAAGGATTACTTGAATTAAATATAGTAAATTCAATTATGTGCATTCCCTGGCAGCATCAAAAAGTGTGTTAACAAGCTGTCAAGAACCCACACTTAAATTATAGTTACATGTCGGATTTTCAGTTATTGATTTTTTTTTTTAAAAGGGAACATACACACAATACTATTATTTGAGGCAGGGTGTAGCCACTGGTGGGCCTGAGAGGGCTGTAACCCACCCACTTTGCATTCAGACCCCCCTGTCACTCCAGCTGGGGAGCAGAATTGGACACGGGGATTTGCCAAGCTCTGCCCCAGGCCTGGGAATAGGGCCTGGCATGCCCCCCAAATCCCTCCTATCCTGCTCCCCTGCCCCGCATTCTTGCCCACGGAAAGAGCTAGAAACACTTCACATCTGTAAGGCACCGGTACTGAAAACAATGAACCAAATGTTGAGAACCCCCCCCCATCAAAACATATTCCAGATCTTTGTATGCGAAGATGGTTTGTCACCCGAGTAAAATAGCTGATATTTTTCACCCACTCTATAGTTAAGAAACAGGATTAAACATGGATATTCCATATTTTGCCAAAGCTTTAGCTTAATGAGACACTTACTGAAATTAGCTCAGTATTCTCAGTCCAGGACCTAGCACATCACAAAACGATTGGCTTTTTAAAAAAATGGATACAAGGCGCCAGAACCCTGCCAAGGGGTGCCAATAAAAATTTCTAAATTAAATCACCATGAGCAATTTTGGCTATATTGGCTTGCAGCTCTGTACTGAGCTCAGCTCTTGTGAAAAAAAACTAAAGCCCAAAAGCACAAAGCTATAGTTGAATCATAGTTAATATTTAAAATGGACATATCATGTTTGTGTCTGACAAGTTATTACACACATTGAACTGAGTCTGAAAGACTGGGCTGCAAATCAGTACAATTATTAGACCTAGCCCAAACAACTAGAAACCACCACACTTTCCAATGGTAGATCATTAATCCCAATCTCAATTTTTATTTTTGCTGGCAAATGTTTTGTATTCATTATATAGTTGATATTTACACACTAGCAGTGTAAAAGCATTAAGTGACCTATTAATTTTTTTCTTCTCTCAGTAATTTAGATGTAATCCACAATCCAATACATTGCACTTTCTAGATAAGTTTCCATTCAAAATAGCCAATATTACATATAAGGAGCATGTTATACTAAAATTTTAAAAAGTTTGTGAGGCCATTGGGCATCATGTAACTGCATTCTTTTAAGGAAGTCTGAAAGAGTAATATTTCACAGTTGAATGTGAAAGCCTACCAGTTCATTGCTTGTGGATGTAAGTCTCAGTTTTTCTTCAATCTCCCTTCCTATTTTCTGAACAGTTACCTGAGTCTGTTTAATTGCACACTGGGCTCTATGAAGCCTGAAAATAAAACAATTATAGAATGAATAAAATATGTTTATACCATGTGCCCTTGTAACGAACATACAAGTTACTCCAAATAGCGGAAGCAGCATAACTTGAACTACCAATACGTCACTCTACAGTCTTAACTCTGCAATGTATTCCCTTCCCATTAGCTAGGTTGAGACTCGCACCACAAACTACATAGTGAATCTACAGGACATCAGGTAAGCGGAACATGATGGGCTGTTGTAGGGGAGCCCCCAGCATGCCAACTGAAAGTTGCAAGACTTAAATGAAGATCACAATTTTATGGTGTAGTTATTACAAGTTCATCACCCCTGAATCTTACTAACAGGAAGAGGAGGGGACTTTGGCACTATCCACATACTGCTAAAGACTTAAAAAAAACCCCAAAAAACTAGAAGTTGAAAACCACAAAGAATTAAATAGCAGAACAAACAAATAGTGTTACATTATGCCTTCTCAGAACACTAGGAAGTATCATAGGAGAACCAAGCACTTTCAATATCATTCAGAAGAGGAGCTGACTTGGAAAAGATGCATAAGTTAAATACTATCCATAAGGCTTAGAACTCAGCTTTAATTAACCACGCCAATATTATAAAGCTACCTGTAACAAATGCTTGGGGTCACACTTATGACTATGAGAAAACATTTGCTTTACAACGTTGTTCATCTTATCAATCTGGCTCAGAAATGACCCTTTCTGAGAAATTCTAGCCATTGAGCCCAGAAACAGCCAGCCACTCAAGAGCCCTATCATTAGAGGATTAAGATAAAACATTTGTCAGAGGATATAGGTATGCTTGGTCCTGCCTCTCTGCAGGGAAATGGAACAGATTACTATAGAGGTCCTTTCCATGGCGACACTTCCATAATTCTAATAAGCCACACTGTTTCTTACCCAGTTAAATCAACACGTTCAAAACAAATATAAAAACAGAATTCACCTAAAAGAAAGTTTCAATGTTCACAGTAAAGATCCCAACTTATTCCAAATACACAATTTTTTTTTAAACTAAAGTCAGTATTGTCAAACACACAAAGCAGCCTGAAACACTGGTAATGCATGAATGCTTGTGAGTTCTGAAAAACAAATGATTCATGGCCATATTTAATGCTTGTATCGTAGATGCCAGTGGTGTAAATTGTTATCCCAAAGGAACTACATGAAATGCACTCATTTGTGGTGATGTCCCCATGGCTCCCAGCATGCATGGTTAGCTCCCCAAGCCAGGACTGCAGACCCCCGCGAATACATGGAAACACAAATAGTGATTCTGCAAATCAAGGTGGTCTCCTGTACAGCTAGAGATTCTAGTTTGAACTTTTGCTTCTGAACTGGCATTGCGTTCAGCTCCTATGGCATGACATGCCTAAATACGAACTAATGAAAACTCAGCTCCACAACTGCTATTGTAACGCTGACAGGTGAAATCAAACCTGTGACCTCTGGAGCTTAGTGCATGAGCCTCTACTGCAGGAGCTAAAAAGCAGCTGGCTATTAGTTAAGGCTGTAGAGCAGACTCATTCTCTCTAAGTGGTCTCAGTGGCACTAGACAAGACAGAACCCACACACCCAGGTGGTATGTGGGTTACACTATTAAGTGCTGCTTCAGAGAGAACTATCTTAATTCTTGATCAAAGGACAGTCATTGGGATGTGAAGCCTTGGAGACACGATCATGAGAAATCCAGTGTAGGTGAATTTGATTGTCCTCAAGTCTGGATGCAGAGATGAGCTGTTAGCCAATTTGTTCCAAAGTAATACTTGTAATTTCATAGCTAGGATGCCTGAATATTTTGTTTCACGGTTTTAAGGTGGACACAACTCCATACGGAAAAACTTAAACAATAGTCTAGTACAGACATGTCAAACAGGCCTCAGGGGGCGGGGGAGGGGGAGGGGACTGCACGTGGCTCAAAGTTTTTTGAGGCCTGCCACTACTTTTTTTATTAAAGATTAAAGTGCAGCCTGCTGGCCACTCTGAGCACAGTGCCCCAGTGACTGCTCATAGCTAGTCAGGCACTCTGTGCCCCAGCACGTGCTCACGGCCGGCCTGCCGCTCTGCGCACAGCATCAAGTGCCTGCTCACAGCTGGCCACCCTGCTCATGCGCCCCAGTGGCTGGAGGAGGAAGTGTAGCAGCGGCAGCAACAGCAGCTCCCAGACCCAGGCATTAGGGGAGGGGCGAAGAGAGGGGCTGGAAGTACCTGACTCTGGGGGAGGGGTGAGATTAGGTTGGGGGGCGCTGGGGATGCCTGGCTCTGGGGGAGGAGGGAAGCATTAGGTTGGGGGAGGGGCTGGGAGTGCCTGACTCTTGGGGAGCAGTGGGAGATATTTTGCTAATATTTTGTTTATTTTTTTATTCCCAAATAACATCACAAAAATGTATTGAATTAATTTTATACCAATAGATGTCTTTTTGCAATTGCACGAATAATTATGTTTATGCAAAATCTCAAACTTACAAAGTATCTCAAAATTTTCACAGAAGCCTGTTCTATTTGATTAACCACTGTCTATACTTGTTTTTATTTCAACAAGTTATGGATCAAAAAATACCTTAAATTTATATTTAAATTAAAATATATATATGAGCAAATAACAATTTTACACAAATTATTGTATTATAGTCAAATAAGACCTGAAAAAATATTTACAAATATACCTAAAACATAATCTATAATAATAAATAATTACAACTTTCCGATAGGAGCACATTTTCTTTGGTGGCCCTGAAAGCTATCAGTTTTCGTTTGTGAGGCCCTCAGTAAGCTTCGAGTTTGATATGCCTGGTCTAATAGTACCTTAAAGACTAACAAAACATGTAGATGGTATCATGAGCTTTCAAGGGCACAATTCACTTCTTCAGATGACAGGAGTGTTAGAAGTCCAGATCCAAGAATAAATAAGTGGGGGGGGGGGGGGGAAGGGAAGAGGAGAAGAGACAGGAAAGAAAAAAGTGGGGGGAAGAGACGGTGAGTAGTCAAGCTTCAGGGGGTAGCCGAGTTAGTCTGTAACAGGAACAACTTTAAAAAAAAAAAAAAAAAAACCCAAATAGCCTAGTAGCACATTAATGACTAAATAGTTACAAGAGGCTGATAAGAACCATTAGCACCTTCATTTTTTGGTTGGTTGGTTAAGTCATTAAGATGTGGAAGATAATGTGCGAGCCATCCGATCTCCGGGTTCATAGCATTTGCCTAAGAATTAAACTTGTGAATAAAGTTCCAACCTTTCTCTGTGTATTTGACTTGTGGAATTGGTCTGAAACAAAACAGTGACTTGGAGATCCATTGATGCAGTGTTTCTTAAACTTTTTAAGACCGAGGAACACCAAACAATTTGTTTTTAAATGGGAAACACCAAGGATTTTTTGTTGAACCTCCCCCCCCAAAAAAAAAGGTCAGGGGAAAAAGGGGGAGTTGAGAAAAAAGGTTGCCTGCCCCTTTAAGGGTAGCCATTTTGAATTATATTGTTCTCCATGGCACAACACCTACCGCCTCATGGCGCACTGGTGTGCCGCGGAACACAGTTTAAGAAATTAATGCATTAATGAGTGTCCAGGAAGATTAAAGTGTTCTCCAACAGGTTTTTGTGTACTGCCCTTTCGGATATCTGATGTGTGTCCATTAATTCTCTCTCATAGAGAATGTCTACTTTGGCAAATATACATTGCAGTGGGGCATTGCTGGCATTTGATGGCAGAGATCACATTAGTGGATGTGCAGTTAAATGAGCCTCTGATTTGGTGGCGTATGTGGTTGGGTCCAGTGATGAAATCACTGGTGTAGATGTGTGGGCAGAGTTGGCACTGGGGCTGATTGCAGGGAGGGTTCCTGGATGATTATGATGAGGTGTGTTGTGTGGTTACTGGAAATAATTTGTTTGAGGTTAGGGGGTTGTCTAAGTGAGAATTGGCCTTTCCCCCAAGGCCTGTGAGAGTGAGCGGTCATTTTCCAGGATAGGTTGTAGATTGTTGATAATGCATTGGAGGAGTTTAAGTTGTGGACTATAGGTGATAAGTGGAATTCTGTTGTTTTCTCTTTTGGGCCTGTCTTGAAGTAGTTCATGTCTGGGTACTTTTTTGGCTCTGTTGATATGTTTTTTCACTTCTCCAGGTGGGTATTTCAGTTTTAAGAATGCTCTATATAGCTCCTGTAGGTGTGTGTCTGTCTGTGCGATTGGAGCAAATCCGGTTGTATACAGCCAAGCCCTCAGATACAATAGATTGATAAGTGTGTCTGGGATGAAAGCTAGAGTCATGAAGGCTAGTGTAGCGGTTGCTAGGTTTCCGGTATAGAGTGGTAGAAATATGTCCATCCTTTAATTGTACTATAGTGTCAAGGAAGTGGATTTCTCATGTGGACTGATCCAGGCTGAGGTTGATGGTGGGGTGGAAGTTATTGAAATCCCTGTGAAATTCTTGAAGAGTCTTTCCCATGGGTCCATATGATGAAGATGTCATTGATGTAGCGTAAATAGAGTAAGGTTGTTAGGGGGCGAGAGCTGAGGAAACTTCAAGGTCAGCCATAAAGACGTTGGCATATTGTGGTGCCATGCAGGTGCCCATGGCTGTGCCGCTGACTTGAAGATACAAATAGTCTCCGAATCGGAAGTAGTTGTGGGTAAGGACAAAGTCGCAGAGCTCTGTAATTAGGTGTGCAGTGCTGTTATCGGGATGTGTTCCCGATAGCCTGTAATCCATCTTCATGTGGAATGTTGGTGTAAAGAGCTTTTATGTCCATGGTGGCCAGGATGGTATTTTCAGGAAGATTACTGATGTTTTGTAGTTTCCTCAAGAAGTCGGTGGTGTCGCAAAGGTAGCTAGGAGTGCTGGTAGCACAGGGTCTGAGGAGAAAGTCAAAGGTACTAGACCCTGCAGTGAGAAACATGCCATTGCGCTTTTTACTTAAGTCTTACTATGAAATTACAGATATTGAATAAAAATATGGCAAGTCCTACATATGAAGCGTATTGCTCATGTTGAATCTCAGCAATTTCTAATACATGCAGGTGAGGAACTGAATCTGCAAAGGCTCTTTGTATTTATATTCAATTAAATCTGAGTCATCAGTTTTGGTAATCTCTTCTACAATATTGCCACTGTCATTACCCTGCAAGTATGAGATAGGTTTGAGAGGTTATGGAAAATTTGTTTTATAAGGAGCTTAAGTTTCCTTAGATTTTTGCATTAACGTCTAATTGCTTGAACTATGTTTTTAGAGATGTTAAGAACAGGATTTAGCGCTGTACTTGTAAAATCAATCTTCCTTACACTTTTTGCTGTCAATCACCTCAATACTGCTCTGTTCTTACTTATAAATACTAAATCTAGGTGGTTAGCATTTTGAAGTTAGGATTTCCTGACACTTCCACACTAATTACAGTAGCTCCCCCTGTTCCAAGAATCTGCAGTTTTATACTTGCAACTCACACAGAATACTGGACAAGTTGAAGTAGTGGCTGCAAAAGAATTTCAATGGTGTTTTATAGACAATCCATTATGCTGATATTGATAGTCACAAACCAGGACACACTGTTGAGGACTGAAAAATGAATGAGTTTCCTGGTCTTCCTGCCCTGAACATTGTTGGTAAGAACACTGACTTGAACTGACTCAATTGCATATGCCTAATAACCACCTACCTCTCTTGATCCAGAGAATCAACTCCCATGTTTGTACCAAGGATTTTCCATATTAAAACTAATTAAGTGTATCTTGAAGACCACAGTATTAATCTGCACCAGTAATTGCTTCATGAATTTTAGAATAATTGTCCTAATAAAGACACACAACTAATGCAGGAGTCTTTCTAGTCTGCTCTTGTTTTTATTTAGTATTAGCACTTCAAAAAAGTAAAATTCAAGGTTTCAAAAGTCTGCTGGCCTGTGGCAGACTCTCCTTTGAAAGCAAGGGGATCTGAGCCAATTTTCATAGGATGTAGGATTTTTTTTAAAAAGTTTAACCAATGCTGTGTTCTCGTTCAGTGTCCAGAGTGCTCTCTAGTGCCTCTGCTGAAGCTGTGTCAAAGAGCAGGAGAGTGACATTAACAAAAAAAGTGAGAGTTTTACTGTTATTCAAGGCCTGGAGCTGCACTACAATTCACCAAAATTGTGCAAGTTGCATGCTTTTGGAGAACGCTACAATTGGGGAGAGGACCACTCAAAAGTAGTTGTGAGAAGTAGAACAGTTGAACCCTTATTCCTTCTCCCAATCCCTTATCACAGAAACCACGATGATTTAAGTGGATGAGGAAATAGCACTTCCTTCCCAAGGGAATTTGAAGAGGGAATGGGACGCACAAAATCAAAACTTGAGACATTTACTAGTCAAAGACTAGTGTGAAAGACTGATTCCCTACACCAGGTCTGGCAACAGCATTCTGGTAGAAATCCAAACTATTTCTGTTCTCAGAAATGGTTCGGGCTGGCAGGTGAACTAAGCTTCTCAGCAAGCTGCTACTGCCAACTAATAAAAATCATAGTCCAAATTTTTTTCAAGCCTGAACTAGGTTTTTTTGGTACTGGTTTCTATATTAGCCATGAGGCTTCATAATGGAAGTGTGAACAAGGTTCTGGTCAGTGGATAATACTAAATAATTTAATCCATTCTGCATGTACTGTGAACTCTAGGCCTAATGATGGAGATCCACTAATGTCAGTGGGAGTACTGAAGTGAATTGAGGATTGCAGAATGTGACCCTTAATTCTCAAAGTCTTTGGACTTCTTCACCATGTTATGGATATTTTTTAAAGATCAGAACTGCTGTGATAATTAGTTCCAAAAATCACAAGACTTGTGAACAATAAACTCTTTGTGTATTTGACAGTCCATATAATCTCAAAACACCATGGAGTCACTGTTGATACAAATTCCTGGTAAGCAAGTTCTATTTTCTTTAGAAAGATGTCATTTGCCACAGGTAGCAATCTGCCCTTCATTCTCTTCTGTGTTTGGAGACTATTTAGGGTGGTTACAATTGTTAAATTGCAAGTTATTTTGTACACACACAAAAAATCTTTATATTTGCTATGGATTAGTATTCAGCAGAGATTTCTGGCTTTTAGATATATTTGTTTCTTTTATGCACAGATGTGATTAATTCTATTTAGAAAATTATCCAACTTTTTAGATTGTTCCAGTTCTTTTTGTTCTCTTCTTTCTATCTGTTGGATCTGAATTTTCATGTACAGTATTTGAATACTTGGTTGTCAGCCATGACTACCCAGACTAAATACAATAGTCACACAAGCTACAGCTATCTCTCACAAGACAAATAAATATATTAAGGTCAGATTTGCCAAAACCACCTTAGTTTACACTAAGTTTATTTAAACAGAGTATTGACACCGGGGATTCAGAAAACAGAACCAAGTTTTTTGGCAACAAGAGAGATATGGGATACCCAGATTGCAAACACCCAGACCCATTATTAAAAATAAGACTTCTATTAAACAGATATTAAATAAAAATACAAAGCTTATATAAACATTTCTTTACATTTGTCCAGAGACTAGATTCTAAGAAGCTCCTGCCAGACTCCAGACGATTTAAAAAAAAAATTTATATCTTACAAAAGCCCCATTAAAATGCCATTTACTTTTTCTTCATTTCCTTTCCCACTTACAACATCCAACAGATTTTTCTGTTTTATGATCAACTTCACCCTCACCCAATTCTTGTAGACATGTACAATGTGATTGTGCAATCTGACTCAGGCCAAGAAGCAGAAAATAATTACAGTAAGAGAAAGGATGGAGTCTGAAGACCTAGGTTCTAATTCCTGGCACTGATTTTCTGCAGGACCTTAAGAAAGTTACTTCACAGAAGTTGCTGGGACTGAGGTAAAATGTGAGCTTCTGAACCCCTTGGATGAAATGTGCTATGCAAATTCAAAATATTCAGGCTGGCAATTCAGAATATAAGATTATTTCCTGTTGGGTGGAATCAACTCCCGCTTTGAGGTAACATCAGTAAACACCCACACCTAAGATTCAAATCAACAGTAACCAGAATAAAATTTTAAAAAAAGTCACAGAATAAGAAAATGTACTTGTGCTTGATAATCTCCTTTCTTTGAGGAATAAGGTCCATTGACCTTTAAAAATAGGAACTGCAGCTTGCTTGCCGAATCACACCTGTAAGTTGTCACCAGTAGGGGAATGCCCTAGTGTGACTCTCAGGGTGACCAGGATTATGAGTCACTGTTAACCCCCCCTTCCACTCCTCTTCCCCCACCTTCCCTCCTTTGGTAGCCAGGTGTCAGCACCTGCCTTTTAACAACTGAAACACTCCCCTCAAAACTCTACCAGTCCAACTTTGCTGGTTAACAATAGGTACACCCCAATTCTTAAGCCCCTTTGAAGAGCATTTCCCTGTGTGTCCAGCCTCTCTCTGTATGCCAGTGGCTCTCAACTTTTGGCCCGTTGCCCACGCAGCTCAATGCAAACCTTTCTGTGGACCACAAGTTGCTAATGGAAAGTCACTGTTAATTACATAATTACGCCTGAGCCATTTTGCTAGTGCTGCAGCTAGGGAGAATGGTTTAATTTAAATTAAATAGATTAAGCATTTTAACTCTCATGTTAGTTTATCAAACTTCGTTTTAAATAAAGCAAAATATTAATTCATGTCCAACACAAAAGGTTTAAATGTTTTCTTTATTTATGGCCGGGGTGGGAAACCTTTTGGGTCGGGGCCACTGACTCTCATAAATATCAGCTGGGGACCACACAAGTGAGAAGCAAAAACACTCCTCAGAAACCCCCAGCCCTCACTGATGTGGCCCCCAACTGAGACACCTCACTCCTCTGGCACTTCAGCCCCACGGGGCAAGGGGAAGGGAAGGGGCAGAGAGTACTGAGGTTCAGGGCTTCCCATAGGCCAGATTTACTTTTCTGGGGTTCCAGTTAGTGGATTTTGTGAACCCCCTTAGGCTCTGGGATGGGGACAAAAATGAAGGGTTCAGTGTGCAGGGCAGGGCTGTCAGTAAGTAGGATAGGGATGGGGTGCAGGATCTGGGCAGGAGGGAGTGAGGGTTCAAGGTCTGGGTGGGAGGTAGGATACAGAAGCAGACTGGGAGTAGGGTGTCTGGCTAGGGGGAAGAGGGAATCAAAAGCAAGGGAGGGTGCAGTCTGTGGCCAGGAGGGAAGGTGCAGGAGCACCAGTGGATGCAGGAGCAGGATGGGGGTATGTATGTGTCTGGACAGGAAGGAGGTCGCAGGAGCAAGGGAGAGTGTAGGAGCAAGCTGGGGTGTGGTGTCTTGGCAGGGAGGGGGGAAATGAGTGAGGGAGATTGGGGTGTGAGGATCTGGGTATGAGGCAGGGTGCTTACCATTTGCCCCTATTGCTCCCAAGCACCGCCTTCTGGTGCTTCTATTGGCCAGCCAATGGCATCAGCAGCAAAAGCCTCAGGACAGCACGTCATTGCACTGCTGTTCCACCAGTGGGGTGGGGAAGGGGAGCTTGCTCAGCTCTCCCTTCCCCACACTGCTGTTCCAGCCTCACGGTTGCTGCAATGCTGGAGCACCAGCTCCGGGGTTCCCACTTGGAGGATGTGGGAGAGAAGGAAGCTCCAACCTTTAGCTTCAATGTAACAGCACTAATCTATAATGAAAAATATAACTTTATTCATAAAGGTTGAGATTATGAGCAAGGGTAATAAGGCCAAACATGTTAAGCACAGTATAATAAACTGTTCACTTATAAAATTGAATTCCCTATATAATGAAACACTAGTCCACAATGTCAACTACATCTGAACTTCCTAGTAAGATTTTTCTTTAGATCCAGCAGCCATGAAAAGTTTGTTTGTGCAATCCATTTAATCTTTTATTACTGCAAAAATGTAAGTCAATATCAAAATGTTAACCCTACAATAAGGTTAGAAAATCTGGCACTCACGTCAAGAGAAGTCAGAAGATGCTCTCTTACCATTAGCTCATTCATACTGTGCGCTAGGGTATACAATAATGCATAGTCTCATTTTCTGTAGTGTACCAACAGACGATTAAGACTCCTAAAACCCTACCTATAACAATTAAAAAGACTAGCCAATACTATATATGATGTGTACAGTGTGGCAGAATTAGTACTCCAGAGGAAAAAGTTTGGCATTTTCCATCTTCAGTGCTTAATCTTGTGTCTAATATTTTTTGCCCTTTTTTTTTTTTTTAAAAAAAAAAAAAAAGGAGAAAATACCCACACACACCCTTAACTATTTGACTTGAGCAGCTTATTAGCTCTGTGGTGTTTGCCTCTGGATCTTACCCTTTTGCCTTCAAACCAAGATTTTTTATGAAGCTACAGAAAGTGCTGGGAACATCTTACTCTAGAGCTAAACTGTCTGGAAAGTTACAAGTTCTTCCACCTGTTTCAGTAGCTGAGCATGTAAATATTAGGGGTGTAAAAGGTTAACCGGTAAGCCTCACCCTTAATGGCTCTGGTTAGCCAGGAGGAGCTAGAGCATCACCACACCTCCCCTGTAGCTGGCCTGCCTGCCTCTCCCCCAGCCACAGGTTATACACTGGCTCCGGGGGAGCAGGGTCATCAAGGGCTGCTGCTGGCCCCACTCCCAGGGAGCTGGCTGTAGAACCCAGAGTGAAGCTGCCTCTTTGGGAGCAGGGCCAGCAGCAGTCCTTGATTACTCTGCTCCCATGGAGGCAGCTTCACCGTGGGCTCAGCAGTATAAAGCTTATTTAAGCTTTATACTGCAGAGTCCACAGCATGTGTAACTGCTATGATTTTTAGCAGTTACTGTACAGAGTTATGTTTTTAACTGCATTATTACATCCCTAGTAAAGATCTGGAATGAAGTATCCAAACACATGCTTCAGCTCAAACCAACATCCAGCTAATGAGTAGAGCACTATGTGGATACAAAATGTGTAGCCACATTTGTATTAGAGAAAATGAGCTGCAGATATCCACTTTATATCTGCAGATACCTGCATCCGTGGATGTTAAAGTGGATATCCATGGATTTGAAGGGCTCTACTAATGGGTTTCCTACAGCTTACAAACACTAGTTTAAAAACAAACAAACCCACAAATGTAGCCAAGCACATGTTTTTTCATTAGGGGCTATTTACATATCAAACTTGAAGTTTTACAGCTTCAAAGGGGTAGCTGAGTTAGTCTGTAACTAGAAAAACTTAAACAATATAGTCTAGTAGCACCTTAAAGACTAACAAAACATGTAGATGGTTATCATGAGCTTTCACCTGAAGTGGATTATGCCCACGAAAGCTCATGATACCATCTACATGTTTTGTTAGTCTTTAAGGTGCTACTATCCTAATTGTTTTTTGAAGTTTTAGAGCTGTTTAAACTACTTGCTTTTAAAAAGTGTGACTTTTAAACTGCAAGAAGTTCCACAGACTTTCCAAAAAGTGTATTTCAACAACAGGCAAAGACCTAACATCCAAAACATTATTTGAAGGAGGTTTTAAAAGGTGTGCATGGAGAAAGTTGCAAAGCAGCTTCTATTCTTACAATAGCATGCACCATCACTTGCACCCAAGAGAGGTTCACCACCATGGAGGAACCGTATAGGGGAAGTATGGGGCATGGAAAAGCAAGCCACCACCCCAAAGACCAGAAGAAAGTTAGAATTTCTTCAATAAAATGGAGCAGTTCAGTTCACATTCTCAATCCATACTTGAGACTGACTCATAGGGTCCTGAAGAAACACTGAATGCAATCATTCATGGAGTTTTGAGCCATGGGCATTCAGCCATTTGCACAATCAGGCCCACACTTAGAACAGCTAGGACAGAAACAAGGATTCAGGCCAATAGTGTTCATTACCAAATAACTTGTACTCTGGTAACACCCCAAAACCTCAATGCATAACAATGACAATTTATATTAAGGAAAAGAATAGGGACAACACAGAAGCAGAGTGATCAGGCACACACAGTCAGTTTTTAAAACAGGTTTTACTTTGGTAGTAAAAAGGTTATTTAAAAAAAAAAAAAAAAAAAAAAAGTACTGCAAAAGCAACAAGGAGTCCTGTGGGCAAAGACCCACTTCGACAGATGCATGTCGGGGGCAGAGACCCACTTCGTCAGATGCAAGGTAGCCATCCTGCAGCAAAAAAAACTTCAAGACCAGACTTCAAAGAGAAACTGCTGAGCTACAGTTCATCTGCAAATTTGACACCATCAGTTTAGGATTAAACAAAGACTGTGAATGGCTAGCCAGGTACAAAAGCAGTTTCTCCTCTCTTGGTGTTTACACCTCCACATCAGCTGCTAGAAGTGGGCCTCATTCTCCCTGACTGAATTAACCTCGTTATCTCTAGCCTGCATATTTTATACCTGCCTCTGGAAATTTCCACTACATGCATCTGACAAAGTGGGTCTTTGCCCACGAAAGCTTATGCTCCAATACATCTGTTAGTCTATAAGGCTACGTCTAGACTGCAAGCCTCTTTCGAAAGAGGCTTTTTCTAAAGATGCTTTCAAAAAAGCTTCTTTCGAAAAAGAGCATCTAGACTACAATCAGTACTTTCGAAAAAGCAAGCTGCTTTTTTGAAGAGAGCACCAGGCAGTCTGGATGCTCTTAAAAAGCACAGTTTGCATTACATAGCGCCTTTTTTCGAAAGAGCACTTTCGAAAAAAGGCGTTATTCCTCATGAAATGAGGAGTACCACCGTCGAAAGAAGAGCCGCGTTCTTTCAATTTAATTTCGAAAGAATGCGGCTGTAGTCTAGACGCAGGTGAAGTTTTTTCCAAAAAAGGCTACTTTTTTCGACAAAAACCCTGCAGTCTAGACACAGCCTAAGGTGCCAGGACTCCTTGTCGCTTTTGCAGATCCAGACTAACACAGCTACTCCGGGGGGGGGGGGGGGAGGGGGGGAAGAGGGAGAAGAGTACCATTTCCTTTGGTCTCTAATTGTGTCTCAAAGTAGGCTGGAGACTGCACAGAATGCATCCTGCATGTTTTTGTACAGAATCAAGGAACACCCGGTTTTATCTTTAAGCATGCTCATAGTTCGGCTTCTGAGTAAGTGAACTAGAGTCAGCGCAATATATTTCTTATCTCTTCACCATTATAGAATAATATACTATTGATATTTCTTAGAGGCAGTAGTGACATCTCCTGGTAAGATTACTAAATGGATTAGATGTTTACAACTAACTAAAGAAACAAAATTTAGTTTTCAAGAAGAGTTTTGAGGGATTTTAAACATGGCTCTCTGTGTCAAGGGCTTCCCTTGTAATAGTGATATTATTACTACTGTAGATCTGACGTTCAGCATATTCGTAGATAAGGAAGTCTTATATTAGACTTTCAATATAAGCCTCTCATTCAGGTTACAAGAGAGTCAACATTTAAATCATAGGTTACATACCTCTACACATGCTAGCACTCACCAAAAGTTCTCAAATATAGTAGCCAAGAGAGCCCAGCAGAGCAAAGCTCCCATTTCACCCGACCTCTCTCCTGACTGGGATCAAAGCATAGAATGGCAAGTTAAGTCACCTCCATGGTGATTTGCACAGGAAGACTGTTATACCTGCACACAGTCTTTGCGGCATTAGGGCGCTTCCACAGGCACTATGCTACAGCCACACAGACCAAAATGCAGAACAGAGACCTTATCTGCCCCAGACAAATTCTCCTCATCAACCACTGAACTGTGGCTAAGGACTACAGTTCTTGTTTTGTTCTGACTGACTCCTTACTACTTTACTGAGAACCCAGACCAGGTGCCCCTTTCTTCAGATGACACTTTATGAAAAAGTCATTTTAGTCAGCTTTTATTCTGCTGTGCACAGCAGGCAAGGGCTTAACACAGGAAGTGAATTCCTTGGCTGTGAACATAGGATGCTCAAAGACCTGGAACTCTAACCTGCTAACACTTGCTCTATTATAGGCTATTTTTAACACTTCCCATGAAACAGGTTTGGACTAGGGATGTTAGATATAGTGAACTGAATAGTTGTGTAACCACATGAAATCTTATCAGTTACACGACTTTCCAATAGCCCCCAGAGGCGGGGCTGTCAGCCAGGGAGCACCCGGCTCCACGCCTGGGAGACCCCAGCTACTTTGCATTGCTGCCTCTAGCAGACTACACATTGTCCAAACTAAGGATGCCAATACCAAGGTAAAGAAACACATGCCCTTTTGACACCAGTGCTCCTTCGTTGCTGCCAGTGGTTAAGCTACATAATTTAAAAGTTTATCAAAAGGAATGATTAGCAATCTAGAAACTGTTCTTTTTGTAAAAGTATATGCATTTTCACACTCATCAAGCAATTTAAAAAGCCATACAGTAATATTCTAAAAGCCTCTTACCGAAGCAACGAGAAGACATCATATGAGTTACGGACACAGTTCTGATCCACCTGGAGAAGACTACTCTTCTGGGTGCCTGAGTGATCCTTAAGGCAAAGAAAAGCAACTACTTTAAAAGTCAGAGTAAATTTTTTCATGAGACTAATGTGGAACACACAACTATCCTTGCATTTAAATATTATATATCACAATAAAAACTTCAAAAAGCACCAAATAGCAGCAATTAGTTCTCAGGAAAGTGGTGACGGCACCACAAAACACAGGTTTACAGCAGGCTCATAATGTTATAAATGTGAGCTATAAAGTTATTAGCAGTATTTAATATTCCATTTTATTTTCTTTAGCATATCTGTAACCCCATGCAGCATGAGCTGCTGAAAGGATGCAAAATGTAATTTGCCGGAACTCCCCAGATTCAATTTTGAACAGACTTTTGGCATGGCACAATGATTTCAAGAACCTTCTCTCAGAGATGCAACATTAAAAGGGTCTCAGGAAATGGCAATTAGAAAGTTATTGTTTAGCCACTCCATAAATACCCTACAGAGATTCATGTATTCCTTGGGACAAGCGAGGCATCCATAGAGGAGCTTCCTAACAATTTGGATCAAACAAAAATGTGGCAAAGGTCTGCACAAGGGATGACAGGAAGAAAGTGCTGGATTATCTTGTGCTACAATGTTGTCAGATCTCATAGCTATTCTGGGTCAGGAAGGTTCAATACATGGACAGACACCCCTTGGGGCTGGAAGAACTCTAGTGCTGACCGGGAAGAAAGAGTTCCAGTTAGGGTTGCCAGGCATCTGATCGAAAAGGGACCCTGGAGGTTCTGGTAGGAATTGCTCACCGGGCCATTAAAAATCTGGTTAGCTGTACTGCAAGGCTAAGGCAGGCAGGCTCCCTGCCTATCCTGGTTCTGTGAGATCCCCAGAAATGGCCAGCATCCCCATCTCTAAAGTGTAAGAGCAGCCACAAGAGCTTTACACTCTGCCTCCATCCCATGCACCAGCTCTGCAGCTCCCATTGGCCATGAACCACAGCCAACAGGAGCGGAGGCACAGTGCCTGTAGGTACGGGCAGAGCCTCAGGGTCCCTCTGCCTAAGAGCTGGGCATGCCAGACTCTTCTAGGAACCTGAGGTAAGTGCTGCCCCACAGGAGCCTGAACCTTCTCCCACACATCAACACCTTACTCCAGCCCTGAACCCCCCTCCCACAACCTGAACCCCTTCTTTCTGGCCTCACCCCAGAGCCTGCACCCCCAGGTGGAACTCACCCCTTTCACTCCAACCCACTGCTCCAGCCTGCTGAAAGTGAATGACGTAGGGGGAGTAAGTGATGGAGGGTGGGGGATGGAGTGAGTGGGGGGGAGAGGGGGAGGGGCTTTGGAGAAGGAGCAGGGCAAGGGTGGCCAGTTTAACGTGATTAGAAAGTTTGCAACCCTAGCATTGTTGGGCAGTAAGGCACTGTTCTGCTGAAGACAAGAGTCAGACCAAAGGGAAAAAAAAAAAAACCACCCACCCACCCCCACCCCCACCCCCATACCGGACAAGAGGTCTGGCCATGTGTGATCATTAAAAATTTGATGGCTGAAAGAACAGGATATCAGTTTTCAATTATGTACAAGGCTGTTGTAACTAGGAAGGAGAAAAACTGTTCTTAACCTCTGAGGATAGAAGTAGCAGCAATGGGCTTAAATTGCAGCAAGAGCAATTTAGTATGGATATTAGGAAAAAATTCCTTTCTGGATAGTTAAGCATTGGAATAAAATTACCTAAGGAGGTTGTGGAATCTCTCAGAGGTTTTTAAGAGCAGATTAGACAAACACCTGTTAGGGATGGGCTAGATAATCCTTAGTCCTGCTATGAGTGCAAGAGACTGAAGATATGACCTCTCGAGGTCCCGCCAAGTCCTACAATTCTATGAAAAATACAGGCATCCACCTTTATATATTTACCAGTGTTAGAATTTCACCAGGTCCCTAGAAAAGTTTCAGCAGAATATAGTGATTTTCTTCACTTTAATCACGCATCATAAAATTAAAACAAACAGCTACCGCTTTCCACCACAGACATAACTGCACTTTAATGTGGGTGAAGTAATCCACCTAAATATCCTTTATCCGTCTCAGAGGGCTGTTGCAGAGCTTAGCTAATAATAAACCACTTGGAGGTCTTCTGCTAGACACAGTTAGATCTCCCATGGGCAATTCAGTAGGGGCTTTTCCCCCCTTTCCACTGAAAACATTTCTTTGCACACACTATCAAACTACTTGTCACTATCAAGAACAAGGAGGCAAGTATGCCAGTTTAATATTAGGAAACCAATACCATGCATAATTGGCCACTTCTAAAAAGGGGAAACCATTTCTTCAGCTGTCTTAGCGTCTCATTTTCTTTCTGGTATGTTAGGAGTTCGATATATAGAATTCATCTTTTGGAAAGATACTAAAGCAAGACTTTACCATCTGAACCTCACTAAAATATCAACATGAAGCAGGAAACTTGCAACGCATTGCAGTTGGATCATCGGCATCTCATGTTTGTCAAATATGCCATGTTTAAAAGCACAGTATGTTATCACAGAGCTGTTCTTTTAAGAGTGCAGTAGACCATGGCAAACAAACAGTCCTATCTCCCTCCACCTCCCCCTGCTCAAAAAATGGAAGAGGGTGAAGTAGCAATTTTAGAAAAGGAAAGACACATTAGCAATGTTCCCTCTAATCTTTTCCATCCATGTGCCCTGAGGAATGTGCAAATATGCACCACCAGTAGAAACAAAAACCTAGCTGTGGGCACTCTGCTAGTCAGCTCAGCAGAATATGAATCTCTTGAGTGGCTACACAAGTGCACAGCTTACAGGGAACACTGCTCATTAGTACAAGTCAGTCAGTCCCTTCTCTTCTCCCATCCTGCTATAGGATGGTAGCCTTATTATTCACTCATCAGAAAGCAAAGAGCCAAAGGAAGAATGAAAGGGTATATAAAGGCTACCTCCACGTGCCCACCTCAAGTAATTCTAAAGCTGTCTGCATAAAGCACTAAGGAGAAAAAAGGAGGGATGCACAATAAAAGTAGTTTTCTGCTTATTGAAGATCTCTCCCCTTTCATCCCACTGCAATATTTAATACCGGCACTGGGCATGACATGTCACCCCTTTAAATGAGAGAACTGGCTTTCTGGAGAGGCAGCCTGGAACACAACTTGAAAGACTGAGTGCTCTGGGAATGTTAAGATCCACCTGATACTGGTTGATAAGCAAGTGGGGAAAGCAGCAAGCAAGCAATCACTTTGCATGTCTCTGCAGAAGTGGCTTCACTCTCTCTCCTTGCAGAAGGAAGACAGAGATGTAACCTGAAAACCTAGTCACTGCCAAGAGGTTCTAGAAGACAGGGTCACAAAAATGGTTTCAAGTTACCAAGTTCAATACACAACCTTGTAGTCTCTTTTCTTTGAGACACCACCACTGAAGAAAGCAGTTCTTACATCTGGCAGATGCAGAGAGACTTCTCAAAAGGTTCCTGCAGGAACATGTATCAACAAAACTGTTGTTCAGCAGCAACTGTAAACAGTTTAAAGAAAAAGGATCTGGAGAAATGAGGAAGTGAAACCCAAGATTCCCCAATCCAGCATCTTCCCACTAACTGGTCCCTGGAGAGCTAATCTGGCCTGCATCTGTCTTGGCCTGGTTCAAAAGAGTACAGACTAGCTACAAACAAACAGCTAACGACCAAAAAGCATTAAATATTTACATGCACCTAGGAAGAGAAGGTCAAACAGACTCCCAATAAAAACCTGTTAGAGGTTGCGCAGATACTATAGCTAGAAATTTTAAAGCCTCGTATGGGAAGCCTTTCCAAGAACCTACTCCAATCAGCTCCCTGGCCATGTGGCTCAGATCTGTCTCCTGCTCCAACACTGGGCAATCCCAAGGGAGATATGCTATTACTACTAGGAAGGATGGAGCAGAGCACAAGCTACTGCAGGAGGAACAGAAGCTAAAGGCATCCCAGCTGGCATGGAGAAGTGAGAAGGGAAGATCTAATAAGCACTTGATTGATTGTGGAGGCTAAGTGGTTGTAGCAAGGAGGGAGGAAAAACTCACTCAAAGCAAGTAAGGCTCGCTTGCTGAGTGGGTTGCTGCAGAGGCAAAGAGCTTTCATCTGCAAGGGACAAGGAAGAAATATTTATACTCCACACACCACAAGGAGAGGGAACCACAGAAATCTAGGAGTTCTTATGTCTTGAGGATGAGTGAAAAGGAAAGAAACCGGAACTAACAAGCAGAGTTGGAGAAGGCAGAGGAAGGGTCTGAAAGGCACACAGTGGACTCAAGCAGAACAGCAGTGACCGAGGCACATGGTTTTGAATTCATACCCCAGTACTGACTGAGCTGCTAGGATCAATAGTTAAAATAATATCCCTTAGGACACAGAATTGAGCAGGATCAGAAAGAAGCTTTTTAAGTCTTCTTCCCCCAAGCTTTTTCTTTCTGTCAATCTAGAGCCCATTGTCACAAAAAAGGAAGAAACAGGAGTTTAAGGGAAAAAACCTTAAGAACAAGGCTTCTTTGTCTCTTCAACTGGTTGTGTAACTCTATATAAGTTTTGTATAGCCATTTAGGTTTTTTTCCATGTTATGCTTTCAAAGATCACACACAAAAGAAGTTGCCTGATGATACGTGAGCTTCTGGCTGGCCTGAGACCAGGGATTGGTCAAGTCCCAGCCACATTAAGTCAGCCTTCCTGACAGTGGAAACTAATGAATAGCTGCCACAGGAAAATGAATACTTAGTTTGGGTATACAGCGGCATTACCGGTGTATCAGTAATACCCCTTCTCCTCAAATAAATTTGCCAGAATTAATTTCTTTTTACTATTTCACTCAATAGCATGAAAGAGAGTCAACGTGAGGCCAGGATGTGTATCGTATTCTTTTAATCTTAAATGGGTCAAGATGTTTAAGAGTAGCAACAAATAACCAAAACTACTTCTGGTTAAACAATAATTTAAGAACTACCATAGTGGATCAGAACATTATCCATCTTCCCACTTCACAGTTCACCTGTTCTAGATCATTAATGATCATGCTGAACAGGACAGGCCCTTGGAAGACCCAACTATTCACTTCTCTGTGGAAACAGATCATTTATTTCTACTCTGTTACCTATCTTTCAACTAGTAGCAGTACAACCCAGTTTATTCAATCCTCTATTATTCACCTCTCTGTATTAATCAAACCAGTGCACACATGTCCAGAAGCAGATCTATTCCGTGGACACTAGATGGCACTGCAGCTTTGCACTTCCCCCACTGTATAGATCAGCGTTTCCCAAACTGTGGTCCACGGCACAGTACTGGTCCTTAGGAAAAAAATACTGGGCCTCAGAAAAATTTTCGTGAGAGCCCGCCTCGCTGCCCGCAACCCCCAAGATGAACGCTGCGCTGAACTCCCAGTGTCAACGGAGGTAGCATAGGCTTCCTGCGGGGTCGGGGGCCAGTTCTGCAGCTGTGCGCCAGGTCCCAGAAGTGTGCGGGCTGCTCTCCCCCTGCCCCAAAAGTCGGCGCAGTACCTAAAATGCCGGTCCATCACGCGCTGGGGACTTTGTTCCCCCGCACGCAGGAAGGCAGCAGGGGAGTGGGTGGCGATCCGGGACTGCGCCGACTCCAGCTGCTCGGGCGGCGCATGCTGCCGTGGGGAGCAAGGCGCACACTGCCTGAGCGGTTGGGGCTGGCACGGTCCGGGACTCCCCCTTCCCCTGCGCAGGAAGGCATCAGGCATGCAACGGACCAGCATGTCAGGTACCGCACTGCTGTTTGGACGGGGGAGCAGCCCATGCACTTCCTGGGCCTTGGCAGCTACAGGATCCCCAGGTATCGGTCTCTGTCGCCTTCCTGCCCCCCCCCCCCAACCCCCACAAGTACCCTGCCCCAGCACCCACAAACGCCCTGTCCCTTGCTCCAGCACCCACAAGCACCCTGTCCCCTACCCCAGCACTCATTGGCACCCTTCCCCAGAACTCTGTCCCAGTACCCACAAGCACAGTTGGGGTCACATTAGTGAAGTTTGAGGGGCTGTGTTTTTGTATCTCACTTGTGTGGCCCTGACTGACTTTTCTGTGGGCTAAAGTTGGCACTGGGGGCTTTGGGAGGACCAGAAGCAATCTGCATATTCATCATTTGCTTAATGAATATGCAAATAAATGTTACTGGTCCTCCAAAAGCTCGTGAATGGATTTACTGATCCCCAGTATGAATAAGTTTGGGAACCTCTGGTATAGATTATCCAAATTTTGGATTAGCTGATCTGATCCAAGTTCTGGTTAGATCAGATAAATGGCTTTCTAGTGCACTGGACCATGACAGGATCTTCCCTGTTATCCTATGGTTACTTAGTTTTCTTAAGAGACTTTGGTGACAGACCTTAAAGGCTTTCCTAAAATCCAAGTACACTAACAATTATCACTTGTTTATTGACCAACTTCTATTGGCCATCAGTTTGGAATAGCGATTCAGATTCATTGTTCAAAAGAACAGCTCTGACCCGCTTCTCTCTGCCACATCCTCTGCAGTGAAAACCAAATAGAGAATTCAACGTATATTGGGTCAAATTACAGCCACCACTGCAGCAAATACTGATATTTTTCATGTTCCCACTACCCACCTTCTGTCAGTGGTATGTATCCTCAGTGAGGCGCTTCCACTGAGTTACAGGGCGCAGTGTTGGAGATGTCTGCCCACTCAGAGCAGGGAGCCCAGCACATTTATCTGATCTCACTGTGAAGTTGACCAGAATGACAGCCAACAACTATGTAAGTAATGCAGCATCTATAACAGGCCTGGGCAAAAATACGGCCCGTGGGTTGCATCCAACAGGCTAAGCCACCAGATCTGGCCTGCAAATGCAGCGGGAAGCCACAGGCAGCTCCCCTACTTGCCCTGCACACCACTCAGAAAAGCGGCTGCAGGGCCATTTCTCTTTAAAAACTACAAGCCCAGAGAGAAGTGGGGAAGGCTTTGGGTGTAACTCCTGCACCCAGCACAATCCTATTGGCTGTCTTCTGACCAGAAACTGGCCAATGGGAGCTGCCTATTTGAATAACAGGCAGCATGAGAAGCACCAAGCTCCAGTCCCCCCTCCTGCTCAGTTATTCACACAAGCACAAGGCTGTGCAGCCTATGCAGGTGCGGGCAGGCAGGCTAGGCTAGGCTAGGCTAGGCTACTGGCTGGTAAGTCTCCAGGCCAGAGCTGCCTCTGGCATCCCAGCCCCTCTTCCCCAGCTTTCTGCCCCCCACTCAACATACACAACCCTCTGCCCCCCTCCTGCACCCATGCCCCCTCCCAGATCTGGCACCCCAATCCCTTGCCCCAGATCACAATTCCCCTCCTACCCCAGGATATAACCCAAACCCCTGCACCCCAGTCCCCTGTCCTAGGTCCCAACCCCCATCTCAGACCCCACACCTCCTCCATTAATATCATGGAAGAGTGCGGCCCTCGACCACTTCCCAAAATCTTGGAGTGTTCCCCCATCAAAAAAATTGTGCCCACCCTAGTTTATAAGGATACTATGTCATCCTAACTACACCAAAATAAGTCCTACACTTGCTATACGTTGGCAAAAGCAAGCCTGTAGACATTGACAATTCAGTCCACATAAAGTCAGGCCATAATTTAGGATCTCTTCAATGGTCTTGTCTCCCTTGAGTGCTCCTTTTACACGTTTTATTGTTTAAGAGCCCATTTAATGATAGTTTTTGCATCTTTTAGCAAGCTGCTTCTCACTTTCTTGGCCTATCTTTATACTTTTACATTTCACGTGCCAGAGTTTGTGCTCCTTCCTATTTTCCTCATAAGGCTCTAACTTTCAAGTTTAAAAAGATACCTGTCTCTAAGGACTGCCATTACTCTGCTTTTTAGCTATGGTGGCATTCTTCTGGTAGTCCTACTGTCTTTGATACATTTAGATGAGCCTCTATTATGGTGTGCCATGCTGGTTGCAGGCATTTTACCATTGTGAGTGCTTTTTTTAAACTTTCGTCTAATTTGCATCCTCATTCCTATGTACTCCCCTTTAAGAATTAAATGTTATTGAGGGGCGGTTGGTATATTTCCCATACAAGGATGCTAAATTTAGTTAGATTATGGCCACTATTCCTCAGCAATTCAGTTACCTCTCAGATCAGACCCTATACTCCATTTAGAACTAAATTAAAAACTGCCTCTCCTCTTGTGGGTTCCAGGAAAAGCTGTCATTTATAGTGTATAGAAATTTTATCTCCGCATGCCCCAAGGTGACATTTACTCAGTCAATTGTAGTTCAAATCACCTATTGTCATTGTATTTTCTAGTTTTGTATCCTCTGAACATTTCATAGTCACTGTTACCATACTGGTGAGGTGGTTGGCAGCATATGCCTATTGCTAATACTCTTATTATTCAAGCATGTGGTTTCTGTCCCAATACTCTATGGTACAATTTGTTTCATTTAAGATTTTCACCTTATTTAACTATGCTTTTATAACCATACCATTCCACCCACACCAGTGTGACCTACCCTGTTATTCCTATGTATTTTGCACCCTGCTATTACCAGAGGGTGCATCTACACCGCACCGTTATTTCGAGATAACTAGCATTATTTCGAAACAATGCGAGCGTCTAACAAAGCCATTCCGTTATTTTGAAATATTTTTGAAATAACGGACAGCTTATTCCGAAATCTGTAAACCTCATTCTACGAGGAATAATGTCTTTTCCAAAATAGCTATTTCGAAATAAGGCACGTGTGAATGCTCCACTTCTGCTATTTCGAAATAGTCCCTCAACAGGGCCATTCTAAGTTATTCCTCCCCAGGGCCTCCTGAGGCTCTAAATCAATATAGCACATCCACATTAGGGAAGCCTGCCTTGGACTAATTTTGAGATTTCCCTGCAGTGTAGACATGCTAATTCGAAATAAGGTATTTTGGAATAGCTATTCCAGAATAGTTTATTTTAAAATAAGCGTGCTGTGTAGACATACCCAGATACTGTTGATTATCTTCATTCCACCACATTTCTAAGATGCCAATTACATCAATTTACTCATTTAAAGCCTGGGCATTCTAGTTTACCCATCTTTGCAGTTAGACTTCTCGCAACTGCATATAATCGCTTGTACAATCTGTCAATATTTAGATGCTGGCCTTCATACGTTCTGTTTACTTGGGACTCTTACGTGCAACTTTTCATTAGCTCCTCTCTGTTCTCAAAATTCTTTCCTATTTTCTGTACTAGGATACAGAGTTGCCCCTGTAATAAATTCATCGCTAATAGATGCCTCTGACCAAACCATGGGCTCCTCTGCAGCCTCTGCTTTTCTCCCAACTTTAGTTTAAAAAATCCTCTAACCTTATTAATTTTCTGTGCCAGCAGTCTAGATCCATTTTGGTTATCATGACAAAACCAATTTCCCATTACAGTCTCGATAGCGAACAATGGTGTGGGGATACCAAATGTAAAGCTGGCTTATAAGTAGCCTATATATCAGTGTAGGACAACAACATTCCCTCTAGTTTCTCACCCCTGACCGGAACCAATTTTGTTATATGCACCAATATGGAGGTGATATGTGACATACCACCTTCATATTACCGCAAATAACAAAAATCATGTTGCAAGGATGGAACCCAAGGGGTTCTGAATGTGGGAGCAGTCTCAGGCCTTGGTCAGAGGAGCTTACAGGGAACCTAAGTGTATGACCAGCACTTCTAAACAAAAATTAACTTAAAATAGGAAACCAGAGTTATACGGAGAGATGATGTACTTTGCCTTAGAACGTCAAGAATTTAATTTAGTAAGGAAGAAATCAAATTCAAAATTTAATAAACCGATTCTGTCAATGTGCTACCAGATTTATGTCCACCCCTCTCAAATGACAATTTGATAGCATCTCAACAGGCCTGAACTATGTCTGTGCCATACTGCGTTAGGGATGTAATAGTGTCGATTAACTGATAACCAAAAGCCTATAGGTTAATGCTATAGACTACACACATTCCCCTTCCCCGCCTTGCCAGTAAATTTTTTAGCAGGCTGGCCAGCAGCCTGACTCAGTCGTGACTTGTGACGGGTCCGGGACCTACCCCTGCTGTAACTCTGCATTTAAAATGTATAGGAGCCAGGTGGGCAGGCAGCCCGGCTCAGTTCCAGTTCACTCCAGGTCCAGGAGCTCAGATGCCCCCCAGACAGAGGCTGCTGCCACCCCGCACTGCTGCCTCTTTATCAGAGGCAGCAGCATGGGGCGACAGGCAGCCAGCCCACATGGGGAGCTGGTTTTTAAACTGGTTCCCCTTGCAGACCAGCTCCCACCTGGCACCCCGTGCTTCTGCCTCTGACACAGAGGCAGCAGCGTGGAGTGGCAGGGGGCTTCTTGGGGGTGAGGCTGGAGCACGCTGGCTCCTGACCCCGCCCCCAGGGACTACAGAATAGTTGAGTAACCAATAAGAATTCATGAGGTTACTAAACTATTCAATTAACTGATATTTAACATCCCTATAATACGTTTTACTGTTTCTGGGGGTTCTACTTACAGATAGAGAAGACACTTAGTCACTAATACAAGTGTTACAAATCCCCCAATCCTAGAAGTTCTCATTAGGCGTTGAAAAGTTATTTGTTGTAACGTTTTGCCAGTAGATCCCAGCCTGGAGTCAGCATTAAATCAGCGCCTGTAACCATCATTACTACATAATTTGCATAACTATTAGGTATTTGTACCTTCTGTTCAAAAGAAGCTCCATAATAGCCATCATTCAAGCCAAAAATTACTTCATTTGGGTTTCGAGCATGTATCTGTAAAAAAAAAAAAAAACACAAAACACACAAAAAAAAACACACCAATGACATTAGGGTCAACTTAGTTTACCTGCAGTCAAGCTTAATATTAAATTGCTATTTTTATAACAGTTGCCTTTTCAGTGCTTCCGTGGCCCTTGCCAATGAAGGAACTAAACTATTACCGTAGAGAATGCACTTGCCTTTCCCACATCTAAGCAGGAAATGGCTGATATGCTCAGTGATATTATTCCCATCTTCCAAGTAGTAAAATAAAAATTAATATGTGCCTTAAAATTTAAAAATGGCCATAGTGGGTCAGACCAAAGGTCCATCTAGCCCAGTATCCTGTCTTCCAACAGTAGCCAGTACCAGATGTCCCAGAGGAAGTGAACAGAACAGGGAATCATCAAGTAATGCTCTCTCCTTTCACTCATTCCCAGCCTCTGAAGAGGCTAGGGACACCATTCCTACCCATCCTGGCACTTAACCAGCCTTAACCACTATTAGCGCCTAGAGCTACTTACAGGGTCAGATAAGCAAGGCTTCCCCTTGCCCAGAGCCAGAAGTACAGAACTAGTAGGAAGATCAAAAGTAATAAAAACAAATAAGGAAATGGCTTATTCAGACCGTTCAGTTATAAAAAAAGCCAATTCTCAGCAGTTAATACACAGTTAGCTTGATCATATGCTTTGTTGTTTATGGCTGAACACAAAACTGGTCCTACATTACATGTGTTAGTGGGGAAGGGGGAAGGTTACTGAAACAAGAGAGCTAGAGTTAGAGCAGGGCTGGGCAATAAGCAGCCCAGACACGTTCGCTAGCATTAGCACCAGCAGGCCGCCAGCGCTTTATTTACCAGCGCGTCTGCAAGTACTGCTGCTTGCAGCTCCCGTTGGCTGCAGATCGCCATTCCCAGCCAAATAGGAGCTGTGGGAAGCAGTGTCCCATGGCCAGGAATGGTGATCTGTGGCTGACAGGCAGCTGTACCTGCAGATGTGCAGTTAAATAAAGAGTTGGCAGCCCACCAGGTGAACCGCCTCTGGCTTATTGCCCACCCCTGAGTTGGGGGAATATTCTCCAGGGACCTATTTCCTGTAATAAAATGAAACTAAACACTGAAAAAAATCGTGTTCTGCTCAGCAAGTATTGATCCAACAACAAATGCATTTTCATTACAAGCTTATTTTATAATTGACATTTCAAAGAATTTCTATCTTTTAAAGTCGTTTTAGAACAGTGAACTCAAAGGCAATAAAGGGCAGTACATTAATCCAAGAAAGTTAGTTTTAAAAAAGTGTCAACCTAGATGCAATTAAGATGAACAGACACCTTGCATTTGTTTCATGAGTTATGACTTGATCTCCTTTTATTTCAGTTAGAGGTTTAAAGAAAACATTAAATTAATGACATGTATTTATGTAAAATCATAACTAAAAGATTCCATTAGTTCCATAAGACCCACAAACACTAAACCCACATCAGACCAGTCATTTGCCAGGCCTAGAGAAAAAGTTCCAAGGTTAACACTATCCCCAGGTCTCAAGCTATAACTGGATTAAAGAGTGTATTGTGCCAAGGGCATTGTTGGCATTCTAGTAGTATTAGCACAGTCCAATGAGAGATGTTAAAGAAAATAAATTGATCACATTCAGAGTAATAATGTCACAAAATGTTTCTCACTTGGGGCTACTATTGTGATTAAGAAGCTCAAATAGCTAAAGAAATTATTATATTGTATCCATTCAAATTATGTAAAGCTCCTTACAATGGTTATAGCTACGCATATTAGCAGTCCCTTTGCATTTTATTCCATAATTAAAATACTGTGCTTACTACATTGTTTTCCTTGAACTTACAACTCTGTTACAGAAAAAGACTTTAGCTACTCAATTCACAGATCAAGAACGCATGCTTTTAATTTACCTGTTGACCCAAGTATTTCAGCCCATCTAGATTGACTTTCCATTCGATCAACAGCTGATAGAGCTCTTTCTTGCCACCCCAGATCCTCACCAAAAAACAGGACACAGATGTATCAAGGCGATCAGGCATTATTCCAAAGTCAAGACTTCTCCATGTCGGATTCTGTTGATGAGTAAGATAAAGATTAAGGAAGAACAACATTCCTTGGGGGTTATTTCAGTGTAACATACTGTTTGTCCAAATTTAAAGAGGCCAAGTATGTCCAACTTTCAGACTGCAAGCATGAAAGTAACACCCTGTAAGATCAACATTCTACAAAGTTTCACATGAAAAGGCTCAAGCCACTGGAGACTTTGCTCCATCATTCACAACTTTTTCTTTTCTGATCAAGATTCCTAGTTTGGCTCCCATTTCCATCCACTGCTGCAAGGCTTTCAGACCAACTACTACTTCCTGTCATAATTGAGTAATTTCCTGGCATCTCAAACTGCCTTTTGCCACAACAGACACTTAAAAAAAAAAAACACACACCAGTATTTCTAGAAAATGGGAGTAGCATGAAGACAATGTTCCATGCTCTATTTTAACATTTAGCTCCTAAAAAAGCTGCAATTTATAACACCACCATTTATTTCTCATTAGCTGAATTTGGTTTAACTAGTAAGGTGTATCTACCCTTAACCCCTCAAGTTCTGCAATGGTGACGCCAAACCGTAAGTAGGGATGTGAAAGTGTAACTGTGTATACGATTAATCAAGGTCATGGTTATGCACGGAGAGGCAGCTTAAAAGTCGGCTCCCTGAATGCACTGACTCCTGGGATGCTACATGCCTCCCCTTGCTGCTGCCTCCGATACAGGGGCAGCAACGCAGGAAGGGGCAGACAGAAGCTGGTATGTGCAGTGAACTGGCTTAAAAACCGGCTCCCTAGCTGCACCAGCTCCCAGGGAGCCACCTGCCCTCCCCATATGTAACCACTGAAATTTTCAGCATTTACACAGTTAAAACAAATGCATTTTAACATCCCTAACCTGAATGCTGCTACCTTTGGAGGAACTCTCTTCATTCTAGAAAGTTGAGAGCCAGCCAGATGAGTCCAGTTAAGCAGACCCTGTCCAAACAGCACCCAATATCACCAGATAAAGAAACAGATCTCAAGATGGTTAAAGAAAACTTAGTTTGAGAGCACTGTGTCTGGCAAGAAACTACTTATCAATAGCTGGGGTTGTGAAATCCTCACTTTCATATTGTCTGTCTGTATGATCTCTGTCTGGTTTTTAATTGTTTGCCTGCTGTAGAATTAATTTTGCTAGGTATAAATCAATTAAGGTGGTAGGATAGAATTATTTCTGTAAACAGTGTATTAGCATTGGTTAGGCAGAGCTCAGCAGGACTCAAGTTTCACTATATGAACTGGGGTCCAAAAAATAAGTTCTTTGAGAAACAGCTCCAAGATAAGAGCTGCCAAGGCCTCAATCCTATGCCAATGACACTGTGTAGAAACTTCAGTTCAAGATTAACCTGATTCTGAGTGGCCATCAAGAAAAGCTCATCTGTCTTATTGGGAGTGGTGAGCATTGTATGCTTAGAGTGTGCATTCAGGTTTTGGTGATTGTTAACAGGGATGTAAACGACTAGTTGAGTCACTACTCAACTAGTCGCTTCCTCCCCTTGCTGCCTCTATCAGAGGCAGCAAGCGGGGAGGGGGAAGGCAGGAGCCAGTGTTGGAGGGGGAGCCAGCTTAAAAGCCGGTTCCCCCAGCACCGTCTCTTACAGAGGGCAGGGGAGGCAGAGGCTCAGCAGGGAAGCTTACTTTCGATTAGCTTACTAGCCACAATTTAACATCCCTAATTGTTAATAGTGATTAACTAGGCTATTATTACGTAAGGCTCTTCCACTAGTAAAAGACCCTACAAACCCAGAGTGTAAGGTTATGCCTAAGCCCTACGAACGGGTACGGGTGGGTGCCTATAAGGGATGTAAAATTTTGATTAATTGACTAATCGAATAGTTGATGCAAATTGCATCAACTGTTTGATTAGTCAATAAGGGCGCTCCCACCTTTGAAGTGTAGCAACAGACCCAAGGCTGTTGCTACACTTCAAAGGCAAAAGCGCTGCGAGGAGCACCGGGAGATTCAAGCAGTCCCCCGCTGGCTCCGTGCTGCCCACAGAGTTTCATAGAGGCAGCAGGGGGGCAGAGGGGGAGAGAAAGTCAACTAGTAATTCACATCCCTAGAGCCTATATTGAGTCATCCCTAAACTCTAGGAATGGGGAAGGGTGGATGCCCCTGGAGTGTGTGAATGATAGAGAATTTTGTGAGGATAACCAAGTGAAAAAACTCCAGAGAGTATCTATTTTCCCCTGTAAGATTTACAGAAGTCCCTTTCCCACCCTCTTACATTTTCCTAGCAGGAAAGCTATTGATATATCTAGCAGAAGATTTACCCAGTATTGCTCAGGTCCTTAAATTTTTTTTTTTTTTTAAAGAAAATAAAATGCTTCATTTAAATCACTGTTCTGGGGCAAAACTGGGAAAATGTAATAGACAATTTTAAAAAGTAACAGTGTAACCATTAAAAAAAAAATCCAAGTGGGTTACACTCACTAGGGGGCTGCAGTGTAAGACTTCTACTGCAGAGCTCACTGTGCAGCTGGCTCCCTGGGAGTGGGGCCAACAGCTGGATCCCTGGGAAGCTGGCAAATAGTATAAGAAATGATCTCAAGATATTCTACTATAGTGTAAGCCAGCTCCTGGTGTACACCGTCTCCTGGCTGCCAGCTCCACTCCCAGGGAGCCGGCTGCACAGGGGTGGCAGGCAGGTCCCCAGGAGCAGGGCCAGAATCCAGTGCGTGCTGGCAAAGAGTTTAGCCATAAAGGGTTAACAGATCAGTTTCCGTTACATGGTTACACACTTACATCCCTAGTATGCAGACTGCACCGGGGACAGAGGACTGCTCCAGCCCTATTGCTGCAGCAGCTTGAGGCCTGGTGAGAAGCACCTTTCCATGGCTGTTGTACCCCTGCCCCAGCTGTGCCTACTGGAGCTGTATGCCCCCCCCACAGGAGCAGGTTCAGGCTCATTTGCCCCCTGCACTCCCCAGGCATTGTGAGGAATGCAGCAAAATGTGCATTTCCCCCACTGCCTGATGAAAGCAAACAGTCAGCCGTGTCCCCATAAGAATCACGAGGTGAGGGAAGAAGAGCTTCAGTCTCCTCCTTCCCACCCCCACCCCCATCTTCCTCCAACAGGCATGGGGGAGGAGGGATGGGGGGGAGGGAAGAGTGGGAGGCTCAGTGCTGGAACAGTTGTGGGGGAAGGGGAAGAGAGGTACGCCTCAGCAAGTCCTTTTTACTTCTCTATTGATTCTGTCTCTTTACCATATGGTTTGCTTCTTCAAAATCCCATTCCAGGGGCAACCAAAACTCTTACCTTGCTTTAAGTTATGATAGAAGAAAGCTGTATACCTAACTTCTTGGTGGTCCTAGCTCTTACCATTTAGGAGGACCTCTTGAACAGAAACTCTCAAATTTATAGTAGACTGCTGGCTACCATCATAACAGGAAATTAAACACTGGTAGAACTTACTAAAATGTACTACTTAAAAAAAAAAAAAAAAAGACTTGCAGCACTGTTGACAGGGTCTGTCATCTAACCTTGTATTTCTTTGAGTAGCCCACCACTATTATACATTTCCCATTTCAGACTAAATACAGCATAATTCTAGTTATGCAAAAGATTGCAGAGAAAACTGAACAGGTTTGGATAACTGGCGAAAGTAGGTCAAATCAGCAGCTCTTCCAAGTATCTTCAAGGTCTCCTTCATGTGGTCTTCCAAACCCACTGAATAGCTCCCCCCCAGTTTGTGACCAAACCCTCATATGGTAAAGTTCAAATTTTAAGCACAGACTGAATTTAAACATCCAGGGAGGCAATAAGTATTTGGCCAAAACATCAAACAGGTGCAGATAAGAAATCCGAGTTGTTACTTCAACACCAATGTTTTCCCCACCTAGAACCCTGTAAAAGAACAAGATGCCTCAGGAATTATGCAGATACAGATACTTTGAGACTAAGACTTTAGAACTTAACTGAAGCTTTTCTAACCAATAGAATCCTCAGCCTTTTAGGGCTGAGTCCTGTAGCCCATATGCAAGTACCACTGAAACTATTGAAAATACTCACTGAGTACAGAATATTTGCAAGAGAAAGAATTGCAGGATCAAATATTTGTTTGTAAGCTTTAGGCTACACTGAAGCCATGTACAGACTGTTAACACATCCCAGTTTTAGCTTTCTGTTTCTAGGACCGAAATTTCTTAAAACTGTAAGCTCCCGAAAGTAGGGACCATATTTCCACACTGCTCACAGGCAAACCACCTACACTACAAGAGTGACACAAGATGAACTTCCCAAATCTGAGACTCTCTGGTCCAGCAACATCCATTGTCCAGCTGGGCCATGGATGTTTCAGGACCAATGAGAGTCCCAGGCCAGGGAACCTCCAGCGGCAGCAGGGCCAGGCAGCAGCCAAGTAGTCCCATGCCAAGGAGTTCCCAGTGGCAGCAGGGCTGGCATGGCCCCGGCAAGAGAACCTTCAGCAGGCACAGAACCAGGCAGTGACAGGGGAGTCTTGGCCGGCGAGCACCCAGTGGCATTGAGGCTGATAGTGTCTGAGTGGGGCCATCAGCAACCAGGCAGTCTGATGAATCCTGGGGAACTCTGGCGGCAGTGAGTGGGCAGCAGGGTGGGAGCAGCCTTCGGAGCTCCAGGGAGAGGAGTCTGGGAGTGGGGCAGCCAGCAGGGAAGCATTGACTATCCCTGATCCGGCAAACTCCCTGGTTCAGGACCCCTTAGGTCCCAAGAGTGCTGGACCAAGGAGTTCCAACCTATATAAAATTTGCAGCACTTTGCAGCTTTAGTCCCGCCAATACAGTTTGCCAGCAATACTAAGATACTTCATTTAGAAGCTCTACAGTTCAGATTTTTAGAATTTTGATGAATAAAGAAACACTGTCAAAACAATGAAGTTTTCAAAGTTATTCTAAATCACTGTTAAAGCATAACTGGAATTCATTAAGCTACATTCTTCCTTCCTATTCATATTGGCATTACTTGTAAATATTAGGCTGCCAGCTTTTTATATGCAAGTTGGCTTTAAGGCAAGGGAGGAAGGAGATTAATTATACTAGATTTTTTTGTGATTTCTGGAAGAGGGGGAAACATTTATGGACTTTGCTGACAGCAGTCAGAAAAAGTAGACCACGTTTTGAGTCTAAACGTCACAACAGTTTCCCATTAAAAACCATCTGATTGTAGGGTTGATCCAGCATCAACAATACCTGGCACTGTATGTACCACCACTGCCATTAACACTTTCAGAAAGGCTAAACTCAGTCAGGACAGTACTGAAGCCAGCTACTAAATGATTCACATAGTTTGCCAGATTTACCCTTTTCTGCTTTTAAACAGAATAAATATTGTAAAACTTTTAACATGGGAACAGAATGAAAAAAAAAATGCACACATGAAAGCGAATTAGCCTGTAATGTTTTGTTTAGTTCTATCAACTAGTTTTTTGTTTGTTTTTGGAGCAATGTTTTATATTTGTAATTTGTTGAAATGTTTTTGCTAATGCAGTAATTTAGCATCTAGGATTTCCACACATTGGAAGAGGTCTTGAAATGAGCAGAAGATTTTGATATTTTCTTTCCCCAAACTACTGAAATGTGATTTGCTTTCCTTTGCGAGACTCATTTGGGGAAAGTTATAACCAAGATATCCCAAAGAGAGGGACAGTGGGACAATCACTTGTCCAAGAGAAGCCAGTTCTAAATGTTGCATAGACTTGTGACCTACTGAAAAGTGGGAATAAGTTTCTTCCTCCCCTTCTCCCTGTATGTCAGGCCAAGTACAAGGTAAAATGGACAACTTTTCAAGGAAGCAATCCTTACAGCAAACAGCAGCCCACAGCATTACCCCTTATCAACCAAGGATCACATTTCTGGGGACAGAGCAAGGGATGAAGAGAAGAACCTCCTTCATATTCTAAGATTCTCTTTCCCTACCACAACCACAACCCCTATTCAAGGTTCAAGTTGAGTCCTCAAGGATGATCTCACCCTTCTTGACCATAACGTTTCCCATCTGTTTTGGTCAGCTCCTAGGTTTCTCCCACCCAAAATGTCAGACAACTTGAAACAGTTTTAAGTAGTGAGTTATTTGTAGTTTCATACACTACACCTGCCCCAAATCCCATTTACCAGTTTTTGCAGATTTACTAATGCATTTGAGTTCTGCAGTTTTGATATGTTATTTTCCTCTCTTCCTAAGAGGTGCAATAGTGAAACCAGCTAAAACAATATTGTCAAATGCACAAGAGACCTTCCAGTTAGCAATTGTAGGTGCTACTTTTACCAGTTACAACAGCAGCTGGAGAATTCAGATTTACATGACATCGAGTTAATAACATCACCCTCAGGTTGTCATTAATCTGAAACATTCCCCTTTTATTCCAACAGGACATTAATCTTTGGGAGTGAACAATGAGATCAGAGGGACGCATAAGGATTTCTATACAAGATCACTAATATTAAATCAACTTACCAGGGAATTCTTGATCACTTCACTCCTATAAAATTCTAGGAGGGAAAACAATTAAGTGAGTAGAGGAAAATCCATCTTTAGGTACAAATATATATGTAGTACAATACAAATACTAATTTTTTAAAATGGAAGCTATTCTGTAGAACAAGTCCTAGAATTATATTTCATGAAAAAGTAACTGATCCACTAGTTATTCTAAAACTGAATCAAACTCTACCTAGTGAGAGATCAAAACAGAGTTTGCCAATGTTCAAATCTAGACAAGGCCGCCGCTGCCACCCCCACGGCACTTGGCCATTCCATCTCTACACTTGTAGGGTGAAGTGAAAGACAAGAGGAATAGATGAAGTAAAAAAAATCCAACATTCAAACATGCTTACTGGGAACAGGCAAGACTACGCATATACAGTAAAAGTTGTATTTATGTGTCACTTTCCCAACTAGAAAGCTCTAGAAACCGGCATTTCTGACCTTCAATAGGTTCCATTTGGTGCAGGGCCAGCACACTCCCTACCTGGCTCTGTGTGGCTAGGTGGAAAAACAGCCACAAGGTTTCTGTGTGCTACCCACCATTCCATCCTCAGTGCTGGCTCCGTGGCCACAGTTCCAGTCAAGCCCCGAGCCCCCTCCCACATCCAAACCCCTCTTAGTTAACCAGAATTGTTGACTTATGGGCACCACTCCCCCATTCCTCCAACATGCCAATGACAAAGCTTTTACTGCATTGCTGTTTAGGGACTCAGTACTCCACAGCTTTGGTACAGAGCTTAGTTACCAAGGTGATAAGCATCTTAAAGGAATTTAAGATATATTGTGCCTGTTCCTGCGAAGCAACAGCAGCAGCTAGATCAGATGTAGGAGAAATTGAATGTTTATTCAAGAATTGGTTCAGCTTGACTGAGCCTGCTTGCTGCAGATCTTTCAGCTGCCTATCAATGCAGGAGGCAAATAAAACTGTACAGAGTCACTAGAAAAGACCAAACTTTGAAACCCTAATCTGAACACATTAGAGAGGGGCAGTATTCCATTGTGCAGATACTGGCTGCTTTATATATAAGGGTACCTATTTTGCTAGCAGCCCAGTTATGGGTACCGATGTAGTTTAAGCTCACAAATCACTCAGCTTGCCAGTTGCAAGACTGATAGCTGGGTCTATCTGCTGATTGAAAGCTTTCATTCTCCCTTTTAGATTTATCTTTAGTTCACCTGAAAATAAAAAAATGGCTTGTAATGGCACCAAGTCACAAAGAAACAAAACAAATTCAATTTAGAATGAATTAAAAAAAATGCTAAAATAGCATCAGGATAGACTGTATGGGAAGATGGTGTTACATGAGAAGTGTTGTCGATAGGCTCTTACCTTTACATATCTTGGCGTTATCACACAAGTGAAGAGTGAAATAGGTATCCAGGAGGCGATAACCATTCCTATTAACAATGTTACGAGCAGCAATATTCCGTAGGTGACGAAGCCGCCGCTAAAAATTAAAAAAAGGAATTGAGGAGCAACAGTTAAAGCTGTACATACAATTATGGTTTGTTTGTGGATAGCTGTTTTATTCTATGAGAAAGCCATTAACAGCAGTCTGTTTAACCTTCAAGAGAGGATTGCAATTAAAAAAGTCACCATTTTATTAGAAAAACCAGTTCAACCAGCTATGAAGACCAATGTACAAATAGTAGATATGGCTCAGCAAGAAGAACAAAGAGTAACTAGCAGACTCAATGCCAAGAGCAAACAAGCATCCATGACTGCCTGAGAAATTAATCTACTCCCAGTTCTGCTCTGGTGTACCACCTCTGCTCTAAATAGGTTTTATATGCCATATTCATCACGAAAGTACAATTGCTTTCCAGCCATGTAGCTTACCACACTAACATCTGCCAGCTCCTGAAGCAATAATGCCACAAAAATGTTCAGTATCCACTGACAACAAAGCAGAAACGTTCCAAGTTAGGAACTATATTATTTTGGAAAGATGCTGCTGGCAACAAGGAGCTGTAATAAAAAAAAGTCACCTAGAGACATGTGATTGGCTAAAAAAAGCTGCCTCAAATCATAAGAAGAGTCATACTGGGTCAGACCAAAGGTCCATCTAGACCTGGGCTGGATCCAGCCTACCATGCTGCAGGATCCAGCTGGTGGACACAGCAGGGAGGCCTCAAGCAGGGTCCCTGCTTGTCCACCACTCAGAGAAGTGACTGCAGCATGCAGTTTGTCTTTGATCAGCTGCCCTTGCCCCCAGCACAAACCCACTGGCAGCCAGTGTCAGAATTCCCACCCCCCCTTTTCCCCCAGGCTCGTAGCTATTTAGACAAACATGACCCCTGCCATGGCCAGGCAGGCAGGGAACCTGTCTGTGAAGCCTGCTGGCTGGGAGTCTCCCAGATAAGTCTCCCAGCCAAAGCCTGCCTTTGGCACCCCAGGCCCTCCCTCCCCCAAACCCTCACCCCTCCCACTCCATATAACACACCTATGCTCCCCAACTCCCTCCCTGAGCCCTGCACCAAAATCCCCTGTCCTAGGGCAGGAAGGGGTTGTGACCTGGGTCACAACCCAAACACCCTGTACCACCTCCCACACCCCAGTCTCCTGCCTTAGGTTACAATTCCCTCTCAGCCCCCCCCCCCCCCACACACACACACAGCTGCACTCCAATCCCTTATCCCAAGCTCTCTTTTGCACCCAACCTCCATACCAGACCCTGCATCTTCGCCATTAATAATCATGGAAGAGAGAATGTGACCCTTGAGCACTTTACAAATTCTTGGAGTGCCCCCCATCAAAAATTATTGCTCACTTCTGATCTAGACCAACATCCTGTCTTCCAACAATGGCCTATGCCAAATACCTCCAGGGGAATGAACAGAACATAGCAATTAAATGATCCATCCTGTCATGCAGTCCCAGCTTCTGAGCCAATGGTTAAGGGACACACAAAACATGGGGTGGCTGACCCTGACCGATTTGGCTAATAGCCATCAACAGACCTACCTTCAATAAATTGATGTAGAAGGTTGTTTCTTTTTAAACTTTGTTATATTTTTGGCCTTCAGTATATCCCTGATGAGTTCCACAGATGGACAGGCAGGAAGAAATACTTCCTTATGTTTTAAACATGATGCTTACATACTAATTTCATTAGATGACTCCAGGTTCTTTTGTTACATGAAGGGATAAACAACATCTCCTTAGTCACTTTCTCCACACCATTCATGATATTTTTAGACCATAAAAGTCATCTCTCCTCCTCAGTCATCTTTTCCAAAGTGACCATTACCAATCTCTGTCTCTTAGGAAAGCCTTTCTAGACTCCTAAAGATCTTCATTGCCACTGTCCAATTCTAGTGCTTCTTTTTGGAGACGGGGCAACCATAACTGCACTGTGGAAGCTGTACTGTCATTTCCTTAAACACAACACAATCTTATCCTAGGAAAGCAGGATTTCCTGTAGTGATAATTAATTCTGAGTTGCTAAAATGCCTATATAATAAATGAATTTTATTTTTCAGCATTTATTGATTTTGTCCAAGCTAAGAGGACTAACCTTTGTCCATGCTAATTGAAATGACACTGCATCATTAGTGGTCAGTTTCAGCTTGTTTCTCTGACTTGCACAATATATTGGGCAGTTCAAATAGTCTTAAAAAAGTGTATTTACTTTAGCATGGAGGTAACCTTTTTTTGAACAAGAGATTTCGTTGAGCTATTTCACTACTGTAACCAGTCCCAATAAAAACTTTGCTCTTAATCCTAGATTGAGAAGCTTGGTCACAACTGTGAATTGTGCTTTGACTTGAAAGGAAACTATTGTATTATAACCTTACCCCTCTCTCCACTCAGTTTCACAACATAAGCTCTAAAATCTGACAAAATATATAGAAATATGAATTTATTTTTAAAACCAGTCACATTATGAATCTAAACCAAAGGACAGTGGCCTTTAGCTCTTAATATTAATATTGCAGAATATACAGGAAGTTATCACATACTTTGGGTCTCATGCAAAAATACAAGCTCAGAAGGGCAAAAAAAAGCAAAGAGGGAGGAAGTTCTCCGTCAACACTTGTGTGGCCTCCCCATCACTGTAGTTTGTCAATTTTAATTTTTTTCTTATAATACTCACCTGCACACTAATGAAGTCAGTGAAGTAAAAGGTGATCAGTCATTTATGAACCACTAGTCCAAAAACCAGTTAGAACAGTTCATGCAGTATGTGAAACAGAAGCTACAGGTAGTATTACAAGCTGGCTGTGCTTCTGATTTTAAATAAACGGTAGTGATGCACAAGCAACTATAATGCAAAGCTAAGAGTTTTTCCATTTTAAACAAACTAATTGATACTTGAGCTCCAAAGCTAGCAGTTTTAACACAATAAAAAGCTATACAAACCTGCATATTTAGGTCAGATTCAAGACCTTCGCACACAACATTTCAAAAGCCTTCTCTATCTTTGTATATAGTTTTGATTCTAGATTTGTCACTGTGCCTTCCAAAAGGCTGCCCTGATTTTTCCTACATATACTTCCCAACACCAATTCAGAGCAGAGAAGTTTAAACAAATAACCTACAAGTTGTTGACTGCATAGACACTGGCGAACAAGACATCTCGTAGAAAAATGATGGTGGCTAAAAACTGATTTCCTCACTGTCAATAAGACCCAGAATAACACCTCCCTCCTCCTCCTCCCCACCCTCCCACTATCACAAGGAGATAGTAAGCAGCATTAACAGGAAAGAAATAATTCATGGAGAAATAACAGGCAGCTCAAAGAGCATGCCTACACTGCACTGTAAACCCAAATCAGTGTCTGTGGAGCTGGTGTTTCCAAACTTGTGCTTCAGTGTCCAAACTGAATTGTAAACCTGGATTTTCAATTACTGAACCTGACAAAGCCCGGACAGGAATGATTTAATTGGGGTTTAAAAGCTTCAGAAGGGTAGCTGAGTTAGTCTAAGGTGCTGCAAGACTATTAATTGTCTTAGTCTGTAACTGGAAAAACTTAACAAAACATGTAGATGGTATCATAAGCATTCGTGGGCACAACCCTGAAGAAGTGGATTGTGCCCATGAAAGCTCATGATACGATCTACATGTTTTGTTAGTCTTTGAGGTGCTGCAGGGCTAGCCTTTTTTTTAGTTGGGGTTTCTCCTGCTTTGGGCAGAGGGTTGGACTAGATTTACCTCTTGAGGTCTCTTCCAACCCTAATCTTCTATTATATCATGCTTTCTATGTATCAATAGCATAGACCTAAGCATTAAACATTGGGTTGACCTAAAATTTAACTGACTGAAGCGGGATCCAGGCTGGAACTGTTCCAGCTCAGCTGGAACAACCCCTAGCCTAAGAGGCTCCCACTCCCTGCTGGGGTTGGCTACCGACTCCCAGACCGATGCTGGGGCTGCTGCCAGCTCCTCACTCTCAACCACGAGCAGAGTATCCCCTGCTAGCAGGGCATCCCGGTCTACAGCAGACAGGGGCTGCTCTGGATGCTGAAGCAGCTTCTTTCCACGGCAGGCCCCCTGTCAGGCTGAGGCAGACCCCTGCCTGTGGCAGGTGGGGAGCTGCTCCAGCCCCCACTGGTTACCAGTTAGCCGGAACCGGTAAGCAGCGATGCTTGCCAGTTAACTTTCATGTCTCTAGTAGCAATACCACAACTCCCATACAACAAACTTGCAACCCCCACACAACCCCACAGGGCTGGAGCAGCCCTCTGCCCACAGCGAACGGGGAGATGCTCCAGCCCCTACCAGTTAACTGGGACTGGTAAGCAGATAACCAATGACATCCCTGGATGAGAGTAAACTACTGGGATGCCAAATTTTGTGATCTCAGATAAGAATGAGGATTATAGCAAGGTAAATAGAGAAAACTTTGTTGGAGCAATGACACAGCCCTGCTTGACAATAGGAAAATGATAAATGGTTATACACCGATTGCTCTAGTCTTTTTGGATTGTAAATTCCTTGAGGCAATGTGAAAGGTGATAAGGTAGAGGTTGTAAGTGCAGGTTTATTACGCAGCTGCACTTTGAATCTGTGCCAACTAACCCTGTCCACCCTCTCAACTTACCATTAATTGGTTTATAGTTGATCCAACAGAGGCTAGCTCAGATCAGGAGAGGGGAAAGCACTGAATGTATGACTGCAACAGCCCTCAAAAAACACTAATACATGACTTTTCTAGGACAAACAACGAGAAGTCCTGTTGCACCTTACAGACTAACAGATTTATTGGAGCATAAGCTTTCGTGGGCAAAAACCCACTTCGATGCATCTGACGAAGTGGGTCTTTGCCCACAAAAGCTTATGCTCCAATAAATCTGTTAGTCTATAAGGTGCAACAGGACTTCTCATTGTTTTTGCAGACTCATACTAACACAGCTACTGCTCTGATACTTGTCTAGAACAGGGGTTAGCAACCCCCCACCACGTGTGCCACAAACAGCACATGAGCTGATTTTTACTGGCACGTGGGGTGGGAGCTCAGCCCCACCCCTTCCCCCGCACAGCAGGGAGCCCATGCTATGGCTTCAGCCTCAGCCATGCGGCTGCAGTCTGGAGTACCAGCTCTGGCTTCCTGCTTGGGGGGAGAAGGGGAGAGGCACGCATGCATCCCTGGCTCTGCCTACTGCTTTGGAAGGGGGTGGGGCTGGGTGGCTGGCACACACGGCGTGCTAGGGCACAGGCTGCGCCACTCTGTTCCCCTTGGGCTGTGCGCGGGGCGGGGATTGCCTCCCCCAGCGCCCTCCTGTGCCTGGCCAGGCTGGAGCCAGCCCTGGGCAGCTGCAGGTTCTGCCTGCCACAGTCTGCAGGCAAAGGACTGTGATGGGCATGGAAGAGACTCTGCCCCTCCACCCTACTCTCCTTGCCCCAGCACTGCTGCCCTGCCTGTGAGTGTGCTGGGGGCACAGGAATGTGGGGACAGGAGGGGGGGGTAAAGAAGAATGTGGGGGCAGGGGTTACACCGAGGGGCATGGGATGATGCAGAGGATCAAGCTGGGGGGGGTCATAGGGCTGAGGGAAGCAAGGCTGGAACAAAGGAAAGATGTGGGGGGGGCTCATACAGTTTTACTTTGAAGAAGCTGCACTTTCCTTTACTCCCCACTTCTTTGCCTCCCTCCCCAACTAGCTCTTTGGCTGCATTCTCAGCCTCTCATCTTTTCTGCATTACTCCTCCAACCCTCTTCCCACCTCCAAACTCCCTCTCGTACCCCACAGCCTCTCCTACTGCCAAACTCCCTTCCAGACCCTGCCCTCCTCACCCTGCCCTGCACCGACCCTCCCACCCTGATACTGCAGCCCTGTCCCACACACTGAGCCCCTCATTTTTGTTCCCATCCCAGAGCCTAAGGGGGACCACAAAAGCCACTAACTCTGGAATCCCAGAAAAGTAAATCTGGCCTATAGAAAGCCCTATCCTCAGTCCTTCCTGCCCCTTTCCCATACCCCATGGGAGCTGGAGAACCAGAAGAGTCAGGTGTCTCAGTTGGGGGCTACATCAGTGAGGATTGGGGGAGGGTTGGGAAGAGTATTTTTGCTTCACTTGTGTGGTCCTCAACTGATTTTTCTGTGAGTCAGTGATCCCTGACCTTAAAAAAGTTCCCCACTCCTGCCATAAATAAAACATTGAAGCTTTGTGTGTTGGACATAATATTTTACTTAGTTTATCAAACTTCATTTTAAATAAACATGAGAAAGTTAACACACTTAATCTGTTTAATAATTTAAACTAAACTACAGCACTAGCAAAATGGCTCAGGCATAATATTGTAATTAACTGAGTTTCCATTAGCAACTGGTAGTCCGTGGAAAGGTTTGCATTGACCCACGTGGTCCATGGGGCACACGGCAGAGAGCCCCTCCCCCCTCTTGAGAAAGCAGCACAGCCCAGGGCAAGAGGGTTAAATCTTGACTCGTCACTTTGAAAAGACTGCCGACGCCTGGTCTAGGAGCTACTCTCAATTGGATTTGCATGGGCAGATTCCTGAACGTGACTGACTTAAATATAACTTTGTTATGAAGATGCAGGGTGTCCCCAGAGCAAAGTCTCACTGCAATCAATGGAGGGGAAATTCTACCCACAGTCAACTGAAAGATCAGGAGAGTTTTATTCAGCATAGCTTATGTTGGGAATTGAAACCAATAGCTATACTGGGGAAGGAGGAGATTAGATTGGTCTACGTGCTTTTTTCAGTTTACTAAAGAAGTTTAAGCTCAGCCACTAATACCATTCATACCAAAGTAAGTGTCCACACAGGGATACTTTTATGATCATCCTACATAGATAAGGGCTTTTATAAAATTAAGTTAGCAGCATTAGTTTAAATCTGGTTTCATCCTTGAGCTTTTTACCCTCCTAACCGTAAATGATGTCTCCCAACTACCTGATTTGAAGCAATCATACTTTCTGTGGTGAGAGTGACTAGGCTAAACTTAATCAATCCTGACCATTATGTCAGTTCCATCTCTCCTCAGTTTCAAGAGGCATCTTGAGATACTATTTCATAATTCTCCTATGAATCCTATGCCCTATGGTTTTTAAACCTCATCTTTTTTAAACCAACCCCCATCCCATCTTTGTCTTTATCTGTAAATTTTGAGAACATTTCTGTGAATTCAGTTTGGTCATTATGTTTTAGTGACAGGGTATGCTTTAGAAATCCTTTAAAACTGAATGCTGACAACACATGTCATGGTTAAGTGTGTGAAGCTGTTTCCATTATAATCATGTTTGTTTAGTTTTTCAGGACTTTCATATTTTGGGCTGAATGTTTTGATGTTTAGGCAATGCTTAAAGTGACTGGAAAAACTGAGCAAAATCCTTCCACCTGTTTGGAGTTAAGGGAGAGTGCAAAAAACGATATAATATGCATATTGATAGCTCAAACAGGTACATTATGTGTGGCTGAAGTTTCAAACTTGACAAACTAACCCTGCAACAATGATGTTTAAATAGTTAATTAGAACACTTAATGCTGGCCATAATTTGGTACCTATGATTTCTGTAGCAATAGAATGTTCTCAAATTACTGTGGCCCTTAGGATGCCAAAGAAAGCCCTTTAAACCTGAACCAAATGCAATCAGCCCAAAGTCTTCACATTTGCAGACAACCTTGAGTAAGTGAGAGGTACAAACTGCCCTTATTCATGACAATGGGAAAACGAATGACTATATTGTTAAAAAAAACATTGTTCTTCAAGTTACAGACTAACAGAGCTACCTCTCTGAGACAGTTAACAATGACCTAGTTAACAATTTTAGCAGATACATATACATTTATTCCAGTCCAAACAGCCTCCCAAAGCTTTCTGTGTGCCAAGAGTATCAACTGTCCCTTATCCAGACACCAAAAACCCCAGCTTGCTCACAACCCCTTCAAAGCAGTTGTGTGTGGTCAAAATATCTGCAGCCCTCTGAAAATTTATCAGAGTCCAATAAATTGACTAAGGTTTAACTTTTACCACTGCGCTGATTCTATAATACCCATTCTCGAAACATCCAGCTTGTCATTATGCTTATAAGGCCTTAATTATAATCAGTGCCTAGTTTAAACAGAAAGTTAAGGAACCCAGATGTTATTCACATGTTTAGTTACTTGAATCTAATGACAGCTCACCACGAGATTTTAAACAACTGTGGACCCTGGAAGAGGTAAAAATGTTTGAGATACAAGAGCAGAACCACAAGCTGAGATCCTGAAGGGCATGCTGGTTAACTGGCTATGCACCAAGGATGTTCTTGTGGGGTTCTGCCACCCTTTCTAATGTGTAATTGAAGCCACTGAAGATGACAGCAAAACTGATGGCACAGCAGCCCAGTCAGCATGCTGATAAGCACCTTGACACCTCCTTCCCAAATGAAATAGACAGTAAGGATGTGATAGTGTAAACAGCGTTAAACTTCATGGTTACATCTCCCACTCCACCCCACCCCAACCGACACACTGCTGCATCTGACGCAGCAGAGGGGGAAGGGGGGGAAAAGCGCGACAGACTGGAGCCAGTTCTCACGGGGAGCCAGCTTTTAAGCCAACTACCCCCGCACACCAGCTGCTGGGGAGCCACCACCACCCCGTGTGTAAACATGCAACTGCTGAATAATTTTTTTTTATAAACACATTTAATAAACACATTTTAACTATTTTCTTGATAGGGATGATGCTGAACCAGAAGTGTCTTTGCTTCCCCAAGCAGAGGATCAAAAGTAGACCTGAGATAAATTTGGTCAAAACTTAATCCAGATAAGGTGAAAGTAACAATGGATGGCTCAGAGGAAGAAACTAGATTGTATTACAAGGATGGGGCCAGTAACAATTGGCAAACACTAAACATTGTTTCCAGTTCTACAGCTGTTACTGGTTCCAACAGTATTTTCAGTCTTACATGAATGAACATAAGAACGGCCATACTGGGTCAAACAAACGGTCCATCTAGCCCAGTATCCTGTCTGCCAACAGTGGCCAATACCAGATGCCCCAGAGGGAGGGATCACAACAGGTAATCCTCACATGATCCCTCCCCTCTCATTCGTTTCCAGACAAACAGAGGCTAGGGACACCATTCCTACCCAGCCTGGCTAATAGCCATTTTTAGACCTAACCTCCATGAATCTATCTAGCTACTTTTTGAACCCTGTTAAAGTACTAGCCTTCACCACATCCTCTGGCAAGGAGTTCTAGAGGTTGACTGTGCGCAGAGTGAAGAAGAGCTTCCTTTTGTTTGTTTTAAACCTGCTGCCTATTAAATTTGGTGACCCCTAGTTCTTATATTATGGGAACAAGTAAATCACCTTTCCTTATTCACTTTTTCCACACCATTCATGATTTTATAGACCTCTATCATAACCTCCCTTAGTCTCCTCTTTTCTACGTTGAAAAGTCCAAGTCTCTTTAATCTCTCTTTATATGGGACCCGTTCCAAACCCCTAATAATTTTTGTTGCCCTTTTCCGAACCTTTTCCAATGCCAATATATCTTTTTGAAGATGAGGCGATCACATCTGTACGCAGCATTCAAGATGTGGGTGAACCATGGTTTTTTATAGAGGTAATAAGATATTTTCTATCTATCCCTTTTTAAATGATTCCTAACATTTGCTTTTTTGACTGCCGCTGCACATTGAGTGGATGTTTTCAGAGGACTATCCACAATGACTACAAGATCTTTCTCTTGGAGTAGTTGTAGCTAAATTGGTCCCCATCATGTTGTATGTATAGTTGGGATTATTTTTTCCAATGTGCATTACTTTACATTTATCAGCATTAAATTTCATTTGCCATTTTGTCTCCCAATCACCTAGTTTGGTGAGATCTTTTTGAAGCTCATCACAATCTGCTTTGGTCTTCACTATCTTGAGCAGTTTGGTATCTGCAAATTTTGCCACCTCGCTGTTTACCCCTTTCTCTAGATCATTTATAAAGATGGGCTGTCAATTGATGTGTGTTAATGCCTGCGATTAACGCAGGGCAGGATTAATGCATTTATTTTTGTAACGCGTTAATGATGCACTGCCCCTTTGAAGCGCCACTTCAGCGGAGCCGGGGTCAGCTGGGGACTCTAGCTGATCCCAGGCTCTCCCAGTGCTGCCCCTTTGAAATACTGCCGCTGTTTTTCAAAGGGGCAGCTGCACTGAACCTGGGTCAGCTAAGGACTCCACCTGATCCTGGGCTCCTGCAGCACTGCCCCTTTGAAATGCCGCTGCAGCGTTTCAAAGGGGCAGCGCACACGATTAATCGCTGACAGCCCTATAAATAAGTTGAATAGGATTGGTCCCAGGACAGAGCCTTGGGAGACCCCACTAGTTACCTCTCTCCACTTGGAAAACGTACCATTTATTCCTACCCTTTGTTTCCTATCTTTCTTACTTTACTTAAGAGCCTTTGGTGAGGGACCCTGTCATAGGCTTTCTGGAAATCTAAGTACACTATATCTACTGGATCCCCCTCAAAGGAGGAATGTGAAGTGCCTATCAAGTAGTCGATGGAAATTCCATCAACTACTTGTCTAGTAAAATAACTGATAGTTAACATCCCTAGGATGTAAATGGTTAACTAGTAAGCCTTTCTTTACTGGTTCTGGTTAACTGGTAGGGGCTGGAGAGCTCCCTAGCAGCCCCAGGCAGGGAGCTGCTCCAGCCCAACAGAGTCCACTGCAAGCAGGGACTGCTCTGGTCAGCCAAAGCAGCCCTCTTCCCTTCCCCCATCACAGGTTACATGCTGACTCTCCAGGAGCAGGGCCAGCCCTGCTCTCGGAGACCTGGTCGCACAGTTTGCAGCAAAACCTCCATGGAAGTGGGGGCCAGCCGGGGCTGCTAGCCCTGGTCCCAGGGAGGCTTTGCTGTGAGCTCTGCAGCATAATAAATAAGCTTTATACTGCAGCGCCTGCAGCACTTGTAACCATTAGGATTTTTAGCAGTTACACAGTACATTTGTAAACAACTTTTTCCATCCTTAATGCAGCCACATACAGTGTATCTGCATGCACTGACTGCTAAGGTTTTTTAATCTTGCATTCTTTACAAGAGAAGATTTATTGCATGTGTACCGTAGGTCATTTGCAGTTTCAACTGTTATATCAAGAACTATTTTTCTTATCATAAACCAAGTATCAGTGAAGGCTTTCTCCATAACAAAGTTTTTCAGCTGGAGATGGAAAGCTGAAATTATTTTAAAACAGTAGGATGTAATTTTTAAATAAGAAAATCATGTTTTCCCCTCTCCTGGTATTTAAGACACCTGAAAAGATTGTTCAACTTTCAGAAATGTTGAACTGTGAGCAGAAACCAAGCTTGAAAAATCTGAGTGATAAAAAAATAAATGGGTTAGAATTAACAGTTATGCAGCCCTAGCTGTAGCTATCACTGACATTCCTATTGTAATAAAGTAACTTATTGTAGAGTTGCAACAAGGTGAATGGTAAGGGGTTACTGTTAATTTGGGAAAAGTTGGCTGAGAGGCCTACCCAAATAAGTCAAGAAGTTTGCCTCAAAGGAAACATCTAACAAAACTCAGATGTGTTAGCCATGTTTTGTCTATTGTTAGCTAGGCCTCAGACCAGGCCTGTGCTACGTGGGCTTATGTTTTAGGCCTTCATTTTACTACACCTGTATTGTTAGAAATTAGAGGTTATACTAGTAATGTATTTACTTCTATCTTATGAATGCTAGCCATGTAAACAGATCACTCCTGTCTATCACTATAACTGTTGATAGAGATCAAAAGGGAATATTAACATTGAGGTGAATCTTAGGTGAGAGAATGTCATTGTCAAGATGTCTCTAACGTTTGTGAGAATTGCTTAATGGATAAATTATCTTATGTTAATTACCATGCTGGGAAACAGAAGATTATATCTAAAGCCTATTTGTATAAAAAGGCTCTTGGATCCTGATCGTATTTGTCTCAGATCTGCTTAAGGTCTCTTGCAGGTGAAGCCTAAACCATAAGGATTGAGATTCCAGACTTAAGATGGTACACCCTCAATATGAATTTTGGACTAATGCTAAAAACTTTTTGTAACTACAAGATCACCATCTCTATTACGTATCTATACCTCAAGTACTGAGTTCGGGTCTATGTGTGTATTGTTCTTTTAATCAATATTCTCTCTCCCTTTTTTAATACATTTTAATTTAGTTAATGAGAATTGGCAACGTGTATTTGGGAAAAGATCTGAAATATGTATTGACCTGGAAGGTAATGTGTCCGACCAGTTGGGACTGGTGGAACTTTGACTTGGGTGTCTGGGTGGTAGCCTGATGCTGGGTACTTTAAGGGAACTGCGTTGTTTGGACTTCTAGTTAACAAATAAGGTAACAGAGAAGCAGTTTTGTGCTGGCTTGGTGTAGATAATACTGGACTAACCACCAGCTTTGGGGAATGGCTGTCCCATTTTTTGCAGTGCACCCTGAGTGACCTCAGCTGGCTCCCATAGGACTACAGTTATCACATACCAATGTAAGGAACTTTTAACAGTATAACAATGTCCATGCCAGGGATTTTACTGGTACAACTATTAGGGGAGAAAAGGGGCAAGGGGAGAGGAGGAGAATCACACCACTTACTGAAATTATACCAGATCCAAGACAAGCGAAAAACGTAAATACATTTTTCCTGTCTTTTCAGCCATTCTCTAGTGTTGAAAAACTGGTTTGTCCGATCTATTGTATACAGCCAAGCCCTAAGATACAACTGGATTTGCTCTGACCCCACAGACAAAGACAATCACCTACAGGATCTTTACAGAGCATTCCTAAAACTGAAATACCCACCTGGAGAAGTGAAAACACAAATTGACAGAGCCAAAAAAGTACAGTAAAACTCCAGTTGTCCGGCATCCAGTGGTCCGGCACTCGTGCTAGTCTGGCACCACCTGGAACCCGGAAGTGCTCCAGGCAGCTGGACAATTGGAGCTGCTCTGCCCGGGGCTTCCCCGAGTCAGCCACTGGTCAGTTTCAGCAGCGGCTGACTTGGGGACGCCTGGGGCAGAGCAGATGGGGTGCTGCCGGGTTGGTCCTGCAGCGCCACCCCATCCACCTCACCCCACCCCAGACCCCTCATAACCCCCTTCTGATAGTTCGGCATATCCGATAATCCGGCACCCCCTGGGTCCTAAAGGTGCCGGATTATCGGAAGTTTACTGTACCCAGACATGAACTACTTCAAGACAGACCCAAAAGAGAAAACAGAACTCCTCTTGTTGTTACCTATAGTCCACAACTCAGACTCCTCCAACGCATTATACACAATCTACAACCCATCTTGGAGAATGATCCCTCACTCTCAGAGGCCTTGGGAGAAAAGCCTACTCTTGCTTACAGACAACCCTCTAACCTGAAACAAATTCTTTCTGGTAACCATGCCACACAGCCACATCATAAGCCTCCAGGAACCCAGCCCTGCAACCAAAAAGATGCCAACTCTGCCCACATATCTATACTGGCAAATTCATCACTGGAGCCAACAACATCAGCCACCAAATCAAAAGGTCATTTGACTGCACATCTAGTAATATGATATATGCCATCAAATGCCAGCAGTGCCCCACTGCTATATACATTGGACAAACTGGACAGTCTCTGCAGGAAAGAATCAATGGACACAAATCAGATATACGCAAAGGAAACATACAGAAACCTATTGGAGTGTACTTCAACCTTCCAAATCACACTTCGAAAGATCTCCAAGTAGCTGTTTTGTCTCAAACCAGTTCTTCCAGCCAGATCCACAGGGAAGCATTGGAATTAGAGTTCATCCACAAATTAAATTCACATGCTAATAGACTCAATTGTGATGAAAGTTGGTTGGGACACTACCAATTTAACAACCACTGAAGGTGCAAACAGCTCTGTGTGTTGTATCCTTCCTGACATGGGAGTCTATCTATTGACTTTGATTTTTATCTGCTTCGGTTTAACTAACCAATCTTCAGCTACTTACTGATGCTCTGTCCCTCACTCCCTCCCTTTTTCTTCTCTCCCCTCCCCTTCCCCTCTCCTATTTATTTCGGGTGTACACATCCCAAACTCAAAACTCCGGTCATCTGAAGAAGTGGGCTGTGCCCACGAAAGCTCATGATACCATCTACATGTTTTGTTAGTCTATAAAGTGCTACCAGATCATTTGTTGTTTTTTTCCTGTAACAGACTAATTCGGCTAACCCCTGAAGCTTCTGGTTTGTCTAAGTGATTGACTGTGCAAGAAATAGGACTGGGCAGACTTTCTAGGCTCTAAAGTTTTACATTGTTTTATTTTTGAGTGCAGGTTTTTTGGTACAATAATTCTACATTTGTAAGTTCAACTTTCATGATAAACAGATTGCACTGAAGTACTTGTATTGTATGAATTGAAAAATACAATTTCTTTTGGGTATTTTCAAAGCATACATTTGTGATGAAAAATGAAATGAACACTTCATATTCTGTGTGGTAATTGAAATCAAAATATTTGAAAAAAATTAAAAACATCCAAAATATTTAATGATTTTTTTATTTATTGTGCAATCAAACCATCTTTTTAATCATTTAGTGGCCCTACTAAAAATTCTGATTCTGGCACACTGCTAACAAGAGGAGATAGTATGGATATGCCTTGAGGAAATATGGAATTAACCCTTGCTAAAACATTATTTGTTCTTATATCCATTTAAGTCATGTCATTCAGACTATATCCTTCAGGCTGGAGATTGCGCATTTGACTTTTTGTCAATACCCTGGTAGGGATGTTAAATATCAGTTAATTGACTAGTCAAGTAACCTCATGAATTCTCATCTGTTATTCGACTATTCTATAGTCCCCAGGCAGCCCGTCTGGGGAGTGGGAGAGGAGGGGGATCTGAGCTCCTGGACCCAGCATGAGCCGGGCTGTCTGCCCACCAACCTACCTCCTAACACTTTAAATGCAGAGCCACAGAGGGACTAGGTCCCAGATCTGTCACAAACCAGGACTGAGACAGGCTGCTGGCCAGCCTGCTAAAAAATTTGCTGGCGGGAATAGGGATGTAACTGTGTAGTCGATTAACCCATTTATATATAGGCTTTTGCTTATTGGCTATGTTATAGACTATACACACTCCCCCACCAGTAAATTCTTTAGCAGGCTGGCCAGCAGCCTGGCTCAGTCCTGGCTTGCAATGGGTCCGGGACCTACCGGGTGTTCCTATAGCAGTGTTCCCTCCAAACTGTGTGGCAGCACAGCTTCACAGATGATTAATCAGCCATGTCCCATCAGAAGCTCATGGCTCTGTGCATGGAGCTGACGGGGTGGGGCTGATTGCACACCTTAGAGGGAACACTGGTCTATTCCATTAACTTATAAGCTTCTGCTTACCGTTAATCGACAACACTGTTACATTCCTAGTGCCTGGCATATTTACATTTTTATTATTAGAGTCCAGAAATCTAGCAAAGTATTTGGATGTATGGAGTTCATCCATTCATCCACAGTTCAGTAACTAGACTCAGCAGGGTGGAATTCCAGACACAGCTTTATAAAAATTATGCCAATTTGTTAAGGTTGGTTCGAACCAAAGATCCAGGGGAATGGATTAGCAGTCTAAACTTCAAATTTAATATATTCAGGTGTTGTCTACACTTAGTTTAAAGCTCAGTCACAGCAGCACTTTAAACTGAAAAGTGAGGGTACACTGGGAGAGAGCTCTCCTAATGCTCTTATGTAAACCACCTCCACAAGGTGAGTAGCTAACAGCCTGGCTCCCAGTGCTGTAACCTGGTTCACACTGGTGCTTTACAGCACTGTAATCTGCTACACTTGGGGAGGGGAGGTGTTTTTTCCTAGAAAAAAAGCCAGAAAATTACAGCACTGTAAAGTGCCAGTGGAGAATTTAGCCTCAGACACTGTGGAACCAGGGCTGAATCCCAGAAGGATCAATTTAACCTTCATTCCGAAGAGGCAGACTACACAATACTGTACATAGTTTACTGTGTTGGGATCTTTCACATAAAATTTCAGATAACAGACAGGAGCTATAATTTCTTGGACATTACACCTCTATGATCATTTTTGTGAAATAGTGGAAAGATTCAGATCTTCTACTCACTACAACCTCACTATTTCATGAGGAGACAGATCCCATCCCTGGCAAGAACTTCAGGATATTGCATTATATTGGGATGTAAGAGTGTAGACATTTAAATGGTAACCAATAAGCACTAGCATTAGCTTATTGCAGGGTTGGGCAAAATCCAGCCAGCCAAGCCACTGGACCTAGCCTACAGACCACCTTGCCAGGACCCTCAGGCATGCAGCTGCTGCAGTTTAAAGCACAGTCCTTGTGGCTCTCTGCTCTGCAGGGAGTGGGAAGCTTCATGTGATCTCCGCACCCCCAGCCCAATCCTCGGCTCTTAACGGCTGGAAACAACCAGCCAATAGGAGCTGAGAGATTGGCCTGGATGATGGGGGTAACACAAGCCTCTTTCTGGTCCTGGAGCTGAAAGCCACATGGAGGGAACAGCCAGCAGTTTCAAGCAGTCTGGAGCTGCATCAAGCAGGGAGTCCGGTGCTGCTGGCCAGAAGACACTTAGGTAAGCGCCTCCCAGTCAAACCCTGCCTCTGACACTCCTGCCTCTCCTGCACCCCAACTCCCTCCCCTAGGTCACCATCCAGCCCCTTGCCCCAGGTCACAACTCTCTCCCAGACCTTGTACCCCTTCCTATACTCCTCCCCCCCAGCCAGAATCCTCTCCTGCACCCAAACACCCTCTCAGGCCCTGCACCCCATTTCCCTGCCTCAGGTCACCACCCAAACCCTCTGCAGTCTGCACCCCCTTTTCCCCTTCTCCCAGGTCACAATTCCATCCCAGACTTTGCACCCCATCCTAGAGCCCCTTCCCCAGGCCAGAATCCTCTCTTGAACCCATACACCCTCACTGACCCTATACCCCAATCTCCTGACCCAAGTCATAACCCCCTCTTTCACCCAAACTCCCTCTCAGACCTCACACTGTCTCCTGCACCCCACTCCCTTAACCTTGTGTACTGTTCTGCACCCAGTGTCCATCCTAGACCCCGCATCTCCTCCACAGAAAAGTGCAGCCCTTGACCACTTTCCAAAAATCTTGGAGTGTCCCTCCACCAAAAATCATTGCCCAAAGAGTTACATGAGTCTCCCCAGGAATGGGGCCAGCAGCTGGGAGCACACTGGCTGCTATCCCCGCTCCCAGAGAACCAGTGCGTAACTGCTAAAAATGTTATCAACTACACAGTTACAACAACCCCCCTTTAAAAAAAAAAAATCCACATTCCTACTTCGTGTATATATATATATATATATATATATATATATATATATATATATATATATATATCAACTACACAGTTACAACAACCCCCCTTTAAAAAAAAAAAATCCACATTCCTACTTGTGTATATATATATATATATATATATATATATATATAGTTGTAATCTAAAAGTTACCCCAATCCCTTCTGAAGACAATTTATTGTCATTTTCAGGGTTTACTCAAGTCTCTAAAAATAACCATAACACAACTATAGAATTAGAGAAACACCAATCTTTAAATTAGCAGTCCCCAGAAGAAGCTAGAGTAACTCTACACACTGACCTGAGTTACAGCTACCTGACTGAGGCTTCTAGGTAGTACAAACAAACTTGTTCTCCAGTGTGTCTACCCATTTTGTGGTTTTAGAGTCAGTCACATTTTTCTCCTTTCACAAATATGGAAGAATTTTTAGAAAGACCCATACAAACAGAAAATGAACTACAGGAAGTGCATCAATGCATAAAGTTGAAGAACTAGAGGAAAATTACTACAGTAAGCTGTTAACTGAAATATCACACTTTCTGAATTTTGAGTAACTGCTTCACTTACGTATATATTAATGAGACCTTTACTACAAGCTGTGTGTTAAATGCAGCTGTTTACAAACAAGAAATTTGAGTAGACACACAAAACTTATGGGCCTTCAACTATCAACTCCTCCACAGTTGATTAAGGTCTCCAAAAGTCCTCATGTTGAAATCAATGGCACAATTCTTAGCCATTTCAGCAGGAGTAGAAATGGACCACAAGCTAGATGAAACCATGAAAAGGGGCATTCATCTCTCTAAATAACTACACATTACTGATCTTTGATCAAAAGGAATGTAATTAATCCTGCAACTTTAAACAAACCACTTGACTGCAGTGTGACTGGCTCCCAATGTTAAGACTGAATGTTTGTTCCAATCATTCCATCAGAACTATTGCAAGCATAGAAGTCTGTTATGGTCTGTCTGAAGGAATAAGGACTAGAAAACATGTTTTAAGATGTTACATGCCAAGACCAGAGAGATATCTTTATGATCCTCTTGACACTAACTAGCTGCTCCATGCATGAAGCATTTGACCACTAGAATGAAGACAACTCAATGGATCACTTTCTTTCAGAAAGTAGTTTTTTTCCAAATGAGAACATATGTCAGTTTCTACAGCGGTTTTTAGGTTTGCTGATCCTTTCTTTAGAAAAGGAGAGAAGCTGATGTTTTGACAGAATTGTAGATTATTTACGTCCTCAAACAGTGCAAAACAGTGCAAACATCATGCATACACCCACACAATTTTGTATATGCAACCATTTAAGCATTTTTTACTCTGCTGAGATAAAGTTAGAACTTAGGTCACCATTTCTCGTTTGCACAGTTCAAGTGTATCACAGACCCTTCTAATAAGGCACCAAATACTGGAACATGAACCAGTAAGTGTACATGTGTACTCAGAGCTAGCTGTAGAAAATTATTACCTGGTTATGTGGGATTGCACTCAGATATTTAATGTTATACAAACAATACAATAAACAGATACAAGTCAGAATGACTTTTATATTTTAACTAAACAGAGAAGTGAAAAGCATTTAAAAACAAGAACCTGTTTGTATATCTGTCTACATCTAAAATTTCAGCTATACATTAAAAACAAAATTGACTGGTCCTTCAGCTATGTGCCAAAAAACACGATATAGGCTCAAAAGTGTCACCATTTTTGCTTATTTTCATTATTAGTATTTTAAGGGAGAAAGGAAATATATTTGCAGGGAGTTACTGTACATACTAAGGATGTGATTGGTTAACAGCTTAACAGTCATGGTTAACCAGCAAGCCCACATCTGCACAGAGCAACCCCCCACCAGTAGGCCTGCTCCCACCCCTGTTTAAGTGATTAACTGGTTAAACATAACATTTAACTGGCTAATTGATTAAACAGGATTTTACATCCCTAACATACATATGAAAGAAGTTTCACATCTCAGTCTCAAACATGGACCTCAAAGCCAGATACTATGGTGGGGGTGGAAGGAAGGGACTGGAGAGTCAGAAGCCTAGGGTTCAATTCCAAGCTCTGTCATAGAATGCCTGTTAATTTATAATGGAGGCACCTCAGATTGGTTTTTATGCATTTTTAGAATGCTTAAAACAATAGGGACTCAATCTCACTTGCAGGCTCAGAGGCACTACTCTAATCCTTTTACTATTAGTCACTATCACACAAGCAAACCCTCCAAAAATGTGAGCACTGATCTCTTTCTTTCAAGTCTCTTCCAGATCTTTTGGCAGGAAGTGGCTTTATAACAGGGTGAGTTATCTCTTCAGTTGCTCTTGATGTCTATTGTTCTTCTTCAAATCATGCTTGGGTATTTATTTACAGGCACATTAAAAAAATGCAACTCCCTTCTGTACTTTAGCTGCCAGTGATAACTGTAGCTAAAATAACACACCCAATTCTGAGGGTGCAGATTCAAGATAAAAAGTTAACAGAAAAGGATCATCTCACTTGATTATTAGAGACACAGAAAAAGGTAAGAGCTCTGACATTTGACTTCTAACATTATACTACTCCAACTCACGTTCCGAGTAAGGATGTTAAACTGCAGTTATCTGGCTAATCGTGTAGTCAATACAATTTGTATCGACTACATGATTAGTCAATAGAGACCTCTCTGGAGAGCCACAGCAGGGGTAGCTCCAGGAGCAGGCTTGAGCCAGGACTAAGTAGTCCCAGCTTGTGCCAGCTCTAGGAGCCACCCGTGCTGCGGCTCTATATTTTAAATGTAGTAAGAGCCCAGCAGCTCTTACTACATTTAAAATACAGAGGCACAGCATCCCAGACCTGTGCGAGCCGGAACGGCTCAGTCATGGCTCACGCTGAGTCTAGCAGCCCCTGTTCGCGGCAGCAAGCCCTGACCTGATGCTGGTGCTCCTGCACCAGCCCCCTGTTAACAGCAGCCAGGGCTGGCCACTGCCAAGGGCTGCTGCAGAAGCATTCCCTGCATACGGCCAGCACGGGCCACCGCAAATAGGGCCTGCTTGGTGGCAGCAGCCCCTGTCCCACAGGGGGGCCCAGCTCCCCACTAGAACTCCCGCGGACAGGGGCTGCTGCCAGAGCAGCCTCCCCATCCCCCCTCCTGCTGCTCCTGATAGAGGTAGTGGGGGAAGGGAGAGGGCAGACAGCACTGAGACACAGTGCTGGAGGGAACTGGCTTTTAAGCCAGCTCCCCCCAGCACCAGCTCTCTCTCCTCCCCGCTGCTCCTCAGAGGCAGCAAGGGGGGGAAGGAAGTAGTCAATACTCCTGTTGACTACCTTATGCTTATTGGGTAATCAATTACTCGCCAACATCCCTAATTCTGAGCCACTGGGTATATCCACACTCCAGCCATCACAGACATGCCACTATAGCCTGCTTCCCCAGGCAACAAAGGATTTTCCCCATGGATGTAGTTAATCCTCTTCTGCAAGAGGCAGTGGTTAGGTCAAGTGGAAAAAAAAAAAAAAAGGTCTTCCTTCAACCTAGCTGCATCTACACCATGGGTTATATCAGCATCAACTTAACTACAACACTCAGATCATGAAATTTTTCATAGACCTGAATGATTTATCTAGGTCAATCTATTTTCTTAAGCATGGACCAGGCCTTAAGCTAAGCTATTCATTAATAAATGAGCTACAAAAAACCTGTATTCATGGGAGAAAATCACAAGCTTTGTTAAATACACACTGCTAAACATTTATATGCTTACAACAGACAAATTAGGATGTCTTATTTAACCTTGTTTGAAAACACACTCTCCAAGATTAAAATGCGCACTCAGTGAACCAATAGCCAAACCAGTATATCAAAAATAGGAGCAAGTAGGAGTTAAGCAGACTCTTATCAGTTTTTTAAACAGCAATAATGAAACCATTTTTACTGACACCCCAGAGAGGTGTTTTGCCCTCTTTCCCTGGTTACATTAAAATAATAATATTTGTCCAACCACTTCAAAAAGCTTAACACAACTTAACTTAGGGGGTCAGAACAAGAAAGGCAGCTAGAGGCCACAACACCACAGAATCCTTCAAAAGAGAAACTGCTTGTATGTTGCCACCTATGAAGCCCAAGGAATCTGCCCAGCTCCCTCTCAGCAACCCAGGAGTTCCCTTTTCCTTCCTCAACACCACAGATACCACTCTCCCGCATACCGGCCTCACCAGCATTTGCCTAACTTGTTAATAACATCTTGGGGAATGCCTACCTCTAGCATCCACTGGTTAGCTTTACCGCCCCCTCAGCACAGCTACCACCCCACAGCCCTTTCTCCACCCCAGCAACCAGCCTCCATTGCCCCCACCCTTCCCCTACTAACTGCCCCTATCACTCCCCCAGCCCAGCAACCAGACCCCACCGCTCCGCCCCAGAGACCAAACCCCATCGTCCCCACCCCAGAGACCAGCCCTGTCCCTCCCCGCGCCCATGCCCGCCCCATCTCTGCTCCTATTGCTCCCCCACGCCGGCAGCCAGACCCACCGCTCCCGCCCCAGAGACCAAACCCCATCGCTTCCCCCGCGCCCATGCCCGCCCCCCATCTCTGCCTCCCCACCGCTAGCAACCGGACCGCACCCCAGTGACCATCCCCGTCCCTGCCCCCCCCGGCCTGGCTACCTGCTGCGAGGGCAGCTCCACATGCAGGGCCCGGCTGCTGGAGCCCGGGGGCAGCGCAGCGGGGCCGGCGGCCGAGCTCATCCTCACGGGAGGGCGGCGGCGGCGGCCCGGGAGCGCATGAGGCGCCTGCGCATCGACCCCGTGGCCCCGTCCCCGCCGCCGGACACGGAGGGGTTAATGGCGGCGGCGGCAGCAGCACCCAGCCGGGACGGCTCGCTAAGGAGCCATATTACCGCAGTGCTGGGAGAGGGACCCGACCGCTGATTGGCCCATGCATATCAGAGGTGGGACGCCGAGCTGCGTGACGGCACAACTATTGGTGGAGGCCAGAGTCAATCAGCGTTGCTTTCAGACCTTCCCGCTCTCGTCATACGCGGAAAGGGGTGGACCTTCAACAGCCTCCTGATTGGCTGCGATACTTCCGGGGGGCGGGACAATCGCAGAAAACAGTGATGCTGATTGGACAGCATAATTGTAATGCATAGACAGCTGTGCTCGCGTCACGTGGGGAGGTGTTTTTGTCACGTGAGAAGAGAAAAACATTTTTCAGGCTAACTTTGAAGGCGGGAGCAAGTCACCATGGCAACAGAGGAGCGAGGCCTGGTCCTGCTTAGGACAGTCCTGAGGGTGAATGGCCAGGAGCCTTTCCCAGGGCCCACCCGGGCAAGGCAGCACCCCCCCCCCAGCATGCAGTGCACACTCTCCCCATCACCTGCTCCCAGCCTGCAGCGCAGGTGCCCTGGCCCCCAACACACTGTTGCTGCTGTAGCATTCTGGAACCCCTGTATTCACCACTGTCATGTGCTGTGTTTTGTACAAAGTATGCCTTGTGAGGGCTCATATAAAAGCCTTGATCTGTTGAACATGACTACCCCCTTGCGTCCTACATCCCACTGTATGTAAAGTTATGAAATGTTGCAATAGGAGTTACTGAAGTTTGTGCCAACTCTGACTAAAGCTGTTCTGGGAGACTCCCCCCCCAACATGATGTACATGACGTAATGTTGTTTTCTTCAAAATTCCTTTTAAAATCTCCAGGATTTACTTTCCATTGTCACCGGAAGGTTGATGCTGATTCCGAGAAACTCCAGGCCCATTCTGGAGAGTTGGCAGACCTAGTTGACAGGTTAGGAGATGCCCACAGCCAACCTTTCAGTTGCAACTAAGGACAACATAGGCAACAGAGACTGCCTGTCCCATATCAGAGGGGTAGCCGTGTTAGTCTGAATCTGCAAAAGCGGCGAGGAGTCCTGTGGAACCTTATAGACTAACCAAAGTGTTGGAGCATAAGCTTTCGTGGGCAAAGACCCACTTTGTCAGATGCATGTAGTGGAAATTTCAGAGGCAGGTATAATATGCAGGCCAGAATCAGGCTAGAGATGACAAGGTGGATCCAATCAGGGAGGATGAGGCCCACTTCTAGTAGCTGATCTGGAGGTGTGAATACCAAGAGAGGAGAAGCTGCTTTTGTAGTTAGCTAGCCTGTCACAGTCTTTGTTTAATCCTGAGCTGATTGTGTCAAACTTGAAGATGAACTGTAGCTCAGCAGTTTCTCTTTGAAGTCTGGTCTTGAAGTTTTTTTGCTGCAGGATGGCTACCTTTAGATCTGCAATTGTGTGTCCAGGGTGATTGAAGTGTTCCCCTACAGGTTTTTGTATATTGCCATTCCTAATATCTGATTTGTGTCCATTTATTCTTTTATGTAGGGACTGTCCAGTTTGGCCGATGTATATAGCAGAGGGGCATTGTTGGCACATGATGGCATATACATGTGCCAACAATGTTTCCTCTACAGAGGAAAAAGGACCGTAAGCTGTCTAAAATCATACCTGCCACATGGGGCCACAACAGTGGTACCCCTAATTCACCCAGCAATATCATCAATCTATCCAACTACACACTCAGCCCGGCAGAAGAGTCTGTTCTATCTCGGGGACTCTCTTTTTGCCCCACCACCCCCACTAACATGATACAGTTCTGCAGTGATCTGGAAGCATACTTTCGCCATCTCCGTCTCAAGGAATACTTCCAGCACAACACTGAACAGTGCACTGACACACAGATACCTTCCCACCAACAGCACAAGAAGAAGAACTCCACATGGACTCCTCCTGAGGGTTGAAATGACAGTCTGGATCTCTACATAGAATGCTTCTGCCGACGTGCACAGGCAGAAATTGTGGAAAAACAGCATTGCTTGCCTTGTAACCTCAGTCGTGCAGAACGCAATGCCATCCACAGCCTCCGGAACAACTCTGACATTATAATCAAAGAGGCTGATAAAGGAGGTGCTGTTGTCATCATGAACAGGCCTGACTACAAAAAGGAGGCTGCCAGACAACTCTCCAATACCAATTCTACATGCCACTTTCCTCAGATCCCACTAAGGAATAAACTAAGAAACTGCACCATCTGCTCAGGACTCTCCCCACACAAGCACAGGAACAAATCAACACACCCTTCTATTACCCAAGATCCACAAACCTGGAAATCCCGGACGCCCCATCATCTCGGGCATTGGCACTCTCACTGAAGGACTGTCTGGATATGTGAACTCTCTACTCAGACCCTACGCCACCAGCACTCCCAGTTACCTCTGTGACACTACTGATTTCCTGAGAAAACTACAATGCATTGGTGATCTTCCAGAAAACACCATCCTAGCCACCATGGATGTAGAGCCTCTCCACACAAACATCCCACAGATGGAATACAAGCTGTCAGCAACAGTATCCCTGATGATGCCACAGCACAACTGGTGGCTGAGCTCTGTGACTTTATCCTCACACACAACTATTTCAGATTTGGTGACAATATATACCTCCAGACCAGTGGCACTGCTATGGCCCCACAATATGCCAACATTTTTATGGCTGACCTGGAACAACGCTTTCTCAGCTCTCGTCCACTTACGCCGCTTCTCTACCTACGCTACATCGATGACATCTTCATCATCTGCACCCATGGGAAGGAGACTCTGGAAGAATTTCACTACGATTTCAACAGCCTCCACCCCACCATCAACCTCAGCATGGACCAGTCTACACGGTAGGTCCATTTCCTGGACACCACAGTGCAAATAAGTGACGGTCATATAAACACCACCCTATACCGAAAGCCTACCGACCTCTATGCTTACCTGCATGCCTCCAGCTTCCATCCTGGACACACCACACGATCCATTGTTTACAGCCAAGCACTGAGGTACAACCGCATATGCTCCAACCCCTCAGACAGAGACCTACACCTACAAGATCTTCAACAAGCATTCTGTAAACTACGATACTCACATGAGGAAGTGAGGAGACAGATTAACAGAGCCAGATGTGTACCCAGAAGCCTCCTGCTACGGGACAAGCCCAAGAAAGAAACCAACAGAACACCACTGGCCATCACCTACAGTCCTGAGCTAAAACCTCTCCAACACATCATTAGTAATCTACAACCCATCCTGGAAAAAACCAGGAAAAAGCTCCAGCCTGTGATTCACAGATTGTAAAGCCAGAAGTGCTCATTGTGATCATCTAGGATATGTCTAGACTACGACGTTTTTGCAGAAAAAGGTATGCAAAATGCACTCCGCTTTTTTTTTTTTTTTTTTTTTTGGAAGAGGCTTTTCTGAAATTTGGCCCATATACACTGGACCAAATTTCGGAAAGACTCCCTCTTTCAGAAGATCCCTTCTTCCTCATGGAACAAGGAAGACAGGGTTTCCAAAAGAGCGCGTCTGGTCTTCTGCAAAAAAAAGCGGAAGAGCAAATGCATTCCCTGGATACGGCAAAGTTTTTTTGGGATACATCTGGTATCCCAAAAAAAACCCGCAGTCTAGATGTACCCCTAGAAATTGAGCTCCCTATGTCTACCACTATAAGGCATGTTTTCTAATTCCTTAATTATTGTCATAGCTCTTGTCTGCACCCTTTCCAGTATATCAATATCCTTTTTAACTTATAAGGCATCAGAACTGGACACAATATTCCAGCAATGGTCACACCAGTGATAAATACTGAGATAAAATAACCTCTCTATTCCCTTATTTATACAGGTTCACCATGACTCCCAAATCTTTTTCAGAGTCACTGTTTTCCAAAATGGAGTTCCCCATCCTGTAAGTATTTCCTAACTTCTTTATTCCCAGATGTAATTGTAGCTTGATGTGTCCCTGCCTGTAAGTATGCGGTTGAAAGTGTGAGAGGGAGCCAAGGCTGTTATATTAGGGGCTCAGTGCATCCCAGAGGAACATGTCACGTATACATTTATTGTATTAAAGCACATATTATTTGCCTGTGTCCAGTTTATCAAAAGATCTAGATTGCTCTGGATCAGCGACCTGTCCTCTTCATTGTTTACCACTTCTCCAATGTTTGTGTCATCTGCAAACTTTATCAGTGACAATTTTATATTTTCTTCAAGGTCATTTATAAAAAATTTAAATAGTATAGGGCAAACAACCAATCCCTCAACATTCCCTGTAATTTTTTTAATCCATGTATGGAATGAATTTTGTTATGTGCACCAATATCAAGATAATGTGCAGATGTGCCCCACTGGTAGAAACAAAAAACCTAAGTATAATACATATATTTTTAAAAGTTTACCATAGGAGTAATTACTCTAGCCAGGTACTGATTAGGCATTTTAGAACTCACTACTCAAAGAATTACATTTAAGCATAAGTGAGTAATAAAATTATAAAATGCATAAACCAGTCAAAAAACAAAAATAATCACACTTTGAAAGAATAAAATTACAGAGATTATATTTCCACTGCAGGAAGTACAAAGAAGTAACAACAATAACACAAGTATGTGTTGGGAGGTGAATGCAAAAGAGACTGTGTGAGAGAGAGAGAGAGGCTGCGTGTGTATGTGTGTGTGTAGAGAGAGAGAGAGAGAAAGACTGTGTGTATGTACACATTTGAGCAAGAGAGACAAAGATAGTATGAGTGTAAGACCAAGACAGCGTGCATATATGATCACTGCTAGCAAAATATATGACTGACTGTGAACTGTATCTTTAAGCACAACAGCACCCACCAAAAGAGTCATTCAGACCACAGCAGCTCTGTTCTGCTCCTGAGCCCTGAGCGCCTGACCTGACATCAGTGTCCTTCCTCCCTTCTGCCCCTTGCTCTGCAGAGCAAGCATGAGGGTCCTAGGAACTGCTCTAATGCAGAGGGCAGAAGCAATATTATATTATAATATGGATATTAGGAAAAACTGTTTTACTAGGAGGGTGGTAAAGCACTGGAATGGGTTACCTAGGGAGGCGGTGGAATCTCCATCCCTAGAGGTTTTTAAGATACAGCTTGACAAAGCATTTGTTGCGATGAGTAGTTGGGATTGGTCCTGCTTTTATCAGGGGTTGGACTCGATGACCTCCTGAGGTGTCTTCCAACCCTATGATTCCGCAGATTTCTCCTTGAGTCCCTTGTCTTCCACTGTCAGTTTTCTACAATTCTTCATTTCTTATTTATAGCCATTACTGTCAGCTTCCCCTTTCTTTCTTTTGTTGTATATTATATTTTTATTTTTACAGCTTCTTTCACTTCCCCTCAAAACCAGGTTGTTTTTTTTTTAAAACCAGGACTTCCTTCTTCTTCAAATATGGGATTGTGGCATTTTGGACATCTAGTAAAGGGTTCATAAATGGTTCCCAATTATCATTCATATAAGTTTATCTTGCTTGCACATTATAATTCTGATCAAGACTTGAAACTAGCATTAACTTTTATTTCTGTCATCAGCCTTTCTTTATCTGTTAGGACGAGGTCTAATGTAGAATTCCCCTGTGTTGGCTGAAACACTTTTTGAGTTCAGAAATTGTGATCTGTAATGTTTTGAAATTCCAACCATATTTTAGTATGGACAGCATGAAATCCCTAGTATGTCCCTGGCATTACAGTTCCCTATTTTTTCCTACCCATTATAGATAGGTGTGTTAGGAGGCAGTCATCCTGTTCCTTGTGTAATTTGGGGGTCTGTAGCAAACACTAAGTAGTACCCTCATGTGGTACACGCAGTTTCAGGCTGAATGCTTGGGGCCGGATGAAGTTAGAGATGGGCTGAAAATTGGGTTCATAATGAGAAGCTAGTCCCTCTCAATAATAACGTATTCCACAAAAGCAATATAAAAGCTGTCATGGCATAGTCACAGAAGATTTGATTAAAATTCTGAAAAAGCATCAACATTACTAATCCTGGAGCAAATCATGTTTGCACATAAATCTATGGGTGTTTTGCTACTGACAGGAAGAGAAGGATTGTGTGCCCCTGACCTTTATACTTTGTCTTTGTATAACAAAGCTCTTACTTCAATGTTTGTGTGACTTTGAGTGTTGCATCAGTTAAAAGTTCAAGACTAGTATACTATAGGCTGTACATTACATAAAGCCATGCTGGCATGATGTAATGGTGGTGCAGTCTGCTTCTATTTTTTGTCATTTAATGAAACAAATGTTTTCATTGTATGTCAAGATAAGAGAATCTCAAAATACTCTTGAATTATTGGCATAGTTTGGAAAGGTTCAGCTACAAGATGTTTTCTTATACCAGCTAACACTGTGGTTCTCAACTGGTGGTCCATGGACCACTGGTGGTCCATGGTGACTTTTTCGGTGGTCCACAGGAACATTGTCCAAAGTCACATGGCGTGAGCAGGCGCCACCGTTAGGCTGTTTTACGCCGTGTTCACAAGCACGCGGCGTGTCATCCATAGCGTCACCTAGGACGCAACAGCATTGTGTTGCCAATAACTTCCGTCTGAGGCTCTCAGCGTCAGTGTAGCTGCTGCCGTCGTGCTGCGCGGTTTTTGTGTCGTTCGTCCTGTGCTACATGTGCTGTTTTACAGGTGTGGTGTAGTTTGTTTATAATGGCAATGACAGGAAGAAATGTCAAGCGCAAGTATTTGGAGGACTACACCAAATTCGGCTTCACTTGTCAAAAAAAAGAAGGCGTGGATTTGCCACAATGTGTTATTTGTTTCAAAGTCTTGGGGAATGACAAAATGAAGCCGGCTAAACTGAAACTCCATCTCAAAAAGTGTCACCCCAACTTGTTGCAAAAGGATGAAGATTATTTTGAGCGGCAGTTATCAGGTCTGAAATAGCAGCGCCTCGACTCAACAAGTGCATTCTACAATAAGACAAGCAATGCAGTGCGCGCTTCCTACATTGTTGCATACAAAGTTGCACAGGCCAAGAAGCCTCATACCATTGTAGAGCAACTTGTGCTCCCCTGTGCAAAAGAGATGGTGCAGCTTGTTCTTGGTGAGGAAGCAGCAAGGAAGCTGAATGATATATCTGTCTCTAACGACACAGTATCGAGACGGATAAATGAGATATCACAGAACATCAGTGAACAAGTTGTGGATGAAATAAAGAAGTCTCCATTGTTTGCCATAAAATTGGATGAATCGACCGACATCGCATTGTGCTCTCAGCTATTGGTGTTCGCACGATACATGGTTGAGGGAGACTTCAAAGACGAGTTTCTTTTTTGTAAGACTCTTGATACCACCACAAAGGCTCAGGATGTGATGGAAATTGTTAACAATTTCTTTGAAGTACATGGTCTAGATTGGGTAAATCTTGTGAGTGTCACCGCTGATGGTGCACCTGCCATGCTGGGCTCAAGATCGGGCTTCCAACGCTGGTGAAACAGCATGCTCCAATGGTAACCGGAGTTCATTGCTTCGTTCATAGGGAAGCTTTGGTGTCAAAAACATTGCCTGATCAACTGAACGCCATTTTCAAAGGGTTGGTGAAAGTGGTGAATCACATCAAATCATCGGCTCTGAACACCAGGCTGTTCAAAAGATTTTGCCTGGACATGGGTTCTGACTTTGATGTGTAGCTGTTCTACACTTCTGTACAGTGGTTGTCAGCAGGGAACGTACTCAACAGAGTTTTTCAATTGAGAGAGGAGTTGGATTTATTTCTCCAAGCTCAAGGGAAAGAGGAATTCCTAAAATGTGCTGACACAGTCAAATTTAGAACTTGCGTATCTTGTCGATATTTTTGGAATCTTGAACAAACTGAATCTTCAGCTGCAAGAGAAAGGTGCAAATCTGTTCTCTCACCAAAGCTTTTCTCAAGGCTTTTCTTGACAAATTGGAACTCTGGATCGTAAGAGTCAAAGGCAATAATTTGGTTCAATTTCCATATGTGGATGCCATGCTCGGGGAAAAGGAAGCCATTCAGACACAAATTCTCGATCATTTACGGAAGCTATGAGACAAATTCCAACGATACTTTCCGGAGGTGGACAGGACAAGGGATGGATTATCTTTCATCAGGAATTCATTTACAACAGATGTTAATAGTGTTCCAGAGGATCTGCAGGAGGAATTCTTGGATCTGAAAAATGATTTTGCGGCTCGAGACATGTACCAGCAGTCTACCATAGAGAAATTTTGGGCCAGCGTGACCAGGAGTTACCCAAATCTGTCAGCACACACAGTCAGATTTCTTTTTCTTTTGCCATTTGCATCAACTTATATGTGTGAGACTGGATTTTCGTGTTTGTTGCACGTTAAGTCCAAACAGAGGAATCAGCTTGCAGTGGAAAGCGATATTCGTTGTGCATTATCAAGTACCACTCCAAACATTGAAAAGCTTGTCAGTGAGAAGAGAATCCAAAAATCTGTTAGTAAGAAATAAATTTCAAACCAAAATGTTCGTTGTCTGCTCTTTTTTATCATGTCTCAAAAAGGAGGTGGTCCATGAAAATTTTTTGATTGGCCTGGTGGTCCGTGGACTGAAACGAGTTGAGAACCACTGAGCTAACACAATATATGTATGGAGAAGTTTAGCTATGGCCACACAGAGACTGGAAGACATATTCAAGAATTTAACCTTTAAAAAGTAACATTGTTCCTTTGAAAGAAAATTAAGACATAGCCAACAACAAATCCCATGTCCACATAAAAAAGAAAATGGACCAGAACCCCAGCTAAAGTAAATCAACATTACTCCACTAAAGTTTAAGGAGTTTTGCAATTTACATCAGTTGAAGAGCTATACAATTCATAGCTCAGATTAGAATGTTGCCCTTTTAAACTCATTGTGACAAGGAATTTATTGCTAAAGACTCCAAATCAGTCAGTACATATGATACTGAATGTGTTGTAATACCTAGGTCTTACCAGGTGAACTAAGTATGGGATTTCATTGCTTTTAACCATTTAAGTGTGAACTCTAGGTAGTTTAATATGGATTTGTCAATTGTGTGTGGCTTGTAAATAATAGCATATTCTGAAAATATTTTGTAGAATTTATAAACTTCTTTGGTCAGGGACTATGGCTTCCCTTATGTCTTATATAGTTCCAGCTACTCTGAAGGCACTTAAATTATTAATAAAAAGGTAACACTGCTGAAAATCTCAGTTGTGCATTGAGCATTACATCAAATCCTTTGTTACTGGCTAAAGACATAGTTATACATTTAAATTTTATACTAATAGTGTTGTGTATTTGTGCATATTTTATTGTGGAGTTACCTAAATTTAAAAAGGAGACAGTACCAATAGAAGGAATAGTCCTTGATCTGTTTTTATCATGAAGGGACTCTTTCGGTGAGATGTCTGTATCTGCAGCAACTATGCAGTTATCCATACTCCTAACTTTAACAACAAATTCTCAGTCTTGCTTTCATGTAAATCCAATATATTACAACAGCAAAAAATGTTTTTAGAATAATCACCCTACTTTTAGGCGGGGAATGTAAATGCTTAACAAGCTTATGAGTCTTGTGTTCTTGTAAGATCTAAGCTCACAAAATCCCTGTGATAAGAGGGCAATTCATTTCAATGCTAAGGCTGGCCAGAAACCATTTCGTCCAGTCACTTTTTGGAAAGTAAGGCCAGGAAAGAATTTGAATGATTATTAAGATAATTTTAGGAAACATTTTTAACTGAATAGAACAAACCATTCCATAGAAAAAATATATTTCACATCTCAAAAAATTGTGAAGGAAATTGAATGGGGGATCACTAAGAAGTAGGCATGCATTCCTAGAAGTGGTTCTGGGGATTTATTATGTGTTGTCTTTCTTCTGAATCATTATTGTATCAATGCTCTTTTGGTTAGGTGACACTGAATCAAAAGCAACGCAGTTAGGGGACACTCTATGGCAATGTTTCCCAATTTTATTTGGCTACGGAATCCTTTTAAACTCAAAAGAATTTTGCAGAACCCCTAATAACAGTCTTATATATGGAGCTAAAAAAGTAAACCACAAATAAGTAAGGATAATAATAAACAAATGCTAAACAAGGTCATGATATGTAGATTAATCTATCATAGTCAATTTATATTTGTCACGGTTAAATTTTTAAATACAAGAAATCACACGACTATATTGAAGTAAAGTATTTGTGAGAGCACTGCCTGTGCACTCCCATACAAGCAACTGGTTTGACAGCTGAAGCTTTAACTTTGTCCAATGTGGCGCTAGTATATTCATATTCAGTCACCCATGAGATCCACGCTCCCTGAGAGTGAGTACAGGGATTTACGGTGGTACTGTATATAACAGGCGATCACACCACTGACTGACTGCGTGCACAGCACTGAGTAGTGATATCATTGTCCCTACTCCCTAGCTAAACTGGCGTTACACAGGAACACTTATCATGGCAAACAAGTGAAAATTGTTTTCAGTAAAAATCATAAATGCTTAAATATTAGTTATTATTTTTAAAAATCATGAAATGTTATTGTAATGGAATTTTCTTGCTGAACCCTTCTTTTCACTTCGCAGAACCCCAGGGTTGCACGGAACACCATTTGGGAAACACTGCTCTGTGGTATGGGTTACTGTCTTTTGGATAAAATGTAAAACAGGAGCTCTGACTACTGATTGTATCAAGATTCCATGGCATTTTTGGCAAGATTAGATGTGTGAATGACATTCAGTGCTTTTGTCAAATTCCAGATCATGCAATTGAATTCTATCTATGTTTAATTCCCACCCTAGCCATTTGTGCATGCAGTTCCCTCAAATGTACTTGCAGTTACTGCAATTGCATGCACAATTTAGGCAAATAAACACACATTTGCTCATGTAAAAGTATACACTCTGAAAATCTGGCTCTGTGTATTCAGCTGGCTATCTGGAAAATCCTAAATTTCTATGGGGTATTGTACTGGTAATTTATTGGGATGTTTTCCAAATCCTTTTCACACATTCTATCTTCAAAATAATTTTTAATCTTATCATTTTCTTATAATAGTATAAATTCCCAAAGTAAAAATATCTTCTTTGGTTAAGACTTATTTGATTTGTTGTTCTGGAATAACAGACCCATATCCTGAAAGGCCTGCTTTTTATAGGTGCTGATCATCCATGATTCCAATTCATAGCCAGGGATGGTTCCTCTGATAATCCATCCCAAACTCTTCTTTTTATCTATGGCATAAGCAACATTGCCATCTTTTTTTAGTTGATCACAAGATTATTTTACCAACTAACAATTTTTAAGTAGCTATCATGATTTTTGGGTCCTGACTTATGAATTATGAATGCTGGAGGTTGGCAATACTGAATAAATAAGTCAGTACAGGCAAAGGCTTGACGTCTGACTTGTATGGACCACTTTGAGGAGTGAAAGAATAGTTCAGTCTCTACTCCCAATCAGCCCCTGGTTTCTGTGATGTAACTGCCAACCAAGATGACAATTGTGGTAGTCTTATTTATGTGTGGTGTCAACCTTTGTCCACTAGGAACTAGACAGAGACCACCAACTCATATTACATAAGCGGCTAAATAGCTATGAGCTACTATAATTTTCAGTCACTGACTTGAAGATGAAAATAGACCATTTTTAGATTTGGATACAATCTGGAACCAAAACCATAGGGGCTGGTTCAGACCCTGGAAAGCGAGTCCCAAGGTCTTTGGAAATCCAAAACATTTCAGATTTGAGATTCTGTTTCTATATTTCATTTTTCGATTAACAGCTGTGGCTTCATGAAAACATTTGGCTATTGACATTAACGTCCTGAAAGGAAATGCCCCATTAGTCTTTGTTTATGCTCTCAGCCTGACTTTCAGTTCTTGCAGCTTCCAGTGCAATGACCTGGAATAGGAACATTCAGAAAAGCATCAGTCTGGGTTTTAGAAGCACTGGTGCAGGGAGAATTTTATGAGACCTGATAAGATCACAGCACATGGTTCCTGGTTTGATTTTAAAATATTGTCACAAATCTCAGACCCTCAAAGACTCCACAGTTGTCACTAATCTGCACATCGTACACACTTACAACTTCACAGTGAGACTAGAAAGGTAGGTCAGAGATCATACTGCTCCAGAAACATAGGTTTCTGTCACTGAACTAAAAGAGGAGTCTGATTTAGATCTGCATCTGCTAATAGTTACCTTACCAGTTCAGCAATGAGAACAGGTGCTACAGAAAATGCTAAGGTGGATTAATGGGTAGCATTATAGCTGCACAGAGTTGAATCGTTCCAATTCCAACCAGTAGAGGGCAGTGGTACACATGCACACCAGCCATCACATTACAATAGATAAAATAACTAGAAGACTTATTCCGTGTTGCCTGGGTCCTTCAGGGCAGGAGGTTGGCGGTGTTGGGGGTGCAGGAGTCAGGACAGGGCATTAAGGGGGCAGGGGGATCAGGGCAGGAGGCATGGGGCATGGGAGGATGCAGGAATCAGGGTAAACGGTGAGGAGGGGCTTCTCTCTGGGGGTGACCCACGGCTGCAGGGACTGTGCACCCCGCCTCCTGGCTTGTCCCAGGGGCCCAGCAGGGCTCGCTCCCTCCTCCTGGCCCCTCCCGGGGGGGGCTCTCTCCCTCCTCCCCAACCCCTCCTAGAGCACGGTGAGGGGGGAAAGGGGGCAGGCAAGGAGTGTCTCACAGGCAGGGAGGGCACTCACCTGGTTTAGTGGCAGGCAAAATGTCAGAGCCCAGCCCTGCTGGCCACTCTGTTGGTGGAGAGGTTGCTCAAGAATATCTTTGTTTTTAAGCTCTTTGGTGTAGGGACCATATATTTGTTACATGCACACCTGTTGTCTAGCACAATGAGCAGGGTTCCTTGGTGGGATTCTCCAAACATTGCTGCAATCCAAATAAGAAAACTAAGTGACAAGCCACAGAACAAGTCTTGAATCTACACAAAACATATTGCTTTTTAAAACAAGTTGAATGTATGAAACCACTGCTGTGTTAATTGGCGTAACTCGAGAAATTGGTTTGTAGAACACATGAACCTCTTTAATCCGGCAACCCTGGGAAACAGGGTTTGCCAGATTAAAGATTTTGCTGGGCTAGGGAGGGACTGAGGGGGATGGAGTAGGGCGCTTTACCTGGCACTCTGCGTCTCCTGCCACTCACGCCGCTATGCGAGCAGCAGGGAAAAGCCTCCGGCAGAGCGCATCACTGCACTGCCGTTCCTCCAGTGGCCGGGAGAAGGGAGCAGCATTGTGCAGAGCCGCTTTCACCTCCACTTGCCAGGGTCCATACCACAGGTGTTCCTGAATTGGGGACAGCTGAAGTATGGAGGTTCCAGTGTATAAAGTCATAATATTGTGACACACAGCCTTATCCAAAACCCACTGAAGTCAACAGAAAGACACCCTTGTGGCTTCAGATCAGACCCACAGGGAGGTGAGGCTGTGTTAAAAATGTCATATTATGATGCAGTGTGCCGAGGTTATGTGAAATCATTAATACATTGATAAACTAGCACAAGTTGCCCAACACTGGCCATGCTCCATCCTCTTTGAAACCCCCTTTCAGGTAGTTGATGGCTATCAATTCCCCCATCGTTCTTCTCTTCTGCAGACTAAATAAGACCAGTCCCATCAGCCTCTCCTTATAAGTTATGTGCTTCAGGCCCCTAATCATTTTTGTTGCCCTCCACTGAACTCTCACCAATTTGTCCACTTTCTTTCTCTACGGGTGGCCCAAAACTGGATGCAATACTCCAGATGTGGCCTCACAAGTGCACCACCCATAGAGATACATGCTGCTGGCTGTGGGCACTCTGCTGATCAGTTGGGTGGCATTTGAATGTCTCCTGGATGGCTGCCCAAACACACAGGGAACATGGGTGGAATCCATCCCATTATTCAAATCATTAATGAAGATGCTGAATAAAACTGGCCCCAAGATTAACCTCTGGGGCACTTCACTTGATACTGGCTTCCAATTAGACATTGAGATGTAGATCCCTACTCATTGAGCTCCACAATCTAGCCAGCTTTCTACCCACCTTACAGTCCATTCATCCAAGCCAAACTTTTTTTAATGCTGGAAAGAATACTGTGGGAGCTTTGCTAAAAACTAGGTATATCATGTTCACCACTTTCCCCATATCCACAGAGCCAATTATCTCATTGTAGCAAGCAGTTAGGTTGGTCAGGCATGATTTGCCCTAGGTGAATCTATGCTTACTGTTTCTGATCACCTTCCTCTCCTCCAAGTGTTTCCAAATGGATTCCTTGAGGATCTGCTCCCTGACTTTTCCAGAGACTGAGGTGAGGCTGACTGGTCTGTAGTCCCTCCCCTGGATTCTCCTTCTTCCCCTTTTTAAAGATGGGCACTGCATTTGTCTTCTCCCAGTGATCCAGGACCTCTTCCGATTGCCATGAGTTTTCAAAGATAATGTCCAATGGCTCTGCAATCACATCAGCCAACACGCTCCGCACCTTTGGATGCGCCCTCAGATCTGGTCCCATGGACTTGTGCACATTCAGCTTCTAAACAGTTCTTAACCTGTTCTTTCACCACAGATGGCTGCCTACCTCCACCCCGTACTGTCCTGTCCAGTGCAGTAGTCTGGGAGCTGATCGTGTCTGTGACAATGGAGGCAAAAAAAGCATTGAGTGCTTCAGCTTTTTCCACATTGTCTGTCACTAGTTTGCCTTCCCCAGTCAGTAAGGATTCCACTCTTTCTCTGACCATCTTCTTGTTGCTTACATACCTGTAGAAACCCTTCTTGTTATCCTTCATATCCTGAGTGGTCGGTGCAGCTAGGGCTGGGGGAGGCAGGTCCCCAGCCCCACCTACAGCACTGTCCCCCTGCTGAGGACCCCCCCCAAAACGGGGAGGGGAGAGGGCAAGTGCACACGCACCCCAGCCTCCCCAACCCAAAGCATCAGGGAGGGAGGAGGCTGCATGGCCCGAGCATCCCTGGCCCTGGAGCACAGGAGGGAGGAGGCTGTGTGGCTCCAGCCTCCCCAGCCATAGAGTACTGGGGAGGTAAGAGAGTGCCCATCTCCAGCCCCAGAACACGGGGAGGGCAAGGGCTAGGGGTAGCAACACTCCTCCCCCAGAATGCCTACAGCAGGCATTCTGGGGGCAGAGTGTGGGCAGGGTCATGTCTGGCAGTTAGGCTACCGGACGCCCATGTTTACACTCCTCCCTAGCCATCTCCCCAAGTTTACACTTCCTGTAAGCTTCCTTTCTGTGTCTAAGCTCGCCAAAGATTTCTCTGTTAAGCCAAGCTGGTTGCCTGGCGTATTTGCTGTGCTTTCTGCACATTCCCAGCCAATGAGAGCTGTGGAGCCAGTGCTCAATGTGTGGTAGCACACGAAGCTCCCATGGCTGTTCCTCCATGTAAGAACAGCAGGGACATGTCCCAGCTTCTGGGGAGCCATACAGCGCCAGGTGGGGAGCCTGCTGGCCCCATGCCAACTGGACTATAAACCATTCTTCATAAAAAGATCAGAAATGCTGATGTATAGAGCTTTCTGGTTGGTGAAGTGCCAGATAAAACAGCTTTTTTTGTAGTTAATGAGATGCCAGAGATATTTATTGAACCCCTATCTACAGAACAATATAAAAGAAATATTGTAACATCTTTTGCCATGCTCAACACAATGGTTGATGACATTCTAAGCCTGTGGAACATACATGTTTTCTCTTTCTAATGCTTTCTGTTTTTCCCCATAGAAAATAAAAGATGCCGCCAAAGAAATTGTCAGGAGCTCAGCACAGGAAGTGAAAAGCTCAGTTGCAATCTAGTTTGCAGCAACAGGCAAATTTCAGGGGAAAATATTTGAAACAGAACAACATAGACCATGCTTTAGGCAGTAGCTATTATCCCATGGCAGAAGAAATTGAGAAGCGAAGCGTAAATGATGGATGTCTAATTGCTAAGGAATTTACTTGAAAATAAGGAATGGAAATGTGAAGAAAGTGATGGAGAATTGTCCAGTTTTCCTGGAGGTGTAAAGGACGATGACACAAAGAACGTGGCTCACATAAAAAAGAGAGTAATGAAAAAGAAAAATCTGGTTTCCATGAAAAGGGGAGAAACCATAAAAAAGAATCAGCTTTGCATGATGGCAGAAACATCAGTGAGAAAAATGGCACACCTCAGATCAATATATCAGATCCTGTTTTATGGCCAGTGAGCCTAAACTCTGCCAGTATTGAACACACAATTTTGAACAAGCTAGGCAAAAATCCAGGCTAAGACATTTCCACTAACTGAGCAGAAGAAACACGTCTCAAAGTGGGTGTACCCTTCTGTGGAACTTCCTGCTGTAACAATGGTCATTTCCAGGCTTTTGTCTTTTTGGGTGACAACATTTCACTAGCACCTTCCAAGTTCTCTTAAAACAATACATTGTAGAAACATTCTGGGTAAATAGGAAATTCTGTTATACAGATATGGGATTAAGCATTATGCTTTGGTAGTTTCAGTACATGAAGTGGGTTTAATGTTTTCTTTTGGGATGAGTTGTCCTTGAACTGGTAGCTTCAGGGTATCTTATTTAGAGAGGGGTATGTCTATGGGCACATCTAAAGACAAAATAAACTACACAACTTGAGCTACGTCAATTGTGTAGCTTAAGTCGAAATAGCTTATTTTGGCTTTTGGTGCTGTCTACACAGCAGGAGGTCAAAGGAAGAACACTCTTCCTCCGACTTCCCTTACTCCTTGTATAATGAGGGTTACAGGAGTCGGAGTAAGAAGTCCTCCAGCTCGCCATTATTTTGACATTATGGCGAAATAACTACTTACGGTGTAGACGCAGACGATGTTATTTCGAAATAACGTCGGTTATTCCAAAATAATGCTGCTGTGAAGACATAGCTTTAGTGGCCTAGACAAAGGCCTAAGAGCAAGCAATTTTTTTCGTTTTCAGCCGAGCTTTGACACTGACTCTTTTTTGTGACTTTGTGCCAGTCCCTTAGGCATGCTCGGCACTAGAGACATTCAGTCAGTCACAGCTCCCAGAACACTTCTCATTCTCTCCCAGACATGCTCACCTGACTCCCAGGAGCATTTTGTGCACAGAGGAAAATAAATTCTAGCTGCTATGAGAACCCCAGGGTGACGCCCCCCAAAGGGCCCAATGCTACGTTGAATGATTGTGTTCCTGAGCTATTGCAATAGCAGCTAGCACACTCAGGCTATGTCTAGACGACAGGCTGCTTGCACAAGAAGCTTTTTTCAGAAGAGATCTTCCGAAAAAACTTCTTGCAGAAGAGCGCGTCTACACTGCAAAAGTGCATTGAAAAAGCGATGCACTTTTTCGAAAGAGAGCGTCCAGACTGCCTGGACACTATCTTGCATGTAAGCATTGTTTGCTATGGACAGAATTGCCACCAGGGCACCTGTGCTTTTTCCTCTTCCCTCTTCTTCCGAAAAAAATTCCTCTTCCCCATCCATACATGCCTTTTTGGGAAAGAGCGCTTTCACAAAAAGGCGTTCTTCCTCGTAATTGTCTTTCCACAATTACCAATTGTGGAAAAAGCCTTCTGTTCTTTGGATTTTCTTGCAAAAGAACGCAATTGCAGTGTGGGCGTAACTCAAGTTTTGTCGGAAAAACAGCTGTTTTTCCAACAAAACTCTGTAGTCTAGACATACCCTCAGAGAGGGGGTGAGCACTGGACACAAGCCCACGCCTTGCCAAGGTTATAGCCACAGTTAAAGCACTGAAGTGACATCATCACAGCTGTGTTGCTGTATCACTACCCTTTATTATATAGCTCCCATATGGTCTAGCGGTTAGGATTCCTGGTTTTCACCCAGGTGGCCCGGGTTCAACTCCCGGTATGGGAACAGCTAAGTTTTTATCTGAACTATTAGGTATCCAGTCTGGGCCCCCTATTAGGGTGTGTTTAGACTACAGGGTTTTTTCACAAAAAGTGGCCTTTTTTCCAAAAAACTTCCACTGTGTCTAGACTGCCACTGCATTCTTTTGAAATTAAATCGAAAGTATGCAATGGTTTTTTTCGACCACGGTAAACCTCATTTTACAAGGAAGAACGCCTTTTTTCAAAAGTGCTCTTTCGAAAAAAGGTGTTCTTGAATGCAAACAGGACTTTTTCAAAAGAGAGCATCCAGACTGCCTGGGTGCTCTTTTTCTAGAAAGCGTCTCACTTTTTCGAAAGAAGTGATTGCAGTCTAGACGCTCTCTTTCGAAAGAGGCTTGTAGTCTAGACGTACCCCTACAGAAAGGATGTAGATGCATTGGAGAAAGTCCAGCGGAGGGCAACAAAAATGATCAGGGGGCTGGAGCACATGACTCATGAGGAGAGACTAAGGGATTTGGGCTTATTTAGTCTACAGAAGAGAATAGTGGGAGGGGGGGGGATTTGATAGCAGCCTTCAACTACCTGAAGGGGGGTTCCAAAAGGGATGGAGAGAGGCTGCTCTCAGTGCTGACAGATGGCAGAACGAGTAGCAATGGTCTCAAGTTGCAGTGGAGGAATTCTAGGTTGGATATTAGGAAAAACTAGGAGGGTGGTGAAGCACTGGAATGGGTTACCTAGGGAGGTGGTGGAAACTCCATCCCTAGCAGTTTTTAAGTCCTGGCTTGACAATGACAAAGCCCTGATTGGCATGATTTAGTTGGGGTTGGTCCTGCTTTTAGCAGGGGGTTGGACTCAATGACCTCCTAAGGTCTCTTCTGTGATTCTATAGACAGTCATTACAGGGAAGGCAGAAGTTTTGCTGCTGCTACAGTTAATCCACCTCCCCAAGGGGCGGTAGCTAGGTTGACTGAAGAATTCTTCTGTCAACATAGCATTGCCTAACCCAGGGTAGGGTGCCCTACTCTGGCCTAGACCCTCCCCCTTCCCACCTCTTCTGGCCCCTTCCCACTCTGCCTTCACCCTGCCTCTTCCCACCCCTGCTCTGCTCCCATCTCACCCCTTCCGCTGAGCTTCCTCCCCTGAGTGACATGGCATTGGCAGCAGTGGTCAGCCCACTCCCAACCCCCATACTCACTGATGGCTGGAAGCGCAGCATTCCAGCCCCAGCCCACTCTGCTTCTGCCAGCTCCCAGCTACATCACTCAGAGGAGGGGGCTTGGGTTAAGGTGTCGAAATGCCCCCCACACTCACCAGCAGCGGGGAGCAGAGCGGAGCAGGTGGGGGCTGGGTTGCTCTACTTCCTTGCTGCTGTCTCTGGTGAGTACAGGGGTGGGTCCAACCCCTGCTGGTGACCCCAGGTTCCACGTGAGTCCCCTGTGCCATCCTGGGCCCTGCGGGGCCCCCCAAAACACAGGCTGGGGGGTGGTTGCCCCGAACTGTCCTATGGATGAGATGGCTCTGACAAGGGGTTAGGTCTGCTCAATTCTACCACTCAGGGGTGTGGATTAGGGATGTAAAAGTGTAGTTGATTAACTGATTAACCGATAAGCAAAAGTTTATAGGTTAATGCTATAGACTACATGCATCCCTCCCCCTTCCTTCCCCCTGACTTGCCAGTAAATTTTTTAGCAGGCTGGCCAGCAGCCCAGCTCAGTCCTGGCCCAGAATGGATCCGGGACCTACCCTCGCTGCGGCTCTGCACTTAAAGCGTATTAGGAGCCGGGTGGGCAGGCAGCCCAACTCAGTTCCGGCCACACCGGGTCCGGGAGCTCAGACCACCCCCTAGACAGGGGCTGCTGCCTCTTTATCACAGGCAGCAGCACAGGCCGACAGGCAGCCGTTTCACAAGGGGAGCTGGGTTTTAAACTGCCTCCCCTAGTGGACCAGCTCCCACCTGCCACCCCGCGTTGCTGTCTCTGATACAGTGGCAGCAGCGCAGAGTGTCAGGGGTCTTTTCAGGAGTGAGGCCGAAGCGCACTGGCTGCCAGTCCCGCTCCCAGAGACTACAGAATAGTCTACTAACCGATAAGAATTCATGAGGTTACTCAACTATTCAATGAACCGATATTTAACATCCCTAGTGTGGATCTTTCACAACCCTGTGTGAGGAGCTCAGTCAATTTAACTTTTTGGTGTGGACCTAACTCAAGACTCTACAGAGATGCCAGACCCTGAGAAGCTGGTGGGACAAGGATGGGAATTTGTGGCTGGTGCCTAGGAAGGCCAAGTGACTGAGTTTTGGGGAGGCTGTACAAATGGAATTTGGGGTCTTAGTATATGCGTTCTGACGTTCCTACATCAGAGGCTAGGTTGAAGAAGACTCAAGGCCTGTCCTAGCTTGTTTCCTAAGAGTCAAAGGGATGGAGGGAGGGACCCAGTAACTTTTTCTGGAAAAGTTCTCAGTGTGTGAACTGACAGAAATAATGGAGAATAGCTACATGCCAAGACCACCAGTCAACCAGTCCAACACAGCTGGAAGTCCAGTTAACCACCAGATGCCTCTTTTATAACACAGCATAGCCCTCAGGCAGATGATGTAGCAAGCTTTGTTCTTCTGTAGAGTCACAAGATGGAGTAATGTAAGCTCTGTGTGGGCCTCTCATTCTGATTCCCATGATAAGTTAAACTGTGCTGCTCAGCGGTCTGCCTATGTCTAGTCTCCATTTCAATCCTATGTTTAAAGTAGCCATAGTGCTGCAAACTCTTGTGCTATACAGTAGCTCTTGCAGTCATGTGGCTACATCAGAATTTCAGCTTTTATTTTAAAAAGTAAATATCTAGCTGTCAAGATTTCAGAGAAAAGATTGAAAACATGAACCCTCCAGCCTTAAAAACCCAGAAGGACTGAATAAACAATCAAAAAAGCCCAAATGTATTATTTTGAAATAAAATCTCATGACTTTTTAAGACAACCATGGCTTTTTGAGGCCTGATGCCTGATTTTTTAATGCTTGGGCTTGGCAGTTCTGTACCCAAAAATCCAATATTATGAGTGATTCTTACACCTTAGCAGGCATCATTTCTGCTGCGAGTATGGAATCATAGCCTTTATCATGCCAAGATGATATAAAATAGATGATTAATGGATAAGGAGGAAACTAAAATGACAGGCATTTTACTAAAAAAGAAAACAATCATGGGAGTAGACCTGGTTTCCTTTGTTTTGGTATAAATAACTGGGAATGATATTTTCCACCTGTTTTCTTAACATTTGTGGATCAATTTCAATTTGTTTTAAGGTATTTGTTATGGCAAGAGTCATCAGGTGACATTTCTGCACATAGGAGATCTTTTTCTTAGCATACATGTGATACTCGGTCCATACTGATAGTTTTGTGAAGGATATTTTTTTGAGGGAAGCTGAGGCATTCAGGCTTAATCTCTTTAACGAGAATCAGTTTGTGGGGCAAAGTGGATTTTGGTTAAGAGTTCCGAGAAAGGAGACTGCCTGCCTGCCTGCTGTTTGTGACCACCTCTGTTCAGAGACAGGTAAACAGAGTGTAAAAACAAGAGATGCTAAGAAGATATTCAGTCTTGCGTTGATGATTTCTCCTGTAGCAAGAAAGTGACTTGAATTACTCGGACCTCTGCCCACTTGGCAGAAGGGGTAACAGTATTTTCAACTGTAAGCTACAGTGTGAATTAAATTGTGTTTTACAAGACCAGAGAGGTTTGTTTTTTAATGGCTTTTGTATGATGATCTGTAAGTAAGATCTCTCCATGTTATGACATGAATCAGTAGTTGAGTAAGAATCTAGGGTTACTGTTGACATTTCCCCTTCTGCTCACCTCACACACCTTCAGCTGGACAAAGTGATCTCAGATGCTCCTTGTATTCCTGACTCAAAATCCAAACTAAACTTAATTCATGAAACAGACTCCAGACTGAGATCCTGCCAAATAAAAGCAGATTACCGGATTTTCCTAAGCGCCGAGCACCCACAAATCCTATTGGACTCAATGAGAAGTGGGTTGCTCAATCCACTTAACAGTCAAAACATGAATCCAACCTTCACATGAACCTCTTGCTACACATCAGTAAAACCTATTTGTTTGGAAGAGTGTTCTAAAGTGTCTGGAAAGAATTTCATTAACATTATATTATTGGCTTATTGTCTGTCAGTGACTCCAGATCAGTTTTTCTCAGCCTACAAGTAAATAAGTGTCTGTAGCCAGCCCTCCAAATTTACCCTCTCAAACTCTAATTGGAATTTAATAAACAATTCTGTTAACCTGGCATGAGTCAGGGCAGGTCTGTGCTGCAGCTGTGACTGGGGCTTCTACGTGCTACTGCAATACATGTAATAAACAAAAACATCGTCCCAGTATTTCCCACTATCAGTAGTTTTCCAAAACATACACAAACCTCTGCCATGTATATTGGCCAAACTGGAGAGGCTCTGCGCCAAAGGATAAACAGACCCAAATCAGACATCAAGAAAGGTAACACACATAAACCAGTAGGGGAACTCTCTGAACATTCAGAAATGGTTTTTAAAAGTAGCCATCCTTCTATAAAAAAACTTGAGAACTCAATTACAAAGGGATACAGCTGAACTATAATTCATTTTCAAATTTAGTACAGTCCAATTAGGCCTGAATAAAGATTTAATTTGGATAACTCACTACAAAGGCAACTTCCCTTCTCTTGATAGTCACATCTCCCTATCAGCTGCAATGAATGAGCCACATTCACCCTGACTTGATTAGCCTCATTAACATGTAATACGTAACTTCTTTCTACTGCTGTACTTTGATATATATACTCCTATCTCTGTAATTTCCACTACAATTCATTTGATGAAGTGGGTCTTACCCACCAAAGTTTATAACCTAATAAATCTGTTCATCTCACAGGACTCCTTGTTTTTACAAAACCAAAAGAAAAAACTATGTAGCACTTTAAAGACTTACAAGCCATCTTGTTAGTCTTTAAAGTGCTACATAGTTTTTCCTTTTGTTTGAGCAAGATCAGACTAACATGGCTACCTCTATGACTTTACAAAACCAGGTAGGCTGTTGTGGCACTACAGTGGTTGAGCACTAGAGGGCAGCACATACTTACTGTTTGGTCTTCTTTCTGGTAGAACTGATGACAATTCTTCTGCAAATACAAAAAAACCCCACTTGCTATTCCTATATTTGCATATGATAGTCCCTCTATTTCTGTTAAAATAATAATATCCTCTCTCACTGTGGCTCACAAAGCACTTTACAAATATCAGTGAATTCATTCTCAAAACACTCTAGGTAGATACAATTATATCTCCCATCTTACAAATGAGGAGACCTAGGCATGGATGGGGTAAAAGACAGGGCAGAGATAAGAACAGAATCCAAGAGTCCAGCATCCCACTTCTGTGCTTTACGTACAAGACCATTCTGCCTACTTTTTCAACCACTCTGATAGGCTGGATAGTTCTGATTTTACAAAGCTAAGTAAAAACCAAGAGGGCACCACCCATAACTAAAGAAATTTCAGAATGTGACTATAGGAGCCAGGCACCAGCTGAAATACTTTTAGGCAGGAGATGGCAAAATGAGATGAACAAATTTTGCGTTAGTACATGAGAAGCAAGAGGTGACAATGGAAAATTTCTGCTTGCTGCTCAGGAAGGAGGGGATCCAGTGTTTCAAGTGCTCTGAAAGCTAGAGAGTTGAGATCTAACATAACCCCCTATCCCCATCCTGCATGAAGTATATATTCATGCATTTGATATAGACACTTCACAACATCTTTAGATCACTACTAGAAGATTTACCCAGTGTTACTCAAGTCCTTACCTCAAATAATCTGTTTTTTGGAAAATAAAATGAAAATGTACATGCTTCATTTAAAGCCCTCTCTCACTGCAGCAGCTTGGGGCCAGGTGAGAAGTGCCTCTCCTGGAATGGGGTGAATGTTTCCCAGCTGGGGCAAGTCCAATTCAGGCTGGGTGAGGGCCACGGAAGGACCATCTGTCCCTGAGAGCAGTAGCTTTGGGCAGTTCTGGTTTGGCGCTCTAATGCACATTGGAAAAGTAATGCACATTGGAAAAAATAATCCCAACTATACATATATCCCAACTATACATATAATATGATGGGAACCAATTTAGCTACACTATTGAAGAGAGAGATCTTAGAGTAATTGCAGATAGTTCTCTGTAAACATCCACTCAATGTGCAGAGGCAGTCAAAAAAGCAAACAGAATGTTAGGAATCATTTAAAAAGGGATAGAGAATAAGACAGAGAATATCTTATTGCCTCTATATAAAACCATGGTACGCCCACATCTTGAATATTGCATACAGATGTGGTCACCTCGTCTCAAAAAAGATATATTGGCATTGGAAAAGTTGTTCAGAAAGGGGCAACAAAAATTATTAGGAGTTTGGAACGGGTTCCATATGAAGAGAGAATAAAGAGATTTGGACTTTTCATCTTAGAAAAGAGGAGACTAAGAGGGGATATGATAGAGGTCTATAAAATCATGAATGGTGTGGAAAAAGTGAATAAGTAAAGGTGATTTACTTGTTCCCATAATATAAGAACTAGGGGTCACCAAATGAAAGTAATAAGCAGCAGGTTTAAAACAAACAAAAGGAAGTTTTTCTTCACGGAGCACAGTCAACCTGTGGAACTCCTTGCCAGAGGATGTTGTGAAGACTAGGACTTTAACTAGGTTCAAAAAAGAGCTAGATAGATTCATGGAGGTTAGGTCCATCAATGGCTATTAGCCAGGATGGGTAGGAATGGTGTCCCTAGCCTCTGTTTGTCTGGAAACAGATGACTGGAGAGGGATCACGTGATGATTACCTGTTGTGTTTACTCCCTCTGGGGCATCTGGCATTGGCCACTGTTGGCAGACAGGCTACTGGGCTAGATGGACCTTTGGTCTGACCTAGTATGGCTGTTCTTATGTTCTTTATGGTTTTCTGAGCAGCAATCCCATTCCAGGCACATCCCATTTTCCTGGCACAGGTGAATCCTTATGTTGTCTTAAATTATAAGAGAAAGCTGTACACTGAATTTGGTGGTCCTAGCTCTTACCATTTAGGAGGAGTACTTGAACAGACAAACTCTCTCAAATATATAGTAGATTAGGAGAGTCCATGCAGGTTTTGGCTCATGAAGCTATTGATACTGTTTTTAAATGAGGTAACTAGCCTCTTACAAATTATTCAAAGACAGTGAGTGTGGGAGATGGAGAAGTATGTGTGAGGGTGAGTGTGTGTGGGGGGGGGTGGGCGGGTTGAGTGTTTATTATTTTATAGAAATAATCTTAGCAATTATTTCTGGGATGACCTGGAGGGGAGATATGGCTCCAGAGAACGAGAGAAGGGCAAACACATTGTAAAATAGCGGGGGAACCCGAGAAGTTTCCCTGCTTTCATACCAAAAAACTGCTGTAACAATTGATAAAGCAGCAGAGGAAAATGAAGTGATAAGGCAATGGAGGTTAATCAGAAACCACACATACCAATATAGCAATACAGGTTGAACCTCTCTAATCCATCACTCTCTGGTCCCACAACATCCGCAATCCGGCATGAATTTAGATAGTTGGATGTCCACCTGTCTTGGGCGCGGTGAGGTTTCCCGCAGTCTCATAAAGTTTGTTTACAGCCGCCAGTCCTGGCTCTTAGTGTTCTGTGCTGTTATTTAGCTCTAATTTACCCTTAAATGTCTTCTAAGTAAGCAGTGGAAGTGTTGGTGATGCTGCTAGACATTATAGACTTCCCACGCTCCAGCAAATTCTCTAGTTCGGCACCAGTTAGGACCGGAGGGTGCTGGACTAGAGAGTTTCAACATGTATTATTTTCTAGTACTTGTATGATAGATCAGGGCCCCATTGTACTAAATACTTTACAAACATGTAATAAGAGACAGCCCTTACCACAAACAGCTTACAATAGACAAGTCAGACCAAAGGTGGGAGAAGGAAATGGAGATGGGAAATGACTTGTTCATGAGGCAGGTGAGTTCCAGAGCTAGGACCAGAACATGGTTTGCCAAGCCCTGTTGCTCTTACAGTCACACTGAGCTATCCTGTACCTTCCCAGAGTAAAAGCCACAGGCGGCAGACAAGGGCCCAGGCAACTCAGTGAGGTTCATTTTGGAATGTCCTTCAGGCACTCCCAGCAGGGTGAGCCCGTGGGGTCTGCACAGAGTGTGGGACAGCCTCTAATCCAGAGGAAGGAAACGGCACCATCCAGGACTACCACAAGGCCTCTCCTCGAGGTAACTCGAAACCAGTGGTTCTTACACTTTTTCCTGGTGACCCTTTTCACACAGCAGGCCTCTGATTGTGACCCCCTTCTTATAAAGTGAAAAACGCTTTTTTATATATTTAACACTATTATAAATGCTGGAGATGAAGTGGGGATTGGGGTAGAGGCTGACAGCTCACGACCGTCCATATAGTAACCTAGTGATCCCCTGAGGGGCCATGACCCCCAGTTTGAGAACCCCTGGTCTAAACCCCCTTTCCAAGAGGGCAGCCATGTTAAGGGAGGGGAGCGTATCATCTCTCATGGGCCCTGTGGCAAAGCAAACAGAGGAACTTAGAGTCTTTGTTATCAGTAAGTCAGGAGGAAGTGATCAGTTTGGTCCTTAGTTACTATCCTCAACTCATGAGGCCTTTGATTCCCTGCATCTATGTTGGTAAAGCCACCAGACTGTCAGCCCTGCCCGTTTCTGTTTCCTGGCTCCAAGGAGCAGAGGTGAACATGAGAGGGAAAGCCTAGAACCAGGCCCAGAACCAAGCTGTGGGAAAGTATGGGCCATCCCTGCCTGAGTTACAACAGAGAACACCTGCAATAGAGCAGATGTTACCATCAACCCCAGTAGTCGGTCCTGTCACGGGCATTGTCAATTCACAGGGGCAGGGCCCAACAGAGTTGTGAATTCACTTCAAGACAGACTCGAATAGGGATAGTTGTTTTTATTAATCTCACTACGTCAGTACTATTACAGGCTTAATGCTGCCAGATGGTTACACAGCTACTGCGAAGTAATACACCAATAAGCATAGGCAGAGCGATGCATAAAAGAGTAACAGGCACTTGAAAATGCTTACACTCCCTTCAGTCTGCAGGGAGTCCCATTCCGGTCACCTCGCACCCGGCCACAGTGGATGTGGCTCCAGCTAGGGGGATCCAGGGCACTCTTCGAGGTCTAGGTCCCTGGTGAGACTCCCAGATGGGCGGGACTCCCAGTGATCTTATACTTTAGATGTTTACCAAGTGTGCGCGACTTGACCCAATGCCATTCTCAACATTCCCACAGGGCTGAGAACCAAGGTAATGTTATTTATCCCATACGTGGTTCTCAGCTAGGGAGTTGTGGCTGATGAAGGTTGTCTGATAAAGAACACCTGGTGTCTTTACAAGCAGGGCTCATGGCTGGCCTAGAGGAATACAAATTTAACCCCTGCAGGCCTACATATGGCTTTTTATGTGACAGGCTCCACTAGAGCTTTTCTGGAAACCTGAGGAAAAGGAATGCAATTTCAAACATTCAGGGATCCTAACTGCGAATTAGGCTTGAGGGATCAGCTGCTTTGCAGACAGCATGTTTGCTTCTTAGAGCACAGTGACATGGATGTTGTCTGGTCTCTTGGTCCCAGATTATCTACGGTGAAAAAAAAATCCTTTTTATCACTCCTTAGGCCCAACAGCCAACCTGCCTGCTGAGGCCCTGTCTTTACTTACCAGGAGACTGGTGCTGCGGAGATTGATCTCCCAGGGCCCAATTTAGCTAAATCAACTGCTGATTGTGCTCCCATGGACTCCAGTACTCCAGCAAGAAGAGTAGGGGGAGTTGACGTGAGATTTTCTCCCATCAACCCCCTGCAGTGGAGATGCCTTGGTAACTTGAACCTAGGTACGTGGACTTCAGCTATGCTATCCAGCTAGCTGGAGATGTGTACCTTATTTCAACATCACACCCTAATGTATACCTGGCCTGAGTTCCCACTAGACTCCCTGCCAGCTGATTACTTCCCTCCAGCTATTCTACTATTCCTAAGCAGTTCTCATACCTGGGAATCATTTTGTTTGCTCCCCTTCCCTGCTTTGAATCTCAGTGTAATTAATCAGAAGTTTGACTCCTCCATGTTTGGAGCCTTGGTAATGAAATATCTCTTGAACCAAGTACACAGTGACAGAGAACCAGCTGGGCCTCAGGGTTGGGGTTTGAAGCCAAGAGCTCCATAGTCCTAATCCCCGGACGGTGAGACTTTGGGCAGGCCATTCGCACACAGACTGTGAGAGTTGGTGATGTTGCTAGAAAATGTGGGACCTACTGCCAGATAAAAGAGTTCTGAAATGTGACAGGCCTGTCTTCTTTGGAAGCAAAGGAGCAGTGGTTTAAGTGGTTTGATCCCATTGCCAGTGCTACTGGATGGTGCGCTAGGTGTGTACATGGTAGACAAGAATAGCAAGGGTCTTCTAGGAAACAGAATTCAGATTTAAAATGAAGGAAGCCCCTGGCTGAGCCATCATAGGGTATGTCTACACTGCACCATTATTTCGGACTAAGCTATTCCAGAATAGTCATACCAAAATAGTTTATTTCGAAATAGCACGTCTACACTGCAGGGAAGCCTCAAAATTAGTCCAAGGCAGGCTTCCCAAATGTAGACGTGCTATCTCGATTTAGAGCCCTAGGAGGAATAATTTAGAATGGCTCTGGGGAAGGGCTATTTTGAAATAGCAGCAGTGGAGCGTCTACACACGCCTTATTTCAAAATAGCTATTTCAGAATAAGCGTTATTCTTTGTAGAATGAAGTTTACAGAAGTCAGAATAAGCCATCTGTTATTTCAAAATTATTTTGAAAATAATTTAAAAAATTATTTGAAATAACGGAATTGCTGTGTAGACACTCACACTGTTATTTCAGAATAACAGCCATTATTCCGAAATAATTTTGCTGTGTAGACACACCTCTAGTGAGCCATCTGGAAGATCCCCCAAGATGATAAGAAGCTCTGCCCTTGTCATCTACAGGACATGCTGCATGGCTATTCATCTCTTTCCTGAAGGTTTTCTCAAAGAAGAGGATTAACTAGGCTGCACACAAAAATAGAAACCCAGGAACAAGTCAAAGAGAATCACAGATGCAATGTTCACCTCTGGAGAGCTCCCATTGTTATTTCCACATAGGCTACGTCTACACTGGCAGCTTCTTGCGGAAGAACAGCCGTTCTTCCGCAAAAACTTGCCGGCTGTCTACACTGCACGAGCGTTCTTCCAGAAGTAAATTTACAGTATAGCGTTGTAAAACAGGGCTTCTTCCAGAAGAGTTATTCCTCTCCCCACAAGGAATAAGCCCTCTTGCGCGCAAGAGCTCTTCCAGAAGAGGGCAGTATAGACAGGCAACATGAATTTCTTGCACAAGAAGCCCCTATGGTTAAAATGGCCATCAGAGCTTTCTTGTGGAAGAGAGCGTCTACACTGCCATGGATGCTCTTGCGCAAAAGCACATGGTAGTGTAGACGCTCTCTTTTGGAAGAATTTTTGCACAAGAACTCTTCCGCAAAAGAGTTCTTGCACAAGAAGCTGCCAGTGTAGACGTAGCCTATATAGTGTCTAACCTCACAAGGATTCCCAAACTGTGGTACGTGTTCTGCTGGGGATATGCAAGACATCTCTGTGGGAGAAATTGTGCAGTGGTGGATTTTATTTTTCACATCTTCACAATAGGCTACTCAGACAAAACTTTAAAACTCTGTGAGAATTTGTTGTATAAAATATGGTGGTTAATTTACTTTACGATGTACAATGAGAGATGCACATGTACAGAGCCCTGGCCTCCGATCACCATACCATGTGGGTTCAGTTGCCTAGCAACTGTCCAGTCCAACTGAGGTCAAAACTGAGGGGAGGTTTTTTGGTCATATACATTGCACTATAATCATATCTGTCTGTAACAGTGAAATATGGACAAATGACTAAAGAGAAGTAGCATTAAGAAGAACACACAAGGGATCAGTGATAAGAAGCGAAGAGATGAAATTTGTCTTGCAAAGGGCACTTGCTGAAATCACTTGTGAGACAACTACTAACGCAAGATGGGGATCTCGCCTGTGAAATGTAAGGTTTACACCTGTGACAAAGTAGGATCTATATCAAAGAGCTGTAAATATGATGAAAAGTACATCCACACGGGATGCACTTGGACTGGACAGAGCAACTACCTTCAAGTGCAGGGTATGAGATGTGGCAAACTTGAAAAAGAGCTTGAAACCATCTCTTCTATGCAGGCACTCAGAAACAAGACATGAACAGCTCACAGACAAACCACCAGAATTTTCCAAGTGGATAGGGGCACAGTCAGGGGCGTATATAGGGCAGGGCGAGCGGGGCGGCCGCCCCGGGCCCCGCGCTTCAAAAAGCCCCGTGCATGCGCCGTGGCAAAGGGGGACCCCACAAAATTGTGCTGCCCTCGGCCCCGCAAAATGGTCATCTGCCCCCTGGGCACAGTTAATGGCAAACCAGAAAGCTTTGCACTCTGCTGCTGACAACATTAAGGCTCTTAAAGCATTATACTTGGTGAGTTACAAGGTTGTGAAGAAAGAAGAATCTCAACGGAACTAACGCTGCTTCTTGCTGCAGACACGGTAAGCATTATGCTCAAAAATTAAGTTCCTTAGTGCTATTATCAAATAACATGATATCACACTGAATTAACACGTTGCAAAGAAAGCAAACATGATTCTGGGATGCATTAACAGGTGTGTTGTGAGCAAGACACGAGAAGTCATTCTTCCGCTCTACTCTGCGCTGGTTAGGCCTCAGTTGGAGTATTGTGTCCAGTTCTGGGCACTGCATTTCAAGAAAGATGTGGAGAAATTGGAGAGGGTCCAGAGAAGAGCAACAAGAATGATTAAAGGTCTAGAGAACATGACCTATGAGGGAAGACTGAAGGAATTGGGTTTGTTTAGTTTAGAAAAGAGAAGATTGAGGGGGGACATGATAGCAGTTTTCAGATATCTAAAAGGGTGTCATGAGGAGGAGGGAGAAAACTTGTTCATCTTGGCCTCTGAGGATAGAAGAAGAAGCAATGGGCTTAAACTGCAGCAAGGGAGGTTTAGGTTGGACATTAGGAAAAAGTTCCTAACTGTCAGGGTAGTCAGACACTGGAATAAATTGCCCAGGGAGGTTGTGGAATCTCCATCTGTGGAGATATTTAAGAGTAGGTTAGATAAATGTCTATCAGGGATGGTCTAGACAGTATTTGGTCCTGCCATCAGGGCAGGGGACTGGACTCGATGACCTCTCAAGGTCCCTTCCAGTCCTAGTATTCTATGATATGACCTGGCCAATGATGTTCTAACCCAAATCAGAGAATTGCATCACTACTTTGCTCTGCAGCAGTACAAATCCATGGATGTGGCAGGCTTAGCTTACCTTCTGGCATGCTTTGCTATATTTACAAGAATGCAATTCAGAAATACATTTGTTTTGCCAGCTGTTTCCTACCAGAACAGCAGCTAACGTGGTTTTCTGGTTACTTGACAGCTTCATAAAATCAACCTACCATCTGGTCATGATGTACTGGCATTTGCACGAATGAAGCAAAACCAATGACTGGCAAACATAGTGGAACAGTGACACACATCAGAGCAGTCACTCCCAATGCCACGTGGGTGCATTGCAGTACACATAGGGAAGCAGGCTCACCTCCTGCAAGGAGGTGCTGGACACTGCTGTGAAGATGGTCAACTTATAAAAACTCGACCCTTGGGTTCCAGAATCTTTTCTGCTCTATGTAACGAGATGGAAAGCAAATATATCAATCTATTGCTCCATATGCAGCTCACAAGGCAAGGTACAGAGAAGCAGGAAGAAGGCATGGTGGCTGTGGAGCCCCCAGTGGGAGCCAGGAGCAGGACCAGGGTAAAGGGCCAGTAAGGTGGCAAAATTTGCAGATGATACATAACCATTCAGGATAGTGAAGTCCAAAGCAGACTGCAAAGATCTACAAAGGGATCTCACAAAACTGGGTGAGCCTGGGCAACAAAAATGGCACATGAAACTCGATGTGGATAAATGCAAAGTAATGTACACTGGAAAACATAATCCCAACTATACATATAAAATGATGGGGTCTGAATTAGATGTTACCAACTTGAGAAAGTTGTTGAAGTTATTGTGGAGAATTCTCTGAAAACATCAACTCAAATGTGCAGCAGCCATGAAAAAAAAAAAAGCTAACACCATGTTAGTAATCATTAAGAAAGGAACAGGTAAGATAGAAAATAACATTGTCTTTATATAAATCCATAGTATACTTGAATACTGTGTGCAGATGTGGTCTCCCCCCCCCCCCCCGCCATCTCAAAAAAGATATATTGGAATTGGAAAAGAGCAACAAAAATGGTTAGAGCTATGGAACAGCTTCCATATGAGGGGAGATTAATAACACTGGGACTTTTCAGATTGGAAAAGAGATGACTAAAGGGAGATATGATAGAGGTCTATAAAATCATGACTGGCGTAGAGAAAGTAAATAAGCATGTGTTATTTACCATACTCTGCCTCATAACACAAGAACGAGGGGGTCACCCAATGAAATTAATAGGCAGCATGTTTAAAAACAAACAAAAAAGTATTTCTTCCCACAACATATAGTCAACCTGTGGAACTCTTTGCCAGAGGAGGTTGTGAAGGCCAACACTATAACAGAGTTCACAAAAGAAGTAGATATATTCATGGAGAATAACTCCAACTGCTATTAGCCAGGATGGCTAGCCTGTTTGCCAGAAGCTGGGAGTGGTCAATGGGATAGATCACTTGATGATTGCCTGTTCTTTTTCTTCCGTCTGGGACCCCTGGCATTGGCCACTGTTGGAATACTGGGCTAGAAGGACCTTTAATCTGACCCCTTATGGCTGTTTTTATGAAGTGTTTCAGCACTTGGCAGGGCTGTACTTCAAACCTGGTATTTGTGAAGGATCTCGGGGAAGTAACAGTTTAATTTTGAAGAAGTAGAGAGGGGAAGAATTTGCAATTCACTACTGGTTAATTTGTAGGTTGGTATTGCCTTAATGCATATGCACCCAGAGTGTGGGAGGAGCACTTGTAACACAGACTAAATAAAATAAACCAGAATAGTGACAGGTGTAAGGAAACCATCCATCATTTTGCATGACGCAGAAGAGAGCAATGGCGCAGGAGAAAAGGTATGAACTATTTTTGCTCAAATTTATTTCTATAAATTTGTACAAAAAGTTTGGATGTAGAATAATATTACATCAGATATGAAAGAATGAACATTTAATTTTGATGCAAGATTCCAGGACTGTCTTCTTGCACAATACAAAGGCACGTTTCAGAGCTTTAACACACTCAACAATTAAACTGTTGAAGAAGGCAGGTTACACATGCAGTAGTGCAATGTTTTAAATTATATGCACACATACACACACTGTATTCTGAATAATAAATCTCACTACAAGCATCAGTGTCAACATCCATGTAAACATCTTACAAACATTTAAAAACAGTCACTAACTGCATATCCTGTGCATAACATCTACTCCCTTACATTCACAGCATGGAATACATTATCATTTTTTTATAAAGTCATCTTTAAACAGCAGAAATCATTCCCAATGTTACGTTTTGACCCTGATCATGTAAACACATGAATCACTTTCTGCCCATGAACAGCCCCATCAGATTTACCCTGCTACACATCCATAGGTGTTTGCAGGATCAGGGCCACTGTTACAGTCACATAAAATTGCACCTCCCAATACTTCTAGTTTGTTTAAAGTATTGCTGGCTAATACTGAGCTCATCAATATTTTCTCATACAGCACACATTCAAGTACCATCTAAAGTCAGACGTACTTGTAAAGACATTCAAAATAAAAAGAAAAAAAAATCAGGGAGCTAAATATACAATATACTGTATGGAAATAACATGGTCCATTAGAGTTACAAGTTCTTTTGGTTTCCAACCCCATGCACAGCAGAAGCTATAAAATGGGGCCCAACCACGAAATTGCATTGTTTGTGCTTTCAGACGGGGCTTTTCTGAACCCTTGTGCTATGTAACTACATCTAAAAAGCAATTCCTGTGCAACACACCTACAATACTATCAAATCATATAAGTGCTTTCTTTGGGTTGCCAAATGAATGGACCTTACTCTGCCAGCAGAATCTGTGCCACTGCTGGTAAAATACGGTAGCAGCGGGAATATTTGAAGTCCATCATCAGCAATCAGAAATATTATATAGATTACAGTGGGAATCACATTTTCCCTGTCCCCATTCCCAGAGCTATCTGGGAATTGTAGTGTTCCTCTTGCTATCAAGAGCAATTTCTAATGGTATGTATCTGGAGCAAGATAGATCTTTTTTTAAAAATAAAGAAAACTTTTGACTAGTTTAACAACATTTTTTCCTTTTAAAAACAGACACCCATCCACACATGCTTTCAGATTTATAGAATAAAAACCATGTGGACTTCCAGAGACACCATCTCCAACTCAGATTACAAGCAGGTTGCCTTCAGGCCAAATGTAGCTCTTTCAGTTGATGTCCAATACCTCTGTCTCCGGCAGGCCAAACTTAGTCTTGTACTTGTCAAAGAGTTTAATCAGAGAGCTCACATACATGCTGTGATAAAGGTCTATCTCCCTCTGGCTCGGATGGTCAATTTTAGGAACTGTGATGGGCTCCCCAACTGAAATGGAAACAAAAGCAATCCAGATTGTTATACGATTTTTCTCCCTATGGAGGGCTGGTGATTTCTGCACTGTCTGGAGTCCTGTCTATGCTGGGGTTTTGCACAGTGTAGCTGGACTTATACTGCAGTGTCTCTTCATTAGATTACAGTGGTTGTAGCAGAATCAGTGCAAATTTCAAACTGGTGGTGCAGTAATTTCTGCTGCTATAGGTCAACCGAAGCTTACTACCCTCCAAGAGCAAGGAGGAGGAATTGCACCCCTGCTACATCTTACTATGTAACAATGCCTCCTGATGCAGTGAAGCTTGTGCATTACTCAAGTACTGAAAGGTAGAATCTAGCCCACTGCGCTGTCTCGGGGTGATCCTTGCCAGGTACATTGAGCTGCACTCTGCTGAGTTGGTTATTGGTTCATGTGCTGTTCTTAACCGGGTCACAAGAGGAGATGCTACTGGACCATACTGTAAACAGGATATTCACACAGGCTCCACATGGAGAGAAGGGGGATGGAGTATGGAAACAACGGTAACTTTAGACTATCTACAGAGCTTAGACAATTGCCACAGAATGGCTGGTTCATTCACTGTGGATCCATTAGCTGACTTCAAGTCTCTCAATTTTTATAGGTCCAAGTAATGGCTGTAGTTTTTAGAACCGATTAACTAGAGACCTGGCCTGCATGCTGAAGTAGAAGAAAAACAGGAAAGAACTGGGCTGTTTTTCCCCCTCTTAAAAAGCTCAGTGTTTTGGGAGGTGTCAGAACAATAAGTCTGGAGCAGGATCCAGACACAGATCTGGATTCCAGAGAGTTAACCAGTGTCCCAACTTCTGCTAGGCCAACAGGGGAACTACGTGAAACTTAGAAGGACAAAGGGCTAAGTTGACCCAGCTTGAATCTGAACCTTTGGCTCCAGGGAGTCTAGTTATCCAAACTTCAGCACGGGCTACTAAACCAGCCTCTTCTCCAGTCAAACAGTACAGTGCAGTACTGTACGTCATGTAGACATTCAAAGCCAGTGCTTACCAACAGTAGTGATGGGCTTGGAATAAGGTAGCAACCCCCAGGTGTTGGGGGAGAAAAGGCCACGGCCATGGAATATGCACGGAGCAAAACCAATGTGTTTCTGAAACGTCTTCTGAACCCATCTCCCCCACGAGCCTTCCTCGAAGATCACCTGCTTGAAAACCTCGTTCTCACCAAACGAATACACTGGGACCAAATCTGCTCTGCAAAGAGAGAAACCAGACTTGTGTCAAAACCTTCCATAGGCTGGCAATCAGCTTCTAGGCTCAGCACCAACAGACCTGTCCCTGAACAAACAAGAGCAGCAGAAGAGGCTCCCCCTGATTTTCTGCATGATGTATTCACTGTAGCTTTGCCTGCAATATACCTAACAGCCTTCACTATTGCTAGGCGTTATTGTGGTTTGCAAGATGCAATATGCTCCACTGGGTGCCCCTGTCGGGTGTACAGATAATCAAAAGACAAAGTCTAAATAAGGGAGGAAAGACGGTGTTGTGAGAAAGACACTAGTCACACTGAGGAGATCTGGGTTCGATTCCTGGCTCTATGAGGGTATGTCTACACAATAACATTATTCTGAAATAACTAAGTCCACATCTACACAGCAGGCAGTTATTTTGAAATACTGTCAAGCTGGAGGACTTCTTACTCCGACGCCTGTAACCCTCATTGTACGAGGAATAAGGGAAGTCAGAGGAAGAGTGCTCTATTTTGAAATAAGTGCTGTGTATCCACTCCCAATTTCGAAATAAGCTATTTCAAAATAAGCTACTCAATTGACGTAGCTCAAGTTGCGTAGCTCATTTCGAGTTAAGCTCTGCTGTGTAGACGCACCCTGACAGATTAAATGATTGGCCCATGGAATCTTTCTGTTTCTCATCTATAAGGAAGGATTTCCATCATTCTTCTCCCACTCTGTCTTGTCTCTTCAAATTGCAAGATCCTCAGGGTTGGGCCTGCCTAAGTATATGTACAGTGCCTAGTGCAATGATCTCCACTAAGGCCACTAGGTGTTACCATAATAGAACAAACAGCTAAACTGATTTGTCAACAGCTCACCTTTTTTCTAATTTGGGTTTGCTTTCTTACATGCTAAATATTTCACTTACACAAAAACAGAGTGGCATGGGAAGGAATGAAGCAAGCCCCTGAAATGCCGGTTTCGTATCGGTGCACACACACAAAAAGTTAATCTGGTTCATATTTCAAGGCTGGGCAGAGCAATGGCGTGGAACTGAAACCAAGTAGAAGGACAATATAGGCTTTGAAATAGCAGCAAAGCCTTACTGCATTTGTGCCGATGGCACAGTGGCAACTGGGGATACTGCAAAAGCAGTTTGATATCATTGCAAGAACAAAGGAAGATGACACTACATGTGAAATATCTCCACTATTTTAGGCTAATTCCTTCCACTGAAAACTGCTCCATGTACACACAGCCCCAAAGGAAAAGGCAATAAATTCTTATGCCTGAAATCCTGGAATCACACATACTGAATATGGGAAGAGTGCAAATATAAAAGCAGGGAAGAGGGAATCCAAGGAGTCATCACTTCGGCCATTATAAATCTACTCCAACAGATGTGCTGGAAATGAAAGCGTTATGCATTTAGCAGATTTCTCTTTTACCCATGTCGTAGAGCCAGCTTCACAAATCCCTTTCTATTCTTCAGAGTCACCAAGTTCTTCCCTGGTGTGCAGTTCAGGGATTCTGCAGCTCCTCCCACAACAATGACAATTGCATTTCCTCTGCCGTTCTTTGACAAGATGTAATCAATGCTGTCACGGTTCACAGGACAGATACCTGAGTGTTCCAGGAGAGAAAAAAAATCTGGCTAGGAATTACAGAGGATTGCCATTTGTAGTACACAAGGTGAGTGGGTAAGGAGAGCCACATCTGGTTTTGAAACATGAAGCTTCACATAATCCCCAACTTGTAGAGTGTATCTCCCCAGAACCTCCAGGGCAAGATACTGCACATATTAAATTCCAGCTGTTACAGACCATCTGAGTGGTCCTAAATAGGCTGACCATCCTCCTATTACTGCAACATAACAAGATCAGTTTCGTAGGTTTATTCCTCCCCCCCCATCAACAGAGAGATAGCTCCCTTTTGAAGGGGAAAAAAAACTGTATGAACAGCTACAAGTTGAAACAATACCATTACCCTGTCTTTATCTGTGATAGGTAGCCAATTAGCGCTTCTGACATGCAAGTTAGCAAGAGACTATCCCTCCTTGGTAGCAAGCTGTCGAGTGACTCTTTCCCACTGTGCCTGCCATAGTCTGTTTGTGTGCACTGTGCCGATGCATGTTGAGAGTCCGGTAAAATGCTTGGTGCTAGTCCCCTTTGAAAAAGGACTAGATAAAAGCATGTGAGTAGACTATTCACGCACATCACCACATTGCTTCAAACTAAATGTGCATATAGTCAATCCCTAAGGCCAGCTCTACACTAAAGGGGAAAGTCGAATTAAAACACGCAACTCCAGCTGTGTTAATTACATAGCTGGAGTTGATGTACCTTAATTCAAGTTTCTGCACGGTCTCCATAGCAGGAGGCTCCCATTGACTTCCCCTGCTCCTTGTGAGGAGCAGGAGTACTGGTGCCAATGCGGGCACCCTCTGAGTTCAATTTAGCAGGTTGAATTCCAGAAGATCCATTGCTGCAGCGCTGAGCTTCCTTTTAGTGAAGACATCACCAAGCCTACTGCCACACAGATCACATCTGAGACATTCCAGAGCCAAAAAGTCTCCTTCCTAAGACCAGGTCTGCATTACACACTTATTTCAGTATAACAACCCTCCCTAGCTTCAGGGCACCCCTTATCCTGCTTTCCAGGTGTGGATGCTCATAGCAATATAGTAATACTGATCTTAGTCCTCTCCCTCCCCCTGCCCCAACTCAGCTTTATGTCAGCAGGAGAGCTTTATTTGTGGTATAGATCTACCCTAAGCTTCTTTTCCTGTCAGAGCTGATGTCTTAAGGGGGAAGGCTTGGGACTACTAACGATCTTCTATAAACTTTTTGGTTAATTGCTGTAAGTATAACAGGATTGAGAAGCAAAGTTAACCACAGCATTAAAATATCAAGCTCTAAAGAGAATATGTTTGCTAGACCAATCTGACTTGTTCTTTCCCACCACCTCCAACTGCTCAATAGATTTTAGAAGATGGAAGAGACTTCTTGTATCCTTTAGCCCACATCTACCAGTGCCACTGCTGGATTGCTCTCCTGCAGTATTTATTAGAACTATGGCAAGATATGGGCTTCAGTGCTCCTTTGTCTTTGTACTAAATAACCCTCCGTCTCAGCCACCCAGCAAGCTAGAGAAGAACAAGCTAAAGAACAGGAGATTCTGGAAATAAACTGATTTGAACTTCAGGCTTTGGACAAGGCTAGCTGCAGCCCTGGAGGGGCTGGGAGGACCTAAGAGCTGTTCAGAAGGTTTTTTTAGGCACTGAGATGGAGACCAGAAGAGAGAATGGGGAGGCAGGCGAGGTGGGGAGAGGGAGAGAGGAAGAAGAGTAAGATCTTTTGCTCTTACCGCCGGACATTAAGTAGTCCCTCAAAATAGGCATTCTGAAGTTCCCAGCTAGCGTGGCAAGGTACGGTCTGATACCAGGAAACTTCTGACCAACACCAGTGGCTTCTGTGCTGAAGTTGCAGAACGCACCGAAGCCCATGATTCCATGCGGGTGGTAGCCAAAAATGTAATTCCTGTTGGTTAGCAGATTGTGGGTTTTAACCAGCTGAGAAAGAGAAAAGGAAAGGAAAATTACAACAATTGTTTGTTTAAAAGCACCAGTGAAACTGGATGCAGAAATTCTCTTGCACAAGACAACTTTGGGCTAAGAGAAAAGGAGGCTTTGAAATGCAAGTCTGACACGAAATTCTGAAATCCGCAAAGTGTCTAGTTCAACAATGTAGATCTTATTTTTCCAGATCTGAAATTTACCTGCTTTCCCCAGCCACCAAGGCAATATAGAGCACTCAATCTCCAATTCAGCTGGGAGGATGGAAATGAATGAGAAATTCCTCAGGAAAATCATTTGGCTCCCTACATTGCCACATTTAAGGGAGAGACTGGGTTTCAATAAAAAACATTTCTCTACAATGCCCCTCCTGCCATCTCTGCATCCAGGGTGTTCTGAAATCATATTCTTTGGAAACAGAGGCTGTACTTCATGCCGCAACGCGCTTTAGACTGAACGATTGCACAGGGGCAGCTACAGGGCCAGGGAAAATTGTTTCTTGTATTCACGCTACCCGTCTCTGCTAGCAAAATTAAATTTGCTGAGTGACCGACAGCACGCTCAGTGACTAGGGATGTTAAAAGTTTGGTTAAAAATGTAACCACAAGCTTTACACTGCAGAGCCCGCTGCGAAGCCTCTCTGGCAAGGGCTGCAGGCCTCGCTCCCGGGGAGACTTTGCTGCAGGCTCTTGCTCCTGAGAGCCAGCATGTAACCTGCACTGGGAGGAGCGGGAGGGAGCAGGGTGGGTTGGGCCCACCATGGACAGGGGCTGCTCTGGTGGGTCTTGGAGGGCTGTTGCTACACTTCAAAGGCGAAAGCACTGAGGCCCGGGGGTCAGCTCGGGACTCCCGCACTGACCCTGGGTTCCGTGCGGTGCTGCCGCTTTGACACGCCGTGGAGGCATTTCAAAGCGGCAGTGCTGCACAGAGCCCAGGGTCAGCTGCGGAGTCACCAGCTGATCCCAGGCTCCACGCAGCGCTGCCACTTTGAAATGCTGCAAGGAGCCTGACGCCAGGCTCCCCATGGCATTCAAAGCGGCAGTGCCGCACGGAGCAGCTGACTCCGGGCTCCGTGCGGTGCTGCCACTTGGAAGTACTCTCTTCTTCTCCCACCCCCCTTGCTGCCTCTGATAGAAGCAGCAAGTGGGGGGAGGAAGGGGGAAACGACTAGCAAATGCGTATCAGATAGTCGACTCGTCCTTCATATCCCTAGCCTCTATCGGTTAACCAGAACCAGTAAGCCTCACCCATCAAGAGTGAGGATTACCAGTTATCCGGCTAAGCTTTTACAACCCTATTTCTAACACCCACCATATCTGCTGCTTTGTGCTTGTGCTTTACCTTCACTCACCTCCCCAAATAATCAGCTTTTGCTCTTGTTTGGCAACAGAGAGGTCTGAACATTTTTCTTCCCATGTTAGTGAGATCTTTACATTCCTAAGTGAGCCCATCCTCCTCCAAATCTCCTAAAAAGCCAAGAGTGAGTGCATAAGGGCTTCATAACCAGTGGCTTGTCCTGTCTGGCTTCTGGAGGAAATGTACGGGAATCCAAGGAACAAGCCTTCTTGACTCAAGGTTGTACGAGTCTGCTAAACAGGGCTGGGCTTACCATGAGGCGAACTGAGGTGGCCGCCTCAGGTGCCAGACTGTGGAGGGGCGCCACTAGGACCCAGAGTGTAGAAAATTCTGTCTGCTGCTGGTGCATATGTATTCTCTCTGCAGTACCATGAGAGGAGTAGAACAGGAAGAAGGCAGAATTGAGAACTTTCAAAGTTTTGGCCCAAGCGAGGAGGTATGGGGGCATCATTTGAGCTCCCCGCCTCAGGTGTCAAAATGCTGTGGGCCGGCCCTGCTGCTAAACCATTTGAAAATAGGGAGAAGAAAGACTGGCATAGAATCAACTCCTCCTGGATCAACTCAAATTTCACCAGCCCATCTCAGATCTCAGCCACACACAACAAACAAAGGGCAGAGAAAAATTCAAGTCCTGCCTGAAGCCATTCCAGTTGCAAACTGGTTTCACGTACACAGTGAAAGACTTGCTATCATTTAGCGTGTGCACACACACAAGCCAGGAAAAGCCATGTGTGGGAAAGGCAATCCAGTAACTGTCATACGGTTTAGTGTACCTGTGCTCACAGTACAGGAGGAGTACTATGTGGTTTGCATCCATGGGTGATCTTCTCTGCCATTAAAGCCTGGGTACCTATACAGGTTGTCAACTGGTCTTTCACAAAACAGAACAGGGATCACTGAATGGAAAATCATGGGGGGGGGGGTGGATGCAGGAACAGAGAGACTGGCTTTGTTTCCCATGGTGTATTCAGAATCAGACTGTACAGCCTCTGCCAGATTCCAGAAAAAACAGAAACTTTTGCTGCTCTGTCATAGTACGGTACAACACACACAGTCTAAATTTTGGCCTCAGATATCTACCTGCATCTTGCATTAACGTCAGTTTAATGGGTGAACTTCAGTGGGAGCTGCATTCATTTACTGGTGATGTGGTAGCACCCAGAAGCCCCAGTCATGAGCCAGAAGCCTATTGTGCAAGGTACTGCACAAACAGAACAAATAGTGCTTACAAATCTTTCACATCTAACTGCAGAAGATAGCCCTGTGTATGCACATGTAATAGGTAGTACTGGAAATAGCAGAGAAACTTTCCCCCAAAAATTATGCCAATAATGTTGCACCATCATAGCTGATTTATGACAAGAAGTTTCTTGGCAGTGCGACAACATGGCTCAACAAAACTACAAAGCACTGAAACTCATCTCTGAGGGGGCTAATGTGCAGCAATTAACCAAGTGCCCATGTGCTTGTATGCACATGCAAGAAGTTGTATTGGAAAGAACACAGAAGCTTTTCCAAATATCTGGTGAAGTAGGTTTGCCATAGCACAATGCATTTAAGCCAAGAGGTTTCCAGGCAGCAGGAGGCAACTCAGTACAAGATTTCTCAAGATAACAGATCACCAAAAAACACCTAATTAATCCAGTGCCCAGGAGTTTGAATCAAACAGTGGATGGTGCTCATTTGCCACACAGGTACCGTATTTGTTCTAAAAAAGCACATGAATGATACTTAATGCATGGATTATCATCTTCTGCGGGGACTTACTCTCTCTTTGTAACAGTCTCACAGAATTTACAGCCATATCACCAATATCCAAAGAGTGTTTTAAGCATGTTCAGAGATTTATTCTATTATGATAGCAGCCAGAGCTCCTGACCAAGAGGGACCCTGTTTTGATAAGTGCAACCCCCATGCCCTCAGAATGCTGTTTTACAAATGAGGGCAAATGTGTGTCAAGGTTTTCCTCCCTTTTTAATCTAACCAAAAAGGAGAGCCCATCTCTACCAAAGGTCTGACTTTGAGCATACAGAATCTCCAGTCACAGACCAGGGCCCCAATGTGCCAGGTGCTGTACAAACAAAAACCCCAGATCCTATCCTATTATTAGTTCATGGTGCTGACAGCGTTCAAGAATCAGGCACCACATGCTTTTAGAATTAAAATGTGCCATGTCTGATCAGCAGACGAAGAAATGGAGACATTCTGTTTGCATCAAACTTAGGAACTGCACAAACTGCTGTGCATTGCTAAGTGGCCCTGGAGAGCACATTCTGCCATCTTGCTTTGTTCCAGCACCTGGGCAGGGCAGAAAGAACATTCCACAACTTTATGGGCTTTGAGAGCCAAGCAAATGTCACGTGCCCAAGCCATGGAACGGAAACTGCTTTTCAGGAGCATCTGGGATGACTAAATGGAGGGGAATGGGTAGAGACACACTGAAAACTTGTTTATGGGGAAAATAGCATTTCCTGACTTCTCCTGCCCTAGCACAGGGAGGCCAGGGCAAGGAGGCTGGTCACAATGCACCGACATGGAATGTGTTTATTCATAGCCTTAGCACTTTAGGCTCTCTGCAGTTAAAAGGGTGGAGGAGCTGATTACCCCTTTGCTGTAAGGGTAGCAGTACAAACTAAGCTAAGGGCAGCTCTCCCACAGCCAGGGAAGTCTAGATAGTGAAGGAGAACACAGAGTCAGGACTCACAGGTTCATTGCCAGCTCTGCCACTGACTTTCTCTATGACCTGGGCAACTTATTTAATCTCAGAGGCTTGGTTTCCTCAGCTGTCCAGAGAGGGGGCCATACCTCTCTCAGGAGTAAGGCAGCTTTGGGGTATAGCTCAGAAACCCTCTAATTAAAGATGCAGCAAGGGCTAGGTTACAATTCAGCATTCTCATAATGCCTACGCAGAGCCTGCCCCTTCTGTATGCCTCAGGGCATGTCTACACAGCAGGCAAAAGTTGAATTAAGATACATAACTTCTGCTACATCAATTACGTAGCTGAAATCAAAATAGCTTAATTCGGCTTTTGGCACTGTCTATGCAGCAGGAAGTCGAAGACTTCCCTTACTCCTTGTGAAATGAGGGTTACAGTACTCAGAGTAAGAAGTCCTCCATCTCGCCCTCATTTCAAAACAATGGCTTGCTGTATAGATGTGCACTATGTTATTTCAAAATAGCACCACTTATTCTGAAATAATGCTGCTATGTAGACATAGCCTCAGTGAGCACACAGGCAGAGCGGGATGAGACAGCCAGGTCATCCCTGCAGTTGTACTTGGTCACCCGGAATACCAGGTGCTTTTATTTAATCCAGAAAGGTCACATTAGTTGGGAGTTCACACTTCGGGGGCACTAAAGCTGTGCTACAGCAATATGGGTTTGCCACTGGACCTAAGCTGTCATGGCTTCCACCAGGCAGGAGGCCCTGATGCAATGAGAAGCGTTCTGTTATCTCCGCTACATCCTTCTCAGAGTATTGCGAATGGGCTACAGCAACTGCAGTTATGTCTACACTACCAAGTAGAGAGCCGGAACAGCCTCGAGTCCAAGGCTCTGAACACCATCCAGACTGGGGAAGAAACAGGACTTGCCCCAAAGTGTTTAGTGCCCAAATGTATTTGTAGACCCACGCTCCATCTACCCTTCGAGTGGGAGGTGCAATTTCCAGCCCCTGATGACGTGCCCATGCTAGCAGGAGAGTGTTGCAGCAGTGATGTGGTCGGCCTGCTGCCCTCTGTGATGTGCCTAGCATGTCAGCCGGGGGCAGGCTTAGGCCAGCTGACCCCTTCCACCGCTCATGCTGCCCCTACACTATTGTTAAGCCCACTAGATCAGGCAGACAGTGGGTCTTACCCCAGAGCGGGGTACATCTGGTCAAGCTGGGATTTATTCCTTTAGGTCCACAGGGAGAAATACCCCACGAGCAAAGGAAAGGAACGCAGCAACAAGCAAGGGGAGGGGGACGGGGGGGGGGGGGGGAGACTGCATGCCCAGGGCTAGTTCCTGTTTGTATTTATTCCTCTTTATGCTAGGCAAGTGGAAGGGGTTGGGTAAGTGAGGTGTGGCATTAGAACAATGCTTCACCAGTGCCAGGAATGCCCCGCTAACCCCAGACGCTGGCTTGAGTTTGTCCTGCCTTGCTTGTGCTGCAACCCAATCCCCTTCAGCTGGGGAGGGAATGCTAAGACCCAAGGCCTGGCTACCATTTTAGCAGAAACATCCATCTTCTCTGGCTGCAGCTGGTTGTGATTGAAATTAGGGATTAAAGAAGAGCTGCTACACCTAGTGCAGGAGACACAAGCCCCTGCTTCAATTCTGCTGCAGACCAGTTTAGCAGGAAGGAAAATGCTCTTCTGTATGCCAACTAGGCCATCCAGATAAAGGGATTTGGGAACAAGCTGGAAAAGCTCTGACAAGCCTCATTTGGCAGGACTGGTGCTAAGCCACCTTTGACTCTGCTAGTGAGGTAACTGTCTGGGGCTTATTTGATAAAGTAGTATAAGCGGAGGCTGGCTGCAGCCACTATCTTTGCTCTTGAACAGCTTCAGAAGAGTTGTGCGTGTAGTTTAATGCTGGCTACATAGAGTTTTGACTGTGCATTTCATCTGGTCAAGCAGGCACTTTATAAAGCTAAGCACTCAAGGGTTCACATGCATAACCATTGGTTTAGTGCAGTGGTTCTCAACCAGCAATACACATCAGTCTTCCTAAGGATACATCAACTCATCTAGGGCTACGACTACACTGCCACGTTATTGTGCTGCAACTTTCTGGCTCAGGGGTGTGAAAACACACACAGCAAGTTATAATGCTGTCAAGTGCCTGTTTAAACCAGGCTACAGTTTGGAAGCTGTGTTCCCAGTGCTGTTAGCTACTCCCCTCATGCAGCTGGAGTAGAGCACTGAAAGAGCTCTCTCCCTGTGCTCCCGCCGTGGCCACACTTGCAAGTACGGTCACTGCTGTGCTTTTGTTTAGAAGCACAGGCAAAGCCTTAGGCTATGTCTACACTGGCAGCTTCTTGTGCAAGAACAGCTGTTCTTGAGCAAAAACTTGCCTGCTGTCTACACTGCACGCGTGTTCTTGCGCAAGTAAATTTACAGTATAGTGTTGTAAAACAGGGCTTCTTCTGGAAGAGTTATTCCTCTCCCCATGTGGAATAAGCCCTCTTGCGCAAGAGCTCTTCCACAAGAGGGCAGTGTAGACAGGCAACATGAATTTCTTGCGCAAGAAGCCCCTATGGTTAAAATGGCCATCAGAGCTTTCTTGCGCAAGAGAGCATCCACACTGCCATGGATGCTCTTGCGCAAAAGCACATGGCAGCATGGACACGCTCTCGTGGAAGATTTTTTGCACAAGAACTCTTCCGCAAAAGAGTTCTTGCGCAAGAAGGCGCCAGCGTAGATGTAGTATTTAGGTGAGGTGAAACTTCAAGAAGGCAAGACAACCCAGACTCCTGCAGGGGGCACAGTAGTCTGGAAAGGTTGAGAGTCATACATTCAGAGAGAGAAGCCTCTCTAGAGGAGCGATGGGCACTAACGCCGATGGGGAGTGTTCCCGAATGAAATGAAGGCCTTTAGTTTTTGGCACAAACCCACATTATACAATTACCAGTCGATTATAATTATCATAACTAGATACACAAGCAAGGATCAGCAGAGCATGCTTGGTAAGCAGACTCTAGAACACAACAAAGCATAGGCTGCTACTGTCTCGAACCAGTAAATATCAGGAGCTTCAGAGGGTAGGCGAGTTAGTCTGTTACAGGGGGAAAAAAAAAAAAACAAAACCCAACACCAACAGGTCTGGTAGCACTTTATAGACCATTGGTTCCCAAACTTTTCAGCATCACGCCCCCTTTTTGATTTTTGAGAAACCCTCACGGCCCCCTGCCCCACCTTAAACAAAACAAAACAAAACAAAAAACCCAGCAGCAAAACTTGTTGAGAGGGGAAAAAAAGGAACTGATCGGGGACGAAAAAAATAGCAGCAAAACGTGGGAGAGATTGATGGGGGGCGAGCGCTGGTCGCCTCCCCAGAATTTCTTCATGCCCCCCAGGTTTGGGAACCCATGTTATAGACTAACAAAACATGTAGATGGTATCATGAGCTTTCGTGGGCACAGCCCACTTCTTCAGATGACTGGAGTTATGAGTTTGGGATATGAAAACTTGAAATAAATAGGACAGGGGGAAGGGTGAGAAAGAAAAAGGGACGGGGGTGGGAGACAGAGCATCATTAAGTATCTGGAGAATGGCTACTTAAACCTAAGCAGATAAAAATCAGAGTCAATAGATAGATTCCCAAGACAGGAACGATACCACTCAGAGTTGTTAGCACCTTCAGTGGTTAAGTAGGTAGTGTCCCAACTAACCCATGTCACCACTGAGTATCAGTTACAGCATCTGGTCCAGACTGACCGCATCAAAGGTTAGGACTTCTATAGACCTTATCTTGACTGTGAAACCCAAGCCGCAGAGATCCAGAAATTGCTCCAGGACAGCAGTTTACCTACACTGCTAAGCTCAAAGAACTGCTACTTCCAAGGCCCATCCTTAAGTAGTAACAGACATAAGCTGTACTAAGCCAACAGCTTCCTAAGCTTATTTCTGCCCCACTAACTGAAGTTATTTTGCTCCCTTACATGCCAACCTCACTAAATATATTCCCTATGCTTTTGGCAGTAGGTCAGTTTTGCATCCGGCCTGGTCTTTAACTGAAAGAGGACACGGGATTAGTGCCTAGCTTCCTCTGCTTCCCAAACCTTAGCATTTTCTAAATACAGTACAACCACCTGGCAGTGCAGAGTGCAGAATAGTGACCAAGCCCCACCTTCTCCAAGGCTACTGGAGTGTCACAGGAAGTGCCACAGCCCAAATTACAATGTGAAGGGTTAACCAGTTAGCCTTACCGGTTAAGGGTGAGGCTTACTGGTTATGGTTAACCAGTGGGGGCTGCAGCAGCTCCCTTCCCCCATGGGCAGGGGGAGCTCAACAACAGTGAAATACACATATGATTCCACTGTTGCTCAAAGTCCTATTCTGTGATGCAGAATTTTGACCTGTACAAGTCTCCTCCATGGTCATGGCAGCTGTGGGACCTAGACAAAACACTTAGCACGTCTGCATTTGGTTCCAGGGAATGTGATTAGATGGCTTGCAGGAGCCAGCTCTGCCTTTTTAGAAGGCAATAGCTGGTTTGGTATCAGACATATGCAGACCGGAGCAAGTTGTTGGTAATAGGAGCCATGTAGAACAAAATGAACACCAAAACAGATTTCAGGAACTAAGGTGCCACAGGACTGCTTGGTGTTTTTAAAGTTACAAACTAACAAATGTCATGGACATTAGTGAGTAGAACCCACTTCAGAGGAGTAGGAGTGGAAGTTATAGAATCTACCATGTATATAGAATTTCCACTCCTACTCCTCTGAAGTGGGTTTTACCCACTTAAGCTTGTGACCTAATAAATTTATTGGTCTAAGGTGCCACCGGACTGCTAGTTATATTTCAGCCCTGCTATTCATGGCGGCTGTGTCTAGACTGGCAAGTTTTTCTGCAAAAGCAGCTGCTTTTGCAGAAAAACTTGCCAGCTGTCTACACTGGCCGCTTGAATTTGCGCAAGAACACTGACGATCTAATGTATGATTGTCAGTGTTCTTGAGGAAATACTATGCTGCTCCCGTTGGGCAAAAGCCCTCTTGCGCAAATGTATTTGCGCAAGAGGCCAGTGTAGACAGCTCAGGACTGTTTTGCGCAAAAAGCCCCGATGGCGAAAATGGCGATCGGGCGTTCTTGCAAAAACGCGTCTAACCTGACGGGCGGCTTTTCCGCATAAAAGTGCTTTTTGCGCAAAGCGTCTGTGCCAATCTAAACGCTCTTTTCATAAATGCTTTTAACGGAAAAACTTTTCCATTAAAAGCATTTGCAGAAAATCATGCTAGTCTAGACGTAGCCGGCACGTTTAGTGGCTCAGTACTTGAGGGACTGAAATCAGTTTCTCTCAAGAACCCCTCTCCTCCTTGCCCCCCCAATCAGCATGCAGCCACTCTAATACATGCATTTTGTGTTTATATAAAGCCTTACAGCCTAAGGCCAGAGTTTGCTCAACGCCCACACAGCTGATGGCTATTCAGATTAACCCAGGCTCTAATTCGAATCATCATCAATACTGAACTCTACAAATCATTGGTCTCATATCACACCCAAGGGCATGTCTGAACTGACCAATCCCTGCCAGTCCTAAGCAGTTTGTAATGAGTCATTATCACCTTAACTCTGCCCATGCTTCACTGTTGCTACTACCAGCTGATGGGAAAGTGACAGTTTCTACTGAAGCAGACTTAGGAGAGAACAGGGAGTAGTCCTACAGCACCTTAGAGACTAATAAAATAATGTAGCTAGTACCATGAGCTTTTGTGGGCACAATCCACTTCTTCAGATGAATGGAGCAAAGCATCCAGAGTTGCAAATAGCAGAAAAATAGGGGATGGAGAGGGAAAGGGAAGGGAAAAAAATTGTCAATTAGACGGTCCATGCTAAATGAGGCTAATAGAGTGAGCTATAAATGCCCAATAATTAACTTGTATGTCATTAGGGTGTTAAATGTAGCGGCCCATCCAAGTAAAGTCTTTGTTCAGACCTTGGTTTAAGATGTCAAACCTGTAAATGAAACCAAGTTCTGCAGCTTCTCTCCCGAGCTGGTTTCTAAAATTGCTGTGTAATTATACAGTCGCTTTTAGATCCATTAATGAGTTCCCTGGCAAGTTAAAATGTTCCATTACCATTTCGTGTATTACCATTTCAAAGAGCTGATTTGTGTCCATTAATCCTATGTCATAGGAGACTGTCCACTTTGGCCAATATACATGGCAGAGGGGCACTACTGGCATAGATTACGTTGGTGGATGTGGTGGCTTGTGTGGTTAGGTCCTGTGATGATGTTGCTTGTATAGATGTGTGGACAGAGTTGGCGTTCTTACCCACTCACACTAATCAGGCTGCACTCTTAGGCTCTGTTGTTTTAAGACCTGGGGTTGTGCACAGAACCCAGTTTTTCTGGAAGTGAGATTCCCCAACCTGGGCAGCATGGAGAGTAGGTCTCTTGCTATCAGCAGTGGAGCAAAGCCTCTGGCAGCAGGAGTGGGATATTGTAGCCAGGTTCCTAGCATAGACAAGGCCACTGAGTACCAGGGGGGAGTACTGGAATATGGCTTCCAACCTCAGGAGAGAAAGGGCTAGGTGTGTTGTAGGCTGTTCAATAGCTTTGCCCTGCTTGTAGCTCTTCCTCTCCACCCCCAGGGGAAAAACAAAAACAAAAACAAAAAGGCCCCCACTAACACACTCATGTAGGAAAAGGGGCCTTTTCAGACATGTTTCAATGTACCAGGGCCATCTGGCAGCTAAAGCACCAGGGTGCCCTTGTTTGTTTCCTCACACGGGACAGTCATGGTCACTAGCTAATAGTAGCTAAGCAGGACTTTGTCCCCAGCTCTCTATTTGGGTGGTGGCATTCCTGCAGGCTTCAGAGAGGAGATATGGCTGCAGATTTGACACTCTGTGTGAAAGGGTCCTGCCCATTTGCCTCTGACATGTGCAGTGAGCACAGCTCTTACAAAAAGCCAATCTGGAAGATGTCTGGCGTTGAGGTTTCAGGGAGAGAGGACACCACAGTTAAGATGAATCTCCAGCTACTGGAGAACAGCTGGAAGTATCCAGATAATTGCTTTTCCTCTGATTAATATTCTCCTCCCTCATGCCTGCCTGCTGCATGACATTATTTGGCACAGATGTCCTAGGTCTGTGCTGAATCAGTTGCTGACTTCACATTCCACTGTTTATGGGGCTGATAATCAATGCTTATCTAGATTCACCATCTCCATGCAGGGCCCAAGGGTCAGTGAGGTAGCAGTACTCCCTCCCTTACTAGGGAGAGCACAATGGCAAGTTGGCATGAGTCTCCTTGGCTTAAGAAATCCCAGGGGAGGTACCGGACAAGCTTTTAATAGAAAAGCCAAGGAGTTATCAAATAACTTTGATAAGTTATTGTTCTTTGATGTGCTTAGTTTTGTTGCTTTGCATCTGATTGCTAAGGACAGCAAGAGTCACTATTAAAAAGCCAACAGAATTCATCTAGTCCAAGTATAGGGAAAGCGACATTAGATATTGATGTATATTATCTGTTAGCAAATACTCATTTTAAGAACTGCCATGGTATTTGTAAAATAAAGTACCTTGAACTACCTACCATTCTTCCAACAGGCACTCTCAGAACAGACCTCTTCCCAGCTCCAAGCCCTCTAACAAGCCCAGAAGAGTTCCCTGCTCCATAGAAAAGTTACTTCAGTGCATTTCCCCCCCGACCCCTCCCATCTCACGCACTTGTCATTCCCATCAATCTCCTCCAGGGACCAGTCTAATTGACTCAGAATTATTAGCTGGGAGACTGTGCACCTCCCACCCCATGCAACCAGAGTAGAGCATTAGAGAGGATTTGCAAGATCAAGAACAGAGTAATTTGAGGGCCAAGTCACACCCAGCCCCCCCCTCCCCACTGTTGGAGTCCCTTTCAAAGGAGGTAAACTTAGCAGCCTGCTTCTCTTCAGAAGTGGCCATTTGCAGGGGGTTCAACTCCATCTGGTTAGAGATGGCCTGGAATTAAAGGTCTCTTTCCCCACTACCTACACATTTTTGCTGTGCTGTGAAATAGAATCCTGCTAATTCCAAAGCCTTGTGCTGCAAACTGGCATGCAGGAATTCTTGAATTCTTTCACGGAGGCTACATCTGTACTACAAGGTTTTTGCGCAAAAACGGCTGGTTTGTGCAAAATCCGGTGGAGCATCCACACCTCAAGCGCATTTTTGCGCAAGTAAATCGGCAGAACAGAGGGCTTTTGCCGGTAGAGTTATTCCTCTCCCCACGAGGAATAACGCCTTTTTGCGCTACAGCTCTTGTGCAAAAAGGCAGGTATGAATGCTTTAGGGGTTTTGTGCAAGAAACCTGTATCCGCAAAAGCATAGGTGCTCTGATGGCTATTCTGTGAATGGCCATCTGAGCTTTCTTGCACAAGAGTGTCCATGCAGTGTGGACGCTTTCTTGAACAAAAGCACATCGCTTTTGCGATACACTTTGAGGCCTGGACACACTTTTGCGCAAGAAGTTTTTGCGGAAGAGATCTTCCGCAAAAGGCTTCTTCTGCAAAAACCCTGCAGTGTAGATGAAGCCTAAGGAGCTATGATGTAGCTTAAATGAAAGCGGTAAGTTTCATCCCTGGCTACCAGTAACTTGAACAGCATCTCAGGAGCCCAGAGAGAGCAGCTGTTTACTAAGGCTATTATGCCCACCACTAGCAAGCAGGTATGATAAAAATAACCGTCACTTCCCAGGACATTTTGCATATTAATAATAAAAGTAGAGTTTAGAGTGATCACCCACTATTCAACCCGAAAACCTTAAGGGCAATGGACTACATCTTGGACCTAGGTCAAATTCTATGAAATAAGGAGTACAAAATGTGTGGCATGAATGCAATCCCCTCTGCATGTTGTAATATGGGTGGGAGGGAAATGAACAAACAGCCAAATCCATTGTTTATGGGCTGATCTCGTATCACTAGATTTCTCCAAGGCAAATTGATGCCTTGAGTCAATGGGGAGTCATCGTGGAAGCAAATGACATTCCTATCAGAATCGATTAGGGATGCACCAAGTCTGTGATGCAAGAGATGACTGTTTCAGAGAAATACACATCATGTGGTGGGATCCTAAATAAAGTGCATTTTATGACCTTGATATTTCAGTTTCAACTAAGGATAAAGTAAGGCCTGTGTACCAAGCAAGAGCTGGTATCCTCATGTCAAAGGAACACCACCCAAGGGGTTACTGCAAAACATATCTTTAAGAGGAACAGAAGAGCTTTCAGTACAGTCAGGAGTGGAACAAGGGAGAGAAGAAGAAAAAAAAAAAAAAAAAAGGTTATTTACCCGTATTGGAAAATAGTCTCTGAAGTATCTCCATATGGCCCAGTTTCTGACCCACTGGGATCTTCTTCCACCTTGAAAAGAGGGAAGAAGGTGCATTTTGAGAATAATCAGTTGTAATGTGGAAGAGCACCACCAAAGATGCTTATCAGAGGATCTCAGGACTAGGCTGTAAGGGGTCTGCACTGTGCACTGCAAGGTAGCTATTACTTCACTTTAGAGACTTGCACAAAGCCTGCTACAGGCTTGTTTTCAAAGGTCTGGAGCACCTGCACCTCTCCTTGGCTTCTGAAGAGAGCCAGGCCTCAAGCAACAGCTGCACAGAAAAGTTGACACTTGACCTCAGGAGCCTCAAGTCCCAGTGCTATGCAAACAGTAGAACTGAACACAGGAGTTTGCAGGGTCAGGACATCCATGTTTACCATCTTTTGGCTCAGTCTCTTCTACTCAGAAAGTCCCATTAGCTCAACCAGGATCTTTTTCAATGGAAAGCTATGCAGAGTATCAATCTGGCTGAGACCTTAAATCTAATGTCTGGTGGCCCCAACTGCCCTTTCTCCTTACCCTACTAAAAAACCTCAAGCAAGAGGCAACTGTATTCAAGTATCAACTGAAGTGAGACCCAAGCATTCTCAGAATCTTCTGGTAGGTCAATATAGAGCTCTTCCCATCAGACAGTAACTCAAAACAGACCCCATGAAGACATGTATATCACTAATCCAAGCAGCCAATTGATCTGAACTATAAATATTTTAACTTCCCCCTGGGCTTTTGCCAACTCAGGTTTTAATTTGGCTTGCAAGGTTCAAGCAGAGACTTCTGGATCTTGTAAAAAAGTGTAGACACAAGTAATTAGCCTGCGGAACTCACTACTACAAATCATTAATGGCTAGAATGTAGCAGGATTGAGAGATAGGAAATGACTCCATATTTTCCTATCCTTTTAAATATAATGTAACCTAGGACAACATATAGGCAGGTGTAAGGACTAGTCTACAGGAGGAAGTCAGTGTGCAATGAAGTAGAGTGAGAGTTTAAAGCACATCAGCTACTCTGCACTAATTCTCTAGTTACGTCTAGACAGTGGGGCTTTCTCTGGATACCTTCCAGTATCCCAAAATAGCTGCACCGTGTCTTTTAAACGTACCCGTCATTTCGAAATATTTTTTGAAATAACAGGCACGTGCTATTTCGGCATCCCTGTAACCCTTGTGGAACAAGGGTTAAGGGATGTGTCGAAAATAGCACGTTATTTCAAAATCTGGTGCCGTGTAGATGCGCCAAATTTCAAAATAAGCTATTGAAATACAATCAAAATAAGATATGCAATTTGCATAGCGCAAATTGCATATCTTATTTCAAGTTTAAGGTGCTGTGTAGATAGATGCACCCTAACAGTGCCATCATATGGCTTAGCTCTGTACACTTCCATCGTGCATGTTAGCCTGATGGGCAATGGCACTCCATGCATAGGAATTGTGCACCAGTTACTGCAGGCAGCTCCCAACATGTACTGACATGCCTTAGACTCACTTACACAGTGCAAGCTAGCTAGTAACTGACAAGTTTCCACTCCCCCTTCCTTTCCATCCCAAATGTAAAGACATTTCCATAATTATCTATTATGGAGAATCTTTCACCTTCTTTAGTGTACAGCATTTCCTATATAAAGCCCCCCCCGCTATGCAACATTCTGACAACCTACCTTTCTTTGGAGTGTTCCAGTCAAACACCAGCCATGCCAAGTAGACAGCTGCAATCACCCAGCAGTCTGTGCAGAGTATGTACATGAGGGTTACAGTGCAAGCAACACCTACAGTTGCCAAGGGGACAGAGGAGAAGTGGCATTAAAAAAAAAAAACAAAAAAACCCCTCATTTTTGCAGAGCGGGCATCTCTCACTATTACCACCCTGTGCCTTTTGACCGGGCCATACTTACAGCTTTTTATACTCAATCTGATTTAGGCATCACAGATTAGTGACATCACACTGAGACTAAGCCTTCGATACGGCTGAGACCAAGCTATTTCCCTGCCCCATCCTCAGAGTCCACAGGTTCTCTCATTACTGCAGAAGGGTCTTGAGCCTCCTACTGAGAGACTGTTGCTGGCTCAATTTTGTTGAGTCACAGGAAAGACTTCCAATGGACTCATATTCCCTAACACACACAAAAGAGTTCCTCACACACCCCCTTGCACCACGCTGGGCCTTCTCTTAGTAACACAGCTAAGTGCTGATTTTCAAGTATGAGAGGGGAAAAAACCTCCATCTCTGTCCCCCCCCTGCAACTTGTCTGGGATGAAACAAGAGGGAATTCAGCTGAAAACTCCCAACTGGCAATGTATAGGCCGTGAATAGGAAGTATTTATGGCATGCTAATGGTGGTTCAAATCAGAACTGGTGAGATGGTCACATGCAATCAGCGACCAAAGAAGCTAACCAGCTTTGAGTTACTTTAATACTAAACACTCTCCCCCCCCCCGCAAACTAAAATGCTTCTTTTCCCTCCCACTCAGAGATCCTTTTAGCCAAGCAACTATTGAAGCAGGAAGGAAGTCTTTGGACAAAATGTCACCTACAAGGGTGGGTAGCTAGAAGCATTCCCCAACATTGAGTTCCACTGGGCAGGAATCTCCAGAGAAGGGTCCCATTGCTAGAGATGTTTAAAACTAGACTGAACAAAGCTCAGAATATACTGTAAGAAGCAGCTCACCACATTATTTTGTATTCTTAGAGTGGCTGCCAAAAGAAGTGAAGATTTGTTACTTTCCCCCCTCCCAACTACATTTGGAACATTCATGGCAAACCATAGGTTTATCTGCAGAGCACAGATTGTACAGAAGGGATTCTAAAAGAGATCTGCACCCTTGTGTTCCAATACCTACAGATCAGCCCTGCTTACATGCGTGTAGTAATCCTTCCTATGCATTTTGTTTATCTAGCAATAGTAACACCCTGTTCTTAAGCAGAGGGAGACCTAATAGGTTTTACCTTAGCTGCTAATGCCCATGAGTTGAATTCTGCCAGGACAGTTTTAATCAAAACCACAACAAGTAGTCTGGTAGCACTTTAAAGACTAACAAAACCTGTAGATGGTATCATGAGCTGTCGTGGGCAGAGCCCACTTCTTCAGATGACCAGCTTATCAGTCATCTTAAGAAGTGGGCTGTGCCCACGAAAGCTCATGATACCATCTACAGGTTTTGTTAGTCTTTAAAGTACTACCAGACTATTTGTTGTTTTACATTTTTCCTGTTACAGAATAACTCAGCTACCCCTCTGAAGCTTTTAATCAAGAACCTTCATTTTTGAATAAAAGTTTATTTCTTACCCATAATGAGGAAAGTAAGGACCCATTGTAGCACAGATATAATCTGAAGTTGTTTCTCTACTTTGGACTTGGACAACCAGGATAAATCCTGCAGAGCAGACAGTATGCTTGACCCAGTACCTAAGAACAGAAAAATGAAGGAAAAAAAGAGTTACTCTTCTAAATGCATGTAGAAAGCGTCAAGTGAAAAATAGAAGGCACAGAACATCGATCCCTATACTATGGTACAAACTTCATTTCTGGTTTAAGATTACTAAACAGAGTTGATTTAGTTTACATGAGTGTCTTGGGCATCTCATCTTAAGAAAAAAAAAAGAGGCTGTTCTATAAATGCTTGCCATGAGCACTACAAAGCAGCAGCAATCTTCAGTGCTCCTGAGTGGAGTAACACGCAACATAAAACCTATAATAAAAATTAGTGTCTCCCTTATACTTTGATGTTTGCATGACAAACCAGTGAGGGTCACACTGCAAGGTGTATTAACACATCTAGTGGCCTGCCCAAAGCATCATCTTTTCTATACCAGACCTCCAACTGATGTGACACCCAGAGGCCACGGGGCAACTTGCTCAGTTTCCCCAGTTTACAAATTGCGGGGAGGGGGAGAGATTAATTCATATTTGTGATCAAGCTGTTGAGAACCATTCTTGGAGACAGTTTCATGGTGGTAAACAGTACAATAAGCTAACCCCACAAAACCCCAAAAACAAAAATGACTATGATACTACATTAAGTCACCATCATTCACGTGCTCTTGCAAGGCTTTTTGTTTGTTTGTTTTTGCACGCAAGTTAAAGTTTTGCTTCTCATTTATAAGACTTTTTACTCTTAAGCAGAAAGTTACACATTTACAGATCCAAGACAGGAAATTTGAAGGTGAAAAAGGAATTTGACTTGTGGTTAACTATTCACAAAAACTTTTAAAGTGTACAATATGTGATTTGTTAGCATTCAAAGCTTTTGCTTGCAGTAGGTACCAATGTGCATACAAGCCACTGACCAGAAGCGTAAATGCTGCAGAAGTCTGTGGCACATTACCAGTGTAATATGAATTTAGGAGAAAATTCTACATTACAGCAACATGCATGCTTTACCCAAAAGCAAAGCCTCCCCCACCAGTGCAGAGAGCCACATGGAACAACTAGCTACTTCAAGTGCTCTGGGGCTGCTGGCAGGAAGGGAAGCCTGCCTACGGGCCCTGCTGGTCTGCTGGCCAGGAGCTGCGTAGGCAAGTGCCTCCTGTCCAGAGCTTACCTCTGGCACCTCACCCCTGCCCCTACTCCAATTCTCTCCCAGACCCTACACCCTTCCTGCGCTTCTCCACCAGCCCAGAATCCTCTCCTACACCCATATCCCCTCCCGGACCCTGCACCAAAACCCCCACCCCAGGTCACAACCCCCTCCTTCACCCAAACTCCATCTCTGACCTGACACCCTCTCCTACCCAGCATCCCAGTCGCCTACCCCAGCTCCTTTCTGCACCTAACCTCCATCCCAGACTCTGCACCCCCTCCATAGAAAACGGTGGCCCTTGAACACTTACCAAAATCTTGGAGTGCCCCATCAAAAGTTTTGCTCACTCCTGTGCTAGCCTCTAATAACTGACTTCACATGGCATGCTATAAAAACCATCACTGGACACTCAAGATGTGGCCTTACAATTAGTTGGATTTAGACATAAGAGCTGTGCACAATTAGTTTGCCAGAAGTATGTTAGTGCACAAGTCCAAGCACAAGCATCTTTACATTTTCCTTTGCAATGAGCCAAGCAATTTTATGCGAAGTTGGATTCCATAAGAGATGGTAAGTGTGTTTGGGGGCACGCACTGAACTATTCCATAGGGACGAGAACTAGTAGGAAAGCAGTAACCGGATAGGAAGCTTTCTTCGTCAGTGGCCTGAGGCAAGCTCAAGATGGTCATTAGGCAGACAAGCACCCAGATAGCTTGCAAGAGGAGTGCCAGTTTAGTTCCCAAAGGACTTGTTAATTCACAGTCTGTACTAATTGGCCCCCTTGCTGATAATCCCAGCAGAGGCATTAAGGGCTAATGAGTATTAAGGCACCTCAGTGGAATAGTGAACCCTCAAGGCTTCTCCTCCCTCTGCAGCAATCCTTGGGGCACGGGATCTCTGCAGGCATCAGGAGCAAGGAGACAGAAAGCCCCTTGTTCAGTTATGGAGCACACGTTCCTCTGTCGCTAAGGGGTCAAGGGCACTTTCCAGGGACTGAGGAAGCCCTAACTGAGTTTGTCCTCCATCCCCAACCCAAAGAAACAATGGGGGAAGGGAAGAGCTTCAGATGCCAAGTTACGTTACAGCAGCTCCAAGGCTCCCGCCAAGTCACTGAGGTGATGTGCAAAGGGATGCACAGAGAGGTTGTCACAGGTCTTCCAGCAGGTCAGTAACTGTCGGCACTAGATTCCCAATGCAGAGGACTGTCTGTTGGAGGAGTGCCTTGCCTCTGAATGGTCCAGCATGGTGCTGCTGATCCTCCTCCACCCAGGTGACTGTAGAAGGTAACACTGCTGGAGGGGTGGGGGAAGGAAGAAGGATTCACCCCCTCCAACCTGCTTATTAAGTTCATTAATAGACCAACTGGAGGAAATCTTTGTACTGAATGTTGACTGACTTACAGTGTGAGTGTGGAGACCATCTAAACTACAGTAAGCAGTGAGAAACAGGTGGTGGTATGGAAGGAAGCTGCCTCCATTTACAACTCACATGCAAACACAACAGTCAGCGGCAGGTCCAAATTTGGAGGACAGAAGCAGGAACTAACCAAAAACATTGCAAGTGTACTAGAGAGGAAGTCAGTCAGCACAAGAGAAAGGAAGCACGTTTTGCCTGTTCTGAAGTGCACTATTTAGAGGAGTGTCTGTTTTGTAGTTAGGTTTAACGGAGACATTAAATGAATTCAAGAGTCATTTCCAGTAGAAAAACTGGACCCAAATACAACAGAACATGGCAAGATTTGTAGAACTGTTTAAAAAAAAATGCAGCTCTAAGACTCACAGCTTCGCCTTGTTTTGAGTTGGCAGGTGCATTTGATGAAGATGATATGTATAAACAAACTGAAAGTACCACAGAGTAATTTCAGCTGCTGCAAGTAAGGCTAGTCAGATATTTAAAGGGGCACTGTGCTTCTTTGAAGATGCCAGGCTCCCAATTAGTACTGGGTGGAGGGGTAGGTTACCAGCAACTCTGCAGTATTCCTTAGAGACTTGATTCCCCCTACTACTTTACAGTTTGGAAAAAGAAGAAGAGGGAACACAGTACTAGGAGGTAGATGCCAATTACGATTTGTTAAGTTTTTCCACCAATGAGGGCAGTGTCTTTCAACATGCTATTTAGCCTCCCCACCCCCAATCTTGCTTACCTTGCATCTGATCCTGCTCCCATGTAAAAATCAATAATAAAGCTATTGACTTAAGAGGGAGCTGAACTGGATTTCTGTCTACAGAAAAGGGAAGATACCTGATTTCATAGCATTGCAAAGATCATTAGTATCTAGTAGTAACATCAGAAAGGCAGGTCTCATGTATTATAATTGAGATACAAGGCACTTGTGATGTTGGCAATACCAGACCCTAGAATAGGATCTGAGGATCCTCAGGAGTTGCAAGCATCGACCTCAACCTTAAATCCTGCTTTGCCTCTGGCATTTATAATGGTGTTAGTTAAAAATATTTTATATATTTAAGGGGGGGGGGGTGGTCACACACAGGCTTGCTATGTGAAAGGTGTCACCAGTACCAAAGTTTGAGAACTATTGCTCTAGAAGTTAAAGGCAAGGAGGAATATCTGATTGTTTATCAGCTTGAAGTGAATTCCATTAAACCTGACTAGCAACCTGTCCTCCCAAGGGGAGGGGGAACATTCCTAGCTGGGGATAAACAGCCAGGTGTTCAAGTGGACACATCCAAAACAAGCAAGGAGGCTTAACACCACAAGATTAGTATGTGGTGAATTGTAACTGAAGTCTGTAAAGGAATCCAATAAATTGCAGGCATTTAGAAATCAGGTGGAGTGAATGAGACTGCAGATTTAGGATTACAGCTTGAGGTGATTATGTACCTAGAATTAGGAGAAAGGTGACTGTTACCAAAGGAAGATCCTAAACCAGACAGCTTGGCTCTCTGCTTCTTGGAGTCAGAACTGGTTTGTTTTACCTAACTGAAGAGTGAGAATTGCAACAGTTGTAGAGACCAAGGCAGCAAAAATATTCAACTCCTTAGTTTTTAAAAATGGGGTCTCTAAAAGTCAAGTGTGTTGTAGAACTGCAAGCCAACATAGGCAACTTGTAGCACCCAGGAGGTACACTGCCGCCCCAGGTCCCTTCCAAAATGTTATTTGCTAAATGGAGTACCCCCTTCCTGTGGCCCTCCCTGCACCCCTCCTCTCCCAGCGGGCAGCAACATGGTGAAGAACTTCACCAGCGGCTTTTCCCTGCTGCTCGAATGTGGTGCCGAGTAATGACAGCGAGCATGGAATCATGTGGGCCGGAGTGCAGGGCATCAGGTAAGCCCCCATCACCTCACCCCAGCGCTCTCTATGATCTGCAAAATTTCCTTACCCCAGTTTACCCCATTTCCCAGGGTTGCCGTATTAAAGAGGTTCAAGTGTATAAGCCTAAACTAGCTGTACCTTGCATGTCTTCGGAACAGCCCCTCTGCAATAATCAGAGTGGTACAGGCCAATCTTATCCTGTATCCTGCCTCCAGAAGTGCCCAACACCAGTTACTGGAGAGAAAGACCTAGCACACAGCCAAGTGTGCAACACCTCACCCTGGAGTACAGTTTCCTCTTGGAGACAGCCAGTAATTTGTTTGTGCCAGATGCATGAAATTGTAATTTTATCCTAGCAGATACAGGTGCTATTATTCAGAGATAGGTCTAGTTATGGTTGATTAAGTGTCTAGACACTCCTCGGAGTGGGTCCCTAGCCTATTTCTTTCTCCTAAACCAGGGGGGCCAACCCATTTAACAAAAAGAGCCAAAACAGCGGCGGAAAACATACGAGCCGCATCAGAATTGTCGAGGGGGAAGGGAAGGAAAAAAACAAAAAAAACCCAACCTGCTCCTTTAAGGAACAAGCTTAGGCTTTTTGGCCATATCAGACTCCTGGTGACGACCGCCATCTTGGGCACCATTTTGAATCGCTGCCCCAGTGAGCACAGGGAGACCAGGGGGGAGCTGGGGCCATTTGGGGGGGGAAGGCGCAGGAGCAGCTTCACAAGCCACACTTTTGGGAGAGAACAGCCACGTGCGGCTCACGAGCTGCAGGTTGGCCACCCCTGTCCTAAACCAAGCACGGGTTTAATGCTATTAGACTTGTTCTTCAGCATTTCCTGGATGCTATGCAGATGGGCTATTTACTGACAACCCCTAATACTGATGTAACCCACACACCTGCTGGGTGTGGTGCACTGTCCCATCTTATGGCACTGAAACCACTTATAGAGAAAAGATAAGTCAGCTGGCTTTTGGCTTGTGCAGTAGAGGCTCATCTGCTAAGCTCCAGAGGTCACTGATTCGATTCTGCCCACAGATGACAGGGGTCTATTGGTGTTACATTAGGTATTGCCTATTGTTAATGTGCTACCACCAACAACTTGAAACTTCACTACACATCATTTATGTGTAAGCAGGCTCTGAATGAATGCTTCCTTGATATCTAGATATTGAACCCAGAGTCTCTGGGTATGTTACTGTAAATACAATTGCTCCTGTCTTAGATTTGCTATATATTCAGCTGATGGAGTGATGTTTTGCTTATTGTAGTTAAATCAGCTGGTGTTGGGTCACAAATTATGTAATGTAGGAATTGTGCAATACAGTCACCAATGCTTGTAAATGTGGGAATACAAAAGAGACTGCATTTAACCTAGTCTCAAAAGAGGGGGGAACATTGTCAGTTTAAAGAACTTTGGCCAAAGAAGGGCTCAAATATCAGTTCTGTGAGGGCAAGAGGGGAGGGCAGGATTTCCAACCAGTGGCCAACAAGGTAGTAGCAGCAAGGCCCGCTCCCCATGAGCAGCCAGCAGGGCAAATAAAATACCTCTACCTCCCTCCACCCAGGATGGGAAAAGAACTCTGGGGAGGCACTGACCAAAGGCAGCAATTGTGAGTGGGGTGCAGAGAAGGGGACTTTTGGGGTCCTGAACTTATGAACCCGAGAGGAAAAGGACACTGCCCAACCTATTGGGGTGGGACTTTTCCCTTGCCTACATTACCCACTGCCCATGGTAAGTCATTGCCTTCCCAAAACTGGCTACGCTGCACAGCAACCTAGGAGGGGCTGGGGCCATGAGTCAGCCCTGGAGGCCGGGGAGGGCTGGGGCCATGCTGGCCCTCAGCTCGGGCTGCATGGGGCTTGGCTTGGGGGGTGGAAGCACGCTGAAGGGGTAGCCTAGTCTAGGGCTGGGGTGAGCAATAATTTTTGCTGCTGGGGGGGGAGGCAGAAGGAGAGGGGTCACACCAAGATTTTGGAAAGTGGTCAAGGGCCGCACTCTTCCACGATATTAATGGAGGAGATGCAGGATCTGGAATGCAGGTTGGGTGCAGAAATAAGCTTGGGGTAAGGGACTGGGGTGCAGGAGGAAGACTGGAGTTTGGGAGGGAGTTGGGATGAAGCAGGCAGTTGTGACCTATGGCAGGGGACTGGAGTGCAGGGGTTTGTGACCTGGAGTAGGAAGGGATTGTGATCTGGGGCAGGAGATTGGGGTGCCAGAAGTGGGAGAGGGGGTTTGGATATGTTGAGGGGTAGAAAGATGGGACAGGAAAGGGCAGGGGTGCCAGAAGGCAGCTGTGGCCAAGAGACTTACTTGCCAACTGCCAAGCGAGCCTGCCTGTCTGTAGATTTAAAATGTTTCCCAGCCAGCCAGCCTGCCCGGCCCCGTGCTTCCTGAATAACTGAGCCCAGGAGAGGGGGTATGATTCTTCTTAGCTGCCTGTTATTCTAACAAGCAGCTCCCATTGTCTGGTTCTGCCAGAAACTGGCCAATGGGAATGTGCTGGGGGCAAGGCGGCTCCTAAAACTTCCCGCCTCCCCTCCCCTCCAGGTTTAACACAGAAACGGAGCCCTGCGGCCACGTTTCTGCAGGGTACGTGAGCCAAGATGGGGAGTCTGCCTGGGGCTCTCTGCTGCCTCTGCGGGCTGGATCCAGTCTGCATCTTGCACAGGCCTGGTCAAAGGGTGTGGCTTTGGGCAGAAGGGGCAAGGCTTCAACTTGCCTTTCCCAGGTGGCCTTTCACCCACTGCTAATGACTTACTCATGGTTTATATTTGTGAACCCTCTTTGATGCTTTTCAGAAATTAATGCCCCGTTACTTCCATCCTTATTGAGGATTTCTCTTCTACAACAGACTTTGTGCTTGCAAGTGGGGAAGTATGGGCATCTCAGAGATACTCAGGTATGGTGTGTTAGTTTCCCAGGTAACTGGGTGGGGGGAGGGGCTCAAGCCAGTTCTGTGTTGGATCAATGAAAACAAACACCTTAGATACCGAACCCAGGCCTGACTGCTTCCATGCCTTGTACCTCACAGCCAAGAGATACATACTCCAGAGCAAGTGCACAGTAATGAAGTCTCCTTCCACTTAATAGCTTTTAACAGGCTGCCAAGGGTTTGGGGTTTAGAAAGTGACTCAATTAGGAACACATTACTCCAACAAAATAAAAACCTATTATGAAGTATTTACCAGAAGGCTTTCCAAGATGAATTACTTTGAAGCTGAACTGTAATGCATTGAGTTAACTCATGTGTGTGTGCTGAAAGTTTAACCAGCTTTCTGGCATGGAAAGTTTTAGATTTGGTCAGAATTCTAAACAAGTACTTTCCAGTCCATTCGTGTGGGACAGAATGAGGTCTTCTGGGATATCAGATACTGCAGTAGATAGTAAGACTTTTTGGTAGTAGAGAGAGTTGTTAGAGATCCCAGAGGATGTTAGAGATAATATGCGAAGTTGGCTACTCTGCACATCTTAATCACTGGTGGCATTAAGTGAAGTCTTCGGCTCATGAGGAATCTCCAGACAAGTGAAAGGAGTAAAGTCCCCTCTCCTGCTTTAAGTACTAGGTGTTGTAAGTTACATGAGTAATACAGATGACAAGTGTACAATTGATAAGCGCAAGTGTTGTATTCCAAGCTATGAGTGTATAGTTTGAATGTCCTTTCCTAAAACTTATGAAGAAAGATGCCCTACTCATCCAGCATCCCCTTTCCTTTTTTGTAAGGGAATGAGACTGGTTCTCTTTAGTTATCCACAGATGGCTCATTTATCAGGGGATGTCAGGAAGATATGGACTGACCTGGTCTCTGATCATCATTTATATCAATCACTTCTCTGGGTCCAAAGTTTAATCCTACAAAAATAGGAGTGTCCATCTTCTACTGAAGCAGTAATAAGACAGTTAGTAACTGCCCTTTGGTCCCATTAGCTAGCTGCTCCATGTTGGAATGTTGTGGCCCGTCATTCCAGAACGCCACTCCAGAATGGGCCTACAGACAGCACAGTCTCCCACCCAATAATACTGAGCATGGCCCCAGCAATCATGCCTAGAAGGTAAAGCTCTTTGAGATGACAGGGTCCGGACACTGAATGTTACCACTTCCCGTGCCCAAATGCATGAACAATTGAAGCACTTCTCTACATTATCCAAAACTTAAATTAGGTGTATCTGCCTTTATCAGTGTCCATATAGAGCAGTGATTCCCAACCTTCCTCCCCCCCCCCCCATGGAGGAACCCCCTAAAATTTCATATCCCGAGGAATTTTTTATATCCCTATGAAAACGTTTGCTTGGCCAGAGAAAGTTGACAGCGGGGAGCGCAATTCAATTACTGCTAAATTATTGTCAAGAAAATTTGTAAAGAGCTGTTTTTTAGCTAGAGACATATCTATAGGTCAGCTTACATTGTAAGAATTTTTCTCATTTATTCTACAATTTCTTGCGGAACCTCTGACGATGGTCTGCGGAACCCCAGGGTTCTGCTGAACCCTGGTTGGGAAACACTGATAGAGAGCATCGGGCATCTGTTAGCAGTAAGGAACACTGCCTTCTAAATCTCCCTTCAGTACTTGTCAACTTGAAGATAATTACAGAGGACCAAATTCACTTTAGGCTTCAACATGAATGCAGTAGATTTTGTTAAGGTCACATGAGGCTCAGAGACCTTCCTTGAGAAGTAAAACAGAAGGTCTGGTAAGAGTACCACCAGCAACACTGAACTCAGTGATTTGTAACTACTTCACTCAATTTCATGCAGCATTTTTCCACCTCATCCTCCCCCCAAACCACCCCCCCGCCCCGTGAGTTCCACTTGGATATTCTAATTCAGTCTTAACAGTTTTTCAAGCTATACAGCCACTGGCAGGCTGCCCATTTTTTTAGCATCTTAAAGACAGCCTTCCAGCATGAGTGTCTGTTTGTGCTGGATTATAGGCTACCACAATCTCCTTCTTATGGGATTCCCTTGGAAAGATGGATCCAAGTTACAGTTCTGGAGCCCAGACCTTAAAGAGTTTAAGAGTAGATATGTTGCAATATTTCCTCAAGTCCTGCATGCTGCTCAGACCTGGAAACAGACTGGTACACCTTAATTTCCTAAATTGAAGCACCCTACAAGGAAGCAGATATTGAAGTGCATTTTCTAGAGAAACTGCTGCAGGGAAATCATGCCTTTAAGTGGAGGTAAGCAATAGTAAGGACACAAATTTCCAGTGGCATTGCTGGTTATTTGAGAGGGACAAGAAAAAAAAGTGATCTAGGATACTGAGTTGGTTGTGCCTTTTTGCCAGACTTCCTCACTACTCTCTTCAGAGAAATCACTCACCTATTCTGGTTCCTAATACAGCCTCTTCCCAGTCACGCTTGGTACCTGAAACTACAAGCAGAACAGCTGTTGATCCTTAAGCCTGGATTTACAGTGGATTTGAAGCTTCCACTGCAAACTCTAATGAAGACTATTTAGATCAGTGCATTTTCATTTGTACTAGTGCACCTTATCCTGGTGCTGGACTGGTGTAAATTACACTGGTGCAAATTAATGCCCATAAGTCATTTACATCGGTGCCCTTACAGAACAGACTGTCCCAAGAATTTATTGCTACTTTTTGAATTAAGAAACAAAACTCAGAATTTGCTATGAGGATTTATACACAAGTGCTAAGGCAATTAAAATATCTGGCAGGGTTATTAATAAAGTTTCAGCTATTGTATCTATGAGCAATTAGCATTTAGTTTGATTGGGAATGATTTTTTTGTAGGCCTTATTCAAAGGAGATCAAAGAAGAAATGACTCCTTTAGGTTTGCTCAGTAGAGCCATAGAGAAGGAACACTGGGCTAAATCCTCACCCCATATAAACGGACTAACGCTAGTGAAGCCAGTGCCTCACATCTGTGCTGGTTTACAGTAGCTCTAGGTCTCTGGCCCCATTTTACAGCAGTTATTTACCGACTAGAGGAAAGGGATAGTTTCAGAAGTTTTGCCAGGAGGTGTGTCTGCCCTGGCCAATCACTGACCAAGACATGGACAGGCACTGGAAGAACATGCCACAGGAACAATCCTATGCAGTCCACCCAACACAGAAGAACCTAACTGTTCTGATCTGATGGTTAGCAGCAAACTGGTGAGTTCGCAAGCTGCTTCTAGTCCCACTGGTTGTTTCGTAGCATGCTGCTCTCCAGGAGATGTTGCACAGACAAGTTTTGATTGAGACGGCCTGCCCTAAACTTGAGTGGATTCAGAAGAGTCAGGTCTGTGCAGAACCAGAGTTGTTTTGGAGGGTGGTTTGCCAGTGGCACAGCCTGGCTACATTTATGCTGATCACAGCTATTTTAGAGAATTCAGTTTTGGCTCAGGACATGTTTCAGCCCAGCAGCAGCCAGTGGCGATGCTTAAAGCCAGAGAATGACGATAGTAGGAAGTGGCACACACAGCAGCAAACAGGACCAGATTAGCCTGTAGCACTTGGGGGCACATGTCCAGAGCCGGAAGTTCAAGTGAGACCTTGCCAAGGACAACTAAGCTTCAAGTCCAACTACAGCATTGCTTCCAGCTCTACAGCATGTTGCCTGCCAGAGCCTCTTTGCTCACACTGTGCACTATGGGATAGCACAGTACAAACACACAGGAAGTCCTTGATTCACACACACCCCAACAGCAATGCTCATTAACCCTGTCTGACCTGCACCCCCCAAAGGCATCATTGCCAGAGTGGTGAAACTAGAGGCATCTAGCTTCCTCCTGAATATAACAGCACCCAGCACAGGCCAGGGGAGCCGGTGTGAGGCAGGTGACAGGTGCAGCAATTCCCCCCCTCCCCAAGGGAGCAACCCCTAGGATGCAGGCCAGAGGGCGGTTGTTGGGCTGCTCTCTCCTACCTCTTTCAGGCAGTAACCCAAAAAATGCACAGAATGTGCATGTGACCCTGCAGCATTCAGAGGCCCCTGGATCCTGAGCACACAGCTTATCAGGATTGTCCTTGGTATCTCTGGACTCTACACCACTTGAACACTCTAGAGCAGTGGGGCTGCACATCTCACTGCAGAGGTAAGCCTGGACCCTTGCTGTGCACAACAGCAGCACAGATTCCCCCTTTCTCTCCCCCAAGCAGAGGAAGAACAGGCTGCAGCACCTGTAGTGCTAAAAGCAACCTGGTACCATCCCTCAGCCTGAAGTCAGTGTCACAAGAAGTTTATCTATACTAGACTTTTACTTTGAATGGCTTGCCCTCAGTTTCTCACTTAAAGAGTCCAGTGTAGTAAAATCTATGCAGTGACTTCAAACTAGGGCTTCCACCCATTGTTAGTATTTGATGTACATCCGCACACAGAAGATGCTTTGATGAAACATTTTAAATCCATTCCACTCACTCCCCCCTTTCTGGAGCATAAGGCAGGGAGGAACTCAGCCCTGGGCATCACTCCTAACCCATCATTTGAGGGGTAACTCATCTTTTCAGAGAACAAGCCTGGAGACTCCAAGTGCCTATCTCCTGGAAGCAATGACAGACTAGTGCCCCCTTATGTAGTTACACAAACATCTAGCGAGACAGTTCCTGCCCTAACAAGCCCACAATATAGATTGACAAAGACAGGCGATGGGAAGGAACCCAAGGCAGATGGGTGAAGAGATTTGCACAGTGTCATACAGCAAATCAATGGCAAAACTGGGAATATAATCCAGGACTGCTGACTTCCAGCTCAATGCATTTATCCACTACATCACAGTATCTAAATCCTGTGCCCTGCAAGATGAATCCCACTGAACCCAGTTTCTGTAAGAAAACTCATTCCTGGGGTACAGGAGAAATCACAAATCTTCAGAACATCGCTGCATGGGGCCCTTCTTGTTTTTACAGACAGACTTTTAAAGTTTGTGCCCTCCTCCCCCCACAAGTTAGAGCTGTGAGCAGCTTGAAAGCCTAGGAAGTGGTGACATTTAATTAACTTGCAACATGGAAGGAAGCTGCAGTTACCAAGGCAATACCATCCACCCTGGTCTTATGGCTTTCAAGGTGAACGGTCTCAGACTTGTGGGAGAGAATTTACAAATGCATCCGTGCAGATCTGAAGGGGAAAACTGAATGATCTGCATGGAGAATTAAGACAGCTTTCCTTCACATCAGATTATTTTGAGTTAAGGCCAACTACACTGTCCCTAAACTACAGGTCATTTTAAAATATGCACATGCCCTAAATACATTAACATATTGGCTCAGAACCGGCCTTATGAAGGAGGAACCACTGCAGCCTATCAGGTGAGTATTACATATTTGATGCCTTTCATGAATGATTTACTCTATTAAAAAAAGACTATGTGGAATACAAAAGACAGATTATTGCTGTTTGCATTGCATTGTCAGCCCATGTCATAAGCTCTCTCCTCAGAAAGCAGCACCTGAGAATAGCTCTGCTTTTATCCATTTACCATAACTTTATGCTTTTTATTTTATTAAACGCCAAGTGTTTTTAGTGCTGAACAAGACAGCAGAATACCATCTCTTTCCAAGATCCTGCAATCTGTTCTGCCTAGTAGTAAGCTAACCCTGGACAAGTCGCTTTACCTCTTGTCCCATGTTTACTCAGCTAGCCAGAGCGGGAGCAGTCTCAACAGGTAACTCAGCACAATGGAGTCTCCAGGCCTCACTGTGGTACAGTCCATCACAGCACTTGTGATTTTTAAAAAGGTATCAGTTTATCAATGTTCAGTAAAACTTTCACTGTGGTAGCCTCTGCCACTGCACAGGGGACTAAACAGGTTTTTCTAAAGGGTAGAGAACAGGCTAAGGATTAGTAAACATTTGTGCTTGTGAAGTTTATTGCTGCTGTAACTTCAGAGTCCTTGTTTCCTGACACTCAAGGCAGCTGTAACACAAGCTTCCCCCACACTGCTATTTCCAGTGACCTCAACCCCGAGGTCAAGGTTTGACCTTACCTAAATGGGGTATTCAGGATCTGTAGCAGAAAGATCAGAAGCAGAATCCCAGGTTGGTGAGGAGAAATTAAAGTCAAGAGCTGACACCACAGCTAAGAACCACCAATCCCATTTCACTACAGAAGTGAGCAGGGAATTTCACATTGGCGGATAGAGGTGAAAGGAAGTTTTAGCCACCAACCTATGCTACCCTGGATAAAAGCCTATTTTCAAACTTAATCTTTAGGATGTTTTAGGGAGATGGCTATCAGACACGTCTCTCTAGCTTCTTCCTACTGCTACAGGAACAGGAACGATAGCATCTAAGACACTTAATAAAGCATGAACAGTGGCTTGCTAGCAACACAGTCATTTGCAAAAGTAATGCCGATAAGAAAGCTACTGTACTCCTCCTCCTGCACACAGATACCTGCTTGATGGTAAGAAAATGAGCACCCCAGAGGCACTGTGGCAGGAGCACATCAAACCAGAACAGAGACACTTGTCAGGCTGATGCCTCAAAGCCTGTCACAACACCAGCAATTATTTCAGGACTCTCTGAAGAGTAGGGCCCAAACCTGCCACTGCAGAAACCTGCCAAAGCTAGGAACAGCACTATTCAAGGCTTCAAGACACTTTCCTTGCCACACTGCTACGGATGTAGCCTCACAACATCTAGCTCTAAGGCTCTGACCCCAACAGCCCTCCCAACATGCAAAGCCAGGGCACTAGCCAACGGCCAGTACGCACTTGCCACAGACACCCCTCCAGCACACCTTACTCAACCCCCAGCAGGAAAGCCACACAGGGGACAGGCGCGGGCACAGAATGCCAATGCACCAGCCAGCCCACAGCAACCCCCTGCATCCACATTGCAGCTCCCTGCCTGCAGAAGGAGCATCATGCTGGTCCCTCGGCTTCCCCATTCAAAGCCCGAGAGCTGAGACCGGCCCAACTCATTGCGCTGTGAGCAACGAGGCAGGGTCGGCTGCGCGGAGGCTCGGCCGCGGCTGGTCCATACAGCGCCGTATGGCCCCGCCGGGCTACTGGACCGACCGCCCACGCTCGGAAGGCTGCGCTACCTCGCAAGACGCCCGAGTAGGCGGCGATGATGGTCTTCATGGTTCAGCGACGGCGCGCCCCGGCCAGGCCCATAACGCGGCCCCGCTGGGGCCCGGGCGTCCGTGGGAGGCACAGACCGGAGCGCAGCCCCGACTCTCTGCACCACCCCAGCCTGCCAGCGCCCGCTCTGCACGGCCTGGCCGGCCGCGGCGACCGCTTTATAGCGGCGGGCAGGGAGGGAGGGGGCGCGCAGGCGCCCTGCCTGCCGCTCCCTTGGGGATTGTGATGCAGCTGCCGAGGCCAGAGGCTGCTAGCCAGCGGTGTACAGGGGGGGGTTGCATACAGCGTGAGCGTGTTGCATAGGGAGTTTGCTCCCGAGGGAGCATTATACAAATATATATTTTAATAAACCGTGTTGCACAAAAGCCCGGGTGTTGCAAGGGGGTAGCGGGGGAGGAGCGATTTCAGGGCCAATGTCTTGCAAGCCAGAGGAAATGCTCTCCCCTCTCTACGTCCCGCGTGGGAGGTGCGTGGATCCCCCCCACCCCCATCCGCAGGTAAGTGGCAGTGGGCTCCCCCCTGCTGCACGCGCCGCAGGGACAGGGCAGCAGAACGAGGGGGGTTGCTCCATAGCTGCCCCTGCAGGGGCTGCCGCCTCGCTCGTGGGGGCCCCACTTGTATCGCTCAAACTCTTGCTCTGTAGCGGGAACCACACTATGGGACTTTGCACTAGCTGCAGTTGTGCCAGGTGCTGCAGGGTGTGTTATGTAAAGGGTTCCTTAGGTGCACCGCATTGCAGAACCTTCCAGATTCCTGACTGCTTACTTTCCCCACCACCCCGGTGTGAGGTGAAAAACCACAGTCCAAAGAGTAAATGTTTCCTTCCTGTTGGGCAAACTTTTTTTTCTCCTCAGAGCTACACAAAGTGTGTAAGAAAATAATATTAGTCAAAAATCCTGTGTGGGTGCTATATAATTTTAATATAAGATGAGAATCATCTGTTAGCAAATATAAAAAAGATCATACTGGGTCAGACCAAAGATCCATCTAGCCCAGTATCCTGTCTGCGGATAGTGGCCAATACCAGATGCCCCAGAGGGAGGGATCACAACAGGTAATCCTCATGTGATCTGTCTCCTGTCACCCATTTCCAGACAAACAGAGGTTAGGGACACCATTCCTACCCCTCCTGGCTAATAGCCATTGATGGACCGAACCTCCATGAATCTATCTAGCTTTTTTGAACCCTGTTAAAGTCTGAGGGTATGTCTAGACTGTGTTGCTATTTCGGGATACTGGAAGTATCCCGAAATAGCAACGCCACGTCTTTAAAAGCGCCTGCTAGTTCCTGAGATAGCAGACGCGCTATTCTGGCGTCCCTGTAACCCTCGTTCCATGAGGGTTAAGGGATTTGTTGGAAGAGTGCCTTATTTTGAAATTTGGTGCTGGGTAGACAATGCTAAATTTCAAAATAAGCTCTTTTGACTTAGACCCGAAGTAAGCTACGCAATTTGCATAGCATAGCGCAAATTGTGTAGCTTATTCCAATAAAATGGTGTTGTCTAGATTCACCCATAGTCTTCACAACATCCTCTGGCAAGGAGTTCCACAGGTTGACTGTGTGCTGCTGCCTATTAATTAAATTTGGTCGCCCCTAGTTCTTATATTGTGGGAATAAGTAAATAACTTTTCCTTATTCACTTTTTCCACACCAATCATGATTTTATAGGCCTCTATCATATTCCCCCTTAGTCTCCTCTTTTCTAAGCTGAAAATTCCCAGTCTTTTTAATCTCTCTTCATATGGGACCCGTTCCAAACCCCATATAATTTTTGTTGCCCTTCTCTGAACCTTTTCCAATGCCAATATATCTTTTTTTGAGATGAGGCGACCACATCTGTACATAGTATTCAAGATGTGCGCTTTTCAGCTTTGTGTGTGTGTGTGTGTGTGTGTGTGTGTGTGTGTGGTGCACACATGCTAATTTACTGTTACTGATCAAACTGCTCTCTAGTGGTACGTCTACACTGCACGGCTATTTTGGGATACCTGAGGTATCCCAAAATAGCTACCCCGTGTCCAAGGAACGTGGACGCACTGTTTTGCCATCCCTGTGAACGTCGTTGCACGAGGGTTAAGGGATGGCTTGAAATAGTGCTTTATTTTGAAATTTGGTGCCGTGTAGACATGCCAAATTTTTAAATAGCCTATTTCAAAATAAAATGAAAATAAGATACGCAATTTGCGTAGTGCAAATTGCGTATCTTATTTCGAGTTTATGGTGCAGTGTGGATGCACCCATGAAGTTAGGATACCTAGGATATCTTCCCATCTCTACTAGGGATTGATCCTCCACACCTGCCATTAACCACTCTTTGGGCCACTGAACCAAGTCACTTAGGGCTGGAGTTTAAAAGGTATGAAGGCACCAAAAGATGCAGTGGGAACCCAGTGAGATTTTTCAGAAGTGCCCAGATGCCTAACTCCATCTGTTTCAATGGGAGCTGGGTACCTTTTGAAAATCCTACTAGGGACCAGCTGCATCTTTAGGCACTGACATATTTTTCAAAATCTGGTCCTTTAGGGGTACATCTACACTGCAACGCTATTTTGGGCTACCGGAGTATCCCGAAATAGCAATCCTGCGTCTTCACTGCAAGCCCATTATTTCAGGCTTGCTATTCCAATGTCCCTGTAAACCTTATTTATTTCAGCGCCCAAAGATGAAATAAGCTATTTCAAAATAGCATCGAAATAAGATACGCAATTTGCGTAGCTCAAATTGCATATCTTATTTCGAGTTACAGTGCAGTGTAGATGCACCCTTAGCGCCTGTTCCAGCTTCCATTAAAGTCAGTCGGATTCTTGCCCTTGACATTAGCGGGAGTTGGATCAGGTCCTTAGAGTTGGATCCTGCCCTGAAAGGGGAGCTTTGCTGTTGACAGCAGAGGGAGCAGATTCAGGCCCTTCTTATCTCAATCTCCTTTTCTGTAACTTGGGGATAATATTACCCACCTCTCTAAAGTGCTGAATGTTTGTGCTGAATGTTGCTGTTACTTTTGAAATCCCCACTAGGGCTGTAAAATCCCATTTAATTAGTTAGCTGGTTAAACGTGTTTCTCTGGTTAACCCAATAAAGAGGGTGAGCGGGGGAAGGCAGCTGCAGCAGACTTCTCCCCACAGATGGGGGCTGCTCCAGCAGGGCTGGAGCGTCCCTGCCCACAGTGTGCCAGGAATAGGCCAGCTGTAGACTGGGGTTGCTCCTTCTGGGCTAGAGTGTCCCCCGCCTGTGGCGGGCGGGGGCTGCTCCAGCCCCCACTGGTTAACTCTAGGAGGCTTACTGGTTAACCGGTTAAACATTCACATACCTAGTTCTCACTCTTCCAACATGGGCTGCAGCAGTGCTAGCTTCCTCCAGCCGCTTCAACACTCAACTAGCAGCAACTACGTTTAGGGGTGAGCTTGGGTTATCTTCTTGTCCATGCAGTCACAGCATCCCTGCCAGCAGTAAGGCAAGCTGGGGCAATCACTTTTTGGCATGGGGACACCCATCTATTAGGATCTGGACTGAGATCAACAACTCATTTCACAATAAGGCGACCAGACAGTCAACAGATGGTTCCAACGTTTGGTCGCTACTATCCTGTGATGGACTCAAATCAGTGACCTAGAGGTAAAAGGCTTTGGGTTTTCCCCATAAGCAGTCCCCCAAGCCATACTGTATTCACCATTTGGTGCCAAAAGGGCATTTTGAACCGTCCTGTTGACAGTCTCACTATTCTGTTGCAATATGTACCAAAAGGGAATATGACAACAGTCTGTCTGGAAGTTTTGTCTTGCCCTGCCACTCCTGGATATAAACTATAGAGATGCCTCATGCATGGAAAAACCCATTGTTACAGAGTACTTGAATCATCCTATATGAAAAAGGATGGGCAATGAGTATGGATTTCTTCAGCAAGCCGAGCTACTGTGATTTCTGTGGCTTGTGTTATACAAACTAAAGGATCACAAGGGTTCCTTCTGGCCTTGGAATCTATGATCATCTATCTCTGAACATCTATTGCCATATGTTTGACAGTGACTAGGTTAACTGCTCCATCAATGAACTCTCCAGCCAGCATCTATGTGCTTTCACCCATGCTGCCCCACAGTCGGAAGATCTTTATACACATCTGCAAAACTAACTCCTTCAAGTCTTTCCTCCAAACTCTTCCTTGTCCTAGTGCCTAAAAAAACTTGACAGCAGTGAGGCCACTGGCATTCTCATTGCCTATCATGCTCATTGTGCTGTTTCCTTGTATTCCATCAGTCTGTGTGTATCCAGTTTTTAGTTAGATTGTAAGCTCTCTTTGAAGTAGGGGCTGTCTTTTTGTGCTGTGTTTGTACAGTGCCTAGCACAATGGGCGCTGGTCCATAACTAGGACTGCTAGGCAGTACAGAGACACAAATAGGTGCGATGGATAGAGATGTGGATTGCCAAGGCTAACTTTTTGCTGTTTTTAATCAGGTTTCTCTCACTGCACCCAATAACCACAAATTAAAGTTGATTACAGTGAGCAAAATACCACTCCAATTGCTGAATATCTAACAAATCTAAGGCAAGCAGGAGCAAACTTTATTTAAATAGACATCCCCAGGGCCTCTTCCCCCTTTCAACTAGCTGTAAGGGAAGCATTGCTTCAGATCCTGCTTACAGTTACACTGAGTTTCCACTTATGCTTGCAGATGTCTATCACACCATGATCAAATGATAACTCAGCCACCTTTAACAAAGACATGCCACTTTCCCCCATCGAGTCTGGCACAGAATATTCACTCATACTTGAGTGTAACATTATCTACAAGATGCCATCTGTGGAGAAAGCCCTTTCTGATCCCAGACTTGCAAGCACGGAAGATAGAAATGAAAACACCTAGTAGGTCATCAAGTCCATCTCCTGACTCTGCAGGGCCCTAGGCTACAATACAGCTTAAAGGTTACGTGCAGAGACAGATGAAACTCCATGTGACTTTCTTCTCTTTGACAAGATTCCTCCCCTTCCTTTTCTCCCCTGTAATTTTAGTGCTCACAGAGGGGCTAGATTAACAGATTTGATGGCTGAAGTCCTGCTTCCAAAGAGGTTCTGTGGGTACAACAGTGACAGCTTTCCCACACTACCCTGTCAGTAAACCTGAACATAAAGTGGAAGGAACACCTGTGTCATGGAGAAAGGGTAGCTTTTTAGCCAGTTCACTTAATAGGTAGCAGGTTTAAAACAAACAAAAGGAAGTTTTTCTTTGCGCAGAGCACAGTCAACCCGTGGAACTCCTTGCCAGAGGATGTTGTAAAGACCAGGACTTTAACAGAGTTCAAAAAAGAGCTAGATACACTCATGGAGGATAGGTCCATCAATGGCTATTAGCCAGCATGGGCAGGAATGGGGTCCCTAGTCTCTGTTTATCAGAAGCTGGAAATGGGTGACAGGAAGGGATCACTTGATGATTACTTGTTCTGTTCATTACCTCTGGGGCACTTGCCATTGGCCACTGTTGGAAGACAAAATACTGGGCTAGATAGATCTTTGGTCTGACCCAGTATGGCCATTCTTATGTTCACTTATGTTCGGTACATACTGCCAATTCCAAGCACTATATAGAGATAGGTAAGTGCTGCTATTTGTATTTTACAGAAGTGAAAACTGAGATACTGAGCAGTGAAATGACTTGTCCAAGATCACATCACAAGTCAGTGGCAGAACTGACTATAAAGTCCAGGTGTCCCAACCAATGTTCCCTCTATTTTTCATCCATGTACAGAATACATTTTGTTATGTGTACCAAGACGTGTGCAGATATGCACCACCAGTAGAAACACATGCTGCCAGCTGGGCAATATTTGAATCTCTCCTGGGTGACCACCCAAGGGCTCAGTTTATAGGGAACACTGGTCCTAACCTCCAATCCTGTTCCTAATACAGAGAGAAATGCTGCCTATCTTAGAAAGATATTGTAATGGTCTGTTCAATACAATACATCACTTGCCCTTGATTTACACCACTGATTTCAAAGCAGCTATTTCTGAATCACATCAGTGTAAGGGTACGTCTACACTGCAACACTATTTTGAAATAACTAGCACTATTCCACAATAACTTAGTCCGTGTCTATACAGCAGGCAATTATTTCTAAATAGTATCAAAATACTGTCAAGCTGGAGGACTTCTTCCTCCAACTCCTTAAACCCTCATTGTACAAGGAGTAAGGGAAGTCAGAGGAAGAGTGCTCTATTTCGAAATAAGTGCTGTGTAGAAGAGTGCTCTATTTCGAAATAAGATACGCAATTGACGTTAGCTCAATTAGCGTAGCTTATTTCAAGTTAAGCCCTGCAGTGTAGATGCACCCTTAGGGTGGGGTGGAAAGAGAAAATTGGGCTCCCAAGGTTTTGTATGTTTATTTAAATAAGGCAGAACTTGAGTATTACAAACTGAGCTGTAATCAAGGGTCTTTGAATCCAGCAACAAAGCAGGTTTTTCCCTTCTGTTAGAGCACATCTATTATTGTTGGGTTGTGTCTGAAATGTCCTTTGTCAGCATCTTTCATCGAAGTGTTCTGAGAACGTAACTGCTCCGGAGCAGTTGAGCAGCCCGTGACAGACCATTATATTACATATCATTCGGTAAGAGAGGGGTTTCCTGCTGCATCTTTACAGCAGGACAGCAAAGACTCGTTTGTCATAAATAAGGGAGGCTTTGATCTAGTAATAGGAATGACCAGTTCCTTCCCAAGATTACTTGATTGTAATGTGTAACTCCCAGCCTCTGTCCAAATTAGAGCAACATTTGATTTCATGTTTTAATCCAGGCATCACACAGAACACATCAGCAGCAGTATAATGTGGTTGGGCCAACACAGCATCTACCATGCCCTCAGCAACAGCTCACACACTGCCATGGGCATTAATTTTTATACTTGAAACTTCCAGGTGTTAATTCGAGGATGGCAAGAGACTGTACAAACATCTTTTCTCTTCCATGGCCTCTCTGGGAAATAGATAGATAGACAAGTATTATTCCCAGTTTTCAGATGAGGGGAAAGCGAGTATTTGGGCTCCGTGCATGTGAACTTCAGTCCCCAAGTATCAGCTCCGATGATTGCTAGGCCACTAATAGCTCCTATGCAGAATGCGTCTAGTGGATAGCAGTGTGGGTAGTGGGCTGAGCACTGGACTAGGAGGCAACAGTTTTAGTCTGGTTTGGTCACTTGTCTTGAGCGGGTCACTTCCCTGCTCTGTGCCTCAGTTTCCCCAAGTTAGGTGGTGGAACACCTGTTTTCCCACAGTTTATGGACCAACTAGGGGCTTAAATGGAAGACAGGTTTTTTGGCACCTGGGGTATGGGGGGTGGGGTAAGCAGAGTGCATGCCCCAAGGCGGAAATGTAGGTACCATGGGGACGTTTACCATGAAAACTTAGGCACTGAGTGAGTTTTGTTGTGTACAGGGTATAAAAGATACTTGGTTCATGTCAGTGTAGTCCTGGCTGAAACTGGACTACATCAGTGTAAACTAGGTACCATCTGGTTCATAGCAGCAGGGGCTGCACAGAGCACTTAGAGCACCACATGTTAGAGCACTCAGCAATTCATCCCCCCTATAGCCCGCGCTGCAATGCTGTGTAAACAAGCCCTTATGCACCTAGCTCTGGGGTTTAGGCACTTAAATACCTTTGTGGGTCAGGGCCTTTCTTTGAGATACATGGATGGAAAGTAAGACTAGGCATTCTTGTATCTCAAGCCTTCCCTCCCCCCACCCACACCTTCATAATATCATTTGGATTTGAGCAAGGATTGTGTTTCTGTTTTAAATGCCACTCTTATAATCTCTTGTTACTTAGTGATTATATCTAAGTGTGCATGTTTGCCCTTCAGAGAACTTGCTAAGAAAAGAAAGACTAGCAGGGCACCAGTGTTATCCCTCAATCTTTTGGAAAATTTTGCTTTTTTGATTGACTGTTATGTGCACATCACCCTATTATACAAAATGAGAAATGACAGCTTAGGAAGGAGCACGGCAGAAAGCGATCTGCTTGAATCAGTTCAATACTGTTGCAAAAGAAGCAGCAGCAGCAGCAGAAGCAAAGATCATTCTGGAATGTATTAGCAAGAGTGTTGTAAGCAAGACACAAGAAGTAATTCTTCCACTCTGATTAGGCCTGGAGTAGTGTGTCCAGTTTTGGGTGCCACATTTCACTAAAGATGCAGACAAATGGGAGAAAGTCCAGAGAAGAGCAACAAAAATGATTTAAAGTTCTAGAACACATGACTTATGAGGGAAGACTGAAAAAAAATATGTGTGGTTAGTCTGGAGAAGAGAAGGCTGAGAAGGGACATAACGGTTATCAAGTATGTAAAAGGAAGAGGGAGAAAAATGGTTCTTAATCTGTGAGGATAGGACAAGAAACAATGGGCTTAAATTGTGGCAAGGGCAGGTTGGGCTGGTCGTTAGGAAAAAACTTCCTGTCAGGGTGGTTAAACACTGGAATAAATTGCCTAAGGAGGTTGTGGAATCTCCATCACTGGAAATTTTTAAGAGCAGGTTAGATAAACAGGTGTCAGGGATGGTCTAGATAATACTTAGTCCTGCAATGAGTCCCAAGGACTGGACTAGATAGTTCTATGCTTCTATAGGAGCTCATAACTGAAGGCTAACTGCAGCTTTTAGTTCTATAGGACTTCTAATTTCTATTAGAATAGCCACAATAGACTTCAGTTTAACTTTTCCTTTGGACAAGCTTTCTAAAAGCCTAGGTCTTCTCTTGTATTGCACTGCAATAGGTGCCACCCTGGGGAAGTACTGTCTGTAAGCCCTGGTCATTGGACATCATCCCATGATTTTCTGCTCAGGACTGTGAAGTATTACTCTGAGAGAATGCTGCAGCATGGTCGGCTGAGACTGGAACAGAGCATGCCCTTGCCATGGTGTAAAAAGTTGTTGGGCCCATTTCTCAGCTGACGTAAATCAGCCTCAAACATTTAGGCACCTAACTTCCATTAAGTCCAGTGGAATTTAGGAGCCTAAATAAGCTTGAGACTCTAGTCCTAAGTATTTCAGATCAAATTCTCAGTGTATGTGGCACAAGACTAACAACCAGCAAGCAGATTTTCACTTGCTACCAGTTATAGAGGCTGGTGTCAACCCACTGTCATAGGAGTGAAAGTCCCTGAAACATATGAGTCATTTGACTTTAATGAGTCATTTGGTCCTTGCACTGAATATGGTCAGTGCATCACCAGCATCCATTGATAGTACACTATATATTTCTCTTAAGTTGTTCTACATAGCCTATCACTTAATGGCTAACCACTCTCTGGGTATATCTACACTACAATAGCTATTTCGAATTAAGTGCTGTGTAGACACTTAATTCGAAAGAGGAGGCCTCCAGCCCTTCCCAGGGAGCCCTGGTGGCCACTCTGGGCACAACCAGGAAAACTTACTCTCCACTCCTCCAGCCCCGGAGCCATTAAAGGGGTAGACCCTGGCCACAGTGCCTGTGCCAGCTCCAAGCCTGCCAGCCCAGAGCCAGCAGTGGCCACCGGGGCCCCTGACCTAGTGGCCCCAAAACATGAGCTAGCAAGCCACTGGCAGCCAGCCCTCCACTGCTCCCCAGGAGCAGTCTGCCAGCTCCCAGGAGCCTGACAGGGGCTGGAGAAAGCGGGTGCCTTCCTGGCCCAGGGTGGAGATCATGGACCTTATTCAGGTTTGGGGGGGATGCCCCCAACTTCCATGATCTCAGCCCTAGACGGAGGAACACGGCCGTCTATGGTAGGATAGCTGCCAGCCTGGCCACCAAAGGCCACATGCGAACCCAGGAGCAGGTTAGCATGAAAGTCAAGTTGGTCTGGCGAGACCCCCAACCCTGAGCCCTGAGCTTCCCCTCCCCCTTCTTCCCCTTGCTTTCCCCTTCTAGCTCCCTCCTCCCAGGTTTCCTCCTCCCCTCTTCCACCCTCTCTCTTCCCCTCTCCCACCTCCTTTTCCCAGTCTCCCCAGCGGTTCATCCCTCCCCAGTTTTGTTCAATAAACCCAGTTTCTATTTTTGAACATACATGTCTTTTATTTGACATCAGGAAGGGGGGCTAGGGACGGGTAAGTGGAAGGATGTGAGGGAAGAATGGGGCACGAGCCCCCAGTGGGGAGGACCGGTGAGGCTCTGAGGACTCCTCTGGGTGGATGCTCTCCCTCAGGGTCTCCTGGATCCTGACAGTCCCCGATGGACCCCGGATGGCAGCCTGCAGCAAGTGCAGCCGGGCTGATGGCAACGACCCCACGAGATACACCGGTGTGCCCAGGGGCAGCTCTGGCTCCATGTGGCCAAGTGCTGTAGTGTCCTGAGTGCGGGCGCTCAGGGCACTCCAAGACAGGACTGCTTTGCTGTCCCTCATCGAGGTAGACAAGCAAGCGGGAACCCTGAGAACTATCTGTCCGGTGGGGTAGGGTCCCTTTAAGCACGGAGCTCAGTTAGCCTCTGGCAGCAGCCCCACACTAAGTCCTAACCTGATGCCCTGCTGGCACTGGTTCCGGCCAGCCTTAACTTCAGTTCAGGGTCCACTCAGTGTGGACGTGCTATTTCGAAATAGCAAAACGCTATTTCGAAATAGTTTTTGAGTATAGATGCATTATTTTGAATTCGCTTAATTCAAATTAACTATTTCGAATTAATTAATTTGAAATAGCACTGTAGTGTAGACATACCCTCTGTGAAGCACTACAGTCAATACAAACCTAGCACCAATTTAGAAGTCACTTTTGCTAGTAGGGCAAAGGGCGTGTAATGTATTGATAAATGATGTAACTGCAGCACTAAGCAGAAAGCTGTACTTTTTTTTATAGCATTTGGCTCTTTTTTATTTGAAAAGTTAAATAAAACTGTTGAAAGTCCATAGATTGTGAAGTGTAGGCACTCCTTCCTCAGCGACCCTGCTGGCTTCTGTTCACTGTTGGAAGCAAAAGTCAGATAGAATGTGGGCTGAGCTGTGTTAAGAAAAAAAAAAAAAAAAAGAGGGACAGTAACAGGCAGTAGGATTTATGCAAGTTCATGAGTAGTGCCAGATTTCAGAGGTTTGTACCCTTGCCATAGTTCAGCAGACTATCGATTGTCTAAAATTAGAGCTCATAAAGATGGACTGTCTGGCTAAAGTCTTTTATTCCTGATTCACGTCCACGCAGGCTTTGCCTGGACAAGGAGGGCAGAATTCACAGGGCTGATCAAAGTTTTGTCATCACAAACGTTATTTTTTTAAGGAAACGGCTTTTCAACTCAAATGAAAATTTCCACGTTTTATTGCAAATTATGCATTTTCCCACTTAATTTTTTTGGGGGGGTCTCTCTCTTGCCAAAAAGAGGGGTGGGGTGGGAATGGAAGTGAAAGTTTCCATTTTTGCTAAGAAGTTCCATGAAAAAAGTTCTTAAAAGAAATTAATGTTTTTCCATTTTAAAAGTTTTCATGGAAAATCTATAGCACTGGAAGATTTACCTGGCATTGCCAGGTCCATCAGGGCAAGGAGCTAACGATGTGGGGGAAGGGACGGGACAGGAGTCTGCCGGCCTGGGTGTGCCTCAGGCAGGGGTGCTCCAGCTCGGCCAGAGCAGCCCCTGTCAGTGGTGGACCCAGCCCGAGCATGACGCAGGCAGGGGCACAACAGCCCAGCAGGGCCAGAGTGCCCCCCCCCAATATTCCCCTTTAATCAGTTAACTCATTAAACATTAGGTTTAATTAATTAAATGGTATTTTACATCCCTAGTAGCCATTAGGGATGTGAATGGCTTACTGGTTAACCAGTTAACTGGTAAGCCTCACCTTTACCGGGTGATGATTACCGGTTCCGATTAGGGTTGCCAGATGATTTCAGAAAAAATACTGAACAAAAAAAAAATGCCAGGAAAAAGTTTGTTGAGCAAAAAAAAAAACCACCGTGGCCCCTTTAAAAACCACATGGTGAGGCTTTTTGGCCCTAACAGGCTGCCGGCAGCTGCCCGCCATCTTACCTCCCTGCGCCGGGCCAGACAGTTCCCTGGTAGGCACTAAGGTTGCCAGGCTGCCTCCGTATTGAGCCGGAGAAGCCCAGGATTTTCGCCTCCTGGCCGGGAAAAAAATCAGAAAGTACCAGACATTTTAGGTGTCTGGTATTTTCTGAATTTTTTTACCAGACAAGAGGCGAAAATAATGGACTGTCCAGGTCAATACCGGACACCTGGCAACCCTAGTTCTGATTAACTGGCAGGGGCTGGAACAGCCCCTGGCCTGCTGCTCTTTAATCGGTTATCTGGTTAAACATAACATTTAACTCGTTAACTGATTTAATGGGATTTTACGTCCCCAGTAACCATAGCCTTTGGGATTCAAAGGGAGAAGTTTCTCCCCTTTGTCCTTTTCCTTATTCTGTTCTCAGCATCCTTGAGCTTTCCACAGTCTCCATGGCTGCCAGCTTCCTCACTGAATTCTTGGGGTCCTCCAGTCCCTCCCCCACTCCAAAGAGTCACATTACAGGGACCTGCCCTCCACCTGAGGGCCAAAGCCTCTCAAAACCTCCCAATGGGGTCCAAGTTGGGACAGCAAAGTCTCCTCAGTTATAGGAATGACTGCAGCTGTGATCTAGGCTGAGTGAGATTCTTCTTTTCTGGCTCTGCTTCTGTAGCTCAATCTGCCCAGCAGGTAAGAAAAAAACATCCATGAACTGAACCCAAGTTTCCTAAGTGGCAATAAAGAAACCACTAGCCTCTGGGCTGGACAGATGCCATTTCCCTCTGATCCAGATATGCAATCCATTATATTTCACCCCTGCTCAGAAAGATGAGGACATCCCTTAGCACAAGGAGATCTAGTGCTTTACAAGCCAGTCACCGCTGTTTTTATAAAAGCAATTGATGCCAACTACACAATTGTCAGAGAGTGATAGTATGGTCTAGTGGTCAGAGAATATGACTAGGAACAGAAACTGAGCCCTGATGTTAATGTTGAGACACTAAGCATATACTTTGTATATGTCAGGTATAAGCTTATTTGCCTTTTTAATCAAAGCTTTTTCTTTAGGAGGGCAAGTTCTAAACTAAAGTCTTCATTACATTTTTTTTTAAATAGGAATTCAGGGTGTCTATCTTTTAGCCTAAGAATATTATAATAATCACTCCTCTCCCTTACACTTTTCATCTGTAGCTCTGAAAGCATTTCAGAAAGTAGGCCAGTATCATTATCCCCATTTTACAGATGGGGAAACTGAGGCATAAGACTAGCCATACTGGGGCACATCAGTAGCACATCTAGTCCAGTATCCTGTCTTCTGACAACAGCCAATGCCAGGTGCCTTAAAGGGAATGGACAGAACAGAAAATTATCAGATAATCCAGCCCTGTCCTCAACTCCCAGCTTCTGGCAAACAGAGACTTGGGTCACCCAGAGCATGTGGTGTTGCATCTCTGGCTATCCTGGCAAATAGCTATTGATAGATCCATCCTCCAGGAACTCATCTAGCGTCTTTTTTTCCAACTGTCTTACAGTTTTGGCCTTCACAACATCCCCTGTCAAGGAGTTCCACAGGTTGACTGTGTGTTGTGTGAAGACGAGTAACCCATCCATTCTATTGAGAAGCTGAACAGGAATTTGCATAAGGACATGACCAAGCTACACGGCGGTTTGTGGAGCGTGCTGGCCTTTTTTTCCACTCCTCCCCAGGAGGATGACCAGTAACCCTCATCAGAGGATGAGTATCAGGAGTCCAGTGCAGAGATCTGCCCAGAAACCCAGAAACTCTTTGGGACTCAGATACTGGTCAATTAGAAGGAGAGTTTGATTCTTCCCATGCAGCAATAAATTCTGATTCCCAGGCACGGTCTGAGACCAGGGCTGAGGCGGCTGATCCTACAGAGGGCGCCTCAGCGTCTATATTTTCCTACTACTTTGTTAACAATGTAACATTTGTTTTAATTTATTGTTATGATGCTACACAGCCAGTGCGGCCGATAGACTTGCTGGGCCTCTGGGCAAGATGGGGGCATCTGGCTCCACACTCCTGGAAGGTGTGGGGCCTCAGGCGGAAGGGGCAGGGGATTAGCCCTTCAGTGCTACCCAGAATGCACTGCTTGGAGCTCTGCTAGCTATTTAAAGGGCCCAGGGCTCTGGTTGCTGCTGCAGTAGCAGCAGCAGCAGCTGGGTGTCCCAGACTCTTTTAAATTGTTGGGCCCCAGGACAGCTGCTTCCTTTGCCCCCCTGTATTGGCAGGCCTGCATACAGCCATGCTTGAGTGCTAGCTGGCGCAGTCGTTGCAGGCAGATGTAGCTAGAAGTATTTCCAAGTCTAAGATCCTTGCCTCCTTCCCTCCCTCAGCCCACGTAGTCTGTTTGCCTCCCTTCCAGAACGCCAGCTACTCCGTCTGGGCAAAAGCACTGAGTGCTACAGTACCAAGTACCAGCCATTCTCATAAACCCATTTTCCTTTTGCCTTCACCTCTGCTGTCCTGGCCAGTGAATATTTCCACAGCCCTTTGCCACCTGGAAATGGCAAGAGCAGCCTGGCACAGCTGCAGCCGCTCCCCTGATTTGCTTAATAAAACATGCACTTGTGAAATATGCAAAAGTTTATTGAGATGGTGTTGACGGAACAGAAGGTTGGTTCATGTTCTCACTTCACATGCAAGGTAGACGTGGACGCTGCAGGGCTGCAAAGCTGCAAAGGATAGGGCTCCCCTCTGAAGTAGATCAGTGTGCTGGATCACACAGTAAAAAAAGCTTTCCACTACTGATGGCAAGGCTTACATAGAGAAAGGCTCTTTGCAGTGCTGGTGTAGCCGCATTGGTCCCAGGATATTAGAGAGAGAAGGTAGCTGAGTCAAAACCTCTTACTGGACCAAAGTCTGGTGATGAAATATAAGCTATCAAGATAGACAGTGTCCAGAACTCTTCAAGTCTGGCAAAGGTAGTCAGAGAGTCACAGATATAAACAAGGTGGAACCATCTGAGACACTTGGGTATCTTTCTTTGACCTGAAGAAGAGCTCAAAAGTTTTCCTCTTTCTTTCACCAACAATTCTTTAGGCAATCATTGCAGAGACCCATCTATTTTTCTCTCCACTTTTACCATGTTTGCAAGGGAGAGAAGACAAAATCTAAGGCAGAGGCTATGTCTAGACTATGCAGTTGTGTCCAGGGAACACATCTGCTCTTCCAAAAAAATTTTCGGAAGAGCAGACGTGCTCTTTCAGAAGCCCTGTATTCCCCATTTTATGAGGAAGAAGGGCTCTTCTGAAAGAGGTTTTTCTGAAATGTGGCCCCGTGTAGATGGGCCAAATTTCGGAAAAGTCTCTTCCAAAAAAAGAATTGGAAAAAGGTATGCAAATTGCGGAGCACAATTTGTGTACCTTTTTCCAAAAAAAAAAGGAGCAGTCTAGATGGAGCCTGAGGAATTACTCAGGTTTGGTTGCAAGACAAGGTGGATGAATTCCAGGCCAGCTGAAAGGGGGGCACAGGGGCAGTTGCCCTGGGACCTGCCCTGGGAACTAGAAAGGGTACAGCCAAAACACATATGTGCCTGGTGATTCAAAAGGGCCCAGGGCTCCCTGCTGCTGATGCTACTTTAAGCAGTGTTCCCTGTGCTGTTGTATTTTGCTGGCTTGTTTTGCTACTGGTTTAATGAAAGTTTTTCTTTATAAGTAGATAATTGTCTTGTTTTCTAATTAAAAGCTGTTGCTTCAGTTCTAGTGCCAGTGGTTAATTATTGAACAGATTGCTTTATAATCAAAAGGTATGAAAATTTAATTCCGAAGAACCCGATGGTTCATTTTACCCAGAAAACAATAGTGTTTACCCTAATCAAGAAAGGCTTTGCAAACCAGTGTAGGCAAAACCACAAAGTACAATAGGTTCCCTACAACATCACAAGTCCCCTGTTCCTTATCATCACTGAAACATGCAAAAAACCCTCCCTCTGACCCAAACCCCAAGGGATAATATTTGGATCAACAGTGGCACCGTTTCAGGCCTGAGACTCAAAATAAGAGCAATAGGTTCCCTGAAATTACTGCCCCAGCTGTATGCATTATGCAGTGAATACCTTGCTGGCTGTTCAAACCACTAAACAAGTTTCCGTGTCCCAGCTTCCCAACCTTAAGGCTTTCCTCCATAATCTCAAATATTGTGCAAAATACAACACACTACTATAACCTTTGGGATGTTTCTTTCTGCTGCTTCCAACCTGGTCCACAAACAGCACCATCACCCTTCAAAGAGCCAAGTCCACCCTCCACTAGTACCATTCTGCACTTGTTGAGGGGAGCATAGTTTAACCATTGTATCATGGATCCACTGCTCCAGAAGACCCTCCTGCTGCCACTGCTACATTGTCCACTTGGGGGTGAGGCAAGGCAAGTCCCAAGCTGAATTCATCTGGCTCTAAGTGCTGAAATACAGCCCAAGCAGCTTCCATGCACTTGGGGTTGCCAGGATAGTGGAACGGCCCATTGTTGATGGTTATTTGAAAGTGGGGCTACCCTGCACAGAACAGAAGTTTGGGATGGAGATGGATGAATGATGTGAATTCACCAGAGTCTGCTCAGCCTCCGAAAATGCATGGTGGCCCGAATGCACACGGCTCACCAGCGATGCAGCAGTGCATACAATACCCTCAAAGAATGCCGTGCCGTCAGTTCAGTGCCAACAGCTACCACGTGCACAGAAGTGTGTGCATTGACAGAGGGCCCACCGTCCTGTGCGGACACTATTATTGCAGCTTGTGTACTGTACGCTCTCTGGTGCGCAGCAAAACACCACAGTTTAATCCCCAATATAAGCAAACCCTTAGATTCTCACCTGCTAAAAAGACCTCTTAGTGCAATGAAGAATCTGTTCTCTAGGCTAAGACCTTGTCTACACTAACCCTTCTGGTATCGCTATAGGGGCAAACATCTCCTAACATAGATGCAGCATATCCCTGTGTGAAAGTGCTTTTGCTGGTATATCTTATTCCCTGAGAGAAAGAAGCTGTACCAGCGAATGGATGTTGATTGATTCCAGTATAACTGCGTCTACTGCTAGGGCTTTTGCCACCAAAGAAATGTCACAGAAAACACCCCCCACTCCCACCACAATCAACATAATTAAGTTGCCAAATCTTGGGCCTTTGTCTACACTGCAGGGTTTTTGCACAAGCAGCCTTTTGCAGAAGAGTTCTTCTGCAAAAACTTCTTGCACAAAAGTGCATCCACACCTCAAAAGCACATCACAAAAGCACACTGCAAGGACTCTCTTGTGCAAGAAAGGTCTGATGGCCATTCACAGAATGGCCATCAGAGCACCTGCGCTTTTTGTGATAGGCTCTTTTTGCGCAAGAAACCCCTGTTGAGCGTCCACACACACCTTTTTGTGCAAGAGATGTAGCGCAAAAGGGAGTTATTCCTCATAGGGAGAGCAATAACTCTACTGGCAAAAGCCCTCTGTCTTGTCGATTTACTGTATTTTTTTTTTTTTTTTTTGCACAAAAACGCGCTTGAGGTGTGGACGCTCTGCCGGTTTTTGCGCAAAAACCGCCATTTTTGTGCAAAAACCTTGTAGTGTACACATAGCCCGGGAGTGTGGACTAAGCTAAGTTAGTATAAGGGGCTATGAAGGCATGTCTACACACACAAGCTTAATTATACTGGTATAGTTAAAGTGGAACAACCCTTCAGTGTGGCTGCAGTTAGATATATAACTATTCCCAAAAGGAAAAGGGAATAAATTCTTCTGGTATCAAAATAATGACACAACTCCAACATTGTGTGTAGCTCAGGTGCAACACTATATTCCTAGCTCCAGAGCTAGCCTTGAACCTTGGGCACTAGCACCTTAGCTAATAACTGAGGCCCAGGCCCCAGATTTGCCTGTTTTAGACACACAGAAATCTTGGGCTTGACCCTCATTAACACTTAGGCACCTTTGCTCTGCTCCGGTGATGGAAAGCAGACTCTATGCGCAACGTATGCCCCTGTGTCACAGGATAAGTGAGAACAGGCCCATGGGACACTCCGCCAAAACCTTTGCTTTCATCCACGTCCCTCCCTTTCTGGGTGACTGGTGCAGGGCAGGTCTGTCTTCAGAGGGCTGATAACTCCCCCTGCCCATTCTTCTGAGAGTGAAAAACTGCTGCCTTTGATACATTCTCATTCTACCACCTCTCATCACTGCTGGATGGTTAAGCAGATCCCTGGGTGCGCAGCTGACCCCCATCCCCCTCCCCCACCCAGTACCACCCACAGATACAGAAAGAGCAAAGCACCCGTCCCCAGCATGGAATCACCTCCCACTGCCTGCTCCAATGCCTGACACCACATGATGGATCCATTACCCGCAGGGCATCCTTCTGGAGGCTGTGCTGCCTTAACGAGTTCTTTATTACAGCATTAGCCACAAAGTCTCTCCAGAGAGCCATTAGAGTGAAAAGCTTCTGTTAATTAATAGCCAGGAGGACTCAGTTCTAATCCCAGAGTCCTGTGTACACCTTCTGCCTCCTCCCCCCGGGTGGCAATGTGTGTGGCACAGGAAAGCCCTAGGGCTCCATCCTGGGGGTGGATAAGGCCCTGAACCCTTGCAAATACCAGTGAATTATCCTGACCCCTCGCCTCTGTCTGTGCCCTCACAGGGGCCCAGTCCTGCAAGCTGCACCGCTGCCATTGGCGTTGGTAGGTGGTGCAACTGTTCTGCACCTCTCAGGGACAGGCCTAAAGGGGATGTTCAGAGCTTCAAAGGTTCCTAGCACTCTCTTAGAATCAGGCCCAGAACAGGAACTTTTCCAAGAGTCAGGCTTGATAGCAAGACGGGCCTGGCTCATTTACCCAACACCCGTCTATCTGCCCCCACCCTCACCACCCTGAGCTGTGAGATTCAGATAAAAGAAGTAGGCTAGTCCTACCATTAAGGCCCTGGGATTCAGGCTCAATTTTAGCTCTGCCACAGACTTCCTGTGACCTAGGGCAAGTCCCCTCATCCCACTGTGCTTCAATTCCCATCTGTGACATACAGAAGATAATCCTTCCTTTCACCCACCCACCCCCTGCCTACTTTGCCTCTTTTGATTATGAGCATGTTGGTGCAGAACCTGTTTCTCACCGTGTCTTTGTACGGCCCCTAGCGCCACTGGTTAGGCTTCTGGCCACGACAATAATCTGATGATAACAATAATAGACATCCACCACACCATACACCTAGTTTGGACCCCAATTGTCTTAAGCCCTTAGGAGGAGCCTGGTTGGTGCAGGGTTATGCAACATGGCTGAACATGGCTGTCAGTGCTCTGTGAAAAATCTCGCAGGGGTAGCCATGTGAGTCTATAACTTTAAAAACAACGAGTAGGCCCGTGGCACCTTAGAGACTAACCAAAACATATAGAATCACAAGGTTTTTTGCCTAAAACCCACTTCCTCAGATGAATTGGAGTAGAAATAACAGAAAACAAGAGAGATCTATAACAGCGGAAGAGGTACCTGTCAGTTGTAGGACCTGTGTTAATGTTACTGAGGAGCTGCACCAGGAAGGCACCCCATTCCCTGCCCACTCCTGTCCAGACCCCTTCACCCCCAGCCTGCTCCTGCGTCCCTCACTCATTCCCTGCCCACTCCCACCGAGACCCCCCAGACTCCCACCCTGCTCCTGCAACCCCTCCCTTCCATACCCCACACCTCCACCCTGCTCCTGCATCCTCCCTTTTGTCCAGGGCCTCCACCCCCAGCCCACTCCTGCACCCTACCTCCCACTCTGACCCCACACTCCTACCCCCAGCTGGCTTCCCAACAGCCCCATCCCACACACAGAGGCTGGAACTTGAGGGAAGTGAAGGGAGTATCTTTCCCTCCTGCTTCTCAGTTAGGGGTCACATCTGTGAGTATCTCTATTTTTTTTCCTGCTTCTCATTTGTGTGTGCTCCCCAACTGATTTTTCTGTGGGTCAATGACCCCCAACCCTCAAAAAGGTTCCCCTCTCCTGTGCTGAAGCCATGAGCCTCTGTTGCATGAAGCTAAAATCCAGCTGGCTCTTATCTGCGGCTGTAGAGCAGTCTTCGCGCTCCCTTCTCAGTGGTCTCAGTGCCTCTGGGTTCCATATATAACGGTAAAGGCTAATGCAACCCAAATGCCTTTGGAACAGGGTATGAATATTTGGTCTCAGGACTAATGGGAACATAACAGCAGGTCTTTTAGGGTGTGTCTACACTTCACTGTAACTCGAAGTAAGATATGCAATTTGAGCTATGCAAATTGTGTATCTTATTTCAATGCTATTTTGAAATAGCTTATTTCATCATTTGGCGCTATCTATACAGTGCCTAACTTCAAAATAGAGCGCTATTCCGAAACGTCCCTTACTCCTTGTGGAATGAGGTTTATAGGGACGTCAGAATAGTGAGCCCAAAATAACGGGCTTACTGTGAAGATGCAGGATTGCTATTTCGGGATACTCCAGTATTCCAAAATAGCATTGCAGTGTAGACGTAGCCTTAGAATAAGATTTTCAAAAGTGAGTGGTGATTTTAAGTGTCTCTATTTTTTGGTTGCCCAGCTTTGATCTGAGCCTGATTATCTGAGAGCAGGTTCTTAGTCCTAGGTGGTCCTGCAAATATTGGTGTTACATTTTGGAGGTGTTATATAGGAGAAGGGGACTTCTTTAGCTTTGCTGACTTGCTTTTGGTACCACAGGGTTATTCACTGAGTTCAAAGTGCAGTCTGATGTGGGGTTGAATTTTTTTTTATTACTCTACGTGTACACTTTCCCATGAATCAGTTGTTTGCAAAAAAAAAAAAGCAGACTACTGTACTTACTGAACCCATGATAACATTAGAGACACTCAGATGTTTGTCCAAAAATAATAGGTTATTTTCCTGCATCTCAGTGACTGGGACTGGTCAAATAAATCAGAACAAATTAATTTGTCACATTTTGCATGTTTTTCTGTTCATGTAGCGTTTGCAAGTAAATTGTTGTTTTCTCAAACGTCATGTTGTTTGAAATAATTTGCCAACATTTTCTAGACACTATTCTTAGTCTGTGGCTTATTCATGAGTAGTTTGCACGTCAAGCTGTTTTGATTGGCTATATATGTGCCATGCACCATGTTCCTGCCCCCTGATTGCATAAGCTCTTAGACTCATGATTTGGGTAGAATACTAATGCTTCTGAAGTCAAAATGGACTTTCTCACGTTTGCCTGCATCTCATTCAGCTGGAGAAAGGGGGCCTACTATTTTTTTAAATCAAGTCCATGGTGTTTCAGGCTGATGCCTACATCATTGCCCACTTCCGAATATGGAGCCATTCCTTGTGCTGATGAGAATGGAAATAACCCTCCAAGAATGAGGAGTCCTGTGGCACCTTAGGGTATGTCTACACTAGCCCCCTAGTTCAAACTAGGGAGGCTAATGTAGGTATTCGAAGTTGCAAATGAAGCCCGGGATTTAAATATCCCGGGCTTTATTTGCATCTTCCAGTTCGGGCGCCATTTTTAAAACCCCTTAGTCCGAACTAACTGCCCGCGGCTACACGCGGCAGTCAAACGTTAACTCGAACTGAGTCCTTGGTTCGAGTTAACTGTTACACCTCGTGGAATGAGGTGTAACGGTTAACTTTCGAACTAAGGACTTAGTTCGAGTTAGTGTTTGACTGCCGGCGTGTAACTGTAGTTCGACTAATTTAAAAATGGCGCCTGGGAAGATGCAAATAAAGCCGGGATAGTTAAATCGGGCTTCATTTGCAACCGAATGCCTTCATTAGCCTCCCTAGTTCGAACTAGGGGCCTGTGTAGACATACTTAGGCTGTGTCTGAACTGGCGCGATCTTGCGCCAGAGCTATGCAAATGAGGCTCAGCGTTGGAATATATCGCCGAGCCTCATTTGCATAAGCTAATGAGCCGCCATTTTTCGTAGGCGGCTCTTGCGCCAAGACGGGCTGTCTACACTGCCCTTCTTGCGCAAAAAACCCTCTTGCGCAAAGCCGTTGTGCCTGAAAATAATCAGCATAGCGGCTTTGCGCAAGATTTTCGCAAGAAGGGCAGTGTAGACAGCCCCGTTTGCAAGAGCCGCTTCTGCGAAAATGGCGGCTCATTAGTTATGCAAATGAGGCTCGGCGATATTCCAACGCTGAGCCTCATTTGCATAGCTCTGGCTCAAGATCGCGCCAGTCTAGACACAGCCTTATAGACTAACAGATTTATTGGAACATAAGCTTTCGTGGGCAAAGTCCCTCTTCGTCAGATGCATGATGTATCGTCAGATGCATACCCTCCAAGAGTAACCAAGGCAGTGCTGTGGGCTGAAGGCCAACATATCATTTCTTTCTGGAGCATCTTTATGTCAAGCTGTGTGTAGAGGTGACAGGAGAGCTAGAAAACCACAAGCCCCTTTGAGAGGGCAGGCGGGCAGCATTCTCTGAAGTGCCCACTAGGCACACAAGAATTGAGGTACCCAAAATCACTAGGCATCTTGGAATCTTTAGGTCATTGTACTTGACTAAAGTGAGGTTTAGGATCATTTTTATAAACATCTTACTATAGGTTGCACCTCTATAAACTGGGACTCTCTGGTCCAGCAACATCCATGGTCTGGCACAACCACAGATGTTCCAGGATCAGAGAGTCCTGGTGAGCTGCAGGGTGTGTGTGTGGAAGGGGGGCAGAGCCTGGCACAATGCAGGAGGGAAGCAGGAACCCAGCGCAGGGCCTAGCTGGGCAGCCCGAGGGGCTGGGACTTGGGAAGCTGCCATGCTGCCGGGGGAAGAAGAGGGCTGGGAGCCAGGAAACTACTCAGTATGCAGCTCAGCTGGGCTGTGAGGAGGCCAGGAGCTGGGAAGCCTGGTGGGGTGGCAGGACAGGGGGCGGGGCTGGTAGCAGGGAGGCCAGAAGTGACCTTCCCTGCTCTGGCAAAATCCATTATCTGAGACCAGTCAGGTCCCAAGGATCCCAAACCAGGGAGTTCCAACCTATATCTATTTTAGAAATGTGCATCTGTGGGTCTGTCTGTCTGTGAGTCCCTTTGCTCAAGAACTCCTCCTAAATGGTAAGAGCTTGGACAACCAAAGGGTTTGGTTGTGCCAGGCCAATGGGATATGCCTGGCATTCGATTGTTGCTCAAAAAATGGAAAGGGAGGGGTCAGGTAGAAGGGCGTTATCCTGAATAACAACAGGTGGACAGCAAGGGGCCAGAGATGGGTACCAGGAGAGTTATAACCCCATTGGGGCAGCAGGGGGCAGGAGTGGAGAAAGGGATAGCTATCTGCTATCTATTTCAGAGAAGTTTGTGTGTCTGTTTGTGTTTCTGCCTGCGCCCCAGCTGGGGGACATGCACCCCTCCCCCGATTGTGCCAGCTACAGTGACCATGAAGAAGTATTTCTCAAGTTCCTATGGTGAGAAAGGGTTGGGGTTATCCTTTCTCCCCAGGGCAGCCTGCATACTGAACCCCTCATCTCCAGCCTCACCCCAGAGCAATGACTTAAATAAAGAAAAACAAAATTTATTTGATGTAAGGACTCAAGCAACACCGGGTAAATCTTCTAGTGTATAAATATACCAGGTGGATTCTGGATTTTTTCTGTTTGAATGAATTTGTTGTTGTTGTTGTTGTTGTTGTTGTTGTTGGTTGTCCCTCGGGAGCCGAGGAAGACATGTTGTGCATTTCATTTATGGAAACACATGTGGCTCCAGAGCCCAAAAGTCGAAGCACACATGTGGGTACAAATAGGGCATGGGACGCCGGTTGTCAGGACAGGAGAGAACACAGCTCTATGTCTCTGATGAGGTCTTACTGTGTCCTCACTGTCCATGAGCGTACGGACGTTCCATGCTCCCATTACCAACTTCCTTTTTTTGCACAACATAACCTATGCATGAAAAATATTATTATAGTGGGAAAGCCTTTGCACAGAGATGATCCCACTCTCTCGGCATCAGAAGTCGGAATCCAGTGGCACGAAAAAAATCATTACTTCTGGAGACTACCTCGGCTGCACTGGATGGCCATGTCACCTTAAATGCTCTGACATGCCCCACGCACTCCATAGTGTGCTGCTGCAACGCCTTCTCAGCCGTTGAATCATAAAGATTTCCTCCACCTGATCCATCGAAGCAGTCGTCGCATGCTGGGATGAGCAAGTCCCTAACTCACCGAGAGTTTCAATCCCATCGGCTACCCTCACCTGGTTTAGCCGGCCTGTCAAAGCCGTTGCCCGGGGTGTGGCCGCTGCTGCATGCAAAGCAACTACGTGGAGCCACAGGTGAGTGGGTGCCGGTAAAAATCAATAAAGGATGGGCCACTCCCAAAGAAGTGCGACAAGCCCGCCTTTAGAGGTACTACCCCATTAGAGGTACTACCATGCAACCCCATACACCCCCTTGAATGAATGAATTTAGTGATTTTATTATTCACTTTTATTAGTTATTATTTATATATTTATTAATTATTTGTATGTATTTATTTATTACCATAGCCCTGGGCTCCTGTTATGCTAGGCACCGTACAAACACATCTGTATTATTTTAAAGTACAATATACTTGGCAAAAACATTACGACTGTGGCACGTGGGGTCTATTTCAGCTCAGACTGCGAAGGCTTTTTTGTCATGACATCATTTTTCTAGCCATGAAACCAACAAACTTTAAACCTGATTCAAGGATGTCTATAAAGCAATTTGCACGCTCTGGAGGGAAACGGCTGCAGAAGGGCAAGTTGCTATACTATGTTTGGCTTTCCTTTCATTTTGGAATCAGTCCGTGTTCTGTATTCTGCATGTCTGAAGTGATTTTCTGAGCCTTGTCATTTGAATCCGCTGAGCAAGACAAATCCAGATTAAGGTTTCTTTTAAGAGAATTGTTAGAAAGAGCCTCTGACAGATGGAAGCAAGCAGAGCCCGTTAAACCAGGACTCACATTTCTTCTGATAATTTCAAAACAAGGACATAGGAAATGGCTGGCTGTGTGTAGGATGTGATGAAATGGGGCTTTCCCCTTGTTGTGTTTTATGTGAGCCTGTGCCTTACTGTTTGGAATGCATACGCTGTGTACCTCAGTTTCCCTGTGTATTACACCAGTGCCTAGGTGGTGGGGAAAAGGGGGTGTGACTTTGCTGACACTCATGGGGAAGGTGAGGTGGTTCTAGCTGCCTGCACCTACCATGCCCATTGTAACCTGAGACTTTGCTTGGAAAGCAAGACAAAGATGAGGAGAGGGGCAAGTATGGCAGCTGGAAGCAGGTGAGTCTCTGCTGGTTTGGGGCTCTGGGGAAGGACCAGGTCTCTATCTCTGGGCTCCTTTCTCCCAAGATGGACTTTACTAAATGCTCCTGCTTTCTGTGCTAGCGAGCTCTGCTCTGTGTTCTGGTAACTAATAAACCTTATGATCTCTGCTAGACAGTGCTTGGTCCTGCCATGAGGGCAGGGGACTGGACTTGATGACCTCTTGAGGTCCCTTCCCGTTCTAGTGTGCTAGGATTCTAGGATTCTGTGTTACACACTGGAGGAGAGTCACTGCTCACTGTGGAGTTGAGGTGCCCTAGGTGGTGAACCTAGGGCTGGGGGAGCCTAGGTCCCAGCCCACCCCCAGGGCTGTCCCCAAGGGGGTGCAGGGCCTGAGGCAACCCTCCCACCGAAGGCTCCGCCTCACCCCTGCTCCCCCCACTCTGTCTCTTCCCTAAGCCTCAAACCTGCTCCACTCCTGCCACACCCCTTTCTGCCCCTGCATCACCCCTTTGGCCCCTCCCCCAAGCAACGTGGCCCAGGGGATTACTCGGGGGCTTGGCGTGGGGCAGCAGCAGGGATTGCCACAACCCCCCATGACAGTGGAATTCTGGCCCTCCCGGGTCTCACTTCTCCCAGTCAGTCGCCCCAAACCATCCATAGGGTTGCCAGGTGTCCGGTTTTCTACTGGACAGTCCGGTATTTGCACCGTCTGTCTGGTAGAGAAATTCAGAAAATACCGGACATGTGCAATGTCTGGTATTTTCTGAATTCTGCGCCGGACGGAAGCCTGAGGGGGGCGGAGGAGCGACTGGGAGGTGGGGCCGCGGTTGGCGCTGGGAGCCCTGTGGTCGCGTGCAAAAGCCAGGTGGGGCGGGGCCGGGGCCGGGACTCCCAGCCACTCCCCAGCCCGGTTTTTGCACGCAACCAGAGGCTCCCAGAGCCAATCGCGGCCCTGCCTCCCAGCTGGGAGCCTCTGGTTATGTGCAGAAGCCGGGTGTGGGGGGGGAGTGACTCCCAGCCCCTCCCCTGCCCCCGCCTGGCTTCTGCTCACAACTAAAGGGAGTGCCTGCCGGGTGCACGGCCCGAAGGACTCCGGCTGTGGCCAGTGGCTGCACCCCCCCCAGGTCTGCTTCCCGCCCCCCTTCCTCTGGGCCCCCCTCTCCTCCCGTCCAGCCCCATGGCCCCGATCCCTCCCAGCTCTGCTTCCCAGCCCCGCGGCCCCCAGACACCCCCGCCAGCTCTGCTTCCCACCTCCTCCTGTCGCCCCCTTCCTCCCGTCTAGCCCCGCGGCCCCGACCTCCCCCAGCTCTGCTTCCCGGCCCCCTCGACCCCGGACCCCCTCCCGCCAGCTCTGCTTCCTGCCCCCCCACCCACGACCAAGTGTGTCCGGTTTTTTGGCGGGGTCTACCTGGCAACCCTAGACAGGACAGCTCTGCCCACCACTGCTGCTCAGGGCCCCTGTGGGAGCCAAGACCCCACACACACTGTAGGGGCAGGACACCCACCCCAGTGGGAGGCGCATGGCCCTAGCCTTTCCCTCCCCTCCCACCCCCCGACCTGAGCACAGGGAGGGACGATGGGCAGTGTGCATCCCCAGCCTTCCCTGGCCCTGGGGTTTGAGTCTAGGATTTTGGTTCAGGCCCATCTCCGGTTCCATGTAGTTTTGATTATTTGTATTTGTCGTTGTTTCACAGGTTTTTTTTTTTAATGCTCCAAGGAGCCAGTTTGTGGCACCAAACTAAGACAAGAGCTGATCTCTGGACCATAATTCAGTTGCTGGTGGGTAGCTCCAGGAGGAGATAAGGGCTGCCATTGTTTTCAACCATTAATGGCTCCCTGCTGCAAGAATGTCCATGAAAAACGCAAAGCAAGCACAAATGCTGAGCTCTGGGCATTGATTTAGGTCCCTATGGTACCCAAGTGCACAGCCCTGGCTTTGCAACTGGCCTGTAAACAAACCATTTATAACCAAGGCCTTAATTTGCTTCTGCTCCTCCAACTCAAATCTAGAGTCACTCCCATCCAGCTGCTGCCGTGTCCACTTCATTGAAACTGCCCTCCTCAGGGTCACTACCTCTTCTTGGCCAGGCCTAAGGCCTGTACTCCATTCTCCTCCTCCTGCTCTTGTGTTACCTTTCTAGCCAGGCAGTCTGCCCCTTTCAGGCTCTGCAGGGCCAGGGCATAGCAAGCCCTGGCTTGAGGAGAACCCAGCAAGCAGGTGCTGGGAACCGGCCCAGCTAAGCAGCAGCTAAGGATTCATTCTGCTTCCCAGAGGGACCCAGCTGCGTAAGGGAGGGAGAAACCCGTTCCTGGGTAGCACCAGCAGCAGCAGGGTGGCGTGGCTCTCTAGTCCCCCTGAGGCTAAGGAAAGGCCAGGACCCTTGAGCTACTGAGGGAGGAGAGCAAAGACCCTGCAGTCTCAGTCCAGGTCAGGACTATTCATTGGTTACTTTTCCGCACTGCTTGTGGCAGAGGAGTAAAACAGCCTGCGTGGAAGGCTCAGGGAGCTTTGCTCAGCTCTGGCTGTTTTGTCCCCAAGCTGGAGGCCAGACTGCACTTTGATACTTTTGCATGCTGCTGTGCCCTGGCCTGTCCCTCCCTGACTTGTGTGACCCCGTGTGCCCTTCGAACTGCCCGCTCTCTGCTCATTAATAGCCACCTTTGGCACTTCTTTGCCCTCCCCCGCTCCGCCAGTGTCCCTGTGGGGTTTGTCCTTGGCCCAGCTCCGTTTCTCCTCCCATGCCCTCTCCCTGGGTGACTGCCACCATTCATACGAATTCAGCAATCCTGGCCGCGTGGAGGACTGACAAATCTCTCTCTCCACTGCTGATCTGTCTCCCTCCATCTGGTCCTGCCGCTCAGCCTGTCCAGCTCAGGTGAAAACTGAGCTCCTGGGGTCTATTTCTACTCCCCCAGCCTCCCTAGCTGTTATCACCGTCCCACGGGCCACCCAGGCTTGCAGCCTGGTGGGGTCATTGGGCCATACCTAAGTCTGGCTGCTTCCTTCTCCACAACATATCTAGACTCTAGAACTTTTTCTCTGTCCCAATGTCTGCAAAGCTTTATCCAGGCTGAGATTATCTTCCACTGCAGCCTCCTGTCTGGTCTCCCTGGTAACAACACCCGCCCACTTCAGGCCATCCCAAATGTAGCTGCCAAAGGACCTTCCTTATGCATGGATCTGGTGATGTCAACTCCCCACCTCTTCACCAGGCCTACAGCATGCTACATTCAAGCTGCATGCCCCATTCTTGTCTTCTAGGCCCTGCATGACACTGCTTTATCCTGCATCTTGGACCTTGTCTCTTCTTATGTCCCTCAGACTCCACTCTATCAATGGCACTGGCCTTGATGCTCTGTAGCTGCAGAAGTCAGACAGGAGATGGTCACAGCAATCAAGCTGAGAAGCCACTGAGGCCTGGACAATGGCCATGACGACAGAAAACACAGGACAGATTGCGGTGCTATTATGCAAGAAGAAACAACAGGGTTTAGTAAACGCACCGATGAGAATGGGCAGGGATGGGAAGTTAGGGTACGTCTATACTGCGGGTATCCCGGAAGAACTCCGCTGTGTCCAGGGGACGCGTTTGCTCTTCCGCTTTTTTTTGCAGAAGTGCACACGCGCTCTTTCGGAAGCCCTGTCTTCCTCATTCCATGAGAAAGAAGGGATCTTCTGAAAGAGAGGGATTTTCCGAAATTTGGCCCAGTGTAGACGAGCCAAATTTCAGAAAAGCCTCTTCCGAAAAAAAAGTCGGAAAAAGCGACTCAAAATGCGGAGCTCATTTTGCGTCGCTTTTTCTGAAAAAAAGCTGTAGTGTAGACCTAGCCTTAGAGAGTAATTTATTTTTCCTGATACATCTCCCTGTGGCACATGGGCAACTGCAACCTTATTTAAGGCCCGAGCAAAAGAGTTATTAATAGAAATAGTGCAAGCAATGATGGCAGATGACCTGCTTTATTCGGCTGGATTAAGCATGGGATTACTGGAGGAGTGTTTAAATGTTCACAAAGCTCTGCTGCTTTTTCCCATTGTTGTCTGTTGTTCTTTCCAAAGAGGAGAGTTTTGTGTAGAGTTATCCAGCCTCGGAATAATACCAGCTACAATGTGATCAGAATTTGGAATGAGTACAATGAAAATGAACAGTCCCAAGCATTCCCCATTTAGAAACGAATCTGCCATTTTTTCCCTCTTGTGCTAAAAGAGGTTCTTGCTGTTTCATTAGTAAGTGTTACAATAAAAACCTTTGAGAGCATCCTGACTGCTTTCCATATGGCTGAGGGAAGGGGACATGAAGAAGAGGGGAGAGGTGATGGCTGTAGAAGCCCTGGGGAGCTAGGAGCAATGTAAAAGAATCTGGACAGATGGCTGATGGCCTCCTAAAGATTACTCTTCATTCCCCAGCATAAAACTTACATGGTGCTAAATCCCATTAAGTGTTGCATTTAATAAAGTTCTGAATATCAAGAAGCAGCTAATTAAAGTCCCAATTACCTGCCAAATGTGCCCTTTAGAAACATACTTCCTGTCTCAAACAGCCCCACCCTCTTCATCTTCTGTCCATACTTTCTCTTTAAGAAAGCGTTTAGGATCAAACGCTTTGTGTGCATAGCACCATTCACTTGGACTCACAGGGCAGATTCTCTTGTCTGTTGCATTGGTGCAGCCCTGTTGAAATCAGTAGGATTGCAGTGGTCGGAGAGAGAAGGGAGTATGGTTTTGTAGTCTCACAGAGTGTGTTTCCAACGGGATTTGGGAATCTCACCATCATCTTTTTTCCTGCATTCATCCCTGTTTCAGCAGACACAACACATTCCGAAAGCGGGGAGGGTTGATAGTGGTTAGGCTGGTAGACCTGGGCTCAGGACTCTTGTAGATCTATCTAGTCCTAGCTCTGCCACAAAGTGGTTAGATGACCTGAGGGCAGATCACTTACAACCTGATTTTTTTCCTTTCAAGGTGCAGAATGCTAGCAGCTCCTATTGGCTTCAATGGGGTTGGTGGATGCCCAGTGCTTGTAAATATTAGGCCATGTACCACTCCGTGCCTCAGTTTACCTCATATGGGGGCAACAGGCTCAGTATCCATTTCATCAGGCTGTTGCGAAAACTGCTCAATGAATGTTAAGAAAGCACTTGGGAATCCTTGGCTCCCTAGACGGTTACAACATAGTGTGATGAAATGTGAGTACTATGCCAATCTGCGAGCGTTGCCAACTCTACCCAGACCTAACACCCAGCAGGAGCTGCCTCAGCTGGGATCTCAAACTCTTTGAAATGCACCCTGCCCTTTAAAAAGGCTCTAGTCTCTTTCATGCCAGTGGGATACAGCCTTCATGGATGGCAACAGTTCTCTTTGTTACAGAGGGCCACGCTGTGATACTGGGAATTTGAACCTCCTAGTAAATTATATTTAGTGCAGGGAGCGGGAAGTAACCCAGTGTGTGTGTAGGATACAGCACCAAATGAAGAGACTAACAAGCATATGTGTCTGCATCAAAATTATGTTTAAAAACTATAGCACTTTACACAGCTGAGATTATGAATACACATCACTTTATCAGGGCATGTTCTCAGCTCATTGGTGACTGCTCTGAGCTGTCTCTCGGGATAGATGCTTGGCTTGACAAAGCCCTGGCTGGGTTGATTTAGTTGGGATTGGTCCTGCCTTGAGCAGGGGGCTGGACTTGATGACCTCCTGAGGTCTCTTCCAGCTCTATGATTCTATGATTCCTATCTGCTACCTTGGTATGATTACTGAGTATGTCTACACTGCAACCAGGAGGTGTGACAGCAGCAGGCGCAGACAGACCTGGGTGAAGGCCGCTCAGCTATGTAGCCAGGGTCCATGGGCGGGAAGGGCTAGCCCATGCAGCCACCTCTGCTGCAGCAATTATTACTCAACGGCAGCTACATTGCCAGCTAGAGCAAAGCCAAGTCTGCTGTGTGTACATGTGCTGCAATCACTCCTTCTGATTGCAGTGCAGACATAACCTCTGTTGAAGCCAACCAGGTGACCTTGGGGTGAAAGGCCTTATTGCCCATCTTGATGTTGAGGACACTGGCCTCTCCACCCTTGCATCTGAATTTTTCCATGGCTAATCTATGAAAACGACACCTGCCTAAAGTTACATTGAAGGGAGGGTCTTAATAATTTACCACTGCCCGGAAGCAGCAGTTTTACCCACGAAAGCTGTAAATATCCAATATATACCCACAAATATCCAATATATTTTTGTTAGTCTCTAAAATGCCACAGGACCACTCATTGTTTTTAAAATTACAGACTAACACAGCTACTCCTCTGAGTCTTAATAATGGTGATGTCGCTCTTAAGGCAGACTTAGAAACAGGAGTTTTTCTAAAGGGGAATTTGAATATTGCTGGGATTTTTATTTGACAATCTCTTACCAAGTGCTCATGACATTCTAAAGTGTGAGAAACTGGAGAAGATATCTTATGGTACTAGTGTAAACTAGAGATGGGCCTAAATTCAAACTCTGGATCTAATCACACACCAGTGTGGGGGAAACAGACCCCAAATTTGCAGCTGGCCCCTAGCATTCTGGAGGGCTGAATCCAAACCGCAGGTTCTGAGCGTTCCAGATGGTGGAGCTGAATTTTGTGGCTTGGGCCCATCCCTGAGTTTGGCCAAAATGGGGTGGCCTGGTTTATATAAATTCCAGATGCTTGTCCTCTGGGACATTGTATTTAGTTTTATGCTCCTCAAAGAGTTTGCACAGCTCTTCAATGTACGTCTGATGTACTCGATCAACTTCTTCTTGGGAGGGGTTGTGCTTCTTCTCCACCTTAATCGGCTTCCCAACTGGAAAACAAAGGCACGAACCTTAGGAGAGACCAAACCCCATGTGCTGGGGTATCCAGATGCCACCCTCATTTTTAATGCCAAGCTATGGCTTCTGCAAGCAGGCCCACCAACATGGGGGAGGGCAAAGAAGGCAGTTGTCCTGAAACCTGGTGATCAAAAGGGCCCAGGGCTTCCAGCTGTCACCACTGCTACTGTAGGAATGACAGTGGCTGGAGTCCTGGGCCCTTAAAACCGCTGCCAGAGCACCACATGGCATGCTCCTGGTGGCTCTAGGGCAGTGTTTCTTAAACTGTGTGGCGAGGCAGTTGGACGTGTGCCGGAGAGAACAATGGAATTCAAAATGGCCGCCCTAAAAGGGGGCAGGTGACTTTTTTTTTTTGCTCAATAACTTTCCCCCAACCCTTTTTTTTCCTCAGTAACTTTCCCCCAAACCTTCCCCCCTTTTTTTTTTTTGGTGTTTCTCCATAAAAAAAAATTATTGTTTGGTGTTGCTCGGTCTTAAAAAGTTTAAGAAACACTGCTCTAGGGGATGCTAGTTGCCGCTAGCCCTGCCCCTTCCACCGGAGGCCACACCCCTTCTGGGAGCACAGAGCCAGTGTCCCCCCACACCCATGCCCAAGGACCTGACAAGTCTGTCAGCCACCCCCCGACCTGGAGGCCCCAGGTTCAAGTATGCAATGTTCTAATCAAACAACACTGTAATTAGGGATCAAGATGGAATATTGTATGCTAGGGACTTGTATTTGGGAGGTGGTGGGCTTAGCTGACACGGCATTGCCCTACCTTCACGAGACCTAGGATCTAGTCCTGTTGCTGTTGGGTGACCTTGGGTAAGTCTGGTTGCCTCTCTATACCTCTGTTTTTCCCATCTGTAAAATGGGGATAATGACACTGACCTGCTTTTGTAAAGTGTTTTGTGATCTAGGGATGAAGAGTGCTAAAGAAGCGGTAGGTAACATCAACTGTGGCTATCATGAGATGCTAAGGCTGACTGTTACCACTTGAGAGAAATGAGATGCGGTGTTGGAGCTCCTGGCAAGCTGCCCAAGCAGCCCTCACTGTCACTAAGGTGGAACAGCTCTGGAATAACCTTTGTTCCAAAACACAGGGAAAAGATGTCAGCAAAACTACAAGATGCCTCTGCAATCTTGGCTCTTGCCCAAAGAAGAGCCATGGGAACGCTGTGGCTATCACCAAAAAAGACTCCCCCCCCCGCCTTTACTCCTAAGCTGGATTTGTCTACACGCCCATTCACAGACAGCCCTAGGGAGTAGACATGGGGCAGAGGGAACATGTCTACACTGCAGCAAAACGCACATCACTGACCCACATTCACTGACTCAGGCTGCGGGTCTAAAACACTGCAGTGGACACATTTGGGCTCAGGCTGCAACCCAGATGTGGGACCTCACCAGAGAGGAAGTTTCCAGAGCCTGGGCTCCAGCCTGAGTCCGAATAGCTACTCTGCAATTTAATAGGCCCCCGCCCCACCAGCTCCAGCCCCAGCAGCTGGAGTCAGTGGACACAGGGCCGGGGCAGGTGTTTTATTGCACATCCACAGAGGCCCAGTTTTTCAAAAGACACTTGCCATGTTGGTTGCTTCCATTTCTGGGGCCCTGTGCATACCATTATATTGGTGCCCTTATGCCCAATGGCAGCCTGGGTGGGTGGGTGCCATGATTTTTTAGAGATGTGGTTTTATAGCCTTCAGAAACACACTAAGGAAATATTTTTAAAGCAAATTTTAAATTAAGCTCCTGTCGACTAGCACGGTAAGTTCAGAAACTGACCGTATATATCTGGGGTTGGCAAATGCCTGTTAAATGGCTTCAGTAACACTTGACTGGCTCTTTCACAGGATCAATGTTCTGCTAATAGCTCTGGTAGGCTTTGTCACTTTTAAGTTAACTAGATCCTTTCCAGAGGAAGCAGAGCCACAGAATAGGGATAGGGAGAGGTGGGGGTGGGAGTGGTGGACATTAAGACCCAGGGGTGCCCCAAATTTTCAGATGCCCTACACAGCTGCATATTCTGCATATGGGTAAGGACGACTATCTGCCCACCTGCTGAAAATCAGGCTAAGTCACAGAGCTATTTTGAAACACCTCAATTCATTACTCATTTTTAAAAATCTGCAGCTTAAATGATCTGGCTAGAGAGGTTAATGCTCAGATTCTCAAAGGTTCCTAATTTCCATTACGGTCAATGAAAAATGCGGACAGGCCTAAGTGACTCTAGCAATGAGAACAACAGGCCCTTCCTCTCCAAGAAGCAATTTTCAGTGGCACAGGGCGCCTCTTTACAAGACTGGAAGTCCTTGGGGTTATCTCCTTCTCTTCTGAACTTCATTCTAATTGTGTTTGTCAGGCTGCAAAGGGTTCCTATTGTTTTAGGTAGCTGTCCATCTGTCTAATTAAAGGCCCTGAAAATACACCTGTGAGTGCAAGTAAAACCATTGAGAGGATCCAAACAAACTGTAAAACTATTAGGAGTAATTGCAGGCTGTCAAACCCAATCAGCACTAGTCAGCCTTGGTCTTCTCAGCCTCTCTAATTAGACTAACAAATGTTGGCTGTGCTTAATGGGACCAATACACAGTTGGAGAAAGCAGGTGTGAAAACCACTGGGCTCCATTGGAATTTGGCTACACGCTGACTCCCGTGCTAGGAACTACCTTTCTCTGCAGTTTGTTTGCCAAGACCCAGGCCCTCAAAGCTATGGAAGTGCCTATTTCCTACTGGATCTTTGGGGGGGGGTATTTAAGCAACTCTAAACATTGCACTGCTCCTTTTAATCATTCCTGTAAACTCTGTAGGGTTGCAGTTTTGTACTGTCTCTGATCTGCTTGTGGAACTGGCTTGAGGACACTGAAACGATTAAGTCTATTGAGGGTGACACAAAGTCCTAGCTCAGTTCAAAGGCAACTTGGACCCAAAGTGCACCATAAATGGAGCTTCCTCACAGGCACCTTCCCTGTGCACGTGGGAAGCAGCTGGCTTTTGAGTTCAGATGAACGGGGGAAGTTCACACCGTATGGGAGCTATTGTTTCAGGCTGCCTGCAGACTCAGGCAGACATAGTTTGTACTTCCATCCGGGAGCCCTAGACATATGCCTGAAATGAACCATGGTTTAGTTTGTGCAAACGGGCAGTAAATCCTTAACTCCCCCTGGAGAAAGCAAGGGAAAGGGTTGTATGTCTTTGAGTAACAGCACCAATTGGGCTGTGCTGGGGTGATTTAGCATAAGCACTTCCCCTTGGACAGGGCTGTGTCGAAAGGCACTACCTTTCCCTAGGTGGGGACGTGCCTTTTAAGAGACTCTGAGTGCAATCGCAGCACACTGTTCTGAGCCGAGGACCCACTTACCCACGGTGAAGATGGGCCGTCGGTACGGGAGCAGCCCGAAGCTGTACTGGAACACGCCCCGGGCATGGAACAGGGGGAGGGAGATGCCCATGATTTGCTGAAGACGGTGCTGCATCCTCCTCAGCCAGGAGCCTTTGGGGTTGTCGACCTGGTCAAAGAGCTCGTTCTCTCCAAAGGAAAACACGGGGACCAGGGGAGCCCTGCAGAGGCAGAAAGGGGACGTGTCGGGCAGCTCACGCGCCGCATGCCAGCCAGGGACGGCTTTAGGCCAATTTGCCCCATTCCCCCAAATCGGGCCCCGCACCTAAAAGGGCCCCACGCTCTAAAGCAAGAGGGCCCCGCGCCCTAAATCTGGAAATGTGCTGGTGTGCCGGGTGTGCTGCGGGAGGGGGTGTTGGCCCTGGAGGAGTGCGGCAGCTTCTGTGCGCTGCAGGAGGGGTGAATCGAGCGCAGGGATTTCCCTGCGCCGCGGGAGAAGGAGTTGGCCCCTGGGAAGGTGTGACTCGGCCTTGTAGCTGGGGATTTAAAGGGGCTGTGTTTTTGTTTTTTTTTTTTTGCTTAACCAAAATTCGTGTGTGGTTTTTTTTTTTTGGGTCAAGAAAAAATTCTGGCTGCCAGGGCCCTGTCGAAATGGTTCGACTTGGGCCCCGCACTTCCTAAAGCCGGCCCTGATGCCAGCAGACACAGCACGTGAGGGGAGGCTCTTTCTCTGTGCATGGCCAGGAGCCGGCAGAGCTCGGCACTCAGCAAGAGCTCCCGCTCTGCCACTGGACAGGAGCTACGGTGAAGGCCCTGCTGCCGCCAGGCCTCCTCTGGCCTGGGAGAGCAGGTCTGCAAGCACGTGCTGGCGTGCGGTGGCTAACCGTGCAGTGGCCCTGCGAGCCTATCCCCTGTACATCAAAGGGGTCCCCACCTTGCTCAGAGCAGGCAAGCTGACCCTTCCCACAGGTGACGGGCAGGGCTGTCTAGGGAGTGTTTTCTGAACACAATGCTGGCCTTAAGCAAAGCCAATGGCCACTTGGGGCCTGGTGCTAACGCCCACTGAAGTCAATGGAGCGATTCCCACCAATGTCATCGGGCTTTGGAGCCGGCCGTTAGAGGCACCCTGTCCAGCATCAGTCCAGGTCCTCTCAGGCCCAGCTCTCCTTGCAGCAATGGAACTGGAAGGGGAATGGCCCTGACAGCAGGCCGCCCTCTTCTCCTCTAGCAATGGGAGCCAAAGTGGCCTTGTTTCCCTGCCTCCCCCGGCCCTTGCTCGGGTGTAGGCCTGGGGGCAGCGACAGGGCTCACAGCAGTACCCGTGCTCGATGGCCACTCGGACGAACCCCTTTCGGTTTTTCAGCAGTAGGGTGAAGGCTCCAGGCCGTGCATCCAGGGCCTCTTGGGCCCCTCCCACCACGATGGTTAGCATGTTCCCACCTCCCTTTCTCCTCAGCACGTAGGAAGCGCTGTCTTTGTCTGACGGGATGAGGCCTGGGTGGTGCAGAAATAAGAAGAGACATTTGACACTAAGAGCCTCAATTACCATGGGCCAGTCATTCATACATCACTACTTGAAGAGCTCCACGAAAGTACTTGAAGGCACTTCCTCCTCCTCTCTTCTATAGCACCAGGAGTTGACACAGCCCTTTCCAGCCCCACTAGCCCCCAAAGGGAGACAGTCACAGGGTGAGACAGTCTCTTTTAGGGAACCTGGGCTCCACCTATGACAGTGACCCAGGGCATGGGGCTCGTGCAGGAGATGTAACATGCATGGGATCTGTCCCTTTCTCTGTGACGTCGAGGTCACGTTTCTGTCTCACTGATGTAAATGATTTCTCAACAACAGAAGTGTGGGCACCACAATGCATGGCGTGTGGTGACTGGTGATGGAAGGAATGGTATCCCTCAAATGAGGACCCTTGCTGAGGTATCTACTGGATAAAGCCTGTTCCCAGCCTTGAAAAATCTCCAGTTTAAATAAGACAAAGCAAAACAGAGGCAAGGGGTGTGTGTGTGTGTGTGTGTGTGTGTGTGTGTGTGTGTGTGTGTGTGTGTGTGTGTGTGTGTGTGTGTGTGTGTGTGTGGAGGGCAGAGGAGGCAGTTGCCATGGCGCCCAGAGATTCAAAGGGGCTCAGGGCTCCCACCCGTTACTGCTGCCACTGTTAAATTGCTGCTTGAGCCCCATGTGGCAAGCTCTGTGTGGCTCTGAGGGTTAGGGGGTGGGATGTGCTGCGGTCTGGGGACGCTAAGGGCTAGCTGCCCCGGCCTGCTTCTTCCACCCAAGGCCCTGACCCTTTGGGGAGCACAGAGACGGGCCCCACACACCTTACCCAGGGACTCGTGGAAGCTGTCACCTCCCCTGCCGGGGGCTCTACCTCTGCAGAGGATTGGGGTTACTAATGGGGAGGAATAGGGGGAAGCGACTGCCTGGGGAAATGGGTTTTAAGGAGGGACTTGGAAGCGAGAGAAGGTGTTTGGCAGATGTGGTCAAAAAGACTGTTCCTGATGCAGGAGGCATCATGGTGGAAAAAACTTGCATGGTTCTTAGAGAACAAGCAGCGTCAGACAAAGGAATAGGCTAAAAAGCAGGACTGTAACCACGGCGGGACAAGCAGGGCAGCTGTCCAGGGTGCAAAGCCAGGGAGACAGAAAAATGACCAAAAAATGGGAGAGGGCACAAATATGTTCCAGGTGCTAAAAAGCTTAGTTATAGCTCTGCTGAAAGGGCGCTATTGGGATAGCCCTGGCCCATTCTGTTCTGTCGCTGCCACTGACTCACAGAGAGACTTTGGGCAACTCACGTAAGCTGGGATTTTCAAAGGAACCGAAGGGATTTAGGTGCCCAACTCCTTGACTGTTGCTGGGATTGGAGTCACTGGCCCCTGTGAAAATGGTACCTAGTTGCTCGCTGACTCAGTTTCCCCATCTCTTCCTTGGTAAAGCACTGTGCGTGCTCAGATGGCAAGTGCTGTCTACATGTTATGCTATGGAAGGTCTGCTCACACCATTCTCACCCCAAAGCCTTGTTGCTCTTTCTGCCAGCTCACGTGCAATGGGCACTTTCTGCGGCCAGGAGCAGGGCAGAAGCAAAGTGCTGCAGCGGGTGTAAAGGGTTTGCCCAACAGGTGCCTAACTCTGTGCACAGACAGTGCCACTGACTTCAGTGAGCCTAGAATTAAGCGATTGCTTATGGCTTCACAGAACTGGGATCTAAAGCCTCCCTGCTGGTCACGAATGAACAGAAACCGGGGCCCCGTTTTGGAGCGAGGGTTGGCGCACAGTTCCTATTGACATAAATGGGAGTTTGGCTACAGACTTCAACGGGAGCAGGACTGGTGGTTTGGTGGGGTGACAAATCCTATCTTCACCCAGTCAGCCAATGCAAACGGTGCCAGCCCTTGTGAACCCACAGGGTGTCCACCTCCCTCTATGTCTCTTTACACTATGGAGATACAGCAGTGACTGGCAGAGAGCCAGGTGATCTGCATTCTATTTCTGCCATGGACCCCCAGAGAGACTCTGGGCAAGTCACTTAGGCTGGGATTTTCAAAGGAACATCCACTTAATGTTACTGGGATGTGAGTGTCTAGTGTTCACTGACCCCTCTGGAAATCGTACCTATTCGCTCCCTGACTCAGTTTCCCCATCTATTCAGGTGGCACATAACCTCCTTTGTAAAGTGCTGGGAGTGTGCAAGACGCCAAGTATTATTTTCATCTCCAGGATTCTTTTTCTGTCTATGCTGCAAAACAACTCCTCTCTCCTCTCCCCCCCCCTTCCCGGGGCAGTGAGTCTCAAAGCCCCATTTAACTGACACGGCTCATGCTGCAGGGCTAAAAAACAGTCCCTTTCCCCCTCCCCAGCTTTCAGAGCCCTCCAACCTGAGGGGGAATGTCTCCAGTGCTCTTTTTAGCCCTGGAGCGAGCACCTGAGTTAGATGAGACTTGTTACTGGGCATGTGTTTTTTGCAGTGTAGATGTGACCTGTCGATTGTGACCTGACCACCTCTGCAGTATGGTGGTTTGTTATTTGCATTGTGTCTCCCTGGCAGTAGTTTCCTTGTAACAGCAGCAGCAGCAGAGAAGACGTTTTTCACCCCCTTTCATAGTAAGGGCAAGTTCTCACCTATGTGCCATTTGGACATGAAAGAATTGAATTCTGCACCCAGCACATGGGGGATTTAGTTTGCCCTTTGAAATCAGCAGAAGTGAAGCAGCGATGGCCTCAGCTTTGAGAGTGGATGGGGTTGTGTCAGGTCGCGTTGGCTTTTCTTTCGCTGTTTCGCATAACAAGCAACACACGGACAGAGTGGTCTCGTAGCTGAGACGCTTGGCTGGGACTCACAGATGGGAGGGGCAAATCCTTGTTCTGCCACAGATTCCCTCCATGACCATGGGCAAGTCACTTAACCCAACTGTGCTTCTGCTCCCCCTCTGCAAAATGGGAGTCTTTGTCTTGCCTATTTAGACTGTTACGTTCTTCAGATAGTTTTTTTTGCATGATCTGTTTGTACAGCACCTAGCACAATGGGGCCTGGACTGAGGGCTCTGAGGATATGTCTAGACTACATGGCTCCGTCGATGGAGCCATGTAGATGAGTTTACTAGACATAGCAAAATGAAGCGGCGATTTAAATAATCGCCGCTTCATTTACATAAAAATGGCAGCCGCGCTGTGCCGACGATCAGCTGATCGGCATAGCAGGGAAGTCTGGACGCTCCGCGGTCAACAAGGAAAGCCTTTGTCGACCGCTCCGTTATGCCTTGTGGAATGAGGTTTACCGGGGCGGTCGACAAAGGCTTCCGTTGTCGACCGTGGCGCATCCAGACTGCCCCACTGTACCGCCAAACAGCTGATCGGCACAGCGCGGCGGCCATTTTGATGTAAATGAAGCGGCGATTATTTAAATCGCCGCTTCATTTTCCTATGTCTAGTAAACTCATCTACATGGCTCCGTCGACGTACCCATGTAGTCTAGACATACCCTGAGTGCTGCTGTAACACAGACAATATATAACAATGAAAAGTTAAACCAATAATGTGTGGAGAGGAGAGAAGGAAGGTCAGAGCCTTTAAAGGTCTGATTGTTCCTCCAGCAGAGCTTTTCTTCTGTGTCCCCTCCAATCCTGGACTGCGTGTATGCTTATGGCAAAGAACATAGGAACCCAAACGAGGAATAGACTCCCCAGTGTGACTCCAAGGTTCTATCTATCTCTATCACTGCCACTTGGAGGGGCTACTCATACTCTGCTCCCGCACTACGGCCTTGCTCACCTCCGCTCAGCAGATAGTCTCTGAAGAAGGGGGCTCTGAACCAGAGGGTCAGCATCATGAGATGAGGGGTTATCCCGGGGAACAGCTGCGAAAACCCCGTTGCCTCGGTGCAGAAATTGACGAAGGCACCAGCCACCAGGACGCCGTGGGGATGGAAGCCAAACACGTAGTTCTTACTAGGATCCAGCTCTGCTGTCTTCACCAGCTGGAGACACAATTGCCAGTGGGCAGAAATAACACAGGAGCTTGTAAAGCTGCTGCCAAAGCATGACTGGGCATTCGCCACAGAAAACAGTCGTGATTTTTCTTTGTGTGCAGCTATCTCCCTCCACCTAGGGTGTGCTAACAGTAAGTCACCCTTCCCTCCGAAGCTCCCCGAGGCTAGAGAGGTTCACAAATTGTTCTCCTCCCCATTTTAAAAACATTTTCCATGGCAAATGCCCTTTCATTCAAAATGGGAAATTTCCACCCAATTTCAGTCGCTATTTTTCAGGTTCCGAAAAAGATGTCAAGCCAAAACCTGTTGAAGTTCTTGGAAACTTTTCATTTGGGTGGGGGAAAAATCCTTCACTGTTTGTCTGTCTGTCTGTCAATATTCCCCTCCTTTCCTAGTGGGAAAGTTTAAAAATGGAGAGACTGTTTCCCACCCCCCTTCTTTTTTTTCACCCAGCAATAGCAGGGACTACAGCCTGGCTTCTGCGGTGCAACCACGTTTGTGCACTTGGGCCTATATCCTCAGATGTATCTCAGCATGAACTCCCACTTGAGTCAGTGGGTGCTACCAGGATCTGGGTCCTTGAGTCTCCTGGTGGTGCAGCTCCTGCTTTGTTTTCAGGCCAACGCCCTCTGGGGGTAATGCTATGAGATGGCAAAGGATTATGGGTACAGTCTGAATTGCTAGCAACACCTCAGTATGCCTGACTTTCTCCTGAGGGAAGGGGAGCTCTCCTGTTGGAGAGGGAAGAAAATGCTTTAACAAACCAGGACAAGGCTGAAAAATAGCCGCTGACACCAGCAAGTGGGGCTCAGCTGCTTCTGGGCTAGAAGTACTTTCTCTGGAGCCTCCTCTGCATTGAGAATTAGAAGTAATCTCTAGCACCAGCTTTTCTAGGGGGAGCGACCTGGGAATAGCAGTGCAGTGTAACCCAGGCCGGTCAGCGTGACAGTCTGCCCCCTTCTAGCAACAGCTACAGCTACACCTACACCATCAGAGACTGGTGAGTCTGCTGCAGCCTTGGCTAAGAGATAGGCATCTTGTGGCTTATGCATTAAACTCCTGAGAGGCCAGATACAATCCCAGCTGACAATGACCAGGGTTTCTCAGGGCACGTCTGCACCACAGCATTATTTCAAAATAGCAAGCTTAGTGTCCACACAGCAAGCCCGTTATTTTGAAATAATTGCAAAACAACAGGCTTCTTATTCCGGAATAATAAACCCTCGTTTCACGAGGAATAACGCCTATTTCGAAATAGTTATTTCAAAATAGGGTGTGAGTGGACGCTCAGCTGCTGTTGTTTTGAAATAACTACTCCAAAGAGTCATTCAAAGTAATTACTCCCCAGTGCTTCCTGGGGCTCTAAGTCAAGGTAGCATGTCTTCAGTAAGGGAGCCTGCCTCAGACTACTTTCGAGGCTTCCCTGTAGCATGGACACTAGAGTTGCCAGGTGTCCGGTATTCACCTGGACAGTCCGGTATTTTCGCCTCCTGTCTGGTAAAAAAATTCAGAGAATACCAGACACCTGAGATGTCTGGTATTCTCTGAATTTTTCCCCGGCCAGGAGGCGAAAATGCCGGGCACCTGGCAACCCTACAAACACTCAGCGCCTGGCCTCCCACCCCCGAGCCCCCGAGCCCCCAACACCCCAGCCCCCATGCTTACCTGGTTCCCCAAGGTTGCCGGCACAAAATGGCTGCCGACCAAAAGACCTAGGGGAAGCAATGACTCCCCTGAGTCTTAGTGCTCAACTGTTCCTATCCCTGCACTCACTCTTAAAGGGGACATGCTGTTTTAATGCTGTTTTATTTTAATTTTATTTTTTTTTGGCTTAATAAGTCCTTGGTCTCCCCCCCTTTTTTTCCCCTTCAACAGAATTTTTTCCCGGTGTTTTTTTTTTTTTTTGGGGGTGTTAGGTATTTTTGTTTCAACCATCTGGCAACCCTAGTGGACACACTATTTCAAAATAGTTATTTTGGGAGTTATTTCAAAATAACCTTGTAGTGTAGACATAGCCTCAGGCTATGTCTACACTACGCTGGTTTTGCACAAGAAATATGCAAATGAGGCTAAGTGTGGAATATCACTGAGCCTCATTTGCATAATTAATGAGCGGCCACTTTTTGCGCAAGAGGCTTTTGTGCAAAAAGGAGCCATCTACACTGCTCCTTCTTGTGCAAAAACCCCTTCTTGCGCAAGAGCTGTTCTTCCGCATTTTTGGGGGGATGATTGACCGGGCGGGGCTGATTAATCACCTGTGAAGCTGTGCTGCTGCACAGTTAGAGGGAACACTGGTGGGGGTATGCTTTTATCTGGAGACTGCAGACAATGCTGTTCCATTTGACAGTAGCTGTTTAATGGACCCCACACACCTACTGGGTGTAGTGACACATAGACCACTGACAGAGAGAGAGCGAATGAGTGAGCTCTACAGCCTTAGCTGCAAGCCAGCTGGCTTTTAGCTCAGGCTGTAGAGGCTCATGCGCTAAGCTCCAGAGGACCCAGGTTCGTTTCCGCCTGTTGGAGCTACAAGAGCATGGGACATGATGGTGCAGTTCTAGGCCCCCAGACTGAGCTTTGGGTACTCTGCTGACCTGTCTGAGCCATTTGAGAACATAGACGCTTCCAGCCGGAGCTAGACTTGAGGAAGGGTAAGTCATCATGGTGGTTAGACACTTGCGCTGGCCCCTACCATGTTTCACGAGGCATAAGGGATCGGTCGGCAAAGGCTTCCCCAGCCGACTGATCCGCGTCTAGACTACCGCGCTGTGCCGGATCAGCTGATCGTCGGCACAGCGCAGCGGCCATGTTTATTTTAATGAAGCGGGGATTATTTAAATCCCCACTTCTTTGCCTATGCCAGGTAGCCTAATCTACATGCCTCTGTCGCCAGAGGCATGTAGTCTAGACATACCCTATGTGTCTGGCTGCACAACCCTCCGCAAGAACCTACAAATGCATTGCAGGAAGTGGGCCTGTAACAGGCCTGCAAAGCAGGGGAGAGGCCTTGTTGGATGAGCTCAGGGAGGCTGGGAGAGCCCACTGCACAAGGGTTATTCTCGGGCGTCCATTCCCAAAGCCCTTTTCACCTCCAAAGCAGCCTAGCCTAGGAGAGAACCAGGCCCCGCCAGCATTATCCACTCCGCTGCCTCTGAGGACATCAGTCCACTCCATGGTACTATTCCAATGGCAGGGCAGCTAATTAGTCCTCCCAGAGAAAGTCAGATGCAGCAGCAGGCAGGTCATAAGAGCTGTTTGTTTTTTTTAATGGTGTGGCTAATTTTCCATCTGTCCCAGAGCATTATCGAGAGTGCACATATACCCAGTCACGCGCGTCTCCTAACGAGGGGAAGCTGTGAACAAAATGCCCCTGAGCAGCAGAGCACAGGACATGAGCAAGAAAAGGGATCCGATTGTTGATTTGCTAAGTAGCCAGCGATATTTCCATGATTCACTCAGTCTCAGGCCACCTCGTTTTGTTTTCTATTAGGATGTGCACTTAAATAACACCTTTCCTCCTCCCCGGGGAGCTTATAAATGCATGGAAATGAGACTATGGGTTACTTTGGGCATCACTGAAATGTAGTCCCCTGCAGGGGGAGTACTCAGTAGCTGTTTAATGGACCACAGCAACACTTGAGAACAGCTTAGTGGAGACCATCTCCACCTGACTCTGAAAGGGAATACTGGAGCCAAGGGAGGAACCCTGGTTTAGTGATCCGGACAGAGGGCTGGGCAATCTGGTTTGCCATCCTGCCTGTGCCACAGACGTGCAGATTTTCAGAAGATGCAGCATTCTGATGGCCGTCAGTGTCTCAGTAAGAGCCCACTCCAGGCACATCCCATTTCCCTGGCACAACTAAACCCTTGTGTTGCTTTAAGTTATGACAAGAGGAAGCTGAATACTGAATTTTGAGGTCCTAGTTCTTTCTGTTTAGGACAGGGGTGGGCAAGAGGCTGCCAGTGGGCCTGATGCAGAGCGCATTTTACGTACCTTTTTCCGAAAAAAAAAAAAAGGTATAGCGTAGACCTAGCCCTAGAGAGGGAGGAGGGAGGCTTCACACGCTGCTACCTCTCTCCCTCCGCCCTGCCACCCGCAAAATATCTCAGCTCCCATTGGCCAGTTTCTAGCCAATAGGAGCTGAGAAATTTTGCTGGGGGCAGGGGCAGCATGTGGAGCTTTCCTCTGTCTCCTCTCCCCAACCCCATTCCCGGAGCAGAACCATGTGGAGCAGCCAGCTGACTGAGACTTCAGCAGAGAGCCTGCCTCAGGTTCCTGTAGGGCTGCAGGTTGGGAGCTGCTTAGATAAGTGCCTCCCAGCCAGAGCCTGACTCTGTCACCCCACTCCCTCTTTCCCCCAACTACCTGCCCCGGGCCACCACCCAAATTCTCTGTACCCGCTTCTTCCAGGTCACAATTCCCTCCCAGACCCTGCACCCTCTTCTAGAGCCCATCCTCCAGGGCAAGAAACCACTCCTGCACCTTTACTCCCTCCTAGAACTTGCACCCCAAACCCCTGCCCCAGATCACAGCCCCCTTCTTCACCCAAACTCTCTCTCAGACCCCACATCCCTTCCTGCACCCCAGTCCCCTACCCCAAGCTCCCTTCTGCACCCAACCTCCATCCCAGACCCTACACCCCTCCATAGAAGTGTGGCCCTTTACCACTTGCAGTCCCCCATTAAAAATTATTGCCCACCCCTGGTTTAGAAGGAGTTCTTGATCAAACAGACAAACTCTCTATAAAAATATATAGTAGATTCAGTACTAGGTACCATCACAGCAAAAAGATACTGGAAAATCAGATATAATTAGGGGGCTGAAGGGATTAATAGGGAAAGATTAACCCCTGGATATGTTGGCTGAAGAAGCAGACAAGGGTGTTGTTATGTAGATGCATTTCAAGGCTGTAAAGAAGAAGGGATGCAATCCTGTCCTTGTGGGGAGTTTTGGCTTTGCTTCCATCGGGTCAGGATTTCACCCCAGCGATGAGGGGTAGGGCTAATGATAGGCCAAGGACATGCATTATGTAGGCTGAATAATGGGAGGAGGAATTTCATCTCAATGAGGTTTGTTAGACTGTAGAACGGTTGAGTCATTCTCAACCGTTTCCATTTTGGGATACACTGCCCTGGCTCCTCTTAGCAATATGAACCCCGAGAATAGTCCATTTGTACCACCTAAGACTGGACACAAATAGGTACCACGGGGAACAAACCTGCAGCTGCCAGAGGCACGAACGAGATATAACCACAGTCCCTTTCCATCCCTGATTTCTACGAATCCTGATTCCCGTGCAGCTAATTGCCCACTGTCTGCACAGTGTGTTCTCATTACTGCTGGTTGCTTATTGCTCTCCTGCCGTGCTGTCCTCTGTTTTTTCCCTGTGATTTATTATATTTTATAGTACACCTGTGTCTGGCCGCTGCATGCGCTAGCCCTTGCTGTATCATTTGTTTTTTTTACAGGTTCCTTTCGGCAGGAGCTGAGCTAGAGTGAAAATCCTGGTGTTTTATAATTCTAGTAGCTGGAATATCTGTTCCTAATATAAGGTTCCTCCTGGAGGGCTGATCCAAAGGTCACTGAAGTCAGTGGAATGGCTCCCCTTAACCGCAGTGGGCCGTGAATTGGGCCCACAGAGGGGATGCATCCCTAAGATAAATATGTATCCTCACATGGTACACTGTCTCTTCAGTGGCACCGAGAACATCCTGGGGCATGCCCACGAAAGCTCATGATGCCATCTACATGTTTTGTCAGGTACTGCTAGATGATTTGTTGTTTTTTAAAGTTTTTCTAGTTACGGACTAACTCGGCTACCGCTCGGAAGCTACAGACAACCGTTATCCTCCCATCATTCAGGGTTACAGACACGGTCCAGTCAAAGTTCCCTCCTTCTTGAGGAATAAGCAGAGCAAGAAGGGGCCACGTTGCCAATACTGCCTCCATTCATTTCAGGTGCCTCCGGTGCTGGATATCCAATTTGACATCCCCAGACTCATGTTACTCAGAAGCACTGAGCACCTGCAGCTCCAGCATCCAGGCGTATCTAGCTGTTGACCCAATAGCAGCGGATGGGTTAGGAACTGTAGGCCTAAATCCCTGCTCAAGTTGGGTCTACTTCTTCCTCCCCATGCTCTTGGCTTCTCCTTTCCTCTCTGGCCACCAGCTCACCCTGCAGCACCGTGAGCCCATCCTCAGCCACTCCCCAGTGCGCTAGCCTCTCCCGGTCTAGTTCCACAATTCTGCAGACCAGGCAACGCAGGCGCTTGTGGATCTTGGTTCTGCCAGGCCAGTTCTGGCCAAGCTGTCTGAGCATGTCCAGGGACCTTCATCTGTAGACAGTGCCAACGTTAGGCCTTTGTGGTCACAGAAGGGCCATGGTTCTGTAACCCACGCACCTTCTGGGTATGGTGCACTGTCCCATCTAATAGCACCGAGCCCACTTACAGTGAGAATGAGGAGTCTGCTCTACAGCCTTAGCTACGAATGAGCTGCCTTTTAGCTCAGGCTGTAGAGCAGGGCTACTTAACTTTGGAGGCCCGGGGGGCCACAATGATACTCATAGCACATGCCAAGGGCTGCAACTTAAGTGTGGTTGTATATATGTATATGCAAATATATATGCAAATAGCTTCTTTCACACTGATGGGCATGAATACAAAGCACTTCCCACAATGCCCTGGTGCTCCCAGCACCTCCTTCCTGTACCCGACACCCTGTACCCGTCTGTTCCAGCCAGCCCGTCCGCTTGCATCTTTCAATGCTCACCCCACCTGGGAGACGTCTCACTGTGGTAGAGCATGTTCCCAGTTGAGGCCATGTTCAAAGGATCCCACCCGCGGGTCATGTGTTTAGCCCTGCATAAACCCAAACCGCCCGGCACAGTCACACGTGGATACGCTTTCCTCTGCTTCTTCCAACCTCCCTGTTAAGGCTGCACATAGACTTGTATCTCCCAGCAGCCTTTGTATCAGAAGTGGCTAATGGGTTTGAGTACAGAGGCTGCTGGGACATCAATTTTGGCAACCAGCTGACAGGCCAGAGGCATGGTAAAGGGGAAACAATTGACCAGAGAAACCAAGAGGACGTCACATTCTTCATGGGCCAGTTCTGTAGTCCCACCATGTATAGTGCACAAAGGGGCATTTCAGCAGCAAGACTGCTGTGAAGGAAGGTAGCTTTGGTGTTAGGGGAGTGGCTTGGGGCCCATGTACAGTTTCTCATTCTCTCATGGACTAAAGTTACCTCTGTCACATCAGTGCCTCAGTCCCCGAACTTCTGCTGTTATCTTGGGGGTGACAGGGAAATTCCCATTGTGCCTATGTAGATGATAAGCACGGGGCGGAGGCGGAGGGGATGTTTCCTGCTCTGAGTGTGTACAGCAGCCAGCACAGCAGGGCTCTGATGTTGGTTCAGGAATCTGGGCCTTGCTGTAATAGGCAATTCTGCACATGAGGGGTGCATGAGCAACGTTTTCATGGGCAACTCAAGCATCCGCAGCTGGACAATGGGCTTAGATCAATGAATAAGCCAGCTTCTCACACTCACACCAGATCTGCCCCTTTTCAGACTGGTTTGATTAGTAATGTACATGCTGCAAGCTTAGGTAAGAGTAGCCATACTTTCAGGTCTGACTTCTCATCACTTTCTTGACATGTTGTTAGGTACTTAGATGGCCCCTTTACCACAGTATCTGAGCATCTCGCTGTCGCTAATGGATTTAACTTTACAACAGCCCTGTGAGGTAGGAAAATGCATGATCCCCAGTGTACAGATGAGGAACTGAGGTACTGAGGCCAGATCTACACTAAAAGGGAAGGTTGAATCAAAATATGCAACTCCAGCTACATTAATTACGTCGCTAGAGTCGACGTACCTTATTTCACGTTTCCCCGCCATCCCTACAGTGGGAGGCTGATGGGAGCAAATGCTCCTGTCAGCTTCACTTACTCCTCACAGAAGCAGGAGTATCGGCTGCCAACAGATGTGCCCTCTGAGTTTGATTTAGTGAATCTTAACTAGACCTGTTAAATCGAACTCTGGAAGATCGACTGTGGCATTATTGATCTTCCATTTAGTGAAGACATGAGACTTGCCTGAGGTCACACAGGACATCTGTGACAGAATATGGACTTGAAACTGAGGTCTCCCAAGTTCTGTGTTAAGCAGCCTCACCACTAGACAGTCCTTCCACTCTATCCTCCCTCTCATTAGGGGAACTCTTAGACACAATAACTACCTCCTTAGTGCCCAAATGTTTCTTTTTAATGGTTAAGCCATTCCCATTTCCCTCTTCGTTAAAATTCAATCAGACTAGCGGTCAAGCTCAGGTCATGGTCACATATTGGGAAGAGAGTTAATCTCTTACATCCCACAGGCTAATTGTTATGTAATACAGTCCTAGATGCCTTTTGGGGGTGGGGCAGGGGTGGGGATCCCTTCTCTTGCTGAGTGGCTGACTTGTTTATTTGCTTCGAAAGGGGGGAGGGATTTGCTCTGGATCTGTTCGTTTCGGATGAGTTGTGTTTTTAATAATTGTCAGAGCACCCAGAGTCTGGGCCAGGCACAGCCAAGTAAATAAATCTAAATCCAATGAGCTCCTGCTTGCCAGTCCATCCCCAGGTATTTCCCATTCCAGAAAAACAACAACCCAGAAAAACAACAAAGAAAATGGTGAAATAGAAACAGCACTGCCCAGATGCGCCTGCCTCTTGCATCCAACAGATCGGAGGGATGCCCAAGCCTATGTCAGGAGATCCAGCTGTGATCGTGTCAGATGTTTCCAAACTGAGCAGCGCTCAGATGAATATTGCCAGCCGTATTTGCAGAACCATAGGAATGCAAGCTCAGAGGACAGGCTCGTTCATCTCCTGACAATGAAAGACTGTTCCCTACAAATGTATTCCCTGGTGCTTTTCTCAGTGCAATTTTCAATAACTCGCTTTACTGGACTTTCCTTGGAAGACGCTTCCCCAGCCCAGCGGAGTTTGCTGTTAGGAGACTGTGAGCTCATTGTCCATGTTATTGTGCCGGTTTCATCCTGTGTCATGACTTCATTTTAGACCCACTCCCTTTTGCTCTTTCCCCAAATGCCACTATAAGTAGAGCAGTGGTCCCCAGCCTATGGGCTGCTTGCGACCCAATCAGCTCACAGCTGCAGCCTATGTGACATCCAGGGTCATACAGGTAGCATATGTATGGTGTGGATGCAGCCCACATACTACGCAGAAAGCTGCATATGTGGCCCACAATGGTTAATAGGTTTGAACCACCAGGGTATGGTCATCAGTCCGAGGAGTAAAAAAACCAAAAAACCCTCCAGTTCGAGTCCAGGCCCCTTTCTTCAGGCTGGTTTTCTTAATGAACAGAAGATGCAAAATCCTGCACATGACACACAATGCTGAGGCCTTGTCTACACTTCCTGGGAGCTCAACGCTGTGGAGATCGATCTCCCAGGGGTCTATTTAGTGGGTCTAGATAGGATGTGCTAAATCAACTGTTGATTGCGCTCCCGTTGGCTCTGGTACTCCCCGGGATCGCACGGTAAATCAGTCTAAGGTACGTCGACTCCAGCTACGCTATTCACATAGCTGGAGCTGAGTACTTTAGTTCAACTTGCCCCCTAGTGTAGGCCTGGCCTATGTAACAGAGACCTGGCCCATTTCTGCAAGCTGGGAAGAGACAGGAGACAGCTCACCCAGATCACATTGGTTTGTCCTTAGGGTTGCCAGGTGTCCGGTTTTGAACAGGACAGTCCAGTATTTGAGCTTTCTGTTTGGGAAACAAATTGAGAAAATATAAATGTCCGGTATTTTCTAAATGAGATGTAATGTAGATTGTGATGTCATGTCAAGTGCGTCCGGTATTTTTGTTGAACCATCTGGAACCCTATTTGTCCTCTTTCACTCTGCCAATCTGTTCTCTTCTCCTTAGCTGCTGACACATAAATATGGCAAAAGAATCCCCCTCCGCTCCATGCAGGGGCACAGGGACGGACCCTGGTACTGTCTGTTCCAGCCAGCAGCGTGCAGATTGGCTACAAATCACCCTTTGCGGTTCTCAACTGCAGTTCTTCCCATCTTCATTTTGTTCTTCTGAAGCCAGAGGTGAAAGTAAGCAAGCGCGCCCTTTGAAAAGTCGTGGAGATCGGGAGAGATCCCAGATGATTGGAAAAAGGCAAATGTAGTGCCCATCTTCAAAAAAGGGAAGAAGGACGATCCAGGGAACTATAGGCCAGTCAGTCTTACCTTGGTTCCTGGAAAAATCATGGAAGGGATCCTTAAGGAATCCATTTTGAGGCATTTGGAAGAGAGGAAAGTGATCAGGAATAGTCAGCATGGATTCACAAAGGGCAAGTCATGCCTGACCAATCTGATTAGCTTCTATGATGAGGTAACTGGCTCTGTGGACATGGGAAAGTCAGTGGATGTGATATACCTTGACTTTAGCAAGGCTTTTGATACGGTCTCCCACAATATTCTTGCCAGCAAGTTAAGGGAATGTGGATTGGATAAATGCACAGTAAGATGGATAGAAAGCTGGCTAGAAGGCCGGGCCCAGCGGGTAGTGATCAACAGCTCGATGTCAGGATGGCAGTCGGTTTCTAGCGGAGTGCCCCAAGGTTCGGTTCTAGGACTGCTTTTGTTCAATATCTTTATTAATGACCTGGATGAGTGGATGGATTGCACCCTCAGCAAGTTTGCAGATGACACTAAGCTAGGGGGAGAGGTAGATACGCTTGAGGGCAGAGATAGGGTCCAGAGGATTAGACTTAGACAAATTGGAGGATTGGGTCACAAGAAATCTGATGAGGTTCAGCAAGGACAAGTGCAGAGTCCTGCACTTGGGATGGAAGAATCCCAAGCATTGTTACAGGCTGGGAACTGAATGGCTAAGTAGCAGTTCTGTAGAAAAGGACCTGGGAGTTACAGTGGATGAGAAGCTGGATATGAGTCAACAGTTTGCTCTTGTAGCCAAGAAGGCTAATGGCATATTAAGGTGCATTAGGAGGAGCATTGCCAGCAGATCCAGAGAAGTGATTATTCCTCTTTATTCGGCTCTGGTGAGGCCACATCTGGAGTATTGTGTCCAGTTCTGGGCCCCCCACTACAAAAAGGATGACGCATTGGAGAGGGTTCAGAGGAAGGCAACCAAAATGATTAGGGGGCTGGAGTATATGACTTATGAGGAGAGGCTGAGGGAGTTGGGTCTGTTTAGTCTGCAGAAGCGAAGAGTGAGGGGGGATTTGATAGCAGCCTTCAACTTCCTGAAGGGAGATTCCAAAGAGGATGGAGAAAGGCTGTTCTGAGTAGTGACAGATAGCAGAACAAGGAGCAACGGTCTCAAGTTGTGGTGGGAGAGGTCCAGGTTGGATATTAGGAAAAACTATTTCACTAGGAGGGTGGTGAAGCACTGGAATGGGTTACCTAGGGAAGTAGTGGAGTCTCCATCCCTAGAGGTGTTTAAGTCTCGTCTTGACAAAGCCCTGGCTGGGTTGATTTAGTTGGGATTGGTCCTGCTTAGAGCAGGGGGCTGGACTCGATGACCTTCTGAGGTCTCTTCCAGCTCTATGGTTCTATGATTCTATGATTCTAAGAGCTGGCTGAGCTGCGGCACAAGCCAGCAGGGAGCCACTTAAAGAGGTGGCAGGGACCCAGGTTGCAAAAGGAAATTTTAAGTTACTTTCACCGCTGCCTAAACCTGAGGTGGAGGAGGTGGTGTGTGCCAGGCAATTGTTACCCTTTGAACTACTGCTGCACCATTTAACCTTCAGTCCTAGGCAGAAAGGCCCTGGAGCTTAAACCTCTGTATGGCGAGCCCACATGGAGAAGGAGGCCAGAACTGTTAATATTTCACTCGTCCAAGCTGTGTTTGTGTTACATTTCCATGATTCAAATGGGGAGCTGGCTGTGGGTCGCAGTCCTTCTTCCTTCTCTACTCCAGCAAACAACTGGGGTATGTCTAGACTACATGCCTCTGTCGCCAGAGGCATGTAAATTAGACATACCGACATAGTCAATGAAGCAGGAATTTAAATATCCCCTGCTTCATTAGAATAAAAATGGCCACCGCGTTGTGCCAGCTCAGCTGTTTGTCGGCACGAACTGGCAGTCAAGACAGGGATCGGTCGGCAAGGAAAGCCTTTGCCGACCGATCCTGTAAACCTCATTGCATGAGGCATAAGGGATCGGTTGGCAAAGGCTTTCCTTGCTGACCGATCCCCGTCTTGACTGTCAGTTCATGCCGACAAACAGCTGAGCCGGCACAATGCGGCGGCCATTTTTATTCTAATGAAGCAGGGGATATTTAAATCTCCACTTCATTGACTATGTCGGTATGTCTAATTTACATGCCTCTGACGACAGAGGCATGTAGTCTAGACATATCCCTGGACAACAGCAAACCTTCTCTTTTCCCCACAAATGTTCCCTGTAATCTTTTCCATCCATGTGCGGAATACATTTTTATGTACACTGAGGCATGTGTGGAAGGGCACCACCAGGAGAAACACAAACCCTAGCTATGGGCACTCTGTTCATCAGCTGGGTGGCATTTGAATCTCTCCTGAGTGGCTGCACAAGCGCCCAGCTTACAGGGAACGCTGCTCTCCACCTTCTCCCTCCCTCGCTGGGCCACAGCTCTCGGCCACTTGGTGGAGTCCCCGCAGGCCACACACCTCTCATTCCAGGGCAGCTCTAGTACACTACTGGTGCCAAGACGTTCCCCGTCCTTCAAGCTGGGGCAGCCTGTCTCATGATCAGAGCAAGGCACTGAGAGTTGGGAGCTCTTGCTTCCATTCCCCAGTGAGAGACTGATTGACCCTGGCTAAATCACTTAGGCCAAAACATTACCACTTGGGTGTCTGGAGCTGGTCCCCTCAATCCATGTGTAGACTCAAAAGCAGATCTGGCCCGATGGTCCGAGGTGCTGAGAACATGCACTGCCCAGCGACTTCCTGTCAGAAGACACTCCTCCTTGTGTGGCCTACCTGGGAGTAGGGTCTGGTGTGGACTGCAGCTTTTGCTCTCAGGATACTAGCCCCAGGTGCAAGAGGATGGGCACTGGATGTGTCTATCTTCCACCCATACGTGGGTCAGGTTATTTGGCCAGGTACAAACGGAGACATATTTGTGGTAGTGTGGGTTACAGTAGCACCTTGTTCTACAAACACAGAACAAGAAGTCCCTGCCACCAAGAAAACAACACCCTTAGGGCTGTAGCAATTTACTGCCAACCCACCTGATCAAGCGAGGAATTGGGAGGAATTGTGACCTGTCCCCATAGCTTCCTGACCTGTGCCATTACACACGGCCCCTTACTCAGGGCTGATCTTAAAGGCTCAAGTTAGCCCTTAGCTCACACCTCACAGATGGGTCACTGACTCGCTAAGCCTGCTCCTGCATTGTTGCATTTTATGCTCATGCTTCTATGGTGGAGCCGTACGGTCGGGAAGCTCAAAGAAGGAGAGAAATGCCGACAAGGATGAGATAAAGCTGTGGTGCTTTCTTGCAGTCAGAGCGGGCCTCACAAGATTATGGTTTGGACGCTGGCGCCAATGGGATTTCCAGGCATTTGGGTGAACTAGCAGGGGCAGCAGCCGTGTCAGACAACAATGAAACAAGATTGAATTCCAGCTGGGTTTGTCTAATTTCAGTTTCCCAGAGTTATCGTGTAAGTTATTTAAGGAAATATGGGGCGGGCAGGGGAGAACATATGACATATGTACAGCCTGAAGTGTTACATAAAAGGTGGTTTCAAAACAAGCAGGAATCACTTAGCAGTATCAGCGTTCTTGCCGCACCATCAGGTGCATAAAGCTTAAGTCAGTAACCAACGAATAAATGCAAGAACCGTGTGTCACATATGGTACAATGTGATAAATGGGCATATAAATCAATACACGCTAAGTCACAAGCCTTCGATTCACGGCACAGGACTGGAGTCACAGTGCAATGTGGCTCATCTTCATATTTCACTTCTCCATTCTATTATGGTAGAACCTGCCTGCCTGGTCCTGGTCTGATGATTGCAGCCAAATGATGGCAATATGGGGCACCAGGCTGATCAGCCAGGGAAGCAACATCTACATTTTGCAATGAAAAGGTAGAGCTGGTTGAAATTCTGAATTTCTGTTGCAAGGCGGATTGGAACAAAAAGTTAAAATTTCAAAACTTCCCCAAATGTGAAATTCCCAGGTCAGCTGTAACATTTCATTTCAATAGACTCGAGTATTGATTTTGACTCTTCTTGTCCGTTATATTTTTATTTTATATTAGTTTTGACTTTGTTTTTCTATTTTTATTTTATAATTTGAAATGAGGGTTTAATTATTTGAAAATTATAATGTGAACATAAAGTAATAATTTGTGTTTGGTAATTCAGCTGGTAATTAGTTTGGTAACTGATATTGTAATTTGCATAATGTAAAATGGTATAATAAAATAATATGAAATAAAATAAAAATACAAAATGAAACACATTTCAAAATGAGAAGTCCCTTTCAAAATGAAAAACTGAAATGCTCTGAGAAGGCTGACATGGATCATCTCAACCATATTGAAATATTTCATTTCTTTTTTTCCCCAAAAAGAAATATTACTGAAATTGACATGTCCCCACGGAACATTTAGATTTTTTGAATTGGACTTTTTGATTGAAAAATGTTCCAGTCACAATGTTTGATCCTATCTGTGTTGTCTGGTGTTTTAATGGCAAGGCATGTCAGTGACATAGTAAGAAAGCGGCAGCTAATTGAGTTAGTAAAGCTGGTTGGATAGATAGGTTGCTAGGCTATAGCTGAGAAGATTAGGGTTCAAAACTCTGCTCTCCCACAGACTATCTGGGTGATCTTGGCAAGTCAGGCTTGGTCTATGCTACAAAGAAAAGTCAGAAAAAGATACACAAATTGTGAACCGCAGTTTGTGTATCTTTTTCCGCTTTTCTTTTAAGAGAGGCTTTTCCGAAATGTGGCCCATCTACACAGGGTCAAATTTTGGAAAAACATCCTCTTTTGACACATCCTTTTTCTCATACAATGAGGATTAAAGGGATGGTGAAAGAATGCGTCCGCTTTTTCGGAAATTGTTCCGAAAAACCGGACGCATTCCTTGGACGCGACATAGCTTTTCCAGGATACCTCTGGTATTCTGCAAAAGCTCTGCAGTCTAGACATAGCCTCAGTTAGTTTCTGTCTTTGTATAACTGGGCCAACAGCTCTGCCCTACCTCACATGTGTGCTACAAGGATAAATACATTAAAAGTGCATGAACCACCCTGGTGATAGAGAAATGGGGACCACAGTTAAATTTATTATCAATAGGCAGTTTACATGCTGAGGTCAGTGAATAACCTGCAAACAGGTTTCAGTGTCCATATGTTCTGCTCATTCTTCAGGCATGTGGGCACAAGCCAGATTCTTTTTGACAGGGTTATGGGGGGAATTTCCTCTCTGGGCTTTTCATTCCACATTCCTCTGAGGCAGCTTATACTGGCTGCTGATGGAGCCGAGCGAGGAGGGCTGGAGGAGCCGCTGGTCTGATCCAAAGTGGCGTCATGCAATGAATGGTTGGATGAACACTATGAGCTGCCTGAGAGCCATCCTTTGGGACGACTGCCCCAAGTATTTGCTCTTTGTCATTCGATTTCACTGTGTGGCTGGGCACCTCTGTCACAGGACATTGTTTAGTCTCCCCGATATGATGGCTCCCAAAGAGGCTTCAAGAGGATGACACAACTCCTTCCAGTAAATATGAGCTTACAGGAGTCTTCAGTCAGGTTCAGGCTGCCTGCCCCCTCCTCCCTGCGCAGGAGAGGAATGGTCACTTCGAGCCATCTGTAGTTCTCTGGTCTGCCCCTGGAGTGATCTTCAGGGCTGATTTCAAAGTTACCAAATGGCCTAGAGGGATTGGCACCTAGCCCTGTGGTACAGAAAGAGCTAAGAGAGAGATGACTTTTCAACCACTTGATGTTGTGTAACCCCCTGCTGCCTTCTTTCTTCTCCTATCCATAAATGAAAACCAAAGTGAATGGCCACAGCTATTAGAAATTAAAAAGTCCACGGTTAACATCATGGGCTACTGTATAAATTGCCTCAATTATAAATAATGCTTCCTTTTTATACAGCTCATGCCAAAGGGTCCAGGCTTATGAAAAGAACTCCTGGGTGCATTTGTTTTCAGTCCAACCAATGCATGCTTCCGTTGGAACCCAGTCGTGCATCAGGGCTGCAGTTATGTTAAGTAACCCCAGTCGTGGTTTCTGCGTAACCAATGGAAATGAGCAAGACGCAGGCCAGAAAGTCCTGAATCACAGCCTTTCCTTTCAGCGTGACACTGTGCTGTCTGAAGCCATGTGGGCTAGATATTGCTCTCAGTTACACCAGTGAAAATCCAGAGTGACGCCACTTCCAGCTTCCAGCGGTGGCCTTTCAGAGTTTGCTAATCGCCTTAGATAAGTAGGTGCTGGCAGTTAGATAACCTCATTATTTGCAGTGCTCGAGATATTTCCTCTGGTAAGTAGCATGGAAATAGAAAGGGTTGCTGTAGACACGGAGGTAAATTTTTCTGTCTGTCCTGTGTAACACTGGCAAGCTGGCCCCCCACTGTACTCAGTGGGGTTACTCTGTGGTACCAGATACCAGAACCCAAAGGCTAGAATGTCCCAGATGGATTTGCTCGTCATGCAGTAAGTGATTACAGCCCATGTTTCCTGTGGCCCACGTCAGTCCTATGCTGGTTCTGACAGGGTTTCCTTTTCTCCCCCTGCTTTCTGGGCTTCAGGGCTTGTTCCTACCAAATTATGTCAGAAAGAAACAACAGTTGTATGGGGGGCAACGTAGACCTTGACTGTGCCCTGGGATGTTCTGGCTTCTGCATTTTGATGGGGCTTTTCCCTTAAAAATCTCCAAGCTCTAATTTTGCAAGGTAGGGGAGTGTTATCTCCCTGCACTGAGAGGGGTTGTGGAAACGGGGGCCAAGTGCCGTAACCTTGCACTGAGCTAACGCCAGAGCTGGGCACAGAACTCAGGTGTGCTCCTGGCTAGTCTCTCACGGGTGACCCCCAGACAACAGCACCTCCTAATAAATGGCCTGCTGCAGCATCATTGGGGCAGGGGTGTGTGGGATGAGAGTGGATGGGTGCGGAAGGGAAACGGCTGTGTGAAGGGATAGGCTGGGCCATCCCTAGTATTGCTGGTGCCCTCCGCAGTCCTCTGCTCTGGAGGGGGGCTGCACTCAAGGGCTGTGGGGGCAGGAGCAGGGCAGCTGGGCAGGAGGGGTTGGGCCCAACCCCCATATTCACCAGCAGTGGGAAGTGGAGCCACCCGGTCCCAGCCCGCTTCTCTCCCCTGGCTCCGAGCCACACTGCTCAGAGTACGGGTTTGGGGGAAGGGGTGGAGTGAAGGCTGGGGCACAGCAGGAGTAGAGCAGGGCGGAGTCTGTCTGAGACCCCACACCCCCATAAGGGATCCACTGTGGCGGGCTGAAGAGGGCACCAGCAGTGCTGGGGGGCCAGCTGGGGATGGGACTGGTTGCTAGAAGCCGCAATGCTCCATACCGCAGCACACAGCTGCCTAGGGCACCATGAAATCTGGGGCAATTTGGTGCCCCAAATTTCATTCCACCCTATGCAGCTGCTTGCTTTGCATATTGATAGGGATGGCCTTAGTTAGGGATTAGCTCACTTAGGGTATGTTTAAACTACATCCCTTTTTCGATAAAGGGATCTATATGAGACATATCGAAACTGTAAATGAAGCCGGGATTTGAAGCCAGTCAAGATAGGGATCTTTCGACAGAAATGCCCCGTTTTGAAAGATCCTGTAATCCTCGGTCGAAAGAGCCCCGTCTTGACCGCACTTTTTTTTGAAAAGTGGCTTTTTGAAAAAAAGTTGCGGCCGCCATTATGTAAATGATGCACGGGAAATTCAAATACCGGCTTCATTTACAATTTTGATATGTCTAATTTACATCCGTTTATTGAAAAAGGGATGTAGTTTAGACATACCCTCAGGGTACATTTTAGGAAATTTTTCTTCACTCAGTGCACAGTCAACGTCTGGAACTCCTTGCCAGAGGATGTGTTGAAGGCTAGGACTTTAACAGGGTTCAGAAAAGAGCTAGATAGATCCATGGAGGTTAGGTCCATCAATGGCTAATAGCCAGGAGGGGTAGGAATGGTGTTCCTAGTCTCTGTTTGTCTGGAAATGGTTGACAGGGGAGGGATCACGTGAGAATTACCTGTTGTGTTCCCTTCCTCTGGGGCATCTGGTATTGGCCACTGTCGGTAGACAGGATACTGGGCTAGATGGCCCTTTGGTCTGACCCAGTATGGCCATTCTTATGTTCTTATGTTTATACAGTGGGGCTAAAGTCGAATTAAGCTATGCAACTTGAGCTACGTCAATTATGTAGCTTAAGTCAAAATAGCTTAACTCGGCTTTTGGCACTGTCTACGCAGCAGGAAGTCGAAGGACAAACACTCTGCCTTTGACTTCCCTTACTCCTTGTGAAATGAGGGTTATAGGAGTTGGAATTAGAAGTCCTCCAGCTCGATATTATTTCAAAATAAAGTCTTAGTGTAGCCGTAGGGATAGACGTGGGGGATGGACAGTGGTAATTAGCAAGGGCCTGTTGAAACTGGGGTTGCCAGCCCTCCAGGACTGTCCGGGAGTCTCCAGGAATTAAAGATTAACGTTTAGTGAAAGGTTATGTCACTTGATGAACCCTCCAGGAATACAACCAGCCAGAGCTGGCAGCCTGAGCTGATCGCACTGGTTCATTAGCAAAAGGTGAAACTCACTGCAGGTTAAGCTGAACAAATGAACTTTATTAAATCCCATGCCCTGCTCTTGTCTGTCCACCTGACTGACATGCTTTCAGACCCGCTCCCTGGTCCCCTGATCGCTTGTCCTAACAGACCTTCCAGAGAGCACAAGCCTCTAACTCATGGGCGGAGGGTAATGTAGGCCTTCCCCAAAATGCCTACACTCCACAGCTACCTGGGAAGGCTGGGGCCATGGTGCAGCAGCCCCAGCCCTCCAGGTGATCAGTAAGGGTTGGGCAGGGTTTGGCTCCACGTGGGGGTTGGGGTGGGAGGGGAAAGTTGCTGAAGGGGCGGGGCCTCTGGTGAAAGGGGAGGGGCTGGGGCTTGCCTTCCCCAACTGGGCCTTCCCCCTTCTCCAACACTTGGACTCCACTTCCACTGATCATGATACTCTCATCAGGGCCTCGCCCAACTCCTCAGTAGCTCAGTGCTGCTACTGCTGCTGCTTCCCTCATTCACAGCCTGGAAGCAGCTGCCTGCCAGCCCCACCTCCTGCAAATGGCTGCAATTGCACATCAGGGGGCTCCTTGCCACACAAGAGTTTTCTCTGCTCCCAGCTGAGTTTCAGGTTGATTTTCTCTGCTTCTGTCTCTCCTCACTCTAAGAAGTTTTCCAAAACTCACCAGGATGCACACCCGGCCTGCTGGCCCACTGACGGGCTGGGGCGCTCCCAGATCCCTCCCTGTCTGTGGTTCTCTAAAAGTTTAGCTCTGCTAGCACGGCCCACGCAGGGGGAGCTTTTACAGGCTACGTCTACACTGCAGCCTTTGTCGGCAGCGACAATGCAAATGAAGCGCCCATTAGCATTTCTCGCGCTTTCATTTGCATAGTCTCTTCTGATCCATTTTGCAGAAGAGGTTTTTGCATAAAAAAAACGCAGTGCAGATGGGGCAAAAAACCCTTTCACGCAAGATTCTGTATACCTGCTGTTTTGAGGAATAAGGGTTCGTGCGCAAAAGGTTGTGTTTTTGCGCAAAAACCTCTTTCGTAAAACGGATCGGAAGAGACTATGCAAATGAGAGCACAAGAAATGCTAGTGAATGCTTCATTTGCATTGTCTTTGCCGACAAAGGCTGCAGTGTAGACATAGCCACAGAGAGAGACCTGTAACAAGCCTGCGTTTGCATGCCTGAAACTCGCAATGGCAGAATTGCACAGCCAGCTAGTTACCTGCAAGCAAGGGACTGTAGACGAGGAGTGCATATCACTCAGTCAGCAAGAAACTGAGTTCATGCACCGGCCCTGTCATCCTCTCTCCTGCAGCAACAAACATGCTCACTGAGCAGAGCTCAGCTGTAGAGGTCACTTCCCAACAGAGAGCAGAGCAACCTTGCAGCTCTTTTTCACTTTCTTACCCACAGGCACGGAAGATTTGCCACATCAGGTTTGCTGCCGGGACATGGGAGGATTAGAAGCCATTTTTAATCTTCCAGGAGCCACTAATCCTTTTATGTTAAATGAAACAGAGGCTGCTGTGGGGTAGGGCGGGGACGCCTGCGTGTGTTGCTTTTCTGGGGCTCGATTGAGGAGCAAATGGCAGATCCATTTGTTTCAGTCAATTAGGCTGGTAATGCTCTGCTTGCTAGCCAGCTGTGCACCTATCACCCAGCCAACCGCACGACGGGAACACTCAGCACTTACTCTGGACGGTGCTCATCCTCCAGAGATGGCCGAGCTCTTCGCAAAGCAAAGGAAGGCTCAGTATCCGCACCGTATCGGTGGAGGGATATATCCTGGGTAATAACATGGCTCTTCTTCAAGTGGGAGTCAAGGCTATTAACTGATCCATGTTTACAAAGGGCTTTCGAGCCACAAGGCCCTAATGGCTGTTTTGGCCAGACGCTGTTGCTGACAGCAGAGTGCTAAGCATTTGAGTGGCTGAGGAGCCTGGCCCTGAAGCATGGCTGTGTGGGGCAGGAAGGTTTTGGGGGTGTACACAGTTCTCCTAGCTCTGTTTTTGCTCAGCAGCCGGAGCTGTGTTGTCTGGGATTTGTTGCTTTGCAGCACCACCCAGTGGCTTTCTAGAGAACAGCAGCATTGCCTTGGCGGAAACTCTTGTGTCCTGATTTTGACCCCTCATTCATGGGTGTAAATCACAGCTTACTCTCAGTCTAATGATGATGGTGATGGGTGATCACTCGTTGCCGAGTATGATCGTCTTCCCTGAGAGTTATGGACCCTCAGGTGGCTGATAAGGCCGATCCTTGAACCACAAGTTCTATTACAGTGAGGACAGATGTTTCCAGGTACAGCAGGAGACTGCTGACCGTTTCCCCTTCCTCCTGCACCTCTTCTCTTCTCCTCTTCAGCATGTCGGTGGTTTCTTACATTTTCGACCTCTGGGATGGTGATCCTGCTGGATGCAGCTGCCCAGCCAGGAGGAAAAGAGGCAAGACTATTTTTAGGGCACTTTTTCTTGCTCTTTCCCCATGTGGGGTGAGCCGAGTGAATCCTAAAGAGGACTGCGCAGTCATGGGTGCAGCTGCTGAGATGCTCGACCTGCCTCAGTCCTTGAGCAAGACGGGTGAATCACACACCCATCGCCTGTGTGTCGGTCGGTGACCGTTCCCATCGCCACTCGCCGATCACCAGCAGACTTCTGACTTGTGCAGGTGTCGTTTTCTCCCAAAAAACTGGAAGGTGCCTGGGTGGGACTTCTTTTAAAGTGGGGAGACTTGTGCACAGCAGTCACCACACTGTCCTTGAGACACAGAGGGCTTGAAACCAACGGCATGGACACCACGACGACTGCAGATCATCTGTCTGCTGCAGCCTTCATCCGCCTGCACAGCTGCTGTAACATTACACAACAGTATCAGCTCCATTGTGCAGGTATCCTCCATCTGCTCTGCCATTGAGTACTTCTTGGGTCACTCTTGGTCTGAAACCAGGCCCTTGCCGTTCTGCCATGGGTGACCCTAAGGAAGTACATGACTCCGAGCAATGTTGCTCTCTGGGGTCATTGGAACACGCAAGACTCTCCCTCACTACAAGGTGATGATCCATGGGCAGGTCTCAGTCCAATACAGTGACGCCGATGTGACTATAACTCAGATTCTTGGCCTTCTGGTGTTGCAGTTACTACTGGGGTGACCAGATAGCAAGTGTGACAAATCAGGACAAGGAGTGTAGGGGGTAATAGACACATTTATACAACAAAGCCCTGATTATCAGTACTGTCCCCTATAACATGGGGACATTTGGTCACCCTGGTTACGACTGCAATGGAGTGATGGCTGGAGGCGAGGGAGGGCTTATGGTGGAAAACGGTGGCTCAGAGGAGGAGACTATGGAATCTCCATTGGGCACAGGGGGTAGCCACCAGCCCAGAGTCTGTGAAGGTGGCTGGGGGAGCAGAAAGGGAAGGGTTCCTTTGGCACACACCCTGGTTTGGTGGCAGAATCTGCCCGGACTCGGACATTTGGGGCCCTCATGAAGCAACGCAAAGACATGTGGGAGCTGGCTGTCTTGCGGCTAGGTATGTAAATGGTTAACCAGTTAACCGGTAAGCCTCACCTTTAATGGGTGAGGGTTACTGGTTCTGGTTAATTGGCAGGGGCTGGAGCATTTCCCTGCCCTCTCCGGGCAGGGGGCTGCTCTAGCCTCACAGGGCTCACTGCAGGCAGGGACTGCTCTGACCAGCCCCTGTCTGTGGTGGGCCCAGCCCAGCCCTCCTGCCACAGGTTACACTCTGGCTCCATGGGAACGGGGCTTCTGTGAGGTGATTCTTTGGGAGACACCACTGGGGGAATCAGGAAGGCTTCCAGCAGAGGGGAAGTGAGATGTCCTTGTGGGAGTTTGGGATTTTTCCTTGGGAATGTTCCTCTCTGCCCTGCTGCTGCAGGAAACCCTCCCTGGCATCCTCCTCATACATGCCACACACCAGACAGCCAGTCTCTCTACACCCCTGGTTTCTGCCCCAACCCTGGTTTGGGATGGACAGAATGTGTGGCACCCCGGCCAGTCTCCTAGCAGGAAATCTGGATCCAGGAGAGGCCTCTGAAAGGCTATGAAGTAGCTGAGAGTCCCTCGTCCACATGGGCATGGGGAGCACCAGACATGGATTTCAAGAGGATGACTCAGGCCTCACTGTTGGCACAGATAGAAAACAACCCCCCAAATGGTTGTGGAAACACACGCTTGCACCCAGTTTGCCCCGGTGTAAATGCTGCCAACTCTCTCAGTGCACTCATGATTCCCATGGTAGCTGGAGCTTAAGCCCCTGGGATCCTGTGATGAGCTGAGACTCAGTTCTAACTTTCAAAAACAAAGTAAATTTCTAGCCCTAGTAATTATGGAAAAGCTTAACCTGAGGGCTGCCTACCAGACCAGGAACTAGTAGGCTGCGTCTAGACTGGCCAGCTGTCTACACTGGCCGCTTGAATTTGCGCAAGAGCACTGACTTTGTAATGTACAAAATCAGTGCTTCTTGCGCAAATACAATGACGCTCCCGCTGGGCAAAGCCCTCTTGCGCAAATGCTTTTGCGCAAGAGGGCCAGTGTAGACAACCCAGAACTGTTTTGCACAAAAAAGGCCCGATGGCTAAAATGGCGATCAGGGCTTTCTTGCGCAAAACCGCGTCTAGATTGGCACGGATGCGCAAAAGCATCCGTGCCAATCTAAACGCTCTTTTCCACAAATGCTTTTAACGGAAAAACTTTTCCGTTAAAAGCATTTGCGGAAAATCATGCCAGTCTAGACGTAGCCGTAGGGTAAGAAAAACAACCCACCACTTATTATTTTTTAAAATCATAAGGATAGCACATGATGTGGGATACCAGGGAACCAGTCCTGACGGTGCCAGCAGGGTGAGTCACAACATTAGTGATCAATTCCCCCTCACTATTTTATCCAGCTGCAGCAACTGCTACACAATCCATCCCCTCCTGGGTGTTTACACACTTCCCTTATTTCTAGGCAGGTAGCACGATCATCCCTTAGCTAAACTACTCATCTGCATTTCTTTCAGTAGCTCTACAGAGCATTGTCCGTCCAGCCCCTTAATCATATTGGTGGTTCTCTCTACAACCACCATGCATTTTATCTGCATCTTCTTGGCATTGGTGCTGAAATGCTATGCTGTGGTAAAACTTCAAGGCTCCTTCTACTGCTCCTACAGAGCAGCATCTCTTTCCTGCTGGCAGATTCAGCTCTCTCTGCAGCTCCTCAGCCTTCCATCTTTTGTCAGTCATATCCCGAGGTGGAATAAAAAATAAGCAAATGTACTGATTATCTGGAGAGCCACGGAGAGGTATTATTTAGCCAAATCAGCTGTTTTCCCATGTATTTAAGAGAAGCAAAGTGGATTTTGTAATCTATATATTTTAGAGAGTTTGTCTCTTTGATCAAGAATTCCTCCTAAATGGTAAGACTCCCCAGCTGACTGAGGGTTCCATGCAGCATTTCCCTAGAAACCGGGGTCAGCTGGTCCCGAGTTCTACTGAAATGCTGCATGGAGCCCAGGATCAGCTGGGGAGTCCCCAGGTGACCCCGGCTCTGGGTGGCATTTCAATTCGTCAGCGCTGCATGGAGACCCTGAGCTGGGGGCTCTTGTGTATTTCAAAGCTGGCACATCATGTGCAGCCCAGAGTCAACGGACTTCCCACTGGCTCCCGACTGCACGCAGAGTTCCGCATTCCTCCTTTAAAATGTACAAGAGTCCCAGTGGACTACTCAACTACTCAATTAACCGTTACTTAACAGCCTTAGTATTAACCCTTCGCACTCCAGACCTCTGCAGCGCTGGATGTTCCTTGTCCCCAGCAGACATAGCTCCCTCGTAGCCTCTGCTCTTTGCTTACCACAAGGGGATCCCTAACGACATCTGCTGTCCCACTAGGCACTTGGACCCAAAGGCATCGCTAGGTCTGATGGCTGCACCCCAGGGTGTAGTGAGCAGGGTTGGCTGCTCACTGACCCTGAGGAAGAAGAACCCCCCTCTGAGCCCCGGTGGGCTGAGCCGGAACCTGCCCCTTTAAAGCCACAGAGGCCTGGGGGAGGGTCGGGAAGTATAAAAGCTAGGCCCAGACACTCAGTAGGGGGCCAGCTGTTGGAGGGTGCAGAGGCCTACCCTGAACCCTCACACCGGGAAGACCCTGAGGAGCTGGGCCACACGGCTCGGGCGTTGAGGAGGAGACCTTTTTTTTCTCTATGCCTAAACTTGGACTACGGAGACCCTGCGAGCCAGCTGCTGCCGGGGAGTCAGGTACAGACTGAGGGGGAATCTGGAAGTGTCCCAGGGGAAGCGGGGGATGGTCAGGTGGCCCTGATCACCCTTTAATGTGTGTCAGCGTGTTTCAGAACGGATTCCCTGCTGACCCCAATGGCCGCCAAGGCGGCCACTGCTAGGCCCCTGGGCCGGGACACGGTGCAGTAGGGAGGGTCCGTGTCCCCCCTGCCACCTCCCCCATACTGGGTGGCAGCCTCCCCCTTCCTGCTTGTGCTATGAAAACTGTTCATTTGCCTGCCCTGCCCTGAACCAGGGCCTGGGCCACCATCTGACCGTGGGAACTGTTTGTTTGCCTGCCTGCTTCCGGGGCCCTGATCTTAAAGGAGCCACCGGACGAGGAAGTACAGGCCCGAGCACTGGACAGGGGGTCAGGACAAAGCGAGTTTGCTTACACGGGGGAAATGTAAAGTTACAATGGGCACCCGGAGAGCGACTTCAGAAAACGTCAGTGGCTACTGTCCAGCAGGGTGCTGGGGAAAGCCAGTCGCCCTTTGCTTAAAAACTCTCTGATCTTGTGTTTCGAGCCAGAAGCGGCTCTGCCGGAATGGGGCTCAAGGAGACTGGCTGCTTTCCAAAGCACAGACTTTTTTTAAATTCTTGTTTATACCAGGTGTAGCCAATGGGGCCTAAGTCCCTGAATAGGGCCCCTAGGGTATGTCTACTCTAGCCCCCTAGTTCGAACTAGGGAGGCTAATGTAGGCATTTGAACTTGCAAATGAAGCCCGGGATTTAAATATCCCAGGCTTTATTTGCATGTTCCCGTCCGGCCGCCATTTTTAAATGCCACTAGTCCGAACTAACTGCCCGTGGCTACACGTGGCAGTTAAACGGTAATTCGAACTAAGTCCTTAGTTCGAATTACCTGTTACACCTCATTCCAGGAGGAGTAAGGACTTAGTTCGAATTACCGTTTAACTGCCGCGTGTAGCCGCGGGCAGTTAGTCAGGACTAGTGGCATTTAAAAATGGCGGCTGGACGGGAACATGCAAATAAAGCCCGGGATATTTAAATCCTGGGCTTCATTTGCAAGTTCAAATGCCTACATTAGCCTCCCTAGTTCGAACTAGGGGGCTAGTGTAGACATATCCCTAGATACTACTGCAGTGCAAATAATAAGTAACTGTCTGATCACTTTGGAGGTGTTGATAGGACGTAACCAGGAGCGGAGGTTGGTCTGTCAAAGACTTGTTAGGGCAGAATGAAACCAGCTCCTAGGAAAGTGTCCAGTTCAGGACTGGAAACTGAGACTTGATGAACTTATTTCTGGATCTATCTCTGGCTTGCTGAAGGCATGAACTGGATGGGCCATTAGCTTTTGATGTGACTCAGTTAGCCTCATTAGCACTGGTACTACTATTGACAGGGTTTTCCCCCCCCCCTATTCCCCTCTCCCTTCTTTTTCTGTTATAAATTTGGAGGATCCCTCCCTGCCTTTTTTTTTCTCTACTCATCTGAGGAAGGAGATTTTGCCCATGAAAGCTCATGATAATATATATATATATATATATATATATATATATATATAGTTAGTCTCTAAGGTGCTACAGGACTACTTGCTGTTTCATTACCCCCCGTGTTACAGCTAGGCAAGAACTGCAGATTTCCCATTGCATTGTGTGCTGAAAGCTCCATTCAGCCTTGGAAAACCGTCCCTTTGAACCAGCCACCACACAAAATCTACCCTCCTTCTTCCCCTTCCCCCCCCCCCCTTGCTGTCATTATGATGGTAATGAAAAAAACAAACGAGGTTTCATTTGCCTACAGAATATTACTCAGCCCTGACAGGCAAATAACACTCTGCAAAGCTAGCTGGCTTAATTAACTAATGTACTTGAATGGGAAGTGCCAGCACCTAGCCAAGCAAAAGGGAGGCACCTGGTGAAGCAAAAACTAAAATAAGGGTTGGCAGAGTCAGGGAAGGGGGAATTGGGGAACTTCACCCTCTGGAAAATGCTGGGATGCCAAATGATTTCCTACCTTCTGGAATAACCTTATTGCTTGCTGTGCTGCGCTTCCCTTTCACCTTGCTCACAGGAAGCAGCAGCCGCCACGGTGGCATGCATGTCCTGGGGTCTTCAGAAATGTACTTAGTACATAGTCTGCAAAGAAATATTCCTCAAAGATCCAAAGCAGAGCTGCTCTGCATTGCTGTCAGAGGTGTGCACTAAATGAACCAAAGTCCATGTATCAGAGTTCATGTATGTGTAATACCGACAGGTGGAATTGAACGTGGGAGTTTTGGATCTTAGTCTGGAAGCCTCAAACTGTTGAGCTAAACCCAGCTGGCTCTCAGTGAAGGCTGTAGAGTACACTCAATCTTTCTCGCTGTAAGTGGTCTAAGCACCACACCCAGTAGGTATGTGGGTTACATGTGGAACACATTTCCATGACTGTTGCCTTATCTCCAAGTCCTTAATAACTCAGGGTCTCTTTCATCCAGAGAAACTGGAGATCCAGTTTCTTTTCCCCATGAAGCTTGATGGGGCTGCCACCCTTCTATGCCCCTTCTGTACCATCTCTATATCTCTGCCATGAAGGCTTCTCTGCCAGTCTGCTGACTATTTCTCCCCATGCTCTCTTCATCCACTCCCAGTTCTGTGCTGCCTTTTATGCTGCCTGATTCACAGTGGCTAGGTATATAACTAGCTGAACGTGAGCTCCCAGAGTGACATGGGTGCACAAGGCAATGCAATCCTTGGATGTATAAATGGGAATCACAAGAAGGGAGGTCAGATTGGCACTGGTGCAGCCACTGCTGGAACCCTGTGTCCAGTTCTGGTGTCCAAAAAGGGACCTTGATAAACGGGAGCAGGTTTAGAGAAGAGCCCTGAGAATGATTAAAGGATTGCAAAACATGCCTTTATAGTGATTAGTGTACCAAAGGGTAGGTTACAGAGAGACCCAATCAGCCTGGAAGTACGTAAAGGAGGAACAAAAACTCGGTGCTAGAGGGCTCTTCAATCTAGCAGGCAAAAGTGTAATGAGATCTAATAGCTGGAAGCGGATGCTAGATAAATTCAGACTAAAAATAAGCTGTGTTTTTTTTAATAGTGACGGTCGTTAACCACTGGAATAACTCGTCAAGAGTTGAGGTGTATTCTCCATCCGTGGCAACTTTTCAGATTCAATACTGGATGTTGTTTTTAAAAATATTGTCTAATTCAAAAATAATTAATTCAGGGAAGTCTTTTGGCCAGAAGATCTGCCTAGATAATCAGTGGTCCTTTTTGGCATAGGCATTGACAGAAAACTCCCTCCCAGTGAATGTTTGGCCAGTACGCTCTTGACAGCCCATCTGTTTGAAATGTTCCACCCATGGAATCCTCACTGTGTTAACCTTCTCTGTTCACCGTGAGGCTCTGTACCAGCGGTGGTACCTCTCTGCCTTCCAAGCAAACAGGCTGGTATGGAGGGGCCTGTAATAGTGAAGTTCTGTAGGCTCTGACTTGGGTTCTTGAAAGCGTTGATTGATTGGGGGTTTGGGGGCATTGTCAGCTTTTCCCCTCTCTAAGCAGCTCTTAAAGAGGCAGGTCTTGCGGCCTGACCTAATGGTGTCTAGTTTGGTCCCCTCTGGAAGGCTCACGCCACTGTGGGATCCCTGACTCTGTAATCCATTGCTTTGTGCTGCCCCAGCTAGTGCCTGGAGACTGCAGGCATTTTGAAGCAAGTTCTCTCATTGGTGCTGAACATGCACATCCTGCCATGGGCACTTAGGGTGCTGCACAGTAAGAGCACATCTCTACTTAGCACAAGATCAACACTCTGGAGGTCAATCTTCTAGCTGGTTCGATTTAGCGAGTCTAGTATAGACCCGTAAATCGAATGCTGAGGGCAGTCCCCACCAGCATCCGGTACTCCTCCTTCTGTGAGGAGTAAGGGAAGAAACGCTCCCATCAGCCTCCCACTGTGTGGATGCCACCGTGGCTTGGCTTAAGATAAGCCGACTCTAGCTACGCAAATTGCGTAGCTGGAGTTGTGATTCTTAAGCCGACCTTCCTGGTCTAGTATAGATCAGGCCTAACAGTCCAACAAAACGCCAGTTCGCATTTAAAATTCACACTTGGTCCTGCAGCCTTGACTTAAAGCCAGTTAATTTCCAGTCAGCTACTCCCCTGTAAATTGCTCTAAGCAGAGAATGTAGGAGCCAGGAAACTCTTGAGTTCAAGGCCAAGTTTGGTCCCTGACTTGCTGTGTAACTTCACTTTGCGTCACAGGTTCTTCAGTTTCCCTATCCTTAAAAGTGCTCAGATACCATAGAGGATGCAGGACAAGAATCTCAAGAGGCTATTTCCCTCCCTCCCAAGGTGTGGTGAAACTGAAGAGGTAGGTGTCTAAAGCCAGATATATTGTGGTACGTGGGTCTGAAAATGCTGGGCTAAACAATTCTTGCAAGGTCAAGCAGTAGGTCTCCTACCTTGTGCTCTTACCTCTAAACCACCCTTCCTTCCAGGCTATGCAAGATAAAGCAGTAAAATCTAGTGCTGACTTATTAGGCCCAGTGCTAGGATCCCTTGGCCTCTCTCCAGGACTGTGAGAGCCTGAGCGAATGCCCATGGAACAAAATGGGAGTGCCTTTCCACAGACTTCAGTGGGCACTGGATTGGATCCTATCTTTGGTTGCACTTACAGTGATGGGGAAATAGTCCCTCATGTATCTCCAGACGATGCTGTTCCTGACGCAATGAATCCGTCGCCCACCTTTGCGTGGCGTGTCCCAGTCCAGAAGCCACCATGCTGCGTACAGGACGCTGACCAGCCAAAAACGAGTGAAGAAGAGGCTGATGAAGAGAGCTATGCAGCACTGTGCTGAGATAAAGAAACAGGGCAGTCAAAGGGCAGCCCAAGCGTGGCTGGGTCAAGAGGTGAAGAGCATTCTCAGAAATATCACAGCTTTCAAGGCTGTTCCACCTCTGGCCCCCCCGTCATTGTCTTCTTGAGGGCAGCTCAGTCCGGTCTGAGGCCTCTAGCCATCCCCCTTGCAGCTGGTACAAAGAGACGAGCTTCTGTTCTGGCTCAGAGGCTGGAGTACTGGCTGTAGCCCACAGTGGGGGGCTTGCTACCTTCGATCCCTTTCATGACTGTCTGGGGCAGGTGTTGGGAAGGAGGGTTGTGTGAGAGTAGAATTTGGGTGTATGACTCCCACAATGTGTAAAACCTTTGTAAGACTTGGTTGAAAAAAAAAAAAGACTGAAAACACTTAAAAGATAATCAACCAACCAACCAACCGTTCTTCTATACCAGTGGTTCTGCAAGTGTGGTCCGTGACCATCTTCCAAGTGGGCCGTGGGCTTAGGGCTCGTCCCCCTGTAGTGCAGAGCCTGCGTTGGTGCTCCAGCCCAGTGCCCTTCCCCTTGTGTGGTTGAAGCACCAGTGCCGGCTACCTGCTGCGGGGGTGGGGGGGAGTGAGCCTCGCAGACTAGATCCAGCTTGCGGAGGAAGAAATTGGCTCCATGACTGGGGGAGCAGCAACGCAGGAAACCACTCACCTCGAGGCTTTCCCTGCTGCTCCCATTGGCTGGAAACACAGCCAATGGGAGCAGTGGGGTGCCTAGGAGTGGTGGGAGGCATGGAACCAAGTATGTGCCTCCCATCTCCTTCATGCCCAGACCTCCCACCCCCATTTCCCTCCCACACACACTGTCCTGCCCAGACCCCATCCAAAGTCCACTCTTGCACCCTACCTCGCAGCCAGACCCCGCACTCCCACCCCCTCCTGTACCCATTTTGTCATCATAAGTGGTTGGCTAATGGTCCGTAGTAAGGTCTGTATTGAGCGGGGTGGGTCACAGGCCAAACAGTTGGAGAAGCACTGCTCTACTAGGTGTGCAGCCCAAACACACTTCCTTTTCCAGCTGGCTTGCAGGAGGACAAACTACCGAGCTGTCAAGCTTCAGAGCAAGGCTCAAGAAGTAAACCGCCAATAAAAATAATGTGCTGTCATCACCATCTCTAAAGTTCTGTCATAAAAGCCAAACTGTGGCCCTGTGCATACTTAGTCATAGTCACTGGGCCCAGACACATGGGTAAGAACCAAGTAAGGGTGTGACTGGTAACATAAGAACTTATAAAAAGTTTATGCTGCTGCAGGTTCCTTTGGCTTGTGTAGCAGGTGTCTCCCACTGAAATTGTGGTGAATGTGGATGAAGCTTATATCCTGTATTCTAGCTCTTTGCCTTTATAGCAGTCAGCTGGCAACAGTTACCATCTTGAGCTCGTGTCAGATGTGTCTCCTTAGAGGAGATACACACAGTTCTCTCTGGACATCACTTTAGCTCATTCTGGTTTGTTTTTCTTAACCAGGAGGGGGCTGTACTGCACTGCAGTAGCTTCAGAGGGGTAGCCAAGTTAGTCAGTGACTGGAAAAACTTAAAAAGTCTTGCAGCAACTTAAAGACTAACAAAACATGGTATCATGAGCATTCGTGAAGAAGTGGGTTGTACCCACAAAAGCTCATGATACCATCTACATGTTTTGTTAGTCTTTAAGGTGCTGCAAGACTCTTTGTTGCATTGCAGTAGTCTTCGTTTTCATGCATAAAGTGCAGTCATATCTTCAGGTAAAATGACTCCAGGGTTTTGTAGATGCTGACAAACAGCTCTGCATATCTAAGCATGGATGCTGCCAATAAAATAAGCTGTAATGTCGACCTAGTACAAGCATCTTAGCTCCATGTTATCTAACTCCATGTACAGCTGAAATAGAACCATAATATTTCCAAGTGCAGATGCTGCATGCTGGAGTGTGTCCATCTAAACTGAATACAATGACCTCCGTCAAACAAGATGACTAGATATACAGAAATGCAGTGTATGTCCCTGGCTGCTGCAGTTACAGTGGGCACTGCTGGGGGAGAGGTGCATGTCTGCTGGCTGGGGGATAGACAGACAGACGCACAAACAGACACACAAAAAGACAAACTCTCTGAAATATATGATAGCTGTCCCCTTTCTCACCCCTGCCTCCTGCTGCCCCAATGGGGTTATAGCTGTCCTGGTCCCCATTTCTGGTCCCTTGCTGCCCTCCTGTGGTCATTCTGCAGTATAACTCCTTCCTACCAGACCCCTCCCTTTCCATTTTCTAAGAAACGATTGAATTCCAGGCACATCCCATTGCCCTGGCACAACCAAACCCTGACCTTACTTCAAGTTATGATATGAGGCAGCTGCATATCAAATTTGGTGGCCCTAACTCTTACCATTTAAGAGGAATGCTTGAAGAAATGGACTCATGAACAAATGGACAGACACACAGAGAGAAAAATGCACCAACTCTCATCATATATGAGAGAGTTTGTGTGTCTGTCTGTGTGTCTGTTCATTTGTTTGATATGAGAGCGTTTGTGCATTTGTGCGTCCGTCTGTTTGTTTGTGAGTCCATTTGTTCAAGAATTACTCCTAAATGGACCACCAAATTTGTGTGTGTGTGTGTGTGTGTGTGTGTGTGTGTGTATAATCAGATAATTGCAGTTACAGACTCTCTACAGAATTCAATGGGAATCTCGTGTAATAAACCAGGTAGAATGAGCCAGGACCTTTTAACCTGACAATAATGTTGAAATTAAATATTACAAATGACCTTTCATGACTCAAGTGCATGCGCTGCTTATAACACTTTGTGAAAACAGCAGCCAAAGCTAAATTAGGCTCTGGGGACAAGGTGATGTACAAAAGCCCCATGTTGACATTAAATTGGCCATGCTCTTAATACACCTATAAGCCATGCAAATAAACCTGTCGCAAAGCTGTATAATATCTAACCTTTTTATCCTACTGCACAAAGCCCAAAGTACATATTACAAGGAGGTAGCGTAGTTCCTGGCTGGATGCAGTTGCTGATCAGTAAAGTCAGATTGATTCTTGCAATGACCTCTTATAATGATTAATGCCTGTTATTTAGGCTCAGGTGCTTTTTTGTGACTAGATAATTTGTGCAGAATAGGAGGAGCTGTACCCCACTGGACTTCACCCTAGCTTACTGTTGCATATGCTTGCAAAACATTCTGTATTGAACTCCATCTTCCCACACAGAGGTTCTCTCCCAGACTGGAACCTAATCCTTAAAAATGAAACCTCAAAAATGGCTTTTTATTGTTTTAAACAATGTCTTTGAGGCTTCAGGAATCTTCACACGTGATGTCCTATATTTCATTCTCTTCCTGGAAAAACTCTAGGGAATTTGTGCTGAGATGCAGGATTTTAAGTCTTTTGGCACTGCCAACCCTGCCATGCTTATAGGGGTGGCAATGTCCAACTAAAGCAAGACACACTTATGTCTATGTCACACGAGGGATCATGTCCCAGCCACGCTACCTGTCCAGATGTTAACAGCTGCTGAAATTTTACTATCTCTTCATTTAGTCTTTAACTAGAAAGCACGGTGACCAGTGAATGGAGGCTCTTCAGATTCTGAAAGCAACATCCGTGCCCACTGGAGCTAACTGTCTGGCACAATTGCATGAACTAAAGGAAGGTCTCTCAGCAGCCTAAGACAAAAGAAAGGACTATGCAGTCCTTTCTTTTGTTTCAGCAAGATCAGACTAACACGGCTACATCTCAATTACCAGCCTAAGACAAACATTCAGTAGCTCTAATCCCATCCAGTAGGGGGTGATGCACCAATGTACCAGATGGCAGATCACACACTTATTATCATAAGCGTTTCTGACATGCCCGTTGCCATAATATCTAGGCATGAGCAGCACATGACTTTGGAAAATCATCAATTTGGAGAGGATTCAAACTCTCCTCCCTTTCTCAGAGGGACTATCACCTACTTTCAGTCTAGCTGGTTACTCCTAGGTGCAAGGTTTCCCAAATCCCTGATGCTCTGGCATGGGACAAATCTCTAGTGGGTGAAACTTGTCCCTGTGCAGAGGCCAGTGCAAGGCCAAGGGAGTACGTAAATCCTATTCTGAGGAGTTACGTGATGCAATAGACTTTATGCTGGCTCTCTGCGTCGTAGCACATCACTAGTGAGTCTGGTAAAGAGGCAGTTTATTTAGGTTACTTTCCCATAAGATCTCATGTGATTTCATCAGAGCTGACCAGATCCTTGACCTGAATCTCCAGTTCTTCTTGTCTGTAAGTGTCTGCCACTGCCACGGGTTCTGCTCTTGCTGAATGCATACACACCAAGAGCTCAGTTCCCTTTTCCCATGTGACTCCTTTGTGCCAACTAGCTGAGAACAAAGGAGAGGCTGGGGACACAGAGTTGGTGGTTGAAAGGGATCCTGGTGATCATCTGGTCTGACCTCCTGTATGGCACCGGCCATAGAACTTCCCCCAAATAATTCCCACACCTTAGCTCTTCGGACATTTTTCTGTCTTGACAAAAAAGGCCGGGATGGGGAACCCACCACAGCCCTTGATCAGTTGTTCCCGTGGTTAATTATTTCCCCCTTTAAACTTACATCTTATTTCTAGTCTGATTTTGTCTCGCTGCAGCTTCCAGCCACTGGACCACATTACATCTTTGTCTGTCAGACTGAAGAGCCCATTATGAAATATCTGTTCTCCTTGCAGGTGCTACTAGGCTGTAATCAAGTCACCTCCTAACCTTCTTCTTGTTCAGCAAAATAGATGGGCTCACAGAGATCCATCACAGAAGGCCTATTTTCTAATTCTTTAAGCATTCTTGTGGCTCTTCTCTCCACCCTCTCCAATTTATCAGCCTCCTTCTTGAACTGTGGGCACCAGAACTGGACACAGGGTTCCAGCAGTGGTCACAGACATAGAGGTCCAATAACTCCTATATTCCTACTCAAGATCCCCCTGTTTTTCTGCATCCCCGGAGCACATTCGCCCTTTTGGCTACAGCATCACACTGGGAGCCCATCCTCAGCTGATTATCTAACCCCAAAATCTCTTTCAGAGTCACTGCTTCCAGGACAGAGTCCCACATGGTGTACGGACAACTTGCCTTCCTGGTGTACGCTTCCACGTGGTCATATGAAAATGAGCGTCATTGGCTAGCCTCAGTTTCCCTAGGAATCCAAGTTGCTCTGCGTCAGTGGCCTGTCCTCGGCATTATTTACCGCTTGCCCCAAGTTTTGCATCAAAAGGCGAATGCAAGGACACATTGGGGGATCCGCAGATACCCCTGAGTCCAGGCGCGGAACTGCCTCTGCCACAGCACTGGGAGTAAGAGGCAGGCCTGAAAGGTGAGGAAGGGTAGATGAGACTGGAACTGGGTTGGGCTGATTCTGGAGCCTTGTAAAACTCCAGGCAGAGAAGGGACATGCCCTAGTAGGAGAGTTGGCAGCTGTTGTTTCACACACCACATCCCAAGTTTTCTCTGCTTCAGAATCAAGCAGGCCCCTCAATGCTCAGTACACACACACTCTCTATTTCCCTTTCACCAGGATCCAGCCTCTGCCCTGTGGAGATGCAGATCATGTCTGCCTGTTGTTTAAAGAGAAACTGCAACAGACTGTACCCTCCAAGCTGGCCCAGCCCCTGAGGTCTGGCTGTGCCCTTCATGTGCTGAGCAATCCAGCGCCCTGCTGGAGAATGAATGGCTCCTCTTACTTCCCAGCTGCCCCATTCTCCTTGCATGGGCTCATTTGCATAACCATAGCAACAGCTGCCAGGGGAGGTAGAACTGAGTGGCTGCTGTCTGGCTCTCCAGCAAAAGGATTGTGCTAATGCCTGGCACAGATTGTACCATCAAGTTTTCTTATCTCAGGGCTGAACCTTGAACCTTTCTAGATTAGCAACCAAGGACCAAAGATTCAGAGATTAGCAACCAAGGACCAAACGCTGCTCATTTAAATTTTAGAGTCTGATCTTTCGAGTTGGGGTGCAATTAAGCCCCTGGACTGGGGCACACAGCACTTTACAGGGTAATGTCCTTATACAGAACTAGTCAAAAATATTGTTCCATTGGAAAATGGCATCTTATCAAAACTGACATGTGCCCACAGGAAGCTCTGTTGTCAGCAACTTTCTGTTTCGGGGGAGGTGGGGAGGGGAAGGGTGTGAAACTGTGGGCATTTCAGTCATGTGGAAAGTTTCCCTTTTGACACTTTTGGAGCACCTTGTTTTTTATGGGGTTTGTGTGTGTGCACTCACATATGGTGTGTGTGTGTGTGTGTGTGTAATGAAAATCTCACATATGGTGTGTGTGTGTGTGTGTGTGTGTGTGTGTGTGTGTAATGAAAATCTAAAGAAAACATTGATTGACCCTCCTGCCAGCTTCCTTTAAAGATTTGATTTTCTCCCCTCCTTCTTCCCCTTTCCCAGGTCTGAAAATTTCAATGTGGAACAATAACAAACTTCAGCATTTTGCGCACAGTTGAACCTCTGAGTTTTGACCAGCTCTGTCCTTACAACTGCATGGTCCAGAAGTAACTCCTTGGAAGTCAAGGAGGCTCATTCTACTCACTGGTCAGGTCTAAACCTCTATAACTCTATTGACTTCAGCAGGGTCGTTCTTGGTTTACACCAGGGTAAAATAAGAGCAAAACTTGTCCCTGCCACTTATTAGAGAACTCTACTTGTACCCAAAACTACAATCCAGCTACCAGTGTGCTGTTAAAATCCGCAAACTTACCACCTCTTACAGAGCGACCTCCAAGGGTGTCTACACAGCAGCATTATTTCAAAATAACTAGCGTTATTTCGAAATAACGTAGTCCGCATCGACACAGCAGGCAGTTATTTAGAAATAATGTCAAAATACTGTCAAGCTGGAGGACTTCTTACTCTGACTCCTGTAACCCTCATTGTACAAGGAGTAAGAGAAGTGGGAGGAAGAGTGCTCTATTTCGAAATAAGTGTTGTGTAGATGCTCCCAATTTCGAAATAAGCTATTTCAAAATAAGCTACGCAATTGATGTAGCTCAGTTTGTGTAGCTTATTTTGAGTTAAGCCCTGCAGTGTAGATGCATCCCAAGTGCTATACAAGCTATTTAGCCCCGTTGGAGGAAGGTTGACCATCATTTTACAAATGGGGGAGAAGAACTTCTCTGATTAGAACCTAGGCACACTGGGGCTGGTTGTAGGGTCCAAGGGAGTTGTACTCTGTGCGGAATCTGGAGGAAAAAGGGAACTGTACACCATCCGTGCATTTCTTGGTCCCCCAAGCTACAATAGACATTAAACCAGCACTTGAGTTAGGAGGGCTATCGAGGCCCTTGGTGTGACTGGTACAGTATAAAGGTGCCAATGCTGTGGGCCGCATAGCACAGACCATGCCAAAGCAGGTCTGGATTCCCTGTGAGACCCCAGTTCCTCTACCCAAAGAACCTGCCTCTGTATCCAGGGAACAGTTACATTGACTCTGCCAATAGGCGCTTCCTCCAGACCCACTGAGGTACAAAAGGTTAAATGGCTTGGCTAGTGGGGCAGCTTATTCCTGAACCCAGAAACCAGATCTTGAGTGGGTGTAAATCATCAGAACTATCTTACACCGGCTGAGAATCTGACCCCCCGTCTTCTGATGCCCAGACCCACGTTCTCATCATTGGACATCACGGCCTTAATGAAATTCCAAATCTCTCCCTCTCGCTTCCATTCTGACTTAATTTAATCAATTAGCTTTGAGATAATACGTTTTCCCGGCATCCGAACTTTCTAATGAGTTCCGTGCCCAAGCAGGGTTTCCTTGGAAACTGCCTGTTTTGTTTATCTAAACAAAGAACTCTGCAACACAGTGCGGGCAGAGCAGCTGCCGCATCCATTGGCCATCATGCATTTTTGCAGCGGCTCATAGGACTCACTCCAGCCCAGGCACTGGGCTGCTTGGGGCAGCACTTTCATGAACCTGTGTGGAATTAGGCAAGCAGAAAAGGGAAGCCTGAGGGGAGGGAAAGGTTAACTCATGCAGATGGGGAGTGGCTCCGAGGTGTCCTGTACCAAGTCTTTGTTCTTAGCTTGTAGGGATTTGTTTAAAAAACAATAAGGCAAAGCCACACAAAGGTAGCTCTAAGTAAATACTGGGGCTATGCTGTTTGGCTAATGATAACAGGAACAAAGCAGAGAGCCGCTGCAAAGGCCAAATGTACAGGCTGCAAGATAGACTTTTCTTGAATATACCCCTCACCAGCATATCCCGGCACAGTGTACAAATTAAGAGCGGCATCATGTGTGTCCACAGAAAGGACTTAACTTTCCATTCCAGTTCATTATTATTAAACAGGTACATATCTTCAGTATGCTGCCTTCCTAGCCTACTGAAAGTTGAGTCTGGTAAGGGATAGATGGGGGGAAGGAGAATGAATGTCTGCAGCTTCTCCCTGCACAAATGTATTACCCCTCTAAGGCTATATTATATATATATATATACACACACACACAGCAGCTTTATTTTGGAATAACTGACGTTATTCCAAAATAACAAAGAGCGCATCTACACTACACGCCTTTATTTCGAAATAATGTCAAGCTGGAGGACTTCTTACTCCAACGCCTGTAACCCTCATTTCACAAGGAGTAAGGGAAGTTGAGGGAAGAGTGTTCTCCCTTTGACTTCCTGCTGTGTAGACAGCGCCAAAAGCCGAGTTAAGCTATTTTGACTTCAGCTATGCAATTGACATAGCTGAAGTTGCCTAGTTTAATTCGACTTTAGCCCTGCTGTGTAGACGTACCCTAAGGGGGTAGCATCCTGCTGGGGCTAGGTGACAGGACTAGATATTGGAAGAGTTGGGGGGTCTAGTCTATGGTCTTGGAGTGAGATGTTAAGTTCCGTGCCTCAGTTTCCCCAGCTGTAAAGTAAGTCACAGGCTCTTTCTGCTTCTGTAAGGTCCTTTGATAGACCTTCTCTCCAAAGATAAATTAAAATTAATCTTACCTAGTCCCAGGAAGCCAAAGACCCACTGAATTACTGAGACTGTCTGAAGCCTTCTCTCCAAGGGAATAGAGAGAGGAGCAAATTCAATCTTCATCTTGGACCAACTGCACGATTAAAAAGGTGCAGGACTTTCTTCAAATGGCAAAAGCAGAGAGCAAAGTCTTTGCCTGCATTTACTCCGTCTCACAGTACAGCATGTTGTGCAATATACGTGAGTAAGGAGGTTGGTAAAGTTGTGATCAGGAAGCCCAGCCCATTTCAGGAAGGGTGAGTAAAAGAGGGTTCTGTGGGAGTAAACATGGACTCTAAAGCAAAGTGGCTCTCAACCCTCTCCACCTGCCCCCCAAAACCTGAACAAATGAACACCAGTAAGTCACTCGGGCACAATTGTACCTCCAGCTCACCATCCTTGAAATAGGCTCCCTTTAGGACCCTGGTCTGACTTTTTATTCATTTGGGTCTCTATTTACCACTGGAGTATCTTTCCTCCAGATGCTTGAAGTACTCAGCTGTGCATCTGCTTCTGGTAAGGGACTTGGCCTCCTGCGCTTACACATACACACACACACACACACAGCTCAGACATGGCCATGGAGAGAGACTTTTCTTTCTCCCTATACAACACTCCCCCGCATAGCCGCAAATGAGGGTTGTTTCGGGGGGGAGGGGTTCTTTTCTGCCTCACAGAAGGGGCAAGCACAGGCAGGTCCATTGTTTGCAGTGTCAAGGGCTCTTGTATTTGCAGATTTACATAGCTGAAGGACCCGTGCATAATTCTTCCTCCAGCAGTGCAGTGCTGGAAGCTGAAAATCCAGCTAACTCTTCCTTCAGAGCCAGGCAAATGCAGAGAAAAATAGTATCAAATGAGGAACACACAACAGCTGAGGCAAGGATTTCTGCTGCTTTGGGGGATGATGAAACTGGTAGATAAAAGAGCCTGGTTACTGCAGCGTGGGGGTGGGGTGGGGCAAGGCAAGGCAATACAATACAATACAATACAATAGGTGGAAGGTGATGGTGTGGGAAGGGGGGGGGAGCAGAACTACAATGACTGCCAGTAGCAAAAATCTCCAACAGCTAGAAATGGGACACTGACCTTAAAGTCTGAAAGGAGACATGATAGCAGCTTCAAGTACCTAAAAATGTTGTTACAAAGAGAAGGGAGAAAAATTACTCCCCTTAATGTCTGATGACAGGACAAGAAGTGATGGGCTTAGGGAGGTTTAGGTTGGACATTGGGAAAAACTTCCTAACTGTCAGGGTGGTTAAACACTGGAATAAGTTGCCTAGGGGAGGTTGTAGAATATCAATCTCTGGAGATATTTAAGAACAGGCTTGACAGGCATCTGTCAGGGATGATCTAGACCAGTGTTTCTTAAACTTTTTAAGACTGAGGAACACCAAAAAATAACTTTTTGTTAATGAGGAAACACAAGGATTTTTTGTTGAGGGAAAAAAAAATGGGGGGGAGGAAGGGTCGGGGGGAAAGTTATTGAGAAAAAAAAAAGTTAATCTACCCCTTTAAGGGTGGCCATTTTGAATTCTGTTGTTCTCCATGGCACACTGGTCTACAGCGGAACACAGTTTAAGAAATACTGATCTAAACGGTGCTTGGTCCTGCTGTGAGGGCAGGGGACTTGGCTTGATCTCTCAAGGTCCCTTACAGTTCTAGTGTTCTATGATTTCCTGTATTATTAGACAAGACTAGATGATCAGAATGGTTCCTCCTGGTCTTAAAATATCGGAATCTAAAGTGCTTTTATCAGAGCTAAGTAGGGGTTAGTGATGGCTGAGAACATCCTAACGACTAACTTGTGTCTGCTACAAACTTGTCCTTCCACCTGTTTGTTCCCATCCCATGTTTTGTCTAAATCTTAGCTTGCGAATTCTCTGGAGCAGGGGCTGTCTCTGTGGCTTGTTTATTGTCAGGTGCAATGGGGGTCCTGCTCTCCCTGTAGAGACCTTAGATGTGATTGCAGTAGAAATAATTATCATATCATTAAACTCGTCATTGCATAGAGCAGGGATGGGCAATAGTTTTTGATGGGGGGAGCACTCCAAGATTTTGGAAAGTGGTCGAGGGCCGCACTCTTCCATGATATTAGTGGAGGAGATGCGGGGCCTGGGATGGAGGCTGTTGCAGAAGGGAGCTTGGGGTAAGGCATTGGGGTGCAGGAGGGCCTGTGAGGTCTGGGAGGGAGTGTGGGTGAAGGTTGTGATCTGGGGCATGGGATTGGGGTGCAGGGGTTTGGGTTATGACCTAGGGCAGGAGGGGGTTGTTACCTAGGGCAGGGACTGAGGTGCAGGTGGAAGTGCGGGGGCTTGGGTTGTGATCTGGGGCAGGGGATTGGGGTGCCAGATCTGGGAGGGAGTATGGGCTCAGGAAGGGGACAGAGGAGTTGGCTTATGTAGGGTAGAGGGGCAGGAGTGGGGAGGCAGAGGATTAGGGGGAGGGAGGGGCTGGGGTGCCAGAGGCAGGTTCTGGCCGGGAGACTTACTTGGGTGACTTCTGACCAGCAGCCCAGCATGTTTCTTTGGCAGCTTCCTTCCCTGCCTGCCCTGCCCCCGCACAGACTGCAGGGGCCATCTGCATCTGTGAACAAGAGCCTGAGCGGAGCAGGGAGTGGTGCTTTGCGCACTGCCCAGGCCAATGGGATTGTGCTGGGGGTGGAGGCAGCCTTTGCCTGCTCCCCCCAGCTCACAGCTGAGAAACACAAATGGCCCAGTAGCCGCTTTTCTGAGCAGTGTGTAGGGGCCAGGGCAAGCAGGGAGTCTGCCTGAGGCTCTCTGCTGCATCTGTGGGTTGAATACGGTGGCTTGGCAGGCCAGATTCAGCCCGTGTGCCCTATTTTGCCCAGCCCTGGCATAGATGGAAACGGAGACACTGAGAGGCTAAGTGATTTGACCAAGATCTCATGGGAAGTCTGTGGCAGGCCAGAGAATTGACCACTTATATGCCTTAATCGTTAGATTATCTTTTCTTTCTAGCTTTGCCACCTAAACCACATGGTATTTCTGTTCCCTGATAAACTGAGTGAGCCTCCTTAATTCAGAAGAATAATGGCTAACAAACTTTCAGATCTATACTGGAGTTCACAAACCTTTGCAGATAACGAATAGCAATCTGAATATTATCCTCCAAGTCACTGGGAAACTTAAATAGATCCCTTCCCTCTTTGCCCCTTGCCTCAATATTTGTCCAGCTCCAATCATTAAGAAATTACTCAGGTAAATGAACTAATCCACTATCAGTCCCCTGTGTTGTATAATGCGCACTGTGATAAAACCTTTGCATCATAAAAGGATAATAAAGTAATGAATATTGGGAGAGAGACAGCTACTTGCTAACACTGGTGACTTTCTGATAACCAGAAGATAGCAAAGTTTGAAGGTTCACAATTCAAAAGTCGAAATCTCAGGTTAGGTCAGGGTCTGGGTAGCTAAGTGCTTTGGGGGTGGAGAAGCTAGGAAAATTTGAGAAGCCTGGTAAAATATACTGGGGTGTTGCACCTTTTAAATGACTCCATTATACTGTGTGCAGTTTGCTGCGGGAAAACCTCCTTCTGACGCTGCCAGTAAGGCTATAAATGCAAATGATCCCATTCTAAAACCAGCCAACTGATCTACCGGCCTCCCTCACTGTCCCCGTCCCCACCTAATCAAGACAGTCTGGCCCTTCACATGCCCTGATGTGTCTGGTTTGGAGCCGGTTGGGAATCTCCAGACGGAATAGTCTTTCAGCAGAAAATAACAATTTGTTGAAACAGAAATGTTTGTGGAAGTGAGTTAGTTTTGAGAAACTTTCGGTGAAAGTCACTTTCAGAAACAAGAGTACACAGGCTTGTAGGAGACAAGTATAGTCACCTGATGAAGTAGGTTTTACCCACTAGCGCTCATGCTATAATATATATGTTAGTCTCTAAGGCTACGTCTACACTACGAGTTTTCTTGGCAAAAATATGCTAATGAGGGACTCATTTGCATGAGTCATTATCTCATTTGCATATTTTCTGTCAATCCGTTTTCGTGCTGGGGTTTTTGTGCAAAAACAAGCAGTGTGGACGTTTTCTTTTTCCACAAAAACCCCTTTTCCCTCAAGATCCTTATGCCCCCCAAAAAGAGGTATAAAGATCTTGCAGAAAAAGTCTTTTTTTGCTCAAAAACAAGCAGTGTGGAATTTTTCTTTTTGCACAAACCCCCTTTTCCCACAAGATCCTTATGCTGCAAAAAAGGAGGTATATCGATCTTGTGGAAAAAGGGGGCTTTGTGCAAAAAGAAAACGTCCACACTGCTTGTTTTTGTGCAAACCCTCATTAGCATATTTTTTGCCGAGAAAACCCGTAGTGTAGACGTAGCCAAAGGGTATGTCTACACAGCATTGTTGTTTCAGAATAACTGACGTTATTCTGAAATAACATTGTGCGCACCTACACTACAAGCCTTTATTTTGAAATAATGTCAAGCTGGAGGACTTCTTACTCTGACTCCTGGCAACCCTAATTTCACGAGGAGTAAAGGAAGTCTAAGGAAGAGTGTTCTTCCTTCGACTTCCTGCTGTGTACACAGCGCCAAAAGCTGAGTTAAGCTCTTTCAACTTCAGCTACGCAATTGACATAGCTGAAGTTGCGTAGCTTAATTCAACTTTAGCCCTGCTGTGTAAACATACCCTAAGGCACCACAGGACCGCTTGTTGTTTTTAAAGTTACAGACTAATACAGCTATCCTTCTGAGACAAGTATCAGAGGGATAGCAGTGTTAGTTTGTATCCACAGAAACAAAGAGGAGTCCTGTGGCACCTTAGACAGAGACTAAGGCTAGGTCTACACTGCAATGGTAAATCGGAAAAAGAAACAGAATTTGCGGTACACAAATTGTGTATCTTTTTCTGCTTTACTGTTGAAAGAGGCTTTTCTGAAATTTGGTGCATCTACACGGTGCCAAATTTTGGAAAAAAGCGCTCTTTCAACACATCCTTTATTTCTCGTAAAATGAGGTTTACAGGGATGGCGAAAGAGCACATTCGCTGTTTTGAAATTTTTTCTGAAAAAGCGGACGCATTCCTTGGATGCGGCATTGCTTTTCCCAGATACCTCCGGTATCCCGAAAAAGCAGTGCAGTCTGCACATAGCCGAACAGAATTATTTGAGCTTAAACCAAATAAATCTGCTAGGGTACATCTATACAGCACCGTGTAGCTCGAAATAAGCTACGCAATTTGAGCTATGTAAATTGCGTAGCTTATTTCGAGAGAGTCTATTTCGAAATTTGGCGCTGTGTAATTTTGAAATAGACCCCTATTCCAACAAGTCCTTTAATCCTCGTAGAACGAGGTTGCCTGGGACATCGGACTAGCAAACCCGTTATTTTGAATATATTTCAAAATAACGGGCTTGTTGCTAAGATGCGGAAAACGCTATTTCGGGATACTGGACATATCCCGAAATAGCGTCACTGTCTAGACGTACCCTTAGTCTCCAAGGACCCACAGGACTTCTCATTGTTTGTGCAGACTTGTAGGGCCTGTGGCAATGGGGCTGCCCCACTAGCTGGACTGCTCGCGGGCGGCCCAGAGCTGCAGTCACTGGAAGTTCTGCCAGGTGGACTAGAGTCAGGGACTGCAGGGCTGCAAAGCTCTCTCCGCTTAGATGAGGGCTGATGGGATGTTGGAGTTTGGGCTCCCAAGCTCAACTTCTTAAAGCAAAACTTTATTTGGATACAAAGGGTTTTTTTTTTTTTTTGAGAGGGTGGAGGTTTGGTGGGTTTTTTGGGGTGGGGAAGGGGATTCCCCTTTTTGTGGGACAGGGAGAAATTTCTGGTTTCGTTCCAAGGAGGGAACAACCTTTTGTCAAAAAATGTGGAATGTTCCCTAGAATGGAAAATCTGATTTTGTCAGATCTAGGCTGCTCCCTTCTGTGTGTACACTAAAGGTAGGAACATTTTTCTCGCCTCTCCCTGTAGATGGGCCAACTGCCGATGCAGTTGCTGCATTTCTCCAGCATGGACGTGTCATTCCTGCTGCTGGGGAAAGGCATCAGGTGCACTGTGAAACCTGAGGCACAATGCAACCTGGTACTCCTACTGTGCGCTTTAGAGGCTTATGTTATGGGTGGATGAAAATGGCTTTAGTTCTGCAGGTCAGTCTAGAGATGATCCTAATGGTTCTTGATGGCCTTAAAATTTAGCAGCTTTGCGCCCCTTCTAATGCAAGGCAGTACTGAAGCTTTGGGTGAGCATGATGTGTGGAGTCCACTAGGAAGGAGCAGGCCGAAGGATATGGTGGTGTGAGTCATGCAGGGCTTGTGGCCCTGAACTTGGCCTCAGTGTGCCATTAGCTCCCCAATTTCAATTAGGGATGTAAAATCCTGTTTAGTTAACTGGTTCAATGCTAAGTTTAACTGGTTAACTGATTAAATGGGGAGGCGGATGGGCGGGGTGTTCCAGCCCCCACTGGTTAACCATAACCAGTAAACCTCACCCATTAAGGGCAAGGCTTACCGGTTAACCAGTTAATCATTAATAATCCCTAATTTCAATGGTGAGTATCCACATTCCCTGTAAAATGTGCACTGGTGTGGCTACTTAAGAGAGATTCAGAGGCTGCCCAGCTGATTAGCAGAGCACCCAGCTAGGTTTGTGTTTCTCCTGGTGGTGCACATTCCCTTGGCGCACATAAAAATATATTCTGCGCATGGGATAGAAAAAATTCACACATGAATGGAAAAGATTAGAGGGGACATTGGTGGGTATGTGTAAGAATTAATGCCATGATGCAGCCCTTGGAAAGCATGAAATATGACCATGCTCAGTCCATGGCCACACAGAGGGGTCGGTCTGTCTGCACAGAGCCCAAAAGAGGTGATTAAATAGCATAGGATCAAATAGCTCTTTAAAGTGCATGGCTGAAATGCTGCAAAGGAATTTAAGCAGTAAGTGCGGGGTCATTTCTGGCAGATAAATGGAAAAGTCCTGTCTTGAAGGCGGAAGCAAATCCCATGTTATTTATGGCTACTTGAGTACTTAAATGTAATTCCCATAATGGACAAGAATGAAATTACAAAGCCACTCACCTGATATATGCCATGTAGTGTCGAAGAATTAGACGAGGACTTGTGCTCTGCAGGACCGAGCACTGCTGTAGCTCCTTCAACGGACTGCCAAACAGCCGTGTTCCCATTCCAACACTCCTAAAGATCCCAGAGCGCGTTCATTGTAACTGGGGTGCAGTTAACCGCTATAATTATTTGCATTACAGTCATGCTTGAGGCCCCAATGAGATAGAGATCCTGTCATGTGGGGTGCTGTACAAACGCACAGGAACAGATGCTAGATCTAACACTTGGCAGAGAACGGTTTATTCCATTAATTTAGCCCCTTTCTTTGCTTGCAAATTATCAGCCCTTTTTAACTGGTTGATTAGTTAAACCTGTTCAATGACTGGTTTATGTTGAGTCATTTCAGCCTGGATTTTTGCTTGCAAATCAGTGGCTGAGGCTGTGGCACTAGGTAATCCTTAGCAGGCAGACACAGAGAGCTCCCCAGAGCTGTTGAGAGGCCTCTTTTGTGTGGCTCTCAATCTCTTACCTGTTTTAACCTTTTTGCCTGTCATTGACATTGACTATTCCCTGCAATGGAGCGCATTGGCCCATTAAGGCTGCAGAAAGGAGTCCCTGGTTGGTCGGTGCTCTGAGAACCTAGGCTACTTGGGCTGTCTGTTGCTCTAGTCTGGAGTTGTGCAATGTGGGTGATGCTCCTGCGTCTCTCTCAGCATGTGGGTGGAGCTCCCCTGTCCCTCAGTCAATCAGAATGCGTTCTGAGAAAGGAGACAGGATACAAGCCAACCTCCTCCTCTCAGAACAGGGCCATGGAGAGAGGGGTCATTTTTGGTCCCGCCCAGACAGAGGAAAGGTTCAACCTGCCCTTGTGCCTTCACCCAGCAGGAACACCTGGGGAAAAGGGGCTGTTCTGAAATCTGTTCACTTGGGGCTTTGCTCTCTGGGAGAGGTTGGCTTCTCCCTGGGAAGAAATCTCTGCTGGGCTATGGAGCCCCAAAAGGTCTTCGAATGAGACTTTGCTGAGCACTGATATTGGAGAACGGTAGCCTATCCTGCCCCCCTCTGTATTGCTTTCTACTGGGGCCGAGCAATTGCACAGAGCCATGGCTGTCATTGATCGGTCAGTCCCTGCACAGACCTTTTGCAGACACCTTGTATCAATCTCTGCCTACTCCAGCTCAGGAGAGGAGGCTGTCGAGCGGTGGTGCTACTCCCCAAAACAAGGGCACTGTAGAAACGAGGCGCAAGTGTTCCTCTCTAGCAGTCATCAGATTGTTTTTAGGGGTTGGAGAGAAATAAAAAGGCTTCATCGCACCTGCGGGGATTTGGTGGTGTTTTCTTTAAAACCAAACTAGGCTTAAAACACAGGCAAAACTCTGGCCTTTCAAACACGCTGGGTGCAGGATGAGAGCAAAAGATGTGTGAGCCATGCTCTCTGGTGGGGGACACTGCACATTCCTCAGTTTCCTTCATGGAGCAATAATGAAATCTGGCCTAACAAGGCTGACAGAGGAACGGAGCATTTTAACTGCATCGAAACAGCCGGATGTAACCACAATCTGAACACGTAACTAACGCTCAGAATCATTGGGTGTACGTTAAATAAGCAGGTCTTTTTAAAATGGAAAATGCCTTAAACTGGGACTGACTCATTTCTTGCAGTTTGGTAAAAAAAACATTAATTTACTTGGTAAAAGCCATTTCTGGTAACTACAAGACGTCTCTGCTTTCCACAGCACAGCTATATTCATTGAGCGCTTGGCAGTTGTGGCAGCTCTTGGAGGAGACAGGGAATCATGGTGTGTTGGCTCAGCTAAGGAAGATCAACCTCAGCAGATGAACAATTCAATTTGTGTGATCCTAGACATAGGTGCTGGCTCCATGGGTGCTCATCAGCCAAACTCCCCCTCTGTTCCCTCCCCTCAGTGCCTCTCGCCCACCAATGGTTCCGCTGACCAATTCCTCTCCCTCCCTCTTTCCCAGTGTCTCCCGCCAGCTGCAAAACAGCTCTTTTGTGGCATTCGGGATGCTCTGAGAGGGTGGGGAGGAGCGGGGACATGGCTCGCTCGGGTGAGGAGGCAGAACAGAGGTGGGGCAGGGCCTTGGGAGAAGGGGTGCAATAGGACGGAGCAAAGGTGGAGCAGGAGTAGGGGTGGGGCATGAGGGAAGGGGTAAAGTGCGCGGTTGAGGTGGAGGGAAAGGTCCCCCTCCTGACTGTAGGATAAAAATTTCTGAGGCAGGCTATGATATTCTGTTAAGAACCCCTGTTCTAAATTTGGAGTCTGGGACTAGCACACAAACACAGTACATGATGGTTACCCCCCACACACACACATACCTAGCCCAGGATGGGAGACAGGACAAGACACATTCAGTGGTGCTAGGAACAAATGTGCCATTGTCAAGTATTCCTAATATCTCTGCTTTAATCCCCAGATGGACCACGTTCTGCAGAGATACCTTCTTGAAGCTGACAGACATATTACCCCTTAACACATAATGGATAATTGATGTCTACTTTGTTTAAATGCTTGTTTTACTGGAAACCCTATGTAACTTCATATTATTGCTCTTATTTTGCCTCACAATTAGCACCTATCCAGGGGTCCAGGATCTTACTCCTCCCCCATCACTTTGATCTGCCCATTGAGCATCCCATATAATTTGTTATAACCTATTGTTTGGCAGTGTTCATTGAGCCCTAACAAGTGATGTGACACTCTGACAGCGCTATGTATGTAATAAACTCTCCTGCTTGCTTCACATGTGGTGTCCAGGTTCTGTTCCTTCACTGACTAAAGGGAAAGTCAGTGCCTACAATCCTAGAGATTTGTGACACATTGGAACTCATGATTAACAGAGAAAACATCATATTGTTGCTGATGCAAAGCCTAGATAGCATGTTAATTTGAGATCAATAAGAGCTTATTCATCATACTGGAAACAAGGCAGTCAGACCAAAAACAAGGGTATGTTTTTGACTGGGAGGGTAATTAACGATTGGAATAATTGACCAAGGTTCCTGGTGGATTCTCCAGCACTGACCATTTTTGAACTCAGATTGGATGTTTTTCCCCGCAAGAGATCTGCTTCAGGAATTCATTTGGGGGAAGTTCAGCCTATGTTAAACAGGAGGTCAGAGTAGATGATCCCCCTGGTCTCTTCTGGCCTTAGAATCTATGAAATGGGTGCAGTATTATATCAGAGCATCTTTATCAGTGTGCAGTACATTAATAGACAGAAGTGGAAGGATTCGGAGTCAAGATCTGGCTCAGTTTCTGGCTTTGGCACTGGCTTCTTATGTAACCATGGGCAAGCCGCTTAACTGTTCTGTGCTGCCTTTTCCCCAACTTGTGAAATAGGTAGTAACACATTTTTCCCCAGAGAGAATGGTGTGAGGCTAAATCTCGAATGTTTGAGGCCCCAACATAACATGGTGATGAGAGCCATAAAAAAATCTTCTGTTGAATTTCAAGATGGCCTTAGGGAAACACCTACTGAAATTCAAACTCTTAGCCCAGTAGTCTAATTTCTTTCCTATGCCCTCAGAACAGTTCTAATTTGAATATCTCTTCCTCTTTGTCTTCCTTCTCTTCTTCTTCTTCGTCTCCGCTGGCTCGATTTCCCCCAGCCTGAGGGAGCTAGGTTGAGGAAGATTCTTCTTCACAGATTAATCACCCTACCTCATTCTTGAAATTTGTGCCTTATTTCATTTTTTTTTTCTGGTTTCAGCCATTCGTTCTTATTATGCTATTCTCATATAGATGTAAGAACCATTTAGTATGTGGTGGTTTCTCCCCGTGAAGTTACTTGTACACTATAATCTAGTCACCTCTTAAGAGATGTTTTTTTTTTTTTTATAAAGAAAGGAGAATGAGCTCTTTAAGTCTCTCTTGATTCATATTCATATTTGTGGGTCTTTTTTTGTACTTTTCCCAGTTTTTCAAGATCTTTTTTAAAATGTGGGCACCAGAACTGGAGGTAGCATTCCACTATCGGTCTCACAGAGAAGAACATAAGAACGGCCATACTGGGTCAGACCAAAGGTCCTGTCTTCTGACAGAGGTCAATGCCAGGTGCCCCAGATTAAATGAACAGAACAGGTAATCATCAAGTGATCCATCCTCTGTCACCCATTCCCAGCCTCTGGCAATAGGGGGGTCAAGCCAATGCCATATTGACTCCTCCGCCTCTGTTCATACTTTCCACAGTCACAAAGCCTTTTTTGCCACAGTTTCTCACTGGCAGATCATGTTGAGTTGCTTGTCTGCTATGACCTCATCATCTTTTTGGGAAGATACAGTCCCTCATTCTGTAGGTGTGACCTGCATTCTTTGTTCCTAGATGCATGACCTCTATTGTAGAAGTGTGTGATTCCCCCCTCAGCAATGTACCTTGTATAGCTGGAATTCATGTTGACAATACATTTAGCCATGGATTTTGATCTCTGAGGCCTTAAAGGAAAAATAAGGGGATCAAATCACTCAGACATATTTACTCTGGTGACACCATCACTGGACCTAACCATGTCAGTTATGTGATCAAGGACACATATTCCTGTTCGTCCAGAAATATAATTTATGCCATCATGTGCAAACAGTGTCCTTCTGCTATGTATATTGGACAGACTTCTCAGACACTTCACCAAAGAATTAATGCCCACAGATCAGACATCAGACATCTTCACAAGGAAAAAACAGTTGGTTTTCATTTCAATCTTCCTAGATATAGTCTTAACGACCTTACTACATGCATCTTACTTCAAAGAGACTTTAACACCAGACTACAGAGGGAAACTTCAGAACTTTCATTCATGCTTAAATTTGACACTTTACGAATGGGCCTTAACAAAGATGCTAATTACCTTACCCATTACAAAGATAGCTTCCCTACTTATCACCCCTGATTAGCCATTCATTGACTCAATTAGCTATTCCCTCCCTTCCTCTCCCTCACCCCATCTTCTGTACTAAATCTGATTTGTCAGTTTGATAATGTGTTCACTTTTTTCATTGTATCCCTTTGGTATATATGGTCATGCCAATTCTCTTCCAGAATATGATCTGAGGAAGTGGGTCTGGCCCACGAAAGCTTATCACCTATTAAACCATCTTGTTAGTCTTGAAAGTGCTACATAGCTTTTCCTTTTGTTTCAGACACTACTGGGAGGACATTCTCAGATTAGGTCTCAAGCTGTAGGACTTGGGAAATGGCACCTTAGATACATAGGCCTCAATGTTATCTTCCAGAATGGTTGTCCCCCCACAAGGGGGCAGAATTGCTTGGCAGCCCCTAGCTGCAACAGGGCATTCAAAGAGATCCCAGGTCTCTGGCCATCTATTTCAGACAGACTGTCCCACTCTTGTGCTTGCAGTGAGAGGGGCAAATGTAGACCATGGGGTGTTCCCTTTTACAAGGTCGCTGCTGGATGGTGCCTCTTTGAAGAAATGGGAGCTTGACCGACTCACGTTGTAGAGCAAGGAGGGCTTCTGGGAAGTGAAGGCAGCTGCTGCTATCCCATGGTAGCAGGTATTGAATTTCATTACCGGCCCCAAAAGGCTCTGGCTGAGCAAGGGGGTTGGGAAGAGACACAAAACACAACGTGTTTCTTTGATGGGGGAAGACTGCAAATGGGTGCTTCACTGATCCAGCCACGGACTGTATGTCTGCTAATGCGTGCTGGGCCAGTCTTGCCGGCAGCACCAGCATGCCTCAGTGCACCATGCTACGGATTTGAGATGCAACCTCTGGTCAGCAGCGTGTTGGAACAACTGGGTGCTGCCATGGAGAGTAGCTAAATGGCTCTTCTCTCTCCCAGGCTCATGGCTTTCAAACAGCGACAGTGTGAGACAGGCAACACGTGGCAGTCGTGTTCCACGGCAACTCTGCCAAGCGCACGACCTCAGTGTGCTGGAGAAGGAGTGTCTTAAGCTGACGAGAGAGCCCAGGAGGTCCCCCCTTGACCTCTTCAGTGCACATGGTTTTCTCCCAACAGTTTCAGCTGCAGCTGATGCTGCGGGACAGGAGGGAATGGTGCAGCAGATTCCCTCCCCTCCAACTTCCCAGCTAGGCACGAAGTGCTGGGTGACTAGGCTGTGATGGTGAGGAACAGCCATGACTGAGCTACGCATATTTAATTGTTCCTGGCTGAGATTCCTCATGGATTAATGTGCAATACATCGACCAATCTGATGTCACCCCTCCTCCCTCAGACTTCCATTTAGTGACTAGGTTCATCCGTTTGCCAGTAAATAGTATCTTCATGGATAGGGCTTCTTTCATCTGAAGAGCTTGTAGTGCTTTACTAATGTGCATCCATTTATTGCATCCATTTTAAGGATGGAGAAACTGAGGCACAATGTCACTGGGCTATTATGAAGGTGGGTGTATCCTAGTGTGCCACTAAGAAAGGGAGACAGCACTGTGCTGTACAGCCTTCGCTCAGAGGAAGCTGGCTTTTAGCTCAAGGTAGAGCCTTGTGGCTTTAGCCCCGAGGGTCCCAGGTTCTCAATGCCAATGGACAATTCAGGTCCATCAGCTTTACACCAGAAATTCCACAGAAAAATAGTGAAGTATCCCAGGTCCCATAATGAACCAGTGACAGCTCTGAATAAAACTTAGGTCTTCCCATGTTTAAAAGTCTCAGGGGGTAGCTGTGTTAGTCCGTAGCTTAAAAAACAAAAAATATTTTTGTTAGTCTCTAAGGTGCCATGGGACCACTTGTTTTTTAAGCTTTTGGGGTTTTTTTTTTCCAGGTCTTCACAGTCCTTCTCTCTATGCTGCCTTCTACACGTGTGATAAAAACCTAACCCTATCTATCTTGGATATAGCCTCTGTTACCATAGTATCTGAGCAGTGCATGATCCTTTAATGTATTTCACAGAACCCATCTGAGGCAGAAAATGCTATTCTATCCCTGTTTCCCAGATGGAGAATTGGGGCACAAAGAGACGAAATGCCTAAGCCAAAGATTGGAAGGAAAGTCTGTGTCAGAGCCAGGAATTAAATCCAGCTCTCCCTAGTCTAGGATTTGGGGGTTTAAATCCCTGCCCCACAACCCACTGGACCATCCTTCCTCCCTGCACCATCAACTCTCCCATTGGTTTCACTGGGCACAGCGCTAGGTCTTGAGTAGGTAGTAGACAGAGCTAAAGGGAGAGTGAAATCCTTTGAAGTCCATTGGGGTCAGGATCCCCCCACTTAATTTACATAGTATAATTGTTTATGCTGTTGGTATTTTCCTCTTCTTACACAACCATCTGCAACAGCTAAAAGCACTTCCTCTAGTCTGCCACCACTGCTGCTGTTCATACATACAGCATTTTATTTATTTAAACATCTATCCTTTAGGAGCAAGGTTTAAAGCCAGCAAATCAATTCAACTGATTGGTTGTAATGTACTTGACTTGCAAACAGGGATGGAATTATTTTCTGTAGTTTATTTCTGAAAATGAATCAGCAGCTATATTTGGCAATTTTTTTACCTGTAGAAACAAACAGCCTTAACCAAAAGCATTATGGTGGTGTCTCATTATGAAGCTTATTATAACCTCTTGCTCTAACTGGTGTCTGCAGCAAAGTACATTCACATCATCCTCTGGGTGGTCATGCTACATCTCAGGATGTAGGATAAGACTGGTGGTATATGGCAAAGCATTTTATTTATTCCTTTAAAAAAACTACTAAGAAGTATAGTGAAATATAATGCTAATTGTTGTATACATGTACAATGTAAGTATGTTACAGCTTCTTTCAAATACTGTAGCAAAATTATTTGTATTAAAGTAACACCTGGAAGCTCCAAGTGAGGTCAAAGCTCCTTTGTGCGAGATGCTGGACAAACACCTATGCCATGTCTTCACTCTAGGGAAGATTGATGCTGCCACAATCGATTTTCTGGAGTTCGATTTAGTGGGTCTAGTAAAGACCTGCTAAATCAAATTCAGAGGGTGCTGCTGTTGGCAGCTGGTATTCCTGCTCCTGCGAGGAGTAAGGGAAGCTGATGGGAGTGTTTGCTCACATCGGCCTCCCACTGTGGGGACGGTGGGGAAATTCAAATCAAGGTATGTCGACACCAGTATATAATTAACATAGCTGGAGTTGCATATGTTGATTCAACCTTCTCCTTTAGTGTGGACCTGGCCCTAGTGAAAGACCCTGATGTGAAGACCTTATAAACTAAATAGACCTAAATAGACAAAGGATGGGAGGGGGGAGAAGATTATTTGCTCAAGGTCAGTGGCAGGAATGGAGATAGACCACAAGGTTCCTAACTCCTTGGCTTCCTTGACCACAGGATCCTGTTGTTCTGGGAAGGACTGCTAAGCAGAGATGGGTCCACTGATCAAAGAAAGGGAAGAGATATTTGGATCCCAATTGGCTAACCTAGTGAGGAGGGCTTTAAACTAGGTTCAGTTGGGGCACAAAACAAAAGCCCACAGGTAAGTCAAAACATAGGGACCTGGAAGAAGGGTGGGAATCTGGGGGGAGCATGGCCCATTATAGCAAGGATAAGGGAGAGAGAAGAGAGATCATGGTGGCAGGGAAAATCAAATCTGTATCTTAGCTATATGTATTCCAATGCAAGAAGGATGGGGGATAAACAGGAGGGACTAGAAATACAGGTGAATAATCACAAGTATGACATAGTTGGCATCACAGAGAGTTGGTGGGTTAATACCCATGACTGGAATATTGGTGTAGAAAGGTACAGCTTGCACAGGAAGGACAGGCCAGGAAAAAAGGGAGCAGATGTTGCCTTATATATCAGAGGTATACACTGGGCTGAGGCTGAGATGGAAGTAAGAGACAGACATGTTGAAATCTGTGGGAACATATAAAAGTGATAAAAACCAAGGGTGATGTCATGGTAGGGATTTACTATAGACCACGTAACCAGGAAGAAGTGATGGATGACGCTTTTTTTAAACAAGTAACAAAATCATCCAAAGCACAGATCTTGGTGGTGATAAGGGACTTCAACTACCCAGACATATTGTTGGGAAAATACAACTGTTTGTCCAATAAGTTTTGGAATGCATTGGAGACATTTTTTTTATTTCAGAAGATGGAGAAAGCAACTAAGAGAGAGGCTGTTCTAGATTTCATTGTGACAAATAGGGAGGAACTGGTTGAGAAATTGAAAATAGAAAGCAGTTTGGGTGAAAAGGATCATGAAATGATAGAGTTCATTATTCTAAGGAATGGTGGAAGGGAAGATAGCAGAATAAACAAAATAAAGAGAATAGATTTCAAGAAGGCAGACTTTAGCAAATTCAGGCCATGTCTACACTACGAGATAAGGCCGAATCTATTATGGTCGATGTCTGATCACCCGATTTTTCAAAGTCAAAGGTCCGTGTCCTTACTGTGGGGAAGATTTCAATGTACTCCAAAGTAGTGCGACCCCATTACGGAGCCTATAATTGACTTTGAGAGCAATGTACTGCTTTTATTTGGCTGTAAGGGGCCGTGCAATCTGTCTCTAGCTATTATTTTAAAAAGTCATAACAAAGGAGATACACCTATCACATCCAGGCAGTGGAGACCTGCGGTTTGTTTGCAATTACCTTGATTTCAGTATGAGAGAGTGAAAAGCCTCCTATTTCATTCAAAACAATGAGGAAACCCTCTCACACCTCCTTTTAAACTCTGCTTTATGTAAAAGCAGAAACAGGGGAGTCCCTATAAAGAGGCAGCTGTTGTGTATATACAGGGACTCTGCATACAGGGACTCTGCCGGTTACAAACATCTGACTTATGCACATCCACATATACAAACAAGAGAGATGGTGGTGCCTGGGTTTGAGAGGAGCCACAGGAGCCAGTGCAGAGCCTGGGGGGTGGCTGCAGCAAGGGGATGCCCAGAAATCCCCTTCAGTATCTCCACCTGCTGCCTCCTCCTCCTCTAATTAAACTTGCATTTTTATTGCAAATGTGCAGAATTTCAGCTTCATCATGGTTAAATAGGCTTTTGTACACTAGCCTGGAAACCCAACTACCATTTATAACATTGTTTCTATGGGAAAATATGTTCTTAGTTCCAAACAACCGACATACAAACAAACTTTTGGAACACGACGTGTTCATAAGTTGGGGACTTCCTGTATATCTGTGACTGATACAAACAGATGTATATGTGTATGTGTACACATACCCCTCTGTTTAAATCAGTCACATACATTTACGTAGGATGAGGATTAAGGCCCAAATCTTTAAAAGTATTTATGTGCCTTTCCTCTGCTGAAATAAATGGCAATTAGGTACATAAATATCTTAAGAACATAAGAACGGCCATACTGGTCAGACCAAAGGTCCATCTAGCCCAGTATCCTGTCTGCTGACAGTGGCCAGTGTCAGGTGCCCAAGAGGGAGTGGACTGAAGACAATGATCAAGCGATTTGTCTCCTGCCATCCATCTCCAGCCTTTGACAGTCAGGGGCCAGGGACACCATTCCTTACCCCCTGGTTAATAGCCTTTTATGGACTTAACCTCCATGAATTTATCTACCTCTTTTTTAAACTCTGTTTAAACCTCAGAGGATCTGGGCCTATAATGTGAATGTCTGCAAATTATTTTGAGATTGTAGGGACTGAAAGTGCTATAGGAGTACAAAACATTGTTAGCATTACTATTAATAATACAATGAAATAGCAACTGACTACTCTTTGCTGTAGTACCACAAATTTCAGGCACTTGCCTATTATAGTGAGAATCATTTTCTTATCGTATTTTGCTCATTAATTGCAAGAAATCTGGATGAACCCAGTGCCATTTTCTCCCCCATTCTGTAATGATTTTTTTAAAATTTAGCAGGGACTAAAAGGGATACAAGTAACAGTATTAGAGTCCAAGGTCAAGGTTGAGCCCTGGTGTAAGCTTATGCATGTGTTTAGATCAGAGCCTAAATATCAACAGGCTCAAAATTGTGGCATGACAGGATTTTCTCTTGGAGAAGTAGCCCAAAAAGAGAGGTACCTGAAAAGTAGGGAAGAGAAGAGTGGGGTGGGTAGTGAGGGGAAGAGAGAGTTGAAGGAAGAGGCAGGGGAAGCAGAATCCTTAGGGAAGCAGAACTTGAACCAACAAGGGAAGGAGAAGTGAGTCAGCACCAATTGGAGTTGAGGGGAGGGCTGAATCTTTTCCCTCCTGATTAGTCTCTCCCTCTGTCCCCTACAAAGGATCTGAGTTGTATGTGGTGGGGCTTTGGGTGTGTTTTTTTTAGCTCTAGTCTAGACAGTGTTTGCTTTAAGGTGGCTCTGTGACCTGAGTAGGTTTGTTGTGACTTTTTTTCTATGAAGGGAGGGACCCATGAGAACTGAAATCCACACTCAGAAATAGGAAACTGGAACAATCTCCCCAGTAAGTGGCTCTAGCAATCCGAGTTTTCTTAAAAGACCCCAAGGCTTTAAAACCCGGCAATCCTCCTTTTCTCTCCCCTCCCCCCCCCCTTTTCCCCTCTCCAGTCCAGTTCTATAGCTGGGCATGGCATGGTGGATTAAAGAGGATTAATTTGTTTGTTGCTTCATTCTCCGCATTGCCCTTCTGCAAGGAGGTGGGGCTCTGTCCAAAGTTTTTGAGTCCTGAAAATGGGCGGGACAATACAATCTCCCCTGGTGCTGTCCAACCTTTTGCAAAGCAGTTTGGAATTAGGGACCAACTGGCTGAGAGAGAGGGAGGGAGCAGGCGGGTGTGTGTCAATTCCTTCTGCAGCAGCCATGGCCATGTTAGCCACAAAACAACTCCTCCAGGGTGTGAGAAACAAGGCTGGCTCTAAGCGTTTTCTGATGTGTCTGATGCTGTGGTCTGTAGACCAGGGTCTATGCTGGGGTGGGGAACCTAAGGCCTTGGGGGCTGAATGTGGTCCCCAGCTTCCCTGGATCCAGCCCCTGAGGCTTGGGGCTCCCCCCCTCCAGCACCGGAGAGTCCCTGCTGGTGCACACAAAATCTACTAGCCTGGGTCCCCCTAGGATCTGGTGTGCAAGGGAAATATGGATGTGGGGAGCTTTCTCCTCCTCATTCTGGGGCCACATCAGAAAGGCGGGTTGTTTGTTTCTCACTTGTGTGAACCCTCTCCCCCCACTGATTTTTCTGTGGGTCAGAGCCCCCCCCCCCCCTCAAAAAAAAAAAAAAGGTTCCCCACGGCGGGTCTCTGCGGCTGTGCGCCACACCTCCTCCCGCCAGGGCCCAGGGAGGGAAGAGTTAACAGGGCTCCCAGCCCACTCCGCAGGCGCTGTGCGCTACAGAGGCAGGTGATCCGTCCGCATCGCCCCCCGCCCCCCGCAGCATCCTTCCCTGCGCGGCGCTGCTGACAGCGGGGCTGGGTGGTGGGGCCCGTTTTCTCCGCAGCCGCAGCGGCTCCCGACTGCGCGCAGATGAAGGCTCTGGAGCGGCTGCTCCTCCAGCCGCGTCTGTGATCCGCCGCGCCTGCCCATCGCCAGCGAAGCCGGGCCGGGAGAGAGACGCGGGGGGCGCCGGCAGCCAGCGCCCCGCGGTTCGCAGCGGCTCCGCTACGCGCCATGGCTTAACCGCGGCCGGGCACTGGCCTAAGGTCGCGCAGGACTAGGGGGGGGGGGGATCGGCTGCTTGGACCCAGGCGCGTTGGCCCTGCCTTTGCCCGGCGCTTGGGCTGGGCTCCCGCCGCTCCCGTCCTCGCCCTCCCCGATGAGCAAGGAGCCTTCTGCGGCGCCTTGGAGAGCCCGGTCGCCCAGTAGCAGCCAGTGACTGTTCCCCCCCACCGCACAGCTTTCCCCCGCCAGGCGTCTAGGGCCCCCCCCCGCGCCGGATCCTGAGCTGGCCCCGCATCCCCGCTGGCCTGGGCGCGGCAGGGGCGGTGCGGGAGCGAGCGGCGGTCGGCGCCAGGCTGTCCCGGAGCGGCGAGCGAGGCAGCGCGGGGCCGCATCATGGCGTGGCCCTGCATCACCCGGGCGTGCTGCATCGCCCGCTTCTGGAACCAGCTGGACAAGGCGGACATCGCCGTCCCCTTGGTCTTCACCAAATACTCCGAGGCCACCGAGAGCCCCGCGGCGCACGGGAGCCCGCACCCGCCGCGCCCTTCCTCGGCCATCGAGACCCAGCCCTGCATCCTTGGCGGCGACCTGGATGCGGTTGCTAGGGCGACCGCGGCGGGGGACCACAAGGCGGGGCCCGGGCAGCAGCCGCCGCCGGCCGACTCGGTGATGCGCCAGGACTACAGGCACTGGAAGTCGCAGCGGCCCGAGCCCAGCTGCAAGCCCAAGAGCGAGTACCAGCCCTCGGACACGCCCTTCGAGACGGAGAGCCAGTACCAGAAGGATTTCCGAGCCTGGCCCATCCCCAAGCGAGGGGACCACCCCTGGATCCCCAAGCCTGCCCCGGAGAAGGGGCCCCCGGAGAAACCCCCCGGGGAGGAGAAGAGGAGGAAGCTGCTGCCGGGGCAGGAGAAGAAGGAGGAGGAGGCAGAGCAACGGGCCAAGGAGGAGCCGCCCAAGGCAGCCAGGGCTGAGGAAGGGCGAGAGTCAAAGAGCAAGAAGAGGGTGCAAGTGGTGGAGGATGGGGAGCAGCAGCAGCAGCAGCCCGGGCCCTCGGCGCCCTTGGAGGGGGGCAAAGGGCGAGCAGCGGTGGATGCCCTCAACTGGCAGATCAGGGAGGAAGTGGCAGCAGGGGTGAGCAGCTCCTACAGGTGAGAGGCAAATACAGCACCCCCTACCTACCACCCCCATTTTCTGGGCGTGTCTGCCTGGCAACTGGTGTCTCTGGGCCGCGCAACATCCCCCCTCGTCCACCTGCCCAACACCCCTTCTCAGTCCTCTTGTCCGCCCAGCACCCTGCTCTAGCCCTGTCTGACACCCCTCCTCTGTCTTGTCTGTCCACCCAGCACCTTGCCCCAGCCCCGTCTGCCTGCCCAACACCCCTCCTCCATCCTCCATGTCTGCTGAGAACCCTGCCCCAGCCCCATCTACCAGCCCAACACCCCCCTCCATTCTCTGTGTCCGCCCAGCGCCCTTCCCCAGCCCAACACTCCCTCCATCCTCTGTGTCCGCCCAGCACCCTACCCCACCCCAACACCCCCTCCATCCTCTGTGTCCGCCCAGCACCCTGCCCCAGCCCAACACCCTGCCCCAGCCCAACACCCCCTCCATCCTCTGTGTCCACCCAGCACCCTGCCCCAGCCCCATCTACCAGCCCAACATCCCCTCCATCCTCTCTGTGTCCACCCAGCACCCTGCCCCAGCCCAACACCCCCTCCATCCTCTGTGTCCGCCCAGCACCCTGCCCCAGCCCAACACCCCCTCCATCCTCTCTGTGTCTGCCCAGCGCCCTGCCCTAGCCCAACACCCCTCTATCCTGTGTCCGCCAGCACCCTGCCCCAGCCCCATCTACCAGCCCAACATCCTCCTCCATCCTCTCTGGGTCCACCCAGCACCCTGCCCCAGCCCAACACCCCCCCTCCATCCTCTCTGTGTCTGCCCAGCATCCTTCCCCAGCTCCCTCCACCTGCTCAATGCCCCTCCTCTGTCCTTTTTGTCAGAGTCCCATCCCAGCCTTGTTCACCTGTGCAACACTCCTCCTCCATCCTCTCTGTGTCCACCCATCACCCTGTCCCAGCACCATCCCATTGCCCCTCCTCTGTCCTCTCTGTATCCTCCCAGCCTCCTGCCCCCACCTCACCCACCTGCCCAACACCCCTCCTCCCTCCTATTTGTGTCCACCCAGTGCCCTGCCTCAGCCCTGTCCACCAGCCCAACACCCCTCCTCTCTTCTCTCTATCAGAGCCATGTCCCAGCCTCCTCTAACTGCCCAACACCCCTCCTCCATCCTCTCTGTGTCTGCCCAGCACCCTTCCCTTCCCCCATCCATCTGTCCAATGCCCCTCCTCCCATCTGTCTGTGCCCAGCCAACATCCTGCCATCCTGACCCAGTCCCTTTCCCAGCACTCTGCCCTGGTGGCATAAAATGGCTGCAGGGGCCCTGGTGCAAGAATAGGTTAGGAGGCCCCTTCAATATCCCCAAGTCCTTCCACAGCCTGCACAACTAACCCCACGGCTTCCCCTGACTCCCTCCCCTCCCGCACAGTCTACCAACAGCTTTGCCCTCACCCTCTCACCACAGGACCTTCCTGGCCACTTCTGGCAGCTCCAACTCAGCATTCTGCTCCCATGCCAGGTTGGGGGTGGGGGGGCTCCTTCCAATCCCAGCCACTCAGAGGCTCCGCCCACTCCCATCGCCCACCCTGCACTCACATGGCATGGACTGAATTTGAGTGAGGAGTGGCATTGTGGGCCCATGAGCCAGGGAAGTGCTGGAGCACCGCACCATCTGGCTGGGCCCCCATAACATCGTGTGCCCTGGCATTGCACCGCTGTCACTACTGTAGCTATGCCAGCACCCCACATTGTCACCCTGTTCCAACCCTTTCACAACACCCTTTCTCCATCCTTTATCCATCTGCCCAGCACTGTGCACCAATCCTTGGTGTCTGTCTCCCTAGTGCCCCTCTTCAATGCTTTTTGCATCTACCCAGCTCCCTGTTGGCCTGTCCTTGTCCTCTCTGTCCATCTGCCCAGAACCCGGCCCTAGTGCCCTCCTCCAGTACCTCTCTGTCCAGTCCCCCTCTTCTCTCCTCCCCTCAATGCCCCACCCCAACCTCACTCATCCCTCTGCCACACCCTGCCACAATCCTCTGTCCATCTGCACAGCACCACAGTCAGTGCCCTCTGTCCACCCCATCCATCTTCCTCACCCTATCTCCTGTACTCTCTTCCACTCATTATGCTCCCCCCCCCCATCTTCCACTCTACCATAAGCTTTCTCCGCCTGGTGATTTATTTGTTGGGGGGAAGCCAAAGGATATTTCCTGCCATCCTCCCACAACCTCACCCCAGATGCATCTCCCTTTGGTGTGTGTGATCATTTCATTTCCCACTAGCTACACACAGTAACAATCACTACTGGGTCTGCAGCTTCCAGAACTTTCTGGGGGCTCCTCCCATCAGGGCAGCCTCGCCAATAAATCACCATTTCATTTCCCCTTCCCCTTTCTTTGTAACTGTATGCGTTGACATGCTGGGCTAATGAGCATGCTGGTCATTTTTACTCTGTCTGCAAGCCACTAAGAACCAGTGGGGCTTTGGGCTGGAGACTTTATAGGAGCCCCGGATATTTTCAATGAAATCAACTGGGCGGGAGCATGGCCTGTGAGTGGAGGTTCATAGGGCAGCCTGTGCTGTGCCTGTAATCCCAAGGTGTCTCCTGCAGAGGTTACAGGTGGGAGCATGATTTGCTCCAGATGTATAGGAGCAGGAGGCAGCTGGGATGAAAGCAGACCTCTGCAATGGGCTTCATTTGATGCAGACGGGTGTAACCCACAGGATCCTGCAGTTGGTGGGTGGGGCAAAGTTTTGTCACTGCTGTGTTAAATGCATTTGATTGAAGTGCTTGCTGGCTGCTGGGGAATCCTGTGTACATAAGCTGCAGATTTTCCTCTGAACTGGTGAAGTCACCTGTCCCCCTTGGTTTGATCTGTCTTTGGATTCTCAGACTGTAATTGATGCCTGACTTCACATGAAAACGGGCCTCCCTGTGGTTCGGAATAAAATGTAGCCGCTGTAAGGTGTTTGTTTGAAGAAGTACAATGTATTGTAAATGAAAAATGAACTGTAGCAAAGAGGGGGCAGGCTGGAAGTACTCGTGCATTGTCTAGTCTAGGTCCAACTGGAGCACTGAGTTCCTTTTGAAATCAGAGCTGTCCCTTGTTGCTGTTTTCTGGAGGAAACTAGGGTTCTAGAGTCCTCAGAGCAAGACTGTGGGGGAAGGGGTTTGGTGACAAAGAGAATTTTGCAATTCCTCTGTCTCCTCAGCCCCCATTAGGAAGGCTTCGTGTTTCGAGCAAAGGGAGTGTGGCTAATTAGCTCTTCTCACGGGTTCTACAGATGACACCTGTCACATAGCAGCATAGGCAACAATTTATGTGAATCTACCGTGGATACATAATTCAGCTCCTCCCTGTTTCTGCTGGTAGTGGAGAAAAGTGCAGTTGGCATTCAGGTCGAAAATCACGGATGTGGTAGATTTTTCTTTCTTATGAACTAAGGCTACACATTCTGGGCCCTGATTTGTCATTGCCCTGAGCCTTGGCGCCCATGTGCTGTGGGAATTCTGTGCCAAAATATTAAAAAATCTGCAAATGTTGTCAAAATAATACAATACAATCACACCCCTTTTCAATTATTCACACCTGCACTCCCTCCTCCATCCTCCCTTATCTCTGTGTCCTTGCACCCCCACTCAGCCACCCTTCCTCTCTCATCCCCATGTACACCTCCTTTTCCTTGTACCCATGGGTCCCTGCATCCCTCCTTCCCCATCCTTATATATCCCTGAATTCCCACTCAGGCACCCCTCCCCCCATCCCCATGTGTCCTTCCACCGCCACTTCCATAGGTGACTTGCGGTAGCACTCGGGAGGTGCACTGTCCCCCTGCCAACACTCTAATTGCTAAATGGGGGCTTCCCATCATGCTTCTCCCTGTTCCTCTGGGTGGCCCTCCCTGTCATCCCTCCCCCGCAGGCACCAGTGGCCTATGCTATGCCCACTTCCATTCAGCTCCAACCCCACTCTGTACCCTCAGTAGCACGTCTGATCCTCTGTCTCTGTGACCCCTCAGCAGCCCAGTGTGCCCTGCTGTGCCTGTTCCCCCATATCCTGTGCCTGCTCAACTGGCCTGTTGGCAGGGCACTGTGAGGAAAGCAGGCTCTCTCCTTCCCTCTCTGTATTTGGATGCCCTGCACCAGCTACCCTCTGTTCTGGCACCACTATAGTCTCTGGTGGGTGAAAGGTGTAACTGCCGCGCCTCTTTGGGAGAATGCATTTTCTACAGGGAACAAGAAATCTGCCAGAGACATGAAACCGGTATGTGCCAAGGTGGCATGGAATTCCCCCTTGAGTAAAACTGGGTGTAAAACAATGCCCCTCTGGGGGGAATTGTTTTCACCCTCACTTTGCACTAGTGGAAATGATACACCGTAATGAGAAAACATGGCGTACAAGAGCCTCATACTAATTTCATATTTGTATAAAGCAGCAGTGACATGTTTTGAAGTCAGAGGAGCCATAGTAAAGTGAGAGCAGAATGGGCCCTAAGTTTCTGAATAAAATGTTAAGCTAAACATTTTAAATATAAAAAAATCTCTGAAAGGGCTGTTGATACCTAGTATTTGCAAAAGTCAAAAATGAATATGTATCTGTCAGATGCCTGTAGGAAATGTCTGAGTATTAAGCAGCTTATCTGTGGGGGGAGGAGGATAAGAGCCCTCTGTTTTGTTCTGAGGTTGGCACTGCTACTGGATTGAATGTGGGCTCCAGTTATTATTGACTGGTGTCAAAGCTCTGCATGTGACAATAGGTACCTCTATATTGTGAAATAGCTAGGTACAGTAGGAAGTGCGAAGGACAAAGGAACTGTGGAATTTGCTGGAGATTTGCCAGAGCAACTAGTGATTTGAGGTGCTTCAATATTTAATGGGGGGGGGGGGGAAGCTGAACTGGACATGCCCTAAAGGGGTTTGATTTTTCAGAAAGTGCTGAGTACCTGCCTTCTAAAAATCCAGCTTCTTTAAGATGCTCCCAAAAATCAGGTGGTCCCTTTTAATTATAGATTTTCTTGACTTTTTTGGTTTGTTTGTTTTTTTGGTTTGGGTCAAACAGAAATATCTTTTGCCTTTGCCATTGCTTGCTTGTTTTTAATGGTAGGAATAAAAGGTAAACTGTGTCCTTGAATCATGTAGGAGCTGCCAAAGTGCTGAACTCTTCTCTGTTCTACCATATCAAGTAAGTGGATATTGAGATTATTTACATACATAGAATCAGAGCCCTGGGGTGCTGGCTAATGCAACGGATTGTAACATCTCGAAATTGGATCAGTCCATATTTTGATGCTGTGACTAATTCTGAGGCTGCATTGGCTAGAATGTATCAGGTGGGAGCAGGTCAATTCTGTTTGGGATGCTTAATAAAGGGCAGGTTTATGACTGCTCTCTGAGGCTGCTGAAAGGATAGGATGTCCCCCTTTGCCCCCCTTCCCAGGCAGGCAGCAGTCATAATTGAGGTGATTGTATTCCCTTTGGCAGGAGGGGTGGCCCAGGGCTAACATGGGTAAGGACCACTGCAAATGGGGCCCCTTCCTTACACTAACTAGAGGTAGGAGGCATCACTAAGTAGCAGAAGCTACACCTCTCCTACAGTTCTGCGAGTGACTGTGCTTCCTCTCCCTCTTCTAAAGGTGTCATGCCTGCAACGGTAATGCCTGCCGCTGCTCCCCTGCAGGCGGTTCATCCTCTTGAAGACACGTCAAGATCCGTGAGCCATAGTAGAGTCCTAGCTTTGGAAACCAGTTATTTACCAACAATATGTTCAAAACTGCCTTTTTGTTGCCATATGTCCTATGAGCCCATTGCTTGGTATCCTGTAAAGTGGATCTTTGATAGTAGCATCCCAATTTCTTTTTGTCAGTCTGGGTGTGGTTTTTGTCAGTCTGCACGTGCTATTGAAGTTCTATCTTTACAGCCCTGGAGGAGGTGGAATGAACTGTGATTGAAGGGCCTCAGCCCCTGGCAGGATGGAGCCTGAAGTGTGCCGAGTATTATGCCTCTAAGGTATCACTTCTTCCCCCTCTTCTTTGTGCTCTCCTTTTAGTGCTGTTAGTCCTTGGAGCGTGTCATAGGAGGGGTGTTGGCTATCAAAAGGTCTCTCTCTTTACCCTTGCATCTTCGTGTATAGCTTGTGCTAGTGGTCCAATGATTTTGAGCTCTCTGTTTAATGTGAAAATATTCAAGAGTTATTTGTTTTTAAAGTGCCAAATCTAGAAATCCTTTTAATTATTGAAAAAGCTTTCTCCTCACAAGCAGCGCTCTATGTGTGTTACCTCTTGGGCACTTACACCCCCCTCTCCCCTCAGAGAGATCTCATAAGAAATAGAGTGTGCTAGAGTCTAAGGGCAGAGTTTGCAAACTGGAATGCCAAAAGTTTAGGCAGTTCAACGTACAGTAAAGCACATGCTGTAAACATGTTTCAGGCACCAAATTGCTGATTTAGGCATTTAGGAGCTCATGGCATGTGAATTTCCCTATACAGGCGTGTGAATTTCACCCTTTGGTGACTCAAACAGCTAGCTAAGTAGGTAACATCTGGATTTAGGTGCCTACCCTCAGGCGCCCACATTGAAAATTTTGACTCCATGTGCTCATTAAACATTGTGCTGTGTAGGACGTGAAAGCCATTTCTGACGTGCACAAGTGGGAACACTAATGGAATTGCTGAGCCTCTGTTTTGTTGCGTGTTTAACTTTAAAAAACTGGGTAAATCACTTTGTCTGAAAAGTGTTTTTAGAAGGCGCTGCTGGGGCTCCAGGCTCTAGAGGAGATATGGGTGGTGAGTTCCAACCACTGGAACCTAACGAGTTAGACACTAATCCTGCCAGCTGCAGGGCTTCTCTTGGCCCCCAGTGATGTCAGCACAGAACTTTGCTCCGAATCTTTCAGGGTCAGACCCACAAAAACAAACTGTCGGCAGAGAAGGGAGGGTCTGGGTGGACACAGATCGGTAGCCGCTGAGCAGAGGTGCTTGGGGCCTTGTGTTTGCAGATAAAGGTGAAATGCAGCGGGAAGTTTAGCATAGTGCTCCTTGTGGTAGAGAGCCAATGGCACAAGGATGGACCATACCTTCAAACCAGTTGGCTATGCCTCCTTTGGAGCAAGCAACAGTAACTGTACCAGTCCTTTCTCCATGAGTGCCTATAGGGAGCCAGGGTCCCCGTTATGTCTGGGGTCTGCATGGGAGCAATGGGGAGGGAAGCAACTTCCTGTGTTTTCTTTCCACCCTTCCCCAGCAAAGTCAGGAAGGGGCAGCCAGAGGTCAGCCCCTCAGCTCAATGTAATACCTATTGCTTCAGGGCAGCAAGGGCATTTCATATTGGTGCCTGTCTTCCTTGCTCTTTGCGCTAATGCACATGTGGGGGCTGGCAGCCAATATTCAGAGAACAGATGACCTGGGAGATTTCCTTACAGCCCTTGTGAAGATCAGCATAATGTGATGCTTTAAGACCATGAAACCGGTCTGAAGCAGAAAGCAAATGACAAATTCAGTAGCAGATGGATCCTTTAACTCCCACAGGGAACTGATGGACAGGATCCCCTGGGACGCTAACATGAGAGGGAAAGGAATCCAGGAGACCTGGCTGTATTTCAAAGCACCCTTATCAAAGGCGCAGGAACAAACCATCCTGATGTGCAGAAAGAAAAGCAAATATGGTAGGAGACCAGCTTGGCTTAGCAGTAAAATCCTTGGTGATCTTAAACACAAAAAGGAAGCTTACAAGAACTTGGACAGATGACTAGGGATATATTGCTCGAGCATGCAGGGGTGTCATCAGGAAGGCTAAAGTGCAATTGGAATTGCAGCTAGCATGGGATTTAACCGGTCAGTCTCACTCAATCCCTGGAAAAATCATGGAGGGGATCCTGAAGGAATCCATTTTGAAGCACTTGGAAGAGAGGAAAATGATCAGGAATAGTCAACATGTCTGACCAACCTGATTGCCTTCTGTGAGGAGGTAACTGGCTCTGTGAATATAGGGAAGGCGGTGGATGTGATATACCCATGAGCGGTTGGTGAAAGTAGGGCTGGGAGAGGCAAGCCCCCAACTCCATCACTAGCCCCAACCCTTCTGCTGAACCCCCACCTAGTCCCCACCCTCATGGGGAGGCGGGCAGGGCAGTGTGCTGCGTGCACGCCCCCCCAACCACGGGGAGGGGAGGGGAGTGGGTGGGTACAAGCTTGCCCCAGCCTCCCCAGCCCCAGAGCACCAGGGAGGGAGGAGGGCATATGGCACAGTTCCAGCCTCTCCAGCCCCGGAGCACTGGGCAGGGAGGAGGCTCAGTGGCTCCAGCCTCCCCGTCCTGGAGCGCGGGGAGGATAGGCACTGGGGGCAGCAACACTCCACCCCCAGAACACCTGCAGCGGGCATTCTGAGAGCAGAGCGTGGGTGGGGCTATGCCTGGCAATTTGGGAAGGCAAACCCTTCCCCCGCCTAGGCTACTGGATGCCCATGGATATACCTTGATTTTAGCAAAGGTTTTGATACGGTCTCCCACAATATTCTCCCCAGCAGGATAAAGAAGTATGGATTGGAAACCTGGACTGTAAGGTGGATAGAAAGCTGGCTAGATCATTGGGCTCAAAGCGTAGTGATCAATGGCTTGATGTCTGGTTGGTGGTCAGTAACAAGCAGAGTGCCCAAGGATCTGTTCTGGGGCCAGTTTTGTTCAACACCTTTATTAATGACCTGGATGAGGGGATGGATTGCACCTTCGGCTAGTTTGAGGATGACACTAAGCTAGGGGGAGAGGTAGATACGCTGGAGGGTAGGGTTAGGGTCCAGAGTGATCTCGACAAATGGGAGGATATGGCCAAAAGAAATCTGATGAGGTTCAACAAGGAAAAATGCAGAGTCCTGCACTTGGGATGGAAGAATCCCAAGCATTGTTACAGGCTGGGAACCGACTGGCTAAACAGCAGTTCAGCAGAAAAGGGCCTGGGCATTACAGTGGATGAGAAGCTGGATATGAGCCAACAGTGTGTCCTTGTAGCCAAGAAAGCTAATGGCATATTGGAGTACATTAGGAGGAGCATTGCCAGCAGATCTAGGGAAGTGATTATTCCCCTTTATTCAGCATTGGTGAGGCCACATCTGGAGTATTGTGTCCAATTCTGTGCCTCCATTACAGAAAGGAGGTGGATGCATTAGAGAAAGTCTGGCAGAGGGCAACAAAAATGATTGGGGGGTTGGGCCGTATGACTTATGAGCAGAGGTTGAGGAATTTGGGCTTATTTCATCTGCAGAAGAGAAGAGTGAGGGGGGATTTGAGAGCAGCCTTCAATTACTTGAAATGGGGTTCCAAAGAGGACGGAGAGAGGCTGTTCTCAGTAGCTGCAGATGGCAGAACAAGGAGCAATGGTCTCAAGTTGTAGTGGGGGAGATCTAGGTTGGATATTAGAAAAAACGATTTCACTAGGCAGGTGGTGAAACACTGGAATGGATTACCCAGAGAGGTGGTAAAATCTCCATTCCTAGAGGTTTTTAAGGCCCGGCTTGACAAAGCCCTGGTTGGGATGATTTAGTTGGGGTTGGTTCTGCTTTTAGCAGTGGGCTGGACTCGATGACCTCCTGAGGTCTCTTCCAACCCTATGATTCTATGATATTACAGGGATGCTGGGGGAATAGGGCCTGATTCTGCACTGCTTGTCTAACCAAACTCCCACAGCACTCTGTGGGACTTTACCAGGATCAAGCCTGTGAAGGTGACTAACTATTCAATGGTCTGCTAGAGTTTGTCTGGAAATGGGTGACAGAGAAGGGATCACATCACATGATGATTACCTGTTGTGTTTCCTCCCTCTGGGGCATCTAATATTGGCCACTGTCAGCAGACAGGATACTGGGCTAGATGGACCTTTGGTCTGACCCAGTATGGCCGTTCTTATGTAGAGGGGGTTGGTAGGAGCTGTTCATTAAAATTCTGACACCTAATTAAAGCAAGGATTGGGGCTGACTTCCCAGCATGTCTTGGAGTCACTCCGTGCTCCCTATCCATGTGATAGACAGTCATTTCTACCAGCATTGAGTTATTGAAATAGTTCTGAAGAACAAATGCTCAAGACAAGTCAGTGTGGAAAACATCACTACCCCCCCCCCCCCCATCAGCTCTACAACATCTTCACTCTGGGGCATGTGCAGAAATTTAACTTTGACCCCTCTTGGGGGGGAGGCTTGTTCTGTGCCTCCCTCTCCGCTGCTCCAGCAGATTGCTTTTCCCTCCTTCCCTCCCCCCTGCCCTGGCTCATGCTCACTCTGCAGTCCTGGGGCTAAGAGGGGACTTGCTCTCCCCACCACTGTAGCAAAGATTATTGAGTGGCCCATGCCTCTGCCTGCCACCTCTTGTGCATACCCCTTCATTCCTCACAGGGCTTGTCTACACAGGCAGAAACGGCGCTCTCTGCAGTCGTGTCAGCTGAGTCAGTATAGCTCACCACTGAAACCCTCTCTAAGTACCCCCACCCTCTTCTGCCGGTGTAGACAAGCCCATAGTTGCTCACACAAACGCTGAGACTGTGAGCTCTTTGGAGCAGGGACTGGCTTTTCCATTCTTAGAGACTATGGAAATACAAACAATAAATAATAACCCATGTCGGTGCTCTGCGTTTATTAATAACATTTCTCTGTATTGCTGTACCACCCACAAGTTTCGTTATGGACCTGGGCCCTATTGTGCTAGGTGCTGTACAAACCACACATGGCTGCACAATCACTGGGAAATCTTACTTATCTCACTCCCATGTGCAGCTCCGCTGGCTTCAAGGGGACTGTGCACATTGGCAGAAAAAGGGAGATTTGACTCCAAGAGAAGTTGTCTGCACTAAGTGGAGCCCAGTACTCTGTTCCACACGTGCACATCTGAGACTGTCTCTTGTGCCTACGAGCTCCTCCCCAGTGTCGGGCATCTCACCAGCATTCATAGATTTTATTCTCACAAGGTCCCGGTGAAGCAGGAAAGGGTTTTTTTGACATATAGGGAAGTGAGGACAATGTAGGCTAAGTCATGTGCACAAGGTCACACAGGGAGTCTGCAGCTGGGCAAGGAATTCTCCCTTCCAGCCTCTTTGCATCCCAAAACTGCCCTAATGAAGCAGCTGGGGATTTCAAAGATGTAGAGAACACTCAGGCAGTGTAACCAGCTCTGGGCTGTTCACTCCCAGCTCCCCACCAAACATGAGAACCATCTTGCACTCTGACAATCCCTAGCTGTATAATGGCACTATGGTCACTGATTCACTAGTCTAACTTCAGTCATTTCATCTGACTGTAAGTGATGGGAAAAGCAGCCCCTGCCATTGACTCCTGGTCCCATGACCTCTATCATCTGTCTCTAGAGCCCTGCAAATCCGCGGAAATCTGCTTTATACCAACAGGCGTTCGCATCTGCGGATGTGGATGGTGATATCCACAGCTCTGTTTTGCGGATGTGGATACAAATTTTGTATCCGCGTAGGGGTCAATCTATCTCTACTAGCCCATAACTAGACTTCTAGGTGCTACAGGCAGAAAGCAGCAGGACAGCGGGGAATATGTTAGGTGAAACATTTCAAAAAATAAATTAATTTTTTCTGAGAACATTTTGGTTTTATCAGTGAAAAATGTTGAAGCATTTGGGTTTTTAAATTTTCATGGAAAAATTCCCTTCATCTTGGTAGGAAATTTTTCATTTATTTTCCCCCGGCCCTGTGAGGAAACAATATAGTGAGAATTTTCCATCTTTTCTTAGTGAAGAAAAAATAAGAGTGATTTGTCTCTCCTCGTTGCAATGAAATGAAAGTTTTGAAAAAAATTAACTTTTTTATTAAATTTTTCAAAATGAAGAATTTGGAGCAAAATGCAAGGTTTATTTGCGAAAATTCTCATTTCAGTTGATAAGGTATTTTTCCTCACAAAAAGGTTTTGATGGAAAACTTTTGACCAAAATTGTCATGATTTGCTAGCATGAAAAACCCTGTTTGGTGTTTTTATTTTTTGTTTTTGTTTGGTTTTGATTATTATTATTATTATTATTATTGTAAAAACAGGCTAAGCAAGCAAAAGTCACTAAAAGCCACAGCATAGATGATTCAGTGCTTGGCTTCCTCCAGCATCCAAGCAATAAATAGAGGGACCTCTTAGGAAGTGCTGGATTAGTCCCCAAGAAATTCACATTCAGAGCTACTCTTTATGTTCAGTGTTGGGTCTGGAATTCTGTCTCTAACTCTGAAGATAAGATCGAGTTAGTAATGCGTGCCTGACTGATCTTACTATGACTGAATTATCCATACTTATTGGAAACACTGAACAGTAGGAGGGTTTCCAGTTTTGTAAATGAACATTCATGGAACATATTACTTCTCTGTTACTGTTGTGTAAATCCAGCGTAATAAAGTCAGCGGTTATGCCTGATAGCCACTGATGTTGTTGGGCCTATTAAAATTAAGGGGAATTTTTCCATTGACTTCTATAGGAATTGGAGCAGAGCCATAAAGACCCAAACTGGGCCCATGGTATTATTAAAGTAGAGTATATAACAGTAAAGGCCAAATTCTGCTCTCAGCTACATCTGTGGAATCCCTTGAGAGCTGTGTGTCTCTGACAGTAGGATTTGGCAATGGGTATTTAAGGAAAAACCAAGCAAAATTTCCTTCAAGCCATTATAGAATCATAGAATCCTAGGGCTGGAAGAGATCTCAGGAGGTCATTGAGTCCAGCCCCCTGCCCAAAGCAGGATCAATCCAAACTAAATCATCCCAGCCAGGGCATTGTCAAGCCGAGACTTAAAAACCTCTAGGGATGGAGATTCCACCACCTCCCTAGGTTACCCATTCCAGTGCTTCACCACCCGCCTAGTGAAATAGTTTTTCCTAAAGGGCCATGTTGAAAAAAACATGTTTGATAGCTTTGGTAGTGAGTGGTTATTTAATATGTATATGATAGGCAGCATGGATGTTGTAGTTCTGCTGAAGCCAAGGAGACCTGTCAGTTAATGGGTGGATAATTGCACATACATCTATCCTTCATCATTTCAAGAAAGTCTCCCAGACATGCAGAGTACAGACTAGAGAGACTGAAAACATAGCTGTGGGGGGAGGTGAATTCCTTCATTCATTTCAGAGTGGAGGGGAGGGCAATGCTAGTCTCTTTCTGGGGACCACACCAATGTTAATTTACTTCAGAGGCAGGTTGGGGGTGGGGATTGGAGATGTGAATCTTTCTCTTCAAATCCCAAGGGCCCAGAGCACAGGTTGGGATGAGAAGGGGATCTGCAGAGCCATGTAACTCACCAGATACATTCCTCACTGCTGACAAAGGATGTCAGCGGTGCTTTCACTAGTCCTGGCCAACCAAGCTTTAAAGCTGGCTCTGAGCAGGCTTTAATACAGTGTCAGGAGTCGCTGACAGGGCCACCCTGCACCTTGGAGTTCAGTGGGTTCCTGGCTGTTCTGCCCCTGTTCAGGTAATAGGCAGCACTGTGGTCTGTAGTGGGGGCTCCCCACACAGCGAGATTCCTCCAAACGCTTAACACCCATCACTCCAGCGAATAGAGTTGTTCCAACACTTTGATCAGAATGGGCTGACTTCCGGTGCAATGGCAGTGAATAGTCAATGGATATGTGGTATAATCCCAGATAATGAATGGAACTCTGCCTCCATCAGTCATGTGCAGTTTCTATGGAGACCAGGCTGGAGGGGCCATTGAGCTGGGTTAAGGCCCTACCCTCCCATCAGAGGAGAGCTGGCCTCAGGGGCAGGATTTCAGGCCAGCTCTCTAATCGACTATGACTGTGGGGGATGGAAAGGACAGCTTCTAGTCTGTCCATCCCCAACCAGTCATGGCTCTGGGGCAGGGTCAGCCTTTTTCAGCACTGCTGCTGCCCTGGGGGTGCACCCCATCTGTACAAATGGGGGACAGAGTGGTGTGGTGCTCCAGTCTGTGCACAGACTTGGGACAAAGTCACTCAGCCTCTCCCAGGCTGACGGTGCAGGGAGCATCAGCTTTTCCTAAGCGAGTCTATTGCACTGCTGCTTGCTACTTTTCAGCCTGCACAGCCGGTAACTGCGAGGTATGTGTCCATCCTTTTCTTAAATCCATCTATGCCACCTGTTCCAGCTGCCTGTCTGTCTAGTCTGCTACCCATACAGATCCACTTTACACAGAAGGACACCCCTGAATATTGGCAGTGACTTGTTAGGGCAGATTCCCAGTGGTGAAGGCCTTTGATTCTGTGAGCTGCTGCATATTTGAATATCTCAGGGCCTAAGTGCTTTGTGGAACAAAAGCCACAAGAGGCTTACAATGTAATTTTAGGTCTGATGCAACAGGAGAACAATAAACAAAGTAGGGAAATGGGGGTGAGGGAAGGACATGAGTAATAATCTGACATGGTGGCTCAGATCTGTGTTTAGTATGTCTTGCTTGCTCAGCAGTGAGATTGTATTTTAATGGATTTATTTATTGTTTAAAATCTTTGTTTATAAACTCAGGCCCTGATTCTGCAGTGACACAATTTGCAGGTTTTCTTTGTCTTCTTTTGTCCTTCTCCCTGACTGCTTTGCTTTCCTGCCTCTTCTATTAACTTGGGATAAAAAAGGCAGCTGATCGAGGTGGGTCTATGGTTGGAGGCCTTGCAGAAGACTTTATTTCATTAATGACATTGTCACAAAAAGTGGGAGTGGGCTAATATAATTTGCAGAAGGCACAAAGGTGGAGAGGGGTGTTGCCAATACAGAGGAGGACCAGAATATCACACAAGAAGATCTGGATAATCTTGAAAACAGGAGTAAGATAAATGGGATGAAATTAGTGCAAACTGCAAGGTTATGCACTTAGGGACGAATAGCACAATTTTTTGTTATAATCTGAGGCTGTGTCTACACTGGCGTGATCTTGCGCAAAAGCAGCTGCTCTTACGCAAAAACTTGCTGCCTGTCTACACTGGCCGCGTGTTCTTGTGCAAGTACACTGACGTTCTAATGTATGAAATCAGGGCTTCTTGCGCCAGAACTCTGACACTCCCGCTCAGGAATAAGCCCCTTTTGCGCAACTGTTCTTGTTCAAGAGGCCAGTGTAGACAAGCAACATGAATTTCTTGCGCAAGAAAGCCCTATGGTTAAAATGGCCATCAGAGCTTTCTTGCACAAGAGAGCGTCTACACTGGCATGGATGCTCTTGCAAAAGCACATCTCTTGCGCAAAGCACATGCCAGTGTAGACGCTCTCTTCTGGAAGAGTTTTTGCAGAACTCTTCCGCAAAAGAGTTTTTGCGTGAGAACGCGCCAGTGTAGACGTAGCCTGAGGATTTATCAGTTGGGAAAGACAGAGGAGGAGAAAGTCCTGGGTGTATTGGTTGAATGAGGCCCTGTGTGACAGCATAGGACTGCTATGGCAGAAGGCATGAAAACAGAAGCGGGAGAAGGATCCAAGATTTGTTATATTCAACTAGTCTGCCCTCTTGCACATCACAGACCTAAAATTTTAACTGCACATTCCTGCACTGAGCCCAACAACTTGTGGCTGATCTTGCAAAGGGCTTTTAAGATGGTATTAAGGGCATGTCTATACTTATGAGAAGATCAGTAATCCAGAGGTCGATCTTCTAGTGTTCGATTTAGTGGGTCTAGTATAGACGTGTAAATCAAATGCTGAGGGCAGCCCCCTGCCAGCATCCAGTAATCTTCCTTCTGTGAGGAGTTAGAGAAGCCGATGGGAGTATTTGCTCCTGTCGGCCTCCCACTGCGTGGACGCCACCATGGCTCGGCTTAATGTAAGCCGACTTCCTGCCATGAGGGCAGGGGGCTGGACTCGATGACCTCTCGAGGTCCCTTCCTGTCCTAGTATTCCATGATTCTATGATTTGCGTAGCTGGAGTTGCATACCTTAATCCAACCTTTCTAGTCTAATACAGACCATGCCTAAGTACGGCCTTGCTTCTGGGCCACTACACTGGGCCTGAGAAAATCTTGTTTCTAGTCTCAACTCTGATGTGTCAAGTCACGTCATTTGTTTTCCCTTTTCACTCTTTATCTGTCTTGTCTAATTAGACTGTAAGATTTCTCAGACAGGGACTGTCTCTTAAGGGTACGTCTACACAGCAACATTATTTTGAAATAACTAGCATTATTTCAGAATAACTTAGTACTCGTCTACACAGCAGGCAGTTATTTCGAAATAGTGTCGAAATGCTATCAAGCTGGAGGACTTCTTACTCCTATTCCTGTAACCCTCATTGTATGAGGAATAAGAGAAGTCGGAGGAAGAGTGCTCTATTTTGAAATAAGTGCTGTGTAGATGCTCCCAATTTCGAAATAAGCTACGCAATTGATGTAGCTCAATTTGCGTAGCTTATTTCGAGTTAAGCCCTGTGGTGTAGACGCACCCTTACTGTGTACATGCCAGGGCCTAGGACAATAGGGCCTTGACCTCAGTTGGGTCCTTAAAGTGCTGTTGTAATAAAGAACAATAATAGAAGCAAGGAGCAGCTAATTTCGAGTTTGGGACTTTCCCTGGGACTTTCCCTCCCCTTATCCTTACATTTAGAATGAGTGCTCCGTGTTTTGTTTCAGCGAGGTAGGTAGCCATGTTAGTCTGTTTCTGAAAAAATAATAATAATGGCACCTTATAGACTAACACATGTATCTGACAAAGTGGGCTCCAGCTCACAAAAGCTTGTGCCCACATGGTTTGTCTGTATCTTGTATCACCTTTGGATCATGACTGCTTTGTTTTCCTATCTGCCTGCCAGCAGAACAGGTTTTAGCCTGTGAACACTCTAATCTAATAATGTTTTACTTTATCCCTAGCTAGCTGGAGGTATTCATTATGCTATCTGGTCTCCAGGTACACCCGTTAGCCCTCTTTGAACCACATAAAGAATGTATATACCCTCCTTAAGCCTCACAGCACGACTGGCAGACAGTGCGTGTGGTCTTAGGATAGTTTTATCTAATGGAATAATTAGCTCTCAATGTATAACTTCCTATGCTTGCTTAACCTTTTACCCACTTCTCTATAGGGGGCTCCTAATTTCAGAGCCTAAGTGTTTCTCCTGTCCTCAAGTAGAGCATTATCTGAGGTATAGATTGCCTTCTAGTGATACTTACATACACCTAGCAGAGACCCAAAACTCTTTGCAAAGTGTGCGCATAGTATAGGAATAACTTGGCCACCACTGGAAAACAACTAGCTCCGTGGTGAAACACAGCACAGTCTGTGCCTCTGAGACCACACAGAGAGAGTGTGTGTGGGGCGGGGGGGCCGGAGGGGGGATGTTTTGATGGGGAAGAAAGAGGAGACTGTTTGCTGCAGGGGAAGTGACCCAGTTCTAGGGAGGATTTTAGGTGGCACGTGTAATTACTGGGGTTGCCCATTTGGACAGGGCGCTGCAGTTGACGTCCCTCGCTCTTGTGAAAAAGGCCATGCAGTTGTTCATTACAGTAGATGGTCAGAGCAGTCCTACAGCCCTTCTCTCGCCGGAGTGGCTGGCCCATCGGACACAAGCAGCCAGATCTTCCACAGGTGTAAATCAGTATGGTTCCATTGGCTTCAGTGGAGCGACACTGATTTACACCTGCGGAGCATCTGGCCTAAGGACTGCAGCCCGGTAGGACTGTGTGACCTACCCACCCCATAAAGGGCAGCGAGGGGAGGCAGTGGGCCCTTGATCCCCAGCAATGGTTGGAAGAACTGAATAGTCCTAGAGAGGGGCGGATTATGTTTCTCTTATAGGAGCTGTTCACCAGGTCCCCTGGACCTTCCTCAGGGGCAGGGCAGCTGTTCTCCACCCCAGCGAGGGCCACTGCCTCATAAGCAGGACTGAACTCTTAGCATGGCAAAGCGCTGAGTCAAAACTATTTAAAGTTTTGCTTAAAATGGCCTGAGTCAGCACAGTCTGCGTTGTGAGAAGATAATGCTTGGTAAGTTTCAGACAATACCCAGTTAGCTCTCACAGTGCCGCTGTGAGGCAGAGTCGGTATCGTATGCATGTACAAGGTGTTTTGAGGGTCTCGGATACAAGGCGCTATGGGGATGCAAAGCACAATTATTGCTATCGGTGGGAAACCGAGGCACAGCTTGCGAATAACTTGCATCCGGTCATGCATGGGAGTTGGTGATAGCGATTAGAACTCAGACATTCCGGGCTCCAGGTTTTAAAATTCAGACCCTTTGAGCCCAGTGCCCGCTCCTTATTGGAGGGTAGAAATAAAAGCTTGTCTTTGCAGTTTATCACTGGATACAAATGTCCATTGCTGCCAAAAGATTTGTGACTCCTTGTGATTTGAGTGACTCAAAAAATACCAGCACAGAGACATGGCTCTGCAAGCCTGATGAGGTTTCAGTATCTATTACTGTGCCGCTAATGATAGAGCAGGAGGCTGTGTTGTCTCTTCTGTGACCTGTACGAAGATAGGGCTGAACTACAGTGGGGCTTTGCATGTGTAGCATCGCAGGATCACCCGCCTCCATGTACATGAAGTCTGGAATGTTGTTTATCCATCCAGTCTTGCAGGTGTGTTTGTTGGAGAATGGCCGGGCTTTCTGATACAAATGACCTTGCAAAGCATTTTGGTTTACAAATATTGTTTTGCTGCTGCTTTACGTTTGCTTTAAAGATGGGTATCAGAGGTTGACTTGCTCTTTGATTCTTCCTGCTTGTCTAACCCATGAGGTATTTAGGGTGAAGAATGCCCTTTCCTCAATAGAGGTGCTTTGGGGGTAGGAGCAGAGCAGATCTGGAGCCATCCTGAGGGCAGAGGTCAAGATATGCCATGGTGCAACTTACTGCAGCTCTGGAAGGCAGTAGCGTGCGTGTTCCTCCTGCCAGTCAAAGCATCTACAGCAGGGGTGGGCAAGAGAGCCTCCACAGGCTGAATCTGGCCCACCAAGAAGGTTGATCTGACCCCTGGATACCTTCCCGCTCCCTCGCCCCTAGAGCACACAAAGTCTCCTCCCCCGCCAGGAGCTTGTAGCACTTAGAGCAGGGGTGGGCAAAAGCCTCTCAGTGGGCCAGATCCGGCCTGCCTAGGCCTTTGATGTGGCCTGCGAGGTAGTTCCAGGCCCTGCCCCCAACAGGCGTGCCCAACCTGTGGCACATGTGCCATGGGGGAAGAAGCTCAGCCTCATCCTCCTCCCCCCATGCAGCCGCAGGAGAGGAGGCAGCTCTGGGGCTCCGCAACGGCGCCTAAGCTGCTATAGCCACGCGGTCTGGGGCCAGCCCTGGAGGCACTGTGGCCACGTGTCCCCAGGCCGCCCTGGTGGCTGAAGTGCTGTAGCCCAGAGCCGACCCGAGAGGAACCACTGCCATGGCCACATAGCCTGGGGCCAGCCCTGGAGGCACTGCGACTGCAGCCACACGGTCCGGGGCCAGCCCCAGGCCACCTGGCTGCAGTAAAGGCACCTCCTGGGCTGGCCCCAGGCCACCTGGCCATGGTAATGGTGCCTCTGGGGCTGGCCCTGGGCCACCTGGCTGAGATAGTGGTGCCTCTGGCGCTGGCCCCGGGCTGCGTGGCCATGGCAGCAGCGCTTCCAGGGCTGGCCCTGGGCTGCGGCACCTCCAGTGTGGCCTGTGGCTGCAGTGCCTCTGGGGCCAGCCCATGGTCGTGGCAGAACAGCTGGTGGTTGTCTCTGACGGGGGTTGGGGAAAAGACTTCACACGTTCTCCCATCCCCCGGCCAATCAGGGTCTGTGGGCGGCGGAGCACAGAAGTGTCCTGGCCCCACCCCTTCCACCTGAGGCCTCGCCCCTTCTGGGGTGGCCCGGAGCCACTTCAAAAATTTGTGAAGTGGCCTCCCCCTTCTAAAATTATTGCCCACCCCGATCTACACGAAGGGGCTGGATCCTCAGCGGGTGTAATTTGGCGTAGCTAAATAGATGGAGCTATTCTGACTCCCACCATTGGGGAAACTGGCTGAGAGCGTCTCAGTTGGCCGGACACTCCAAAGCAGCCTCCGTGGGGCTGCAAAATGCTTACAGATCCACTGAGCCCCGCTCTCGTGCAGTGGGTCGTGGCAGGGGGAGGAGTTAGTTCGGCATAACAACCTACCTGGCTGATTCCCACTGGCAGCTAATGTCATGGAAGGCAGTTTTGTACCTGAAGATAGTCTCTTCTCAGTCTGACACCAAAGGAGGGGTGCTGTGCCGAAAACTGTACGATATCATTACTACACACCAGATTCCTTGTTCTGCCTTCTCCCGGCTTGGAGAAGGAGTCACCCATGCAGGCAGCCTAAGCAGCTAAGACCGTTATGGGAATGCTGGTCATGATGGTTAATAGAAAAAGAAAGAGCGTGGGTGAATATGAGCAATTCTCTGCAATTAATTATTCAGGGAGTGAATTAATCCTTCCTTCCTCCCTGCCCATTTTCTTCTCATTCCTTCTCATTTACTAGGCCACAGAGCCTACTGCAATCAGAGGGGGAGATGGACTGTGAGTTAATCACTTTGGGTGAGGGGTGCAAATGACTTCTCAGTGGATGGGCAGCCTTCCAGTATGGTACAGTGAGTAGGTGCCGCTAAGCACCTGAAAACATTCTTAACATGGGATGCCAAGATATAGCGGGTGCCCCTGTGCATAGATGCCTGCCAGAAACCTCACACCTGGCAGCGGAAGGCTGGGGCAGGAACTGCCTTATTCAAAAGCTCACAGGCCTCTGCGGGCCCTTGAAACACTATCTGCAATGGAAGAGGACAATGCGCCAGGCTCCTAGGTCCCTGACACCAAAAATCCCTTGTCCCAGCTATGGCCCCCAAGGGCAAATGGGACTTTTCAAAGGAAAGGAAGCAGAGGGAGCACTGAAAACACAGGTCAGACTTGAGTAATTCAGGGACAACTAGCTGGGGCAGGGGTTTATTTGTGTGAGCCATAGCAAGTGGAAGCCACCCAACCTTGAATCTCATGCAGGGTACTTAATGACCCTGATTCTCTTCTCACACCATCTGTGACTGTGAAGAGCCATTGATCTGATTCACTCTGGTGTGAGACCAGACTTGGGCCCAGCGTGTCCTAAACTCTCTTGCAGGCCTGATTCACCTCTCACTGATACTGTTGTAAATCAGGAGCAACTCTCTGAAGTCAGTGGAGTTACGCCGGAATAAACCTTGTATATGAGAAGAATCAAGCCCCAGAGGCTGAGGATCTAATTTCCCACTGCTCTAAGGACTCATTTACACCTGGGCTGGGTGAATGTAACACATTATTCTGCTTTCAGCAAGTCACATTCCCTTTGTCCAGGTGCAAATAGCTTCATCAGGCCCTAGCCTTAGGCTATGTCTACACTACCAGGTTATTTCGAAATAATAACTCCCGAAATAATACCTCCCCAACTAACTATTTCAAAATAAGTCTATTCCTCTTCACAAGCAGGAGTTGTTATTTCAAAATAACAAGCCCATTATTTCAAAATAACAGGCTTGGTAGTGTGGATGCTCACCTTGTTATTTCAAAATAAGGGGAGTTATTTTCTCCAGTGTAGACATGCCTAAAATAATTCTCAGTGAGCAGGGCCATCTGAACTCCCATTCATGCACTGGGAGCCCTTGTCCACCCTACAGAGACTGGCATGTCAGCTGGTGTACTGGGGGTGTCGGGAAGCTTGGAGAAAAGGAGACTTTTGAATCAGGATGATAAAGCATATGGCCCAAGTGCTGAGGAAATATCAGTGAAATCGCTGAGGACTGATCCTTAAGCAACAAGAGATCTGGCCATGTTGTATACAGCAGAGGGCCCCTTTCTTCATCAAGGACTTGGCTCTGTTTGCGTGCGGCTGCAGAGTGAATTGCTGGCAGGCAGCATAGTAAGCCAGGGATGCCATGTGTCCAGTGGATAAATGAGCCTCTCTGAGCGAAGCAGCAGAGCTGTCATGGAGTCCACAAGTATCTATGGTAACCAGCTCTGAGGGCTGCAAGTGGGTTTGCTTGGAGGCAGCCAAAGGGGCGAGCTGGAACAGTGCAGGGAGGAGGGGGAACCATATGTCCCGTTTGTGCAGAGCTGCATGCGGCTGCTGCAGCATGGTAATGTAGAGAGCTGGTCATCCATACTGAACAACCTGCATAGCCAGATGCCCAGCTCCTAACCGTAGACGAGGATGAGGTCAAGATCTGGCCCAGTAAATACGGGCAGTGCCCTTTCCCCAGCTGCTGGCATAAATGCACAGAACACTGACTAATAAAAGATGAACCGCTCCAAATATATAGGGTTGCCAGATTGTTTAACAAAAAATACTGAACAGCTTCCCCCAAAAAAAAAAAAAAAGCACCAGGAAAAAATTCTGTCGAGGAAAAAAAAAAGAAGGGGAGACCAAAGTTGTTAAGCAAAAGTTGCACACTTCCTCCAGTTTGGGACCACACACTAACCACCAATGCACCCACCCCTCCCCCTGAGCCAGGCCCCCCAGTCTCCCCATGCCAATGCACTCCCCCTGCCTCAGACCCAGGCCCTCCTAGTGCCCCCCATCCCAATGCACTCACCCCTGCCTCAGACCAAGCCCCCCTTAGTGCCCCCCATGCCAATGCACTCACCCCTGCCTCAGAGCCAGGTCCCCCTAGCGTTCCCCCATCCCAGTGCACTCCCTTCTCCCCCGAGGCAGGCATCCCCAGCATCCGGAGGCCCTGCTCCAATCAAATCTCCCTCTTTCCCCCTGCAGAGCCAGGCACAGAGGAACAATCTGACTTTTAAAGTGGCTGCTCCTGCCCCCCGGCCCGGCTGCCTTGGCGCGCATTGTAGAGAGAGGGACGCATCACGTGGCCAGCGCCTGCTCTCTGCTGGTCACATGGGCCAGAGCAGCATGCGCTCCGCTCCCACCCCAGCCTGGCACCCCCCTAGCTTGGCGCCCGGCAACTGTCCCCTTCTGCCCCCCTTCGCTAGACTCTGCCGCGCTCCTCACTCCCCACCCCTGCTAGACACAGCAGGGGAAAATTGTCCCTGCCAGGCTTCCATCCCAGGGAAACAAGAAATACCGGACATTGCACATGTCCGGTATTTCCTGTTGTTTTTTTTTACCAGACGGCACCCGCAAATACCGGACTGTCCGGGTGAAAACCGGACACCTGGGAACCCTACGCATGCAGGCAGTGGCTAAAGATGTCTACTCTGTACCATGATAGCACTTAGTACTTCTGCAGTGCTTTGCACTGAATTGGGCTTGGGTTTTTTTATTTTTTTATTTTAAGGCACTTCAGTTCTTCAAGAGCTGTGGGGTTGGGGGCTGGTTCTATTTGGAGGTCTGTGATGGGGTGGATTAAGCCCCGACACCCTTACAGGAGGCAGGAGGTCTTGCCACACCCCATCCCAGTGAGGAGCAGAAGAGAGGTCCTCCAGGCAGGATAGAGTAGCTGTCTCCACGGCAGCCAATCAGGGCCCAGAAGACCGGTATAAAAGAAGCTGCTGGGCTAGGGCCTGCCAGTTCCTTACAGGAGTTTAACCCAGGCAGTTTTATATACTGACTAGGAGACCAGCAGCACTATGGACAGCTCTGAGTGCAAGCTGAACTTTAGACCTGGGTAAGGCCCAGGTCCAGTGACCGAAGACTGGCCACAAGCTGAATACAAGAACTGATAGCACCATGGACAGAGCTAGTGAGATCCTAGCCCAGGGGTTGTCAAAAGGGCCTCCACGGGCTGAATCCGGCCCACCAAGCTGGTTGATCCGGCCTGTGGAGGCTCTGCTGCTCCCCTGCCCCCAGGCCAATCAGACCCTGTTTTTTTTTTTTTTTTTACTGTGAAGGCTAGGACTATAACAGAGTTTAAAGAGAAGCTAGATAATTTCATGGAAGTTAGGTCCATAAAAGGCTATTAGCCAGGGGATAGAAATGGTGTCCCTGGCCTCTGTTTGTCAGAGGCTGGAGAAGGATGGCAGGAGACAAATCGCTTGATCATTGTCTTCGGTCCACCCTCTCTAGGGCACCTGGTGCTGGCCACTGTCGGCAGACAGGCTACTGGGCTAGATGGACCTTTGGTCTGACCCAGTATGGCCGTTCTTATGTTATGTTCTTACCCTGGAGGTGGGCGGAAGCGCGCAAAGTTTCCTCTGCCCTGCCAGGAGCATGTGACGCTTAGAAGCGCCACATGCTCCTGGCGGGACAGGAGGAGACTTTGCATGCTCCCCTGCCCCCACACCCTGATTGGCGGGGGGAGCGCACGAAGTTTCCTCCATCCTGCCCCCACCCTGCAAGGAATGCACGGTGCTTAAAAGCGCCACACGCTCCTGGCAGGGCAGGAGGAGACTTTGTGCGCTCCCTCAGCCCCAAACCCTGATTGGTCTGGGGACAGAAGGGGAAGGCACAAAATCTCCTCCCACTGCCAGGGGCATGAGTGCCTAAGGCGAACCTCTGGGGGGGGGCAAAGTCTTCACCTACTCCCCAACCCCAGATCAGTCATGATCTGTGGGTGGGGAAGCAGGGAAGTATTCTGGCCCCGCTCCTTCTGCTTGAGGCCCCGCCCCTTCTGGTCTGGCTGGGGGCCACTTCAAAAATTTCTGAAGTGGCCCCCGGCAATAAATTATTGCCCATCCCAGTTCTAGCCTCAGAACCTTGAAGACAACCAGATAGGGCAGCATCTGAGGGAAGTGACCCAGGGAGCAAGGAAGTACCAGACGGCCAGGCAAAGAGCTTATCTGATACCCCTTGGCCACAGAGGGGCGCTCACCAGACCCCGTTACAAAGTCCCTGTATTGGGGGCTTTAAGGCAGGCTGGGCTTCCCTTCCACAAACACACAGAGCTTTGCTTATGCACCAGGCACGGTCCGGGCAGCTCAGGGGGAGGTGGTATCTGCTGCTACTGTTAATTTCTGTATGTGGCTCTGTAGCAGTCACACACAAGAGCTGGTGTGGCTGATTCTTGTCAGTCTGTGACTGGAATCGGACTGGAGGCAGAGGGCTCAGTTGCAGCTCAGGAATTTGTCATCTAACAATGGAGGAAAAATGAGGGCCAGAGTAGGGACGTGACTTCCCTACAGCAGTGGGGACTTCTTAAGTCTTGATTTGAAGGCCTCAAGCAATGAGAGAAGCCACCACTTCTCTTGGTAGTTTGTCCCAATGGTTATTCCTTCTCACTCAGGGGTGAGAAAGGAGAGTGTCATCTTGCACTGTTGCCAGTTCTCATGGTATCTGGTATTTTTTCTTGGAGTCAGGTGTTTATGTGAGGGCTTCAGCTTTCTTTGAAAACAAAAGTCAGTTTCCAGCCTCGTGGTTGTATAGAAAAGGAGACATGAGGCTCAGAAACCAGAATGCAAAGAGAAAGAACCGTAGATCTATTATTTCTAAAACAAAAACCTCTTGGCTTTTAAGCCAACCTCTGGATGTGTATTGGGCTGACTCTTGAACTTTGAACACTTGGGAAAGGCTACATGTGTGGTGATGTGTCCATTAATGCCCAGAGAGTTTGTAGTTATCAGCTGAGGCCAGGTGTACACTAAAGGGGAAGGTCAAACTAAGTTAGGTAACTCCAGCTATGTTCATTATGTTGCTGGAGTCGACATACCTTAATTCGAATCTCCCTGTTGTCCCCACAGCGGGAGGTCAATGGGAGCAAATGCTCCTGTCGGCTTCCCTTACTCTTTGCACAAACAGGTACTGGCACCAACAGGTGCACCCTCTGAGTTTATTTTAGAGGGTCTTTACTAAACCTGCTAAATTGAACTCTGGAAGATTGATCACGGTCACGTCAAGCTTCCCAGTAGTGAAGTCACGGCTTCAGTTATTTTCATTTAAATGTGACACAACACAATGATCAGAACCATGAGGTGCAGCTATCCCCAGTCTGTTTTGGCCTCTCCAAGCCAGAGTCAGGTGGAGGATGACTCTGCATCCACACCCCGTATCCTCACATAGCAATTGCACCCTTTTCATACCCATGTTTGTGAGGGAGGCTGGTTTCGTGGTTTAACTACGGATGTGGAAATCAGGAGATTTGGATTCTAAGTAACCATACCTCTGCCGCTGACTCCTCCGTGGCCTCAGGCAAGTTACCTAGTGCCACATTTATTCTGTGATGCAAGATGTCAAAGCAGATGATTGTCATGTCCCAGCTGGCGATAAAATCTGTAAATCCTCTGTTACATCTATGGGAAGAGTGGATCCCACATTCTGTGTACATATGAAGGGTTGCCTGCTTGTGTAGCCTCATTATTTATATAGGCACAGCAGTATCCTGTTAGCAGCAAGGGAAACCTACAAGCAGCTGATTACTGTGATTTTAGATGCAGGCTCACTTATTTTGTTTAAAGCTCCCAAATACATCCAAATTCTGTGCATCGATTTGTACTTCATCTTCAGTTAATGTGGTTTGCAGAAGTCAAAATGTTCTGTCCATGTTCTTGGTCACGTAAGTGCTGGCTAGGTAGATGTTCTCTATGTGATCTGGAAATGGCTTGTCACGGTTTGGTGATGTATCCTTGGTCCTCGTTGTGGGTAGTGAGACAAGTGGAATGTGAAAAGTCCCATTGCCAAAAATGCTGTAGTGAGTATATTTTCAGAGCCATTACAGAAATAAGTATATCGACCTAGAGGCATGGAGGAGCAGAAGCCAGAATACTACATTTGCTAGGCTTCAGATATGCCAGTATAGCCAAACTGTTAGCCTATCACTACGGCCAGTTTTCAGAGCTAATGCCAAGTGCCCAGGGCTTGATCCATTGCCCAGTGAGGTCTGTAATTGACTTGGAGCCCTGGAACTGTCGCTAAATGGGTATAGTTGCTGCTGTCCAGCTGTCCTACTTGCCTAGCAAATCCCCCTCTGTCTAGCCTTCAGGCACACTTTGGCAAGGAGACTTCCCTGTATGAGAAGAGGTTAACCCAACTAGTTACCCTCACAGCTCTAAGGAGAAGAAAAAGTGGTTTCTTCCCTTCCATATAGGAAATAATCTTCTAAAGAGCCCCAGAAGGGTCCCGTCTTCCCAGCACTATGTCTGGTAAAAGTCTGTGCTACCATCCTGACCTGAACTCTATTGCAATTCATAGATTTGCAGGTCAGAAGGAACCACCAGATCATCTTGTCTGCTTGCTTGCAGGGTACAGGGTTTCAAAGTTATGCCTGTACAGAACACAGTAATCTGTGTTTGGCTAACACATATCTTCAAGAAAGGCATGCAGTCTTGATCTGAAGACTTCAAAGGAAGAAGAACCTACCGCTTCTCCTAGTAATTTGTGCCTTTGCTCACTCCCCCTCAGTGTTAATAATTTGTGTTTTTGTCTAATTTAGATTTGAAATTTCAGATCTCAATATTGACTTATTGAGCTCTGACCACAAAATACGTTGCAAAGATTTAAAATCTCTCTAAGCCATTGATCCAATGACACATTTAAGCGCATGTTATTTTTAAACTCGTGAATAATGTCCTCAAAGGTACTCTCACGGAGTCAGTGGGATCACTCGGGTGTATAAAGTTAAGCAAATGCTTATGGGCTTTGCTACATCAGAGCATAGGTCCAAGGTATGTTGTGCACCAGCTAGAGGCTCTAACTTTCTCCTCTACATCCCAATTGTGCTGGTCTCCTGCTCCATGGCCCAGCACACAGAAAATCATGCTGTCCATTGATTTCCAGTCAGCAATGACCTTGGGGTTCCTTGCCTTTCATTATGCTCCATAGGGAGCGTGTTTGACCAAGCAATGACTGTTGTAATGAGAAGTACTTTGATGTATGTGAGATCACTTGTTACCTTTATGGCTTTGTTGGTCCTGAATCATTACTCCTCCCCCTCCCTTGACCCTTATGCCCTTCTCCCATACACAGGTTCCCCCAGGCCAGCAGGTGCTTGGAGGCAGTCGGCATGTGCTTCTAGGTGCATTCCAGAGCACGCATTTAATATACGTGTCAATTTATTTGAGCCATTGCGTCTACTGCCCCATACTAGTAAGAGATTTATTAGCCCTGAGTGATGAGGGCCTAAGTTTTCAGAGATGACGAGTGATTTGGGGTCCCTCTGTTTTGGGGTGCTCAGCTACAGACAGGGCTGGCCTTACCATGAGGCAAACTGAGGCGGCCTCCTCAGGTGCCAGACTGTGTGGGGGAGGGGGGCGCCACTAGCACTGAGAAAATTGAGACCTTTCAAAGTTTTGGCCCAAGCGAGGGGTCACGGGGGCGTCATTTGAGCTCCCCGCCTCAGGTGCCAAAATGTTGTGGGCCGACCCTGGCTATAGACCCTTCTCATTAGTCAGGTGCTCAGCTGTTTCTGATACCCAGGCCGCTTGAAGGGGTCTCGCATTGTGCACCCACAAAAGGAGGTGCCCAAAGTCACTGGTTGCTTTTGAACATTTAGGCCAGCTCCTCCTACCTCCAGGCTGGGCCAATAGCTCTGCTGTCTAGACTCAGCAGGTGCAACCCCTCCCACTGAACTTCAGACACCGAAGTGCTCAAACTAGCTGCGCAGGTTGGGTGCGCAAGTGCTGGTTGAGGGCTGCCACCGAACCACATGCACATGAACTTGCAGACCATGTCCCCCAGACCCCTACACAACATCCTTGGTGCCTGTTACAACTAGGAGCAAGGGCCTGTGGAGAGGCCGCTGTGAGATTTTAAGTTGTCAAAAGCTTCTGCTCACACCCCTCTGTCAGTTGCTGCATGCGCAGACCTGTCAGTGTGGACAAGGGAATGTGGCACTAAGCTCTGGAACTACCTGCAGCTGGAAATACACGCGCATGTGCAATGAAGAACACAACGGGAAGACTGTGCACAGTAGGTGCATGCAGTTCCTGTGCCGCAGTGTCCACCCTCCCACCTAATAAGCACAGATGAGACTATCTCACATCCCTTTCCTCCCAAAAGGAAGCAAACCCACAAATCCCCCCACGTGCATGAGTATCTCTGGGGATCCAATGGAGTCGTGCATGCGGCAAGGGCCAAGAATCATTGCACTACAGTGCGGCCCGAAGCCTCCTAGCCTTTTTCTGCATCTCTGGAGCTCTCTTAAGGAGCATTCCATATTTTTGCAGGGGCGGGGGGAAGCTGGGTGAGTTAACACTGATGAAAAGAGGTTCAGTCCAAATGTCAGCAAAAGTGGTGTAGAGAGGAGAAGGTTTGATCCTGTGCAGCAGAGAGAAGAACTAGCCCCCTGATTCTTGCTGAGCAAAATGGTTTCTTTTAACTACTTTTTCCTGTGGAATGGGGTGTGCCAATGGATAAGGAAAAAAATCCAAAACGGTCACAGAAGGACATTCACTTTCACCACATTCAGTGCTGCTGATTTCTCTCCCAGCTTCAATCTGACTGTATTGCATTTTCTAACAATCACTTTTCTTTATATTTTAAAAAAATCATTTATGAAATGTTACAAACTGTGAATTATTTATGGGAGAGGAAGGCGCAGTTTTCTCCAAGCTCTCTGCTCTGTCAGTTGCAATAAATATCAATTTAGGAATGTGTTTAAACAATGCATGCTTCGCTGGAAAGGAGTTTTCTTCCTTTGCCATGGCCTTTCAATTAAGTACCCATGTAATGGTTTTGTTCCTAGCAGGCTTTAGTTTGTCAATTAAACTTGGAACAGCTCCAAAGAAATGAGTATTTACAGACCTTGTTTCCAAATGCAGATTATTTACCCAGCGCGCTCCAGTGTCTCGGTGGGAGTGGAAACGAATACTCATATAATTAAAAATTTACTTAGAAAATCTCTTTGTAGATAAATTCCAGGTGTTTAATATCTTGGACATTTTATTATTTTTAATTCAGTTCCCTAACAGTTAAGAGCACTGCCAGCCAAGACACATTTCAGGCGTTTGTGGGTAGCTATATGATTGCAAAACGTCTTTGGAGAACCTGCTGCTAGAAGAGTTTGCAGAGGGAGCAGCACAGAGGCAAGTGAAATGCTGACAAGTTCAGGAAGCTGCACATTGACGGGAATAACTGGAAGTAGTTTTACATGGGTCTAAATTAACAGAGAGCCTTCGGGAACAGGATAGGAGCCTCACTTGTAGATTTTAGGGCCATGTAGCACAGCTCTGATCATCCCCAAAAACCAGGGCTGGCCTTACCATGAGGCGAACTGAGGAGGCCACCTCAGGTGCCAGACTGTGGGGGAGGGGGCGCCCCTAGGACCCAGAGTGTAGAAAATTGTGTGTGCTGCTGGTGCATATGTAGGTAGCAGAGCAGTACCACGAGAGGAGTAGAACAGGAAGAAGGAGGAATTGAAACCTTTCAAAGTTTTGTACAAAAAAACCCCATCCACACTGCTTCTTTTTGCGAAAAAACCCCTTGTGCAAAAAGAAACGGCAGAAAATATGCTAATGAAATCATGACTTATGCTAATGAGTCCCTCATTAGCATATTTTCTGCTGGAAGAACTCCCAGTGAAGATGTAGCCTTACAGAAGAGACATACGCATTGTACCGCCTCATGGAGCCTTTACTTTTGTTTGAAATGAAAGCCGTTCTGACTCACCATATATGATTAGCTCTTTGTGGCTGGAAAAACCACATATCACCTCTGAATTTGTTTTCTTGTTTGCCAAGTGTCAGATGAACGAGAAAGGATGGTCTTGTGGCTAAGGCACTGGAGAATCAGGACATCTTGGTCCAATTCCTGGGTCTACCACAGATTCTCAGTGGCATCTTGCAGGATTCACTTCAATTCTGCATCTCAGTTCCCTCTCTGCTAAATGGGGACAATATTTTTTTCCTTTGTCTTGTGTATTTAGGCTGTAAGCCCATCAGAGCAAGAACTGTCTCTATGTATTCGTACATCACCTTGCAGACTGGGGCTTCAATTTTCCTCCCATAATAACAAGCCTATTTCATTCTGATATGCCTATTCCTAGATCAGGTGTTTAGAATGAAACCTTCAATAGAATGTATAAAGTCCTCCCATGTTACTGTAAACTCCTTTGGTGTCTAAAGTTGCAACCAGGTTTGCTTGTTGTTCCGTATAAAGGTTTTGAATCAGTGTAACCTTTGAAGAAAACCTCAAAGCAAATTAATTATAAATTAATATGTGTCTGAAGCCCAGCTTCACATAACCTACCAAGCAAGCTTTTCTGGGTTTTGACGGCAGAGTCTGGGGCAGCGGTACCAGTTCTGACCAATAATTGCTTCATCTACTTCTGTCATTCTTTGTTTCATCTAATTAGCAAGAGGTCATTCAATGTAGCCATCTGCTGCAATGTCTCGAACTGTCTCTCAATGTCTCGAACTGTCTCTTCCCCAGACTCCCCTGAGACACCGCTGATGGCCCTGGCATTTGCTGATCCAATAGCATGGGGCAAAACCAATTATTTGGGAACCCGATTCAGCCGCTCTTCCTTGTCAAATAATGATTGACGTGCGAATGATGTTTACATTTTCAAAAGGTTTCAGCCTGTTTTTCTGGGGGAAGAAAGGGATGTCTGACTGTGTCGCCTTCTATCTTTGATCAAATCTCTTGTACCCTCCACAGGCCTGGATAACTGCAAGTGAAGGAAGAGTCAACTGAAAAACGAGTATTACTCTATCGTGTTATGTGTGCTACACACTCCGTAGGCCTAACTCTGCCCTCAATTAGCCCCATGCAGCCCCTTGCCTTGTAGTTGTGCGTGGGCCTTTTGTGGCTTCCTAAAGAACTATATAAAGTATGACACAGTGTGAGACTTTGTACCATAGTCATGTGTTGACTGTCCCTATTGACAAGAAACTTCCCAATATTTCCACTCTGTCCCTTCAAAAATCTTGTCTCTCTCTCTGTCCAGCCCAGTGTAGTCTGCCTAGTCTGTCTAATTTTAAAGCACCCAATACTATATTGTCTAGGCACTAGCCCAGTGTATTTTCATCTATTAAAATCTATGTCCTTACATTTCTTCCCAAAGCCCCTACTTAACATTTGAGGCATAGGCTCAAAGGTTCATGCAGAAAGTCACTTTGCTTGTCAGCTTGAGGCACTATCCTGCGAAGAGTAACGGGCTGGAGACAGGTTTTGCTCACCCCAAAATTAAGTATTGTTCAGATTTGAGACAAAAATTGGCCCATTTATTGAGATAATGAACTGTGATCATTTAAGATTAGGATCCTGGTTCAGACTCTCACCCACATGAAGTTCAGTGGCATTTGGATCTAAGATTGTGATTCTGATCTATCTTTATTATGGACTTTGTTCCCAGTTGAGAATAAATGCAAACTTCATTTATTTCAGTACAAGAAACCTTCATGAATACGTTGCATGGAAGTAATGAAGGGCAGAATTTAGCCTACCATATGAAAGCCAGCAGCTATACAGTAATTTTTGACAGCTAAAAATTACTAAGTTTCACTATAAATCACCTTGTAAAAAGACACAGACATAGACGAATGCCAGCAGTGGAATCGGCTCTGCTCTGGGTTAATCTTGGCTACTACACATTCCACATTACATTATTCATACTTCTGTTGTTGCCGTAATGCACGCATGATGGAGTTCTAATGAAGATACACATGTTGCATATTGCATGTCTCTATGCCTGATTTCACTCACTGGAGTTACATTCTCAGGACACAGTGGAAATGTGGCTTGCTGAATTGCAGAAATGTGTGCTATGAAATATTCACACTGGCTCAATACAGAATTCTGTGCTACCAGCTGGTGAGCACATTATACAGTAGTAATTTTCAAGGAAATGTTGACATAGGACATTAGGAAACCCAAACAAAACTGCAGAACCACATGCAGTAGTATTACAAACAGCATTGCAGCTAGCTGGTTGATGGTAACACAGACTGCATTCAACCATAATGTAATTAAATTTAACACCCTTCGGGGAGGGAAATAGCAAAGAAACCCTTACACAGTAGCCTTTAACTACAAAAATGAAAGCTACATAAAAAAAACGAGGAGGCTAGTTAAAGGGAAATTAAAAGGAACAGTCACAAGAGTGAAATGCCTGCAAGCTGCATGGAAATTAAATGTGTACCACAAATTAGAAAACCAAACAAACAGTTGGAGGAGTAAAAAGAAGGACACCATAGCTAAACAACAGATTAAAAGAGGCAATTAGAGGGGCAAAAAGATATATTTTAAAATAATTGGAAGTCAAGTCTTATTGAGGAAAATAGAAAGGAGCATAAACTTTGCCAAGTCAAATGTAAGGCTGTGTCTACATTGGCACCCCTTTCCGGAAAAGGGATGCTAATGAGACGCCGAATTGCAAATCGCGGGGATTTAAATATCCCGCGGCATTTACATAACTGCCGCTTTTTCGGCTTGGGGCTTTGCCGAGAAAAGTGCCAGTCTAGACGCGATCTTGCTGAAAATAAACCCTTTCCGGAAGATCCCTTATTCCTACTTTCAAGTAGGAATAAGAGAGCTTCGGAAAAGGGTTTATTTTCTGCAAGATCGCTGTTTAGACTGGCGCTTTCTCCGCAAAGCCGAGCCGGAAAAAGCGGCAGCCGTGTTCATGCAAATGCCGCGGGGAAAATTTAAATCCCAGGGCATTTGCAATTCCGAAGTGTCTCATTAGCATCCCTTTTACGGAAAAGGGTGCCAGTGTAGACACAGCCTATATGTATAGTCAGACAGATGAAAAAAGAATTCAAAGAGTAACTTCCAAATGATGCAGTAACTACAGGTTGTACCTCCCTTAACTGGGACTCTCTGGTCCAGCAACAAGCATGGTCTGGCAGGATCACAGATGTTCCTGGACCACAGAGCCCAGGTATAGGGAAGTTCTGCCGTGGGGCAGGAGCGCGATAAGGGGCAGCTGGCAACTCAATCAGGAGCACAGTGTTTAGAAATCTGCTGATGAAAAGTGCTATATGAGAGCTTGGTATTATAGGATATTTAGGTGCTTCTAAGGGATATTATCCATAGGCATGGTTGGCTAGGGAAGGCATGATCTTGCATCAACACTCCCGATGGATTTGTTGGACCTTGAAGTGGAAGGGAATGGTGTCAGTTTAAGCATTTCTGGATCAGATCCTCTACCTTTGGTAGTAATTTGCAATATGCACTGAAGGCATGTGCAGTTCTCCATGGGTTGCCAGAGCTGGGTTTTCTTTGCATTGGACTGCTTACAGCATGAAATGTTTAGGGTTAATTAGAATCTGGAAATGCTGAAATGGCTGCAGAGCTGACCAAGGGAAGGCTGCCTGGACATCCCTGCAGATGCAGAATACTAAGTGGATTGATCTGACCGGATATAGGCCTGAAATGCCTAGCTCGTCAATAATTAAGAACATGAGCCAACTCCTGCTGAGATCAATGCAAATTTTTCCCATTGATTTAAGCAGGAGCTGGAAGGGGTTGCATTTGCTAAGCATTCTGGTGCTAGTTTTCTTCTATTGTGAGCCAAGAGTGACTTCATTGAAGTCACCAGTGTTACACCAGTGTAAGGAAGAGAAGAATCATGCCCCATCACTCTTTCTGAGCTGCAAGTGTTATCCAGCCTAGAGCTCAGTTTAAGATTGCAATAAGTTGTGCTTTGGTTGCATGGGCCTTTATTTTTGTAAATGTCTGGGGATGCCGCTTGTTCAATTTGGAGAGGCTCCAAAACAGATTCAACTAGACTCTTATAAAGTGTGCTGTGAAGTGGCGGGGCTGAGTCCACCTGCTTGTGTTGGGCAGAGTGACGTAGAGGTGTAAAATTTATGTTCCCCTGAACAGGAGAATCCTCTTGGTTCCTCCAGCACCACATTTCAATGGAAGGCTGGGGAACACGCCCTCCGAGAGCTACACAGCACCATTCAGTTTGCTAGCTGCCAGGGCTTGGGGTTCCTTTCCTCTGATGCTCCTGCATGAGTGTACAAGGAGAGTTAGATCCCCATGCTCCCTTTCCCAATGGTGGAAAAAGGATTGCTATTTTGCCTTGTTAGTGTCTTGACCATGAAAACCACGTGAAGCTGCATCATTACCTCTCACACAGGCTGTGTTTTCTGACCTGAATAACCGGTAATTTTCCATTTCTGAGAATGAACTTTCATTCTGTAAGTCCTACAGTACATTGTGTCTTGTACAAATGTCAAGTGATACTCCAGACGTATTCGTGTAAAGGCTGCCATGAGGATGAGCGCAGGATGAATACCCAGATGGAACCACAGAAGGGCACAACAATGCCTGCTATTCTAGTAGGACCTAGGCTGAGAAACACTGTTGCTCCCTATCTCCTTTGTTGCATGTTCAATGACAGTCAGTTCGGTTCTGTTCCCACAGCTGTATTGACAGGAATGATTGATGATTCTGGTGCACAAATAAGAAAGGATATCAGAAAACCATACTGATTTCAAGCTCCATTAGAAAACCAGGGAGGCGGGTGAAGGGAGATGCGGTGACGACCAAATGAGACTGGAAATAATATTTTGGGCAATAATATTAAATGTGGGGGCACAGACACCTGTCCCCCACCAAAGACCATTCTGACCTTCCCTGGAAGGAGCAGAGAGGTAAGCTCCAACGTTGCCCTCCACACTGAATGAAGAAAAGAGAGCCTTGAGAGCTAGTTGACACTCATGGTTTTGATGATTAATCTAGGCCAACATTTAGATAGATTTTGGTAAAATAAGGTTCCGAGCATAGGGCAAAACCTAGTCCTGTCAACACCTAAATATTAGCTGCATCGCTCAGAGCTGTGTCAAATTTCACACCTTGTACAATAGAGTTAGGTCAACCTGAACCCCACTATAGTCACAGCTAGGTCATAAGAACATAAGAACAGCAAATGTGGGTCAGACCAGTGGACCATCCTGCCAGGTATCCTGTCTTCCAACAGTGGCTAATGCCAGGTGCCCCAGAGGGAATGAACAGAGCATGTAACTATCAAATGATCCCTCTCCTGTCACCCATTCCCAGCTCTGACAGAGGGTAGTGACACCATTGCTGCCCATTGATGGACCTATCCTCTATGAATTTATCTACAGGTTGGACCTTCCTGGTCCGGCGCCCTCGGGACCTGACTGGTCCTGGATGAGGGATTTTGCTGGACCAGGGGAGGTCTTCCTGTCCCTCTCCCTGCCACCAGTCCCTCCTGGCTTTGCTACTGAACAGAGGCTGGCTCCTTGCCCCTGCTGCCCCCTGCTGCCATGTGCAGGGCTTCGCAGCATGGCCGGGCAGCCCCGCTACTGTACACTGGGCTCCTGGCCTCACCCGGCAGCCCTGCTGCCACTTACCAGACTTCACAGCCTCAGAGTACTCTTGGCCACCAGCCCTCCACCAGGTTAATAGAGGTTCAACCTGTAGTTCTTTTTTGAATCCTGTTATAGTCTTGACATTCACAACACCCTCTGGCAAGGAGTTCCACAGGTTGATTGAGGAATTCTTCTGTTGGACAGACTACTGCCTCTCAGGGAGATGGATTAGCAGCACAGATGGGAAAACCCCTCTGTCATTATAGAAAGCATCTACCCTGTGGTACGACATTGGCACAGCTATTGTGCCATTGCTGTGCTGCTATAGCCCCTGCAGTTTAGATATAACTCTGGAGTCATAGATTTTTTTTTAAGATCATTGTTATTGTCTAGTCTGACCTCCTGCCTAACACAGGTGTGAGAATTGCACCCTGTAATTCCTGCATCCCTCCCAATAACCTCTCTCCATAATCTGAGCAACACCCCTGTTCCATCTACTCCACCATCACAAGTGTCCAGAACTGACTCTGAGGTCTTGGTCCTGCCACTTAGCTGGAATCAAGTCCCATTGCTGGAGCAGGGGCAGCGTCTAGGTAAGAGGAGCAGGCAGTATGTTGAAATTATTTCATACCCTGGCTTCCACAGCCCTGGTCTACACTAGGGCTTTATTTCAAAACAACCCCCGTAGGTCGAATTAATATACGGCGCGTCCACACTACCAAGCCCAGTACTTTGAAATAATGGGATGCTTTATTTTGTACTCCTGCTTTTCTCAAGCAACAACACTAGTTTAGAACTAGTTATTTCGAAATAGCGGTAGTGTGGACACTCTGGTGCCGCTATTTCAAAATAACTACTGCCCAGAGAAATTCAGACTAATTACTCCCCAGTGCTTCCTGGGGTTCTAAGCCAAGGTAGCGCATCCACATTAACAGAGCCTGCCTCAGATTAATTTTGAGGCTTCCCAGCAGTGAGGACACACTATTTCGATTCTGTTATTTCAGAAGTTATTAAATCAATTTTGAAAGTTTCCTAGTGCAGACATGCCCAGAAAGGTTAAAATAGAAGGGCTTCTTCCACCATGGAACACCTCAAAGGCCCTGCAAGGTCCAATACCTGGTCTGTGGCATGGTGACATAGATTACTCCCTCCTAAGAGTTCAGAACAAAAGACCCTTCCGCTCCCCAACTCATTCTACAGTAGGTCCGATCAGAGGGTTGCTCTGTTATCAGTCGGATTGGGTGGTTTCATTTCATATTGGTTGACTAGTCAGACCATTCTTTCCTGAAAAGTGTTGCGCCCAGTTCCTTTCTGTGGTTTTAGAGCGGTTAGGGTTGTGCTGCACCACCTAATTTTACCAAACCTAAATTTATGCATTTGATCCAAACCACCTTTGTCTTTCCCAGCCTCCACCAAATCACCCCACTGTGTCAGATTTCCATTTTAAATTTAGCTTAAATGTAGGTTCTTAACTGCAGTAAGAATTGAATTTTAATCCTCTCCCTCAAAGCACTTGCAAACCCAGCTTGGTAGCATCAAGAGAACTACTTGTTGGGAAGGGCACCATTAAACATATACAAATCTGCCTCACCAATACATAAGGTGATGGGCACCATAAAAGAATTTAGGCTGGAGAAGGCAAGAGCACATGCAGACCCCATGAGACAGTCTACCAATACCCAGAGATGTGAATGAATTTCCCTTGATATTAATTACACTGAAGTATATTTGCATCATCAAAGAAAAGCAGAGCTTACAGTACTGTGGTAAATACTATTGTCTTTGCAGTTTATTTCACTTCCCCTAATTGTGTGAACTTTCCTCTTTGAATTGAGAAAGATATCGAGTGTATTGCTTTGTGAGTCTCAATATTTTTGTAAGTCTGTATAGCCTCCCAGTGCAAAAGTGTGATAGCGCTGCATGTGTTCCCAGGAATAAGTCAGACATACTGAGCCCTGTGGTCTGAGAAATGTTTAAAGCAACACTTTCACTATTCTCTCTCTGTTTAAATACCAGGGTTTGCCAGGATCTGCCTCTGACAACTTCTGTATTGGAGTCTAATCCTGCTGCACTCAGCTGTCAACAATAAAGAATTTTCACATCTGAGGACTTCTGTGTAATTAGTTGTTTTTAGCACATTGCAGGGTGATTGGCTCACCCATGTTGGGTTGCCCTCTACAGTCCCCTCCCCACCACTTTTGGAGGGCATGGAGAAGAAAATCTGTTCTATGGCTTCCATTCTGACATCTTAGAGAGGGAACTGGGTGTCTCGTGTGGCACCTAAATGATGTCTACACCTCTTACTAGCCCTCTGCACAGGAGAGACCTGTGCTGTTGTTTTGGCACTTACAACAAGCTGTGTTTACACTAGGAAGTTTGACAGGAGTCTGTCTCATTGGGCTTTGGGTCAGACCTAGAGACCAGTTCCGTGAGGGTTTCAGTCACCTAACTTCAGAAGCACAAGATATAAAACTGGTCGGTGTTGTTTGATAGAGTCTGGACAAAGATCCATAGGATCACTGCAGCATGTGTCATGGTCCAGGCAGCTACTTCTGAAGCCTGCTCTGAGGCTATATTGAGCATAGAAGGGCTAAGCCCACTTGCTCACAGGGGATGGTCATAGGGAGCATATTATGTAACCATCACTGAGCAGATTTGAAACTGAACCTCTGGAGCTTAGTATAGGAGCCTCTACTGTTTGAGCTATAAAGCCAGCTGGCTTTCACTCTAGGAGAGCCTGTAGAGCTCCCTTATCCAGTGACGTAGCAAGGGGGAGCAGTTCCCCAGGGCGCCATGCTAAGGGGGGGGGGCGCCAGTTTAGTCCCCCTCCACCCCCGTCATCCCTTGGCTTGCCTGCTCCTCCTCGGCCTGCCGCTGGTGGCTGGAGCTGCCTCCCCGCCTCTCCACCCCCAGCCTGACCCTCCTCCATCTCCGCCAGCAGGTTAGTGCACGCGGGGGCCCGGCCTCAAACTGGAAGGGGTGGGGGAAGATGCGGTACAAGCTCCACCCCCCTCCTCCCATGGTCAGGCTCAGCCGTGCACCAGGTTCAGGGCCCTGCCACGCCACGGGGAGGAGGGGGGGAAGAGGCGCAAATTTTACCTTTGCCCCCAGACACATAACACCCTCGCTACACCTCTGCCCTTGGGACAGTGAACCACACTAGGGCTATGTCTACACTCGCGGCTTCTTGCGCGAGTAATATGCAAATGAGGCTAAGCATGGAATATCGCTGAGCCTCATTTGCATACATAATGAGCCACCATTTTTTTCAGAAGAGGCTCTTGCGCAAGAAGGAGCGTCTACACTGCCCTTCTTGCAAGAAAAACCCTCTTCGCGCAATGCCGTTCTTCCTGAAAAGTAATAGGTGTAACGGCATTGCGCAAGAGGTTTTTCTTGCACAAGAAGGCAGTGTAGATGCTCCTTCTTGCGCAAGAGCCTCTTCTGAAAAAAATGGTGGCTCATTAGGTATGCAAATGAGGCTCAGCGATATTCCACGCTTAGCCTCATTTGCATATTACTCGTGCAAGAAGCCGCGAGTGTAGACATAGCCTACGTGTGTGGGTTACAATTACACCCACAGGCTGAAGACTGCATTGCTTTCCTACTTGCTTTCAGCATCACTCAGTGTATGTCTACACTAGCTCGTTAATTCGAGCTAGGTAGGCAAATGAGGCGACCGGAGTTGCAAATGAAGCCCGGGATTTAAATATCCTGGGCTTTATTTGCATGTTCCCATCCGGTTGCCATTTTGAAGTTTCACTAGCCCGAACTCATTGCCGCGTGGCTACACGGGGCAGTGAAACATTAATTCGAACTAACTCCTTAGTTCGAATTAACTGTTACTCCTCGTGGAATGAGGCAGTTAGTTCGGACTAGGGGGATTTAAAAATGGCCCCTGGATGGGAAGATGCAAATAAAGCCTGGGCTATTTAAATCCCGGGCTTCATTTGCAACTTCGAATGCCTACATTAGCCTCCCTAGTTCAAACTAGGGGGCTAGTGTAGACATACCCTCAGTGTGTTGGGATCAATATTTAAAGCCCCGTATTGTTTGGGTTGTGTGTACCCTATAGAATGCCTCTTCCACCCAGGCACTACTGCAGCATTTGAGATGAAATGGGCCTGAACATGGTGTCTGGCTCTTTTCGGTGTAAGGCCCTCTGTTCTGGGATTACTCCCCACGTTGGTGCAACAGATCTGGAAGCATGTGTGCGTGGCAAGTCTGTTGGGCATGGACGCACTGCTCTCTTACACTGCTGGTTTTCTGAAATTCCCTATTGTGTTTATGATGTTACTTTTGCACCATGGGATTTGCGGTGGAGCAAGGATAAGAGTGGATGTAAGTTCTGTAATACACTCTCTGGGGCCACGATGCATGGCTGGCACATTAACCTAGGCTACATCTACACTTTACAGTTATTTCAGAATAAGATATTCTGGAATAGTTATTCAAAATAGCACGTCTACACTTCAGGGAAGCCTCAAAATTAGTCCAAGGCAGGCTTCCCTAATGTAGATGTGCTATCTCGATTTAGAGCCCCAGGAGGAATAACTTAGCCCCTCACCAGGACCATTCTATTTCGAAATAGCAGCAGTAGAGCGTCTACACATGCCTTATTTCGAAATAGCTATTTTGGAATAGGTGTTATTCCTCATAGAATGAGGTTTGCAGAAGTCAGAATAAGCCATCCGCTATTTCAAAATAATGGAATTGCTGTGTAGACGCTCGCGTAGTTACTCCGAAATAACTTTGCTGTGTAGACACGCCCCATTCTAGTGCTGTCTTGAGCTACTGATTCCAGTATCCTTCATAACCAGATGAAAGGAAGGACTCTTCAGCTGTTGAGGACATGGTACACAGACAGCATGTCAGCCCAGTCCTTCTTCCAGCCCTTCTTGAGTTCATGCCTCTTGCCCAGTGAGAGAGGCTCCCTATAGACTCTTTCCCCCTCTTGTGTTCCAGTTCAGCACTGGGTAGGATCTAGCCAGGCATATCCATAGGTTTGACTTCCCCTTGATACTTGCTCCTTTGTTTGACTGATGTTTCCCACTCACACATCAAATTGATTCAGGATATCTGCACCTAACTGACTTTATACTGGGCCAGCCATATCAAGCTGTTGTGCATGCATGCGCGTGTGTGTGGTGAAGCTTGAATATTCCTATTTAGAAAAAAAAATCTCAGGCATAATTTAGCTGCCTTATTCTAGTTACAATCCCAGAAAGACGTTCTGATACAACAACATCTGACACTGCATGTAGGCAAGCAAATGGATAGTTCTTTCCATTTTATTGGCAAGTCTCACTTCCCCTGTTGCAATATCAGTTTAGTCAGAATTGTTCTTCTGATCAAAAGGAGCTGAAATACAGGGGGGCGAATGGTTGGAGCTGGAATTACACACCAATGCGAGGCTGCCCGAATTTCAGCCCCTGCTGTTCTAGCCCCTTTGGCCTTTGCAGCAGCAGGGAATGGTCAGGATGTGAGACTCAGAGGTGACTATGAGAAATAACGCCCCCTGCAATGTCGTGAGAATGCAGATGCTGAATTGTCATAGAAATTTTGCTTGCTGAGGTCAAGGGTTTTAGCTCTAGAGTGAGTGTGAGGAATGTGGTATGCGCACTGTCTTACTGTACACATTGGGGGTTACTTAGAAGGCAAGTCTGACAATTATGTGAGGGACTTTGGGGACTTTAAAGAAGGGGGTCAATTTGATTTGCTACTGCCTATTTGAGACACTTTAAAGAGGCTTGATTTTTGAGAGGGTGGGTGCTCAGAGCTTGCTGAAAATCAGCCTCTTTTAGGGTGTGTCTGGTTGGACACCCAAGAATTATGATGCCCCTAAATGATGAGCCTCTTTTGAAAATCCTGGATGGCTACCCAGACATTTCCTGGCATTCAGGGGTTTGTGTAGTTCTGTGTTCCCCTAAAGCAACCTCAACTGGTCTTGAGACTACAAATGAAATCCTAATATGCCCTACTTTACAAACCCAGCAACACTGGGGATTGTACAGGGTGTACCTCAGGCAGGAGCATACTGGCAATCAAAATAGGCCCGGGAAATGGGTTGATAATGGCCCTCCCCATGATGTCACCCCTGCGTGCCCCTCAAGCCCCACCCCCTGTGTCATGTCCAGCACGTGGCGCAGGCGGCGGGTCGGGCTCTGCGTGCCGCATACAACGTGGATGCAGAGCCACTCAGAGTGAGGGGCAACAGCGTGCGGACACGACAGCCCACCGGGAAATTCCTGGTATCCCACCGAGCCAGTCCGCCCCTGACTTCAGGGCAGAAGTTTCTTCCAAATAATTTCTCTCATACCATGATACTGCAGATATTTTGTGTGGTTCAAATTCTGCTCTCAGTCCTGCTGGCATATGGGCCTGAGCCAAATCTCCCTGATGGCAAGGAAAAGACTCCCTCCCATTCACTTCCAATGAAAACACCACAGAGTCCGGTGGCAGCTCAAAAATTAGCAATGTTATTATGACATATGCTTTCACTTCTGATGAAGCGAGTTGCAACTCATGAAAACTCATGCCATAATAAAATGGTTAGTCTTCAAGGTGCCATCAGGCTCCTTGTTGTTTTTGCTGAAACAGACTAACACGGTTACCTCTGAAACTTCCAGTGGAGTAGAAGCAAGCCTTCAGTGCACAGTTACTCCCTGAACTTCAGTAGAGCTGCTGAGTTTTTTTTCTTTTAAACACACATAGGTGTAACTGTAAGCAGGGGTTGCAGTTTCCTTTCTCCTGATTGATCAGCTGCTACTGGGTATTTCAGCTTCCTTCCCACTCATGGCTATATCTACACTGGCAGGTTCTCACGCAAGAACGGTCGTTCTCACGCAAGAACTCGCAGAGCATCCAAACTGCCCGCCCGCTCTTGCGCAAGAAGATTTACAGTATGGCGTCAGAAGACAGGGCTTCTTGGGCAAGAGCTACGCTCTTTTCTAACAAGTGTAAGCCCTCTTGTTCAAGAGGGCAGTGTGGATGCACAGCAAAGGTTTCTTGCGCAAGAAAGCCCTATGGCTAAAATGGCCATCAGAGCTTTCTTGCGCAAGAGAGCGTCCACACTGCCATGGATGCTCTTGCACAAAAGCACATGGCAGTGTGGACTTGTCCTTGCTCAAGAACCCGCCAGTGTAGACATAGCCCCAAATGAGACCTACCCAGCCACTGGAATCCTGGAAGATGCAAAACACCTGCAATTCCTTCAGGAGCTTAGCAAGTCCTGTCAGGGTTTGATCCATTGTTATGCTTGGAGGGCGAGGTGGGTTGAACCTTGGGCCCTGATATCTTTTTGTCAGTAGTACTTATGTACCTGCATCTGTTAGAGAAGAAACAGGTGACCCAGGAGCAGATGGGATAAATGGAACTGCTCTATTGCCCACGCACGTTTACCTCAGACATTCAACACAATGTCTGAGTGGCAACAACCTGGTGCCAATTACATCCTTTTATCTATTTTAGTATGTTAATTCACACATCTATCACTACTTTCCCTAAAACCTTATTTAGTAATGTTAACTCCATAAAATTATTATTAAACAAATAAATACAATTATACCCACCCCAATTACTATTTACAGAATTTCTAATTGAATCAACACTTTCTACACTACAAACTTTCTAAATCAGCAGGTTACAGAGTTTACAAGAAATTTAACCCTGAAGATATTTCATACAGCGCCAATGAGGTTAAGCAAAAGACACAACAAAGTAGAGCAGCTACATGTTTATCTATTTTTCTAGGTTGCAAAAACCCAGTGGTTCTTGCCAGCCATCAGACCGGGTAAGTGCTGCTCTTCTGCCCCAAACCCCTCCTCACTGGCTCTCTGCTGCAATGCCAGATGAGGTGGGGGAGAACCCCACCAGTCACTGGCTCCACTGCCATGGCCCCCCGAGAATCACCCCCCAGGATATACTGGAAACCATGGCCGGGTCCCATTCCTCCTCCCCAAGGAGCTGCCAGGAGGGGAAGGCAGGCTGGCCGGCCAGGAGAGCCGGACAGCCCCTCCCCTCCAGGAACAGCCAGCCAGAGGAATAGGCAGTGCAGCCCCCGACCCCCTGGGAGGAGCCACCAAGGCAGCGCAACCCCAGCTCCCAAGGAGCTGCCATGGGTGGCTCTGGTAACTTCCCCACACCTGCCAGACTCCTGCCCTCAGTCCTTCCCCCCCCCCCCGACCTTCCTCCCTTTGCTCTGAGTATTCTGCCCTTCATCCCCTATCTCCTGCACCCTCCACTCCTGTCCTGAGTCCTGCACCTCCCAGCCCCTTCCCCTGAGCGCCCCCACACCTCCCTTCTCCCTGCCCTGACTGTTGCACCCCCCAGGCCCCATCCTAAGCCCCCACAAGGACCTGGGCAATGTTGGGTAAATCCTCTAGTTTTAAATGCTTTCATTATGTCCCCTCATTCTAAAACAATAAATTACCTCTGTAATTTATCTGATGTATACAATCAGGAGTCTGGGGCCAGATTCTGCCATCCTTACTCACAGAGATCAGTCCTTTGCACTTCACTATTTGCACAGAGCTGAATGGGGCTACTCCAACAGTAAGGAGCTACACATCATGGCTACGTCTACACTGGCAGCTTTTTGCACAAGAAGGCTGTGTCTACATTGGCACCCTTTTTCGGAAAAGGGATGCTAATGAGACCAGTCGGAATTGCAAATCTGCAGGGGATTTAAATATCCCCCGCGGTATTTGCATTTACATAGCTGCCGCTTTTTTCCGGCTCGGGGCTTTGCCGGCAAAAAGCACCAGTCTAGATGGGGATCTTGCGGAAAATAAACCCTTTTCCGCAAGATCTCTTATGCCTACTTTCAAGTAGGCTCTCTTTTCAGGTGCAGAATTAATTGGATATCTGTAAAGGGTTCACCCTCTCTCAAGCATCCCCTTCTGTCCAAGGACGTATGTTCACAAGCTCCCACTCCTCTGACTAGCTCTGGGAGTAGAGGGCATCCCAGATGCCCCTTCTTCTCTGTCACTTGGGAAGAGACTTTTCTCCTACCCCCTGGAGCAGTACTGGGAGGATGGGGGGGGGAAGAAGGGAGAGAAGACCCAGGCCTTTCCACCCCACTGGGTCACTGCCCAGGGACCCTGTAAATAGCAGTTGCCTGCTAAGTGTCCTTACTGGCCATTGCTACTTGCTCCCTGGGCCACTTTCTCAAGAGGCTGCTCCATCCTTGCCCTCTTTCAGGGCTTTATCTCAAAGTCCTCATTGCACCCCATCCAGAGTCTTGCAATCCACCCTAGCTCACCACACCTGGTCTTCAGCTGGGTCTGCAATCCAGCCTACACACTACACTACACTACACTACACTACACTGCCCTGCCCCGCCCCGCCCCGCCCCGCATACATCACCACCTGCCCATCCGTGGGTCTACATGGTTTGAGCTCCAGAGAAGAACTACCAGGGCTTGGTCCAGCAGCTTCTTTATACCAGTTTACTGGGCCCTGATTGGCTGCAGCAGAAGCAGCCACTCTAGCTTGCCTGGAGGAGCTCTCCTCTGCTTTTTTCACTGGGGCAGGATGTGGCAAGGCTGCAAGCCTCCAGCAGGGGGCTTTGGGCCTAGTGCACCCCATCACAATGTCCTAAGCTCATTGTGAGCAAACATAAACCTCTCTTGAAAGCCCTGTGGGCTGCAGCTTGAAATAGTATCACTCTGAACCAGTTAAACCTGACACTAGTAGACAATGGCAGCAAAAGCAGATGGAGATGGAAGAAATTAATGCTTTCCTGACTTTCTCCTGAGATGGCTGCCAGCAATAACTCTGAGGTCAAGTTTAGCAGGTGTCTCACAGGTGTGTGTGTGTGTGTGTGTGTGTGTGTGTGTGTGTGTGTGTGTGTGTGTGTGTGTGTGTTGTGGGGGCGGTATTTGGTTCCCCTTCACCTGCAGGATCCATTAACCCTCCCGGATGCTTCAGGGGGTAGCCGAGTTAGTCTGTTACAGAAAAAAACAACAAATGGTCTGGTAGCACTGTATGGACTAACAAAACATGTAGATGGTATCATGAGCTTTCGTGGGCACAGCCCACTTCTTCTCAAATCTGAAATACAAATGAAAATAACCACTATGAACCCAGCTGGCCAATAGCAGAATCTCCCTGCAGAATGGGGGCTTCATCCCAAATCCATTGGAGTCAGCAGATAGATGGCTATTGGCTTTCATGGATGTTGGCTCAGGCCCAGGGTAGCCTCTAGGCAGGTCAGAAAACTCACTAACCCCTATGTGGAGTATTACTCAGGGTCAGAGCCTGGTACTGTATGATGTGATTCAATGGTGTGCTGGTCATAGTACTCAAGTGTGCCTTCTGGGTCAAATCAAGTCCTTACTTGGTCAAACTCTTGTTGAGAGTTTGGTGGAAGTTTTGCTGGAGCCAGAACTATGGGATTTGGCCCATTAGTGACCGTCTAATTCCACGTATGCTGCTATTATACCAGGGATTTCAATGATTTTCAGTTAGTTCTTTTCAGAGCTTTCTCACCTGTGCCCGAGACTGGATAAAGAATCAGACGCGATATTTTTGGTAGCCTCCTGCCCCTCTTTCATCAAAAGAAATAGCCCCTTAAAAACAAACTCAGCAAAAGTGAGAGGAAAAATATGAACAAAAACTATAGAGTTAATGCAGCCTGTGCGTACTGCGCCTGTTCTCTCTCACACATGCTCACTTCTGCAGTCCATCCCCAGCCTTTACTTTCACAAAGCTTGTTTGGGGCTAGGAGGTGGCTTTGCCACAAGCCCTGTGTCAGAGGCCCTGTGCGGTGTGATTAACACGCTTCTTCTCTCCCACATGGTCCAAGGGAGAAGTCACCAGCATGTTACCATACTGCTGGCCCATCTGTGCTGGTTCTCAAGTTGTGGGAGAGGCAGGTGGAGTCAAGGCTCTGACTACTTTCCAGCCCTGCTTTCCCAATTTATGCCCACCTGTGCTGGAGATGGAGTAGTGGCTTTGGGGAGGCTATTGTCTCACTCCAGCAACACAAGCAGCTGGGTTTGGGGCGCAAGCAGGCATCTTTTGTCTTGGTCTTCTCTACTCGGAAGCATTACATGAGCTCCATCATGATATTAGATTGTAAGTCCCTCAAGACAAGAATCTCGGTGCTTCTAACTGTTTGCAGGGTGCCTCACACACCTCTGGGGTAATATGAATATTAAATAGCAAATAGGGAACATTCAAATTTGCATCCACTTACCACCAGGCCGGATCTGTTTCATTGCTTCAGGATCTGCTGCCATGGCACAACAAAGATGCCAGGCATCCACAATAGTCCAAGTACCTCACAAGGGGGCATGTTGTTCTGAACAAAGCCTCAGTTTTGTTTAATGTTGGCCACACACAGGCTTTAACCTGGTTACACTTTACATGTTTTGACACTGTAAGCTGGTTTGAAGCGTTGCTGGAGCCCTATTGCCCCAGGAGACAAAGTAGGCGAGGTCCATACCTTTTGGTGGGAGGGACGAGCTTCTGAGCTATACAGAGCACTTCTTCAGATGTGGAGAAGGTAGGTGGAGAGTCCTAGGTACCTACAACATCGGACCAATTCTTAAGCATAAGGAGTTCACACGTGCTGTAGGAGACCACTTAAAAGGAAATGGGTAATTAACACCCCTGCAGAGGGTTATCAGGCAGCAGGCCATGTTACTGAGCTGGGTCTACACTAAAAAATGCTGCAAATGGATCTGCAAGTGACAGGTTTGTTAAAAATTAAATTACTAATAACTGGGAGCTTTTGCCAGAGACAAAGATGGCTCATAGCACCCACAGAGATATAGCACCTACAAGAGGGATAGGACTGCATGCACGCAGGGGTTAATTTCCTTCAAGAGTCTTAGAAACAGATGCATGCTGTGCTATGTGGGTGAAATTCACCCCCGTGCAGGGAGTTATGGCACCTCCAACATCCTACTTGAACCCCCGAGACATAAGCGATGCATAGATCTTGTGCTAGCTCCCTGAGCACAGGTGAATTTTATCCTAGGAGATGTCATAGCCTAGGATTTCAATTTTGTGTTTCCTGCAGCTGGTCAGGCAATGCTTCTCCTTTATTCTGGAACACAGTTTTGATGAAAATTTTTTTTTAAAAAGTTTTGTTTACAACTGAAAAAGCTGGGTTTTTTTGGTTGGGCGGTGAAAACAAAACAATTTTTTTGTTGTTTTTCTCCCCAAAATCCCTTTTAAAAATAGAAATAGATTACTTTTTCTTTCTGATTTATCAAAAAGCTATTTCCTCACCTGTAAAAGTTTTGGTGGAAAATGTTTCACTAGCTGTAGTGTTTGTCTTCAGGGGCTAATGAAGAGGAGAAGCAGAGATGTAGCTACCAATGTGTGGTACACATTGCAATGGGTTTGCTTGAGTGAATCCCCCCAAAACCATAATTGATATAGTGCTATAGATGTACTGTAGAAGGAATGAACTAAAAAGGGTTTTAATGTATACATTGTGGTGCAATATAGAACAAATGGTGTAATACAATCCCAAGGTGAGTGGTGACTGTAGAAAATATTAGATTTTTTTGCATTTTGCACTCACCTAGCTAGCTCTCAGACAGGTAAGCTCACTGACAACAAAACTTATGTGCTGAGATGGGAAACCAAAAGTTTACTGTGACATCTGCTAAATTTGCACATTCCTTTTTTTATATATGAGTTTATCATAAGAATAAGTGTGTGCAAGAGTCAGGAATCTCTTCTTGGGCTCTGTAGTGCATAGATGAAGCAACACAGACTTAAGGGGTACATCTGCAGCCAGGTTTTTAAAGAGCTCAGCTATTTGCAAACCTAAATTAAGTGGTAGATTTTCAGCCCCCCCAGCAGTGGCTTTTGAATTTAAGGGTAGTCTACACAGCAACATTACTTTGAAATAACTAGCGTTATTTCTAAATAACTTAGTCCATGTCTACACAGCAGGCAGTTATTTTGTAATAATAGTGTCGAAATACTGTCAAACTGGAGGACTTTTACTCCGACTCCTGTAACCCTCATTGTATGAGGAGTAAGGGAAGTTGGAGGAAGAGTGCTCTATTTCGAAATAAGTGCTGTGTAGACACTCCCAATTTCAAAATAAGCTATTTTGAAATAAACTACACAATTGATGTAGCTCAATTCGTGTAGCTTATTTCGAGTTAAGCCCTGCTGTGCAGACGCTCCCGAAGAGGCCAGATCTGAATGGGAATTTTCCCATTTTACTTCAATATGCAATGGATCAGACCCAACAGGAGTTGCTACATGCTGAGTACTGTCATACCTAGCCCCACAGAAATTTCAGAATGCAAAATATCCAGCAGGGGAAGAGCTATCCAGTGGAGATGTCTGCTAAGAAAGGGAATCAATCTATCCACCCATTTTCCTGTTGCTTTAATTTCTGTCTCCTGTTTCTTTTTGAACCCTAGAAATGAATTCAGACCTTGGGTAGATGTCAACAGAGTCAAACTTATAAAATCCAAGACCCAGTACAAGCCCCCGGATGAGAAAGTGAGCCATGAAACCAGTTACAGCTCTCAATTCAAGGGAGAACCCAACAAGCCTGCGCCACCCGATAACAAATTCATCGATCGCAGGAGGATACGCAGCCTTTACAGCGAGCCTTTCCAAGAATCTTCAAAGGTAAGAAATACAGTGTAAGGGACACAGGCCAGAAGGTGTTTGCTACAAGGTATGGCTATGAAGACTTCACTGCACCGCCTAGTTTCATTCCACTTCCCATGATTTATTCATTTCTGGCCAGGGATCTTTTTAGGAATCATTCTCTGGCAATTCAAAAGCACGGGGCTGAATCTTTAATTGGTGTAGATTGGCATGACTACACTGAAGTCAGTGGTGTGACACTGAATTACAACAGATGCACAATCTGGCCCCCAAGACAATGTCTTTGCATTCACGTTTCTGTGATCTCTCGTGCAGAATCTCATTACTTGCTAAACACACAGCTACAAATGCATTACCTTCTTTTATTTCACCCCAGTAGCGAAGGGCCAGTTCCTCAATTGGTGTAAATGGATGACTTCCGTGAAGCTACACTCATGCACAGCAACCAAGGACAGGCCTGCTGATAGGGAGTATAAAGGGGGCAATTGCCCAAAGGGGCCTGGGACTCCCGGCTGCAGCTACTGTGGCAGTGGCCAGAGTTCCGGGTCCTTTAAATTGCTGCCCGAGGCTGTGCTGTGTGGCTCTGAGGGCTAGGGGGGCCATGCTGTGCTCTGGGTGGCACAGAGGCCTGACTGCCCCTGGTCCCGCCCCACTGCTTTCGCCTGAGGACCTGCCCCTTCTGGAAGCATGGAGCTGCCCCACACACACACACCTGGCCCAGGGGCTAGCGCAGGTCGTCAGCTCCCCTGGCCAAGGATGGCCCTCTAAATCCATCTGGAATTTTTCCTTCATCCCAAAGTTTGGAGCTGTGCAGGTATTCAAGGTATTGTTTGGGCCTGATATAAAGAGAGCAGGGGAAGGCGGAAAGGGCACATGGGAAATTTTGCCTCCTGTGGGCTTCTGAAACCCACCCCTCCCAAAGCTGGGGAGAGAGAATGGGCTGGGTTCGGGGTTTTGCTTCACACCATTGTCAGACATAAGTCCCGCTCCACGCTTGGTGCTGTTGTTTCTTGTGGCAACAGATGAGCCCCACGCATCCCAATATGTTTTTCCTCCATTTCATCAACCTGAGAAAGGAGCAGGGTAAGGGGCACTCCCTCAGCCCTCCAGGCTGTGGCTGTGGTATAGAACTTCTGGAGCATCCAATGGGGAGCCTGAGACGACTCCTCCCCTTTGTGCTGGAGGCCAAAGAAAGGCAACATCTCATGAGATTGCAAAGCCACTCCCCCAATCAGCCAGTAACGGGGGTGACAAAATATGTGCCCTGCCTACAGTAATTGATGGGGTGTCCTGGCATCCCTCTGGCTTTCCTTCAAACACTGGGGAGCCCAGCATATAACACCAAAGAGTTCCTTTTGCTAGGCTGACCCTATTCACGGGGTTGCAGCAGATTGACAGCTGTTTTCCGTGGTGGTGCCCAGTCAGCCTCATGCATTACAGACATTAGAATGAGAAGTTGGACGGCATCCTTAAGCAAATAACATGTATATCTCCTCCAATATCTCAGGCCACATAATCAGCTGGTGTAAATCAGTGCAGCTCCATTGACTTCAGTGGTGCTATGTCAATTTATCTTATGCGAGAGGGTCTGGCATGTTGTCCTTAGATGGCATTAAACCCAACACTTGACTTAGGGCTTGTGTACACACAGACTTAGTGTGCTGCAAGCTGAGGTGTATATCAAAGTCTCTGTGTAAACAAGCTCTTACACAGGGAATAATATATAAACAAATATTGCCGTCTCTTTGATGCTTTTTCCTTCTAAATCCTGTTTTTCTACCTTTTCCTGTGTGTTTCTGTGTTGGCGGTTTGTATGTTACGTCCATCCAGGTGGAGAAGCGTAGTGTTCAGCCTTCCAAACCAAAAAAGACAACAACGAGCCATAAACCACTGAAAAAGGCCAAAGACAAGCAGATTACATCTGGCCGGGCTGCCAAGAAAAAGAGTGCAGAGAGCTCCAGCGGGACAAAGCCAGAGGACAAGGAGAAAAGTAAAGAGATGAACAATAAATTGGCTGAGGCTAAAGAGTAAATTTCATTGCACTTTTCTCTTTCTTTTTTTTTCTTTCATTAAATAAAGGCCACAAAATTAATTAGAGGCTTCTAATCTGCTTTTGTTCTGATTGTATTAGAAGCTTTTATGTTTTATTTCCAAGGAGGATTAGGAATCCTCATTTCAGCGGTCAGGTTTTCTGCTTTGCCTGCACGACACAGAGCTACACAGAATGATGGGGAGAGGATGAGGCTGGAATGCACAGAGGATTGTAGATTGCAAAGGTTTTCAATTAATTGTGCACTGCAAATGTATTAAAAGGCATGTCTCTTTCCTTGGGCCTGAACCTCCAGTGCTTTGATTGCATAAAGCTGCCATTTGTTCCGCTAGTGCAGGGAAGGGGCTCAGTTTTGTTCCCAGGATCTGATCCCATGAGCCTGAGTGCCTGTTGAGGGTTCTGAGCTCTGTCTACATCTAGTGGCATCAACAGAACAGAAGTAGTGCTCAATATCTTGTGGGATTAGGCCCTATAAACCTGGCATAACTCAGTGGAGTCATTCCAGATTCACAATTGTTCTCAGAGACATCAATGGGTGTTTGGCCCAAGGAAAGGATGAAGGCTCAGATACCTTGTAAGGAAAGATACTGGGTTAGATCTTCAACTAGTATAGATGGACCATGCCCATTTACACCAGCTCAAGATCTGGCCCCGTGTTGCAGCAGAATGGAAAGTGAAGTCAGGCACAGAAAGAGTCCAGCTGGTTGCAAAGATTTCTTGAATGGGCTTCAGGTCAGACTCTGCAGGTTGTTCTTCCCTATCGTTTTTCAAGATCTGCATCTTTTTAATTATTTTTTATTTGTTTTGGATCTTGGTCTGATTCCTATGTTTTTCAGATGCAGATGGCTATTGTGTGCAACAGGAGTAGGAGCAAGTTTCAGGAATGGATCCAATTTGCAAACATGACTTTTTCTAGGTAGAATGGAGCTTGCAAGTCACCATTGTTAGCTCTGACAAACTGCTAGAAAATTGTCCCAAACACAATAGTTTTAAATATACATACATGTTAAGTCATGGCTGCTCATAATTGTGCGAATGGGACCATGATCCAGTTATTGAGAGCCATTACCTCCAACTTGGCCAAATCCCTGAGGTCTCAACTCAGTGTTTATCGTGCCTTTACTCTGCTAAAGTCCCACCAATGTCAGTGTGACTCAGTAAACACAGAAGGCCTCTTTCCCAGCTGGTGTCAATTGCACAGCTCTGTTGAAATCGATGGAACTATATCGATTTACACCAGCTCCAGGTCTGGCCAGCGTGCCCATCTCAGGATTCAGCTGACAGATTTGGTAGCTTACAGAGCAAAGCACCTTTCAGGGTCTGGTTTCTGTTTGACAAAACTGATCCACCTGGTAATAAACCCACCAAGCAGCTGTAGAAATCAGGACTGATTGGCCTGGATTAATCCTTTTTGCTATAGCTCAATCCAAGTTGCAAATTTAATTAGGCAAAAGCAACTGGAGAAGATGTAAGGTGAGCGCTCCAGAACCATCTTGCTGCAGTGGTATTTGAAAAGGGAATTCTCGCTTCTAGCATATATTAGATGTGAATTAAATACTTGCAAGACTTTTTTTCTGGGGGGTGGTGATTTCAATGGTCAGAATCTAAATGTTTTGTCATTTGGTATGTCTGAAAAAAGGGTGCCACGATGGGAGGGTAAAAGAAGGTTTCTAAAGATTAGGGAAGTTCTATGCTATGTGACTAGCGAACAGTGTTGGCCTGAATAATGAATACATAAGTTTAGTGTGTTGTGTGATATGTCCTGTTTGCCTTGTGCTAACAGACTAAAACTTTTGAGTAGAAGTAAGTGTGATGTTCTTAATTCAGTGCTGTATTTCCAAGTTTAGCTGTGTTAGAACTGTATAGTATGAGATAGCCAGGATGTTTATGTGGAAAAAAAATCTCTCTTTCTATATATATTTATGCTTCCAATGTTTAGGAGGAAACCAGGGAAATCCTCCAGGAAGTAAAACTGTGGAACTCTTTGTGAATGTAATGCATTTTTGACATGCATGCTTCACAGAGAACCTCACTGAACTGTCTATAATGGTTGTCGCTAGTCTGAGAGCTCAGACATCAAGTGGATGTTGCGCAACAGCAAGCCTCAGTTTTGTTTGTAACTAGTGCAGGGTAGCTCAGCAAAGGGCTGCACCGAACTCATGAAATATAAAGTCTCAGCGGGGTAGCCGTGTTAGTCTGTAACTTTAAAAACAACTTTAAAAAAAACAAGTAGTCCTGTGGCACCTCAGGGTGCGTCAAAATAAGACACTATTCTGACAGATCCCTTAACCCTCATGGAACAAGAGTTACAGGGAATAGCATGCCCGCTATTTTGGGAAACAACAGTAGCGTTTAAAGATGCGGCGTTGCTATTTAGGGATACTTCCAGTATCCCAAAATAGCTCCGCAGTCTAGACATACCCTTAGAGACTAACAAAAAATCTACGTATGGTATCATAAGCTGTTGTGGGCACCTCAAGATCATCTCATCTGAAGAAGTGGGTTTTGCCCACGACAGCTCATGATACCATACGTAGAGTTTTGTTAGGCTCTAAGGGTACGTCTACACTAGCCCCCTAGTTCGAACTAGGGAGGCTAATGTAGGCATTCGAAGTTGCAAATGAAGCCCGGGATTTAAATATCCCGGGCTTTATTTGTTCCCGATCGATCGCCATTTTTAAATGTCACTAGTCTGGACTAACTGCCGCCTACTGCAGCGGCAGTGAAGCGCAATTGAACTAAGTCCTTGGTTGAATTAACTATTACTCCTCCTGGAATGAGGTGTAGCGGTTAATTCGAACTAAGGACTTAGTTCGAATTACCGTTCACTGCCGCATGTAACCGTGGGCGTAGTCGGACTAGTGGCATTTAAAAATGGCGACTGAACAGGCTGTAAATAAAGCCGGGATATTTAAATCCCAGGCTTCATTGCAACCGAATGCCTACATTAGCCTCCCTAGTTCGAACTAGGGGGCTAGTGTAGACATGCCCTAAGGTACCACAGGACTACTTGTTGTTGTTGTTTTTAAGTTGTTCATTGAAGATACTGCAGCTCACTGTTCCGTGGATGTTTGTTAACCTTCTGGAGAGCGCTGAGCCTCAAAGACTCTGTGATTCTTGACATGTCGACAAATGCCTCCATTCACCTTTACACTTCTCAGGCCTTGTCTACACTGACAAGTTTACAGCTGTGCTGCTGCCAGAATACTCATGTAACTATATTCTGCCGATGGGAAAGAGTCCTCCCATCGACATTAAATGCAGCCGTGAGTGGCGGTAGCTATGTCGGCAGAAGAGCATCTCCTGCCAACTTAGCACCATGCACACGAGCTCTTTTGCCAGCAAAACTTATGTCCCTCAAGGAGGTGTGTTTTTCACACCCCTGAGCAACAAAAGTTTTGACAACATAAGTGCTAGTGTAGACATGACCTCAGACACACACCTTCTTATCTCAGGTAGAGGATAGCAACAGTTAAGATGATGAAGCATCAGAGCAGTTAGACAATGTCCATAAAGGGTGAAAGTTGTTTACAGTAGGTAGAAACACTGACGTCTTCACACATGAGAAAGATTGTATTCATTCACTGCAGAGGATCATACGTTTTTGCCCATTCGCATCCATATTAATGCTTCACTAAGTGCCAAGTCCGCTGGAAGTCAGTGAGACTAAAATACAGCCCTAAGAGGTTTAACAGTAAGCCCCTTGAATAGGCCCAAGTTTGTCTCTAGATGTGCACGCCATTCAGGGTTTCGGACATGCACCCAAGTGCATAGTTGGCCCAGTGATTAGTACCAGGAGGTATAATAAAATCAGGTCTTTGAGCCAAATTCTTCATTCAGTTGCACTCCATGCTAGCCCACTGATGTCAGCAGGGTTACATGAGGTGTATCTCAGCACAGAATTTTGTCCTGCGGGCCTCATCTTGCCTTAGTCTATGATAGAACTCTTACCAATTTCAGACGTGTGCATGGATTCAGGACAGTGTATAGTCCTCTGCCTGCTTTCTCATTGCTCAGACATAATACCCATACTGTGAATTTAACATTGATCAGAAATCTTTGCTGATTCAAGGTCACTTTGGGTGCTAAGCTGGTCGCTTTCATTTGGCAAGCATTTATTCTCTGGTTTTGGGTTTTCAATTGCCATAAAGGCAGTTATTTTTTCATTGCCAACTTTTAATGTGTTTTGCTTCCTTGGTTCAAAAGTGTTTGCTTTATCTTTGTGAGAATTCCTATGGCTCTCTTTGACCTCCTGTTTTCTTATTTTCACTGTGTCTTCTTATTGTGTTGTCACTCCCTTTTGCAAGATGGTGCTAAATGCCAATGGGCTTCTTTTTCTGACTGCTTTGCAAATCCACCGTCTGCTTCCTCATCTGCAATGTTTCTGTTGTGAATACATGATGCCCATGATTCCCATGTACTCATGCCTCTTGGAGGCAGATAGGAAGTGTCTAATTACTATTTTGTGGCCTGGCTTTGGTTGCGTATCACAAATTGTCTCTGTAATGTGTTGAGCACACCACCTCTTGGTGCTACTTCATTCTTGCTGTTAGTATGAGAATGACAAAAAAAAGGATTAATGTATAGCCAATTGATTGTGACGTGCTTGTGATCTTTGCTTGCTCAAAGGGTTTTTTTCAATGACAAATAAATGCTGAAGATGAATACCACCTTCTTGATCTTGTTTTCTCACTAAGAAGCACAACCAAATAAGAGAGCAAGCCCCCTTTCCAATGTTACCTCAGGAGAGCCAAGCTGAGTTTCGTGTTGCAGAGATAACAGTGAGATGTATCAGAGGAGTAGCCGTGTTAGTCTGAATCTGCATAAACAACGAGAAGTCCTGTGGAACCTTATAGACTAACAGATTTATTGGAGCATAAGCTTTCGTGGGCAAAGACCCACTTCGTCAGATGCATGTAGTGGAAATTCCAGAGGCAGGTATAAATATACAGGCACATGAAAAGAAAGGAGTACAAATCAAGAGGAAGGCCAGAGATAACAAGGTCAATTCAGTCAGGGAGGATGTGGCCCGCTTCTAGCAGCTTCTAGATGCTGCAGTCTGGCTCTCTTCAAATGGCTGCTTAAGTCCCGTGAGCAAGAACTGAGAGCTACATATTGGCAAAGTTGAAGATGGACAGTGAAATCATGTTAACAGAGCAGATAGGGTTTGATTTGATTTCTAATCGGTGCTTAGTTGAACACAGGGCTCCTGCTCCGTGTCCACGTGCAGGAGGCTACTGGGTAAGATTCACTGTTCAGATCACAGTCAGCCAAGCCACAGAAACATGTCCCTATGTAAAGGAGAAGAACTCCTCCCAAGAGCATGATGGATGAGTTATTAGCATTTGTAGTTGGCATTCACTTAATACCTATTGAAGTGAATTGGGAGTCTTTCCATTGTCATCAGTGGATTTGGATCAGGTCCTTAGATCAGAAACTTACCCTCTGGGTCCTCTGACATGATCATATAACATGAAAGCTACTCAGTGGTGAAATATCAATGGCACATCCACAACCACAAACCTGGAAACTCAGAATTCTACTCTCAACATCAGTGCTTGAGTCCTATCTGGCCTATGCATTGGGAAGGGATGATGCACACTCATAAGCCGGTCCATATACAGAGATGACCAGCAACAGGAGGGTTTATATAGACAGGCTATATGATGCCAAACAAATTATTGATCTGGGTCCAAAAAATCCTTGCTGAGGAAATAGTGAAGATGTTTTGCTTAACTTTTTTCAGTGGCAATAAGCTACAAAAGGGACAAAATACATGTACAAACAAGCACGTTTATATTGGATACATGAAGGAGGACGAGTGGTCTTATTTTGAGCTGTGGATGGGAATCCAGGACTCCTGGGTTCAGTTTCTGTGTGCCACTGATTTTCTCTAGAAGACCATGGGCAAGTTACAGATTAATTGCTTTGTGCCTCAGTTTGCCCATGTAAAGTTTATAATACCCAACCACCAAGATGTTCTTCTGGAGCTTAATTAACTGAATATGAAGCACTTAAGCACCTTGAATGAAAGTTTCAGTGTAAATGCAAAGTATTGGTGTAGATGGTAATGTAGATGTGATTACTAGCTGGAAAAAGATGAAGGTTAGTGGGTGGACGATGATATTTTAGCTTCAGGTAGTGAACTGCCAGAGAATTTAATTCAGTTATTTTATCTAGCTCTGTAAGCTTCTGCACTGAATATTACCTCTATTCACATTTCCTCTTTTAATGAATGTTACGTTAACACACCAGGCCCTGATCTACACTAGGGAGTTATTTTGAAATACTCCCCCCGCCCCCATTGTTTGAAACAATAAGCAGAGCATCCACACTACCAAGCTCATTATTTGAAATCTGCATTCCTACTTTCCTTGGGGAATAAGCTTATTTTGAAATAGTTATTTTGGGAGTTATTATTTCAAATGTAGTTATTTCAAAATAATTTCCTAGTGCAGACATGCCCTAGGATAGCTTCTCAAATGGATAAAATCATCTGTCCGTGGGCCAGATTTGTGGTTTTGACATATCTCCATTTACTTCAGTGGAGTTATGCCCATTCACACTAGCTGAGAAACTGGACCATGTAAAAATATTGACATTACATAGTGTTGGGAGAATGCGAAGTAAATAAAGTAAAAAATAAATAACAGTTTTGTTTCTGGCCTTGCTTTTCATTACTTCACATTCTTCTAACATTCCACACTCTGTTTTTTGCTTGTATTTACTTCATATTCTCCTAACATACAGTATGCACTACCAGATTTCACACCTATGCCTAGTCTATAAACAACCTGCTAAATATGTCCCCTTTCCATCAAGTGCTGACAACACCGTGTTCTAGCTTCCGCAACATCCACAGACACACCCATACCAATTTGTGTTCAACCATAACAATCGTATTGTCTTAAAACATTTCAATTTTTCCAAGCATGTCACAGTCATAGCTCTAATTTCCCAGAGCATGTTTGCACCCAACAAGAACTGGTAGATAGGGAAAACATGTGTCATTAAGAGTATGCATTTTGGATATATTTGTAATTGTGGGAAATAAATCAGAATTGTTTTCATAAGTCTAGTATTTATGCACCCTGACCTGACCTACCACATGATCACTAAGCACCTCTTCTTAGCATTCCAACAAGAACATGGAGAAAACCACGCTCGGTGCTGGAAAACATGACTTAGAATTTGCTGTGACTCTCAAGCACTACATATATGACAGATACAATTTCAAGAGACTGTGTGGCCTAGTGAACCAAAGATAGGCTTAGACACCAGGAGCCCTTAGGAGTTAATTCTTGTTCTGCCTCTGACTCATTGTGTAGCACTGAACAACTCACTTGCTAACACAAGTGTTGTTACAAAACTTTAGGACACATGTTATTTAAAAAGGGATGTCATGTTTTGTAGCTGGCTTAAAATGTGGAGATGCTCACTAGAATGAACACAGTGTTGGATATGAACTTAGGGGAGAAAAGGTCCAAAAATATTGAAATGTATTAATGAAAACTACCCACGGTCAACTTTAATTCATGACATCCTCAGAAACCGAACGTCTGAGGTTGGCTTCAGCTACCAATAGCTGGTCAGTCAGCAAATGAACAAATTGGTTAAATCTGACAAAATACACAAGATTTTTCTTCACAGTTGCAAAGATTTTAGATTTCACGGTTGGCTGAGATGTGGCTTTGGACTGAGATATACCAAATTGAGTATCTAAATCTCTAGATCATCTTTGAAAATCTCAAATTATTAAACTATCATTCACAACTCCTTACTGTTAAGGTCAACGTAAGTCAAGCCTATATGAATATCTCAGTGGTTTCTGTGCCACCCACAGATAAGTCCTGTCTTTAGTGTCCCAGTAGCATAGGCATTAGGACATATTGTGTCATCTGCCTTTGCCAAAGGCAAAAGGATTGTCAAGGCACATCTCTGTCATTGTTGATGTTTCCCAGTGTCCTAGAAATAACTGTGTTCTTCTTTCAACAACTACAGCACCAGGAACTAAAGAACTATGCTGGGACAAGAAATGTTTCTTAAATGTGGACTTGAATATATGCTAGCATTCAGTGTTAAGAATGTTATCCCCAGTGCTATAGCAAAATAGCTTCCAGATGTCAGACTTCAACCAGATCTTGGTCACCTATCTGCAGTAGCTACTTGGTAAGTCTGATTTAATTGTGGGTTTAAGGGCCCAATCTTACAAGTCCTTACTCATGTGAGTAAAACTAGTGAACCTGCTAGGATTACTCAGATGAGTAAAGGTTTGCAGGAAGGGGTGTTATTGTCTGTTGTCTGATGACTTGTGATTCACTGTGAAGTGTGGAGATTCCTTGTAAACAACATGGATTTCTGTTGCGGGCTGCCTGTTGAAAAGCTACATGCCCAGTGAACCTCTAAATGGAGAAGACATGAATGGAGGAGATGTGCCACTGGTGACAAACTTGTGCATGGATTGAAAAGACCTTTGGGCTTCTTGAATGCCAGCTTGCTCTGTGTAGAGGCTGCTGCATAAAGTGAGCTACAGGATGGAAATATCCGTACTCCCTCAGAAGACAGTGGCTAAGGCAAAGAAAGTAAATATAAGCAACAGCTGGAAGGAATGTTTGCCAGCCAATACAACATTCATTTCCAATAAATGTTTGCTGACGTTTGAAACCGCTTTGTTATCATCATGGTATTCCATGATCTCCCACCCGTGTTGGCTTTTAGAGCATGTTGCCTGAAGTCCTGTAGGATCCCGTTGTGTAGCAGTGATCTTTCTTCACGCCTCCCTGGGCTTGCAAGACTTGGTTGCAGGGGATGTGCGTGTTACCTTGCTCCATTCAGCCAGGGTAGGCCCCTTGCCCATACACTGAAACTCACTGGGTTCCTTGCTGTGCTGAAAGGTCTGAGTATGTCCTGGGAGCTGATGTTGTCCCCAAAGACTAGGCTCTGCGCTGTGCTTTTCTGACTCAGCAGCAGGCGTTTCCCTGTAGGGCAGGCAGAAGCAGCACTCAGGGCACTGTGCAACTCAGGGCACAGTGGCGTCCTCCTCTCACTGGGAAAGGCCTAAGTACTCCGGGGCCTGACTCATCTACCCTTCAGTAAGAGGAATGTCACTGAACAAGCAGATCCCCTTGCACCATCCCCTTCCCAGCTCCTGTCACTGAACAGACCACTCCCCTCACGTCTCCCCCTTCCCAGCTCTTCAATACTCTCTTCCCCCACCCACTGCGTTCTGTCACTGGCTTCCCTTTTCTCACTGCACCCACCTCGGACAGGAATGCCTCCGCCACCACCACTCCCTCCGCCAGCTCTTGTCTCATGCCTTGTCTCATGGGCTTGTCTCTTGCTATATAACTGGGGAGGATAAACAGTGATACCTCTACCCACAATGGCCCCACTTCCCTAACCATCTGCTTGTGTGGCTTTAGCACCCCACCCCCGTCTCCAGTCTGCCAGAGCGCTTTCTTTCTGTCCTGATTGCCTGGGCGACAGTTGGCCTCACTATGTTCATTCTAGCAGCCCTTTGGGATTGCAGTACTTGTGTTTCATTCCCCCCCACCCCATGCCTCACTCTTAGGGCCCTGAGGAACCCCACTTAGCCCTTCTGCCTTCTACGCAGGAGTCCTCCCTCTTCAGTGCTGTACTGTGACCTTCTGCCTTTGCAGCGCTGGTGCTGCTGGCAGAAGACAGGGCTCCATGCAGAGGAAATCAATAGGGCTTCTGGATTTTCATGGGACTGTGCAGCCATGTGAGCTGAGGAAGCCAGGAAAGAGCTTGCATAGCCCAGAATGGCAGAGAAAGCTGCAGAAGCCACACCTGCAGTGGATGTCAATGCCTTTGCTAGCAGAACAGAAAAAGCAGCAGGAGCCACGTCAAAAGCTGCATCAGTGGACATGAAAGCACACGACTGTTCCAGATAATGCTGCAGAGGCTGGCTCAGCAGGAGGAAACATTTCAAGGGTGGATTTCGACAGGGCTGTTTGCAGTCTGAGTCCGGACAACAGCCGGAGAGTGTTGTGGTTTTCACTGCTCATCGTTGGCCTAGTCGCCGAATCTTACAGCCTGCCCTTGTGAGGGGTAGAGCAGGGACTGCTCTGTGATTGACAGAGTCACGGCTTGATCCTTGCTTCTCAGTTCCTACAGCATCCCATGGCAAATTATTCTGTTAGGAGGGTGTGGGTAGCAAGGCTTGTATGCACTCACTGAACTGCTACCCAACACCCACACTGTTGGAGATTTGCCCTTGAACAATGTGATCCCTTGGTGTAGTTAGCTATACAGAAAGAGCAGCATGTTAGTAAAAGATTTGATGAAAAACAATGGGAGCCTGCCAGTGAAAAGGTTTCCTTCAGGAGCTGTACAATTGTGTGACACCATAGAATAGTGCCAGTTACAGCTACACAAGCGAACCAAATACAATGTATGGTGTGGGATGCGTGAGGGAGTTGGAAGAGTCCAAGGGCAGAGGAGGCAGAGACATGAGGCAAAGTGCGTGCCACTGTGAAGGACAGATCTGTTCCCCTTAGTTAGTAAGAGCATTTACAGGGCTGGTTTCTGAGGCCCTTCCTTGCAATGAGTACTAAACTGACTGCATTGAAATCAGTGGGATTGTAAGTAGAGTAATGGAGTATCCGCTCTGAGTAAGGGGGAATCAAGATCTAAGACCCACTCTGTGTTCAGTGCATTTGTGTAACTCTCAAAGGTGTGAGGCCCTGAATTTATTGAAATCAGTGGGAGGTAGGAGCCGAAATACCTGTAGGATGTAAGCCTACCTGATGTGCCCAAGGCCTCACAGCAAGACATTTGCAGACTTGGGATGATAATTTAGCTCAAACACAAATTATCGTCTTGCGACAGTTTACTGGGTGAGAGTCTTTGGTCTGTGCCAGGCAGGAACTCAGATGTGATGACCACAATCGGGCCTTGAAATCTGAGTCTGAGAACTTAAGTGTGCCCATTTTCATGCTCCGTCCACTAGACCACACTGCCTCTAGCTCAGCATCTTAGAAAAGAGAACACACATGCAAGGAAGGGAATGTCATGCCACGAAATTGGATCATTCATTGAGGAGGAGGAGGAAGGCAACCAAGGGACATGGGCACCTAAATGCCTCTTAAGGTACCTGAGGCCAGCATTTAGGTGCCACTGACATTTACAAAACCACCACTCAGCTCACACCTAACCCTGTAGGCCCTAGGCGCCTAAACTTCTGCTGGTGGGCAAACACAAGGCCACCTAGGTCCTGCTGTTGCCAAACTGCTGGGATCCTTTGCTTACACCTGAGCCTTGGAAGAGTTTTCAAATTAAATAATCCCTCTCTTACCTCATGGTAAGCCCTGAGCTGGTTGGTGTGCTCACCTGCTCAGCACATACCTCACCTGCACACACAACAGACTTGGTCTACGCAGACAGCCAGGAGCAGGCATGTTGGGAACTGGCTGTGGTATATGTCTGTCCCAGGCTACCCAGGAGCCCTATGATAAGGGCACTCATCTGGGCTGTGGGAGATGAAGGTCTGAATCCCTGATTTAGTGCCGGGACTTGAACCTATGTCTTCTGCCTCCCAGATGAGTACCTGGCTATACTGGGTCATGGCTATACTGGGCTGGCTTGCATGCATGCTTCCTCTCAACTCCTCTCCGGGGCATTTCCTACTGTCTCCCCACTCTGCATGCTGCCTTCTGTGAATCCCTTTCAGTCCTGACTGTGCCCATGGGGAGCCTGGGTGTGTACCTCGAGGCCAAGGATTCTATTGGGCAACAGGATGCCTAGGCATTCGGTGGCTAAGTCCCTGTTGTGAATCTAGCCTGAGGTTCATCAAGACATGTGCAGAGCAGACATCCAAGCAGATCTTCAGCTGATGTAGAGTGGAGCTATCCCCACAGACACAGATGTCAGGCCCTCAGGATAGACAAACGTACGAAGAGGAAAAAGCTAGGAACAAAAACTCCAGTGCCCAAATGGAGCGAGCAAATGGGCCCTGTTTCTTTTCCTGGCAAGTGCAGGGTACCAGCACGTCTCCTTATTACACATTCTTAGCAGCTCAGTGCTTGTTTGCCAATGATCAACTTTCATAACAAACCATAGCTGTTTGCAGCTAGCTAGCACATTTTCACCTGAAGATCCCAAACCACTTCCCAACGGGGGTGAAATCTCATATCCCTAATGCCCTGAGGCACCAAAAGGTTAAATGACTTTACCCAAAGGGAGACAGCATCAGAGCGAGGCTGAGAAGCATGGTCCTTTGTCTCCTAGGTCCATGCCCAACCCACGGTGCTGGATCTGACCCACTGGTTTCAGTGGGGCTATGCCCACGTACACTAGTTGAGGAGCAGGCCCATTTTAAACACATTCAGACTAGTGCAAACCTGGACGGGGCGTGCCACTGAGCTCACCGGTGTGACACCAGTGTAGTGGTGATGTTAGGGAGAGGAATCAGGAGGTGGGCACTGAAAGTGCCATCTCTGGGCTCCTAACTCCAAAGAAGGGGAGCCCAATGCCTAAGGACAATGGAGGCAGTGGGCCCATTAGGCCCACAGTGCCTCTCCATCCTGCCCAGTCAGTTTAGGGAGCTGCACTGAGCATCTTGGGGCTTGTGTACACTGCAGCTGGATGCCATCCTCCTGGCCCGGGGCCACAGCCTCCCATTGGTACTCTGGCGGTCCTGTACATGACATACGGTATCTCACTGTCGGTGCAAGCTGGTAAATGCTAGCCAGTTGTTAAGATGCTGGAAGACTCACAACTAAACCCCGGCATTTCTTGCCAGATCGCTCGCAAGCTGTTAGCCTCCAGTGTTATGAGCTGCTGCCTAGCATTCATCCCTTGCTTCATGCACTGATCTGTCACCCTGTCACTGCCCATTATTGATTTATGCCGTAAACTTGTCAAGACCCCAGTTGCTGGAGGATGTGATTGTCACAGACTGTCTGTGAGAGTGCACGGAACTTCCAGCAAACACAGAGACAAGATCCATTTTTAACCCGCGGTCTCTAAATTAAGACAGTTTTATTTCAGAACTGGCTTTTCTTTCAAACTACCCTTTGTTCGGAGGGTAGATAATTCACCTTCCTGACTCTTTTTGCACAGATCCACTGGATGTGATCCAGTGGATGGTTTTGTGTGTGTTGGAAGACAGTGGGGAGAGCAGGGGTTGTTTTGTTTTTACAGAGCAATACCTTTTGAGTAGTGATTTCACAGGGCATTAATGCAGTCCTCATCCCCCCATTTCAGTGCTAGCTGTGAATGAGTTTTATGTGAAACAACTATCACACCATTATTCTTATTTCAGGGTCTCATGGAGGGGGAGAGGGAAAGGTCTGGGAATAGGATCAAATTCTTTTCTTCTCCAGGAGCCTGGTGCAGAGCCTGCTGGGACATTACCATCTCATGGCCATTCATTGGCTTACAAGGGTGGTCTCAGATCAGCTCCTAGGGAAGAATTGTTCACAGCACAAATGCTGTATGGTGCCATGGATCCTGAACAGCCTCTCACCCCTAGAGTGGGGCACTAGGGTATCTGTTGGCACATTCCCAGAATACCAGCCATTCTGATACTCCCGGGAATGGTGGGGACCCACACCACCAGTGTGACCTTGCCTCCCCTGCCATGACTTCACGTGCACTGTGTGTACAAGGTCACACTTCACAGCTAACACTATTTTGAAGCGTGTGCCACTCCACCCCCTGCTCATGTGGCCTCTTCAAAATGGCATCCCCATCTGACTCTGGACAACACTACCTCCAGTTTCTTCTCAGTACCGGACAGGGGCCAAACCACCCCAAAAGAAGAGTCTAGTATAAATACAAATTACTAGCCTGCCTGTACGTTGCTGGGTGAGGCACATTTGCACAGGGTGATGCAAGGGAACTTGCATTGTTGTTTCTGTCCTATGCCAAGCGGGTACATCTACACTGCCTCTGGGAGAGCACCTCACAGGCCGGATTCACACACTCATGCTGGCCCCTCATAGTAACTGTGTGGAGTTTGCTTTGATGGTGCATCTCAGGCTGGAGCCCAGGGTCTGAACCCCACCCCTGACTTCTGAGTCCCAGCTCCGGCATTAGCAACTATGACGACACAGCTATTTTTAGCACATTACCAAGTGTCTGTGGACCCAGGCAGGGAGGCTGGCTCCTAGCTGCAGTGTAGATAGGCCACAAAGCACTCAGTGCAGCTCCCGAACCTGACTGGGCCAGGTGGAACCATACTGTGGGCCCTGCCTCTCCCACTGACTCCCGGCGCCTCCCAAGTCCCGGCACCCAGAAGATGGGACGGTCTCAGTTCTCTCACTGTGCACCCCTGCCTCTGGAGAAAGCCAGGCATGTTACCAGCTCACTCCCTACTCCATAACTGCTCCCTGGGGTAGGAAAGTGCCCACAGATCCCTGCCAATATGGGCTGGCAAAAAAAAATCCTCCCCACTGCGAGTGCAGAGGTCAGAAAAAACCTGGCGATCCCAGTGAGACTGCCCCGAGCTGAGCAGCAAACAGTCCAGCTTCTAGCCTGAACTGGCATAAAGCCGCGTGCAGGGCAAGTTGTGCTCACAAGGCTGCGAACAGGACCGCACTGGATTCAATCAGATGGGCAGACGCTACTGCACATGCACTCACATGGGGAGGCTGCTGGCCTCCTAATCTGCCCTGCTGTTTAATCCCCTCTCTGCACACATGGCCAGAGCCGGTACATGAGTCTCGCTGCAAAGGGCAGCGCAGTTCCCAGATATTTTAAATGGATGCTGCCATGGGACAGTAACCATGTTAAATCTGGCCAGCCATTTGCACCTCTGTCCCTCCTCTGAGCCCTTCCCAGACACTGGATCTCTCCCGCCCACTCTGCCCCTAAGACACAGGCGCCGACTCCAGGGGTGCTCCGGGGATGGAGCACGAATGGGGAAAAAGTAGTGGGTGCTCAGCACACATGGCAACCCTGCAGATCAGCACCTCTCCAGTGCACCAGCCGTCTCTGACATAAGCTCCACCTGCTCCCTTCCAGCACCTCCTGCCCAGCTGTTCAGCAGTATGCAGGAGGCTGTGGGGGAAGAGCAGAGGTGGGAAGAAGTGGGATGGAGCAGGGTGGACAGGGGCTGGGGTGAAGTGGGATGGGAAGAGGAGGGAGGGCTAGAGTGGGGCTGGGGACTGGGGCAGAGCAGCCCCTGAGACAGAGGAAATTGATGCGTATGCCCAGAGATTTGCCTTCCATTTCCTTACTGACCAATGCAGATCCCATTGCCCTTCCAGGTCCCCCGTAGATTCTTTTCTTCCTGGCTCTCCCCCACCATACTCCAAACCCCACAGACCTCCTCCTTTCCCCTCCTGCCCTTATCTTCGTCAGCTTCTTCCACCACCTTCCTCCATGATTGCAGGATCTTTTCCCCTCCTGCTTCCACATGCTACTTGCACTGACTCCTGGCATGGAGCAGCTCCCAGGGATTGTCCTCCTCGGCACATGGGCCCAGCGCCTCAGCGAGTTAAATCAGCATCGACACCACCGGAGCTATGCCGATGTCCGTCAGCTGAGGCCCTGGTCCCAGGGAACCCTAATCACTACTGATGCCCAACATCTGCCCACCCCCCTCCCAAAACAGGATCTGTCATGGGTGGCAGGTGTAATAGGCCAGAGGAGGCTAAGCTTGATGCAGCCACCACTGACTGGTTGCCAAATGTCTGGGCCATGCACTGCCTGCGCTTCACCTCTTTGCCTCGCTGCTCCGTCCCTTCCCTTTCCCCCACCGCCCACCATTGCCTGATGAGTTCCTCCTCTGTTCCACTCCACCCCCTCTAGAGGTCCCCGCTGCTCATCACGTACCACCTCTCCTCCACTCCCTCCCTCCCCTGTGAGGGCTGGGGCATTGAGGAGAGATATGGGTGAGAGAGGGAGTCTTGTGGGAGGGACTGAGGCGAGAATGTGATGGGCGTGGGGGGGCCATAGGGGATGAGGCGTAAGGAGGGATGTGGCGATTGGAAGGTGGGGAGGTCTCATGTGGGCAGGGGGTGAGAAGAGACATGGCGGAAGGGTGGGAGTGGTATTCCAGGATTGGAGGGGTGAGGAGGGATGCGGCAAGTGGCAGGCAGGTGTGTCTCACAGGGGCGGGGGGACATGACACCGAGGCTCAGCCTAGCGGGGCAGAGGGAAGGGCCTGGAGCAGAACAGGGGTCAGGGCCATGACAGAGTGAGGGTGAAGTATGGGTGGGGTCTCGGGCAGAAAAGGTGGGTCAAGAAGGAGCTAGCTTCCCACAGGAGAATATTGACCTAGTGTCCCATGTCTGTCGTTTCTCTTGGATTGCTGAATTTACACAGGAAAGGTGTTGGCAGACTGGAATCCTGGTCTGGTGAGAAGACATCCCAATATTATAAGGACTATGTCAGCATTAGGGGCTTTGTCTTATAGGTTTAAAAAAAAAAGGCGTTCCAATTCGTCACACTTGCTATTGGCTCCCCCTAAATGCTGGATTATGTTTTTCTAGCAACTGCTCTTTATTAAAGCCAATCATTTTAATGGCATGGCAGGATCCAAGCACTTCAGGAGTCATTAAGCAGCTCAAGGCAGATGAGTCACCCCTGAATTTATAGCATATAATTCCCTTTTATTACAGGGCATTCACCAGCATTCATCGCTCGCTTTGAAGGAAACACACGGCTTGTTTGCGATACAATTTTACAGCGAGACACCCTTTGACTTCCTGTGCAGGTTATAATCAATTGGCAAACATTTTTCATAGCCAATCTGTGGCTTGCCCTTGGGCCTGATCCTGTTCATGCCTAACCCCAGATCAAATCAACTCAGGTCAATGAAATGGCACAGCTCCAGTAAAATCACTGTACAGGCCTGACCAAAGCCCAGTGAAGTGTGTGGAAAGTTACCCCCTGACTTCAGTGAGCTTTAGCTCAGTCCCTAAATGAGAACAGAATCAGGCCCATCCTCAATATGGTGAATGAATGAACTATTTAGTGGGTGTACAATAAATGAATGCACTCCATGCAATGATTCATTGCTAGGCCAATACCAATTGGTTGAGGAGGGAGGGATGCATTCTGTGGTCTTTGACCACTGGTTCAGTCTAGAAGCTGTGGAATGACTCTCTTTTTCTGCTTGCAGGACCCTTGATAAAGCCACCAGTGCTCCAGACCAGGAACCAAGTACCTTAGCCCAGGACCCACCCACATGAGGTGAAGCACGTCATTCTGAGTGGCAGATGGGACAAACACATAGCTTGCATGAAACATGTATAGTCCTACGGCGTACAATAAAACTGGCAAACTGCTTGGAATGCCATCTTCTCTTGCCTGTCACTCACTGAAACATTATTTCTACCAGCAGCGTTTATTTCACTTGATCATGACAGGATTTATATTTGGCTGAGCAGGGAAAGCCAATGGGTCTGATGATCCCTTCACGTACATTGGTGAAGTGCTAGTGATTTCTGCTGAGGTAGCCGATATTGGCTGATGGGAGGCAGATTCGTGTAGGTTCATATTGGATTTTATGGCTTATCTAGAAGCCTAACTCAGAGGGTCAACAGCTCTTTTTGAATTCCTCAGAGGATTGATGCAGTATAATTTCTTACCTGCTTTGGATGCCATTTGGTTAAGCAGACTCACCAGAAAGATAGAATCCATTGACTTTATAATGCAGCCAAGAGTAGCTTATGCTTTTTAAAAGAAATTCACTGTGTTGCAGAAGGCCAACACGAGTCCTAAACACTACAGCAGGGTGATATTTTTCGTAGAAAAATGAAACTCAAAAATTTCACTTGAGCAATGCTGCCACAGTGCCTCAGGGGAGTTGTAGTTTGAGTGCTTTGTGCTCCCATTCTCCTCTATTGGCCAGGCAGCCTGGTGGGACTATATTTCCCATAATGCACTACTCTGCCCCCTCTTGCTATGATACTGGAATACATCATAGAATCATAGGACGGAAAGGAACCTCGGGAAGTTAAGTCCACTCCCTTGCACTCATGGCAGGTCCAAACACCATCTAGACCATCCCAAACAGGTGTTTGTATAACCTGCTCTTAATCTCAATTTATTCCAGTGCTTATAGGAAGTTTTTCCTAATGTCCAACCTAAACCTCCTTTGCTGCAATTTAAGCCCATTGCTTCTTGTCTTATCACCAGAGGTCAAGGAGAATATTTTTTTCTCCTTCCTCTGTGAAATAACCTTTTAGGTACTTGAAAACTGTTATGACCTCTCTTAGTCTTCCCTTTTCTAGACTAAAAACCAATTATTTCAATCTTCCCTCATATGGCGTGCTGTCTAGACCGTTAAACATTTTTGTTGCTCTTCTTCAAACTTTTTTTTCCAAATTTGTGCATGTTTCTTGAAAAGTGTCATCCAGAACTGGACACAATACTCCAACTGAGGCCTAATCAGCACGGAGTAGAGTGGAGGAATTACTTCTCATTTCTTGCTTACAAAACTCCTGCTTAATATGTCTCAGAATAATGTTTGCTTTTTTTCCCCACAGTGTCGCATTGTTGATGCATATTTAGCTTGTGATCTACTATGACCCCCAGATTCCTTTCCACAATATTCTTTCCTAGCAGTCATTTCCCATATTTTATGTGTGTAACTGATAGTTCCTTCCTAAGTGGTGTGCTTTGCATTTGTCCTTATTGAATTTCATCCTGTTTACCTTACACCCGTGGTCACCAACAGGTCGATCGCGATTGACTGGTCGATCGCAAGGCATCCGGGCCTCTCCCATTTTCTCCCCCAACCCCGAGAAGCCCCACTACCTACCTCCAGCGAAAATGGAGGTAGTGCCGGCTTCCCGCGGGTGGACGGAAGTCCCGCAGCTTAGCGCCACTTCCGGGGGGTCCGGAAGTGCGCTGGCTGCTCTGCCGGCTGCGCTGTGGAAGGGGGCATTGGCCCCGGAGGAGGAGCACGGTAACTTCCCTGCACCGGCGCAAGAGGGGTGAGTCAGCCCCGGGGCAGGCGCGCGGGGGTTTCAGCCCCGGGGCAGGCATGTGTGTGTGGGGTTTCCCTGTGCCGTGGGGGGGGGGGGCTGTTTCCGCCCTGGGGCAGGCATGCACTGGGTTTTCCTGCACCATGGGGAGGGGGGTGTTTTGGCCCCGGGGCAGGTGCGTGCGGGGTTTCCCTGTGCCGTGTGGGGAGGGGGAGGTTGGCCCCGGGGCAGGCACGCGCGGGGTTTTCCTGAGCCACGGGGGGGGAAGGGGGTAGGAGTCAGGCCCAGAGGAGGCACGCGCCAGCTTCCCTCTCGGGGGGGGGGGAGAATCCTTGGAGGAGGAAGATGCACCCTGCCCCCTGTCCCCACTCCCCTGCCCCCTGTTCCCACTCCCCAGCTACAGAACTCTGTCCCCACTCCCCTGTCCCCTCTCCCACTCCCACTCCCCTGTCCCGAACCACAGAACTCTGTCCCCACTGGCACTCTGTCCCCTGCTGCAGAACCCTGTCCTCTGCCCTCCCAGCACCCTGTTCCCTCTCCCCTGGCCCCAGCCGCAGAACTCTGTCCCCACTGGCACCCTGTCCCCTGCCAAAGCACCCACTAGCACCCTTCCCCAGTACTATGTCCCCTGTTCCCACCAACACAGTTGGGGCCACAGTAGTGAAGCTTAGGGGGGGAGGGTTGGTGGAGGTTTTTTTGCATCTCACTTGTGTGGCCCCAACTGACTTTTCTGTGGGTCAGTGACCCCTGACTCAGAACAGGTTCCTGCCCTTCTCATAAATAAAGACAATGCAAAAACTTTTTGTTTGACATCGTATTTTATTTAAAAATGAAGTTTGGCCAACAAACCCCAAATTGGGGCCAAGCCCCCACCTGGCCACAGCATCATAACACACCTGCACTCCCCTTTCCCCCAGACCCTACATCTGAGCCTATCATACACTGGAACCCCCTGCCCTGAGCCCCTCACATACCCCAACCCAAATTCCTGAACCCTCACATCCAGAAGTCTGTGGCTTGCTTAGTACCCTAACCCTACATCTCACCCCAACACTGCCCGGCCTGGTGCCCCCTCCCCGAGCCAGCATCCCCTTATCCACCCTCTCCTGCATCCAGTTTTCCTCCCAGAGCCTGCACCTCTCACCCCTTCTCACACCCAAATCCCTCATTCCCACCCCAGAGCCTACACATCCTGTCTCAACCCAGCGAGGTTACGACTAGACAGCAGGAGTTTTTCAGGATTCTGGAGATATCCCAGAAAAACACATCTGCATCCAGGGATGCATTTGTTCTTCCGCTTCTTTAGTGGAAGAGCAAACATGCTCTTTCGGTAACCCCTGTATTCCTCTTTCCACGAGGAATAAGGGGGCGCCCAAAAGAAGGGGTTTTTCTGACATTTGGTCCAGTCTAGCCAGGCCCTATGTTGGAAAAACCTCTTCCTACAGAAGAATGGGGAAAAAAAGCAGCAGTATAAGGGTTGGGGATAGCAAGTGATGGAGAGGAGGAGAATAGAGAGGGTGGGGCTTCAAGGAAGAGGTGGGGCTTCAAGGATGGGGCGGGGCAGTAGATCTTGGCTTGTTCTGTCATTTAAAAAGTGATCTTGGGTGTAAAAAGGTTGGAGACCACTGCCTTACACCATTTCTCCAGTTTGTCAAGATCATTTTGAATTATAATCCTATCCTCCAAAGTCCTTGCAACCCCTATGAGCTTGGTATCATCTACAAACTTCATAAAGTCTACTCTCTGTGCCATTATCTGAATCACGGATGAAAATATTGAACAGAACCAGACCCAGAACTGATCCCTGCTGAACCCCATTAGTTATGCTCTTCCAACATGACTATGAACCATACATAACTACCCTCTGGGAAGGTTATCCAACCAGTTATACACCCACCTTATAATAGCTCCATCTAGGTTGTATTTCCCTAGTTTGTTAATGAGACGGTGTAAAGGGTCCACATCAGCAGGAGGCAGCGCTGACTCCCTCTATTGCCCCGTTAAAGGGCAATTGCAATGTCACTGTCTATAAACAAGCAGTTTATAAGGCCCAGCCCTGAGTCAGGGCAGGGCAGAAAGACCAAAGTTTACCAGGGGTGGCTTGATAACAGTTTAAGGCTCTGGCCAGGTCCCAGCCGGGCGGGGGTCGGGTCTCCTAGCTGGCAGAGAACCGACAAGCGCAGGGGTTTTGCCCCCACAGCGGGAAGCCAGCCACCCGAGGGAAAGGGTAGCAGGGGGGATGCAGAACCACCCGCTCCACTGCATCCCAGCCCAGGACCCTGACAGTGGCAGCGCGGCAGCCACTGAGTTAGCGGGGATCCGGACCACAACACGCCGACTAGGTCTGTGGCTCAGCGGGGATCCAAGCCGCAACACGCTGCCCATCCAACTTCCATTTCCCCAGGCTGCCCCTGGGCCATTTTCCAGTTCCCCCTGGAGGCCTACCTGCCTCGGGCACTGCTCCTTGGGGTCAGCTGGGAACGGGGAAAAGTATAACTAATGGGTGCTGGCTCCATCAGTTCTGGCTAGGGCTCAGGCAGGGGCCCAGATGGACCAGTCCAGTCATCAGGTCCCGGCAGGGGTCCTGGAGGCCTTGGCAGGTCTTCAGACCATGGCAGCGGTCTCAGTGGTCTGGGCCAGTCGTTGGGGGCTGGCCGGGGTCCTGGCGGCCCAACCCAGTCCTCCGGTCAGGCGCAGCATAGCTGGGCCCTTCGCTGCATGAGCTGGGGCCGAGCATCTGACCTGTTCAGCCACCAGGCTTCAACTGAGCGCTGAGCTCTTATACCCTGGGTCCCGCCTCTCTGCTTCCTGTGGGCGGGGCTGGGTGAGTCTGGACCTACCCACCAAGGGGTCTTAGAGGGCCCTTCCTCTTCCAGGTCAGAGGGAGACCATGTTGCTGGCCTAGACTCCTTACAGAAGGTCACAAAAGACTTTAACAAAAGCCTTACTAAAGTCTAGCTATACTAAATCCACCATTTCCCCCTTATCCATAAGGCTTGTTACCCTGTCAGAGAAAGCAATCAGATTGTTTTGTTCTTGACAAAGTCCCTGGATGTTTGAAAATTCTTAATTCATTTCTTTCCTGGTTCAGAAATTAAGCTGACTGGTCTATAATTGCTTGGGTTGTCCCTATTTCCCTTTTTATTGATGGGCACTGTATTTGCCCTTTTCCAGTCTTCTGGAATCTCTCCCGACTTCCATGATTTTTTAAAGATAATAGCTAGTGGCTTAGATATTTCCTCAATCAGCTCCTTGAGTATTCTAGGACAGTGTTTCTCAACCTTTTTTTATAAAGTACTCCTTTTTCCAAAAAAAAAAAAATTATAAGTACCCCCAGTACCTACAGTTTTCAGATACACACAATTTTTTCTACCATTACAACACATTTGTTTAAACAACTTAATTGTAGCTGGGCGGGCGATGAAATTTTTGGGTGTAAAAAGTACAAAAATAATAAAGTGCTGTAAAACTTAAAACAAAAATTCAGTTTTCTCCAAATTTCAGTTGTGTTGATGTACACCCCAGAATTCTCTTGAGTACCCCTAAGGTAACTCGTACCACTGGTTGAGAAACACTATTCTAGGATGCTTTTCATCAGGCCTGAGTGACTCACAGACATCTAATCTGTGTAAGTAATTCGCTATTTTAACTTTTCATCCTACCCCATTTTCGCTGTCATTCACTATGCTGGGTGTCCGATTGCCATCAACCTATGCAGTGGAATAGTTTGCTCTTGCATCCTTAATAATGTCTCTTTGAAAAGCTACCAACTATCTTCACTTGCTTTTCTACTTGCTTCCCATAGGATCTTACTTACCAACTCCGTGAGTTTGCTAAAATCTGCCTTCTTGAAATCCATTGTTTTTATTTTGCTGGTCTCCTGCCTACTATTCTTTAGAATCATGAACTTTACCATTTCATGATCACTTTCATAATATAAGAACTAGGGGTCACCAAATGAAATGAATAAGCAGCAGGTTTAAAACAAACAAAAGGAAGTTTTTCTTCACTCCGCACACAGTCAACCTCCAGAAGGTGTCGTAAACGCTAGGACTTTAACATGGAAAATTAGGTTTTTACTGAACAAACTTTTTGGGGAAAAATATCTGATTTTTGTAGAAAGCTCTGATGTTTCAAAGGGAAAAAAAGATGCCTAAAAGCAGAAGAATTCCACCCAAAAACCTATTTTTATAAGAAAATCCACTACATCATAGGAGTTTTAGATCATGTTCCTCATGCTCCCATTCATCTGTAAGGGCTGGCACTTACAACTGGAGAAATGCTGTTCCAAAGCTATTTGACTATTTGTTTCGGTTTTTTTTAAACAACTAACAAAATCATCCAAAGCACAGGACTTGGTGGTGATGGGGGAGAGCTAAATAGATTCTGGGGTTAGGTCCATCAATGGCTATTGGCCAGGATGGGTAGGAATGGTGTCCCTAGCCTGTTTGTCTGGAAATGGGTGACAGGAGAGGGATCACATGAGGATTACCTGTTGTGTTCTCTCCCTCTGGGGCATCAGGTATTGGCCACTGTCAGCAGACAGGTGTCAGCCGATGGTCAGGGCAGTGAGTGGTGTGTGTGTGTGTATTATACACCCGAGACTTCAACTGCCAGGACCAGGGTCCCTTAGCAGCGGGCAACCTGGAGGAGGTTGACGGGCACCCCAACGGATCTGTCCTCTGGAAGGGACACGATCCAACGCTCAAGCTTTCCCTGTATCTGTCCCTTATGACCGGCTGGAGTTCTTTTAAATTGTGCTTGGTTCTGTTACAGCAACTGAAGGAGTCAGGTTAAAGCTTAAACAGTTACTATTTTATTGTTACAGGGTAAACTTAGCTGTTAAATGCTACTGCTGTGTTACAGATAACACAGCCACTACAAAAGGACAGGACAGAAATTACACTTAAAACAAAAGTCACTTACAGGAACCATGAAACCCTTTTGGTTCTCTGAGCTCTTATGAAATGCATGCAAAATAGACACCTAGCAGGTATATATTCTCACCCCTGCGTTCCAGACTTGGCGTGGCCAGCGTCTTTCTCTCAATCCCTCGGGAAGAAGTAGGGCAAGGTTGGGCGTCCCACAGACCTCGGGAGACAATCAATACCTGCCAGCAGATGTAGATGATTGGAGCTCAAATGGGATGGGCTACTAAACCCCTCTTTATATCCCTTGGGTCACGTAGGCTTCTTCCTGGTCTCAAGTGGCCAATTAGGAAAAATGGCTTTGAATGCCAAGTTTCCCACGAAGGGTGCAAAGCATAATTCACACCTGGGAAAATGCAGACAATGGGCACCTCTGGTATGTGATGGGCGAAGATTCCTCTCCTGGGACAGTGCAGGCGTGTCAATTACTGGTACTAGCCATCAGGGCGACGGGAGGCCTCGGGTCGTCAGCTAGCCCATTTACTGTCTGGTTTCTGTTTATGGTAGAGTCAGGGACAGGCAGCACACCTGCGTTCCCAGGGCATCAAAGGCTGACTGCCTTTCTCTTGCTCTCTGGGGGGGGGGGAAACAAGATGGGGTTCATGTCTGGCTACAACAGGATACTGGGCTAGATGGACCGTTGGTCTGACTCAGTATGACCATTCTTATGTTCACATGTTCACACAAACTGGCTTCCATTTTAAAATTCTCAATCGGTTCCTATTTGTCAAAATCAAATATAGAACAGCCTCTTCCCAATTAGCTTTCCCCCCCTTGTGAAATAAAAAATTGTCTCCAACACATTCCAAGAACTTGTTGGATAATACGTGCTCTGCAGTGTTATTTCCCCAACAGATGTCTGGGTAGTTGAAGTCCCCCATCACCACCAAGTCCTGTGCTTTGGATGATTTTGTTAGTTGTTTAAAAAAAAGGAAACAAATAGTCAAATAGCTTTGGAACAGCATTTCTCCAGTTGTAAGTGCCAGTCCTTAGAGATGAATGGGAGCATGAGGAACATGCACTAAAGCTCCTATGTTGTGTGGATTTTCTTATAAAAATAGGTTTTTGGGTGGATTTTTTCTGCTTTTAGGCGTCTTTTTTCCCTTTGAAACATCAGAGCTTTCTGCAAAGATCAGATATTTTTCCCCAAAAAGTTTGTTCAGTAAAAACCTAATTTTCCATTATTTTAACACAGAAAATTACTACTCTACTCTACTCCTTTTATGCCTTCAGATAAGACTTAAGTGGTGCATATACCTTAGACTGCCCTGTACATGGGGCGAATTTCACTTTTTGTGAGTCATCTCTGTAAGCACAAAGGCCCAGATCCTCAGCGGTATTTAGGCACTTATGTAGCTTTGAGGCTCTGGGCCAAGGTGGCCTGCTCTTTTCTAACTCAATTAGATAAGGCAGCCATTTGTAGCAAGCTAGGAAGAGAAGTAGTCAGCCACTCCTGGAGCCCAGAAACAATGTCCCAGTGGGTTAGGTTAAAAAATCAGAAGGAATTTGCGTCAAAAGTGGTCCATACTGAAGCGATGAAGAAAGTCCCAAATATTTTGATGTGGAATTGGAAGATCGTGGGCCCAGTTCTCCACCCTCTCACACCAATGTAAATCTGAAGTAACTCCTATGTAGTTAAGAGTTTCACACCAGTATAAAACCAGTGCATGTGACAGGAGATTTAGACCTTTTAACCTTTAAGGAAGACACCCTTACTTATTGCTATTGTTTATTATTTGTGTTGCAATAATGCCTAGAAGCTCTATTCATGCTCCCTGACCTCCTGGTGTTCTGTGAAATACAAACACAGAATGGAAAGAGGATCTTTGCTCCACAGAGGTTGCTAAATATAAACATTAAGCTTTTGGTATCTGTGTTATGATATAACATGGCACAGTATTTATACTGGCAGGGTTTGTCAGGTAACAGCCAAGAAGAAATTAGACTAAATCCACTCAAACCATTACAAAGCATCTCAGAGAAGCTGCACATGGTAACTATGGACTATACAAAAGGAGGCGGATTAGAAGCCTGTGAATAGCTGGAATGAGCTTGTGCCTCGCCTGCTAGCTGAAGGGTGCTCATTACACATGATTAAGAAATTATCTTTTTGTGTGTAATTACCATGATCAAGCAATTACAGGAGATGGGCACACAGCAAAGCTGCAGTTGCAAACACTCCTGGAGGTTTGAGGAAATCTCATGTTCGATCATTGCAGCTATCTCTGTACGGGGCTAAGCCAAAACCCTGGATCTGAACCACACTGAGCTCTGGAGCCATTCTGGTCTCACTCCCTATTTGTCACCTCAGGCCCAGCACAAGCCATTAAATACAAAGAAGGTGAAGTGGGATCATGCAAGGAAAGGGAGCTGCAGATGCTTTTTGCAGTGTATGCAACCCACAAGCCACATATGCCTTGCTCTGCAATCACGACGTTTGTTTTCAATGGTTTGTAGGACCTTAGGACAGCAAAGGGAAAACATCACCCACGACACAAGGCAAGGCTTCACCTAATGCACACCAGCCCAACTCCATTGACATCAATGATCAACAACCACTCATAAAGTCAAAATCTGCAACAGAATTCCAGTAAAGGCATCCTGGCTTCTAGATAGGGCCGAAGTGCATGCATACAAAAATAAATGTGTATTAGACTAGGTTAGCTGGATAATTCCTATTGATTCCTATGCCAAACTGGTTTCTGGTCTCCTTATTGCTAATAGTATTGGCTGTGCTTGCTTCATTTTCTTTCTGTTTAGCTTATTCCCTCTTAACTACTCTCTGCCCCCAACTCCAGAATCATGGCACTAAGCTGATGTTTGACACCATCAGACTGCTTGTGTGCTACACTCCATTCCCCCACACTGGGTCTGTCTTGAGCGTTCAGATTGTAAGCTCATGGGGCAGAGACTGCTGGTTACTCTGTTTTTACAGGCCTTAGCCTAATCCAGCCCCATTTTTGGTGTCCTTAGGCATAACCATAACAGTTTCATAGAGTCTAAGGCCAGAAGAGACCATGAGATCATCGAGTCTGACCTGTGTACAACACAGGCTCTTAGATTTCACCCAATTACCCCAGCATTAAGCCCAAAGATTTTAGTTAGACCCAAGGCTGTCCCGGAGGGACCTGTGGGGCCTGGGGCAACCCCGTCCCCAGAGCCTCAGGCGCAGGGCCCAGGGCAATCCCGCCCCCACCACAGGCCCCACTCCTCCCCCTCCCTCACTCCACCTCTTCCCCCACCGCCCACAGTTTGAGAACTGCTTATTAGAGATGACAGCCTGTGTAGTACCCTGGCAAGCATATCATTTAAACCTTTCATTAAAGATATAGAAAAGAAAGCAAAACAGTGAAAGAATTTGGAATGTAAAGTATTAAGTAAGTAAGGCCTTAGGTTTAACAACATCCCTCCTTCCCTTTAGCTGCAGAGAGTTTAAAAACAAACAAAACCCCTGTTTGGCAGGCTCTTAAGTGGTATTAAATAGGGTAATAACTGTCCTTTTCACAGAAAAGATAAGTTAGTTAAGTGGGGCTGTTGTTGTAGTCTGACCCCATGGCCTAGAAGACAAAACATGACATACACAAAAGGGTAAAGAAAATAATAGCAAATCTAGAAATGCAGCTTCTGCCTCTGGTGTTCAATTTTACTTGCAAACTGACTACGGGTGTGTCTAGACTACAGGGTTTTTTCCAAGAAAGTAGCCTTTTTTCGGAAAAACTTCACCCGCATCTAGACTGCAGCCGTGTTCTTTCAAAAGTAAATCGAAAGAAAGCGGCAGTTTTTTCGATCGCAGTAAACCTCATTTTACAAGGAATAACGCCTTTTTTCGGAAGTACTCTTTCAAAAAAAGGCGCTATTAAATGCAAACTGTGCTTTTTCGAAAGAGCGCATCTAGACTCTCTTTCAAAAAAGCGGCTCGCTTTTTCCAAAGTACTGGTCGTAGTCTAGACACTCTCTTTCGAAAGAGGCTTGCAGTCTAGACGTAGCCTACTAGACAAACACAGGCACAGCAGTTTTATCAGCTAACCCGAGACCTGACAAACTTGTAGCACTATTGGGCTATTTATGGAATTTCTTTTAGGAGCCTCTTTCTAGTCAGAGGTATATAGCATGTTGCATGGTACATAGTCTTAGCTAGGGGTGAAAATAGACGCTGGGACATACCTGTATACCCTGCACTGGGCCCAACATCCTTAATGAGGGGTGGCTCTGGGCCCCCAGAAGGGGCAGGGCCTCAGACAGAAGAACAGGGCTGGGGCAGATCTCCTCCCACCCCGATGGCCGGCGGCCGGGAGCCCAGGGATGGAGAGGCAGAAGCCAGGAGCACTGGGACGTGGACAATTTGAAGGACCCAGGTTCCTGGTCCCTGAAAGAGGGGTCTGGGCAAAAGGGCAGCAAAGTACTGCCATGGTAGTGCTGCCTAACCCTTATCGGCAGGGCCACCAACAGAGGGGAGCAAAGAGTCGTCCGTTTGGGGGCCGGTCTGGTGGCCAGTTCTTACCAGAACGCTGCATCGACCCACTTTCACCTCTGGTCTTGGCCAACTAGTCCAGGCTCTTGGAGAATCAGAAAGAGAGGAAATAAGGTGAGGAAGGAAAAGGAGAGTGAACATGAAGTCATCTGGGCCCTGCTTTTGGCCTAGTCTGGTCAGGACATATCTTAGGATCAGGATAATGAAGGGCAAAGGATGTCATTGTGGACCCCAGAGCCCAGAAGATGGTGAGGATGGTAGCAAGCTCATTCCTTCCCCTTCTTTCAGTCAGCAATTGTTGCATTAGCTTCTCTCAAAGTTGGTGGGTTTTTTTAAAGGATACAAAAGGGAGTAACACATGGAATAGCCCATCTTGTTTTATCTACCAACAAGGCCAAGTTTCTGACACATCAGTTTTGGTTCATTGATTGCTAATCCCACACTTCTCGGCTATGTCTACACTGGCAGTTTATTGCACAAGAACTGCCGTTTTTGCGCAAAAACTTGCCTGCTGTCTACACTGCACGTGCGTTCTTGCGCAAGTAAATTTACAGTATAGCGTTGTAAAACAGGGGTTGTTCCGGAAGAGTTATTCCTCTCCCCACGAGGAATAAGCCCTCTTGCACAAGAGCTCTTCCACAAGAGGGCAGTGTAGACAGGCAACATGAATTTCTTGCGCAAGAAGCCCCTATGGTTAAAATGACCATCAGAGCTTTCTTGCGCAAGAGAGCGTCCACACTGCCATGGATGCTCTTGCGCAAAAGCACATGCCAGTGTAGATGCGCTCTTGTGGAAGACTTCTTTGCGGAAGAGTTCTTGCACAAACAGTTCTTGCGCAAGAAGCTGCCAGTGTAGACATAGCCCTCCTGTTTACCAGATATGGTCTTAACACAGACCTTGAGTTACAACCATAGTCCTTTTTGTTTGGACTAATTCAGTTTATCTGTCTCCTTTTGGCACCATTTCCTATTACCATTTATTGATATTTATTGTGCTGCTTTATCTCTCTCTAAATCAGGCCTGGGCAAAATACAGCCCACGGGCCAAATCCAGCTCACCAAGCCACCAGATTTGGCTCTAGAGGCAGCGGGGAGCCCCAGGCCGGCTCCCCTGCTTGCTCCACAACCCAGCACACTGCTCAGAAACACAGTTGCTGGGCCCCGTTTCTGTTGCAAAACTGGGAGGAGAGGGTTAATCTTCAGAAGCTGCCCCCATCCCCAGCACAATCCCATTGGCTAGTTTCTGGCTAGAAACTGGCCAATGGGAGCTGCCTCTTTGAATAACAGGCAGCCAAGAAGAACCACATCCTTTCTCCTCAGTAGGGTTGCCAGGTGTCCGGTTTTCACTCGGACAGTCCGGTAATTGCATCTTCTGTCCGGTAAAAAAACCAGAAAATACCAGACATGTAAAATGTCTGGTATTTTCTGTTTTTCTCAGACAGAAGGCTGGCAGGGACATTTTTCCCCTGCTGTGTCTGATGGATGCGGGGCAGCAGGGAGTGCGGGAATTTAAAGGAGCTCAACCAGTTTGGTGTCCCCTTTTTTTGTTTGTTTGTTTGGTTGGTTTTGCTTTTGTTCAACCAGTTTTTGTTCTGCATTTTTTTGCGAAAGTATCTGGCAACTCTACTCCTTGGCTCAGTCACATAAGCACATGGCCATGCAGCCTGTGCAGGTGCAGGGCAGGCTGGCTGAGGAACAATTTAAACTCTGCAAGCCTTAGCTCTGCAGGCAGGCAGGCTGGTTTGGCTGCTGGTTGGTAAGTCTCCTCGCCAGATCCTGCGTCTTGCACCCCAGCCCCTCCCTTCCCCCAATCTGCTGCCCCCCAATCAACATACCCAAACCCTCTGTCCCCATTCCCCCTTTCAGATCTGGCACCCCAATCTCCTGCCCCGGATCACAAGCCCCTCCTATTCTAAGCCAAACCCCTGCACTCCAGTCCCCTGCCCTAGGTCACACCTGACTGCATCCTCTCAACTCCCTCCCAGACTCCATTCTCCATCCTGCACCTCAGTCCCTTACGCCAAGCTCCCTTCTGCACCCAGCGTCCATCCCAGACCCCGCATCTCCTCCATTAATACCATGGAAGAGTGTGGCCTTCAACCACTTTCCAAAATCTTGGAGAGGCCCCCCATCAAAAATGATTGCCCATCCCTGCTCTCTATATAAAAAATGTCTTGGGGGGATGACAGAATGATGTCATCACATCACAGCATCCACAGGCTTGGGGGTAGGCATGGGCAGGTGAAGCCCACCCTCAGCCTTACTCATTCCTCCCAAAGCTCCATCCCTGGAGCCAAGCCCCACCTACTGCCAGCCCGGCCCCCTCCGGCGGCCACATGGAGAGCCAGGGCTGGTGTGCCATTGCCTTGGCCTTCCCCGGTCATTGGGGGCAGATCTGGGGCTGGTGCAGACTTGGCCGGGCAGCGGAGGGGAGCGGGGGTGGGGAACAGAAAGAGCCAGGAATGGTGCCACCTCGGCTGGGGAGGGGGAGAGGGAAGGGCTGGTGCTGTCTCAGCTCAGTCCTCCCTGGTGGCCGGGAGAGAGCCAGGGTTGCCTACCTCTAGAGAGAGGGGGGTTGGCGAGTGTAGTGAGCAGGGGGTGCTGCCCCCTAGTAAACTTTTAACCGCCTTCGCAGTTAGGCTTTACATAAGAATGGTGCAAATACACATCGCTCCATTTTTGTCAATGCTGATTTATTCCAACTGAGGACCTGAAACAAATGTCTTTACAAAAATCCAAAGCATAAAAGGTTTCTTATCCTATGTGAGCTGTGACTTTCAAGGGGCCTTATGCTCATTTCCGTGCCTTTAAGCCCAACCTGAGCTTTTTTATCCCTCATTTCCTTCCTCTTTCTTTGATCAATTTTTCTCTTTTCCTTTCCTTATTCCATCCTTGTCTCCCTCAGCTGTGATTGCAGTCACTTTAAGGCTCTTCCAAGTGCCATGCATGTTCCCCATTCTACTCCACTTTGCTATATATTTAACGAGGGGCAGGACTTCTCAACTGGCAACCGTCAGTCTATGTGACATATTTGGGTTACCCTCTGGATGCAGAGCAAAATAAAATGTTTGTCTTTCATTTTTTATGAATTTGCTCAATAATTTAGTGCTTGTTAATTATGTAGAATGAAGTCACCATCTTGGAGATGGCTTTTGTATGTTGGGATGTTGCAGTGGGGTGGGAAGGGGAGGGGTGGCCCATTTTTGGCACTTGGGATTTGCAGTGCTGGGACTGAGAAGTATTTCATAGCGGTAGAATACAGTTAACATTGCTGCCAAACCCAGGAGTTGTTGCTGCAGAATTTGATTCCAGATTACCTGTGAAACGTGCACACCTCTCATTACTGTAGTATCTGTCACAACCTTTGATATATTTAACCCCCCAACACTCCTAGGAGATAGGGAAATGCTATTGTCCCCATCATATCAAGAGGCTAAAAGACTTCCTCCAGGTCACACAAGACATCTGTGGCATAACAGAGACTTGAATCTATGTCTCCAAAGTCCTGCACTACAGCCCGAGGCACTGGACCAGCATTTTGCCCTGCTACAGCTCACACAAGGCCGTAGCTGTGATTGAAACTAGTGACTCTTCCCAGAGCAGCATGGGTTAGTTTAGTACTGACTATATGGACTACTCAAGCTCTAGCTTTAAGGTAAGACCTGCCAGTGCAGTGGTTCTCAAAGTGAGGGTCAGGACCCCTCAAGGGGTCACAAGGTTATTACATGGGGGGACATGAGCTGTCAGCCTTCACCCCAGCTCCCACTTTGCACCTAGCTTTTAAAATGGTGTTACATACATGAAAAAGTGTTTTTAATGCATAAGAGGGTGGGGGTCACACTCTGAGGTTTGCTATGTGAAAGGGGTCACCAGGACAAAAAGGCCAAGAACGACTTTGCTAATGTCAGGGGCCACCTGCCAACAGGAGACAAGTTTACTTCTTTCTGGGGGCGTGAAAATTAATGTTGAATCTCATGCTTGGCAGTCCCTGTCTATCATACCTAGGCATCAGCCAGGGTAAGACAATGCTGTCAGATAAAATTGTAGGGCTCCATCTTAAAGTAAAAGAGCCATTCTCTTTAATAGCAGGTCTGGAATGCAGCTTTCTCTCTGTTGGTGCTGCTTCATTCTCTCTCTCTCTCTCTCTCTCTCTCTCTGTCTTTTTTTTTTTTTTGGCTGCTGATATTCAGCTAGGGTGTTGATCCAAATTATTGCAATACTACAGGATGGGGAATACTAAGGCCAGGGGGAATTTACTTGGGGGAATTTACGACAGCCAAAGCCTTTGTGGACTGGTAGGAATTATAATTATTACAGAAAGAGAGCTAAACATTAAACTTGGATCTTAAAAAAAGATTCACTATGTATTCAGCCAAGGAAACCCACAAACAAAACCTCCCCAAAACAAGGGGAGCCTAATAAAATACTAATAGAGCTTAGTGGAAAAGGGTTTTTTTGTTCAAAGCCTCAACAGGGAGTGAGTACATTGTGGAATAGTACTGACTACCACCTAGGAGAAAATTCTTCATTGTCATTTTACCAGATTCTCCACTTGGTTGAAAAATTTCCTTGGTAAGGTTTCAGTTATAAAAATGCCTTTTTGAATCACAAATGTTTTTGCAAAAAATCATTTAAAATTTTCTGATTTTTAATTAAACAATCTGAGGTGAAAAAAAAAATCTAGTCACAAACAAACATACAAACAAAGTTCCTTGATTGTAGCCAGATGGAATTGAAATGAGCGTTTTTCTGTTTTGCCTTTTTGTGGGTTGGTGGAGATGATCTAATAGGGAACTCTAGGAGGTCTATGGAGAACCAAGTATGTCCATTATTTTGGGACCTGCAGTTAGGTTGACAGAATAGAAATCTTCAATGGAAGGATATTTTTATGGCATCTGATGAAGAAGATGGAGGAATAATATTGAACAAGACAAAATGCTCTTACTGTGAATTGTCACTAATGGATAAAATATGCCTTTGGCAACTAGAGGTAGGGACTGATTGTGAGAGTAGCCAAGGAATTCCATGGTCTCCAGAGGCCAATAATAGGACAGATAGGTGTAGTTTTTGGGTGCCTGCCACACATCCTTCTCACACCCCCTCTTTCAGTGGAAAAAATGAGAATAGACTCAAAATAATACGTTCAAAACTAAATTATTTTTTTTCCATTTTGAATTGATTTTAAGGTCTTTTTTGGGGTGTGGGTGTTTTGAATCCTTTTGTAAAAAAAATCAGAAAATGTCAGGAACGTTGTTCAGCATTTGGCAGGAAAAGATTCAAATGTGTTGCTGGATCTCCAATACTAGCTCAGGGGAATGCTCTCTCCCCTTTGGTGATCAACAAACTAATTACATTAAAGCTATTGTAACTGCTGGTTGTCAAAGCAGAATTAGCAAAAGGCGAATAATGTCCATGAGGACAAGCTCTAGAGCAGGCCTGGGCAAAATACAGCACAACCCCATTGGTTGGCTTCTGGCTGGAAACTGACCAATGGGAGTTGCCTGTTTCAATAACAGGCAGCCACAATGCACAAAGGGCTCCTAGTTATTCACAGAGCACATGGCAGCAGCTTGTGCAGGGGCAGGGCAGGAAGGGAGGCTGATTCAGGAATGGGCTGCTGGCTGGTAAGTCTCCTGGCTAGAGCCTACCTCTGGCATCCTCCCTTCCCCAACCTTCTGCCCCCTATTCCTACCCCTCTACTCCACATACCCAAATCCTCTGCCCCCCTCTTGCACCCATGTTCTCTCCCAGATCTGGCACCCCAATCCCCTGCCCCAGATCACAGTCCCCTCCTGCCCTAGCTCACAACCCAAACCCCAGAACCCCCTCCTGTACCCCAGTTTCCTGCCCTAGGTCACAATCCAGTCCCCTGCACCTCAGTCCAATGCCCCAGGTCACAACTGCCTCCTTCACCCAAGCTCCCTCTCTTACCCCAAGCTCCCTTCTGCACCCAACCTCCATCCCAGACCCCGCACCTCCTCCATTAATATAATGGAAGAGTGCAACCCTCGACTACTTTCCAAATTCTTGGCGTGCCCCCCCCATCAAACATGATTGCCCACCCCTGCTCTAGAGTTTCTCTGAACCAAGAGAAAACTGGTGGACCATCACACTGAATGCTCTGCTGTCAAGAGCAGCACATACCTCCTTGAAAGGTAAGACTTCTAACCCTGCTTAATCAACAGATTTTGACACTAAGAGGTGACCTAGCTAAATAGGCTACAGCTGGGTAGATATCTGTTTTAGAGTTCTAAACTGCAACCCCTCATTATAGTATCTAAAAATCATCCATATAAACAGTGAGTTAGGTAATCCATAATTGCCCACTCCAGGATTTCCTGTACCCTATACTGGAATCAACAGCTGCATAGACTTCAAAAAAGCATCTATGTTTATATGGACCATCAGAACACAGGTCAGTGTTCCCTCTAAGCTGCATGGCAGCACAGCCCTGCAGCTACTTAATGTGCTTCTGGACTCATGCATGAAGCTGCCTGGCAGGAGGAGGGGCACTTCTCCCTGAGGGTATGTCTACACTACAGAGGTTTTTTTTAAACTGAAATTACGTCCACACTGCAATCACGTTCTTCCAAAAGAAAATTGAAAGAACGCAGGGATTTTTCCAACATAGGTAATGCTCATTCTACGAGGAAGAAGCCTTTTTCTGAAAGAGCTCTTTCGGAAAAAGGCGTGTGTGGATGGGGAAGAGGGAGCACTTTCAAAAGAAGAGGAAAGAGGAAAAAGCACAGGTGCCCTGGTGGCCACTCCATCCATAGTAATCACAGCTTACATGCGAGATAGCGTCCATTCAGTGAGGATGCTCTCTTTCGAAAAAGCAGATCGCTTTTTCTCTGCGCTTTGGCAGTGTGGACGCTCTCTTTCGGAAGATGTTTTTCCGGAAGATCTTTTCTGGAAAAGCTTCTTCCAAAAGAAGCCTGGAGTCTAGACATAGCCTGAGTGACAGCAGCAGCTCCCTGCTGAGGACAGAGGAGCAAGTCTCTCCCAGCTGGTAGGGACCCTACAGGGAACACTGATCTCAACCTCCTTTGTGGAGCGCTTTGAGACCTACTGATGAAAGCAGGCATTACAGAAGAGTTCTGTAATATTATATACATTCAAAAGGATTGATTTTTTTTTAATCAAAGGATATATACTCTCTAGGGATGTAAGGGACTAGTCAACTACCCAATAACCATATGCTTATTGGATAGTTGAGTAGTGACTGTAGTAGTTGTTTCCCCCCTTTGCTGCCTCTATCAGAGGGCAGCAAGGGGGGGATTAGGAGCTGGTGCTGGGGGGGAGCTGGCTTAAAAGCTGGTTCCTCCCAGCCCTGTCTTCACCAGGGAAAACAGGGGGGGCAGAGGCATAGCAGGGGGACCGGGCAGAAGCTAGGAGGAATCAGTTGTTTCCTGGCTCATGCCCAGTCCCCCCCTTCTCCCACTGGGCCTCTGCCCTTTAAATGTATTAAGAGCCTGGCAGCGTTCAATACATTTAAAAGGCAGCGCTGCAGCAGGGTTAGCTCCCAGGCCAGGAGCTAACCCTGCTGCAGCGCTGCAGTTTCTCCCCTTATCGACTAATCGAGTAGTTGATGGAAATTCCATCGACTACTCAATTAGCTGATTAAACGCTATTTAACATCCGTAGTACTCTCTTGCTTCAGGACAATATCTAGGAAGAAATGCCCCAGAGGTATATTAGTCCTTAATTGTTCACTATAGTGTGCTTTGCACTTTCCTCTGAAGCGGCTCATTGATCACTAGCAGAGACAGGTACTAGAACTGGTCTGGTCCAGCAAGGAATTCCTGGCTCATATGTTTTCTAATGCCTGAAATCAGCCATGCTCTTTTTAAATTTTTTTTACACTGGTATTCAGTTTGTGTGGAGAATACCTGGCTCTTTTTGATATATATGTGCGGCAGTCTGATGGCAGCTCACATAAGGGCTAGATTTTCAGCTGGTAAGAGTCAGCATTAACTCAGTGGAGCTATGCTGATTTACATCTGGCCCTGAGCTGGCAGGGAAATCAGTTCAGATGTCTCTCTCTCTCTCTAACACACACACACACACACACACACACTCTCTCTCTCTCTCTTTCTCACACTCTCTCTCTCTCTCTCTCTCTCTCACATCCACACACACACCCACGGGCTGCAGTGGAATAACTAGGCACGTTTAGAAAGAATGCCAATGTCCACTGACATGTTTAGGCTGCTATGGACATGTTAAGTCTGATGAGTGCTCCAGGCGCTTCAGAAACACCAGCGACATTACTGCAAAAGTACGTCCCGTGTCAAAGCGCATCCATAGACCCCTTGGGGGACTGGCAGTGCTCTCAGTACCCGGCTCAGCCTCTGTTTTATTTATTGAAATTATTATGGCTGAGTTGGTGTTTCCATTACAGAACTTGGACCCTGCGGGCTAGCAGTTCGCTCAGCTGCTTAAAATTGTATTAGACGGAAACTTGGCTTACAGTTGCCCTGATGTCAAGAGTTAAATGCATAAAAAGGGACTTTTCATGCTGCCTCCCTTGTGATCCAGAGCTGTGCCACCTTGCGTCTGGATTGCAGCAGGATACTCCTCCTGAAGACCCCTGGGAAACTCCACCTTGGGAAGCACGTGGCTGCCTTTTTGCGGGGAGACTGTGCCCTGCATTGGCTTATGATAGGGCATGATGCCAGGAACCCCCTTGCACTCCTGCAGGAGGGGGCCTGGCCCATTCACATTTGGGGGTGCACAAGGATGCTCTTCTAGCACCCATGGGGGCACAAATCACAGTAACAGCAGAATTATGATTTGAGTTTATTCCATAAATGCTACAGTGCTGCTTACACCTTCACTCTAAGGCCTCTGGTACCCGCCCCCCCATCACAGATAGGACAATGGATGCATGCAATCCTATGCCACAGAGACCACTGCATCCTCCTCACAGTATCATGAGAGCTGGGACCCAGTGCAATGTTCAAGGAGCCAGGCCCTCACTGTAAAGGCCTGGGTTTCCAGAATTCAATTTTCTCCTGGCATGACAACTTTCTGAGCAGTTCTAATTATCTGTGTCCTGGCCTGGAGCTTTGTCAAGGGACATTTTTACAATCAAAGGAAAAAAATATCCAAGCAAGGTGGGATTTTGTTGTTCTGTTTAACAACAGAGCAGACGGGATCACATACACATGAAAGAAATCAAACCGCACATTCTAAGTAACAGCAGCAAAGCCCCATAGCAGAAAGGAGAGTGTCTTTTACAGAAAATGATCTAGGCTCCTATCCCAACCCTGCAACTGGCTCCCGATTGTCAGACCTACCTGTATGCCACACGGGCTCCATGTAAGTCCAGGGGGGTCCACCCAGGCAGCTGTAGAAACAAGGCCTAAATTTATACCTGACACATGGATACCACAGGAACTGATTGGAGACAGAGATTGTAAGTGCTGTTTTCATTTCATTAGTTATTTGTAATTAACACTTGCTGCCTGAGAATCCTTGTCGAGTTTTATTTCTACGTTCACACTCGTCGGCATCCTATGATGGGCCAGTACAGGGGAAGCTTATGAGAATGATGCCCATTCAGTACCCCTTCCATACACAGGATATTAGGCTAAGGTTTTTCAAAAGTGAGTAGCAAGGTTGGGTGCCAGAATCTTAAAGTTGACAACTTGATCCAACTTAAACAGGTTGGATCTTTGGAACTTTCTGAGTGCCCACAGTCTGAAAACCATCTCTAAGATGTATCAAATTGGGCACTCCCTTTTTAAACCCTTGGCACAGCGATCTCTAGGGACGGCATTCTGGGATTGTTAACCAACACCAAGGATCCTCCTGTGTGTGTGTATTTGTATAGCAGGAACATCTGCAGATGCAAGTCAAAGCTAGAACCTCTTGCACTGGGTGTTGCAGAAACCCAAGGCCAAAGAAACAGGCCCTTCCCACCCTCCAGCAACTTACACTTTAATTAGACCTGCAGCCCAAAGGGAGGGAGAAAGGAAATATCATTATTGCTATTTTACAGATGAGGAAGGAGGCACACAGAGATAAAGCAATGTGACCAGGGTCACACAGAAAGCCCGTGGCAGAGGCTAGGGTTTAACCCAGATGTCCTAAGACTCTATGCAGAGCCTCGGAGCCACTAGGCCAACCTTTCTAATGGAAATCCTCTCTATGCCCACGGAGACCATGGGGGCAAATATAAAGACAAGAAACTGAACTGAGATTCCCCCTACTTCCTCTCACAAAGGCCACTGACTTGCCCTCGGATTATAACTATGAACAGCACACTCAGCAACCTGGACGCTAATCACTGCTGTGAATTATCACCCCAGTGATCTCTGCTGGCCAGATGATTATATGAAATGCTGATGTCTCCCTGGACCCAAGTGCAAAGGCAATGAATGGTGTTACCCACCCGTATCCCACAAGCCTTTTGGAAATAGCATGGTTATTCCCATGGTCTTAGCTGCTCTCACACCAAACACCAGCAGCATCCTGGGCAGCCCAAACAAGGTGGTTATAAGTGACATGTCCTCTTTACCTAAAGTTCTGGGAAGAGGCTTTTCATTTGCATTTGTCCCATTGCACCCACTGATGCAACAATAGCAACTTATGGTCCCATTTGGTATTGGCTCTGTCTAGACTGCAAGCTTCTTTCAGAAGAAGCTTTTCTGGAAGAGATCTTCCAGAAAAACTTCTTTCAAAAGAGAGTGTCCACACAGCAGAAGCGCAAGGAAAAAGCGATCTGCTTTTTCGAAAGATAGCATCCACATTAATTGGACACTAGCTCGCATTTAAGTTGTGATTACTGTGGATGGAGTGGCCACCAGGGCACCTGTGCTTTTTCCTGGAGGCCTCTTCTTTCGAAAAAACACTCTCTTCTGCATCCAGACATGCCTTTTTCCAAAAAAGCTTTTCCGGAAAAAGGCTTCTTCCTCATAGAATGAGGTTTACCACCATCAGAAAAACCCCTCCATTCTTTCAACTTTCTGTCGAAAGAACACAATAGCAGTGTGGACGCAAGTTTTGTTTTTCCGGAAAAAACGGCTGTTTTTCCGGAAATACTCTGCAGTGTAGACATACCCGTTAAAACACAGTGTCTATCTCCCTGACATGAATGCTGATTTTGAAAGCAGCTGGTGCTACATTTCATCTCACTGGGACTGTGGGCACAGCTCTGCCTCCCTCTCCTTCTGCATCATCACCACACTTCAAAGCAGCTAGTAACCCAGAGACCCACACGGCAGGAATTTGCCAAACAATTGTTTTGACTTGAAGACTCATCACTCTATGTTGTAGAAACTTAATTTAGGATGTAGATCAGCACTTGGAGATGTGCTGGTGAAAAAAGGATCAGCAGTAGCATTCGGCCTGCTATACTAACTGCTAATTTAGAAATACATACACTAATTAGCTTTAGATCCAAAAGGTGCATAATGGACTTAGAAGTATTTTTTAAATATATACTAAGGATAAAATCTATATCTTTTCAACTGTTTTGTTTTTATCTTGGATGGTCAGGATTTTCAGAAAAGTTTGTGATGGGGCAGTTGTCCCACACTGGAAAAGAAAGGGTTAAAACAATATTGGAAGAGGGCTGGGCTAGGAACCAATTGGGGGAAGGATTAATGTAGCCAATCAGGGCCCAGCTGGGCTATCTAAAATGGGCTGCAGGGTAGCAGGAGCTCAGTCTCTCTCCAACTCTGGAGGGAGAAGGATGAGGCAGGCAGGTAGGTGAGCGATTGTACTGCCAGAGGAGTGTTCTCCAGCACTGGAAAGAGACAATTCCCAGAGGACCAGCAAGGGGCGCTGGGTTGTGGATGAATACCTATTACAGAGCTCAACTCCCATATAAACCTAAAATTCAGTTGTTGGATTTTCAAAAGAGCTCATCACAATACATGCCAAATTCTTTGGAACAGGTGGCCATCCCGTGACAATGGGTGCTGAGACCTTTTGAAAGTCTGGCCCTTATTTAGGGATGGAAATGGGAGTTGACCCCTTTTGGAATCCACCCCAATATGTCTATTTGATTTTAGTTATCAAGCAAATGAATATCCAACTGGTGTAGCCCAACTTGCTTCTCCTAGGAATTGTCACGGGGTGTGACTCATCGCTGCAGTGCCTCCTGCTGGTTGCTCCAGGGAATTAGTTCTGTCTAGCAGCCCTTGAGTGCACAGCAGTTCACCCTAATGGCCAGAGTTTGCAGAGAAGCCCTTGGGTTCAGGGCAGTTCAGCCTCATGGCCAGAGTCTGTAGATTACAGGGCAGCACAGCCTAGTGATTAAAGTCTATGAAGTCACCCTTATGTCACAGGGCAACATGGCTTAATGGTCAGAGTCTCTGGAGCTCCTGTAGCAGATCCTTCCTTGCCAGTGTCCAGCCCAGGCTGACCAGAGCCGCCCCTTTTATACTGCTCCAGCACTTGGAGCATGCCCAGTTTGGCTGAGGGGTGGAGTTTCCTCCATCCAAAGGGTCTTAACCCCTTCTGGCCCAATGCGGGGAATGCACACCTTGTCACAGGAACTTTAAGAAGAAGAGACAGTTTTAAAAACAAGTTAGTTTTCTCATTGGCACCATTAAACCGGACTCTGTCCCTGTAATGAGCTCTTGACATTATGCCAGTATTTTCTGTCTTCAAAATGCAGAGGGCGCTGAAATATTTATATACCATGCCACTTGAAAATGAAAATAAAAAAGAATCTAGCTGAATGTTCATTCTATTCCAGTGAGATTGATTTCTCAGCAAAAGACTTTCAGCCAAAGTTGTATTTGAAAATGGCATGGTTTTCCTTTTGCAAAACTTAGTTTATAAAACGGGAAGCATATTTAAAGTACACACCATTTATTTTCCACAGGTGGGTATTTTTCCTGCAATAATTTAAGGTTAATTTCAAGATGGTAGATCCCTTAGGGTTTTAGCAACCGTGATGTCACTGCGACAGGCAGAATGGGATAGCTGCATGAGAGGAACACAGTGACATCATAATGGTAGCCTAGAAGCAGCTGTTGTTTGGTTTCAAATTCTGGAGCAGGCTGCATGGCGAGTATGTGAGGATCTGTGAGACAGCTACCAGCTGAGTGTGTGTATGTTAAAGAGCTAATATTCCAGGCCCAATCTTGGACCAGGTAAGAGTTTTCTCATGTTATCAGTACCATATGTCTTGTGATGTATGTTTTCTGACTTTCACTGTTTCCTTCCCGCTCTACTCTCCTTGCAATGACAGATTTGATGCCCATTTCTTCTATGCCACAGGTGAGCTTTCATGCTGCCCACTCTGCCCACCAGTGTTACCAACCCCAAACATAAGTCAGACCCCACTCCCCACCTAAAGAATGACAACAGATTTTTAAAAATAAAAATGTTATTAATAAATGAAAGCAGGGATTGTCACATGACTCCACGATATGGGGATTTAATAAAAACACCAGCTACATGGCAGCATTGCCCTCCCTAAATCTGTGCTCCAACCCCCTGCCCTCCTCACATTCAAATTGTTCCTAAAAGGTATGTCTCTCTCAGCAAAGGATTGGGAGCCAGGAATTCCTGAATTCTAATGCTGACTGTGACAAAACAAAGTTTCCAGGCTTGACTATACTGGTAAGTTTTGGTTCCAGGACCATGAGGGAATTTTGTCTTTTCCCCGCCATGTATTGTCGACAAACATGCAACGTGGACACCTTATGGCATTTTGCCACTGATTCTGGCCTCCAGGAAGTGGCCCAAACAGACACTCTGGTCAGCCGTTTGAACTCCCCTGACCACTGCAAAGCTGTTGGATCTGATCCATGTATGGAGAGAGGAATCTGTCAGCCCCAGGTGAGAGTGACCAGAAGGAACTGGGGCAGTGGCTAGACCAGTGGTCTCCAACCTTTTTACACCCAAGATCACTTTTTAAATCTCCGAACAGGCGAAGATCTACCGTCCCGCCCCTTCCTTGAAGCCCCGCCTCTTCCTTGAAGCCCCGCCCTCTCTATTCTCCTCCTGTCCATCACTTGCTATCCCCAGCCCTTACTTACACACTCTGATAAACAGTTTATTTTTAAATTATGCGATACATAAAATTAAAATCACGTGTTTATAGTTATGAAATAAATGGTCTGTTTTTTATTCATGCTATTTAAATCTACAATGAAGCATTTATAATTATACATTTTGTGGGGACAGAGTTCTGCGGCTGGGGGGCAGGGGAGAGGGAACAGGGTGCTGGGAGGGAGGAGGACAGGGTTCTGCAGCAGGGGACAGAGTGCCAGTGGGGACAGGTTTCTGCAGCTGGGGACAGGGTGCCAGTGGGGACAGAGTTCGGGGAGTGGGGATAGGACTGGGGACAGAGTTCTGTGGCTGGGGACAGGGGAGTGGGGACAACGTTCGGGGAGTGGGGACGGGAGTGGGGACAGCGTTCTGTGGCTGGGGACAGGGGAGTGGGGACGGGAGTGGGGATGGCGTTCTGTGGCTGGGGACAGGGGAGTGGGGACAGCGTTCTGTGGCTGGGGACAGGGGAGTGGGGACAGCGTTCTGGGAGTGGGGACGGGAGTGGGGACAGCATTCTGTAGCTGGGGACGGGAGTGGGGACAGCGTTCTGGGGCTGGGGACAGGTAAGTGGGGACAGCGTTCTGTGGCTGGGGACAGGGAGTGGGGACAGCGTTCGGGGAGTGGGGAGGGAAGTGGGGACAGCATTCTGTAGCTGGGGAGTGGGGGCTGGGGAGTGGGGTGCCAGTGGAGGCTGAGAGTCCCCTGCATCTGCCTCCTCCCAGGATTCTCTCCCCCCCCCCGCCAGGGAAACCTGCGCGTGCCTGCCCCGGGGCCAAGCCCCCTCCCGCGCAGGGAAGCTCCGCGTGCACGCTTGCCCGGGGCCAAGCCCCCCCGCACAGGAAGGCCGCGCCGCCTGCCCCGGGGCCAAGTCCCCGTGCAGGAAGTCCCGCGCGCGCCTGCCCAGGGGGTCGACCCCTCCCCCCCGGGGCAGGGAAACCCCGAGCGCGCTTGTCCCGGCGCCAACCACCCCGCACAGGGAAGCCCCGCGCACACGCCTGCCCCGGGGCTGACCCCCCCCGCGCGCGCCGGAACCCCCTGCGCGCCTCCCCCCACCCCTCCTGTGCGTTGCAGGGAGCTGATGCTCCCTCCCGCAGTACACCCGGCAGAGCAGCTAGCGCACTTCTGGACTCACTGGAAGTGGCGCTAAGCTGCGGGACTTCTGTCCATCCCCGGGAAGCTGACACTACCTCCATTTTCACTTGAGGTAAGTAGTGGGGCTTCTCGGGGGTGGGAGGGAAATGGGGGCGGGGTGGACAGGACGCCTCGCGATCGACTGGTCGAGGCCTCGCGATCGACTGGTCAAGGCCTCGCGATCGACCAGTAGATCGCGATCGACCTGTTGGTGACCACGGGTCTAGACTATATCTCTCCGTCGACAGAGAGATGTACATTAGGCACATTGAAATTGCTAATGAAGCAGGGATTTAGCAGGGATTTAATGAAGCAGGATCTTTCAAAAAAGGGTTTATTTTTCGACAGATCCGTGTCTAGACTGCCGTTTTTTGTTGGGTTTTTTTCGAAAAAGCTCCATTTCGAAAAAAAACAGGGGCCGTGTTTATGCTAATGAAGCACGGGATATTTAAATCCCTGCTTCACTAGCAATTTCGACGTGCCTAATCTACATCTCTCTGTCGACAGAGAGGTGTAGTCTAGACACAGCCTGGGACACGTACGGGCACATTTCTCGATCCCTGTGTGAGAGTGGGACATGCTGCCATGTCTACAAAGCCAGTCACTATGTCATGCACATCTCCCAGAGTCACGTTGCTCCATAGCAGAATGTGATTTATTGCCCGGCACATTTGCTGCAGATTCCGGAGTGCGCAGCAGAGAATGGCAGCTGGAAAAAGAGTGCAAAAGGACGCAAGAAGCCCCTGAACAATGTGGTGCCTGATGGGACATTTTGCATGGTCCCAAGGTGCCCCGTGCTCACTGCCCAGGTCCCATGACACCTAGCAAGAGATGATGTCGCCAGGCACTGTGGGATACCTACCCCGCTGTCAATGGGGGAGTTAAATATGTGGACACAATCTTTAGACACAGGGAGCAAGTGTAAACATGCATTGGTGACTTTTTTTTTTTTTGGTGACTTTTGCAACCAGAATACTGTGTCCATTTGTGGGTGCCATATTTCAGGAAAGATGGAGACCAATTGGAGAAGATCCAGAGAAGAGCAACAAAAATGATTAAAGGTCTAGAAAACATGACCTCTGAGGGAAGATGAAAAGAACTAGATTTTTTTAAGTCTGGAGAAGAGACTGGAAATGAAAGAGGACATGATAACAGTTTTCAAGTACCTAAAAGGGTGTTACAAGGAGGAAGAAAAATTAATCTCCTTAACGTCTGATGATAGGACAAGAAGCGATGGGCTTCAGTTGTAACACAGGAGGTTTAGGTTGGACAGTTGGAAAAACTTCCTAACTGTCAGGGTGGAATAAATAATAAATTGTCCAGAGAGGTTGTGGAGTCTCCATAATTGGAGATTTTTAAGAGCAGGTTAGACAAACAGCTCTCAGGGGTGGCCTAGATAATATTTAGTCCTGCCATGACTGCAAGGGGCTGGAATAGATAACCTCAAGGTCCTTTCCAGTCCTACAATTCTTACAGGAATTTCCTGCTGGTAGATAATCTTTACATTAGAAATGGGTCCAAGCTGTCGCTGCTTTGAAGGCATATCCTGTATGAGTTTACCTGTCACATATCCTCATAGTTCAGACGCATTTATGTTCACAGTGCCAGTTCAGCCCAGTCTGTCATATTCAGATATGGCTTTGGGCCTACATTTCCAACTCTCACACCTCACAAAGAAGATTGGAGGTGGGATATAAGCGAGGGCCTTTCAGTCAGGTCATCCTCCCTACTCAGATTCATTCTGCTTTAATTCTGAAGGAAAAGAATTTACAGTCCTCCACACCCTGCCGAACCCATTATAAGCCCTTTGAACATTCAGCTTCTGCATGAGAGGCTTGCAGTGCCTAGCAAACCAGGCGAGGCTGGCAGTCCCAGAGGGCTGATATTTCATTTTACTGGGCAATATCTTTTTACTTAATTAAGGAATTTCCTCTTAAATCTTTCAGAGCTCAACCCACTCTTCTCCCTTGGAAAATCACCTGTGCACACTTTGTGGGGGCAAGAGGGAAGAGTGTCAAACCAGAGAGGAGTTCCTAAAAGAAGGAGGATATCCTCTTGCAAGGAAGAGAGTCACCTCAAGGCCTTTGTCACAGGATGGTTCTCCGTCCCTATGACTAAGGTCCCGAGGGCTATGTCTACACTACAAGGTTTTTGCGCAAAAACGGCTGTTTTTGTGCAAAAACTGGTGGAGCGCCCACACCTCAAGCGTGTTTTTGTGGAAGAAAAAATACAGTAAGGATATGTCTAGACTGCATCCCTCTGTCGGCAGAAGGATGCAGATTAGGCAGGTTGACATTGCAAATGAGGCAGGGATTTAAAAGTAAACCTCCGGTTTACAGGATCAGTCGAAAAAGGCTTTCTTTCTCGACAGATCCCCCTCTAGACTGCCACTTTTTGCCAACAAAGTGCTGAGTCGGCAAAACGCAGCGGCCATTTTTACGCAAATTAGGCACGGGATAATTAAATCCCTGCCTCATTTGCAATGTCGACCTGCCTAATCTTCATCCCTCTGCCAACAGAGGGATGCAGTCTAGACATACCCTAAATCGACAGGACAGAGGGCTTTTGCTGGTAGAGTTATTCCTCTCCCCACGAGGAATAACTCCTTTTTGCACTACAGCTCTTGCGCAAAAAGGCGTGTGTGGATGCTCCACAGGGGTTTCTTGTGCAAAAAAAGCCTATTAGAAAAAGCACAGGTGCTCTGATGGCCATTCTGTTAATGGCAATCAGAGCTTTCTTGCACAAGAGCGTCCATGTAGTGTGGATGCTCTCTTGTGCAAAAGTGCATCGCTTTTGCAATGCGCTTTTGAGGTGTGGACATGCTTTTGCATAAGAAGTTTTTGTGGAAGATCTCTTCCGCAAAAAGCTTCTTGCACTAAAAGCCTATGACTCCTCTGAGGCAGAGCGTTAGGCCTTTAAGGCCCCTCAAAGAGTGCTCCATCTCATGCATGTCTCTGTCCCTATGACTCAGGTCTTATGACTACACCCCGTCTCTAATAGTTTGCTCTGCCTGCTGCTCTTCCTCCAGAGCTCTGGCAGCACTTCCTTCCTCAGCAGCAGTCAGCCCAGACTGAGGGTATGTCTATACTACAGAGTTTTGTTGGAAAAATGGCCGTTTTTCTGACAAAACCTGTCTTACGTCCACACTGCAATCATGTTCTTCCAAAAGTAAATTGAAAGCACTGAGAGGTTTTTCTGGCATTGGTAATCCTCTTTCTACAAGGAAAAAGCCTTTTTCCAAAAGAGCTCTTTCAGAAAAAGGAGTGTGTGGACAGAGAAGAGGGAGTTCTTTTGAAAGAAGAGGAAAGAGTAAAAAGCACAGGTGCCCTGGTAGCCACTCTGTGCCCTGGTAGCCATAGTAATCACAGCTTAAAGGCAAGATAGAGTCCATTCAGTGTGGACACTATCTTTCAAAAAAGCAAATAGCTTTTTCGATGCGCTTTTGTGTGTGGACGCTCTCTTTCGGAAGAAGTTTTTTCATAAGATCTCTTCTGAAAAAAGGTTCTTGCAAAAGAAGCCTGCAGTCTAGACATAGCCTGAGCTGCTCCACTGGCCTTTATATCTGTCCTCCAGCTGTAGCATGGAGGCCTGTGGGGGCAGGGCTCTCTCAGCAAGGTAACCTGGCTAACCCTTGCCGGTCCACTGCGGGGTTGGTACACCCTGTCACAGACTCTAACACATCAACTGAAGAACTCTGAGGATCTTGGGAGGAAGGGTCCCACCTCTAGGAATGCGTAGTGACAGCTCTGGTTTTTATCAGTTTAATCAAGGTTTTTTCCTAAGTCTGAGAGTTGCAACTGTGAATGTCAGAGCTCCCAATTAAACAGGAATTCTAATAATTTGGGTCTGATCAAGAACCAATCAAACATCACAGATCAATTGGGAATGTTTAAGTGATCAATATAATTAATCCATAATCAATAGATCAGGCAAAACCTCTCCAACCTTACAAATGAAGACTAAAATAAGACACAGCCTGTGGATACAGAGGAGACAGCATGAAGAAACAATGAGACAGTGTCGGTCAGCATGACTGTTTACTGATAGAAAGTAATCTGGATCAACTCAACATTAGAGTCTTGTCCCTTTTTGGCCCAAACAATCAGGCTACGTCTAGACTACATCCCTTTTTCGTAAAAGGGTTGTAAATTAGACATATCGCAATTGCTAATGAAGCGGGGATTTAAATCTCCCCCGCTTCATTAGCATATTTCATGAAGGGATAAGGGATCTTTCTGAAAAGGCTTTATTTTCTGCAAGATCCGCATCTAGACTGGCGCTTTTTTCCGGCAAAGCTCCGTGCCGAAAAAAAGCAGCAGCCATTTTTAAGCTAATGAAGCGGGGGAGATTTAAATCCCCGCTTCATTAGCAATTGCGATACGTCTAATTTACATCCCTTTTACGAAAAAGGGATGTAGTCTAGACATAGCCTCAAAGTTCAAGGACCTGGGAATATTCCAGTTGGAAGTAGAAATTGATGGAGTTGGGTATTTTCTTTGATGCAGTCCTGTTTATTTACACAGAATGTACAAAATCCTGCTTCCTTTCTCCACTCCATGTGCAATGGCTGTCAAAACAGTTAACAACATTAGGAACCATTAGAGTAGGGATAGATAATAAGGGATAAAATATCATAATGCTACATTATAAATTCATGGTATGCCTACAAATACCATATACCGGTCTAGTCACTCCATCTCCTAAAGTATATATCTGAATTGGAAAAAAGTAGAAAGAACAGGAACAAAAATGATCAGAAACATGGAAGAGCTTCTTCCCAGGTGAAATTTAAAAGATTGGGACTGTTCAACTTAGAAAAGAGACAACTAATGGGGGATATGATTGAGGACCACAAAATCATGACCGGTATCAATAATGTGAATAAGGGAATGTTACTCCCCTTTACATAACACAAGAAACCAAGGATCACCCAATGAAATTACTAGGCATGAGGCTTTAAGCTAACAAGGAAGTATTGAAGTATCTGACACCAGCTACTCAGATAACAGGATACTGGGCTAGATCAGCCTTTGGACTGACCTAGCATGGGCATTCTTATGACCCCATTTCCAATTGTGGTATGTAGCTGCTAATTAATCTAAATAATGAATGTGGGACCGGGCCTTCAGAGCTCTAGCAGTGCCCCTGGAGGCAGACTGCCTCAAATTTCTCTTAGATTGTGGTATGAAAGCAACAGAGATAGATAATTTTGGTTCTAGTTGTTCTCTGGAGGCCTTTCCATTATGTGTATATGTCTAGTGGAGGATTGCTCATTGCCCTACATGCAAAGCAACCTCCAAAGCAGGAAAGATATTGCAGCAGGTAACAGCATCACAAGAAAATCTAGAAGAGAAGCCCTCTAGTATGAAATTCACTGCCGGTGAAGCCCCATTTCCACCCTTCCTCCTCCCTCAGGGAAATGGAGCATTCCTTTATCTGACACATCCTAGCAAGTAGGGTAAAGGTCTGTTTCCTCATAGGAGTCTAAGGGGCCAATGCTCCCTTCAATGTATTATCCAGCTTAGCTTGAAAAGGCAAGGGGCCTACTGCTTAAATGTATAGATGGCAAATTCTGTGATAAGTCTCAGAGGGGTAGCCATGTTAGTCTGTGTCTGCAAAAAACAAGAAGTCCTGTGACACCTTAGGGTATGTCTACACTGCCAACCTAGTTCGAACTAGGGTGGCTAATGTAGGCATTCGAACTTACAAATGAAGCCGGGATTTAAATATCCGGGCTTTATTACATGTTCCCAGCGCCGCCATTTTTAAATGCCCGTAGTTGAACTACCTGCCCGTGGCTACGCGGCACGGACTAGGTAGTTCGAATTAAAGTTCTAATTCGAACTACCATTACTCCTCCTGCAATGAGGAGTAACAGTAGTTCAAATTAGGAGCTTTAATTCGAACTACCTAGTCCGTGCCGCATGTAGCCACGGGCAGGTAGTCCAAACTACCGGGCATATAAAAATGGCGGCGCCCGGGAACATGCAAATAAAGCCCGGGATATTTAAATCCCGGGCTTCATTTGCAAGTTCGAATGCCTACATTAGTCACCCTAGTTCGAACTAGGGTGGCAGTATAGACATACCCTTAGAGATTTATTTGGGCATAAGTTTTTGTGGGTAAAAACCCATTTCATCAAATGCATTGGAGTGGAAATTACAGAGGCAGGGATATATATATATATATATATATATATATACTAGCATATCAAAAGAAGAGAGTTACTTATGAAGTGTAGGACCCGTGTTAATGAGGCCAATTCAGGCCAGGTCGACACTAAAGGGGAAGGTTGAATTAAGGTACACAATTCCAGCTATGTTAATTACATAGCTGGAGTTGACGTACTTTGATTTGAGTTTCCCCGCTATCCCCATGGTGGGAGGCCAACAGGAGCAAACACTCCCATTGGCTTCCCTTACTCCTTGTAGTAGCAGAAGTACTGGAGCTGACAAGGGGGGTGCCCTCTGAGTTCGATTTAGTGGGTCTTTACTAAATCGAACTCCAGAAGATCAATCGTGGCAGTGTCTCAGTCAGGGTGGATGTGACTCACTCCCAGCTGCTGATGGGGAAGTGTGAAGACCAAGTGACGGCAAACTGCCTTTGTAGTGAGATAACCATTCTAAATCCTTATTCAGTCCTAATTTGATTGTGTTAAATTTGCAAATGAATTTCAGCTCCGCTCTTTCACTTTGTAGTCTGGTTTCAATGGTTTTTGCAGAAGGATGGCTGCTTTTAAACCCATCACTGAGTGTCCAGAGAGGTTAAAACAAAATGCAAACAGGAGGAGTCCTGTGGCACCTTAAAGACTAACAAAATTCTGTGATATCTCTGCCTTACCTAACTCTTCCCTGCCCCCCAGTCCCCCCCGCTCACCCATACTCAGCTCTAGCAGGCGAGTGCATTTAACTCTGTGATTTGAGACCACCATTCATCATGCTGCCAGATTGCCTCGCTCAGCTCGTCCCCTGGGGCCACCCTCCCCGCTGCCTGCCTCTCTTTTCCAAAGGAGGCTGTTAATAATGCATGCTCAGGAATTCTCTGAGTGATCGCCTGTTCTAATCGCTTCAGCTTCTATTATCTTAACAGGGGAGCTGACCTTTCGCAGCCCAAGTGGGCATCTTTGTGGACAAAGGGCTGGCACAGCATGGTGTTTGCTAACACAGCTCTTCAATTTGGCGGCCCAGCTGCTGGGGATAAGCAGGACTTGCTGGACTGTGAGCCTGATAAAGTGTGGGGCTGTTGTATCACACGCACTGAACCTCTGCTTTGAACATGACAGTGAAAGGAGCTATAGTTGGGGGAAAATGTAGTGAAAAGAATGGAAGCCAGGGAAGAATTTCACCAGGATGTGGCTGGCTGTGACAAAGTGCTTTGGCTCCTGATCCACTCCTTGGATGACCATTTTTATTCCCTGCTGTTTTTCTCTTCTTGAGTTGCATGACAATTCCCTTTGCCTGCATTTAGCACAGTGACTAAATACAGACACTTGTCTTTTAAACTGTCACATGGAGAGGGTTTTCTTAAAGCGCATTATTTAGTATTTACACAGCCCATTACAGACATAGACATTCATTAAACTTCATTATGTGACTGTGATGTGGGGAAGTATTATTGTCGCTATATTATCAGTGGGGAAACTGAGGCAGAGAGCGAGGAAAAAGTGATTTGGCCAAGGGCATGGAAGATGTTGGTGTCAGCCCTGGAATTAAAATCCTTGACATCCATTCCTGTGCTAATGCCACTGGATACCCCCTATAATAAATATATTACGCAACTGAAATATAACAATTAATGTGTATACAGAATTTTGGGAATCTAAACTGATATTATAAGTACTAAATGCTGTTAATTGAACATGCAGATGAAATAATATAAGTACTATATTATACGTACTTATACTACTTGGCTGTGTCTAGACTGGCCAGTTTTTCCGGAAAATCAGCCGCTTTTCCGGAAAAACTGGCCAGCTGTTCTACACTGGCGGCAATTTCGCAAAAGCACTGACTTCCTACTGTAAGAAATCAGTGCTTTTGCAGAAATTCTATGCTGCTCCCGTTCGGGCAAAAGTCCCTTTCGCGCAAAACTTTTGCGCAAAAGGCCAGTGTAGACAGCTGAGATTTGTTTTGCGAAAAGCCCGATCGCGAAAATGGCAATCGGGCTTTTTTAACAAAGCGCGTCTAGATTGTACGGGCGCTTTTCCATAAAAAGTGCTTTTGCAGAAAAGCATCTGTGCCAATCTAGACGCTCTTTCCACAAATGCTTTTAACGGAAAACTTTTCCGTTAAAAGCATTTCCGGAAAATCATGCCAGTCTAGACGTAGCCCTTAAGTACTATATTATAGTATACTTAATATTTATTCATTACTTAATATGTATTCATACTTTACACTTACTTAATACTTATTACTTAATACATAAGTACTATATTATAAGTACTAACTGCTGTTAATTGAACATGCAGATGAAATAAGAACCACACCTCTCCAAGAACAATGGACTAAGTCACTTGTTGAGAGCTCCAGGATATAAGACATTGAAAAAAAAGTCAGGTATCTAAAATGGGCCCAAGCAACAAGATTAAATCTGAACCTTTTGCCACCAGGCCTTGTGGGAATTCAGATCTCCTGTGGCGCGCAAACTGAGATCCCAAATCTGAGTACCTACACAGGGAAAGATTTCTGATACTGGAGGGTTCTCCAGTGAAACAGAAAAAATCGAATCCCTGGAAACTGAAATTAACAAAGGTCAAATAAAAAACAAGCTAATTTTAATACTGTTTATTTAAGAAATATTAATAGGTTTACAACTCCCTGGCCTGTAAATATTATAAAAAAATAATCATTACAACAATGAGCTTTGGTACTAAGATTGGATGTCTTCTAAAATACATAGATTTTAAGGCCAAAACAGACCACTGTAAGCATCTAGTGTGACTTCCTGTATAACACTGGGCATAGAACTTCCCTGAAATAATCCCTAGATCATATTATTTTACAAAAACATCCCATCTTGATTTAAAATTTGTCAGTGCTGGAGAATCCACAAGAGTCCTTGGTAAATTGTTCCAATAGTTAGTTACTCTGACTGTTGCACATTTACACCTTATTTCCAGTCTGAATTTACCTAGTGGGCACCAGAACTGAACACAGGATTCCAGCAGCAGTCGCACTGTGCCAGCTTCAGGGGTATAATAACCTCTCTGTTTCTGCTCAAGATTCCTGTTCATGAATCCCAAAATCATGTTAGCTCTCAAACTTTTGGTAAATTGTTCCAATAGTTAGTTACTCTGACTGTTGCACATTTACACCTTATTTCCAGTCTGAATTTACCTAGTGGTGACCTGTGAGCGCAATCTCCTTATGAATTAAAACCACTTTTAAAAGATTATAAATGCTGGAGGCCAAGTGGGGTTTGGGGTGGAGGCTGACAGCTCGCAACCCCCACGTAATCCCTGTGGGGTCATGATCCCCATTTCAAAGCCCCTGCACTGTCTCTTTTGGACACAGCAGCACACTGGGGGCTCATGTTCAGCTGGACATCCACCACAACCCTGAATGTTTTTCAGACTTAGGCCAGATCTACACTAGACCTGAAAGGTTGGGTTAAGGGACACAACTCCAGCTATGTAAAATACCTTCTGCAGGGAAACAGAGGCTTAAGGATATGGGTGCTATTTCTTCACATCTGAAGCAAAACAGCCAGCAGGCGTTCTGCCATGAGCTGGGAAAGTGCAGCCTCAGGGATCATTTCTCATTGCTGATACTAATAAAGCCTCTTGTTCAGCAGTAGGAAAAAGCAACTTTGTGATCCTTTACTGAGACTCTGGCATGGGATACGGGCATACCCCACCCCCACACACACACACACCTAGCCCCATACTGAAGAATGCATCACTGCACCAGGAATCCCTCTTCAGAGGAATCCAGCAGTTCTTTAAAAAAAAATCACATCACATTTTGTAAAAGGCACAAATCTCACAGCCTTGTCACAAGCCATGTACAGCCCAGTATGATCTAGCCACTTTTAGGTTCTTGTGAAGAGGTACTCAAAGGTTTACCCGAGGCTTGAACAAAAACATTAACTGGTTGGCGCATTACAAAGCCAACTCCTCCCTTGAACATCTGCATTTCCACATCAAAAGCTACATATGGGACACAGCCAGCCCACTTAATTAGCTTCATTAATGGGGGACAGGTATTTCTGCTGTTATATACATCTCTTGGTTTCTGTTATTTCCACTCCAATTCAGGGCTATTTGTGGTTTTTAGAGGTTCACAAGGTCAGTCTGAGCATCTGTAGGGGGCTGTGCGGTTTGATGTGAGCAGTCTTGGGCAGATTTTAATTCCTACCCACTTTGGGGCTGCTCCCAATGGCAGGTGGGTCTCGCGACTGGTGGAGAGGATGGGGCTGACAGCACTTGTCATGAAAGATTGCAAGTTGTGGTAGATGGCAGGCCCAAGGCCATTAGGAGACGGTGCATGGGGAAGCATCTGGCAGAGTAGGACCTTCCAAAGCGCAAGACATTGTGCAGGGATACACTGCCCACATGCCCAGGGCTAGCCCAGGAGGTATGAATGGAAGAGATCATGTTAGATTTCCAGGCTTCTAGCTTACGAGCATATAGCAGAATCTCAGAAATCCAGGGCATGGGGAGCTTTTCAAGACAGCAGTGACTTCCCGCTGATACTCATGTTTATTTCCTTTATGAGGCAGGACGCTGTTCAAAAACCAACAGTCAAATGTCTGTCCCGTAGGGAGGCTGGTTAAAATATATTATACCAGAATTGGTTCCTACGACATTATAATTGGGACTCATTTCCTTATTATGCCTATTTCCTACCTAGCATGAATCACTAATCAATTTCTGTGGGAAGTGTAATCTGCCTGCTTTTTTATTTCAGTACGTGGCTGCTTGCTGTGTCCAATTTTCATTCCGACTTCAGCTCAATAGCAGAATCAGATCAGAAATGCTAGCGAATGCCTGAGAAAAGCTCTTCCGCTTGATTAAAGCCAGCACACGTTGGTATACTCCAACTGTGCTTCTTACAGAGAAGAGGATACACATTTTTCTACTACGAGGAGGAGGGGGACTGAGCATTGGGGGAACCCTAGTTCAATGTATTGTTATTACATATTTCCATTAGCAAGTCCCTTACACGTTGAATTTTAAAAGTGACAGGAATGATTTCTTTCTTCTTCCTTTTAGTAACTGTATAGAGTATAAACAGGCCTGCTGACAGTATGTCAGGGCCCCTGCGACAGAACAATCTATGGACCCCATACCCTCTCCCTTGTCCAGAGCCAGAAGGACACCCTCTGGCCCCCTGGCTAGAGGACCCCTGACCCCCGACTGGTCACAACAGTGCCTCCCCCAAAATCCTGCCTGAAGGAGCCTCGGGTTTGCCACAGCTGCACCTCTCCTCCCTTCCCCAGACCCATCCTGCTCTGGGGAGAAGCCTCTCTCTGAAGATGCTTTTGCTATGCCCTGTGCAAGTTCTGGGGCAACTGAGCAGTAAGTACCACAGCAGGATCCGCTACTTAGCCAGCCTGGAACCTGCACAGGGCATATCAAAAGCATCTTTAGAGAGATGCTTCTCCCCAGAGCAGGATGGGTCTGGGGCAGGGTGGGAGGCACAGCAGAGACTGGGCCAGGAGTCTCCTCTGGCCTGCAGGGAGGAGACACTCAAGGCTTCTCCACACGGGGGTTGGGGATTGTGGCTCTGGCCAAGGGAGGGGGGCCGGGGCCTCACGGCTCTGCCCATGGGTTGAGTTGCGGGTGGAAGGAGAAAAGCTGGGGACTAGTCTCTCCACCCACATGGACATGTCTGTAGCATGCCTGGATTTAAAAGGGCCCGGTGGGATTCCCAGCTGCCGCTATGGTAGCAGCCCGGCAGGCCTGAGTACAAACAAGAGAGGCTCAGCTGGCAAATACAGTTCCAAATCACAAACACCACAATATTTATGGTCACCTGAGTCTGCCTTTTTTTTTTTTTTTTGTTGTTAACCCTATTATTATATACAAGGCTGGTCGCACTACCTTTTATTAAGGTTGCCCAACACTTTCCCATAAGACCCTCTTCCAGTTAACCTTTGGGGCTGACATTTTCCAAGCTGGGTGTTTGGGTCAGGCTGATTTTTTCTAGAAAATGTCAAGCCAAAACAAGTCAGCTGTTTCCATGAGAAGGCTAATAGAAAATAAATTATTTTGTAATGCTGATAAAAATCATCAAGACCAGCCATACTGGCTCAGACCAATGGTCCGGCTAGTTTTGTGGCTGGTGCCAGATGCTTTCAAGGGAATAGATGAAGGGGTAAATTACATTTCCTTCTTCACGTTCTCCACACCTCTCATAATTTTGTACATTTCTATTAGACCCACCTGTCGTCACCTCTTTTCACCTCGTATGGAAGCTGTTCCCTATCCATACATTCGCTGAACTTTTTCCAATACTAATATATCTTTTATGGGATGGGCAAGTGGAACTGCATGCAGTATTCAAGGTGTGAGAGTACCCGTGAATTTATATAGTGGCATTATGGTAGTTTCTGCCTCACAATTTATCCCTTTCTGAATGGCCCCTAATAATCAGTTAGCTTTTTCCGACTGCTGGTATTCATTTGAGCAGATGTTTTCAGAGGGAATCTCTTGGTCCCTCTCTGAAAATCTGTTTGTCAGGGCTATGACTGGGTGACAGGGAGTGTTCTGTTCATTCCTTCTGGGGCACCTGGCATTGGCCACTGTTGGCAGACAGGATACTGGGCTAGATGGACCTTTGGTCTGACCCAATGTGATGAAGTGGGGATCGTATTCACTCTGTTATGTTGCATGTGGTTTCTACTGTCTTGTAATAGCCCCATGTGTGTGTGCCTCAGTTTCCCTGGGCACTGCACCAATAGCTAGCTGGTGATGGGAATTTCGTTGTGACAACCTTCCCCACGTACACAATAGCTGATGCTTTCTGTAACCTGAGCCTGGGAGAGGGAGTGTGACCGGGTGACACCTTTTGCCATAAAGCAGGACAAAGGCTGAGTGAGGGGGGATTTGATAGCAGCCTTCAACTTCCTGAAGGGAGGTTCCAAAGAGGATGGAGAGAGGCTGTTCTCATTAGTGACGGCTGGCAGAACAAGAAGCAATGGTCTCAAGTTACAGTGGGGGAGGTCTAGGTTGGATTATTAGGAAAAACTATTTCACTAGGAGGGTGGTGAAGTACTGGAATGGGTTACCTAGGGAGGTGATGGAATCTCCATCCCTAGAGGTTTTTAAGTCCTGGCTTGACAAAGCCCTGGCTGGGTTGATTTAATTGGGATTAGTCCTGCCTTGGGCAGGGGGCTGGACTCGGTGACCTCCTGAGGTCTCTTCCAGCCCTAGGAGTTTATGATTCTATGAAAGGCTGGGCACAGGGCTGGCTGGAGAGGGAGATGGGATGCTGGAGTGTCAATGAGGCTTACTGGGTTGTGGGGCAGGGAGTGGGGTTGTGACTCTTGGCTCTGAGCCTCCTCTCCCCAAGATGGATTGTACAGACTGCTTCTGGTTCCTGTGCTAACAAGTCTGTTCTACATTGTGTCTCTGTCAACTAATAAACCTTCTGTTCTTCCTGCTGGCCGAGAGTCACATCTGAGTGCAGATGGGGGAAGGGCCCGGTGGCTCCCCACATCTTGGTGACACCCAGTATGACCATTTGTATGTTCTTATGTTCATAGAGTTATCCAGGGTGACTCCAAGATCTTTCTTATGTAGCAACAACTGATTTAGATCCCATCATTTTGTAGGTATGGTTAGGAATATGTTTACCTATGTCCATTTATCAACATTGAATTTCATTTGCCCTTTACTTGGTCAGTCACCCTGAGCTTTCAGGACGGGATCTGTCAAAGACTTTCATATGTTCGAATACAACTGTATCCACTGGATCACCCTTGTCCACATTTTTCTTGACACAAAGAAATCTAGTAGATTGATGAGGCATGATTTCCTTTTACAAAAGCCTCATTGACTCTTTCCCGACATAACATGCTCACCTAGGTTTCTATTCTTTATTCTAGTTTCAACCAATCTGCCTGATACTGATGTTAGGTTTACTGGCCTGTATTTGCCAGGATTGCCTCCAAAACCTTTTTAAAAATTGTCATTATACTAACTATCCTTCAGCCTTTGGTACAATTGCCTCTCCCTTTTGTGAGCTTCTGGGGAAACTGCCCCAAGAAGCAATCACCAACGGTGTATACAGACAACTCTGCATGCTGTCCCGAGGTGACATATATCCAGCCACCAGGGGGATAGCTGAAATCCTTCATTATTAGTGAGTTTTCTAGTTCGGTGGCCTGTCTAGTATCCCTAAGGATTTCACAGTTAGGGTGCGTCTACACTGCAGGGCTTAACTCAAAATAAGCTACGCCAATTGAGCTGCACCAATTGCGTATCTTATTTTGAAATAGAGCATTCTTCCTCTGACTTCCCTTATTCCTCATACAATGGGGGTTACAGGAGCCAGAGTAAGAAGTCCTCCAGCTTGACAGTATTTTGACACTATTTCAAAATAACTGCCTGCTGTGTAGACGCCGACTAAGTTATTTCGGAATAGTGCTAGTTATTTCAAAATAGTGTTGCAGTGTAGACGTACCCTGCCTGTCCCCATCCTGAGCAGGTGGCCAGGAGGATATTCATACTGCTGTACTTTTGTTATTGAAGCATGAGATTCTGCTTTAAGACGTTCTAGTGCTCCCATGTTTTGGAGCAGAGACTCGTTTGGCAGTGGCTTGGCCTTTGTGTCAGGATGAGCCTTTAGCTGTGCTTGTGAAAGTCTGCTCAGATTTGGCCAGGGTTATAAAGCTTATTTGGCATGTAGCTATTGCAATCGACTGTGCAAATCCAATATTGGATGCATAAGCCATGAAAGAAGTTGCAGATTCAGGCACAACTCATAGATTGTCACTGCCGTTGCTTACCACCGTCTCTCGAGACGAATGGGCCATATATATAAAGCTTACCACACAAAATCTCAGCTCACTTGTGCTCAGCAGAGAAATTCTCCACGGAGTCCATCCTTACTAAGCATGCTCCATCCCCTCACTGCTCAGTGCTGACCAGTTTGCACCTGCCATCAAAGTGAGTGGCCATGCTCCATCCCCTTAATACGTGATTGGCTTATGCAAGTTCCACTCCTGCACAGCCCAGCACTGGAAATGAACCGGGAGCCTGGCTTTCCTATGCTCTCCGTGATCCACCACTACTGGTCCCCACGCAGCATAAAAGGGGAAGATGCCTGGTCAGAACAGGGTGGTGCTGGGGGTGAAGGCAAAGGCACAGACTGGGACAAGGAGTCTGCTGAGCGAGGGACTGGGGCACGAGTGTGAAACTAAGTGGGTGTTGAGGTGGAAAGGCTGGGACAGGATGGGTCAGGAGACTGAGAAATAGTGAGGAAAACAGTGGACTTAGGGGCACTGAGATTGGATGAGGCGCTCAGGAGCAGGGGGAGAACTGGGACAGGCTGGACAAGGAGACTGGGATCAATAATGAGGGCATGGGGGGGGAAGCTCTGTTGGGCAGCTGGGGGAGGACTGGGATTGGCTGGGCAAAAGCCTGGGGCATGGAGCTGAGGGGTGGGGGTGGAGAGACGGGAACAAGGAGCAGAAAGGACTTAGTGGGGGAGATGTGAGAATGGATGGAGGTGCCTGGCGAGGGAGACACAAGCAGAATGAGGATCCAGGATGGGGGAACTGGCAGTGGCTGGGCAAGGAAATGGACTGAGCTGAGATGCCTGTGGAGTGGTGCATGGGACTGGGCCCAGGGTGGAACAAGAACACATTGGAGGGGAATGGGACTGAAAGGGGAACAGGCAGGAAAGCTTGTGACCAGTAGCGCTAACTTCTCCCCAGAGCCTGGAATGGAATCCAAGATTGCTGAGCCTCACTGGTCCCCTGCTGGCAGCCGATATCTGTGTAACTGGCAAGACATGCCTCATCCACACCCCCTCCCTTCCAGTGCTGGCGCACAGAGAGGATGACTACCTACTGCTGCTGTCATCGACTCTATTACCCACAGGTGGTACATCTGCACTGCAGCTTGGAGCATGCCTCTCGTTTGGGTAGACAGATGCGCCGCTTGAGCTCGCATGCTCAAAATAGCAGGGTAGCTGGGGGTAGCATGGGGCAGTAGCTCGGGCTAGGCACTGGAGTGCCAACCCACCCGGTCCCCCCAGGCCACTTGGGTGGCTAACCCGAGACACCATTGATGCTACCTGCAGCAGTGGCTGCCCTACTGTTTTTTAGCTTGATCAGAGCTAGGGCACATGCTCCCAGCCGTAGTGTAGACAAGGAGTTCTTAACCTTTTTCTTTCCGAGGACACCCTCCCCCAACAAGCTATAAAAGCCCCATAGCCCAGCTGGGCCACAACAACTGGCTTTCTGCGCATAAAAGCCAGGGCCAGGATTAAGGGGTAGCAAGCAGAGCGATTGCCTGTGGTCTCATGCCACAGGGGGTACCACAAAGCCAAGCCACTCAAGTTTGGCTTCTGCCCCAGGTGGCAGGGCTTAGCACCCCAGGCTGCAGTCCTGTGTTGTGGGGCTTTGGCTTTCTGCCCTGCAACACAGCGAGTCTAATGCTGGCCATGCTTGGTGGAGTCCCTGAAACCTGAATGCGGCTCCCAGGGAGCCCCTGCTAGAGAACCACTAGTGTAGACATAACCTGTGTGGACCCAGGAGCGTGTACACATGGAATACAGTGCATTCATGCATCAAAGAGAGCAGTTCCATCATGTAAGCCACCTTCTGGCCCCAGTTCGATGTTGCTGTGCTGAACTTGTTTCCGCTGGAAGTGACTTGCCTCATGTCTGAGTAGGAGAGCCATAAATCAGTCTCAAAGGCTAATAAACACAGCTGACGTTTTTCCTGACTTTTGCAAGCTAACCATTTTAAATTTACTGAAAGGCAGAAACAGTCCTTACTTTAATAGCCCCTTTTTTGGCAGGTGGGAAGCACACCAATCAGGCTTCATCCACCAGGCTACATCCACTTTCATGTACAGCCGAGCTCATGCTTATTTCTCAGAAAGATGCTTTAACCAACCCACAGAGCCCCCACCAAAATCCAAATGTGAAAGGTTAGCTCCAATTCTCCAGACTCTTCTGCAATTGAGACGCTGGACACCGGGGGAAAAGTCCCATTGAGATCTATGGCAGAGACAACTTACCTATGGGAGTGGTGGCAGGATTCAGATTGCAGACTGCAAGGTCCTTTGGGGCGGGACCATCTGCCCCTGTGTTCATGCAACACCGAGCACAGTAGGGCCCCCAATCTTGGCTGCGGTCTTTGAGCACTATTGCAAATATGAAGGAGACTAAGACGACACAGGAAGCATTCCAAAAGCTCTCAGGCAACATCTAAATAGCCAGCAGCAGCCTGTGGCAGCAAGTCGCAGAGCCCAGGTCTATACACCGAGGCTTGCGGGGCTCATGTTACAGCACTAAAAGTAGCCATGTAGAGGTTCTGGCTGGAGCTCAGCCCCTGAAACCTGGAATGGGGGGACCCCGGCTCTGAGATCACCAGCTCCTGTCAGCTGCTGAGACATGCTGGGTCAGGACTAGTGGTTAGAGCTGCGGCAGTTATTGATCAGCGCAATAGCAGCTGGGCCAGGATTCGAGAGCAGGTGGGAACAAAGCACAGGTCGGGTTCAGGGCTTGGCTGGAGCAGGACTGGGAACCAGGCAGGAGTCAGGGCAGGGCTGGAGCAGGCTAAAGCCCGTGGAGCCGATCACCACTATCAGGCAAGGAACAGTTCCAAGCTACAACATGATCCTGGGCAGACTGAGCTGCTGTTCCTCCTGTGAGGCTGATATACCTGCCCGGAGAGTCACCAGACCAGCTCCTGGCTGCTGGATTGGCTGGAGCTTAGCACAGAAATGACTCTTTGCCACCTGTGACTTAATCAGGCTCCTGTTCAGGGATGACTCATCTCCTCTCAGCTGCAGGCTGTGTAGCTGTACCTTTAGGTGCCTAAATCCCACTGTGTTTCGTTAAGACTTAGGAGCCTATATCATTTAGGAACTTTGGAAATGTTCATGCACAGTGCTAGATTCTGAATCCAGGGATGCTGGTGTAAATCCATCGCTCGAGGCCCATGGAATTACTCTGGAGTTTTACACCAGCATAACTGAGAGCAGAATCCGGCCTTCAGTCATTGGACTATGGCAGTCAATGTCAATTCATTTTAGAAAATAATATTTGTCACCTTAGATGACTGAGTGTTATCATTCCCGAAACAACATGCACTAATTACAGGGAAAGCTCTGAGAAGGTTGCTCATGACTGCAAAATAGGGAACTCACGAAACTGGGCTGGATCCAGTGCGGTGCTAAGCAACCTCAACTCCAATTAGCCTAAGGGTACGTCTACACTGCAGAGGAAGATCGAAGCAGCTGCTGTCAATCTTCCAGGGTTTGAATTAGTGGGTCTCATTAAGACAGCTAATTCAAAGTGAGAGGGGCACTCTGGTTGATGCCAGTAACCCTGCTTTCATGAGGAGTAAGGGAAGACGAAGGAAGAGAGCTCGTATTTCGACTTCCTGCAGTTAGACAGCGCCAAAAGCTGAATTAAACTACTTTGACTTCAGCTACGCAATTAACGTAGCTGAAGTTGCATATCTTAACTCAATTTTGTCCTGTAGTGTAGATGTACCCTAAGGGAGCTGAGGGTACTCTGCAGCTCACAGGAGCATTCCACACTTTGCAGACCTAGTTCCAGAAAGAAGAAATCAAATAGGAATCCCTAAAATGTTCCAGACAACTAGTTAGCGTGGCAGCAGGGTATCAGAAGGAAATCAAACACTTCCCAAGAGGGTCTCAGAAGAGGTTTGGGTATAGAAATAAAATAGCCAAACACGGGTAAGCATTTTCCTGTGCATGTTTTTCTTTTTTTCCAGCCTTCGTTATTGCTCATGGACCATCTGGCCCATTCGGTCCTCATTCCCCCTTTCACTAACAGCTCTATTTGGAGTGCCCCAGCTGCTCATGCAGTTGGTTGTCAGCATAGAGCTAGCTGCCTCGTTGTTCTTAGCCTTCCGCTGCTCTTCTGGGCATGGTCTGGTGCTGTGGACTCAGGAAGTGAAGCCATAAACCAAGCACTGGTCAGGCTTATGGGGGGGGGGGGCGGAAAGACAGGCAGAGGTGATACAATCTGTGAAACCATGACTGGCTGCAGAGCCAACTCACGTGTCCATATCAAAACAATTCTGTAGTTGGCTTGTTAGCTCCAGAAATGGGGGAGGATAGAAAGGCAATTGAATGAATCCCTCTGTTTCTCGTGGGCTCTGCATTCACTGCGTATTCCAATTCTCTTCCACAGCGGTAGCAAGGCTAGCCGGAAGTAGGTTCACAGGCAGTGCACCAACTATAGATGCATTTCTGCTGCAGTATCAGAGTCTGGGCTTTGGATACCGCTTATCTCAGCTCCAGAGTGTCAGGCCCGTTCCAGCCGGTAACACTGGGATTTTGTAACCACACCAGAGTCGCTCAGGGTACGTCTACACAGCACCCTCAACTCGCAATAAGTTATGCAATTTGCACTACACAAATTGCGTAGCTTATCTCAAATCTATTTTGAAATTTGAAATTTGGTGTGTCTATGCAGCGCCAAATTTCAAAATAACACACTATTTCAAACCATCCCTTATCCCTCGTGCAATTAGGTTTACCAGGTTGGTGAAATAGTGCCCCTGTTATTTCAAAAAATATTTCAAAATAATGGGTGGCTTGTGTAGACATGGGGTAGCTATTTCGGGATACCTTTGGTATCCTGAAAGAGCCGTGCAGTGTAGATGTACCCTCAGTCTCATCCGATTGCTTGCTGCTGTTGCACCCACCTCCACAAAACAGCACTTTTCCACAACACAATTCTATTGTGCATCCATGCCTGGCATGCTGCCCAGAGTTAGTTTCATCCAGGGATCCTGGGAGAAGCTGGGCACTAGAGCCGCAGTAGGAAAGAGACCCTAGCAGTGTGAGGGGGGTGGCAATCTGAGCTGTCTCATTGTAGAGAGTTGCTAGGAAGTAGGACTTGTGTAACACTGCTGGGTCCCATCTGTGCTTCTGCAGCAGAGACAGGGAACCCCCTCACCTAATGTGGCTGCCGCCTCAGATTCCCCATTTTAGCTCCCCAGTATGCACACCCACCTGGATTAAGTAACATCTCCATAGGGTCTGGTTTATTCAGCGCCCAACATAGAGGCCTTTGGCTTCTCCAGTTACATGTAGCTCTTCACAAGTCCCTTTAAATCCTTAGGCTTGGTCCTCTCTCTCTCCCTCCCCCTGGAGCTGGGTCTCGTGCTCTTCAATTCATCACCCCTGGATGTAGAACACATAGGCCTTCCCCAGCCCCTCACTTCTCTGAGCCCCCTGGACGGTGTACATGGAGCGCTCCATTGAAGGTCCTTCCCCAGGCCTGCCAATGGAGGGGGCAAAGCAGGCAACTGCCCTGGGGCCTGGTGATTCAAAAGGGTCCAGGGATCCTGGCTGCTGATGTCGCTACCACAGGGGCAGTGGCAGCCGGAGCCCCCAAGCCCTTTAAATTGCCACCAAAGTGACACGTTCTGAGCGGCTCTGAGGGCTGGCGAAGGATGGAGGGGCACACTGCACTTTGGGCAGTGCTGCCCCCAGGCCTCTCCTTCCCCCCGATGCTCCACCCATTCCGGGAGCATGGAGCTGTCCCCGCACCTTGCCTAGGGATCCAGCTAATCTGTTGGCCCCCCTGTCCTTCCTCAACCCTCGATCAGTGCTGGAACTAGGGGTTCTTGTGCCCTCTGGCTTGAAGTAGTAATAACAAACACCAAGTCCACATGATTTCCATCAGCAGCACCCCCACTTTCCCCCCCACCTTTGGCCTCAGAGATGGGATCTCTTATAGCTGGCCTCCTGCAGGTCACATGTTTACTCCTAGGCATGCTCCCTGTGACTACAGCCCCTAGAATTGAAGGGCTGGAGCCCATAACAGATGCACTGGGACATCTGCATGGGCCCAAGGACCAGCGCTCTGCTGTAGCTGCAGACAGACAAATCCGTGTGCAGCAGGCTAAAGGAAGCCAGTCCCAAACCCTGCAGCTGCGCAGCACTCTCTGTTGCCATGGATACAGTACCAAGTGTTAACTCTTTGGCTCAAAACACACCTTGATCCAAATCAAGTTACAAATTGGCTTAAAAGACAAGCATAGGCCTTATTTTGGCCCATCAACAAAGTTTGTTTGTTTCCCATCCTGCTGCTCCCGAGACCCCATGCAGAGGTCCGTCTGTCTCCTGCTACTCTCCAGCCAAATTGGGGTGTGTGTGTGTGTGTAGGGTGACATCTTTCTCCCCTGAGAGCCTCACATGGCCACCTTATGAGAGAGTTTCCTCAGAGCTCACCCCCTGCCTCTAACCCCCTTCACACAGTTCCAGCCAGTTTAACCACACACACAAAAAGAACTTAACACCTTAGAAAGGGGCTGGGAATATCTATAAAGGTGTGTTAGCCCCTCTGTGTGGAGACAGACAAAGACAAAGGGAAACTGACACCATATACTAGGAAGGGTGGGTAGGGTACTGGACTGAGATGTAGAAGACTGGGGTTCTAATCTGGGGCATGCTACAGACTTCCTGTGTGACCTTGGGTGAGTCACGTAGTTGCTTTGTGCCTCAGTTCCCCAACAAAGTAATGGGAACAACAGTGCTGCCCTACCTCGCAGGGAGGTTATGAGAATAAAAATACTACGGATTGTGAGGTGCTTTGATGCAGTGCTAATGGGAAAACAGTGTATGTATCTTACAGTGGTAAAGTCCTGCTACCAAGCTGGGCTTTCTGCTGAAAGCTTAATTAAGTGTCCACAGAGACACATCAGCTTCCTTCACTGAAAACAGTGAGAGCTATTTCCAAAGACTACTTGGAAAATTCCTTTGTAAAGATAAAAGAGCCACCAATGTTGCTTGATTCCCTCTACCTTTGCTATATTTCATTCATACCTGAAAACTCATGTCTCATGTTATTCCCACTATAAATCAATTATAGCCTCCATTAACCATCCTACTGTATTATTTAATATTCATATGGCAGTAATGGTCAGAAGTCTTAATCAGGAGCCCCAAAGGAAGCCTTTCTTCTGCCCTGAAGAATTTATCACACAACATACCACAACTGCTGCACTACGCATCCATTGCTAAAACTAGAGAATGGTGAAAAACTGAAGTGCTAATTGTATGAAATAATTTAAAAGTTCAAAGGTGTTCTCATTTGAAATTGGCCATTTTGAAAGAACTTTTCATTATTTTATTTTTTAAAATGCATTGCTCATGAAAAGTCAACACATTTTAATGAAAACATAATTTTCCAAAAATGGCAATTTTTCAGTGGAAAATGTCTTCTTATTTTTTTCAACCAGCTAGGGATAATAACCCTTGTGTTAGCCAAAGGTGTCCATTTTTATTTTTTGTTTTGGGGTATAATTTTTTGCTACAAAGTGGCCGAAAAAGGAAAGATGATTGAAATCTGGCGCCCTTATGGTTCTCAGTTACTTCTGGTTTTGTCTCAAGTGGATTTTGTTTTGTCGCAAAATTGGCATTAAACAAAACCTGCCTGTTGGCCTAAAATTCGCTTTCTGCAAATGTTCACACAGAGCATACTTCAGGACAGACTGTGTTTATTTAAGACACCCAGAGATTTTAATTCTTCTTTGGCCATAGCGGTAGGGAATAGAGTAACTTCTCTACACAAACAACAAGCAGTCCTGTGGTACCTGAGAGACTAACAAAAATATATAGTATCATGAGCTTTGGTGGGCAAAACCCACCTCATCAGATGAGCTCATTCAGTGGCACGGAGTACCTTGAAAATCAGGGTACTAGGGATTGCAGATGGGATCTTGCTAAAGTGACATTGGAAAGCTCACAGAACTGAAGACAATTGACCTTTCATCATCTTTTTTGGCCTGGGACGAAGGCCAAAACTAAGATACTGTAACTGGAATGATATCTGGGGCGTGTCACAGGCGAGACCATAAAAAAAACAGATTTGTTGAAACTCTAATAGCCACATGGCATATTTGCATCACTGCCTATAAATAAATAACTTCCTTTCCCTGAGTTGTCTGGTTCTTAATTTTCATGCACCAAACCCAGACACACACAGTAGCCTGTCAAGACTGATTACGGCCTTTAGAACTCACTGAACACACAGCTGTGTGGTTCAAACATACTATGTCTGAGAGCTGTTGACCTGTGTGAACCTTCCTGGATTGTTCCTTCTATAGCAATAGCTCACAATTGGCACCAGAGAGCATCTGCTGTTTGGTGGTACAGATTTCCAGGCCCTTGAGTGCAACCTGCATTTGATGACTTTCAGTGGCATTGATCTTTTAGTCGGTATCATAGAAGGATTCTCACCAAGTGGCCTTTTTTTCTTTCCCCAAGGCAGCATCATTCTCTAGCTGTTTCTATAGGGAAGAGGGCCTTGGGGATGGGAAAAGGAAGAGATGCATCCTACTCCAAGGAAGGGAAAGATAGGAGAGGTTGGCAGACCTAAGCGCCTGATCCAAAGTCATGGAAGTCATCATCACTAGGAGCTCCCCCCAGTGGGTTGTGGCAAGGGAGGGATGGATGAGAGTCTGCTCTTGCATATGTTGTGGGCAGGCCCACTGACATTTGGGAGGGGCAAAGGGCACAATTGCCCCAGGGCCCAGTGAATCAAAGTGTCCCAGGACTCTGGCCACTGCCATGGCCCTTTATATTGCTGCCGGAGCGCCACACCACATGCTCCAGGCAGCACTAAGGACTGGGGGGCTCCATGCTCCAGGCCACACCGAGGGCCAGCTGCCCTTAACCCCGCCCCTTGCTCCCTCATCCCTGCGCCTTCTGGGAGTGTGGAATCAGGTGGCGGGGGGAGGGCTATCTTGCCTGGGGCCTGTGGAGGCTGTTGGCTCTGCTGCTTGTGGGAGACTGGAGGATGATAAGGACGGGTAGAGAGCACAGGGACTATTCCCTTTACTCCCAGCCCCCACGATGAGGTTGACAAATAGCACCTAAATCTGGAAAAGCAGCCTATTGATGCAACCATCTGGAGGTACAATTTGAACTGAAAGTGATTTCAGGGCTCAGCCCTGATCCCACAGCAGTCAATGGCTTCGGACGAGCTCTAGTTGTTGTTGTTGTTGTTTTTAAACACACAGTATTTGGGATAAACCAGCAATAAATAAATAATATTCAAGGACCCAATCCTCACATGCATTGCCTTTGTACCCTTGTGCTGGCCAGTGGTGTCGGTTTTTTGTTTTGGGGTGGGGGGTTTTCCATTACAAAGGGACCCAAAAAAGGAAGGATGACTGAAATCTGTCCTGGATCTACTCACATGAGAATACTTATGACACTATCATCTGATCAGGCCTTTACTAGAGTTCAGCAGGGGGTTGTGAGTTTGGTGTGACAGCACTTTCCCAAAATGAAACTTTGTGTGGAGTCCACACAGCACTTTAACCTGATTCCCTAGATATGCCCCATTCAAGCAAAGCCATTGGCTCATATAGCAAATACCTGAAAATTCTCATGTGTGCATGCGCACAAAAAGTGAACTCCATATTTTAGCCTAGTGTAAATAATTCTTCTGCATGTGCACATGCAAATATTAATATTTTACGTGCACAAGGGGAAACATGTTTAGCTGTTTCTGGGACACAAAAAGCCTTAGCTTCTGTACCAAAAGGGATAAAACCAAAGCTCAGATGGTAAATATTTCAAAAGCAGGGGGACCTTTGCTTCAGTTCTCAGTACCCCTTGCCACCCATCAACAGAAGAAATGGCCAGAGTAGGTGATACTTGGATCCATATTACATGTAGAAAATGAACACACAATTCTTTCTCTGGGAGAAATACATTCAAACCAAATAGCCTTGAAAATACTCTGTCAGCTGCCTTGCTCTTCCCATCTGTCAATTCACTGACAAAGACATCATGGAAAACAGCTGCCCGAGTGCCAGTGCCTTCAGCGGGAGAACAGCAGAGCCGCATTGATTTATAGTAGCTCGGGATCAGGCCTTGTGTGTTTTCAGGTGGATTTTGGCACATTTGCTGTGTTGGATCTAAGCACACACCTGGGCTTGTAAGGCCCTTGCCCCGAGAACATTCCATGGCCAGTGTAGTGTGGTGAGGTGTGTGCATTTGTCTATTAAATCACAAGTACCTGTCTCTGTCTCTATTTGCTAGTCATTTGCAGAACTTACTTGTTCTCTGCGTAGATGCTCAAGTGTATACCCCAATGGAGCTCAAAGACTCAGGGTATGTCTACACAGCAAAGTTATTTCCAAATAACAGCCATTATTTCGAAATAACTTTCCTAGTGTCTACACAAGCCAACTGCTATTTTGAAATTAATTCAAAATAGTGGAGGGTTTATTTCGAAATTGGTAAACCTCATTCCACAAGGACTAGCGCCAATTTTGAAATTGCTATTTCGAAATAAGCGCTGTGTATACACTTATTTCGAAATAGGGGGCCTCCAGCTGGCCGCCCTGGCCACAAGGTAACTTCTGACCTGATGCCCTGCCGGAACCAGTTCTGGCTGGCCTTAAATGCAATTCAGCGTCCAATCAGTGTGGACGTGCTATTTCGAAATAGCAAAAAGCTATTTCGAAATGCATTTTGTGTGTAGACGCGTTATTTTGGAATAAGATATTTTGAAATAATTATTTCAAAATTAGATATTTCAAAATAACGCTGTAGTGTGGACGTACCCTCAGTCATGCAACTCTATGTCACATTTTTAAAAAAATCATAACGGGGGGATTTGGTGGTTAAAATGCTTTATTCATAGGGGCTGAAAGATCCCCTCTGAGTTGGGATTTTGCCACATTTGCCTGCCTGTCAGTTTTTCACATGAGGAGCATACAGCATGCTTCCCTACGGATCAGTCACGCTTACGTGGCTTGCCAGTTGCTCTGGTGAGAGCAAAACACGTTCTCTCCCATTTGCAAACCACGTTAGCAATATAACAAATGGGCATTTGCAAAGGTTTCCCTCCTCTCCGGCTGCCCCCGGCCCCTTGCTAATAAATCACCCCACACATGCGTAATTAGCTAGCTGGGTTCTCATTACACTCTCTGCTCAGCAGAGTTAGTAGCTGCTGATCAAGATGAATGACTATTGGTTGATAGGAGAAGAGGGGCTAGCACGCTGCCATCAGCAGATGGTGAGGCAGGTCCCAGGGGAGAGACTAGCAGAAAATGGTTCATTTTACTCTCTGGCCTAGGCAAATGAATTCACAGGAAATATAAAGGGCTTTTCCCACTAATGGCTATCGTGAAAGGCAAGGGAGAGGAGTCACTGAATTGCTGGGTAATTTGGGGATGAAGGATGAGAGGTTCTAAGTGGCTATTATTATGGCATCTCAATAGAACAATTCGTGGATCCGCCCACTGTTTTCTCTGAGGCACTCGGAACCCAGCTAGGGGAAACCTTAGTTTAATCTTTTAGGATGGAATTTAGCCTTCATTTAACATTGTGGGCTCCCGAGCTGGTTTCTATGCAGGGAAAGGAGAGTTATGGCAATGCCCAGTGATCACAGCTTCCCTTGTGTTACAGGAGCGGCAGGGGGAAAACGCCAGGTGGGACCAAGGGGACAAGGCTGGAGCTGACTGGGCATATCCCCAGGGTCAGCCACTCGGAGACAGACTTCCACAAAAGCCCAGCTGTAAACAAAACTGCCCCCTGGGAGAGGGCAACTGTGGAAAGAGAAATCCCCTCTGTGGGGCAGGTGGGTGCCATTTACAGTGGGTCAGGTTGGTAGAGGGAGGCGCAATGTACACTTCTCTCTGCTGGGTGCACTATTCCAGGCAGGGGTGACTGGTGCTTGCAGGGAGAGGGGGTGCAGGAAGAAGCACTCAGAGAGGCAGGAAGGGAGCATGTGGGGGCACCCCATTTAGCAATTAAAATTTTAGTGGGGGCACAGGGAGTGGTGCACCTCGCCCAAGTGCTACCACAAGACACCGAGGCTCAGGGTTCCTCCCCTCTACCATCTGCTTCTTGGCTCACAGCAGCTGGCATAGTTTAGACAAAATCATTTTTCACTCCTATTAGTATTGCAGTATCATCTATAGGCCCTGACCGAGACTGCCCCCCCCCATTGTGCTAGGAGCTGTACACACACAGTGAAAGACAGCCCCTGCCCAAAAAAGCAATGCCATCTAAATAGGCAAGACAAACCAAACTACTTCTTTCTCCACCAAAAAAATTCCACATGCAATTTCCTCCTGGGACATAGGTATGTTGAAAACACGCTCAATAGGTGCCACTCACATTAATTGATGCATCATAGTAGGAGGCTCATGTCCACGTTGGGAGATGGGCATGGTACAGGAACATAAAGTCATCACTGATAAAGTTTGTCACAAAAAACATGGAGAGAGGTAAATAATGAAGACAGGTCACTGGTTCAGAGTGACACGGAGCATGTGGTAAACTGGGTGCGAGCAAACAATATGTGTATTAATATTAAGGTTGTCAATATTGTATTTCAAAAAGAAAGGACTGCCTTCCTGGCACCCTCGCCCCATCCCTCCTCCTGATACTATCAATCATCAACATCAACTAGCCAATTAGCCCGTCATAAGACGGGATTTTCAGGTCTCTCCTCCACATCGGTCTTCTCTCCTGAGCCTCCGGTCTCTCTCTCTCTCTCTCTCTCTCCATCTCCTCCTCCTACTTCCTCCCCCTCTCTCTCTCTCTCAGCTCTCCTCCGCCTCCTGCCTCTCTCTCTGACTCTCTCTTTCACTTCTCCTCCCCCTCCTGCCTCTCACTTGGGGGACCGCAGAGCCCAAATGGCTGTTTGGGCTCCGCACTCCCCGTGCTGCATGGGAGGGGGCGGAGCCCAAACGGTCGCTTGGGCCGCTTGCTCCCACGCAGCGGCCTGGCTGAGCAGCGCAGAAGTCAGCCGAGCGCCACGGCGGGAGGCGAAGGGGGGCCGGGCAGTGACTTCACGGCCAGGGGGCGGGGCCTGGAGCCGCTGTCACGCCACACGTCACCGCCCCGCCCCCCTTCACCTCCCACCATGGCACTCGGCTGACTTCTGCGCCGCTCAGCCGGGCCGCCGTGGGGGAGCAAGCGGCGCAAGTGGCCGTTTGGGCCCCGCACTCCCCATGCAGCACGGGCCGCCCAGAGGGAACAGCCAGCATTTCAGTAACAGCACCCCCCAGAGGGAACAGCCAGCATTTCAGGCAACAGCGCTCCCCAGAGGGAACAGCCAGCATTTCGGCGTTACAGACGCTCAGACACTGGGCTACTATATATATGATACTCACCTACACTCACCAGGGTTATTTCTTGCAATATTCACCAACTCCTACTCTTGTACAGAGATGAAAAATAAGGCATGTCCTTTGTAATAAAGGATTGTTGGTAACCTGGCTACATGTAACTGTGTACATCTAGGCACAAAGACTGTAGCCATATGTACGGGTTGGAGGAACTCTCTCCTAGGAAGCAGTGACTCCGATTTGGGGGTTGTGGTGGATAATCAATTGTGCTTAAGCTCTCAGTGCAATACTAAGGCCCAAAGGGCTAATGCAATCCTGGGAGGCATAAATGGGAACCTTGAGTAGGACTAGAGAGGTTATTTAAGCTCTGCATTAGGTACAAGAGTGACGGCTGTCCCCAATCCAACAAGGATGATCAATGGGAACAGGCTCAGAGAAGAGCCACAAGAATGACTAAAGGATGAGAAGCAAGATCTTAGTTATAGGCTCAAGGATCCCCATCTTTTTAGCCCCACAAAGAGATGGTTAAGGGGGTGATAGTCTTTAAGAACCTGCTTGGGGAAGAATATTTGATAATGGGCTCCTTAATCTATCACTGAAAGGCTACACATGACCCAACGGCTGGAAGTTGATGTGTGACAAATTCAAGACTGGCAACAAGACATACTCAGCCAATGGAACAATTTACCAAAGGTGTGTTGTATTCTACATCACTGGCCGTTTTAAAATTTAGATGGGGAGTTTTTCTAAATCAGTGTTTCTCAAAGTGGTCCACAGATCCACTCTGAGAAATCTGCTAATTGGCCGCTCCAGCTTGTTTATGTACTGGCTCTGTAGCCACAGAGCCTTGCAGATCCCATTGGCTCTGGTTCGCCGTTTACAGCCAACGGAAGCTGCAGGAAGTGGCGTGGGATGGGCCGCCACTTCCTACGGCCCCCCTTGGTTGCAAACGGTGAACCAGAGCCAATGGGATCCACAAGGCTCCATGGCTGCGGAGCTGGTAAATAAACAAACTAGAGCAGCCAGTTAGCAGGTTTCTCAGAGTGGATCCGTGGACCACTTTGAGAAACACTGTTCTAAATGATACACTCTGGGAATTATTTTGGGGGAAGTTGTACAGCCTGTGCTGTAGTAGAGTTCTGACTAGACAGTCAAAATGGTCGTGCCTGGCCTGGGAAAGTTGAGCTTTACCCATAGGCTACGTCTACACTGCGGCACTATTTCTGAGTAGTATCCTGAAATAGCTATTCTGCATCTTTGAAGCATGCCCATTATTCCGAAATATAAAGTGGTTGCTATTCCGATGTCCCTGTAAACCTCGTTCCATGTAGTCCAAATTGCGTAGCTTATTTCGAGGTAAGGGTGCAGTGTAGACACACCCTGGGGCTACGTCTGCACTACAGGCTTCTTGCACAAGAACTGTTTTGCGCAAGAGTTCTTGCACAAAAGGTCTTGCACAACAGCGCGTCCACACTGCCATGTGCTTTTGCGCAAGAGATGTGCTTTTGCGCAAGAGCGTCCATGGCAGTGTGACACTCTCTTGCGCAAGAAAGCTCTGATGGTCATTTTAGCCATAGGGGTTTCTTACGCAAGAAACCCCTGTTGCCCGTCCACATTGCCCTCTTGCGCAAGAGGGCTTATTCCTCGTGGGGAGAGGAATAACTCTGTTCTGATGCTTTACTGTAAATTTACTTGCACAAGAACAGGCGTGCAGTGTAGACGCTCCATAAGTTTTTGCACAAGAACATATGTAAGTGTAGCCTGCAGTGTAGACGTAGCCTAAGGGTATAGAGATAATTTGTGCCAGAAGAGTGGCACTGCTAATCAGAGGCCTCATCCTAGAGCTGTAGATGGTCTTCTAACTACTCTGGGACCAGGCTAGTGAGCACCTTAAAGGTAAGGACCAAGACCTTGAAATTGATTCAATAGTCTAACCAGTGAAGACAGCAGAAGACAGCTGTGATATGGTGCAGTAGATAGAGTCCACGCACCTTGTGGCGAAGCTCTTTGCTTCAGTTCTTCATCTGTGGATGGGGGATAATAATCCTTCCCTTTCTTCCACTCTTATCTATCATGTTAGTTTACGACAGCAAGCAATTCAGGGCACAGTCTGTATTGCACCTAGCACACTGGGGCCCAGATCTCAGTTGGAGTTTCTACATGCTATTGGACCACAACTAATAAAATTCTTCTGCTCAAAGTGCTGCTTCAAGGTACAAAGTCAGACACATAAAAACAGAATCAAAGAAACGCCTTGGTCTAAAGCTACAGATTTTGTTACAACAGACGGCCAGGTGTGGCCTTCTGCTGCAAAAGAGTCCGATGTGAATGGCACAGGCAAAAGCTGGAAAGACAAAGTGACATAAATATGCTGGTAGTCGGAGGTCACCTCATGTATTATAGCCATGGAGGGAGCTGTAAAAGTGAACAGGGAATTAAATGACTGTATTTCAATGGTGGTCCAAGATATGCAGGAGAAACAGAGTTAATCCACAGAATGGGAAAGATGGATAGTCTTCAGCTGGTATCAAAGCAGATGATAGAACAGGATTTACACCAATCTAACACAGTGCGTTTATCCATTTGCTTTGGTTTTCATCCCTGGGCTTGGACAAGCATGGCTGACTTAGGCAGACTGATACTTCAGCGCTGTGTGTCGTGCTCCATATTTGCTAATACCACAGCCGCCACCCCCGGTACTGTATCCATCTGCAGTCACAGTAGCTTCATGACCCAAGGTTGAGCATCAGCGTGACGTTACCATCTTGCTGCAAATCTAGTAGAAGATGATGTCTGCTCCCTGGACAGTGCAACACACAGGCCATCTCTTGATTAAACTCTGGGCAAGATGGAAAAACACCTACAGTGCTAGAAACACAGGGGACCTGTATTGGACTGGACAGCGGTTCTGGATAATGCCCCCTCTTGCTCTCTTTTTTAAACACACATGCACTCAATTCGTGAGTTTCCCATGTGATTTCTTGATGATGGCAGCTGTGGCTTTAAGAAAAACTCCAAATCTATAGAAGGAGCCCAGAAAGATTAATGATAGGTCAGTACATATCGACTTCAGTGGAAGCAGTTAGGCTAATGCCGGGTGCTTTTGCTCAAGGTCACACAGGAAAAAACAGAACAGAGGTGGGCAGTGAAGACTGTTCTCCTTCATCAGAGCATGGCATCTTTTTCCTGCAATAGCCCAGTCCTCCCTTCATTGAGAGGCTCCATTAATAAGTGCTGGAAAATCCTTTTCAGTTACATAGGCTCAGAGACTTGTTATTAGCAGAGGTAACTGTTATTTTTGATGGAAGGAAATTCCCCTTAACCTGCCTTTCAGTCTGGTATGGCATTTCAGTGGCATTTGCAAAGTTCCAGAAACTCTCTCTCCTAGACATAACATGGTGCTTTTTGTTGGGGCTTTTTGCACAGAGCCCCAGACATACACTTCTCCACACCTTCCTTTCAATTGCTATTGTTTGCCACTGCTCCATTGTTTAGCCAGTGCCGCATTATATGGGAGTGCCATCTAGTGGCCAAAGAAGCCACCTCAACAGGCCATATAATCAACACTATATGCAGGGTGGGGAAGACACGCTCTTTGGGGAACAGATCCCAGCTTCTGAGGTGGCCTTTGATTTTGGAGTGCCTCAGCCAGAAACATGCTAAGCCTGATTTTCAGAGAGGCGACAGCTCCCATTGATTTCAAATGCAGTGGGTGATGCTCAGCCCTCCCTGTTGTATTTCAAAAACTTGGACCAGCCAACGGGAATGAGCACTTTTGGAAAATCTTGGTCAAAGATCATGCGTAATAGCTTGGAGTTCCTGATGCATCAACAGTCTGACTAATCCCAAATATTCACAAATCCTGTATCAAGCCCTTTCCCATCCTGCCTCAATAATCCTGATATTGTCTTATGAATGAGATTTCAAATAATTAAGAGGTCTTTATTTGTCTTCTGCATTTTGAGCCTTTAATTCACAATTTCCAGTTTTTTCTCCAACAATGAGGGCTAAAAGTCTTCCTTGGGGGAAAAAAGAGAGCTGAGGTTCTTATCATAGGACCCCAGAACCTGGGACTTTAAGAAACACAGTTTATCACAAGACTCATGATAAAATTGTGAAAGTTGGTAACACTGATGATATTGTTGCCGGCACAATATCACTCCAGATATACTTGAAGAACTGTGAGAAACTTGACGATTTCAGTTTGCATTCAAATCTTTATCTGTGGATCTACCCAGGAGAACCTGTAGCCCCCTTGAGTTTTATGATCTTGCCTAAAAAATTATAATCGCCTCAAGCTACAATGTCAGACTCTGGATTTCAATTCCCCTAAAGTTTATAGAGATTTGTATCAAAAACCATTACAGCTGGGTCAGGAGCTAAACTTCCCTGTGGTTCTACACAGGCAAATTGTAGTATCAGCATGTCTGTTCCTGGAACAAGGGAGAATTGGGCATGTACTTTGGGATCATTATAATGTAGTTTCACTTATGTCTAATAGCTAGTCCGTCCTCACTTATGACACTAAATAGCTGAAAACATATAGCCCCTCTGCACATAAAATTCAATTTTGTTTTCTGCTTCCTCTCAGACACTCTCTTCCTCTTTGTTCCTAGAACATTCCTCATGAAGTTTGCCTCTGCAGAGCGCTCGTTAAAGCCTTGGTGACCTGTTGCCATGTACACACAGCAGCTTGCAATGTGTTATTTCAACTGGCTGATGCTCCTGGCTGAGCTGTTTCCATGGCAAGCAACAGATTAATGTTATCTGAGGATTTTGTTTACTGACATTGCAGTGCGCTGCTGAAAAAAACTTTATAAAAAACAAATACAAAAGAGCGTCTGAGGCAAAACTGACTCCTATCTGGTGTTAGCTCAGGATCTGTTGCTTCGTGGAAGTGCCTGTCTTTTAGCAATGCTAGAAATACTATTGCCAAGGTCTTACATTGGACAGTGAACTTGTAAACATCTGCTTTAAGGCACGGCCTAACTTTAGTCCACAGCCTCTGTCTCAGGCCTAGTGCTCCAGGCTCTCTCCCTTACATGTGTACCCTCACAACACTCCTGTGAGGTAAGGCAGTGTTATTATCCCACACACCCACCTAGAGAACTAAGGCACAGAGAAATTAAATGACTTGCTCAAGGGCTCAGAGGAAGTGTGTGGCAGAGCAAGGAATTGAACATGAGTTAGTGACTAGCACCCTAACCACTGGGCCAACCTTCTTCCACCATGACAGCCTCTCCTGACTGAACTGTAGGCTTCGCAGGTGGGCTGAGCCATAGACCAATCATTAAAGGAAAGACCGTCTCAGGGTGAGTGAGCGACACCCTCCACCAACTGCCCTTTCCACAGCTTGAGCCAGGGAATGACAGAGCTGCATGGGCATGTGTTTACTGAGGGGAAGAAGAGGTGGACAGCCCATTCTTCAGTTTCCCATACACTGTAGCTCCTCATTCGGAGTCCATCTCCCACATGCCAGACCTATGTAACTAGCATGGATAGGGTGGTTGTGGGAGCCTCTGCCCCTCCTTGCCAGACATGGAAATGGGACTTCTCCACTGTCCCATAGCTCTCCGGGAGACACCTCCCTCTCCAGATGAACTGGGCCTGTCTCCTCTCCATGGCACCCTCTGAGGTGCTCTGGCCATGCAGCACCTCTCAGAATTTTCCCTAACTGGATGAATCCAATATTCACCTGCACAGACTCTACCCCGAATAAGTCCCATCAGCCTGCAATGGGACTAACAGCAGCGTCCCAGAGACAGCAGCCCCTAGGAACAGAGACCAGACTTCACAGCAGCTGATCTCGCGGGCAGGCAGACATCCCCCCTGTACACTCATCCCTGAGGGGGCCATTTTGGGCTGGGCAGAGCCCTGTTTGTAATGATCCAGGCCCTGTTTGTACTAAGAGTGGAGCACTCAAAAGCTAGAAAAGGTTGAAGATAAAAAATTCAGATGACAAAATGGGAAGAAAAATAGGACAGGTGAAAAGAAAATCCCCTATGAAATAGATACCGTCTTTATACTGAAGCATATATAGGCAACCGGACCAATCCATTTGTGCCAGCCTAGTGTTTGGGGGCATTTTCTGTCCCTAACCCATAACACAGCCTCGCCTTTACCTAGAGAAAGGCTGCATTGTTGTTTTCAAGTAGAATCATCCTCAGGAAAAAATACCACACCAACATGGGTTTGCAGGATAAAATGCTATGCATTCAAACAGTGTCCATGAATCCCCAGACCAGTTCCTGAGGTTCACACATCACTAGACCCCCCTGAAGGTCTCACCTCCCCAATTCAGCTATGAATCTGCCTTCCACCAGGAAGATCACAAGCTGCAGTTCCGAGCAGCCCATCTGGATGCTGCATTCTGAGCTCAGAGAGAGTGAGGCTCCCCTGAAAAGCATCTGAGCAGTTTTTGAATCAGTTTTTCAATGCTCCCATTAGTAGGGGTGTGTGTGTGTTAAAACAACAACAACTAGCTCTTACACAGTACTTTCCATCAGTAGATCACAAAGTGCGTTACAAAGAATTATCCCCATTATCATGGGGAAACTGAGGCACAGCACAGAGAAGTGACTTGCCCAAGGTCACCCAGTGGCAGAGCTAGGAGTAGAATCTCTCTCTAGAAGGGACTGTACTAAAACCTTGGCTTCAAACCCGTGTCTTCTTAGGAACGAATAAAGCGCAGGGGCCCATTCTTAGCAATACTATTAGTTAAGAAATGCCAAGATGTCCAACAGGGATCCGATACAAAATACAATCTCCATCCGCAATGGAGCAGCTGGGCCCAGGGATGCCTAGATGAGGACGTGACTAGCATCTTTCATCTGGGGTTTTCATTATAGCGGATTTGTTTCTTGTGAAAATCATGACTGAAATGAATGAAAAGGGGCTAGCGACCTGGCATCGAAAGGGTATTGTACTCCTTGCACAGTGATGGAACGGTAAAATGCTTGGCCTCAAGGGAACCAATAGCCTCACCAAGCCCCTGGGCAACGTGGGTGGGGGCGGCAGGAGCAGGACCTGGGGCACAAGCAGGGGGAGCTGGAGCAGCCAACCCTGACCATGCCGGAAATGCGGCTTCCCCACCCCTCACCCTCAGACCCATCTGAAGTGCACCACCTAATGCTTTAAAAGGCCCAGGGCTCCATCCACCACTGCTGACGCACTAGCAGCAGTGGCAACTGGGAACCCCAGGCTCTTTTGAATTGCTGGGCCCCAGGGCAGCTGCCCCCTTTGCCCGATGAGTGGGCCTGCTTGGCCAGGTGGTGAGATGAGACGTTTAGACTGCACCCACTAATCCCATTATAAGGGTGAGTGTGGCGAGACAAAACACCATTTGCACTGGTTGAGGAGACACTGCTACGGCAGACACCTGTTAGCTCCACCACCAGGAAGTCCTGTGGCAATTTAAAGACTAACAGATTTATTTGGGCATAAACATTTGTGGGCTAAAACCCGCTTCGACAGATGTATGAATCTCTACTCCATGCATCTGCTGACGTGGGTTTTTACCCATGAAAGCTTATGCCCAAATAAATCTGTTAGTCTGTAAAGTGCCACAGGACCCCTACTTGTTTTTCCAGATACAGACTAACAGGGCAACCCCTCAGATACCTGTAAGCACCAATTATTGTCACTGGCATGAATTGAGTCATAAGGTGGTCAAAGGTGTATAGCAGCATTTGAAACCCCAAGTGGGGTCACACCCTCAGCCAATGGTATCGCAGCAATCCCACGTGGGCTGAGGATGCCATCTTCACCCTAAAATGGCATCTTCCATGCTGTCTGGGGTCACAGGATGCAACAAGTGTGGAAATTGGTTACATCTGCATGACACAGCCGGTTAACTGGGAGATGTCCCTTTAAGACATCTTAAAGGGGGGTACGCTCATTCTTTTTACAAAACTGTAATGGATTTTGTACAAATTAAGCCTTGTCACGTTTCATTTGAAAACTCATAATTTGTGTCCTGGTAAAATATGTGAGGCAACGTGGTATGTAAAGTAATAAGATTTTATCATATAACATTACCGAGACATATTCCAAATATAAAAAAGCAGCAGCAAATGGTTTCTTAAAGACACAAGGCAAATGAATGCCTCACCCAGGTGTCAACAACATCTAAAGGACTGTCAGCTGGTCAAATGACCATTCTTTGACAGAAAAAGGATATGAGCGAGACATACACACATTGGGGAAAAAAAACAGCTGGAAGTTCACATCTCTCCAGGCTTTGTCTCCTAAATCCCAGCTGGAGACAATTCTCAAAGAAAAGGAAAAAAATAAAAATGAGGAACAGTAGTCCCAGATCGTCCCTCCCTTCATCTCTACTCACAGCAACTGGTCTCAATACCTGAAGGACAAGAAAATTAACACTGAACTGGGGGAAGAGACCCTGATTAAAAGGATTCCAGCCAGTAAGACTGCTAGAGCAAATGGTGAGTTACTTTTTCTTTGAATTAACTTAACTTTTTAAATTTGGTATTACCAGTTCTGATTTTTATGCCACTTTACTTTCAATAACTTAAAATATATTTTTAGTGAATAAACCTGTTTTATTGTTTTATGTAAACGGATGTGCGTTTGAATAACCTCATCTCAGATAGCAAGATTTGTGCGTATCATTTTCTGTGAATGAAATGATGGACTTCATGGGTGTGTCTAGCCTACACCTCTCTGTGGACAGAGAGATGTAGATTAGGCACATCGAAATTGCTAATGAAGCAGGGATTTAAATATCCTGCGCTTCATTAGCATAAACATGGCCAACGCTTTTTTTTTTTTTTTTAAATGGCAGTCTAGACGCGGCTCTGTCGAAAGTAAACCCTTTTTCGACAAATCCTGTATTCCTCAAAAAATGAGGTTTACAGGATCTGTTGAAAAAGGGATTATTTTCGACAGATTCACGTCTAGACTGCCGCTTTTTTTCGAAAAAACTCGGTTTCGAAAAAAGCGGCGGCCACGTTTATGGTAATGAAGCATGGGATATTTAAATCCCTGCTTCATTAGCACTTTCGATGTGCTTGATTTGCATCCCTCTGTCAACAGAGGGATGCAGTCTAAACGTAGCCCATATGTGCCTGTTTTGCCTAAGAGGCTGCTGGGCAGTACAAGATGCACATTTCTGGGGGGAAGTCTGGAACTGAGAGTTTGCTGGTGTTTCCCTGCAATGTAATTCAAGAGTGGCTGGCTACAGCACTCATACAATAGATCTGTAGAGTCCTTTGTGCAGGGGTAATGTGTGTAGGGCAAGAGAGGTCATGTGCCCCCAAAACTCTCTGGCTGGGAGGGGTCAGCCAGAAGGTGGAGGGAAGTGGGGGAGAGGCCTGGTGTCCACAGCAAGGGTCCAGCCCCCCTGCACTTACTGACAGCAGCAGGGGGAAGCAGAGCAGGCCGGCCCCTGATGCTTGGCTCTCCTGGGCTACGTCTACATTGCACAGTTATTTCAGAATAAACTATTCTGGAATAGTTATTCCGAAATAGCTTATTTCGAAATAGCACGTCTACACTGCAGGGAAGCCTCAAAATTAGTCCGAGGCAGGCTTCCCTCATGTAGACGTGCTATCTCAATTTAGAGCCCCAGGAGGAATAACTTAGAATGGCTCTGGTGAGGGGCTATTTCAAAATAGCAGAAGTGGAGCATCTACACATGCTTTATTTCGAAATAGCTATTTCGGAATTGGCGTTATTGTTCATAGAATGAGGTTTACAGAAATCGGAATTATCTGTTATTTCAAAATAGTGGAATTGCTGTTTAGACGCTTGCATTGTTATTTCGGAATAACGGCCGTTACTGCTGGGTAGAAACACCCCTGGCGTGCAAGCAGGACCACCCTGCACTCCCCCGCAGGAAGTGGAGTAATACGAATGGGGAAGCAAAGCAAGCTGAGGCCGCCTTGCTCCACTTCCCCCCACCACTGCCGGTGAGTGCAGGAGGGCAGACCCCTGCTGCCAGCACTGGCCTCCAGCCCCGCTAGTCCCAGGCCGCCTCAGTTGGGGAATGAAGCACGGAGGTGGGGAGGAGAAGCAAGGAGAGGGCAGAGCAGGGGTGGGGAGAGGCTGGGCCTGGGAAAGAGGAGAGTTGTCCCTGCCCTTCTCCAGGCTGGGGGCTCTGTGAGCCCTCTCACCAGTCGCCTCTGCCTGTGCAGATACAAAATTGGTATCCGCATCTGCAGAAATGATCCACGGCTATAAAAGCGGGTATCTGCAGATTTGCAGGGCTCTGTGTATCTGGGGGTGATGTGAGCAGATCAGGAGTGGTTACTCTTATATCACCGCCACGTAAGAGGCCCCTTTGGGTTGGTGAATCGAGGGAACACAGTGTCAATCAGTCCAGCTTGTTCCCTTGGGAGTGTCACAAAGAGGTAGGAATGAGAGGTGTGGGGGCAATAGGTGCTAGGTAGATGCCCAACTAGCACTCCACACCCAGACATCTCTGCAATTGGGTGCGGTAGGTTAGGGTATGCTCCATAGGATCCCTGTGCCTGGACTCGGACTCCGTGTGTGCACCCAGTCAGGGCAGCTGCTTGGCATAGTCCATGTGTCCTATGTGGATTGGTAGAAGCCGAGCCATGTGAGCAAAAAACAGGCCCTTTTCCCTAACTGAGGCTGAATACCGGACACCTGGCAACACTAAGTCTCCTTTATTTATGGTTCTGTCTAACAGCGAGATAATGTCTCCAGCATATAAAGTAGCCATGTTATGTTGTAAAATTAAGTCATTCCTTTTGTTATTTTTGGACTTGATTGTGGGGGGAGGAGGTGACCTTGTGCAATCCATACTGAAAATTCTCAGTGCCTGAGTTCTGGGGCGCCATGTGCTTTTCTATTGGAGTTGAGTTTTTAGGCACTAGGGGAAGGGCAGTGAATGAAGTAAACTCAACCGTACCCAAAGGCTGCAGTCAGACTGCCTTTATGTCCAGTGAGTGGTGGGCTTGAGGTGACATCTACTGGTAATAAGGGATATGGCATGAAAGTTGCTCCAGCCTTATTCTTCTGTGAGGACAAGGCGACCAGATAGCAAGTGTGAAAATTCAGAACAGATGATTGGGGGGGAGGGAGGAAAGGGAACAGGCATTTATATAACACAAAACCCTGAATATCAGGGCTGTCCCTATAAAATTAGGATATCTGGTCACTGTAATGAGGACTAATTCACTGCACAACTTTCCTTTCATCTTCTACTATATGAGAGAATAGTAATAGAGATGTAGCCGTGTTAGTCTGATCTTGCTGAAACAAAAGAGAGGACTATGCAGCACTTTAAAGACTAACAAGATGGTTTATTAGGTGATGAGCTTTCGTGGACCAGACCCACTTCCTCAGATCAAATTCTGGAAGAGAATTGGCATGACCATATATACCAAAGGAATACAATGAAAAAAAAGTGAACACATTATAAAACTGACAAATCAGAACTAAAGGGGGGTGAGGGGGAGAGCTAGTATCTATGAGATAATGATACTAGGGGTGATAATTGGGGAAGCTATCTTTGTAATGGGTAAGGTAATTAGCATCTTTGTTAAGGCTCATTCATAACGTATCAAATTTAAGCATGAATTTGAGAGAGAGCTAGTGCATCTGTCTGAGTGTCTGTCCATCTGTGAGTCCGCTTGTTCAAGATCTCCTCCTGAATGGTAAGAGCTAGGACCACCAAATTTGCTATGCAGCTTCCTCTTATTGTAACGTATAGCAAGGTCAGGGTTTGGTTGTGCCAGGAGAACGGAATGTGCCTGGAATGCGATTGTTTCTCATAAAGCACTAAGGGAAAGGTCTGCTAGCTGGCACAGTTATACTGCAGAATGACCGCAGAGAAAGCAGTGCATATGTAAGACAATGACCAGCTGGGGGAAGGGCTCTGGATGTTGCTAGCCAGCAAGCAGGAGTTATTATTTCAAAATAGCAAGCCCTTTATTTTGAAATAACGGGCTTGGTAGTGTGGACGCTCTCCTTGTTATTTTGAAATAACTCCCTAGTGTAGACATGCCCATTCAGAGCTACCTTGGACAGTAAATTTGAGTTTCTAGGTGCAGTGCTGTTGATTTCTCAGCAGGTGGCACTCTGGACCTTTAGGTAGGTCACCCAAGCAAGATACATAGAGTCCTGAAAATCCACGGAGGTCTGCTTTATATCCATGGCTATCTGCATCCATGCCTGTGGATAGCCATGTGTCAAGGCTGTTCCCTACTTTGGCATTTTGAGTGCAAAAGGGTGATTTTTATTAACAACAACAAAAAAGAAAGAAAACACACTTTGTGAAATATTACTTGATTGCTAGGTGTTACAGAATAACTAAAAAAAGGATTAAAACACATAGTGTATCTAGAACCCTGCAAATTAATGGATATCCATGGATCGTTTTTACAGATACAGATGGGGATACTAATTTTGTATCTGTTCAGGGCTCTAAAGATAGTCATCCAGTATCATTACAGCCATGTTGGTCCCTGGATATTGGAGAGATTAGGTAGGTGAGGCAATATCTTTCACTGGACCAACTTCTGTTGGTGGAATGAAGAAGCTTTTGAGTTACATAGAGGTCTTTTTCAGGTCTGGGAAAAGGTTATGCATAACAATCTATCCCTCAACTGTCCACTGAGTTTCAGTGGTCTCCTTCAATGTGTATTGATTACCTCTAATGTCCCATCTTATAATTAACTCTAACATTGTCATTTCCTTCCCCAGACCTGAAGAAAAGCTGTAGCTCAATAGCTTCGGTCTTCCACCAACAGAAGTTGGCTCAATAAAAAAGATATTACCTCACCCCCTTTGTCTCTCTTAAGATACATACAGCAGTACTGTGAATTATGAGGCTTGGCAAACAAAGCCAAGAATTCAACATCGATTAGTATTAGAGAAGGGTGCTTTAGTTTTGCAAATTCAAGTTATGGGTATCCTACCTGGCTTTGAATTACCTTTAATATGACTTTGAGAATGAGGATCTGGGAGTCTTTTCTGATCTCACTTTGGTGGCACACTATGGCTGTGTCTACACTGCACCCCTTTTCCGGAAAAGGGATGCAGATGAGACAAGTCGGAATTGCAAATGAAGTGGGGATTTAAATTTTCCCCGCTTCATTTATATAAACATGGCTGCCGCTTTTTTCCGGCTTGGGGCTTTGCCGGAAAAAGCGCCAGTCTAGATGGGGATCTTTCGAAAATAAAGCCTTTTCCGAAGGTCCCTTATTCCTCTTAAAATCAGGAATAAGGGATCTTTCGGAAAAGGCTTTATTTTCCGCAAGCCGCGTCTGAACTGGCGCTTTTTCTGTCAAAGCTCGAGCCAGAAAAAGTGGCAGCCATGTTCATGCAAATGGAGCGGGGAAAATTTAAATCCCCGCTGCATTTGCAATTCCGACTTGTCTCATCTGCATCCCTTTTCCGGAAAAGGGGTCCAGTGTAGACACAGCCTATAAATATAAATACATAAGTCTTCACATATGCCATTCCCACAGATGTAGAATAATTGTAAACCTGAAAAGGGGTTCTTTTCAAAAGAGGGCTTCAGTTTAGTTTTTAAATGTATTTATTAAAGCAAGTCAGAAATACTTTGATGGAACCATATTCCATATACAGGTCTGCCCAAAGTGAAGTGCTATATGAAAATGTGCTCGTTCTGCCAAAATTTTGCTTAGGAGAGGGAAAATGTGGCAAAAAATTCAGAATGAAATGTTTTGACTGTTTTGTTTTGAATTTTTTAAAAACTTTGTATTATAATATAATGTACTTTTTTTAAAAAATTGAAATCAAAACAAGCTTTTTTGTCAAAGCACAACATTTCAACTGAACCAGAACCAATTTTGGGGGGGAAAGATTTTCTGTTTTGGGTAACTTTGAAATTTTCAAGTTTTGGGAACTTGATAAACCAAACTCACTCTGAGAAGGTTCAGAACCTTTTGGGGGTTTCATCAAATCCCCCTGGAGGCTTTCTCATCCATAATGCAAATATATCTAAAGAGCTGAATCACTATTTAGGGTTTCCAAGTGATAAAAAGGGTGGTGGAGATGACAACTTGATAGGGTCTGTCGAAGGCCATGTCTACACTAAAGGGGAAAGTTGACTTAAGATACGCAACTCCAGCCACGTTAATTATGTAGCTGGAGTCGACATATCCTAATTTGTTTTTTTGCGCCATCTACACAGTGGACAATGCTCCCATTGGCTTCCCTTACTCCTCATGAGGTGCAGGACTACCAGCACCAAAAGGGGCACCCTCTCAGTTTGAATTAGTGGGTCTTCACTAGACCCGCTAAATCAAACCCCGGAAGATCAACTACGGCAGCGTCAATCTTCCGCGCAGTGTAGATATGGCCTAAAAGCCTGATTCAACCCCTATTGAACCCAATGACAAGGTGCCCGCCGACATCAATGGACTTTGGTTTAGGCCCTGACCCTGGGATTAAATGTGGCTATGTAGTTTGACAGGAATGTTGAAGTATGTGGGAATGGATGGAGGCCAGCTATAAGCCAAACTATACGATCAACCATATAGACATCTGTTTACGGGACAGAGGCAGAGAGAAGCTGAAACTCAGCTAAGTCAACCATTTGACTCTGGAATAGAGAGATTTTCTTAGTCTTTTTTTCCCCTGACACTCTCTATATTATCATTACAGATTTACTCTTTTCTAACTGAAGTTCTCTTGGGGAAGAGATTAACAGTGAAAAAGGCTTTTTTCCTTTCCTGACTGAAGGTTGATTTACGACATGCCTTTGAGCTGAAACATGCTAAAATATTTGTACTGTAGAAGTCCCAGCAGGATGATTCCATTACTGCCCCTGTCATCCATTTGATTTACCTCACCAACTGCTTTGTTCCTGGAATCGTTTTTAAAAAACCAACTATGCCAGTAGAAATTCCTGGTGAGGTTTCATAGTGGCAAGGCATTTTCAGATCCACAGATAGAGGGCGCTGTCGACGCACAATGGATTTTTATTTTTGTGATCTTTGGGTCTGGTCTAGCCACAATAGTCGCGCTGTTTAGACTGGTTTAGTTAAAGCAGTACAACCCCTCTTGTTTGGGCATAGTTCTACTGGTATAAATGTGCTTATGCTAACTTTGTGTATGGGAAGAGGAACAAGTTATCCTGGTTGAAGGCATCTATATACTGGTACAAGCACATCAACACTAGTGGTCATATTGATTTAGTTATACTGGTAAAAACAATCACCCCTAAGCGGCTTAGTTATTTCGGTACAAAATCAGCTCCCAGGAGCAAAAAGGAAATCCATAAATATTTCAGTATTATCCCAGCTGCATTTATATGAGATGATTGAGCCCCAGTGGAATTACTACTGCCTGGTCAAGGCTTTCATTAATCCCTCCCTTAATACTTCTGTCTGCTGCGATGCTCACCCCACCTGATACTGGGAAGGCAAATGATGAGCTGAGATGTCAGCTTTCACGGCCATTTCCTTTGTTACTTCCTCTTCCTAGCCATGCCACGGGGCTGTTTTGCCCCCCTGTTGTGCTGCATCTGTCTGTCCTGGAGACAGAAATGTTGTCTCAAATGCTCAGGGACTGTCTGTCTGTCTTTGCTCCAGGTCTCTACAGAGCTTGAGCCCTGATGAGTGTCCCTATGTGCTACGGAAAGGCCACCCACCCAGCTCTGAGCTAATTCTGGAGTCTGCTGCTGAGGGAGCCGAGCCTGCCTGTCTTTTGAGCTAAGCAGACAAAGCTGTGACAAAAGGGTCAAGTGGCATTCTAGTCCTCAGGCCCTAACCATGCCAGGATGGGCATTGCAGAGAAGGGAGGACCTCAGCGCACCAGCCCTGGAATGATGGGGTGAGACCAAGACAGCTCAGCAGCACACAGAGAAGCAGGAGAGAAATGCAGTCAGGTGGCGAGAAAACCCCCTTGTGGATAGGGTACAGCTTGACCTTGCCGGTGTTGTTTGGTGTGTGCTGATCATGTTCCTGGGCCCTGCCTGAAGAGTAAATCCTGGAGTCAGATCCCTGCTTTTCAGGCACAGCTGCAGCCCTACCCTAATAGGGATACTGAGGATTCACTAGGTGTAAGTGACATTCCTGCCTGGCATGGAGACTAAACAGCTGGCTCTGTAGGGCCCCATTCTGATCCTCCTTCCTCTGACGCAGGCAACATGGTGGGCAGAGCCCTGCTGCAATCCACTGATGTGCCGCGTGTGCAACACTCTCTTGGATCCCAGGGCTGCTCTGGCTTGTTCCTGGGACCAGGGGGTGGCCCATCCATATAGGCGAACTAGGCAGTCGCCTAGGGAGCCAAGTTAAATGGGGCGCCAAATTCAAGCGCAATATCACTGAGGGGTTTGGAGGTGGGGGGCGCCGATTGCATGGTTCGCCTAGGGTACCAGTTGATGGCAGCTAGTCTAGGGCCGCCACTGCCTGGGACTGAACCATGGGACCAGGCGAGTCTAAAGGTGTCATAAAATCACCCCACTTAGTCCTAAATCAAGCACAGTTTGGACAGACTCATGAATCAGGGTCATGGACTCCAGCACTGCAACTGACCTAAACCTGATACCCACAGCGACTGTCTAGGAAGGAGTACTGCAGAAAGGGATCTAGGGGTCAGAGTTGACCACAAGCTAAATGAGAGACAACAGTGTGACACTGTTGCAAAAAAAAGCAAACATGATTCTGGGATGCATTAACAGGAGTGTTGTGAGCAAGACACGAGAAGTCATTCTTCTGCTCTACTCTGCATTGATTAGGCCTCATTTGGAGTATTGTGTCCAGTTCTGGACACCACATTTCAAGAAAGATGTGGAGAAAGTGGAGAAGGTCCAGAGAAGAGCAACAAAAATGATTAAAAATCTAGAGAACATGACCTATGAGGGAAGACTGAAAGAATTGGGCTTGTTTAGTTTAGAAAAGAGAAGACTGAGGGGGGACATGACAGCAGTTTTCAAGTGTCTAAAACAGTGTTACAAGGAGGAGGGAGTATAATTGTTCTTCTTGGCCTCTGGGGATAGGACAAGAAGCAGTGGGCTTAAATTGCAGCAAGGGAGGTTTAGGTTGGACATTAGGAAAAACTTCCTTACTGTCAGGGTGGTTAAACACTGGAATAAATTGCCTAGGGGAGGTTGTGGAATCTCCATCTCTGGAGATATTTAAGAGCAGGTTGGATAGACATCTATCAGGGATGATCCTAGACAGTATTTGGTCCTGCCATGAGGGCAGAAGACTGGACTCGATGACCTCTCAAGGTATCTTCCAATTCTGGGATTCTATGAGTCCAGGATCCACATATTTCCCAATGTAGGGATTGCGTGGGTACCCAGCTCTGAACCTCTAACACCCCCTTTTCCTGCTGCTGAGTGTACACGTGGGGCAGTGTATCCTGTATCTTAAAACCAATGTTCCCTCTAATCTTTTCTATCCACGTGTGGAATAAATTTTGTTATGTGCACTGAAGCATGTGTGAATGTGCACCACCAACAGAAACACAAAACCAAGCTATAGGAGCTCTGCTAATCAGCTTGGCAGCATTTGATTCTCTCCTGAGTGACTGCATGAGCACCCTGCTTACAGAGGACACTGCTTAGAACCCCTGTGGCAAGAGCGACAAAGCTCCCAAATCATAGCCTGTAATATGCCCACTGTCTCTTTGAAAACCCAGGCACCTGGTGAGCTGCTCCATGCCAAACATTGATTGGAAGATGAAGCAGGAGATCAGGATTACTTGCATTAGAAGGAAACTGATTGTTGAATCAACCCCTTCAGTCCCGTTTCCTAAATTAAGGGTTGACTCCTAACTCACCAGCGGGGTGAACCTGGGAGATGTGATTGGGGGGGGGGGGGAGAGGGGATGCCAAAATCGCCCACATATGTGGGTTGGAAAAGCTTCTAAAACTTGCATCAAATCTGCCACCCAAAATCTAAGCCAGGGGCAGGGCACTTCCACCGTCCAGGTTCACAGAGACAGTCACCACTGACTGTAATGTGCTTTGAGAAATGTTCCCTTCAAGCCTCTGGATGGATGGGCATTTAAAAAAAATCCAGTAATAATCAGGGGAATCCCCCAGCTGGACATAAATATGTAATGTGATCACCAGCTGGTGGGTACTCCCTTGACCTGAATAAATCTATTTGGTTTCCCCTTGAAATTGGTCTCCCTTTGGATAAGAGGCAGTTCATTAGAATAATCCTCCCTCCCTTGGTCTTTTAGAGTAGGATTCAAGGGGCAAGTGGGGGGGGGGGGCATTCTTATCTGCTCTTTCCATCAGTCTCTTCACTTTTAACCCTCTCCTTTCTGCCTCTTCCTCAAGTGCAGTGTTGGACTAAGCCAGTGCTCTGAGATCAGGTCTGCTCTGCTCTCAGAGGCTACAGGATTTCAAAATGCACAGACCATATGTCTGGCCTTGTGTGCTGTTTCCCAGAGCTGCAGGGAAGCCCTGCAGTCTAGTGGTTAGAACGTAGACTGACAGCCTGGACTGGAGTCCAGGTTTTCCAGGCCCTGTGCAAAGATATATATTGAGCTTCCTCTGGTTCCCCATCACACAGAGTAAACCCACAGCATCTGTGGCTGTCCAATGGCTCTTGAGCCATAGCCTGTTGAAATCAGTGGTCACCTGGGTTGTTCATGAGAATGAAAGATTTGAGGCTCTTGGTGGACAAGGCATGTCCAGTCTTACGGAGAAGTAGGAAGTGTTTCCATTTTCAAATCAGCAGCATTTTATACAAGCATGGAGGCTACGTCTACACTGCAGGCTTTTTGCACAAGAACAGTCATTCTTGCGCAAAAGCTTGCGGAGCGTCTACCCTGCACACGCGTTCTTGTGCAAGTAAATTTACTGTAAAGTGTCGGAACGGAGGGCTTCTTGCACAAGAGTTATTCCTCTTCCCATGAGGAATAAGCCGTCTTGTGCAAGAAGGCAGTGTGGACGGGCAACAGGGGTTTCTTGCGCGCAAGAAAGTCCTATGGCTAAAATGGCCATCAGAGTTTTCTTGCACAAGAGAGCGTCCACACTGCCACAAGCACATCTCTTGTGCAAAAGCACATGGCAGTGTGGACGCACTCTTGCCCAAGACTTTTTGCACAAGAACTCTTGCGCAAAACAGTGCTTGCACAAGAAGCCTGCAGTGTAGACGTAGCCGGAGAGTAAGGACGATCCAGTGGTCAAGGCACTGGTCAGCACCATAAGAGAGAGGAGTTCAATGTGCCTCTAGTCCTCATTTGTACAATGTGAAAAATGATACTGCCTTGCCTCACAGACATTGTGAGGATAAAATACACTAAAGAATGGGGGCATTACAAAGCTAAGGTGATGGGGGCCGTATAAGGTGATGTTCCTTCATTGGAGAGAGAGCATGAAAGAAATCATCCGCTGTTAGTCTAGGCACTGGAATAGAAAACAAAAGGTTTAACTTTACATGCACTAAGATGCAGCTCCTCACTGCCACAAAATGCTCCCTCACAATATATATCCTCTTTCAAATCTTCATTCTTCTGTAACTTCTGAGGATTTTCAGCTGCTCTAGCCAGAACAGTTCTAGGATTTCATACTCACACTTGTAAAGAAAACAGAGGCTCATTGAAGACTTGATCCAAAGGCCAGTGACTCAGGGGGAGTCTTTCCATTGACTTGAATGTGCTTTGGATTATACCCTAAGAGAAAGAATGGAAAGGGGTGACCAGTTAGCCCATACTGACAGCTTTGATAGCACAGCTAACAGTTAACTGCAGTCATTCTGGGAAACCCTTAACTAGAGAGACCTGCATCTGTTAAGGCTGTACATCTAGTGTATTAGTTGTTATCGCTTGTTGAGATGAGAGTCCTTCCCATACAGAGCTCTCTGGGAGGGGAAAAAAGTGATCTAGCTTGTTTTTGAGAAGAGACCCTTTCCCCTGGAGACTCTTCTCCACATTTTTATGCCTTTTAAATGTATGATCAGGGCTGAGTTTGTTTAAAGGCTCACAGCAACCAGTTCACCTGAGCTCGACACTTCAAAGGCTAACAGATTGTAGACTCCTTTGAGAATTCCATGCAAGAGAACATAAGAACGGCCATCCTGGATCAGACCAACGGTCCGTCTAGCCCAGTTTCCTGTCTTCTGACAGTGGCCAATGCCAGGTGCCTCAGAGGCAATGAACAGAGCAGGCAATCATCAAGTGATCCATCCCCTGCTGCTCGTTCCCAGGAGGCTAGAAACAGATTCTTTGGGACGGGGATTATCTTTTTCTGTTCTGTTTGTACAGCACCTAGCGCCATGGCCTCCAGGCCCAATGACAGGGCCTCCTGGCGGCAGCTGATCAGAATCTTAGGGCTGGAAGAGACCTCAGGAGGTCATCGAGTCCAGCCCCCTGCCCAAAGTAGGATCAATCCCAACTAAATCATCCCAGCCAGGGCTTTGTCAAGCCGGGACCTCTAGGGATGGAGATTCCACCACCTCCCTAGGTAACCCATTCCAATACTTCACCACCCTCCTAGTGAAATAGTTTTTCCTAATATCCAACCTAGACCTTCCCCACTGTAACTTGAGACCATTGCTCCTTGTTCTGCCAACCGTCACTACCAATGCTGGATAACGTTTGTGTATTTGCAGGATATGTATGCTCGTTGGCTGGGAAGATCATCCTAAGCCTTGGAGCCCCACTGCAGCTCAAATTCCAGCATGGAGTTCTATGGCCTCTAGAGCTTAAAGCACAAAGCATTATTGCCTGACTAAAGGCTCTGCAGCAGAAAGTCTCTGAGCAGGTTCACACCTATATGTAGTCCGCTCCACTATAGAGAACAAAGACAGGAGAAGCAGAAGTGTCCTAAAAGTCAGGGTGTGACAGACACCCCTATTCCTACATCCCCCCAAGGCTCTGTCTCCGCATTGCCTCTCCTCCAAGACTCCACCCACTCATTCCTTTCTGCTTCCTCCCCCCGTCATTCACCCCATGGCCCTCTGACTCCCTCCACCCATTCTGGTGCCCCTGGACAAAGTGCCACATCCAGTGTTCCCTCTAATTTTTTTCCATCCATGTGCAGAATAAATATTGTTACGTGCACCGAGGTATGTGAGGATGATGTGCACCATCAGTAGAAACACAGAGCACTATGGGTACTCTGCTAATCATCTGGGTGGCATGTGAATCTCTCCTGGGCGATTGCCCAACTGCCCAGCTTACAGGGAACCCACACTACATAGGCCAGAGTTCTATGTACAACAAAGTATTTATCCCTACTTGTGAAAATACTCATCATACTTTATGACAAATGGACAAGTGCTAAAGAATGTGTACCTGGCATCTGCTGACCTAAAATAGGGCCAAAGAAATCCCCCAATTTTATTTTCTTTGGCTGTTTTATATTTCTTCTATGAAATAAAGCAATTCAGAGTAAAATATCATATGTCAGCATAACCCATAAGCACAGCATAGCAGAGCATATTTTATTTTCTTCCACAGACTTTGACCATTTCATCTACAGAACCCTCCACTCTTTCCCCACCCCTCAGGCAGAACCCATCACACTCAGTAAATGTCCATGCAGGATCTGAGGAGTGCAAATGAACGTTTGCGAAATGAAATATGGGACCTAAGAGATACGGTTGCCAACCTTGATGCAGAAAACCAGGAGCTAATAAAAGGAAAAAAAGATGCTGAAGCCCTGAACAGGGGCTTGCAAACCAAGACAGAGTCTCTTAAGCATATGGTGGAAGAGCTACAGAAAGAGGTGGAGTGTGTCAGAGAGATCTTGGAACAGAGAGAAGGGAAGATAAAACTATTGGAATTAGAAAACAAGAACTTGGACAGAAACAACAAGCAACTAGCCTTGGAAACCTATGAAAATTCTTGCCAGATTTCTGCCTATGAAGACCATGCATTTCCTCCAGGAAGAGACTTATTCGAGACAAAAGACCTACCACAAGAAATCAAGGGCTACATGAAACACCTAGAGGGCAAACTGGAAGCTTCAGAGCAGCAACGTGACGTGGAAAAGCACCGTTCCTCCCAGTTAAGAGAGACGTTGGCAGAGCTTCTCCAGATCAGGGAGTGTCAGAGGAAGGACATAATACAGCTGAGAGGACAACTGGAAACGTCAATGCAGCAGGCAGCACTTCTGAGGCTGGAAAACGAGGGCAGGGTCCAGACTGGTTTAGTACTGCTGGAAAGAGTTGATGCCAAGCTTGTGGAGCAATCACTGAGCCAGTCTGAGATGAGCAAGCTCCCACATTGGCTTTTGAATCTTGGAAGTTTTTTATTGATATTAGTGCCCTGCTTGGGAATTGGCACAGCTGTGGCTCTATTATACACCTATTTTGTCAACCCCTATTTCATAGCGGACTCCCTTCTCCTATTATTTAGAGACCAGGACATCAATATGATCGTAGAGGTCCTATCTCACCACCTTACCTGGAAACATGATGGCCTCTTCCCATTTTAAAACCAGCTGCACAGCTCCAGCATGGCAATGCTAGGAAGGGGGGTGGCTAGTTGTATCATTTAATGTATTAATAGGAGCTTAAATTATAAACAGATGCATTTTGTACCTTGGGGGTAGGGAGAAACTGTTTCCATTTCACAAAATAATATTACCAGTGTGGCTGTGGTTTATTAATGTAATAAACAAGTGCAACAGAAAAGCAGCCAGCCAATGCTCTGAATGCACTTGAGTTTTTAAGAATAGACTCCTCAGCAGACACAACTGCGACAGTCAGATAAACAAGAAGAATTTGAGGACTATTACACAAAAGTGCAGCTTGCAATTTTTGTCGAGGCTTACCAAGAATGGAGTGGAGAGGTTTCTCTTTTGCTATAAATATTTTGGTCACAAGAGTCAACTGGCCTACTATATATTTGATCAAGTTTGGGCGTCTCTCTGTCTGTGTGTCCGTCTGTTCAAGAATTCCTCCTAACCGGTAAGAGCTGGGACCACCACATTTGGTACGCAGCTTCCTTTTATCATCACTTGAAGCAAGGTCGGGGTTTGGTTGTGCCTGGAATATGAATTTTTCTCATAAAATGCAAAGGGAGGACTCTGTGGGCAGGCATAGGTATACTGCAGAATGACCACATGGGGGCAGTGCATTGGTAAGATGTTGCCAGCCAGAGTATATAAGTAAGGTTCCCATGCTAGAGAGCCACTGGCTGGGTAGCGTGGCCCCCGGTGCCCTAGCCAGCCCTGGGGAGCCTCCAGCCAAGCAACATGGCCCCCTCTTGCCTTAGCCAGCCCTGAGGATTGGCCAGGCTCTTGCAGCCCCTATTCCCTGCCCTGAACCCCCACACACCTCCCAACTTTCTTCCTTGACTCCTGTACCCCTCACCCCTACTCTGAGCCTCCACCCTCTGCCCTGACTTCTGCACCCCCATTCCATGCCCTGAGCCCCTCACATCCCCAACCTCCTGCCTTGACTCCTGAACCTCCATCCTCCTGCCCCCTGCCCTGAGCCCCTCCTTAATGACCTGGGCAACACTGGGTAAATGTGCTAGTATTTTATAAAGGGTTAATAAAAGACTAAGAGCTGTTGTAAGCATGTTGCAGGTATGAGCAGCAGGTGTGCCGGGTGGCTGTGAGGGCCTCAGCTGCGGCCATTATTGGTAGTTGAAGTATAGTTAAGGCTAAAGGATGGCCCAGTAGCTTGGGCACTAGCTGGACATCTGGGTCCAATTCCCTGCTCTAGCATCCCAGTAAGGCCTTGGGCAAGTGTCAGCCGATGGTCAGGGCAGTGAGTGGTGTGTGTGTGTGTTATACACCCGAGACTTCAACTGCTGGGACCGGGGTCCCTTCGCAGCGGTCAACCTGGAGAAAGTTGACGGGCGCCCCAAGAAGTTTACAGGGAGAGCTTATTACACCTCAGATTTTGACTGCTAGGATACACGATCCCTTCGCAGCGGGCAGCCTGGGGAGGCTGAGAGATGCCCCAACGGATCTGTCCCCTGGAAGCGACACGATCCAATGCTCAAGCTTTCCCTATATCTGTCCCTTATGACCGGCTGGAGTTCTTTTAAAATTGTGCTTGGTTCTGTTACAGCAACTGAAGGAGTCAGGTCACAGCTTAAACAGTTACTATTTTATTGTTACAGGGTAAACTTAGCTGTTAAATGCTACTACTGTGTTACAGATAACACAGCCACTACAAAGGACAGGACAGAAATTACACTAATAAGTCACTTACAGGTACCATGAAACCCTTTTGGTTCTCTGAGCTCTTATTAAATGCATGCAAAATAGACACCTAGCAGGTATATTCTCACCCCTGCGTTCCAGACTTGGCGTGGCCAGCGTCTTTCTCTCAATCCCTCGGGAAGAAGTAGGGCGAGGTTGGGCGTTCCACAGACCTCGGAGTCAATCAATACCTGCCAGCAGGTGTAGATGATTGGAGCTCAATGGGGTGGGCTACTAAACCCCTTTATACCCCTTGGGTCACGTAGGCTTCTTCCTGGTCTCAAGTGGCCAATTAGGAAAAATGGCTTTGAACGCCAAGTTTCCCACGAAGGGTGCAAAGCATAATTCACACCTGGGAAAATGTAGACAATGGGCACCTCTGGTATGTGATGGGCGAAGATTCCTCTCCTGGGACAGTGCAGGCGTGTCAATTACTGGTACTAGCCATCAGGGGCGACGGGAGGCCCCCAGTCGTCAGCTAGCCCATTTACTGTCTAGTTTCTGTCTATGGTAGAGTCAGGGACAGGCAGCACACCTGCGTTCCCAGGGCATCAAAGGCTGACTGCCTTTCTCTTGCTCTCTGGGGGGGGAGGGGGAAGCAAGATGGGGTTCATGTCTGGCTACAGCAAGTCACTTTGTTTGGATATAGCCGCACTGCCCAATACATGCGGGGTCTGTGGGACCCAGGCTTGTGGACATGGTGTTCCAAGTCTTTGCTTGTGAGCACTACACAGCATTGTAAACCTGGAGCAATGCATCCACCTGGCATTGTGCAGACCTTCTTACTTGGGGCTGCACCCCCAATGACAGGGCTTCTCCAGGGTCTCACTGGGACATGATTTCTTACCCACCTCCCCAGCAGGGTCCTAGAGTGAGGTCCGGAGGACATCCTAACCTGCATCAGACTGAGTTGTGTGTGGACGGAAGTGGGGCTTGTGCTCTAACCTGAGTCAGAGTGTGGGCTGAGTGTGACATAACCCCCCATCACTCTGTGCCTCAGTTTCCCATCTGTACAGTGTGAATTACAGCGCTGCCCTGCCTCATAGTGCTATAGTGAGGATAAACACATGAAAGCCTGAGAGGTGCTCCGATACTAGGCTGATGGGGGCCAGGTAAATACAATGAAGAGAACCAACTGGATCCTATAACAAAGTGTGGCAAGGTCTGGAATCAGTGACCCAGGAGGTTCCTTCCAGTCCTAGTAATAAATTGTGCCCTTCATGTAAACAGTTCCCACCATTTTGTTACCTGTCCCACATGTTGCATTTATCTTCCCCCTTTACATACAGCAACCCCCCTTATACACTCGTCTATATTTACCACTATTGTAAATTCTGGAGGCAAAGTGGGGCTTTCAGGGTGGGGGCTGACTGCTCGTGACCCCTTCCATGTACTAACCTTGTAGCTCCCGGAGGGATCACAACCCCCACTTTGAGAACCCCTGATCTAGTCTGACCTCCTATATGACACAGGCCACAGAGCTTTCACCGAGGTTGGGGTGGGGAACCTCAGGCCTAGGGGCTGGACGTGGCCCTCAGCTTGCCTGGATCTGGCCGCTGAGGCTTAGTCCCCCTGTCAGCATTGGGGAGCCCGCGCTGGGGTGCCAGCCCCCCGACTATTCTCCTGGGGCCGGAGTACAGAAAATCTACTAGGCTGGGCCCCTGGAGGCTCTGGTGTGTGAGAGGAATGTGGGGGGTTTCACAGCGGGGGTCACAGTGAGGGTTTTTTTCCCCACTTCTCACTCATGTGTGGCCCCCGACTGATTTTTCTGTGGGTCAGCGGCCCCCGACCCAATAAAGGTTCCCCACCCCTGACCTAGGTACTGCCCTATGGTCCCCAAGAACTTGTATTGAGGAAGCCTCTCTCACACACACACACCTGTGGGGATGATAATCATGCAGGTTGCATCTCTAAAAACCTGAACTCTGGTCTAGCAACATCTGTGGTTCGGAAGTTCCAGCATCAGAGAATCCCAGCACTCTGCAGATGTGGGAGGCCGGGAGCCCCGCATGATGGGGGAGACACACAACCCTGCTGGGCTGCGAGGGGTGTGTACAGCTGAGCTGGGCTGTGGGGCCAGCATGTGGCTCAACTGGGCTGCAGTGGGGGAGGATGTGCAGAGAGGGGGTGCATGGCTCAGCTGGGTTGCGGACAGGAGCCAGGAAACCCGGTTCGGGGCCGGGCAGGGCAGGGGGTGGGGCCAGCAGCAGCAGGACCAGAAATGACCTCCCCTGGTCTGGCAAAATCCTCATCCAGGACTAGTCAGGTCCTGTGGGTGCTGGACCAGAGAGGTCCAACCTGTACTTCCTTTCATTGTTCCTCACTTTGGAAGACTTTTGGGGCATGAGCATGGCTCGGTATGTATTTGTACACTGCCTACCACACTGGGCCTCCAAACTCTACTATAAACAGAAAATAACAATACTGTACCTCAGACCTGCTTTCACACTCTAACACGCTTTCACACCGGTATCTGAATGAGACATCTGGTTCTGTGGACAGCCATTGTTTGCCTTTCATAAATTAACCTTCTGGTCCACAATGTGGAAAACGAAATCATCCTTGTAATAAAAGTGAAACATTTCTGAATTCATTATTTGGCAGATTCATTTAGCACTAGGAAAGACAATCCCCGAGTGTGCTATTATCTCTTCCCAGCGGCTCTCAGATGGCTATTGTGACCCTTAATCTCTGGAAATCAGTGCCAGCCCGTCTCCTCAGCTGGGTCCCTAATCGCTGTGCAGTGCTCTTTTAGCTGCTACACTATCAGCTTGCTCCAGCTGGGTCACCTATGCAAAAAGTGACGTCTCGTGGGGGTATCTGAGCCTGGTGACTCCCTGGTGCCTCTGCACTGGAGATTAGGAGCTCTTCAGCTTGGTGCTTTCAAACCGATCTATGTGCCAATAAGATGGACTGATCTGCGAAATGATGTGTGTGCCTGTGAAATGAATGACCTAGGGAACAGGCATGGCCAAAACCTCACGATGCAGAGCGAACAATTAGGCCAAGTCTACCCTGGCACTTTACAAAAGCGCTGCAACTTTCTGGAGTGTGAAAAAAAAAACCCTCCACCCCCACCCCTGAGTGCAGCATTACAGCACTGTAAAGCACCAGTGTGAACCAGGCTATGGCACTGGGAGCCAGGCTGTTAGCTACTCCCCTCATGAAGCTGGTTTACATAGAGCTTTGGGAAAGCTCTCGCACGGCGCTCGTGCTGAGACCACACTTTCACTAAAGCACGGCCGCGGCTGCAGTTTAAACGTTTAAGTGTAAACAAAGCCTCCGTTTAGTTCATCTTGGACTAGCTAAAGCCTTGCAAGCAGCCAGCCAGGAAAGGCCCAAGGCACAATGAGGGGACCAAGGTTAAGATGACAAGGGAATAGATGGCAGAAGATAGAATGGGAGGTGTGGGGAAGTAAGAGGCCTAATATGATTACCAAGCATTGACATCGGGCTGTGCATTCATGCTGTGATTCACAGTGTGAGCTCACAGATTAAAAGCACAGCACAGGCTGAGCCTGGTACAGGGCTGACCCCACCACTTCTGTGAAAGCAGAGCGCTGCCTGCACAGCAGATTGAATCTGTGCAGTTACCTTTATCACCCAATCGTGCCAAACAACCTGATTTCATTCTTTGATGAGCTTGCAAGACCTACTTTCCATAAAACCATGTTGACCAGCACTAATTATTTTTCCTAACCTTTAATCCTTTAACAGTTAAACTCTGTATCAGCTTTTCTATTATTTTGCCCAGGACTGATGTCTGTCCAGCCTTTAGCTACAGGTTTGACATGCTTCCAGTTTTCCAGAATTTAGCCAGTATTCCAAAATTTATAAAACACAACAGCAGGCCAGAGATCTCCTGAGCAAGCTCTTTCAGAAATCTTGCACATTATCCACCCCTGCAGGTTTTAAAATGTAGAAATTTAACATCTTCCTTGATTACTAATGGACTGGAAAGTACTTCATCATCCTCATCTATTACAAGTGCATCATTTTGTAGCTTTGCAAATACCAAAAAGAATTTTTTACAGCACACTTCAGCCTTTTCCGCATCATTAACAACAGTTCTACTATCTCTGTATAGTCATGGGTCTCAACCATTCCTAAGATTTTTTTGTTGTTGTTCCCAATATACTACTTAGTACTTTCCTTCACTCTGCCAAGCTTTCAAGTTTTCCCTGATGTCTTTAGCTTCCCTTATCAATTTTCTTCACTGCACAATTTTTAATTTATATCACTTTCTATTCCACCCCTTCTCAATGTTTGTACATATTGCTTTTTTTTATTTGTAATTGCTGCCACCACTTCATTACTGAATCAGGAACAGATTTTAGCAAAAGCAAAATCCTCTTTCTGGATTGCAAAATCATGGCTCTTGGTCATCTCTTCCTTAAGAACTCCAATTTTCACATTTTTCTGTCTAAATTGTCCCTGCTAATCTGTTTTGCTCCAGTTTTCTCCCTTCTCCATGTAACTACCTTTTATGTACCTGAAAACTGCTAAGTCATCTCCTCCTCTGCTATGACATGCTGCTGCTCACCCTCCAGCAGAAAAGGCTGGGAGAACCAAAAATTCCTGGCTCTTGGTGCTTCCTCTGCTTGGCAAGGCCAGTCCTCACTAGTCAAGAAGGGGGATGCTTCCTTCAGCTTGAAGGGCAGAGTGGGGGGCTATTCCTTCCCCCATGTTAAGTCCTAGAAGGAGGGTTTTGAGATTTAGAGCAAAGTAACACCCTCTTTTGAGCAGAGTAGTAAGGATCCCCAGGGTTCTAAATATCCCCCAGCAAGACACTCAGCACCAGAGTTCTGGCTCTAGATGAGCTGGAACAAAGCAGAAGCGCCAACTATCATCTCACAGCCACAACAGCTTGTAGAGCATTGTGGTGGGAGGGGCATTGCAGGAAATTACTTACCAAGAACATAGATGCTCCTGCCAGCACTCCCCATCACTTGTGATCAGTGACCAACTGTGATGGCCTGCAGGAACCCCACTCTGTTGGGGCAGGGAAGAGACCCCGGGGGCAGAGGCGGTGCATGGCCGGGCTTCCCCCGAGGGGAAAGGGAAAGCGCAGCAGACGAAGCGGGGCAGGAGCACCCCACCTGGAGCATACCGAGAGCGGAGACTCCGGGTGGGACAAGTCAACGCACAGTGGGGAGCGAGGGGAACAGCGGCGGGCGCTTAGTGGGCGGGGCCAAAGGGAGGATGCCGGCGCAGGCGCATGGGCCGGTCATACAAGACCACGGGGACCCACCCCAGGGGGTGGGAGATGTCCTGAAGGGGCAGAGACAGGAGGGGGAGGGCCGGCAGGTAAAAAGGGCACAGCTGGAACAGGGAGAGGGGGCATGTATGGGAGAGGGAGACTCCGTGACCACGGTGAGAGCAGGAGTCGCGGCCCGGGAATAAGGAGGCTGAGAGGTGAGGACCCTTTGTGGGGGGGGGGGCAGTGGGGAAGAAACCCAGAGCGGGCAGAAGGATTGCTGCTTGCGGGCTGGTGAGTTGAGGCAAGTAGCCCTACCAGTCAAATGGAGAAGGAGGTTCTCCGTTCTTAGGGCCCTGGGTTGGGACCTGGAGAGAGGGGCGGGCCCAGGTCCCCGTCATGATCCCACCCCGAGTGCAGGGAGCAGAGCTGGGATTCGGGCAGCGAGCAGTGCCCTTGCACGGCCAATAAAGGAGGGATTTGAGAGTGGAGGACTCTTTTGGGTGGAGGAAGGGGCGAACCCCTGTACAGACAGGGGTCGATCCCCCTACACTGAGCTAGAAAGGCATTGAGAAAAGCTGGACTCTAGGAAACAGCCTCCCAGCACCCTCCCTACCTCCTCCGTTTCAGAGCCCATCACAGCAACTGCAGTTATTTTTAAATGCACCATCACAAGCCCCTTATGGACCAGGGCTGGCAGACTGGCTTCCAAATGCAGTGTGGACATCTCCTCTGGGGCTGGATTCTAACTCTTATCAGATGAGAATCTGGCTTTGAAGTCTCTTCGCCATTTTAGGGAATGTTACTACCCAAAACACACTCATCTGCCACTCCACCAATATAATATGTTCTTGAACTTCAACACGGTGATGGTCCCAAGGGCAGGAAAATAGCCAAAAACACCTTCCAGGAGAACTAAAAGTTATTGCAAACATTTATTTCTAAAAAAGGAAAGAAGTTTAAAAAATGGCAGCATTGGCAGTGCTCACAGCATTACAAAATACAGGCAAGTTTCTGTTGTACAACAATATGCACCAATATCAGACTGAGAACATTTTACTTTAGAACCTATGGCTTCAACTCCACCACCAAGTTACATCTACAGCACCACGACATTCATGAAACAAGCCATTAGGGGAGGAGGCGGAAAATGATGCCGCACTCAATGTTTCACACAAAAGCAACCCTTCCTTGCATGTGTTTCTACTGAACTGAAGGGTGGCAGTACAGTGAGGAACTTGCAGAACACAAGTGAGGGATGAGAACCAAAGTGAGGGATGAGGTTTTCTTTACAAGGCACTGGTGAAACCTCGTTTAGAATCTTCCCTTTTCATAGAATGGATTTTGTTGTGCCAGGGTGAGGCAGGATGTGCCAGGGTGAGGCAGGATGTGGTGCATTCAGCATGAGTCTCGATAGGACGACTCTTTGCGTGCATCAAAACACAAAAGGTCTTGCAGGCAAATTGCTAACAAGGCTCTAAAGCAGATTAAGTCACTCTAGTCTGCCAGCCACGGGACCTGACTGGTGCCAAGCCAGATAATTTGCTGGACCATGGCAGGTCGATATTGTTTAGCAGCATTACCAACACTTCCACTGCTAACTGGGCTCTTAGAAGACATTTAGGGGTAAATTAGAGCTAAACAACAACACAGACCACTGAGAGCCGGGACTGGTGGCTGTAAACAGATTTTATGGGACTGTGGGAAACTTGGTCATACCCGTGGTAAGTGGACATCCGGCTAACTGAAATTGTGCCGGACCACGGATGTTGCTGGTCAGCCCTCTTTTTGTCCCTCTCCCTCACCAGAATATTTTTAGTAAGAGTCAGAGACAAGTTGCAGGCTTCCATGGATTTTTGTTTATTGCCCTGCCCCTGACTTTTACTAAAAATACCCACGACAGAATCTGAACCTTACTGATGGGTTCCAAGTGCAGACGTCTGCAGGATTCAAGATCTCCCACTGTAATTAACTGGGTAACTTTAGTAAAACCTTTCCTGTCTTAAGCAGAGACCTGATAGACCAAAGCTAATTAAAAGTCATTCAACACTTGAAACTGATACGTTTTACTTGAGACTTACTTGAGGGCATGGTCTTAGTTCAGTGTTCTCTGCCCTGAATGTTACACGCTCGCCACCCCCTTTAAGCCCCAGCATAATACAGCATTCACTGCCCCCAAAACAATGAAAGCAATCATGGCTGCAAATACGAAATAACTCCCTCATCCCAACCTTCATTCTTGCTGGTGCCTCATACCATGCCTGCTTTGGTCACTTGGCCCTGCTCTTCCACATAGACTGGCACAGATCAGTAATGAACATGATAGAGGGTCATTTTTTTGGCACGGAGGGTAGCTGCCTTCTCCAGGGCTATTCTTCCTGGACAGCGGAAGGAAGTGGCAGGGTCATCTGCTCACACGCTGGAGAATGGTAACACAACCGTGGTAACTGGTGCAGCGTTGCAGAGGGGGCTGCTGCGTCACGTGCCCCGTCACTGGGTCAAAGGTGAAAGCTTTGTCTGTGCCTTCCCCGTTCTCATCCCGGCCGCCCAGGATGTAGATCTTCCCGCCGCACACGGTCACCCCGCAGCTCTCCTGTGGGCAGCAGGGAGGAAAAGAGGGACAGTGAGGGCATCTCTTGCAGCTTCAGGGTTACAGGGCTCAAAAAGGAGATTGAACAAGGAGCAAAGAGGGGATCATGTGCTAGTGTCAACTGACTCCTCTCTGTCCTATCTGAGAGATGATGCCTCTAATGGGAGAAGGAAGAATAAGCAGAACACAAGATGTCTAGGGCCTGGATGTTGTGAGCCCTGTGGGATCAAGAGGGCCATTTCTGGATGGTGCTTATGGATTTTTACAGATGTCTAGACAGCAAACACAGGAGATCCCTGCCTGAACTGAGTGATGTGATCTTTGCTATTCTATATTGCGACTCTCTGAATTAGCAAATGCTCACAAGTGGCACAATAAGGGAGACTATCACTGAAATTCACGGCACTTCCTGCTTAATCATGCAAGCTACTGAGTAGAGCGAATTTAAAAAGGTCAACGGGGTTTTGTTTGTTTAATAGAAATACATATTTTTACATTTCTTACCAAATTTTCAATAAGAAATATGACTTTTTTATTTTAAATGAAAAATGTTCAGGTTTCTCTTTTTTTCCTAAGCAAAACATAAATCTGAATTTTTGTCTTTTCAAAACCCCCTTTTTTTTTTCACCACAATCCATTTAATTTTACCAGGGTTGTCATTTGATCGCAGTTAACTCACATGATTGACTAAAAAAAAGTAATAATTATTTTTAAAATTGCAGTTTCAATCTCACTGTTAAACAATAGAATATCAGTTAAAATATATTACATTTTTGGATGTTCTTCTACATGTTCAAATATTTCGGTTTCAATTACAACACAGAATATAAAGTGTGCAGTGCTCACTTTATATTGCTATTTTTATTACAAATATTTGCAATGTAAAAATGATGAACAAAAAGTACTTTTAAATTTACCTTATACAAGTACTGTAGTGCAATCTTTTTATCATGAAAGTGCAGCTTAGAAATGTAATTTTTTGTTACATAACTGCACTCTAAAACAAAACAATGTTAAACTTTACAGCTATAAGTCCATCCAGTCCTACTTCCTATTCAGCCAATTGCTAAGACAAACTAGTTTGTTTGAATTTACAGGGGATACGGATGCCCACTTCTTATTTACAATGTCACCTGAAAGGGAGAACAGGTGTTTGCATGGCACTTTTATAGCCATCATTGCAAGGTATTTACTTGCCAGCTATACTAAACATTTGTATTCCCCTTCATGCTTTGGCCACCAGTCCAGAAGACATGACCCCATGCTGACGACTAACTCTTTTTACATCACTTGATAGCCCTACATTTTACCAAAAACAAAATTCAGTTTCCTTTCCTCCCCATTGAAAAAAATCAGAAAACAACTCAAAACGTTGACCAGCATGAAAATTGTCATTCTAGATGAAAAAGACATTTTTCATTTTAAAAATATGCATTGCCCAAAAAAATTCAACCAGCTCTGGTATGGAGCAGTGACTATTTACATGCTTGAATTTAAGCATGTGCTCAAGTGCTTTACTGGATTATGGTCAGCACTCTTAGCACCTTGCCTTTAATTTTTTGGAAAGATTCTTGTGTTCACAGAGGATATTCTAGAAAACGAGGTGATAATCGGAGCCTCTTGTTGAAATTTCTCCTTACCAGAGGTCCTGGGAGAGTGGCCACTTCTCTCCAGGTGTCTTTCCTGGGATCATAGCTGAAGACTTTACTCAGGAGTCCACCCACCACATAAATCATATTGTCCAAGGAGACAGCATTAATGCACCTCTGATAGAAGGGGGCAGGAGACAGGAACGTCCATTTGTTCTCCTCAGGATTATAGCACTGGACCTGGGAGGAGAAACAGGAAATTAGCTATTGAAATACAGATTCTCATGGTGTCCCTGGTCAGGCACAATCCTAGTAACTAAAACCCAACACATTTGGATGTCACAGTCCCTTTGAAGCAATGCCTTGCAGTGCACCTGTCATAAAATGAATGAATGGGAGAAGGTGCATGGTCCAGTGGATGGAGAACAGGACTTAGGAGTCAGGACACCTGGGGTAGGTCTAGACTACATGCCTCTGTCGCCAGAAGCATGTAAATTAGACTACCTGACATAGTCAATGAAGCCGGGATTTAAATAGCCCCGGCTTCATTAAAATAAAAATGGCCACCGCACTGTGCCAGCTCAGCTGATCGTTGGCACAGTGTGGCAGTCAAGACACGGATCGGTTGACAGGGAATGTCTTTGTCGACCGCTCCACTTATGCCTCGTGAAACGAGGTTTACAGGAGCGGTCGACAAAGACATTCCCTGTCGACCGATCCGTGTCTTGACTGCCGTGCTGTGCTGACGATCAGCTGAGCCGGCACAGCTCAGCAGCCATTTTTATTTTAATGAAGCCGGGGATATTTAAATCCCGGCTTCATTGACTATGTTGGGTAGCCTAATTTACATGCCTCTGGCGACAGAGGCATGTAGTCTAGACATACCCCTGGTTTCTCTTCTGGGCTCTGCTACTGAGTCACTGTATGACTTCTGTCAAGTCACTTGGGCCCAGATTAAGATATTGAGGTACCTAATGGGAGTTAGGTGCCTGCATACCTTTAAAAATGTGGCTCTTAGACTTCAGTTGTTTCAAAAATATCCAAAATTTTGAATTTCTGGGGGTCCATCCACCTGCCTTACATGGCCCAGTTTTGAGAAGTACAGAGCATCTGCATCTCCCAAAGAATTCAAGAGGTGCTGTGAGCCCTTGGCACTCTTGGATAACAAATAAGGCCTGTAAGGGTCACGTTGGCCCCCTAAATAAAACATTCAAAGATGTGTGTGTGTGTGTGTGTGTGTGTGTGTGTGTGTGTGTGTGTGTGTGGGCGCACACGTGTGTGTGCGTGCGGCTAGATTAGTTACATGTTTGTGAAGTGAACTGAAGATAAATGTCCTGAGTATGTATTAATTTATTAATTAATATTAATTAATTAATGTATTTATGACAATTAACTAATGAGTCCCATAGCAGGATATCAGGTGCATAGAGGCTTTCCCCAGATGGATAATCCCCGAGGAATAACAATGTGAACATGCCCTTAGAGTGCTGTATGACACCAAGGATATGTCTACACTGCCATTAGACACACCCAGCTGGCCCCGTGCACCTGACTTGGTCTTGCACTGTTTAATTATGGTGTAGATGGGATCTAGATACCACCTTGCAGGATCCGAGAGCTTGGGCCACAGACTGAGCCAAATATCTACACCACAGTTAAACAGCCACGCACCCCGAACCCCACAGGCCAGCTGTGAGGTTTTAATTGCTGTATAGACATGCCCTGAGGGGACCCAAGTCTCTTTGGGGTTACAGACAGAATTAGGGTTCAGATGGGAGTTAGCTTTGTGTGCTGACAGCACTGTGGATCTCTGCACTCACACAGGTATGTTAATATCTTATGACAAGGAGCCACTGTAACGTCCATCTATCACAGCCTGTGAGCCACTGTCCTGGTTTCCCCACGTGAGAGGGCTAACACCACAGCCAGGCATGTCCTTCAGGGCAGCATTTAGCCTTTAGACACAATCCAACAGCCAGGTTGCCCATATAAAGCTGTTTTTTCCCCTGGCTCAGGGGTCTTCTGCATGGCCCCAAAGGCCTCTGTGCGTCTCCCCGCAGCCTTCAGCTCCAGGGCCTGCCACAGGAGGCAGAGCCTGGCTCCCTCTTGACACTCTCCTTTCCAGACTTGCCACTTGCAGGTTTTGCCAACCCTCCAGGATTGGCCGGGAGGCTTCCGGAACTGGCATCGATCTGCCGGGGATGGCTGAAAGCAACCCAGGAGGACATTTTAAGAAAATGACACTGCATCATGTGGAGGGGAAGGGGGAATCTCCCGGAATAGCTTCTGTCAGAGTTGGCAGCCCTACTAATGCCTGGGTCAGACTCAGCTGAGAAGTGGCTCATCAGCCGCAGACAAGGCTGGGCCCAGCACACCTTGTGGGACAGCCCCCATGAGCTGTGACCTGTATGGACATGCTTTGGGGGCAGGGACTGTCTGGTTGGTGTCTGTACAGCACCTGGCACAATGGGGTCCTCTCTGTGACCAAGGCTCCTAGACACTACTTCAGTCTAAACAACAACAATAATAGACAATGAGGTCAGCACAGTAAATACTACCCCCATGTTACAGATAGGGAAACTGATGAAGGAAAAGGGTGAGTGATCTGCTCAAAGTTACACATTAAGCAAGGCATGAAACCCAAGAGACCTGACTACCAAGCCTTTGCTCTAACCACTAGACTGCTCTCCCCTCCTCCAAGTACCTGAGCAACTTCACAGTGGGAGAAGAGGGCACCGAGGGAGCACACTGGCCTTTGGAAACTGGAAACACGCCCTCCCACTGTTAGCTTATAATCCGTCTCAAACTCGCTGAGCTTTCCCTTTCTCCTTGCCGTGCCCTGGTGCCATGGTACCTTGTCTGTGTTTGCGCTGTCATCCACAGCACCCCCGATCACATAGAGCTTGTTCATGCAGGGGACCACAGCTGCCGAGCTCACCGCTTCCGGCAAAGGGGCGACGACAGACCAGCTGTTGGAGTACATATCGTAGCATTCCACGCTGGCCAGGCGGTAAAAGCCATCAAACCCCCCCACTGCATAGATCTGCCAAGGAAGGAGCAGAGTTAGTTGGCAGAGCTCATGACTGGGGTGGAGGGAGGGAGGACATAATATGGCACCTAGTCCTGCACCTAACAATCCTGAAGGGACATGTACAAGAGCTGTCTTGGGGGAAGGAAAAGAGACAAAGGGGCAGAGTGAACTGTGAGGAGGAAGGGCTTAGAAGCCTGGGTCCTCCTAATGTTAGTTACTACAGGGGCCAGGATTAGGCAATTGCTCTATAAAGAGCAGTAAGAAGCTTCCTGGACAGGGAGTTGCTGAGGGAGACCAAACTGGAGTAGACGGCTGCTGGGTGTTCGCTGGCTCCAGGAGAAAATCCTCAGTCTTTAGGGAAAAGGGACACCCCTAAGTGGGAAGATCCAGAGTATTTGTTACTTTAATAAATCCAGCCCCATGGAGGAGCACTGATGACCTGGAGAAAATTTCTATCTGGAGTTTTTAAGGGACCCTGAAAAAGAGGGGAAACTGAGGCAGGGTGCTGTAGAGACCTTCCAGGCAACAGAAGATCACATGGGAGATGAACTGCCTTGTTACTGTGTGACGGAGGGGCCCCAAGACAGAGGAGAAACCCACACCTTGAACTCCACAAAGTAAGCAACAGGATGTACCTGGGCTGCGCATTTTGCACGCAAACATCTAGTCCAGCTTCCTCACCACATAGCTCTGTATCCTGAAATCCTATATGGTATTGTTACAAGTATCAGATTTTATATTGGACCATTTAAGCAACAACTCTATGATGATTTTTGTCACTGACTTCGACGGAAGCAGAATTACTCCCTATATCAAACTAATCAAATGGAGTCAATTAATTCCTACAGCTCAGTTATATTAGCACAGAGATGGAAAAATCATAGTCACGTGGGGCTGGAAGGGACTTCAAGAAGTCACCAAGTCCAACCCCCCTGCACTGTCGCAGGACCAAATTAATCTAGACCATCCCTCACAGGTGTTTATCCAATGGCTGTGTCTACACTGGGCCACTTATTCCGGAAAATCAACCGCTTTTCCGGAATAAGCTGCGAGCTGTCTACACTGGCCCCTTGAATTTCCGGAAAAGCACTGACGATCTACAGTAAGAAATCAGCTGCTTTTCCGAAAAACTATGCTGCTACCGCTCGGGCAAAGGCCTTTTCCGGAAAACTGTTCCGGAAAAGGGCCAGTGTAGACAGCCCAGTAGTCTTTTCATAAAAAAGCCCGATCGCGAAAATGGCGATCGGGCTTTTTTCCGAAAAAGCGCGTCTACATTGGCCACGGACGCTTTTCCAGAAAAAGGGCTTTTCCGGAAAAGCATCCTGCCAATGTAGACGCTCTTTTTCCCGAAATACTTATAACGGAAAACTGTTCCGTTTTAAGCATTTCCAGAATATCATGCCAGTGTAGACGTAGCCAATCTGTTCTTAAAAACCTCCAAAGATAGCGTTCCACAACCTCCCTTGGAAGCCTAATCCAGATTTTAACTACCCACATAGAAAAGTTTTTCCTAATATCTAATCCAGATTTTCCTTGCTGCAGACTAAGCCCCTTATTTCTTATCCTACCTCCAGTGGCGGTGGAGAACAATTGATCACCACTCTCTTTCTAACAGCCCTCAGCATATCTGAAGACAGGTTCTCCCCTTCTTTTCTCAAGACTAAACCACTTGCTTGTAAACCACTAGCTCTGCTTATTACCCTATTATCCCATAGGTCAGGGGTGAGGAACCTCAGGCCGTAGGACCGGATGCGGCCCTTTGCTTGTCTGGATCTGGCCCCTGAGGCTTAGGGCTGCCTCCTTGCATTGGGGAGCCTGTACTGGTGCTCCAGCCTTCCCCACCGCCTGCTGCCTCACCATGGGGATGGAGCACACAAAATATACTAGGCTGGGCCCCCCTAGGCTCTGGTGTGCAATGGGAATGTGGTGAGCATCTTTCTCCTTTTCAGTTGGGTGCTACATCAGTGTGCAGACATTGACTGATTTTTCTGTGGGTCAGTGGCCACCGTCTTAAAAAAGGTTCCTCACCCCTGACCTAGGTCTCACAAACTGATTGTTTAATCATTTGTTCCAGTGCCTTTCTGTGTATCTCAGTTAGGATGCGTAGTATTTCCCTGGGTCCTTTTTTCCCCGGTTTAAAGCTATCTTCTATGTTTTGTCCCTCCCCAGTACTCTGGGACCTCTTCTGTCCCCCATGAATTCTCAAAGATAATTACTAATCGTTCCAAGATTGCATTAGCTAGTTCTTTCAGTAAAATGAATGTTACTAGGCCCTGTTAGAATACATCTAATTGGTCTAAATATTCTTGTTCTTTCCCTATTTAGGCTTGTGTTGCTTTCCCCTAATTGTCAATATTAATTCTGTGGAGTATCAGGTTACCATTAAGATTATTCATGAAGACTGAGGCTTTAAAGAAGCTCCTCTTACTGCCTTTTACGTCCCTTTCTAGGTGTAACACACTGTGTGCCTTAGCTTGCCTGATTCTGTCCCTAAGTGTTCATGCCCCTCTTTTGAACTGTTCCTTAGCAATTTGTCCATGATTTTCCTTTGTGTAGGATTCCTTTTTGACTTTCTGGTCGTTGACAAGTGCCTATTGTTCTCTTATTATGCTCCCTATCTTCCCCTCCCCCCAGGGACAGTGCACAGTTGTGCTTTTAAAATAGTCTCCTGGAAAGACTGCCAGCAATACTATACCCCTTTATCCTTTACATCCATGACAGGCAACCTGTGGCCCAAAGGCCACATGTGACCTATTGGGGTTGTTTGTGTGGCTGGCAAGACATTTTGTTTACTATTGCTCATGAACAGGGTTGCCAGATTCCTCTGCTTTCCGTCCATGTAATTTTTTTCATACTGGTATTACTACATGTACAGCAAGGGCATCTGAGGTGAGATGAGTGCTGACTGCACACAACATGGTGGGAGCCGTGTGCTCGCTCTGCATCCAGTGAAAGCGCTATTATGGTTCAATAGATGCCCCCACAAACTCTAGGCATGCCAACACAGTGGCTATGTCTACACTCACGGCTTCTTGCGTCAGAAGTCTGCAAATGAGGCTAAGTGTGGAATATCGCCAAGCCTCGTTTGCATACCTAATGAGCCGCCATTTTTGCAGAAGAGGTTCTTGCGCCAGAAGGAGCTGTCTACACTGCCTCTTCTCGCGCAAGAAAACCCCTCTTGCGCAATGCTGTTATTCCTGAAAATAATTGGCGTAACGGCATTGCGCAAGAGGGGTTTTCTTGCGCAAGAAGGGGCAGTGTAGACAGCTTCTTCTGGTGCAAGAACCTCTTCTGCAAAAATGGCGGCTCATTAGGTATGCAAATGAGGCTTGGCGATATTCCATGCTTAGCCTCATTTGCAGACTTCTGACGCAAGAAGCCGTGAGTGTAGACATAGCCAGTTAGCAAAAACTAGCCTATCCCAGGAGACTGTTTTGGTTACGACAATCTTGCGGCCCATTGAGATGAAGGAGGGCCACTTGCATGGCCCAGTCACTAGCCTAGGTTGCCCGCTGCTGCTTTAGATTTTCTTCTCCTGGGACCTGTTCCTTGGTGTCCTGCCACACGACACATATTTCTATAGGGCCTGCTATTTCCGTGGGAGGAGGAATGAGTGCCAAGGCCTCCATTAATCACTTTGGCCAATAATCTACGATTCCAAACTGCTGACTGAGAGGAATGAAGTATACGCACCTTGCCCTGAAGAGTCACCATTTTGTGTCTCCATCTGCCCTTGTGCAGACAGGCAACTTTGATCCAGACATTGAGGTGGGAGCTCAGCACCCAAACATCGCTGCTGTTGATGTGCCCTCCTGAAAGACAGACACAGACCCCGCCCCCCCATGTGATCGGGGGTGAGCCACTGCTACCACCACCTCAAAACTGAGAGGCAGTGAGACAGCTTAGTGTAAATGACAAACACACCCATGCGCTGAGGCTGCGTCTGGCGTAAGGGACTGGCTTGTAAAGGCAGAAGGTGGGAAAGGAGGAGAAAGAAAAGTCCTGACTGCTTTGGGGGGGAAGTAGGATCATATGCCTCTTATCCTGATGGTGAACCTTGGTTACTAGATGGACCGCATGTCTGAGCCAGCCTGGCAATTCCTGTGTGTGGTTCCTGGGGCATAGGCAACATTTTCTGGTGTTTCCCCATGAAGCATTTGGCATGCTCAGGGTGCTATCCAATAAGGAAAGGCGCTCCCATAGTCCAGTGAGGTGTGCATATTTAGATGCTCATACTGGGTCCCATAGTGCTAGGGGACATTTCAGCGCTAGCACCGTACCAGCACTTCACACGTTATTGTTGCATAAACGCCAAATCCAAGACGAGAGGCAGACAACTGTTCATCTGTTAACTCTGCTCAACTTTGGTAATTAAACCAGGACCATTAGGTAGCTTAACACAAATGAAATATTAGAGGACTCAACAACCGGACTGTCAGCACATTAGTGACTGCTGGGGAGACTCTCCAAGGATGAGTCACACAGTGGTTGGCCCCTGTGAATGAGGTAGGTCCGGCTCTCTCGTGCCAGGTGAGATGCTCCCCGTTGGCCAGTTCAGAAGGCTGGACAGCGCTTGTGGGCTATAAAGCATTAGCAGGAGAGTCTTGCTGAGGAAGAGGCCTTTGGGGGAAAGCTAGAGAGGAGACAGCTCCCAGGGAAGAGGCAGGAATGTTCTACACAGAATAAAAATAACCAGTGGAAGCAAGTCTCCGAGCTCATCTCAACTGACTTGGGCTCACGGAGCTTGTATGGTGGGGCTAAAAATAGCAGTGTCCATGTTGGGACTTGGGTTGGAGTGCCATCCCCAGCCCACACATGCACCTTGCCCTTTTCAGCCTAGGAGCACAAGCCTGACTCAGGCTGCGAGACTCCCTGCCACCAAGGTTTGTTCTGTTTTCTGTTGTGTCGATGGGCCCTCAGTGTTTGGAGCTTGGGAGGGGGCTGAGGGCAGGCGAACAGCAAGAAGGGTGTGCTGGCTGGCATCTCTAAGCTGGAAAGCCAGGGTCAAAGGGCTGAAGGCAGGGGCAGGGGAGAAGGGCTGAAGGCAGGGGCTGTGTGTGATGGCGAGAGGACAGCTTACCCAGGGACCTCTCGAGGCCTGAAAACTGGACCCAGAGTAACTGCTCCCTTGGCAGGGATGCTCCCAGCAGAAAGGCTGTGGGGGTTCCTTGTGTAAAGGGGCTGGAAGGGCTGGAGGGCTGTCTTGGTGCACAGACAGGAGAAGAGTACGTGGAGGGATGCCAGAGCCATGCCAAGGGGTAACAGTGCCACGCCGAGGGACTCTGGGGCTGTATGTTCCATGTACATTTTTGGACTATCCTGGGGGAATTCTGGACCTGGGTTGTGGGACTTTATGAGTTACGTGAGCAGGACTCACATAAAAAGTGAATCTAATAAGAGCTTTATTTACATTTGGGAAGATACATGGGACTCTTTCTGGAGACTGTGCAGGGGAGAAACTGAAGCAGGTGTGCCTGTTATGCCTTGGAGGAGGGGGCTTGAGGTGGGGATGCCCTATGACCATTCATATCTAAACAGCAGAGCTTGGAAGTGCATTTGATCCAGCTGAAACTCAGATCTGCAAAACTGGGCTCTCGCACAAGAACAGTTTCAGAGGGGTAGCTGTGTTAGTCTGTAACTGAAAAAAAAAACCCCAAACCTTAAAAAAAAAAACAGCAAATAGTCCTGCAGCACCTTAGAGACTAACAAAAATGTAGATGGCATCATGAGCTTTCATGGGCACAAGAAGTGGGTTGTGCCCACAAAAGCTCATGATGCCATCTACATTTTTGTTAGTCTCTAAGGGCTCATCTAGACTATGCTAGAGTGTTGAAAAAGGATATGCAAATACCTGCGGAATTTGCATATCCTCTTCAGATCTCACTTTCAAAAGCAGAGCTTTCAAAAGTGAAAGTAGTTTAGATGCGGCTTTTTCAGCGAACGCCCCGCCCCCTTTGTCGAAAAGCCGCTCTTCCTCACAAAATGAGGTTTACGCAGCTTTTCAACAAAGGGAGGGGGGTCGCCGAAAAAGCAGTGTCTAATCTGCTTTCGAAAGTGAGATCCACAGAAATTCCTGTGGAATTTGCATATCCTCTTTCGACATTCTAGCATAGTCTAGATGAGCCCTTAGGTGCTGCAGGACCAGTCGCTGTTTTTTTAAGTTTTCACAAGAACAGGTTTCTCCCAGGAAATGTCTGAGGCTTTTGGTTCAACGCACCCTAAAGAAAAACTGAGACTCTGTAGGCTGTGAACACAAACTGTCTCTCCAGCCTACATACATAGGTGCTGTTGTTTTTTTCCTGTCTTGCAGGGCTGAGTCAGAGGCCTTGTCTACACTGGCGGCGGCAGCATGTTGGGTGAATGCAGCAACATGCTGCAGTGAAAAGCAGGCTGTGTGTATACTGCAATCTGTAGCTACATGGCTGTGAATGGCTCCAGCATGGGTGGGAGAGGCAGCATGAAAAGGCTTCTGCACCCTGCTCCCGAGCCTTCCCCAACTGTTTCCTCCTTCATCCCCTCCAGAGTGTTTCAAAAAATCTCACTGTAAACTGGGCAGACACTACTTGGGTGCATAGAGAGCCCTGTAGGTATGAATCCTCATGGCTCTGGTGTGCCTTCGTTCACGATCTACACAGCTCTTTATATGCACATCGGAGAGCATGCAGTGAACAAACTCTATATGCCGCTGTAGATGTGGACATAGCTAGAGACCCACCTCACTGCCCAGAACAGGTGTTAGATAGCTAAAGTCCATCCCTCCTTTACTCTGCCCTGGCACAAACTGAAGCAAGCCCCCTTACTGGTCAGACTAGACCATCCTAGTTCTCTGAGAGCTTGGCGCCACTTCCTGCCAGTGCTCCCCTGATCTTATCTACATCCATCTTCACATGGCCGTGTGGTACTGCCCAGAGAACCCGGAGTTACTGAGTGGCTGGGCCTCCGGACCCTTCAGGAATGAAACATCTCATTGTATTTAGAACTTGGCTGTTAGGGCTGTTGCTGCCGAATGCACACAGCCATCTTAGTGCTTCACCACTGCTGCCCTGCTGCACAGCAGGGCGAGGGTGTCGTGACAATGGTGGGGTTGGACTGCCGATCATCCTGCTTCGTGAGCGTGGGCCCCTTCTGCTTTAGCTCAAGCAGCGTCCTCCTCAGGGCTTATCAAATCTGAGCAAATTGGCAATTTTTCAGTTCCGTGGCCAAAGCCAAAGTTAATTTTCAACCTAAACTGAATTTTTTTTTCCAGTTTTTCCTCGCTGAAGCAAAAAGCCAAGAATAACATTGTTTGGGTCAATTCAAAATGACATTTTCTAAACAAAACACTTAGACATTTCTGATTTTTCCTCTGGTTTTTTTTCCAGCAGAAACTATTTGCCAAATTCAGTCCCCCATAATGCATTTTTTTCGGTGAGTTTACCCTTTTGCAAAAAATAATTTCTCCTGTCTCTCCTGCTGAAATACCACTGAGCAATTCTGATCCCATCCACTGAGGGTCATGGTACCTATTCACACACTAGATACACACTGAGATACATGAAAGAACCAGGGTGAATTCCTTGGTGCAATGGAATAAGTTCGGTTAGTAAGCGGGCGCTGCAGATGGCACAAATGGCTTTGGCTAAAAAGGACCCTATCCTCTGAACTTTGCAAACCAAAAACTCATCTCAACTTCTGAAGAGTTGAACCAATGTTTCATTTTTTTCCTTCTGAGCTCCCAGCCGCTAGTAAGGACTGATGTGTAAATAGCAAAGAGGAGAGACTCAATATGATTTGGATCACTTAGCTAACTGGGCACAAGCAAATAATGTGTGTTTGAATATGGCTTGATGTAACTACAAACATCTAGTGACAAAGAATAACAGAATGGAGGAGTCTCCTGGGAAGCAATGACTCTGGAAAAGATTTGGGGGTTGTGGCGGATAATCAGCTGAGCATCTCCTCCCCATGTGGCGCTGTGATCTTATCAGAGGTGGAGCTTGTCAAGCCAATTTGTGGCAGCCTCCTCAGTGAAGCACAGAGCCCCCAGACCACCATCCAATCTGGTCTAAGAGCTGTCGTCAGAGATGTGAGACATTGTTGGTCTTTGGCCACAGCTGCATGCAGGGTCCTCTCATTGGCCCCAGGTGTGAAGGCTGGTTGGATGTTGACCCAGGCCCATTCAAAAATTGGTTTAAAAAGGGCCCTGTGACGGGGCGCCGAGACCCCGCACTGACCCAGGTGGGGCGAGCGCCCTATTGACGCTGCCAGGGAGCGCCTACCGGCCATGTGCCAGCTGCTCCCAGGCCGCGGCACGGAGAGAGAGTGCCGCAGCAGCCGCCGGAAGGAGGGAGGGCGGAACGCCCAGCTGGCCGGCGCCTAGGGCGGGCCATGCGCCGGCTGCTCCCAAGTCGCAGCACAGAGCTGGAGTGCCGCGGTGGCCGCCAGAAGGGGGAGGGGCAGAACGCCCAGCTGATTGGCGCCGGGGGCGGGGCGTACGCTAGCGTCCGGGGCGCAGTCACAGGCGGGGATTTTAAAACCCACCAGGCAGGAGAGATAAGGGGGGGACAGGCAGAGGTGAGCAGGCCGCCAGAAGGGGGGCAGAAACCCCGAGCCGCCTGCCCCCGACGAGAAACCGGAGGGACCTGGTAAGCAGGAGGGAAGAGGAGGAAGGAAGTAGCCCAGGGCAGGGCAGCGAATCAAGCCCGTGGGCTGGCGTGTTTGGGGCCACGACCCCGTCAGCCGGACTAGGACTGCCGTGCAGTTCAAGTCCTTAGGGCCCTGGGCTGGGGCCCGCAAGTGAGGGCGGGCCCGGGCCCCCCTTCCTCCTCCGTCTCTAGAGGAGACCAAACTCAACGCGACGTTCAGACTCATAACTAAGGTGCGCGGCCGAAAAGGGGCCGACCAAGTGGATTTCAGAGGACCAGACGTCCCAGGACTAGATAAGGGGAGGGGTGGACGGAGGACATTGGACCCGTGACCCACCCCCCTGTCTGGGGCGCGGTCACAGGCCCCATGAGCACTGTAGCAAATCAAAACTAGGTATCCCAGGGGTCAGGTCAGTTATAACAGACTGGTTTCTATTGTCAGCTGCAGACCATACTTCATGCCATTGCAGAGAAATCAGGGCAGGGCAAGTAAGCCCACAACAGGTGCCTGAATGACAAGTATGCTCTTGCATGGTCAAAGTGATCTGTGTGTAGTGGTAGGCTTGGGATTGCCTGATCTGCCCAACCATTCTGGCTGTAGCAACCTAGTGACATGGTGGTGTAAAGAGCCAATGCAATGTTGGGATGTGGAAACAGGAATCTTGCATCAGAGCACAGAGGTTATTTAACTGAGTATTTAATTGAGTAGGAGCACAGAGATTCTGGCACTGGCGTGACCGCTGCTGGAATCCTGCCTTCAGTTCTGGTGCCCACAGCTCAAGAAGGAGGTTGATAAATGGGAGAAGGGTCAGAGAAAAGGCAGGAGAATGATGAAAGGACTAGAAAACCTGCCTTAGAGTGAGGCTCAGGGATCTCAATCTGCTTAGTTTAACAAAGAGAAGATGAAGAAGTGACAGTCTAAGTATTTCATATTTCATAATTGAAATTACGTAGCATAGTGCCTGACTTGGCCATTTCTCTAAGATCAGGTGTACACTGGTGGAGAAAATCAACACAAGATACGCAACTCCAGTTACGTGAATTGCATAGCTGGAGTCTTGCATCAATTTTCTGTGGGAGGGGGGCACCCTCCTCTCAATTTTCCTCGCGACAGCGACAACGAGGAGTACTGCAGTTGACAGGAGTGCCCTCAGCATTTGATTTAAAGAGTCTTTACCAGACCCACTTAATTGAACCCTGGAAGATTGACCACCAGAGCGTTGATCCTCCGGTACATGGACACAAGGACTAAGAAATACTTGGGGGTGCAGCCGGGGGGCTGTCGCCCGGGTTTCTCACCTGAAATATACACATCGTTCTTCAGGGTGCAGGCTGCAAACTCCGATTTGGTGTAGCCTGGTACGCTGGATAGTGCGGTCCACTGTCTGCTCTTGGGATGGTACACATCTGTGAAGGGAAGCTTCAAGAGGCCTTTCTTATCACAGCCGCCTATAACCACTATGACCTCTGCCAACTCCATGAACCTAGAAAAAGAAACACAGTCCAGACTTCCTGTTCTACTGTTGTGCTCCAAGCTTTATCCTCCTACCGTACTGTTTGGTGGGAAGCACTATGATGCCTATCACCACGAGGAGTCCCATTGGGATAGGCTGTGTTATCTAGTGGATATGACAGTGGATTGATAATCAGGAGACCTGGTTTCGATTCCCAATTCTGCCACTGACTTTCTGAGTGACCTTGGGCAAGTCACTTCACCTCTCTGTCCCTTTCGCACCCTTTGTCCCTCTTCACTATGTAAGCTCTTTGGGGCAGGATTTTGTTTTATTATGATCTTGTGCAATTTAAAGGCATTGTCCAGCTTCTGTTAAATAGTGTCAATGTTTAAAATGTTGTTCATGATCTTTGAAACTCTCCTCAGGCCCTCAAGTCCCCACTCTATGGTTGTTACCTCTGCTGACATTTATGTTCCTCATGACCAAGAAAGCTGCCAGCCTCAGGAACAAGACCAGAGACCAAGGGACACAGAGCTTTCTTGGCAGCAGGCCCATGGCAATCTCACTGCCAGAAGAGATTAGAAATGACACAGTGCAGCTTGCAGCGTTAGCTAGCAATACAATAAAAATGGAAGGAGGCAAATTCCAGGCAACTGGCTAATGGAGAGAGAAGGGGAAGGATGGTTGGGACACTGTCTCAGGGACTGGGATAACAATTCCCTGCCTCCAGGCTGATTCCCACGGACACGGGTCAGAAGATGTGACAGCACCCATCCTGAGCATGTGCACGGAATGAACACAAGTGGTGCCGTTACAGATCAGACCCTGGCCCATCAGCATCCCATCCCCGTCCAGCTGTGCAATGCAACGGACAGCGGGACTCCCTCCTGTGGACAGTAACCAAGCTGGGAGGGGTTGCAAGTGCTTTGGAGGGTGGGATTAAAATTCAAAAATGATCTGGAGAAATGGTCCGAGGTAACCAGAATGAAATGCAAGAAGGACAAACGCAAAGTACTCCAGTGAAGGAGGAACAATCGGTAGCCCACATACAGAATGGGGAATGACTGCCCAGGAAGGAGTTCTGCAGGAAGGGTTCTGGGGGTCACAGTGAAACACAAGTTAACTATGAGTCAATAGCAAGGGTGGGCATATTTTCTGGCCTGAGGACCACATTGGATACAGAAATTGTATGGAGGGCCATGTAGGGAAGGCTGGGGGAGGCTGTGCTTCCTCAGACAGGCATGGCCCCTGCCCCTGCTCCTTGGCCAGCCCTCACACCCCAACCCTGACCCACCAGGACCCCTACCCCCTAACATCCATACTCTCCACCCCCAACCATTCCTCCCAACCCCTCCCACTCCCTATCCAATCACCCTCACTCCTTGCTATCTGATGCTCCAGGGACCCCTGACTCCCTATCCAACACCCCCCTGCTCCCTGCCCCTCCTTGGAACCTTCCCCCACCACAAGTCTCTCCCCCACCCTGCTCTGCACTCCCTGTCCATGCTGCCTAGGCACTGGGGGAGCTGGGTTGCAGGGGAGGCAGGCAGAAGGGGAAGGGCCTGGAGCTAGCCACCCCTGCTCAATGGGCTGCCTGGGAGTTGGCTTGGCTCCTCCCAATAAGCCTGTCCTGACCCTGATCCCTGGCAGGAGTGCCTGGACTGAAGGATCCAATGGTTTGGATGTGGTCCACAGCCACAGGCCATAGTTTGCCCCGCTCTGGTCAATCCTGTAACACTGTTAGGGCTGCCAACCCTTCAGGATTTGCCTGGAGTCTCCCAGAATCAACATCGATCTCCTGGTGACTATTGAAAGCAGATCATGGAGAGTATAATAGGCTATTTTAAGAAAAAGACATTAAGTCCTATTGGGGAAAACAGTCTCCTGGAGTGGCTTCCGTCAGAGCTGGCAACCCAAAAGACTATTGCAAAAAAAGTAACCATCATGTATTAGCAAGAAGGTTGTAAGCAAGACACAAGTAGTAATTCCTCTGTTTTACTCTGTGCTGATTAGGCCTCAACTGGAGTACTGTGTCCAGTTCTCGGCACCACTTTAGGAAAGATGTGGACAAATTGGAGAAAGTCCAGAAAGAGAGCAACAAAAGTCATCTAGATTGTGTTTTTTTAGACTTTTGATGGAGGATTGACTAAACTGGGTTTGCTTAGTTTGAAGAAGAGAAGACTGGGAGAGGACATGGTAAAAGTTTTCAAGTATATAAATACTCGTTACAAGAAGGAAGGAGAAAAATTGTTCTCCATAACCTCTGAGGATAGGACAAGAAGCAATGGGCTTAAATTACCATAAGGGATGGTTAAGCACTGGAATAAATTGCATTAGAGATTTTTAAGAACAGGTGAGATAAACACATGTCAGGGTTGATCTAGATAATACTTAGTCCTTCCGTCAATGCATGGGCCTGGACTACATGACTTTTCAAGTCCTACAATGCTATGAACACAGGTGATCCCCTCAGACATGAGATTCCATGACTCGCCACTCAGCATGAAACCTGCATTGTTTGAGCTATAGCCGATCTTTTTAAAAAAAAATCTAGTCTTGATTTAAAGGTTTCAAGTGATGGAGAATACACCACAAACTGTGGTAACGTGTGCAAATGGTTAAATTAGCCTCGCCGTTAAAAGTGCATCTTTTTTCTGCACATATTTTTCTCACTCCAGCTTCCAGCAATTGGGTTTCATCTTGCCTTTTTCTGCTAGATTAAAGAACTCTCCGCTATCAGAAATCTCTTCCCCATCTAGTCTGTAGCCTATGACCACGTCACCTCTTTTCTTTGTCTTGGATAAACTAAACAGATGGAGCCTTGTTGGCATCTGACCACAAAGGCACATTTTCTAGACTTTGAATCATTCTTGTTGCTCTGTTTGTTGAACCATTTCCAATTTAAAGAAAGGCAATTTAGGAAGGCATTAGGAAGAGGAACCTTTTAAGTAGCTCATGCAAATTTTAGGGACTTCCCTGTGGAACTCCTTGCCAGAGGATGTTGTGAAGTTCAAGGCTATAACAGGATTCAAAAAAGAGCTAGATAAATTCAGGAGGTTAGGTCCCTTAATGGCTATTTGTCAGGATGGGCAGGAATGGTGTCCGTATCCTCTGTTCATCTGAAGCTGGGAATGGGTGGATCACCTGATTACCTGTTCTGTTCATTCCCTCCCTTTGGGGGAACCTGTCATTGGCCACTGTCAGCAGACAGGAAACTGGGTTAGCTGGACCTTTGGTCTGACCCTGTATGGTCATTCTTACGTTCTTTACTACAAGGAAAAGAATCATCCTTCCCAGCTATGTAATTATTGGTGAACTGTTTTGGGCTGCGTTACATAGGAAGTCAGACTAGATGATCACACTGGTCCCTTCTGACCTTGATATTTGGGAATCTGTGACTCAAGCATGCAGCTTTAGGAAACACTTTCCCAGTTTTACCTCCTAGGCCTTGACCGCAGAGAGCTGACTTCATTCCCCAGGATGTAGTACTTCCGCGCTTCGTGCAGCAGAGGGATGCACTCCCTGGAGTCCTGGATGATCTCATCCATTTCAACCTTTTCCAGGAAGTACATGGGATCCAGCAGAGGGAGGCGCACGTGCTCGAGGAGATCCTTCAAGGCCTCTTTCCTGGCGGCGGCATCGTGCCGTACCCACCGCATCACTGCTTCGAAGACCACTTCCTCTTTGGGGACTACCAGCTGCTCATCTGACAGATACTCAACCAGATCCTTCATGCTCAGCTCCAGGAACTCCTCATGACAGGACACCTCTACGAAGCCTTCCAGCATGAACCGCTTGCTCTTCTCAGCCAGGGAGGCAATGGAGAATGAGTCAGCAAACTTCAGGATGCCCAAGCAGTTGCATGGGTGAAGCTGGCCTTCAAGGAAGGTGACGCATGCATCTGTGAGCTTGGAGATCTGAAGCAGGTCGGATAGCTCTAAGATATCTTCAACGTTGTCCTCCTGGATTACTATGTTTCCCCCGTGCATATAGTCGAGAAGGAGGCTCATGGTGGAGGCAGAGATCTTCTGGATGCTGATGATGTCTTGATGGCCTTCCTTGAGGCTACCGCCAAACATGGCCCGGAAGTAGGCGCTGTTGGCTGACAAGGTAGCACGATGGCAGGGGAACTCCTGCCCATCAATCAAGAGCACCACATCTGTGAAGATGCCGCTCTGCCGGTAGGAGTTCAGAGTCTGGAGGATTTGCTCAGCATGGCAGGACCCGCTGCAGAGTTTCATGTGCAGCTTTTCTTTGCTCTGCTCCCTCGTTGCATTTTCAAGGCTGCTCATTCTGTAGCTGGATTCTTCTTTTATCAGCCTGATTTCAGGGAAGGGCAGAAGAGAAAGATTAATGAACACAAATGATATAGTTGTCAGATGACTGGCAATTAATATCAGCATAGCTCATAAGCCAAAAGATTGTATTGCATGCACTCATTGTAATATTGCAACACACCCTAGGACTTTCCAGTTATAACCATGGTGATTAGAAAGGTCACAGAAACAGCAGGAATTAAGGCAAAGCACTGAACCACATGTGTAGGTTTAAGCACATGCTTAATTTCCACTGAAACCACTGGGATGTACACATGTGCCTTAGTTTTTTAATGAGCAGTGGCCAAAATTCACACCCTCTTATTTTGGAAGCACACACCTCCATTGCTTGTGCTGAAAGGAAATCTCTTACCTGTAGCGCAGAGATCGGTTGAGCATCCAGTAGGAGGCAGCAGCGCACCCAAGCTGGTTAATTTATAGTACCATTTTGTCATTTCTTGATGTATGCAATAATAAAATGCTCTCTCATTTGCTGAGGCCAGGTCTACATTAACGGGGAAGGTTGAATCAAGTTCTGCAACTCCAGCTGTGTTACTTACCTACCTTGATTTGAATTTCCCCACTCACCCCACAGTGGGAGGCTGACAGAAGCAAACGCTCCCATTGGCTTCACTTACTCTTCACAGGATCAGGAGTACTGGTGCCAATGGGGGCGCCCTCTGAGTTTGATTTAGCAGGTCGTTACTAAACCCGCTTGTTGGGGTGTGTACGAGTTAAATAAGGGGTCTTGGTATTGCGACAATGGTAACAGGGCACAGCCCAGACAGACACTGCTTCTATTGATTTATAGACGTGTCTTGATTCCTCCTTTCCTGCTTGCTCAGGACAGATATAACTTTTAATGAATGTTCTGTGTGTTACCAGCAGCTCCCAAGCCTCACACTCAACCTGGATCCTCCTTGCAGGCTGCCCTTAAGTACCCTTCCAGACCTGATCAGTCCAGAAAGACAAGCAGCTAGTCCCACCTGCCAGCTTCCTAGACACATGCCTTTTCCTGATGCTTTATAATGAAAGCAAAACAAGCTCATTGACTCTGGATTCAGTGAGCCCAAATAATAGAGTGCAAGTAAGAGATGCTTACAAGCGCCTGGAAGCAAAAACATGCATCCCAAAGTCAGACTTACTCTCACCTCTGGAACCACAGAGCAGATTCAGTCTCTTCCAATATCCTGCCTGAAATCCCATCTCCATGATCACTTCTCTTGGCCTGGCTACCAATGGCAAGGGTGGTTGAGGGGATGCCATCAGGGAAACAGACAGAGATCACCAGACTCATTGATGGTGAGCTGACCAGCCACACCCAGCTTCTTATCTGTCCATCTCACACACACTCAAAACACCCACCGCCCACCCACAACTGTCCATTTTCCAAGCAGCTCCCATCTCCCCCCCCCCCATCCTATATTCTTCTTTCCTTAAACACAGATGTAGCTACATGCATGCAGCCCCTGGGACAGCCAGCCTGAATGGCTGGGAAAACACACCGAGGGACCAGATCCTCAACTGGTGTAAATCAGCACAGCCCCACTGACACCAATGCAGCTGCACCCCCCATCATGGGACTAGTTCTCAGCTGGTGCACCTACAAGCAGCAGAGATGGAGGACCTACAAGCCCAGCTCTTCCACAGTTAATATAGACCTTCATACCCAAACTGCAAGGGGCTTAGGGGTCAGAGCAATAAAGCTGGAGATCATTGTTAATGTCCCTCTGGCCCCTCCAAGGGAAGTAACTGGGGTCAGAACTTCTTCTCTTTTGTCATCTTCTTTCTACATGTTTCATTCGTCTCCCATGGCCTTTGATGGCTTCTTTTCTGGCAGGGCAAGTGTAAGCCGCAGCCTGCATGGTGCTAATTGCAGCTCTATTCTCCCATTGTTCCAATTCACATTACGAATCATCCAGCCTCCTTGCTCTCTTGAGCCCACAGACTGGGTGCGAACACCAAGCCCTTGTCCCTTGAGAGATTCATCAACCACTTCATCCTTCCACAGCTCTCGCCAGCCTGCCCACCCTTGGCCCCTTTAATTGGGCCCTACAGGCCCCGTTTCCATACACCGGGACCTTCAAAAGGCACTCAGATCCCCTAGCTGGATGCTCTGCTCTGCACTTCAAAGGGTATGTGGGCACCTAATTGCTTACATAAATGCTCCAGATGGGAATTCAATGCCCCGTTCAGACATAGCCAGAATGATGACTATCAGCATGTGGCCTATGACAGGGGTTTTCAAACTCTGGGTCACAGCTCGTAAGGGCAAGTTGCTAGCTGGCTGCCAGACACTTTGTTTATCTGCACCTCCACAGGTATGGGCAATAACAGCTCCTAGGCCAGAACCAATCCCCCAGACCCAGACCTTCCGCTGAGCTTAACCACATAGCTCAGGCTGTGTTACCCAGCTTTATACCAAATCACAGCCACCAGCACACAGACCCCCACAGGGCTCAAACCTGGGACCCTCAGCACTGAAAAGCACTGGAGCTGAAGCAGGAAGTCCATCAGCAGCTCCTTGCTGGGCTGGAACCAGCTACTAGAAGAACATGTGGCTGACATCTACAGACAAGAGCTATATAACAGTAGGACCTTGATGCATCCAAAGCCCTTTTACAAAGGAGGTCAGCATCAGCCCCATTTTACAGAAGGGGAAACTGAGGTTCAGAGAAAGGATCGGACTTGCCCACAGTCCCCCGCAGGCCAATGGGGCAGAGCAGGGAATAGAACACAAATTTCCTGAGCAATGTCCCCTGCTCTATCCACTCAGAAGTACGGCCTCCCTAGCTAGTTGCATTACTTTGTTGTATGGAGTCTACAGGTCTCTGACACTGTTGTTTTGGACTGTTGAAACTAACATGATGAAAACTATGAGCTAAGGCCTACCCCACTATGTCACTCAGGGGCGTGAACACTCCACACTCCTTGGCTGTGTCTACATTGGCATGATTTTGCACAAAAGCACCCGCTTTTGCGCAAAAACATGCTGCCTGTCTACACTGGTGGAGAGTTCTTGTGCAAGAACACTGACGTTCTAATGTGTGAAATCAGGGCTTCTTGCGCAAGAACTATGATGCTCCCGCTCAGGAATAAGCCCTCTTGCGCAACTGTTCTTGCACAAGAGGCCAGTGTAGACAGGCAACATGAATTTCTTGCTCAAGAAAGCCCGATGGCTAAAATGGCCATCGGAGCTTTCTTGCGCAAGAGAGCGTCTACACTGGCATGGATGCTTTTGCGCAAAAACACGTCTCTTGTGCAAAAGCACATGCCAGTGTAGATGCTCTCTTGCGCAAATACTTTAATGCAAAACCTCTTGCGTTAAAAGTATTTGCGCAAAATCTTGCCAATGTAGACGTAGCCCCTGAGCGGTGGAGTTCAGCTGATTTCAGTCTCCATGTAAACAGCAGAATAATTCTTTCATCAATTTAGCTCCCACTTCTTAGGGAAGATAGATGTACTACTGCGACAGTAGAAGCGCTCCCATTGGCATAGGTAGTGTCCACACCGACATGCTGCAGCTGTAGGACATTAAGTGCAGACACTGCCTAAGGGTGGGATCTAAATAAAATACTATAGTCAGTTTCTAAATTATGGTTCAGGTGTTTAATCCAGCACTTAATCTGAATACAAATCTGCCTCAAGTGTCACTTCTTCAGAGCAGAAATGGCCCCAGGCAGAAGTGCTTAATGCGTGTAGGAACGTCTCCATCTCTGGGAGATTATTATAAAATAGCACACGTGCACGCACACACACACACACACACCCTTCAACCACAGATTGTTGGCGAAAGTCTGTGGCTTGTGTTATACAGGAAGTCAGACTCAATGACCCTTTTGGTTCCTTCTGGCCTTAAAAATCCATGAGGGAAAAAAATAAAGAAAACTATTCCCCCCAAATGTAAAGCTCTATGAAGATGGTTGTGTGTCACATTTTAACTGTTAGAGCTCTTTCCTCCCCCTCCAACAAAATAAAGCCGGCTGAATGTTGTGGAGACTCTCTTTGAAAATCAGGGTCCTCACAATTTAGTGTTTTAGAATGTATTGATTTAACTAATTTGGACAATTCCATTCTGGCCAGAAGCTGAGCAGTCAAAATTGGCAACTGGGAGAAAAAAACCAAACACCAAAAAATGAAAACCAAAAAAGAATGAGTGAACAACGTCTTAATTGAAAATTCAACTTTTTGGGGAGGGGGGGAATCCCATATTAAAATAATTTTCATCAATTTTTTAAAACAAACAAAAATTAACTATTTGGGGAAAAAAGATGCCTAGGGTTTAGATTAATTTTCAAGGCCATGGATTTTGCAGGAGAGGTTTCAGTGAAGTGTGGAAATAAATCCCCTGTCATTCGTGCATTTGTGAAGCTTTTGCTCATCCAAACTGTAAAACTTGACAGGTTTGTTCCACTTTCATAAATAATCACTTGGGCTATTTGGTGCACACTGGCACAAAGTGGTCTAATGTCACTTCCTTTTACACCAGTGTAGCTCTGCAGGGGTGTATCACACAGGGCGGAAGAATAGCCAGCATATAAGGACTGGATCGGGACTTGAGAGACCTGAATTCAGTTCCCAACTCTGGCACATCAACTCAATTACTGTCCAGCAGGGATAACAGCAGTTCTCTACCTCACAGGACATTGTGTGTGGGGGGGGAGGAGGGAAGGAGAATCCATGAATGACTGAGATGCTACGATGCTGCAGGCTAGTTGAGTTACGCAGGTAAGTGAGCCTCAGAACGTCACTAAGAACAGGGCCCTTGGTCGTGCCTCTCAAAGAAAATGAAATTGACTTTGAGGTAATTCATCCGTGTGAAACAAAGAAAACCCCGAAAGCCACCTCCACAAAGCAAACCTTGGAGCTGTGACACACATGAGCACCAGGATTTTGCCTAGCATGGCACTGCATTGTACAACAAGCAGCACAGGTGTGTGGCTCACGATGACACTGCCCCCACCCCAGCCCTCATCGCAAACCCCCACGCTGGTGGTGTCACCCTACAGGCTTCCATGTTCACCCAGCTCAGCCGGGCTCCTGACTGCTGGCATAAAGAGAACCCCTCAAACACCCCACAGGTCTCGCCTCCCTTTCCATCCCCCTTGGCCCACTTTGCATGAATGACATCACACCCATCCCTTCCCTCCACAGACCGGGTGCCCGAGCACCGATTGTCAGGGTATAGTGAGCCCTTTTGTTCAGGAAGAAGGGGTCCCCCATCCGCTAGGCAAGTACTCACCTGGACCTATCCATCGTCGGGACCAGAGACTTCCCTCACAGAGCTGCAGGCGGCATTGAGGAGAGATGGAGAGATCGGCCCTTCTGCGGCTGCTGGGGGAAAGCACAAAGGCCCACAGAGGGAGAAGGGACTCACAATCTGCTTTTGTTCCTCCTGCCTGACGCAGGGCATTCGCTGCAGCTGTCAATCACAGCCCTTCAGGGAGGAGTCCCAGTGTCAGAAATCAGCAGACAGGAAAGAAAGGAGGGGCAGAGGAAAAAAAAAAAATCACAGCTCAGAAAAACATTACACCGGGGGCAGCTTATGAGAGATGAGCCATCTGGAGAGCAAACAGGGGGCCAGGTGGGACCGCTCATTTGATAGAGTCTCTGGGTCTCTCTGAAAACCACACGAAGCAGTTAAAAAAACACGCCCACACAGCGAAGCCTCCAGTGCTATAAACCAGGCAAGAGGGAGGCATCTCTGCTCAGTAGCATTGTAACTATTTGTATGGTGGGTGATGAGAGCCATTGAACACACTGTATATTATGGACATCTCTTCAAGCCAGGGGATGCACCCCCACTCTAGGCTCGACTCTGGGAAGTTGTTTGCATGTTTAAAAGTCTCAGAGGGGTAGCTGTGTTAGTCTGTAACTTTGAAAAAGCAACGAATAGTCCTTAGAGACTAACAATATATATATATATTTGGCAAAGCCATCTGAGGAAGTGGGTTGTGCACATGAAAGCTCATGATAATTACATATATATACACACACACACACACACACAATTATATATATGTCCCTAGACAAGAATAGGACAGAAGGGGAGTCTGCCCCTTGAAATTTAAATGAGCCGTTTGCAACCTGGCATTTTCCTCTCAGAAGTGCCCATTGTCCTAAAAAAAAACCCCTTCTGAGTTTTGCAGCAGCGTGCAGCCTGCTCACTCTGTCTGTCTGTCTGTGTCTCTGTCTCTCTCTCACAGAGACAGTTTGAACAGTGCCTGTCATTCCACATTAGAAATGGTCCTTTTTCAAGAAATGTCATGTCTGCTTCACATCAGAATTTCATTTCCATCCACAGCTCCGTTCTGCGCAATGTGCCAAACCGGGCACAGGCTGGTGGCTTTACAAGATTTGCCTATGAACCGCTGGCAAACGGGAAACGCAGTGTTGTTTGCCTGAGTGCCAGGGATTGGTTCTCATGCTCTTCTGTCCTGTATGACGTGACACCTCTGCTCTACTTCTCCATCACATACCCCGCTGTTTGCCCCAGGCATTTAGTGCAATGAGGCTTGGAAATCAGACCTGTGTAGTCTTGTGCTTGTACCTAGCTTCAGTGACCTCCTGGAGGCTAGGTCCATCAAAGCCTATTAGCCAAGATGATCAGGAACCAAAGCTCATGCTCTGGGTGTCCCCACACCTCAGACTACTACTAGGTCTGTATGACCAGGGATGGATCATTCCATAATCACCCTGTTCAGTTCATTCCCTCTGAAGCATCTGGCACTGTCTATTATCAGAAGCCAGGACACTGGGCTAGATAGACCATTGGTCTGACCCAGGGTAACAATTCTCAGGCCAGGTCTACATAAGGGGACAGAACTGAACCAAGGTCTGCAACTCCAGCTATGTGAGTAGCGTAGCTGGAGTCGACATTCCTTAGCTCGAGCTACTGCCGCATCTCCACTGTGTGTGGGGGGGCGAGGGAGGGTAGATGGGAGAAACTCACCCGCTGATTTCCCTTACTCCTTGCGACCCAGTGAAGTATGGAGTTAACAGGAGCAGGATCAGCAGTCAATTTAGCAGACCCACTAAATTGACCCCTGGTAGATCAATCTCCATAGTGTTGATCTTCTGATTGGAGAAGACAAGGCCTTATGTACAGTCCCTTAGCAATCTCCAGATCTGAGGCCAGGAGCGTAACCCCTCTGGAACTGCATGTTCTGTTCGTACTCTAACACTGTACTGATCATATCTGGTGGTGCAGAATCAAAGCTGTGCAGTCTGATGATTAAAAGGGGGGCCACAAAAATCACTGAAGCAAGTTTACAAGGATCGAGTGTCTGTGCTTCCATATCCCTCCACTTCCCTGTCAAATCCACTTGTGAAAGAGACGCCCACAAGAGATGGCTGCAGGGTACTCATTTGATAACACTGATCCTTGAGTTTCTGACAAGCCAGTAACACAGACACACCTCACTGCCAGAGATTATGCTGCACATTTAGTGGCGGCCTAGAATCCAGGATTTTCAGCCCACTGCTGGAGCTCAGAGAGTATTTGTTACTTTACTTGTACAATAAGCATTCTACCCTCTAGCTCAGGGGACGGGAATATTTTTTGGGTTGGGAGTCAGCTGACTCATAGAAAAATCAGCCGGGGGGCCGCACACAAGTGAGAGGCAAAAACAAAAACACAAACAAAACCCTCACTGACATTGTGCCTGACTGAGGAGAAAGACAATCCCCACACACACCAGAGGTTAGGGGGCCCCAGCCTCATAGATTCTTCTGTGCTCCAGCCTTGCAGTGGGGGTTGGGGGCTGGAGCACCAACACAGGCTCCCCAATGGTGGGGGGCATGAGCCTCGGGGGCCGGATGCAAGCAAGCTGGGGGCCGCATCCAGCCCCGGGCCTCAGGTTCCCCACCCCCACTCTAGCTACTAGAGGGCCAGAAAGGCTTGAGCCACAATCCAATCAGGAAACAGACTCTACCTCATGTGATCCACCACCACAAATCCATAGATCAAGTAAGTATGAGCAAATCATAATCTGCTTGCACATTCAAAAAAGCCAAAGAAAATCAAGCAAGCAAGTGGCTCACTGAATTATTCGCAGAGTTGCAGGTGAAGCATTGCTGTGCACTGGGTAACATCAACAGCATTCCAGCCTAGAAGTGGCTGCATTTCGGTAATGGGGAAAGCAACCCTTCAACTACCTGCAATTGCCTAGAGATGAGAGACTGGGGCTGAGGACAGCTACTAACACCTTCCAGTGTAACTGCACTCCCCACCTCAGCTCTAGCCTTCCTCCCACCAGCCTTTAAACAGGTCACCCTGATTCCTTACAGCCTGGCAGGGAAGACAAAGGAACAAGATTGTTGTGGGAAAAGGGAAATCTGGGGGCAGGAGTGAGCACACAGCTCCTAGCATGGGGAGAATGGAGAAACGGGAAGGCAAAGATCCTCGGCATGAGGGTAAGGAGGAATGGTATGGGGAGAGGGACACAACCCCTGCCATGGTGGGGAGCAGGTATGGGGGAACATAGTGTGGGCAGGGAGGGTTGTAGGGAGCCCCTGAAATAGAGGGAGATAGGAGGATGCAGGGAGCTCCTGGCATATGCAACGAGAAGCCGGGATATGTGACCCTCTAGGATTTTATAAGCATTCAGGCCTGGCCGACAGGGAGAGGGGTTGGGGGAGGGGAGTTGGTTGAGGGGGCAGTTGCCCCGGGGCCCAGCAATCCAAAAGGGCCCAGGGCTCCCGCTACTGGGGCAGCGGTGAGAGCCCCTGGCCCTTTAAATTGCCACGCCACGTTTCCGACGGTTCTGAGGACGGGGGCGCACCATGCTCTGGGTGGCGCTGAGGGCTGGTTGCCATGGCACCGCCCCTTCTGCCCAAGGCCCCACCCCTTTTGGGAGCACAGAGCCAACCCCCCCAGCTTGCCCGGGGGCCTGCGGAGGCTGTCAGGACCCCTGTGTACATTTAAGTCTTGGGAGTTCCAAAGGCCATTGGGGAGAGAGTGCTGGAGTGGATTTCCTTAGCTTGAGGAGCGCGTGGCTGGAGCGATGGAGGACGTGAGCGTGCGTGAGGCGGGGCGTGGAACGGGCAGGGAAGAAAGAGGACAGGGTGTCTTTGCATTCTGTCTTTGTCCATTGCCTAGCACAATGGGTCCTGGTGCATGATTCAGGCTCCAAGGGATGAGAGTAATACAAGGAGCTGGAGTAAAGAAAAAAACGGGAGGAAAAAGCATACGGAGGGGTGGGCAGTGCAATAAAGAGGTTGAGTGAAGCCTTGTAAACAAGGCCATGTTTTTGAGGGGAGGTCAGTAAAGGGTGACAGTCTGTAGGAAGTATTTCTATCTGACCCTTCCATTGGGAAGACCATTTACTTATGAGGAGAGGCTGAGGGATTTGGGTTTATTCAGTCTGCAGAAGAGAAGAGTGAGGGGGGATTTCATAACAGCATTCAGCTACCTGAAGGGGGTTCCAAAGAGGATGGAGAGAGGCTGTTCTCAGCGGTGACAGATGGCAGAACAAGAAGCAATGTTCTCAAGTTGCTGTGGGGGAGGTCTAGCTTGGATATTAGGAAAAAACTATTTCACTAAGAGGGTGGGAAAGCCCTGGAATGGGTTGCTAGGGAGGTGGGGAAATCTCTATCCTCAGAGGATTTTAAGGCCAGACTTGACAAAGCTCCAGCTGAGATGATTTAGAGTTGGGGTTGGTCCTGCTTTGGGCAGGAGGATACACTAGACGATTGGGAAACAAAATAGCAAATGAAATTTAATGTTGATAAATGTAAAGTAATGCACATTGGAAAACATAATTGCAACTATACATACAATATGATGTGTTGCAAGCGTGCAACTAACCTTGGCCTAACAAGGATTGGGACCATGAGGTAACGAGTGCAAATGGCTTTAATAGCTTTAACCGACTCTGAAAGGAGAGGAAAGGGGAGGCTCACTCATTATCCGCAATCACACTTACAGTCCAACAAAATACAGGCTGAGCGCCAGGCACCAGGAATTCATGCTGAGGTTCATGCTGTTGGTATCTTCCCATGATGACCCCGGAACCGGTTCGCTGGCCAGGCGATCCGAGTAGAGGGCACCCTCGGGAGGTCCTGCTTGGTGATCCTCTTTCGGGTTCTCTCTCTCTTCGTTGGATTGACGATGTTACAGGTCATGTGCAGCTTCTGGGTCCATAGGTCTTCCTTCTGGGCCATGTGCACTGCAGGGGGCCATGTACACTGCAGGGGGCTGTTTGCACTCAAGTTCAGGTGAGTAAAAGTTCATCACCCACTGCATTTTCGTTTCCCACACACACAATGCATTCATTCAGGAAGGGGGAACTATAAGGGGCATTTACAGAACCTAAACCAATAACAATTCAGCTTTACATCAATTATAACTTGCAAACAGATAATGTCCTTTGCCCTCAACACCCCGCCCCTTGATCACTTGATTATTCTAGTAATCAATGTCGTTGAAGGGCGAAGGTGACCTGTTGGAGACGGACAACCCACTTAATCAAATTCCGGGTATAACACCACAAACATAAAAAGATGATAAAAAAGACAATTAAGAGTAACAATAACACAACAATGGGGTGCATGGTTAAATGTAAAATGGATCGACCTGATCCTGACCATCCTTTAAATATGTCCCACCAATGGTGTTGGGTGACTTGTACAGTTGCATCCCCGATTTCAACTAATTTTATACCCTGCTGTATAATATGAATTTCCCTATTTTTGATGTTGCAGGCCACCGCCTTGGCCCACTGGAGACCACGTTGGGCATCTTTTTGCAACTCATTTCATACAGTAAAATTTATACTAGGCAGGGGATGATAGGTTCAGGTGGCTGTTTGTAGATTTAGATTAGTAATCGGGGGTGGCAGCAGGGTGGGCGAAAATTGCCCACTTACAATAACACCTGTTACATTAGACATGCAGCATTTGGGATTAAGGCACCAAGAGGCTTTGGAGGTTGGCGTCCATACTACCGGGTCAGATAAATTAGCTCGGATTACGCACATATACCAGGGACTAGGCGATAATACTGCTACTGATTCAGGGATGTGCTGCATCACACATAGGGTTTCTTGGTCCCACGGGGAACAACAATTATCTTTGGCTGGGGGTCGGATTGGACAAATCCAGTGACCAAAACTGAGGCTAACACAATCTTTGGCTAGATTCAAGAATCCTAATTGGTCATGGAAATGACTATGTGGGCTCTGGGGTATCCATAAGGACAACCCCAATACTTGGGGCATGGGAACCAGAGTTCCCAATGTGAAATGGGGTGTCCTGCGCAGGATGGCTAAAAGTGACAGGATTCCCATCCAGGATTCTTGTTCTTTATATAAAACGCGGTAGGCATATTTCCAGTCAACCTCAGGAAAATACTGTTGCATTGTTTCAGGAACCATGCCCTGCCCTAACAATAAGCGTTGCCAGGACCAGCCAGCATACAACACCTGTTGATCTGCCCATGAATGGTTCACAAATGATTTTATAGCAATGGAAAGGGTGTTTAGAGGGCTATAGGTTGAACTCCAACAGCAGTATCATACTTTAGCCAGCCACTAGGTTGGCTGCAATGCCCGCCGCTGTATATTGGGGCTTCTGAAATAACAAACCTGTAGATGATAGCTTATTGGCTAGAATTTCAATATCTACTGAGTTTACAATCCCGGCCCTGCTTTGATCGATAGTGGGGACTAAGGGTTAGGTGTAACCAGGGCTGTACAAACTACGAGCAGTTTGGCCATACGGTAGTTACATTAGTTAAAGTCATGTTAAAATGGATCTGATATAGGACCAACTGTGCAACCGTTACCGCTTCAGCTTGATGCGAGGGATCCTGGGCATACACTAGGGCACCTGGATGGGATCACGGCATCACCTCCCCTGGCTTCCATCCTCCTCAAAACTGAAGTATCCACCCTCAGAAATAACGGTCTTGGGTATAAAAACAAAGGCATATATTAAGGATTCCCCTGATGGCACATCTTTCCCAAGTCTTGGAGCTGCTACTCTACCATTGTGACTACAAAACAATTCTAAAGTTGGAATTTAGATAAGCGGACACCCCAATAGAGGAATTCCTCCACTGGCGATTTTGGGTGGTGGAGTGATCAAACCAACTACATAATGTGCGGAATAATTGACTCAGTTGCGGTGTGACCAGATTCCTTCATGCCAAATTGAGTTGGTGGGGTCTGCCTTGGATCCATTCCAAGTTAATCGTATAATGATCCTACCTCCCCATCACACCCAGGGGGGTGCATCAGGAATGTATACGTGTGTTATAATAGTCACCCATACGGGAGAGATGTCCTTCTGGATTTGGGCCTAGATGATCGCAGGGATCAATTATGGGCAAAGGGGTTCCATCTACTGTGCTGACGCTAACACTTATGAATGGCCGCAGGGGAGAGGTTGGGTAGTTGGAAGGTCTCATACAGCAAATGGAGTAATCAGGGCTAGAGCGGTTTATATGAGTACCCGAGGTTTCATTCCACCAAGAAGTCCGCTCCTCGGGGGGTAGATAGTATCAAAGATCCGATAGCCCCTGGGCTCCAAAGCACGGTTGCCATCAATTGGAAGGAGAAGGCTCAATAAACAGGGTGGGGCATTACAATGCTTCAGTATTGCAGAGATCCTTTTTAATTGTCTGCGATGGACCGATTTACCTTCTGGTGTTTTGTCTATCGTATAGACAGTTTCCCCAGCGCAATTTACAATAGTGAAAGGGCCTTCCCAGTTGGCCTGGAGGCGTTTAGTGGTGAATTTAACAGTGCACGCCACAAACCATTTTGAAGGCGGGATGGTCCCTTGCAACCAACCGAACGGGAATCCGGTCTACCTGCTGATTTCTTTTCTACGGCTGCTACCTTCGCCTTACCCCCAACAGAGCGTGATTCTTGGGGGCTAATGAGGGCCGCCTGTCGGACAGCGTCCAACAGGGCATCTATATTTGCGAGCTCTCCTGGACTCCACTGCCCTATCGCCTGTTGGATCAGGGTGGGAATCCCTGGGCAATTAGCCGCAATTCCTCCGTAGGCAAATTAATCTCTGTCAGTGTTCGGGGGGGTTGTCCACCCACCGTGAGGGCTGCCCCTCGGCTGCAGAGACAGGCCAATAAAACCATTCTTTCTACAAAATGCACAGGGTCTTTCCGGGGTCAGCTGTTGCCAATACAAATTTGGCCAATAGGGCACGTGGCCCTACCGCAGGGGCCATCCCTATAGAATATCAAAGATACTGGTATGTGTGACGACCTCGGCTTGATGCAGTTGGGCCCACCCAATGTTTTAGCTAGTTCAACCGCGTGGGCAGGGGTTATTTCTGCCTTGGAGACAGTGAGTCCGAGGTAAGGTCTTTCTCCCCCATCTGCGGGGGCCGGCCCCAAAATTTGAACCACCCGTTGTAAGGCCGCTACTGAGTGGTGGGATCTCTGCCATGGGTCCCCAGGGTCCAGGGGGGTCAGGGTGGTACCAAACATCCCCATCCCATTTGTCTTCAATCCCCAGGCCCTGGGGCACGCTTTCCTTATGGACACTCATGATGGTGGCCGGGCGGCTCTCACCCCATACCTCCCGCATAGCTCCCTATAAAACTATGTCCTTTAAACACGTCACCGCCTGACTAAGAGCGGTATTCTCTACCTGCACCCGCTCTCGCTCTTCCTCTGTGGCTGCCACTTGAACAGCTGCCACCAAGAGAGAAGAGGCCTGGGAGATGGCGGTCAGTGCCTGGGCTTTCCACATATCTCGTTCTTTCTCAAGCTTGCATTGTTTTTCCTTCAGCATGTCCATATCTTGTGCCAACTGACTTTTCGTGGCCTGCCACTGATGGGCAACTTGTCACAAAAGCCATGCGGCAGCGCTCTCTTTGCTGGCTTTATCAGGCTTATATAATAATTCATACTGTTCCATCATCATGTCTAAATCTGACAACGTCGCTCCTGACAGCACACCCCCCTTGGGACCCAGGGGTGGGCCCCCTAGGCCTACAACCATTCTGTCAGGGGCCCTGGGGTGGGCACTGCATTCCTGTCTTTTCCCCCCTTGTCAGATGTTTTTATGCTCCCTCTGCCTCTTCCCCAAATGGGCATCGTGTTATTCGGGGGGGGGGGGGGGAGAAGAAGGGGGGTGATGGGCAGTCCGTGAGCCATGGGTTGCTAGCCTACCATGTCCTTACGTGCCACAAGCTGTCCTACTTCAATTTCCCTGGGGAATCAAGGCTGGATCCTTACACCCCTGTCCCCAGAGTCTCCACCAAAATGTTGCAAGCGTGCAACTAACCTTGGCCTAACAAGAACTGGGACCACGAGGTAACAAGCACAAATGGCTTTAATAGCTTTAACCTACTCTGAAAGGAGGGCAAAGAGGAGGCTCACTCTCACTATCCGCAATCACACTTACAGTCTGACGAAATACAGGCTGAGCGCCAGGCACCAGGAGTTCATGCTGAGGTTCATGCTGTTGGTATCTTGCCGTGATGACCCCAGAACCGGTTCGCTGGCCAGGAGATCTGAGTAGAGGGCACCCTCGGGAGGTCCTGCTTGGTGATCCCCTTTCGGGTTATAGAATCATAGAACACTAGGACTGGAAGGGACCTCGAGAGATCATCGAGTCCAGTCCCCTGCCCTCATGGCAGGACCAAATACTGTCTAGACCATCCCTGATAGACATTTATCTAACCTACTCTTAAATATCTCCAGAGATGGAGATTCCACAGCCTCCGTGGGCAATTTATTCCAGTGTTTGACTACCCTGACAGTTAGGAACTTTTTCCTAATGTCCAACCTAAACCTCCCTTGCTGCAGTTTAAGCCCATTGCTTCTTGTTCTATCCTCAGAGGCCAAGATGAACAAGTTTTCTCCCTCCTCCTCATGACACCCTTTTAGATATCTGAAAACTGCTATCATGTCCCCCCCTTAATCTTCTCTTTTTTAAACTAAACAAACCCAATTCCTTCAGCCTTCCCTCATAGGTCATGTTCTTTAGACCTTTAATCATTCTCGTTGCTCTTCTCTGGACCCTCTCCAATTTCTCTACATCTTTTTTTGAAATGCGGTGCCCAGAGCTTGGTATCATCTGCAAACTTAATAAGCGTACTTTCTATACCAATATCTAAATTGTTGATGAAGATATTGAACAGAGCCGGTCCCAAAACAGACCCCTGCAGAACCCCACTTGTTATGCCTTTCCAGCAGGAATGTGAACCATTAATAACTACTCTCTGAGTACGGTTATCCAGCCAGTTATGCACACACCTTATAGTAGCCCTATCTAAGTTGTATTTACTTAGTTTATTGATAAGAATATCATGCGAGACCGTATCAAACGCCTTACTAAAGCCTAGGTATACCACATCCACCGCTTCTCCCTTATCCACAAGGCTCGTTATCCTATCAAAGAAAGCTATCAGATTGGTTTGACATGATTTGTTCTTTACAAATCCATGCTGGCTTTTCCCTATCACCTTGCCACCTTTCAAGTGTTTACAGATGATTTCCTTAATTACTTGCTCCATTATCTTCCCTGGCACAGAAGTTAAACTAATCATAAGGGGTTCTCTCTCTCTTCGTTGGATCGACGATGTTACAGGCCATGTGCAGCTTCTGGGTCCATAGGTCTTCCTTCTGGGCCGTGTGCACTCAAGTTCAGGTGAGTAAAAGTTCCTCACCCACTGCATGTTCGTCTCCCACACACACAATGCATTCATTCAGGACGGGGTAATCATAAGGGGAATTTACAGAACCTAAGCCGATAATAATTCAGCTTTACATCAATTATAACTTGCAAACAGATAACAATGTCCTTCACCCTCAACATGATGGGGATCGATTTACCTACAACTACTCAAGAGAGAGATCTTGGTGTCATCGTGGATAGTTCTCTGAAAATATCCACTCAGTGTGCAGTGGCAGTCAAAAAAGCAAATAGAATGTTAGGAATCATTTAAAAAGGGATAGAGAATAAGACAGAGAATATCTTACTGCCTCTATATAAAACCATGGTACGCCCACATCTTGAATACTGCATACAGATGTGGTTGCCTTAGCTCAAAAAAGATATTGGCATTGGAAAAGGTTCAGAGAAGAGCAACAAAAATGATTAGGGGTTTGGAATGGGTCCCATATGAAGAGAGATTAAAAAGACTTGGGCTTTCAGCTTAGAAAAGGGGAGAGTAAGGGGGGATATGATAGAGGTCTATACAATCATGACTGGCATGGAAGAAGTGAATAAGGAAAAGTTATTTACTTGTTCCCATAATATAAGATCTAGGGATTACCAAATGAAATTAATAGGTAGCAGTTTTAAAACAAAGGAAGTTTTTCTTCATGCAGCGCACAGCCAACCTGTGGAACTCCTTGCTAGAGGATGTTGTGAGGATTAGGACTTTAGAGTTCAAAAAAGAGCTAGATAAATTCATGGAGGTTAGGTCCATCAATGGCTATTAGCCAGGATGGGTAGGAATGGTGTCTTTAGCCTGTCTGGAAATGGATAACAGGAGAGGGATCACGTGATAATTACCTTTTGTGTTCACACCCCCTGGGGCATCTGGCATTGGCCACTGTCAGCAGATAGGATACTGGGCTAGATGGACCTTTGGTCTGACCCAGTATGGCTGTTCTTATGGTCTCATGAGGTCTCTTCCAATACTAATCTTCTATGATTCTATGAACACAGCACCAAGGAGCAGGGTGTCAGGGTACCAGCTTGCTGTTAAACCGTCAACAAAGCAAAGCTAAAAATCAATAGGCACAGACTCGCGGCTAATTTGGGAGCAGGAAAAAAAAATTCTCCTCCTCCTCTCTGCTTTGGGCCACATGAGGTCACACCAGGCCTAAGGCTTGGGCAGATGGGAGTTTGTATTGGAAAATGTCAATTTGTTGAACCTAAAACTGATCAGGGGAACAGCCTCCAGTTTGAGGAATTTCCCCACTACAAAAGGTAAGAAAAAAATTCAACTGTGAAATAATTTCAGTTAAAAAATGGTTTTTCATTTCAAAATTTAAGCTAATTTTAAAAAAGCCTCAAGAAAAAAAAAAAGCCCCACATCTCCACATTTTAACTGACCCAAAAATGAAAAAAAAAAAAAAGAGTTGGTGTTTTGGTTGATGTATATTCAAAAGGGTGCCATTTCATTCTGAGTTAAAAATAGGGGGAGAAAAAAATCAACTGGAAAATAATTGAGGGCCAGGAAAACCACCTGCCCACCCAGCTCTAGCATGTAGATGCAAAAATCCCTTCACCCACCAATTAAATGCAGCCATGTCTGTGGTGGGGTGACTAGAGCAGCTGTTTCGCAGTGCATGGAACATGAAGACTGTTTATCTATACCTCCTGTCCCATGGGATCCAGCTGAAACCTCAGGAGGCAATCTTAGGAAGGCGGAACACAACTGGACTTCCTGAAGTTGTCCAGGTTGCTGACCATACCCGTTCTTGTCTCTTTTAAGGCTTTTGGTCTCACAAAGGAGAGCTCTGAGCTCACCAGCACAACCGCAAGCAAGCAGAACCCTTCGATCTCACTCTGTGGAGAGAATGCTCTGTAAAGACCAGGGCATTTTGTAAGCAAGCTCAGAAAACACAACAGCAGCACAACAGCAGAGGAATACTGAATGTTTATTTCACAGAGAGCTTGCCGGAGGGGGGTAGTGGTGATTTTGGTCTTTCAATATTTTTATTGAAAACTATCATACTTTTTAAAAAATAAAGTAAATCTTTAGGGTGACAATGGTAATAATCACTGCATAACCTGGAGGATAAGGGTCTGGTAGTAAAAATTTGTGTTGTGAATCAACTTTGTTTAGTCAACAATGCTTTGTTGGATTTTTTTAACCCACCCAAACTTTTTTAAAAAGCTTCTGACTTGTCCACAAAGCCACGTCCCAGGATAAAAACCAAACATCAAGGTAATCATCAACAGATGCAGAGATTTAACAGTATTTCAGTTGATACGACAATCAGTCAGCAATGTTTCAATGCTGCACCATAATTAAAAGAAGAGCAACTTTATATAAGATCTTTCACTTCTGCAAAAAGTCACCTTGTTTCACACAGACTTGAGAGAGTACCATGAAAAAGGGTAGTGTATTGAGGGTGACCTATAGATCCAGAGCCAGTTTCTGATTCCAGCTACACTGATAAAAATCCAGAGTCAATTCAAATTATTTTAATAGCCATGCTTTGGTTTTACAGGATGTAACCCTGATAAGAATCTAAAGGGCAATAACTGAGCAATGAGTTTATATCCTATAAAGATATGTAATTCCTTACCTGTGTTACTAATAGCATCTTTGATTATTAAAAACAAAAGATTAGAGGCATTTTTTTTCCTCCCACAACCTAGAGGCACTGTTGACATTTTGCATTTCATTCAGTTAGATCAGTCAGTTTCACTTTTTGTTTCTAGTCATTTTCACTTCCCAGTTCTTATGCCTCACACAACACCTTTGGGTTTTGCTTTCTAACACTGCTGGGGAATGTTTACATTCTTAATCATTTTGAAATCATTTAATGAAAATATTTCTATTCTGAGCTTGGTTTGGTAAAGTCATTAACACTCTACATTTGGTGTACAATACAATTTAGCAGCAAATATTAAACAGAGTTTGCTCTCTGTTTAGCAAAGTCAATGCCATGGCTTTAGTTTCTTCATAATTGGACTCTGCAAATAAATCCCAATTCACCTTCTTTTTGATTGAAGAATCCCAGACTTGACTCAAACCCCTCATCAGGAGCCAAATTTCACACTCAATTGATTTTCAAGACAGCATCTGACAAACTTCAAAAGAAGCAATCAATGGTATTTCCCATATTCCACATTTCCAGGTTAGCCAAGCAGCAGTAAAGAAGTGAAACTAACAAATACCACAGAAGATTAGGGATTAATCCAAAACCTACTTAAATCTATGGGAGTCTTTTCTCTGGCTGCAACAGACTTGGGAACAGGCAAAAGAGCAAAAAAGACAAACACCCTAATACCTGACTCATCTCAGTGAGAGAAGGGGAAAACTACAGTTAAAGGGTAAACTATGCAGTTTTAAGTGACAAGGCTGTGTCGACACAGCCTTGTTGCTAAAAGCCAGCTTGTGTGAATGCTGCTTTTCGCACTTTTACTGACAAAATACTTCCACCCCCAATGAGCGGGTTTTGCTTTGTTGGCAAGAAAGCGCTCATGCCGACAAAAAGGTGTTCACACTTTCAATTGCTGCAGCAAAGTGTTGTTGTTCATGGGGGGAGGGGAGGCAGGTTAAAAGCACCCATGAACAACAAAAGTTTTGTGGATCAAGAGTGAGTATAGACATGCCCCCAAAGGCCAATTGCATAGATTTTTGTTTGTGGCTCAGCTGTGATATGTGAAAAGAGAGAGGCAGTGTGGATTTTGGGCGAGGGAGAGGAGTTGACGACTGAGAAAAAATATTGACATTTGGAAGAGGGAAAAAAATGCATTACTGATTCAACTCAATTTCTGTGCTTTTTTTATTTCAATGTAGGATTTTGGTTTAAAGCCTCTTGCACTGAAGAAGAAAAAAAGCAGCAAATGGTAGCACCTCTACAGTGCAAACACCTCATTGGCCGTCATTTGCACTCTGGAGGAAATTAACGAGCAGTCTTTAAAAAAAAAAAAAAAAAAAAAAGATACTGCTTCCACACAACAACGGAGTTAAGGAGAAAGTCTCCCTTGTTAAATGAGTTTTTCTCCTAGCCAGCTTCATTCTATACTTTACTATTTACAATCCAGCATTCTTCACTGCCTTGTCAAGCTTCAGTTCTTCAAGCTGAGCTGCTTGACCTGCGACTGAGAAACACAGGCTTCGACCCTACTGCTGATTGAGAGCTCCCTGCCCCACCACCAAGTTAAGGGTTAACACAAACTATGCCCCCCCATTCTAAGTGGTCAGCACTGGATCAGTGTGATGGACAAGGTGGTGCTCTTTGCTAATGATCATGAAATTAAGACTTTTCATGGAGACTGACTTATGAAATCCCAACCAGAGATCTATTTAAGGTCCTCACCAGTGTTGCCTATAAGCTGTGTGTTTGGGTGGCCACCCAGGAGAAATTCAAATGCTGCCCAGCTGACTAGCAGAGTGCCCTACAGCCAGCAGCATGTGTTTCTGTTGATGGTACACATCCACACATGCCTTGGTGCATATAACAAAATTCATTCCACACATGGATAGAAAAAATTAGAGGGAACATTGGTTCTCACTCAGGTCAGGAGCTTCTAGGGCAGATTTCACGGGGCAAGGACTGCAGTACAGGCCAGAAAACTTCATGCCATATGTTTCATATGATTCCCTGTATGCCTTGGTCCTACTATTCTGGGGGAAAGCATGGAAGGGATTTAGTCAACCTGATTCTTTCTGCTGGTTTTGAACACTTTTTGGAAGCAACACCTTGCCTCCTGCTAGGAAGCTCTGAGCAGCCTTCTAGTTAAAACTTCAGCAGCCAGAAAAAGAAAGGACACATCACAAGAACTTCACAACATCGTTTTTAAACAAGTTCAGCTAACAATTGCTGCACCAAGGGGAAGATAAACTCCACGTCCCACTTGTCTCCCACAGTGTCCAGGATGTCACCTCAGTATTTCCTCAGATTCAGCCAAAATGTTCCTGTTTCAATGCACAAGTTATTCCCACTCACACCCTTGAAGAAATACAGGCAACCCCCCAAAAATACAAGAGACCAAAAAAGGACTTTTTACATATTTACAAAAAGCTGCCCCAGCCTCACAGTCCAGGGTGTGTCAGGAGCCAGCAACAAGAGCAAGAGAAGGGGACCCTGCACACTTAGTAGTTCCATAAAGTGTCCCTCCCATCCCAGACAGCGAGCACTGGGGGGTGTCGTGCCATGGGCCTATAATTCCTCAGTCCACACGCAGCTTCATGTCCCGGCGACCCATGGGGGCTATGGCCTCATTGGAGTAGCCGTTTTCAGAATACAATGACAGGTCATCTGCATTCTCCATGCCGCTGTTTATTTCTGGGGGAAGGGAAAGACAAATGCAGACATAATTAAAGGATTGTCAATCACTAGAGTTGCCAGCAGCATTTTATTCCAACGCATTCCCTAGAGGCAAATCCAGTGGGGTTAATGGAAGTTCATGGAGCTCAGGACTTTGTCAGAAGTAGCTCAGCACCCCAAGTCCCAAGGTTCTCTCATTGAGACGGGTAAACCAAGGGACAGGGGTAAAGTGACTTGCACCCCTCCCCCAAATTAATTCACAGAGCAAGTCAATGGCAGAGTATATGGCCCTGATTCTGACCCCACAGTGATTCCACTGCCTTCAGTGGAAGTATCCCAAAGGTATGTCAGATAACAAGATCGAGATCAGGCTCCTTGTCATACGGCAGCCACAGATGTACGGCTGGGTGTGTCTGCCATAGGAAAAGGAGAACTTCAGAAGTATCCCAGAACCCGGATTTTAATCTAACACAACCGAACTTCTTTATTGTGGAAAAGAGAGCTCTCCCCAGTGCCAGCAGATTTAGCCGAGCTAATCAGCTCGCCCCAGGATCTTTTTAGGGCTGGTGCCAGTCTTAACCAAGGAGTTTGTTTTAGAGGCACAAGAATGAAAATAAATGTTGTCCCTAAGCCCTGTACTTCAGAAGGCACGGTGCAGTTTGGGTCTATCTGGCTCACATTGCTTTCACATCCGCATAACCCTTGGGTTCCTTAGACCTGATCCTAGTTGACACGCCTGGATGAAAGAGCAGAGTTAGGCCCATAACTTAGAGCAGCGTTTCTCAAAGTCGCTTTGAGAAAGCCGCTGGCAGGCCCATGCCGCTTTGTTTACCTAATGGGTCTAAGTGCCACAGAGCCTCCTATTGGCACCAAAGTTTGCCATTTCCAGCCAAGGAGAGCTGCAGGAAGCGGTGGTCTGGGCCACACCTTGGCTACAGATCCTTTAGGTAAAATAAGCAGTGTGGACCCGCTAGCAGCTTTCCCAAAGCACATTTGCAGCCCACTTTGAGAAACATTGACTTACAGCATAAACTCTTTGTTATGTGTGTACCGATTCCTAATGGCTACTACGACGAGACCAACAACGGCTGCAGGAGAAATTATTGTACTCATGATCCTTAAGAATTTAAGCGTACAGACTTAGTGGGTGAACTCTGATGTCCCAAAGCTGAAATATTCTCTTCACACAAAATCACTGTTTTCTTTCTTTCTGGATCAATTGAAAGACAAGGGGGGTGAAATAATTTTTTTTTTGGACCAACTTGTGCGAGTGAAAGAGACAAACTTTCAAACCACACGGAGCTCTTCTGCAGTCCTGGGAAAAGTACTCACGGCACAAAGTCTGCAAAGATACACTACTTGAGCACCTTTTCCAAAGTATCTCTGTGTGCTTTGTGCTGCAAGTGCCTTGCCCAGACCTGAAGCAGAGCTCTGCGTGGTTTGAAAGCTGGCCTCTCTCACCCACAGGTGTTGGTCCAATAAAAAGTATCACCTGGCACACCTCATCACACTAATATCCTCAGATGGGTGGGGATGCGACAACACTGCATGCCAATCAGTGGAGACAATCCTTTGGCAAATACAGCCCCTGCTGGGAAAACAATGATGTGCCAAAGAAAACAAAACCATTAGAGCAGGGGTCTCATACTCCCAGCCCGGAACAATTGCATAATCCAGCCTGGGACTCCAGGCTGCAGCGGCGGGCGGGGGAGAGGGAAGGGTGCCCATTACTGGCCCTCAGGCCACACCCCTTCCCGCCAACACCCTCCCCTCTCCTCACCATGGGACCGAGGGATCACTGGGGGGCCTGGTGCAGCGGTCGCAGTTGCTTCCCACGCCACACTCCCTGCAGAAGCAGGAGTCGTGGGGAAGCAGAGCACGAGTGCACACGCTCCACTTTCCCATGGCTCATCCCGGCACAGGGAATGTGGGGGGTGCGACCGCTGGCGCCACACCAAGTCCACCCGGTGATCCCCGAAGTCGTGTCCTTGAGGGAATGGGGTGTCATGGGAGAAGGGGAACGCAGGACAATGGTGAGAAGGGGAAGGGCTTTGGGGCCGGTAGCGGATAGGCCTCCCCCTCCAGCCCTCTGGGAGTTCCTGGTTGGATTGTGCAGTCACTCCCACCGGGGATGGCTCATGGGCAGGGAGTTTGAGACCCCTGCCTTAGAGGAAGATGAATAGTGGGGAAAGAGCACATGCTTGAGTGGTGATTAGCTCCCAGACCCACAGTGCCCTAGCTCTGCAGCCCCTTAGAACTCTTCACCCATATGCTAGCGCCAGCTAATCCCCCGCGTGGGAGCACTAGGCTCTTCTCACCTTCTAAAGCAGGGGTGGGTAACCTCAGGCCCAGGGGCTGGATGCAGCCCCCGGCTTGCTTGGATCCAACCCCCAAGGCTCAGGGCTTCCCCCACAGCATTGGGGAGCTCACGCTGGTGCTGTAGCCCCCAGCCATTCCACTGCAGGGCTGGAGCACACAAAATCTACTAGCCTGGGCCCCCGTGGGCTCTGGTGTATGAGGGGTAGGTGGGGAATGTCTTTCTCCTTCGCAGTCTGGGGCCATGTCGGGGGGGGGGTGTTGTTTTGTTTTGGGTTTTTTTGCTTCTCGCTTGTGTGCAGCCCCTGACTTATTTTTCTGTGGAGGAGTGGCTCCCAACCCAAAGAAGGTTCCCCACCCCTGTTCAAAAGAACTAAAGTCTGTCATAAAAAGAGGAGGGAAATGGGAGGACAGACAGTGGATCAGGTCGATTCCAGATGCCATCTAGTGGCAAGAACCTGTAAGACAGTTTACACTGAAGAAAGGTTAAACAGAAGTTGACAACAGGGCAATGCTCAGCACTGTAGCTAGTAGGGATGTCAAATCCTGGTTAATCAGTTAACTGGTTAAATGTTAGGTTAACCTAGTGTTTGACCAGCTCACCCACTAACTGGGATCTCACCGCTCCAGCCTCCCAGAGGGGTTGGGGCTGCTGCCGCTGGCTCCTAGCCCTGGCAGGCTGATCATGAAGCCCATGAGTGTTCCAGAGTCCCCCCTGTCACCTTGATGGAAGGTGCATCAAATGTCTGACCAATGCCCAGAGCAGGCCTGCACAACATATGGCCCGCAGGGGCTCACTGTGCGGCCCGTGACAACTACGGGCGGCGCAGCCCCATCTGATCCGCCGGCTGGGCGGAGGAGCGGAGCGCCGCCAGGGAGGGGGAAGTGCGGCGATTCTCGCCGCCAGGCTGCCTGCATCCAGCTCCGGCACGAGGAGGCGGGGCATGAGCCAGAGGGCGGGACGCCGGCAGACACCAGGATGCTAGCGTGATGTCGCGACGTCACGGTCAGCGACCGCCGGATTCAAAAAGGCAGAAGCCAGGAAGGGGAGGGGAAAGGGCTTGTGCTGAGGGGAGGGGGGCAGGTAAGGAGAAAGGGGAAGACACCAAGGGGCAGGGTGCAGGAGAGACAAATGCCAGGGGGCCAAGTGGAGACACGTGGGGGTTTTTTTTTGTTTTGTTTTTGGTTTTTTTGTTTTGCTCAACAAAATTTTTTAGCCGCGTTTGGTATTTTTTGGGAGAGCATCCCTACTTGCGGCCCGCAGCTGTTTTCTTTGGAGTAATATGGCCCTAGTTGCTTTCCGAGTTGTGCAGGCCTGGCCCAGAGCCATCCAGTCCGTAGGGCAGCCATCCCAGTTCCTGCACTTTGGGGGGCTCTGCGGCAGCTGCCTGAGCCGGCCTATGGACAGGTCTCAGGCTGGCCTGGGGGATTACCTGGGGGCCTGGCACGGGTGGGATGGCAGCAGGGGTCGGCCTTGCACTCATCGCGGCAGTGGGAGTTGAAGTGACCTGGAAGCCTGCTCCACTATGCCCCACTGCCCTCTCCCAGCCTGCTGCGGCAGTGGGAAGCGGAGCACCCTGGCCCCAGGGTGCGCCACTTCCCACTGCCATGGCGAAGCAGAGTGCAGCGGGCTGGGCGAGGGCGGCAGAGCAGAGCAGAGCAGAGCAGAGCAGACTGCTTGGCTGCTTCAGCTCCTACCACCACAGTGAGTGAGAGAGGAGGGGCAGACCCCTGCTGCCACCCTGCGCCAGGCCCCCGGTAATCCCCCAGCTCGCGTTGCTATGGGGAGGGGGTGCAGTGGGGGTAAGGTGAGGGTGAAGCAGACATGGGCAGGGCCTGCAGTGGGGAGGGAGGGTTGCCCTGGGCTCCGCACCTGGGGCTCTTGGCGGAGGTTACCCCAGACCCCACACCCCTAGGGACGGCCCTGCCGGGGCTCTACGCTCTTACCAATAAGGCCAAACACCTATGCTGATATTTACAGAGTGACTGAAATGATGTTGGAAATAAACTGCTCGAGTGTGCCGAGTGCCTGCTGCGCACGCCCTCAAAGGGACAATCAGCCCAATGTCACCATTTCCACCACTTCCACAGGCTCTCCACCATCAGCTGCTCCGAGGGCTCTTCCCCGCACACTCCAGTCTCCTCTCCCCCGAGCACAGTGCGGCTCCGGCAGGCTCCCCTGGGAGAGACCAGAGCTTCTACATTTAAAGCCCCAGTGGCCTTGCCATCCCGTCTCACAAGACGCCTTTGCTGTAATGCCTACAGAACACGTGTCCATCGCATGCCTGCAGCGTTGCCGAGACCACCGCCTGTCTTGCTGGCCACCGTCACCTCAGTTTCCTTGCTTCCCATCTGACTGTTTCCACCCATCTCTTGTCTGAATCTCCCCGCCGCCCCCCCAGTTTCCCTGGTTACTCCCCGGCGTTTTTTTTTCCCCCCTCAACAAATTTTTATCACATTTTTGTCCGGTATTTTTTTTTTTAAACTATCTGGCAACCCTAGGGCCTCCAACGTCCTGCAACCCAGCAGGACCCTTGGGCAGGCTTCTGGCCTGCCATAGCCCCACATGCTGCTCAAAATGGCCAGCGTGTGCGTCTCTGTGCAGTGTGCGCTCTTTAGGAGGAGAAGGGTCTCTTCACACTGCCCCTGCCCCCAGCACAATCCTCGCAGCTCCCATTGGCTGGCAACACATGGAGACCCCCCCCCGCAAAGGGGACGCTGTGCAAACACACACATGCTGGTCCCAGCAGCTGGCCCTTTGAGTGGCATCTGGGGGCATATGGAAGACAAGGAGCCTGCCCAAGGGTCCTGATGGGCTGCTGGCTGGGAGCTGCCTAAGGTAAGCACCCCTAGCCAGAATCTGCATCTGGCACCCTACTCCTCCTGCACCCCAACTCCCCTGCCCCTCCCTGGTCACAGCCCAAACCTTCTGCACCCCCTCCTGCACCTGATGAAAACTCCTTCCCAGACCTTGCATCCCCTCCTGCACCCCTCCCCCAGGTCAGAATCCACTCTTGCACTCAAACCCCTCCCTGACCCTGCACCCCCTCCTGCACCCCAATCTCCTACCCCGAGCTCCTTGCACCCAACCTCCGCCCCACACCCTGCACTCCCTTCATTAATATAATTGAAAAGTGCAGCCCTGGACCACTTACCAAATTCTTAGAGTGGCTCCCCCCCCATCAAAAATCATTGCCCACCGCTGTGCTATAGTGATACAAACTCATCATCATCTTCTGAAGATTATTTTTAATATCAAATTGTCCAACTTGATGCCTTTTTAAATATTCCCCTACTAACAACTGCACAGAGCCTCGTACTGCCATAAACACTCAAAGTCTCTGGGGTTTGCCCCTCCTCCTAGACAGTTATCCCACGTGTGCCTGGACAGAGCCCCCACTGATTTACGAGACCAGGGTGTTGCCTGTGGTCAACAGCCTTTCCTGACGTCTCAGTAGCTTCAGTTATTATCATGCATCCCCACTCTGCAATACTGGGACCCAAACCCGCAACTCCCACCTTAGTCTCAGTGGTCATGTGAGAGTGTGGTCTGCAGGGCAAGACCCTTATCCGTGGCACTGCCCAGTGCTGAGCGAGTCACTGGGGTTGGCCATCTGAGCTGCCAATACACAAGTCAACTCCGCTTAGCTCTGTGGCACTCGGGTCAGTGTCTCCAGCAAGAGGCAGGTTCAGAGAGAGGGACGGTAGCTGAGTACTGGAACAAAAGGCTCCATTAGCTACCGGATGGCAAGAGAAGAGCAGAACCTTGCCCTCTGCCCCTGGCTTTGCTCGCCGCCATTCCGAGGCTTTTGCTCTCAAACAGCCATACCTGAAAAGATCAATTTCTCCTTCATGATTTTGACATCCCGACTGGACCTGCGGACAGCAGCACTGAGCATGATTTGCTCCGGGTTGTAGGTCCGTATGCTTCCCAAGCGCCACCTGCAGCAGAAAAGAGGCATGTAAAGGTCTGGCCTCAAATATCAATTCTCTAAGCAAGCAGCCCCTGACAAATGCTTAGTCCGTTGATGCAATTAGCCCATTGATGCAATATGGCTTCACTTTACTGTACTGCATCGGCCCTGGTGTTAGGCAGCATGGCTTGATTTTAGGAGGTGCACAGAAGAGATTTTCATTAGCTCTGAAAATCAGGCCGTCTTAAACAAATGAAACCATTTCTGTGAAAGCACCTTAGCTTCCCCCCCCCCCTTGTTAATTTTATACAGACTAATTATGGAAAGTGTTCAATAGTAATGAACATTTCAGACAAATCAGAGGCATGCATAGGGAAGATGCTAGTACTAGCTGCTTCAGAGAAAGGTGCAAGCAAACCCACAGTGGATAGTCTCAGAATGACCTGTTCGCCAGGGAAGTTTCTTCCTGACCCCCTACTAGAGAATAGTTTATGCCCTGAAGCATGAATGTTCGTGTCCCTTTCCAAAGCTCATAAGGATTTTTTCAAACCCTTTTTACTGTAACTCTGAATATGATTACCCATATACAACCCAGACCAGGTGGTCTGAGATAATAGGTTTGAATACTGCACAGCAAGAAGTGCTGTGATTCGGTCACATTAATGACTGTGCTCTAATTAGGGGAACAGAGTCAGTTAACCTAGATCCAACATTTTGGGGTTTGGGGAAAAATGTTCTGTTAATTCTCTTCCCCCCTCATCCTCCCATTTAAAGTGTCAGTAAAATTAACCATCCATTGAAGTTTCCACCAAATGGAACACTGGGGGAGGAATGAAATCCAGCATGGTGACTTAACCATAAAAATGAAGCTGTCTAGATTGAGTTTCATTATCCAAACTGAATACATGGAAAAAGTAAAAAGCACAATGAAAAGTAGACCAGATTTTGAAAAATTCACCTTTAATCAGCTAAAGAATTGTTACCAACACAGAGAAAAACGTTTTCTTTTCTTTTCTTTTTAGCCTGAAAGTGGGGACAATTTCACTTCAGAGCCATTTGATACTTCAGCCCAGAAAGCATACAGTAAAGCGATAGGATGAACCTACACTGATGGTAGCAAAGACAAGGTAGCAATGAGGTATAGCAGGTAAAGGTGCTGTCCTGGGTGCCAGGAAGCCAGATTCTCTTCCCAGATTTCACACTGATGTATGAGGTGACCCTGGACAAATCATTTCACCTTTCTGTACTCCTCTTTCCCATCCGCACCTGCAGCTTGTCTGTTTAGATTGGACTCTCCCCCACTACAGGTACGTGAAGTGCCTTGCACTACACAGTTTCAATCTGTACTACCATAGTATGCTACTAATTTTTAGGCTGTATACTGGACTCTTGCTGCCTTTTGGATGTTAGACTGACTGCACACCTTTATGTCGGAAGATCTTCATCCAACTGCCTTTCCTAGAGCAAGCATCTCCATGTTACTAATAAACCAGCTGCCAAGATAATACTTGGGGCAGAAATCCTGTGCATGAGTCCTCGTTAGCAAAGTGGACACTTTTTCACATTGTGTTCTAGATTTTAGGGCCAAACCTTATCTAATAAGGTGAACACCCACCACTATGTTTCACACGTATATAAATTAAACATCCGATATTTAAGTTTCATAGAAAGGATATATAGCCCACCTACAAGCAGCCTATCTCTCTTCCCTGTGGGGGAAGTATATCAGGTTCCAGTTTCCAATAAAATAACTCAGCTAGTTCTCCCTTTTTACATAGGGTACGTCTACACTGTGCAGCTATTTCGGGATACTGGAAATATCCCAAAATAGCTAACCCGCGTCTTAACAAGTGCACTATTTCGGCATCCCTGTAACTGTCATTCCACGAGGGCTAAGGGATGTCTCGAAATAGAGCATTATTTCAAAATGTGTTGCTGTGCGCCAAATTTCAAAATAAGCTATTTCAAAATAGAATTGAAATACGATCTGCAACTTGCATAATGCAAATTGCGTATCTTATTTTGAGTTTAGGGTGCTGCGTAGACACACCCATAGTAACAAAGATACTGGTAACTTCATGTTGATATTTCATCAAAAAATAGGATCAGTATAAAATGAAAAGTTTGCTGTAAGTCTGGTCAGGTTTCCAGTTATCTGGCGCCACCTAGTGGAACATCCAAGGAAATGAATGCTGCCTCAGGGAATCAATTTGCTTGACATTTAGCACCTACTGCAAGCTGCTGAAGTCCACCTAAGTTGAGTGCGCTCAGTACTTCACAGGATCAGGCCCACTGCTGGCAAACATTTTAGAAAGTGCTTAAAAGGTCCAGGACTACTCAGGCTAGAATCTGCTCTGTGCAGGCTTTTTGCACTTTTGGAACTCTTTATAAAGCACTGCGCAACAGCAGGTGGGCTGGACGAGAGAGAAAGGAGACTGTTTTCTACAAGGGACAGGAAAAAAAGCATATAATGGACAAAGCTAGGCTGGGCAGACAGAGCCAATGCATGTACAGGAGTTACCTGGATGAGGCCAGAGAAGGTGGCGCATGGGTTGCTACATGAACATCCTCCTGGGAGCCAAGAGGGGTGGGTATAACAGGTGGGAGAAGGTATTGCCTTCCCAAATCGTCAGCTTGGCCCCACCCACACTCTGCCCCCAGAATGCATGCAGTAGTCATACTGGAGTGTTGCTGCCCCCAAGTGCTCACCCTCCCTGTGCTCTGGGGCTGGGAAGGCTCAGGCTGCATGCAACCCCACCTCCCCATAGTGCTGGAGGAGGGGTGTGCTGGCTCCCATGGGGGCAGGATCTGGGCAGAAGGGGAGGGGCTGGGGGCTTGCCTCCCCCAGCCTTACCTTTGCCCACCGCCCATGCTGAGTGCTCTTAGAGGATGTTCCTGAGGCGAACGGTTCACTGACATAGAAGAAAAGGGTTTATGCCATCAGTGCCCAAGCAATGAAAGGCAGAGGGCCCTCATCTCCCACTGAAATCAGCATTGCATCTACTCAGGATCTTGCAGGACCAGCCTGTCTACAGGCATGGCCCATAATGAAATGGTCTGCTGTGAAGTTCTGTCCTATACACTTCTTTGGTACTTGCAACTTTCAGCATCAGTTCTAGGGCTAGGCAGGGTCCCTCGTCTCTAAAGGAAAAGCGCAGCAGAACTTTTAGAACTTTTAGGCTGTGACTGAGGTTTGGTTCAGCGTTACTTACAGCTGAAAGGACAGAAGTGACTGAATGGGGGTGGTAGGTAAAACAGACCTTCTCTCTTATGCTACTCAGCAGGACAAAGTTGTGCTCAGTGCAATCACAGGAATTAGAGCCTGCTCGTTGTAAAGAAAGGCGAACTGCTGACAGGATGTTCTGTGTGCAGCCCTCAGCTTAGGAACTCATTGTTTCGTGGGTCTGAGTAGCTGCAATCTAGTGACTGTCAGAGGGGTTGCTATTTCCCCCTGGCTTTTGGGGGGTGGAGGCAAATTACTAAGGTAACAATTCTTACCCGGGCAAGACTCCCATTGATCACAGTGATCCCTGTGATCCAAGTCTTGCCCGGATGAGAAATGCACAACAGGGCCCACCGTCCGCAAAGAGCATGCAACTGTGAAGCACAGAGTGGCTGTCGAGAAGCAGCTGGAATGTGTCAGGATAGCACCGTCACTTCCTAATCTAAGTGTAGGGCAATGAACTCACTGTGCAGTAACTGTTTGCAAACAGTGAGCTCTTAGTGGCATCCACTATATTCTCATCAACACCCAGATTTTCAGAATAATGAAAAGAACCAGCCATAAATTCAGTTAGGCCCTAACTCAAATTATGGCTTGAATAAATGAGTGGAAAATGCAGTGTACAAAGGACAGCTGGAAACAAAACCGAACCCTAAAGTTAAATATCATTATTCCTACAAAGCCAAGACTTTTATTTTAAATAAAACAGGGGACATGCATTTTGCTTTTAGACTGAATTGAAAATACCATATTGGTTTGGGTTAGGGTCCTGAAAGTCTCAATCCCAGATGAAATGCTATATAAGGGGGTTTCAACCTTTTATACAGGTCTGGAATCCAGAATTCGGTTTGTTTGTTTTTAATCCAGTGAACATTTAACATGTCTAATCTGATTCTCTTGGCTATAAAGAGCCATAGAAACATTTTGCAATGACATTGATGTGAACCGAGACTATGTACCCGGGAAGAATTTTCTCCACAGCTGTAACATTCCAATACTGTTAATTGTGAGCTTTTTTGCTCGCAAAGTACCATTTTTAAAGGCATCAATGCAGGGAACTTCATGTAACAAAATCCAGTCATTCTGCAGACTGCAGACAACTGTGTAAGTCGTCACATACCTTCTAGCAGGCAATACTTACAAACGGCAAACATTCAAATTCAAGGGAGGGGAAATAAAGGAGAGAGACATAGACTGGGACATTTACCAGTAATGCAATGTCATTGGTCAGAGCTAAACGTATGGAGAAGGTTACACATGAAGAGTTTGGGTCAAACATAGAAATAAAAGTGGTGAAGACTTTACTGCAGAGAGAGGACAGATTTCAAATTGTCCCTAACAGAACAGAAGCCACTGAAACAGCCAGTGAAATAATAGTATTTCGGGATGTCAAGGATTTTGAGCCTCCTTCAACCTAAACTGGCAAAATGCCACTGACTTAGGTGGATTTACTCCTGGCCTACAGTGGTATAAGTGAGAGGGGAATCTTGAGAGATTCTGGCTACGTTTACACAGCTTCCTGAAAAACTGAGGAAGAACAGCTCTTGCGCAAAAACCTCTGGCATAAAAATGGCCCCTAATTAATTATGCAAATGAAGCACAACAATATGCTAATCCGTGCTTCATTTGCATAGGCTTGTGCGGAAGGGGGAAGCTGTGTAGACGTAGCCTCTGTGTTCAGATTAGTGCAGTAGCTGACAGCCAAATCTTTTAAACTGTCTACCCAGCCCTGCTACTATCTTATTGGGCCAAGACAATCATGAGAAGTGAAAAAGACAGTAATGAAGCCAAATGTTTTAACTTGGAAAGGACTAAAGTAGAGCGGATTGGGCTACAAAAAAAATCCCTACCTTGTGAGTGCTCCTGCCACAGGATATTTCTACTTGGCGAGCATCACGGTTTCCCGGAGGTTACCTAATTAAATGGTGCTCAGAATAAAATTCCCGAAAAGGGAAGTGGTTTGTAGAATGTCAAAGGCTTTGTCGACACTTGCAACGTTAAAGCGCTGCCATGGCAGCTCTTTCATGCAACAGTGTGGTCGCGGCGCCAGCATTTGGAGAGAGCTCTCCCAGCACTTTAGGAAAACCACCTTGATGAGGGGTGTAGCCCCCAGGGCTGGGAGCTAGTCTACACTAGCTGGGAGCTAGTCTACACTAGCCCTGAGTGAGAAAGTTTCAGCATAGTAGCTTGCCCATGTATACAAGACCAAGTGTCTCTAGAAGGGACAGTTAGATATGGCATGGGAAGCTGCCTAGTTTTAGTAACTACTGAATAAGTTACTGCTCGGGCGTGCTCTGTATAGAGGGCATGTCCACACTAGGAAATTATTTCAAAATAAGTAAATTCGAAATAAAAACTCTCGAAATAACTATTTTGAAATAAGCGTATTCCCCAAGGAAAGCCGGAGTACAGATTTCGAAATAACCAGCCTGTTATTTCGAAATAACGGGCTTGGTGGTGTGGGCGCTCCACTTATTATTTCAAAATAAGGGGGGTTATTTTGAAATAACTCCCTAGTGTAGACCAGTGCTAGGATCCCAGTCTGCAGTGAAGCCCTAGCAGGAAGAAAGAGGAGGGTGGGATGAGGAGGAGGAGGAAAGCACCAGAATTACCTGATCATGTGATAGCTGTGAGATGCCAGAATGCAGCAGAGAAAGAGGAGGAACATGCACACAGTCAGAGCAGTAAAAAAAATAAACAAGGCAAGAAGGCAAAAAAGATTGGTTAGAAAGTCATCACAGTCGGTAGTTCCCCTCTCACGAGACCACAGAGACGCGACATCTCGTCAGTGGGGCTGAAGCGGTACAGTAGTTATTAGCCCTGCTACAGAATGCAAGAGAGCCATTCACTGCGGGGGAGATGGGGGTAGAATGGGTACGGTGTGACTCCATTCAAACCCACCACCTCATCGTTGGGGTGCAGGAAGAAAGTCTGATTTGCACAGCAAGACTTGCAAAGAATTCACAAGGCTCAGATTCTCAAGCCTGTCTCGCAGGAGCTGAACCACTGGAGCTGAGAGAGAGAGAGAACGCGTCAGCTGGGCGTGGTGTCTGAATTTCTCAGCACCAACACTTCTGCCCGTAGAGAAGGGCACGAGGCATGGGAATGGCCCCCTATGAGTGCTAAACCCGGGCGGCAGCAGCGTAGGTTCCCAGTTCCACGCTTGCAAAGGCAAGCCCTTGGCTACAGGTACCACAAATGGAATTGGTACCACTGATTTTTTTTTTCTTGGTGGTTGTGGTTTTTAAGTGGACAAAGGTGCTTTGGAAGGAAACCAGTGCTGGCGAGGGCAGTATTTCATGCTCACCTGGAACTGATTGACCCTGCAAGCTATACACCTCTGGTTAATTGCACTTACAGGCTCAGGACACATTGTGAGCTACGGGGTAAATACAAGGGACTGGAATTCTGCCCTAGGGAAAGCGGGTAGTACTGAGGTGAACTGGGAGTGTGCCTGCTGCAGACCTGCTGACAGGGAGCCAAAGAGGGCAGTTGCCCTGAGGCCCGATGGTTCAAAGGGTCAGAAGCCTGGGCCCTTTAAATCGCCGCTGTCAGGTGCAGCCCAACAGCTTTAGTCTCTGGAATGGAGTACGATGTGTAAGTGGGGCTCTCAACAGCTGCAGACACTCTACTGTAACACATTACAAAAATAGCAAAGTAATTATCTGCACTGGGAATTAGCCCCAAAGCAACTTTGTCAGGGCAACGCGGCATCAAAATCACTAGCTCGTGAAACTGAAGCGGATGTTTCACAGGCAACTGCTGTGCCTAATACCAGGATGTTTGTGGTAATAATCAGAGTGGAAATTGCAGCCCATTCAGTGCACACGCTGGGGTGGTTTATACGTGCCAAACAGAAGGTTACAAAGAGAAACTCTGAAAAGGAGAAGGTGGAGTTCTAAAATGACACATTTCTTTAGGCAGACACTGCTGTTTTCCTGTCCTCGGAGCATTCCTATTTCGGACTCCAGGTTTTCCAGGACAGCCCAGTCATATTGTCATAATTGGTGATAAAAAGTACCTCTTAGGAAGTTTTGGGGTGTGTGCCAGGGTTTGCCCCAGGCTAAACAAAAGAGAAAGTGGCTTGGGTGACTGATACTTGTGACCAAATCCTAAAAGCATGTTAGAGATTCTCCTAACTTGCCATTATGACCTCGGTTAACTCTGAACTATGTGCAACTTGCCAAACAATTAGATCTTCAGCCTATAAACAAGCAGGGAAATCTAGATTGCATTCTGCATTTGTTTCCATGCTTAAAGATATTTACTCCTCAGACAAACCAAGGAACCAAATGCAGCCTTCACTACGGTGTCTTTGGTGAAGGTCCCAGTACTAGCTACTAGCTAGAAGTTATTGCTCCCTCTGTCCATTAGAGAAGGGTGAGAGGGAATTTCCTCCACACATCAAGCTACCTCTGAACTGTAAAGCCATTAGGGCGATCAGCGAAGTTAGGACAATTTCATGCTTTTCTTCTTCCCAACTTAAATTTAAAAACACCCCAACTAACAGAGCTTTCTTCACATTCTAACTCATTCCCATTGAAGTCTATGATGTCAGAATCTCTGGAGCTGCTGAGAATTCCTCACAGTTACTTTGAAGTATTTTAAGCGCTCTCCTTGTGGTGCCTGTTTCTCCTAAGCATTGACAGATCTTGCCCACACACATTTTTAGTGCCACAGCAAGAACCATACCAAGTTTAAACAAGCCCCTCTTTTCAGAAGTCTTCATTCTTTGCAACCTTGATGTCCCATGCAGCAGCTTCATTCAGCTGCTTATCACTGAAGGTGAGAGGGTGGGAATAAGCAAATTGTTTGGAACTGGGGGTGATTATCCATGTCCTTATAAGCAAGGGCTCTGGAGAACACTGCACCTCCCTTTTACCTCCACATCCTTGAGAAGAACACACTCACACCCTAAATACATGAGAGTTGATCTGTAATAATGTTACTTACTTCTGGAATACAAAAACTCCTACAATGATGGTAAATGAAATGAGATCCGCCATGATCCAAATTAGATTGTACTCCTCTGGAGGCTGGAAGACAAAAAGACAAGCACACTTTACCTTGCAGTTTGGACAAATTTGGAGACCATTCCATGCCAAACAGATGGTACTATATAGAAACATCACAAACCTCATGATACAGATATGTGCTCCGGAGATAGACCTAAGCAAGCAGGATTTTGGATTCTTGTTTGTTTGGATCCCCAAGGAACCCTGAGTTTTTAGCCACCGCCATATTGCCAGGAAAGACCTGAAAAGCAGCATCCATTCTAACCCTCTTTGCAGCCTTGCAGTATTCTCAACACTCACCTTTTGGGCTGAAAGTTTCCATATCTCGTCTCTCTCTGAAGAGATCAAACTACCTTTGCTGATTTCTGAGTGTATGGAGCATTCAAAAAATTACACTCAAGGAATTCTCCACCCAGACTTTGATTTGAACATCTCACTACGGCAAGTACAGCTCAGGTTTGATACTTGGCCAGGACACAATGTCCACTGAGGAGCAAGGTCTTATTTCAGTTAAACATTTCAATCCATTCAGAATCCGGACCTAAGCGAGGCTGGGCTCAGTGCTGCAATGCCTAACTGATTTAGGAGCCTAAAGCTCATTTTCAAAAGGGAGTTAATCACTTAGAAACTCAAATCCCACCAAGTGTCCATAGGATGTTGGCTCCGCAGTGCCTAAATCCCTTTTCAAAATGATTTTGGCTCCTAAACCAGTTTGGTATTACAATGCTGCAAGCAGCAATGCCCATGTAACGCTGACAGGTGGAATTGAAGCCGGGACCTCCTGGAGTTTAGAAAATGAGTCTCATGAGTTAAAACCAGTTGACTATTAGCTAAGGCTATAGAGCAGACCCCTTATTCTCGCTGTAAGTTGTCTGGGTGCCACTAGATGGGACAATACACCGCACCCAGAAGGTGTATACACCTACGCATGTTTTTATATGTCAGTGGCAGAGCCACAGCTGGTATAAATGATCACAGCTCCAGTATGACCATTAATACCAGCCAACGTTCTGCCCCAAGTATGCAAGTAGACCCATGAGCTTCAGGTGCTTTGCTGCACAGGGGCATGAGGGTTTTGCTAAGTGCAGGGTATCTAGATTTAACTAATAAGGTGATTGGAAAATGGCATAGGGTTGTTCAGAGTGCATGTAAGTGGAAGACACAATTAACAACGTTCTGCTCACACAGCCCTGCAAATAACCATCGCCAACGAAGCAAAAGGTTGCCCGTTGCCGAGCCCAATCACCTTGCTAAATCCCCAATTTTGCAGTACACTGAAATACAAGATTTGAAAGGGTTATTGGGACTTTATAAATGCTAATATTAGTAGCTCAATCTATTTTGCTTAACAAGAAGAAGGTTGGGGAATGAATAAGCCTGTAAGTACGTACATGGGGTACAAGTGTTTAGAAATGTGCTCTTCAGACTAGCAGAAAAAGGTCAAACTGATCCCATGGCTGGAAGTTGAAGCTAGACCAATTCAGACTGCAAATCAGGCACACCTTTTTATCAGTGAGCGTAATTAACCACTGTACAATTTACCAAGGGTCGTGGGGGATTCCCTATCAATGACAATTTATGAATTGAATGCTTTTTTAACTAGGAATTATTTTGGGGGAGTTCTATGGCCTCTCTTATACAGGCCAGACGATCACAATGATCCCTTCTGGCCTTGAAATCTATGAATCCTTAATTCTTTCAGCAATGTCCATTCTACCTCCTGTATGTAATAGCATATATTCTTGTTTGTCTCAGTGTGGCTGATTATACTATAGTTTATACTGTAAAAGGTGCATCATAAAACTAAGTTTTACATACCAAGTTATCTAACAATATTTCTGATGGAGTTAACATTTATTAACTGTGAAACAATGACATTGCAATCAATCAGTATTCAAATGTTTGAATATATTGCCATTAACTATACTAACTATATTAAAATGAACATCACAGACACATAACCTCTCATTAGAGCAGGCCAAAAAATTTTAACTGAAAATTCTGGACTAAATATAGAGTTTTGTCAACAGTAATTTTTTTGTGTGGGAAAAAGTTGACTTGGCTATATTTTCTGATTTTTTTTTTAAACAGGAAAATTCAAAACAAAACATTTAATTTTGAATCACTATTTCCAAAACTTCAACATTTCAAAAATAAATGTTTTGATTGAAAAATACCCCATTTTTATCACAATGTTCCCAGATATAAGGTTTTTTGGAATTTTTTGTTCCATAAGAAAAATTAGACAGTGTGAAAAACAAAACATTGAAATATCAGACTTTCCCATGGGATGGATGGAAGTTGTTTTCTGAACAGCTCTCTCTCAAGTGGAATAAAAATACTAGCTTTAAAAGTCAGGGTTATTTCTGAAAAGAGAAACAAAATGTTTTAATGCATGGACGCTATGAGTGACAGCATTTGCAACATACCAATGAACTGAAATCTCCCCACAACTCCTAAATGCTGAGCGCTGCTGGAAAAGGGGCATGGAAGAGCGAATACATCTGTTCTGCAGCGATGCACAAAACTGAGCTCATTCGGCTCAAAACCTGTGCAGTCATCCGTGAAATCTCACCATTTGACTTGTATTGACAGTTTTGCTATAGGAAGCCATCCATTAGAAGCCTTCGGCTCATAGGGAAGGTATTTTTGACACAAACACTAGATGTGCTTTGTTGATGAGCTCACCAAATACTCATCACACAAACTTCGTATCTGTTCAATGCAGTGCTCATCAAGGTATTTTCAAACACTGGATCATCTCTTGGGTGGGGGGGGGCAGGTTTCAAAGGCGTACATGGGAGTTAGGCACCCAACTGGTTAATTTTAACAGGAATTGGGGGTGTGTCTGTCCCACCTGGCTTTGCAAATCTCTTCTAGTGATCTATTGTAGGATACAGGACCATCCCTACTGGTGCTGGGGCGGGGGAGTTGAAGCTGTGGGGGGAAAGGGTTGCCAACTCTCCCAGACTGGATTGACTGGACACCATTTACTCTGGGAGAGTTGGCAGCCTGGAACAGGCTGGGAGGGAGACATGGGTCAGAGGAGCAGCGGGCAGCTGTGCAGCTAGCAAGAGAGAAGTGGTACTTTTAAGGGGAAAGTGCTGCTTCTGATCCAGCTGCCCCCTCACTCAGTCCTCCAGCCCACAAGAACCAATCCCCAGCAGATGGGGTGGGGGGCAACCAGACTGGTGCTGAGTGAGGGCAGGGGGCAGATGGCAGAAGGGGGTGGCCGGACCAGTGCTGAGTCTAGTGGGAACAGCCGGGGGATGGGGATAGGGGCGGCTGGACCAGCACTGAGCCAGGGAGCATACAACTGGAGGATGGAAATATTGGCTGCCCCCTCATCTCAGGCATTGGCACCCTTACAGCAGTGTGGTCTGGCTATGTGGACTCTCTCCTCAGACCCTGTGCTACCAGGCTAGCTACCTTCAAGACACCACCGACTTCCTGAGGAAACTACGGAGCATCAGTAATCTTCCTGAAAACACCAACCTGGCCACAGCGGATGCAGAAGCTCTCTACACCAATATTCCACACAAGGATGGACTACAAGCTGTCAGGAACAGTATCCCCGATGATGCCAAAGCACACTTGTGGCTGAGCTATGTGACTCTGTCCTCACCCACAACCATTTCTGATTTGGGGACAATTTATACCTTCAAGTCAGCGGCACTGCTATGGGCACCTGCATGGCCTCACAGCCATAACATCAGGGGCTCATACACCTGCACATCTACTAATGTGATATATGCCATCAAGTGCCAGCTATACCCCTCTGCCATGTACTTCAGATAAACCGGGCAGTCTCTGTGCCCCAGGATAAATGGGCACAAATCAGACATCAAGAAAGCTAACACACATAAACCAGTAGGAAAACACTTTAACCTCACTGGACACTCAGTAATGGATTTAAAAGTAGCCATCCTTCTACAAAACAAACAAACAAAAAAACCCTTCAAAACCAGACTACAAAGAAAAACAGCAGATCTGCAATTCATTTGCAAATTTAGTACAATCAAATTGTGACTGAGTAAGGATTTAGACTGATTATCTCACTTCACAGGCAATTTTCCTTCTCTTGGTATTCATACCTCCTCATTAGCTGTTGGGAGTGAGCCACATCCACCCTGACTGAATTGGCCCCATTAACATTGGTCCTACACTTGATAAGTAACTCCCTTCTTTTGTTTTATTAGTACTATAGACATATAGATATAGATATCCCTGCCTCTAATTTCCACTCCATCTGATTAATTGGATTTTACCCAGGAAAGGATATGCTCGTATAAATATGTTAGGCTAAGTCTACACTGGATGCTTATTTCGAAGTAACTCATGTGGACCCTGTGCGCGTCTACACGGGAAGCCCGTTATTTCAAAATAATTCCGAAATAATGGGCTTCTTACTCTGACTTCTGTAACCCTCATTTCATGAGGAGTAAGGAAAGTCGAAGGAAGAGTGTTCTTCCTTCAACTTCTTGCTGTGTAGACCGCGCCAAAAGTCGAGTTAAGGTACTTAGAATTTAGCTATGTAATTAACATAGCTGAAGTTGTATATCGTAACTTGAATTTAGCCTGCAGTGTAGACTTTAAGGTGCCTCAGGACTCCTCGTTATTTCTATAGCAACTCACACAGGAAATATAGTTTGAAATGGAAAACTGCACATATACAATTGCAAAAGAACAGAGTTGCACCACAAAAATCCCTCCTTTACATGCTTGGCAGCAAGGCTGGTAGGCCTAAAGTACCTGCTAAAATTGCAGCTCTGGAAATATTTTTAGCATTGTTTCTGTGCAGCTGAGCTGAATCTGCATTTTGGACTTGGAATTATGAGTACCAGGAATTGGTGGATGAAGAGACTCCGTAAGAGCATGAGTGAGCATGTCTGTCAGCAAGGAGCCTCATTTACCACAGAGACTGATGCTGCTGGCACTGATGGACCACAACAGCAAATGGAAATGACATCCCCATTCATCCTTAAAGTGCCACTAAGCCCCCAGGGGCTCCAGAGAAACGTGCCCTAGAGATCACTGCCTTTCAGCAAGAATGAAAGGTCTGCTCTGGCTCCCAGACTGAAATCAATTCTGAAAGACTCCGATTTAGTCCAAACAGAATTCAGATGGTATGAATCACACACAGTCCCGACACATACCGTACAAAGGGGGTTTGATGGTGCACAGCCAGCCACTTATACAGCAGTACACACTGAAGAATGGGTCAGTCTGAGAGACTTAATAAAGGGAAGAGCATTTTAAAGAGAAGTTCTTTTTGCTTTTCATCAACTGCAATACACTTTTTGGACCAAACTCTGTCTGTGATGCACCCACAGAGCTTAGTGAGAGCAAGGGGTTACATCAAAGGGAAGAATTTAGAAGACGGGCTTGTTTTTCTCTTTGCCGGACTTGTTCTTTGCAATTTTATCCCCCCATTTCTTGTGCAGCTTAAAAGCCCATTCACTCTCTTGACACAGGCAATATTGATGGGGGAAAACACATTTCCATTGTTCTCTGGGGTGGCGATTTGAGAGATAGCCTTGCCAAGTGCTAGACAGAGTGTCGGGAGAACTGGGGTTGATTCTATGCTCTGCCCACAGCTGTGTCTGACTTTCAGCCAAAAATCTCTCCTTTTTATCTTGGTTTATGGGAGTAATGATGTTGCCCCTCCTCTGTAAAGTACTCCAAGATCTGTGGATAAACAGTGCTATATAAGAGAGCTCAATATATTAAGACAGGTCTCAGTGAATTTTTCCAAACCTTGATGTTTGAAGCTTAACCACTGGCGCAACTTTTTAAAATAATTAATCCAATTCTGTTCTTAAGTGACCAGCTGTGCTGGCTTCTCCTCTCTTCCCATTTCAGGGGCCTGGTACCAGTGTAATGTCATTGAAAAGAGTACTCCAAATGAATGACTGAGGTTTACAATGCATCATTCACATGGGGGGGAGGGGCAATAATTTTACAGGAATTGTTCCAATCTCCACCAAAATGCCACTAAAATTCTGGTGTGAATAAGGAAATGTTGAACAGCGCCCAACAATACTATACAATAGGAAGTGAAAAATTCCAGAGGGAACTCCGGAAGGCAGAATATAAGCATCCCAGTTAGACAAAGACAGTGCCACCAATAACTCACAGGAGAGTGGTATGGGAGCTTCAGCTGCAAAGAGGTCATCTAGCTTTAAAACTCTTCTGAAAAATTGTCTTCAGGAGTCTAGCACAAAGGGAGCCAGTTTAAAAACCGGCAACAGCCCCTGTCTGAGGGGTGAGTGTCTGAGCTCCTGGGCTCAGCACAAGCTGGAACTGAGACAGGCTGCCTGCTCGCCTGGTCCTTAATACACACACTTTAAATGCAGAGCCATAGCAGGGGTAAGTCCCAGACCCAGCGCAAGCTGGGACTAAGCCAGGCTACTGGCCAGCCTGTTAAAATATGTACTGGTGGGGCGGAGAGGGGGGAAAGCGTGTAGTCTATAGCGTTAACTGATAAACTTTTGCTTATCAGTCAATCGACTACACTATTACATCCCTATCATGTTCAGAATTCCGCTCTTTACTATAGTTTCAACCAGTTTGCCCAGTAATTCAATCTGGGACAGTTTTTTCAGATTTGTCACCTAAAAAGGATGGCTCAGGTTTGGGAATCTTCCTCATATTCTTAGACATGAAGACTGATGCAAAGAATTCATTTAGTTTATCCACAATTGCCTTATTGCCCTGGAGTGCTCCTTTAGCATATTAATCATCCGTGGCCCCACTGGTTGTTTAGCAGGCTTCTTGCTTGTGATATATTTGGGATACAGATAGTTTGAGTCTCTTTTATGGTGTTTTAAAAAGTTTCCCTGCAGTTTGCAGGCATTTTACTGTTGTTATTGTTCCTTTTAATTTCTATTTTAAAATCCTCCTCATTTTTGTGTAGTTCCCCTTTTGGAAGATAAATGCTGTGGGTTTCTTTGGGATTTCCTTCCTACAAGTATGTTATGTTTAATTATGTTGTGGTTATTACTACAGAGCAGCTCAGCTGTATTCGCCTTACTGATCAGATCCTGTGTGCCTCTTAAGACTAAATCAATAATTGCTTCTTACCTTTTTCGTTCCAGGACTAGCTGCTCCAAGAACAGCTCCAAAATAGAGCTGCAGATAGTGTATAAGACACTACAGTGTCATGAATTCATGGAGCCAGCTCTGCTACTATATATAATCACCAGCCCTGCAATAGTGTAGCAGACTTCGGTTTTTAAAGAAACTGCAGCACTCCCAAATAATTAATCATCTTGCTTGCTTTGAAAATTGCTTGACATGCCAATCTCACATCATTTCGTCAGCATGTTCATTTTCTCAAGCTTCAAAGATCCAAATAAATGGAAATAGAAATGCAGATTTTTTTGGATGGTTCATTGTTTGCTCAGCAATTGACAGGGCCAGTGTTCATTATCTAATCCATCCATGCAGTGGAGGATAATCACAGACAGAAATTGACTATATTGGCCGGGTGGGGGGGCGACAGCCAAAATTAGGGCGTGCCCATGCTTACAGTTAGATCGGCACTGCTGTGATTGACGCAGCAGTGTTGATTTAGTGGATCTAGTGGAGACCTGATAAGCTGATGGCAGAGTGCTCTCCCATCAACTTCTGGATTTCTGTACAAGAGTAAGGGAAGTCCACAGGAGAGTGTCTCCTGTCGACACAACATGGTGCAGACACCGCTGTAAGTCGATCTAAGCTACGTCGACTCTGCTTATGTTACTTACTAACTAAAGTAGCATAACTTAGGTCACCTTACAGCCGTAACGTAGACCAGCCTTGTTCAAAGTTTCAGCCCTTTCTGACCCTGTGGTGACTGCTGCTGCAATGGATGGTCCCTTCCCAAAGACCCCCACTAGGGCCTCTAGGTCCACCTAGTTTCCACAAGCCCTGCTCCAGCTGTCCATATGGTGATAAGGCCAATCTGGTGTTACAGGGAGCATGACACCTGGAGCCACTGACACCCATCTCTCTCCTGACTGGTACTAGTCCAGCCTTGTCTGGAAAGCTGGAATTGGGAGAGGGATCAGATGCTCCCCATCCACCAGTCAGAGAAGTCCAACTCGGCTGTTCCTACCATCAGCTGGGGAGACCTGCCCCCTCTGGATCCAAAGGGAACCCATTCCCCAAGTGATCATCCAGCCCATCTGAAGAAGGGATCCACTTCCCACTTAATATCCCATAGACCAGTGTTTCTTAAACTGTGTTCCGCGGCAGTCGGAGGTGTGCCGCGGAAAACAAGAGTTCAAAATGGCTGCCCTTAAAGGGGCAGGCAACCTTTTTTTTTCCTCAATAACTTTCCCCCCAATTCTTTTTTTTTTTTTTTTTGGTCAATAACTCCCCTCCTCCTCCCACCCCACCCCACGCTTTTTTTTTGCTCAACAAAAAATCCTTGGTGTTCCTCATAAAAAAAAATTGTTTGGTGTTCCTCAGTCTTAAAAAGTTTAAGAAACACTGCCATAGACTGACTTAGGGAAAACCCACCTCTGCCACCATCACCATTGCTGTTGTAGGAACAGCTGCCAGATAGGGGAGGCACCAGGATGTACTTCAATGCAGCATTGGTAAGAGGGAGCATGGTGTGTTAAAGAGTATTAAGCCAGAGGGGCACACAGTGGAGGAATGAATTGATTTGAGATGAGAGAAGAGTATGAAGACAGTTTTGCCAGGGGAAGAGGGGAAAGTATCCAACCTAGGCAACCTTGTATGTCTGAGACAGAACATTACTGAAGGAGTCCCTCATTAAAAACTTGGTAGCACATCGCTGAAACTACTCCTCTAATATATGGCATCTACACTCCAGAGCTCCCTCAAACACGCCCAGAAAAGCTGTTCCTGCATTTTTAAAGGGATCACAAAGGAAGTGAATCTTAGGTACCATCTGGATATTTCACGTGCGGTCTTGCTTACCAGCAGCCAAATGGGAAAAGGCACCTTGCTAAGGATCTGTGAGCTATCGGAAGTGACAGACTGAACGCCAGCACACCACAGGATAGAGTACAGCCAGGGCTCGTTCACAACATAGAGATTAACGCTCAGGTTCGCGGCGGTGTATTCCCTGCCAAGAAAAACAACAGAGCGGTAGGTTAGTATCTCTGGAAGTACAGTGTACAGAGGACACAAAATGCCATGCCCTATGCATCGGTGATTCCCATGAAATGAACACAAAGGGAGATGAGAGCCATCTGACAGACAGCATGCTCTTTAATAGTGGCCAGATTGGGAAATGATGAAGTAGGTCATTTGGAAACAAGACCACATCAAGTCTTGCCTGGCCTATTGAGCCACTATTTTGACTTTAAAGCTTTATTTGCTCACCAGAGCAGATTCTGGCTTAGATATACATGGCTTCATTCTGGGTTAGTTCTCTCACCCTACATGGTAGCATGCTGGACACATTTTTTAAAAGACCTATCTAATTAGGGTGATGTAAAAATAACAGCCGCATAGATACCCATAAAACTGAAAGAGCAATTCACTTAAACAAACTGGAGATCGATGTAAAAGTCAATCATACTCTCATTCTGCCCAGTGCCTCTCGTTTGCTAACAAAACAGGTCTCAAGCCTTCTGAATGCTTGAATCTATTTCTCAAGGGGCTGGCTCCAGAAGCCAGAACACAAGACCGAGAGGGAAGAACTCTCGAGTTGCAATGGGGATATTGATCCTGTCTGTGGCCCTGGGTTTCCCATCTGTAATACAGAAATGACACTTGTGCCTCCAGGAAGGACTGTGATGATTTGTTAATACTTGACAAATGCTCTGAAGAGAGAGGCTATCTGAAATTCTGGGGGTAGCATGAGGCTGTTAATACAGCCACATTGCACTGAATGCAAGGGGGAAGTGAAGCACTCTTGAAAGCGATGCTGGTCATGCTGCACAGCACATGCAGACACTAGGGGTACGTCTAGACTGTGCGGGAGTTTCGGGATACCGCGTCCAGGGAACACGTTTGCTCTTCTGCTTTTTTTTTTTTTTGCGGAACAGCAGACGGGTTCTTTCAGAAGCCCTGTCTTCCTCATTCCACGAAGAAGCAGGGATCTTCCAATTGAGGGTTTTCCCCCAAAATTTGGCCCAGTGTAGACGGGCCAAATTTCACAAAAGCAGAAAAAGGTATGCAAATTGCAGAGCGCATTTTGCGTATCTTTTTCTGCAAAAACGTTGAAGTCTAGACATACCCTAGGACATTTATTTTTGGGTAAAGGATGACAGTCCTTCAGGGTTAGTCAATCTGTGCGGCCGGTAGCTTCCCAGTCTGTTGTAGGACTGTGGCAATGTCCGTTTGAACCCTGATGTGGCAGGTTTGATTCTGAAGGCTGCTGGGCACACAGAACATTCCATCAAAGAATTGCCAGGGGACATCCCTTCACCAAAATTCTCCAAGAGATGGGCAATGAATGGAAAGGGTGGGCAAGGCTTTGTTCTGTACAGCACGCCAGAGGGTAACATGCAACAACAAGATTGCTCCTTGTAGCACTGGGGCAGAGCTGTTCACAGAAGATATGCAACGTGGCCTGGTTTAGTTTTCAGCAGTGGAGTGGCAGGCAGAGAGCTTTGATTAACCACATTCAGCAATACCAGCTGCTCTGTGCAAACTTGGTGCATCAGAAAAAGAGGAGTCACTCTGAGTTTTACCACAGCCGTTGCTACCAACTCGTTCCTAGAAGGAATTTGACAGCAAAAAAGGGGGAGTGGTGCATTTGGCCAAAACTGATGTGGACTGAGAGTTTAAAAGGTGTATTTATTTCTACTACAGCAGCACCAAGCAGATCCAACAGTTCTAGGTGCTGTACATATGATGGAACTTAAATTCTAAATAGAAAAGACAAAGAGTGGGAGAAGGCAAAGAGAGAGAAAGTAACTTGCCCATGGTCACACAGCAAGTCAGTGGCAGAGCTGGGAATAAAACCCTGGACTCTGAATGCCCTATCACTAATCCTCTCTGCCTCTCATGCAGTGAAAATTACAGGACATATTTTGTCTTCATTCCTTCCCGCTCCCCTTTGGCATGCCGTTGGTCTTCAGAAAGCATCAGCTCTTTGAGGCAGGACTTAGATCAAACATATCTACATGTCCAGACAGCTCCCCCTAAAGCAATGCAGCTCCATACTGGTCCCCAGTGGAAGCCTGCACTGCAATAGCACAATCTGGCCCGGAGCCATTTAAGGTCTCTGTGTTATGAGCTGTTATCTGTTTTTTTAAAAACAGCATCGTTAGGATAGGACATCCTGCCATTCAGTCATTGGTTTACCCACACAATGGCACCTACTTTCATTTCTAGCTCTAAAATATCATCTACCCCTCACCCCTGCCAACGGTTTGACTTCCATCTGCTTTCTTGAGGAAAAAGTCATGCCTGGCAAGCAATAAATCCTAAAAATTAACAAGGCCACCTAGTGGCAAAACATCCCTTCTCTGTTTAATCTTAGCAGTGGAGGTCATTTGTACCTGCACCCTCTGCAATTCAAACCCCAGATGCTACAGAAAAGAAATGTGGCACTGGCTAATTAAAGATGAGACGAGGCCAATTTAAATAGGGTCATTGAAAGCCGGTGTTCAACTTTATCTGCACAAACTAATTTCTGAAAGAAACCAGGAGCTTGGCCTATAACACAGGTTCACAACAGCAGCAGCAGAGATGCAAAGAGCAGTAGCTAATCGGGTGGAAACACTGGCTGGATGTACTTTGTATCAGATGCCTAAACCTCCTCTGAAGCTAGAATGAGAATTGGACAATTAATATTTTGATTTCTACAAGGCTCACTTAATGTCATCACATACTGGGCTCCATGTAAAGAGCTATTAAGATTAGCCGCTCTGACCTTGTGCTTCAGGCCCCACACTTGGAAATGGGCCAGACCAGCATCACATAAATCTCTTCTCCCACAGGATCTTTGGCAAACATACTAGTGTGATGCACAGGTATTTATACTACATAATATCCAGTACTGTCCGAGGAGTCAGATCCAGGGCTGTCCTCGGTCTAAATTTTCACACAGTGGACCCAGTTGGGATGGGACTGTCCCATGTCTTGGGATCTCACTTTGAAAATAACTTAGAAGGAATCGGGAAAGATCTTTGACATCCAAGCCACCAGCAGTGCTGGAACCCAGGGTGCTCCTATGAAAATTGTGCCAGCACCTCTGCCTGCAATGCCATCAAAATGTGTCACAGCGCTGAGAGATCAAGGTTGTCACACCACCAAGGAATGCCTGTCTTAGAGGAAAATATCTTAACCTGGAACATCCCGTGCTGTATCCTCTTTACCATGCTGGTAATTAGCATGTTATAAAACGTGTATAAAGCACCCTCTTTTACGAGAGCTCAGTGCTAGAGGCAAAGACATAACGCAGAAGCAATAACGCAATACATTTAACTCCCTAATAACACACAGCAGGAGAGAGGAATTCTACTGAGAAGGCTTTAAGGCCTGTCTCAGACGCCTTGCTGCTCTCTCAGGACATTAATCCTGTAAACCCTTCTAAACTGGTCCGTTCCCAGAAGATAATTCCTGAAAATGGCCCAGAAAGATCAATGTCTAGGTGGCTCTGCTGGGGACATGTGGTCTGGGCCTGAGGGAGGTTTACTACAGTGGGCTGGCTGGAATACCAATGGTCAGGGTCGGGGGGGTGGAAGAGCATGTTGGAGCAAAGGCAGGAACACTGAAGCCAGGTCTACACTCGATTCGGAAGATTGGCTTAAAGTATGCAACTCCAACTACGTAAACGACATATCTGGAGTCGAGCTTGTCATGTCCCCACAGCGGGAGGTCAACTTCCCATACTCCTCGCAAATCGAGGACTACTGGCGTTGACAGAGGCTGCTCTCAGCATTTGATTTAGTGGGTCTCCTGAGTTCTAGTCCAACACACTAGCCACTACATCTCACTGCTTAGGAGACAAGCTCTCTTTCCACTATGCTACTGCTTGACAGCACTCCTCTCTTCCCCACTTTAAAATCTCAGTCAGACCCAACCGCAGCATGAACCGGTGCGATGGAACAAACTGTGGAAGGTTTATGGCATGTATATCTGCCCTGCATCTGGGTGCCACTGCATACAAAGCCGGTGGGAAATTCTCAGCATCTCACTCAGAACGGAGCCTCCATTTGCTGCTTTCTCTTGGTGGCGACTCAGCCTCAGTTTGCTCTGTGACCCATTGATCCATGGGTTGCGGCAGAAGTTATTCACAAGAAATCACAAGCCTCTCAACGTCTCTTCTTGTGCTTTCAGCCTGGCCTAGGACTCACTCTCATTTGCCTGAGGAAGCTGTGAAAACAGGGCTGACACATTCAAGGAGGCTCAAGTAGGCCGCACTAAGGGCCCTCACATCACCAAGTGGCACCAGGACACAGATGGGTGTGCACTGCCATGAGACCGTATGGTGAGAAAAGCTGTGTGCTTTTCACTCCTGCCCACCACTATGGCAGGGAGTGCAGGCTTCTCATGGACTCTGGAGAAACAGACAGAAGATGAGGAGGTCATACCATTCTGCAGTCCCTTTACCTCACTTGGCCTTCCTCTAGCACCGGCAACTGAGGAACAGTCTCCAATGGATTAGCAGACACAAGGAGCCCATTAAAGGGGAAAATGGAGTCTGCCCTTGATTAAAGTGATGTTACCACTCTATAGACTCCCCTTCCCGAGACAGCAAAGCGCCAGCTGGACAGTCAGCCGTGTGCCCTGTTAAGCGGGAGCAGTTCTCTATTGTGGAGAGACTGCAGCTGCCTGGAAACGGGTAGGCCAAAGACTCTCTGGTTCCAGAAGGGACCACTGTGATCACCAGAACCTGAGGGCTGAGTTCTGCCTCCTGGCTTGACCGCAGCTTGAGAGCACAGCAAACCTCAATGGGAAGGATAGCGGGGGCGGCTACATACTCTGACTTTGTAAAATGCACACAGTTCGACTGCTAGGTGCACACACAGGGCAAGTGGACATTCACACCAATGAAAGCCAGCACCTGATGTCCTCACGGGTGACCTTTGTGTATCGCAGGTTCAGCAGCTTGATGCCTTTGTCTCTCAGGTGTGCTGCGTCCACTTTGATGTCAGAAGTCTGCCGGAAACCTGGCGCAATCTGCCTCACCAGCTGCCGCTCCGTGTTGGGCAGCCACATCACCTGGAGATAGAGAGCGACAATACACTGAGCCACTCTGACTAAAGAGAGGATTCTGAAAGAAGAAAACGTGTTTGCAGCTGGGAGAGCGCTAGGAATGTGGGCTCTGAGCCGTTTGGAGTACAGAGCAGCGGGAAGCACCAAGCCATGCCAGAGAGTTTGCACTAATGCTGTAATCAGCTTAAAGAGGCTTAAAGCCTCATATGTCTATTCAACTGCGTTTTTTAATGTAGGACTGACTGGCTGGCTTTCACCTGTCGACACACAGGTTCAAATTCTAGCCCAGAGAACACGGGGGAAGGAACTGGAAGATTTCATGACAAGGCGCACTTCGCACCCACCAATACATCCAGTTCAGCACAAGAAGGACAAGAGGACAGGAAAACAAGTTGTTCTAAGTCAACATTAAAGGGGCACAGGCAGACCTTGGATAGGAAAAAACTTTCCACCCACTGCCCAAATTATGGCTGGCTCTAACTAACATTATCCATTCTTCAGTTCCATTCAAACCTTGCTATTTGTAGCACTCCCCACTTCGATTTCAACGCCCTGTGCACACATTAGCTTAATTAATTAATAATAATAGGTTCTAGCTCAGTCACAAAGCATGGGCTCGATGCAGGAATTACTGAGGCTACATCTAGACTGCAGGCTTCTTTCAGAAGAAGCTTTTTTTCGGAAGAGATTTTCCAGAAAAACTTCTTCCGAAAGGGAGCGTCCACACTGCAAAAGTGCATCGAAAAAGCAATCTGCTTTTTCGAAAGAGAGCATCCAGACTGAATGGACGCTCTCTCGCATGTAAGCTGTGATTGCTATGAATGGAATGGCCACTAGGGCACCTGTACTTTTTCCTCTTCTTCCAAAAAACATCCTTCTTCCCCGTCCACACACGCCTTTTTGCGAAAGAGCTCTTTTGCAAAAAGGCATCCTCCTCGTAGAAAGAGGATTACCAATGCCAGAAAAACCCCTCTGTTCTTTCGATTTTCTTGTGGAAGAATGCAATTGCAGTGTGGACGTTCCTCAAGTTTTGTTGGAAAAACAGCTGTTTTTCCAACAAAACTCTGTAGTGTAGACATACCCAGAATGAAAATCTTTGACTGGTGTTATGCAGGAAATCAGACCAGATGACCATATTGGTCCCTTCTGGCCTTAAATTCTATTACTCAATAAGAATAACTAATCAATGATCATCTAATCATGCACGAGAGCAGATTAAAGCAGATTAGGCACATTTTCAGTCAGCCAGGCTGGAATTCTGAAGCAAAGGTGTTCAGATCTAACTAGGCAAAGTGCATCAAAATGGATTTTCTTCTCACTGCCCAGAGCTCTACTTTAATAATTACTCTGTTCATCTCTTTGCATTAGCTCACCCATCCACTTACAACAAGGGGAACACGATTCTCCTTGTGGGGAAATGAGCTCCAGGAAAGCTGATGGAGATTCAAACAGGCTCACAGAAAGAAGAGCTAGGGGAAGGGGGCTCATAGTTAATTGAAACTCGGATGGCAGCAGTAGTCATTAGAAAGACAGATGGAAGCTAAAAATGGATCCTTCCTCCAGGCTAATCATTTCATAAGTGTGATTGCTAAACATTTCCATTTTTCTCTGCATACATATGTATTATTCACCTAATTGGAAAGTCTGAAATATTTCAGTCACACAATGTGCAGCTGCTTAGCACATCAGCACGTGTGACTTTAAGCTACTTTCACCAATTTAAAATCAGAGGGGGAGGCGGGAGGAAATCAGATGTTTCCCATTTCGGCTGGGCTGAGCACATCACACATTTAAAAAAGCTGCCCTGAGGCCCCAAGGTTTGAACCTGGGAAATGGGAATTTTCCCTCCGCGGTAGCTCCTGTCACTTCCAGCTTCTCCCACATGAAAGCACGGCTGCTTAAAGGAAGAGAGGAGATGTCTGGAACTCATGCAGCTAACAGGGATTCCTAGGCGGTGGGGTGAGAAGCCAGTGGGGTGAGTGAGCAAGCAGGACCCTTCCAGCTCTGGGGAGAAGCAAAGGCAGACTGACAGCCCTTTCTTGGGATGGGATTTCTGCCAGCACGAGCTGCCTGTGTGCAGGTTTGTTCCTATTTCTGTTCAGGGGAACAGGACCACGAGTACGTTCTATTAATAAACAGATCACACTAAAAAACCCTGCCTCTATCACTGATTTCTCATCCAAACAGAAACCACCGCCCAGCAAGATGCCGGATATTGCTGACCCCTTGGCCAAAGGGGAACAGTTCCTTGAAAGGTGGGGAGAGGCTGGAACTGATGGAGGCTGCCCCTGCCAGAGAGGGAGGATTCCCTTTGCTTTTGTACTGAAATCTGGCTGTGGGCATGGGCTCTTCACCCAGGAAGGAGCTGTCTTGTGCTAGAGGCGGCTCACTTGCTCCTGCCGTTGGGCAGAGAGGGGAGTGCTTTGGCGCATCCACTCACATGAAGAGGTCTGCAATTGTCTCTGCATCCCACGCCCCCTGTGGCAGGACTCAGCACCATTCAGCCTCTCAGAACATCAGGGTCAAGCTGCCTTTGGCATGGGGCCCTGTGATGCCATCTCTGCCTGAGCCCTGGAAGCCCCAAATCCTGGAGCACCCCCAAACAGTGCCCTCAGTACAAGATGGCAGTGCAAGAGAATGAGTGAGCCTTTCTGTGTGTGCTAGAAGGTGCACAATAGCATTGGGGAAGGGGCAGCACGGTGTCACTACAGGTAAGCACAGAGGATGCCAAAAGCCGCTATGGCAGGGGAAGGAAAACTGGCCAGAAATGAGTCTCCTGCACAGAACCCTGATTTCTCCAGTTACTAAAGCAACTGCTCATCCTTTGAGCTGGAAAGAGCCAGTCCCTGAGCCTCTATTTCCAAAGCGCGGCAGGACTTACTGACTGCTGCTGGATCCCTGACTCCAGTATGGTTTGCAGGGTAATGTTGATGTAAGTGCTGTAGTAGGGATGGTCTTGGGGCAGGTCCTGAAAGTTCAAGATCACTGACGTGTTGTCTTTGGCAATCTGCAACATATCAGCCAGCTTACAGACCGACTGATTGGCAGCTTCCAGGTAATCTGAATCCGAGAGGGAGCCAGCCGTCCAGAAGGGGTCACTCTGAAAACAAACAAGGGTCAGAGTTATTGTAATGCCCATGGGGGCCCCTGCTGTGACACAAGACAGACAGGACTCATTTTCTGCCCACATCGTGGTGACAGCTGCCTCTGAAATCTGCCTTGTAACGAGACAACCAGTTAGGGAACGTTGACCAAGATTTTTCCAACAAAACAATTTTTTTGCCAGAAAATACCGTTTCATCCAAATAGACCATTTTCATAGGAAAGGGTCCATTTCAATTCAGCTTTAGCCAGGAAGGCTTCTCAGGTCCAGGATGGAATTGTTGGTCAGAGAGCGAGAGGCAACCCAGACCTCAGAATGCCCAGTAGCCCGGTGATCAGGAACACTCACTGGGAAGGTCAGAGCCTCAGGGCCCAAGTCCTTGCTCTGTATCAGGCAGAGTCAAATCTCAGCTCACACATCCCCGGTGAGCACTCTGGGCTATTGGATATTCTGGGACCTCTCTCTCCTTCCCCCTTACTCGCGCTTTTTCCATGTAAAATTTCACAAGGCCTCGGTTTCATCCCGGAGCAGGAACCATATTTGAAATCTCAGAAATGTTCACCGAGGGGGAAACCATTTCCCACCCAGCTCTATTGATAGGTCACAGTCCAATAATTCAGAGTCAAACTAAGTCTCTCCCACCAGGAGACTGTGTGATCCCATTCAATAAGGCACAGAACTAGGTGCCAGGAGAGATGGCTTCTATTTTCAGTTATGATACTGACTTGTTGAACAACTTTGGGCAAGTTCTCCCTATGGCTCAGTTTTCCCATTGGAGGGTCTGATGCACGCTCTTACCAGAAGTCCTGGGTGCATTTCTGATCACCTCATCTCATAGGATACAGTATCAATAGAAAGGGGTTGGAAATGGGTGAGAAGAACGATCAAGGGCACGAAAACACATTTGGGAACATCTAATTGAGCCCATTTCAGAACACAGGAACAAAGGGACATTTAATGAAACAGGTGGAAAATTCAAAACAGATGAAGGAAATATTAATTAGCCTGTGGAACTCACTTCCACAAGACATCACAGAGGTCAAGAGTTTACTAGGCTTGGATACTCATATGAATACACAGAATATCCAGATTTATAGATTTGAGGCACTGTGTTTATCTAGTCTGAACTCCTGTATAATGCAGGCCATAGAATCATAGAACACTAGAACTGGAAGGGACCTTGAGAGGTCATCGAGTCCAGTTCCCTGCCCTCACGGCGGGACCCAGTACCGTCTATCCAACCTGAACTTAAATATCTCCAGAGATGGAGATTCCACAACCTCCCTAGGCAACTTATTCCAGTGTTTAACCACCCTGACAGTTAGGAAGTTATTCCTAATGTCCAACCTAAACCTCCCTTGCTGCAGTTTAAACCCATTACTTCTTGTCCTATCATCAGAGTCCAAGGAGAACAATTTTTCTCCCTCCTCCTTGTGACACCCTTTTAGATACCTGAAAACTGCTATCATGTCCCCTCTCAGTTTTCTCCTTTCCAAAATAAACAAGCCCAATTATTTTAGTCTTCCTTCATCAGTCATGTTCTCTAGACCTTTAATAATTCTTGTTGCTTTTCTCTGAACTGTCTTCAATTTCTCCACATCTTTCTTGAAATGTGGTGCCCAGAACTGGACACAAGACTCCAACTGAGGCCTAATCAGCGCAGAGTAGAGCAGAAGAATGACTTCTCGTGTCTTGCTCACAACACTCCTGTTAATGCATCCATAAGACTTCCCTAAATGTATTCCTGTGTGAACTAGAGCAGATCCTTTAGAAAAACATCTAATATTGATTTAAAAGTCCCCAGTGATGGAGGATCCACCACGAGCTTTGGTAAGTTGCTCCATTGGTTAATTAGTAGATGGATACAAAATTGGTATCTGCGTCTGCATCTGCAAAAATGATCCATGGATATCTGCATCATCTGCAGATGAGGATACCTGTGGATATAAAGTGGATATTTGCAAATTCGCAGGATTCTAGATAAAAAATTTGTATCCATATATGCATCCCCATCCACGAAAATGAGCCATGGACACCAAGGGTACGTCTGCACTGCACCCTTAGCTTGAAATGAGCTACACAATTTGAGCTATGCAAATTGTGTAGCTTATTGTGAGTCAATTTCGAAACAGCTTATTTTGAAATTTGGTGCTGTCTACAGTGAACTTATTTTGAAATAAATCACTATTCCGAAACATCCCTTACTCCTGGTGGAATGAGGTTTACAGGGATATCAGAATTGCGAGCCCATAATATTTCGAAATAATGGGCACGCTCAAAAGATACGGAATAGCTATTTCGAGATAAATAGCGCTGCAGTGTAGACGTAGCCCAACAGATATAAAGCGGGTATCTGTGGATCCACAGGACTCTATTAATTATGCTCACTGTTAAAAATCTGCACCTTATTTCCATCCATTGAATCTTGATTTACTTTTGTCTCCTAGCCTGAAGAGGCAATTCTAGTGAAGACTGAAAAATCAAAAGAATTTTGGAAGAGATTTAAAACTTCACACTTGAGGGAATAATCAACCTGTAGCAATTGCTGACCCAATAGAGGGTCATGAAAGAAGTTTTCCGTGGGTGCAGGTTATACACTTGAACCTCTCTGGTTCAGGACTCTCTGGTCTGGCAACATCCAGGATCCAGCAGGACCATGGATGTTGCCAGACCAGAGAGTCCCAGCAGCTCGGAGTGGGGGGCCAGCTGGGAGTCCGGCAGCAGAGGGGCCGGTGGCTGGGAGTGCAGCTGGACCAGGAGTGGAGTCTGGTGGCTGGGAAGGAAGCTTGGGAGTAGCGGCTGGTCTGGCAAACTCCCTCAGTCAGGACCAGGCAGGTCCCAAGGGTGCCAGACCAGGGAGGTCTTGCCATCCTTTGTAAACTGCTTTGGAATCCTTGGATGAAAAGTGCTATGTGAGTGCTAAATATCGCCTATCATCACGGGCTGCCTTGGTTTAAGACCATCTAAACATTTTTTAACAGCAAAGGGTAAGGAGAAGGCAACCAGGGGACGCACTAGCAGAAAGCAGCCCTTCAGTGATAAAAGCAAGTTTTGTGCTGACCTTCAGACCTTCAGACCAGTAGTGCTTAAACTTCTCCTGTCACACCCCAACTTACCAAGTAATGGAATCTCTCTGCCCCCCCGCTCTAATAATGCAAAGTTGGCTCAAGAGAAGAGCTAGGGCTGAAGGTGGAGCTGTGGAGGAGCCAGGGGGTCAAAGGAGCTGTGGCTGAGGCTGGAGAAAGGGGCTGAGCAGAGCTGGGGGTGTGGCCAGAGCATTGGCTGAACAGCACTCCCTCCCTGCCCACTGTGAGAACTGACACGCCTCCCGAATATTCCTCTACTCCCCTCTTGAGGAACCACTACATTAGACATTCTTCCCAGGCGGCAGGAAGTTATCTGGGTGTTTTGTGTTGGACACCCAAGCATGGGAGCTCAACCTCACTCAAACAGACTTCACTCTGCAGGCCTAGGAACAGGACAGGCAGAACCGAGAAGGGCAAACCATTGCCAGTTACACGCTGGATAATGAAGCGTTCTGGCAATACGTTCCCCACATCGTTTGGTTTATATGGGCTGCCCTCATCTCTGTCGCTCTCTAACGAAGAAAAGAACTGCACAATGATAGACAACAGTGCAAATGACACCACAGACCGTGATTACCACAGTGAATTTGGCATTTCAGGTTAGCGCATAATTGGTTGCCGCATGATAGTGACGCTGCTGGATGAATGTGGTGACAGAGGAAATGCTAGATGCCACTTTTAACAAGTCACTTCGGACGGATCCAGCGCTGCCGGTCCCCAATTACACTGTGCAGTCTGCAGGGGCTCCTTGTCTGACAGTGCAAAGGAGCTGGGATATATTAATTACGTTTGAGCATCACCTTCCATTAACCCTCGGTGTAATCTCTATTACACTCAGCAGCGATTTAATCTGTCATCAGCCCCCAGCTGAATAAGGAAAGAAATGGTGTTTGATAGAAAAACGGAGACCTTTTCTGCACAGAATCCATTCACCCCACCATATTATTTACATTTTAGTCCTTTTAAGTCCCCACCACAGAAAGGCTTGCTATGGGTTATGAAAAGCAAAATAAAGAGGAGACATATTGCTACTGAACTGGCAAATTGTATTAAGGATTTTAAAAACATAAGTACATGATAGGCTATGGCCTGCTTTCTGTGTTTTTGCAGTATGTCATGGATACTCTTATCAAGAGGAGTTTAGCAAAAAAGGACAAGAGCTATATTACCTGGAAGGATCTGATTCAGTATAAACACCTCTCTTCTATACCTCTGTATAATACCAGGATAGAGGAAGCTTTTGACTGATGTGCAGTAATAGTTATGGGCTTTCTATAGGAGAACACACAGCAGTAACCATAATGATTAGTGCCTAACACTTTTATGTTGTATTATCCTCATCTATAAAATGGGGAACTGAGAAACAGTCTAAGTGGCTTGCCCATGTTCTCAAGCAGCTGTATGGCTAAACAGTTTTAGAACAGAGGTTTCTTTACTCTTAGTCCACAACACTCCCCAGCAGATGCAAATGCAAAATCAAAGGTTTTTGTGCACACAAGTCAGGTTTCTGGATGCGCAAACACAGGCCAACATTGGGGCATTCCATTTTAGAAACCTGGCGGGGGTCTCTGGAAGATCCCTTCATTTGACAGGCTGGAATTGGCTATGGGGCTGTGCCAAACAATCAACAAAAATGGCAGAGCTACGTTGCTTGGTGCCATGTGGCAGAGTCGAATGGGAGGCCATTCATTGAGCATGCCAGGAGAAGCCTGGTTTGGTCTAGACACACTTCATCAAACCCTTTTATTAAAAGGACGGCAACACTCTCATCTGTCTGACAGGGTCTGTAGCATGAATGTTCAGTCAATGTCCTGACTTTGGGTTCAGGGCATCCAGCATCCCCCCTGCTTCAGATGATAGGACCCTATCTTCAGTACATGAGCGAACGCACCTTTAGGAACCATTCTCCAGCGTTAAGCCTCTCCAGGTCAGTCCAGTTGAACATGGAAGAATGCTCTTTGGCCCGCTCTGGAAACACTTTCTTCACATTCGTTGTCCTCCTGAGAGTCCTGTCGTGCATAAGGAATGGCACGCCATCGTAACTGCAAAGCAAAGAAGCATCTCTGTTAACCTATCCATATTAGTTAGCACATATACAATATTGGAGAAGAGGAGTTGGTCTCCGCTCCATCCTCTCCCCAGCTTTTCAGACCAGGATTAAAATGTGGTTAAGATCTCAATTAATTTTGTAGGCCTTTAATGTTCTTGATTAATTTTAAAAAAGCTGTACACAGAGGGGGGAAGTCAGCTTTAAGTGCATTTCAAATGCTTCATCCATTGTAAGGTTTGCACAGCTCTACCCTTACCTTAGAGTTTCTCTTAGGATTTGGTAAACTAAATTGTAGAAGAACAGAACTCCACACCTGAATGATTGCCAAAAACTAACCCCGTCCTACTGAGGCCCAGAAACCACTGAACATTCATTAAAAATCTTGTTAATTTTGTTTTAGCATGGGAGGCTCTACAGCAAATACTGCCTGCCCTGAAAATCTTACAACCAAAAATTAGACTAAGGATAAAATTTTAAAATACACCTGAATTAATTAGGACCCCAATTTCCCCATATAGGATACTCAAGTCCCACAGAATTTCAATAAGGTTTAGATTATTAAGTGTCTAACACAGAGTCTGTACTGGTGGTGATGGTATGAAGGGTACATGTAGCTACACACTGCAGTGAAAGTCTCTGGCACAGATGATGCAGCGAGGAAAGACGCCTGCAGCGAGGGAAGGGGGTTGGAAGGAAGCTGCCTCCTCACTGCCAGAGCCTTTTCCCACTGCTAGAGCCTCTCCCCGTTGCTTGAGTGGATAGACAGTGCTTTAGGGTACCTACCATAAGGTTATGCCATGTCTTTACTCACGTTAGCCTTGCCTCAACATCTACATTGCTATTTAAACCCATGCCGGGGGGCATGCAATGTGTATACTCTACATGTAAGTGTAGGAATGGCCTACGTCACTTTTGAAAATGGTATTTAGCATCTTACGTTACTTAGGCACTTCTGAGAAACATTATCCTATAAGTAACGAATGACAGGAACCGTGCAGTGGGAATGGAGGACAAAGGTTAACTAACCAGGCTTAGTTCTCGGGCATTCTTTGGTGATTCATTTGTCATTTTGATCTGCTTCTGCACTTCCGAGATTCAGTTGGAGCTGGAAGCAGGCAAATATCACAAGAGGCACAGTTTGGAAGCAGAAGATGCAGAGGGATCACACAAGAAAACCTACCTTCACAAGATTCCCAACCCAAGTTTGCAAAAAAGTTCTGATAAAGATCCGAAGCAAATATGAAATCCAGGCAAGCCTTTAGAGATTCACCTTGCACTAAACGGACAAACTACTGCTACTCAGCAACAGCAAAAAGGGTTTAGAGACCATGAAAAATTCTCCAAACGTGAGCCAGTTAAATTTCACAATGGTCCTGTGAAGTATAGAAGCAGTACAGTAATTCCTCATTTAACACGTACTCGCTTAACACGTTTTCGCGATAGCACGATTTTTTTTTTAAGGAACGTTTTTTGAATTACATGACCGTCCCCAGAATAACACGATTTCCCCAGACAGCCCATTGCTGGCAGCTGCGCGGGGCTTCCCCCGCCTCCCTGCAAAGCGGCAGAGGGTTTGCCGCTCGCCGCGCCGTTCCCCGCTGACTCTCCCTTGCCGGATGCCTTGCCCCCCTCCTCCGCCCCTGCTTGCAGGCCAGCGGCTGGGTTTCCCCAGCCGGCCCATCGCCGGTGGCTGCGCAGAGCTTCCGCCGCCTCCCTGCAAAGCGGTGGAGGGTTCGCCGCGCCGTTCCCTGGCGACCCCCCCTCGCTGGACGCAGTGCGGGTCCCGGCAGACCCGTCATGGGGGCATACTCCCAACCCAATCCCCCTCCCCTCTCCTCCGCTTCCCTTCCCCAGAGCCAAACACCTCCCTCCCTGCTGTAAGTCCCTTTCTCCCCAACCTTATGTCCCGGTCCCAACAGACACCACCGCTTGAAACACAACCCCCACCTTTTCCATTATTTTCAATGGGAAAATTAACCCCGCATAACACTTTTTCACTTAACACGATCATTTTCTGAAACATATCTATAGTGTTAAATGAGGAATTACTGTATTCCCATTCCACAGATGGGAAAACTAGAAAGAGGACCCGGTGACTCACCCCAGGCTATGGATGGAGATAGTTTAGAGCTAGGAATAGCACTTTGGTTCTTAAGCCTGTGATCACGCTATGCCGGTCTGTCTCCCATTACATTACAAACTTTTTCAAAAGGAGAAGGAACCATGGCTTTAAAACATGGCTCTGCTCTGAGCAGATCTGGAGTCAACGTGAGCCGTTCAAGATAAAACCTCATAGTGCTATTTGTCAGCCTACAAGGAAAAGGATCATTTTCTACACAATAATATCCCACGTTCTGGCTGCCTGAGAAAGGTTCTGCAACCTGAACTTAGTGAACAATTTTGTTGCAGATGTGTGAGCCAGAAAGGGATCCCTTGATGTCCACAGGTGTACTGACTCTGCAGTGCTAAAACCAGAGGAATGAAGGTCCATATTTTGGTCAGAAAAAACAGATATACTTATAATGCAGACCAGGCTGCAAATGAGATGAGCTGAAAAATTATTTTTATTAGGTTGCTTTTCTGACCAGAACCACACACACATACACACACACACACACACACACATTTCCTCTGAAGATATGGGTCAGCCTAGAGAGGTGCACTAGATTCAGGTGTGCTGAATACAGCATCTATACAAGCGACTGCATAAGAGGCAGATACTGTGAACGGAATTTTGCCCCATGAAGGAAAATCGCTGTATTTATATAGGGCCCAGCGACTATATAGTGCCCAGGTGTTTAACTAACACTTCAAAGATGATGACAGAAGAGTGGCAACATTTTAAAAAAGGGCCCCACAGGGGTCAAATTGCTGTGGGTGGGAATTCTTTGCTGCGGAGGTTTGAAATCTACCACAGAGCGGTGCCGCAAAGCCTTTTGAAAGAATAAGGCTATAGACATGATTTTCACAGTGGGGAAGCTGCTTCCACACGCCTCCAGTCACCTGCTGGCCTGAGGCGTGTGGGACAAAGCTCTGGAAAAGGCCAGGGGTTTCAAAGCACAGATCCCCACTGCAGAGAGACTCAAGAGGAAGACCTTGGATACAGACAGCGTGAACAGTGAAACCCATTTGAATCAAATTGGGATTCTGTCAAGGCATCTGCCTTGAGCTGGGAGCAGTACAAAGACCTACTTTAGTTGACAGAGCAAACGCAGTCCCTACTCAGCCACTGCCTAAGGAGGCCCTTATCTGAAAGGTTTCTCAAATCTTGTTTTCTATTTCCAGCAATTAATTATATCAACTGCCTCCTTCCCCTCCTCCCCCCATTTCCACCCAAAGCAACACGCTGACACAGCACCAGTCCTGGCAGCAGCACACCATGCCTCAACATCTAAAGGTCTTCCACAGGGTTTAATATTACCAAGCAGACATGGAATTACGCCTGTTGAATGTTTAAGGTAGACAGGAACCTAAGACTCAGTCCATCTCTCAGTACAGTGACCTCAGACATCTTCAGCCACCACAGTGCTATGCAGAAATCCTGCATGGCATATGACATTCTCTTTCCTCTCTATCCCCTCGTTGGCCCCATGCAGGGGCACTGTCATTTAGAAAGCACGAGCCCTGGGCTAGTAGCACCGTACAAATATGCATGGGTAAAAAAAGCAGTGTATGTAGAGTGGAGCCCTGACTTTATACAGATCCTATGGGTCACATTTCCTGACACCAGGGGGGCACGATCTCAAGGAACCATGCAGCCGCAGCGCTCCAATGGAGGCAGGGAAGACGAAAACTTTTCAGTGGACGTGCAGATCAGGGTTCTCCTGCAGGGGGCAGCAGAGAGCTTAGCAGCTGTGTCACAAGGCTGCCAGTGCAGCAGGATGATCTGGGCTAGGCTCAGGGGGCTTGAGTGATACTTTCAACTCAACTCTTCAGGCAGGTCAGCTCACCCTGTTAGAAGAGCTAAGCACAGCAATCAGGATCAGCCCTGATGCACAAGCGATTATTTTGCTTCCAGACCAATGGTATTCTCCTTGCAACAGTGAATGAATTAACTTTTGAATGATTCTAAAGGGATTAAGCTGCTTTCGACCCTGATTTGTCCTTCAGCATTGCAGAATGACCTCTCGCTACAGGGGACAAGAACTTCCATTAGTGTTTAAATCTGTCTGCTGCCAGACAATGATTGCAAAATGGAAGCCCTGATGTTCAAACTGTGCAGCCCACAAGTCTATCTTTTACCGCAGCGACGCCTTTCAGATGGCTTAATTTCAAACCATTTCTTAGCATTAGATTATGTATGAATCCTGATCCACACTGTATGCAAATGCGGTGTCACTATTAGACAAGAAAGAGAGGGTCACTGACTTTTAGTGCAGCAAAATGAAACCATCGAAAATCTACATCCTCCCCCATGTGAAGAGTGGGAATTGGATTTAGCATCTAACTTAATAACAGAAATAAAAATCATCTTCTCCAGGATTCAGCCTGGCTCTTGGGCATACAGCCCCGAGAGGTTCTCCAGGTCTTTTCTGAATGCGGTTTGCTATGCATTCACATCTCACATGTTAGTGAGTCCTCTCTTGCTAGCCCTTTCCCATTTTGCTTGGACTCTATTCTCTCAGTTCCTTTTTTTCTGTGTCCTATTCGTCTATTTCACTTCATCCATTTTTGTTGCATGCAGATCGAGGAGAAATCTAATGAATAGCATTAATCAAGTTCTTCAACACTGTGATGCTCTCCCCTTTTATAGCTTCTATTTAACAATCTTCCGTTTGGTCCAAAAGTGCAAGTTCCAAAACAAGCAGCAGGAATTTCTGATATTTGCCTGTGATTTATATCTTCTAATTAAAAATAAACTTCCATCTAACCTTGCACATAGCTAGCCTCTCTCCCAGGCTGCTTCTTATTCTTTGTTACACTCATTGCTGCCCCCTGCCTTAAATTAGCTCCTTGGGACCAGGACTGTCCTTCTACTCTGTGTTTGTACACAGCGGTTCTACTACAGGGCCCTGAGCCTGACTGCTGATGCGAGGTGCTACCATAATAACTGTAATACACAATCATACTTAAAAATGTCCCTTGGGAATTTTGCCTCCCGCTGTTTGCTCCTACTGAATGAAGTTTGTTCTACAGACACTGTCCAATCCGTTTCTGCAAATGTGTATATGTTGTACATGTATGAAAAAAAACCACACAAACAAACTATCTAGTTTTAAGAGATCTAGGAGATATGGGGAAATTAAATGCGGAAAATTCCCCATAGACATTGTTTACATGGGAATAACTCTGCTTTTTCAAAGACTCCCCCAAACTCAACCTGGTCAAACACATCCCTGCAGAGACTTTTTTCTTTTTCCGGGGGTTAGGGAGTGGAGGAAGCATGATGGGTAGATAAAATCTAATTCCATTTGCATCAACTTTAGCATGACAGCAGAGGAAAGCAAAAGGATTTTGTATCTGGGCTGGTACATTCTCACAACCATTTTACCTTGGGGGGGGGGGGGGAGGCACTGTGCAATGAAATGAAAAAATGTCGGACTTTCACTCTCCTTCACTGCAAGCAGAAATTCACTATAGCCAAGCTCTTTACAAGCAGGTTCCCTGTATTCCTTTGGAGAAGGCTGCCAGACTAGATCAAAACAGCCTCAGCCCCTCTCCCTCTCTCTCTCTATATATATATTTATTTTAAATTCACTGCGGGACGACAGAGGGACAGCATCATGTCATGTGGCCTCCCTCTCCCCGGTGCTCGGAGGAGCTGCAAGCTATGCAGTCTCCTCCCCCCCTCAGTGCTCCAGGAGCTGCGTGGCCTCTCCCCTTCTCCCCCACCCCCCCCGGTGCTCTGGGGAGCCGGGCGAGCCATGCAGCCTCCTCCTCCCCACACTCCCAGCTGCCTCACACACCCCGGCTGACCCTGCACCCCAGCCTGTTCACTCATATCCCCCCAAGCCAAGACCCCAAACTCCCAACCCCCTCATTCATGGTATTCCAGGGAGGTGGGAGCTGTGAGCCTCTTGGCCTCCCCACCTTCCCGCACCTCTAGCCCCCTCACACACCCCCTCAGCCGAGACCCTGCACCCTCAGCCCCCTCACACATCCTCTCTGCCGCGACCCTGTACCCCTAGCCTGCTCACTCATACCCCCCATGCTGAGACCTCTCCCTTCCCCACCCTCCTCGCTCACTGGGACCCTGCACTTCCATCCCACTCCTGCACCCTCCCCCCTGGCCAGACACCTACCCTCAGCCTGCTCCTGCTCCCTCCCTCCAGCCTGCTCCTGTACCCTCTCTCCAGCCAGAAACCTACCCCGAGGGTGGGGGGAGTTTGGCAAGCATAGTGACAACAAAACAAAATATCTACAAGAAGGACCTTGCTGTAAATTTTGTCCCTTGATATGAAGACCAATAGAAAGCCTGGTTTATTCTATAATTTAATCTTTAATCATTGTGCCAGCCAAATGACTAATGATGTACATACTTTACAAATAGCAGCATATGAGAAGGTACGAGCACACTTTCTGAGAGGCCTTCTCAATGGATGCTACAGTGGAAAACGTAACTGGCAAAATTCAGTTCTGGAACCAAAACAAAGCAGATCTAGGGGTCTGGGTTAGACCTGACACTAAAGAAAACCCTTGCACTCAAAGCATTTACACAGACTTGCCTTATCGTTACGTCAGCTTGTACTCCATATGTTTTCTGCTCCACTGCTTTCTGGAAGGACATCAGAGTGTTTTCTGGTGCCAGCTAGAGAAGAAGCAGTGAAAAAGTGTATTAATAAAGTAGCAATGATTATAAAGGCCCCTCTTGGTAAGACACACATGGTGCTGCAACAACAACATAACAAATAAATCAAAATACCTACAAGAGAGAATTAAAAGGTTAAAGAGACAATGAAGCAGCATTTTACAGGAAAAATACAAGACTTACAAGACTTCACACAATGTACTCAGCAAAAACCATGTTTTGCTGGCAAGGGCTAGCACGTGTAATTACTGCTGCCCTTCATAGATGGAACTGCATCTGCCCTACAGCATGCTTTAAACCTGCTAGCTGCTAACAAACATACTCCTTTACTCACTTGGCAAGGGCCAGTTCGTTCTAAGAGCTATACTGAATGATTGTGATGTGCACTGAAGCCCTAGGTAGCTGCGGATCTGTCGTCATCTGCTGTTTAAAAGGTTTGGTATTGTACACCGGACAGCTGCATGGGTTCATAGATGACTGACAGCCTGTGGAGTGCTTGTTTATGTGCCAATAAAGGCTGGCTGGTTACATGGAGTTAGCACCTCTCCTTCACAGCTATTCATGGGTGCTGGAATTAAGGGTGCTGCCGCACTTCTTCGCATGACGTGGTTTCTATCATGCACAAGGCTTGCAGTTTGGTTCAATAGCTCTCAGGCCTGCTCCCTCCCCACTATACAAATTGTTCCAGCACCACTATAGTTCTTAGGCGGTGTGCAAAGTTAGCGGGGATACATTAGTTATTCTGTTTCCCTACTTTTCCATGTAAGCAACTATTGCAGCTGCCAATGGGAAGTTTTGGCATCACAAGTGGCCGAGGAGGGGCCCATAGACACTTGTTTCTAAGATATCACACAACTATGGAAAGTTAGAGAACCTGGGGCTACTGCATGTGCAATGCCAACAGGCAGAACCCAACCTGGGACCTCGGGAGCTCAGTGCAGGAGTCAGCATGAGCGCAAAGCCACCGGGCTCTCAGCGAAGGCTGCAGAGCAGCGGTTTTCAAATTCTTTTTCTCATGACCCAGTTGAAGAAAATTGTTGATGCCCGCGACCCAGCATAATGTGACTAGGGTGCAGGCTCCAGGGTGGGGCTGAGGATGAGAGCTTTGGGGCACATGAGGGGCTCCACCTTTGGGGGGAGGATCAGGGCTGGGGCAAGAGAGGCTTACTTTGAGCAGCTCCCAGTCAGCAGTGCAGTGGAGGTGCTAAGGCAGGCTTCCCAGCCAATGGGAGTGCAGAGCTAGTGCTCAGGGCAGGGGTAGTGTGCGGAGCCCTGTGAACTCTCCCTCTCCCCAACCCCCATCTAGAAGCCAGGCCTGCCGCTGGCCACCTCTGGGGAGCAGTGCGGTCTGCAGTGCCAGGACAGGCAGGGAGCTGCCTTAGCCCCCCACTGGTCACCTGATCCTCCGATAGCAACGAGATCCAGTGCCTGACATTCCATGACCCACTTCTGTGTCACGACCCCTAGTTTGAAAACTACTGTTATAGAATTTCTCTCTCTGTAAGAGATCTATGTGCCACTGCATGGGATAGTGCACACATGCATTTCTTCCCCACACTTATTCTGTCACTGAAATGCACCATCTAAAATCTATTGCTCTTTAAACAAAACAAAACATGAGCCTCCCATAGTCTTTATTTTAATAGATTTTAAATTGACTGTGGTTAACAGTCTTTGCTTCTCTCCATGGGTTTCACTCGGAGGTGGGTTTTTTTGTTGGTGGTGGGGAGTAGGGCAGTGTTAAAAAGTTCTATTTTGGCAGACATTGTTTCCTTCCTTTTTGAATAGAGATGAAATTAACAGGGCTGGGTTTTTTCCCCCACAACTTCAGTGTAGACACATTTTTTTAAGGCAAGTGATAGAGTAGTAGCAGACCCAAGGATTCAAAAATCAGGACCCCCACAAATATCAATAAACTGGATTTAAATTCATGAGCTTTGAAATAAAAAAAGATGCTGGGTCTTTTATTTGCCTTCAGGCTTTTGAGCCTTCAGGGTGCATTCAGGTCATAATGTCAAGGTTTTCCGCACAATCACAAGGTCTAGAATGTTTTATTTTTATTTAAAAGCCAAAATGTTCATATAATAACAGAAAAATCAGGCATTGGGGACTTCGAGAGAAACACCAAATATCATGAGAGCTGGCAACTGCAGCTATGTTTGAAAAACTGCTGTTGATTCCAATGCCTCAAATTGTGAGGCTTTATCTCTGCTAAGGACCTACCACATGCATATCCTGGAAACTTCCATGTAAAGATATTAACAAGCAGTTTACTGGTATTATACCATATTTAAACTCTGATATAACTTGGATTCCTGGGAACTTAAATCCGGGATAGATTTGGCCCATTCTTATGGTTACAAGCCATGTATTTAACACTATAAATGTACATGCTGTCTTACAAAAACAAGAGCAAGCCACAATGCGTATGTAGAAGTTTCCAAACAAAGACAGACACGTCAAACACCCCAGGAAAGGAGGAACACTCGCAACTCTCACCACATGGGTCACATGAGGTCAAGAGAAAGCTATCTAGTTCAAATACAAATGCAATGTCCAGAGCTGTCAGAAGGGGTCAGCATGCAAACAAAGATCTTGGCCAGCCAGCGCAAACACACTCAAGGTTATCCTTTGCTAAAGCACTTCCTGCCCTTGCATAGCTTTCAGAGTCCGATGTCTTCCCAAGTAGCTCAGGTTTCATTAAGATAAACAAGGCAAGTGAATCCTATTTCCACTGAGCATCACCTGACAGTCTTTCACGGGCTGCACTCACTTACACAGAACCAAGAGGCAAGCACCCGCCTGACCCACGGCAGGGAAGCTTGACAGAGATCAGTGTAAAGCTGGTGTGGGGACACAGCGTCTCAGTTAGGAGATCTGTGAACACAGCCCTCACATGCGCTTTGTGAGGCCTGCTTAAAAGGCTTCTGACCAGAAGGGGGCCGGAACCCCAAGCCTCAAAAACTACAAAATTCTAACTATACGAATATAAAAATATAAAACTACAAAACATTAACAATAGCTATTTACAGGAGACCAAGGAGAAAAGCTGGAGAAATTAATGGACACCGGGATTCTGACACAATAAGGAGGAACAGGAGAGGTGTCCGCCCACACTGCCTTCTGAAAAAAATCTTGCCATAACCTCCTCTTCCGGCTACAAATTCCTCCCCTCCCACCAACAGTGCCAGGCTCATCATCTGAAACAAGCTCCCCACTGATCAGGATGTACCAACTCAAAGCAGCAACAGGCCCTGCCAGAGCCAGAGATGTAAAACCTACAGACATCTCTACCGTTATGTTGATGAATACCCCTCTCCCCCACCAACATACCTTGCAAGATCCCTAGGTCCCAGTGGAAATGTTCCAGCAATAGCTATGCAGGCGAAAGCAGGCAATCATGGGCAGCAGGTAATGTAGGCAAGGAAAGGCACTGTCTTCCCCAAAAGGCCCACCCATGCTCCAGCCACCCAATTTGCTCCAGGGGCTGGGGTGGGAGCAGGGCATACATGACTGCTGTGGAGGAAAGGGAGAGACAGTGCTGCGCAGCTGACCAGTGCTGGGGGGAGGCGTTAGCCTTTGGCAGGGGCCAGCAACCATACGGAAGAGCACTAGAGACACAGGACAGGGGCCAGCCGCCCAGTGTTCATTGAAGGGGAAGAGCCGTAGGTGGAAGGGGCAGGGCTGGGGCTTGCCTCTCCAAGCCAACCGTTTACCCACCACCCATGCAGGCAACTACTGTGCTCTTGAAAGAACTCACGGAAAAAATATAAAAAAAAAAAAACCCCATCACCTGCAGGTGAGCTCTTTTCACACCCCAGACACAGCAGCATCAGGAAACCCAGATAGGTAGCCGTACTCCGCTCTAGTGCTAATGCTGGGCATTCGTTAGAACAAGCAATTCACAACTCAGCTCCAGGAATGGAGGCTGTACAGCCAGTGTGATCAAAATTCACAATTCGCCACTCTCCAGGGACTGGGATGCTGTGGGATCTCATGCTCAGGAAGATACCAAGTCTACATCAGGTTTCTGGGGTGGTGAATCCTTAGTTTTTAAAATGATGTCCACTATGCACTAGAAGATCCTTAGCTGGAATCAACTACTAAGCTCCACTGAAGCCTACAGCAGTGTGCTGATGGCCAGTGGTGGAGGATCAGGTTCTAAAGGCAGCGTTTCTTGAAATGCAAGTGACATATAATTTGAATTGCTATGAAGCTGTGCAGTAGCCAGTCTATGTAACCACGTGATCGCCTTACCAGTTACTCTAGCCCCCTTTTCTTCTTTTGTGTGCAACACTCATTTGTTGATCTTGTATCAAATTATGCTAAGCTCTTCAGGGTAAGGCCTGCCCCTTCCACTGCACGTGTGCGGCTAGCTGGTGTGCTGAAACCACTGGCTGGCATGCTGAACATTAGTGTGTCATCGTGCTCCCCCATCCCTATCCATCTGTTGTCTCTCCTCTCAGATTGAACGTGCTGTAGAGCTGGAACTGTCTTCTGTGTTTATACAGCACCTAGCGCAATAAATAACAAGGAGATTCTGACCCTGATTGGAGCCCTGGGGTAACACCAATAGACATTATTAGAATTTAGACTCTCACCTTCACTGTTGATTCTCTATTTTTCACAAGTTCTCTTCCCCCCCACCAGTTTCTACATCACTTCACTATTTCCCATCCGTGGGTGCAGATTAGTGTCATTTAGGGTATGTCTATGCTGCACACTTATTTCAAAATAAGCTGTTCTGGAATAGTTATTCCGAAATAGCTTATTTCAAAATAGCATGTCTACACTGCAGGGACACCTCAAAATGAGTCCGAGGCAGGCTTCCCTAATGTAGACATGTTATCTTGATTTAGAGCTCCAGGAGGCACTGGGGAGGAATAACTTAGAATGGCCCCGGTGAGGGGCTATTTCGAAATAGCAGCAGTGGAGCATCTACAGACACCTTATTTCGAAACAGCTATTTTGGAATAGGCATTATTCCTCGTAGAATGAGGTTTACAGATTTCAGAATAAGCCGTCCATTATTTCAAAATAACGGACTGGCTGTGTAGATGATCACATTGTTATTTCGAAATAATGCTAGTTATCTCGAAATAACGGTGCAGTGTAGAAGCACCCTTAGTGCTGGCTTCGTTATGGCTCAAACTGACAACGTCTTCCCACACAACTACGCAGAGCCTCCAAGAGAACGCAAGAGAGTCAGAGTCCTTCATAAACCAGGACACATTCCCTTTAGATCAGCTTTTGTTTATTCTCAAAGATTTGCTCACTACTGCTGGGAAAACACATTCCCCTGCCAGTCCGCTTCAGGCTGACACCCCAGCAAAGTGATTTTAAAACTAGCGCTGTGAGATTTGAAGAAGTTCCTTTTAAGGAAGAATAGAGATTATTCAAGTGGAATAATTTCACGCCCACCAGCCTCCTTCTCCCTAGAAAATGGAAAACAAATAGTGGCATATTTAGCACAGATCTGCCCAAGGGAGATGGCCACTATGCCATAATAGTCACCCACTTGCAGTTTGTTTTAAAGTTTGTTTTTTTTTAATTCTCCAGCAAAAACTGTAAAACAGATGACTCACTTTCAGATATAAATATTTGTATCACTACTAGGAATAAGTTTCTCCCTTAGTCCAATGTTAACAGGCAGATTTTCCTTAGAAAACCCTTGCTGTGTTGCCATCTGGAATAATTTTTTTTTAAGAGAACAAAGTGACAGGAAAGACAACCAGAGAGAAAGAATATAGTAATGTTTGCATTCTAAGGCCTGAACATGCAAGCCTCTCCATCCGGACCAAGACTCCTACGGATGTCAACTGGAATCCTCTATGAAGAATGCACGGAAAACTTGTTCTTGACAGTAGAGCTTGTTTTAATTGATCACCTGTAACGATCAGTCCAAAAATCAACCTCTCAGTGATTGCTAAAGGAGAGAATGGAGTGAATTATTTGCAGTGAATTACTTATTTAACATATATAGTCTATTTTCCACATTGAACATTCACAAGCCAATTGCAACTTCCTTAAATTTATTATCCAAATTAATATCCTTCTGCATTTATTTGTTCTATGGATTTGTTGTGCATTTTCTAAATGTGAAATGAGCTGCTTTGCTGTAATTGGTCAGATAAGTTAAACAATATTGTTTCTATCCTCTGATTGGCTAAGCACGCAAGAACCTTTGTTGTAGCCAGCAAAGTTTGCTTCAAACTTCCTGGATGACACGAAAGTTTTTGGGAAATGAATAAACAACGGGTGCAAATAAACTCGCTTCATTTCAAAATTCAATAGAATAGTCAGCACACATTCCGAACAGTATTCACTCAGCTGTAGAGAAGGTGTTGGCTCGTGCTCATAATGATACATTGTCAAGATCAGATAGGAAGGAAATGATTTGGTATTTTTGTACTGAATACAGTAATTCCTCATTTAACACGTGCCCGCTTAACACGTTTCCGCGATAGCACGATTTTTTTTTTTTAAGGGAACCTTTTTTGAATTACATGACCGTCCCCGGAATAACACAATTTCCCCAGCTGGCCCATTGCCAGTGGCTGCGTGGGGCTTCCCCAGCCTCCCTGCAAAGCGGCAGAGGTTCGCCGCTCGCTGCGCTGTTCCCCGCTGACTCCCCCTCGCCAGACACCTTGCCCCCTCTCCTCTGCCTCCGCTTGCAGGCCGGTGGCTGGGTTTCCCCAGCTGGCCTGTCGCCGGCAGCTGTGCGGGGCTTCCCCCGCCTCCCTGCAAAGCGGCGGAGGGTTTGCCCCTCACTGCGCTGTTCCCCGGCGACCCCCCCTTGCCGGACACAGTGCGGGTCCCGGCAGACCTGTCACAGGGGCATACTCCCAACCCAATCCCCCTCCCCTCTCCTCCCCTTCCCGTCCCCAGAGCTAAACACCTCCCCTCCCTGCTGTAACCCAGTCCCCTTTCTCCCCCAACCTTATGTCCCGGTCTGTAATGACTCGTCCACTGCGACAGTCACCATGCAACGTTTATTTGTGTTCCACCCTACCGCCTCCCCGGCGGGTGCCCGAGTCCGCCCCGCGCTACCGCTTCAATGGGGTGTTGCAGCCTCTCTCTGGGGATTGTCCCGGGTTGGCCCCTGGTGTACGGGAGAGGGGGGTCTGGGCCTGCCCCCTCTCACGGACCCCAGCCCAGGGCCCTAAGGACATGGATCGGCAGCGATCTGGTCCGGCTGGCGGGGCTTCCCGCCGTAACGCGCCAGCCCGCGGGCAAACAGAGGGCCCTGCCCTGGGCTGCTTCCTCTCCCCTTACCTGCACCGGTCTTCCCCCGGCGCCCTGGCCATTCGCCACGCCCCCGCATGGGGCTCGCCGGCCCACTGCTTCCCGCGGTTCCCCCTGGCCCGTGGGACCGCCGGGCTGCTGACCCGCGGCCCCCATGCTCCCCCCCTCTCGTTTCTCCACCGCCCGTTTTAAACCCCGGCGCCAGAGTGACGCCATGCCTGCGTCGCAGCCTGGCGTGCGGCGGCGGGGTGTTACGTCACCCCCCGTCGCCTTTGAGCACGCCGGGCAGCGTGTCCTGCGGCCGCTCGGGCTCCCGTCTCCGGCCAGCACGGGGCTGGAGACGGCGCTCGTCCGCTGGGCTGCGTCCCCCGCGGCCCGGGCGGGCGCCGCACTATCCCTCACCCCGCCACCCTGCGCCCCATACAGGGCCTCCGCGGATGGCGGTTCCGTGCGGGGCAGTCGTGCCCCGTCACACAGTCCCAACAGACACCACCGCTTGAAATGCAACCCCCACCCTTTCCATTATTTTCAATGGGAAAATTGACCCCGCATAACATGTTTTCACTTAACACGATCTTTTTCTGAAACATATCTGTAGTGTTAAATGAGGAATTACTGTACTACTTTATTGATAAGCAATGATAGCCAGCCTTGACATCACATCAGAACAAGAACTATACTTTCTTCTATGTAGATCAGATTTGGATAGTTCACACTTCATGGATTCACACGTATTTGTTTATATCTCAATAATGCCCAAAGGCCCCACTTAGGACAAAGGTTTTGTTGTGTGGAGCATTATACAAACAAAGCAAAGAAACAGTTTATATTCTAAACTGACAAGATAGCAAAAGGATGGGCAATATAGTGATCATTTGGATAGAAGAAGGATGGTCCAGAGGCTACCATGCTAGACGAGAACTCAGGAGACCCTCAGCAATCCTGTGTTGTCTTGGGCATTGGTACCCCTGGTCCCCATCAGTGCAATAACACTGGAGATGATGGGAGGATACTATGTGGTTTTCATATACTGCAGTATCTTGGGTAGAGAGAATGACCGAGAGTCCACGGCTCCTTACACATTTAAACACTAATATTTTTTACATTCATAGCCCTCCCAAAAAATTGCTACTACTTGTACCAAAATAACAGGAAACCATTTCTCCTCAAAGGCTTCCACTGGAGTTCCCTGCCATCAGTTCTTTCTCCTGATGTAAAATAAAATACATGTATTTTCATGAACACAAACTCTCTTTATTTAACAAAACTCGGGGAGGAGGGGATGAAACTCTGGTGAGACTGGGGAAAGGAGGTGGGCTCCGGGGAGGGGGGAAGGAGAGGAGTGTTCTTGGTTGAAGCTGGAGTGGCTACCAGGGCACCCTGGGAAGGCTGGAGGCCCCCTATTTCGAAATAAGTGTCTACACAGCACTTATTTCGAAATAGCTATTTTGAATTTAGCAATATTCCATGTGGAATGAGAACATAAGAACATAAGAACATAAGAACGGCCGTACCGGGTCAGACCAAAGGTCCATCTAGCCCAGTATCCTGTCTGCCGACAGTGGCCAGCACCAGGTGCCCCAGAGGGGGTGGACCGAAGACAATGATCAAGCGCTTTGTCTCCTGCCATCCCCCTCCAGCCTCTGTCAAACAGAGGCCAAGGACACCATTTTATCCCCTGGCTAATAGCCTTTTATGGACCTAACCTCCATGAAATTATCTAGCTTCTCTTTAAACTCTGTTATAGTCCTATAGTCCTATAACAGAGGTTTACCAAATTCGAAATAAGCGCTCCGCTATTTCAAATTAATTTCGAAATAGCGGTTTGGCTGTGTAGACACTAGTAAAGTTATTTCAAAATAATGGCTGTTATTTCTAAATAACTTTGTTGTGTAGACATACCCTCAGGGATATATAAGCTCTTTGGGGAAGGGACAATATCTTCCCAATGGCGTGTAAAGCTGCTTACATGCTACTGGCAAGAGGTGCAATAATGGTATATTTCATAGTAATTTTCCATTGCCGCCATAATGTCTAGCCTTGAGGGGGGCGTAATATACTACAATATAATTGTCGGGGTGATTAAAAATTGGTTGTCTCTCAGCATGTCTCATAATAAAATCAGGTTCTTTCCATGCCTCCACTCAAGTGTTGTGCATTTCAAATTGGCTCTCTAGTTTGGCTTTAAAAGGTTTTGTAAACGTGAACCGACAGTAAATCAGCGAGTCAGCATTCCTGCTCCTCAATGCAAAGCCTTGCCACAAAGCACAAAAATGCTATAGGTACAGAGCAAGGAGCCCAAACGTGGTACTCGAAGCCAGAGCGGTTTTTCTTCAGTGCGCTTTCCACAACAGGCGGACAGCATTTCACCATGATGTCTTCAGCAGTGCTGTTAAGACACACTGTTGGAAAAAGCAACTATCTGGATGCTCTGCCAAGAGCATTTCCTTTCCTGCTATTTGGAGCCCCAAGCACTAGGATTATGAACCACTCCTGTTTCCAGTGTGCACTCAGCTTTCTTGTTTCCACAGTACCACTATCACTCTGCTTTAGAACACCAGCACCTTATTTAGTCTCAATAAAAGGATGTGAAAATTCTCATGAGTCTAGGCTCTGCTCCTTCTAGAACCAGGGATCTCTCCTCCTCACCCAGAAAGGTGATCTTGGCAGAGATTTTCAATGACATACATGACAGGCACCTAATGCCCATTGACTATCAATGGGAATTAGGAACCTAGTTGCTATTTTTGCTCACGGTATAAATTGCTGAAACATATATAAATATGTCTACAGGATGGAAATATGTCTACAGGATGGAAGTATACATTGATACAGTATGCCACCCTTACATGGAAGGCAATATATCAAAGGCCATAAAGTTGTGCCAGTATCACACAACTTGATACCGAAATTATTCCTAGACAATCACAGCAATATTTCTTTATTCTCTGCACATTGCTTCTTGTTGCCTCCCTTTTAAAATCAGCCTGGATAGTTTGGTAATTACTAACAACATACAGAGATAATGGCAATCAAATCTCATGCATTGCAGAGTAAACTGTAGGTCAGGAAGAAATGCCCTTGAACTCACAAGTACCACACTGCACAACTGGCCAGATGCATTCAGTTGTCACTCTGTACTTCAAAGTAGCACCATGGAACTCCCATATTCATCATTGTGGTATGATTAGGATCCATTTTGGTTTGTTTTTAAACAAAGTCTGCCTTGTGAGGTACCATTTTAGCAATTTTGATTTGTTGATCAGTGCCCTGTTGAATTGTGCATACTGTCATTGTATCTGAAGTCATGAAGTATAGTTGCATGTTGTTGTGAGGTTAGGAAACGCCCACTGCTCATCTTTGAGTAGCAACAAAGGAGCAAGTACCATGGGCCAGGCAGGCATTGATGGCCTATCAAGAAAAAATGACTCTTCCAGAGGCACACTCTTCCAGAGCCCCTAGACAGCCCCACCCCACACTTCACAGCAAGGATCTTTCTAGCAGCTGGAAGAAAGGATAAAGAATGGAGAGTGACATCATCACTTGGCCTCTCTCCTCCTCACTCTCAACACCTGAAAGACTGTCTGGAAGACCAAGACTTGGGGGGGGGGCAGATTCTGGCCCCAGGCTGGGAAGGGAATCAAGCCTGTGTATAAGAAGTGTGAGCCACTTGTAATGTCTATTAGGGTGAGAAACTGATTGCAATCTTGCTTAGGCTGTAGAATTAAGACTGAAAATCTGTTTTTATTTCTCATCTAACCAAATTTGATCTCTATGCCCGCTACTACTTCTACCCATTTAAAATCTTTCTGCAGTTAATAAATCTGTTTTATATTTTATCTAAAACAGTCTGTTTTTGTCTGAAGTGCCTGGGGAATCTCAGCTGAGGTTAACAAGGGCTGCTGCACATCCACTATCCTTTGTCAGAAGGGGGAACTAATGAATGAGCTTCCATGGTGCATCTCCCAGATGCAAGGCTGGGGCGATTGGCTGGCATCTCTCTCTCTGTGTGATTCGTGATGGGCTTAGAGCAGTGGTTCCCAACCTTTCGGGGCTGCCGGGGGCGGGGCCGCTCACGTGTCGCACGTCTGGGGGCGGGACCACACATGCACCGCGTGCCCGGGGGCGGGGCCACCCACGCGCCCAGGGCCAGCATCACGCATGTGCTGCGCACCTGGGGCAGGAGCCGCCCACACACCGCGCACTCAGGGCCGGCACCGCACATGTGCCATGTGCCCGGGGCAGGGGCTGCCCACGCGCTGCGCGCCCGGGGCTGGAACTGCTCATGTGCCACGTGCCAGGGGCAGAGCCAGCCCAGATGATTCGGCGGGCGCCCATAAATGCCCCAGCGGGCGCCATGGCACCCGCAGGCACCGCGTTGGGGACCACTGGCTTAGAGGTTTATTCACAAGATTGAGCTGGGTGTGGGTCTCCACAAACAGAGTTAAGGGGGCACAGCAATCCCATAGTTCTAGGCTGTCCCTAAGTGACCCCATTGCAACTTCATTACCAGGAAGATGTTGAGAAACCAGAGGGAGTTTGGAGGAGAAATTATTAGGAGGCTGGATGATTCACTTGGAAGGAAATACTAAGAATTAAATGTGGATTAAATGAGGTAGGCAACACCCAAGAGAGAAGCTAAAAAGGATTTTACAGTTAACAGTAATGATGTAAAGGAAACATTTAGCATAGTGAAAAAGTGGGGATGGCTGGATTAAGTTTAAGCAAAGGAAAATTGATGAGGAATACGATACCAGGAGATGTTTCCTGGCAGTGAGATCTAATAGACTGTGCAACAGACTCCCAAAGGAAACGGAGTTAAAATACCCACGTAACTTTGGACAAAACACTAGTGATCCATCCCAGTGTACTCCTTGATGGGAAATCCCCACCCTTCCCCTTCTGCAGCAAGTCTTTGCTCTCCCCCTTCCAGAGCTTCCTACATCTCACATCTTTTGGACGGGATCCCACCTTGTCTTGCAGCCCAGCAGCATAAGACTATAGTTTTAAAAAGCTCTGCAGAAAGCCAAAGTGAAGAGTGCATGGCTTAAAGTTTTTGCACCAGCTGAATGCATCCTTTGTGTGGGGAACAGTGCAATTCCCTTTGGCCACTTCCCATGGGGGACCGCTTGCACACATTGGTATGACACCCAATCCAATCACCATGAAGAGCTTCTCCATAATTCTCAGCCTAAATCTGCCTTTAATTGTAACCCAATATTCCTGCTCTTACTCCTTGGATCACCCTAATCAATTCCATGCTCATCCTGCTCACTTACTCATCATTCTTGGACACTAAACCATTCCTTGGAAGACAGTCCTTCCAGCCTCTTCATCACTGCAGTGGCTTTCTGCTGAAATCCATTACATTTACTTACATCTTTAAGACAACAACGTGTCCATACGTTAACACAATATTCTATGTGCAGTCACATCAGGCGAGCACAGACACTATAACACTCCACATTTGCTTCTTTTTGGAGAGGATGATTAACATGGTTATATAATCACTAAAACATTATCAGATCTTGTCAGATCTACTGTTGCCTCAAGTTCCAGCTCCCTAGATTTGAGATCTTCAATCTCTACATTATTTAAAGGAGAACTGTGGTTGGTATTCTGCAGCACTTTCTTAGACTTTAGCTGGGTCATTTACTCTTTATTTTCCATGTTGCAAACATAGTAAGATTTCCTCCAAAATAGCTAGTTCAAGTATTCTTGTGACAAATAGATAGTATTAGCGGTATGCCTTTCGGCAAAGCATTAAAATAATTAGGTTGGAAAGTAAATACACTTGGTATGACAAGTGAGGCTGGTGTGTCATTCAGCATTTAAGAGAGACTTGTCCAAACAAGGAAAGCTTAGAAGAGACCCCTGAAATATACAATAAGACTCAAGGTGACACTCAAGATAGTTCTGGGTGGGGGCAATACAAAATATTTTAACCACTTTTCTCTTTCATTCTCATTTTTCTTTTTAGTGTAGCTGGCAGTTTCCTATGCTACTCTTTTCACAGCTCAGAAAAGTTATTTTTGCTTCAATCTTGTCTTCTGCAAAGCATTAAAATAAGCCACTTGCCTATAGAACAATGATTGGCTTTATTTACTGGGTTAAGGGAAGGGAGAAAGGCATGCTACATGAGAAACTTGATTTTAGCAGCAGCCTTTGCATCACGCAATACAAAATGACCATTTCCCCCCAGAAATATCATGAATTCTCATATGTTTTGAGGTTTAGTCCAGATAGGCATACTGAAATTTATCCAAACCTCTTGAATCTTTGAGTCAGGAAATCTAATAGCAAAGGAGTCTTCAGATAAATTTCCATGACTTCTTGCTAGGCAGGAAATAATCAGACACAGAATATTATAGGGGTATTTTGGTACTTCCAGGCTCGGATAGATATGTATAAAACAGACAGAGAAAAAGTTTACTCTCCCACTAATGGACCTTTATTCCATCCCCAAACTACCCCTCAATAAAACAAAAACAAAAACAAAAAACCCTCCCCCCCAAAAAAAATTGGTTTAGCTTCAGCTGGAATTTCAGGCTGAAGTATGCAGTTGGTTTCTACTTTATCCAATCTCTGCTTTTATGGCTTCAGAACTCAAGTCATTACTTAAAACGCCATTAAAGTGGCAAATGCCGTATCAGCCATTAGATGACAGGAAGGTCCCGTGTTTTGTACAGCAAACACATAATGAACATAAATTCAGGGTTCCCAATCTAGAGTATGGGCCCGCTGGCAGCATGCGAACTTGGTATTCTATCCATTAACCTTCACAACAATTTCCTCCCTCCCCTACTAAACTTAATAGTCACAGAGAGTACTCTGTTAGGAGGCAAGGAGAGAGACAGTCATGTGGTGCTCTGCTGTACCTGCAAAGCTTCCATATGGAAAAGTCTCCAAGGAAGAAGACGACATGGCACACTAATTTCCCAAGGCAGCCAACTGCCATTGCAGCTAATCTGCGAATGGCTGCAATGTACACTAAAGCCTTGTCTACACTAACCCCCGCCATCGATGTAATCTACGTAACTTCCGCTATGCAAATAGCACAGCTAACGTCAGCGTACTTTTCACAGTGTCATCGGTGTGGTAAGGTTGGTGGGGACTGCTCTCCTGCTGACTTCAGCTACTCTTCTCGTCCTGGTAGAGTACAGGCATCGATGGGAGAGTGCTTGGAGATCGACTGATTGCACCTAAGCAGATGTGATAAATCGACAGCTAGTGGGTCGATTGCTGCAGTGTTGATCCACCGTGTAGTGGAGATAAGCCCTTAGACTCCCAAGAACTAAGCACAACAGACTGACCTGCTGGCAAAAGTCCCACCTCGAAAAAAGAACTGGCTCCACCTTAGACTTTTCAAGATGCTAATCAGCAGAGGCACTCTGCTGCTATCACAGAATAAGCAAGCATCAGAAGAAACAGGGTTAACTCAAAAAACTGGCTTGTTCTATCTATTTATGGCTCGGAGGTGCAGAAAGCCAGTGGTGTGTGGTTAACCACAAAAGACATCGTATGATCTGCTGGGTAATCACCAACCAACCAACCACAAGCAGGTTTTTAGGATTGCCATTTTTAAGATTTAATGTACAGCATCACAATACTGTGTTCTTGCATCACATGGCACATGTAAGCATTGTTTCTCAAAAAGTCATCCACCAAAGATGTCTTCTAGTGCTGAGTTTTCAAATACCCCAGGCTAGGTCCTCCCAGGGAAAGGAATCTAGGACCTTGATATAAAAGCATATATTTCTATTGCTTGAGTTAAAAGAGTGGCTTTCAATTTTTGCAGATTATGGTATCCATTTCAGGAGTCAAATTTGTCTTGTGTACCCCAACTTTCACCTCACTTATTTCTTACAAAATCAGATATAAAAATACAAAAGTGTCACAGCACACTAAAACACAGCTTACTTTTTCATCTTTACCCTATAATTATAAAATAAATAAATTGGAATATCAATGTTGCACTTATGTTTCAGTGGATAGTATAAAGAACAGTGTAATATTTAATATATATTAGTATAATCATTGTGTGAAATTTTAGTTTGTATTGACTATGCTAATGCTTTTTACGTAATCTGTCATAAAACTAAACAAATATCTAAAGGAGTTAATATACCCTCCGGAAGACTTCTGCATACCTCAAGGGGTACATGTATTCCTAGTTGAGAACCACTGTGGTAAAAGACCAAGTCTATTACATTGCAGGCAATAACATTTTTATATGATCCAGACTCTCAGAAAAACAAAGACATATGCTAGCTAAATTAACGTGGATTATAGAAAATTTTGGGGGGTGTCTTTCAAACTCTCTTCAGCAGGCTCTATGGGGAGCAATAGTGAGCCACTAAAAATCAGGAGGATTTTGAAAGTTTCAGGGCAAGTGCCTTTCCTAAGCACTGAGTAATTTATCAAGCTTCCCAACCCACCGTGAAGTAGGTAGGCAGATGAGAACTGAGGCAGAGCAAGGGTACGTCCCAAGATCACATGCCAAGTCATGCTGCACATGTCAGATGGATAGCAGACTTTAGTCTCCAGGGCAGTCAAACTCAGCATCAAATTTGCTGAAGAGGAGAAGAAACAGACAGACCAATTATAATGTCAAGCTACTTACCATTGGTGCGCCGCGATGGCCAATGATGGCAGGTTTTGGTCCCAGATCCTTTTTCTCCATTATACAAGGGGAAGAGACAGTGAGGGGAATGAGGTAAAGTGCAACTAAGACGGCAAAGTACGTAGTGAACATCAACATCTGTGAAGCTGAACACAAATGCAGCCGGTGAAAACGCTGATTCAGGACAAATCGCTCCAGAAAAGACATTGCACTACTTCTCCTAACATAATGGACAAACCTTAGCCATTCCCTCCAGCTACAAAGACTAGCAATGCTTTGTATTTGGCCAGGGATGTACCCCATTCTAGTATCTCAGAGTGCTTTACAAATTCCAAGGTATGAATTTACCCCACTTTGCAGATAGGGAAACCCAACATACACAGAGGTATAGGATATAGGACACCAGGAGGTTGAGACGTGGGGCAGGGGGCTGGGGTGCAGGAGGAGGTACAGGGGTTTTGGTTGTGATCTGGGGCAGGGGATTGGGGAACAGGATCCAGGAGGGGATTGGGCTGTGACCTGGGGCAGGAGCTTGGGGTGCATGATCTGGGAGAGAATATGGAGGCAGGAGTGGGGCAGAGGGTCTGAGTTGTGACCTAGGACAGGAGGGAGCTGTGACCTAGGGCAGGAGATCGCGGTGCGGGATCTGGGAGGGGAAATAGGTGTAGCAGGTGGGCAGTGGGTTTGGGTTGTGACATGGGGCAGAGGTTTGTGGTGCAGGCTCTGGGAGGGGAGGGTGCTTTGCAAGCTGTTTGTTGACAACAGGCAGCTCCCATTGGCTGGAAATTGGCCAATGGGATTGTGCAGGGGGCAGGAACAGTGCCTGAAGCCTCCCGCCCCCCCCTCCTCTGGGCTCACAGGTGTTCAAACAGAGCCCTGCAACTGCTGCTTTTCTCAGCAGTGTGTAGGGAGATAGGCAGGGAGTCAGCCTGAGGCTCTCCAGCTGCATCTGTGGGCCAGATCCAGCGGCTTGGTGAGCCAGATCCAGCCCATGGAGAGTATTTTGCTAAGGCCTAGTGTAGACACTACCGACGTTGACAGGAAGGGCTCTCTTGGCACCGAAGACAATCCACAACCCTAAAAGTCAGTAGCTAGATCAACAGAAGAATTCTTTCAGGTACCTGGTGGTGTCTACACTGGGGCTTAAGCACTCAGAGCTACATCACACAAGGCCAAATTCTTCTGGCCTTAACAGCATTCCCTGGCAACAAGTTCTCAGGTTGACGGCACTGTGGCAAGAAATACTTCCTTTAGTTACTTTTACACCTGCTGCCTATTGATTTCATCAGGTGACCTCTGGTTCAAGGATTATGTGAAGTGAATACTAATTTCTTATTCAGGTTTTTATATTATTCATGATTTTACAGACTTCTATGATGTCCTCTCCTAATTGCCTCTTTTCAAAGCTGAACAGTCCCCATCTTTTTAATCTGTTTTATACAGAAGCTGTCATGCTCCTATCAGTTTTTTGTTTCCTTTCTCTATACTTCATCCACTTCCAGTTCTACTGTGGTGACCAGAACTGCACACTGTATTCAAGGTACCATGGATTTATATAGTGGCATTATGATATTCTGTCTCATTATCTATCCCCTTCTTGATGGTTCCTAATGTTCTTTTCACTTTTTTGACTGCTGCACATTGAGATGTTAAATTCGCTATGGGTGTTATTGAACCACAGGCTTACCACTTTGTTAAGTTTTAATACCCACCTCCAAATGTTATACTGAACTATGAATATTTTAGTTTATAGCACAGTTCTTTGTATTTCACCTTAGTCCAGCCTCAGTATGACTTTTAGTGACATCTGGTTGCCCAGAGTCCAGGCCTGGGACTAAGTCAAATGTGTCAGTCCTACAAAGCAGCCCCCGCTCTTTACTCTGGAGTACTGGGTTTTGGATAAAGATACAGCTTGCACGGCTAATGATTGAAATGGGTCAGAGTCCATGCCTAGCATCCTATAATGGTGCCAGCTTGCCTTGAGTTTGGTTTTCGTTGCTGGTAAGCAGCAACAGCAATGGGTTGCACAGGGTGCTTTTAAAGTATTGTCACAAAAGTGATAAATATAAAGAAAACATTTTGTCCTTCTATTGTGCTTCCTACCTCGGGATCGCAGGCATCTCAATCAATGGATTAATTTTCACTACACTCCTGGGAGGTAGGCAAGTATCACATGTGGGGAGAACAGCGATTGAATGACTTGCCCAAGAACAGTATTGCATTCAAAAATGTGTAAGTCAAGGCTCAAAAGGTGATGAGATTGGCTCAAAAGTCCACATGGGGCACAATTTTCCGGATCTCCTCTACAATCGGAGGACTAGAAATGTAGCTTTCAATTAAAAAACTCACATAATCACTGGACTCCAGGAGCTGGGGCATTATGAGAAACAACAAATGTTATAAGGGTTGATACAATCTTGAGAGTTGGCAACACCAGAAGTCTATGGCAGATCCCAGAACAGAACCCCCTGACTCTCAGTCCTGTGCTTTGAAAAGAGCAGCATTCCCTTGACTTCCAATGGGCTTCACTCAAACGAGATGGGAATTGTTAGAAGATGGTGTTGATGGACACTGCAGAAGTGCTCCTAGCTCCCCAACACCTTGTATGAGTTGACAGGTGCTTTGAAAGTTATGGGATATTAACAGTCATTTGGACCCAATGATACCCAGAGAGAGCAGTTTCTTGGAAGAAGCAACAGTCACAGGAACAAGTCTTGCTAATGATTTGAACACGGATGTTCACTTGCTGCTCCTGAGTCACATGTTGTCCTTTGCTTTCGCCAGCTAGTCTCCTTGTTCAAGCGTGCACCCACTTGCCAATCAATTAGACTAGAGAGAGAAATTAGCAGACCGTGAGATAAGCAGCCCTGCTTGGATTCTAGTCCTTCCGGAGGTTCCCGTGGCTCCTCTTGGCTACAAACGGCAAACGGGAGCCAATAGGAGCCGCAAGGATGGTGGCCATGGAACCTTAGGGAAACAAATGGGTGCAGGCCCGCTAGTGGCTTTCCCGAAGCAGGCCTATGGAACAGTTTGAGAACAAGTGGACTAGATGACCTCCTTTGGGGTCTTCCATTCCTAATCTTCTATGATTCTATGACATCATTGGAACTTCTCTGTGACTCCAGTTTGCTCTGGATCACTCTATAATGGCTCTTTCCACTACGATTTCTCTGCCCCAGAAGTACACATTATGATTCTAACAAGCCCAAAATAGCCCATTTCCCTTCCTAACCACCTCTGCTGATTGAGCCGATGCAGCTCAGTGATCCTGAACCTGGACAAATGCCAAATGAAATACAGATTTTGATCACGGACCTGCATCAGAAAGGACAGTGTCACCCAGCCTCGATCACGGGACCTGCAATAAGACTGAAGCCAAATCCCACCAATAGCCACAAATGCTGGGAAATTAAAAGTTCACTTAAAGGAAGCTCATCAATCTTTTTAGAAAACCATGCTCATTGTCCTCACAGAGCAGCCTGGGGGGCAGCGGAAGGTGTCATTTTCCTTTTAATGCCACATTCCTCCTGGACACAGAGTTTTAACTGTGGTGCAGAGTCCCATGAACACAGGCTGGCAGACTTTGATAAAGGATAGAAATTATGTCTGAGTTAGACTGGAAAATGCTGGTAGTTACAGAAAACCAGATATGGCACTGGACTGTACATACGCCTTGGGGAAAGAGTCCCAGCAAACCCTGCTGAAATGGGGGAATGGATGAACCAGGGCACACATGATGGAATAGCAAGTTCTCCACCTCTAGGGTCCAGATGAGTCATGAGCGAAGGCACTCTGAGGCTACTGCTACACTATAAGCTTTTTCTGGAAGAAGAAATGCAAATGGAGTGCTCATTTGCATATGTCACGCGCTCTCATTTTCATTTTCTCTTCCGATCCTTTTTGTGGAAGAGGTTTTTGCGCAAAAACCCCCTTTTGTGCAAGAGCCCTTCTTCCTCAAAAGTCTACACAGTGCTTTTTTGCGCAAAAACCTCTTATGCAAAAAGGATTGGAAGAAAAAATGCAAATGAGAGTGCGACATATGCAAATGAGCGCTCCATTTGCATTTCCTCTTCCAGAAAAAGCTTGTAGTGTAGCCGTAGCGCCTGTGTTAAAAGACCTGTGCCGTGACAAATGGTGTTGCAAACTAGTGACCGTCCCACCCCACTGTGGGGAAACCCACGTGTGGTTTCCCTGGCACAGTTTCCTAGGAGTTTTCCATCTAAAGTGGTCCCCATCCACTCAATGGAAAAAGCTAGCTGGGTACAAGCCAGACTCTCATATCCTGAAGGATCTGTCAGAGGAGGGGGTGATCAGCATGGCAACCTGCACCTCCCCAGTGGTACCAGGCCCTTGTGCCCTCTCCCTGTCAGGAGTATCCCTGCTGATTGCTGATCCTGGAAGCGTACCCTAAAGAAGTTTTTGCGTCACACAAAGAGCCCATCTAGGACAGGATCAGATTTAAGCAGATCCCACATGGGGTTGGTAAGATTCCATCCTGGAATTGCTCCCAGCCGGTCACATCCTGCTCACACATAGATCCTTGATGCTACAGAGGCTCTACATGGGGCTGAGCGATGGGAGAAGGAAGGGGAAGTGGGACAGTGCATTGAAGGCAATGCCCAACTTGTGCATCAAAACAGGCAGAACTGAGTATGGAGGGGAATCCTGCACTCACAGAGGCTGGTGTCTGTGCTCCACACTGCAAAATTGCCCCTGCTAGCTCCTTTGTGAGCCACCTGAATGTACATGGCATCTGAACTAGTCTCTTGCCTCCCTGAGGCAGTTCCTCCAGCTCAGCATTGTGGTCACTGGGGGGAAGAGAGAGGCCTTGTGGGTGAGTCAGTGCACTGGGTCCCAGGAGGTTTAGGGCTCTAGTCTCACACCACAACATTCACCAGCCACGAGCTCCTTGTTGGCAATCACAGACAGCTCCCTGCATAACCTTGCGCGAGTCTCCAACCAAAGAGGGATGGCATTCCTCTACCTCCCAGGAGCTGTGTGAGTGGATGAATCCATGAGTGCATAAGATGCCCTGAGATACTACAGAGATGGATGCCGTATAAGAATGGAGATAGCACCAGACATCTGTCTCCTCGAACTGTGGTGCTCCCGTTCTGGAGATAGGACTGGATCCCTTTAGCCTCCAGCTCCTTTCCCCAGCAGTAAGTTGCCTTGATTTGAAACATAAAAATTTATATAAACCAAGAAGGCAGGAGAAAATCGAACTGCCGCTTCTCAGCTCTGTGGAGCCTTCATTTGCTTGTGCAATGACAAGCGTGGGGGGGAAGTGTAACCTAGATAAGTGAAGGGAATCCTTCTCTTCAGGACTCACCAGCAGACATGTTATACGCTGGAAGCAGAGTGACAACACTTTCTTGGAGTAAGTTTCTCCTTTTCTTTCTCTTCTGCCTTGGTGGGAGGTCCCATCCTTGCCACCCCATTTTATTTTGTTGCCTGAACTAGGTCCTTGGCAGTGCTCCTCCTGCCTCCTCATTGCTTTTATTGCTCCTTTTAGTCCAGTGTTTTCTGTTTGACCTTGGAAGCCTCCTGGGTGAGTTGTCAGAGAGCAGGGAACTTATAAACAACAAGATCTATAAAGAGACAGTTTATCTGTGCTGTAGATTCTGGATTTGGGAAGAAGAACCGCTAAAGAGTCTGATGCTTAATAAGGGATATGAAAAGTAGACTCCTGTGCCAATGACAGCGAGCAACAGCCAACACAGCTACAAAAGACTATGGTCAGGGAGACAGAAGAAATGCAGCATTCTCCTTATGCTGTGGATTTGTGTTTGCCCTTCCTTTCCCCTGGCAGTTTCCACTGATGAAGCGTTCTTTACTTCCTGTCTTACACTGCAGTGCAAGGCTGGTTTGTAACACTGAAGAGCTGCAGCCAAGGCCAGCCCTACCTATAAGCAAAACACGTAGTCGCATGGGGCACCACAAAATTTGGGGCACCAAATTGCCCCAAATGTCATGGTGTCCTATGCAACTGCATGCTGCCTGTGAATTTTGGCCCCCCGTCCCTCGCCCCGCAGGCTCAATGCTGGGACTCCACCCCCCAACAGAGACTCCAGCAGCCCCCGGCCCCATTTCCCAGTGACTCCCCCAGCTCAGCGCTGGTCCAGCAGCCCCCCAGCCTCCTCCTCACAGGGCTAGAGGACTCAGACAGCAGGCAGCTAGGGAAAAGCAACACTTTCCCTTTAAAAGCATCATTTCTCTCTGGTGGGCTGCCCACTGCTCCTCTGGCCTGTGCCTTCATCCTGGTTCTGCTTCAGCATTTCCAACTCTCCTGGGCCAGGCACCTTTGCAGTAAATGGCATCCTGTCCATCTGGTCTGGGAGAGTTGGCAACTCCTTTGCCCTACAGCTTCAGCCCCCACCTCCTTCTGGGGGTACCAGTGCTGGGCTGCATAGGGCACCAGCACTGATAGGGACGGCTCTGGCTGTAGCATCATACCCCTGAGGTATGCTTTTCCGTGATGGGTGAAATCATTCCTGTATATGCAGGGCATTTTGTGATCCTATGGTGGGAGTGATGGGTTGTTACTCTATGACAGGTCCCTTAGGCTGTTGTGTAAAGTTTTAATAAGAGGAAAAAACAGAGCTAATAAGTAGGGGTATGTCTACACTAGCCACCCTAGTTCGAACTAGGGTGGCTAATGTAGGCATTCGAACTTGCAAATAAAGCCCGGGATTAAAATATCCCGGGCTTTATTTGCATGTTCCCGAGCGCCGCCATTTTTACATGCTCGGTAGTTCGGACTCCCTGCCCGCGGCTACACACGGCACGGGCTAGGTAGTTCGAACTAAAGCCTCTAATTCGGACTACCGTTACTCCTCATTGCAGTAGCCGTGGGCAGGGAGTCCGAACTACCGGGCATTTAAAAATGGCGGCGCCCGTGAACATGCAAATAAAGACTGGGATATTTTAATCCCGGGCTTCATTTGCAAGTTCGAATGACTACATTAGCCACCCTAGTTCGAACTAGGGTGGCTAGTATAGACATACCCTGACTTATTTAAGAGGACAATACATAGAATCCACCATGAGAGAAGAGAACGTCAAGAAAGCAGTACTAAAAACTATGAAAAGGAGAAAATGTATTATCTACTTGAGGCTTGTATGACAATTCCTCCCATTTTGATTGGCAGAATAACTACACTGTATTTTATTGCATTATTTCTTTCCTTTTTTGTTGAATAGGTACAACTTTTCCATTTGTACGTGAAGCTTCAGCAAATCTGCCTTTGGAGAAGTCTCTCTTAATATTAATTCTTTAGTATTCTTTCTTTCCACTGCCTCCAGATACTTACCACCCACTTCTTGGAAATCTTTTGCGAGCGCTGCCAAATCCTCCCAGGGCTGGCATTTCAATACCACTCAATTGCTAATTAAAAGAACTGTTTATGGGACTGGCACACCAGTTTGATAGGCTTGGCAGTTGAGCCCTTCAGAAAACAAATTTGATATTTGCTGAGGACAAAGAGAGGTGGCTAGTGTCAGGCAAACTGAGGGAACCGTTAAGGCTGTAGAAAGGTCCAAGACCCAGGAGATCCGATAGAGGTGAAGCAGTTCAGTCTAATGGACGGAGTCAGGACACTTGAGCTAAGAACATAAGAACAGCCATTCAGTGTCCATCTAACCCAGTAGCCTGTCTCTGAAAGTGGCCTATACCAGGTACTTCAGCGAGAATGAACAAAAGAAGGCAATTATTAAGTTATTGATCCCTTTCCATCCAGACCCAACTTCAGGGACACCTGGAGAAGGAGGTTATGTCCCTGACCATCTTGGCTAATAGCCATTGATGGTCTTACCTTCCATGAACTTAATCTAATTCTTTTCTGAGACCACTTATACTTTTGGTCTTCACAACATCCCCTAGCAATGAGTTCCACAAGTTGACTGTGTGTTGTGCAAAGAAGTCCTTCCATATGTTTGTTTTAGACACGGTGCCCATTGATTCAGCAAGTGACCCTTAGTTCTTATGTTATGTAAAGGGTTAAATAGCATCTCCTTAATTCACTTTTTCTGCACCGCTCATGATTTTATAGATCTCTATCATATTCTTCCCACCTTGGTCTTCTCTTTTCTATGCATAGTTGGGATACGCCTAGTTAGGGAATAATGCTTATTTCAAAATAGTTATTTCAAAATAGCGTTAGCGTGGACACTCTGCTGCTGCTATTTCAAAATAACTACTTCCCAGGCTGCATCTAGTCTATGGAGTTTACCCGGGATACCGTAGGTATCCCAGAAATCTCCATGGCGTCTAGGGAACATGTCTGCTCTTCTGCTTTTCTTTTGAGGAAAAGCAGACGCACTCTGTCGAAAGCCCTGTCTTTCTCATTCCATGTTGAAAAAGGGCTCTTTCAAAAGAGGAGATTTTTCCAAAATTTGGCCCAGTGTAGACGGACCAAATTTTGGAAAAGCCTCTTCCGACAAAACTATCAGAAAAAGGTACGCACATTTTTCCGATAAAACGCTGTAGACTAGACGTAGCCCCAGATTAATTTGAAGTAATTACTCCCCCGAGTACTTCCTGGGACTCTAAGTTGAGATAGCGCATCCATAATAACAGAGGCTGCCTCAGACTAATTTCAAGGCTCCCCCGTAGTGAGGACATGCTATTTCAATTTTGTAGAGTTTGCCCATTTATCTAAGACATTCACCAGTTCTTCTGAACTGTAGAGGGTCTGTAGATCTGAGAAAGAAGTTTCAAGGACACAAATCCTAGATTAAATCGGCTGTACTGGACAATAGGAACTTGTCAGTCAACACCTCATCTTGTTCTGTAAAAATACATCACTCAGAACATCTCTCGGCACACACAGAGACAGTGGTATGTGACGTCTGTTTGCTACTCACTGGCTTTTTCCATCCTTGCAAACTGTCCAGCTATCAACCAAGACAGGGCGGTGACAACAACCAGGGCTCCTATGTGCAGAAAGGGAGCTGTGGCCTAGGGAAACACAAACCCAAAGGTATTTTATAGGTAGTCTCACAACTTTTCAAACAATTATTACACACATGCAGCGGAGTCTCAAGACAAGCTCTCTCTGCTGAGCAGTGAAGTTTTTACAGACTATCTGCCTACCCCATTCTGAGGCAGATCCCATGTGCTCTTTAGCTGCTACTACAACAAAGTGGCTCTAAGTTCACGGAAAATAGACCCAACAATTTTCTTAGCCAAGAGGGTCAGAGATGCAACCCCCTGGCTCCCAGGGTTCCTAAACCTCCATCAGCTTCAGATCTCGCCATCCTCCACCTGCCAGCCTAGCCTTGGAAATAGTTTGGGTATCAAAAAATGCAAAGCTGTGCAGCTCTGGCATGCTGAACACAAGTGAAAGGCCAATGCAAGGTTTCTCTGTTACTGCTATCTATTTGAAACAGAGCCCTACTTGAAACAGCAGACTAAACATACAAGTGTGCTGGAGGAAATCCACATTTTGCAGCCTACTCTTCACACTCCCATCTCTTTTCCTACTCGTCCTCCCCACTACTGCCATTTATCTAATAGTAATACTAATACTGAATACAAAACTGGCTATTTAGATTGCCCAGCAAAGAACTTTACACATAGGGTATGTCTAAACTGCATCCCTCTGTCAGCAGAGGGATGCAGATTAGGCAGGTTGACATTGCAAATGAGGCAGGGATTTAAATATCCTGTGCCTAATTTGCATAAAAATGGCCACCACGTTTTGCAGACTCAGCACTTTGTCGGCAAAAAGCAGCAGTCTAGAGGGGGATCTGTCGAGAAAGCAAGCCTTTTTCGACAGATCCCTTATGCCTCCTGCAAGGATCAAAAAACCAATTCAGGATTCACTAAAATATTGGCAATCATTTCCCTCCTTTTTCACCTGACTTACTACAGCACTTACAGAACACTTCTGCTCTGAAGAAATCAAGGATCTTCTTTTCATTCATTTTCAAACAGGAGCACAGCGTTATAAAAAAAAGTTAATGGAATTTTATTTTAGGGCCAAACATTTTCAAACTCCAGTTCTGTACTCCTAGCATTCACCCGCCATTATACAAACTGAACACATAATTATTTCATTGAGTTTGCTGGAGTCTCCTTCACTTCAGAGGGCTTTGTGTGACACCCAAGATCAATATTTCATATATCCAGCTCTGCAGACCTTCTGAAGTCAATGGCAGTTGTGTCATTCCCCTGACTGGAGCAATAATTTCACTCTGTGTATTAAAAACTATAGCACAAGCACCATTCCTAGACTTTACACTGACAAACGCACTATGCAACTTACTTGTATTGAAATAACTACCATCTCCCATTCATCATCCCAAAGTTGTGCTATAGAAGACACGGTTACTACAGTCGCCATCAAGGTCACCATCAGACCGACCTGAAACAAAAAAAGAAAGTATTTCTATATTAGGGATTTGACTTGAACACCATCGCTGTATAATCCTCTTAGCACAGTATCTCTCATCTCATCTCATCTCTAAATGCTTTACAAAGGGGAAGTGAGTCCAGCAACACTCTTGTGAGACCAGTCAGCTATAACTCATGACACTCCACTGATTTCAGAAGTTGATGCTTTGATCTCCAGATTCCTACCCTTTGCTCTTCTAGGCCATAGCGCCTTTCTATATCCTGAACTCATACTTACCTGTTGTTCTCCAAGGAGGAGAGGTATCTTTACTCTCAGCGCAAGCAACAGTTCAACAAGCGTGGCTCCAGGAAACGCTTTTCCTTTTTAAGGCTTGACACTCTATTCAGCCCCCTCTTTAGCAATAGAGCGGCAGTGTCAGGACATGGAGCCCACTTGAAATATTAGCTATGGGCTGTAACAATCCAACAGGGAAGGGGAATTAAAGTCGCCTAGCAACTAGGATGGTGCTGAAACAGAAAATATTAGTTTGAACAACAACTGCCAAAAAAGTCATTTCAAGCCCATTTTGCAGCTCTTGGATTTTGCTTTTCAAGAAGTTTTCATTAAATGACGTTTTCTGCATCAAACAGTGTGAGCTCGCATATTTTGATAAGACAATCGATCTTTGCCAAATTAATGTGTTGGTACTACAGATGATTGGGACTCAACAAATTCTAGTCAGAGATCCTGTGAAGAGACAGATTTGATATGCAGGGTGCATTTAAATTTAAGGGATTCAAAGGGCAACGAATGCAGAGGCATAGTGAGGGAGGGCCGGGGAGGCAGTTGCCCCTTGGCGCCACGCTATGCGGGTGCCAATTTAGTCCCCCTCCACTCCCTCTGTCAGCCCTTCGCTTGCCTGCCACTGGCGGCTGGAGCCTCCTCCCCTCCTCTCTGCCCCCAGCCCGACCCTCCTCCATCTCTGCCGGTGGGTTAGTGCATGCGGGGGCCTGGTCCAACTGGAGGGGAAGAAGGAAGTTTCCCCCCTCCTCCGAGGGTCAGGCTCAGCCATGTGTCAGGTTCGGGCCCCGCCACGCAGCGGTGGCAAATTTTGCCTTTGCCCCTGGCACATAACACCCATGCTGTGCCTCTGAATTAATGTTTTTCAAGCACTGGAAAGATAGGTTGATGGCAGAATACATGGCAGGAAAAAGATCTTGGATAGATGACATGGTATCCTGCATGGATCAAAAGAACTATTTAGCCACAAAGATTAGCAGAAGACCATAGAGGATGGGCTACCGAGATTGCAAGCCTCCAGTAATGGAGATGTCACTGCAATGGGTTACCTAGGGAGGTGGTGGAATCTTCATCCCTAGAGGTTTTTAAGTCCTGGCTTGACAAAGCCCTGGCTGGGATGATTTAGTTGGGTTGGTCCTGCTTTGGGCAGGGGGTTGGACTTGATTACCTCCTGAGGCCTCTTCCAGCCCTAGGATTCTACAAAATGGAAAGATTCTATTTTCATTCAAAAGCTTAATTTTGAATGAAAACACATTATATTGTGCTGTGCGGCTGTTTTGGGATAGGAGAAGGGATGATCTGGACAAACATGAATGTTTTCCATAAGGGGAAGAATATACAAAAAGAAAATGAGAGAGTATTATCTGGCACAAAACTTCCCAGTCACTCACACTTGTATTCAAACCACCTTCTGTGATCAGCTTTTCACACAGCACACTTTCTTCTACAAAATTATATGACAGTCGAGTGTGCTCATATAGGGTAGTGAGGCAGGCCTGATTATAGACAAGTCAATATAACCTTTCTCCACCCAGTGACAAGCTGATTTTTGTCCCAACCACACTGATCATTGGTTAAACCCAGTCTTAGATCCTCCACTATTTTATTAATTCAGACATATTACCAGACTAAAACTAAGGATGTTAAGAGGTGGGTAATGCACTAATCATGTAGTTGATACAATTTTTATCAACTACTCGATTAGATGATAAGGGAAGGCTTGCTCAGTCCAGGCTTGCGCTGGGTCCAGGAGCTAACCCGCTGCACCTCTGCAGTTTAAATGTAGCAAGAGCTGGGTGCGCAGACAGCCCAGCGCCTACTACATTTAAACTGCAGAGGCGCAGCGGGGTAGGTCCAGTATCCGGAGCGAGCCGGGACTCAGCCGGTCTTGCTCAGTCCCAGCTCACACCGAGTTCAGCAGCCCAGAGCAACCTCTGCCCATGATGAGCCTTGGGCCCACTGCAGGCAGAGGCTGCTTTGTGGCAGCCTCCCCTGTTTCCCCCCTCCCCCTCCCCTGCTCACGCTGCTGTATCAGAGGCAGAAGTTTGGGGGGGGGCAGGCAGCACTGCAGAGATGGTGCTGGGGGGAAACCAGCTTTTAAGATGGCTCCCCCCAGCACCGGTTCTTGCTCCTTCCCCCTCTCTCCCCTGCTTGCTGCCTCTGATACAGAAGCAGCAAGGAGGGGGGAGCGAGTAATTGAGTAGTCGACTACTCGACTAGTTGCTTACATGCCCAACAAAAAAAAACATTCCATGAAATTGACCACTGCCTTTTTCTCTTCCTTTCTTGGAGCAGATATCATAAAATATTCATCTTCTGAGAAGCATTTGATGAAACAAGAACATTGCACTTACATCAGTAAGTGGGACTAGATTCTTAGCAGCAAACTTGGAAAGGCCTAGCCAGAGAATTTGCTCCCACATCAGTGCTCTATAAAAAAGGGTGAAGGCTTGTCATTTACGCTGCATTTTCAAGGGTTTTCCCACTTTTATTAGGGCAGTTCTCCAAATCTAGCATGCAGTTAAGTGTAAGGATTCCACATTGTGTCATATCACCAAAGTGTACATGTATAACACATACGAATGGCCATACTTGGTCAGACCAAAGGTCCTTCTAACTCTGTGTCCTGTCTTCTGACAGTGGTCAGTGCCAGGTGCTTCAGAGGCAATGAACAGAACCTGTAATTATCACATGATCTGTTCCCTGTTGCCCATTCCCATGTTCTGACAGACAGAGGCCAGGGGACAACATCCTAATGGCTAATAGCCATTAATGGATTTATTCTCCATGAACTTGTCTAGTTCCTTTGAAACCCTGTTATAGTCTTGGCCTTCACAACATCCTCCGGCAACAAGTTCCACAGATTCATTGAGTTGTGTGAAGAAATACTTCCTTTACTTTGTTTTGCACATGCTGTTTATTAATGTCATTTGGTGACTCCTGGTTCTTGTGCTATGAGAAGGAGTAAATAATTCTTCTTTGTTCACTTTTTCCACACCAGTCCTGATTTTATAGACCTCTATCATAACCCCCATTAGTCATCTATTTTCCAAGCTGGCAAGACCCAGTTTCATTAACCGCTCCTCATATGGAAGCCACTCCAATGAGCAGCCATGTCCCAAAACTGGGCCCAGAGTTCAACATAACTTTTCCTGGGAGAGACTCACCATGTGAAATGGCAACACCCTTGCGCATCTGCACTGAGGTGCACTGACAGAGAGATCCTCGTGTAGAGGAACTTAGCTTGGTGCTCTGATTTGATTTTCTATAAACTTAAACAACAAATGGTCTGGTAGCACTTTATAGACTAACAAAACATGTAGATGATATCATGAGCTTTCGTGGGTGTGTTCACAAAAGCTCATGATACCATCTACACGTTTTGTTAGTCTATAAAGTGCTACCAGACCATTTGTTGTTTTTTAAGTTTATCCTGTACAGACTAACTCGGCTACCCCCTGAAGCTTTTGTTTTTCTATGAAGCTCTAACACTGAAAAGGCAGGCTCCAATGTGTTACTTCACCTTTTTTTTCAGTGCATCTTTTGCATGCACTTGAAAGTGTTCAGAATGAACGTATCTATGCTCAGCAGCAAAAAATCATGGGATTCACGGAAGGCAGAAGGGTAAAATAGCCTCCCAGTGGCACAGAAATAACTTCAGCTTTACAGCTTTAGCCTGCCATGTCTTATTGATCTATCGCTTCTATCACAAAGAACATTGAAGCCCATGCGTCAGAACACTGTTCTCTTCCCTGTCTGGTATCGCCGTACATCTGGCTAGATTCAAAGGATGCTGCTGTTCTGTGTCTTGATCTCATGTACTGGCTGGATTAGGAATCTTTACAGGAACTTTCAGAGCATCAAAAAAAGATTAAAAAGAGGAGAGCAATACAGCAAAGGTTAGACAAAACATACAGAACAAAACTCCTACAATTATCTAGATTCGCTTCAACTCCAGACACATTGTCCATTACCGTGAAATGAGCTGAGGGTGGGGGGGGTTTTTTCATTGTTGGTTTTGTGGGGTTTTTTTTTTTAACTGTCAAAAAAAACGGTCTTGTTATTTCAAAGTAAAATATTTTGCACCTGGAAAAATTTCTCCCTGTGCCTAGAATAATTCCCATGTTCTCCGTTGCCATGTACCTTCCCTACTCTTTCTAATCCACCTCTTCGAGCAGCCCCTCCTTCCTCACCCACGCACCCTCCCTTTCCTGTAGGCTCGGTTGTTGCGGCTTTGGGGGTCCCAGGGTATAAGAGAGATTACTTCACCCACCTTGTCTCGCCCTCTCTTGAACAACCACCCCCTGGCTTGTTTTCAGTCTGTAAGGGGCAGATTCTCATTGGTGTGACTAGTCCGATACCAATGAATTTCCACCAGCCTCTAGATCAGCCTCTCTCAAATGCAGGGGCTGTTTGAGGGGCCACAACAGCTTGAGCGGTGATGGGGGGAGGGGCTATGCATTGGTCCCACCCCCTGCCTCCTTGTTGCTCCTGGATGCACCACCCTGCACTGCCTCTGGAGAAAGGTGGGGCACAACACTGCAGGAGCAAGGCGAGTTCTTGAGCTGCTCTGGGGGACGGGGTTTGGGTGGCAGGCTCCAGAGACAGGACTTCAGTAACCTGGCTGTGCAGCCTTGGGCTCTGACTACAGGCAGGTGGTACCGATTCTCGCCCCTTCCCCACTTCTCCGCATGCTCTGGCCCCTGGTTCCAGCTGTGTGGCAGCAGGCGCTAGACCTCGGCTCCAATCCCGGGCTCCAGCCACCCAGTGGCAGGCACCAGCTCCAGGGCCAACCCAGCCCCGGTCCTATGGCAACAGGCTCCAACCACAGGCCTCTAAGCACCAACCCCTGACTCTGGCCATGGGGCAGCAGGTGCTTGCCCCCGGCTCTGGCTGCGGAGCGTCAGCCAGCCTCAGGGCCCCAGTTCCAGTCATGTGGTGGCAGGTGCCAACCCGCAGCTCCAGCTGCATGGCCCCAGGCACTGCCCCGATCCTCCATCCCAGCTGCACAGCAGCAGGCATCGGCCTGCAGCACGGTTGCTGGGTTCTGGCCACATGGCGGCAGGAGCTGCCTCAGTGCCGACCCCTGACCCTGGCCACACGGCAACAGCCACCCAGTGGTGGGTGCTGACTCCTGGCTCCAGCCACTCAGCCCTGGGCTCTGGCCATGCAACGGCAGGCACTGGCCCCGGGGGCTGACCCACCCCTCCGGCTGTGCAACAGCAGGCTCTGATCCCTGACTCCAGCCACGCAGTTCCTGTCCCCAGCTCAGAGCTCTGGCCACAGGCCCTGAGCCCCAGCCCTGGCTGCACTGCAGCAGACTCCAGGCCCTGGCTCTGACCACACAACCGTGGGGCTCCGTCTGCCCTGCACTGGCCCTTGAAGGGGTTAAAACCCAGCCCTAGGTGAGGGCTGGAGCAAGCAGCTGCAGCTGATAGCAGCCAGTTAGGGCCCAGCTGAGGGGAGGATACATAAAGGCTCACGAAGAGGAACAGACTCACTCTTGGTCTGGCTGGGGAGCAGGAGGGACCTAGCTGCTAGAGAAGCTAGATGCTTCCTGATTTAGAGCAGGGCTGGGGAAAGGCAGGCAGAGCTGGGGAAACTCTGGCCAGGCAAGCTCCCAGGCTGCTGGGCCTGAAGCAAGGCCTCAGGGTACTAGGGTTGCAGAGAGGCAGCCAGGGCAGCAGGTCCACGCCCCCCTGCCAATGATGAGTGGCCACTTCAGACTGCAGTTTGCCCCTGTGGCAGGGGCTAGATGAAGACTGGCAGTGGGTCACTGAGGCAAGGTGGGCAGAGGGGGATTGAGGGTCCCCAGAGGGGGAGAACTCCAGCGTGTGGGGGCACTGCAGCAGGGCAGTACCCAGGTAGGAGGGCGCCACAGTCTGGGAGAGACGTGGGCCCTGACAGAGTGATGGAGAATAACAAGTAACAGCAGGTGAGACAGCCAGAAGGGGGCACTCCAGCATGAAAAAAGGCTAATTCCCTGAGTGACCAGCAGGAGGCGCCCTTGGTGGTGAGTCTGCCCTTGTGACAGGCTCATTATCCATCCCCATTGCCCTTGCCCCAGCTGCGTCTCGCAGCCCTGGACCCATCCCCCTCCCCCATCACCCTGGATCCTGCTACTTTCCTGGCCTAGCATCCATCCCCCCACTACCCTGGGCCCCCACTACCTCCCCAGGCCTCACCTCCATCCCATCCTCACCTCTGGTCCCTGCTGCCTGCCCCATCAAGCTCCCCCCACCATCCCATCCAGGGCTTGCTGAGAAAAGTGATATTAAACATTCCAGGATCACTTTTCACAGATAGATAATAAGTCTGCTGTGAAAAGTGATACTTGTATGTTTGTCAATATCACTTCTCACTTTTTTCATAGCCTCTCAGGTAGCTACTAAGTGTGCGGTGATATCAACTATCTCTTTTCACAGCAAGGCCCAGGACCCATAAGCCCTTAATGGAGGAGCCAAAGGGAGAGGGAGCATAATTTTTACTATTGAGTCTGCCAAAAATCCCTACAAATATAAATTATTTGGGTGTGTATCTGTGCATATTTCATTTTTTTCCTGAAGTTAATTAAATATTTTAGGAAAAAGCATCCATGCGGCCACCAGTGAGAGTTGGTGGCTGCACCAAAAAAACTTATTGTGAGAACTCCTGCTCTAGATTCTTGGAGACAGGAATGAGTCCATACATACATACAAGCATAATGCTCAATAACATTCACATCAGTAAACATTCATGGTATAATAGGAGTGCAATTATATGGTTTCCCCTCATTCTTATATTCTCTCGGCAGCTGCCATAAGGAAGAGAAGTAACATTTACACTAACAGGACCTGGGATGGATTAAGTCTAAAGTTGGTCTGAACTACACTGGAGGGGAAGGTCCAATAAGTAAGACTTTTAAGGACCCCTAAACTTTTGGAGGCCTCCTTTAGATGGGAGGAAAGGGAGGACTTGGATTGGCTGACTTAATCAAAAACTCTCAGTTTACCACTAAAGGGGATGGCGTGACACATTATTTCCAGTGATTTCATGATTGTACAGGATTGACTCAACCTACAAGCTCACAGAAGTGAAACCTGAAATCAGCTGGTTTTGCAACATGTTCCCTAAGAAAGGGGGTATGTGATGGGGCTGGCCTGCCCCGTACTGAACTGAGGGGAGGAGAACCCATCTATTGGGTAGAATATGCCCCTCCCCCACAGCCCTGCTGGGTATGCTCGCAGTGCAGCCTCAGTATAAAAGGCTGCCAGGCTGCTCAGTTAGGGCAGACCTCCGGGGAGGAAGGAGCTCTGGCCCAAACCCCAGAGTTGCTGCCGGACCTGCGGCTGGAACCAGAGCCGTTGGGATCGCCGACGCTGCCGCTACCATCCCTGGGTCGAGCACGCCCACAACGCCGACTCCGGGGGGCCGCCCACCCCGCCGCAGTGGACAACCCCTTCGCTGCTGCCCCAGACATGGGACCTGCTGACATTGCCGCCGCCACCGGCGGCCCAGCTTCTCCAGGTGGGGTCTCCGTCGGCCACAGGGCGGGGGTAGGAAGCAACCCAGGGCAAGGGGCAGGGAACCCCTGTGAATTGCGCTGGACTAGGCCTTGGGGGCTGCGTTAACCTTGCGGAGAAGAGGGCGGGGCTGGGGACCCCGCCACAGGGTAATTCTGCAATTCAGACTGGTTTAACTCTAGCAGGTTGCTGGAGTGGGAGGCATGACACAAACAGAGGAGTGACCAGCTAGTTTCTTGTTGCGCTCTCAGTGATACCAGGCACTCTGGGAGGCTGTTTGTATTCTGTTGACATGTCCCTCAGTAGTGTTCATGACCTTTGAGCGCCAGGTTCCGCTGGTTACAGTTACCACCCATCTGGGGACAGAGGGGGTGAGCATTTGATCCAGGCAGCATGTGAACAGAAGTATCCCCCCGAGGCCCTTATCCTATGGACAGAAGTGAAAATTTGTGGCATGCTGATCACTACCCTGCTTGCCGTCAACTCATCTGTTTCGATAAAGAGCTTTGGGAGAGAGGGTGAAGGCATCCTGTCCGTGTTCATCAGCCAAGTGGACATCAATTAACAGAGTGCTGAGTTCTAACTGGATTCAGTCCCAACTTGGGGCCAAATTCAGTGATGATGTGTAAAGGGCTCGGCTTCTTTGAACCCTCCTCCCCCTCTGAGATTCCAAATATGCAAAAGAAACCCAGCTGGGGTAATCCAGAGGTGTGGGAAGAAGATGTATGTGAAGGTAGTGCCTTTGGTCTGAAGGAATCTAGTTGACACTCTCTTATGCATGGTCTAGGAACCTGGCCCATGATGCTTAACTCTTCATAGGACCATGAAAGAGATCTCCATTCGAACACATTCCTCGCCCTGCAAATACAGGTTTCTCCACTCCAACAGCACATGGGTGCAGCTATTTTCCTGATATGGCATTTGATTTCAGCCACCCTAAATTCAGGAAGAAGAATCCCTTGTAACATATTTCTCCGTTGGCGTTACTCATCCAAACCCACCCGCCACCTGGAATGTGTCTGAAAAATACAAGTCCCCTCGCCAAGAAACATATGTTGTGCTCAAGAATCAACAACTTGTTTTTCAGCAGCAGACATCCTCCACCCCCCTTCTTTACCTCTTCACCTACCCCCCAACCCCAGCAGCAACACATTTCGGAAAGAGACAGGAAAGTGGTGAAATTCATAACTCCTGCACGTATGCTTGTTAAGGGTCCAAGTCTGCAAACTCCCTCTGGGGGCAGAAATCCCACTGGTTTCAAAAGGAGCTGTGTATTGCAAGGTTGTGGGATCTGTCCCATAATCAATAATTATGTGTTTGAGTTATTGTGCACACGTGTGTGTGCATTTACACTTTTTTTTAACAACTTAATAGTCATCCTCCGGTGCTCATTCTCTTGCAGACTTGTGTTTCCATACACTGCTGAGTCACAGCTCTATGGATTTTGGTGTGCAGGACACATTTTTCTGCTCCAATTTACAGAGTTTAGGAGGCCCCAGATTTCATCAGAACCTGAAAAGTCAAATCAATACAAAGCCAAAGTTGCCCAATTTTGCTCTGTTTTGGGCTAAGCCGTGAATTCTTTCACCACCTTCCTCCTGCTTTCAAGTTCAAGACACAATGTGCCTCCACAGCGGCTTATAGTGCATCCCTCCTGCTTCCTGGCTTGTCTGGGTAGGTCTACACTGCAGTTAGAAACCCTGCTTCTCCTAAGCACCCCTCTGGATCTTCCTCTACCTGCTTAAGAACCTCTTTCCATGCCAACCTCTCTTCCTTGTGCCTCCAGGATCCTTCACACCTTGACGCATCCCTCCTCAAAACATACATCTCTCCTAAAACCTTCCAACACCTCCCCTCTTTTGTGCCTGAACCATCCCCCAGCACATGTACACACTACAGAATGTTATGGTGTGTGTTAGAATTACAGAGCAAGTGCTTTGGAACAGGGCGCGCACATCTTTTCTCCAGGTCGGCACAGTGCCAAGCACATAGTTGGTGCTCTCTATGGACAATAACCTGCAAATGGAAGCCTGTATCCTGAAATCAAACAGGGCATACAGAGGCTCTTTGCAGCAAATGGGTCACTAAAAATCAAATTTACCTTCACTATAGGAGCTACTCCCACTCACAAAGTGAGTCCTGTGAAGGCAAGAAGTAGATCAACTGCTTAGCATCCAGGTCCCAACCCACCAGGGAAGCTTTGTCTTAGTGAAGACTTCTAGAGCTGGGAGCTAGCAGACAGGATTCCTTCTGTAATGCATTGCAAATGGGAAGTGCTGAGTTGCCGTTTTGCCAGCTGTACCACTGACGCACTGTAGAACTTAGGGGTAAGTCACTTATTCTCTGTGCAATTTCCCCCATTTATTTGCCCCGGAGGGGCGGGAGGTGGGATTATATCTATAATCCTCACACAGCAGGATGGTCCCCTTTCTGTGCCATGCAAGTTTCCTTTAGACTCATAGACTTTAAGGTCAGAAGGGACCATTATGATCATCTAGTCTGACCCACTGCACAACGCAGGCCATAGAATCTCACCCACCCACTCCTGCAATAATCCTCTCACCTATATCTCAGATATTGAAGCCTTCAAATAGTTTAAAGACCCCAAGATGCAGAGAATCCTCCAGCAAGTGATCTGTGCCCCATGCTACAGAGGAAGGCGAAAAACCTCCAGGGCCTCTGCCAATCTACCCTGGAGGAAAATTCCTTCCTGACCCCAAATATGGCGATCAGCTGAACGCTGAACATGTGGGCAAGACTCACCAGCCAGACACCCAAGAAAAGTTCTCTATAGTAACTCCTATCATCCCTCCATTGGCCTATTTACCACTGATAATGAAAGGTCAATTAGTTACCAAAATCATGTTATCTCATCAAACCATCCCCTTCACAAACCCATCTAGCTTAATCTTGAAGCCAGATAGGTCTTTTGCCCCCACTACTTCCCTTGGAAGGCTGTTCCAGAACTTTACTCCTCTAATGGTTAGAAACCTTCGTCTAATTTCGAGTCTAAACTTCCTACTAGCCAGTTTATATCCATTTGTTCTTGTGTCCACATTGGTATTGAGCTTAAATAATTCCTCTCCCTCCCTGGTATTTATCCCTCTAATATATTTAAAGAGAGCAATCATGTCTCCCCTCAGCATTCTTTTGGTTAATGTAAACAAGCCAAGCTCCTTGAGTCTCCTTTCATAAGACTGGTTTTCCATTCCTCGGATCATCCTAGTGGCCCTTCTTTGTACCTGTTCCAGTTTGAATTCATCCTTCTTAAACATGGGAGACCAGAACTGCACACAGTAGTCCAAATGAGGTCTCACCAATGCCTTGTATAACGGCACTAACACCTCCTTATCCCTACTGGAAATACCTCGCCTAATGCATCCCAAGACCGTATTAGCCTTTTTCACGGCCATGTCACAATGGCGGCTCATAGTCATCCTATAATCAACCAGGACTCCGAGGTCCTTCTCCTCTTCCATTACTTCCAACTGATGTGTTCCCAGCTTATAAATAAAATTCTTGTTATTAATCCCTAAATGCATAACCTTACACTTCTCACTATTAAATTTCATCCTATTGCTATCACTCCAATTTACAAGGTCATCCAGATCTTCCTGTATGATATCCCGATCCTTTTCTGAATTGGCAATACCTCCCAACTTTGTGTCATCTGCAAATTTTATCAGGATACTCCCACTTTTGGTGCCAAGGTCAGTAATAAAAAGATTAAATAAAATTGGCCCCAAAACCAATCCCTGAGGAACTCCGCTAGTAACCTTCCTCCAACCTGACCGTTCACCTTTCAGTATGACCCGCTGTAGTCTCCCCTTTAACCAGTTGCTTATCCACCTCTCAATTTTCATATTGATCCCTATCTTTTCCAATTTCACCAATAATTCCCCATGTGGTACTGTATCAAATGCCTTACTAAAATCGAGGTAGATTAGATCCACTGCATTTCCTTTATCTAAAAAATCTGTTACTTTCTCAAAAAAGGAGTTTAGGTTGGTTTGGCACGATTTACCTTTTGTAAAACCATGTTGTAATTTGTCCCAATTGCCATTAACCTCAATGTCCCTAACAACTTTCTCCTTCAAAAATTTTTCCAAGATCTTGCATACTACAGATGTCAAACTAACAGGCCTATAGTTACCCAGGTCGCTTTTTTTCCCTTTCTCAAAAATAGGAACTATATTAGCAATTCTCCAGTCAAATGGTACAACCCCTGAGTTTAGAGATTTATTAAAAAATTTTGCTAATGGACTTGCAATTTCATGTGTCAGTTCCTTTAATATTCTTGGATGAAGATTATCTGGGCACCCCGATTTACTCCCATTAAGCTGTTCAAGTTTGGCTTTTACCTTGGATATGGTAATATCTACCTCCATATCCTTATTCCCATTTGTTATGTTACCCTCATCCCTAAGCTCTTCATTAGCCTCATTAAAGACTGAAGCAAAGTATTTGTTTAGATATTGGGCCATGCCTAGATTATCCTTAACCTCCACTCCATCCTCAGTAATTAGCGGTCCCACTTCTTTTTTTGGTTTTTTTCTTATTTATATGGCTATAAAACCTTTTACTATTGGTTTTAATTCCCTTTGCAAGGTCCAACTCTACATGACTTTTAGCCTCTCTCACTTTGTCCCTACATGCTCTAACCTCAATAAGGTAGCTTTCTTTGCTGGTCCCTCCCATCTTCCACTCCTTACATGCTTTCTGCTTTTTCTTAATCACCTTTCTGAGGTGCTTGCTCATCCAGCTTGGTCTAAAACACCTGCCTATAAATGACAGTGCTTTGGGACGGATACTGCCGGGGAAATCTTCCAAGGAGCAGTGGAGACAAGAATCTGCAGGAGCCCAGTAGGGCGGTACAGAGGCTTGTGCAGGTCTCAGATCTCCAAGTTGTCAAGGCTGAAGGTCTTGCTCATGCCACAGATAGGGAAACCTAATGGATCAAGTGGGGACTCTGCAAAGAAACCTCAAGAAGTTTCTTGCCTCCTAGAGATTTTTTTTCTGCATAAGATAGCAATCTAGACTCAAACATTATTGTGCTCCAGACGTAAAGGGAGTAACTGTCTAGTGCATACTTTCGACATCTGCTATTTTAACTAGTATTTTCATGCCATGCTCAGATAATAGCTGCTGAAAGAGATGCCAACCTGCCACCATTAGCCCTCTTTGAACTCAGCTCTCCAAACAGAAATTCGAAAATCTTGAGGGGTCAGCATGACTCTGGAGTGACATGTGCACTGAAATGGTTAGAAAGCTGACACTGACTAGTATTCAGGGATCCGCACAATGAATACTAAAAAAACCCCTGGAGTTCCTGCCCAAAGACAGCACTTCCCTCTGATCATGTACGAGAGCTTCTTCAGATGACTTGGGAACTTACTCGCATGCACCTATTAGAGTTCCTGCAACTTTAACCAGGACAGTCATAAAACAAAGCTCAGCCTGAAGACAAAAGGACTGGACAGGGGAGGGGAGGAGTAGTATTAAAGGCTATTTTTAAACACCCACAAACTCTCATTAAATCATTTTCTGTAAGCCCACAAAAGGCAGGACATTGGCAGCTGGATCCTCCATCCTCCTCACACCTTCAGTCCAAGTGTCACGTAGAATCTGGAATCCAGTCCTGCTCACTGGAGTAAATAGGCGTTTCCCCCAAAGACTTCAATGGCAGCGAGCGCAGATCCTTTATGTAGCACAGGCCCTGTAGCATGTAGGTACACTGCGCAAATGAAGGGGCTTCCAGAGTCAGGCTTCTCCTAGCTTTTCTAAATCTAATTCTGAACCTTAATATAATCTAAAATGTTGCCCTGTGCCGAGTTCCCCCCTGGGGCGCGGTTCCAGGTTTTGGGAAGTGAAGCAGAGACATCGGTCGGGAACTGCGGTGGGTTATTTTCTAGAACAAAACCCCAACCGCAATTGAAACCCCTGGTGCAGCAGGGAGGAGGAGATGAATGCTAGCCAGGGGAGGCAATGGCCACTCCAAGTTTGCTTAGGCCTGATCACCTGAAGACAAAGAGACTGGTAGCAGCTCCCCTTTTGCCATTGTAACCACCACCAGGCGGATTTGAACCTGGGACCTCTGGAGCTGAGTATAGGAGCCTTTACCTCCTGAGCTAAAAGCCAGCTGGCTCCCAGCCTGTGCTGTAGAAGTCTCTTGATCTTAGCTGTTGCTATGGTCTAAGTACCACTTGCATTGCTCAGTAACCACACTAGGTGTGTGGGTTACATACTTCCACTAGGTGAGGAAGTGCATCCCGAGCTTCCGAGACCCAGTTGAGATCCTGGACAAGCCCCCACTTGTAACTACCACCAAGTCGATTTGAACCTGGGACCTCTGGAGCTGAGTATAGGAGCCTCTACCCTCTGAGCTAAAAGCCAGCTGGCTCCTAACTCATGCTGTAGAGGTCTCTTGATCTTAGCTGTTGCTGTGGTCTAGGTACCACTTGCATTGCTCAGTAACCACACTAGGTGTGTGGGTTACACCATCACCACAGGAGCCCCGATAAGGAGCCAATAGTTACATAGCATCCTTCATCAGCAGGCATGCCAAAGCATCTAACAAACGAGTCAGGAATCTCCCTGCCCCACTGAAAAACTGCCACCAGTGGATGAAAGGGGACATCTGTTTCCCAGAGCACAGCACCTCCTGCCACAATCCAGTTTGGGGCTGAAAAGGAAGACACTCATGGGAAATTTGAGGAAGGCAAAGTCTAAATAATCCAGACTGGGGCAATAGGATCTTTAATGGCCAAGAAAGAGCAAGACCTTTGTTCTACTTACTATGCAACAGGCTGGCATCCCTGTTCTGCTCCCCCCTTCCCCTCCCCAAGATTTAAAGTCAAGTGGTGTGGTCAGCAGAGTAGTTCTGACACCCCTGCACAAGCAACTAAATTTTGGGGCTTCTGTACAGTCCTTCAGTCTCCTTTCTTTTACTTTGATCCCTGGTGGTTTCCTAACTGAGAAGGGGCAATTTACCTTGTGGAGCCAGTGTAGGTTCATTTGCTGTCCCACAGCTATGTGGCATAGTGCTAAAATCTGAAAGGACAAGCAAAAGAGAAGCCAGTCAGAGATTGGAATGGATGAGCCATAAGTATTCATTCAGCATGCAGAGAAAATGCACCTTAATGAAGAGATCGCTTAATGTCCTAGAATAGGATGGGCCTGGCAGGAAGGTTTAAGACAGTGGCAGCTGTGCAGAAGTTTCCTCTCCACAGGAATAATCTAATCAATGAAACTCCTGAAGAGCCATTGTGTTACTGCACAGGCTCATGGAGCTGGTACCAGGTATTCTCTGCACTGCCTCAAGCAAGAACTTACTGCCTGCTCACGCATCAGCTTCAAGATACTGGCCCCAGCAACCCAGGTGGCAGTGAGGCAGATTTTGCACATGACAAAAGGACCAAAACCTGATGCTGCCAGAACAGACAGGACTGAACCATCGTGAATATGAGACACCTGAGATATCTGTTTCTCAGGAGGCCAACTGCAGTGTGAATACGTGTGTTGCAATTTCAGCAAGCTATGCAACCAGTAGCAATGATGGTGGAACCCCGTAGCTGTCATCCCAAACTCAAAGGATTTTTGATGTTGCATTTACTCTGGGCTGTTTAAGGGTGGGAGCACGTGAGAAGCACACTATGCAGAACTAAGCCCTTCCCAAAGCGAAGATTTCACAGACCCCTTTGCACAGATGTTCATGCTGGTTTTCTACACAAGCTTTCACAGAGGAATTGTCTCTTACATACCAATAATGTTGTGATGTATGTAAAGCCAGCAGCAGCCGTTACAAGTATTGGAATAGACCAGTCACTCCAATATCCCATTCGGTTATAGAAATACCTGGAAGACAAGTATGAAAACAAAGAGATTAGGGGAATGATCCAACAGCACAGCAACTCTGCTTGATTAAACAAAGATAAGTGATAGAGCCTTTCCCTTCCTCCCCCCCCCCCCCCCAGATCAGATGGGAGATGAAGCAAACCATTAATTTAAAAAAAAACCCTCCATGTCCTAACATTTGTTCCTGATCCATCCAAAAGTTGCCCAATCACAATAAATCCCAATACTTTTATGGGGGGAATATACACCAGGGTTTGAGTTTTTAAAAATGATTCCATATAAACATCCAAAAGAAAGAAAAATATCCCAGCTGGAATTGTCATTCTCCTGTGAACAGCAGCTTCAGATCAGTTGCTGGCATTCACAGACAGGCCACTTCACCAATCCAACAATATACAAAGAATATCAAAAGTGAAAGAGAAGAAGGAAAATAAGACTGAAGCCATCCACAATCCACTATTCAAGTCCTGGGTTCCTAGTCGAGGGAGAAGGGGGAATGTGTTGGTAATATAAATTGCATCTCATCTACATTTCAGACTCAGGCTATAAAAAATGGAAGGTGTCAATCAACTTTTCCAAAACCAGCCTTTTAGAGTACGTCTACACAGCAATTAAACACCCATGGATGGCCCAGATCAGTTGACTTATGCCAGGTCTACACTAGACCTGAAAGGTCAGGTTAAGGTCTGCAACTCCAGCTATGTAAAATATGTAGCTGGAGTTGGCTTACCTTAAGCCAAACTTGGTGCCGACTTCATATTGGGCTTCCCTTACTCCTTGTGACTTCGTGGAGTACCAGTGCTGACCGGAGCTGCCTCAGCGTTTGATTTAGTAGGTTTTAATTAGACCTGCTAAATCAAGCACCAGAAGATCAATCTCCAGTGTGGCAAATGAAGATGTGGCTAGCACAGCTTCGGCCACAAGGCCATAAAATTGCTGTGCAGACTTTCAGGCTTGGACCCTGATCCCGAATGTCTACACATCCATTTCACAGCTCCACGGCCCAAATCATCTAGCTGAATGTGTTTAACTGCTATGGAGACAGCCTGCGTGACAGATGTAAGGCAAGCATGTCTGTCATTTAGGTGCATGTTTGCTTAGTGAGGCTGTCAAGAGAGTTGAGGAGTTAATATAGTTTGGTGATAAAAGAAGGGACTCAAACAGGGATTCCTGGGTTCAGTTTCTGGCTTGGGTACTGCTTCACGAGGTGACCTTGGGTAAGTGATAATTTCTGTGCTTCTTAGTCTTTAGTGAAAGTCTTCTCACTAGAAAGAAAAATAATGTTCTGGAGAAGAAGTGATCAGACCAGATTGCACGTGGGAGATTTAGTGTTGTAGAAGGTGCCTGATAGAGAGTGCAGGAGGCTGAACGCTCTATTTATGGGCAGAACAGTTTCTGCAATAGGCAGCAGGTATGTAGACTTCCCCCCACCATTGGCATGGCACGACATAGACCTGCACAGCCCACTTGGAGGAACAAAAAAATACCTCAGTCCCTATGACCCACTCAGGCCTTTGAGTTTGAGAACAAGAGGGTTAACCAGGAGGGTAATTTTTTGAGACATGGAAAACTGTCCAGTAGAAACTAGAACAAGGCCACCAACTCATTGCACAAAGGTTGAGCAGCCCGCTGACAGGGGTAACTTTCAAGCGCTACCAAGCTTGGCTGAGAATTGAATGAACAAAAACCCTCACATCCCTTAAAGACAAGAAAATGCATAAGAACACCCTTCAAAACAAGGTAATACTGAAGGTATTGTATCTGTAACCCTTGCCTCCCACACCTCCCACCTTATTCCTCTGGTTCAGTCTTCAGTGTGCCTGTCTATTTAGATCAGGAGAGATGATCACACTCTTTCTGTGCAAAGAACCGAATTCCACTTTTAAATGTTGTGTATTAGATGCGGCCACAAACCACACACTCTCTTCAATCCACGTCAATCTCCCACTGACGTCAATGAGAGAAGATCAAGGACAGGTTGCAGCTTGTGGGAAGCAAAGTGTTATTTGTTCAGCACTTTATTGTTGTATTCACCATTAGGCAGTGAGCAAATGCACTCATCTTTAGGAACTCCATTATATCCATCGCCTTCATCTCCATTGTGGCCAAGTGCCTGCCAACACTGCATTAAGAGGCACGACTGACATCTGACACAAGTGGTTCATGGTCTCTCTGGGGGAGATTGGTACGTGCAATGGAGCGTTTTCTTTAGGTAGGGTTTTTTGGCATTTTATTTCCTAATTAATTTTTTTAGCTGTGCACGCTGTAATATGTGTCCATTGGAGAAAAGTCAGAGGTGGCCCTGCATCAGGAATGGTGGGTTTTGATGGTCTTGTGCAGTTTGTACCACAGTCTGGGCCCAGCCCCTATGAAAGCTCTGCCTCCTACACATGTAACCTTTACCCTGAGGATAGAGAGTCCAGCTGAGCAAGAGGAGCGGAGGTGGGGACCACATTCTTCACCCCGGAGCTTCAGGCTCTTGTAGATATGTTGGACCCAGGCCACTGTATGCCTTGAAGGTGAGAACTGAAACCTTGAAAATAACCCGCTATGCTAGGAGACGCCAGATGCGCTTGCAGCAGCCCGTGTTGCAAAGGAGATGCCTTGTGGGGTTCTGTTCTACCTGGAGTTTCCCCAAACACTGATGGTTTCATACCCAGGATTACTGCACGAGCAATGATGGAGAGCTGAGTAACTGAAGCCAGGTCATTGCCTCCCAGGATGGGGCGGAGCCTCCTAGCTAACGTAGATGGTAGAAAGCATCACTTGCAGATGCTGCTATGATAGTTTCGCCTCAGTGAGTAGCTACAACAAACTGTATTGGCCAACAGTGGGTGTGTACCGTCCACCACAGGGGCCGCAATCTCTTTCAAGTGCTTTCCTCCACCCATTGGCCTCACCCCCATGTTGCCTGGGTTCCATTTCAGCCAGCTGTTCTTCATGCAGGAGCTGAAATTGTCCAAGCACTGGGCCATCATGGCCACGCTTTCTGCCCTTTGTTTCTCTTTCTCCCCCATTTCATTTCTGTTTCACTCCCTAGTCCCTGCCTGTACAACTTCCCTTTCCTCTCTGAAGCAACTCTCAGTTCCATCCCTCCCCTCACCAGGGGTCTATTTCCACATCCTACCCCACTCCTTTGGCTAACACAAACATCCATTAATTTGACATTCAATACAAAAATTCACTCCTTCTCTGGTATTTGTATCTTTCCTATATACTTCCCTTGCTGCAGCTTCTATCGTCTCCTGTATGTTTCCTGGTGTCTCTTTACTCCAGCCTTTATTGTGCACCCTTTCCCTCTGTTCTCCACATCCCTTTTCACTGTCTTCTTCTCAGCTTTTGATTCCCTTTCTCCCCAGTGCATGGAGATAGATTCTGTTGTCATTGCCTGCATCCAACCCATCTCCACTGGCACAGTAGAGGTGCTGACAGTGAAAGAGTTAATGATAACAGCTGGAACCAAGCAGGCCACAACTAGCCCTGTAAGAGATACCACCCCGTTCTCACCGGGACTTCAAATGTCAAATTTGCATTTAAATGGCGAGATGCTTCCTCATAAAAAAAACCACCTCTTCCAGAAGAAGCGGTAATTAAAGAGCATTCAGTATTGCCAGTTTTTAAGTAAGGATCAGTGAACACAACGAAACACAAGATGAACTTGGACCCCAGCTCTCTGTCTTGCCAAAAAGAGTGTATCCCATAATGAAGAAAGTCGGACAGCCTCGGGGTTTCAACTGAAACCACATGCTGCCTCCAGTGGTGACCCCATACAACAGGGGTTCTCAGCCTTTTTCTTTCTAAGCTGCCCACACACACCATGCTATAAAACTCCACTGCCCAGCTCTGCCACAACCAGTGCTTTTTTTGTGACGGTACTGCCCGGTACGCAGTACCGGCACCTCCAGACGCAGTACCGGCACCTTCAGTCAGAGCTCAACAACTTTTCCCCTGGAGTACTGGCACTTTTTTTTTTTTTTTTTAAAGAAAAAAAGCGCTGGCTGCAACAATTGTTTTTCTGAATATAAAAGCCTGGGCTGGTGTTAGGGGTTAGCAAAGAGGGGAACTATCCAGCGCCCCACACCATCAGGGCCCCTGGAAAGCTACATTGCTCAAGCTTTGGCTTCAGCCCCTGGTGGTGGAGCTGGGGCTGCCATTCTGCGTGGCAGGACTTCGGCTCGGTGTCCTCTGCCCCAATGAGTCTAATGCCAGCCATGCTTGGCGGACCCCCTGAAACCTGCTCGCAGTCCCTGGGTCCCTGGTTGTGTGCACTTCCCGCATTAAGGGCTATTTTTAAACTCCCACTAAATCATTTTCTGTAAATCCACAAAAGATAGGATATTGGCAGTTGGATCCTCCAACCTCTTCACGCCTTCAGTCCAAGTGTATCAGGTGGCCAGTTGTCACGTAGAATCTTGAATCCAGTCCTGCCCCCACTGAAGTAAATAGGAGTTTTCCCCAAAGACTTCAGTAGGAGCGGGCGCAAATCCCTTATGTAGAACAGGCCCTGTAGCATGTAGGTACACTGGTGTAAATGAAGCCTGACCCTGGAAACTCCTCTCCCAGTTTTGGCAAATCTAATTCTGATCCTTAATATAATTTTAAATGTTGCTCTGTGCTGAGTTCCCCTCTAGGGTGCAGTTCCATGTTTTGGGAAGCGAAGCAGAAAGACAGCAGCTGAACTGCAGTGGGTTATTTTCTAGACCTAAACCCCGACTGCAGTTGAAATCTCTGGTGAAGAAGGGAGGAGGAGATGTATGCTAGCCAGGGGAGGCAGTGACCCCTCCCAAGTTTGCTTAGGCCTGGGCCACCTTTTGAGGCCTCACCGCTTGGTTGATTTTGCCTCCATCTCCCTCTCAAAAATCAAAACACACTGCTTCATGGCACTCCCAGCTGTGCTGATCCAAGGCATGAATTAAATGTTCACATCTGAGCTACTAACACAACAGTGTGGAGCACTACCAGCTACATAATGGGTGTGGGATGTGGAAAAGGGACCCAGGAGTCAGGATACCTATTCATGGCTCTCCCAACCTATTGCATGTGGGACCAGCATGCAGAACCTCACAAGATTCAAGCCTCTCCCCATGTCACCCACAAATTGCATTAGTCATGTCTCTTTACTAAAGAAGTTCTGAGCATTCCCACAATAATATCTAATGGTGCTTGGTCCTGCCATGAGGGCAGGCGGCTGGACTTGATGACCTCTCGAGGTCCCTTCCAATTCTAGGATTCTATGAATACATAAACATTTTTATTTTTAATGCAATGAACTCGACTAATTAAACTTTATTCAGCAAGATAGAACTTTATTCAGTAAGGTTTGTCCAGAATGCTGTCGTGTCTATCACAACACCCACTTCAACACCTTCTTCCATCTGCAAGCACTGCATCTTCCATCAGGCATTGAGCTGGTGGTCTACACACACATTCATGAACACCAGACCTGATCACTGCTGCCCATTATATCAAGGAATAAAGTTCCTACCAGAACGGACCTCCATCACGATACCCCTCACTGAATACACGAGCCCAGCTCACAGTTTCTGTGCCGATCACAAGAGCCATAAACTAAGGGAATTTGAGTCACACAACCTGAAGTGGAGAAAAGGGTTCACAGCCACTCATGAAAGCCTGAGCCTCACACACCTCAAACATATCCAAACCATTCCATATCTCTACTGCTTTTGCCACCGACATCCCTGAAACTTGACCTGAATTTTAATCAAAAATTTTACTTGATGTTTAATATTAAAGTTTAAAAACTGTATTACTGTGTTATAAAAACAGATCAGTGTTTCCCAGAATCTAGATGAAAACAGGAATTAAGAATTTCATTATACAGACTTAGAGAACAGGATCTAGTGTGTTCACTCCAAAGCCTCACATACCCCACCTTTTCCCATCTGTAGTTTGACTATGTAGATATAACCCCTATGCACTGGTGACTTGAATTAAAAGCAGCTGAATATATTCCTCACAGGGAATCACCTGAGGCAATACATTTAAGATTTACTTATTTTTGAGGCATTAAGCAGAAAAACTAGGAAAGGCACAGCATATGCAAGGCTGCAACCCTTTTAAATAAAGGATAAAAGCCTGTGGCAATACATGCTTAAACTGCAGCAAGGGAGGTTTTAGATTGGACATGAGGAAAAACTTCCTAACTGGCAGAGTGGTGAAACCCTGGAATAAATTGCCTAGGCAAGTTGTGGAATCTCCATCACTGGAGCTATTTAAGAGCAAGTTAGACAGACACCTGTCAGGGATGATGAAGATGGTGCTTGGGCCTGCCGTGAGGGCAGAGGACTGGACTTGATGATCTTTCAAGATCCCTTCCAGTTCTAGTTACCTGTTTTTAAAAGGAGGTAATTGGGTAACCGTGTAACCACTGAACATCTCAATAGTTACATGGTTACACGCCCCTGCAGGGTGCACCAGCTCCTGCCTGCTGCCCTGGTCTCAGGGAGCTGGCTGCCACCCTGCGCTGCTACCTCTGATACAGAGCCAGAAGCGAGGGGTGTTGGCCAGCTCGCCAGGAATGGTTAGCCATTTAAATAGTTATACTTTTACATTCCTAGTTCTAGTATTCTATGATTCTATGTCAAGCTGTGGTTTTCTTTTTCTCTGTATGAAGTACAGTTAATTTCCAAAGGATTCCATAACTATTGTCAAGTTTAGGACCCAGTCCTGCACACATCTGCCTGCATGAACCACGCTATTCACATGGATAGCCTGTTTAAAATAAGGATGTTAAGTATCGGGTAATTGACTAATCGAATAGTCGATGCATTTTTGCATCGACTATTCGATAGGGGGTGCCTCTGCCTGTGAAGTGGGGCTGTTGCTACACTTCAAAGGCAAAAGCACCGAAGCCCGGGGACAGCTGGGGACTCCCCCGCTGACCCCAGGCTCTGTGCAGCGCTGCCAGTTTGAAATGCTATGGCGGCGTTTCAAAGTGGCAGCGCCACATGGAGCCCAGTGTCCCGGCTCCCAGACTCCATGTGGCGCTGTTGCTTTGAAATGCTGCGGGGGAGCCCGACTAGTCCTTCACATCCGTAGTTTAAAATCAGTGGGATTGCTCACCTGGGGAAATTTGTACAGGGCTGGCCTCTTAACAGAATATATAAGCTATTCACAGGAATTACCACACTGATCTGTGAACTGTATCTACCTCTCAGGTGAGCGGTCGGTGGCAGCTGATTACCAGCACTCAGCAATACTATGCAACAGTCTGGGGCAGGAAATGAAGACTAATGTATCCATTTGAAATTCCAGCTGTGATTTAGCAAGGCAGAATGCAATTGGGTGTATGCGTGTATTTTATCACTATTATATTTACACTATTAGTATTTTCCTTTCACGCTAATTGGGCCAGGTTGAAGAGGGTGAGTGGCACTGCCTGTGTGAGAGATGGCAGGCACTGTAAATGGCCACTGACCACAGCACGGAGACTTTAAAAAACTTAGCATACTGAATAAGGGCCCCAACCAGGGATCAGGGCCCATTGTACTCTCTGAAGACAGCCCCTGCTTTAAGGAATTTACCATAGAGATTGCCACAGGAGGAGTGCTGAATGAAACAGACAGGGCACAGAGAGAGGGCGCAGAGGTGGAGGAAGGTTATCATCTCTTGTTGGCTTATAGGCACTACAGCAGAGGCAGGCTTTAAAAAGGAGCCTCGTTCATGCTGCCCCACATCTGAATGCAAGTGTCTCTGCCTTTATCACACAGGTGCTTCTGTTTCTCCTCCATGCCACTTGGCTGGGCACCTTTTTGACCCCCGGTGTGTTTTATGACATCACAAACATCTGTGCTGCAAAAACCAGCGTGTATCCCTTGGAAAGTGACATTTCCTCCATCCCCGGGCTCAGCCTCGCAGTAATTAAGGCCTCACACGGAGTTATTATCCTCTTTCCTATTACTTTCATAGAATTTTAGGCTATTTTTAAGACAGTGCTTTTTCCGTACACCACTGATGTCAGGACTTGAACGCATCCCAAAGCAGGTGGCTAATTGGGGTCTGGTACATACCAAGCAACTGGCCCGTTTTTAACATCAAACTGCGATGTTTGAGTGGCTTAATGGATATACAGATATCTACTGCTATTTCCAGTCCAGTTAGCATCTTCCAGAGCTACTCTTACTATATGTGGGAAATTGCTTCCCAATGTCATCTGCTCACTCAGGGCTCCTGAGCCTCAGACTGGGACCATGGGTTCCATTAAAATTAAATTTTAATATGCAACACTTTCTTACAGGACACACCGTGATCATAGCAGCCTTCCCAGGAGCTTTTATAATGGGGCATCCAAACTTTTGCAACACCAAGAGCTGCACTTTATACATTAATTAATTCAGATCATCCAATTCCACACAGCCCAGTCTCCTGGGAATGTTGCTCTAATTAAGGCTGAAGTGGGTGAGGCGGGAAAGCACGGCATAACTCCAATCTCTTCAGATGCTACAGTAAGGACTGATGCTCCATTGAGCTAGGTCTCTCTCACACACACACACACACAGAGGAAGGACTGGGAGCAGGTATGTCTATCATTGTCACAGCTGTCCCCCCATGCTTTATAAAAATTGGCTTATTAATATGAATATGGATAACTCAAAAATGCTTTAGGCAAAATGCATCATGAAACATACCATTTTTAAAGTTACAATCTGGAATGTGTATATTCCATTTCTGTGAATGCCTCATTCTTGTGTGAGAAATTAGAAATATGAAGTGTAAACCTGCTTATTAATCTAGACTTTTTAGTGACAGCCATCAGTGATGCTTAAGGACTTAATGGCCCGGTGCTCAAGGCAACAATCAGTAAATGGCTTTATTTTTTCCTGTAAGCACAAACAGTGATTGGTCCTGCCAGAACATGAAGCTAATGCTGAAACCCATCTTGGATCTTATACTTTTCCACTGAAGGTGAGAAAAGTTTGAACTGAACACAAAGAATTCCCACTTCAGTCAAAGGGTGTATAAAGGTGGGAAACCAAACAATAGGTGCAATGTCCAGATGCCAGGAGACCTGAACTTACCTCCCAAAATGCCTGCTGGAAACATCTAAGACTAAATTGGGGGAGGATTGGGCCCAAGGTAAGAGTCTGCCTATCTTGTGAAAAAGACGATTAGAACTAATGTTGGGGTATCAGAGAGGTAGCCGTATTAGTGTATCAGCAAAATCAACAAGGAGTCCAGTGGCACTTTAAGACTAACAAACACCCTAATAAATCTATTAGTCTTTAAAGTGTCACCGGACATCTTGTTAATGTTGAGGTAGGAATTTGCATGTGACAGGTTTCTTAGTGTATAAGGCATAGCTGGCATGCTTCTTTCTTTTTTGCTTAGTAACTTACTTTAATCTGTTTTATCACTTGCAGTCACTTAAATCCTAATTTATACTTAATAAAAGCACTTTTGTTTATTATCAAGCACAATGTAAATAACTGTTACATGGGTGGGGGGAGCTACAGCTGCGCATCCCTCTCTTTCACTGATGAAGAGAGTGAACTGAGCTTTCTCTGGGTAAGACTTTTATACAGAGTAAGATGGATTTATTTGGGGTTTTGGTCCCCTTTGAGGGTTACATTCCTGAATGCCATCAATGGCCTAATAGCTGAGGCCTCCAAGACCTGGTTCAGCATCTGTGTTGCTATGCTGAGGGGCTGTTATCTCAACTCTGTGCCTTGGCTGGGGGAGACCAGAGCTTCTGGTCCAGCAAGACCAGGTGGTGGGGTGCCCCACAGGGCAGGTAGCTGGGCTCAGTGGCATGATCAGCACATCGGGTGACTGCCCCAAGGGGATCTCTGTGATTGAACCCGTCACACTCATATCAGCATATCGATATGGGATAAATGATCGCTTTTCTCAATTACACATTTTTCACCCTACTACTAATCTCTTCTCTACCCCTGTGAAATATTATCTCTGTTTTACTGATGGAAATAGAGAAGCACAGAAAGAAAGTGACTTACTCCTGATGACAAGAGGCAATAACATTAATGCTGGGAGTAAGACTCAGGAGTTCTCAGCTCCCAGACCCATTCAGATTTAGATCACGCAATGCCCACCTTTTTCAAACACAGCCCATGATTTTGGGGATCTCCCCTTTTTGGTAAGAGGAGCAGAGCACCCATAACTGTATGTCAACAGAACTGTGGGCGCTCGGCATCACAAGGTGGGTGCCAACATCCAAATCATCAGCCACCTTTGAACATTTCAGTCTAAGCAAAATGTTCACTTCTCTCTCTCCTGGCCTAACATGAGCAAACTCCATCTGTGATACAAACCCAAACAAGACCTCCTTTCCTAGATCTCCTCTAGGGCTTTCGTTTTGTATTTTATAATGGAATAAAGCTAGGAGGATGAACAACATGAGGCACTAGCGGGCACCATTGCAAACTAGAGAGTGACATAACCCATACCCTATTGGCCAGTGTCCAATATGCTTCAGCTGCCAGAAGGCCCACAGGCAGTACAAAGCAGACAGACGCATTCCCCCATACCGAGTTGGAGTCACCAGCAGCAATATGAATCCACAAAGGTCAGGATTCTTCATTGGAATCTACAGACTAACATTAGAAGGAAAAATGGGATGCTATGCAAGCAATATTGACTAGTGGTTTGAGCTAGGTCTTAGAATCATAGAATCCTAGGGCTGGAAGAGACCTCAAGAGGTCATCAAGTCCAGCCCCTGCCCAAAGTAGGACCAATCCCAACTAAATCATCCCAGCCAGGGCTTTGTCAAGCCAAGACTTAAAAACCTCTAGGGATGGAGATTCCACCACCTACCTAGGTAACCCATTCCAGTGCTTCATCACCCTCCTAGTGAAATAATTTTTCCTAATATCCAACCTAGACCTCCCCCACTGTAACTTGAGACCATTGCTCCTTGTTCTGCCATCCATCACTACTGAGAACAGCCTCTCTCCATCCTCTTTGGAACCTCCCTTCAGGAAGTTGAACGCTGCTATCAAATCCCCCAGACAGATTTATTCCCGATTCTGCCACTGAGACAAGGGGTGGTTTTAGGCAAGCAAGTCAATCACAACTCTATGCTTCAATTTATCCAGCTGCTTTATAGATGCAATATTGCATTCTTTATTGAAAGCAAACTCAGCAAGTGACCTTGGTAGAGGTTTATTTGGGGATCCGCACCGCTTCAGCCCTAAACTCCAGGAGCAGCTCAGTTGAACAGTTCAGGTTTCTTCTGGCTTCTTCCAGAGACCTGGCAAAACTCTTCAGCAGCCCAGGTTTGCTCAGAACCTAGGCAACCCTGCTTTGATTTCAAACTCCATTGTGAATCTGAAACCAAATGAGTTGTGCGCTGTCTGAGTTTTGTGGCAAGAGTTTTACATGGGCTTTGACTGTCTTTAAAGGGTCATCAGATTTTAAAAGCTATAGAAAGGTCCAGGGAGGCTTTGAAAGAAGTCTTAAACATTCTCTTTGCATTCTTTGCTATGAAAGGCAAAAGTGTTGCTGAAAGACGCCCTTGCGAGTTCTCTCAGTGCATTCACACAGAGAACACTGCACTCCCTGTCCCCACTCAAGGCAGCAAGTCTCAGAACCCAAGTCAGCTGACTCGGATCCGTGCTGCAGAGCTGAAAATGGCTGTGTAAATGTTTGGGTTCACCGGGTTCCAGAGCCTAAACTCCAGAAGCTCAAGTGCCTATACTGCTATTTTTCACCCCACAACATGAGCCCCTTACATCAGAGTCATTTGACCTGGGCTCTGAGACGCTCTGCTGATTTTTTTCTTCAGGGGGTGGGAAGGAAGAAGGACTTGCCCTGCGTAGACACAGCGAGAGAAGTGGAGCAGTGGAATAGGGGCTTTCAAAAAAGCAAAGAGAGAAAATTGTACATTTGATATAGGATGGCCAAAGAAAAAATATTGGAGGCTTAAGGGAAATTTAAACCCTGACCTTCATTTGCACTTTTTTTTCTCAGGTAAAACAAAAATAATTAAAGAAAGCCCAGATCAGCAGCAGCTAAGCCATGTCAGGTATTTGGGTGAACATTTGGATTCTGGATAATTTTTAAGAGTCATCTCATGATAGAACATGGGAGCCTTAGTACCAGTCTAGGACCCTATGGTGCCAGGCGCTGTACAAGCACAGGACAAAAAGATGGTGCCTGCCCCCAAACAGTTTACAATCCAAGATAAAATACCACAAACAGGCAGATACAGATGGGGGAGCACAAGGGAACAACACTTGTCCGCACGGTAAGCAAGCAACAAGAGGAAACCATGGAAAGGAGAAACACAGGGAAGAAAATGAAGCGCCACTGCCATGAGTGACAAAAGTCCCATAGAAGATTGGTGCTAAATGCCTAAACGATACCTCATCATGGTACCTTAATCTTGAACCGAATTTCTCTTCAGCACTTTTAAGTTATTCTCCCCAGCCCCCAATGTCAAGTTATTCAAGGGTATAAAACATCCCAGATAAACATGCTCTACTCTAAATGTCGATGAGAATGGACAGGCCATGCTCAATAAAACTGTCAAATGAGCTGACAGGATATAAGTTTCCCCCAAACACATCCCCAGGAGCACTGTAATCTCACTGCTGAAAACATGAATTTATTTAGAGACAGCCCTCTCTTATATTCATCCTTCCTGGCAGAAAATTGCTCACGTCATTAAGTTTTTTGAACACTCATTCACACAACTTCAGCATCCCAACAGGCAATTTATTTATGGGATCAACTACCACTTGCATTTTAAATAGAATCAGAACATTGTCTTTGACAGGAAGATGATTGCTGAAGTGATTTCACTGGCAGTAGCTGGGGCTTTGCTTTAAAACATTTTAGAAAATTGCTAAGACATTTTGCAAGAAATTCAGTTTTATTATAGGTAGACCGAGTAAGGTTGCCTGACCTTTGCATGAAATGGCCCTCTTTGAGTTGCTTATAACTTTGCAAAATTTTACCTGTGTGCATGCTGGCTCGCTAACCCAGGCAGGGTTGCCAGGTGTCCGGTATTGACCCGGACAGTACATAAGAACATAACCGGTATTTTCGCCTCCTGTCTGGTAAAAAATTCGGAAAATACCGGACACCTAAAATGTCCGGTATTTTCTAATTTTTTCTCTGCCAGGAGGTGAAAACACCAGACACCTGGCAACCCTACAACACACTCAGCAACTGGGCCCAGCTCCCGGACACTTGACACCCCTGCCTCCGGATCCCCGGCTTTCCTGGCTCTGCAGGGAAGCGCCCTTCTGGCTCAATCAAGAAAACAAGATGGACGCCAGTAAAAAGCCTAAAGGGTCTTAGTGCTCAACCTCTCCTCTTCCTGATGACTCTGCACGCACTTAAAGGGGCCATGCTGTTTTATTTTATTTATTTATTTGCTTAATAACTCTTGGGGTCCTTTTTTTTTTTTTGCTCAACAACTTTAGTCTCCTCCCCCCCCCCAACAGAATTTTTTCCCCGGTGTTTTTTTTTTTGGGAAGGCGTTCGGTATTTTTGGTTAAACCATCTGGCAACCCTAAACCCAGGCTGATCGACAGACAGACAGGCAGGCATAGTTCTACTGTTTCTGAGAACCAGGCTAAGGTGTGTGTGTGTGGAGGGGGAGGGGGGGGAAGGAATGTGCGCCTTTTGGATGAGTTATAAAGGCTTTGGGAAGAGGAGAGGGAAAGGGAATCAAAGTTCACATGTGAGACTTTTTAAGAGGCAAAAATCACTAAAGTGATCCTGCCTCCACCACCGTGTTCCATCCCCACCCAGAACCTAGTGCTGACCTCACTGTGCACATGTCATCCCCACACAGCAACGGAGCATCCTCCTGCCCAGGGCTACAGGGGCTCGGAAGAGCTTTCATGGTAATGGCTGCCCAGGCCAGGGTTAGGCCAGGCACCAGGACTAAGAGTAGCCATCACCTCTCTCCTGTGCTCTCGGTGCCCTGGCTGCAGCCTGGAGAAGGAAGCCATCTGATCTAAATGCAAAGGGGACAACAGCAGAACTAGGAAGGAGGGAAAGGACAACACTGGCACAAGGAGCCTACCAAACTGAGGACTGGCAGAGGGGAAAGATATACTGTTTACTGTGGGCAGGGGAGGCAGCGGGTGTCATCACCACTGCTGAGTTTGGGAGAAGGCCCAGCCTTTGCTGCCAGTGCCAGCTCTTTCCCCTCCCCTCCCCTCCCCTGCCCCGCCCCGTGATCCTCCAGGCCATCCTGGGCTCCACAGGACTCCCCGTCTCACAGAACCCATGGCGGCTGCCCCGAATTGTCCTATGGAGGATGAGAGAGAAGGGACGAGCATTGAGTCACAGGGGGAGAGAGGGAAGAAGTATGAGTGGGGAGAGGGGGTGCGCCTTGGGACAAGAGGCAGCTGTTAGACTATGGATAAAAAACTGGAGATGAATCAGAGTATGCTGACTTTGTGTGTACATGGCTCGTGTATAAATATTTTTATTTGGTGGCCTCCTTTAGCCTCTAGAGTAAGGAGAGGAGTTTGAACCTAGACAAAAACGTGCCGCTATTTTTTTATTTGGTTTTAATTTTTTCGTATCTGCGAGGATCAGCGTAAGGAACAGAAGCCAGAACTAGAAAAAATAAAGCATAATGGCAACTAGAACAGCCAACATAGATTCCATCTGGGGCCTGACAGCCTTACATCTGAAGAAGTGGATTGTGCCCAGGAAAGCTCGTGATGCCATCTACATTTTTTGTTAGTCACTAAGGTGCTGCAGGACTATTCGCTGTTTTTAAAGTTTTTTTATGGAAGCAAGGAGCTAACACAATACCTCCTTTACACAACTGGCATTGGTTAAACAAAATTACTAACTAGAGATACAAACTGGCTTCAACAGCTTGAGTTCCAGCTTTATTTACCAAGTTTACTACGGAGCACACCCATCTGAAACTGCACAGCACGTGGCTACAAATGGACACAAGTATATATCAGTACATCTATCAGTGTAGACCGGAAGTTCTCAAAAGGAGGTTGGTAGGGAATGTATTCTGAGGGGGGAGAGGAGTGTTGCATGAGAAGCTTTGGAAAGAAACCACACTGTGCACATTTTACCCACAGCAACGACTAAGTAGCCAAATGGGTTCCTCCAGACACATCAGATCCTCAGATGGTGCTATGCATTGGACTCTAGAGGGTGCTGTGCGTTTTCATAGAGTTCTGTTAAGTTTGCAGAGCATTAGACAAAGCCTTTGCTATCTGTACGTTAATCCATTTGCTGCAATGGGGTGTGCATATTTAGTTGTAATCATTGGCCACAATCACAGCTTTGTTTTTGCTCTTATTACAATTGATTATTGGCTCTGCTGGAATTATTGCCTTACTGTTTTTAATATTTAGTGAGAGTTGCATGGTTGATTTAAAAAAAATGATATCTGTACTTATGTGATCTTGCCCACCACACCACCACCACACAAGTTTGAGAATCACTGGTGTAGACAGAGAGATGTTCTCAATTTATTCAGACCCCACTACCTATTCATTAAGAGTTACTGATTCTACCAGATGAACGCAGAACTTATCAAATTGTTAATATTATAAGAAGTCTCTTAAATAAAATGAACAAAACACACAGACACAATAGAGACATGATGCACCTCAAGAACATACAAATCGGCATGTGTTGCTCCCCCCAGAAACTCTCTACTCACCAGTTGATTTCATTGTAGTCATTGTGAACTTCCCACCAGAAATAAAACCAGATCAGGGTCAGGAAGAAAGTGAAGGTGAGGATTACGAACCAGAGGCGCTCCCACTGTGGAGGCAAAGGAAATTAACATGAGCAGGAACCTACAATGCAAGGATTCCATTGCTGAAACAGAATTGATTAAAGTCTCGTGCTTTGTCTATACACTTTGTATACCAATTTAATTAATTTGATGGAAAAGCAGATTTAGTTCTCTAATGTGGATGCAGCTGTGCTGGTATAACTACCTTTATTCTGGTGTAGCTAGTCTTGGTGAATTTAAAATCTATACCAGTATAAATATCTTTAGCTGGGCATAATTGCTTCCACATGTGATGGTTACACCAATTGAAGTAAATGAGGCCACATCTCCACTTACCGGAGGATCGACACTCTGGTGATCTATCTTCTGGGGTTTGATTTAGCTGGTCTAGTAAACACCTGCTAAATCAAAAGCTGAGGGTTTTGATCCCGTTGATCTTGGCAAGGAGTATGCCTTGCTCTTGGCAAGGAGTAAGGGAAGTCAATAAACTGCAGCAAGGGAGGTTTAGGTTGGACATTAGGAAAAACTTCCTAACTGTCAGGGTGGTTAAATACTGGAATAAGTTGCCTAGGGAGGTCGTAGAATCTCCATCTCTGGAGATATTTAAGAGCAGGTTAGATAGACATCTCTCAGGGATGGTCTAAACGGTACTGGGTCCTGCCGTGAGGGCAGAGGACTGGACTCGATGACCTCCCGAGGTCCCTTCCTGTTCTAGCGTTCTATGATGGGAGTGTTTCTCCCATTGACCTCCTGCTGTGGAGACAGCACCAAGCTCATCTTAAGGTATGTCAGCTCCAGCTATGTTATTTACATAGCTGAAGTTGCAAACCTTAAGCTGACCTCCCCCCTCCAGTGTAGGCCTAGCCTTAGCTTTTCTACCGATTTAGTTAAATTGGTGCAAGATTTCTGTATAGACAAGATCTAGTTTGAGTTCTTTTTTGAGGCAAAGCATGAATCCTCTCAATTCCGCAGAAGTGTTTCAAATGAACGCTAATCTGTGATAGGCTCTCTTGTGTATATTTGAAAAACTAACCTCTGCTGGCTAAAATATTTCACACATTCTCACTCTAGGGCTCCTGAAAAAGAGGAATAGCCTTGCGGCTAAAGCACTGGATTTTGAATTGGGAGGCCTGAATTCTTCGCCCAGATTTGCCACAGGCAAAATACTATCATTCTGGAACACAATTTTCCCATCTCTCAGGGGTTCTTGGGAATCTCTATTCATTAAAGTTGTTAGGAGTTTTGTGGCCCTTCCCTCAGAAATACTACATAATCTCAAATTATCTTGACTGAGTGGGCTTCCCTTTCAAAAAGGTCAAAGCAACTATTGCGAATTCGACTCTCATTAGCGCAGGGTATGTAGTTAGCCAGTTACTGTTGTGTTTACATAACATAGTGCCCCATGTCATGGATGCTCAAAGAAGAGCTCTGCATCAACGCTACTCTTAATGTATTTTTCATCATACCATGCCTAGAGAAAATACAAACACGACAATAATGACAGTAAGTAAATAAAAAGACTTTGTGGTCCGTTCAAATGCATCTGGTGGTCTGGATTTGGCTCCTGATCTACCTATTGACTAGGGAAGTGAATAGGCAATGATTACTGGGTAATGGTTAATCGTTACCTGGGAGCAGCACCCCACTAGGCCAGGCAGAGGGCTGCTGCAGCCTCGTGTGTGTGTGGGTTGTGGAGGTGAGGGGAAACAGCAAGGTGGGAGGACTGCCAGCTCGTAGCCCAGCAGGCTCACAGGCAAGGAGTCGGAGGTCTTGCACAGGGCTGAAGCAGTAGTGAGGGGAGGGCAGGGGGAATGACCGTCAGCCCTCCCTCCCCTGCCCCGCCACTTCCGGCCTGAGGTGCCACTCCAGCCCAGCTGTGATGGGCGGGGAGGTTGCTCCAGCCCTCCCCCTCTCCCCGCCTCCATTTAATCAGTTAACTGGTTAAACTTAATGTTTTAACTGGTTAACTAATTCAACAGGATTTTACATCCCTGCTATTGACTATCCCTGCTGTAGGCCTTTCCATGCCCAAAGCACTCAGTAAATCCACATCTCCCACCGGCATCACTTGTTTGTCTGCTCTTATAGAGACTACTTCATAAATGATTTAGTGGAGAGAAATAGGCAAACTTTTGACTGGCTTGTCAAAGTTTTGTATTAATATTCAGTTTTGTTTATTACATTTATAACCAAGAAGCTACTTAGTGTTCCATTCCAATAGTCCGGAACACCCCAAAGACATTAATTTAGGAAGCAGCATTTTGAGAAAGCTGTACTGTTCTAATATCACTTCTGTGTGCTTCTCACTGGTTCTATGCTGCAGCGTTAACAGTTCTGCAGGGACACAGGCTTCTGCTTCAAATACCTTTCTGATTACTTAGACCAAAAACTGAGGTAAATTAATAAAGGAGAACAAGAGAGGATACAAACATTTATGAGGAGAGTCATCTACTATAATTTCTTTCATAAACTCTGAACAGACTATTAACCAGTGTTCAGAATAATCTTTTCACCTGGGAACTGTGACTTTGCTTTTCAATTACAAGCAAACAATGTAACTCCCACAAAACAACTGAGTATGTATTTAGGTATCACGTAGGATTCTATCACCTTTTGCACTCTTTCTCTCTCTAGCTAGAGTCACTTATGTAACGGTATTAGGATTGTGGAATTAGGATTCATCATGCACAAGCCTGGTTTCTAATTTGGTGACATACCTTTTTGCTTTATGCTCCACAGCACAAAATGGATGCAGAAAGCATGAAGGCTGGAATAATTTACTAATGCCTTGTGTTTGCAGTGGTGTTTGTCACTAGATATTCCTGGCTCTTGACACAAAAGGGAGGTTTGGATGCTCAAGAAAGCCTAAGAGAGTTGGGTGCTTAATTCCTCTAGACCCTTGTGACTACATTTTGTGGACACTGGATTTTCTCCGCCTCCCCTGTCAAACCCATCACCTTTTCATTTTAAGAGGTAACTTGTACTTTGAGAAACCTCATGAGTGTTCAACATCCATTATTTCATTTTTTATCTAATCCTAACAACCCATTAATCCCATCAAGCCCTGTACACCAAATTACTGAATGAGGTTTTCCAAAGCAGCATATTTGCATTTACCAATATGCCACCTCCACAAAGTAGGGATGTGAATGTTTAACCACCAGTTAACCGATAATATTAGCTTATTGGTTAACCTTACTGATTAAACTCCCTGAGGGGCTGCCAGCAGCCTGCAGAGCGTTTAACAATGTAACTGATTGAATTTCAATCGGTTACATGGTTAGTGGTTTTTACAAATTTTTACAACCCTACCACGAAGAGGTTTAAAGTATGCCTCGAGCGCCGAGATGCTAGTTTCCTGGGTTCTTCTGCCTCTCAGCTTGCAGGATTTGATTATCAGCAACAGACACTTTCCAAACATGTTATGAAACAGAAATCAAGGTTACCAAAACTATCCTTAGTTGTCTCACATCAACACTGACAGGAGGAATGCAATCTTTAAATAAAGGAGACAATCGCTTTGGATAACCTTGGATTATGTGCATTCACAGGATGACAGCTACTTCAACAAACAAGCCAAGCAGGACATCTCAGCATTGTTTATTTACATTGCCTTTATATGCAGGTACTGTAATTTGTGTGGAGATCTCTAGTGGCCATCCTCTGTGATGGACTGTTCTTTTCACATATACTTGCTTGACTGACCAACTGAGAACCAAATCAAATGACTCTTTGATATACTTTTTGTGATACATTTTCTCTTGGTCTTGTTAGTTGTTTCGGAGGAATAGAGTTTTACAAGTCTAAGAAAAAATCATGGCATCACTGATACTTGCAGAGAATAGAAAATATACTAACCAGCTTCCATTTAGCCCACTCTTGGGCAACCTGTTGCCCATCAGGATTCTGTGTGTGGCCCATGAGACATTTTGATTTCTGTGGTCAACACGCAGGGTTGCCAGATTCTGCTGGTTTCCATCTCCATATATTCCCCCCCCCACACCCTCCATCAGTATTACTAAAGCAATGCTCATGTAAAGCAAGGGAACGAAGTGAAGTCAATGCCGACTGCATACATCATTGTGTGCTCCCTCTGCATCCAATCAAAGCACTGCTCTGGTCCAATTGGCATGCCCCGCAAATTCTTGGTACACAAGGGAGTTAGCGAAACTGCCCTCTCCCAAGAGACCCATCTTTTTTATGACAGTCTTGCATCCCGCTGAGATGAAGGAAGGCTACTCATGCACCCACTAGCCTAAGTTGCCCAAAGCTGAGTAACTCCAACATGACAGTGACACTGTTACAATTCTACGTTTGTACCATCACAGTGAGCATTAATCGTGACAACAGTATAAAGCAATGGTTTCTGCCCAGACAGAGCCCATAATATTAGACTTTGAAACTATGCCATTTTGATTACTCATCTATCAATCAGTAACAACCATATCGAGGTGCACAAAATGTAATTACAAGAACGTGAACAGTTCTCTTTTAGATATACAGTTTGAAACCATATAAAATTTACACGTTTTGATACTATACTAAGTTTTCCAGCTAACAAGTTTGTCAGCTTTGACATTTTAGCAGTAACTCTAGTGAGAAGTTTGGGGGTTTAAAAAAAATTTTTTTTTACTTGAATGTTAAAAATTCCAGGGTGAATAGGTCATGCTAGCTGGTTACCAATTACTTGTGCAACTTTCAACCCTCGTGTTGTCGAAAAGGATCACAGAGCCACTTTGCGGAGCCTTACAAACCTGGAAGGTATTTCACTGAGGAACAGGTGCTGCTGTTATTCTGGCAACATGAACATTTTGGACACTTTATAAAAAAAGAGGCTGGTACATGCAGCAAATAAACTAAGACTGGGATTTGTTTCATGTAAACATAGCTAATAGTGCTACTGTGGGGCATCTTTCAAAGGACACAGAGGTAGAAACAGAGGTTATGACCACTTGCAGTCATTCTTAGAAAATCCAAGGCTCTTTCCCCAAGTTCACTGTCCTGACCAGATTTCAATTTGGGTTATTGCATTATGCATATCTAGCACTGCCCTCCTCTGTAGTTTCCACCCAGTATAATATGTACACCCAGACTAGACTATTAAAGGCTTAACATAAAGGCAGCAAGATCTTGAACTGAATCAGCAAAATGAAGAGGAGCACATCCTAATGCCATGAATATTGAGAACTCTGCAGAGCGGATGCAAATAATTCATATGAATACTGTATCTGATGAGCAGAATGCATTCTTTTAATCTGATTAATTAATAAAAGATGGTTCTTTGATCCCATGCTGCTTTATTCATATCAGTTCAGAGTTACAAAATCCACAGGATGTATGTGTGCTTAGATCCATTTTGCCAATGGATAAGATCTGTTATTGAACAATGTCTATAAATCTGTTATTGAACAATGACTGTGAATGACTAGCCAACTACAAAAGCAGTTTCTCCTCTTGTGGTGTTCACACCTCCACATCAGCTGCTAGAAGTGGGCCACATCCTCCCTGACTGAATTGACCTAATTATCTCTGGCCTTCCTCTTGATTGGTACTCCCTTCTTTTCATGTGCCTGTATATTTATACCGGCCTCTGGAATTTCCACTACATGCATTTGATGAAGTGGGTCTTTGCCCACAAAAGCTTATGCTCCTATAAATCGGTTAGTCTATAAGGTGCCACAGGACTTCTCATTGTTAATGGATAAGCTGTAGCTCAGGAAAGCAACTTCCTGAAGGACACAGTGAGGGCGATGTAGTGTAAAAAACTCAAGTCCCAGATCCTTTCTCCAATCCCAGGATGATCTCTTTGCTTCTGGTGACATGAATCTCACCCACAATAAGATAGTCAGTACCCAGTTTGATTAAAGTGGAAGCTATAAAGAGACAAAGGGATAAAGGAGTACTGTACATGCAATAGTCTCTTTGTGGCGCTTACCAGCTGAGATCACCACAGTTCACAGGAAGAAGAAAAATTGCTTGCTTGTTTAAAATAAAGAAAAATGATTTTGAGTCAAGAATATTGAAAAGGTCAAAAGCAGAGCATATTATCAAACCAGAGAAGCACATTTCTTCTCTTTTTCTATAAGAAATATACCACTATACTTGCAATTAATCCTCTACCATCTTTCTAGTGCCTCATCTTAGTAGCATTTCAACAAAAAGAGATTAGAGACATTGGCTCTAAGAGTGCCTAGAGTACTGGTCAAAAGATGTCACATCCTCATTTCTAAAGAACTTTCCCATCTTTGAGCCACAGTATAAAACCTTTCAAAGCTGACTGCAAGGCTCTAATTCCTAAAGATAATCTGTACCACAAAGATCTGATGGTAAAATAATACTGCTCTTGGCACTCCTATCTCTCCTTCCAGCTGTGGACCCGGAATTACCTCACAATACAAATGTATCTTGAACATTCTCTTCCAATATGGAAGTATTATCTTCTCTCTATACATTTTAGAGATTTGTGCATCTGTGTCTGTCTGTTCAAGAATTCCTCCTAGATGGTTATAGTTAGGACCACCAAATTTGGAATACAGCTTCCTCTTCTCCCAACTTAAAGCAAGGTCAGGGTTTTTGTGTGCCAGGACAACCACGAGTGCTGGGAAAGGGACTGTTTCCCATAACATGAAAAGGGAGGGCTTGGGCTGTTCTGAGGGATGCAATACTGAGAGTGGCCACTGGGGGCAGTGAGACCGCAGGGAAGAGCTATTCTGTTGTGTTCATTGGGGGTAGCTGCACCACCAAGGGTGTGGTCAGCAAGGCTGGGGCTCCACTATCTTGCCTGCCAGCACACTGAGTAATTAACCCCTCTGCCTCAAACTCCTCCCCCCTCAGCCACAGCGCTGGAGGAGGGAGAAAGAAAATGCCCCTGGTGGCATTGGGGGAAAGTGTGGGGGAAAAGAAAAGGCACCTGGCAGCTGAGGCGAGAGAAAAAGCCCCTGGCGGATGGGACCCCCTATTCTAAGTCCCTCCTCCCCTCCAAACCCTCACTCTCACACTCCTGCCCCCAGCCTCCTGCTCTGACTCCCCACATTCCCAAGGCCCTGCCCTGACTCCTGAACCTCTTACACCACCTCCTCCCCTCCCCGAAGGACCCAGGCAATGCCAGGTAAGTCTTCCAGTTCCCAACATTAGAACTGGGAAACAGAGGCAAGGAGAAGTTAAATCTCACAGGTTCTTTCTGCCTAACATCCGTAAGGCAAGACTTTTTACACCCACCCCCACCGCTAAACGTCACATCCAGGCTTAATTACCTCAGCGTCCTTCTTTCTGACCTTGACAAATGCAATCTTGCCCCACTCCCAGTCCATTCACAATATGCAACAGAAATCGTTCTCCTAGCCCATCGCTTTGACTAAGTCATCCCTCTCTTTGCATCCTTCCACCGCATGCCCTTGCTCTATCTTGTCACGCCAGCTGCATGTCTTTACTTTCAAGGCCCTTCAGAGACTATCCTTGCCCCTACCTGTCACCTTTCCACTGCACACGTGTTACATTCTCAAACCAACACCTTTATTTTTTCTTCCATGCTGAGCCACACACTTGGAAGGTGACCCCTGTGAACATCCACAAAGCGATCTCATTGTTCACCTTCAAATCTCTCCTCAGAGCTCTCTTTTGTCACCATGACTACAAAAACTTGCCAACAGTTCTCTTATCACACCAGCAGCGCACTGCCTATCACAATAACTAGTACGGTCTCATTTTTTCTGTGTCCTTCTGCTTTATAGCATCAAGCATCCATCTATTGTCTCATGTTGTACTTTGACAGTAAGCTCCTTGGGGCAGGGACCATCTTTCTGGTCTGTGCCTGTACAGCTCCTGGTGCAAAGAGATCTTTGCCCATGACTAGGGCTCCCAGTTGGTTTGGTAATAGCAATTACACATCAAGTCAGTGACTGGACTTGGAAATATACCAATCTCATAGAGCTGGAAGAGACCTTGAGAGGTCATTGAGTCCAGTCCCCTGCCCTCATGGCAGGACCAAGTACCATCCCTGACAGATTTGCCCCAGATCCCTAAATGGCCCCCCCTCAAGGATTGAACGCTCAACCCTGGATTTAACAGGCCAATGCTCAAATCACTGAGCTATCCCTCCCTCCACTTCTGTGCTTTAAGTTCAACTCCTCTGTTTAAAAAACCCCAGCGAACTACATATCACGATAGGCTGAATTAGTTTTCTACCTTTGGGGTTTAGCTTTTGGTCCCTTTAAATTTTAACTAGTCTGTTCTACTGTGACACCATCAATTCCTACTTCCACACTGTTGCATTAACCAACCTGCAATGCCACCAGAGCCTGAAACCAGAGGGGCTCAAGGAAAGCATTTCATTTTATTTTCATTTGCTCTGTGTCTTTGAAAATATTTAGTATTCCAACTCTCCCTCCTCGTACGGCAAAAGCTTCCAAAATCACTAGAAATGCTAAACTTTAAGCTCTTCTGGGTGCTTAGATACCAGAGTGACTATTCTAATTTAACAGGAAAGATTTAATGAAAACAGATGAGATTGCTCATCCACTCGTAAATTATTTCGGTGTACTGCATTTTGAAATGGGCCTTTTCATTTTGGGTAGCTTCGTTTTTAAATCAAGTGTTTTTTTATTACACAAGAATGATAATTATTTTTTTAATTATTTTGGACAAGGCATACGAGCCACCATTAAAATGTCAACATTTGCCAAAAATAACCATAGAGTACTCTCTGAGAAGATCAGTTTCCCCATTTCCTTACATTAGGAACTAAGTTGGTAGCTGTGTGACAAAGCAAATGTTGCCATTGTAACAGCAACCATTATCGTTATTTTCACTAGGGATGTGAAAAGTTAGCTGGTAAGCGTCACCTTTAACAGGTGATGCTTACTGGTTCCAGTTAACCAGTGGGAGCTGGAACAGCTCCTCACCTGCTGCTGGCAGGGGGCTGCTCCAGCCCCGCAGGGCCCACCTCAATCAGGGGCTGCTTGGGCCATCCAGAACAGTGTCTGCCTGCAGCGAGTTCCCCTTCCCCAACCTGCTCCCCACTTAACATTATGTTTAACCAGTTAACCAATTAAACAGGATTTTACACGCCTAATTTTCACCACTGCAATTATCACCATCTTTACGGGCAGTTTTACATGTGCTTGGCATTGTTAGCTTCTTAATGCCTCCAAAAAGAAAACCTTGCATTTTGATAGAAGGAAGGAAGGAAGCAAGTCCTTTTTAAAAGTCTGTATAGTAAGCTCTCTAGCAATTAGGAAGAGTTTTGATTCATCTGGATAGCAACATATTATAACTACCTACCTCTTCCCCTAGGAAAACATTTACAGACAAAGATGTGCAAGGTCTAATTCTTCATCATTCTGGTTTCACTCTGTACTGAAAGTTCTCTTATGCAGCAATTCAGAGAAAAAAATCAGGGGAAATGATGGCTCATCTACATTAATAACAGAATATATTTTGAAGAAAGACAAAAAGGTTAACAGCCACCTGACTCTTGTGAGTTTCACAGTATTAAGGCGACTTAGCAGTACTTATCTTCAGAACTGCATTCAGCCATTAACTAATTAATCCTCACAACGCCCTTATGAAGTAAGTAGTATTATCACATTTTACAGAGGGAGAAACTGAATGATTGAGTTCCCCAAAGTCACAGAGAAAGTCCGTGTTACTTAGGATTAGAACTTAGATTCATCCACTCAAACCAAACCCCTTAGTGCATTCTAAACACTATGGTATATTTGAACAGCAACAGACTATGCATACTTATTTCTAGCAGAACAGCTCTCTCAAGAATGCATACACTGAGTATAAGAAACCATTTTAGAAACCAGTGAAACATTTTAAAAACCAGTGAAACTCTAATTGTGTTCAGCCTCCCAAATGAATAAAATGTTACACTGTGTATAATCTGCTTGAATATAATTAATGCCTTAAGACATTGGGAATACTATTCATGACATGACCTCTAACCCCCAAGCGTATGTCTATACTGCGTTGCTATTTCGAGATACCTGAAGTATCCTGAAATAGTAATGTCGCATCCTTAAAAGCGCCCGCTATTTCCTGAAATAGCAGGTGCGCTAGTCTGGCATCCCTGTAACCCTTGTTCCACAAGCGTTAAGGGATTTGTTGGAATAGTGCCTTATTTTGAAATTTGGCGCTGTGTAGACATAAGCTCTTTTGACTTAGACTGCAAATTGCGTAGTTTATTCCGACAGAAGGGTGCTGTCTGGACGCACCCCATAGGTGTAGGAGTCATTCAAAACTGAGCACTCAGGATTTTAAGCCTGAGTGACAACAATGCTCATTTAAGGTATTTTAATTTATCATTATTAACCAACTATTTTTAAAAGAAAATAAAAATACTGTTGATACAACTTTCTCTTGGCTAGTTTTATTTTTCTGACCTAAGTGTCCTTTTTCCCATATATCTATAAGTCTGTTTCAGCAAAAACAAGGAGTCTGGTGGCACCTTAAGCACTAACCATTTTTTATGGCGTAAGTTTTTATGAGTTGCAACTCATGAAACTCATGCCATAAAATATTGTTAGTCTTAAAGGTACCACCAGACTCTTTGTTGTCCTTTCCCACATAGTTTCAGTTGAACACATATATCCTTCCCCTCCCCTCTTAGAGAGAAGTGGTGGGAGAATCCTAAAGAGCCCAAAAACATGTTGGGATCTTCCTTACTGGAATTGGTAGAAGACTCTGAATAAAACGACATTTGCCAAATAATGCAACTATTAAATAGCTTACATGATCAAAACATTTCGTTATGCATCCAGGTCGCTAGCTGGTGGAATAATTCGGTCCTGCATTAGAACCATCTCTACCTCTTTACATCCTACCAGAAGAAAGACTGGCGTAAGTAGGGCAAAGTGGTCTATTCAGGAAGGAATACGTGAGCACTTGACACACATGGGGAAGGATAGTATTATCACATGACCACAGGTTAATACTGTCAATATATCACATGCTGCTACTGTTTCATGGAAGCTGTTTCTTCTTTGAAAGTTACAATTTTCTAATTAAATTGTTAGCATGGTGGGTAGTGCAGGTGTGAGCATGAACAGATGCCTCCTCGACTACTATATAAGGCGACCTGGCAAGGCAGACAGGTTCCACTTGTAGCACAGAACAAATAAATCCCCTCTTATGTACTTAACACACAACGGTATTTTTCACCAGGGGGCTGTTATCACCCTCAAGTACATAACCAGTGTTCTGACGGACTCTGATGAAATACACAAGCCACAAGTTAAATTGCTCTCCTCCCCCATACTTGGATTGCGGGCTGAAATGGCTTTTCAGAACAGAGAGAATACAGTTTGCCTGAGGTCTGGGAGGCAATAAATTGCTATGTGAATGCCAAACAAGCTTCGACTGAAGCCAAGTCATCTGTAACCAGTGTGTGGATGAAGCCGAACATTACAGGGCCAGAGTCTCAGCTGATGTAAATTGGAATAGTTTCATGAGCATCACTGGAGCTCCCCCAACGTATACCAGATGAGATCTGGCCATGTTCACTGGCATAAAATTCCCTAAGTGTTATGGGAATGTTACCATGAACAATAGCCCATGCAGATTTAAGCCAATTCAGGAGTTTTCTGCTCAGGGCACAACTGTCTTTTGAGCTAAACCACACAGACCATGTGAAGCTGCCTCCAAATCCTCTTTTTCAGTAGCTCCCCTTGCTCTGTCCTATCCCTCCACTCCCCCTTTCCCAGCAGAGTTTCTGCCTCTCTCCTCCTCACATTCCACAACCTAAATGAAAATCTGCTCCTCTCCAAAGCAGGCTGCATGGGAGGTATGCCAACAAGGAGGGAATGAAAGATTTGGCCATGACGGAGACTTCCCAGGTGACCCACCCCAAAAAAACCAGGGATAGGGAACCTACAGCCCCAGAGGCCAGATTTGGCCCCCAGCTTGCCTGGATCTGCCCCCTGAGGCTGAGGGCTCCCCCCCCCCTCCAGCATTTGGGAGCTGGTGCTCCAGCCCTGTGGTTCCCTTCATGCCCGGACCCCGCACCCCCATTCCGCTTGTGCATCCTACTTCCCTCTCAGATCCCACACTCTAAGCCTGCTTCCCATCAGTCCCCTCCCACACACTTAATTCCTCATTTTTGGTCCCACCCTAGAGCCCACAAAATCTACTAGCCTGGGCTCCCCAAGCTCTGGTGTGCAAGGGGAGAGAGTGTGTGTGTGGGGAGGGAAGGGGGTTACTTCTCACTTGTGTGGCCCCTGTCTGATTTTTCTGTGGGTCAGCATCTCCTGACCCAAAAACGTTTCTCCACCCCTGCCCTAAAACCTCCACACAATCTAACAGCCATGAGGCATTGGACCCGTTTCTGGTCTCGCCTAGTTTTATAGTACTGTAATATCACTACCTAAGGAATCTGTCCTGATTCCTACCAATCTGAAATTAGTGTTATAGAGAACCTGCGAGGTTAAGTGAGTTTTAAGTCTGTCAATCAACCTGAGTAAGTCCCAATTTATGTAATATACGTATTTCCTTCTGCCCCCCTTTCCAAAATGCTCCAGATGAGACTCCCATTGACTCTACCTACATATATTCCATAGGGTTACAGTTCCTCTGCAAAGTGCTTATGGAATTGAAAATGGCATTGCATCTCCAGCATGGTGCTAAATCATATCTTCACAATGACCGGTCACCTTTGGGCTGCCACTCACAAGATGAGGTCATGGAGAACCAGATGGACTATTGCAATCAGACTGAGTAGTAGTTCAAGGACCAACTACTTATTCATGCACAATTCTGCCACTCTACTGAGGCCAGCTGGCCTTTCTACTTTCAGCACTATTGTTAGTTTTTAACGTGAGCACAATTCCCACTGATGTCATAGTGCAGCTTTAGGAGAATCAAACTCAGTAAATGCCAATGGAAATGAAGGCAATCAGCAAAGGTTTCTGCTACAAAAATTGACGGAACAAGTTTTCCTAATGAAATGGCTGCCTAAAAGTGAAAAGACATTAACGCTGACCAAAAAAAAAAAAAAAAAAAGATGAGCAAGATAAAGTGAGTGAAGTAACATCTCGTTTTGAACCAACTTTTGTTGATAGAAGGTACAAACTCTTGATCTACACAGAATTCTTCTTCAGGTCTGGGGAGGGAACCAGGGTTTGACTCAAAAACTTGTATTTTCCACCAATAGAGACTGGCACAATAAAAGATAGAACCTCACCTATCTTGTCTCATATTGTGGGACTAGGGTTGCCAGATGGTTGAACCAAAAATACCGAACACCCCCCCCCCCAAAAGGCGTCTGGGGGCGGAGGGCTGAGGGTGTCGGGGCCGGGGCGGGGGGAGGCCGGGGGCTGGGCCCAGGCCCTAGTGTTGCCAGGTGTCCGGTATTTTCGCCTCCGGGCCGGGAAAAAAATCAGAAAATACTGGACATTTTAGGTGTCCGGTATTTTCTGAATTTTTTTTTTACCGGACAGGAGACGAAAATACCTGACTGTCCGGGTCAATACCGGACACCTGGCAATCCTACGTGGAACCAAACACAGCCACTACACTGTAAACAAACAGAATAATACTATGCTGCCTTGTGACCTCAGAGCCCCATTGCCACCAGGTGCTGTGCAAACATGGAAGTTTAGAAACAGACATGTGATTGTCCCAAACAAAATGCAAGGACAGATAACATATACTATTTTGTTAGACAAGCAATTTGCAGAATCTGTAGAGAGCAAGAAGCTTTAGAATAAACTATAAATATATCTAACAGTACTGGTAGTTCTGGCTGGCCACCTGTCACTAGGAGACTCTGGGCTTTTTAATTCACATTTTAACATTTAGAAAGGTGATTACATTAGAAAAGTAATGTGCTCTTTTAAAGCCAGGAAACTATCAATCCCTTTATTATAAACCTGCCCTTGAAGGCCCTCAGAATACAAGACAAGATCATCACACTAGCATCTAAAAAAGGTTAAGATGCATCAATTATTTCCACAACTCCTCAAGTACCATGAACAAAAGGGAAAAAAAGTAGTTGAAGAGGATGATACTGCTGCACAAGATGTCAGAGCACTATGTGAAGTCCTAGCTTTGATTTTAAATTATATTTAAGGCCCATTGTTTTCAGCTTTTATGTATTAAGTGTTTCAAAACCATCACTTTCTCCCACTTCCCACTACAGTATATCAGCGACAGCAACTCATACCCACTCCAGAATCACCTCTTAATTTGGCTCTGTGCTGGATGTTTGTTCTAACTCTAAGAACCCGATAGTCCAGGGGTGGGGAACCTTTTTTGGGTCAGGGACCACTGACCCACAGAAAAATCAGTCAGGGGCTGTGCACAAGTGAGAACAAAAAAAACCAAACAACCAACCCCAAAAATACAAACCAAAAACACCCCCAAACTGTCACTGAGGTGGCCTTTGACTGAGAAGCAGAAAGACACTCCCCACATTCCCCTTGCACATGAGAGCCTAGGACGACCCAGGCTAGTAGATTTTGTGTGCTCCAGGCCTGGGCTGTGGCAATGGGGGGGCTAGAACACCAACGTGGGCTCCCCAATGCTGGGGAGGGGGGAGCCCTGAGCCTCGGAGGTTGGATCCAGACAAGCCGGGGGCCGCTTGAGATTCCCCACCCCTGCTATAGTCCAAAACAGACATTGAAATCATTTCAAAAGTGGCAATATATGAAACGTGGAAAGTTATAGAAGCTATTCTCTGAAAACGGTGCTCTCTGGATCAGTATTCGCTATAATTATGGTAGTGCTCAGAGGCGCCTGTCATGACCAGAAGCCCATTGTACAAGGTCACATACCGAGGAACCAACACACAGAACTTTTGCCAGTCGTTTTTCGCCATCCCCCAAGAATTCACAATTTACCCAGACAAGACAGACAAAAGTCAAGAGGGGAAAGAGAGACAGAGAGGTAGAAGGATTTGCGCAAGGTCAACCAACAGGTCAACGGCAGAGCTAGGAACAGAACCCGAGCCTGATTCCCAATCTGGTGTCCTGCCCATGGGATCCGCTTGCCTCTCCAGCCCACCACTGTGGTCTGCTTTTACTGGAGTTGCACTCTACTTTAGGGTTAGATCCCGTCTCCTTTGTCGCATTAGTCCCTATTCAGTCATCTGTGCATCACAGGTCTTGCCTACACTAAGGAAACTTCCAATCTCTCCTGCTGTGCTTCCAGCTCCATTGAGGTTAGCAACCTTGGGAGCCCTAACGCAAGCAGACAGCTATACTTGCGATAGCTAACACCGTGTTAGGTAACTATGCTCCAAGCAGATCTGCTCAACACATTGTTGAGAACTCCAGCAGCAGCAGGTGGCCAATCGGTGCTAGGGCTCCTGGTGGTGTTAAATAAATTAATGAAGATTAGGTCCATCAGTAGCTATTAGCCAGGATGGGTAGGAATGGTGTCCCTAGCCTCTGTCTGTCAGAGGCTAGAACTGGATGACAGGAGAGGGATCACTTGATGATTACCTGTTTCTGGTCACTCCCTCTGGGGCACCTGGCATTGGCCACTGTTGGAAGACAGGATACTGGGCTAGATGGACCTTTGGTCTGACCCAGTATGCTCCTTCTTATGTTCTTATAGAATACAAGGTCATTTAGTCATTTAAATTCACTCCTGAATACACCAGAGCTTCTGCTAGAAAATCTTAACTATAATATTTTACATTACATTTTCAAGAACTAATTTCCTGAGAATATTTATCACTATGATTCTGTTAATCTATTAGCTGGTATCCTCCAAGCTTTGGCTATTTTGGCCTACTAAAGAAAAACAAAGTTTGATGGTACAATTCTATGTATCAGGTGTAAATAACTGAGCTTCTCTCAAACAAAATAAGACCTGGTCCAAATAAGTTATTTTATCCTAAAAATCGTTTTTAAGAGCACCATTTGTTCCCATCCGTGCCAAAAGGAGCAATGAATCCAGGATAAAATAAAACTTAATAAAGTGAAATTAATATATTAAATTATGTATTTTATTAAAGTATTTCATTATTATTCTTAACTAAATATTTAAATTTTATTCAATAGTAAAAGTGAAGTATAACCATAATTGTCATGTTTTATATAGTCACAGTCCTTAAATAGAAGTTGCTTATTACACAGAACAACCACACATAACAGACACACAAACTGGCTTCCACACAGGTCAAGTTCCAACTTCATCTTTCCTTTTAACCAGGGTCTCCACCTTGTCTGGAACTCTATACAGCAATCAAACACCCAGAAGCTGAACATCATGCTGCAAGGACAAACATGCCATTATGATCATAATAAAATACATTTACTTTGTATTCCAAGTGACTTGCATCCAATAATCTTACAGCACCTTATAAATGAGAAGTCAATATGGACGGATAGTTGTGGAATCTCTGCTAGTTCTTACCTACAATGAGAAGGGGATTCAAAAGCCCTGCACCCCATTTCTGCATTCTTAACACTAGATGGCAAAGGCTGGACTGGCACCCACATGTTGGACTGGACTGGTCTGAATTGGACTGGCACCCACATGTTGAATTTGAACTCCAAACAGATAACCATTGATATAATTGACAACCCATTATAGTTGTCTAACATGCTGGTTATCATTTGCAGTATTGTCTACTAAAATGTTTCATTGTCTTCGCCAAAGATATAAGCTTCAAGAGGACTCCTGCTAACATAGATTGTCACTTAACACCCTCCTTTTCTCCCCCCACCTTCAACCTCCTTGATCCTCAATTTCCCTCTCCACCATTCAGTATTGCAAAGTTGATAAGAGTTACTATTTTCATGTGCCACCTTAAAAATATAAAGCAATACTGGTGGAAAAGAACACAGGTTTAGACAAATGCAGATATCACTCCCCAGCTCTGAATTGAATCTGCGGCTGGCCTGTGCCAGGATGTTAGAAAGGGCATGGTGATAAATGACTCTCTGGTTAATATGCTGAAAGAGTATCCCAAAAGCTATCTCCCAATAAATATGAAGAAATTAGATTTATTGGATGATATATCTAAAACATGAGGAGGAAGAAGGAATATCTGAGGTGCTGGCTGTTGAGGACACTACAGCTAACTGAACATATTTTAAAAACCCATTCCCGTACCCAGTTCCATCATATTTTACTGCTGTAAAAAGTCAAACTAATAGCTCTCAGCACACTGGTATCGATGAACATGAATGAAGTCTATGAGCTGTGACATGCCCCATTTACAAGCCAATTTAGCAGATCAAAGCAAAAGCACAGAACAGTATTGAAATAAATATTCATCTGCTGTAGCTGTTCTAATGCAACTATGGGAACAACAAAAAAACCCACAAAGCCAGCCTCTAAAATTATGCCATCACCACATTTAAAATTTGATGGCTCATTATTGCCAAACCTTGCCTAAAAGGTGTATTCAGAACAGCCAAATTCCCTCCAGAATTTATCGACTGGCTTTTTGAAAAGCGAAGCATTCAGTCAGTGGGAAGACTTGTCCTTGACACACACACACTTAACTTTGATTAGCCACAATGGGAGTTTATTCTCCACTACATATGCACCGATTCCTCACTAGGGGTACGTCTAGACTATATCCCTCTTTCGACAGAGGATAAATTAGCACTTGAATTGCAATGAAATCGATTTGAATTTCCCGTGCTTCATTTGCATAATTGCATCATGGCGCGCTTTCGCAAAAGCTCTATTTTGAAATTGAAACTGCAGTCTAGACGCAGTTCTTTCGAAAATAGAAGCCTTTTTCAAAAGATCCTGTATTCCTCAAAAAATGAGGTTTACAGGATCTTTCAAAAATGGCTTCTATTTTCGAAAGAACTGCATCTAGACTGCGGTTTCAATTTCGAAATAGCACTTTTTTGAAAGAGCGCCGTGACGCGATTATGCAAATGAAGCACAGGAAATTCAAATCCCGGCTTCATTTGCAATTTCGAAGTGCCTAATTTACATCCCTTTGTCGAAAGAGGGATGTAGTCTAGACACACCCTAGATGTGGGATTTCCCCCCCTCGCTCTCTCTCATAAGCATCAACATTTAGCCTAGAAGCTACTGTAATTATTGCTCATACTGTTCCTACAGGGAAAAAAACTTTAGGCAAGAGAAGTTGAAGGAGCAATGTCAGTTTATAGGACCATCATGTGGCTGACACACAGAGCTGAGCTCCTCACCACTTGTGGCCATTAGAGCTCTCGTGACACTTTTTGCGAGAATAAAGTGGCCTGGTCGAATATTTTCTCATGTAATTACATCCTGCTTACCTTAGATACCAAGACAATGGTCAAAATCTGCTATGCAGTTTCAATGGGTTCACTAGTCACTTCCTGTCCTTAGCCTAAGAGGAGAATGGATCTATTTCAGTGGTGACTTTGTACATCACTCTGTAAATTGCTCTGGGGGGTCTTTCAGTCTGGAGGGTGCTATATACATTTGTAGTCCCCTTATGAAAGGGGCCTCTGACTTTTACGGGGGGGATCCTTTGTGCTGCAATCTAGCCCTAGAGACTACAAGTCCCATGAGCCCAAGAGGGAACAGTGCCTCTTCCAGGCTATGCAGACAGAGAGTTAGGCTAGGCTCCATTTTTTGGAGAGAGGAGCCAGGTTGCTGGTGTGGAGCCTTTTCCAGGTCAGGAGCTGTTGTGTTGCAGCTAGAGCCTGTTACTGTTACTGCTGGGACTTGGACCTAGCAGGCTGATTTGGGAGCTGCTGTTGATTATTCCAGGAGAGGAGAGATCCTGGCTGTGCCTGTGGCTGGGAAGAGCTTACATAAACCTACACACGAGGTGACTGAGTAACTAAGCGGTTTGGAAAAGTGCCGCTTGGGACGGAGCACAAAAGACAAGCTGACTCTGGGTGCAATGAGAGCCAGAGTGATCTGCCCAGGGAACCAGAGCTGCTGGCATTTGGTGGGGCCTGTTCCAGTGGCAGAAAGATTTTGCAGCTGGCTGCTCAGCCTGGACTAACCCACACAGAAACTGCACAGTGCTGTCTCCATTCCAGTTGCCCTTCAAGTGCACCCATGCAAGCAAGTGTCTGGGACTCTGAATCCAGAGGAGTGCATGCTCTGGGGTGGGATAAATGGTGGTAGTGCAAATGCCAGATGGATAAGTTTCCTTCCTGTCTGTGTACTTTTTAATTCATTTTGTTCACTTTTAATCTGTTAAACCCGGTTTCTTTAAATTGTTAAGTAAAGGTGTGTTAATTCTAATTTAATCAATTAGATATATCTTATTTATAATCATAGAATCATAGAATACTAGGACTGGAAGGGACCTCGAGAGGTCATCGAGTCCAGTCCCCTGCCCTCATGGCAGGACCAAATACTGTCTAGACCATCCCTGATAGACATTTATCTAACCTACTCTTAAATATCTCCAGAGATGGAGATTCCACAACCTCCTGGGCAATTTATTCCAGTGTCTGACTACCCTGACAGTTAGGAACTTTTTCCTAATGTCCAACCTAAACCTCCCTTGCTGCAGTTTAAGCCCATTGCTTCTTGTTCTATCCTCAGAGGCCAAGATGAACAAGTTTTCTCCTCCTTATGACATGCTTTTAGATATCTAAAACTGCTATCATGTCCCCTCAATCTTCTCTTTTCTAAACTAAACAAACCCAATTCCTTCAGTCTTCCCTCATAGGTCATGTTCTCTAGACCTTTAATCATTCTCGTTGCTCTCTCTGACCCTCTCCAATTTCTCCACATCTCTCTTGAAATGCGGTGCCCAGAACTGGACACAATACTCCAACTGAGGCCTAACCAGCGAGAGTAGAGCGGAAGAATGACTTCTCGTGTCTTGCTCACAACACACCGGTTAATGCATCCCAGAATCATGTTTGCTTTCTTTGCAACAGCATCACACTGCTGACTCATATTCAACTTGTGGTCCACTATAACCCCTAGATCCCTTTCTGCCATACTTCTTCCCAGACAGTCGCCTCCCATTCTGTATGTATGAAACTGATTGTTCCTTCCTAAGTGGAGCACTTTGCATTTGTCTTTATTAAACTTCATCCTATTTACCTCAGACCATTTCTCCAATTTGTCCAGGTCATTTTGAATTATTACCCTATCCTCCAGATTAGTCGCAACCCTCCCAGCTTGGTATCATCTGCAAACTTAATAAGCTGCATTTCTATACCAATATCTAAATTGTTGATGAAGATATTGAACAGAGCCGACCCAAAACAGACTCTCATGAACCCCACTTGTTATGCCTTTCCAGCAGGATTGTGAACCATTAATAACTACTCTCTGAGTACGGTTATCCAGCCAGTTATGCACCCACCTTATAGTAGCCCCATCTAAGTTGTATTTACCTAGTTTATTGATAAGAATATCATGCGAGACTGTATCAAACGCCTTACTAAAGTCTAGGTATACCACATCCACCGCTTCTCCCTTATCCACAAGACTCGTTATCCTATTAAAGAAAGCTATCAGATTGGTTTGACATGATTTGTTCTTTACAAATCCATGCTGGCTGTTCCCTATCACCTTGCCACATTCCAAGTGTTTACAGATGATTTCCTTAATTACTTGCTCCATTATCTTCCCTGGCACAGAAGTTAAACTAACTGGTCTGTAGTTTCCTGGGTTGTTCTTATTTCCTTTTATAAATGGGCACTATATTTGCCCTTTCCAGTCTTCTGGAATCTCTCCTGTCTCCCATGATTTTCCAAAGATGATAGCTAGAGGCTCAGATACCTCCTCTATCAGCTCCTTGAGTATTCTAGGATGCATTTCATCAGGCCCTGGTGACTTGCAGGCATCTAACTTTTCTAGGTGATTTTTGACTTGTTCTTTTTATTTTACCTTCTAAAACTACCCTTCCCACTAGCATTCACTATGTTAGGCATTCCTACAGACTTCTCGGTGAAGACCGAAACAAAGAAGTCATTGAGCATCTCTGCCATTTCCATAATCGTTGTCTTGGAGTTAGTTCCAGGTTATTACTGGAATAATTTTATTCCTGGAGGCTCCCAAGGCACACCATTAAGTGTGTACAGGGCCAGCCAGGTGGAGGCACCGCCATTGTATATTCTTTATGAACAAGGGACTGCAGCAAGGGGGTGAATAGGGAATTCCCAACTAAACAACATCACCACTGGGGTATTCAGGATCTCATTTTATGTTAAAAACATCAGGTGCCCAGGCACACCTGTGAGTGTGACCAGCTCCCAAGTAACCCAGGGAGGAAAAAAGGGCGTTACACATTTAAAATAGATCTGAATTGCCATGGAGCCCAAGTCATGGATGAGGACTCAGTTATCCTGAGCACTGTATGATGAACACAGAACAATGATAATCCCTGCCTCAAGAAGTTGCAATCTAATATAAAACAACACGTGGACAGACATGGATGGGAGAAAGGATCAGGCATTTTCATTTAGGTCCACTTCTATCTGCAATGCACTGCAGTGCAGCTCATAAAACCGTAATAGTTACAATACTGTGCTACAATCAGAACGATGATTTCCTAGTAGCTTAAACACTTGCTATGGATCCAAGGTCTGAGCTGAGCCTCCATTTTGAAAAACTAAGTCAGCAGCATTAAAAATGAATAAATAAAGCAACACCACAACTTTCTGTCTCTGCAGCATAGATTCTGGTATATTGCTGTACATCTCATTCTTTAGGCAAGTTGTTAAAAAAAAAACCCCTGAAGCTGCTAAGAGCTAATGAAAGACCACTTGGGCCTTTACTGTTTTGTTTTATGCTTGCCAATTAGTTAGTATGTTTTATTTCTCCAATTTGGCAGGAATCATAACAGTCTTCACTGGCCTGAAACATTTTCATTGCATTTTGACAACGCTACATAATACTTAGCACTAGGATGTTTCACCTTCAGAAGCAATAGATTTTTGTAACTTTAAGTCCCTCCAAAATTTAGAGGCAGATCAGTATTATCTCATTACAGGAGGCAATACTGAAGGTCAGAGAGATGATTAAGTGGTGTGTCCAAGATCAGAGTCAATGGGACGGCAAGGATTAGCAACGAGGAAGTCACAATTCCTGCACCGCTGCCAATTCCTTTAGACTACGCCATCCCTACGTGGTCGCCACAGAAACTGTCATGGTCAGACAAAAATCACATTAGGAATTTTCTTTTTTAATGGAATCTTCAAGTCAACAAGCTGTAAGAAGGTGTGCAGAAGTGAAATCAATAGGAGCACTTCTAAGCAATGAGTGGACACAGTCCAGATATCTTCCTCTGGTGAAAACACTCTGTCCTAAATAAGGCGGCACAAGTGGATCCAGAGCATAAATTGTCAGATAGAGATTAAAGAGCTACTTTAAATTTGTTTCTTTTTACTTGACAGAGACCTTCTGCAGATCATCAAGATGCAGGCTGCTCGGTTTGCTGATTACACCGCTGCTGGAAGCGATGGCTTCTCTCACTCTGTTCAGACTATGATAGATATTTTGGGCTTGAAGAAACAACTTAAAATGATGCGAACATCTAAGACCTGGTCTAATTATAGACAGTGCAAACTGCCTCTTGGAAGTAAGCCTTAAAAGGCAGATTTTTTCCTCCTCAGTGATGTGTGGTATGAAAAGACAAGTCCACCTGGAGCAGGCATGGAAGAATCACAGCACTACAAACTGCCCGAAACACCACTGCCCAAGTTACAACCCTTGCCCAGTCAGACCACATTACTGCTCCCTCCTGGAATTGCTCAAGGACTTGACTTTAAGCTATGCGTCCAGTTTCAGCTCCTTTCCTGGTTTTCAAAGCTTTGCACAACTGTTCCATAGCCTACCTCTTAGATCTCAATTTATTACATGCACCCTCCCTGCACCCCTCCCTCTCCCTCTGTGTCTCATATCTATCTGTCTATCTATCTATCTTTGTGGGTATATCTATACTACAGAGCTTTTAGCAACAGGGCTGTGGCAACACAGTCCTGTCACTAAAAGTTCATATGTGTGAAGGCTGTTTGTCAGCACTTTTGGGGCATGTCTACACTGCACCCGTAGCTCGAAATAAACTAAGCAATTTGAGCTATGCAAATTGCATAGCTTATTTCAAGTTGATTTTGAAATAGCTTATTTTGAAATTTGGCACTGTTTACACAGCACTTATTTTGAAATAAATCCCAAACGTCCCTTACTCCTTGTGGAATGAGGCTTACAGGGACGTCGGAATAATGAGCCCATTATATTTCGAAATACCGGGCGTGCTCAAAAGATGCAAAATAGCTATTTTGGATACCTCCAGTATCCGGAAATAGCACTGCAGTGTAGACATAGCCTTGGAGGCCAAAATACTTCCACCCCTTACCGGGGGAGGGAGGCGCGTTCGCTCTGTTGGCAGGAGAATGCTCCTGCCGACAAAGCAATGCTCACAGGGAAATCTTTGTCATTCATTTGCAGGGAGGGAAGTTAAACACCAGCCGCATGCTTTCCAGGCACTTTCTTCTTTGGGAAGACTCACAACAACAAAAAATCCACACAAAGTGAGGTAAGTCTTTGCTCCAGTCTCCAAAGGTGTCTTGGCTTTCTACCAATTTTTCTGCATTGTAATCCTAAAGCAGAGATTATCTCCATCTGATAAGGATATTCATGGTTTAGCTGTTCCTAGGTGCTGCCACATGATTAATAGCCTTCCCTCAGAGTCTGAACTGCCCCTGCACTTCTCCAGCCCAGTCTTACAACACACCATGGAGCTTCTACTGAAAATGCCTGATGTTTCATTCAATAGCCTTGATTGTTACTGCCAAGGAGCACAGGTAGCCTGGAGGGAATAGCTATAAGAAGAGAGGTTCTGACCCCGGATGGGAGTTCAAGGTTTCCGGGCACTTTTCACAGACTGACGGAGATTACTCCCGGTGTTTCAGCCTCATTTCTACTTGGTTATTTACATGAGGTTTACCCTGCACTCTCCAGCCATTACAGCTGGATAAAGGGGGCCAGTTCTCTGCTGCCCTGCCCATTGTGTAGCCATTGACACTCGCCACGCACCAGGAGTGTAAAATGCTAGCACTTCAGAACGGTGGTGTCCGACACGCTCCGAGTACTGGTAAATAATGACTTTCCAAGATGCCCGGCAAAGGATAATCAGGCCCAGATTCCTTTGTTTTTCCCTCAGCTTTGCTGTCAGACGTGTGTCACAATTGCTGATTGTGAGCTCTGTGGGGCAGCAATCAATCACACTTTCCTTTTGGTCTTGCACAAGGCCAGACATGATATGACTCTGAGTTTAAATGGCTGTTAAAGCAATGCTGGGGCAGTCCTTTGGGTGCAAGGGGCTATGAAAAATCTACACTGTTATTCCTACTTATTGTTTGAAGCTCGGTCTCCAATTGCTTATGGTGGATTTTACACTTCAAAAATAAATCAAGTACCACAAAGCGGGGGGGTGATGCAATCCATCCTGAAGTTCCACAGCCGACAGACCCTGCAACCAAATGCAAATTGAGGCAGTGTGCCTTCCCACAGTGTGCACAGATGTCCTAGCATTGCATGCACACTAAAGGCTGCAGTCCACGCCACACCTTGCAAGCACAGGATTATTCCCTACAGTGTTTCTCCAGACGGTTTAAATTATTCAAGCGATGGGTCTTTCATCGTTTCCCTCGACAGCTTGGCTCAGAATTAACTCCATTAGACACAATGGAAGCTCAGTTGCAGAGCGCTACATTGCTCCATAAGGACATTTGGTGTGTGAAACAGTCATTTTAAAAATGCAACAGCATTTTATATTACAGGGGCATTTCTGAACGTATTTGCTGGCTGTGGTCACATGAAAGAAACGTGACAGGGCAGGCAGCATGCTGGAAGTATGGGAAAACAAGGCAAAAGGGTTGAGTCAGTTTCCACCTGGCTTTGGAAATAGTTTAGCCACCAGGGGGAAAAGGCATGAATGTTCCTGAAGCGGGGAGGGCGGGACTGTATTTTACCATTACTACCCCTGGATCCTCATGATGGCAGTGGCCTACGGGGACAGCTGCATTTTTCCTGGTGGGCAGAGTTGGGGACTGCCCCCTGAAAGGGTGCTGTGACCAAAGCCCAAACTAATTCAGAACTATGGGCTGGGCTTGCAGGATAGACAAAGGAAAACAGGGAGTGTGACACCAACTTCAGGCTCGGTAACCACAGATTGTAACTCAGTCTGGATCCCATTGATCAGCAGAGCTACTGGCAACAAGGGGCACAAAAATACCTATTTTAGCAAAAGTTTCCCCATTCCCAACACAGCTGGGGTTGTACTGGTATGAGAGGAGATTTAGCCCATCAGTTCCGTACTCTTATTCACATAGGTGTCTTAGATATGCATGAAGTACGTATCTTATAATCTTTCAATGGATGTATATACTGTACACAAAATATTACACTGGGAGGGTATTTGGGTACTTTCACTGCTATATGAGAAGATGCCAAGATGAGCAAACTGAACATACACAATGGGTCAAATTCTCCCGAGTTACTGTACACAAGAGCACTTCCAACGATGTTGGTGGGCTGGCATGACTGGAAGAGGAAAACCTGGCCCAGCATGATTAATACCCACAGCAACTATTTATACCCAAGTTCTACCCAGCATTGATCATTTTCTAAGTAATAAATACTTCTGAGACTTGTTTATCCAGCAATAGTTTTGCACAGCTGTAAAGAACCTACAGGAATTCCCTGGGACCTACGGTTCATACCAACTCTAGGACTAACTAAACTCTTATGGTCTAGAACAGCATTTCTCAATGACTCGTCCATGGATGAAGGCCTGTCTCTGAGATCTCCCTGATGCAGTTTAGGGTCAAAGTAATGTATCAAAAAAGTTAAGAAACACTGGACTAGAAGATAAAGATGCATTATCCTGATTAGACAGATTAAAAACCAGACAATGCACTGTGAACCTTTTGATGTTGACCATAACTTAGGGGGCACACTTCTTCAGAATAGTTTGGGAGCGTTGCTCCCATGGTAAAACCCTACTTCCTGCTATGCTGTACATTGCCTTCAACAAGGAGTGAATTAATATGCAAAGCTCCAAGAGAAAGAAATCATTGGCATTTTAAGCTACTGATGTGCCTCTGGGGAATTGCAAGATGGATGCATTAGACTCCTGAAGTCATTTCCCAAGCATGATAATCAACAAGAGCATGTTGGAAACACATATTAGCTATTCTTGTGCGCTGACACAGACACTAGAGTTTATACTCCATTTTAGCTGTGCATGATCAGTATGGAAAAATACACAATCCCTTGATCACTCCAACTCATCAGAGCTTGTTAAGTCCTATGGCATTCTTTAAAACAAAACAAAACAAACAAACAAAAGCCAAGGCATCAGGGTGCACAATTTAATGAATAAAAGTCAATAGCTTAACATCATAAGAAATGTGTTGATTTCACTGTCCCGTACAGGATGAAATCAGACCTTCTCACTTGTGTCATATGCCCCATATTGCTAACAGGTACACGGATTTCTCCTTTAGCTGAAGAAGGATCCTCTTGTTTCAATGGTGCAAGCCCTTCCAATGCCATCACATTCAGAGCAGCCAGGGAGTGCAGCAAAACCACTGGGAAGTCCCAGATGGCCAATGCTTTGTAACTGTGTTTGACACAGAAGGACGTGTGTAAACTCCCAGGTATGCTATAGAAATAAAAATACACACCGCAGTGAATACGTATTTTGGCTTAATAGGACTTTGTGCAGATTCTGTCATCTAAACTTAATGTGCTAAGTACTTTCCATGAGATCTACAATAGATGCATTTTATAAGATTCTACTGCATAGGAAATCTCTCCAACGCCTAATGGGAAACACTGCTAGAATCAGCAAAGATTTTCAAATTGGTCGATACCAGGAGCCCCATACTCAGCTGATGGAAATAAGAACCGCTCCATTAAGCCGAAAGAGCAACATGAGTTTACAACCCTTATAAGTGCACACTGTATTAGTCCCAAACAACGCACTCCATAATAGCAGCCCCGTCACTTGAATCCTTTACAGAACAAGCTACTAGCCACTAAAAAAAGAACTGGAGAAGTTCACGACGCATAGCTCCATCACGGGCCATTAGCTAACATGGTCAGGGATGCAAGCACTTGCTCTGGGTGCTGCTAAAGCTCTGATTGCCAAATACTAGGAGCGGATGACAACATGGATCACTTATTGTCCCTGTTCTGTTCATTCCCTGAGAAGCATCTGGCTTTGGCCACTGTAAGAAGTTGGGATACTGGGCTAGATGGACCACTGCTCTGACTTAGTACGGCCATGCTTAATGTTACAAAGACTCTGCACTAGTGGAGAGAATAGATATAGGAAGTCTTATACCTCTGTCTCCCCTGATCGTACATCTTTCAGGATAATGTCTGAGTGTCTGGATTATACTTTACAAGGGCTGTCAAGTGATTAAAAAGTAACCACAATTAATCGTGTGATTAAAAAAATGAATCGCGATTAATTGTGCTGTTAATATTAGAGCACCATTTATTTAAATATTCTACATTTTCAAATATATTGATTTCTAGCTTTTGGAAGGCATTTCAGATTCTTACATCTTGGGTGGAGTGTTGTAGCTATCTTTAGCAATCTTACATTGGTACCTTCTTTGATTTTTGTCAAATTTGTAGTGCTGGGTCATCCTCCAAAACTGCTATGACGTGATATATATGGAAGAATGCAGGTAAAACATAGAGCAGAAGACATACAATTCTTCCCAAGGAGTTCAGTCACAAGTTTAATTAACACATTGTTTTTTTAACAAGCATCAGCATGGAACCATGTCCTCTGGTTGGTTGGCCAAAGCATGAAGGGACATACGAATTTTTAGCACATTTGTCACAAATACCTTGCACTGATGGCTACAGAAGTCCCATGAGAACATCTGTTCTCACTTTCAGGTGACACTGTAAATAAGCAGGCAGTGGAATCCCCCATAAATGTAAACAAATTTGTTTGCCTTAGCAGTTGGCTGGAAAAGAAATAGGACTTAGTGGATTTGAGGGCACTAAAATTTTACATTATTTTATTTTTGAGTGCAGCTATGTAACAAAAAAAATCTACATTTGTAAGTTGCACTCTCATGGGAAAGAGACTGCACTACAGTACTTGTATGAGGTGAACTGAGAATTTTTTTTTATTGTGCAAATATTAGCAATCAAAAAGAATAATATAAACATTGTACACTTTGTATTGTGTGTTGTTGTAATTGAAGTCAATATATGTGAAAATGTAGAAACATCCAAAAATATTGAATAATTTTCAACTGCCATTCTATTGTTTAACAGTGCGATTAAAACTATAATTAAATCAGGATTCATTTTAAAAAATGTAATTGCATGTGTTAACTGTGATTAATCGACAGCCCTATACTTTGCACAGGGTTGCAACTTCCCTGTGGAGTTAAACTAATGCACAGTGATTTTGTTCTCTGCAGTTCTAAGTTCACATGTAGAATTTATTTGATGGGGAGATCCAAAGGCGTCTGTCCTCCCTCATGTCTGGCATAGCATGGAGAAATCCTAGAATACTCTTCCTTAATATTTACACAGGAATCCAAGGTTTTGTTCAGCTCTCTCCCATGAAAGTGATCTCCTGGCAATGAGAAAGGTATACATTCACTTGGACAACCCATAGGCAGCCCCTGCTATGACCTGTGGATTAGAGAACTCACTAGGGAAAGCAGTTCTGTTTCTAAGACTGTCATGGTTTTGTGACTCACAAATGTTATTTATGAAAGATGGTGTAATTTAAACCTCACCCAGGGGCTCATTTTGCTACCAATATGGATTATGCAAACATTTGAAGTCACTCAAAAAGCACAAGTACAGAAGGCAATAGCACCTTAAGAATACAGTACACTCCTATCACATGCTGTAAGGTAGTCCATAAAAGCAACAACTGTTACTGTGAGTGTTTCATGTACTGCTGCTCAAATGATTAGGTTTTGGCTGGTAGAACAACCTACCCACCTCCCCACATCACCGATTCCCAGATTTACTGGATTATAAATACGGGCCCCATTCCTAGAAGCAGGCAATTGAAGTACTGCACAGGAACAATCACACGGCTGTACCGAAGGCAATACACAGTATTCTTGTCTCTTCTCCTCCCCTTTTCTCTCTCATTCTGCACTACTGTCATGGTTCAATCCCCCAACCTGACACTCTGCGTGCAGAGATGGAGGACGGCTAGCAGAATAAACACTGCAAAACCTTTCTCTGCGATTCCCAGAGACAAACTTATTCAATCTCAGTTCCCCTGAGATTTAAAAAAAAAAAAAAAAAAAAAAAAAGAGACAAGACTGGTTCTTCGCTGCCACCAACAAGTGATTTCAATAAAATATCAAAATAAACAATAAACTCTTTTCCAGGGGAGAGATCACTTGGGAAATCTAATCCCTAAGGTAAAGCTCTCCCCCCTACCCCAACCTCCGTTTTGCTTGGAGTTGGGAAAAACAGAGGGAATCCACAGACAACAATGGACTCTACCCTTGTAACTAGGCACTTAGTCCTAAGGACACAACAATCAACCAATACCGGTTAATTGGAATAAAAAGAAAACTCCTCTATTATCAAAACAAAACTACTGTTGCAAGCATAGTAAATTGGCTAGATGGTAAATAGCCACAAGTTGATATATACTCAGGGAAAGTCCCTGGGCTATAATCCTTAGTTACAAAAGAGAAAAACAATTAGCCAGCTCAGACATGATTTCCAAACCCCCATACAAGGAAAACAATAAACCCTGATGGACTATCTAAACTTTTCCCTACTTACACATTTCAAGAAGTCCGTTCTTGGACAGAGAAAGCATCTCCCAGCTCTCAATGCCTGGGAGAAATGGCTCTGATCTCAAAACAAAGGAGAGAGAGAGAAAAAACCATTCTTTTCCAGTTTGAAATTCCTACTTGCATTTTTATTGGCTGACTGCCCGAATGCCCCTTCCCCCATAGGTGTATCTCCAGTTGCTTAACCCTTTCCGCACTCTTCAGGTAAGTCAGACTCTCCTTAGCAGCTCCCATTTATGACAACTACATTTTAGATTCACTTGAATTTTAGTGACAAAAATATCATTGCAAGTAGGAGAGGAATTTCTCTCAAGCTATAGGCTGTTCCCAATATATCTTGATAGTTTCTCCATAAAAAGATTAAGCAATAAAAAACAGACACGATTTAGATATTGGCATAGAAAGTATGCTTATTAAGTTTGCAGATGATACCAAGCTGGGAGGGGTTGCGACTAATCTGGACAATAGGGTCATAATTCAAAATGATCTGGACAAATTGGAGAAATGGTCTGAGGTAAATAGGATGAAGTTTAATAAAGACAAATGTAAAGTGCTCCACTTAGGAAGGAACAATCAGTTTCACACATACAGAATGGGAAGTGACTGTCTAGGAAGGAGTACGGCAGAAAGGGATCTAGGGGTTATAGTGGCCCACAAGCTGAATATGAGTCAGCAATGTGATGCTGTTGCAAAAAAAGCAAACATGATTCTGGGATGCATTAACAGGTGTGTTGTGAGCAAGACACGAGAAGTCATTCTTCCGCTCTACTCTGCGCTAGTTAGGCCTCAGTTGGAGTACTGTGTCCAGTTCTGGGCACCGCATTTCAAGAAAGATGTGGAGAAATTGGAGAGGGTCCAGAGAAGAGCAACAAGAATGATTAAAGGTCTAGAGAACATGACCTATGAAGGAAGGCTGAAAGAATTGGGTTTGTTTAGTTTAGAAAAGAGAAGACTGAGGGGGGACAGGATAGCCGTTTTCAGGTATCTAAAAGGGTGTCATGAGGAGGAGGGAGAAAACTTGTTCATCTTGGCCTCTGAGGATAGAACAAGAAGCAATGGTCTTAAACTGCAGCAAGGGAGGTTTAGGTTGGACATTAGGAAAAAGTTCCTAACTGTCAGGGTAGTCAAACACTGGAATAAATTGCCCAGGGAGGTTGTGGAATCCCCATCTCTGGAGATATTTAAGAGTAGGTTAGATAAATGTCTATCAGAGATGGTATAGACAGTATTTGGTCCTGCCATGAGGGCAGGGGACTGGACTCGATGACCTCTTGAGGTCCCTTCCAGTCCTAGTATTCTATGATTCTATTTGTGGGCATCATCAGAACAAAGGGGAATTTAGAGAGGTGGTGCTCAAAGTTTTGTAAGTTATAAATTGGGAAGCAGGGCATTGCTTACATAAAATTTCAAATGGTTCAATGTCTAAACTGGTGTAGTAAGGTTGGTGCAACTTGTGTTTACACAAGGCCTAGAGGATTGATTGCGACTGAAAGACTCTGAGGAAACGTAACTTTAGATGACAGGAAGCCAAAAAACAGAGATGAACTAAGAAAAACAGGAGATAAAAGAAGATGCAAAAACATACTTCCTGTATTTCTCATTTGTATCATGGCTTCCCAGAATGCTAAATGTGGGGTTAGTGCTACACAACCACACGATGGATCTTTGGCCAGCCGAAGCTCACATGGGGCTTTTATAACTTAAAAACACTGGAAAATTACTGCATTCTTATTACCTTCAGCAACACTGAGGTTTGCCTCAGGATGGCTGCCGGAGACACAGATGTGAAACCACAAGCCTAGAGATACTTGTTGGGAGGGTTCAGTTATAAGGATCCTTGCTTATTGACTGAAATACAGGTTGAAGCTCTTGAGTCTGGCACCCTGGGGACCTGACCAGTGCCAAACCAAAGAACGTGCCAGACCATGGGAGGTCAATATTGTCTAGCAGCATTTCTGACATTTCCCCTGCTTACTGGGCTCTTACAAAACATTTTGGGGGTAAATCAGAGCTAAACAACAGCACAAAACACGGATTGCCAGGACTGGTGGCTGTAAACAAACTCTATGGGACTGAAGGAAACTTGGCCATACCCATGATAAGTGGACATCCCGCTAATTAAAATCATACTGGACCATGGATGTTGCCAGATCAGCGAGTGCTGGACTAGAGCAATTAAACCTGTACCGCAAATGCCCTCTGCTCAGTTTCACTACTGGATAGTGTCTATAACACAGCCTCATTTAAATGCATGGCTGAGTCAGAATCCTTCAGTCAAACAGGAGAATCCTGCTTCTTAGGGTATGTCACTTGCACTTATTTTCGAATAGGATGCAATGAAGACATTCGAAACTGCAAATGAAGCCAGGATTTAACTATCCCGTGCTTCATTTGCATATTCGCGTTATGGTGCTATTTCGAAATAGCGCTATTTCAAAATAAAACGCGCTGTGTAGATGCATTATTTTGAGAGAAAACCCTTCTCTAGAAATAACCCTTATTCCTCATAAAATGAGGTTTAACAGATATTTTGAGAGAAGGATTTTCTCTCGAAATAACGCATCTACACAGTGCGTTTTATTTCAAAGTAGCACTATTTCGAAATAGCGCCATAACGCGAATATGCAAATGAAGTACGAGATATTTAAAACCCAGCTTCATTTGCAATTTCGAATGTCTTCATTTGCATCCCTATTTTGAAATAGGGTGCAAGTGTAGACATACCCTAAGGCAAGCAGAATACCCCCATTTGCTAAAGGAAAGGTGAGTCCAAGACACAAGACTCTGAAACTTAGAAAAGCCAAGGAGCTGCAGGTCCAACAGCCTCGTGAGACAGCTATTTACAGCTTGAAGCCCAATTCCAATTTACGAAGCTACGAGAAGCCAGTCTGTGGGGTGAATTGGAAGTTTAATAATCTTTGCAAACAGATACCGAGCTGTGCTTTAATGCCCTACTGAGATGTAGGAAGAATATTTATTCCTCACTAATAGGCGCTAGGGATGTTAGCGTGTAATTGAATAGCCGTGTAACCACATACAATTGTAGCGGTTACACAACTATTTGATGGTCCTGGGGGCGGGGCTGGCAGCCAGTGTGCTCCAATCCCCACTCCCAGGGAGCCCCCTGCCACCCCACATTGTTGCCTCTGTATCAGAGGCAGCAGCACAGGGTGGCAGGCAGGAGCTGTCCGCCAGGGGAGCTAAGTTTAAAAACCAGCTCCCCGCGCAGACCAGCTGCCTGCTGCCCTACGCTACTGCCTCTAATACAGAGATATTATCCCAATGATAGAGGCAGCAGCGCGGGGGAGGGGGGCCAGCGGCTGCTGCCTGCCCCTCCCACCTCTGTATGAGGTAGCAAGGAAGGGGCAGGTGGTCTACGGAGTTGGCACACACAAAGAGTCCACTTGAAAGCTGGCTCCTGACATGAATCGGCTCCCTCCTGCCTCCCTCACCCTCCACGCTGCTGCCTCTCTATCAGAGACAGCAGCACAGGCGTGGGGGAAGCAGGCAGATCCAGTGCTTGTGGGGAGCTGGCTTAAAAGCCGGGATACGTGTAGTCAACAGGATTAACCAAAGCGACGAGGAGTCCTGTGGCACCTTATAGACTAACAGATTTATTGGAGCATAAGCTTTCGTGGGCAAAGACCCACTTCGTCAGATGCATGTCAGCACAAAGTGGGTCTTTGCCCACGAAAGCTTATGCTCCAATAAATCTGTTAGTCTATAAGGTGCCACAGGACTCCTCGTTGCTTTTGCAGATTCAGACTAACATGGCTACCCCTCTGAGGATTAACCAATAAGCCCAGGCCAGGGCCAGGTCATTTTGCTTCCTGCCACTGGTGGTGAGTGTGGGGGAGGAGGCTGATCCTGCTGCCAATGCTGGATCTCTGCTAATCCACTGGGCCATGTTGCTCGTGGGAGGGGTCTTGGGGTAAAAGGTGGAGTGGGGGCAGAGGCAGAATGAGATGGGGGGGCACAGCAGAAGCAGAAAAGGCGGCACCTGGGACGGACTTGTCCCAATGAACCCTCCTAGAAATGGCCCTTCCCTGGGCTAGGAGTGGCACAAGAAGGAGTCACGTGAGGGGCTGATCATGTGGCTGGTGCCCCCTTGTGTCCCTTCCCAGCCGTCACCTATGCATAAGAATGTTTACTAATTCTCCAAACCAGAACTCCAATATTTCTGGGGCGTTCCAAAGATGCTGTGTCTGGCAAGCCCTGAGCTCACACAGTAAATAAAATCTCTCTACATTTGGGGATGGCAAATAAAAGCTTCAAGTTCTCATTAATATTTCAGAAAAAAATATCACGTTATTAAAAGGGAACAACCCAACAGCCTGGAATTTTATCACAAGAAACTCCCTGGAGGATAAAGAGTTGCAATTTTCCACATGCAGCACTGATCGTTCACATTAACAGAAGACAGTCTTTAAAAACAAGTAGACTCGTGTGCATTTTCATTCATTTTTATCTCCATTTCCCTGAACTATGCAAAAGTCACTTCTCAGTATTTGTCTGGCGATCACTTTACATGTATTAATATTTATTTTCCACTTTTAGAAAATGGAGAGGTGCATACCTCATTTTGACAAGTTCTTACTGTGGGTGGTTTGTGTCCTAATACAATAAACATAGCTTAGTAATAGAACCAAGTCTTCCTTGGACAAAGCCTCAGGAAGCCAATTGAAAATAACCCATAGCCCTGTTTCAAGAAAGTTATGATCACAAAAACACTACTCAACAAGGGCTAATGTAACTCACACACCTACTGAATGTGGGTCCCTGGCCCGTGTAGTGGCACTTAGGCCACTTACAGAGGGAACGAATGTGTGCACGCTAGCTGGCTTTCAGCTCAAGTGGTAGAGGCTGGGGCAGCCTCACTGGAACAGCCTCACCTCTTTTGCACATTGACCTACGCAAGGAGATCCGAGTTGTCTCCTTTGGATTTCCGGTGAGCGCTTCACAACCTTTTGAACTGTTCACTTAGACATGCAGGCTTCAGTGAAAAGCCTAAGAACGGCCATACTAGGTCAGACCAAAGGCCCATCTAGCCCAGTATCCTGTCTTCCAACAGTCCAGCAGATGCTGCAGCAGGGAGTCTGGTAACAAGATTGCTCCATGTGACAGGGGAAATCACAAAGAGGGTTCAAGGAGTCACGACAACTCTCCCTTGCAGAAAGGGAGGGGTGCACAATATTTTTCCCATTGACTGTGAGCTGGTGGCATGGAAAAGTCAAATATCAGAGAGTATATGGTGCAGGTATGCATTCTAATTGGGTGTGTGTGTGTCCAGCATGCCAGAGACAGAGTACTTGGTCTAGCAATGCCAAGTATTTGGGCAGCTTTCACATCCTGCAGCACTAGTCCCTCCCCTGGCCATATAAGGCTATTGCCCTCCTAACCACCTCCCTTCTTTTGCACCAAATACCTGAAGAACAGACTCCAATGCAGAGGGGACAGAAGGTGGGTTGCAGAATACAACTCAACTCTATGCAGCCCTTAACACCACAGGAAAACCATTTTCTGAGCCCATGTCTTCACTAAATGAAAGATCAACGCTGCCATGATTGATCTTTCGGAGTTTGATTTAGCAGGTCTGGTTAAGACCTGCTTGTAGTATACCCATTGGATCTGGGGGCACTGCTGAGAGGGCCAAATCAGGGTGAAAGGCTTAAAACCAGGGCTATTTATACCCCAAGACTGGGATCCTCCCTGTAAGGCACCAAACCAGTCAGAGAGCACTTCAGCTGCCACCCTAGCCAGCAAGAAGTCTCACAAGGAAATTCCCTTAGACACCTCAGCTTTACCTGTTTCACAGCCAGCACCACACTTCACACAGGTGAGAGGTTATAAAACCAAATCTCACCAACTCCAAACAGGTTCTCCCAGTCCCAAAGGACCAGCCACAGTCCCAGGTCAATATACACCTCAGCTGTTACCCACAAGAGTACGCTGAGACAATCCTTTAGAATCTAAAGCCTAAAGGTTTATTAATAAAAAGAAAGAAAAGGTTGAGAGTAGGATTGTTAGAGAAAGCACATTCCATACATCAATCACCAAGTTCCTGATGCAGGCTCTTAGCAGAGATGTAACAAACTGCTAGCTTAAAAGTCTCTGGAATACATCCTATGTTAGGATGGGTCAACAAATCCTTCCGGGCCCTCTGTCCATAGCAAGGATGCTTCTGAACTCAAGAGCAGGATCGAAGACAAAGATGGAGGCACCCTCAGGCTACTTTTATAACCTTGTCCATGTGGAGGGAAAATCCATTTTTCTTCTGGGTGCTGGTTCCTCCCCAAATGGGGCTGATCACATGACTACCAAACCAGTCTATGTCCTTTTTAAGTCCAGGAGCCATGGAGTATCTGGGTGTGTCCTCCTCAGGCAAGGGATCATTGTGTACTCCTCAGGTGTCAATTGGCAACCCTGAAGAGCCATTGTCCATGCAGCATTGAGGAACCACCCCTCACAGTAGAAAACATTTAAAGTATAAATACAAAGCCCATATTCATAACTTTACACACACAGATCATACAAGTATATGAGTAGCCTAGACAGAGTCAGCAGAGCATAAGCTTTCATTTGACACCTGACATGGCCTACTTTGCACTGAATTTGGGGCAAACACACACTAGTGAGTGCAACAATGATTTGCCTACTCACATTAAAACCCAATAACGTGACACCACTAAATCAAACTCAGAGGACGCCCCGGTCGGCAGCTGGTATTCCCGATTCTGAGAGGAGTAAGGGAAGCCAATGGGAGCATTTGCTCCCGTCGGCCTCCTGTTCAGGGGATGGCAGGGAAACTTGAAATGAGGTACATCAACTCCAGCTATGTAATTAATGTAGCTAGAATTGAACATCTTGATTCGACCTTCCCCTTTAGTGTAGGCCTGGCCTCAGGCAGAAGGGAGAACGAAGTTGACAACGACTCAAACAGAAATCCCATAAGAGCTGCTAAGACAGGATGAAGGTTCCACAAAGGAACCAGCTCTTTAACTGGCAGATGAAGCGACTCCTTTCAAGAACCTCACTGTTACAGAGTTTGAAAACACTTTGTCTTTCCCACTGAGACTAAACATACATATGCTGCTAAAATAGTCTGACAATTTGGGACCAATCCTGAATTCACTGTTCCCAGACCTCTCTCAGATTTTCTGCTGCACTTATCATCCTGGTATTCAAGCAGTTTATACCAAGGAAGTTCATGTCACTGAGTTCTGGCAGCATAATTTGCCACTGTATTTTAATGAAAAGTATCTGATCCAATTAGCAGCATTTTTCTAAGTCCCTTGGAGAAGTGGAAAGAGCAGTATGTTAGCATATCTCCAATTATCTCCCTGTCCTTCATCTGCCTGTCCCCAGTGGACGGAAGTGTCATTTAGTTTGGCTGTAACCTGACACATGGATTTCCCGCAAAGGGCAACTTGTAAAGACTATCTCCTTCCGAAGGGGAAGCCCTGGTCAAACAAAGGCCTCTGAAATTCCCTGAACAGTGAACTGAGCAAACACATACAAATCCTTGCACTTTCAAGCAAAATTTTCCTCCATTTTTCCTAGTCACTGAAGACAAGCAAATGTCTTTAAAAGAAAACGCAAATGAAACCTTCTTAAAATATTAGGTATTCTGCCAGTTCCACATTACTTAAAATCTACACAACCCTCTCTGCTTCCTAACTCTAGCTTGAAGTCTCATGTTTGCCCCCCTTCCCCAAAGAGTTGGCAAAGGGCTATAAAAACACTCAGCACTTAGCTCTTTGCCTTTTCAATGTGCACTACAAACTTTAATTCTCAAAACATCCCTGTGAGGGAAGAATTTTCCACAATGTACACACCAGAGAACAGATTTAGGCCAACATTTTCACAAATGGGGTACCAAACCCAGGGAAATAGTGACCTGATTTTCAGATGCATTGAAACAGCAGAAATCCCACCAAAGACGACAAAAGCTGCAGGGACTAGGCTGGGGGGGGAGGGAGAGGAGGAGGAATCAGAATGCTATTTTAGGATTTGGGGTTAAAGGTCTCAAGAGTTTATAATGGACCCAGAGGCCTAAGTCCCCTGTCAAAACTTACTTTAGAGCCTAAACCTCATTGAAAATCAATGGGACTTTGGCTCTAATTACATGAGTTTTTACTTGTACCTCGTGCTCACAACTAAATGCATGACCATAAATTTGTAAGCAATGGTCCGTAACATTAGTCACCTAGGATGAATCTTTCAAAAGTGCCCAAGTCTTGTGACTTAGACACTACAGAGCCAATCAAAACCACTTTAAATAGTACCCTATTGAAGGAAGTGAAGTCAATAAGAAGCTAACTAAAAGAAGTAAATCTACCAGGGTTTCATGAACATAAAACATAAGAGTTCTCAAACAGAGCCATGTATTTTTAGAGAGAGCTTTTACTATATGGGATGATCTCTGATCAGTCCAGTGGCTAAAAGCTTCGCACTAGAATGGAAACTGGGAACACAGCTGCTGCCAGCACATCTGGATCAAGTGGAAAGGGCCTAAATTAGACAGCACATACCACAGAAAGTCAGAAAAGTATTAAAAGCTAGAGAGTGTAGAATGAAGTCTCATGTTAGGTTATCTCAGGGATGCAGCACCTCCCATTCACAGCCCATCATCTCCTGGCACTCTGGAGAAGTGCTACCCTCAGCAATGCCCGATTTAGATTTACACGTCACGTGTGCCTTCCTATACCACAGAAACTGCAGAGAGGGGAAAAACTTGTGGAAGGTCATGCCAAGGGATAGAATGGGGATAAGGAAAGAGGAGACAGCCACGCTGCAAACCTACCCTTGGAGGACTACACAGTTGTATCCATCCGTAGGTATGAGGCAATATAGAGCTGCATTGTTCCTTCAAATGCTCTTCAGGGAAGCACAATGCCTCCAGGGACAACGGGGAACACCTCAGCTTCCAGGCTCAGCCATAGCTCCTGGGCTCCATCCTGGGACTGGACACTGCATGTGCCCTTTGCTGGTGGGTGCAGAAGGACTGGGGATGTGGCCCTGTCCAGCACAGCGCCTTCCAATTTGTCCAGCAGCAGCACTGGTGTGATACCAGCCCTCTGACATCCTTGTCACCTGCTCCTTGTGCCCTTCCTGTGTGCTCACTCATGCCACAATGGGTCCAAACATAACCTTTTGGCCTGTCAACGAAGGGCATGCTGGTATAGTTTAAACCACTCACAAGCTAGGTCAACAAAATGTTAAGCCTAGACCAAGCTCTGGTTTCATGAACAGTACGGTGGACCATGTGCTCCTCCGTGAGCGGTCCGTTCCCAAGCTGAAACATCTCTGTACAGTTACAGCGGGTTGGGAATACACCTGACCAACCAGGTGCTTGCCAGAAAATATCAATTTGTCAATATACATTTCCACAACACAATTGTTTTGATTGGCTTCAGATAACACACAGGCCTGGGACCACGGGCAAGCTGGTTTACTGCAGGCTCGCCCGGTGAGTTGCTGGGCACAGGAGTGCTTCTAGGGTTAGCAGCTCTACTCTTCCATGCAAACTGCCCCAGGGACAGTGAACGCTGGACGTCCAGGGTCCCTGCCACAGAGCCAGGAACCTGAAAAGCCCAGCTTCCAAGCTCAGCCATGGCTCCTGGGCTCCATGTCAGTCCACCAGGGCTTGAAGCTGTTGTTTTATTCCCAGTGAGGTACTGCCAATAGTAAAAGCAGGGTCTTCCCGCATTGTCTCCCCTGCAATAAATCCTACTCTCCAAAGCTGGGTGAGCTCCAAGGGAGGGAAGCTCCTTTCCCCAGTACTAAATTCACATAGCTTCCTCTCCAGCCTCTCCCTTTTTAAAACTTGCTATTCACTGTAGAAAAGGAATCTTGGATGCAGCACTACCCTAAGCTAGGCAAACGCTGCCTTAGCTGTATGCCATTTCTTGGGTCCAGCAACGAGTCTCTAAAGACGTGCTGTCACACGGGGATTTCACTGTGTGCATTCATTTCCCAGTTGGTTTTAAATGTTCAGATGCTTGGGCTCCAGAAAGGCCTGAGTCTTAGAGCACCACGAGGTTTGCAATAGAGATGTTAGACAGTGATTAACTGAATAATCGTGCAACCACCTCAAACATTATTGGTTACGTGACTATTTGATAGTCCCCCAGGGCAGGGCCAACAGCCAGTGTGCTCGCAGCCCCACTCCTGGGGAGCCCCCTGCCACCTCTCTGTTAGCTTCCCATGCAGAATGGCTCCTGCCTGCCACCCCTCGCTGCTGCCTCTGATATAGAGGCAGCAGTGCAGGGTGGCAGCAGCCTCTATCCATGGGAGGTCCAAGCTCCCCATAGACAGTGTCTGCGCTGGCATCCCACAGAGCAGCCTCTGTCCGTGGCAAAGCCTGGCCTCCTACAGACAGAGGCTGCTCCATGGCAGCCTCCCCCGCTCCTCCCCCCAAAACACACACACACACACACACACACACGCACGTACGCACGCACACCTCTGACAGAGGCAGCAGCACAGCGGAGGAGGCGGTTCCCCCTTGCTGACCCTGTGGAAGGCAGCAAGGGGGAAGGTGGCTCCACGGAGCCGGGACGTGTAGAGAGCCAGCTTAAAAGCCAGCTCCCAACGTGTATCAGCTCCCGCCTCCCCGTGCTGCTGCCTCTGATGGAGAGGCAGCAGCACAAGGCGGGGGGAGGCTTGCATGAGCTGATACGTGCGGGGAGCTGGCTTGATACAGAGGCAGCAAGTGGGGAAGGAATGCCCAGGCTTACCAGTTAATTGGGTATTTGACTACACTATGACATCCCTAGTTTGCAATCCCAACGCTAAGCTACTTAGCACAAACCTGTTTGGTGAGGGTTGTTTCTTTGGGGGTTGGGGGCAGGGCTTTGAATAGAAACCAGGTGCATTTTTCTAAAGAAAGTGATATGACGGGTGTTGAAAAAGCATCAAGGAGTCCTGTGGCACCTTATAGACTAACAGATTTATAGGAGCATAAGCTTTCGTGGGCAAAGACCCACTTCATCAGATGCATCTGACGAAGTGGGTCTTTGCCCACGAAAGCTTATGCTCCAATACATCTGTTAGTCTATAAGGTGCCATAGGACTCACTGTCGCTTTTTCAGATCCAGACTAACACGGCTACCCCTCTGATACATGACGGGTGTTGTTTATCTAGCCTGGGATTCTGAACAGAGCAACCACTGGCAATCTTAGAACAAGCTCTCGGGAGCTCCCACCAGCACACTGCAGCCCGTGAAGGTGAATTTCCTACCTCTGATAAGTCTCTTCTACCCTCTGGCTTCTGTCCAATCAGCCTTGCAAAAATTCCACTTCCCCTCTTGCCTCACATGTGCATTTATATGACAGCGAGCGTGCTGTGGCTTCCCCCTCCACACAGCCCTTCCTCATTAATCATCATGACGGGGGGGGGGAGGGAGTGAAATTTTGATCCTGAGATGGTGAATGTTCACTGCTGTTTTGCAAAGTCATCCTTCTGGAGTAGCTCTGTGAGCTCTCAGGATAAGCATTCTCCGCAAGAGCAGGCCTTTTCCCTTTTGATTGCATCCCAGTGATTGCATCAGTTCTCAGCTCGCTCCCTCAGCTCCCTGACAGCCCATTTCTAGCTCTGTAGTCTGCTATTAGTATACTAGCCAATTAGCCCGTCATAAAACGGGATTTTCAGGTCTCTCCTCCACGTCGGTCTTCTCTCCTGAGCCTCCGGTCTCTCGCTCCGTCCCTCTCTCTCTCTCCTCCTCCTCCTGCCTCTCTCTCCCCTCTGTCTCTCTCTGCCCCCTCTCCCCTTCTCTCCCACCGTGGCGCTCGGCTGAGTGCTGCCTGCTCAGCCGGGCTGCCGCGAGGGAGGGGGGGCAGGGTGGTGACGTACACGGCAAGGGGGCGGGGCCGTGTATATCACCGCCCCGGCCCCTACCCCTCCCGCCGTGGCGGCTGGGCTGAGTGCTGCGCCCCTCAGCCGGGCCCTGGCGGTGGAGAGGAGGGGGCGGTGAAATACATGGCCCCGCCCCCTGGCCGTGTACGTCACCGCCCGCCGCTCCTCCCTCGCGGTGGCCCGGCTGAGTGCGCACCTACACGGCCAGGGGGCAGGGCCGTGTACGTCACCGCCCCCCCTTTCCCTTCCCCGCCGGGCTCAACTGAGCGGCACTCGTGCTGCGCCCCTCAGCTGGGACCTGGCCGGAGGGGAAGGGGGGCGGAGCACTGACGTACACGGCCAGGGGGCGTAGCCGTGTACGTCACCGCCCCTCCTTCCCCTCCCACCTTGGCGCTGAGTGGTGTGCCCTTCAGCTGGGCCCTGGCAGGGGAGCAAGCAGCGGCAAGCGGCTGCTTGCCGCCCGCGCTCCCCATCCATGGGGAGCACGGACTCCAAATGGCCACTTGCCACTGCTTGCTCCCCCGCCGGGAACCAGCTGAGCAGCGCAGAGCGCCACGGCGGAAGGGGAAGGGGGGCCGGGCGCTGACGCACACGGCCAGGGGGCATGGCCGTGTATGTCAGTGTTACAAACGCACAGACACTGGGCTACTATATATATGATTTTACACCAACTAACATGCCCAGACCTGAAGTGATGCCTCACTCTCCTACAGGAAAAAGGATCCATGCCTCAGATACATCAAGAGGTGTTGTGGTTGTCACACTAGTTACTTTGAGCAACAGCTCGCGAAGTAGCTCCAGGAACCAGAGCTAGAAAAGACTTTCACGTGTACCTTGCTACAATATTACTCTTCTGCTGCTGTATTTCAAAGCCTGCTGATATTACATGAAGTGCCCTTGATGCTAACGAGCAGGAGGGCCAACCTTCCTTCTAATTTTTCCACTCATGTGCAGAATAAATTTTGGTATGTACATCAAGGCATGTGCACCACCAGTAGAAACACATGCTGCCAACTGGGGGGACTGTGAGCACTCTGCTAATCAGCTGGGCGGCCTTTGAATCTCCCTTGGGTGGCTGCCCATGCGCTCAGCTTACAGGGAACACTAATTAGGGCCCAGCAGCTCCAGCTAGGATCAGAGCCCCGTTGGGCAAGGCACTGCACGTACACAGAGCTCGTCCTCACCACAAGCGCTTCCTTGGCACAGCTGCATCGATTCAGCTAGGCTGGTGAGGTGTGTCCGGTGCAGGCGTGCTAGGTCGATGGGAGACCACTCAACCACCACAACGGGAGGCGGAAGCTATGTTGGCGAGAGTGCCTCCTGCTGACATAAAGCAGGGTAGGTGTCGCTTTAAGTCCATGTCACTTACATTGCTCAGGGGGGTGGCTTTTTCACACATAACTTGTACCCACTTCAGCAGCAGTGTAGACAAACCCATAGTGTGGTGAGTTCTGCTCCAGCAAAATTACAGTTTAATGTAAGACAGGATGCAAGAAGCTGGGGAGAGGGAGGGTCAGGCCAATGTGGGTGAGCAGACTAGTCCATGCACAATTCACACAGTATTTTAAATAACCGACAGATACTACAAATAACAAATCCGTAGCCCCTGCTACTGGTTTCCCAGCCTAGCCATTCATGCTTTCAGTGGTCTTCAATGGGGACTGAAAACCTACCACTATGGTTGACTTCTCTTGATTTTTGTAAGACTCATCCCCTCGAAGTCGGATGGCTTGGCACAACCTAAGCACCCAAAGCAGCTAGTTTTAAAGTGCTGGCCCTAGAGCAGTAGCCTCCAGCCTTTTAGTGCCCAAGATCACATTCTGAACCAAAGATCTATCCTGCCCCCTTCTCCGAAGTCCTGCCCCGCTCATGCCATCCAAGAGTTTGGGTGCAGGAGGGGGCTCTGGACTGGGGCGGAGTGTGGGGATGCATGAGGGATGTGGGATTCTGGCTCAGAGGGGGATCAAGGATGGGGCAAATGTTTGGGGTACAGGTGGGGGGTTTGGGGTGCAGGAAGGGGTATAGGGTGTTGGTCATGGGAGGCTGCACCCTAACCCCCCAGCTCCCACCCACCAGGCAGCACTTACTGTGGGCAGCCCCTGGTTGGCAGCACAGTGAAGCTAAGGCAGGCTCCCTGCCTGGCCTGTCCACAAGCTGCTCCTGGAAGGAGTCAACATGCCCCTGTGGCCCCAGGGCATGGAGGGCTGGTGGCATGGGGCCGGGGCAAGCAGGGAGCCTGCCTTAGCGGCAGCCCCTCTCCATCACTGCAAAACACAATTGACTAAGAGGCTCCCCAGGATCAACCAGTCACCTAGAATTTGGTTTTGGTGTGGTGGGATCTCTGCCCTTCTACAGTGAATTTATCATTTGGGGAAGGGGGCAGAGTGACCCAGAACAGGTACAACAAGGGCGGTGAAAGCTTCCTAACACTGCTAGGGTTGCCAGATGGTTTAACCAAAAATACCGAACACCCTCCCCCCGCCAAAAAAAAACACCAGGGAAAAAATTCTGTTGAGTAAAAAAAAAAGGGGGAGACCAAAGTTGTTGAGCAAAAAAAAAGAGGAGGCTTTTTGCCAGTGGCCATCTTGTTTTTCTGCTCCAGCCACAAGACAGTTCCCCTGCAGAACCAGGTAAGCCGCAAGGGGGAGTGTTGCTGAGTGTGTCGTAGGGTTGCCAAGTGTCCGGCATTTTCATCTCCTGGCAGGGGGGGAAAAAAAAAAAAATCAGAAAATACCAGACATTTTAGGTGTCCTGTCTGGTAAAAAAAAAAAAAAAAAAATCAGAAAATACTGGAGGTGAAAATACCAGACTGTTCAGGTCAATACCGGATACCTGTCAACCCTAAACACTGCCTCAGCCCTGACCTACCAGGAGCCTTGTGCTGGAAACCTTCTGCCATGTTCTTACACAAGTAACAGGAAAAGTAGCAGAACAGCGCAACAAAACACCAAAACTCTTCTCCACTTTTCACTCTGACTCAAGGACCATTAGAGGCATTAAATGCACAGTCTTGTTGTTGTAATCTAGGATTACTTAAAGTAATGTCTGGCCTTTTAAAGATACGGTTAATCATAATTGTGTGAAGCTGTTCACCATATGCTACTGAAGGCATTTGTGCTGATCTCATGTGAAAGCAGTTCTACAAACTCAATTAGTTTGTCACTCTCTTAAGGGGAACGATCAGACTGAAAAGGTTTGTGGAGCTGCTGCTGTGAGGCTCTAATAGTTGGATGAGAGAGGACAGGGAAAATGCCACACAGCAACCACATTTACCTACCACCGTTATGGTCATGCTGCCTCTTCCATTGCTGTCGACTTTGCACACACTTGCTGCACCTAAGACCACAGGTCCTTTGGGGAAAGAATTGTTGCTTCCTCTTTATTTGCACAGCACCTCACGCAATGGGGTCTTATAGGCTGACGCCTATAGGCTCTACTGCAGTGATATGGTACGTTCTAATTGCTGGCACCCAAGGCCGTTTAAAGCAACATTGCTGCATTTAAAAAATATAAGCTACATATAACAAGTTTAGTTAAAGTCTCCTCTAGAGCTGCTTACTTTATCTCCTGTCCAAAGACATGGAGTTTCAACCCCAGCACTAAATCAACCAGCCACACACACTGTTAGCCTTTCTCTTACATCATTTCATGCCACACTGATGCTCTCCAATGTGGGAACACAAACGTGTTGTTTCAAAGAGTTTCACAATGAACGTGCCCTTCCAAGGCCCCAGGCCCACCCAGCAGCACCAGGAGGACGTAAGTGTGTGCTGCGCCTCCTTGCACCACGCTCTACAGCACATACGTGGACGTCTGGATGCAGCAGTTTTCCCTCACAGCCATCTTGTCTGCTAATTTTACCTGTGATCGGGGCTAACAGGCAGGCAAAACAGGAATATCTTCATAGTAAATAATTCTCACTTGGTTTTATTACTCTGCTTCATATTCCCTAAGACAAGATTCTCCCCCGTTCCATTTCTCAGAAAGAAGAGCACCACCTCCTGAAGTAACGCCATGCCCTCTGCTCCACCTGGATTTTCCTAATCATCTCCTTTGCAAGTACCAGTGCTAACTGACTTTACTTAGGCTTTGTCTATTCTTTAAACTTTTAAGTGCTGCCACAGCAGCAACTTAAACTGAAAGTTTGGCCACGGCAGGAGTGCTGTGAGAGCCCAGCTCTATAGCCTGGTTTACACTGGCACTTAACAGCACTGTAACTTTCTGTGCTCAGACTGGGGGGGGAATTATCACACCCCTGAGCCGGAAACTCACAGCAATGTAAAGTCCAGTGTTGACTTAGCCTTATTTATGAAATCTAAAAATCTCTAGTCTGTATGTCTAGTCCCATGTCTGTAGAACTTCCCTGACCTGTCAAATCTCAACCTCTCCCCTCTTTCAAGACTCTCCTTAAAAATATTTTTTTCTAAACACCCTCTAAATTCTAGCCTTCAAAAAAACACTGGGAAATGAACACAGTACTTCTGAAATGGTTGGCTAGTTGGCATGCTTATTACTGCATCCTCTAGCAGCACACGGCCATTTATATTGTAAGCACCTTAGTGTTGATATCTTGTTTCCAGCATACCTGGAAAGCACCTAATGAACTGCTGGCATTGCCGCCATAATCGTATGCCAGATAGGATTTGGGGCAATATCTGATAGTGCTTTCTCTTGACCCCAGTGCACTCAATGATTAATTTATCCATCAGTTTCACTGGATGTCTGTATAGAAAAGAGAGCTCTTCTCAAGTGACAAAGACAGTCCTGCACTTTCAGGGGACTCACTTCTCAGACACTACGGCTACGTCTACACTGGCATGATTTTCCGGAAATGCTTAAAACGGAACAGTTTTCCGTTATAAGTATTTCCGGAGAAAGAGCGTCTACATTGGCAGGATGTTTTTCCGGAAAAGCCCTTTTTCCGGAAAAGCGCCCGTGGCCAATGTAGACGCGCTTTCGAAAAAGCCCGATCGCCATTTTCGCGATTGGGGCTTTTTGCAGAAAAGACTACTGGGCTGTCTACACTGGCCCTTTTCCGAACAGTTTTCCGGAAAAAGGACTTTTGCCAGCGGAGCAGCATAGTTTTTCCGGAAAAGCAGCTGATTTCTTACTGTAGAGCGGTGCTTTTCCGGAAATTCAAGGCCAGTGTAGACAGCTCGCAGCTTATTCCGGAAAAGCGGCTGATTTTCCGGAATAAGTGGCCCAGTGTAGACACAGCCTACATGTTTGAAAGTAAATATCATCAGGACAGACCTGCAGCTCTTTAAAACAGATAATAATTGAGGTTGGGGGAAGGGGAAGTAGAAGCACCAAAGACAAGGGAAGTGGGTGGAAACACTCCCCTACCATAGATCAGCTGGAGTGCTCATGTTTTAAAGCTCCAGTGTGCCAAACTTTTTGACACAGCTACCCAACAACTCTTGCAAGAGCTTCACTTCACCGGAGGCACAAGCAGCTAGCAGAAACCAACACGGACATTGCATACCCAGCAGTGCAGTGGTCACCAACCAGTAGATCGGGATCTACTGGTAGATCTTGGAGCCCCTGACAGGTGATCTTGACTGGTTTGGCCAAGAGGCTATCAAAGGCCAGCACTTCAGCTGCCCCTCCCCTTACTGCTGCACACCTCCTGCCCTTTGCCTTGGAGCTGTTCTCCTCTCCCACCCTGTATTCTATCTTCACAGAACGGGGGTTGGGGAGAACAACAGGGTTTGGAATGGAGGGAGTTTGCTGGCTGCTTTGGAGAGTGGTGCAGGGCCCGGGCAGGGGTGAGCCTGCCTTAGCCCCACTGCACCATCACCAAGGAGCGACCTGAAGTAAGCAGGGCCCAGCTGGAGCCTGCATTCTGAATGCCTGTCCCATAGGGTTGCCAGGTGTCCAGTTTTGAACCGGACAGTCCAGTATTTAAGCTTTCTGTTTGGGAAACAAATTGAGAAAATATAAATGTCCGGTATTTTCTAAATGAGATGTCATGTAGATTGTGATGTAACGTCAAGTGTGTCCAGTATTTTTGTTGAAACCATCTGGCAACCCTACTGTCCCAGTCATGAACCCCCACCTGCACCCTAAGCCCCTGCCCTAGCCCTCCTAGACCCAAACTCCCTTAAAGAGCCTTACCCTGAACCCTGTCCTCTGCCCCAGGCTCAGTTTACAGCCCTTCTCACACTCCAAATCCCTTAGCCCAAGACCAGAGCCTGCGCCCTAACCCTCTGCCCCTACCTGATGAAAGGGAGGAAGGATGGGGGAGGGAGGAAGGATGAAATGAGCAGCGGCAGGGCGTTGGGGAAGGGGCACGAAGGAGATGGGGCAAAGGTATTTGAGTTTGCAATTCCTGGATTGCACTTAAATTCAAAAAATGATCTCATACATTAAAAGGTTGGAGACCACTGCTGTAGTAGACTACGGGGGTTTCCTAATCATGGTAATTTCCCACTGCTCATTGAGCTTGTGTGTGTGGGTAAGAAAAATTAAGTATTTATCAAAGAGCTACACATTGCTGTTAATGCCACTGACTTGACTTCCATTGGATGAGACATTCCTTGTGTGCCATTTGGCATGTGCTTTCATGGATAAGACCCACTGAGGAAGTGGGCTTTGCCCACAAAAGCTCATGACACTATCTATATTTGTGTTAGTCTCTAAGGCAGAGGTGGGCAATAATTTTTGACCGGGGGGCCACTTGAGAAATTTTGAAGTGGCCCCTGGCCACCCCAAAAGGGGTGGGGCCTTAGGCAGAAGGGGCGGGGCCAGGACACTCCCTGCTTCCCCACCCACAGACAGTGATTGGTCTGGGGGTTGGGGAGCGCACAAAGTCTCCCCGAGAGAACCACCAGCTGTTCTGAACAGCTGGCAGTTCCTTCTAAGTACCTGTGCCCCTGGCCGTGGGAGGAGACTTCATGTACTCCCCTCTGCTGCCCCCAGGTCAATCAGGGCCTGAGGAGGGGGAGCATGTGAAGTCTATTGCTCCCCGCCCCTGCCCTGCAAGGAAGCACTGCACTTAGAGTCAACCGCCAGCTGAGCAGCAGCTGGCGGTTGACTTTAAGTGCTGAGCCCCGCGCAGGGCGGGAGGAGACTTTACATGCTCCCCCCACCCTGACTGGCCTGGGGACGGAGGGGAGCACGAAGTCTCCTACCACTCTGCCCCAGCCCTGCAAAGAGTGTCCTCCCACCCTGCCAGGAGTGCATGGCGCTTCTAATCGCCGCACGCTCCTTGCAGGGCGGGAGGAGACTTCACGGCTCCTCCACCTCCGGGCCTTGATTGGCCTGGGGGCGGGGGGAGCAGCAGAGCCTCCACAGGCTGGATCAACTCATTTGGTGAGCCAGAGCCAGCCTGCAGAGGCCCTTTTGCCCACCCCTGCTCTAAGGTACCACAGGATTACTCGTTGTTTTTAAAGTTACAGACTCACACGGTGACCCCTCAGACTATCTGGCCATGTGTTATTGCTGCCACTACTTCTGACATCAGCACTTTGTGCTGGCAGGTAGCAGATTCTGGATCCTGGCAATTCACCCTCTCAGTGGAGGAGAAATCAGTGATGTGGAATCTGGGTATATTCAAGTGCAACTTTTATTCACACCTATGCACCAATTCAGGAACAAAAGGGAATCAAACAGCATTAGGGCAATCTATTCTCTCCGCAATCAAAGCCTAAATCAAAGGTTTGCTTTCCAGGGAGCAACTCTATTTGTGATCAGAATCAATTCTTGAGGTAATGACAGACAGAAAGCTCTCCTCTGCTTCACATAGGACCCTCTCCCCAGAGGCTACAAAAAAATCCAGCTGCACAGCATGTCTTTCCAAGACTGACCATTCACTCATACGGTAAGAAAAATATTTGGAAGACTAACACCACCACCTGGGGATGCTCATTATACCAATACTAGTCTCAGACAGAAAGACACAGAATTTACAGCACTTAATTTCACTTTTACTGCTGAAAGAAGTTACCGTCCGAGTTCAGGGCAGCTACACTTGTATTCCCTCTCTAAGGTCCACCAGTGACACCTATTCTCAAGCTTCTGACTCCCCTACTGCCATACTGGGTGGAGACACATCTCTCTCCCTTCTGACCAGGCCATTTTCAGGTTGCACAGCTCTCTACTACAAGAGTGGGCAATAAAACAGCAGCGGTTCCCCAGGGTTAACCCCTGACGGGCAGCCACCGCTATATTCACCTGCGCCTCCCCAGGTATGGGCGACTGCAGCTCTCATTGGCTGCAGATCGCCATTCCCAGCCAATGGGAGCTGTGGGTAGTAGCGTGAACCAGGACACTGTTTCCCACTGCTCCCATTGGCTGGGAATGCCAATCTGCAGCCAACAGGAGCTGCAACTGCCTGTACCTGCAGAGGCGCAGGTAAATATAACAGGTGGCGGCCATCAGGGGTTAACCCTGGGGAACCAGGTCCAGTCTTTGCCTGCCCCTGCTCTACTGTGATACTTCCAGCAAAGTCAGGCTGCATAAGCAGGCCTACCTTCCTTTTCCCCTCAGAGACAGTAAACAATGCAACTTTTATAAAAGCTACCCCATAGCTCTTTCTAAGCAAACACACTTATGTAAGGTGAAATTATTGCAGAGAAAATATTATAAGCCATCAAAGGAACCTACATGCACACTAATAAGATTACCAGAGTTCAAGAATCATAGGGTTGGAAGAGACCACAGGAGGTCAATGAGTACAACACCCAGCTAAAAGCAAAAGCAACCCCAACTAAATCATTCCAGCAAGGGCTTTGTCAAGCTGGGACTTAAAAACCTCTAGGGATGGAGATTCCACCACTTCCCTAGGGAACCCATTCCAGTGCTTCACTACCCTCCTAGTGAAATAGTTTTTCCTAATATCCAACCTGGACCTCTCCCACTGTAACTTGAGACCATTGCTCCTTGTTCTGCCAACCATCACTAATGTGAACAGCCTCTCTCCATCCTCTTTGGAACCTCCCTTCAGGAAGTTGAAGGCTGCTGTCAAATCCCCCTCACTCTTCTCTTCTGCAGACTAAATGTGTCAAAATCCCTCAGCCTCTCCTCATAGGTCATGTGCTCCAGCCCCCTCATCATTTTGGTTGCCCTCCGCTGGACCTCCTCCAATGCGACCACATCCTTTCTGTAGTGGGGGGCCCACAACTGAATGCAATACTCCAGCTGTGGCCTCAACAATGACAAATACAGGGGAATAATCACTTCCCAAGATCTGCTGGCAATGCTCCCATATGTTGTTAGCCTTCTTGGCTACAAGGGCACACTGTTGACTCATTTCCAGCTTCTCATCCACTGTAATCCCCAGCTCCTTTTCTGCAGAACTGCTGCTTAGCCAGTCAGTCCCCGCCTGTGACAGTGCTTGGGAGTCTTCCGTCCCAAGTGCAGAACTCTCCTTTCCTAAATCTTATCTACATAAGGAATATCAGCTGACATAATACTGATAGGCCAGAAGAAACCAAGGCTAGTAGTGTTCAGCATCAGTGTGTCAGCTCCCCACAATTACACACTGCTGGGACATTTAACTGACGTGACACCGAACATGATCAGTCTTTGGTCTACCCTCACTTCCAAGATGTAGTCAGTATCACATCAGCTAACTCCATCCTCCAGGGCTCTGGTCCAACACACTGTGATCCTGCAATGTACACAAGGCCTCTTAGAATCAGTCTAAAAATAAGTACAGCACCCCAAGTTGAAAGTTGTGCATTTTCCTAAGTCTGAAATATACAGATACTCCAAGCCTCGGTATCCCTTCTTAGTTCATAGGACAGCTGGGAAAGCTGCAGCTGAAGTTTCAGCTAGTTTTTTGTCACACACTCATTCCCACCTCACAGAGCAAAGTCAAGAGTGGTCATTTCTAAGAAAAATGACCAGCAGATTTTTCTCTTTCAGAACTTTAAGGCCATCCACATCCAGCCTATTTTCACTTCCTTGGCAATTTTTTTATACAATCGACAGCTGAAGAAGCATCCCGCCCACCCATCCTAAAGTTTACAAAAACTTTTCAAACAACCGGAGTCACAGATACCCTTTGCGGGCTTGCTGCTACCAATGGCAAACCAATGAAACCTCCTGAAACTTTGAGGGAATGGATGCCAGAGGGGGGAAAAAATGGGATGCGGATCCAAACCACACAGGATTTGATTCTGCAAGATTCAACCCCAACAGGACTAGACTTTGCAAATCATGTCACCCCCTTTGCAAGCTATCATATACAGACAATACATCACAAATGGACAGGTGCATCCTTCGTTCATTCCATGGTACATTCATAACATCACACCATTCTGTCTTTTCCCTGATTCATTCAGTGTTCAGCTATGACTGGGATGTTTTTAAACATGTTTTTTTGCCCGTCTAGATTTAGATAGAAATCAAGCTCCTATAAATTATTTGTTTTTAAATCAACTTTGCATGAGTGTTCCTGAAACTTTAGACACACAACAAGTACTGACACTGGAATTTCCCCTTTGGCCTTATGCTTGCAAATGAAACTGGAAAACATCTCATCCCTGTAGGAAGATGGTTAAAAATATACATAAACATTGCTACTAGATTGAACATGTTAATTCTAAGCTTCAAGCAGCTCAAGCAAATGTTCATGGCAGAGCTACAGGATCCTCAAGCAAAAGGAAGAAAAACACACACAATCTTTACCTAGAGCAACACTCCAGGGCACTGTTCTGACAAATAACACAACTGAAACAGATTTGCAACTGAAATGCTCATCAGAATCAGCAGCTGCATTCAAGGCTACTATGTTTTGTACCGGAGAGCTTAGATTTTTCCAAAGAGACAAGAAAAATAATTCGAACATCTCAGTTCTGAAGATTTAGCATCTGGTCTGGATCTACAAATTGTTCACGATGTGTCTCAGTATTTGGCAAATAGCAGTGCTGTTGTACTGGTATTGATCCCAGGATATGAGAGGAACTAGTTAGATGGGGTAATCTCTTTTATTGGACCAATTTCTGTTGGTGGAAGAGGTAAGTTTTTGAGCTTCCTGGAGCTCTTCCTCAAGTCAGAAGATGGTCACCGATCTAAGCTTAATACAAGGCGGAACTGATTATTAAACATAAGGGGCTCACACATTCTGTAGACCACTTACAATGAAAATTTGGCATGAGCCAACTTTCCATGTTATGTATTGTGCAATACATTAATTCATAGACTCCACCCTAAAATACTTTGCCACCAGCTGAACACCTGATCTCTGTCCCTAGAGAGCAACATTATACTTAATACATAGTGTTTAAGCCAGTGTTGCAAGTGGAATGAAGACTAAAGCTTTCTGAGCATAAGGTGGAGTAGGGAAGTAAAATGGGAAGTGATCGTTAGTTGATCACCTTCCATTCTTTGAGATCATCTTTACTGGTACAGGTGTTTGAGTTCCTCCCAACCACCAGATGGAGACAAAACACTAAGAGGCTTGCGGAAAACATATTGTCACATATCTGGTACATACGGGAACAAGGGCCCGCAGAGCACTGGTGTCTCGTGTTTGCCGCAAAGCAACTTCACGCCAAGGCAGGTCAGAAACAACTGAAGGCAGAGAGATTATGAGGCTGTTAAGAGACAGGGTATGACATCAAAAGTCTGTGTTCTGCCTCCATCTGCTGATTGGCAGGAACTGTAACAAGGACTGGCATAGATGATCAAGGAGACAAGAAATTAAGCTGGTCTGTCATACAGCAAGAGTCAGATTTTTTATCCTGCTGTCTGGTACATCTCAGACTCAGAATTTCAGTCCAGAAGAGGCCAATCATCTAGTCTGATCCTCTGTATAACACAGGCCACTACATGTGACCAAATTATCCTGTGTTGAGCCCCCCAACTTGTATTTAACCAAAGCATTTCTTCCAGAAAAGCATCAGGTCTTGATGTGAAGACCTCAAGAGATGGAGAATCCACCACTTCCCGTGATAGTTTGTTCCAGTAGTTAATCACTCTCGCTGTTAAAAAAAAAAATCATTTAAAATTTGTCCAGCTTTATGTCCAAACAATTGGTTATTGTTATGCCTTTTTGTACTGGATTGAAGAGCCCTTTAGTACCTGGTATTTTCTCCCCGTGAAGTTACTTATACACGGCAATCAAGTGACCTCTCAGTCTTCTGATGATAAACAAAAACAGATTGCCTCATAGTGAGAGGTCTAAAGAACTCATTCTCTCTAGTCCTCAGTCTCTTCTGAACCCTCTCTTACTTTTTTCAACATAATTTTTAAATGCTGACACAAGAACTGTACCTAGTACTTTAACAGCAGCCTTAGCGACGTTGTATACAGAAGTAAAACAGCTTCCTACTCCCACACTTCCCTTTTTATACATCCAAGGATTACATGTGCCCTTTTTGCCACAGCCCTGCACTGGGAGCTTACACTGAGTTGCTTATCTACTAGGACGTCCCTTTCGCCATAGCGTGTCGAAGAAACACTGCACACACTACAAAAGACAGGCTCAGGAGAAGTATCTTAATAAACTTGGTAGGCAAAGATTTACGTTTTTGTAAGATGATTTAACTGTTAAACACCAAATGCTAAAAAGCTGTGGGGGTGGCCGTGGGGAAATCAAGAATATGTGCAGCCCAAATTCTCAGCCCACATAGGCATGTCTAGTGCTTTGATTTCATCGCCTTCCCACATAGGTTGCTCATAGATGACAAAAGCCAGCTCATAGATCACAAAAGACACAGTTGCTTACATTTTCAATTCACATTCCCTAGATAGGGGACTCTTGTAAATAAGGAATGGAAAATGTCCGTGAGCTGTTGTAACATAGAGCCTATGCACACCTGGGAGCAGGGGCAGATACACAATTTAAACTAATCAGTTCATCATCATCTTTAGCACTTCTACCTGCACATTTCAGAGCTGTAACCCATTACTGAAATGTGCTGCAGTGAAATAGGGTAAGTAAGTATTATTCTCATTTTACTGGGAATAGAAAGTAAATAATTTGCCCAAAGTCAAAGTGTGCATGACATTTGAAAGGACTAGAATTCAGGATCCTAGCATTGTGCTTGATGCATGAGGCCACACCAAGTCCACAGTTCAGATGTTTTATTTAAACTAAAACCAAGAGCCTTATAAATAAAATACCACTCTAAAGAAGGTGAGTGATCAGAAAAAATCATATGATCCCCAAAACCAGGAATCCTGCTACAGGTAACAGTGAAATTTGTGTCCCACCCCTATGCTATAACCACACTCATGAGAGAGGTGCATTCATAGTACAGCTAGAGGTAACACCATGCAGCAAATCAAAAGTGACATTTCCAGGTACCCTGTTCTTCACAGTGTGACGAGTTGATTTGTTGTATCATGCTGCAGCTAGTGTTTTGGCTTTCAAAAGCAGAAGCAAGAACTGTAGCAACCACCATTTGCAAGTGAGAATCCAGGGTAGTTATACTTCATAGCAACCTATTTACTTTTAGAAACAGAAACTGCTACAGCAGGATATATTCAAGCATCATAGTGATGTTTGCTGGACAGGAATGGTATGTGGATAATCAGCTGTTACCCTGCAACATTTTAATCTGACAAAATCCTAAAAGGGTATATTGATTTTGGAACACTGGTGAACCAGCCTGATTTGTGTTTCACATTGCTCATCAACAGTAAAAGCAGTGTATTCCACATTTTAGGTTTGACTCTTGCTTTCTTTGATTAACTGCATAATACACAAATGTCTTTAACTGATAATGATCTCTGACACTTTCATTCAAAATGAGCTGAAAACACCTTGTAATCTTTACCAGCACTTATCACTGAAATACATCTAAAACCTTCTGGTGAAAATGAGACTCTGTTAAATATAGCAGCCCAGCAGTCAGCATTTGAAAACAGGAAGTGAAGAAAAATACTGTGTACAATTTAAATAGCATGGAGAATCCAGTAGGTAAGAAATGACTGGCATTAGAATTTAGCAAGAACACTAGGAACACCACCCTCACAGTGGCAAAAAAAAATCACCTCTAGAGGCACCTTATTTTAGCATCTTCTTTGAATCAGCCATTGGGTTAAGTAACCATCTACTCAATCATCAACACTTATAGGTCAGCATGGAGGAGACAGCATAATGGCAAAGTCCTCTCCTTATGCTCTGCCCACCAGCTCAGAGGTGAGGAATACTATCAGCACAATGATGAATAGTTGTCAATGCTACACTGTGAGCCATCATTAGGCTTCAGAATGAACATGCCATTGAGGTGACTATGGCAATAAATACCCATCTCTCAAGGCCAAATGCTTTTCTTCTATCTCCAAGGAAAGAGGATTTGTACAGAAAATTCAAGAGGGGCCGAGGATAAAGCAGCCCTCCCCACAAGCTGGCAGCTGGATTTCAATGGAATGGTGAGTGGTCAGCGCCTCTCCGGGGACTGGGTTTGAGGCTGGGGGTGGGGGGGAGGAGATCAAGCTATTTCACATTTTAGGTGCTTAATTCCAACTTCAGGACCCCCTCATTTGGAAACCTTGTGTAACCCCCTTTTTCCTCCCCTGGTTACTTGGGAGCAGGTCACATTCACAGGTGTGCCTGGGCGCCTGATGGTTTTAACATAAAAGGAGATCCTGAGTACCCCAATGGTGATGTTGTTTAGTTGGGGGAAAACCCTATCCACCCCCTTGCTGCAGTCCCTTGCTCATAAAGAACATACAATGGCGGTGCCTCCACCTGGCTGGCCCTGCACACACTTAATAGTGTGCCTTGAGAGCCTCCAGGAATAAAATTATTCCAGCAATAATCTGGATCTAACTCCAGAACAACTACAAATCATATACATCTCATAGATTACTTTAGAATGAACAAACTTTACTTAACAACTTAAAGAAACAGGGTTTAACAGATTACCAGTGAATAACAGTAACAAAGTTCACAGAAATAATAGTAATAGAGATGTAGCCGTGTTAGTCTGGTCTTGCTGAAACAAAAGACAGGACTATGCAGCACTTTAAAGACTAACAGGATGGTTTATTAGGTGATGAGCTTTCGTGGGCCAGACCCACTTCCTCAGATCAAATTGTGGAAGAAAATTGGCATGACCATATATACCAAAGGGATACAATCAAAAAAAGTGAACACATATAAAATTGACAAATCAGATTTTAGAACAGACGGGAGGTGGGGGGGGGAGGTTAGTGTCTATGAGATAATGATATTAGGGATGATAATTGGGGAAGCTATCTTTGTAATGGGTAAGATAATTAGTATCTTTGTTAAGGCCCATTCGTAAAGTGTCAAATTTAAGCATGAATGACAATTCTGAGACTTCCCTTTGTATTCTGGTGTTAAAGTCTCTTTGAAGCAGGATGCATGTAGTAAGGTCATTGAGACAATGCCCAGTCTGGTTGAAATGGCAAGAAACTGTTTTTTCTTTGTGAAACTGTCTGATGTCTGTTTTGTGTGCATTGATTCTTTGGCGAAATATCGGAGAAGTTTGTCCAATATACATAGCAGACAGACACTGTTGGCACATGATGGCATAAATTATATTTCTGGATGAACCGGAATATGTGTTCTTGATCTTGTAACTGACATAGTTAGACCCAATGATGGTGTCAGCAGAGTAAATATCTGGCATTTGCACTGCCACCACTTATCACACTCTAGAGCGTGCACTCCTACCACTCACAGTAACATACACTTGCTTGCGTGGGCGCGCTTGAAGATCTTGCAGCTGGAGTGGATGATTCTAGTCTCCTTCTGTGTGCTGGATGCAGAGTAGCTTCTAGCCACAGATACAGCCAAAGAGCAATCAGAAGCAGCCTGCTAGATTCCAGTCCCAAAGGCTCTTAATCCGAGTCTGTAGCTGCAGCCTAACAGCTCCTGGACCGGATCAAACTCCTCCACAGCAGCCTGGCTCCTTTTTTCCAAAATACAAAGGGGAGAATCCCCAGACTGCTGGGCCTCTCTTCCATCCACCTGGAGAGACTCAGATCTCCAAAACAAAAGTCACTTCCTTCCTGGTTTCCTCCAGGGCTCATGGGAATTGTAGTCTCTGGGGCTAGACTGCAGCATACCAGATCTTCCCAGAGAATAAGCAGAGGCACCTTTAGTAAGGAGACTACATTTGGGTTAAGCGAATTTTCCAAAGAGGATAGGTTTTAAGGACCAGAAATGCTGTTGGAGAGAGAGTCAAGGTTACACAAAGCTTGAGAGCCTGGGGTTTCCCAGTATTCACCACCTCTGAGTTAGTGACCAGAGCATGAGGAGAGGTCCTGACCTGTGGGAATTCCCCAGACCCGAAGAAGAGCTCTGCATAAGCGCAAAAGCTTGTCTCTCTTACCCACCGAAGATGGTTCAATAAAAAGAGGTTATCTCGCGCGCCTTGTATCTCTAATATCCTGGGACTGACACAGCCACAACATCACTATATTGCCCAAACTTGTCTAGTCCATGGCACAGGTGGAACTAAAACCCACAGCCAGGGATTCTCAGCGCCATCCTGACCCACGACCCTTCATAGATTTTCAGGCTGTCTCGCCCACAGCACTGCCCTCTAATTGCAATGGGCTCCCATCTAAATCCTCCTCGGGGTAAATGCCAATATTACAGGAAAAAAAACCTCTCAATATAGTTGGTGTGTCAGCTAGTGACAAGAATCAAGAGGGAATTTCAGCCTGACTACGCGCATAGCCCCAGCATGCCACACAGTAATATTCTAGCCAAAGTAAACACCACTACCTGGTATAAACAATTCATTATTTCTATTCTCAAAAACAGGCGTCTCCTGCTGCTTTTACTTAGAACCTGCCACGGTTGTGATAAGGCCGCCGAGGGTGTCCAGTTACGGCGGTAGCACTAGCAGCATCACTAATGTGAAGGATGTTAAGTGAGTCACATTTACAAGGCTTAGTGCTCAGGCTCTCTGGTGCATTCCCAATCTTTTTACTATCCACTGCAGCACTTGAGCAGTACTTATTCCACACAATACACAGCTATGGAACCCACTGCCATACAATACCATTGAGGCCAAGACTCGAGCAGGCACAAGCATTAATGTGAACAAGACTATACAGAGACAGTAATAAATATCTTTAAAAATTGTTCTTGGATGAGGCATAAAACCTCCTGCTGTCTCTAATTAGTGATGGTTGGGAGGGAATTTTTCCTAGAGGCAAGTTATCTATAACAGTCTATTGCTGGATTTCTTGCAGCTTCCTCTGAAGCAGCTGGTGCCAGAAACCAATGGTGAGAAGAGAGTAGTCTAGACTAGTGTTTCTCAAAGTGGTCCACAAAACCGCTTCGGGAAACTTGTTCTCAAAGTTCAAAGGCAGAGGCTCCCTTATCAACTAATCAATGGAAATCCCATTGACTATTCAATTAGTTAATCTAAATTTAGCATCCCTCATAGGTACCAGAAGTTAGAAGATCCCAGCCCAATTCTGCATGCTAGCACCAGAACTGGAAACCGAACCCAAGAATCCTGCCTCCCATCTTTAGCCACTAGTCCACATTCCCAAGCAGCATTGGGTTTGTGTCTGTAGCAAGGTATCGAATCATAATGCAGACTGCTTAGGAGTTAGATATTCTGCTATCCTATACACTCCTCCACTTAGAGTCCTGGTGTGCAATCTTATCTAGCTGTAAGTCACTTTTTGTATTGTACTTCAGACAAGAAAAACACTGCTTTGCACTTAGCGGCTCCTATGGCACATACAGAACTATAGTCACCCACAGATTCAACATGAACCTCCCATCCAAGCACTGCACTGCCTTGCAACATGTAGTTACTTGTGTCTGTACCAAATCAGAAAAATTGCACTTTGCATCCCTTTTGAACAGTTCTAAATGACTTACAAAAGATGCAAAACTCTTGAGAATTATGTCCTTAAGCTTCCCAATAGTCTGTAGTGTAGGTACAAGGTTAAATTAGTTGCCTACAATTGCCCATCCACCTTCCACCCAGCTAAAGCTTCCACTGCAAACCTCGATGAAGATGACTGCAGTTTTCATTCATATATGGAACGTGAGACAAGGCCGTGCCTCACACCAACAATATTTCTGTCTGCTTTGGAAAATTAATCAAGCTACTCAAGTCTTAGAAGAATTAGCTGCCCACAATGACACAGGACATCTAGGGGAGAACTGGGAACCAAACCCAGATGTGAAACCCTTTCCCTTCTCTTCAGGGCAAGCCCATTCTTCCTCAGCTGGGGCCTGACACCAAAAAGATGACAAAATGACCAGGTGGCAGGAGAGGGCGCAAAAGAAGAATAGCTTAAAATTGGGGTCTTGATCCTCAGGTGATGTCATTGTCAGTGCAGACACCGTGAGTTAATACGAGTTAATACCACTGACTGATTCAGTCATAAAAGTCAGGCATATCCGTACAACTGGAAGATGCCAGAACATGTGCTTTATTCTTTAGGAATTTCGTTCTTGCGGGTGGTGCCAATTTAACAGTCCAGGCAGTTGCAGGACAGCCCTGCTAACATACCTTAATGTTGGCCTGATGGGACTACATCCCACAAGCTGGCACTATTAATCACACTTTAGGGATGGTAGCAGTGAGGTGCCCAAGTTGACACAGTAAGCTAACGCCAGAATTGGGAACAGAACCCAGAATCTTGCCTCCCATCTCTAGCCACTAGTCCACATTCATTCCCAATACCACAGAATGCCATAGAAATAATCAATCAATCACTTTGGGTACGTCTACACTGCACGCTTATTTCAAAATAAACTATTCCGGAATACTTATTCCAAAATAGCACGTCTACACTGCAGGGAAGCCTCAAAATTAGTTGGAGGCAGACTTCCCTAATGTAGACATGCTATCTCGATTCACAGCCCCAGGAGGCACTGGGGAGGAATAACTTAGAATGGCCTTGGTGAGGGGCTATTTCGACAAAGCAGTAGTGGAGTGTCTACACACACCTTATTTCAAAATAGTTATTTCAGAATAGGTGTTATTCCTCGTTGAATTAGGTTTACAGATTTCGGAATAAGCCGTCTGTTATTTCAAAATTATTTCAAAATAACGGAATGGCTATGTAGACATTCACTTTGTTATTTCGAAATAACGGTGCAGTGTAAACGCATCCTTTGTTTTATAGCAAGATTAATGAACTGACCCAGAATACCTTGCAACTCTGTAATATGTATTTTATAAGAGGGAATTACATGATATTTTCAATTACACCTACTCACATCAGAAAGATTTATTTTGTTGTGAGGATAATTTATGTACCTTGCTGGATAATTAAATCTAGAATTGCAAACAATTATTGCCCAGCAGACCAACAGATAAGGTGCTCTGTATGAGGCAGACAGTTTCTTCTCTCCTGCCACTTTACTTTTACTATTTTGTGTTTTATTATGAACAGGTTTTTGCATTTCTCAATACACCAAGATGCCAATATAGATAAAAGGAGTTTCTTTTGTTTATTTGCCTTGCTAGGCACGTACTGTACCCATTCAAGTGCAACCCTCTAAGGCCTGGGAGTTATAGAAATGCCAGAAGGGACTGAAAAAGTCAGGCTGACGTGACTCTCAGGAATTCACGTGTTCATTGACTTCGGCTGTACACCTGTACTAACACGGAGACACAAAGCCAGACCAGACTACAGCCTTGTGTTGAGGCAAGCTTCAGCCATTGCTGGCTCTTTCAATTCAACCTCTCTAGCTCTTCAAGCTTTACTAGTTCTTGGCCCTCTAGTTCCATTTAATAGTGACTCATCATGCTAATCAGTCTAGTTCATAACATTGTGTTTTAAAAAAGCCACAAAGGAGTGAGTCCAGAAACTGCTCCGATTACATGCTTTCAAATAACTTCATAAAACCACAATCATTAAATGTTTAACATCTTCTAGCTTTGCATGCAACGTTGTTGTGGCCCTGTTGGTCCCAGGATGTTAGAGACCTGAAATGAGTCTCAAGTCTGCTTTCTTTCTCGGCAGCTTCCCTCAGTGCCCCGAGGACAAGAAAAACACATTCCATGGTCTATTTAACCAAAAGTCACAAGGGACGAATGAAGTAAGATTTCAGAATTAGCATTTGCCTTCCTCTCACCAGAAGTGACCCAGGTCCCACTGAGATTTCTTAATGCATCATACTGTTACCACTGAAGGTGAGGATTACGCAGTACTTAACATGTTTGCCAACCCCATGTAAACCGTAATTACCTTTTACTCCCTTTTATAATCAATTAGTTTTCTTTCTCTTAAGGGTCTAGTAACAGGGGCCAGACTCTCAATGGGTGTCAATCCGTACAGCTCTCCTGAAGTCAGTTGTAATTATTTTGTTCACCATCTCCTGAGAATCTGTCCCCACCTCCTTGTATTGGGGATCCAACCAGGACTCATTTATCCAGAAGTAAGGGAGAGAACAAAACACAAGGACTTTGAGAAAGGGATCCTTGAATTTCCTTGCTGTAGACAAAACATTACTACAAGCGATGCAGGGAACAATCTCCCACCTTCCTGTGATCTCACATTTTTTCCCCTCACTACAGAGTAGTTTGGTTCTTTTGCTCTGTTGGTACTCAAGGAGTTACAATCATAAACAAGCATGACAGACTGGAAAGTGAGAATCAGGAAACATGGACCATAAAACAATGAGACAAAAGCAGATTCTATGCCACAACTCTGATACAAGCCACTCCTAGATTCTCCAAAGAGTTCGCCAAAGTAAGGCTGCCACCAAGCCGATAATTTTTTGCTTTCTCCAACTGCATCCTGAAACACCATAGTAAGGGCATTATAATCACCATTAAAACTAGATCCGACAAATTTCAGGGAGCAACATTCAATGTTATGTTTTGCTCCATGAAAACTGGCAGTCTTCTCCCACCCCTTCAAAAAATGCACATAGCCTTATTACACGAAGCAGGATCTGAAAGGGCAAACATTCTGATCTGAAATTAACAAATGGATATATCTGAACAGACAAATATGCTAGAACTTTCTTACTATCTCCTAGTTCCCAAAGACAAATGTCAAGAACAAAACAATTAAAATATGAAAAGAGAAGTAATCTGTCTCCTTACATTTTGTAGCATAATGCTGACATTTGAGGACAAGTAATAGGAGCCCAGATTTCTCCCAGTAAGCAAACTCACAGGTTTGCTGAAGTCTTGGTGATTAGCTTTTTCAGAATTAGCACGGTGAGGTTAGGATTCTACCCTGCAGAAACAAGGGTGCATTTACTCCTATACCTTCCAAATAAGAGAAAACACACATGGATTTTTAACTTACATAAAGCATCCCACTAAACATGTTTTCCATGCATGAGAGATTAAAATGGCCTAAACACTGTTGGAAAAATTCTTTGCAATATAGCAGGTCTTCAACACTAGCTGCAAATCGAAGCATAGCATCTCTAAATGGGAGTAGAAAGGTTTTACCTCCCTCTGCCTCGTGCTAAGTCAAAACAAAAACAGCAGCAGCATCAACAAGAAAAAAAAAACCCCACAGCTGCCATGAGCAGACTGCATGGGCCAGTAACCATTCACCACAAGGCTGACCATTCCATCCATATGTTCACTGCAATGTCACTTTCACTGGACACTGAGGAAGCACTAACGCATAATACGGCCCGGAGGAGGGAGTCTTGTTCGCACTGTTCCATTTATCACTTGCTTTTTTTCTTTTGCTGAAGCAGCAGAAGTCCTGGACGGTAGCAGATGATTAGAATACAATAGCCTGTTCAGAGCTACACACCAAAGGCATTAATAATAATAATAATACTCTCAACAAAAAGGGATCTCAATAGCTATCCACCTTAAAAGGTGAAGAGACCCATTTCCTTGCTTTCTTGGCAATGGCTCAATAAAAAGAACACTGTTTCAGGCTTACCGGGGAAAGGAAAACCAATACAACATAATGGCATAGTGAAATCAGCGCATCACTCTAGTGCTGCTCATTAAAGTCTGGTCGCAGCTCAGGCAGTTAGAAAACACAAACTTGTTAACGTACCTGAACGTAAGACAAGAACTGGTATGTTCTGAAGGAAAAGCAGCCAATAGAAAAGTGCTTATTTCTGCAAGAACAGTAGGCCAGCTGGTGACATTTTCAAAAAAGCAGCCACAAAGACTGAAAGAGCAAAAGGATGTTCTCAAGATCCAAGGGCAATTGCTATGGGACCAAGTTGTTCCATCTCTCTGTGTCTCAGTGGCCTCCACTATAAAATGGGATTAATATTCCCCTTTCTCCAACCCTTTGCCTATTCTTTTCTATTTAGTCTGTAAGCTCTTCAGGGCAGGGGCTGTCTCTTATGAGTATGTACAGCACCCATCATGAGACCCACATCTTATACAAAGCTTCTAGGCATTACTGCATTACATACACCCAACACAATCACCAGCACCACAACTACTGAGCATGGAGTGCAGGTTTGGCATGTTTTGGAGCATAAAAGATCACAGTTTCCACCATGGTTGATTCAGCGAATCTTACTAAATCAGAAAATTGATCACTAATAATTAAGAGGGATTTTATTCAGTAAACATTAAACCTCAAATTATTATATCGCGTCTACTCATCCTCAAGCCACTGCCCAGGTCTGACAGTATGCCAGAGGACCTGAAGCATGCCCCTTCTTGACACAGCATGGCCCTACAGGCCCCCTGCCCTCAGTTCCTTTCTAGCTCTCCCATCAACATGCTGCAGCCCAGTTTCCCGTGTGGGAGTTCAGTTAATGAATTCAGTCCTCTTCAGGCCCATCCATCGCCCTCTTGGGGCTTCCAATTTTGCCCTGCATACAGGGCTTCAGGTTCCAGGTTCTCCCTCCAGTTACCTCTATGGCAGGGACCTGTGTCAGTCCTCCAGATCTGCCCACCCCAAAAAGTCTCCTCCTGTCCAAGTCCCCAAACCACCACTGGCCTTAGACCTGGGTGACCAGGGCGGCTGCCCAGGGCGATGGTGCTGATGGGAGCACATATGAATAGTCCCACATGACCTTACCTGGAGCCAGCCAGCTAAGCAGGAAGGAAAGCACAGCAGCCAGCTCAGACAGGGTCAGGGAGGTCAGAGGCCCTCACTCACTTGACTCAGGTAACTCCTCTGCTCTGGTGGGAGCAGCAGAAGGGTGGGTGCCTGGGAGGAGGAGGGGCTCCCCATTCTCCCTGGCACAGAGGGCACCCTGAGGAAGCCATGTGGGGAGAGGGTGGGGTCCCGGACTGCCAGGCTCAGGCACTTTACCCTATCCTCAAATGCAGACTGCCTGGACCCTGCGAACCCGTTGCTGACCGGGAGCCAGGTACAGACCAAGTGGGAGTTCGGAAGTGGCCTAGGGGAAGCAGATGATGGTCAGGATGACCTAATAACCCTTTGACGTGTGTCGGCGTGTTGCCGATCGGATTCCCCGCTGACCGCAGTGAGCGCCAAGGTGGCCATTGCTAGGGCCCTGGGCTGGGACACGGTGGAGTAGGGAGGGCCCGCATCCTCCCTACTATCCCCCACATACCGGTGGCAGTCTCCCCCTCCCCACTTGTGCCGGGAAACTCTTTGTTTGCCCACCCCACCCTGAACCAGGCCCGGGCTGAGCTGACTCGGGGAACTGTTTGTCTGCCCGGCCTGCCCTGACCCAGGGCTGGGGCTGTATTGACATTGGACTGGTGCGGCATTGCGGCCTGCCCCACCCTCTGGACCCACAGTCTAAAAGGGGCTGTCGGATCATTACTGAGCACAGGTCAGGGGCCCAGGACTAAGCAAGACTGTTTACAAATGGCAAGAAGATAAAAAGAAGAAAACGGAGCTGTCTAATGTTTTCATTTGCTGAGGCCTATCAACCTAGCACTATACAAGACCTGACATCGCTGAACTGCACTGGTGAATCTGGCCCCATGCTTTGCTGCATGTTCCTCACCAGAAGAGCAGATTGCATGACTAGATAACGTTGGGGCAAGCTATGCCATTGTGCATACTACAGGGACTTGGAGCCCCGCCTGGTCAGGAGAGGAGGAAGAACCAAACACCCCACAACACACTGTTAACGCACAAACCCATGCTGAAACACCTGCAACATTAATTTTTTTTCTGAGAGCACAAATGCTATGTCCTAGTCCCAGGCAATGTAAAAAAAAAACACTAGACAAGAAAGTTGAGTAGCTTGACTTTTTTTAAAAGGATTTATTGTTGTTGCTTTAACCTCTCCTGCAACAATTTTGTGACTGTAGCTTTAGACTTCTAAGGAGAATATCTTGATGAAGCCACACCAAGTTATACCAGTTTAAGTGGAATTTTGCTTGTGTACTAAGTCAACAACTATTCTACCTGCTTAGCTTAATCTACGGCAAAGTTTCACAGGGGCAAAATTTCTTATATATATCCATCCATGAAACCTATTCTGAAGTTCTGGAACCGATGACATTTCAGAACCATGATCCATCTCTCATTCTGGAGAAACAATAGCACTAGTGATTTCTAGTTCTGTACATATCAATTATAGAGAAAGATGTATTACAACTAAGTCTCCAAGCTTTGGTGATGTTATTGAGCAGGGTTATTATAACCTTTTTTAACATGAAAAAAAAAACATGCCAAAAATTCTAGTCTCAACAGCAGTGGCTGATCCAAAGAAAGCTTTACTCCCACTATCCCAACACCAAGTTTGAAAAACATAATACAACTGAGAATTGTAAATGAAACCCAGCAATGATTTAACAGTGTAGTTCATTTTTTAGGGAGCAATCCTGCACTCTCTGGACAATGTATTCACCAGTGCTTCACTCAATCTACCTTTAAAGTGTTTCCATGCACAAAACATCCACCACTTCCCCTGGAAGACTGTTCTGTACGCTAACAGGTCTTAATGCTAAGAAGCATTTCCCGAGATTCAGAACATCTATGTGTTAGCATGCTCAAGTGACTTTTTCCACTTGTGTTGTAAAGCAGCTGTGTACCTATTGTGAACAGAGATTCTTCAAACAAACTGACACAAACTATTCACTGAGATCATTCACCCACCACTGAAATACAGCCACTTCTAGGACAGCCATGTAAGAGTGCACGATACTGCTGCAGAAATGTTTTATTAAAGCTAATGTTAAAATTATCTAATACACTGGTTAGGAAGAAGGGCCTATACACCTGGGTATAATGCTTAAGTTACAAAGTTTAAAGAATCATAAAATACATATGGTACATAATTTGCAATATCCTAAATTAAGGTTAATACATTTAACAATACAGTTTGGATATTAGCATCTCAATTCACCTGGACCAGTGTAGTCCAGATCCCCTGGTACGCGGAGACCTGTAGTACAGACTCCAGCAGGGGGAGGAAGAAGCAGTTCTACATGCTGACACTCTCCCTCCCTCTTCCTCCCCCCCCCCCTCCCGCCCCGCTGGGGGAACAGCAGTACAGCACTTCTCCAAAGGCTCCCCCTCCCCACTGCTCTCATAGCAGCAGAGTGGTGGTTCCTGGAGGGGCATGGGATGTGGGATTAAGTGTGCCTCCAGGAGCAGGGCGCTACATAAGTGCCCCCCCTCATCCCCCTCATGCCCAGACCCCACACATCTATCCCCCCTCTCACACCCTCCCTTCCTTCCTCCCTCCCAGACCCCACCTCAGTGCCCTCCATGCAGGGTTCCCTGTAAACTGAGTGCTTGGGCGGCCACCCAGGAGAGATTCAAATGCCACCCAGCTGATGAGCAGAGTGCCCATCACCTCCCACAGCCGGCAGTATGTGTTTCTACATCCACACATGTATTGGTGCACAGGACAGAATTTATTCCACACATGGATGGAAAAAATTGGAACATTGCCTCCATGGTCCAAAAAATTCCTTAATCTGGCATACCCTCTTTCACAGGGTTGCCAGATTAAAGAGGTTCAAGTGTATTCAGATACATCACTCAGAGAAGGTTGTATTAAGAGTAGCTTGTGGAAAGAAAATACACCAATACATGTAGATTGTCCCTCAGTAATGGAGCATTTAGGATAGGTTGTCCCTCAAATACAATCCACCAGAGAAGTATTTCAGTTACTTTTCCAACTTTGCTTCTCACTGGCTCTCCAACTCCTCTCTCCTGGCATTGCCGATGTCCAGTGATGTGTTCAAAAAGTAAACATTAGAGGGGAAACCAAGATGTAACTACTTGAATTGTAAATTGAACCTTACTCTTTCAAAAAGCACCATGGGAACTTTAATGATCACACATAGCAAAGGCTACGGTTTTCAAACTTACCCGAAAGACATCACCAGACGTAGGCAATGCTCTTTAGCAACCAGATGGGACACTGCTATAGGACTAGCTCAGAAGGAAAACACTTACTGATGAATTACCTTCGCCACTTCCTAGAACACAAAGTGCATTCCTTGGAGGTCTCCCATTCAACTACTGACCCAGTCCAAGCCCACTTCATTTGTAAGATCTGACAAGTTCATGCCTCAAGCGGTCATCTGTCACACATTTAGTTAGCAACTCAGCTGCTCTTTGAATTTTTTGTGCTTTGAAAGATGCATCACCCACTAGCCCAGCTCTAATAATATATTTCTTATCCATACGCTATCAGCATGGCACAGATAAAAGTAATTGCAATGAGCTGAGAATAAGGTAAGAAAAACTGTTTTGAAATCTTTCAAAGTGAAATGAATGAAGAGGTCATGGCTGGTTTCTTCATGACATTGTAGAGATGCTCCCTACGACAAATGCAAGGAATTTAGAGAGGGGAAACAGAACAAAACAAAAAAAGCCAAGATTGATAAGTAAACATCAAAGAACCATGCAGCATGGCACTCAAGAATAGCCAGCTGTATATAGCAAGTGTATTTTATCATGTGTCTTGAAATAGTTGGCATTTTGCTTAACAGCTCAGCTGCTGGAGCCAAGAGTCTTTATGAGAAGCAAACCTTCCTTTAAAAAAAAAAAAAGTGTATAGACCTCATGGTTGCAGAGAAAAAGCTTGAAAATATAACTCTGGAGGATGCTGAAGCCTCAATAACTAAAAAGCAAGCAAAAAGGAGACCCATAAACAAAAATGACATGATTTGAAGACGATCTCATGATTTTTGAGAGGTCTGATTGGTTTTTGAGAGTATGGGGTTGTCAAAGCTGGAAGTGTGCAATATCCAAGTAGCAGACAAAGTTTCCAACATAATTCAGGGGGTAAAACTAAGGTAAGTGGGATGAAATTGAGCAAAGAAAAAAACATCCTAGTATCATGACAGGTTTCTTGATGGGGAGGCCTATTGCTTAGATCAAGGCTACTCAACATGCGGCCTACGGCCTGTTTGTTTGCAGCCCACAATGCAGTTTGGGTTTATGTGGCACTCAACACAGGTGGGATCCTTTGAACATGGCCTCCACTGGGAACACGCTCCACAATGGCAAGGCGTCTCTGTACAGACGGGTACAGGCTGTCGGTGTTTCTAGCCCCCAGGTAGGAGGTGCCGGGAGCGCCGGGGCATTGTGGGAAGTGCTTTGTATTCATGCCCGTCAGTGTGAAAGAAACTATTTGCATATATATTTGCATTTTTATGCAACTACACTTAAGTTGCGGCCCTCGGCATGTTTTGTGTGTATCATTGTGGCCCCCCGGGGCCTTCAATGTTGAGTAGCCCTGACTTAGATTGTCAGCTCCTTGGACCCGGAATCATCTTTTCCTTCTGTTTGTATCATATAGCACATTGACTGGCTCATTGCTAGGGCTTCCAGGTGCTGACAATACCAATACAATATCATGTCTCCCAAGAGAGGTGGAGAAAACCCTCACACCTGTAGCCTTTTATTTTATTTAATGTGAATTTAGTAATGCTGTCTTATGCCAGCCTTGGTTTGACTCTGGTGGCTACACTTCCACGCAGTTTAAAAATCACCTCTACTAAAAAAGTTACAACTAAGTTTATAAAAGGTGCATAGAAACTCTATAAAGACTGATCCCCAAGTTACATAGACAGTCCTACTCACATCCTTAATGGTATTCTTAGTGTCTGATGGCTGCCTTGCTAATTGATCATCACTTGAAGTGATGATTCCTTCTGCAGCTTCCATAAAATCACAGGAGATCATTGAAGACGAGGGTTGGAAGAGACCTCAGGAGACCATCTAGTCCAACCCCTTGCTCAACGCCGGACCAACCCCAACTTAATCATCCCAGCCAGGGTTTTGCCAATTCTGGCCTTAAAACCCTTTAAGGATGGAGATCCACCACTTCTCCCCTAGGTAACTCATTCCAGTGCTTCATCGCCCTCCCAGTTAAGTAAATTTTCCTAATAGTTTTCCCACAGAGAACTCCTTTTACCCTGAGAACCATATTTATCTTGTGACCCCAACTATACCCAACACTCTACCCATGTGCATGAAGGGGGTCCATCCTTTTCATTATTTGTATTGTGCCACCCAAGAATATTGGGGTACTCAGTTTTTCATAGGTTGTTTGAAATTACTTTCATTCTCATTAGCACTGACACACAACCTGCATCCTGAGGTTAAGGCAAATGTTAGAAAAAATATCTCTAGGGCATTTTGTAACCTAAAATTAATCTTGCAGCTAACTTTTCACAGTATACTCATTGGTACATCTTTTCCTGTAATCTTATGGCATCGGGTTATTCTTTGATCACGTACTTATGTCAAGCATTTCTTAACTCTAAGGCTAGTATGGCTAAGCTAAATGCAGGCCTTGTGTTTCAGCCCTACTTAGTTACCTAATATATACTTCCCCCTTTTAACTACTACTCAGTCTTATACTACAATTCTACAATTTAAATCTCTTTAGCATACAACAAATATATATTACATGCTATGTTCGTTAATCATAACATCACACATTAAATGGATGATAAAACGAAGTCATTGCCTATACCCTAGATTTAGGATTGCCAATTTTGATTGGATATATTCCTAGAGGTTGTACCGCATGACAATCTTTAACTCGCATTAATCATTAATTCCTTGAGATTCCAAGACAGACTTGGAGGGCTGGGAACCCTAGAGTCATTTACAAGTAGACAGCACAATATGCTCAAGAATATACTGTAAGAAACACGTTTTTGCACTGTTTAACATCTACCAGACCCAGGTGGATTAATAATCAAACATTAACCTTCACTTGTCAGAGTCCTAGGTTAAATGATCGTAAATCCCATAGTCTTTATTAAAAATGAGATCAGAAGCAGATGGACCAGATTTGCCGCCTTGTCTTTATATTTTAAGCTAAGTACAAACAACATTTTAGTTTCATATTTCCACTAGAGGTGTTTTTTTTTATTTCACATACATTAGATTCAAACTACTGCATTTATTCATTGTAATATCACAAGGGATACAAAGAACACTACACAATCACTTTTAGTCTCTGCAGTTGGCAGTAGCTTTTTAATGTACCAACTGATGCATTAGAGCACCATTGGCCTTTAAAGGAGTATACAATATGACTATGAGTACTCCCTTATTTGAAAGGGCACTTGAAACAAACTACTGAGACAAAAGCATTGTTTGATTTATAGAGTGGGCTGGAAACTCAAACAAGGAAATTAATCTTGTACTGCACCTCTCTGGGGCTAGATACTTACATCTTGGAAGGTGAAGGACAGGACTAGGAACTGCACATGGTTACCATACAGAGCCAGACTCCAACGCGCAAGACACAAATGTGAACATCAGTTTTAAAGCTAGCAAATCATTAAAACAGCTGCAAAATATTTAAACAAGTTAAGCTCTGTGCCCAAGTTAGAGGTGCAAAAATATTCCTAAAAAAGATTCATGGATTTTAAGACCACAAGGAACAATTAGATCATCTTATATCTGTATCGCAGGCCAGAGAGTTTCACCCAGTTACTTCTCTATTGAGGCCAATAACTTGTAATTGACTAAAATGTACTTCCAGAAAAGCATCCAGTCCTGATCTGAAACCATCAAGTCTCAGAGAGGTAACCATGTTAGTCTGTATCTGCAAAAATGAGGAGCCCTGTGGCATCTTAAAGATTAACAGATACATTTAAGCCTAAGCTAATACCCAAATATATCTGTTAGATTTACCATCTTTTGGTGTTTTCAAAAACAAGGAGTCCTGTGGCACCTTAAAAAGACCAACATCTCAAGAAAGCTTAAATTCTACTTTTAAACATTTAATTACAAAGTCAGAAATAGGCCATTTCTGCAGAAAATTGTTAGGTGATTTGTTTGAGCAATGCCACACCTGTTTTGTAGTCAAGGGGGTTACTTCACAGTTAAGCTCCCCCTTTCTCCCTCCCCCTGACCCTGCAAAAGCTGTTGCCTGGGGACTAGACCAACATTTGCATTTCTTATGTGGAGTAAGGATGTTAAATATCGGTTAATTTACTAGTCAACTAGTCAATAGGCACTTTCGCATTCCTCCTTTGAAATGTACAAGAGCCCCCAGTGGAAAGTACTCCACGGAAATGCGCACAGAGTCCGGGATCAACTGGGGAGTTCCAGCTGACCCTGGCTCCATGCAGCATTTCAAAGCGGCAGCACCGCTGGGGACTCATGTACATTTCAAAGCTGGCACACTGCATGCAGCACAGGGCCAGGAAGTCCCACTGACTCCGGGCTCCACGCGGGTGCTTCTGCTTTGAAATGCACAAGAAGTCCGAGGCTCTTGTGCATTTCAAAGTGCGTGGAGCCCGGAGTCAGCAGGACTTCCCACTGTTCCGGGCTGCATGCGGAGTTCCAACTTTGAAATGCACAAGAGCCCCTACTGGGACTCTTGTATATTTCAAAGGAGGAATGCGGAAGTGCCTATCAACTAGTCGAGTAGTCAATGGAAATTCCATCGACTACTCGACTAGTAAATTAATCGATATTTAACATCCTTATTCTTACCAAAAAGGCAGCAACACAAGAAATCTGCATTTTGCTCAGTTCTTCCTTAGTTACTCGAGAACATCAGCTATAACTGAGGGCATACCTTTTTTTGCGATCTTTCCAGCACTGCCATGGATTTATATACCTTGGTGCCACTCCTGCTAAAAGTTTCATGAGTTGTGGTACATCCTCAGCTCTAAAAGAATTCAATATCAAAGTATATTCCCGTCTCCACAAAGGGAGTTCTCGCTTCTAAGATTCCCAAGAACAGCTCTTCTTGGAGCTTGGAAGGGAATGCATAAGCTTGAGTGGTTTTATCTAAATGTAGCAAAGTACACAGTAGCAGTTAAAAGTTACCACCAAGAGGAAGATAGTTTCCTTGTCTCCTTCCTGTAGGATGCATAAAGCCTTTGGATCTTGACGACCTATCTATTCTGTATGAACATTTAAAAAAATTCTTCATAAGAACATGGATTTGCCCATGTTTTAGCGAGAACATCCCCTCTTCCTAAAACAGTGCTGTGTCCATATGTTAGAAGTATTCTGAAGGCAAAGTTATGATTCAGACTTCCATGTATCATGTGGAAGGATACAATTCTGTCAGGGAGGTCATGGATTCGATGACTTCTTTCAGGCCAACCCTCAGAGCAGTACCCCTCTCTCTCCCCTCCCCCCCGGACACAGTCAGGGTTGGAGCAGCAGCAGGGCTGGAGAAGCTGTCGGAGGTCAGGCCCCTGCAGTCCTCGGACTGTTAGTCCCTGGCAGGGTATCTTTAGTGAAAGTCAGAGACAAGGTCGTGGGCTTCTGTGAATTTTGTGTTCATTGCCCATGACCTGTACCTGACTTTTGCTAAAAATACCCATGACAGAATCTTAACCTTAATCATGGATGTTTGGGCCCAGGGCTTTTGTTCAGTTTGTGTAACACTAGATAAGTGTGGTGTTACATAATATGCATGCTTATTTGTTGAAGCAACCGTCTTTAGCAAAAAAACAACAAATAGTCTGGTAGCACTTTATAGACTAACAAAACATGTAGATGGCATCATGAGTTTTCGTGGGCACAGCCCACTTCTTCAGATGACTGGAGTTATGAGTTTAGGATGTGCAGACCCAAAATAAATAGGAGAAGGGAGGGGGGGAGGGGAAAAAAGGAAAGGGGGGGTGGGAGACAGGGAGCTAGAGGGAATCAGTAATTATCTGAAGATTGGGTAGTTTAAAAGAATTTATTTTGGGTCTGCACATGCTAAACTCATAACTCCAGTGAACTGAAGAAGTGGGCTGTGCCCACGAAAACTCATGATGCCATCTACATGTTTTGCTAGTCTTTAAAGTGCTACCAGACCATTTGTTGTTTTTTTTCCCTGTTAACAGACTAACTCAGCTACCCCCTGAAGCGTCTTTAGCAAGAACCTTAGAAAGCCCAGAATAAGTAGAGCTGGTCAGAGGAACTGTGATGGAACCACATTGCATCTGAATACGAAGATCCACTGAGATGCAAATGCTTTGCAAAAATGGGTCAATTTTGCAGGAATTTCATTTGGTGAAAAAACTGTTCCAGCAATGTTGGAACATCCCATTTCAATACTTTTGAAAGAAAAAGTATTTCATTCCAAAATAAAGTTGCTTTTGAATTTTGTTATATTATATGTTATTATAGGAAATGAATGTCAAAACTGAAACAAAACATTTTGATGGTCAGAACAAAACACTGAACTCAGAACAATTTTTTCAGACTTTGCCTTTACCAAGAATTTCAAAATCTTTGGCTTTCATTTCAATGTATCGTAAAGCCAGCTATTGCATTCTTTAACAGCTTTACAAAAAAAGAGAACTTCAGCTCTCCACACAGTTCTAATAATGGCCCAGTCTACTGAAAGACTATTGAAGTCACAATAAAAAAAAATATGGGTTGAATCTCTCTAGTCTGGCACCCTTGGGACCTGACTGGTGCCGAACCAGAGAATTTGCCGAACCATGGAAGGTCAATATTGTCTAGCAGCATTATCAACACTTCCACTGCTAATTGGGCTCTTAAAAGACATTTAGGGGAAAATAGAGCTAAATAACAGCACAGAACACTGAGAGCCAGGACTGGTGCTGGCTGTAAACAACCTTAATGGGACTGCAGGAAACTTGGACACACCCATGGTAAGTGGACATCCGGCTAACTAAAATTACGCCGGACCACAGATGGTGCCAGACCAGAGAGGTTCAACCTGTAGAAGAGAAAGAACATAGAGCTATTTATAGATGACCCTATTGCTCTTCTGTATGCTGATATATAACTATAGATTTATAGGCTGTAGTTCAACCATTAGGATTTACACTGGCATAACTAAGACTACAGACATCTCCACTGAAGAAAGACAATCAGATTATATAATCAAAAGAAACATATTAACCTGAGGATGTGCTGCCCTTACATTAGCAAGAGACTGTCACATAAGTATTTCTCCTTGCAGTGCAGAATGAAAGGAAGAGAGAAAAGGGAGTCTATTAGTTCAGTGGTTCCCCACCGCCGGGTTGAGAACCGCTGGCTGCCAGACCGTGGCACGCTGCAGCACAGCAGGGCTATGTCTACACTCGCGGCTTCTTGCGCGAGTAATATGCAACTGAGGCTAAGCGCGGAATATCGCCCAGCCTCATTTGCATACCTAATGAGCCACCATTTTTTTCAGAAGAGGCTCTTGCGCAAGAAGGAGCGTCTACACTGCCCCTTCTTGCGCAAGAAAAACCCTCTTGCGCAATGCCGCTACACCTATTACTTTTCAGGAAGAACGGCATTGCGCAAGAGGGTTTTTCTTGCGCAAGAAGGGGCAGTGTAGACGCTCCTTCTTGCTCAAGAGCATCTTCTGAAAAAAATGGTGGCTTATTAGGTATGCAAATGAGGCTCGGAGATATTCCACGCTTAGCCTCATTTGCATATTACTCGCGCAAGAAGCCGTGAGTGTAGACATAGCCCAGGTGTCTCGTTAGGACCCAGCAGCAGCAACAGGAGCTGGGGGGAAGCAATTGCTGGCTTAGGCCCAGCAGCAGGAAGTGACTCGCAGCTGCTGCTCACGGTGACTCTGGGATCCACGAGTCCTGGTGGGGGCTGCTGCGGGGCCCTGGAACCCGGGCTGCAGCCGGGAGGGAGAATCTCCAGCAGGGCCAGTCCCCCTGCTCCCTACGAGCCTCTCCCAGGGCAGCGCCCCCAGCCTGGCCAGGGCCCTGCCCAGCCTAGCCGCCGCCCCAGGGCGGGCAGCGCTTGCGGGGCAGGTAAGAGACACCCCCTTCCCTGGAAGCAGGACCCCCAATGCTTCGGGGCTGCAGGGGGGAGGGTTTGGTCCCGGGCTGCTCCCAGCAAAGCTGGCTGTGATCCTGCCCGGGGCCCATGGAAGCTGCTGCCAGCTCCCAGCATGTGCGGAGCAGGGGGAGCAAGCACTGGGAGGGTCGGGGCGGGAGCTGATAAGGGGGGGTGAGGGGAACAGGGATATGTGAGGCAGGGGCAGGAGGGGGATACAGGAGGCGCTGAAGGGAGGTTGGACGGATTCAGGGGAGACTTATGGGGCGGATAGGAGCAGGGGTGCAATCAAGGAAAACTCTGAGGGGGTCACAGGGAGGAAAGGGGGATGTGGGGAGGGGAGGCTGGGGGGAGACTGTGGTAGCAAGAGTAGCCTGGCTGGGGAAGGGAGAGACACAGGGTAGGGGTTGTACTGAAGGAGACAGGAGAGATACAATGGCAGTTCCCCCCCCCCCCACCATGGGGCAGGAGGGGGGAGGGCAGAGGTGGTAGCACTTAGGAGCATAGGAGCTGGTGCCCCCAACAAAATTTCAGTTGCTAAATATGTCTCCTGCCCTGTGGGTGCCCCTCCCTGCGCCCCTCGTTCTACAGGCATCAGTTACCCCTGGGGGAGGGCCTGCCCCACACAGCAGTCCGAAGGGAATTCTCTCTCAATTTTTTTAGTGTTGTAGATCTCTGCAAACTCTGATCCATTACAACATGTATTGTGTGCGTACAGATGCGATGTAAAACACGTGACCTCTTAAAATTAATTACCATAATGGGCATTCAAATATGCAAATAAAATGTTACTGGTCCACCAAAATGTTACTGGTCCACCAAAAGTCTGTGAATGGGTTGGCCAGTCCACAGTATCAAAAAGGTCGGGAACCACTGTATTAATTTATTTTCTCGTTTATATAAAAATGCATTCATGGAACACAAAGGAGGGCAGAGCCACCTGAAAAACTAAGTGCACTTCACAGGAAATTTGCTACTCAGAAGTATCTTGTGATCAGCCCCAGGGTAAGTGAGTTCTGACAGCGATGATCAGACAGTACCCAAGGAGGAAGAGACTCAGACGTCAGGAAGTTTTCCCAATCCTCCCTTCAGTTAGCTGGAGGAATTTTCATGCTGTTCCCAGAAGCCCCTTTCACCACATCTACTGCTTGAAACACAAGCATAAAATGTGATTCCCTAAACAGATGCTACTGCAGATGAAAGAGGAAATATAGGAACCACTTCGGACATGTTGTCTCTTGCCAACTCTGGGGGAGAAGGGGAGGAAGAACACTTTACTTTTTAATCACAAGACTGGTTCAGTCCTGTGTTTTGCTTCTAGAGCATATATTATATGGAGGGTCAAAGCTATAATGACAGGGTGGCATCATGCAAGAGCTTCTGCCAGTTAAGCACAGAAATAAATTTAATTCTGGACAATAATGGGGAAGGGGAAAGTAATGCGATGCAGGATAGCCTGTGAATCATGCTTCCCGAATGTGCATAAACAAACATGCATTATTTCTGCTAACAAGGATTATTTCTGCTAGGGGAAGTCAACCTGTCAGCTAGGGAGGGAATAAAAAACTAATATGTGATGTTCCAAATGCGAGAGCCATGAGACTAATGGGGGAAAAGATGAATGTCTTCTCTTTAATTAACTCATTGCATAAACTACACAGTGAAATCAGTCCAACGAGTGACTGACAAGACACTGAATGCAGCATAGGGCTCCCTGAGCTAAGATCTGTGGGATTCACCATCGCTCAACGTGGTGCCTGATTTTAAAGAAGGGGAAGCAGTGGCAGATTTACCATTGGGCCAATTGTTCCCTGGCCCCAAGCCCAAGCTCAAAAGGGCCTTATTTGATGATGGGGAGCCCAAGATACCCTGGGAGTTGTAGTTGCTTGACCAGCCCCCTGTCTAGGGAGTTGGCCCTGGAGCAGGGAAGGGACTACATTTCCCAGCATTCCTTTGGCTGCTAGCAACCAGAAAAGGAGGGAGAGGGAGTGAGAGAGCTGTGAGCCATGCTAGGAATGGAGAGCCAGCTGCTAGAAGGGGCTGGTGCTGGTGCTGGTCCTGGGGAACACGTGTGCACAGGGGAGTAGGTGGCTTGGAGCAAGATCTCACCCACAGAAGCATTCCCCAGTCTCGATCAGGGGTGTTCATGGCCTTGGTTCGCTGCCCCTCAAAGAAGGAATTGAGTGGACAATGCTCCTCTGTCTGGGGCCTAGCAAGGGAGGTGTGTGGACGCCACCAGGAGAGGCTAATGTGACAGGTAAGGGAGGGAAGGCTCTACTAGAGGGCATGGGCAGCTTTAGGTACAATACCAGACACACAGGAGGATTTGACTCTATTTCCACTGCCATGGAAGCAGCAATTAGCTTTTCCTTTCCAGATTTATCCAATGCTCAGAAAGGGAATCGAGCTCCTGCCTTCCAGATTTGAACAGGCATGCTCAAGTTCAATTTGGGCTGCTGTTTCATCGCTTCTCCAAAATCAAATACTGGTCCCCTAATTTGTTGTAGAAAAAGTAGGATAAACTTGAACAACAAACGCTGGCACCTTCCCAGTGTTAACTGGGACTGGAGTTATTTTCAACTGTCATTACAATGTTGTTTTTTGTTCGTTCGTTTGTTGGGGGGGGGGGGGTGCTTTTTCATTTTCTTCTTTTTAGAAGACAGTAACCTTGCATTGATGGTTTCCCCACAGAAACAGAGTGGAACAAAAGAACGACAAAAGTCGAGGAACCCCAACTTTTCTTCATTATGTGGCCCAGTCTTACAACATTGAGAAGTTCTGTGGCACCGTATAGACTAACAGATTTATTGGAGCATAAGCTTTCGAGGGCAAAGACCCACTTCGTCAGTCTTACAACATGGATCCAGATCGCCTCCAGTCACACAACCTGAAAACTGTTCTACTCTAGTGGGTGCTGGGGAAGGGATTTGTCAGAACTCATCAGGTAACTACTGGCTGCGGGACTATATGGAGCTGAGAGCAGAACCACATACAGGGGCTGGTGAAATAAGGTAGTCTTGCAGACATGGCTATAGACTGTCTGGATAAGGAAGGAGATAAATCTATGGGGAGTGTCCCCTTATTATGAAATTTCTGCTCACTGAGGACACTGGGGGTATGTCTACACAGCAGGGCTAAAGTTGGAATAAACTGCGCAACTTCAGCTACATCAGTTGCATAGCTGAAGTCGAAATAGTTTAACTCGGCTTTTGGCGCTGTTTAGACAGCAGGAAGTCGAAGGAAGAACACTCTTCCTTCGACTTCCCTTACTCCTTGTGAAATGAGGGTTACCATGAGTCAGAGTAAGAAGCCCTCCAGCTCGACATTATTTCAAACTAAAGGCGTGTAGTGTAGATGCGCCCTATGTTATTTCGGAATAATGTCAGTTATTCCAAAATAATGGTGCTGTGCAGAGACATACCTTGGAAAACCCACATGGGTGTACAGCTCAATGAGAAAAACTAGGGGCTGAGGAAGCTGTGTATAGCAGAACATGCAATCTTGCAGAGGTGTGTGATCAAAATGAAAAATGCTTCTGAGACTCGGTATCAGGTATATGATAGCACTGCCACACCCAGCCCACACTCAAAAGGGACAGATAATGACTACCTGAGGACCCACAAATGTGTTTGGCACCAAGTCCACAAAATGTGAATCTAGCCCTGAGGGGAAGCTGCAAACATTAATTCACTTGCAAAAACGTGCACCCTCTGCTTTCTTTGGTTAACTTGGGGATATCTTACTGAAAAAAAGGGGCTTATTTCCTCTATTCTCAAGTGAATTTAGTGCTGGTGAAATCCTGCATGGATCGAGCAAAGCATAGGTAGTGGGCGTGTAAACTTCCCTAACTCTGCCCTGTTAATATGTCCCAACTTTAGCTTAGAAGGACGACTCCTGGCATCTTTTTTAACAAAGATATAAGGGGTCATTAGAACATGTTCACCAATAAATCCCAGAGCCGAAGAAGAGCTCTGTGTAGCTCAAAAACTTCTCGCTCTCACCAACAAAAGTTGATCCAATAAAAGATATTACCTCACCCACCTCATCTGTCTAATACAGTTCTAACACCTCTGTGTAGTTTAAAAGCTGCACCTCACTAGTCTTCAATTCTACCAGCTGTGCATATTTTAAAGTCTCCACTGGCTTATCTGTAGCTTGCTTGTTCCTAGTCTAACAACTGGGGGCGGGGCAGGGAAGCAATTAGTGTTGTTTTGGTGTCCTTATGTCCCTTGTGGTCCATCAGGCAGCAGCCAGTTTTAGTCACCCTCCACCTGAGACAGATTTCAACTGTCAGCCTAGACTTCAAAGGCTCCACATCCCAAGCGTGAGGCTTAGTTCCCCTCTGCCCTTTTAACACATCAACCTCAGGCTTTTCAGATTTTCCTGGACAGTGCCTCTGCATTAATTCACAGCATTGCTCCCAGCAGGCGGTTCAACCCCCAGCATGACAGGATACGGTCATAAATAAAAAGACCTGCAGCTGCTTAGCATAAAGCTCCTGAATTAAAGTCCTCCTCAGTGCACTCCAGACTAAGGATGTTAAAATGCGGTTAACTGACTAGTCGACTAGTCGATGTCATTTCAAAGGAGGAATGCGGAAGTGCCTAAGAGTCCCCAGCGAGGGCTCTTATGCGTTTCAAAGCCATGGAGCCCGGGGTCAGCAGGGGATTTACAATCCCCAACTGACCCTGGACTCCATGCTATGCTGCATGCCTTTAGGAGCCCGGGGTCATCTGGGGACTCCCCAGCTGACCCTGGGTTCCCGGGAAGTGCCGCACAGAGCCCGCTATCAGCTGTGGAGTCCTCAGCTGACCCCGGGCTCCACAGCAGCTGCCCCTTTGAAATGTGCAGAGGTGGTGTTTTAAAGGGGCAGCCGCCCCACAGCTGATCCGCAGATCAGCTGCGAGGTGGCTGCCCCTTTGAATCACTGCCCCCACGTGTTTCAAAGGAGCAGTGGAGCCTGGAGTCAGCTGGGGACTTCCCAGCTGATCCTGGGCTCCGCACAGCACTTCCCCGGAACCCAGGGTCAGCAAAAGGGATCAGAAGAGAAAATGCAAATGAGAGCGCGACATATGCAAATGAGTGCTCCATTTGCATTTCCTCTTCCGGGAAAAGCTTGTCGTGTAGCCGTAGCCTCAGTGTCTACTGCAGAGATCCCCCAACGTGTGGGGCACTGCTCCCCCAAGGGGATATGGAGGAACATGGTGATATGTGGGGCCCAGGCAAGCTTCCATAAGGATGGAGAGGGAGTGTCTCACAGCCCCTCTCCACCCCAGCTCTGCTCTGCTGCTGCTTTGTGTCATGTCCCCCCTTCCCAGCCCTGCACCTGGCCCCATTCCTGGCCTCAGTGCTGTTCTCCTCCTGATCCTGTGGCAACCCCCAGACTCAAGACGTGGCTCCGTTCCCTGCCGGGGGCAAAGCCAGGAGTGGAGTCACACCTGGTTGCAGTCCCCTCATGGCAGCCTGGCCGTACCACCACTCCCAGCCCCTGATCCAAACCCAGCTGTGGCCCCACCCTTGGACTCCTTATCCTTTTCTGCATTCCCACCCTTTCCTCAGAGCCACAGCCCCGCTCCCAGCCCGGTGGGGCATAGACAGGTGTACAGGGGAGCACAACCCTCAAAAGTTTGGGAGCTGCTGGTCTACCATCATTCAACAATTCCAACACCCCTCCCATAGCTTCCACAACTCTGAAAATTTAAATTAAGAAAAATAAAGAATGCTTAAACACAAAACATCCATATTGTCCTTTGGGAGAAGAAACAGAATCCTGCCTTAGAACTTTCTTGGCACACAGGGGCCTACTCCAATAGAAAACACCTTTATAATAAGCAGATTAACATGTTTATTACTCTTACCAGCACAAAGCTCTCCCACTGCATCTCTTTAAAAAGGACAACATCAAATGCAATAAAAAGCTAATGCTAGCATCCATGGAGACCACACATAGCCAGTAGCAACATTAAGTCCATTTTCACAGCAAATGGAGCATACGGTCACTGAAAAAGCATAATAAGCATTCTACGTTATTCACAATGAGCTGTTAAACTTCCCTTTCCCCTTCTATTGGTTTCCCTGGAAGCATGAAGTGTTGGCTTTTTCCAAACATACATCTTCTATCTAATCTAATCTCTGCCAGCTATGTTCTTGGGGGCACATCTAGCTGTTAGAGACAAGAAACAGAAGCTGGGACTCCCACGTTTTGTCCTTGGCCACTACTCAGCCCTGGGACTACTACTTAGGCCTCATATACACTAGCCTTTAGTTCCCCCCTCCCTCATGGTGCAATTCCACTGAGCAAGCTTCAAGAAGTGTGTTGAGCACACATGGTACTTGGGCTTTCGAATTTGCCACTTGAACTGTGTAAAAAACCTCACTGTGGACCCAGGTACCTCTTGCCTTTGCATTAGCAATCTGAAATTCCATCAGAAGGCACCGAGCGGGGGGGAGGGAAAAGACACTCTGTTACAGCGGAGGGGTAACTTTGTAAGTCAGGACTACCTTAGTGAGGTTATTTTGCACCCCTAGAATGTGGGTTCTGAAATGACGTGAAACCAACAAACACATTACATAAGAACATAAGAACATTCATCATCCTACTCTCCTGATTTTTCAGTGCACATGAGAGAAGCGACTCTTGTTGTGAAGAGGTTCTTTCCTTGGAGTACTCTGTTGGTACAGGTAGACTGGTGTACAAAGTTAAGTGCATTCAGCGTTGTGGATCCTGAACACAGATCCTGCTTTAATTTTAGTGTTGGGGAGAGAAGGTTCAGCAAAAAAGAAAAAGTAATATAAAATTTAAAAAACCTCACCAACAAACTATCCCAGCTCTCTTTAGACCTTAAGATAGGATTGGTCAAAGGGACCTAAGGGACATCAACACCTAATTCCCCAATAAATATCATTGGGACTTTGGGCCTCATTTCTTTAGGCTCCGTTCACATCCCCCAGCATAAAGAGCCAACAGCATTTTCCCTAAGTGAGAATGGAATTTACTTCAGTGACCATGGCTAACAGTTCCTCTTCCTTCCCCTCCACCCAGGCCCTCCTCTTCCCTTATACCAAATGCCAAATCCCTATCTTCCTCCCCTCATCTCCCCCAAATTACTCCACGTGGGATGTGCAGACAGGCTGCGAAGCCTACTTTGCAGAGCCTTTGTAATACAATCCCTATACACATGACAACACATTATAATAAATGGTAGGGTGCAGCCACACATGGTCAGAACTTCTAAACCTAACTGGCAAAATATTTAAAAAAAGGGGGAAGGGGGTTGAATTCTGCCCACAATGGGCATTTTGCCCAAGGCTGGACACTATTTTGATTGTCTTTGTATTCCATGATTCCAAAGAGAATCTGTTTCCCTTTGGACCAGAGATAGCACAACGTGGAGAGGTTTTTTTTTTTTAAACTACATTTTCTGTTCAGGGTCCAGATAATGACAATCGCTTCTCTAAATGGAAATAAACTAATGATATTCTCAACTTGCCAGTGATTCACCTATGATAGTAACTAACAGAATCAAAGAACTCAAGGGAATCTCAAAAGGTCATCAAGTCCAGTCCCTTGCACTAATGACAGGACCAAGCGCCATCCAGACCATCCTTGACAGATGTTTGTCTAACCTACTTTTAAATATCTCCAATGATGGAGATTCCACAACCTCCCTAGGCAATTTATTCCAAGGCTTAACCACCCTGGCAGAAAGTTTTTCCTGATGTCCAGCCTAAACCTCCCTTGTTGCAATTTAATCCCATTGCTTCTTGTTCTATACCAGAGGTTAAGGGAATAATTTTTCTCTCTCCTAGTAACAATCTTTTAGGTATCTGAAAGCTGTTATGTCCCCTCTCAATATTTCATTCCAGACTAAACACACCCAGTTCTTTCAATCTTCCCTCATAGGTCATGTTTTCTAGACTTTTAATCATTTTTGTAGCTCTTTTCCGCACCTTCTCCAATTTGTCCACATCTTTCCTGAAGTGTGGTGCTGAGAATTGAACATAGTGCTCCAATTAAGGCCAGAGTAGAGCAGAATAATTTCTTCTTGTGTATTGCTTACAACACTCCTATTAATGCATCCCAGAATGATGTTTGCTTTTTTTGCAACAGTGTTACATTGTTGACTGCTATTTTGCTGTGATCCACTATGTCTCCTAGATCCCTTTCCACTAGGGATGTGACCGTCTAGTCCTGTGGTCCCCAAACTTTTGGAGCTGCCGGGCGCCTGGGGGCCGGGCCGCTCACGTGCCGGGCGCCCGGGGGCGGGGCCCCGCGTGCACCGCGTGCCCGGGGGTGACGACCCCATGCGTCACGCGTCCGGGGGCAGGGCCACCAATTTGCCTTGCACCCGGGACCAGTGCCCCCCATAGCCGCAGGCCCGGGGCAGGCGCTCCCCATGTGCCGGGCGCAGAGCCGGCCATTTGCCGCACGCCCGGGGACAGGGCCACCCATTCGCCGCACGCCCGGGGGCAGGGCCGCCCATTCGCTGCACGCCCGGGGCCGGCGCTCCCCATGTGCCGCGCACCCAGGGCCAGCGCTCCCCATGTGCCGCGCACCCGGGGGCGGGGCCACCCATGCTCCCGGGACCGGCACCGCGCATGCGCTGTGCGCCCGGGGCAGGGCCGGCCCCGAGCACTTGGCGGGCGCATGTAAATGCCCCGGCGGGCGCCATGGCGCCCACGGGCACCGCGTTGGGGACCACTGGTTCTAGTCCACTAGTCGCTTCCCCCCTCCCTTGCTGCCTCCAGCAGAAAGAGGCATCGAGGGAGGAAGAGAGGAGCGGGTGCTTCAAAGCGGCAGCACTGCGTGGAGCCCAGGGTAAGCTGGGAGTCTGTGTGGAGTCCGGGCTGCATGCGGCGCTGCCGCTTTGAAATGCCATGAAGAGTGCAAGGCCAGTGGGCAACCCCTGGCCCTGTGCTCTCCGCAGCACTTTTGCCTTTGAACTGTAGCAACAGCCCTACTTCAAAGGCAGAGGTGCCCTTATCGACTAATCGAACAGCCGATGCAAATTGCATCGACTATTCAATTAGCCCATTAATCTAAATTTAACATCCCTACTTTCCACAGTACTGCTTCCTAGACAGTCATTTCCCATTTCAGATGTCTGAAATAGATTGTTCCTTCCTAAGTGGAGTACTTTGCATTTGTTCTTGCTGAATTTCAGCCGATTTACCTCAGACCATTTCTCCAGTTTGTCCAGATTATTCTGAATTATAACCCTGTCTTCCAAAGCACTTGCAAACCTTCCACGTTTGGTATCAAATGCAAACTTCATAAGCGTACTCTCTATGCCACTATCTACATTGTTGATGAAGATATTGAACAGAACCAGTCCCCAAACTGATCTCTGTGGATCCCATTTGTTATGCTTTTCCAACAGGACTGTGAACCATTCAGAATGTTTATCCAACCCGTTATGCACCCACCTTCTAGTAGTCCCATCTAGGTTGTATTTCCAAATTTTATTAATGAGAACCTCTTGCAACACTGTATCAAATGCTTTATTAGTGTCTAGATATACCACATCTACCGCTTCCCCCTTATCCACAAGGCTTACTATTCTTGTTCTTCACAAATCCATGTTGACTGTTACTTACCTTATTATATTCCACATGTTTGCAAATAGATTCCTTGACTTTTTGCTCCATTATCTTTCCTCACACAGAATTTAAACTGACTGGTCCCATTCCTTGGTGTCCTATGTCACCACTACTCTCTCCCAGAACCAGTTGCCAAGCTACACTTCAGGAAGAGTATCACTAGAGAAATTCAAAATGTTACTACTCAGCATAGGACTGAAGGGGATGGCCTGGTCACCCAGTCCAGTCCTCTTGCTTCTGAATGCAGTTCCTCAAAAAGTCTAGCATTGGGGGAAGGAAAGGCTGCTTGAGATGCACCCATATTCTGCTAGCCCTTAATGGCATGAACCAAATCTGGATCTCTTGAATGTGTATTCCCTGTATTATAACTAGACCACTGAACTGCTCTCCAAATGGCATTTGAAGCTTTCACACACTGTTTTGAATTAACATTGAACAATATTTTTTCTGGGAAATACTTTCTGTGAATTCACACTTGTGGCATTTTAACACTCCTTTGCCTAAATAAACTCACTCTTGCACTTACTCCTACATTTAAAAGAGGCTTTGAAAGGAGCTTCTGCCATGAAAATCCATAGATAGATAGATAGATAGATAGATAGATAGATAGATAGATAGATAGATAGCCTATTAAATGCCTACTAAATGTTAACGTACCAAAAATGACAGAAATTCCACAACCTTCCATGGAGTTCCAGTGCTTAACTAACCTGACTTTTAGGAAGCTTTTCCTAATGTCCAGCATAAACTATTCTTACTGCTAGTTAAGCCCATTGCTTCTTGACCTGTCTTCGGACAACAACAATATTTTTCCTCCCTTCTTCTAACAACATGTTACATACTTGAAAACTGTTATCACGTCTCTCCTAGCAGACTTAGTAGAATCTCTGGTATATCTTCCCTTTTCAGGGTCAAAATTCTTCTTGGGATAATTTTTTCCTGGGGGGGCAAAGCTAGGAGGGGTTTGGGAATAGGAATAGGCTTTCATAATGTGAGCCCACCCACCTGATGCTAGGATCCATACAAATGTCCCATCCAGGCTACATCACTGAAATATCTGGTCTCAAATCTTATTAATAGTAACTAATCAATAAAGCACCTAAAATGGGTTTGCATTGCAACAAAAATGCCAGTGCAGATACAGCGTGCTGTGTGCACAATAGAAATATACTGCAGGGAACTGTACTCCACACACAAGATAAAGACCAGATCTAATAAGATATTTTCTATGCTAAGCTTCTAAAATACCATGAAAATAATCTGATACAAAATCACCTACAGTCTTAAACATCTCAACTGGGATTCAAAGAAAAGAATGGGTTAAGTGTAGACAAAAGGAAATCACCACTGATTCATTGCATCCTCAATGGCTAAATAAACGTTATATATACTTGTTTACAAAAATGTTTCCACAGCACTTTTTTTTTTGGGGGGGGGGGGGGGGGGGGAGGGATAGCGGGAGTATATTGTCACTGTTTGCATGTCTCCATACTTTGGGTTCTTACTTCTCCAGCGATACTGCTGTTTTAAAAATTACACTTCCCCACATGGATGCGGTTTCCCCTGCATCCCCCCATACACTAGCACTGGAAATCAGTTGCACATAAAGACAAGTTACACGATTATATTTTGAAGTGTTCTATTAATGGAATGCAGAATACAGCCGTTTTATTAAAGCATTGAAGGTATAAATGGTAGAGCACAGCAGGAAAGATTGGGATTCTGTTTGCAATTCAGTGACAACACAGGAGCCTCCTGTTTTTAAGGACACATTAGATAAGTGCCTGTCAGGAATGGTCTAGTTATTACTTAGTCTTGCCTCGTGAGGCCCCTTCTCGTGTAGACTATTAAATGAGTAACCAGTAAGCAAAAGCTTATTGATTAATGCTATCGACTACACCCATTTCTCCTCCACACCCCTCCACCAACCAGTAAATTTTTTAGAGGCCTGGCTAGCAGTATGGTTTAGTCCCGACTTGCGCCAGGTCCTGGGAGCTACCCCTGCTGAGCAGCCCAGCTCCTAAATTACTTACCTACTTGTGCCATAGCCACAGTGGCACAAGTCAGGACTGAATGCTATCCCTTATCGATTAACCATGGAGTCGACAAAACTGTCAACTACACGATTAATGAATTACACGCTTCTTACCATCTCTATTCCAGTCTTAGACTTCCATAATTCTTTGGCTCCTCACTAACAAGGAGGCTAAAAGAGTCTCAGGACCTCCCAAAATGTTCAACTTTTGCTTTACATCCATCCTTCAGGGCTAAGCCGGCAGCCTCGTTCTAGAGGGGAGAGGTTTACCTAATTCCACCTTCATTTTATATATCTATGCTAGGGACAAATGTTGAACTAAGGTACGCAACTCCAGTTACGTAGATAGCATAGTGTAGCTGGAGTCGATGTACCTTAGCTCGACTTAAGCGGAGTCTCCACTGCAGGGGGTTAATGGGAGAAACTCACCCATCATCTTCCCTTACTTCTCACGAGCCGAGTGCCAAAGTCAATGGGAGTGTGATCAGCAGCTGATTTAGTGGGTCTTAGACTTGTTAAGTAGAGCCCTGGGAGATCGATCCCTGCAGCGCCAATTTCCTGTTAAGCGTAGACAAGACTTCAGAAGAGGTAAGGCTATCTCTAGGCTTTCCTCCCAATCTCCTTAGAGACTCCAGCGGCTTATTCCATTAATACGTTTTGCAGAGCTGATACCCCATAGCTACTGAGTTGGCTGTTGCTCACTGACTATTCTGTAGGGTTACAGTAAACCCCTACCCCAAGGAACAACACAGTCTATGGACCCCACAAACAAGGTCTAATCACCAAAAACTCCTGCTATGAACTCCCAGCTCTGCTACCAATTTGTTGCATGGCCCTGCACACATCACAGCCTTTTGCGCCATGCTGAACCCTCTCCTACCATATGTCTCCACATATGTCTTCACAGGGGCATTGTGGGAATTAGCTATTTATACTGCTTTGAAGATGTGTAGAACTACACACATGCTAAGTATTAAACCATTTTCTTTTAACATGCCAGACTGCTGTTTGCTGCAAGTTGATAGCAACCCTCGATTAATGCTGTCAAGAAACCCAACTTAATCATCTCATTACAGATTGTGAATTCCAGCTTCCCGGTTCTCTTTTGTGCAGACGAGGCCCAGATACACCCAGCGCCTGCCAGCGCAGAGGTTTCCGTTTTCAAAGATCCAGTGTACAGTGGGGGACTTGTTTCATTCAAGCAGGAATCGGAATTTATAAGAGGGCTAATGAGCTACCAACATGCAATAGGCAGGTACTATAATGCTGAGCCACACAGCTCAGGTTACACTTCAAAGCAAGGTAATACAAAGAGCTGGTTCAGGGGCTGCAGAAGAGAAAACTGCCTCTGTTACCCATTGAAAGGCTACCCCAGCAAATGACCCATTGCAAGGAGAGAAAGGGGACAGACTGGAGCCACATAAATTACACTCCAATAACAACAACAACAGAAAGAACCATTAGAAACAGAGCTTGGAGGAAGAGTCGCCCAGTGGTTGGATGCAAGGGAGCCCAGCAATTAGGGCTCCAAGATTTTTATTTCTGGCTCTGTTACTTACTCTGAGCTGGGGAAAGTCATTTAGTACATCTTGGTGCCTCCATTCCCTTCCCATTTGCTAACTTGACAAAAAAAGACCATCTCCCCCCTGCTTTGGTGGGGATGGACTGCTTTGAGAGCTCTGAATGGAAGGTGCTAAATAAGTCACAGAGCATTAGGAATTGCCTTTACTAATAACATACAAGCCAACTCTCCTCCCTCTTCTAAACACGATCCACATTTGGGAGCGAATTTGCCGCATTACACTCGCTGATAAACCAGGAGATAGTCAAAACATCATTGACTAACTTAACATCCAGCACTAAACAACTAAGTGGACTAGGATTCTCACCACAGTACCTCAAGGGGGTCCCAGAATGGCGGAGCCAAGCAGCTTCCCTCTCTTCTCCTCCTCCATCCCCAGATACCTTAGAATCTTTTCATAACAACCAGGAGTGGTAGAAGCAGGCAGGCACCACGCTGTCAGGAAATCCTCAGTGGCATGAAGAAGCACTTATGTGTCACGGGAGTTCTACTGGATGAAGGTTTTGCTTGGCAGAGTTGCATGATGTTGACAGGGATCCGGTGGAATTGTTATCCCAGGGCTCCAGACAGAGCAGAGACAATGATGTCTGTTGGAAGTGGTGTTTGGAGAATGGCATTTTGCTGTCCAACATGTTGGGTCCACTCTTATGTTCCTGGCTGGCTGAGCAATGTTCTTGTGGCATCTCCTCTGCACCCTCACGAGGCAGAGCCTCTATTTTCTCTTGAGCAGCTCTTTCAAGGCCAAAATCATGGTCTGAGGAGAGGCAGTGCTGCCTAGTAGTCAGAGCACGGGACAAGGCATCAAGGCCCTTGGGCTCCATTCCCCATGTTGCCATTGATACACCTTGCGACAGCTGACTTCTGCACCTTTCTTTGCCCAGCAGTGAGGTGCCCTCCCACACGATTGGTGCTATGAGACTTGCTGCAATGCATCCAAAGACCTTTGAGGAACAGCATGAATAACATTCTCTCAGAGAGACCAAAAAAAGTGCCACTAAAAACTCTAGTCAATCCCAGCCCCTAAATAAAGTCTTCCAAGACTTGGGTTTAGCCTTCAAGTTTGGTGGTGCTGATACTGTCACATTGCACTCATGGAAAACATTGTGGGAGTTAGGGGAGAGCAGGAGGGATAGGGAAGAAGTTGGGCCTTTCCCCCAGGTCTTCTAGAACAGGCTTGTGGCACATGACACTAAAAGTACCCACTGGCTTCTCCACACCCTGCACTTGGAGCCACTTCAGCTGATGCAAACTCATCAGGTTCATGGAGTACATCTAGACTGGGAGCCAAGTCCTACTAAATGTTGTAGCAGATTGGATCAGCAAAGCTTCACAGCAAGCTTCAATGTTTCCATGTAATGATAAAATATACACCCCCCCAAAAAAAAACCACCACTCAAAACGGAGCCATCTCTGAGGCAGGAGCATCATGGTCCTAGCTACAGGACCTTCCCAGCAATCTCTCTGTAACAGGCTGCCTAGCAGACATGTCCCCACTACCTTCTTTTGGATAGATGTCAGACCCTTCCTTAAGTTGAATGATCCATCCTGGTGCAGTAACTCAACTACAATGGACCATGCACAGAGCTGGCTGGCTACATGGGACTGGCTCTCTTTGTACCCAGTTGCTTCTTCGTTGCAAACACTCTGGTGGTCTGTAAAAGCAACTGAAAATGATCAAAGGAGCCAGATTAGCTACTGCAATTGCAGGATGTTGCTATATACAATGGAGAAGAAACTGGTCCACAGCAATAGCTTACTAGACCTGGAGCTGTCAGATACTAGTGGGAGAGAAAAGTCGTAGGAAGAAGAGAATGAGACAGCCGGGTAATAAAAGGGGGAAAAGCACGAGGAGCAAGCAAGCATGGTTGGGGAAAAGAGACTGCCACATCTGGTGGAGAAGCAGAGAGAAACTGAAGAACACAATACTTAGGGGGCAAGAAAAAAGATCAGCTTTTATCCAAAAAGGACCCCACACTTGCTGAATGCTAGACATTAGTTTCCAGACTCTTTCTGCATTCAAGCAGTTATGGTAGTTGCTCTATGCATGTGATTGGTGACAAACAGGAATAGACTGATGTGCGGGAGCTGGTAAAACAGTCTCTGGTCCATATTTTGGAGACGGCCACAGTGAATGAGACAAAACACTGCCTGTACATCGAATGAGATTGTACTATAATTCAAGTGGGACAGGTCCATGGGTTTGAATTAGGAGAACCACCGATTTGTTCTGCTGTTGGCCATAAAGAGCGAAGTACAATTAGAAGATGTAGAAGAGCTGATCAGTTAAGTACTTTGCAGCCACAGTATCATTATGCTGTCAGTTCTTCTAGATGGGTCTAAGATTCACAGCACAAAATGAGGCTGACTTGCCAAGCATAAATACTTATCTATATGCAAGGGATTTAAACCACAAAATGTACTAGAGGCATCAGGGCAAAACCAGTTCATAAGCGGGAGGTGGGGGGAGAGGACTACACAAGGACAGACACAGATTTACATATCCATAATTAATGTCTCAGTGTTATGACAGCAAAACTAAAAGAATGTATTCCATGCTGGAGCACAGATGCAAATCAAGCTATTATTAAATTGGACTCAGAGCCATTAACGTGTTTAAAGTAACAAAAGTTTGCTCATTCTCATCTCCAGCTTGAAACTAACAGTCCTAAAAACAAACAACAAATTGACAGTCAGTCTTCAACCGAAAGCTGGAAAGGAAATTCAATCCCAGCGAGAAACACTTCTACACAATTTCATTCTTTGAGCTCCAATTTCCCCATCTTTGTGGATTTTCATCAATTCCAGGGCCAGAATGGACCACTGTGATCTCCTGAATAACACAGGCCAGAGACCTTCTACAAAATAATTTCTAGAGCAGAGCTTTTAGAAAGGCACCCTATCTTGATTTTAAAATTGCCAGTAATGGAGAATCCACCATGACCCTTGGTAAACTGAACCAATGAATAATTACTCACAGTTAAAAAATGATGCCATATTCCCGATCTGAATTCCTCTAGGTCCAGTGGCTGGAAGTGGAAACACTTTTTTATTTTTCTCCACTTGACTGAAGATCAGATTATAAAGGGTGTGTTCCTCACATAGATACTCAGACTAATCAAGGCACCCCAACCATCTCGTTTGCTGAACTAAAATAGATTGAGCTCCATGCATCTATCGCTATGAGGCAACTTTTCTAACCCTATAATCATTCCCCCAGCTCTTCTCTGAATCCTCTCCCATTTATCAGCATCCTTCTTGAATTGCTGACCCCAGAACCAGACAAAGTATTCCAGCAGCAGTCACACCAGTGCCAAAGAGAGGGAAAATAAACCCCGCTATTCCTGCTCAAGATTCCCATTTATGCATCCCAGGATCACATTAGCTCTTTTGCCATAGTGTCATGGTGGGAGCTCATCTTCCAATTTTCAATGCATTTAATGTATTCCATGTTCGCTTTTAGATCATTCTAGTTTTTTTAATCAAAATGTTTTGTGCTACCAAGTCAAAGGTCCTGAATAAATTAAGTAGGGAGCATCAAACTACTATCTTTATCAACAAATCATGTAATCTCATAAAAAAGATACCAAATTAGTTTGACAGGATCGATTCTCCACAAACCCATGCTGACTTGCATTAATTATATTATACTCCTTCAATTCTTTAGGAATCAAGTCTCATATCAGCTGCTTCATCACCTTGTCATGGATTGATGTCAAGTTGGCCTATAGTTATTCAAGTCATCCCATTTACTCTTTTTGAAAACTGGCACAAGAATAGCTTTTCCCAATCTTCTGAAATTTCCCTAATGCTCCAAGACTTATAAAAATATCAGCGTTAGCAATCCAAAGAGCTCCTCAGCAGCTCTTTTAAAACTCTTGGGTGGAAGTTATCTGGACATGCTGATTTAAATGTGTCTAACTTTAGTAGCTTCTTTTTCACATCCTCCAGATATACTAGTGGAATGGAAACAGTGCAATCACCTTATGATGATACTTCATCCGCATCTATTTTTCCCCAAATACATAAATATTTAACAGTCCTATTATAACTGATAGTTCTAGCATTTCCATTCAGTATGGGACCCATACCATTGTCTTGATTCTTTTAGTTCCTGATATGTTTAAAAAACTCCTTATTACTCTCAACTCTGCCGACCATTGATTTCTCCTTGTGTCCTTCAGCTTCCATTGTTATTTTTATACAATTCCTAACTTCTGATTTATATTCAAGTCTTTCACCTTCCCCTTTCTTCCATTATTATTTTTATTATTATTATTTTTTTTTTTTTGCTGACGTCACCTCACTTCAAAACCAAGTTGGTTTTTTAAACAAGCATGGCCTTATTCTTCAGTTGCAGAACTGGGGCATTTTAGGCATCTAGTAAGGTGCTCTTTAATGATTTCCAATTATCATCCACATTTTTCTAATTAAATCCTTCCTCTCAGATGATTTGGCTCATAAGTATTTTCAGCGTGTGTGTGTGTGTGTGTGTGTGTGTGTCATTCAAAGTCCCCTATGCTCATGCAGCTACTTTTCCTACACGTTATAGATAGGCATGTAAGGAGATGGTCATCCTGTTCCTAGTGTGATTTGGTGGTCTGCAGTAGATGCCAACTAATATCCAATCTTGTGTTTTAAACCATTTTCTTCAGAATTATCCAGTGACTAAGAAACAAGCAGTGCCATTTTTAACAGGGTAGCCCTTCAAAATAGCTCGTAACCATCAATTTCAATGTTCCACGTGTGCAAACCATCCCACCATGTTTCAGTGTGACCGGCTAGATTGAATTTAGGTTCATAAATGAGGCATTCCAATTTCTCTTGTTTGTTACCTGGGCTCCTAGCACTGATATGTAGGCAACTCAATTTCTTATTAAGTCCTTTGGTTCCTCGATTTGTTCTCTAGATCTTAATTTTGAGTTACTTGCTGATACCTTCCCTCTTTTTACCCTCCCCTTTTGTTAGTCAATTTAACCCCTGCTGATTATGCTAGCCAGCCTGTCCCCAAGGAGATTGGTTCCCCATCTGCTGATGTGGAGGTCATCGAAATTCTGCAGCTCCCACTCCCCATAGAAGGGGGGCTGATATTGGATCAGTGTTGCACAAAATCTTCCAACCTACGCACCATTTACCTAAGACATCACATCCTGATTTGAGAGAGAGATGCTTGGGTGATTTCCCTTCCTTCACAATATGGATTATGTGCAGCAATTAAAAGCAGTGGATTTCAGCTGTGTTTGACAGGTAGGTAGAGGATTACTACCTTACTTTGCTTACACTTCTCCTTTCAACCCAAAAGTTCCCAAACCTGTTTAACATATACACAAACAATTAAGCTGGAGGAAGGAGAAAAGTGTTTTTCCCCAGATCAATGGGGAAACTCCTAGAAGCTAATCTCAAAAACTCAAAAATCATCTGAGAGGAAGAATTTAATTAGAAAAATATAAATGATAATTGGAAATCATTGAAAAACACTGTACTAGATGCCTAAAATGCCCCATTTCCACAAAGCCTAATAGAGGACCGGACCTCTGTGATTAAGGTCATATGTAAAGGACTCACCCAGCTTCAACCACATGCTTGTCTACTCAGGATTTCAGATAGCTGGGACTGAAGTCCAGTGACTTGGCTGCTTATTGCAACTATCCAGACCTTTCTGACACAGCACACTGGATTGGACAGCTCACAAGGACAGGTGATTTCCTAGTTTTGATGACCTAATATGGTATTTCAGCACTTCCACTTCTGGCCAACAGCCAGAATTGCAGAGATAGGTGAAAGCAAAAAGCGACGAGGAAAGAGTATGTAACCTTAAGTTTTCAAACTTCAAAAGTTTCAGTTGACGTTTGAGAGGTGATTTAGGGAGTTTGCCTCTTCCATTTCCCAAGAAGCTGGTCACCAAAATCCATTAGAGATTTTAAAATTCATGACATGCAGCCAACCCATAGAACAACTGGCTTATTTTTGCTAAATAGACTGACATTACTGACTGCATTTTGATTTTGTGGACTTTTGCAAACAAAAATTCCTTTCCCAGGGACGAGATTTGAGGCACTTAGACACTGTGGTCACAGGAGCAGTATAACCACTGTAGACTGAACTGTCCAGACTGAAGACCTTTGTCTTTTTATACATGTTCATTGCCTTGGTACAACAGCAAAACTGCATTGACTTCTAATTTATGTCTGTGTGAGATGCCTGCATTACACACCAGTGTGAAAAGAGATTCAAACCCTCTAATCCTACATTTCATCCCCAATGGATTTTAAAAGACTGAAGCTGCAGCAGAGTCTGAAATCCCAGCACTGCTAGTGAACGCTGCTCTTGTAATACCCAGCATCAGGTCACTTAAGGTGAAGTCTGCGAGCTATATCTAGACCACCACATTTTATACCACAATTAGAAACGCTGCTTCCTAGGTGCTTCATCACTAGGAATCCATCAACTGGAGAGTTTTGTCTGGTGACTGCCTACGGAAATTGCTATTTCTGCATTCGATCTTTTAAAGCACAAATGGGAGCTATATGCCACACAACAGTTTGTACTAGTTCCTCGCACTTCTATGGCTGCAAGTCATATACTGGAACAGGATGTCTCCTTAGGCTGAAGCACTGATCTAATCAGAACTTCCTTATTTGACAAAGCTGTCACTAAATCATTCCTTTCATTCCAACAGGAATAATACACAAAACACAAGCAAAACTGTTTCCTTTTTATGAAGGCGCCAATTAATATTTTATAAGCATGAAAGCAATCTCACTAGCAGGTTATGAAAACCGCACATAACAGAAAAGGAGCTACATGCTTTGCAGCTGCTACTCATTTTTCAAAATTAATACAAAAAGGAAACCCAATGCGCAAAGAACCGTGTGGACTTTTTTTCTTTTCAAAAGGTTATAGAAGGGTAAGAGACTATTACAATTTCACGCCGCTCTGAAACAAAAATGTAAAACTCAAAGCTTACAATTAAAATTCTCATTTTCATTTAAATTTTCCACACAGCAAGAAGCCTGATCTGCATTTTTATAAGTTGCAAGGGTGAGGCGGGGGATGGGACTTTAAAACCTTGGCTCTTCACTTGGAACTTGATCCACATGGACTTCACTGGGTGTTCTAGCCTTCCGGCCTATATCCATACCAGTCAAGCAGCCTGCATTTGACAGTGGGGCTCTCTCCCACAACTGCTGGCGTGAGCAGTTCTGCTTGTCTGCACGGGTCAAGCAGAATTCAACATCCCATGCAGCAGCGGATGGTGACTTTAAGAGTACAACAAAGGGTCAAATGCACCTGGCTACAGTGACTGATGAGTTCATTGTCCACCCCAACAAGATTACCGTTTAACCACAGATGAAGATGGATGCAGCAGGTAGTCTGATTCCGGATGTCAAAAGCTGCTCTCTCTGGCTATGTCTACACTGCGGGGGGTTTTCCAGGGAACGCGTTTGCTCTTCCGCTTTTTTTTTGCGGAATGGCAGACGCGCTCTTTCGGGGATCCCACTATACCTCATTCTACAAGGAATAAGGGCTCCTCCGAAAGAGGGGGCTTTTCCACCATTTGGCCCCCGTGTAGATGGGGCCAAATATCAGAAAAGCAATTGGAAAAAGCTATAGCGTAGACATAGCCTCTGAGTGTGGGTAGAGCTTAGCAATACACTAACCACCACATAATAATTTATACTGAAAACAGGGAGAGTCCTAAAACCAGTTGAGGGTGCAACCAGCAGCCACCATCTCCTTGCAATGAGAGGGCAAGGACAAACCTGCATTGAGAGCAAGCCATACCAAATCATTTTTATTTACCAGGCAATGAGGAGAAAATGCACAGGCAAATGTCACAGTGTGGTGCACATTGTTTTGAGATGATTAACATATGTACATTGTTACCCTTAATTAAGTGCAAGGCTTTGGAATCCTGGCTAGTGGCTAAAAATACCCAGGGAGTCAAGAAGTCTGGGCACCCAGAACATCAAATCAATAATAACTTTCTTAAAGAGTTAACTATGCCAGGACTAGTGCTTCGCTCTGTAACACCATAATCTCAGTAGCCAATGCCCAAGCAATAGCCACCAGGAGAGATTTGGTTCCCAAGCACCCATCAAATTCATAGAATTTCATCAATTGGACAGATTTAGCACAAGTTCTTTCATTACTTAGTATTTTTAAATATTCAGGGCCAGGTTCTCCCACCCCTACTCAGTGTCAGTAACATCTTACTCCTCAGCTGGTGCAATTAAAGCCAGAGCTGCTACTTGCAGGGTAAGGTATTAGCATGGAAGAAAAATTATTCTAATGTGTCAGGTGCCAGGTCTACACCTTCCAAATTATTTCTGAATTCCTGATTCTTGAGCATTATCGGACAGCAATTTGGCATGATGTGATGTATGAGATGCCTATGTCCCACCACCCTCTGGTGACAGATCCATGAGCAGATAAAGATACAGTTTGAACCTCTCTAGTCTGGCACTCTCGGGACCTGACCAGCGCTGAACCAGAGAATTTGCTGAACCACAGGCGGTCCATATTGTCTATCAGCATTACCAAAACTTCCACTGCTTACTGGACTCTTAGAAGACATTTAGAGGCAAATTAGAGCTAAAGAACAGCACAGAACACTGAGAACTAGGACTGGTGTCTGTAAACAAACTTGATGGGACTGTGAGAAACTTGACCACACCCATGATAAGTGGACAACCAGTAACTAAAATCATGCTGGACCATGGATGTTGCCAGACCAGAGAGGTTTAACTTGTACCTGCTACTTCAGCCCCTCCACCTGCAGGAAGTTTCTCTTTGCTATCATAATTGAGGCCTCTCTTTTTGGAGCTGGGCATCAAAAGTTTCCAATCCACCTCTGCTTATGGGCATGCTCATAACCCATTCCTCTGGGTCCCAGCCCAGGGACCCTGTCAGTAGCAGTTGCCTGCTAAGAGTCTAGTGTCTGCTGCGACCTTGCTCCCTGGTCCACTTCACCAAGATGTGGCTCCGTCCAGCCTTCTCTTTCAGGGCTTTGAGGCCAGGCTCTCAACACACCCTGTCCCAGGTTCTGCAATGTTTTGCAGCCAGTTTTGTCTAGTCTTCAGTCTCTGGATCTGGATCTTAACCAGGTCTAAAGCTCAGCTGGCACTCGGAGTTGTCCAAGGTGCTGCTGTCCTCCTAGTCAGAGCCTAAATCTGAATGAGTCGATCTCCAGTGAGGAACTGCCAAGCCCTGGCCCAGCAGTTTCTTTTATATCAGCCTGCTAGGCCATGACTGGCCGCAGTAGAAGCAGCCACTCTATTCTACTTGGAGGACCTCTCTTCTGCTCTTCTCCTTCGGGCAGGGTGCAGCAAGGCCTCCAGCCTTCAGCAGGGGATGTTGGGTCTAGTCCACCCCATCACAACTACAAATTATGGCCTCTTAGAATCTCAGTTTAATCTGGCCCTACCTAGCATTGTTTACTCACTAACTTTTTCCCTCTTTGCTTGCTGCTTCAAGCTCTGAGACGCTGTATGGACAAGCAGAACAAAAACACATTAACAACGCAGGGGAGTTACGATTGCCAGCTCCTTATTTACCTGTGAGAGTGCTAATGGCAACGTGGGAGGACATAAACAGCCCAGTGCAAACAGCTTTACACAACATATGAATTTCTGAAGCACAACTGCAGATTCATGATTCAGTCTTGTGGATGACGATGTATAGCAACAAAATCAAGATCAGTGCAAGAGGAGGCAAGTTTCACTGGAAATGAAGGCTCTGCAGACCCCCTGGGCCTCACTCCTGAACAGGGAGTCAAGAGCCTCACTGGGCCCCGAGCAACGTGGGAAGGGCAGCTCTGCACTCCCAGAAGGGTCAGGGCCTCAGGCGGAAGGGCTCAGGTTGGGGGCAGGTAGACCTCAGCACCGCCTGGAGCACAGCACGTCCTCCCTCCCAGCCCTTAGGGCAGCCCAGAGCATGCTGCGTGGAGCTCCAGTGGTGATTTAAAGCATCCGGCGGTACCAGCGGCCGGGAGTCTGAGGTACTTTTGGATTGCCAGGCCCTGGGGCAGTTGCCTGCTTTGTCCCCTCTGTCGGCAGGCCTGCTCCTGAACAGCACCCTAACTACCAGTTTTTAGCTAGTAAATTTCGTATTCTGGCTAGCAGTGCTTTTTTTGTGACGGTACTGCCCGGTATGCAGTACCAACACCTCCAGTCAGAGCCTACTTGGAAAGGACGGAGCGTACCTCTGTACTCAAATGTCCAACAGTTGGCTAGGCCACGTGTCTTAAAAGGGTAATGCTGGTCCCACCCTGGTGGGTTTTTTTTTTTTTGCTCAACAACATTTCCCCTGGAGTACCAGCACCTTTTTTTTTTAAACAAAAAAAAAAGCACTGCTGGCTAGTATGTATCTCTATTTTAAAAGCCCTTCTTAAGCAGCGTGAACAGCTAACCTAACTCAACTCCACCACTGGATACAATTCACAATCAAGCATTTTGGTAAAAGGCTTTTAGCGCAGTGAAATAAATCTACTTAATACGGTATTTCAATATTCTGGCCCTGTTTCCTGTTCATGTGGTAAATGCTTTAAATAACAGTTGCTAGAGCACTGATGGGCAACCTAGGTTAGTGAGTGGGCCACATGAGTGGCCCTTCTTCATCTCAGTGGGCCGAAAGATTGCCGTTACCAAGACAGTCTCCTGGGATTTGCTAACTGCGCTCGTGTACCTAAAATTTGTGGGGTGTGACAACTAAACCGTAGCTGCGCTCTGATTGGATGCAGAGGGAGCACACGGCTCTCATGGTCAGTGAGGTGCAGAGTCAGCACACACCTCACTTCACACGCTATTGCTTTATGTGCATGTCCAGTAGTACCAGTAGGAAAAAAACCTACGCAGATGCAAACCAGTGGAATCTGGCAATTCCGTGCTTGGGCAACAGTAAACAAAATGTCTCACAGGCCACACAAAGAACCCTCATGGGTCATGGGCTGCAGGCTGCCCACCACTCAGCTACAGCAAAACTCTGAGCACTGAGGAAGAAACAAGATCTCCTGAGGCAGGGGCTTTGAGCATATTAGTTTGTTGAGGCGGGCAGTATCGATTTTTTTTTTTAGAAGGATAGTTTTAAGACTGTAGAATGTTGAAACTAGAGAAGCAATAGGAAGTGATCTGAGGAGTGAAATATCTGTAGTGCTGTCCAGAGCTTTCGAATAGAGAGACATTTGTCAAGTACTAACATTCAGACTTTTCACAGTCTTGCTGCAAGTGGATTTAGTGCTCAAGAAGGTGCCACATGGACAATTCTAGAGACTAAAGTCCATTTGTTATCCATAAAATAGGTGTGCCTCTAACACAGTGGTTCCCAAACTTTTCGGCATCACGCCCCCTTTTTGATTTTTGAGAAACCCTCACACACACACACACACACACACACACACACACACACACACACACACACACACACACACACACACACACACACACACACCAGCAGCAGCAAAACTTGTTGAGCAACTTGTGGGGGATTGACAGGGAGGGGGCTGGGTTGCCTTGTGCCCCCCCTGGAATTTCTTCACACACCCCAGTTTGGGAACCCATGCTCTAGCAGCTGTAAAAGCTTTACCATATTCCTCTGCCAAAAATACCTCAGCTCCACCCTAGTAGGGCTGGAAATCCCCTCTGTAACAATGGGACAGTCTGGTTTCTGTAACCTGGAGAGTCCCCACTAATGCTCACTGTTCTGTTTTCCTTCATATACAATGAAACCACTCAACTGCAGAAATTCAGCACCCACGCCTGATGATGCTAATAAAATAAAATATGAATCTTTAGCTCTTACCAAGAGATCTCAACACACTTCAAGGAGATAGGCATTATCATCCCCCATTTCACAAAGGGCTCAATAATTGTTCCAAGATTATCCAACAAGGACAGTAGTAAAGCCGGGAACAGAACTCAAGTCCGTTCAGGTCCCAGTCCAATGCCCTGCCCACTAGGCCACACAGCCTCAACAGGAACCTAGCTGCAGTACCACAGCCTGGGTAGCTGCCTCAACCCCAGCAGTGACTATGTCACCAGAATTGCTTTACTAGGCAAGTAACAACTACCAGCCAGGAAGCCATAGGCTCTTAAACTGAACAAATTAAAGGCGAGAGAACTGAAGTCTCCTCATAAATGCAAAGGGCAGATTAAAATGAGAGGTCACAACACAAGCTGACATGGGTCACGTAATTCACAAGCCTGAAGATTGAGAACAGGGAAACATGCATCCTCTTCTGCCACAGCAAGGAAGGGTCAGGAGCACTAATGGCTGTAGTTAAAAATGCATGCAGCCTTTAACTCAAAGAAATCCACTGGGGCCAGCGATTTCTATTCTTCACCTAAGTAACACAAAAAGCAGTCCAACTGCATGGCCCCGTTGCCACTGAGAGCACATTTTTTTAAAACTGAAACCTAATTTCCCAGCCTTCTGGTTTTTCCATGCCTAGTTACACATTCAAAAAAAATTAATATGAGCAAGGGATGCATTTGGGAGGCACCACGTGGTTACCAACCTTTGTTGTGTCATCATGTGACCGCTGGTACCGTTTCCAACGGCAGCCATAGATCCCGGTCAGGCAGGACAAACATAACTGCGGCTCGTAGTACTGTAGTGGTTGGTGTTTAACCATGCTCTTTCCAGCTCCTCAGTAGCACGCTATCAGAAATCCATCAGGTCTTGGGAGCACCCTTAAAAGAGAGAGAAGAGAAGGAAGCTGTGAAATCAGAGATGCAAATGGATCAGCCTGATGGAAGCAGAATGTGGTTACAACCAGAAAATGGCCGTCAGGGCTCCCAGCTTTGCCAGTATCTTGGGCAAACTGTCCAATTTCAACAAAAAGTTCATATCTGAAAAATATCTGCCTGTAGTGCTGGCACCACTGGCTCAACGACGCTGAAGGAAGGGATCACAAGTAAATAAGACCATTGTGTAATTTTTGCACTCCTCGCAGCCCGGGCAATTAAATCTCTTCACATTTTAATATTAAGGGACAGATCCTGGTGCAAGTTTAAATCACTCAAGTGAAAATGGAACTACACCAATTTACTCCAGCTGAGCATTTTAGGGGTCTGCAACCTATCGCTCACAAGCCAAATATGGCTCAACAGGACACCAAACATGGTTCTTTTGGCCATATTTGGCTGCCCTGTGTGCTGGTGCTGGAGCTGGGCCATGGTGCAGCCCCCATCTGGCCGCAATGTCCTGTCCCTGTCCCTAATCCTGGCCCAGCCCCTCATCCAGCCACTGGTGCCCAGGTACAGCAGCCCAGCCCCGGCTAGGTAAGGTAATCCGGCCCCAGGGCGCCCCCCCCCCCCCCACACACACACATACTCCATTTCCTACATCCAGTTCCCCACCCTGCCTCCTGCACCTCCCACCCCACCCCCAATCTCCTGCCCTGAGCCCCTCATACACTCCAACCCTGGGTCCTGCACCTCCACATCCCAACCCCTTGCCATAACACTCCTGCACGCCCCCACACTCCCACCCTGTGCCCTGAGCCCATCATACACCCGAACCCCCTGCCCTGAGCCCCTCATAAACCCCCACCCTGACTCCTGCACTCCCACATCTCAGCCCCCTACTATAAGAGTGACAGAAGACAGCCTGAATGCGGGCATGAAGCTGGATTTGACCAGTTATGATGTAAACTTCAAAGAAATATGCAAAAACATGCAGCAGCAGAAGTCCCATTAAATAAAGTCTATGCGTACAAGGTGTCATTTATGCTATTTATTTATCATCACGTCAATTATCAATAATATTAAGTTGCCTATTTTCAGTCATGCAAATGGGCATTCTTATACAGCTCTCTGTTGACCACTTGTTCTGAATTTCTATGTCGTTTGGCTCTTTGGTTTGAAAAAGGTTGCTGATCCCGGATCTAGTCCTACAGCACTCCATGGTGCTTGGAAAGCAAACTAAGTTTGGGTTTCAAGCCATCTCTTGCTTCCTACACTGATGAGTTGGAGAAGCAGCGTTCTCAAAGAGTGCATTGCGGGCCCCTCTCAGTGCACTCCAAGCAGTGCGTTGAATGGTGTGAATGGACCTCACAGCTGGCTAAGGGCCTCCCCCATATTCTCTCCCCAAAAGAGTTCACACATTAAGGGCTCGAAGAGCTATATACACTGCCATTGCCACAGCACTCTGAAAGGGCTAATTTTCCCAGTCTCCGGGGAGCTGACAGAATTGTCAGGCCCTGGGATAAGGGAGGCAGGGGAGTGGTTCTGCGCTCCTGGAAGGGGTGGGGCTGGGGCAGCCAGCCCACAGCACTGCCCAGAGCACACTGCGGTGGGCTCCAGAAGCAATTTAAAGGCCCCAGGGCTCCAGCCACCACAAGCAGCATCAGCAGCCAGGCGTGATGTATTTTCTATGGGGACAGTAAATCTTTATGGAAGGCCAACAGCTCTCAGTCATCTGTGGGCAGGACCCTGGGCCCTTTTGAATCGCCAGGCCACGGGGCAGTTGTCCCCTTTCTTCCCTCCCCAGACTGTCAGGCCTGCCTGTCCCTCTTACCTCCCTCCACATGTACACTTCCCCCTCCCCCCACCCAATAAATCAGCTATTATGTCGTGAAGGGTTCTCTGCACCCCTTGAATCATAGAGGATCAGGTTTAGAAGAGACCTCAGGAAGTCACCTCCTCATCCGCCCTCCTCAAAGTGAGCCCAACGGAATTTGGGAAAACATTCCGTCACTAGCCACACGGATTCCACGCAGCATGTGTCACAAAGGTACACTTTGTATTTAGACGCTTGGTTTGGTCTCAGCTGAGGTCTGTAGCCAACCCCCTTAGCTAGCCAATGGATTTTACCATTAAAAAATCTGTATTAGCAAAAGAAAACCTTAGACTTATTGCCTGCACAATTGCCACTGACGCTTGGAAATCTGGCATATTGTGCTCTCTATTCCCTTCCCACACACCCCCACCAATACCCCTCACCCAGGTCTGTGTATTTTCTATGGGGACAGTAAATCTTTATGGAAGGCCAACAGTTCCCAGTCATCGGTGGGCGGGCTCAAACCTAGGACCTCTGATAATTAATTCCTGAGCCTCTGCTGCGTGAGCTAATAGTTACCTGCTTTGCAGCTGAGAAGGTAGCAGACTCATTAAATTCTAAGTCAGTAGTCCCCAAACTTTCCAGGGTCATGCCCCCCCTTAACTATATCCACCAACCCCACTCCGAGTCAGGGCTGGAAGTAAGACTGCAGCTCCTTAGGGAAAGGTGGATGTTGACAGCTTTAAGAAGTCCAAGGCTATGACTGCAACTGGAAGCAGGTCTAGGGCTAGGCGCAGAGCCACGGCTGGGCTGCAGTGGTCGGCAGCCCCTGTCCACAGGGAGCTCAGGACCCTTGTGGACAGGGGCTGCTGCCGTGGACCAGCCTCTATCTGCAATGAGCCCAGGCTGCTGCAGACAGGGGCTGTTTTGCAGCAGCCTCCTCGCCACGCACTGCTGCCGCACAACTGCTTTTAAACCAGCTCCCCCCCAGCATTGGCTCCCTGCCTGCTGATCTTTCCTCCCCCTTCCCCTGGCCCGCCATAGACAGGGGTTGCTCTGGCCGGCCACCTGGAGCAAGGGCCCGGTGAGGTTGGAGCAGCCCCCTGCCCGGGGTGGGTGGGGAGCTGCTCCAGCCCCTACAATTCCCTGGAACCATTAAGAATGACCCATTTAGGATGATGCTTACTGGTTAGCCAGTTAACTAGTTAACCGTTCACATCCCTAATGCACAGTGGCAGTTCTGGGAGCTTCCAGCCAGATCCTCACAGCTGCCTACGGTTCCTTTTAGTGATGGAGATTTTTAGTAAAAGTCAGGGACAGATTACTGGCTTCCATGAGTTTATCTTCCTTGCCCATGACCTGTCTGTGACTTTTACTAAAAATATCTGAGACAAAACCTTAGCCTCGATTACTAGTCACTCTCAGTCAAGCTGGAAGGGCATATCACACGGGGTCCCTCAGAGATCGGTCCAGTTCTGTTCACTTAAAAGTTTGTGGACAATACCAAGTTGGGAGGGGGTGCCAGTGTTTAAAATCCAAAACGATATGCATGAAATTCAACAAGGACAAATGCAAAGTACTCCACTTAGAAAGGAATAATCAGTTGTACACATAGAAAATGGAAAATAACTGCCTAGGAAGGAGTATTGCAGAAAGGGATCTAGGGGGTTGAGTTTAATGAGTTGGTGCAACACAGCTGCAAAAATAAAAACATTCTAGAATATATTAGCAGGAGTGTTGTAAGCAAGACATGAAAAGTAATTCTTACACTCTACTCTGTGCTGATCAGGCCTCAACTGGAGTATTGTGGCCAGTTCTGGGTACCCCATTACAGGAAAAATGTGGGAAAACTAGAGAAAGTCCAAAGAAGGGCAACAAAAATGATTACCAGTCTCAAGAGCATGACCTATGAGGGAATACTGAAAAAATTGGGTTTAGTCTGGAGACGAGTGGACTGAAGGGGGTCATGATAACCCTTTTCAAGTACATTAAAAGTTGTTACACAGAGGAGGATAAAAAATTATTATTCTTAAAGTTTGAGGATAGGATAAGAAATTGCAGCAAGGATGACTTAAGGTTGAACATTAGGAAAAACTTTCCGTCAGTGTGGTTAAGCACTGGAATAAATTGCTGAGGGAGGATGTGGATATCCAACACGGGAGGTTTTTAAGAACAGGTTAAATCAACACTGGTCAGGAACTAGTGCAGGGGATTTCAAAGTCTGTGTGGCAGCTTACAAGGGCAAGCTGCTAGCTGACCGCAAGACATTTTGTCTACCTGTGCCTCTGCAGGTATGGGTGATCACAGCTGCCCTTAGTCATGGATCGCCATTCCCGGCCAACGGGATCTGCGATCACCTGTAACTGCAGAGGCACAGGAAAACAAAGCGTCTCGCAGCTAGCTAGTGGCTTGCCTTTACAAGCTGCGGCCCAGGGCTTGAAAACCCCTGGTCTAGTTATTATGCAGCCCTTCTTCGAGTGCAGGGGTCTGGGCTAGATGACATACTGAGGTCACTGCTAGTCTTATGACTCTATGATGTTAGTCACATCAGTTTGTGCCCTGATGGAAGGCACTTGCGCTGTGGGGATGAGCTGGGTATCAAAGCCTATCTAGTACAATAGTCCAGTCAACCCACTTCCCCACCCACTCTCCAACTAGCTGTGCATTGTAGAACACCACCTGCTCCTAGTAGCAGGGCCCAGGACTGGTGTCTCATCAGAATACGAGGCCATCGATGTCTTGAAGCAAGTGGCATGTCATGTTAAATGTCCATGATTTACATGTTCTGCAGCAGAGCAGGCAACAGCACTGTATTAACGCCTAGTCACGCACATCCCAAAGCGCAAGACAAGATACAACTGCAAAATGCCGCCCTTCAGTAACAGCTCCCTCTGATCCAGCCAGAAAGGTTCAACAGCCCCCTGCAATTTTGCTTTAAGAAGGTTTCTTTCCCTTGACAGAAAAATCCAAACTCCCTCATATAAGAATATGCAAAGATAGTAGTAGGAGGAGGTGTCCTAATGACAGGAATTCAAATGAATTCTCACGCACAGCAGAACAAGAATCCACAATCTGCAGCTCTTGTAATGTAACAAGCAGGGAGAGGTGCTGTTTTTTGCAATGAACATACAGAGGGCAGATCTTAACTGCGTTCTTCACAAGTACTACCCAAAGGCCATACACATTTTTTCCCTTTCCTAGGCAATTAAAAACCCAAAGATTGTGAGATGGTATAGGGAGATAGGGGGCAAAGTTCTACTGTACTAATGGTTGATTTAAAGCTACCCAAGAAACTCAGATATTACAAGTGAACTAGTCATGGGTCTAAACTGTAACACATAAACTTCGGACTATTGGAGGCCATTTGCTACTCTTAGACCTGGATTTAAAGCACACATCTAGAGAACATTTGTGAGATGCACAATAGATTACCTTTTATCTTTTGCCCTGTATTGGAAGCTACATTAAATCGGGTGTTAAACGACCAATCCAGCGGTGGATTGATGAACCAATGTATTTCCCTTCTACGCTCAGGCCTACCAATGGGGAAAAAGGGGGGCAAAGGTGGCAGTTGCCCCAGGGCCTGGAGATTGAAAGGGGCCTGAGGCTCCCAATAGCAGCGACAGTGGCTGGGGCCCCAGGTCCCTTTGAATCAGCACTGGACTGACACTCCACCTGGGTCTGAAGGCTGGGGGGGGGAGGATGCTGTGGGCCGGGTGCTGCTGAGGGTTGACTGCCCCACTCCAGAGGCCCCCCGCCCTTTCTGGGGGCAAGAGCCGAGGCCCCCCACACCTTGCCCTGGTGCTCGTGGTATCTGTCGGCCCTGTTGTATAGGCCACAGTGTAGGCCTTTTTCAAAAGCAATGTAGCCTTCAGTCTTTGAGACAGTAAAGGAAACATTCAGCCTGTCAGCACACACTCATGTCTGCCCAGTCCTGGCGACAGTGGCCGTTTTCTTAAGAGCTTCACCCCAGGGGCAGCAGCAGTTTTGAGCGGACCAGTCAAGATGGGAACATTTTAACAACCATGCTAGGCTTCGGGGTTGCTACCTCCAGTGGAGCTGCCCCTGTGATGACAGGTGCACAAATTTTAGGGCACAGACTTGTAGAGACAGCCCCCAAGGCTCCAAATAAGGGCTCTAAGGAGAATCAACTGCCTCAACAAGTCCATTAAAAGGTCTTGTAAGTTCTGTAGCCTAGCAGTACAATCACCATCAAAGTGCCTAAGAAATCAGAGGGGGGGGGGGGGGGGGTCCTATTGTGAAGACTGGCATGATCCACTCACAGCAGCATCTCACTGTGGGAGAGGAGTGGGCAGAATTTAGATTCTGAGAGAGTAGGAGCCATTACAAAATCCAAACCTGATCCCTGACAAATACCATTCCTATAGCATTCTACATTCTATCACTTCACCTCTCTGTGGCTACGTCTAGACTGCAGGCTTCTTTCGGAAGAAGCTTTTCCGGAAGAGATCTTCTGAAAAAAACTTCCTCAGAAAGAGAGCATCCACACTGCCAAAGCGCATTGAAAAAGCGATCTGCTTTTTCGAAAGATAGCGTCCATTCAGTCTGGACGCTATCTCGCACGTAAGCTGTGATTACTATGTGGGGAATGGCTACCAGGGTACGTGTACTTTTTCCTCTTTCCTCTTCTTGCGGAAGAACTCCCTCTTCCCCGTCCACACACGCCTTTTTCTGAAACCGCTCTTTCGGAAAAAGGCTTCTTCATTGTAGAAAGAGGTTTACCAATGTTGGAAAAACCCCACTGTTCTTTTGATTTTCTTTCGAAAGAACGCGATTGCAGTGTGGACGTAAGTGAAGTTTTTTCGGAAAAACAGCCGTTTTTTAAAAAAAACTCTGCAGCGTAGACATAGCCTGTCTGACACGGGGAAGCTACCTTCCTTTACAAGCTTTCACTGAATATTTCAACTGCAAATTTGCACATCCTGTGCTATGAACATGAAGCTTCCTCCCCTCCCCCCAGTTGGAAGGCATTGGCAGCTGTCCATGCTTTCCTGCAGCTCAATACATTTGTGTTCAGCTGCTCCCAACACCACTATCCCCCACACCCCAGAATGTAGAAGTCGGCACATGAAGAGGCCTTTCAACAGAGATCCATTGATCACAAGGCAGCAGATGCTCTGAAACTGTGGCTGCCCTTCGTAAAGAGCAACTCCCTCCAAAAAAAGGGGCTTTGCTTCCATTCCTAACACTGTTAGGCCTGGTCTTTGCAGATGTGCTCATTAGGTGACAACGACAGCTGGAACAGTTCCACCTGTAAGTCATTGGTTTAAATTTGGTCCAGGCCCCAGCTTTAAACTGGGAAGTCTAATTCAACCTTCATTCAAAGCTCAGCTGGTGTCTCCATAATTGCTGTCACACCAACAAGCTGAGATCAGGGCCCTCTGTGCGAGGTGCTGCACAAAGACAGCCAGAGAGACAGTTCCAACCCAAAAGGCCTTGCAAACTAAACAGACAAGACTGACAGAAAAGGGAGGGAAATCAAGGCAAAGTGACATGCCCACGGTTGCAGACCAAGTCAGTAGCAGTGAGGACACAATCCAGGTCTCCCAAGTGCCAACCTACTTAGTGATTGGGCTGAAAATCTCTCCAAAGGAATCTAGGGTTGAATGACTGAAGAGCTGCTGTTCTCACCCTGTCAGAGAGATCCTTCCAGGTCAGGATGGAGACCTGTTGACTGCTCTACTAAGACTATAACTGCTCAGCAGATAAGATGAACTATTTCTTTCTCCAGGTCAGTCATTCCAGTTCCTTTCCAACTGCATGAGACAGAGGCTGTGTCTACACTGCAAAGTTTTGGCGACAAAAGTGCTGTCAACGTGCAAAAGTTGCCAAAAGTGAAAACCAGTCAAACTAGTTTTTCTGCCTCCCATTGTCAACATTTCATGGCCACATTGCTAGCACCCTGTCCACAGAGAAGAGCAAAGCGATGTGGGTTAGCATCCTACAGTGCAGTGTTGTTGGAAGGCAGAGCTGATCCCTGTATTTCTTGGGACTCCCTCAGTGCTCTGTGAGCTCTCCCTGCTAAGGAATGTCAAAGCAGCACAGCAATCTCTCCAGCCCTATCCCAGTAGCAGCCATCTGCTTGCCTCTGTGTTCCTAGCAGGACAGAACAGAAGCATTCCAATGATTTGTTCTTTGTTCCCCAAAGGGAGCAGCTCACTCAGCTTGTCAGATACTTCCTGGAACTTTGAAAGGGGAGGGGTGCATGCCTATAGGGCAGCAGAGATCACAAAACACTGAGCACAGCCATCAGGGCAGGCATTGTGGGATACTGGCAGAAGCCAGTTCTCTTAACAAAACAAAACAACAGAGTCCACACTGGCTTTTTGTCAACAATAAAGGGAGGGGAAAAGATAAATGCCTCTCATAGGGATAGAAGATTTTTGTCGCCAAAACTGGGTGTTTTTCCCGACAAAAAAGTCACATTGTAGTGTAAATGCTCTCACTGTTTTGTCACCAAAAGGCAGGTTTTGATGACAAAATGTGCCAATGTAGATAAGGCTTAAGATACCCATCTGATCTACTGCATGCCCATCACCCCGCATTTTGCAAAGAGATGCAGCACTGCACATAGGAGGATGTGTTCATTTGGCTTGAGCATAAGTGCTACCTTGGGTGCTATATCTAATTGCCATTTCAGCTGGTAGTAATTTCTTGGCTCCTTGATTGCATGGGGGACTAGGGGCAGTTCGCTGCATCATCAGCTACTCTGTTGTGTCAGCACATCACAGGTAGGCAAGTGCTAAGGGTGTAACAGGAAAAGAGAACCAGTTTAGATGAGAGGGGACAGGAGTGAAGGAAGAGAAAAGCTACCTGCCCTGGGATACACATGTGCAGAGTTGCAGCACCCTTCCTCACCTTGAAACAATAATACTGGGTAAAAGGTGGACAGTGTGGGGAGTTCACTTAAGCCCTCAAAATGATTCAACTCAGAACTTTCCGTCTTTCAGATCCTGTACAATTGGAGCCAGTTTGCTCAGGCTTCATGAATCTATCTGCCCCTAGCTTCAGAAGAATACAAACAGATCAACACTGGTACTCTTCCCTTACATATTAACAGACAACATCTGATATTGCTAACGCTATTAAATGTACAAGCTTTTGAGCATGGTTACAAGCAGCAATCTACAGATCTCTAAAGGCATCAATCAGCAGCTTTTTTTGTGCGTTTCTTTATTGCATTAATTGATGTGGTAGCTGAGTGTATGTTAAATGGTTTCAACTGGGACATTAGCATTCCAGGAAAGAAGTGTAAAGACAATATGGTATCCTACACTTATACAAACAGCTAACCTAAGAGTTCACAGTTTTGTGAATGGAAAGGTATTGGGTACAAAAATGTGTTCACTACTCAACACAGCCAAGGTGCCACTATATTTCCACTTGCAACAACCAAAGTGTGTGCAATAGATCAGAAAGAGGGAGACTGGTGTCCACATGGGGAACTAGAAGGTATCAAGACTAAAGGATGTAGTGCAGGGAGGCATGTTTGTATCTCCAGGTAAGACAACTTATGTATGATCTCAAAGTGAAAGTCAGAATCAACAGCTAGTTTGGGCTGTGAATAGAAAGAGGTGACTTGCACCTTTTAATCCCACTTAAGAGTCTGACAGCCAGTGCAGAGAGCAGAGTATCTATTTTTAAACATTGGCCAGTTTTTGGAGGATAGAGTCATAATTCAAAATGATCTGGACAAACGGTCTGAAATAAATTGGATGAAGTTTAATCAGGGGCAGCCCGTGAGGCTAGGCAAACCAGGCAGTTGCCTAGGGCGCCGCTGGCCCAGGCGCCCAATGACGACGTCACGGCCATTGAGGGCCGTGCAGGCGGGGGCGCCAATCGCACCTTCTGCCTGGGGCGCCAGCTGCTGCAGCCGGCCTCAGGCCGCTCCTGAGTTTAATTAGGACAAATGCAAAGGGATGGGCAATCATTTTTGATGGGGGGGGGCCCTCCCAAGATTTTGGAAAGCGGTCGAGGGTTTCACTCTTCCATGGTATTAATGGAGGAGGTGCAGGGTCTAAGGTGAAGGTTGGGTGCAGAAGGGAGCTTGGGGTAAGGGATTGGGGTGCAGGAGGGAGAATGGAGTCTGGGAGGGAGTTTGGGCAAAGAAGGTAGTTGTGACCTAGGGCAGGGAACTAGAGTTCAGGGTTTTGGGATGTGACCTAGGGTAGGAGGGGACTGTGACCTGGGGCAGCAGATCGGGTGCCAGATCAGGGATGGGGTATGGGTGCATGTTGTGTAGTGGGGCAGGAGGGCAGAGGGTTGGGGAAGGGAGGGCCTGAGGTAGGCTCTCTCCAGGAGACTTACCAGCTTGTCTGCCTGTCTGCCAAGCTAAAGGCTTGCAGAGCTTAAAATGTTTCTGCCTGCTCGTCTGCACATGGCAGATGTGCTTGAGTGAGTGAGCAGGAGGGTGGTGCTCTGTGGCTCCCTGTTATTCAAACAGGCAGCTCACTTTGGCCAGTGTCTGTCCAGAAACCAGCCAATGGGATTGTGCTGGGGGCGGGAGCATCATCTGAATCTTCCCCACTCCCCTCTAGACTCAAAGAGCAAGCCCCTGCAGCCACGTTTCTGAGTGGCATGTGGGACAAGCAGGGGAGCCTGCCTGGGGTTCCCCACTGCCTCCATGGCTGGGATTCCCGACCCTACCAACCCTTCTGGGGCAGCACCAGCCCTGCTGCTGGGGCTCCTGGCTCCACCACAGGGCTCCTGCCTCTGGCCCTCCACTGGGTCTCTCTGGTCGAGCAACATTTGTGGTCTTGCTGGAGCACAGATGTTGCCGGACCAGGGAATCCCGGTTGTGAGAGGTTCAACCTGTACTGGAAATCATCATCCCAACTCGACATATAAAACAATGGGGTCTAAATTAGCTGTTACCACTCAAGAAAGAACTTGGCGTCATTGTGGAGAGTTCTCTGAAAACATCCACTCAGTGTGCAGCGGCAGTCAAAAAAGCAAACAGAATGTTGGGAATCATTAAGAAAGGGATAGAGATTAAGACAGAGAATATCTTATTGCCTCTATATAAATCCATGGTACACCTGTATCTTGAACACTGTGTGCAGATGTTGTTGTCGCAGCTCATCAAAGATATCTTGGCATTGGAAAAGGTTCAAAAAAGATTCAGAAAAAGGGTAATGGAATGGCTGCCATATGAGGAGAGATTAATAGAACTGGGACTTTCCCACTTGAAAAGGAGACAAATAAGAGGGAGATATGATAGAGGTCTATAAAATAATGTCTGGTATGGAAAAAGTAAATAAGGAAAACACAAGAACTGGGTTTCATCAAATGAAATTAATAGGCAGCAGGTTTAAAATAAACAATAGGAAGTATTTCTTCTAATAGTGCACAGTCATTCTGTGCAACCCTTTGCCAGAGAATGAATTGGAGGCCAATAGGGTTCAAAAGAGAGTTAGATAAATTCATGGAGGGTAGGTCCATCAATGGCTATTAGTCAGGATGGGATGGATGGGCAGGAATAGGATTTGTCTCTGTTTGTCAGGGCTGGGAATAGCTGACAGGGGGTGCATCCCTTGATTACCTGTTCTGATCATTGCTAGAAGACAGGATACAAGGCTAGATGGACCACTGGTCTGACACAGTCTGGCTGTTCTCATGTTCTTTGGATTCCAAAGGGAAAGACTGCTGTACATGTGGGGAACCACTACTAACTGGCTGCAGTGCATCTCTGTGGATCCAAATACAAATTCAGAGCCTTAAATGCTATTGATCCAGCTCCAATGGCATAATTAAAAAAATAAGTACCCAACAACATATGCCAAGAAATCCAATGTAAAAATTACACACACTAAAATGTATCACCTAAGGGATTTTTATTTGAATTGCAATACAGTATTATCTGCACAAATACTCCCACCTTCCCTGTGTAAGTCGCTAGGTAACAATCAGAGGTCCACAAGGAAAAAGATTTACAAGGCTGATGAGCAACAAACAACAACAACAAGGGACCTTCTCCTTAATGGAAGTCAGGCTGATAAAATTTCCACACAGTGTTTACCATCTATCCAGCGATTTTGTGCTTAGTCTGAGATCATCTCTTGAATATTTACTCCCCCATGCAACTAGAAATGATTCTGACAGAAACTGAAAGACTGTACCCTGTAGTCATCGTTCCCATGACATCTGCAGCTCTGACGTGGAGAATGCGGCCTATGAATGATTCAAACTTCTGTTGGTTAGCATTACACACAGAAATAAAACCAGAAACAAAACAACAAATTAATAATTCAAACTCAGCAATGCACACCTGAAAAACCCTCACAGCCTGTCAACCTTGACTTTCAAGGTGCATCATCTGCCAATGGCTACAAATTCCTTCCTGCTGAATAAGTGAGCTGATTGCCAGTAAACACGCCCAAGGCAAAAAAAAGGTGTTTGCAAATACAGCAGCAGCGTCTTATGAAGACTTTTGGGAGTACAATTAGCACACATTTCTTTACAGAAATACTAGGGTGTAAGAACACACTACAAACATTGCAACAATTATTCGTCTCTGATCACTTTCAAACAAAGTCAAACCTTAATTTACCCAGGATGAAAATATAAAAGGAAACTGTCTGGTCAAATTTTGGTTAAAGTTTGTTTGGGGATTAAAGTTCTCCCTGGAGAAAGTAGGTTGTTTTTAATAATAGACTAAAATGATACTTGGAGGCCTCTACTGAGATCAGCAGCACATTGTGATAGCTACTCTACAAACATGGCCCTTGCTGTAAAAATTTAGTTCTTAGACAAAATAGGCACTTTTTTTTAAAAGAGAGATACATAATGGAAATAGTTACATTCTACAATTAAAGCCATTCCCCTGCAGCATCAACCCTACTGTCATTGCAGAATTCAGTTAAATAACAAAATCTTAATTTAGTTATCCAAGTAGAATAAAATGCAAAAAGTAAAGAATACAAGTTCTGAAAGACACGTTAAGTTATTGCAATACAAATATGGAAATATGGAATATTGTAATACAAATATGAAAATTAAGAGGTTTACTATTCTACTAAGATTTAACCTGGCAGTGTCCCGTTAACGAAGCCGGATGCATTTCACAACTCTCTTTCTAATCTTCCCTCATTTCCCTGGTTTTGATTTGCGATCTGAGTTTCATGCAGCTCAATCTCTCACTCTCCTCATGACATCTTGCCTAGATGATTTTTCGACATCCACAGGCAAGCAGATCAGACCTGCATTGATCAGGTGTTCCGTTTTCAACCGGTTGAAAAGGGATGCTGGCAGATCTGGTTAGCACTGCCAAGCCTGCATCCCCTCACCCCCTTCTTGTGCCCCCAGTCCTGCCCCCCCCCCTTCAGCCTTTTGGACCCCGAGCCAGCCTGGTGAAGATGAGTGAATGAAGGAGGGTGGGGAAGAGCGAGCGAGCAACGGGGGGGCACCTTGGAGGAGGGGCAGGGCAGGCCAAGGGTGTTTGGTTTTGTGCCAGTAGAACGTTTGCAACTGTTTTTAGAGCCCTTATTAAACACCCACATGTAACAAGGTTGGAGTTAGCTGGACCTCTGATAGCTCCATTGCCTCCTCAAGGACACTCCTTAAGGTCTCAGATATCCAGCTGTGCCCCCACTATGGTCAGGGACCCACACTCCTCTCACTCCTGCCCAGGGATTTCGGTTGCAGTCCCTCTGCAATTCATTGTGATCGCCCACCAGGCCTGACCTTAGTCCAGGCCCTACAGCTGGCTCTTTCAGGGGACAGTGACAGGGCTCCTGATGACCAGCCAGCTCTCTCAGAATACAGCGCTTTTATTTTAAGATAAAAAACTATTGGAGGAAACATAGCAAAACAAACCACCAGTCTACACAGCGGTTAGCCTGCCAGCTGTCAGTGTTGTCTTCCACACAGAGACCTGGTAAGGTTCCATCCCTTCAAACCCTTCCATCTTGGTCACATCCTCATGTCTGTGTTTGGACCTACATGGACATACTATCCAGCTTGGGGCCTGTGTTTTCCTCAGGCTTCCCAAAACAGCTAAACCAGTCCATGTCCCGTCCCTCCCGGGAGTAAATCTCCAAAGGCTGAGTATCTGCATAATATGGTACTGGAGACTTTAACTTAATCATTTCCCAGTGATTCCAAGTGAAACCCACCCAGCAAGCCAGACACATCACACATATTGCTCCAAAAGTCAATGAATATTTTACCTACCTATGGCCTTTGGCACATCCAAGTTTAATATCCTTTCGAAGATCTCACATATGACCAAAAGCAGGAGAGTAACAGTATCTTAAGGGTACTATTTGAACCACTTTCTACTTATAGTTTTGTAAGAGCGATGAGGACAGGAATTCAAACAAAAGAGGTCTTGCTGGTGTAACCCACACACCTAGCGTGGTTCACTGTCCTATGTAGTGGCACTTAGACCACTTACAGCAAGAGATAAGAATAAGGGAGCTCTACAGCCTAAGCTGAGAGCCAGCTGGCTTTTAGCTCAAGAGGTAGAGGCACCTACACTAAGCTCCAGAGAGCTCAGGTTCAAATCCACCCTGAGGCAGTTACATTAGCACTATGACAGCTTCTCAGCTCCTATCTCCTCTCCAGCCACCTACATTACCCTGCACCTGTTCACAAGCTTCTATGATCCAAGTTTCCTCTCTGAATAACTCCAGGCTGGTCTAACATATGCTCAGTCATACCTCTTGCTAGGGTCAGCCAAAGTTCCAATTCCTAACTGGTCCAAAACAGCAGAGGGGGCAGGAGATCGTCAAGAGCCATAAGTACTAGTACTGTGAGATAAGCAGGAGAACTCACAGCAGAATGGGTGAGTATCTGAAACCCTACTTGGTCAAGACTATTTTTGGTTGATGAACGTTGTGGCCTTCAAGAAGGGCCTTCAACAGTCTAGAATTGCCTCTGTCTCAGGGGGAAACAAACGCCTAATCACCACTGTTTTAAGATCAGCCGACATACAGGACTACAAAGCTACATCTAAACTACATTCCTCGTTTGACAGAGGAATATAAAGGAAGGACTTTGAAATTGCAAATGAAGCACTGATTTACAAATTTCATGCTTCATTTGCATAATGGATTCCGATCACTTTTTCGGAAAAGGATTTTTCGAACCCCCTCCCTGCGTTCTTTCAACCCTTTTTTGAAAGAACCCTAATGCCTGAAAAAATGAGGTTTACAGGTTCTTTCAAAAAAGGTTTTTTTTTTTTCCAAAAGAACCATGTCTAGACCGCGGGTGGGGAAGGGATCCGAAAAATCCTTTTTCGAAAAAGTGATCGGAATCCATTATGCAAATGAAGCGCGAAATTTGTAAATCAGTGCTTCATTTGCAATTTCGAAGTCCTTCATTTACATTCCTCTGTCGAAAGAGGAATGTAGTCTAGACGTAGCCCAAGAGTAGACTAAGCTAGGGCGAAAGGGCACAGCAGAAGATTAGAGAGAAATACCATCATGGAACTCAGGACTTACAAGGGTACACAGATACGGAGCAAGGGCAATGGAATTAGAGCAATGCAGAGATTTTGAAAATCCCACCTTTTATCTATGCCCCCCAATTCCCATCTGCCAGGACTATAATGACCAAGAGTCTCTCACCTCATAGCTATTCAGTGGCCTCTATGAAATGAGTGAGTGGCTCAATTCGGTCCCGAGGAGGACAAGCATTCGCATCCCAAGAGCTGCCCCACCATAACCGGCATACACACAAGCAGGGACCCCACACACCTTCTTGGAGACCATCTCTGCTGAACTCCCCTCTCGCCCACTGCTCATAGTTGAGGCATATGGGGGGGCCTGAGTGGAGAATGCTTGCTCTGACCACACTCCTGTGCTGTGACCAGAAGCTGGTCTTTTGATGCCAGGGCAAAGAGTTTTGAAACCTTTCACTTAATTTTTTAAAAGAGTGGTTTAAAAAAAAAAAATCTTTCATAGGCTGCATATAAAACCTCAGAAGCCAAACTTTAGTTCCTCTTCCTTGCATTGACAAGAAAGATAACCAACCAAAGGCGCTCAAACTCATTGTAACTCACAGGGTCTGTATTTATTATTAATCTCCACGTAAATCAAATAGTCACTTCTCTCGCTACACAGAGTTAATAATACTTAAACCATTAATAAGCCTGAGCACTAGGCATTGCTTAAATGAAAGGATTATTGATAGCTCATTAATGAATGTTTGTGTTGGCATTCATTTCAATGACGAGCCCTAATTACACTGGAAAATGCTGATTTTCTTGACATACTTCCTAAGTAAATAGAAATGAAGTTCCTAAGGACCAGACTGTCCCACTCCAAATGTAATAATCCCATGCATCTGTACAAGGCTCTCCAGCCCAACTGGGATTGTGAGGAAATGGATTTCATGAGCACCCTGAAACCATTAGGTTTTAAAGGAACTGGCCTTAAGTCTACAGTACTGCCCTAAGGCAGTGGCCCCCAAATTTTCAGACACACCCCATGAAGGAGATCCAGAGGAACAGCTGAGGGGCACACAGGGGATGTAGGTCAGTCCCCACAGGGGACAGGAAGGGACCACCACCTAGCTCTGGTCTGCCCTCAGTTCTGCTCAAGGCCACAGCTGTCAGCAAGGCCAGACTCTCTCACCATGGGCCAGCAACAGCTCCAATCCCGCTCCCAACCTCAGGCCCTGGACACAACTCCACTCCCGGTCCCAGAACCGCAGCCCTACCCCCAGCCACGCTCCCAACCCCACTTTCAGCGGCAGCCCCAGACACCTCAGACTTGTCCGCACCCGCCGGCCCAAGAGGCGTGGCCTCACTCCACTCTGGATAAGGGGGTGTGATGGGAAGAGTTTGGGGACCACTGCTCTAAGGAGAAAAGAAATTCTCTTCTGCTTCACTGCCCCAGGTACTGCCCAGTGGCCGGGAATTCCTAGAGCGCCCCACGCTGCGCTATTCAGATGGCTCAAAGTTAACAGAAATCCAAAGGGATTGACTACCCGTGACCTCAATCCCTTCTTCTCTCACCATTTCCAAGGGGAAGAGAGCAAGGTTTTTCTGTCCTTATTCTGATTTACCTATGGGATGGGAACATTAGGGCTCTGTCCTCTGGCCCCGATGCGGTAGAGCACTAGGCTTTAAATGGTACTATCTTCAAGCACGTGCTTAAAAATAACATGCAAGTGCTCTGCTGGATCAAGCCCTTCACCCAGAAGATGGAAAGGTTAATGGTCATTCTTACCACTTGAGAAGGAGCTCCATAGCCACAAGCCGCTTCTGATGAGACTCCCTCTCTAATTTATTCCACCCTTAAACCAAGTCATTGAGAGTTCCATCGTCCTAGAGGACTCCAGACCCTCCAGGAAGTCTAGAGTGGGCTAGTGGGATGCAAAAAAATAACTAAGGAACGGCATATATTTGACCCTAACAGACATTTTGCCATTGCTTTATATCAGAAGTTCTAATCTCCCAAGAGAAGGGATGACGTGACAGTTGCATCAATAAAGACATTTTAAACCCAACTAGAAAGCACACCAACAGCCAGCCAGTCGTGAACAATCCCGCTCTAGCAGAGAGATCACTTGTGACTCCAAACATTTCTCTCTTCCCCTGCCCCCCTCCCAACATCTATGATTGCATGCACCAAAAGCCCCATTTCTAGAGGTCTTCTTCCCACTGTTTCTGTTCTTGGCAAGTTTGGGGCGGGGAGGGGTTGATTTTTTTTTTTGTCTGATCAATACTGAAGAAAAGTTCTGCACAAGTGAAGATAACACACCTGTGGTTTTCAAACTTGGTCCTGTTCCAGTCCCTTAAAAATTTCAGATGGAGATATGGACCCCTTTGGAAATCTTAGGCATAGTCTTTAAAATGCAGATGACCGCCGTTTCACTGGTGAGCACAGAACTAGCGATGTTAAATTTAGTTTAATCAACTAATCGACTAGTCGATGGATTTTCCATCAACTAGTCGATAAGCGGGGGAGCCATAGTGGGGTTAGCCCCGCCCCAGGAGCTAACCCTGCTGCAGCTCTTCCTTTTAAATGTATTAAGAGATGGCATGCACAGCAGGGGGACCCAGTGGGAGCCAAGAATCAGCTGTCCTAGCTCACACCGGGTCCCTTCCACTGCACTTCTGCCAGCAGGTTCTTAATACATTTAAAAAGCAGAGGCGCAGTGTCTGAGACTGTGCGTGAGCTGGGAATCAGCTGATTCCCAGCTCATGCCCAGTCCCCGCTACTCCCCTGCCTCCTTTCCCCCTCACGGAGATGGTACTGGGGGGAGCTGGCTTCTAAGCCGGCTCCCCCCAGCACCGGCTCCTGCTCCTTCCCCCCTTGTTTACCGGATAGTCAACTAGTTGCTTACATCGCTACACAGAACTACAGTTCAAAGCTGAAACAAAGCAAATACATCATGTCTGTTCACAATGGATTGCATAAACATTTGCAATAGTCACTTAAGCCCGGAAATGAGTTATGTCTAGTGGGTTAGGCAGCCTCCGTTAGACATTTATGGACTAGCACTTACAATAAATCAAAATAGCCAGAGATCATCAAGTTGATGGAGTTTGTTCGATAAATGACATGAAATTTGATGTTGATAAATGCAAAGTAATGCACACTAGAAACCATAATCCTAACTGTACATGTCAAACACCGAGGTCTAAATTAGCTGTAACCACTTGAGAAAGATCTTGGAGTCATTGTGCATAGGTCTCTCAAAACATCCATTTAAAAGCAAACAGAATATTGGGAATCATTAAGAAAGGGATACTTAATAAGATAGAAAATATATTGCTTCTGTATAAACCCATGGTATGTCCACATCTTGAATACTGCATTCAGATCTGGTTTGCCCATCTTAAAAAATAAGATATCAAAGGTACCAAAAAGGGCAAAAAAAATTATTAGGGATATGGAACAGCTTCTATCTGAAGGGATAATAACAACACTGGGAAAAACAACAACTAAGGGGGATATGATAGAGGTCTATAAAAGCATGACTGGCATGGAGAAAACAAATAAGGAAGTGGATGAGGGGATGGATTGCACTCTCAGCAAGTCTGCGGATGACACTAAGCTAGGGGGAGAGGTAGATACGTTGGAGGGCAGTGATAGGGTCCAGAGTGACCTAGACAAATTGGAGGATTGGGCCAAAAGAAATCTGATTAGGTTCAAAAGGACAAGTGCAGTCCTGCACTTGGTATGGAAGAATTCCAAGCATTGTTACAGGCTGGGGGCCTGATTGGCTAAGCGGCAGATCAGCAGAAAAGGACCTGGGAATTACAGTGGATGAGAAGCTGGATATGAGTCAATAGTGTGCCTTTATAGCCAAGAAGGCTAACAGCATATTGGGGGTGTATTTGGAGGAGCACTGCCATCAGACCTAGGGGAGTCATTATTCCCCTTTATTTGGCACTGGTGAGGCCACATCTGGGCCCCCTACTAGAGAAAGGATGTGGACACATTGGAGAAAGTCCAGCAGAGGGCAATGAAAATCATTAGGGGGTTGGAGCACATGATTTACAAGAAGCGGCTGAGGGATTTGGGTTTATTTAGTTTGCAGAAAAGAAGAGTGAGGGGGGATTTGATACCAGCCTTTAACTACCTGAAAAGGGGTTCCAAAGAGGATGGAGAGAGGCTGTTCTCAGTAGTGACAGATGGCAGAACAATGAGCAATGGTCTCAAGTTACAGTGGGGGAGGTCTAGACTGGATATTAGGAAAAACTATTTCACTAGGCGGGTGGTGAAGCACTGGAATGGGTGACTTAGGGAGGTGGTGCAATCTCCATCTCTAGTGGTTTTAAGTCCTGGCTTGACAAAGCCCTGGCTGGGATTTAGTTGGGGTTCGTCCTGCTTTGAGCAGGGGGTTGGACTTGATGACCTCCTGTGGGCTCTTCCAACCCTAGGATTCTAAGTGTTATTCTCTCCTTCACATAATACATGAGCTAGGGGTCACCCTAGTAGGAAGCAGGTTTAAAAACAAACAAAAGAAAGTATTTCTTTACCCAATGCACAGCCAACCTGTGGAACTCCTTGCCAGAGGATGTTGTGAAGGCCACAACTATAACAGGGTTCAAAAAATAACTAGGTATGTTCATGTTTGATGGGCCCATCCATGGCTATTAGCCAGGATGGGCAGGGATGGTGTTCCTAGCCCAGGGGTGGGCCAGCAGGCTGATCCGGCCTGGGGAGGTCCTGCCACTCCCCCACGCCCAGGCCAATCAAGGCCTAGGGACAGGGGAGTATGCGGCACTTAGAGTCAACCCTGGCAGTTGACTAAGCGCTGCGTGCTGGAGGGCAGGGAGCGAGAAACTTCATGCTACCCTGCTCCCGGGACAATCAGGTCCTGGATGTGAAGGGAAGTGCGCACTCTCCTCCTGCCCTCCCCCTGCCCTGCAAGGAGTGTGCGGCGCTTAGAAGCTCCTTGCAGGACAGGGCAAGGCAGGAGGAGACTTTGCGCGCCTCCTTTACCCCTGAGCCCTGTTTGGCCTGGGGTGGGGGGAGCACGCGAAGTCTTCTCCCGCCCTGCAAGGGGCTTGGCACTTAGAGTCAACCACCAGCTGTTGCTCAGCTGGCAGGTGACTAAGCATGACATGCTCCCCCCTACCCCCAGGTCCTGATTGACCTGGGGGTGGGGAGGAGCACACAAACTCTCCTCCCACCGCCAGGGGCACGGGCACCTAGAGAGAACTGCCAGGTCTGTGGGCGGGGAAGCACGGCAGTATCCTGGCCTCAACCCTTCCGCCTGAGGCCCCACCCCTTCTGGGGTGGCCCAGAGCCACTTCAAAAATTTCTGAAGTGGCCCCTGTTCAAAAATTATTGCCCACCCCTGCCCCAGCCTCTGTTTGCCATCTGCTGTGAATCGGTGGCTGGGGATGGATCACTTGATTACCCATTCTCTTCATCCCCTCTGAAGCACCTGGCACTGGCTTCCGTCAGAAGACAGGATATTGGGCTAAATGGATCTTTGGTTTGGTTTGACCTAGTATGGCCACTATGTTCTTATCTGACAGAGTAGTTCCAATATTATGTTTTTAAGCGAGAAAGATTCTCAGTGCTGTCTGGTATCCAACATTCGTGACAAAACCATGGCTACACTGCAAGCAGGAGAAACACTGAGCATTAGCAAGCACTTCTATCTGCTTTTCTTTGCAAGACTGCAAAGAAAAAAATGACCTGCACGTTAAGGAAACAGAATGATACTTAACTATGCCCAACCCCACATATAACTTGCCATCAGATTTCCTTAAAACGAGAAATATTTACGTTTTCAAAACTACATTCTGACCTAGGGATATTTTTGGCCTGCAGCTGATGAGAATTCAGTATCAAAGATAACACTTCAAAGGGATTACAGAAGAAAAACAGACTTTAATCTCACTAAGTAAATAAGTGCAACATATATTAGCTTACTTTAAAGTCTCCATTCAAGAGTTTCACAAGTCAAGAGTCATATTTCACCCCCCACAGACAGGGGAGGATAAGGAAAGGGGGGGAGGTGATGATTTAGAAGGAGTTACCCACATAAGTCTTTTACATAAAGCAAACACTAGAAACGCATTCTTCACTCTTCCTATAAACTTAAGTCATTGCCTGCATTTGCAGAAAGCAGTTATCTTTGGCCTTAGAAGGAATCCCCAAAAAAGTGTTCTTTTGCTGCATTCAAAGCCAAGGAACTGAACGGAGCGAGATGTTCTTTCACCCTTTAAGGAACAGATCGCTCTGTTTCTTTTTGAACCAAAACAAATGTTCACATTGATTTAACATGACAGACTCTATTAATAAAGCAGGGGTAGCATAGTTTCTGTAATGTACTGATCCTCAGTGCTACCTACTTGCCCCGGAAAGCATACAAACCACTTGCTCTCTTCATTAATTCTCCCATTCAGGTCCACCAATTTTCCCTCTCTAAGCAGAAGAGGACAGTGGAGAGAGGCAATCACAAAACACACAGGAGATAGGTCTTGTGAAGAGTGGTAAGAACTAGCAATTAGTTCAGTTTTACAAGGGCTGCATTTTGAATTTGGACACTATGAAAAGCAACAGAAGACTCACAGGACAGTGATGTAACTAGGGATCCAGCTGTTGTACAGAAGGGGTCATGACCAAGATTAACACAGATGGCTTTTTTTTTTTTTTTTTGGTGGTAGCCAAATACACAAACCATGAAAGCAAGACAGATTTCTGAAGGAGCCTCCCACCCAAAACACTGAACCAAAGCAAACGATTTGAGTTTTAAATGATAGATTTAAAACAAGGGGGCTTTCACTTTTTAGTTGAGTGGGCACTTTATTAAAGATGTGTCCAGCCTGCTCTTCACAAGATAACTAGCTTTCCACAGAACACAGGGCGGAACTACGATCTAGAGACAAAGCCCCAAAGGAATGAGACACCCGTCCAAGCAGATCCTCCCCGTTCGTGCTGCGAGTCACATTCTGCAAAATGGTTATGCGCATGAGTTACATGACTGAAGTATATGGGAAAAATTCATGGGCATAACTATTATCCACTGGTTGCTTTTGTATCACCAGCTCTTTCAGGCAGGAGCCATTACTTCCCAGAACATCTTGGGTCCTATCTGTCATGATAATTCATTATTAAGAGCTGTGGCAATTAAATTCATCGTCATTCTTCAGAAACATTTTTGAGACGTTACCTGCATGCTAGCTAGTGACAGCGTGCCAGAATTACCCAGGCAAACACCAAACAGACTGCTCAATAAGAGTCCAGAATACGCCTGCAGTAACATAGAAGCAAGGCAGATGCAAGGATTCATTGGCAAGAATGACGGTTAATTCTAGAAAAACAGCATCATTAAAGAAACATGAGCAATAAGTCCACTCACACACCCCTCTCTCAAAAAAAGTAAACCAGACAACATAAACTATAGAGGCACATCATGAATGAGAAAAGGCTGGGCCTTTGATCGAGACACCAGCTGGTTCTAAGTGCCTCTGCCCAGGGAAGATTCTCTATCAATAGCATTGAGAGAGAGAGAAAACGCACCAAGACACCATATGGCCAAGATGATGAGAACTCCAGCCAAGCTGGGAAGGGGAAGGAGATTTTGAAGTCAAGGAGGCAGATGTGAATGAGGAAGAGAACAGTCAGTAGGGAGGTGCATCACCAATATTAGTGCACCAAGGTAAGATACAAGGCGGCAAAACTCAAGGCTGGATGCAGAAGCAAATCAGATGAGACTCTCTAAATCACAAAAGAATAAGTGCTCATTAAAGTAAATTTAAGAAAAAGAAACCTTTCCAGCTAGCACAATAGTTGGGAATAAGAAAAATCTTAATCCTTTGTTGGGGGGTCCCTCTGATGCCCTGTCCCGGCCGCAGGGGGATGCCCCCTATCCTGGGCTTGCGCCCCAGTCGGCACCAGCTTAGAAAGGTCCCAGTCTTAAAATGGCGACCTCCCCGGCTGTTCAACACTATGTAGCCTGAGTTCAGGTGTGCTGCCAGGCGGGGAGGGGGGGAGTAGGGGGGCCCGGGCCCGCCCTCTCTCACGGGCCCCAGCCCAGGGCCCTAAGAACAGGTCAAGGTTTACCTGTTCAGCCGGTGGGGGATCTGCTCCGAAACCCTCCGGCTCGCCGGGCTTTGCTCCAGCCCCTGCCCTGGGCTTCTTCCTACCTCCCCCCCACAGTCTCTCGTCCGTCCCTCCCTTCCTCCTCTCCTCGGCCCTTCCGCTCTCTCTATCTCCCTCTGACTCCCCCTCTCCTCGCTCCATGTTCCCCCCTTCCTCCCTCTGGGCTTCCCGCCCTCTTTTTAAGGCGCGCCGGCCCGCCCCCCCGACGTCAGCGCGCCGGCCCGCCCTCTTGACGTCAGCGCGCCGGCCCGCCCTCTTGACGTCAGCGCGCCGGCCGCGGTCGTGCACGCGGCGCAGAGTCGCCACGCTCCCCGGGCGTCGCCGAGAAGCGCGAGGGCAACCGCCGGCTCAGTGCGGGGCAGATTCGCCTCAGAGGGGCAGAGGCGTTCCGCCCCCGTCACATCCTTTATTTAAAATTAGCTCCAGAATAGACAATCTACCCCTAGCCTTATCTATTTCCAATACGTGTTTTATTAAGAAGTTAAACAAGAACAGATTTTTTTAAAGCCAGCACAGACAGTTTCTCCTTGCTAAGTCAGGCACACTCATGCAGAGTTTGTTCGATGTTTTTTTCTTGAGGAATTTTTCCCCATTGCATCATTGAAAAGTATATTTTATGCCAGCCAGAAAAGCACAAACCTTGTAATTAGCTACTCATCTAAGTGCTACCAAATGCCCACTCCCGTCTCTCCCTCCCCCCCTCCCCCCACATGCACACACAAATGAAGATTTTGTCTTATTGTTTCAATTAAAGTAAGTTTGTTTTGTATGGTCACATTCTTTGAACATCTGCTGTGTGATTATCCAGAGAACCGAGTGCCAGCCACATGGTTCTCCTGGTTTAGGGGACGAGTGGAAAAATCCTGATTTAACAGACTACGTGCCCTTTATTTCCTATGACTCCTCCTCCCTGCTCTAAGAAACATTCTTTAAAAATATTCTTAATGCAATTCTCTGATGTGTAAAGAGGCAGACGCTCCATTTTGCCCTCCTCTCATCTATATTTTTGCTCTCTTTTTTCTTGAGTCACCAGTTTGGGTGAAACCAGCTTGTGTAACTAAGCATTAAAGTAGGGTTATTGTTGGAAAACTGGCAGTGTAAATGATACTTGCTCAACAAATCTATTCCCCGCATCTCTTCAGATTGGTCACATCTGCTGTAGTGCTAAAAGCTAATTTTTACTGTTCCATTCTGGTTAGCCCTGTAAAGTCAACCTAGCTAAGGGAAAGCAAGATGGATTGTATTTCATTTTGTATTTCGACCATACTGTCAGCAATAGGTTAGGTCAATCCCTAACCTCAAACAACACTGACCCAGTAGTGTTGCACAGATGCCACGAACATCAGAATTTAGCCAGCAATATCTCAGCTGGTCACGTGCAAAACTGAAAGAACCCAACTTGACACTGGCAGACCAGGTCAGATGAGGGCCACAGGCCAATTTGATCTGTTCTAATGCGCAAACACAATGAGTAATATACAAGGGGGTATTCAGATGTTTCGATTTCAAGAAAGCTAGTGGAATGTTACATGTATTGTTTTCACTTATCTGTTCCTGTTATAATGCAGTAGCAAACATTAACATTGTGAATATCCACGTAATTAAATAACCCATCAAAGAAATCTCGGGAAATGCTAACGAAGGGTTTAAGAGCTTTAATAGAAAAACCTAAGTTCAAAGCAAGTGGCCACTATGTATGGTGGCTGGAGGTCAAAAAGCTAAGTTCAGTACAAGTTGTGTTATCTGGCACTTTAATAACTGGAAAATTCAGTTAACCTGCATCTGTCATAGATAATACAATTCCTCCTTCGGTTCCCTGGAAAAATTCTGATAGCTATCCAGCATCATTTTTCAACATTCTCCAGCATCTGAGGAACTCAAGTTTGTAAACTTGCAGCAGTACAGTTTTGTTCATGTAATGATTCTGCATATACCACCATTCTCACATATTATCTAACCCATCCAGCAACTATGGCTAGCGTATGGCAAAAAAATCATGAATCATTGGTGTAAAGCTCAAGTAACCAGCACATATGATTAACCAACAACCCCTATTTCCTATGAATGCCAAATAACAAAGCTTGTACTGTACATTCCTCACTCAAAGGAAAAGCCCATATGGGTAGAGACACTGTCCTCTTGGCTTCTGGCAAAGCAAGACAGAAGTATGTATTCAAAGAAAGTTCCTTCATCTCTGGAGTGTGCCAGATGCAAAGCAGAGATTCCCCCAAAATCTCAGTTCTCTGAAAGACTTTTGAGAAACTGGCAGTTCAATCTATCACTGCCACCATTTGGAATTACAAACTGGGACTTGCTTGTACATATGTTTTCTCCCCTTTCACCACTCAATAATTCTTTTTTTTAGCTCACTATAGATTGGCTGCCAGCATTGTCTTTGATAGAAGATCTGGAGTACCAACTGATCTGGTGTAAGTGACTGGTCTCTTGGAACTGGTGTGATGAGTTTGAGTGAACTTTTATCCCAAAGTTCAGTTTGTCTGGGTGACAAGACAGACGGGAGCATCTCAGGGGATTGTCTGACTCCACCATAAGACCAGTATTGTGATCCAGGATTGCATATTTGTTACTGGTGTGATGAGATCTAATGAGGATACAACCAGTTTGGGGTGTCTGCCCTTGTTTTCTAACAGCCTGTCTTGAGCGAGGCACTCACAGTTATGAATCACTCCAGACAACATGAAAGATGCCTGACTGGGTTTGAGAGCTGCCCTTTAGGAAAAAAAAGCTTTTCCTCATTGTAGACTGAGCATATTTTATTCAGAGTAATTGAAACAACATGGAAACTCATTTTGTGCACACACTTGCCAGAGTAAAGCCGTGCGTCTGCTTATGCAGACCGATCTCACAGGAATAGACAATTGGGGGGGGGGGGGCAGGAAGAGAAAGAGACATCACAGCAATAAATTTGCAGAATTGATTAACAAAGCCAGTCATGATTCCAATACTATGGTGGGACCTTAATTTTTCGAGAAGTTGGATATATTTATGAGGTGATATTTGCAACTATTTTAGTCCTTTTAAGAAAACGGTACTTCAATATTACACTTCTTGGAATAATCCGATTACCATGAGTGTCAGGCAGGATCTCTCCCCACCCATCACACAACTGGCCATGTGCATTTCACCCTTTCCACTGTAGGGGCCCATTTTCTCTGAAACACTTCAGAATAAGCTACTTCGGAAGACAAAGACACCCAACCTCAATAAACAAGTCATTTGAACCAGGATGATCCATCCCATTTTCTAGAGATGCTCAGAAAACCCCAGTGGAATTGTGAGGTACAATTGTATTACGGGTTGGACCTTCCTGATCCAGCTCCCTTGCGACCTGAGGGGTCCCAAAGGAGGGAGTTTGCCAGAACAGGGGAGGTCATTTCTGTCCCCGGGGCCACCGGTCGCCCAGCCCGGCTCCACTCCTATCCTGGCCTCCCCACATACAGCCATCCCTGCTGCCCTACGACAGCAGCCCAAAGCCCCGCCGCTGGGGCTCTCGGCTTCACTGCAGCAACTATTGTCCCGCCACACGTGCTCCCAACCCCACCAGCCCTACTGTGGCAGCACTGGCCCGCCAGCCCGGGACTCCCGCGCTCCCCTCCCCCACCTCCGCATGCCAGACTGCTGCTCAGCCACTAGGGTCCCCAACCCTGTCAGTCCTACTGGGACAGCAGCGGCCCTGCTGCCACGTGTGGCTTCTGGGCCTGCCAGCCCTGTTGTGGCAGCCCCAGGGTCCCACCGCCGGGGCTCCTGGCCCCATCACAGCAGACCACTGCCCCGCCGGAGCCCACTGGCGTTCCAGCTGCCCTGCCACCAGCTCAGCCAGACTCCCGCGGCAGGGCTCCCTGCAGCCTGCCTGGCTGGGTTCCTAGCCCCTGCAGGGCTCCCGCCTCTGGCCCTACACTGGGTCTCTTTGGTCCAGCAACATCCATGGTCCTGCTGGACCATGAATGTTGCTGGACCAGGGAGTCCCGGCTGAGAGAGGTTCAACCTGTACTAAAGCCTGCTTTTCTAGTTACTACACTCAAAGTAGTCACTAGCTCACAAATAGACATTACGTGATCCAAGTGCCAAAGATTTTTTAGTCTAATTTAGACATGATTCAATGAATGCCTGTAGCAAGGAAAGACAAAGTTTAGAATAAGGTCACATACTTACCTATATTTGGTATGTGCCCATTTTGATTATTCCATAATTTTTTTCTCTTTCGGGTTTTCAAAAAATAACACGAATGAGGAAGGAGCCATTCTCCTTTCTATTTACATTAATATCATAGCAGCATACTGAGTTATTGAAAAGAAGACATTTTCCCACTCAGCTTGGAAATGTGGACCCAAACATCAAGTTCTTTATTTGGATTAATCAAGTTTCAAAGTCTGAAAACAGATTATGTAAATTCTTGAAGCGCTCTCGCTTCTGGAGTTGCAGCTGCTACAGTTACATGAGACTTTTGGGACACTAGAGACCAGATTTAATACATACCAGCATTATGAAATATACATTCGTTTTGCAGCTCTGCATCTCAGTTCCAGGCAGACAGATGCAGGCAGTAAACCAGCTTTTACTTATGTACACAAATAATAAAAAGTGGCTTCTAAAAAGAACTAAATGCTAGCTAAACACCACAGCTTTCATCCAAAAACTCAAGTGCTGAGACATTCAGCCTTTTCGGGTCACCTGTGGTAGAGCTGCCTAGTGGCACAGTGGTCTTACATTTGGTCTCATGAAAACTCTGCCTTAGGTGTAGCCAGAGGCAACACTGGGCCACGGTAAGAGAAAGCTAGTGTCCACATATCCAATTACCAGAATACAACACTCGCTCATTTAGAAGTCTTATTGAAGGGTCCATATCAACTCCCAGGAAAGTCAATGGAAACACTCTGAACTGATGCAGAAAAAAAAAATGGAACAAGCCCAGTGGTGTCTGCTGAACTAGCAAACAGGGCCAGTTAGAGAGTTTGTGGTAGTGCCATTTATAGATTAAATTCCTGTTAGGAAAATACCGAGGTTTTGCAACAGATAACGGGGAGGGCCCAAAGTGGAATGTTTTAATATGCTTAGGTATAACTGAAGTGGACTCAGAGAGCAAGTGCAGTTTAAGTGCTCGGTATCAGAGGCTTTAACCTGGTTTCTTACCGTGCACAACTACCGTAAAGTGTCAATACATGTGAAATTGTTTCACATACTGCTGCCCATAGTTTATGAGAATGCTAGGAAAGCAGGGTTATTACAATACCAATGAAGCACTTAGACGCTAAAATGAAGAACCTAGTTCCTGAAACATTGTGTTAAGAGATACACATGGTCTATCAGAGGTCTCTTAATAGCTACATTATTACTAATTACTCCTTATAAGTACCCTACATTAAGGGGTGTTTCATGGCTCCAGGGGAATGCCTGCAGACAAGTGCAAGACAGGGTGGTAAGTGTGAGTGCACTAGATAGCCTGCATTGCCTTGACATTGCTAGGTTTAATAACTTCTTAAAGAAAGCAACAAATATACCATGTATAGTCTACATCACATTCTCTGCTTTCAAAGCATATCTTTCTATGCAGGTAGAGGTCATGTCAAATCCAATATTAGAGACTAAGAATGTAAAATCCCACTTAATCAGTTAACTGGTTAAACCTTAGGTTTAACCAGTTAAGCAATTAAATTAAGTGGGATCCTCGGGGTGACTGCTCCAGCCCGGCTACAGCAGTCCCCACCCAGCCTGCAGGATGGCCAGCTTCTGCTCCCAGCTCCCATGGGGCTGGAGCATCCTTCCACCCGTGGTGGGACACAGGCAGGGGACTGCTCCCCGGGTACAGTTAACTGGTACCTGGTAAGCATCGCCCAGTAAAGGTGATGGTTACTGGGTAACTGGTTACCCATTCACATCCCTATGAGAGACCAACCCTGTTGGAAAAAGGAAAGAGAGAGAGCTTTGTAGCAGGAAAGAAAACAAAACAACAACAACAACAACAACAACGTTGTCTTCCTGGTTTAGCGGGATAAAGTGAAGTTCACTCCCAAGTTTGTTAAGAGTCCTGTTTCAAAGGAAGTGGGAAGCCTCCATCTGCAAACCAATTACATCAGCTACTATTTCAATTTCCTTCCAGAGGGACAACCCTGAGGGATTTATAAACTCACTGATGGATATGACTCCAACAGCTATTAGTCAAAGTGCTTTTGATCATTTTTAAAGGCATTTTTTATTACCTTGAACCCGAACAGCATCCATTCCCTTACACTCCCTGACTCTTCTCATGTTTTCCAATGTGTACCTTCCAGTACCTAGAGCTATTACCACCCACCACACTTCGGTGGCCAATGACGACAATGTGCAAAGTGCTAGCTCAGGCAATAGATTCACTGCATCCATCAATTCAGCACAATGTGGAAATGTAGGGCTAAGATTAACTCTACAATTCTGGCTTGCTCATACCAGAATTTTCTGCCTTCACAGCATAAGAACCACCTCAGCTCTTCCCCACAGTGATGCCCAAACAAGCCAGACCAGAGTTAACTGTATGCATTCACAAGACAGTTTCCAGCAATCAGTCCTCCAAACACAGCAATATCTTACAGTTCACTCTGCACACGGCCCAAGCAACACTTCCTTCTGGCCTTTCATAGTCTAAAGAAAGGGATGTAGACCTAAATGACCTCAAGTGGCCAGTGATTTTTGCAGGCCCAACCCAAGACATCTTGGTCCAAAGTGTCGAAAGTACAAGCCCTGAATAAATCAGGATGTTGATGGGCAGCGAAGCTCAGGGGGGAGTGGAGTTGCACAATGAGTTGGGAGCTGGTAGATTGCTTCCAGGAGTTGGAGGAGGAGCTTCTATGTAACCGTTGTGGCTACTGAGGAGGAAGGTTGGATGTAAAAACAAGCCATGATCAGAAAGAAGAGCAGGGCCATGAAGCAGATTTCTTCCCCCTTTCATAGCCCTATTGTCCTCTTCCCTGAGCTATTTTGGGGTACAAATTAACAATATCAGTGCTGATATTAAAGTCGGCGTGTCGTTCCATAGCATCTTCCATCAAAGGCTCTCCAAGAGATTAATCAGTGATTCTAGCCCATATAGGTTCTTATACCACCCTCACCCCCAGTGCCTTCCATCAGGGCATGACTAACGCAGGCTTACAAGCTGACAAAGCCTCTCAACACCTTGTGTTGTCTTCCCTGCATGATAAGCGTACTGGGAGCGCGATCCCACTCCCACACGTGTCCCTGGAAACGTGGTCACTTTACTTCAGTAGGAAGAGAATCAGAGCCTAAGTGACTAGATTCATGGCAGAGTTGGGATAGAACCCAGACCTTGCGTATCCTGGTGACTGAATATCACCATAAACCTTCCTCCTCTAGCTTTCACCCACAAAGATTTCCAGAGAAAAGACTCAGGAGGAGAAGGATCTGAAAGTCCCTTTCTAATAGCCAGTGACAAGTGAATGTATTTGGAAAGCAAAATATTTAACGAGGGACAATTGCCAAGGTAATAGACTGAAACATCAGTTACGCAAGTGTTCTCTGAGCGCTAATGAACCTGGCCACAACGAACATGTGGGCCTACAGTTACTCAACAGCATGTCCTTGCATTTCGTATGTAGTGCCATTTTGTATCGTACGCCCAGCAAAGTGGAACACCTAGGAGTACCTCAGGCAGAATTTTCATCACTGGACAGGAAAGAAAAACCAATAGAGGCTTCACCTCGCTCCCTATTGACAAGCCATTTTAATGCAAATATAGGGTAGACACCATGAAATTAACAATTTCCATAGCTACATTTGTCTCTAAAGATACGTGTGAGTGTGTGAGAGAAAGAGAGAGAGAGAGATTACATGTCACAACACACTAATTGTGATTACTTCTGGGGTGGATATAGGAAGCCAATCGACATAACATAAGGGGGACATTTTGGTCAAGGAGGAAGTTCTAAAAAGGATTAGTCTGGAGGGGGCAAAAGGGGCAACTTCCCAAGGGCCCAGCAATTCATAATATAAAAACTAAGGGTCACCAAATGAAATTAATAAGTAGCAGGTTTAAATAAAAAGAAGTATTTCTTCACGCAGCACACATTCAACCTGTGGAACTCCTTACCAGAGGATGTTCTGAAGACCAGGACTTTAACAGGGTTCAAAAAAGAACTAGATAGATTCATGGAGGTTAGGCCCTCAATACTTATTAGCCAGGATGGGCAGGGATGGTGTCCCTAGCCTCTGTTTGTCAGAAGCTGGGAATGGGTGACAGGGAGGGATCACTCGATGACTGCCTATTCTGTTCATTCCCTCTGAGGCACCTGGCATTGGCCACTGTCGGAAGACAGGATACTGGGCTAGATGGACCTTTGGAGTGACCCAGTGTGGTCGTTACGTTCTTAAAAGGGACCAGGGCTCCCAGGTGCCGCCATTGCCACTTCAGCAGCGGTCAGATCCCCGGGCGGCATGCTCCGGGTGGCACTAAAGGCTGGCTGGTGGACACAGTGCACTCTCCCCGCAGTCCTGCCCCTTCTGGGGGTGCAGAGCCAGGCTCCCCATCCACCATGCACAGGGACCCAGCAGTTCTGCCAGCCCCTGAGTCTGGTTAAACACCCACCAGAGTACGTAGGTGTGCGTGTTAAACCAAATGTGAAATCTCAAGGACTCTTGCAAGGTTTCCAGTATTTCCTGTTGGGTGAAAGAAAATGGGGGATGAAGGTGGGAAATAGAGTCAGAACAGATGCCCACCATATTTCCACCTTGGCCTAAATCAGGGATTGGAAACCTAAGGCCCCGAGGTTCAGGGCTCCCCCCTCTCCAACATTGGGGAGCCCATAATGTTGGTGCACAGAAGATCTACTAGCTTGGACCCCCCTAGGCTCTGGTATGGAAGGGGAATATGGGGAGCATCTTTCTCCTTCGGGGGCCACTTCAATGAGGGTTTTTTTTTATTCTCACGTGTGTGGCCCCCGACTAATTTTTTTGTGGGTTAGCTGCCCCCAACCCCAAAAAAGGTTCCCCACTCCAGCCTAAATAGTCCCATTCCACGCACGTACCTTAAGTACTGCAACGCCGTTCTAATTCACGTGGGATTTAGCAGTCCCTGGAGCCTGCTGTGCCTGAGTATGAGTATGCCAATATAGACTAGATAGGCCAGGGGTGGGCAAGAGGGCCTCCGCGAGCCAGATTCAGCCTGCCAAGCAAGTTGATCCGGTCCGCAGAGGCCCTACCGTTCCCCCAGTCTCCAGGCCAGGGGTGGGCAAGAGGGCCTCCATGGGCCAGATTTGGCCTGCCAAGCAAGTTGATCCGGCCCATGGAGGCCCTGCTGCTCCCCCAATCCCCAGGCCAATCAGGGCCTGGGGGCAGGCGGGTAGGGCGTGAAATCTCTTCCCACCCTGCAAGGGGCTCAGCACTTAAAGTCAACTGCCAGCTGCTGCTCAGCTGGTGGTTGACTCTAAGCGCAGCGCTCCCTTGCAGGGCAGGGGCAGGGAGCGAGATACTTCATGTGCTCCCCCTCTCCAGGCCCTGATTGACCTGGGGGGGTACCAGGGGGGAGCATTTGAAGTCTCCTCCCACTGCCGGGGCAGGGGTGCCCAGAGGGAACCGCCAGCTGTTCAGAACAGCTGCTGGTACTCTTGGGGGCGGGGAAGACTTTGTGCACTCCCCTAGCCCCAGACCAATCAGGGTGTGTAGGTGGGGAAGCACGAAGTGTCCTGGCTCCGCCCCTTCCACCTGAGGCCCTGCCCCTTCCGGGGTGGCCTGGGGCCACTTCAAAATTTCTGAAGTGGCCCCTGGTCAAAAATTATTGCCCACTCCTGAGATTGGACCTCCTTTAGGCCCTAAGCCCTCTAGACCCACAAGGAACAGAGGACTAAGTAAGGGGTGGTCAGCCTAGGAAGAAAGGACAGAAAGTGACGGTGACAGGACTTACCTAGAGAAATGGAGTACTTCAGGTTATGGAAACTTTTTCTTTTCTTTTTTTTTTGCAAGGGAGGGGTTAAGAGAATGGCCCATGGGACAGACTGATACCAGACTATCAAAAAACCAACCAACCAACCAACCAACCAGAGCAGTGGAACATGAAGATTAAAATGAAAATGGGAGACTAAATTAAAAATTGGGCGATAGGAAGATAAAAGGGAAGGAAACGGGGAGGCTCCAGGGCCAACATTTTACTCGTTTTTATTAGAGTCAAACCATGGACAAGAGAGAGGGGATTGGAAAATATTAGTCAGAGTTAATTAGGTGCAAACAGTGGGGGAGGCTGTTCCAGATGGCGTTCGTACAGAGCCAACAGGAAAAATGCATCTCATTCTGTGGTGAAGAAATGCAGAAGCAATCCCATCAGCAGAGTTTACTTGAATGGAAGATCTATGGCAGGGGATGTTAGGATTACATCTGGTAAAAATAAGTTAACTCCAACTCGCTCAGTACTGGGGTATCATATGACCCTATTAAAAAAAAGGGTAAAAATAACTATTATTAAATACTGTCATGAGAGAAAGTGAGATATTAGAGGTGTTGGTTATTTATAGAGCAGTTTGTGCAAAGGTTTTCCAGAATAAGAGTCTCTCCAAACAACAACAAAGACTATTCAAGAAACCACGCCTTGTATCCACCACTTTAGTCCATGTAGGTCATTATAGACCCTACCATGGAGTCTTCTGTTTATAAAAGAAATCTTGCTGAGTTTGGATAACGCGAGCCTTCAAAGGAGTAACTAAAACATGCCAGGTGTGAGGGACATCCACTGCTTCATAACAGAGATTACAACACAGCTCAAATAAGCATCCATAGAAAGAAGTGAATGAGAAAAGTCAACATATCCCTCCCCTGCCATTTATTATTGTTTATAGAAGTCAGAGGGCAAGCTGGACTCTATGGATGTCATGTATGTTTACTGTCTCCCAATTGTTTCCAGTTGGGAAAATGAGCATGGATGTACATTTACAGAAAACCACTATTCACATCATGCCATTGCTGTATCCAAGCAAGGCCTGTGCTGGCTTCTGTTTTTAAAGACTTTTTTATGGTTTCTCTTGTGTTCATTATAAATCAAAGTGGAATCAATGTGGAGAAAGCCCACAGCGATGTAAATGGCACTAGCAGGCCCTTTCAAACTCCACAGCAAGAATGCCTTATAGCTATGAGGGTCTCTCAAAGGGTATTTCAGTTATTGCCAGAGTGAAAATTCAGTGGTTAATCCAACAGTCACATCAGATTTTCTGTCACATTTTTACTCTTTAATATGGATTATTTGCCAAGCACTACTTGCACAATCAAGGGACAGTCATTACGGAAGATCACTTTTCAACCTGTGCACAGCAATCCACAAAGTTCTGCAAAGGCTGGTTTAACATCTCAGATGGGCTGAAAAGGGCCCCATTAGCAGATACAACTATTGCATTTTCTTAAACAGCATTCACCATCCCAAACTCACAAAGCACTTTAAGAAGGTGGGTAAGCATTACAATCCCCATTTTACTGGATGGGGAAACAGGTACATGGAGGCTAAGTGACTTGCTCAGAGTCACATAGCTAATCAAACCTGGGACTACACCCTTTGAATCCCAGACTCTGTCCACTGAGCCTCATGCAAAGTCAACACATGACATTCAGCACCTCACAGGAGCACCACCACCAAGGGACTACACAAAGGTCAATTTTGACCCTGGGTCAAAAATGCCTCAGTCTAGTCAATGCCAAAACTCCCACAGATGGCATCAGGCCAGGTTTTGTTAAATAACTATTTATTTTATATTAGTATAAATAATTATTAGTATATATTATTCCATCCATTGGAAGGAAGGAAGAGTAAGTTATACCAGACTTTAGTCTGGTTACGCACCCCCCAGAATATTAAGGCCTTCAGCATAGCTTTAAGAAGATGCTCCTTTCACTCAAGTGGCAAACGCTTGTACGTCTAGAACAGAAGACCTGAAAATCTTTGATTGCAGCAGGCAACTTCTATGTGATCACATCACTCTCCTGGAAACAGTTTTGTTTGCTACCTAGATACCAATGCAACTGATTTTTCCTTCTTTTTATGTAAAGCCTTTCTCTTACTGTGTAGTAAACCCAGACACAAAATCATGATCAACCAGCAATAAAATAATACATAAATATATAAATAAAATAAATGACAAGTGAAAGAGACCATAAAACTAAACCATAGACATTTCTCCAAGCCGAGTGAAGTGTGAATAGTAAACAAAGCATAAATGTGTCAAGTGTCCCTTTAAATTGGGATTTAAGGGTATGTCTACACTGCAATTAGACACCCAAGGCTAATGCTAAGAGGCTATTTAATTATGGTGCAGACATTTGGGTTTGGACTGCAGTTCAAGCTCCTAAGACGGTTCCATGTTGCAGGGTCTCAAACACCAGGCTGCAGCATGGGCCCAAACAGCTACACTGAAATTAAAGAGCCCCACAGTGCAAGCCTAAGCCAGTCAGCACAGGCCAGCCATGGATTTTTAATTGCAGTGTAAACACACCCTAACAAACAGTAACTGGCTACTTTTTCTCCGGTGATCAAATGCACGTTCCATATTTTATTTCCTGACCAACATCCCTTCAACACTAACACAGCTTCTCATTTCTAGCTTGTTTGGCAGCCCCACTTCACTGCTCATTTCAAACAGATGTAAAACAAATCATTCGACCCTGTGAAATTAAACACTTGGAGTGTTGGACCCCAAGACGCTTTTCTAACCAGCAAATGATTATTTCTCCTTTTATAGAGTCAGAGTGGTGTAAAGGTGACTGCAAATTATCCTCAGCACCAGAAAAATTTTAACACACCAACTGCCTCACTCATTTCCAGACACGACCAAGTTACCAGCTTTATCCAAGTTACAGGATTTATTTCAGAAACTTAGTGTAACTGCGGAAACCAGAAGTGAAGAGAGCGGAAAAGGCGGGGTGGGCGACATATATGCACCTTCTTCAGTTAGCCCGAAAGCTATTTAGACATTTCTAAAGCTAAGTTAGTCAGAAAGGTACCTCATGGAAGGAATGCAATAAATCACTTCGTGAATTGAAGCAGCATAGGAGTAGTTCTTCAGCAATGGTGGGCAATCTGCAGCCCACTGGGGTTCAACATGTGGCCCATGAGACATTTTGTTTACCGTGGCCCATGTGCAGGGTTGCCAGATTCTGCTGGTTTCCACCCATATAGTTTCCCCCACACACACACTGGTAGTGTTAAAGTGACATAAAGCAAGGGCATGTGACATGAGGTGCATGCAGATTACACACAACGTTGACTGTGAAAGCCGTGCGCTCCCTTTGAATCCAATCAAAGCGCTGCTCCATTTCACCCGGCACACCCTGCAAATTCTAGATACACAAGCGCAGTTATTAAAACTACCCTGTCCCAGGAGACCCTCTTGATTATGACAATCATGTGACCCATCGAGATGAAGGAGGGCTGCTCATGCAGCCCACTCACTAGCCTAGGTTACCTAGCCCTGTTCTACAGGCACTCAGTCACTCAGTCTACGTCTAGACTACACGCCATTTTCCAAAGAGCCTTTTTCAAAAGATACTTTTGAAAAAGCCTCTTTCGAAAAAGAGCGTCTAGACTACCATCAGTACTTTCAAAAAAGCAAGGCGCTTTTTCCAAAGAAAGCGCCCAGGCAGTCTGGATGCTCTCTTTTGAAAAAGCACAGTTTGCATTCAATAGCGCCTTTTTTCAAAAGAGTACTTTCGAAAAAGGCATTATTCCTCGTAAAACGAGGTTTTCCGTGGACGAAAAAACTGCTGCGTTCTTTCGATTTACTTTCAAAAGAACACGGCTGCAGTCTAGACGCAGATAAAGATTTTTTTTTAAAAAGGCCACTTTTTTTGAAAAATCCCTGTAGTCTAGACACACCCTCAGTGTCAGCCAACAGCATCTTTGCCATTCCCATTTCTATCTGTTCTACCCTCCGCTCTCATGTAAAAATCCAGCTGCAGATACTTTCAAATACTAATGTTTCTTCAAGATTTGGGGGAGGGAGGTGTTCAGATTTATTCAGATCTCTTCCGATTTTAAATATTAAATAAAACTTCCTTGGCTTTGGCTCTACTTGAATTTGAAATGTATGCAACTCACTGTAGAGCAGTATAAATATCAAATTATCATTATTAAACACTAGGAAGCCCTAAAATGGGTCGTCCCCAGCTTACAGTGCAGGATTGGACCACGTTGTATAGGGGAAGGTTTGTCCAATCAAGCTTTGAAAGAGCCAACCTACATCTAAGAGATGGAATCAAGTCATACCTCCTGAAATCTTGCCTACCTTTTCCTTTAAACAGCTTTATCCCTTAGATCTCTCTAAGGCAGGGGTGGGCAATAAAAAAAAAACCAGCAACCCACAAGAGTTAATCCCTGGTGGGCCACCGCCACTATGTTTACCTTCACTTCTGCAGGTATCGGATGATCACAGCTTTCATTGGCTGCGGATTGCCGTTCATGGCCAATGTGAGTGACGGGAAGCTGTGTGGACTGGGTCGCCACTTCCCACCACTTGCATTGGCCACCAACGGCAATTCGCGGCCAATGAGAGCAGCGATAGTCTGATACCTGCCGAAGCGCAGGTAAACCTAGAGGTGGGGGCCCACCAAGGACTAACCCTGCAGACCGGATCCAGCCCATGGGCCAGAATTTGCCCACCCCTGCTCTAAGGATATGTTTAAACTGCCCACTTTACAGTGTTGCCATTGCAGTGCTGGAATGTGGGCAGTGTAGTCACTATTGCCAGTGGAGAGTTTTCCCGGTAATAAAAACCCACCCCCAAACGAGTGGTGGTAGCTTTAGTGCCAGGAATTGTCTATGCTGTCACTTTCAGCACTAAAACTTTTATCACTCAGGGGGTGGGGTGGGGGTTTACACCACAAATGATTAAAGTTTTAGCACTGAAAGTGGCAGTGTAGATAAAACCTTAATTCCACTCTTGCTTTGATTGACACTAGAACAGGGAAACAGAGCCACAAAAAACAATTCTTATTTGAAGTAGTTTAAGATTTATCTTCAAGCCATCTTAGATTTTTATGAATTGGTTCATTCTTGAATGTTATTTGATACACGTTGCCCATGAACAAGTTTGAGTCTTGGACAGCTAACAGACTACTTGGGTATTGTAAACATTGAGCACTTACAATTGTAGTTGTTCGGCACCTCTGAAAAGGTTCCTGAGACTTATTCTTCAAGTATTGCTCTGTACAATGCAATAGCTAAAATTGATGAACATGATGGTTTGAATAAGTTCCTTGTGGTGTGAAAACGCACAAGATATTGCCTTATACATATTTTATAATTGTATTTAGCTTTATCGTGTTCGAGTCAGAAGACTGATGGAATAAATGTGGTGCCTCTTTACTCAGCATAAATGCTCTTTGTACCTCTGTACTCCTTTTACAAACACAAAAGAAGTCTTCACTCCTCTTAGGCCTTTCCTTCACTAAATCCCGCCTTATCTGTCAATCTAACCTATGCAAATAACATAACTGAAGTTGACACATTCACCGTGGTGCCTTCTGTATGGTAAGGTCAGTGGGGACTGCTTTCCCATAGACAGGCTACTCTTCTCATCCTCTTGGGATACTGGAGTCTATGGGAGAGCACTCAGACATTGATTTTTTGTGTTTAAGCAGACACAATAACTCTACCACCGATGGATCAATCACTAAAGCATCAATCCACCACATAGTGAAGACAAGTTCTTAGTATTGCAGAGCTAACAAACTGTGGAGGAGCATGCTGGATCTGCCTTACTTCCCATATAAACCACCAAAACAACCGGATACGTTTGAATTGTAGAAGCCTGGCAGCAATAAGTGGCAGAGATCACAGCTGGAATGTTCAGGACCCAGGCTACAATTGTAGGCCTAGTCATGGAAAATGCCATTTGACCTGTAAACTGATGGAGTCTTTTGTCAAGGCACTATAAAGATGGAAAACACACAATGTCACTTTTCTGACTGTAACTGCACTTAAAAACTTTTGGAATGCAAGTCGGTCAAAGCAGGAGAAAGTGGATGGCATCAAGCCATTCTAATTGCATAAGGCTACCAGCATCGCATTCTATGAAACTGAAAGCACAAGACCCATCCTTACACTGAGTCTTTGACTAATTCACATAGTAAGATTCAAAAGCAGAAACCAAAGCATTAGTGGCACCACATACATTCCGCAGTACGCCAATAGAGCTTTCTCCCAGCCAAAGGTTGAAAAACTATTCCACCTACTAGAGACTAATTACTGATACTTTCATAGTGGCAATTTCCATATGAGAGAGAAATAAACCTAAAAAATAGTAACCATTGTCTCCACAGGCTGAGAAGGAAGAGCATATTTCCAGTAAATGGGTGGAAAGTAACAGCAACTGAGCTGCTATTCCAGTAAAATTCAAAAAGGGGGAATGGAAAATGAAAGGAAGAGAATGAGGCTTATTTTTAAATGGAAATTTCCACCATGGATGGAGCATTTTGCCAAGTGTTAGCTGAGTTTATGTATTTTTATGGTCAAGTTATAAACTCCATAAAAAGCTAGGCTGGGCAGGATGCATTCATCTTTTCCATTATGAACCCCTAATTACAGTAGTGTTAAGTCAATGCTGCAATGACAGATCATAATGATCATCTGTCTCTATATCCTAGACCCTCCTTTTTTATTAACTTTTAAAGATCTCTCAGGCTGTTTTACATAAACTAATGAGAATTCTGCCTTCCAACTAGATGGTTTTATTGTGTTACTGGTGGCAAGGGATAGCAATGACTAATATTTAGTTCTTATCACAGGAATATTATTTACTTTTACTGGCTGGGCTCCGTTGCCGGCCACTAGCTGGACTCCCAGCCGACAGCTACTGGGGCTCTCTGGTCAAGGGTTCTCTGGTTCAGCGACATCTGTGATCCTACTGGACCATGGATGTTGCTGAACCAGAGAGTCTCCAACCAGAGATGTTCAACTCGTTAATCTTTATGAGCTTATGCAGGCTATGCTTCCTTTCTCTGCATAGACAAGCTAATACTTTGCAATTTCTGCAGAAACTCAGGTATGTATCTCTCGGGAATGGAGGCCGTTCATCTCTGTGAAATGTTTGTATCTGAGCAAAATGTTATGGTTGTTCTAATACAGGTTTGCATCTTTACTACACAAAAGAAATACACTGCATTAACCCATCTTAATTTAAATGGAATAAGCACAGAAACATTTTCCCTTACCTTATCAATTTTTTAAAACTTTCCCCCTTTTTCAGTAGTAATACGTTTAATATAATACATTTAATATTGTATTTTCTTTTTTTGTCTCAGCTGCTGCCTGATTGCGTACTTCCAGTTCCAAACGAGGGGTGTGGTTGACAGCGCGTAACTCTGTGGTTCTATTGTAGTAGCAAATGCATTGTTATTAACAAGAACAAAAGACATGACTTAATATACTGTGTCACTTCAGAAAAGAATTAACTTCTCCTCTTCTTTGTACGTCCCACTCAGCTCTTGCTGTCCTGCCCTTTGTTTTCTTCCCCTTGAAGTGCTCCTAAGACTCAACATTCTTGTGACAGTGCCTCTTTTCACTGAGTTTATCCACCAGCGGGGTTTCTTCACCTCACGGGCCTCATACTTCACCAACAGGCACCATTGGACGGCATTCATTTAGTAGGTGTTCAAAGCGTCGTTCTTTCTGTTCATGCACTTTAGCTCCTTTGTCGGTGGGATTCTTGCTTTGTTTTCAGGATCCATTTTCATCTAATGCAGCTTTTGATCAATTCCTTTTTTTAACCTCAATTGATTCCTTTCATTTCCCCCTTCCCCAACACTCACTTTCTGCTAAGCATAGATTTTATATCCCTCTTCTTCCCTTCTCTAACCAGTACCTACTCACATACCCAAGTCTATTTTTCTCTGCTTCTCCTGACCTGAAATGTTTCCTATTTTCCTTCTTTCCTCCTCCTCTCTTCCTGGTGCCCTACTTTTATTCTCCTGTTCTCTTATTTTTCACCTCACCTCCTACTCAGTCACCAGCTGATCTGCTAGCTCAGTATCTCGATTCTTCGCCCTCTCTAACAGCTTTTTCCAACTTCCCCTTTGAGTAGAGTTGGAAACATCCCCCCGTGCCCCACTCACCATAGGACAGCATTCTGTGTGGTCGCATCATGGCTGCAGCAGGTGTTAATGCCAGGGTGAAGGTTACTATGACAGCACAGCACTGAAACGATGGAGTATATTTAAGCCTCCCCTATTTTTCCAATACTCTTCTCACAAAGCCTCACACCAACTGTCATGGTCATGAAGGATGGCCAGCAGCCTGGGGACTAAGGGGTTAACTGTACCTAGTCAGGTAGCAGTCAGCCAATAGAAATGCAGACAGGGATTTCAAACTGAGAAAGGAATTTTGGGGTTTTCCCTCCTTTGTCTCTGAGCCAGTTTGCTCTAGATACTGAGGGAGACAGAAGACATGTCTCTCTCCAAGAAAAAGACTTTTCACAATGTATAAGTAGGGTAAAGTTTAGATAAATCCGTTAGGTTTTATTGTTTTCGGTTGTGGGACTTTGGATCTGATGTCTGTGCTGTTAGAAATGGGGGTTTCCTCCCTTTCGTAACTAAGTTTTGGCCCATAGGAGACCCCAGGAGTATATTAATTGGTGCTAGCAGCAATAGAAGCAGAGATAAGGCGAATGGAAGTGGAAGCACAGGCAAGGATAGCGGAAATAAAGGCAGAGACGAGGTGGGTGGAAGCGGAAACACAGGAGAGGATTACTAAAGCGAAGGCCCCACCAACTGACCACTCTGCTCCCATGAATGTTCCAGTCATTGTTCAACATCCCAAGGAACTCCAGGCCCAGAGAGTGGAAGAACAACAGAGACTGTATTCTCCCAGGAGCTCAGTGTATATCTGTGTGGGTATGGGGTATAATTATGTCATGGCTAATTCCCCACTTTGGCACGATGAATGCAGAAGTGGGGGCCCGCAAAAGCAACCCCAAAACTTTCTCTCTCCAGGCTTTGGTATAAAACTTCCCCCCAAATGCCTAAAAACCTAGATTTTGCAGATAAAAAATCCGCTGCCACCACCAAGTACTTTTGAACCCACAAACAGGGGTGGACACTTGAAACCAACCCCAGGGCATCACAAGCTCTTTTCTCGAAGGAGCTTGAAAAAGAAAGAGAAAATATAAACTGCAGTCTGTGGCTGCTATCCCCTAGTCAAAGGCATGCAGATCCCACAGACAGATTTTCCAGGACACATGTCAAGGCTGATTCCCCACTCTGGCACGCTGAATGCAGAAGTGAGGGCCCACAAAAGTACCCCAAAACCTTATCTTTCCAGGCTTTGGTATAAAACTTCCTCCCCAAAATCCTAAAACCCTAGATTTTGGGGATAAAAATCCGCTGCCACCACCCAAGTAATGGTAAGAAAACCAGGGAAGAGACCACTTGGGAAATCTCAGCCCTAAAGTAAAACCAGGACACAAAAATTAACCAATACCAGGTTAAGAACGAAAGAACGAAAGAAAGAACGAAAGAACGAATGAACGAACTTTTATTATCAAAACAATACTCCTGTTACAAGCATATGACTAGATGGAAAAAGTCACCAATTAATATACTCATGGGGTCTCCCATGAGCCAAAACTTAGTTACAAAAGGGAGGAAACCCCCATTTCTAACAGCACAGACATCAGATCCAAAGTCCCACAACAGAAAACAATAAAACCTAACGGATTTATCTAAATTTTACCCTACTTACACATTATGAAGAGTCTTTTTCTTGGAGAGAGACATGTCTTCTGTGTCTCAGTATCTAGAGCAAACCTGCTCAGAGACAAAGGAGGGAAAACCCCAAAATTCCTTTGTCTCAGTTTGAAATCCCTGTCTGCATTTCTATTGGCTGACTGCTACCTGACAAGGTACAGTTAACCCCTTAGTCCCCAGGCTGCTGGCCATCCCTCATGACCATGACACGTCCCCCAAATTGCAGACAGTGCTGGACAGCTTCTGGCCACACTGGCTGTAATTTCTTCTTGGAGGTCTGGGATAAAACATAGTAAATAAGTTAAGCCCACTTTACATTCCTAGCGAATACATGAGAATCAAACAACCCTTTCCACATCTGTGGAGTACCATAACTTATATACAGAGAGAGTCCTAAGTAAATTTCTTGTAGAGTATTACTTTTGAAGGGCCTTTTTGCCAAGGCCCCATGTTGTTGACTCATTTTGACTGCCCCGGTAACCAACCAAACTCTCAATTTCAAAATCAAATTTAGAATAGCGTGGGGTCCTGATCCAAAGCTCAATTGACCAGGTTCTGTGCATCCAGCTGAATACACCACTGTCATACACCAGGACGGGTCTTGGCACTGCTGAGGGTGTCAGCTCAGGACAAATTGCTTAAAACCAGGGCTACTTATTGCCCTCAACTGGGGTCCTTTTCCAAGACACCCCTCCAGTTACACAGCGCACTTCAGCTGCCAATCCGGCCAGCAGGAAGCCTCACCAGCAAAACCCCTCAGGCACCCCAGCTTCCCTGTGCCACAATCAGACCTAGGCCTCACACACAGGTGAGAGGTTATAAAACCCAAACTCACCAACTTCAAACAGATCCTCCTGGTCCAAAGGACTCACGGTTTTATCTGAACTTTACCCTACTTACACATTATGAAGAGTCTTTTTGTTGGAGAGAGACATGTCTTCTGTCTCCCTCAGTATCTAGAGGGACAAAGGAGGGAAAACCCAAAAATTCCTTTGTCTCAATTTGAAATCCCTATCTGCATTTCTATTGGCTGACTGCTACCTGGCTAGGTACAGTTAACCCCTTAGTCCCCAGGCTGCTGGCCATCCCTCATGACCATGACACCAACATTGCCACATCTCGCTGGAGAATGGGGGTGGGGAAAGAAGTACTATGTGCACATTTCCATTCATGGGGAGTTGGGCAAAACATTTTTACACAATACCTAAACTTTTGGTCCTCGAACAGCTTGACTTGACAGCATCCCCTTAAACACTTCAAGGGACAGATGTAGGTCATTGTCTAGATCTCTGGCTTTGTTCCCAATTTCTTTCCAAGGCTTAATAAGATTTTATGTTCTCTAATGGAGAGAAACACTGCTGTCTCCTAACACTTACTCAAGTCTTGGGTTCTCACCCACAAATTTGAACCCAACATACCCAGGCTTCTTCAACACTACCATGCAAATCTTCTTGCCTGATACCGAGTAATATGGTTCTTACACTGCCATAACTGTCACACACACCATTCTAAAGGTTCTTTTCGGAACCTATTACTAGCAGTTTCAGAGTGAGGTTTCCAAATTCTCCACATACTCCCAATGCCCTTTTTTCCTAGTACACTAACCTATTGATTGGAAAAATAAATCTTTGACTTTCCAGTAATGATGGTTGATCTATTAAAAAAAAATCTAAAACTGACAAGCACTTCCTTGGTGCTTAGCAACCACCCACCCACCAGCCACAACAACATTGTCTGCAACAAATACTTAGTATTCAGGTTTATCCATGCACGTATACAGAAATACCAACCTCGAAACAGAAGAACAGAGCCAACCACTCTGAAGCAATAAGAGGCAGGCCGTAGTTTGTAAAGCTTTTTCCTAGCATTGGTTCAGCTCCTCTCAGTTTCAAGACAGCTTCTTTCAAGAGCTTCTACCCAAGTACAGTAAAACTCCAATTGTCCAGCATCCAGTGGTCTGGCACTCCTGATAGTCCGGCACCAGCTGGAACCCGGAAGTGCTCCGGCCAGCCGGACAATTGGAGCTGCTCTGCCCCCGGCTTCCCGAAGTCCACCGCTGGTCAGTTTCAGCAGCGGTGTACTTGGGGAAGCCCTGGGGCAGAGCACCCCAGCTGCTCTGCCCCCAGCTTCCCCAAGTCCACTGCTGCTGAAACTGACCAGCGGCTGACTTGGGGAAGCCGGGGGCAGAGCAGCTGGGGTGCTGCCGGGTTGGTCCCGCAGCGCCGCCCTCTCCCACGCTGCGCAGTTCCCCACCAACACCCCGACCCCTCATAGCCCCCCTTCCGGTACTCCGGCATATCTGATAATCCGGCACCCCCTGGGTCCTAAAGGTGCCGGATTATCGGAAGTTTACTGTAGAAGGTAACTTAATTTGTCCAACACAGAGATATGGCCAACAGGACCAGCTTTATGTCTAACCAAAGCAAGGGGCTACCTGAGGCCCATTAAAAATCATTGCAACTCTCTAGATGACTAGATCTCATCTGGGTCTCGAGGGAAACCCACCAGTCCCTTTTGGCAGCAGACAGCACTAAAATTAGATCACAAAGCACACTGACCAGCTGCTGTCTGTCTGTCTGCTCTGCTGGCATCTCCATTAACCGGCCCCACTTCCAGACAGGCCGATTCTTGAAAATGTCCATGCCACACTTGCACATAATCTGCTTTTTAAAATACATAGTATTCATTGATCCAACTGGAGGCTTTACAGAGCATCACCCACAAAGTCAAAGGAAGGGAGGGTTTTCAAAAGGCGAGATTCAAGGAGAAATAAAGTGACTCGCTGGCTCCAAAGGAGAGTTGGGGACCCACAACCAAAAGCGCGATACGGAATCCTCCCCTGTTCAGTTGCACGACCTGGCCCTGTGCTTATAGTATGAGAGAGAGTAAAAGCCATCCAGTTCTGGGATAACGGCAAGGTAGTTTTTCTAGTTCCTCGTCTCTCACTCCCAGAACCATCAGAAGTGGAGACTTCTTCAAAGCAGACACTGAACCAAAAAAAAAAAAATTCCTCACAAAACAAAAATAAACAAAAGCCCACCAAATAAACAACCTCTTAGTCATATAGCTTCAATTATCCCAGCAATTCCATTCTAACCGAGGGCAGGGTTCAAAAACTTCAGGAACCAAACCCTCGGCTGAGAGAAAACAGTACAGATCCATGAGGTTCTTTAGATACCCCTCCAAGTCCCTTAAGGCAAAAGACTGTTCATCATATTGTTACAACATCCCTCCAACTCACCATCTTCCCACTTGCGCATTGTATCTTGTCACCTCAAACTGTGAGCTCTGACGGGCAGGGGCTGCCTTTGGTTACATGTTGGCACCAGGCCTAGCGCAACAAGGCATGGGTCCAGGTACCTCTGTGTTATCATATTACAAATGAGAGGGTTGCAAGGCCTGCACTAAACAGAGATAGTAAAGGCTAGCCCATGGTATTTAGCGTGAATAAAAAGGAATGAGTGGGTGTGACGTGGTGTACCTGGCACTGTGCCAGAAACCCTGCTGCTTTGATACACCGTGCCCCAGGAAGCGGCCTTTTCAGAAGGGCCATGGGTTTGGGACCTCTTGGATTGCCTAGAAAGACCTTCCAGGGTCAGCTGCCCATGGAACCAGTGAGACTTGGTCCTCCTACAGTTAGAAGGGCTGGGACAGCAGAGAGCAGCCAATGAGGGACCAGCAGGGCAATAAGAAGGGCTGGCTAATTCTATCAAATGGCAGCTACTGGGTAAGCCAGGAGAGGAAGGACGGATTCTATCTCTGCCCTAACCGAAGAGGACATGCTGGGCCACAGCCCACTGCTGCCACACTTTGCACTCAGGTCACGGAGAGCCTCTGATTTATTCTTGGAAGGCCAAACAGGGCAACCTGAGCTAGGCATGGGTCAGGCTATTGAAATCTACATGAAATCACGAGACAACCCCTGGCTCAAGCAAGCCAGTGATAGGTGGGGAAGAAGATAGCACTATGCAAATCAGCAGGGTGTTCTAGAGGTTACAAGCAAATCAGGAAACAAGCTGGCTCGAAGTCGCTGCGTGAGCTTCCTCTTACTGCTGGATCCAGCGTCCCTAACATCAAGAGCGTCTAATTGCTTCCAGCAACTAACATTAGTTGCAACCCACCCTCCCTCTAATCTTTTCCCTCCACGTGCGGATTTTTTCCATCCACGTGCAGAATAAATGTTGTGTGCACCGAGGCATGCGTGCATGTGTAGTAGAAACACAAAACCTGGCGGTGGGCGCTCTGCCCATCAGCTGGGCAGCACTGGAATCTCTTCTAAGCAGCCGCATAAGTGCACAGCTTACAGGGAACACTGGTTGCAATCGACAGGGGGGAAAAAGCGAGTGCAGTGTGAACCGCAAGCTGAAAGTCTGAAACAAAGATTAACCCTCTAGGCCCAGAGGGAAAGTTGATTCCAGAATCTGAAAATAGAGCATAACTTTAAAGACTAATCGGGAGGATGGATGAAAACCTGAATCCTGCTGCCCGGAGGTCAGACTTCCACCGTCCCCCAGTTAGCGGAAAGGACAGCCAGCCTGAGCACAGAAAACACTCAGCCACTCAACGAGTCACCCCAGCAGGGTTTATCCCAACTGTCCAAGCCACTTGGATCTGCAAAGTGCAGCTGGTGGTTTCACAAGGTCTGGTTCCAGCAAGCTTTCCAGATTTCCTATAGCACTCATGCACTCGGTGCTAAACAAGACCCAGATTCCCCAGAGAAGCTCAGTTCCCATTTAGGCATCAAAATAAACAGTTGGATTTTTCAGAAGAGTTCAGCACGTTGGATGCTGAGCTCTTCTCAAGGCCTGACCTTTGGTGTCGCTGGGATGGGAGCTGCTGAGCACTTTGGGGCAGCTGGCCCTTATTTACATGTGAGCGCCTTCACGGGCGCTGAGCAGTTCTAGAAACCTGGCCTTTGTCGTGGGTACTGAGCACCTGGGAGGTGGAGAATAGAACTGGCCTGGAACTCTTCAAGAGTTGGCCCAAAATGCCGACAGTCCCTTCACTACTTCCACTGCAGCGAAATAGCTTCCTCTTCTGCAAACTGCAGGCCTGCCGACCAGGGAGGAGCAAAGGGGGCCCAGCAATTCAAGGGCAGGTGCAGCGCTGGCAGCTGGAGCCCTGGGCCCCTTTGAATCACCACCAGAACACAGCTCCGCATGGCTCTAGGAGCAGGGGGTGCCAGAGTGCTGAGGATTCTGGGGCAGGAGCTGTGGCCCACACACATACCTTGCCCCAGGGCCTGCGGTGGCTTTCAGCCCCGCTAGCAAGCTGTCACAGAGAATGGAATCCAAGTGCCACAGTCAGCCACAGCAAAACAGGTGACACTCCACTGACATCAATGCCTTGTGCCTGTTTACACAAGGGTTGAAACCAGCTCACGAAGTATGGAAGATCCTCTAAAAGGAAACCCTTCCATGCTGCCCTGCGCTTTACTATCTATTACACAAAGTGGATTTGTGTTTCTCCTTCTTTGCCATTTATACTGGAACAGCAAATATATTTGCTAAGAGATGAACTGTTCTTTCCCCAGCCATCCTGCTTCACATCTGCCATGTCAAGTTACCTAATCAATTCCATGACGCATAGTGTAACCACACACAGAGTGCAACCACTCACCTACTGGGTGTGGTTCACTGTCCCATGTAATGGCACTTAGGCCAAGTCTACACTAGACCCAGCAACTCGGTTTCAGGTATGCAACTCCAGCTATGTAGAATATGTAACTGGAATTGGCTTACCTTAAGCTGAGCTTGGCAGCGTCCCCACAGCAAGAGGCTGATGGGAGCAAACGCTCCTCTCGGCATCTCCTTGCAACAGCAGGAGTACAGGGCGCAAGGGGGCACCCCTGCCGAGTTCGATTTAATGAGTCTTAACTAGACTCGCTAAATCGAACTCCAGAGGATTGATCGCTCCACAGAAGATCGACGCTGTCACGAAGATGTGGCCTTAGACCACTTACAGAGAATAATGAGGTTTGCTCTACAGCAGGGGTGGGCAATAATTTTTGCAGGGGGGCCACATCACCATTTTAGGCAGTGGTTGCGGGCCGGGTGCATCCCTGGAAAAGGCATGGTCTCGGGCGGACGGGGAGGGGCCATGGGGTCAGTTCCCTCCAAGCACCGTGTGCCCCTGGTAGGGAGAGGAGACTTTTTGCTGCTCCCACACCCCGAGGCCTCATTGGCCTGGGGGCAGGGTAGCACATAAAGTCTCTTGCTCCCCCACCCCCACCCTGCCAGGGGCATGTAGTGCCTAAAGGGAACCACCAGCCACTTCCCTCTGGTGCTGTGCTCCCCTGATGGCAGGAAGAAACTTCCACGCTTCCCCGCCCCCCAGGCCAATCAGGGTCTGGAGGTGGGGGAGCGCACAAAGTCATTTGCTGTTTAAAATGGTTGATGGCTCCCTCGAGGGACCGCACGCCGCTGGCAGGAGGGGGGAGCTGCCAGCCACTTTGAACAGCAAATAACTTTGCATACTCCCCCACCCCGATTGACCAGGGGGCAGGAGCGGGAGGGCAGGCCACAGGCTGGATCAAATGGCATGGTGGGTCGGATCTTGCCCACCTACTCTCTACAGCCTTAGCTGAGAGCCAGCTGGCTTTTATCTCAAGCTGTAGAGGCTCTTGCACTAAGCTCCAGAGGTCCCAGGTTTGGTTCCGCCTATCGGCATTACAACAGCACACTGACACAGGAGCTCAATGTCTTCTGCACAAACCAAATTCAGTGTGGGGTCCAGCAGAAGAGTAGAAACAGCTTTCAGGATAGCCAGTGATGTTACTGTCATTATACATTGTTCCTATAGCAGAGCCTTCCAGCTCATACAGGAATTAAGGCTGGCTTACTATAATGGCCTCTACAACATTCTCTGATTGGCTCGTAGCTTTCTGGGGAAAGAAAAGTCCTTGTCGGCCAAATCTTCCTACACTTCATCTAAGCCCAAAGTCTAAGTTGTGGAATAAGATGTTAAGATGTTTTATGTCATCTGAAACATCAGTTGCACCTTCAGAAAGGCTAGAAAGGGCAAAGGTCAGGAAGATATATTTGCAACCTTAAAATGAAGATTCTCTCAACTTTGCAGAGTAGAAAAGTCTTAGATACAGGCTCCGAATTACAGGGCAGTTTATTAAGGAGAATTACTTCCAGTGGTGGTCATTGCATAATGGAAATTCCCAACTCACAACTAGTTCATCATGCTACCAATTATATGGCAGATTGGCTGAGAAGTTGAAATGCACAGCAAAATTCAAATCAGGTTTGAGAGTCAGAAGAACAGGATTAAAATGATTCCCTACCAAAGCCAAATGAGATCAGAATTTCAGCTAGGGCTGTTTGGAAAACTGGAAACAGCTGAGAGCAAAATCCCATCTGTAGAGCAGTTTTGGACACTTTACCAGCCTTATCATATAGGTTGGAGAAATGATTTCAGGAAGTGTCGATTTGAAGCAGGATTGCTACAAAGAACAGCTCAAAGTCTCCTGTGTTCATACCATCCAGCATAGCCTATCAACTTATGCACCAAGAAATTTGTTGAAATACAAATACTTCACTGCTTACTGTCCTGAGTACACTGCGTGGTTGAGAGGAATTATGCGGGCAGCTGCACAACACTGATGGAAGCAAACAGCAATTGTTACTAGGAGATCAGTAACTTTCTGGGCTCTTTAAACAATGCTTAAAAGCATTATGGAGACCTAGGCCAGAAGCAGCACTTAATTAGAAAAAAAAAAGCGATTTATAAAAAAATAGATATTGCAAGCATCGGTTATGTGATTTCTTGCAGTCTTTATTAAGACCTCATATTAAGATGCTGGAGTCAAATATTCAGTTCAAAATAGTCCCTGTGGTGATTAAGTCTGGGGAAAAACTGCATACAAGAAGATGATGGTGCTGAAAAAGAAAGCAGTTGGCTCAGAGATAAAATCATAGAACACTAGAACTGGCAGGGACCTCGAGAGGCCATTGAATCCAGTCCCCTGCCCTCACAGCAGGACCCAGTACTGTCTAGACCATCCCAGATAGATGTCTATCTAACCTGTTCTTAAATATCTCCAGAGATGGAGATTCTACAACCTCCCTGGGCAATTTATTCCAGTGTTTAACCACCCTGACAGTTAGGAAGTTTTTCCTAATATCCAACCTACACCTCCCTTGCTGCAGTTTAAGGCCATTGCTTCTTGTCCTATCATCAGAGGCCAAGAAGAACAAATTTTCTCCCTCCTCCTTGTGACACCCTTTCAGACATGCTCACCACTCCTGCTCCACTTCCTTTCAGTCACGTTTCACTGAGGTTATGTCTACACTAGAGAGCTTACAGTGGCACAGCTGTACCTATGCAGCTGCAGTAACATCTCTCACATGCTGTGCCAAGAGAGAGCTAGCTCTCCAGTCAACATAGCACAGTGCACACTCCCGCTTATGCCTGCTAAACTCATGTCACTCGGGGGGGGAGGGGTTCACACCCCTGAGCAACATAAGCGGTAGCGTAGACATGTCTCGAGACGCTGATTCACTCATCTGTTTCTATTTGCTCATGCAAAGCGCTTTGCAGCAGAGACAGACCGACCTGAGGTCAGATCTGTAGCTGGCGCAAACCAGATTAGTTTCATTTGCCCCATCGGAAGCCCTGGCCCAGCGTCCCAGCATTGAAGAGTTTCCAGTGTAGTTTTAGATATGGCAAGTGGGAATAAAGCAGGGGAGGGCTGAAAAAGGAAGGACTAGTGCAGCAATAAGATCATGGGGTTACTCTGTAGACGCACACCCCTTTTGTTGGTGCAAGAACCTGGATGAGGAATAAGGATATTAAGGACTAATCGACTATCTGATAAGCGAATGCTTATCGGATAGTCAGTTGACTAGTCGATTTCCCCCCCCTCCCCACTTGCTGCTTCTATCAGATAGAGGCAGCAAAGGCGGGGGGGGAGGGGGAGAGAGGGTACTTCAAAGCAGCAGCGCAAGGAACTGACTCCAGGCTCCATGTGGCACTGCCGCTTTGAAATGCCGAGGGAACATTTCAAAGGGGCAGAGCCGCACACCTGAGCTAGGGCTCTGTGCAGTGCTGTCCCTTTGAAACGCCGCCATGGCGTCTCAATGCAGCAGCGCCACGTGAAGCCCAGGGTCAGCTGGGGACTGAGCTCGGGCTCCACGCAGCATTTCCGAGGAACCCGGGATCAGCTGGGGACTCCCCAGCTGACCCCAGGCTCCGCATGGCATTTCAAAGCGGCAGCACAGCATGGAGCCTGGGGTCAGTGGAGGATGCTGGCACTTCCACTTTGAAATGCACAAGAGTCCCCACTGGGGACTCTTGTGCATTTCAAAGGAGGAATGCGGAACCCTGCGTGCAGCCAGAGTCAGCGGGACTTCCCGCTGGCCCTGGGCTGCACGCAGAGTTCCACATTCCTCCTTTGAAATGTACAAGAGCCCTTACTGAGGCTCTTGTACATTTCAAAGGAGGAATGCAGAAGTGCCTATCGACTAGTCGAGTACTCGATGTAATTCCATCAACTACTCGACTAGTAAATGAATTGTTAGTTAATATCCCCAACGAGGATTAGAAATATTTATAAAAAAGGAGTATGGTTTTCTGATTTACTAGCAACTCAAGAAAGCGTTCACTGAAAAGCAGTTACTTCTCATCATGAAGAAGGCTTGCACTTCAAGGAAGCAGAGCAACACAACAGTCCACATGGATCAATATGAAAAACAGCCTGTACTGAGAGGTAACAGGGGAGAAGCAAAAGATTAAAACATTTCCTGAAGAAGCCAATGTAGCAGTCAGAAGCAGAACTGTGGGACACTGGGAGAGCAGGAGGCGGGAATCTTGATCCTATTTCTTTTGCTTACCTGTAAAGTTGACTTGTCCGTATTGTGAGTTTCAGCCAGGAACAACCTTAAGGAATCGGAGTCACTTCAGGGGGACAGACCCACCGTGCTGCAAGCACTAAGAAAGAAAACACAATAGATCTTTGTCTCTGTAGTTTCTATCCAGAGATGAGGTAATTACAAAACACAACCAATTACATTAGGCAGATAAGTATTTCTGGTCAGACCACAGAATAGCCCAGGGATCTAGATATTTTCACACTCAATATCCCATCTTATTCAAATCTTAACACATCCCATGTGTGAATTCATGCCATAAATTATGCCTTTCAACTCATTCCACAGATGTGCATCCTAGCATGGCTTGGTGCACCCACCAGCCAAAGCCAGCTGTTCCAGTACAATCACAGAAGCTAAATAAGAACCCTTGGGGTGTTCCTGCTGCATTGGGTAGTTCCTCTAAGCTAAACTAGGATGGGTTGTGATTTTATCATCCATTTCTCTCTGCAAGGGCTAATTTCACTAGGGCTCGAGTGTCATTAAAGAGCAACAATGTGATGGGCTGTTTTTAGAAACAAGTTCCGCTCAGCCACTGACACAGATATCAGTTTGTGTCCGTTCCAAAGATACTTTGTCCAGCAGCTTCTGGGCTTTTAAAATCTAAATTTAACATGGAGGTTTACTCCTGTGGGCAGAAGTCCCAGGAGGCTGCTAGTGAGTTGCTGTGACTATGGAGCCATACTTCAAAGAGCCAATATAGCATCACATCACCTGCTATTTGCATGCGCCCCTAGCCCGATTTTGAGCTTAGTTTTAACAGGACAAATTACTTTGAATTTACATTTGCAAAAAATGAGATCGGAATTTGGCCATATGTAAACAAATTCAATGCAGCATTACAAACCCATGGTTAGTCACAAGAAGGCTGGGGGACGGAGAGGGTAGAAAGAATGTTATAATTTAACAATAAATAACAGGTCTTGTAGTTCAGATCAACTTATGTCTTGTAGTATGTACTTACACCTTTATGCCTATCTTGTGACATTATGGAACAATTGTAGCTGTTCTACAGTTCCCATTATAGGCTGATTCAGCAAGATGCACACGCACATACCTAATCTTAAACACATGCTAGTTCCACTGCCTTCAATGGGACATCGCATGTGCTTAATTATTTGCTGGACCACGGCCTACTGTAAAGGCAGTAGGCCTTTACAAACACTGAGAAAATATCCCAAGGCTCTTCTCTCTCTCAGCTGTGTGTTTCACATAAAACCCATCTTTGACCTCAAGCACTTACAGTGGAAAGATTTATTTGTTCCCCAATTGTGTTCTGAAAACACACATTGTCAGAAACGGACACACACACACTCGGCTATCAGCTTAGGATGTTTTGAGAGAGAGTTTTTCATAAAGGATGAAAACAGTAAGACTTCTATAAAATCATAGAATCATAGAATACTAGGACTGGAAGGGACCTCGAGAGGTCATCGAGTTCAGTCCCCTGCCCTCATGGCAGGACCAAATACTGTCTAGACCATCCCTGATAGACATTTATCTAACCTACTCTTAAATATCTCCACAGATGGAGATTCCACAACCTCCCTGGGCAATTTATTCCAGTGTTTGACTACCCTGACAGTTAGGAACTTTTTCCTAATGTCCTACCTACACCTCCCTTGCTGCAGTTTAAGCCCAGAACAACAAAGAACAGTTTCTACCAGTTTTTATGACTTGCCAGATAGAATCCTATCACTAGAATCACATTTTTATTCAATTCTTCAGGTCTTCCCCCATAAAATGTCCCCTAGTCAGCATCTAATTTCAAAAGGACTAAATTACAATACTGTGTTTAGTCAGGTTAATGAAGGGCTCATTAGTGTCACTGAATCAGACAGGAAACAGTGTATTATTTTGACTCACACACAGGAAACAGTAACAAAATGCTGTTAATCGTTTAAAAAAAAACCACAAAAAACACCCATACCCAACACCACCATTATCACAAAGAGTTGGGAGTCTGCAATGTGGCTGGGGGATTTCTGGAGAACTCAATCACAGTATTTTGCAGTGTGCTAACTGGAACCCAAAAGGCACACACTTATGTACATTGCTTGGGCTGGCCATGCATTTCAACTCACAGCCCTGGAAGTTAAGCCTAAATTCAAAAGACGCTGTCGTATCAAATTTGGCCTAGCACTTTTTTTACTAAGTTTCATACCAGTAGAAGCATTTTCAGGATGCTTTCTTAACACCATTATGAAAGGGTTTTGTTTTCTTAACTCATTCCCCAGCAATGTTTCCATTACCATCATTCAGAGACACTTCTGTACTTCAGGTGCTGCAACAAAGGGTTGCCAGATGGTTTCAACAAAAATACCGGACACACTTGACATTACATCACGATCTACATTACATCTTATTTAGAAGATACCGGACATTTATATTTTCTCATTTACATTTTCTCAATTTGTTTCCCCGAACAGAGAGTTCAAATACTGGACTGTCCGGTTCAAAAGCGGACACCTGGCAACACTAGCTGCAAAAAAAAGTTTATTGGAGTCAAGTGAAACAAACTGCTTATTTCTCAGCAAGTACAATGAAACAGTACAGTTCCGCAAGGGAGCTGTCTGGCCTGGAGCAGGGAGACAAGATGGCAGACGGCCGCCACAAAAACATTTCTTAAAGGGGCCATGCTGGGTTTTTTTAATTAATTAATTTATTTATTGCTTAACTCTTGGGGTCTTTTTTTTTTTTTTTTTTTTTTCCGCTCAACAACTTTGGTCTCCCCCTTATTTTTTTTCCTCAACAGAATTTTTTCCCCCGGTGTTTTTTTTTTTTTTTTGGGGGGGGGGGTGGGGTGTTTCGGTATTTTTGGTTAAACCATCTGGCAACCCTATCTGCAAATGGATCGAAAAATTAGAGGGAACATTGGCCCTGACTCCGCCCAGCTCAGAGATCAGTTTTAACTGCCTGCTATACAAACAGCACAGCAACTTCTAACAACCAGCAGGAGAACTGCAGCGCACTTTAGTGAAATGCTGCAATAGTTCATATGAGGGGTACACTGTATGATGGCCTGACAGTGTAATCTTGATGATACACATCTTGGACATCAGCTGCTTCCAGTTCCCTCTTTGTGAGTGGTGGTAATTAGAATGGAGACTGGCTGAGATCACAGGTGATTCTGAACCAGGTGTTTAAGATTTAAAATTGCAAAATCATGTTAAGAACAGATGGTTACAGCCTAAACTTTGGCAGGTGTTAAAAGCAACTAGTTTTGGCATCTCACAAAAAGTATCAGCCTTCACTGCCTACCAGTGAAATACCACACTTCAGCTGTCAAACTTCAGCTGGTTTTGAGCAAAGTTCATTTAGAATTTCTTTACAAACAGGAAAGGCAGTAGTTTTCTCCTTACAAAACTCAAAGGGCTGATGGGATGGTTTAAACTGGAGATAGTAAGTATTCCAGCAATTCTTTTGGCTAAGATCTGTTGTTTCATCAAAATCTAAATATTTCCCAGGCGTGTATTGACTTTGACTTAATTTGACAATTTTGAAACAACTCAATTAGCACGGGCTCCTCCATTTTTACTTTAATTTTTTTTCAATTTTATCATAAAAGATATTATAACATTGAAACAAAATGATTTTGTTAAGGTGGTTTCAATGTTCCTGCATTTAAATATCTTGAATTGCCACAGAGTATCTTGCCATTTCTACTTTTCATACTGATTGAGGACAAAATTTCCCTTGGGACAAAAAGATTCCATTTTACAATCTGCTAGAGTTTAAACCAGGAGTGAATATGTCTGCTGTGAACAGCGATATATGTATGTTTGCTGATACCAGTTTTCACAGCAGAGTTAGTGTTTAGCAAGTCTTTTTAAAAAAGCAAAAGAAGCAACAAGAAAACAAAAGACAAGAACATGCTAAGCACCTTAGTTGGTGTTTCTATTCTGTTTAGGTCCAGTTGGGAAGAACAGAGACAACCGTGCATTATTTTTATCATTGAGTATACCAAAAAAATCCTATATACATAAATCACAATAATTTGGACAGGTACATGTGTACATGTATTTGTTTTTCCTAAACTTAATTAAATATGTTAGGGAAAAATTTCAGAGTGGCCACCAGAAAGATTTAGTGGCTGCGCTCTGAGACCACCAAATAATTTTTTGAGCTCCTCTGCTTTAGACTCTGAAGGTTGCTTCTGGGCCTTGCCTGCTGTATTTAAAAGCCATAGACACCTAATGCAGCAGAAAGGGACGGTGCACCCTCAGCTATGTTAAACATTAGTCAGACACACACAGAACCTTTGCTTTATCTATACTAGAGAAGTTTCTTGTATCTCAAGAATTGGTTTAAGTAGATTAGGAATTAGCAAATTACAGTGCAAGTTGAGGGTGAACTGGCTCTTAGAGCCACTTCATTGCCATCCTAGACATAAATAAGATGGAATAGTTCATCTAGGCCTGGACTACTTATCTCTTTATGCACCTGTAGCCTATTGCGATCTCTCAGAATCCACTGCTTTCAAGATCCTGGTCAGAAATGGTGAATGAAATAGCCAAGGAACATTACAGTCAATCAAAGCAATTAAAACGGTACTAGCATGAACAGGGCCCATGCCTACAACCATTCCGACACCATTTCAGCATAACTAGTGTGAACACACTTGAACCAAGTACTCCATTAGTTCTTTAATACAGACACAGGCCTTGAGATTAGGGTTTGGCAAATAAAAAGTAATTTAGTTCATCTGTCCAGAAAAAGCAATACACATCGAAACCAATGTACTCTCTAATCTTTTCGATTCATGTGAGGAATGCATTTTATGCACAATGAGATGTGTGAATGTGCACCACCAGTAGAAACAAAAAACCTAGCTGTGGGTACTCTGATAATCGACATTTGAATCTCTCCTGAGCAGCTGCACAAACACCCAGCTTACAGGGAACACTGGTTGACACCTACATTTAACCTCCCCAGGCCACACAAAGCGGCACTTATACCACCATTAGCAATAAATGCTTTTGGCTTAACTTCTTATCTTTGGGGGCTGGCTAAAGAAACAGTGCCAATGCAGTATAACACTGGCAAGCCAGCCTGTCCAAAACTGAAGTACTTTCAAAAGCAGGGGCCGTTGCTACTAGAGCAATGTTACATATTAACAATTTTGACCAAGAAGACACACAAGAGGTTTTCGAAGTGGTGCAGGGCAGTTAAGCATTAAAATTCATGGACGAGGAATGGCTACGTTCCCCTGCACTGTTTTGAACATCTCAACACTGGCCCATCGCAGGACAGATGTTGGGGCAGCCAAGTGGCACTTGCTGTTTCGTTGCTCTCAGATTCCCGCTGGGCTACACAGGAGCACTTGCATTTCCCAAACATGGAGTTCAGGGACACACAGGCATCAACTACTCTTCTAGCCACCAGGGGGGCGCTCAGCTACCCTTCTGCCCCAGGCCCCGCCCCACTCCACCCCTTTCCTCATGCCCCACTCCTGCTCTGCCCCTACCCCACCCCAATCCATCACTTCCCCCAATCTCCTGCTCCGACTCTTCCCCGCCTTCTCCCCCCAAGCATGCCCCATCCCCCTCTTTCCCTCCCTCCTGGTGCTTCCTGAATGCCACGAATCAGCCATTCACGGCCCTCCAGAAGTGCTGGGAGGGCAAGGAAGGAGTTGGTAAGCAGGGCCACCAGCAGAGAGGTGCCAAGGGTGGGGGGAGCGGGAGAAGACGACAGAGAGGGTGATTTTGGCTGCCACTGGGTGCTTTCCCCGCCAGGCACCAGGGCTGGAGCACTCATGGAGTCAGCCCCTATGCAGGAACACCTCTTTGAAGGTGCCAAGCAGCCAATTGGGAACTGCAGGCACTCGGCACCTGTGCCGATCAGGCCCTTGCAGTAAATGGTGTCGTGTTGGCCACAAAGTTGAAGGAGGACAAGAAAATGTCCTGACTCTGTGGCCTTGAATTTTCTGTCTCTCCCTCCCCTCAGTTCCTTGGCTCCCATCCTCTCCCCTGGAGCTCTCATTCTTCCCCTTTCCCCACCCCCAGGTTTCCCTTGCTCCCTGTCTGATCCAGCCTCACCCCTCCCACCAGTACCTGCTCCCCTTGAACTTTGGGAAGAGAGAAAAGATTCCCCCCCCCCTTCCCTCTGCCTGCTGGAGGGAGGCAGCCAGCTTCTGAGCCATGGAACATGCAATCAGGTGGCTTTTCAGACGGCGAGGGAGTTGAGAAAACCCTGGACACTGCTCTCCTCCTACTAGACACCTTATCGCCTATGGCGCGCGCGCGCGCGCACACACACACACACACACACACGTCTATTTATGCCCATATTTATAGGCCTCTCACTCTGACACCCAAACACACTATAATTAGTGGACACTTGGAAACTTCTGCCTAGATCTCAAGGAAGTAACTAGCAGGCACATGAGCACAACCTGCTCTGTGGCCAGAGGGAGAATTTCACTTTCTATGGCTAGCAGAGAGACAGACAGAGCTCCTCTGTGCACATCCACTGATTCCTCCTTGAAGCAGTGGGCACCGTCTTGGGTTCTTGGCTGGGTGCTCCTCCCCATGTCCCCATTTTGAGGCAGTGACCTGCACTCTTCACATTTCTATCCCTGCAGTTCTGGGTTCTGTGGCCCTTCTGCCCCGAGTCAGCCCCCTCTGGAGCTGACCAGATCAGACTTGCCTTTCCAGAAGACATCTGCAGTCTCCCATCACCTTTGCTCTTCTCCCCTCCTTAGCACAAGGGGAAGAAAGTTCCAGGAAGTGGTTAATCACATAGACACACTACATCCAGGAAACGCCAAGGCTTTCAAAGCTGCACTGTGTGTGTTTTCACAGCAGCACAAGTCTGCCAACTCAGAGACTCAGACCCCTGTGCGCCCTGAGGCACTAACGAGACCTCCGTTCCCAGCTACGAGTACTATCAGATTCACGGTCCAATGCAGACAAGTGTTTTCTCCTCCCATCCTCAAAGGTTGGGCTAGCCACATGGACACAAGCTTTCTCCTACCTTCCTGCACAAGGTACATCCTGGCTGTATAACCCTGTTTTAACCTGAGCTCAGACCTACACCCACAGGAAGCCTCTACTAGAAGCTCACCGAGTTAACAATTGGAGTGAGTGAGGAATTCAGATGCTCTGTTTTAATCAGTTTGGAGCAGAGCAATTAAACTTTACACACACACTTAGGCATTGTAAAATTTACTCTGTGGATAAAAATATTTTAAGTCAATTAACAGCTTCTCTCCATGGTAATGAATCTCCACAGACAAGACACAGTAATTCCAGAGGACTCGCTTTTAAACACAACCTCCACGCACGCCTAGGAGCCATGACTAGACCCCAGTTCCAAGACACGTGAGACTCTACCACCGGAGGCAAACACCTCTTCTAGCTGGAAACAGCAGCAGTGTATTAACCCCATGTGCCCAGAAATCATGGGAAGGTATCCAAAAGTGAGATTTAAAAATAAAAATAAAGTGTTGGTTCCTATTCTTTTCCTTCTGGATTCTGAGTCTATAGGGTGCATTTGGGATCATGTTTTCAAGCTTTTTTTTTTTTTCCCCTATTATGATTAATGCTAGAAACGTTTTTTTCACGAGGGGGGAAAAAGGCAAGATTCTCATGTGATCCCATGACTCCAGGAACTGAGGTTCTAAGAAAACATACCTACTATGGGAGGATCCAGGATGAAATCACAGAATTGGTAACACTAGCAATAGAGCCCTTAGCGCCTGTAAGCCAGCCACAAGATGGCAACATGAACTCACATATATTTGTCCCTCCATGCCCCTTGCTCCACTTATCTGAAGAAGTGGATTGTGCCCATGAAAGCGCATGGTACCATCTATATTTTTTGTTAGTTTCTAAGGCTACATCTAGACTACAGAGTTTTTGCACAAAAACGGTCATTTTTGCACAAACTTGCGGAGTATCCACACCTCAAGTGTGTTTTTGCGCAAGAAAATCGACAGAATGAAGGGGGTTTTGTGCAAGAGTTACTGCTCTTTCTACGAGAAATAACTCCTTTTTGTGCAAGAGCTCTTGAGCAAAAAGGGGTGTGTGGACGGGGAACTGCCTCTTGTTGCGCAAAAAAACCGCATAGAAAAAAGCCCAGGTGCCCTGGTGGTCATTCTGTGAATAGCTATCAGCACTTTCTTTCGAGAAAGTCCATGCAGTCTGGACGCTCTCTTGCACAAGAAGTTTTTGCAGAAGATCTCTTCCGGAAAAAGCTTCTTGTGCAAGAAGCCTGTAGTGTAGACATAGCCTAATGTGCTATAGGACCACTCGTTTTTTGTTTTTTTTTAAATGAACTCTCACAGTATCTTACGTGCTCCCCTTCCTGGTGTTGGACTCGCCCCTCCTATTCTGGAGCAAATTTAGGCACCTTTACATACATATTTAAAGAGTCCAGTGTGTGCAGAGAAGGCCTAATCTAGCTCCTATTGACTCCAATGGGAGCTGGATCAAGCCCATATTTTTTAGGGAGACTCTTTGTCTCATTCCTCACCTCCTCTACCTTTTATTATGAAGCCATAATTTAACCTCTTTCAATAAATTTGTCTTAAAAGAGGGAGACAAGAATGGGATGCAGACTGCTCCTCGCCTACTTGGTCAATCACACAGGCAAAAGGAGTATGCAGTGGAAGGCCTTTAACCAATACAGACTATATTGTTTGGAAAATGGCAGCTCTTTCTAAAGGGAAAAATTATTTAAGAGGAGAGTCAGGAAAACATTATGAGGCAATAATGCTGGTATCCATCTTTAGTTGGGAGGTAGTGTGGCCTAGTGGCTAAAGCACTGCACTGGGATTAAGTCAAGGATCCTATTCCCTGCTCTGCCATTTACCTGCCGGCAAGTCATTTAGGCTGCTGTGTGCCTCAGTTTCCCCATCTGTAAAATGGGGTTCATAATCCTGAGGAGTCCCTTTGTAAAGGGCTTTGAGATCAGCTGATGAAAAGAGCAATATAAGATCCATCATCATCTTCAGTAACGACTGAGGTTCAGGAAAAATCCCCATCCATCTCCTTAACCCGAAAGCAGATGTTCTACTGCGGTTGCCATTAGAAGAGGAACTCTGAGCCATAGTGTCTGCCCCACAGTTTCTCCCTATAGGACTCCACCGCCGCTCCCCTTTACAGTAGAAAGTAACTGCAGTCTCTCAGTCACAGCTTGAATGCCGTTTTTAATGGTATGCGTTTTTATACTGTGTTCCAGTGGAACTAGGACATAGCTAACCAGATGAGGGGCTTTTCATTGCTGGCAAATCTATTCTGTTTTGTGAGCTTACAAGGCTAAGTTTTAATACGAGCCATCTGTTGCAAGAAGAGTTCAGATACACACAACTAGCATTCACTAGCCAAACACCTGACTCGCGCTGACTAACGGTTCCTGGGTTGAACACCACAAGAGAGAAAGAAGGATCTGACTAAGATGGGAGTTAATTGATACTTGCTGACTCACACATATGGGGGAGAAAGGGCAGCGGAGGGGCATGGTGCATGTGCATACACACAGGGATGGGACTCTCAGATACACACATGGGGCATGATTCTCACATGCCCCCGTGTGTGTGTGTCAGTAACAGAGGACGATGTCTCACACACACACACGCATGCACACACAAAGGGGGATAGTCTGAATCAATACCACTGTTCCCTGTAAGCTGAGCACCTGAATAATCATCCAGGAGACATTCAGGTGCCACCCAGCTGATTAGCAAAGCGGCCACTGGCAGCAGCATATGTTTCTATTAGTGGTGCACATCCACACATGCCTCGGTGCATATAAAATGTATTCCACACATTGACAAAATGAGAGGGAACATTGGTCGATACAGCTTTGTTGTCAGCAGTATCGGCTATGGACTACAGAGATCCACTGCAACTTTGAGCCTGTCTTCAATTCAGAGCTTTTTTGGCACTGCTGCTGCCTGGTGATTAGCTACCCAGATGTTAATTCTAGGATGTAAACAGCGCCCCAGCCTGAACCATGACGAACGTCAGGAATTTACACCATGTTGCATGTCAGGGAGAGGCTCCGGGGAGAGACGGGGTTAGGCCACGCAACGCGCTTACAGATGTGATGTCTCTCGCTAGGAGACTGGATTTCTGCATTCGCATTGCAGTGGTGGTGGGAGTGGATCTGTAAGGAACAACAATAGTGGGACAAAATTCTCTGGATCACAGATCAAGTCATATGCGGGTCGGCTAAGCAACAGACCCCTTGTGTCACACACCCATGGCCCGGCTTACAGCAAGGGTACAATATTTACAGAAGCACCTATCAAACCATGAGTTCTTGTCCATCTGTCCTGGTCTACAAGACAGAGCTCTACCAGCTTTTAAAACAATGGAACTTTTGATTGAGCTAACACCCCATTACCCATCAAAGCTACCGGCATCTACCAGATAAACTACTGCTTTGCTTTGTCTCTCTCACACACCTCTTTCCCCTCCACTGTAAAAACTGCTTTGGCCCCAGTCATGTAGCCTGGAAGAGCCCCATTCTGCAGTGATGAGCTGAATCCAGTCACTAGTTTAGGATAGCAAGTGCTCGGAGATCCTCTATAGAACAAAAGCAGAGCGATAGTTTCCAGTTTGTGGCTCCATGGACCGGTAGTAGTTCAGCCCTGACCTGGTGGTCCCAGGAGAGTTGGTTGTTCTCAGGGCGGTGATTCTCCTTGTTTCCAAATGGTAAGTACATTAAAAGCAGCAAGACACTGAAATACACACACCTAACACATTACTTTGTGGCAGCAACAATCCCCTTTGTGGCAGAGAGGTTATTCTAATCACTAATGGGAAGTGTCCAGAATACGATCGTTCTATGAAGACGCTGTCCATGCTATAGACAAGTCTGAGAAGGTCTGGAGCTACAATATCATATCCCAGAAAAGGGCATGGCTCTGTGTAAGAATCAAGCAAGTAGAAAAATGTGAGCACCTGAAGGGTAAACCAAACAGCACAATTACAGTAAAACGTTGCTTAAGACATGTACAGTTCAAGAACAAAATTGATGTGCATTTGTCAATACTGGAGCAAAAGATCATAGCTTTCCCTCCCCTTTGCAAATCAGGACAAAATTACACAAGAGAAATTGTATGGTTACAACACTTTTTATTTCCAACGGTTCCCTGGGAAGCAATTAACATCCTTGCTGTAATGTCTCAGAGTATGTCTACACTAGACCTGCAGCTGCACTGCACGGTAGCAAAGATGCTTACAACAGCAACAGAAGGAGTTCTTCCACTACTACATCCACCTCAGAGGCATTTACCAGATCAACAAAAGGATGTTTCCCTCCACGTAGCTGTGCCATCATCAGGACTTAGGCCAACTTAATTACATTTGCATTTTTCAGACTCATTTTTCAGAGTCCTCCTGAGCAAAATAGTCAACTCAATCTAATTTTATAGTTTTGACCAGCCCTTACAGTCAAGGCTGAAGAAAGGAGAAGATGAAGAGAAAAGAGAATCTCATCAACAATGCATTTGAGGAGCCAAAAAAATATATTTAAACACCTATTTAAATTGTTCAACTGAGAAAGAAGCAAAGAAACACTCTGTTGTAGCTCATGGAAAATTTTACCTGAGATTGCCAATAGTTTTGTAGGTGGGGAAGGGAGTTTTAAAAGCTGTTTGAATTGCTCATTTCTCAGTAAGAATAGGGTAAGTAATAAGGACTCCTAGGTCCTATTTACATGAGAATGACCACATTGGTGCAGATCAATAATCCATCTAGCCCAGTACCCTGCCTTCCAACAGTGGCCATGACCATCTTGGCTAATAGCAGGAGGGGGGGAGCTGCTCTATCCCCCATCAGTTACCGGTTAACCAGAACTGATAAGCCAGAACGAATAATGGATAATCAGTTAACCATTTACACCCACAGTGTACAGCTGGGATTATGTTGTCCAGTGTGCATTAATTTTGCATTTATCAGCATTCAACTACATCTGCCATTTGTCATCCAATCACCTAGTTTAGTAAAGTCCTTTGATTTTGGGAGGAGCACCGTGCAATATACTGAAGACAGTGTGCACTCTTCCAAGGAGGAGCTGGTGGACATTGTTCCAGTCCCCTGAACTCAAGACAGAGCTATGTAATAACTACACCCCCTTAGTTCCTAACAAACCTAAATCCCTTTTCTGTACACCATTGTCTCTTCCGCACACTGAGACCCTGAGTTATGCCTCCCTAACTGGCCCAGCGCATGGAACTGGAAGCACATAAGAGAACGCGGCCAATCCCAGCTCTGCCATCAACTTGATGTCTAACCTTGGGCATGTCCCCTAGGGCCATGCATTCAGGTGCTCTCCATTTTTGTGCCACAGTTCTCAGGACCTAGCTTCAGATTCATAGGACTAGTTTGGAGGAGCAATGAGCACCTACCGCTGGAGAGGAAGGAGTCAATGGGAGCTGTGTGGTCAGTACCTCTGAAAAGCTTTTCCTGCTTGTCTGACTTGTAACAGAGGCCATGTCTACACTCAACGGAAGATTGTCCCTGCCGTGATCGATCTTCTGGAGTTTGATTTAGTGAGTCTAAGACTCGCTAAATCGAACTCAGAGGGAGTCCCTGCTGGCAGCCAGTACTGCGTCTGCAAGGAGTAAGGGAAGCCAATGGGAAGAAATACAGCAAAATGAGCAGAGACTTCTGAAAATGCAGCCATCAGCTTTCTTGTGCCTCAATCCACCCAACTGCATAACTATGACATAACTATGCAACCTACATTGTACATGTGACAAGTAAGTCCTACAATAACACCAACAGATGCCCCAACCAATAGTGCAGAGAGGGTGGATGCGCAGTGGGTGTGAAGCATTATACAGACAGCATGAAGCAATCCCTGCCCCAAAGACCTTGCAATCTAAACAAAGAAAGAGTTATCCTCTTACCCCACCTCCAAAGATAGGGGCCTGAGGCACAGACATCTAGGCTATACCTACACATCTAGGCTAAACCTACATCTAGCAGCAAACCTCCCAGCCCAGGGAAACAGATTTGGGATCAGAAGGCTAAAAATAGCTGTGCTGACATTGCAGCTCGGGCTCGAAGCCTAGGTAAGGGAGAAGGACTTCAGAGCTCAAGCTGCACAGTCTGCAGAGCTATTTTTTGCTTGGTAGTGTGAGCCCATGTTAATCTGGGTGGGGAGACTCACTGCTGCAGGCTGTACACACGCACCCTATGCAGCCTGGCAAAGGCTACCAGGAAAGAGCCCAAGAACCAAGTCCCAGTTCAGTGTCTTACCCGCAAGGGCTTCAACCCACAAGGTCTGTTGAGTAGTCTGAAATCCCTGGAAAAAGGGTGCTCTCTGGAAATGCAAAGCAGCAGCATCCCTGTCACATCAACCCAATTTTTTTTCCAATCTTCCCTCATGGGGCATGTTTTCTAAACCTCTCCTCATTTTGTTGCTCTCCTTGGGACTCTCTCCAGTTTGTTCCCATCTTTCCTAACATGTGCCGCCCAGAACTGGACACAGCACTCCCGTTGAGGCCTAATCAGTGCAGATGCATTGTGTCTCGTGTGTTGCTTATAACACTCCTGCTAATACATCCCAGAATGATGTTTGGAGGTTTTTTGCAACAGTGTCACACTGTTGTCTCATATTTAGCTTGTGGTCCACTATGACCCTCAGATTGGTTTCTACAGAACTCCTTCCTACACAGCCATTTCCCATTTTCTGTGTGTGTAACTGAATGCTCCTTCCTCAGTGGAGTACTTAGCATTTGTCCTTATTGAATTTTATTCTATATGCTTCACACCATTTCTCCAGTTTGTCCAGATCATTGTTAATTATAACCCTATCCTCCAAAGCCCTTACAACCCCTCCCAGCTTGGTGTCAAATAAATGTACTCTCTATGCCATTATCCAAATCACTGATGAAGCTATTGAACAGAACTGCACCCAGAACTGATTCCTGCAGGGTCCCACTTGATATGCCCTTCCAGCTTGCCTGGAAGATGCTGTCCTACTAGGGCACTACATGATGCAACAGCATACTCCAATGCCTAAAACATTTGGCTTGGTTTCCTTTCTAATATTTCTTCTCAAGAAAATCCTTAAAGGAAGGAAATAAGTCAGCTCTTTGGCAAAATGCCACTACAGCTGCACCAATGGAATGTTTCCAATTTTTTACAAAAGGGATGCAGCAGCGAACTACTGCAGCAAGTTATGTGGGAACTCCCTGTAGAAGTTTCACATTCTTGCACGAGCAAAGGATATTTTATAACAAGTCAGCTTTAATGCACAAGCAGCAGTATGTCCTTCCAGGGACCACAAATAAAAAATTAATGCAAACTTCTGGAGAAGACCATGTGATAAAAGAGTTAAATAATGCAGGACACATGAATAGTCTCCCTTGTGGGACGCGGGATTTCTCTGGAAAAAATCTGGATGCTCCTCCAAAGTTTGGGATGGACGACAAATAGAGACACAGCATTTTTTCAGGGCCAGGACTGCTATTTTAAAAATAACTTCAAGATCCTCTAATAAAAAGGCACTGTATTTGAGTACACAATGTTCTTGTAGCACTATTATTCTTCCTCGTGAGCTCAAAGGCCACAATATGACTCGCATTTTAAGTGTTAACCGGTTAAACATATGGTTAATCAGTTAACCAGCCCGCTGCAAGCATGCCATGAGTGGAGGGCTGCTCCAGCCAGGCTTGGAGCTGATTATCCAGTTACCCTGTAAGCATGCTGGTAAGGCAATGCTTGCTGGGTAACTGATTAACTGGTTACCCCTTTATATCCTTACCAGAGGCCACACTATAGCTTGCTGAGGGAGAGGAAGAGAGAGTCTTAGAGTGCCATTTTCCCAAAATAATTATCTGTTATCGAGAGATCTGCTGGGACTCATGAGCCTTGGATTTCTCTTTGCTTGAAAGGAAATATAGCTGGCTGCTTCAGAGAAGAGTATTGCTTTGCAGGTAGTGAGGGAGGATGACGAGGCGACTGCTTCATACTCATGTGGTTCAGAGATGACTCAAAAAAAAAAAAAACTATCTAAATTTCCCACGTCTGTTTCAGGATACAAACAAGACACATTGTGGTTCCTCAATTCTCTGCTTCTGTTTTTAAAACCCATCAAAACACAGATGCTTTCCTTTAAAGCTAAGAGATCAGTGTCCAGGGAGTGGATCTGACAGATGGGTCCACTACCAAGATTGGGGATTGTCAGCCACTCTAATAACCTAGGGTCAGGCTGCTAGAGGAAAGCTTCTCTCATAAACATGTCAAGCAGTACGTCAGCCAGTGTAGACAAATGCTCAGACTCCAGCCAAACTTAGTTTCAATCATGGCCACATAAACCCTTCATTAAGCCTCAATGCCAGCTAAGCTGTCAGATCAAGTGACATCTATTATATGGAATCTGATCTTATGCTCCAGAGGAAGAATTAAATCGGTTTGACAACGTACACTGAAACACGGTTAAAAGCAAAAAGTTATTTTTAAACAATCAAGGACACAGGTAAGCTTTGCAGTGGCAAGTGTAACAGGAAGGCAAGACTGCCAGGTAATGCCTCAGACATGGAAGGAACAGACATCCGCCTTTAGCCGAAACGGCAGGCGACCTTTGCTAGCAATCCTGAAACCTGCAGCCTTGTCCTCTCAGTTGCAAGGGTTAGCCAAAGGGGGCTGATTGTTGTAGGAACTGGCCCACAGCCCATGGGAGAGCTCAAAAGGAAGTTTTACATTAGGTCAGTGGGCTTAGGATCAAGTCCATTCTGGGGTGTGTAACAGCCTCCTCTGTAGCAGGCATCAAAAGTGACTCATTTGGCCCAGTGTGGTGCACATGATCAATTAGCCCATAAGAGGCTAACTGCACAATGTGTAAAAGGGCCCATGCACAATTTAATCATCCCAAGAGGAGCTGATGTAGGGGAGAGTTTGAGGGATTGTTCTTTTTTTTTTCCACGGGGTGGAGGAAGGGAGGGAGGGGCCGGTGCAGCAAAATTAGTCATCATTAAAGAGCTGCAAACTGGGAAGTTACAAGAATCCACAAAGCACAAGCAACCTGATAACAGCCCTGTATTTTAACAGGAAGCGTTACTTAGCTTGGAAAGGCTTTGGCAGGCAAGATTCATGCACACCTTCCAGGGATATCATTAAATGCAAAAAGGGGCAGAACAGGAGAACAAGAGATGCTGGGATCAGAGGAAGCCGAGACAGGTTTTGGAAATATTAACTTTACATTTTGTGAACCACAAGGCTCAGGCCAAACATGCGATTTAGCCTGACAACATCCCTGGCATATAGGCAAGTCTCCCCATTTTACAGATGGGGAATGGAGGCACACATTATAAGCCACGTTTTTAGGAAGTCTGAACACCTGTAACTCACATCGACTTCAATGGGAAATACAAGTATTCATTTGCCTCTTACGTGGGAAGCCCCAGATGACTGTCTCTGGTCACAACACTGATATCATGGACTGCTTGTCTGCATAGTTTTCTTTACCATTCCTAAGTATGTAAATAATCAAGATACTAGCTGTTGTATAATGGAAGTACCTTGGCAGTAGGAAATTCTGTTCATCACAGACAGTCCCATACTCTGCTCTGCAGCAAGGGAGCAGATTATGCTGACACGCAGACTGGATTCTTTTCCCAGCAGCCAGCTCTGACAGCTACTCATGTAGAAGGCATAAACCTAGTTTGCTTATGTCAGTTTCTTATCATCAGGATCTGGGCCACATAGCTGCAGAAGGGCTATCCTTAAATTATGTCACTCACAGTGAAGGATGCCCCACATTTCAGAACCAACGCTGGCTCCTCCCACACAAACGGGGTACCCTCCTCTTGCCCAACAATATTTACATCAGAAGCATTGACTGATGAAACTTGCGATGGAGGGGTGGCTCCAAAAAGCTCTTCAGGCTCCAAAAAGCCCAGTGTTCTGTTCTGTTCGACTATTAGGATATGTCTACACTGCAAGGCTATTTCGGGATACCAGAAGTATGGCCAAGGAACGTGCCCATTATTTTGAAATATTTTTTGTAAACCTTGTTGCAGGAGGAATAAGGGATGGCTCGAAATAGCACTTTATTTCAAAATTTGGCACTGTGTAGACGCGCCAAATTTCGAAATAGCCTATTTCAAAATAAAATCGAAATAAGAGATGTAATTTGCATAACGCACATTGCATCTCTTATTTCAATTGTAGAGTGCAGTGTAAACGTACCCTTAGTCGCCTGAGTCACTGTCCCCCTTTTACATTGTGGAAGACTGAAAGGGCTGCATCTAGACTGGCATGATTTTCCGCAAATGCTTTTAACGGAAAAGTTTTTCCGTTAAAAGCATTTATGAAAAGATGTTTAGATTGGCACGGATGCTTTGCGCAAAAGCACTTTTTGCGGAAAAGCATCCATGCCAATCTAGACGCGGTTTTGCGCAAGAAAGCCCCGATCGCCATTTTCGCCATTGGGGCTTTTTTGCACAAAACAGTCCTCCCCTGTCTACACTGGCCCTCTTGCACAAATACATTTGCGCAAGAGGGCTTATCCCTGAGCCGGAGCATCATAGATTTGTTGCAAGAACACTGACAATCTTACATTAGATCGTCAGTGTTCTTGCGCAAATTCAAGCTGCCAATGTAGACAGCTGGCAAGTTTTTCCGCAAAAGCAGGTGCTTTTGCAGAAAAACTTGCCAGTCTAGACGCAGCCAAAGGTGTAATCCCATCAATGGAACCAAGCATCCTATTGTTGTAGAAAATGTAGTGATGCCAAGAGGAAATTATGCTACTGCTCAGTACAGCCATAGGGGGACAGTTTTAACAAAGCCTTACAAACAAGACTCTGTTACATCACCATGGTTTTGTTTTACCCAGTGTTTAATTTATAATGAAAGGAGTGTTGGGGCTGAAGCAATCCTAATGCATTCATAACAGATGCAGCAAGACCACAAAGTGCCAGGGCTATGAGCTACCAAACCTGGAGGCGTGGGGCTCGATCCTGGCAAGCCCCATCACAGATTAAGCACTGTTTTTATTCTGTTAAAAAAGGTCAGTTGCCAGTTCATATTGTAGACACGGTCCAAAAGGTTCATCCCTATCTGTCTGATAAAGGATGGCCTCCCCGAGAAGATTTACAGCTTTTTAATTACGGAGGAAAGCAATTTTTTTATTTTCATAGCGGATTGGCACTGGACCGGGTAAACAATGCTCCCATTGCCAGTTTTGATGCCCTGCTGAGAGTGTAAAATTGATCAGGGGTTTAATTTGGGTCACTCAACCTATAAATAAAATGCTTTTAAATGAGTGGATATCTCACGAGACTAGGATGCAGGACAATCCTATTAGACTGAATATAGGAGTTGAGGAATGTCAAGTACTCAACTGAGGATCAAGTCAATGATTTATCATTCTTACCTTTGGTTTTTACCAAGAGCACTTTTGATAATTTAAAGAACAGATGATTTTAATCCAAGTTTTAAGTCTTTAGATACTTTGGAGGACCCGTATTTTAGTGAAAAGGAACATTTTAACACTAATTTGTCTACAGATTTTAATAATAGGGTTAATTTTACAACTAGTGGATTACTAAAACACAGGATTTTCTACTTGGAATATCCTATTGAATATTTTAATTTTCCCATTTGCCCACAAGTTGTAGCTTCATTTGGAAAGTGTGCCAGGCATATAGACATGGTACATAAGAGTAAGGCTGTATCTGTTCTTCAGGCATCAATCTTGATCCCAAGAGTTCTTACAACAGCAGACATTTTAAAAGAGCCTGGCAGATCCCTCAACGTAAACATCTTTGGACTGGAGGCTCCTCACTCAGCGAGGAGTTCTCAGCTCTCGAACTCACTTCCACAGATGAAGAATGCTAGAATCTAAGCATCTTTTCCACTACCTGCTCCTGATCCCAAATCTCTAACATGCTGTGCAGCTTACCTTAGTCACTAGATTTGCCGGGTTAGCAATCAATTTCTCACAGCATAACCACCCTTCTAACTATCTGCACTAAAATGGGAACACGCAATGGGACCCAACTTTCACATAGACTTCCATGATATTTGCCCTTTTCATTATTAGAAGAATAGCATCTAAGGGTTTCACCATGTAAAATTGTCCTTAAGAACATGATGAATCTCTCTCTCTTTCTGGTTAAGAATTATCTCACTGTCACAAGCTTGCTAGATATCCTAGATCTGGATCAGTTCCATGTTTGCTCTTATGACACAACTGAAAACCTTTAATGGATGGCCAAGACTACATGTATCTAGGCTTGGCAGAATTTGATATTTATTGTTATGGCTTTGACAGATAATATTTATCTTTACACTTTTTTACATTTTTATCTGTTTAAATTTTCAGTTTCAGGAAATTATGGCTGGTTCAGACAATTATTTAGTGAAAGGAGACATTAATATTCAAAAAGTTAAAGCTTTATAGCCATTAAAAACATGTTGTCAACACAACACGCAAAGTAAATAGTCTTAAATCAAACTAAGCACTCAAGCAACATTTCTCTTACCTTGTCAGTAAACCTGAATCACCCACGGAAATGTTTTTCATCAATTTGTCTGTACAGTGAAATTGAGTTTGACCAATAAAAGTGTAGCCCTTCCAAGCCTAGTTACAGCAGTCCAGAGCTTGGCAAAGTTAAAAACCATTTAGATACATATGAACAAAACATAAGAATGGCCAGACTGGGTCAGACCAAAGGTCCATCTAGCCCAGCATTCTGTCTTCCGACAGTGGCCAATGCCAGGTGCCCCAGAGGGAATGGAACATCCTCATAAGGAAGCTGTTCCATACACCTCATCATTTGTATTGCCCTTTTCTGTACTTTTTCTAATTCTAATGAATCTTTTCTGAGAAGGGGCGACCTGAACTGCACTCACCGGGCCCCTGGGCAAGGTGGGAGGGCAGGTCCATTCCCCCTCAGAAGGGAGGGGCCTTGGGCAGAAGGGGCAGGGCAGGAGCTAGACTCCCCCAGACAGTCCTTCAGTGCCACCCAGAGCACTCTGCACGGGGCCCCGGTGGCAATTTAAAGGGCCTGAGGCTCCAGCCACCACTGCTGCCATGCTAGTTGCCCCCCACCATCCCCGTCAGGCTGATGTAACCTGGCTCACCATCAAGCATTGTGAGCTCTGGTTAAACAATGAGACACAAATATAATGTATGTACAGCTCAGAGCTCAGTTAGTTTGTATTCTGAAGTTTCCTTTAATTTCCCCCACCCCTTGCCTTTTTAGCAGCTTACCAAGCAAACAGCATTCAAAACAGGAACGCTGCTCTTTGCCCATTCTCTCCAGAGTCTGCATGACCCCTTTCTTCTGCACAAAAAAAAAAAAAAAAAAAAAAACCACCACACACACCACCTTCCTGCTTCAGCTACAATAGATCCTGTTCACAGGACTATGTGCCCAAAGCCACATCAATTGCTACCAGAATTACAATACAGTAAAAAAGCCAAATGACACATTTGGCCCCAAGACCCCACCCCTTTCTTGAGGCCCCACCCTCTTCAAACCTTTCTGCAGCCTGTCCATTGCTAATGGAAACTCACCGATAATTACACCCAAGCCATTCTGCTAGTGCTGCAGCTGGGGAGAATGGTTTAATTTAAGTTATTAAAGAGATTAAGCATTTTAACTCTCTCGTGTTAGTTTATCAAACTTCATTTTAAATAAAGTAAAACATGTCTAGCACAAAAGGTGTCAATGTTTTCTTTATTTATGGCAGGATAGGGAAACCTTTTTTGGGGTCAGGGGCCACTGGAAAAAAAAAAAATCAGTTGGGGACCACACAAGTGAGAAGCAAAAAAACTCGTTCCCAAGCCCCCAACTGAGACACCTCAGTCCGACCCCTCACACAGCCCACAGAAAATAGCACGGCGTAGCCCTGTCCCCAGTGAGCCACATTTGCTAGCTTCCCAGCCCCCTCTTGGAGCAGGAGGTAAGAGTGGGGAGCAGCTGCCCCTCTTTGATCCAGCCAACAACCCAGCTGGCTGCGCTCCAGCTGAAGTGGATTAAAAAGGGGCTGCCGCCTGGCCAGCTGGCCATGGCAATCGATCCCCTAACGGGCACCATGATCGACCAGTTGGTGACCGCTGGTGTACTCAATACAATTTGTATCGACTACAGGTTGAACCTCTCTAGTCTGGCACCCTTGGGACCTGACCAGTTCCAGATGAGAGAATTTTCTGGACTATGGGAGATCAATGTTGTCTAGCAGCATTACCAACACTTCCACTGCTTACTGGGCTGCTAGAGGACATTTATGGGGTAAATTAGAGTTGGGGTAAATGGTGATGATGGCTAGAAGGACAAGAACCTATAACTAACTGCAAGCTTTTTGGGGTGTGTGCTAGTTCAGAAAATTAACTGAACACCTCTGTAAAACCCAGCTTAACAAATTTAGTACTTCTGGAGGTACCAAAAGCAGTAAGAGGAGGTGGTGTAAACATGGAGAAAGAACCATGCACGGCAGGGCAAAGAGATATAGTCAGAAATAACAAGAGGTGAAAGAAGAGGCTAATGAGCAAGAAAAGACATTTCAGAAGCCCTTTTTAATAGGGTGATCAGTTGGGCAGTAGAACAGTCCTGAAAGAGAAATGGAAGCCCCATTGTTTGATATATTAATGACAGACTAGACAACATTCTGGAAAATGCAGAATAGTCCTGCAGTGAATCCACTTGAGTATGCACTAAATGACTGAACAGGTCTTTTTCTCCCCCCCCTCTATAATTTAGATGGTCTATGAATAATACAGGAGAACATTACCCCGGCCCTCGCTAACCCACAATTGCCAATGGAAAAGCACAAATGCTCAAGAGGCCTCAGTGGACAATTCCTAGGTGTCATTGCCACCACAGCAATGTATTTTGAAATTGAATTTTTGTCGTAATCGGGGGCGGGGGGGGGGGGTTGTTGGGGTTTTTTTTGGCATTTGTCTCGTCAGCAGCCACCGCTCCAGAGTTCTTGGCAGCAGATCCCTGTTCAGTGCTGCCATGTTCACGGATGATGTTAACATCATATCCTTGCTTCAAGCCAAAAAGGAAAGAAAAAAAAACAGTGTCTCTGCTTGTTTGTATAAAAGCAGTGCTAGTGACCCATATTCCCAAGGAAGACAGGGTTTGCGGTTGGTTTTTTTTTGTTTGTTTGTTTTGAAGTTTCCTTTCTCCCCAAAGCACTTGAAGCTTTGTCCAGGATGAAACTGGCTCTTACTGGATGAAACTGGGACAAACAAGCAAAGTACAATGATTGCCTTTTTCAGTGTGTATTTGCTAAGCTACTTTGAAAGACTGGATAGCCTGGAGGAGTAGCAAGGCACTGTAGAGTCATTCATATCCAGGTCACCACTTCAAATCCCAGCTAAGGTCAGCGGTGATCTCCCATCATACCCATCTAGGAGATGTTCACATTTAGTATCATGTGTGAAGAAAGTCAACAGCATTATTGCTGTTCTAACGGACAAGTATCTGCAACCCAAACCACTGTCCACGGAGACATATTCTTTCCCGCCAGAAGAGGTGGTTTCCTTAACCATATTCACATAATTTGGGGTGGGAAGTTTGTCAGTGCCACTGTCCAAGTTGAACTTCTTGAGAGGTTACACTACCATCCTCCAGATACATTAACTAAATTTCCTCCCAGTTAAATTAAAAACACCCCCAAGGAGCGTGTTAGGAACAGTAGTAGTTTCTGTAAACTTAATTTTTACTGAAATATGCACATACAAAAAGGTCATACTAGCCTACTCAAATTCCATACTGGCCGTAATTCCTGTTGCATTTTCTCCTACGCCCCTCCACACATGTGATCTGCAGGGTAATCAGAAGCAGATTTGTGGTCTATATGATAATTATTTGTATTATGCTAGTGACTCTGGTCGGGTCATGAAACATGACCCTACTGTGCAGAACAAAATGACAGCCCCTTCCCCAAAGTGCTTATAATACAGGTGTAATGAGACAACAGATGGGTACAAACAGAGTGGGAGCTGGACTGTCAGCATGCCTACATTCATGCCCTACATTCTACTGCAATCGTGTTTGTACAAAAGGTGCCTCATCTGAAAACCACCACCACTCTGAATATCACTGTAAAATGCACGTGTTCACATTACATGTGAAGTGCTGAATTCCCTCTGTATAGTGTTGCTACAGCATGTTTGTCTAGGCCAGGTGGCCTTTGCCTTAAAGGTAATAAGCAGGTCTATCCTGGACAAAGCAATGTGAATTACCTCAATTTACATATCAGACATAAACAAAGCCATGAAGCTAAACCAGGGGGTATCTCTTGAGCCTGAACTTGAGAAACAGAACTAAAATGGTTCCTGCACCCCAGAGAGAACATAAGAACAGCCATGCTGGGCCAGACCAAAGGTCCATTTAGCCCAGTAGCCAGTCTTCCAACAGTGGCCAATGACAGGTGCCCAAGAAGGAATGATCAGACTAGGTGATCAAGTGATCCATCCCATCATCCATTCCCAAATTCTGACAGAGTGGATGAGGGGATGGATCACTTGATCACCTGCCCATCTTGGCTAATAGACATTGATGGACCCATCCTCCATTAATTTATCTAGTTCTTTTTTGAACACTGTTATAGTTTTGGCCTTCACAACATCCTCTGGTAAGGAGTTCCATGGGTTGACTGCACATTGTGTGAAGAAATACTTCTTTTTTGTTGTTTGTTTTAAACCTGCCACCTAGTAATTTCATCTGGTGATCCCTAGTTCTTGTGTTATGACAAGGAGTAAATAGCATTAACTTAATTTACTTTCTCCACACCAGTCATGATGTTATAGACCTCAATAATATCCCCCTGTGACGGGGCAAGCCAGCCCCACACTGAACTCACAGGGTTTAGCCAGGTTACCCTGCCTAAAGGAGCCCTGCCCCCCACGACCCTGCTGGGCATGCTCAACTTGTAGCCCAGCTATAAAAGCCTGTGGAGACACTCAGTCTGGGCTGACTGCCAGAGGAGAAGAACCTCCTAGGGGAGCTCCTGACCAGCACCAACCAGCCGCCCGGAGGGGAGACAGCTGAGCCGCTCGTGCGTGTTGGGATGACTCCATTGCTGCCTATGTGGAAGGAACAACCCCCGGGGCATTAGAGGACCCTGCGAGAACGTGGGAGGAGACCCCGTTGGACCAGGTAGGAAGTGGCCCAGGAAGGGTACAGGAGCAGCCTCTCCCGCCCCGGGAACCCCGGTGCGTTTCAGATGGATTTCCCCACCGAGGGAGTGGTGGGCCGTTCTGCCACTCATAGGGCCCTGGGCCGGGACCCAGTGGAGTAGGGTGGGCCCGGGTCCCCCTACCAGGGGTGCCATTTCCCCTTCCCCAGCGACTTGCCATCGCAAGCCTTTCAGACCTGCCTTAAAGGGCCAACCAGTGTCAGGGAATAGAGACTTGGGCCAGCGGGCCCTGTGTTAAAGAGACAGTCACTAATTCTGTATAGAGACTCGGGCCAGTGGGCCCTGCCTTAAAGGTGACTTTGCGCAGAGACTCGGGCCAGGTGGCCCGTGTTAAAGAGACTTTATATAGAGACTTGAGGCACTACTCCTGCCCTCCAGAGGGGGCAGGAAAGTCAGCCCTGTGACACATCCATCCCAGGAAGGGAACAGTGGAGAGATCCTCCAAGCAGGCTAGAGTGTCTACACAAGGAGCAACCAATCAAGGCCCAGGAGGGCCATATAAAAAGGAGTGGCACAACAGAGCAGAGAGAATTGTTAAGAGTTGTTGGGCTGAGCTGCTGCTAGGAGCTGGAGGAAAAGGAATGACTGCCCAGCTGCCTGAAGGAACTGTAGCACAACACTAAGTGGGGGCCAGGAACCAGGGAAGCAAGAGGCTTCTGGCTGGCTGCTTGGACTGAGTGAGGACTGAGGGACTGAGCCTGGGGAGGGCCCCAGGAGAATAGTGTCTCCAAGGGGGCAGTTGTAGAGATACCGCCCCATACCAGGGCTTAGACAATTGAAAGGCAGAGCCCCAGAGAAGCTAGAAAGCCACTCAAAGGGGTCACTAGAAAGTAAAAAAAAAACCACAGACACATGCAACCAGAGGGTGTGATATGGGCCCATATGGAGTGTTGGCCCCATCACAGTCCTAAGCAGACACAGTCAGCCATGCCAGACGAAGAATAATTTATGAAAGAAACCATCTTTAACAGACTGTAGCTTGCTAGATTACATTTCAGATTTAGGATTGCATTTTTGCTTTTTTTCCTCTAACCAACTCCACTTTTTTTTTTTTTTTAAACTTGGCAGCACTTTACCCATGTTCCGTTGCTAGTAAACTTGACCTATTTTAATTTCAACCAACCAAGTGCTGTGTTTGAATCAAAATTATCGCTAACACCAATCAACATGGCAAGCTGCCAAGTACTGACTTTGTCAGGAGCAAGTGAACCTTATTTCTCCAAGTGGTCCAGGAGAGGCCTTGACATTTCAGAACAAAGTGTTCTGAGGAAATTCAGGACTCTTGGCTGGTGGAGACCAGAGCATGGCAGTGGTGTAACAAGCTGGCAGCAAGAGGCAGAGCTGCTGACCTGGGGCTGTTGATCATAGATGCTCGACTGCTGGCTGGGATTAGACAGTGACCTAGAACCTATTGTAGCCCAAGGTCCTGTGTGTTTCAGCATTAGTCCTGGGAACTACAAACTGCAGCATGTTGGGAGAACTTCCTGGTTCCTGCCAGGATGTGCCCTCTGCCCCCAGCAAGGTCTCAGCAGGGACTGTGCTAGAAGCAGCACACAGGGTGCATGCTGCGAGGAGGGGCTGCTGAACTGTGATCCTGTTTTATGTTTTTTTTACAGAATAAAGCCTGTTCCTGGTGGTTTGTCTGAGTGGGTCTGGTCTGAGGCGTGCGCGCACGCACACACACAAAAACACAGAGCACACCAAGCAGCCTCAGGCCTAGCCTCCCACAAAGCTTCCCCTATGCTGAATAACCGCACACTGGGCTAGCGAACAGAAGGGGTTACACTATGAACATTTTAAAGTACTCTGGCTTATAGGACAAGTGGTGACAACCTCTCACTTGCCTTGGTTGCACCCCAAAAATATGACAGAGTAAAGAAAACAATGAGACCATATTGGGCTCACCATATAGGCAGCCTAACCCTTGCCCAGTTTTCCGAGGGCATCACAGACCAATAAATTTCACTTGCCACTCTTTTTATACGGTTAATATCCTCCCCCAGGGAGTGATTAATAAGAGTCACATGGAAATGATACCATCTACCCATTGCCAGGCATGGGCAGTGTTTATACACAACACATATCACTGCTGAACCCAATTGCCTGACCAAAGCCATTTTACTGCAGTGGACAAGAATCAGAGCTGGTCAAAAACCAGGAGCGTCTGCCCCTATGCACATAACACGAGTTTTTGACTTTTCAGAAAAATGTTTTGATTTTTGGACAAAAACACTCCATTCCAAGCAGATGCTTTTCATGAAAGGAGGACGCCATCTCTGAACCCAGGCAGGAATTGAGAAGTCTGCCCTGGGGAGCTTCCAGTGTTGCACGCTTTCAGCTGGAGTGGAGATTTTCCTGGACTTCTAGGAAGGACATAGAGTAAAGAGGATGAGCGTGATGCTGCCAGACAAGGCACCAGCTCATGTCAAGGCAACAGAGCACTGACAGGTGCATAGCTAGAAACCACTCTGGGTCACCTGTGTGTTAACACTGGTAAAACAGGTATTGGATTTATAAAAGCGTGTTTAGACTTTAATGCAGTGGTCACCAACCAGTAGATCAGGATCTACTGGTAGATCTTGGAGCCTCTGACAGGTGATCTTGACTGGTTTGGCCAAGAGGCTATCAAGTGCTGGCACTTCAGTTGCCCCTCCCCCCACTGTTGTGCACCTCTTGCCCTTTGCCTTAGAGCTGCCTTCCCCCAACCCCTAGGAGCCTCCTGCTTGCTGTGCAGAGCAGTGGAGGGAAAAGAGGGGCCCCTCTCCCACCCTGTATCCTATCTCCACAGAGCAGGGCGGGGGGGCACAACAGGACTTGGGATGAAGTTTGCTGGCTGCTTTTGGGAGTGGTACAGGGCCAGGGTGGGGGTGAGCCTGCCTTAGCCCCACTGCACCACCACCCAGGAGCCACCTGAGGTAAGCAGGGCCCAGTTGGAGCCCACATCCTGAAACCCAACCTCAGTCATGAACCCCCTCCTGCACCCCGAGCACCCCTGCATCCAAACACTTTCCCAGAGCCTGCACCTAGAGCCCCCTCTGGCATCCCAATTGCCTGCTCCAAGCTCAGCTCAGAGCCCCTCCTGCACTCCAAATTCCTTAATCCACAACCAGAGCCTGCACCCCAGCCTGCTGCCCCTGCCTGGTGAAAGTGAGGGAAGATGGGGGATGAAGGGAGGATGGAGTGAGCAGTGGCGGGGGGGGAAGGGGGCCACAAAGGAGGTAGGGCAAGGGTGTTTGGATTTGAGGTAGATCTTGGATTGCACTTCAATTCAAAAAGTGATCTCATGCTTAAAAAGGTTGGAGACCACTGCTTTAATGCATGCAGTAACTTAGGAGCATTTCATCATCTCACTATAACATCTACACCCCATGTTGCAAGGTTATATTTGGGGTTTGTGTAACCCAAACGCCTACTGGGGGTGGTGCACTGTCCCATGTAGTGGCACTCAGCCCACTGTGAGAGAGAGAGACAGAGACAGAGAGAATGAGTTTGCTCTGCAACCTTCGCTGACAGCTGGTTGGCTTTTAGCTCAGGCTGTAGAGCAGGCATGTCAAACTCGAAGCCTACTGAGGGCCGCACACACGAAAACTGATAGCTTTCAGGGCCACCAAAGAAAATGGACTTCTATCGAAAAGTCATATTTATTTATTATTATAGATTGTTTTAGGTGTATATTATAATTTTTCAGGTCTTGTTTTAATATAATACAATAATTTGATGTGTAAAATTGTTATTTGCCAATATAAAATAATTTTTAATTTAAATATACATTTAAGGTACTTTTTAAATGATACATAACTTGTTGAAATAAAAACAAGTATAGACCATGGTTAATCAAATAGAACAGGTTTCTGTGAAAATTTCAGATACTTTATAAGTTTGAGAGTTTGCATAAACATATAATATTAATGCAATTGCAAAAAAATTGACATTTATTGATATAAAATTAATATACATTTTGTGATTTTATTTGGGAATAAAAAAAATAAACAAAATGTTAACAAAATATCTCCCTCTTCTCCCCCAGAGCCAGGCACTCCCATACCCCCATTCTAACGCGAGGGCCCTCCCCACTCTAACCCAATGCTTCCCCTCTCCCCCAGAGCCAGGCCCCCCCAACCTAATGCCTTCCCCCTCCCCCAGAGCCAGGCACTCCCAGCCCCCCAACCTAATGCCTGGGTCCCAGAGCCATTGCTGCTGCCGCCACACATTTCTTCCTTGGGCGCTGGGGCAGTGTGAGCACAGCAGCCAGCTGAGAGTAGGCGCTTGATGCCTGTGCAGAGCGGCCGGCCGTGAGCACATGCTGGAGTGCCCAGCTCAGAGCGGCCTGGCCGGCTATGAGCAGTCGCTGTGGCGCCATGCACAGAGCGGCCTGGTCAGCTGTGAGAACGTGCTGGATTGCCCAGCGCTGAGTGGCCCAACGGCCGTGAGAAGTCACTGTGGTGCCGTGTGCAGAGTGGCCAGTTGGCCGGCTGTGATCTGCACTCGGCCACATGTTCTGAGTGGCCAGCGGGCCGTACTTTATTCTTTTCTAAAAATGTAGTGGTGAGTTGCAAAAAGTTTCTATCAGGCCGCATGCGGCCCTCCAGAGGCCTGTTTGACATGGCTACTGGACAGGCTCATGCACTGAAGCTATGTCTAAACTACATTCCTCTTTCGAAAGAGGAATGTAAATGAGCCCGATCGAAAATGCAAATGAAGTGCAGATTTACAAATCTCACACTTCATTTGCATAATCGCCTGACAGCGCTTTTTCTAAAAAGGGTTTTTTGAAAAAGAAACCTCAGTCTAGATGGGGTTCTTTTGAAAAAAACAAACCCTTTTTCCAAAGAACCCGTACTCCTGAAAAAATGAGGTGTACAGGTTCTTTTGAAAAAAAATTTTTTTTCGAAAGAACCCCATCTAGACTGCTGTTTCTTTTTCGCAAAACCCTTTTTCGAAAAAGCGCTGTCACGTGATTATGCAAATGAAGCGTGAGATTTGTAAGTCTGCACTTCATTTGTATTTTCGATCGGGCTCATTTACATTCCTCTTTCGAAAGAGGAATGTAATTTAGACGTGCCCTAAGCTCCAGAGGTCCCAGGTTTGGTTCCACCTGTTGCTGCTACATTTGCTCTGAGGCCGTAAAGCCTCCCAGCCAGCAGACAAGGATTGTCAAGTATGAGATACTGATTTATCACAGGCGGGGTTATCTCCTGCTCAATAAAAGGCAGCCTATGGACATCAGACAAATCATTGTGGAATAGCAGAGGACAAAAGGCTTTGCTGATTACTCCCCCCAAGCCCACGAAGAGGACACCTGCCTGAGGACTCATCCCATCAGTTTGAACTCTGGGCAGAAGGAAATAAAAACACCTTCACAGGAAGAAACTAAGTATGCGTCTACACTGCAGGGCTTAACTCAGATTAGCTTATTTTGAAAAAGGGAGCGTCTATACAGCACTTATTTTGAAATTGAGCACTCTTCCTCTGACTTCCCTTACTCCTTATACAATGAGGGTTACAGGAGTTGAAGTAAGAAGTCCCCCAGCTTGACAGTATTTTGACACTATTACGAAATTACTGCCTGCTGTGTAGATGCGGACTAAGTTATTTCGTAATAACGTTAGTTATTCGAAATAGTGTTGCAGTGTAGACATACCCTAAGTCTTTATACTGCTTGGACAGGGTAGGGATTATAAACAACCAAAAGATCCCCAGGACTTGTCCTGGGTTAGAGCTAAAGGACATTTAGAGCTTGCTTAAAAGAGTCCTGCACTTAGGATGGAAGAATCCCAAGCATTATTACAGGCTGGGGACTGACTGGCTAAGCAGCAGTTCAACAGAAAAGGACCTGGGGATTACAGTGGATGAGAAGCTGGAGATGAGTCAACAGTGTACCCCTGTAGCCAAGAAAGCTAATGGCATATTAGGTTGCATTAGGAGGAGCATTGCCAGCAGATCTAGAGACGTTATTATTCCCCTTTATTCGGCACTGGTGAGGCCACATCTGGAGTACTGCATCCAGTTCTGGGCCACCCAATACAGAAAAGATGTGGACGCATTGGAAAAGGTCCAGCGGAGGGCAACTAAAATGATTAGGGGGCTGGAGCACGTGACCTACGAGGAGAGGCTGAGGGATTTGGGCTTATTTAGTCTGCAGAAGAGAAGAGCGAGGGAGGATTTGATTGGAACCTCCCTTCAGGACGTTGAAGGCTGCTAACAGGATGGAGAGAGGCGGTTCTCGGTAGTGATGGATGGCAGAACAAGGAAAAATGGTCTCAAGTTACAGTGGGGGAGGTCTAGGTTGGATTTTAGGAAAAACTGTTTCACTAGGAGGATGGTGAAGTACTGGAATGGGTTACATAGGGAGGTGGTGGAATCTCCATCCCTAGAGGTTTTTAAGTCTTGGCTTGACAAAGACTTGGCTGGGATGATTTAGTTGGGGTTGGTCCTGCTTTGGGCAGGGGGCTGGACTCGATGATGCCTGAGGTCTCTTCCAGCCCTAGGATTCTATGATCCTAGGAGCTTCTATTACCCTTGAAAGTTAAGACTAACTCAAGTATGTGTACATTTATGTGCTTTAATCCTGTAAACAACTCATTTCTTTCTTAGTTAATAAGTCTTTAGTTAGATTATAGGATCTGCTACAAGCATGGTCTTTGGTGGGGGATCTAAGATGCAATTGATGTGGGGTAAATGATCAGTCTTTGGGGACTGGGAATAACCTGGATTTTTGATGTAAGAAACCATCTATCACAAAGGCAAGTTTGCCCGGGTGACAAGATATGCTGACCCTTTGGCTACTCGGATATGGGACTCCCTGTTCAGGCTATTGTAGTGCCCGAGAAGTTCATACTAGATGCTTGGATGGGGAAATCTAAGTATAGAATTCACGACCAGTTTGGGCGGTGTGCCCTGCTTCTTAACAGCCTGCCCTGAGGCTGGTACTCATGCTCCTGAGCAAAGCTGAAGGCATTGTGTTTATGCCCTTTACAGAGCCTTAGTGATTATGACAGCCTCAAAGCATTTTTCCCCAGTTAGGTTTTTACATTAGTACCAGAAGGCGCTGGCTTCTCTGTTGCCAGAGGGTTTTCCTCAGAGCTATCCACAATTCCCTTACCATATCAGTGACATGTACCTTGGCATCTTTTAGTCCCCTTTTCATACATACATATGGACCTTCTTCCATGCTCTCCACTAGGCACAGAATGCCCCCAGAAATCTGTTCATCAACTCCACTCTCTCCTCACTCACATCACAGGTTTTTTGAAAACCCATGTCCAAAGTGACTGCAAGAGGAGAATTTGTTTTTAAAAATTTCTCCATCAAGCTGCATATGTGCAGAACAGCAACTACGCTGTCTCATTTGATGCTGCCCTACCAACTCCACCCTATGGCCAATTTTGTCGTCCCCCCCCCCTCCATTTGTTGTCAGATTGCAAACTCCGCAGGACAGGAACCTCATCGGATTCTTTGAAATGTGAGGCACTATGCATGGTAAACAGTCTGATGAAAAGGATCTCACAGCCCCAAGTGTGGAAGGAGCAAAAGCTGCAGCTCTGGCATTAACCAATAAAGGGGAAAAAACCCACCTACCCTACACTCAGACTCAGTCCTCTCACGGGTCTTCCTGGAGTGAGAAAAAACAAGATCTTTGAACATCCCTTTCTCTGCCCCTACAAAGGGCACATTAGTTTCCCTTTTGCAATTTACCTCTAAAAAGGGAGCCTGTTGACTACATCTGGTTCAACATTTAGATTTCATAAAAGCCCAACATTTCAATAAGCCCCACACAAAAAAAAAAAATGTTCCCATGACTCCTTTTTTCCCCCAGCTACCAACAAAGTAGATTTTATTTATTTAAGCATTCCCCCAGTGGCATTTGCACGACAGCAATGGCTACTTAAAAGTGAAGCTGGCGTCACTGGAATTCATTGGTCCCAAAGAGAATAGCAGAATGAGCAAAGAAGTTCTGAAAGACAAATGAGGATTCTGAAGTTATTTATTTGGGGAATTAGTAACGTAGATAAAACTCCTTATAGAGCAATTTAAGTTGGCAGTGTCATTTGAGGCACATAACCAACTGTGGGAAAGAGCTTCAAAGTTGCATGTTTTTAAAAAAATATTACGTTGGTTAGCATGAGAGAGATGTTTCAGTCAGAGAATTTGCAACAGCTTTCAAGAATATTTTTCAGTGATGTTACTTTCTGTGTCTCAATTTGCGACAGGCAATGAAGATGACAGCTCTATATTAGGCACGTTATAAAGATGTTTACAGATTAATTCTTTGTAAGTAGATGTAATTTGACATAGCAATGAAGATCACATTCCCTTCCTTAGTAATACCAGCCAAACCGTAGCAAGTTCTCATCAGGGGTTAAACTTTTACTTGGATTATTGCTTAGCTGAGGCCTGTGCTGGACAGTGCAAGAGAGAAGGTTAGTAATGATCCATTAATGCGAAGCAGCAGGCTGCTATGAACTATGGCAATGTCCAAGCCTTTCCGTTTTAGATCTAGTAGATATGCCTGTGTCTTTGGGCCCCGTGGCAGCAGCACATCACATGGGAATGGAAAGAATCATTTTAAGATACCAAATGTGAGCACACTAGTAGCAACGTGCTAGGACAGCTGTGTGTTTGTTTTAAAGCCAGTGCTATACGCAGTCTCCACCAAAGACAGATGAGGGTTTTAGCCAGTTTAAGGTCCAACTACCTGCGCTACCAATAAAAATCCTCACATTGTTCCTAGAGGTGAGAGAAGAGTGGCAGGCATATGAACCATCTAGAGAGAACTGTGGTTTGTGTAAAGCACAGTGCCTAACGGGCTGCACATGTCAGGGATGGATCCTGTTATTCGTTTAAGGATTGAATATTTGTCACCCGAATCTTGGATCCGTGTCATTTAGGGGCAATCCAGCCTTTGGTAAGAAGGGAACATGCTTTACGTATGACAGGCTGTTTTACAGAGACAAGCCTCCCTCTCCCAGCGGGAGCTTAAAGCAGTTGAGTGTAGCAACAAGGGCATTGGAGGGGCAGGAGGGGGGAGGTCATCTGCTATTTAGTCACCACGACATGCAGGATTGATGGGCACTTTCAACCCTAACCTGGATCAATGAGCAAAGAGAGGTCACGCTGCTCAAGTCAAAGCTGGATAAGCATGATAGACGGTCGACAAGCTGTTCTTCCCTGCTTTCACCACTCCAACTGGGCCAGATGAGCTCTGTCACTTTAACTTCCACAGCATGGCCTCCCCACAACTGGGCCCCTCCCAGAAAGCTTCCATCCGCTCTCTCCCCATCCCTTCCTGTCTGGATGGGGAGCAATGCCACATTTTCCAGCAGCGAGATGCTGGCGAGCCAGTCAGCATGAACATTAAAAACCAAGATGCTAGAGAGCAAACAAACTGGGAACTAGGGCATGCGACTGCTGCTTTCCCTTAAGAGCGCCAGCCACTGTATACGCACAAGGGTCAAGAATAGAGCTGCCGGGAATTTTCCAAATAAGTGTTTCTATACCAGAAGAGGTTGATTCAGAACAGATTTCTTAGGCAGACGCACAGACGTGTAGGACTGGAAGAGGCCTCGAGAGATCTAGTCCAGCCCCTTGTACGGCGGCAGGACCAGGTACAGTGGCAGGACCAGGCATACTTAAACCATCTCAGACTGGCATTTGTCTAATGGGGTCTTAAAAGCCTCCAGTGATAGATTTTGGTGCTTTGCTGGTGACCTCAACACCCCTCCCCTGGCCCATACTTCCCCAAACCATCTGGCCCATCGCTTGCAGCCCTCTTCCTCAACATGCACAAAACTTAAGTCTGCTGCTCCCTTAAGATAATAAGGTTCTGGTACGGTCTTTTTAAAGTGTTTTAATCAAAGCACTGACCTGGTTTATAGTAACGCAAAACAGAATATGCACAAGGTATAAAGGACTGAAAGGGTTACAGGCAAACAAAAGTAAAACTTAGTTTCAGCAAGTTACAATCTTTGCCTCAGCAGCTCTCACCTGCATTCAGTTCCCAGAGACTTCCCTTGGTTGAAAGATCAAAATTTCAAGGGCCCCCAGATGCTCAAATGGTTCTCTCTCCCCCCACCACCATGTATCTTCCCAAAGTTCATTGACCCCACTTCAGGAGGCAGCTAGATCCCCTGGGGATAGTGTCTATGCCCTGTCAAGATTGATATGTAATTAACCTCATACTCAGGGACCACACAGGAATAGGGCCACCTTGCACAAGGCATTATACAAAGGACAGTAAAAGCTTAGAACTAAAAAGAGAAGACAGAGGGTAGCAGAAGGGAATGCAACGTACAAGCAAAGATGAACCGAAACCAGCCAGCAATTGGCGCCACTTTTAAAAAAAATATTTGCATGGGGTTTATAAAGCCATAGATTCCAAAGCCAAAAAGTGTTCTCAAGACACATTCTTTTGGTGGCCTCAGCAGGCGGCCCCCAACCACTGCTGTTGGCCACTTTCACAATTTTTCCCCCTAAAATACTTAGTTCGCTTTAGGAAAAACACATAAATATGCAGATTTACACGACCCAATCGTAGTCATTTATTTATTACTAACTAGTAAGTCTGCTGTGAAAAGTGATCCTGGCAGGTTTATTTACTGCTAAGTAGTACCTCTGCTGTGAAAAGGGATATTAACAAACATACGTGTATCACTTTTCACAGCAGATCTATTCAGTCCTGGCTAGACTGGGGACAAATTGCATGGCAGCGGTGCCAAAGGAGATAGAGCTAGGGGGCTAGGGGAGACAGAGAGAGCGGAGCCCAGCCTGGCAGCTGGAAGATAGGGATGGAGCCCAAAGCCTTGTGGCCAAAGACCAGGGCCTGCAGCATGCAGCCAGAGCCTGAAGACCTAAGGCTGCCCCCCTCTGACCTCCGGGTGAAGCCCAAAGCTTGAGTCCCACCACCCCTGGGACCTAATGCACCAGCTGCCTGCTACTCCAGCATTGTGTCCAGTTGCCTGTGAGGGGTGGGGAGCAGGGCCTAACCCTCGCCTGGCTTCAGCAGCCAACACCAAGGCTTGGGCTACACTTCTAAAACCAAAGCACAACTGTGGCCGCACTTACATGTGGCCTTGGGAGGAGCACTGGGAGAGAGCTCTCCCACTGCTCTGTGTAAACCAGCTGCATGAGGGGAGTAGCTAACTGTGCTGGGAGAAAGTGTGTGTGTGTGCGTGTGTGCGCGCTCACTTAGCCCAAAGCAATACATCCAGGAACAGAGAGGGGAGGGGCTGCTGTTCTTTGCTTCCCCGCCCACCCCAGAAATGCTGGCCTGGAGGCTATGGTTACATGAAAAGCCCCTGGTGGCCCATTTGAGAAACACTGGTCTAGTCTAACCTCCAGTAAAACACAGGCCACAGAATTTCCCCAAAACCATCCAATCCTGAGTTTATAAAATAGTCAGTGAGGGAGACTCCACCACAATCCTTGGTAATTTTTTCCAGTGGTTAATTATTCTCACTGTTACAAATGTAGGCATTATTTCCCATCTGAACTTGTCTAACAACTTCCAGCCACTAGATCACATTACACTTTTCTCTACTAGAGTGAAGAGTCCATTCATAAATATTGTTCCCCATGTAGATACTTACAAACCAGTTGGTAAAATGAGAAAGTCAGCAATTTTTTGGTAATACAGTGTTGTACGTTTTTGTATTTTTGTCTGATTGTTTTTAAGTGACGTGAAACTTAAGGGTACACAAGGCAAATCAGACTCTTGAAAGGGGTACAGTAGTCTGGAAAGGTTGACAGACACTATTACAGACTAATCAAGTACTCCCTGACTTTCTCTTCGTTAAGCTAAAGAGATAGTGATTTTTTTGAGTCAGAGACACGCTTTTCTGAATCCTTTGATAATTCTTGCATGGTGTCAAGAATCAGAGGGGTAGCCGTGTTAGGTCTGAATCGGCAAAAGCGATGAGGAGTCCTGTGGCACTTTATAGACCAGGGTTTCCCAAGCTATGGGTTGGGACCCAAATATGGGTCGCCATTACATTTCAAAAGGGTAGCCAAGTGTCTCCCCAGGTGTCTCTGTCCCCTCTCCTCCCCCTGTTGTTGAATTGCCTTGGGTCACCAAGTCTTCCTGAATTGTCAAAATGGGTCCCCATCTGGAAAAGGTTGGGAACTGCTGTATATGGACTAACAGATGTATAGGAGCATAAGCTTTCGTGGGCAAAGACCCACATCATGCATCTGACGAAGTGGGTCTTTGCCCACAAAAGCTTATGCTCCAATAAATCTGTTAGTCTATAAGGTGCCACAGGACTCCTCGTCACTTTTGATAATTCTTGTGGCTCCTCTCTGAACGCTCTCCAATTTATGAGCAGCCTTCTTCAATACGGGTAGTAGAATGCTGTGTCCAGTTCTGCTGCCTGTCACATTATGTAACTGCATGTTCTGCATTCTATTTTTATGCAGAAGAAACAGAAGACAAGTGAGCAAGCTGTTAGCAGGGATTTATTCAAAAAAGCAGCTTCCAGGATGTGTCATAGGGTCATTACACATTAGCCCAATCTCCTACAACTTCTACAGCTATAATGATACTTGATGCTGATAATGATGACCCTGAGGCACTACAAGATCCTGAAGTGTCCTCCAAATCAAAGAAAGATTAAATTATGTTCAATATAGTTTTTATAGCACGTGTATTTTTAGTGCCTTGGGTATACGCCCTGCACGGCCCATAGTGATATGTAGTGTCATGAAATAACCTATTGCATGGAAAACTTTACCTGTAGACAATTAAATGCTTCCAGAAACCAGCCACTCTGCAGTGCAGCACTACAAGTTGAACCTGTCTAGTCAGGCACTTTCAGGACCTGGCCAGTGCTGAACCAGAGAATTTGCCGAACCATGGGAGGTCAATATTGTAGTGAGTGGGTCTCTATTTTTATTTCACCAAGGTGAATAAATGGAACAACACTTGCAATGCTATGTAGACTATACTGATGCACTCTATATAAGCCTATGCCTAGCCAAGACTTATCAGCTCTCTTTATAACAAAAAGTGTTAGTGTTATACAATTTTACAAGGAAATAAAATAATAAAGCATAAAAATCTGCTTGTGCTTAGCAGCATTACCAACTGCTTGCTGGTCTCTTTAGAGATAATTTAGAGCTAAATAACAGCACAGAACATTGAGAGCCAGGACTGGTGGCTGTAAAACTTTACAGGACCGTAGGAAACTTGTCCACTTATTGTGGATGTGGCCATCTGACTAACTAATTATACCGGCCCACAGATGCTGCTGGAGCAGAGTGCCAGATTAGATAGGTTCAACCAGTAGTGGATTGGTGAGTACCTGCATATTTTTTTTATGTTTTATTGTATTTTAATTCTTTGAAAATTGGTGTTCCATTGCTTAGTATAAGTGACACCCCCCATTTTCCCAACATGCCAGACAGCAGAGCTTGTAACACTTATGAATACAGTCAAATATAGCAAACAGAATGTTGGGAATCATTAAAAGAGGGATAGCGAATAAGACAGAGACTATCTTATTGCCTCTGTATAAATCCATGGTACGCCAATATCTTGAATACTGTGTAAAGATGTGGTCACCTGATCTCAAAAAAGATATATTGGCATTGGAAAAGGTTCAGAAAAGGGCAAGAAAGATGATTAGGGGGTTGGAACGGGTGCCATATGAAGAGAAATTAAAAAGAGTGATATTTTTCAGCTTAGAAAAGAGGAGACTAAGGGGTGGATATGACAGAGGTCTATAAAATCATGACAGGAGTGGAGAAAGTGAATAAGGAAAAGTTATTTACTTTTTCCCATTATATAAGCACTAGGGGTCACCAAATGAAATTAATAGGTAGCAGGTTTAAAATAAACAAAAGGACGTTTTTCTTCACAGTCAACCTGTGGAACTCCTTGCCAGATGATATTGTGAAGACTAGGACTTTAACAGGATTCAAAAAAGAACTAGATAAATTCATGGAGGTTAGGTCCATCAATACTTATTAGCCAGAATGGGCAGGAATGGTATCCCTAACCTCTGTTTCTCAGGGGCTAGAAATAAATGACAGGAGAGGGATCACTTGATGCTTTGCTATTCCTGTTCACTCCCTCTGGGGCATCTGACATTGGCCACTGTCGGCAGACAGGATTCTGGGCTAGATGGACCTTTGGTCTGACCCAGTATGGCCGTTCTTATGTAGTCTGATTTATTAGGCTTTCCCACATGTATGTCTTCATCTATCCTAACAGGGGCTGTGAGAAAAACAAGTAGGAAAGCAGCAACAGATCTAGATAAGCAACCTACCAAACACTTGGAGGCACTTATGCAGCAGTGACCTACTCCCAGACTCTAGCCCAAAACTGCAAAGCTTTTTTACCTCTGCAGGAAAGACAACAAATTCAAGGGCTACATAGAGAGTCTCGGGGAGGAGAGGGAACTCAAGAAGACTGACCCCTCAAGAAGACGCTCCCTGAACCCGACAATGTGAAGCATGTTGTGAGTAAAGGGAACAAATCATGACAACCAGACCCTAACTGTCCAGGTAGCGGGCCATGAGTCAGCTGGAAGTTTAGACCTACCAGGATCCCTGTGTAGAAGATGGATATAGACGCACATAGTCTGTTTATTGTTTTAAAGCCTCTCTCTGAAGGGGTTTTGTTCTGAACATGCCCTCTGATCACCGTGTTAACCTCTGGTCCACATTCTCAAAGGGAACAAAACAGCTGCAGCTACATGTAAGTCAGGCCTGCTGAGATAATCATGTTTAGACTCAAGGGACTGCAGCTCAAGACCTGCTCTGAGTGCGAGCAACTTGTACAATTTCATGCCAAGAAAGAACAGCTTGAGGCACTCCACAACCACCAGGAAGAGTCAGGGGTGCAGCTGGCCCAAGGACTAGGGAAAGATAAAAGTATTAAACAAATACTTAGTGTTGATATATCAGTGAATGAATGTTGGGTAATTGTCACAATACCAACAGGCAGCTATTACACCCATTCTACAGGTAGAGACACCGAGGTAAAGCAGTTAAACAATTTTCCCCAACACTGCAGAACTGTGATAAGAAGAATGGAGTTTCTGGCTCCCAGTCCTCCATTCTATTTACATGGTGGTAAAACAAGGTCAGAGAGGAGATTAAGGCTGCTAAGAAGACAGAGCTCCCACAAATTAACCTGAAGGTGTGGGAGAGCATGGAGGCAGAATGAAAGAGCATGGGGCAGCAAATGGAGGAAAGGAAAAGGATCAGTAAGGAGAGAAGGGAGGGGAGCACAGTGAGGGAGAAGAAATGCAGGCAGGAAATGAGAGGTGTGAATTTCTACAGTGGTATAATTTTGAGCTTATTACTTTAACATCAAGTGGAGGTTATAAAAAAAAAATCCCTTTGTGCTCTATAAATAGAAGCATTCAGGCCAAATTATCCCACTGCCAAAACTAGCACTGGGAGACCTATAAATTACTGCAAAGCTATTACTAATAGCATCCAAATAGCCAGTAAGTGTAAGTGCTGCTATTCCAGCCAACAAGCGGCATGAGGCCAATCAGATCAGTCGCACCCCTGCTCAGCCACCAACAAGTTTTTTGTGAACCCTTGTTGCCAGGCAAATGCCCTGGGGGTGAAGGGGGGCTGGGCGAGAGAACAGTTGCACATATGAAGGGTGAAACAAGCTTTGTGAGGCGTTGAGCAGTCCCTGCTCAGACGGAACACCTGAAACGTCCCCGGTTCCTAGTGGATCTCAGCTCTGGGCCACAGGCACCCTGTGAGTGGGCTTAGTGAGTGCCCCCAGATCACATTTCTGTCGTTCTGTACATGGTGGCTCTAGCTGGGTGTGGGGAGAACACTGCACTGAGCAGGAATCCGGAAAAGCTACACTGTTAGGCTGGCCAGTTTGGTGTTCCAAACTAGCAAAGAGAGAACCCTCACCTCACGCATCAGGTACTTACTAATTTAGCATATGCAAATCAGTCAAGCCAAGCCATAGCGTTCTTATCGGTGATGTTTACAGTATGGAGACCTCCAGGAAATGGAGTCATTTTGCCCAGGCACTGAGTGGAGCACTCTGAATTTTGAGCACATGCGAGAGAATTCATGACACTACATCTATATGCAGGGAGGCCAATGAAATTGCTGGGCCTGTAGGTGGGAGGGGGGCAAAGCCCCATGCTCCTGGAAGGGGGGGGGCCTTGTGTGGAAAGGATGGGTTTGGGGCAGCTAGCCCCCAGCGTCACCTGGACTGTACCACACACACACACGCCCTTAGTATCACCTAGCACTCTGGTGTGATTCGAAGGACCCAGGGCTCTGGCCGCTGGTGCAGTAGCTGCGGCAACCAGGAATTCCAGGCCATGGGGCAATTACCCTCCCCTCCCTCTCCCTCCTCCCCCAGTTCCATGCCTTAGGCACCTTCAGCAGGAAAAGCCATTGCTGGCAAGCTGGTCCTTGCAGCGTGCTCTTAGAAGTTCAACTGGAAGCTAAATTGCTTATAATCACAACAGGCCTTTTGCAGAGCTCCTGTCAGGTTCATAGTTTGGGAAGTACACATGCTGTGGGGCAGAAGTTAGAGGTCAAATATGTATAACACCCAAAGTGTGTTACAAGGGAACTTCCTCCAGAGATCCTGCAATCTAAAGAGAAAAGAAACGAGATATGTGAAAACTACAAAGGGGGAGAGAGGGAGGCACATTCTTGCTGTTTACCCAGCCCAGCTATTCCACAGTACCTAGTGACCACTCTGGCCAGCTCCTCTGCTGCTCTGCTGCCAGGTAAACAGATGTTCCCCCAGCCCCCTGTAAAGCCTCAGGTAATTTGAAACTCCCCTTCCTGTTTTCTTGGCAAGTGCTCCCGTATCATTTGGCCTGGTAACAATGACTGCTCCAAGGAGCAGAAAAATAAATAAATAAATAAATAAAATAAAATAAAATAAAAAAACAAGCAACCCACACACACACCCTGCTTGGAGCAATGCTGAGTTACTGGAGCTGAGCAATGGTTAGGAGAGGGGGCTGTGCAGGGACCCAGGATGCCCACCATTCACAGACACCGTTCTCACAAGCCCTGTCCTCATAAATGGAGTGACCTGCACTGTGAGTAGCTGCCCTCAAGGCGCTGCTCCTGTCAGTGATGGAAGTGCTGCAAATGTAAACACACTTTCACAGGTGTGAAAATAAGTGAGAACACAAACCAGCACTTTTCTTTTACTAGTTCCCTATCCCCAGCGAAACTGACCATGCAAAAACTGTGCAAGTGTAGACAAAGCTAAGACAGACCATTCTACAAATTCACATGTTATGAAGTGGTATGGCTCGTGACTATTTCTGTTCAGTTATTTGCTTCCAGGGGCTAAGTCACCTGAAAGAGACATTCATAGATTCCAAGGCCAGAAGGGAATGCAGTGATCATTGGCTCTGACCTCATATATAACACAGGCCGGAGAATTTGCCCAAAATCATCCCCGGAGAAGATCTTTTAGAAAGATCATCCAGTCTTGATTTAAAAATTGCCAGTGATAGAGCCTCCATCACAAACCCTGGTAAATTGTTCCAATGGTTAAATACTCTCCCTGTCAAAGATACACACTTTATGGCCAGTCTGAATTTAATCTAGTATCCGTTTCCAAACACAGGATAATGTCACACCTTTGTCTGCTAGACTGGAGAGCCCATTATTAAATATTTGTTCTCCAGGAAGATATACATGACTGATCAAGCTGCCCCTTAAACTTTCCCTTTTTTAAAGCTCAACAGATTGAGCTCTTTAAGTCTATCACATCCTGGCATGTTTTCCAACCTTCGAACCATTCTCATGGCTCTTTTCTGAACCCTCTCCCATTTATCAACATCCTTCTTGAATTGCGTGCACCAGACCTGGATACAGCATTCCAACAGTGCTCACATCAGAGCCAAATAGAGAGGCAAAGTAACCCCTATACATCTGTTTGTATTCCTCTGATTATGCATCCCAGGATCATATTGGCCCTTTCAGCTACAGCATCACACTGGGAGCTCATGTTCTGCTGCTTATACACCACAACCCCCAAATCTTTTTCAGAGTCGCTGCTTCCCAGGATAGAGTCTCCCATCATGCAAGTACGGCTACATTCTTTGTTCCTAAATGGACAGGTTTATATTAAGTTGTATTCATACATAATTTTTTTGCTTGTGACCAACAAATCAGTGACCTGTTCTTTTCATTGTTTTCTACTCCCCCAATTTTTGTCAACTGCTATTTTATGTTTTCTTCCAGGTCATTGATGAGAATGTTAAATAGAATACGGCCAACAAGCCCCGTCAGGATGCCACTGAAAACAGGCCTGCTCAGTGACCAATTCCTCATTTGCATTTTGAGACCCATCAGTTTGCTAGATCTTAATCCATTTTGTGTGTGCCATGTGAATTTTATAGCCCTGTAGGTTTTCTTAAAGTCAAAAAGATCATGTAGTATTAAGTCAAACACCTTACAGGAGTCAAAATATATCACATCAATACCATTATCTAGATCAGGGGTGGGCAATTATTTTTTACCGGGGGCCACTTCAAAAATTTCTGAAGTGCCCTGGGCTGCTCTGGAAGGGGTGGAGCCTAAAGCGGAAGGGGCTGGGCCAGGATACTTCCCCTGCTTCCCCTCCCACAGCCCATGATTGGTCTGGGGGTGGGGGAGCACATGAAGTCTTTGCCCCCTGCCTTCTCCAAGATTCCCCCAGGCGTCCATGCCCCTAGCGGTGGGAGGAGACTTCACACGCTCCCCCTTCTGCCCCCAGGCCAATCAGGGTTTAGGGGCGGGGGAGCACACGAAGTCTCCTCCTTGCAGGGCGGACAAAAAAAAAAAATCTGTGTGCACTTCCCCCCTGCTCTCTGGCCCACGGAGGGCCAGATCAACCCACATCGTGGACCGGATGCTGCCTGCAGAGGCCCTTTTGCCCACCCCCGAGATCTAGATCAACCAAACTTGTAGTCTTGCCAAAAGAAGGTATGGAATTAATTTGATAGGATCTATTTTCCATACACTCATGTTAACAGACATCAATTATCCTCCTTTAATTCTTTATTCATTGAGCCCCTTATCAGCCACTCCATTATCTTGCCCAGCATCAATATCAGGCTGACAAGCTTATAATTACAGGGGTCATCCTTTTTTCCCCTATTTGATGATTGATTATTAATGTTGTGTCAATCAGGAAGCTCCCTTAGTCACCCCTTTTCAAACTCTTTAATGCAAGTTATCTGGACCTCCTGATTCAAAAATCAATAGCTTTAGTAACTTCTGTTTAACGTCTACCAAAGATATTAGTGAAATGGAAAGAGTGAAACCATTACCTTACAATAAGACTATAGCATCTGTTTTTCCCTAAAAAGTTATTTTGAATACTTCTGAACTATTTATAAGTCTAGCATTTCCATCAATTAATAGTCAAATACCATTGTCAGAATTGTTCTGTTCCTAATTTATTTAAATAACTCCTTATCCTTAATTCTGCTGGGCACAGATTTCTCCTTGTGTCTTTCTGCTTCCCTTATCAATTTTCTATAATTCCTAACTACAAATCCCTTATCAGTTTTCTACAGTTCCAGAGAACTCTGTGCTTTCTTTGGCTATGTCTACACTGCAGCTCTTTTCAGAAAAGCGGACGCGTTCTTTCACCATCCCTGTAAACCTCATTGTACGAGGAAGAAGGAATGTGCCGAAAGAGGAGGTTTTTCCGAAATTTGGCGCCGTGTCAACATTTTCCAAAGGAAAGGCGGAAAAAGATATGCAAATTGTGGTTCGCAATTTGCGTATTTTTTTCCAACTTTTCTTAGTAGTGTAGACACAGCCTCTATTTCCACCTGCTAACACGCATTCCAACAGTAACTAAATACTACTTTTTCCACATAAGAAATTACTGTAGTTGCCACATAGCTCTTACAGCTTACACAACTGTTAACAGGAGGGGAACTGGTCTAGGGAGGCTGAGCCACAATAGTCTCTATTAAGATGCACTCCTCTCTATAAGAAGGATGATGACCCTTGTTGTGGAAGTGCTAGTTTATTTTGGGAAGGGACTTCAGTTTGATATGGCCGTTTTCATCTTTGTAGACTAATCTAGCTCAACCCCAGTGAGTTTGCTTCATAGTATATTAAAATATGTCACCTTCATTATGTGTTTACACCTCAGGATAACTCACACATTGACTGCCTGAAGGTTTAAAAAAAAAAAAAAAAGTTTTATATAAAAATTTTAAAAATAAACAAGCAGCGAAGACAATAACTGGTTTCCTTTCCTTTCCTAAGCGGTTCAGACACTACAACTGGAGAAAGATGAAACCATCCAGATGCCTGCCTCTGTTTGAGAAATACGCACGTTGTTTAATATACAGAGCAATTGCCCCGCTCAGTTATATTAGCAATTCAAATGGTAAATATTGAACTACAATCTGGAAATATTCATGCAGCATCCAAAGCAAAAGAGCAGAGCGTGTTGTGAATTTCTCCAAGGTCTGTTTAATAGGACTCAACAGACCTTCTGTGCTGGTAAATTCCTCCAAAATACCATTTTTATTAGCGCCATTTGATCAGAAGGAAACACCATTACACAGCTGTGTAAAGAGAGCCTGACAGCATGCCCTTCTGCAATCAAAAATACTCCCAACAATTTAAAACCAATAACCCTGTGTTACCCTCAAAATAGTCTTAGAGCAGCACACAGAGGCCTCACCATACTCTTCTCCAAGTTAACTGGATAAGTGGTGCAGACACCCCTATACACTTTTGCAATGAGTTAGGCAGCATATTAGGGGAGGTTACATAAATATTTCCAGGCAGGGGGAGGATACCTGGATGGAATTTATGAGCTAAGCATAAGACTAGAAGCTATTGCCTTGCAGATTCCAATCCCATTCCAAAACCAGTTATTTCTGTGAACTGTAGGCCCAGATTCACAGTCCTTGTAGCGACTCAGCCCTCCATCGAGGTCACTCATTTAAGTCCGTCCCTTTCGGGGTACACAAAGTGTCCAAGAACACGGAAAAGTCATCAGAAGTCAGCCAAGAGTTCATGGTTTCCTCCTCGGGCTGGGTCTGGACCCTGCACATTCTAGGTCTTCCCTTTGCCCGCCGAGGGATCAACTTCTGTCACTGTCTCCTTTTTAGGGGCTAGAAGGGAAGGCTGGGCCCACCTTCTCCACAGGGCTTCGATCTAGGGTCTGTTGGAAGGCAGCTAAGCCCAGCACTTTGGGGTGCTCTGCAGATGCCTCCCCAAATCCCTTCCTGCCAGTGCCCCTCTTCACATAGGGTAAAGAACTGAATGCAAAAATAAAGGTTGTGACCTTCGCAAGTCCTCGGATAGCGCCAGGCCTCAGGAGCTGCCATGTCACCTTTTCGAGAAGTTCAGTACCTAGATCAGCCATCTGCCTGCCATTGAGATCCCCTGAGTTCCCTTTTGAAGCTCACCTCCAGCTTGTACAGGCTTTGCAGGAACAATGGGGCAGGGCCACGTAGGCTCAAAACAGTCTACCCCTTCTTCTCCAGCATGAGGTTTGTGTATCCCATCATACTCCCATTACCACAGCATCTGAGCATCTCACTACCTTTCACATATTTAGCCTCACAACACTCCTCTCCCCCGTAAGGCAGGCCAGGCTATTATACCCATTTTACAGATGGGGAACAGAAGCAAATGACGACTAAGTGACTTGCCCACGGCTGCACAGGAAGTCTGCAGCAGAGCAGGAAATTGAGCCTCAGTTTCCCAAGACCCAGTCCAATGTCTTAACTAAGCAACACTCACTTTGAGCCTTATATCCTTCTAAGAGAGCAGCACTGGGTTCTATGCCATCTCCTACATGGCAGGATTTCACAGCAGAATTTAGTCTTTATGCTATCTGATAGCTCTCTTTGATAGGATATCAAGTCTTGTGGATAAGGAAGAAGCGGTGGACATGGTGTACCTAGACTTCTGTAAGGCATATGACATGGTCTCACATGACCTTCCTATCAATAAACTAGGGAAATACAACCTAGATGGGGCTACTATAAGGTGGGTGTATAATTGGCTGGGTAACCATTCTCAGAGAGTAGTTATTAATGGTTCACAATCATGCTGGAAGGGCATAACAAGTGGGGTCTGTTTTGGGACTGGTTCTGTTCAATATCTTCATCAACTATTTAGATATTGGCATAGAGAGTATGCTTATTATGTTTGCAGATGATACCAAGCTGGGAGGGGTTACAAGTGCTTTAGAAACAGGGTCAAAATTCAAAATAATCTGGACAAACTAGAGAAATGGTCTGAGGTAAATAGGATGAAATTTAATAAGGACAAATGCAAAGTGCTCCACTTAGGAAGGAACAGTCAGTTTCCCCACATACAGAATGGGAAGTAACTGTCTAGGAAGGAGTACTGCTGAAAGGGATGTAGGGGCCATAGTGGACCAGAAGCTAAATATGAGTCAACAGTGTGACACTGTTGGAAAAAAGGCAAACATAGTTCTGGGATGCATTAACAGGAGTGTTGTGAGCAAGACACAAGAAGTCATTCTTCCACTCTACTCTGCGCTGATTACAGGGTTGCCAGATGGTTTCAACAAAAATACCGAACACAGTTGACATTATATCACAATCTACATTACATCTTATTTAGAAAATACTGGACATTTATATTTTCTCAATTTGTTTCCCCGAACAGAAAGCTCAAATACTGGACTGTCCAGTTCAAAAACAGACACCTGGCAACCCTAGCTGATTAAGCCTCAATTGGAGTATTGTGTCCAGTTCTGGGCACTGCATTTCAAGAAAGATGTGGAGAAATTGGAGAAGGTCCAGAGAAGAGCAACAAAAAATGATTAAGGGTCTAGAGCAGTCTCTCTCAACCTTTTTTTAGAAACTACCCCTTTAAAAAATTCATAAGTACCCCCAGTACCTACAGTTTTGATACACAAAATTTTTTTCTACCATTCCAACACATTTGTTTAAACAACTTAATCATAGCCAGGCGGACGATGAAATGTTTAGGTGTAAAAAGTACAAAAATAATAAACCTCTGTAAAACTTAAAACAAAAATTCAGTTTTCTCCAAATTTCAGCTGTGTTGATGTACCCCCCCAGACTTCTCTCACGTACCCCTAAAGGTCCTCGTGCCACTGGTTGAGAAACATTGGTCTAGAGAACATGACCTATATGGGAAGACTGAAAGAATTGGACTTGTTTAGTTTAGAAATGAGAAGACTGAGAGGCGACAGGATAACAGTTTTCAAGTATTTAAAAGGGTGTCACATGGAGGGGGGAGAAAAATTGTTCTCCTTGGCCTCTGAGGATAGGGCAAGAAGCAATGGGCTTAAATTGCAGCAAGGGAGGTTTAGGTTGGCCATTAGGAAAAACTTCCTAACTGTCAGGGTGGTTAAACACTGGAATAAATTGCCTACGGGGTTGTGGAATCTCTATCACTGGAGATATTTGAGAGCAGGTTGGATAAACATCTATCAGGGATGGTCTAGATGGTGCTTGGTCCTGCCGTGAGGGACTGGACTCAATGACCTCTTGAGGTCTCTTCCACTTCCAGTATTCTATGATACTATGTCTGCTGGCTAATGATAATGAGGGAGTTTGGGTGTGTGTATGGAAAAAAGCCACTCCATTTATCAGGGCCTGACCATGCTTCCACTGAAGTGAATCAGAGTAGTGGCAGACCCTAAGTTGCAGAACAATCCCCTGTAAGTTGGGCATCGCTGGTATCCCAAACCTGTAGGGAGTACAGTCCAGGAAAGGAGGTGAGCCACAGCCCATTCTCGCATCTTCCCCTTGATAACTATTGGTGGCATCACGGGTGACCGAAAATTCATTCCAGAGTAAAAGTAGCATCTGTTTTCATTCGAATTATCTGAAGCAGAGACCTAACAATCTCCAATAAATTAAAAAACAGACTCCCCTTCTCCAACAAACAATTGGTTCCTGGGCATGCCTACCTCCTGCAGATGTCAAAACTGAATTAGGATCACTTGAATGCCGACAACCAACAGTAAACATGCACTGTAACCAGATTCTCTCACAGTGTTTTACAAAGTGCCACTACACAGCTCTGTCTAGTCTAAGATATTGAGATGACCCTCCTATTCCAAAAGTATCTGAGCACTTCACAATCTTTAATATACTTATCTTCCTAACACTCTCCTGATTGCTGTTAGCCCCATTGTACAGATGAGGAATGGAGGCACAGAGAGTGAACAGAAGAATGATATTGGGTCAGAGCAAAGGTTCACCGAGCCCAGGATCCAGTCTTCTGACAGCAGGCAATGCCAGATGCTTCCAAGGGAATGAACAGCAGAGGCAATCAAGTGATCCATCCCCTGCTGGCCACTCTCAGCTTTTGACAGTCAGCAGTGTAGGGACATCCATTGCATGAGGTTGCGTCCCTGCCCACCCTGGCTAATAACCATGGATGGACCTATCCTCCATGAACTTATCTAAACTCTTTGTTGAACCCACTTATAGTTGTAAAGGCCAAAACTTCTCCTGTGACTTGCCCAATGTCCCACAGGAAGACTGTGGCAGAGAAGGTACTTAAACCCAGATCTCAAACTCAAGGCCAAAGCCCTAACCAATGGGCCATCATTTCCCCTAGATGAGGAAACTGAGGCACAGAATGGCCAATGCCTCATATCACACCAAGTCATTGGTCGAGGCTGGAACAGAGCCCAGATGCCTGGTCTCCTCTCCTAGCCACCATCACACCACAGCCTCCCATGAAGCACAGACAACCAACGAGACTAATTTAAATAGCATCAGTGGTCTCCAAAAGGACAATAGACCAAATTCAGGCCTGACATAAGAAGGTGCAGTTCGGTGAACTCTATACAATTTGCTTTTAACTTCAGACCACAACTAGCCCATTGTCTATCTTTCTTGCTCCTTTTGCTGCTTCTGTGTGGAGGGCCTGAATAATTTCCACCAGATAAATGGAAGGTTTTAACTACAGCCAGTCCCCGACTTACGAACGAGTTACGTACCAAACACTAGGTCGTAACTCGGTTTGTTTGTAAGTCGGATTACATTCACTTACATTACGGCCACGCTGTTTGTAAGTGCAGATTTCGTTCGTAACTCGGGTTCCGGCTGTATAGGAGGTTGGTCGTAAATACGAACAGTCATAAGTCGATGCGTTCGTAACTCAGGGACCGGCTGTATTTGTATTGTTAAGAGAATGTGAAACAGCTACAAATACTCACTTCCATTAGAAGCACCATTCATTAGTATCGTAGTTTACAACATCAGGTGGCTGGGCATAGGAATGATTCTGATAAAAGTATAAGCCATTTATAAGCAGGCTGTGCCCACATGAAAGCCACAGCCTGTAAGGTTATGCAATAAACTTGTCTGTGGCAGGGGGAGGAACCTCTCTTGGGTAGGGGGGCACTGGCCCACAGAGAAATAAGTCGGGGGCTGCATGAGAGTGAGAAAAAAAACCTTACTGTCTGAGAAGCAGAAAGACACTCCCCACATTCCCCTTGCACACCAGAGCCTAAGGGGGCCCAGGCTAGTAGATTTTATGTGCCGTCCCCACGCTCTATGGTGGGCCAAAAAGAGGAGTTCAGTGTCTGGAAGGGGGCTGCCAGGAAGTGGACTTGTGGTGGGGGCATGAAGGAGGAAGCAGGATTGGGTGGCGGGTTGGTGGGTCTGGGACGGTGGTAGGGTGCAGGAGCAGAGTGAGCATGCGGGGTCTGGGCAGGGGAGGGGGCCACAGGGCTGAAGCCTCAGGGGCCAGATCCAGGCAAGTTGGGGGCCAGATCTGGCTCATGGGCTATAGCCGGTTCCCTTCCCTGGTCTATGCTTTGTGAAAGGAGTGACCGGGGACTGCAATCAGCTGAACTGCAAAATAAATAAAATTGTATACACCGTCACTATGGAGTTAGAAAGGACTACTTTTGCTGCAGAGAAAAATGTTATCAGTTGGTGGGGGGGGAAGAGGGACGGTGGCTAGTGCTTAATCTATGATGAATTGCATTAAGGAAAATACAGATGTCTTTTACTCCAAGATGAGAGTTTGAGGCATTATAAAACCAATTCAAGCTGCTGCCTAACATACAAGATGTGTAGTATTGGGAACTGCACCTCTGTGTGCTTTTGCTTCCCAGACAGGAAGTCTAGGAGAGGGGCAATGCAGAAGCCCAGTTGGAATTCAGTCACTAAACACAAAGGTTCTCTTTCACGCACTGTGGGCCCAGAGTAGTTACTGAATACCACACCCACTTCCCCATCAGCTTCACTTCTGAACGCGTAATGATGGTATGACAGGGTGTTCCATGGTGGCTTTGAGACCCTGACGTGTTCTCTTTGCCGTCTGCAATACCCCCACACCTTTCATCCCTGAGAAATGACGACTTTGACTTGAATGCTACCTTATCCCAGCAAGAGGTTTTTTCCTACACCTAGCTCTTATCTTTACAATAGCCAGAGGAGGTGGAATGAGTCACCTTCTGAATGCCTGCTTCATTTGTGCTAAGAAGGCACAGAAGTGAAGAAAAAAAAAAATCCCACATTTGTTGAATAGGAGGTCCAAGCCTACAAAGTTCTGCCATAGCATGGGGCCCAAGGGTCAGGTTCTAGTGAAATAAGACTGGTTTGTGATATTTCCCACTCCACACCTACCCCTGTGCTTTGCAAACTCGTATGTGAAAATAGCCTTACAATAAGGCAGAACACGTAGTTCTTTGTAGACCCATCAAAATGTGATGGAAGTCTCCGCTAAAGAGATGGCTAGTGGAACAAAACTAAGAACCACTCAGGCATCTCGAGCACTCCAGAATTCAGAGGTTTCTGGAGCTAGAGGTCTAGACAAATTCAATGTTATCATGACACTTAAACAGAACACACTGCTTCATCCTGCTTCAAACATGCCCTTGTCCACACAGAGGAAGAACTGTTTTGCCATCCACTTTTCCTCCTGTACTTCCATTGTTCTGCATGTTGAGGGGGGTAGAAAAAGTAAATGTTCATCACACAAGCCAAGGCAAACGCCTACTCTGAAATTCCACGTGCTCTTACACCAACCAGTCTAACATGCCAGCTGAAATACACCCTTCTACAGCAAGGCTGCGTGATACCACACAATCTCTTTCTTTCGATCAGCACAAGTAGGAAGGATCCCTGGAATGCCGGCAGAGAGATGAGCCAAGTAAGCAACAGAACATGTATTTATTATTAGAAGAGATTGAAGAGGCAGCTCCCTACCTACTGTGGACTTGCAAAAAACCACTTCCACGGGCAAGGAGAACCCTCACACCAACCTGCCTCTCTGGATTACTTCCTAAATCAGTGAGCCTTCCCCTCTGGGAGGAAACACACAGTTAGGGGCTTCTGTGGATGTCACACACACACACACACACACACACACACACACACACACACACACACACACACACACACACACACACACACACACACACACACACACACACACACACACACACACACACACACACACACACACACACACACACACACTTGAAGTACTAAGATGGCCCTGGGTCCTTTGGCAGTAAGTTAACATGAACCTAGCATGGTTTAAACTGCAATTCCAGATAGCCAAAGTATTGAAACCCAGATGTGAGAGCCACAAAAGCCATCTCCTTCATTTACTTTTTCCAGAGGCATCTTACCTTAGAGGATTATTTCTGCCAAGCAGATGGGTTGAGATAGATCATAGAATACTAGGACTGGAAGGGACTTCCAGAGGTCATCGAGTCCAGTCCCCTGCCCTCATGTCAGGACCAAAAATACTGTCTAGACCATCCCTGATAGACATTTATCTAACCTACTCTTAAATATTTCCAGAGATAGAGATTCCACAACCTTCCTGGGCAATTTATTCCAGTGTTTGACTACCCTGACAGTTAGGAACTTTTTCCTAATGTCCAACCTAAACCTCCCTTGCTGCAGTTTAAGCCCATTGCTTCTTGTTCTATCCTCAGAGGCCAAGATGAACAAGTTTTCTCCCTCCTCCTTAAGATACCCTTTTAGATACCTGAAAACTGCTATCATGTCCCCCCCCTCAGTCTTCTCTTTTCTAAACTAAACAAACCCAATTCGTTCAGCCTTCCTTCATAGGTCATGTTCTCTAGACCTTTAATCATTCTTGTTGCTCTTCTCTGGACCCTCTCCAATTTCTCCGCATCTTTCTTGAAATGCGGGGTGCCCAGAACTGGACACAATACTCCAACTGAGGCCTAACTAGCGCAGAGTGAGCAGAAGAATGACTTCTCGTGTCGTGTCTTGCTCACAACACACCTGTTAATGCATCCCAGAATCATGTTTGCTTTCTTTGCAACAGCATCATACTGCTGACTCATATTCAGCTTGTGGTCCACTATAACCCCAGATCCCTTTCTGCCGTACTCCTTCTTAGACAGTCGCTTCCCATTCTGACTGTGTGAAACTGATTGTTCCTTCCTAAGTGGCGCACTTTGCATTTGTCTTTATTAAACTTCATCCTGTTTACCTCAGACCATTTCTCCAATTTGTCCAGATAATTTTGAATTATGACCCTATCATCCAGACTAGTCGCAACCCCTCCCAGCTTGGTATCATCTGCAAACTTAATAAGCGTACTTTCTATGCCAATATCTAAATCGTTGACGAAGATATTGAACAGAGCCGGTCCCAAAACAGACTCCTGCGGAACCCCACTTGTTGTACCTTTCCAGCAGGATTGTGAACCATTAATAACTATTCTCTGAGTACGGTTATCCAGCCAGTTATGCGCCCACCTTATAGTAGCCCCATCTAAGTTGTATTTGCCTAGTTTATTGATAAGAATATCATGCGATACCGTATCAAGCCCCTTACTAAAGTCTAGGTATACCACATCCACCGCTTCTCCCTTATCCACAAGACTCGTTATCCTATCAAAGAAAGCTATCAGATTGGTTTGACATGATTTGTTCTTTACAAATCCATGCTGGCTGTTCCCTATCATCTTGCCACCTTCCAAGTGTTTACAGATGATTTCCTTAATTACTTGCTCCATTATCTTCCCTGGCACAGAAGTTAAACTAACTGGTCTGTAGTTTCCTGGGTTGTTCTTATTTCCCTTTTTATAAATGGGCACTATATTTGCCCTTTTCCAGTCTTCTGGAATCTCTCCTGTCTCCCATGATTTTCCAAAGATGATAGCTAGAGGCTCAGATACCTCCTCTATCAGCTCCTTGAGTATTCTAGGATGCATTTCATCAGGCCCTGGTGACTTGCAGGCATCTAACTTTTTTAAAGTGATTTTTAACTTGTTCTTTTTTTATTTTATCTTCTAAACCTACCCCCTTCCCACTAGCATTCACTATGTTAGGCATTCCTTCAGACTTCTCTTAATGACCGAAACAAAGAAGTCATTAAGCATCTCTGCCATTTCCAAGTTTCCTGTTACTGTTTCTCCCTCCTCACTGACCAGTGGGCTTACCCTGTCCTTGGTCTTCCTCTTGCTTCTAATGTATTTATAAAAAGACTTCTTGTTTCCCTTTATTCCCGTAGCTAGTTTGAGCTCATTTTGTGCCTTTGCCTTTCTAATCTTGCCCCTGCATTCCTGTGTTGTTTGCCTATATTCATCCTTTGTAATTTGTCCTACTTTCCATTTTTTATATGACTCCTTTTTTATTTTTAGATCATGCAAGATCTCGTGGTTAAGCCAAGGCAGTCTTTTGCCATATTTTCTGTCTTTCCAACACAACGGAAGAGCTTGCTTTTGGGCCCTTAATAATGTCCCTTTGAAAAACTGCCAACTCTCCTCAGCTGTTTTTCCCCTCAGTCTTGATTCCCACGGGACCTTACCTATCAGCTCTCTGAGCTTACCAAAATCCACCTTCCTGAAATCCATTGTCTCTATTTTGCTGTTCTCCCTTCTACCCTTCCTTAGAATTGTGAACTCTATGATTTCATGATCACTTTCACCCAAGCTGCCTTCCACTTTCAAATTCTCAACCAGTTCCTCCCTATTTGTTAGGATCAAATCTAGAACAGCTTCCCCCCGGTAGCTTTTTCAACCTTCTGAAATAAAAAGTTGTCTCCAATGCAGTCCAAGAACTTATTGGATAGTCTGTGCACCGCTGTGTTATTTTCCCAACATATATCTGGATAGTTGAGGTCCCCCCATCACCACCAAAACTTGGGCTTTGGATGATATTGTTAGATGAAGGGTGCATGCACACCACCATCTGTGCAGAAGTTTAAAGTGCCCTAAACTCTTCAGTAAAGAAGAGGATCTCTTCCCCAAGAAGTCTGACTCTACAGGGCTTGCCGCTAGCAGGTTCAGAAAGTGGGGGGAGGGAGGAAGGGAACGCTAAGGTGAGCAAATGGACTGTATAATGAGAAGCTACACTTTGACAAAGAGCATCTCTGGCAAAAGGGATGCATTATGTTTGAAGTGATGGCAAAAAAGTTGACCCAACACTTCATACTTCTGTGGTACCTCCTATCAGAGGTCGTCAAGTGCTGCACCGACCTGGAAGAACAAGCCTCAAGCCCACATTTGGGACAGTGAAAGTCTTCCATTAACCTCAGTGGGTTTCAAATCAGGCCTCTAATCCTCAACAGCCCCCTTCCATTTTAGAAGTGGAATACAGAACATGGACTTGCCCAAGGCTATGCTGTGCTAGAGCCAAGACACCGGACCCACCAATATACAGTTCCCTGCTCTTAATCTACAGAACCCCAAGAACCACCACTGCCAACAAGAAAGGGTCTTGTCTGCCAGAGAACCTTGCCCATTGGCTCTGCCAGCTCCTACTCCTAATGTCTTTTCATCTAAATACCCCGTTTGCCCTGATATTACCAATGCCAACCATGCAACACTCCTCACTCACCTCCCCCAGTCTTTCATTACCCTCCTTCCTCTGTTGATAGCTAACGTTAAATGACTTTGCTTTGAAAGGGGTTGGCAGGTTTAAGGACATTGTCTAAAGCCACTGTCAACATCCCCATAATTTTACTCTGCAGTGCTGAGGTAGCGATAGGAAGAGGGCTGGACATTAGAAAGAGTGATGAAGCTTGATTACAGTCAATAAAGAGAACTTGATCTAATTATAATTAAGGATTTTTAAAAGACTAGAGCGTTAGATGCAATAGCCCCTGCAGCATGAGGGTTTAAGCAAAACTATGGAGCTGAAGTGGAAAGGGAAGGCACACGAGCGGAAATTAGGCAGAATTTACTCCCTAACTGCCAACTACAATGTTTCTCGCAGCTACCTCTGAGGCCTCAGGGGCTGACAATTCTCCACTCACTCATTTCCATTCAAGTTTTTCAGTTTGTTATTTCAAAACCCAGTCTCTTAAAACTACATTAATTTTTAATGTCTCAGAGGAGTAGCTGAGTTAGCCTGTATCTGCGAAAACAACGAGGAATCCTGTGGCACCTTCGAGACTGACGGAGTTGTTAAGGTGCCTCAAGACTTCTCGGCGTATTAACTTTTAATGCCAGTATCGCAGTCTCAGTCCAAACATTCTCCCTGGTGCAAATATTTCCCTGTTTAACTGGCATTAAAACTTGATGATGCATGAGGCAGAGTAAAACCTAGCTGCTATTTTGATCCTATAGAACCGATAGCCAAGGAGACTTTCTAGTCAGTGCGTGTGTCACACCCTTCCTCCAAGATGAGTACTGGAGCATTTTATAAGGGAGCATCCAGGATCCAACACGGAGAGTCACTTCTGGAGTAGAATGAAGCATCTGTCCAAGGAAAGTTAAAGTTTTAGGATGGAAAGCACAGACTTAGACAACAGAAACCACAAATAGAATCTCAAAGGGCACTAGGGATGTAAAAAATTGTTTAAAAATGTAATTGTGTAACCTCTAAAAATTATAGAGGTTACACGCCCTGTGGGCTCTGCAGTATGAAGCTTATTTAAGCTTAAATAAGCTTCATACTGCAGAGCCAGCAGCTAAGCCTCCCCGGCAGCAGGGCTGGCAGTCCCTGCCATTCCCGCTCTGGGGGAGATGGCTTTGCTGCAGCAACAAAGACCCCTCTCCAGGAGTGGGGCCAGCAGCCCCTGTCATTCCTGCTTCCAGGGAGACAAGCTGGGCCTACCATGGACAGGGGCTTCTCCAGCCCCTACCAGTTAACCGTTAAGGGCGAGGCTTCCCAGTTACCATTTACATCCCTAACGGGCACGATGCTATTATCCATGCTGTGATTTTGGCAAGAAGCTGGCATCAACATCCCTAGACTTGCCCTGAGGACCATAGGATCTTTTCTGAAGCACCTCTAGCTGGTCCATGCTCCTCATGCCAAAGAGCTGTTCACTGCCAGCACCATCCACCTACTAAAAATCACCCCATTGCATGGGAAGACCAAAATCAGACATGCGCTGGCCCCATCCACTTAATCTAGACTGCCAAATCTACAGACTAAACATCTCCCTAAACTCCCCCTGATGTCCAACACGCTAGCCACATGTAGCTATTTGGCCAGTTGAGTGTGGCTAGTTGGCAAAAGCAGTAGTCACTGTATTATTTACATTTTCAGAACTGGTTGGACACCAGGGGACTATACCATGTCTAAGGTAGCTATTATCAATAGTGTTTTTATAGCACTGTGTTACATGTTGTGACCGTAACCCACCTTCATTAGCTTATTTGATAGTTTATCCCATTGGAAAGGGATATACCCACATATTCCATTCCTTTTCAAAGTTTCCAAAAAAAACAAACACACCACACCACACCCAAACCCAAAGAGTTGATGACCTCATTTTCCTAGCAGTTTTAGATGGGGTCACCCTGAAGCAAGAGCTACTCCAGAGCATACAATATTGCAGATCATTTTACAGAATTAATCTTGGATGCTCATGTAAACAGTCCCTCATCCTCCCCAGTCCTGCTGGCTGATAGCTGCAAACGCACTGGTCGCCAGGGGTCACAAAAAACAATGACACATTGAAATGGTCTTCCTGGAAGTTGAGCAGCCTCCATAAGTAACTGTGTTTGGGAACGAAAAACAAAGCTGAAACCCACATGACAGAAGCTGGGCAAAGTCCCAGCCATGATGACAGAGTCCAAAAGGTCAGAGACGAGATATCACATATTTGACCTAACCCTGCTACAAAGTAACACAGAACCTGTTTTCATCCAGCACAGGATGTTTATCTTGCCTGCCACCCAAACAGCTATTTCTCTTTTAGATATCAACCTCTCTTTCTAGAATTAAATGTGCTTATAGAGCAGGGTGAAATCAGTCAGAATTCCAGTTACCAAATTCCTAGGTAAAAAGATGCTGAAGTTACTGCAAATGTTTTCCATTGATGAAATATATTAGCTGCTGCTTTCAGAAACTGTGGTATTTACATGAGAGGGATTTCACAATGTTCATTACGTAGCTTACGCATACGTAACTTCATTTGCTGTACTTCAATTTACCCCGATTAGTCTGTTTATCCTTCTCTCCCAGTGATATTTCATCATTCGGTGAGCATTCAGTGATGAGTGAGATTTTTAAAAGATACCGAAAGGGCATTCAGTGTGTAATTCCCATCAATTTCCTTGGGGATTTCAGTACTAACTCTCTGAGACACCTTTGAATCCCATCTGGTGACCGAAGAATAACGGATGTTTCTGAAAATCCTAATGACCATCATTTTCAACTGCAGGCCACTTATTTGTGTGTCCCCATCAAAGTTCACTCTAATCTTTTCCATTCCTGTGTGGAATAAATGTTATGTGCACCAACACATGTGAAAGTGTGCACCACCCAGAGAAACACAAAACCTAGCTGTAGGCGCTCAGCTAAATCAGGTGAGTGGCATTTGAATTTCTCCTGAGCGGCTGTACAAATGTGCAGCTTACAGGGAACAATGGGTCTATGATCGTTCCCGGGACTTGATTAAAACTGTTTGGTCCCATCTTCAGAGAGTTGGCTGTGTCATGGTACATAATCCCCAGACACAGAACGTTTGGCAAAATAGAGGGGCCCTTAAAAATCAGCTCTAGTGCTGAACCTCTGTGTGAGCTAGGGATGTGACTAGTCAACTAGTACTGAGTTGTACTGACTAGTACCGACTTGACTAGGTACTTCCTCCCCCCTTGCTGACTATCAGAGAAGGGCAGCAATGGGGAGGGAGCAGAAGCCGGTGCTAGGGGGAGCTAGCCTAAAAGTCGGTTCACTCCAGCACTGTCTCCACTGGGGGCAAAGGAGGCAGCGGCACAGCAGGGAAACAGTGCGAGTGGGGACTGAACCAGTTCCCGCTTGCACTGGTTCCTACTGTTGCACTTCTGATTTTGAAATGTACAAAAGCCCCATGGGATTATTAAGGTGGAGCAGAAGTGTTGCAGGGAGCGTGGTGTGAGCAGGGGACTCAAACAAAACTCAGTTTGTCAGTTCTTAGCAAATTCCTATGGGCTTGGCCAGAGCTGGTACTTGGCTTATCAAAGTCTTAGTGCTGATAAAATGTTCCAGTCTGAAGCAGGTCTCAAGGGCATTGAGTTATTTTATTGGTGTTGAAAATGCTCATCAGAATGCACTGAGTTTATTAGAAAGATGCTATTGCAAATCAGCAAGCAATCAAGATAGAAATTTGTATATAGTGCTCAGAAAAGAAGCCAGGCATTAAACCAGTTAAAAGTAAGTTGTAACACTTGCAAAAAAGAAAACATCATTCTGGGATGTATTAGCAAAAGTGTTGTAAGTAAGATATGAGAAGTAATTCTTCCACTATACTCAGCCCTGATTAGGCCTCAACAGGAGTGGTGTGTCCAGTTCTGGGTGCCACATTTCAGGAATGAGGTGGGAAAAAATGGAGAAAGTCCAGAGAAGAGCCACAACAATTATTAAAGGTCTGTAAAAGATAATCTATAAGAAGATTTAAAAAAAACAGGGTTTGTTTAGTCTGGAGGGGAGAAGACAGTGGGGACAAGATAACAATTTTCAAGTACATAAAAAGTTGTCATGAGAAGGAAGGAGAAAAATTGTTCTTCTTTGCCTCAGAGGATAGGACAAGAAGCAATGGGCTTAAATTGCAGTAAGGGAAATTTAGGTGGGACATTAGGAAAAACGTCCAAACTGTCAGGACAGTTAAAGCACTGGGATAAATTGCCCAGGGAGGTGGTGGAATCTCCATCATTGGAGATTTTTAAGAGCAGCTTAGACAAACCCCTGTCAGGCATGGTCTAGAATACTTGATGATTGCAAGGGACTGGATTAGATGAGCTGCCAAGGTCTCTTCCAGTCCTATCATTTTGTGATTCTACTGCCTTCCTTCCACCTTTATTCTGTTTTGTATCTGAACTGCAAGCTCTCTGCAGGGAAAAAGGCCAGTGTTTTACTAATATATTATGCTAGCACTTAGAGGATGCCCTTGAATCAGGTAAGGTTGCCAGATGGCTGAAATTCCGAACGCCCCGCCCCAAAAAACCACCGGGAAAAATTTTTGAAGGAAAAAAAAAAAAAGTGGGGGGGGGAGGAGGAACCAAAGCTGTTGAGCAAAAAATAAAATAAAATAAAATAAAACTCCGAGAACCTGGATCACTGCTAGCGGTTACCAGGTAATCATTAAAAAACAAAAACAAAAACGAACACGCTTCATTGGGGGGAGAGGGGGGCCAGCCAGGAAGGGAGCGGTGCTGGCCGGGAAGGGGGCCTGGAAACAGCTAACGGGGGCAACGGGCTGGCCGGGAGATGGGGGCCAACAGAAAGCAGGGCTGGTTGTGGGGTCGGGTGGAACGGGGCTGGCCGTGGGATAATGGGGGAGGGGACTGGCCGGAAGGGGCGGGGCTGGCTGGGAGTAAGGGGCGTAAGCACACCTGGGGGATCAGGGTCGCGAGGAAGGGGGAGCGGGAAGCAGAGCTGGCATGGGGCAGGGGTGGTGGGAGTTCAGCGGGGCCGGGAGGAAGGGGAGCAGGAAGCAGAGCTGGTGGGGGTGGGGAGAGTGCAGCGGGGGGGAGGGCAGGAAGCAGAGCTGGCAGGGGCGGGGAGAGGTGCAAGCAGTGCTGGCCGGGGGAGACAAGGAAGAGGAAGGGGGAGCGGGCAACAGAGCATTCCAGTGGTGATTAAAAGGGCCCAAGGCTCCAATCGCCGCCTCAGCTGTTGCCCCTTTGCCCCTCCTCCCCGGTCGGTAGGCCTGACCACTTGTAAGTAAATATGTAGAAGTTGCCTCAAGTGGGAGAGGGTTTTTAGGTGCTTTAACTTTACATCTTTGGAAAGGCCTGAAGACATTCTTGGAGTTTATTCTCCTCTTAGAAGTGAGTCCGTGGGAACTGCTCCCTTCAGGGGCTCTCTAAAGGAAAGCAGAATGTAAAAGCTTTACCACAAAATAAGCTCACTGAGTCCAGTCTTCAGACAAGACTTGAGCACACTGCTACACCTAACAAGATGGCTTTCACACTCATCAGGATGACAAGGCCACCAGGGGATCAGAAGCGAAAGCGGAACCTTCAGATCACTACTTCAAATCCAGCTCAGTTAGTTATTAGTGAGGCCATTACCCTCTGACCTCTTGCCTCAGAGTAGGTCTACACTGGACACCAGCAGCTGGCACACGTCCACTGTTTTGGGCTCGTGGAGCTGTTTGAGTTGTGGTGGAAATGTTCTGGCACAGGTTCCAGCCCAAGACTAGACACCTACACTGGGTTTTTAATTGCAGTGTAGACGTAACCTGAAGCCCAGAACTGAATGAGATCTGTGGGGGCGGAAGGGTGCACACAGGGTCAGATTTGCTGCTTGGTTTGTACTGAGCAGCCTTATATGGATTGAGCATGCTCAGTAACACTTGTGAAACCAGCTGCCCTCACTCTGTCATGTGTTACTAATAAGAGAGTCCAGATTTTCCTGGATTTGGCAGCTGACTGATTTCTTCAGTCACTGAACCAGCTGGGGTGATACCATTTTAGATTTTGTATTGACAAGCCACGTGGGCCTCATAGAAGAGCTGGGTGTAAAGGACAACCTCAGTTCGAGTGATCATGAGCGAATTCAGTTTAAACTAAACAGAAGGATTAAAAAAAAATAGATCAGCCACAAGAGTCTTTGATTTCAAAAGAGCTAACTTTAAAAAAATTAAAGGGAATTAGTTAGGGAAGTGGACTGGACCAAAGAACTGAAGGATCTGAATGTGGAGGAGGCTCTCTGAAGCCTGTAGCCCAAGTAAGGGGCAAAAAGTCATAGGCAAGAGCTGTATGTAGACTAAGCATCTCAGACAGGTGATTAAGCAGAGCTAGATCTTGCCAAGAGAATTAAAATCAATAGTAAAAAGTTCTATAGCCATATAAATAAAAAGAAAAGAAAGAAAGAAATAGGAACACTATGCACTGAGGAAGGGCTGGAGATTAAAGATTACCTAGGCATGGCCCAACACCTAACAAATACTTTGCCTCAGTTTTTAAATAAGGCTAATGAAGACCATATGGGCAGTGGCAGGGTGGTTAATGGCAACGAGGATATGGAAGTAGAAATTTTTCACCTCAGATGTGGTAAAAAAAACACTCAAACAGATTCATAGGACTAAAGCAGAGGGACTGGATAATCTGCATCTGGGAAAATTAAATGAACTGGCACTTGGAGGTACAAGCCCAATAGCAAGGATTTTTAATGAATCTGTAAACTTGAGAGTCACACCCTATAACTGGAAGGAATTCTCCTCCTCCCCCCAGTCAGATTGGCAGAAACCCAGGGGGGTGGGGAGAATTCACCTTCCTCTGCAGCATAGGGCATGGATCACTTGCAGGTTTAAACTAGTGTAAATGGTAGAGTCTCTCTAACTTGAAGTCTTTAAAGCAAGATTTAAGGAGTTTAGTAACTCAGCCAGAGGTTAGGGGTCTATTACAGGGGTGGGTGAGGTTCTATAGCCTGCAGTGTGCAGGAGGCCAGACTAGATGATCATGATGGTCTCGTCTGACCTAACATCTATGAGTCTGCTGCCACTGCTTGGGATATTCACGGAGATCTCTAGGGTTGCCAGGTGTCCGGTATTGACCCGGACAGTCCGGTATTTTCACCTCCTGTCTGGTAAAAACAACTCAGAAGATACCGGACACCTAAAATGTCTGGTATTTTCAAGGTTTTTTCCCCTGCCAGGAGGCGAAAATACCGGACACCCGGCAACCCTACGACACACTCAGCAACTGGGCCCAGCCCCCAGACCCGCTACCCGGGCCCCCCTGCTTACTTGGTTCCACAGGGAAGCTGCCTTCTGGCTCGATGAAGAAAACAAGATGGCCACTGGCAAAAAGTCTAAAGACCTGAATCAAGGGGAAGCAACGCCTTTCCTGGGTCTTAGTGCTCAACCTCTCCCCTATTCTGACTCTGCACGCACTTAAAGGGGCATGCTGTTTTAAGGTTTTTTGGGGCACTTAACTCTCTGATCTTTTTTTTTTGCTCAACAACTTTGGTCTCCTCCTTTATTTTTCTCCTCAACAGAATTGTTTCCCCGCTGTTGTTATTTATTTTTTGAGGGGGGGGGGTTGTTCGGTATTTTTGGTTAAACCATCTGGCAACTCTAGAGAGCTCAGTTATCTGAATGATAAAAAAGGATTCAGATGTGCAAGAGACTGAATGTATTCCATGTTCTGCATGGCCTCCTTGTTTTTAATCTGAGGCAGATGCAACAGGGCTGACAGCCACAGCAGACCCCGGGGCAAGGTGGCAGAGGGGCGTCCGGAAGGGGCGGGGCCTAGAGCAGTCAGCCTTTAGTGCAGCCTGGACTGTGGCGCTGAGCCCTCCCTCACAACCGCAAAGGGAAAAAAAGTGACCCGGGTTACTACAGGCCTATTAGTTTGACATCTGTAGCATGCAAGGTCTTGGAAAAAATTTTGAAGGAGAAAGTAGTTAGGGACATTGAGGTTAATGGCAATTGGGACAAATTACAACATGGTTTTACAAAAGGTAGATCGTGCCAAACCAACCTGATCTCCTTCTCTGAGAAAGTAACAGATTTGTTAGATAAAGGAAATGCAGTGGATCTAATCAACCTCGATTTCAGTAAGGCATTTGATACAGTACCACATGGGGAATTATTGGTTAAATTGGAAAAGATGGGGATCAATATGAAAATTGAGAGGTGGATAAGCAACTGGTTAAAGGGGAGACTACAGCGGGTCATACTGAAAGGTGAACGGTCAGGTTGGAGGGAGGTTACTAGCGGAGTTCCTCAGGGATCAGTTTTGGGACCAATCTTATTTAATCTTTTTATTACTGACCTCGGCACCAAAAGTGGGAGTGTGCTAATAAAGTTTGCGGATGACACAAAGTTGGGAGGTATTGCCAATTCAGAAAAGGATCAGGATATCATACAGGAAGATCTGGATGACCTTGTAAATTGGAGTGATAGCAATAGAATGAAATTTAATAGTGAGAAGTGTAAGGTTATGCATTTAGGGATTAATAACAGGAATTTTAGTTATAAGCTGGGGACACATCAGTTGGAAGTAACGGAAGAAGAGAAGGACCTCAGAGTCCTGGTTGATTATAGGATGACTATGAGCCGCCATTGTGACATGGCCGTGAAAAAGGCTAATATGGTCTTGGGATGCATTAGGCGAGGTATTTCCAGTAGGGATAAGGAGGTGTTAGTGCCGTTATACAAGGCATTGGTGAGACCTCATTTGGAATACTGTGTGCAGTTCTGGTCTCCCATGTTTAAGAAGGATGAATTCAAACTGGAACAGGTACAAAGAAGGGCTAGGATGATCCGAGGAATGGAAAACCTTTCTTATGAAAGGAGACTCAAGGAGCTTGGCTTGTTTACATTAACCAAAAGAAGGCTGAGGGGAGACATGATTGCTCTCTTTAAATATATTAGAGGGATAAATACCAGGGAGGGAGAGGAATTATTTAAGCTTAATACCAATGTGGACACAAGAACAAATGGATATAAACTGGCTATTAGGAAGTTTAGACTCGAAATTAGATGAAGGTTTCTAACCATTAGAGGAGTAAAGTTCTGGAACAGCCTTCCAAGGGAAGTATTGGGGGCAAAAGATCTATCTGGCTTCAAGATTAAGCTAGATGGGTTTATGAAGGGGATGGTTTGATGGGATAACATGATTTTGGCAGCTAATTGACCTTTCACTATCAGTGGTAAATAGGCCAATGGCAGGATGATAGGAGTTACTATAGAGAACTTTTTCCTGGGTGTCTGGCTGGTGAGTCTTGCCCACATGCTCAGGCTTCAGCTGATCGCCATATTTGGGGTCGGGAAGGAATTTTCCTCCAGGGCAGATTGGCAGAGGCCCTGGAGGTTTTTCGCCTTCCTCTGTAGCATGGGGCATGGATCACTTGCTGGAGGATTTTCTGCATCTTGGGGTCCTTAAACCATTTGAGGACTTCAATATCTGAGATATAGGTAAGAGGATTATTCTAGGAGAGGGTGGGTGAGATTCTGTGGCCTGCATTGTGCAGGGGGGTCGGACTGGATGATCATAATGGTCCCTTCTGGCCTTAAAGTCTATGAAAGCTGCGTGGAGAAGCTCCTGCTGAAGTAGCAGCAGTGGCGGCCAGGAGCTCCGGGCCCCTTTGAAACACCAGGCCCTGTGCAATTGTCCCCTCTGCCTGCCCCCCCACCCCCCGTCAGGAGGCCTAGGCAGATGACTCAATTCCTGGGGGGTAAAACCCATTTTCAAGACTTCCTAGACTCATTCTTTCCTCTATTTCTCTCCAGCAGGCTGTGAACTCTTTGGAGCAGGGACTTTCTAGATGGAAGTCTACCACAGCAACCCCACGTCTTGACAAACCTGCAGTTGCCGGCTATCCAGCGGCTGCTCCGGGGCCTTGTTTCACAATTCTCTGGAAAACTGGGATTGGGAGGGACTGTAGAAATATAAGGGAGCTTCTCCTTAGAGTCAGAGTACACATGTGGGGGTGGGAGAGAAGTAGCAGGGGGTGTAATTACAAAATCTATCAAGCAATTAATAGCTGGAGAAGATCTGTAAAACTAGACCCTTGGGAAAAGTCTAGGGTTACTACCCATCCAGCTGCTGGCAGTAGAGATCTAACCTACCCAATAATGCTGCTCCTGGCCCTTGATGAGGGAGCCCCATGCCACCTCTTTCCCGCCAGCCCCCTTAATGTTATCACCTTAGTTTCCCAAGTGTGGGGCAGAGTCATTTTAATGAAGAGCCCTCAATAGCTAACTAAAGAACAACCAGGTCACATTTGCACAGATCTTACAATACTGGAAGCTGTCAATGCCCTTTAGGGTCTCACACAGAAAAACGCTGGCTTGCCATCTCTCAGTGGAAAGCGCAAGGCACATTCATTCTTGTCCCTGCAGGGTCAGCAGGTTCCAGCCGCGCACAAACAATGATTCGTAATACACCCTCTCCCCACCCCCCCAACAATCTTCAGTATCTACAGGAATGGGAGGTATGCACAGGATTGGCTAAGAGAGGCTAACAGTTCCCCCTATAATCACCAGCTACCCCATCCCCATCAAACAACCTATGCCCCCAAGAAGCGGGAGAGATTGTTCACTGAATATGTTAAAGGCTCCCTTTAACTCAAACTGACATGCTCTGTTAAAGGTCTCCACAGTACTCCAGAAATGATCCTCACACACGGGCCCGGCCTCAGAGCAAGGTGGTTGCCTTAGGCCCTGCGCCTTCAAGGCCCCACACTGCTCAGTGCTCGGCCACTCGCTTGCTGCTGTCTGGGAGCCATACGGCTGCACGGCGCAGCCAACCGCCTTGGGCCCCGCAAACTCTGTGGCCCGGCCTGCTCACACGCCAACTCTTTGAAAGGTGGGCAAGTTATCCCCAAGAGACAGAAGGATTAAACAACAACAAAAGAGAGATCAGAGTTTTGAGGAGTAGACTCTGATTTCTGATGCAAGTCATCCTGTGCCTGATTTTCAACAATTCTAGGGACTCCGCAGTACCCAGTGAGGTCAGCTGGAATTAAGTGCTGATTTAAAAAAAAAAAAAAAAAGTCAGATCTTAAAGTGGCTCAGGTTGAGCCTCCAAAAATAGAGGCACTCAAAAGTCAGGGGATTAGTGACTTGCTTAATGCCACACAGTGATTCAAATGGGTGGCAGAGTTAGGGTTAACCCTAAGAACTGTGGCCCCAGCCCTGTGTTCAAACAGCTAGCGCAGGGGTAGGCAACAAAATGGCAGCGATTCACCAGCGTTAACCACCAGTGGGCAGCTGCCTCTATATTTACCTGTGCCTCTGCAGGTATGGGCAATCACAGCTCCCATTGACCGGGAAGGGTGATCCGCTGTCATCCCCTGCACTTGCTGAGGTGCATATAAATGCAGTGGTGTGGGGACCTGCTGGGGCTAACCCTGGCAGACTGGATCCAGCCCCACAGGCCGGTATTTGCCCACCACTGCACTAAAGCAAGGTGCTTTGTAGGGATGCTCAAACTTACATGTATAGAAATGTTAAAAAGAGTGCCCTTCTTCATGCACTTAAGGCTCTAGTCTGTACTTCTCCCAGTCTCTGTACTTCTCAGGGATAATTGCTGCACTGATATTGTGCCAGAGGCTTTTTTCCCCCCCTCCCCCCAGCACATAGTAAGAATTATCTTAGTATCTTGCTGGGTACCCACACAAGTTGGTGTTTAGTCAACAAGCATCTATTCAGCAGTGGTGCTATGAATGACCTTGTGATGTACCAAGAAGCAATTTGCTTTCAGGTAATTTAACATAAAAGACACCACTGCAAATTTATGCCTAGTATGTTAATATTTGAATACTCGCAGTTGTCTTACCTGTAGCATGTTAGAAGCATAATTCTAAAAGAAAGAAAGCTTTAACCCAGATCAGAGTAAGGCAGCATCTACACCTGGAGAAGGTAACCCAAATTAGCCAGTACCTTGAAAGAGGACAGGGTCAGAAGAAGAATCTCTGGCCAAAAGTCAGGTAGGAACCTGCAAGCTTCTGCACCTTTTTAAAGGTGACACCATTTCTGTTTCAGGTGCCTAAATTTGGCTTCAGAAACCTTAGGCATGCAGATTTGAAGACTTTGGCCTCTGGCTCTAAGTTTCACACAGATTACTTACAGATGAACCTCTACATATAAGAAACATCACAGATCCTTAGTCACAGCTAGTTCAATTGTCAGTTTTATGTCTCACCCCAAAGAGATGCAAATTATTAGTGGGAAGATTGACATGAAATCCTCAGACTTGCATACAGAGTTAATCACCATCTTGCCAGGCAAAGAATTCTAAAACATCATGTACTTGACACCTTAAAGAAACTTCTCTCCATGCAGAAACTTCTCTTCTTTGGATTAAAGCATGAAAGCTGAGATAGGCATCCTCCAACATCATGGTGTCTTCTGTCACGCACCCATACCGTATCGCCAGAAACATATCTAATCTTTCAAAAAAGAATGCATAAATCAAAGCATTGGATAAGGCCATTATAATGTTTACAGATGAACAATTGGGGCATGCAAGAAATATTTTCAGGCAGAGGGAATAAAGTTTTGATGGACCAGTAAGCAATACAAATCCTTTGTACTCTTCTATCTCCTTCCATCCAAGTGTCCCAAAACACTTTACAAGACATTAAGCCCCACAATGCTTCTAGGCAACAGGGCTAGTAAGGTTCTCAAGACCTCGGGTGCAGGGGGAGGGAGAAAGTGAAGCAATAGCTACTGTTATTGTTACATACTGCAAGTCTGTATCAGAACCAAGAATAGAACCTCCCCCTGACCTAGGTTCTTAAATTACGATTTGTTCATTAATTATAATGGCCAAACATCCAGTTCTCCCTGTTATTAGTCCTTTAGCCAGAAGGATTCCCTTCTCCCCCTCCCACCTTGAAAACCTGATCTATTGCATTGTCTGCATTGTCATTATTTTGTCTGCGTTGCCCTTATTTTTAGAGTCGGGCAGTTTCAGATCACTGACATGTCAGACAGACAGATTAATACATACAAAAAGAAGTGGCCTGAGACCTAATCTATGAGAGTGCCTCATTGTAGCATTTGGAAATTGGAACACACAGCAACCCTAACTGGTTAATTTGAAAAGACAGACACACTCGAGAAGAGGCCACTGAACGTAAGGAACACGCAGCCTTCACGCAGGTGCTGTTTATGCCTGATACATGTGAGAATGTAATTCAGAAACATCAATCAGATCCAGCTATTTAAAAGCAGCGTTACAGAACCCTGCTGCATTGTGTGTCACCCCTGGGACCATAGAAAAAAGTTATTTAATTTCTGCTTTGATTTGGCAGGAGAGAGGGGGTGTTGGAGGGCACACACCGTCACATAGTTACCATATTAAAAGAGTGCCATGCCAATAGCACATGTCCCGAATTTAAGGTTTTGTGGAGATAAATAATACCAATGTTTTTCATTTTAAGTTAATAGCGTTTATAAAATATATTCTCCTGTGTTTATAAAATATATTCTCCTGCTTTGAAGGTCACACACCACATCATGCTAACAGCAGTGTCTGAAAATGAAACTGACCAGTTCCGAACCACAAAATCGCACACAGGAAACAAACAGTACAAGTGGAGAAGAGAGCAATAGATCAGTATTATTTCAGCAGAAATAACCTAGACCCCAACCAAGCATCCTGTAGAACTCAAAGTCCAGATGGAAGCCCCATGCGGTAACTGGAAGGATCAGGGCCTGAAAGTGTAAATAATAGATAGGGCTTCCATATATAAATGATGATTACACAGACTCATATCCAAGCTATCCCTTGCGATTCCTAAATAACAGAAGAGCTTTCAATGAGGCTCTGCATGCCTGCAGGCATCTAGTGACACAGCTCATTGTGAGATTGGTGCCTAAGTTTGTGGAGGGGGACAAGTAACAGATCACAAACATGACGGGGGAAAGACTTGGGGATCTTTCTTCCTTTCCTCATAAGTCACTTTCTACATACACATTTTTTTTTAAAAATGATACGCTTACAGGCTTGATCCTGCAAAGCTGCCAAGCATGCTCAATGCCCATCAAATTCAATGAGACAAGGCAGGTGAGGCAGTCTCTCTTATTGGACCAGCTACTGTTGGCAAGAGAGACAAGGTCTCATCAACAGAAGCTGATCTAATGAGAGATCCTACTCACCTTGTTTCTCTAATACCCCGTGATGAACACAATTACGACACTGTACACTATTGAACATGGAGCACTCAAACTTCAGGTACCCTAAAGTAAAGAAAGAGATTTTCTTCAGATTTTTCATGATTGGAGAGGAGGGCAAAAGAATTCCCCTTACATACAATGTAATTGAAGTCTGAGCAGACAAAGCAGACAAAATCAAAGCAACTTCCACATACCTGCTAGGGTTGCCAGATGGTTTCAACAAAAATACCAGACACACTTGACATGACATCACAATCTACATTACATCTCATTTAGAAAATACCGGACATTTATATTTTCTCAATTTGTTTCCCAAACAGAAAGCTCAAATACTGGACTGTACAGCTCAAAACTGGACACCTGGCAACCCTACATACTTCTTAAATGGTGTACTGCAGGGGTGGTGAACCTTTTTTGGGGTCGGTGGCCACTGACCCACAGAAAAATCAGTCGGGGGGCTGCACACAAGTGAGAAGGAAAAAAAAAACCCTCACTGACATGGCCCCTGACTGAGAAGGAGAAAGACACTCCCCACATTCACCTCGCACGCACGCCAGAGCCTAAGGGGCCTCAGGCTAGTAGATTTTGTGTGCTCCAGCCCTGTGGTAGAGCCGTGGGGGTTGGGGTGGCGGGTGGGCTGAGTACTAGTGCAGGCTCCCCAGTGCTAGGGGGCTACTTGAGCCTCAGAGGCCAGATTCTGGCAACCCGGGGGCCGCATCCAGCCCCTGGGCCTGAGGTTCCCCACCCCTGGTGTACTGGTTAAGTATAGCACAGCGCAAGATAAACCTTAGAGTGGAAAGGTTTCCCAGCTGTTCCCCTCCCACTGCCCAATCCAATTAAAGAGAAGCCTAGTTTGAATATCCTCCGAAAAGCACATTTATCTTGAAAGTCTTTCTTCACAGATATGTTATCAAAATATTTTAAGCTACATATTAAAAAGATAAGGTGGCTTGTGTTTTACAGTATCAAGCAACTATAGGATATCAGTCCACAAAAATCACAAGGCAGCTGCTGTTCAGAATCGGGGAGGGAATTGAGAGAAAGTGACAAAAAAGAGACAGAGAGAGAAAACACTACAAAACCAGATATCGTATCAAGATTGTTTAGGGTTTTATTAAACAATGGTGTTCTCCAGGCACAGTTTATGACAATCTCCTGTTACTACCGAGGGCCCTTTAGAATTCCCTTACAAGCCCTTCCCCCAACACACACATCTAGGAATGTTATTCTTTATGTGCTCAGAACCGCCAGTGTGTACTTGATACCGCAAAAAGCAAGTAGACAAGGACACTGTGTAGAAGGGAATGTGTTTGGAGCATGGGATTGGGAACCAGGTTTGCTGGATTCTCTCTTTTGTGGTCTGGGGGTCACTATGTAACCTTGAGAAGGTCAGTGAATTTCACTTCTGTCTTTTACTTCATCTGTAAAAATGGAGATTCTCTCATAGGCTTACTGTTCACATGATGCTTTGAGACCCTTGCACGAAAGATGCTATAGAACAGAGCATTAGCATTTTAAATGAACTGATTGGTTTGTGTAGCACTGCCCTCTTCTGTCCAGAACTAAAAGAGGTTGACTCTGGGCATAGTCCCTATACTGTTAACTTCTGCTGAGGTTTCCTGCTACTCCTCTGCTTTTGAAGCAGCAAATAAGACTTCTCCCAGCCTGCAGACATCAAGTAATTTAGTGTCTCTGTGGCATGCAAAAAGTGACAGCACTGAAATCCCGAGTGACCACAGATTCCTTACATCATTAACAAATGATGGATTGTTCCTGCCTGCTGGCATTAGTTTTAAAGTTATAGTATGTACATACTTAAACAACGAAGCATTGGTTTGAAAAAGAGCGTCCATAAAGAGTGACATGGAGACTGTAAATCAGTGCAGGGAATGGAAGCACCACATACTGTTTTAGAGCTGAAGAATCCAGTGTATCATAGCAGAGTCTCTTGAAGGAGAAATACGAGCGGTGTCTGACAAGCCTTTAATAAATCGTCTCCGTTAATCACACTAGTTTTTGGATAATGAGTTTTTAATAACTATTATCTAGTTATTAAAATCCTTTGAGGGGAGGATGGTTTCTCTAGCTACATTTAGCGCCCAACTGAATTCCAATCCACACCTTGCCCAGATGTGTTTTGTGGGACATCACCTGTTGGAGAGACAGGATCTCTGAGGGTGGGGGAGAAAGGAGCAAATCCATCTGGGATTTAACCGCACAATTCCCATTGAAATTGATGGGAGTTGTGTGACCAAATCCCCAAATGTCTGCTTTGAAAAAAATAAATAAAAAAATCACAGTTGAAATGTGGAACAGTAACTAAATGGGACCGTGTGTCTGCTCCTTTGTACAAATACAGTCCGGATACCATGGGAGCCAGTTCCAAGTGCCAGCCCACTCCCCACTTTAAAATTGTTCAGAATTTAAATTCTTGCAGTTAAAAAAAAAAAGTATCCCAGGTGGTTCTGATTTAATATTAAAGCAAAATTCTATGCTCCTCCCTCCTAGCTCTTCTTTCAGCCAGATTAAGATGGATAAAGAAATCAATCTAGTTATCATCCCCATCAGGTGTATCTGTTCCATAAGAGGCCACACTTCAAACAGCAATGGGCACCTACCTGACTGAGCAAGACACTTGCTAATGGGAATCTTGCCTTGTTCAATGTTACCCTGCAAGTTAAGAGAATGATGGGATACCCGAATCCACCAATAGTAGAAGTTAGAAAACAAACTAGGGCAATGTGAATTATTTATAGAGGATGGTAAATATGCATGGCACTTTATAGAAAGTGAGATACAAACAATCCTCAGCACACAAAGTAGAAGTAAGATACCACATCTAATAGTCTTCCTGGTCCAAAGAAAGAATTTCCCTAATAAAGAAAAAGCTTTGCAGTTAGTTTCAAAGAGCTAGCTGTTGAAAGCTACAGACAGACACCAAATAAAATGTATTGGCCCAGAATTCATTTAATTTGTGCTTCTGCAGTGAGCAGCAGTGGACAAATCCTGGATATTTTGCTTTACGCACCAATAATCTTTTCTTTTAAAGAAGTGCTTTGCACAGCTTGAAGGACACCCACTCTAAATTAGCTACCTGAAAACTGATCAGATATGCACATTTCGGAAATGCTTTTTGATTTATGAACAGACTTTTTCCAAAGTTGAATTGCTGCTTTTTGATTATCAGTTTGAAGCAAGGACTTAAAGGTTTGACAGTGAAAGATATGATAAAAATAGCAACCTCTTCCCAACCTGTGGAATAACCACCGTGAAAGTAAGTGGTCAATGATTGCACATTAATGTATGAACAGATGACCAATAAACCCAACAATACACATGGAAGGCAGAGATAACTCAATATACACCAAATACGCCTATGACTAGACACTCTAGATGCTAATTAGTAGGTATTCTCTCTACAGACCAACCACATAGCAAGGTAGAACCATCCCACTTATTCTGATTAAGACACAGCATTTAATCCTATTCCAAACAGGTTTTTAAAAAATGAAACAATCCTATTTGCAGGGGTTTTCGGATACAATGCTGTCTATATTGTCGAGTAAAATACCTTGGTCTAGCCACATAAATGCACGGTGGAACCTAACGTAGACAGGCAGTTATTTATTCTGTGAGCTCCCATTGTTCCTTTATATAGGTATCAACCAAAAGCCAACAGAAACCGAATCAGAAAGCTTCCCACCTAATAGTGATGAGTAGTAAGCTGTGTGCCTTTCGAAGTATTTCAGATTACATGCATATTTCCTTTCCTCACCTTCCTGATCAGAAGAAAAAACACAAGCAGACAGGAGAATGTAGGAGGGTTACAAATTAAGTTATTTGCTCTATGATTCTTTTACTCCTGGGGAAGCTGCAATATTTGAAGAGGACAGATTTCCAGGATTGAGAAATCTGGCTTTGACTTTGTCCAAGATATCTGAATCTCTGCAGTTTTCACACCAGAAAGTGCCTAAGGCAAAGAGTTTTCAATTCCTGGAAGTCTGTTCATCAAGAAGACTTAGGGATTGCAGAGGGAAGGGGACAAGAGAAGTTGTAAATATATGTATATATTCTCCAAGCATGGATCATTCATTCCCAAGTCCCTTCATTCATTTTTGTTTCACTCCCTTTCAGAATGTCCTCTTTATTGGTTGCTTTCTTTGCAAAGGAGAAAAAAGGCCATGGATTCTCCAGCACATCCCCCCTCTCCCCCAGCAGTATAAATAAAGGGAATTTATGAAAAACAAAGCTAAGGTGGAAGATGTCACCAGGCATGGACATGCTGTCAGACTCATTAAGACACTAGGGGAGGTTTCTAATTGTCTGCATTGACCCAGGCTGTTCCTCCTGACTAAGCTAATGAGGCTGCATTAATCTACCTCAGGCTCCCGGATTTTGCTTGCTCAGGATTTCAAGACATGAGACAACCCTGTGTCCTGAGAAATACCACACAAGGCTTTGGAGGGTGCCAGGGCAATGCAGATGTTGTCACTCCGACAGCAGTTTTGTGGTGCACACACACACTTACCTAAGAGTTAAAAACAAAGCTAGAGGCGAGTCAGAGGAAATGTAATGATCACAAACGGCTGCCTCCTGTACCTGGCACCTGTGTGAGCAATCCTCTAACCCCACACTGGTTGCCCCAGGCAGTGCGCGTCGGGCATCCCTCCTCATTGTGTTGCACTTCAACCCCTCTGCCAAGCCACTCAAGATGCAGTATGAAACCCCTCCAGCCCAGCACCTCCACAGCATCCCGCTTGGGCAAAAGGAACAGCCACAAACTTTGGCATGACAGAGAGCTGGGGAGGGTGGGGGGCTGTCATTGCCATGCCAGGGCTCCACTTTCTTCTGCCGTTCAATCTGGGCACAGAGACACACACACACACACACCCCTCCATACGCCTACTAGCGCCAAATGTTTCTCGGCTAAGCCACATGCCAGCCAATGGGGCGGGGAGCCCAGTGGCTGGTCCCTGATTAAGACGCACATGGGCATCCCCGCCCAGGGGTGAGCACCCCTCCAGAAACACCTCCCCGTGGGGAATCACTCCACCCCCTTCCTCCATCTTCTTCCCCCTAACCAGCTCCCCAGAGAGTTGCTGGGGGAGGGAGATAAACCGGTGCCGGGAGGGTGGGGTCACAAGTCCAGCTGCACCTTCTCCTGCCCCGCCGGCTTTGCAGAGCTGGAGGCGGGGTCCCCCCGCACCCCGCCGCTGGCTGCGCCCCCCGGGCGTGGCACAGGTGCATGCAGGGGCCGGGGACCCCAGCGCCCGCGGGCAGCGGCGCTTACCTGGGAACAGCCACCCGCTCCGAGCCACTCCCGGCAACTTCCAGCGGCCGGTCCCCTGCGCCCGGCCGCGCGGCGAGAAGTCCCCGGGGCTGCCCCGGGCTGGCTGCCTCCCTCGCCCGGCTGCTCCGGGGACTCGGCGCCGTGCAAAGCCGGAAACCCGCCGCCTCCTGCCGGGTGCCGGGGCGCTGCGATCGGCGCCTCTCCAGGCGGGGCCGGGGAAGTAGGAACCCGGCAGGCTCCGCTCGCTCAGCGCCTCCGCTGCCAGCGCAGCCTCCCCGCCGCCGATGTCATCCCTTGGCCAGGAGCAGCGGAGTAAGGCGGCGAGCGCAGCAGGGGGAGAGCGCAGCCAGCCAGCTCCGCCCCCGGCTGAATTAGACGGGAGGAGGAGTGGCTACCAGGGCTACACCCAGCCCCGCCGGGAAGCCGGCCGACGGAGGTACAGCTGGCAGGACCCGCCCCTGCCCCGAACTGGGAACCCGGGCAAGAAAGGGTTACACCCTGCGGCATACATCCCCTCCCCACGCAGGGAACCCGGGCAGGCAAGGGCCACAGCAAAGGCATACCCACTCCAGCTAGAAACCCGGGCAGGCAAGGGTCACAGCAAGGGGATACCCACCCCACGCAAGGAACATGGGCAGGCAAGGATCACAGCAAAGGCATACCCACTCCAGCTAGAAACCTGGGCAGGCAAGGGTCACAGCAAAGGGATACCCACCCCACACAAGGAACATGGGCAGGCAAGGGTCACAGCAAGGGGATACCCACCCCACGCAAGGAACATGGGCAGGCAAGGGCCACAGCAAAGGGATACCCACCCCACACAAGGAACATGGGCAGGCAAGGGTCACAGCAAGGGGATACCCACCCCACGCAAGGAACATGGGCAGGCAAGGGTCACAGCAAAGGCATACCCACTCCAGCTAGAAATCCGGGCAGGCAAGGGTCACAGCAAAGGCATACCCACTCCAGCTAGAAACCCGGGCAGGCAAGGGCCACAGCAAAGGGATACTCATCCCAGGCAAGGAACCCGGGCAAGAAAGGGTTACATCCTGCGGCATACATCTCCACCCCACGCAAGGAACCTGGGCAGGCAAGGGTCACAGCAAGGGGATACCCACCCCAGATAGAAACCCAGGCAGGCAAGGGTCACAGCAAGGGGATACTCACCCCAGCTGGGAACTCTGGCAGGAAAGGGTTACAGCAAGGGGGCACCCACACTAGCTATGAACCCAGGCAGGAAAGGGTTATAGCCTGGGATATGCATCCCCTGCCCATCCCAAGAAGGGAAACCAGTCAGGCAGGAAGGAAGGGTTACAGCCTAGGATATATTATAAACACAGGGTTATACACCCAAAACCAGTTGGGAACCTAGGTTACAGGGGTTACAGCCTGGGATACACCCCCATCTCTAATGAATCCTGGCAGGGAAGGGTTAAGGCCGGTGTATATGGGAAAATGGACTCAAAACCTGCAAAAAGTAACCACCAGGTATTCTGATCCACTTGGTGCACCTTGTCTTAAATTTGACTCTGATTCTGTAAAAGTTTAGAATATATGTCATTCTTCATGGAGCAGCCCCATTGACTTCAGTTGGAGGAGTCATGTGGGTAAAGTTTCACAAGTCTAAGAGTTTTGAAGTTTGGAGGCCTTAGATTGTAAGCAGGTTGGGACACAGACTGTCTCCTGCCATGTGTTTGTATGGTGTCGCTCAGGAAAATGGGGCCCTGATCCTTACTGAGCCCCTCCAACCTACACAAACAGGATAAAGCCATGGTATAATCAGAGCCAAACCAGAGTCTCAGACAAACATAAAACTTTACTTCACTGAAATAGGAAGAGCAGACTGATAACAAAGTAGCCATTGTCACACTTTTCAAAAATAGCACAAAGACTATTTAAGAAGCCTCATCCTAACCAGATAAATACATATCTGCAAATCTCTCTCTCTCTCTCTCTCTCTCTCTCTCTTCCAGGGAGAAAATTGAAGTAGACAAAGCAAAATTTAAAGGAAACTACACCAGCCAAGCCCATACTAGAGCAGAAAAGACACAGAGGATAAAATGCAAACAACAAAGGAATATGATTATAGACAAAATAGTTAACACTGACTAGAATTAAAATTGCATAACACATTTCATAACAGCAGTTCCCAATCTGGAGCATTAAAAAATCACGAGTCAAGCTCCAAAAATAATGGGATTATCTTAAAAAAGTATACTGGTTTTTTTCTAAACTCAATTTCTTTTCTGATTTCCAACCCTTTAGGATACACTGGGGTAACATTTTCAAACGTTTCTCTGCAGCCAAGAGGAATGGAAACTGTGAGTGTTTTGTTTTGTTTTTGTTTTAAATGAAACAAGCTTTGGACTTGTCTGCCTTGAGTGCAGGGGACTGGACTATTTGACTATTAAATTCCCTTCCAGTTCTACACTTCTATGATTTTCCTCTAATCACATGGATCCGAGAGCTGAGAATTTAAGAAAAACAAATTGTGAAGAGTTGGCAAATTAAGGGAAAATGCTTGGCTTGCCTACGTTAGAAAAATTCTTTTTTTGAGAAGCCCTAGTGCCTCCATGCTTTGGAGCAGAGATTTTCTTGGGGTCTTGTTTGAAACTCTGAAATGAACTCCCCTATCTACAGACCATGACCAACCTCCACATCTTCAGCTCCAAGTGCAAGGTGCATTTCTTTGAGATTGCCTTCTCTGACAAAAAATATAGCAACATGTATATGAAAAACAAACACCACCACACTATCGGAACACAACACTCCACTGCGCACACTTCTCCCCTGAGAAGTGGATGAGAGAGCAATGTGACAAGTGTTAGTCATATGGTATAATGCACTACTGGAAAAAAATTTCCAGTAGTTAAAGACTGTGTATGGAGGCTAACTTAAGGTTGCACGGGCAACCTAATTTTTTAGTCCTTAACTTGCACCTCTAATATGGTGATGAATGTAGTACACCAACCAATATGGAATGGAATAGACTTGCAATTCGATGGGAGGTTGCCCTAGTGTTAAAGATGTGCCATCTCTGTGAAAACAGAAAATTCACCTAAATTTGACCAAGTTATAAACCTCTAACTAATCTCAGTTCACATATACTCTGTAGAGACATTTAAACAATGAGTAGTCCTCTAGCACCTGAAGGCATGTCTACACAGTAGCATGTACCTCAAAATAATCTATGTAATTTGAGCTACGCAAATTGCGTAGCTTATTTTCAAATAGCTTATTTTGAAATTTAGTGCTGTCTATACAGCACTTATTTCACAATAAATCGCTATTCCACTGACTTCTTTAATCCTCGTACAACGAGGTTTACAGGAACTCAGAGTAAGAAGCCCATTATTTTGAACTTATTTTGAAATAATGGGCTTCTTGTGTAGACAATGCATAAAGTTATTTTGGAATAATAGATGTTATTGCAAAGTAACTCTGCTGTGTAGACCCTTTGAGACCAACAAAAAAATATATATAGTATCGTGAGCTTTTGTGGACACAGCCACGGGACTACTTGTTTTTTTAATGTTACAGACGAACATGGCTACCTCTCTGAGTCTGTAGAGACATGTTAGGCAGGTAGAGATTCTGGCTGCACGGAGCATGCTCCAGCCCAGGACTTTAGAGGCTTAGCAGGTCTCTTTGAGCAATAGTTTCTCCCAGCTGCAAGGGGGCCTGTAAGCACAAGATATTGTGATGAGAGCACTACAGAAATGCAGTGTATAAGTATTGGGTAGTGTCTTCTTTCAATAATTTGTGACCCCTCGAGTGACTCTGGGTTTCTGGGTTTCAGAACCCCACCAGAGCAGCAGAATGACAGTACATTGGGCCAGGTTTTGCATGTTGTACATAGCTAGCAAACATTTTTATTTCCACCCCACTGTCTGTACCATGTGTTTCTTTCATATTACATTTCTTGAATAAGGAGAAAAAAGGCACACCAGGTAATTAGTAGTTTTGTGTTGAGTGCAGGGTTTTGGGTGGCGTGAATTAAATACATCCTGGGGCTATACATTGTATGAGGAGGATAAACAGAAATATTGACTAACAACCCATTCAGTGAATGAAGTAGAGGTCATTTGGGGAAAAAATGGTATGTGATCATGTAGTTAAAGACTGTAGGCTAAATTAAGGTTGCACGGGCAATCTAATTTTTGAGTCCTTAACTTGCACCTCTAATACTTTAATGTAAATTTTTGGATGAAATATGCAACCACTGCTCAACTAGTTCTGTAGCTTTTATATTGTGTTTCTCATCCATTGTTGCACACAGCCCACCCCACTAATACCAAAAGCAAATGCCACTGACTTAAGCAATGCAGGTTTCAGCATTTGTGATACTCTAGGGCAGTGGTTCCCAACTTTTTTATACCGCAGATTGGCAAACCCATTCACAAACTTTTGGTGGACAGGCATCATTTTATTTATATATTTATTATGCAAATAATGAATATGCAAATATGCAAATAAAATTTTGCCTGTCCGCCAGGGGCCTTTGAGTGATCCCATCAATCCACTACGAAGTTCTACAAGCGTACATCACAGTACTCAGGGGCACTGCAGGTTGTAGTGAATCATTGAGGGGGTTTTGTGGATGCAAGTACTGGCTGACCTGGGAAAGGTTCATGATGCAGGCTTAGGGTGCGTCTACACAGTAGGGCTTAACTCAAGATAAGCTACGCAAATGGAGCTATGTCGATTGAGTAGCTTATTTTGAAATAGCTTATTTCAAAATTGGGAGCGTCTACACAGCACTTATTTTGAAATAGAGAACTCTTCCTCTGACTTCCCTTACTCCTTGTACAATGAGGATTACAGGAGTTGGAGTAAGAAATCCTCCAGATTGACAGTATTTTGACATTATTTCGAAATAACTACCTGCAGTGTAGACGCGGACTAAGTTATTTTGAAATAACGCTAGTTATTTCAAAATAATGTTGTTGTGTAGATGTACCCTCAGTAAAGAATTCCATTTTGTACAGGAAGGGCTGCACTGGGATGCTATATTCCCTTTCCATGAGTGAGATGTTAGTGGTATTTTTATGCCAGCTGTGAGTCTTGATGACCTGAGGTGATGATAACACAACTAGTACCTCAGAAATGCCAGACTGGTGGTGGACTGTCGCCTTTGGGAGACTCAGATGGCAGTAGAGATGTATATGCACCTGATGCCATCTTGAGATTACATCAGGGTTTGAAGTCTCTGAGGGGTAGCTATGTTAGTCTGTAACTTTAAAAACAATGAGTAATCCTGTGGCAGCTTAGAGACTAACAAAAATATATAGGATCATGAGCTTTCATGGGTAAAACCCACTTCATCTGATGAGTTGGAGTGGAAATAACAGAATCCAATATATATAACAGCAAAAGCAGTTACCTGTCAATTGTAGGACCTGTGTTAATGAAGCTAATTAAGTGGGCTGGATGTGTCCCATTCATAGCTTTTGTTGTGAAAATGTGAACATCAAAGGCAGGGGAAATGGGCTTTGTATTGCCAATGATGGAGCCAATTAATGTCTTTATTCAAACCCAGGTTAACAGTGTCAAATTTGTAAATGAATTCTTGTTCCCCTACAAGTTTACCTGTGTTACCATTCCTGATGTCTGATTTGTGTCCATTTATCCTTTGTTGCAGAGACAGTCCAGTTTGGCCAATATACATGGCAGAGGGGCATTGCTGGAGTCCTTACAGCTGGAGCATTGGTCCCCCGGAAGGACATGTAACATACACTGACAAGTGGGATATATCTATGAATGGGCAATGACACTGACCTGAAGTAAATCCCTACAATCATTGCTGCTTGTGGTACTCTGTAATATCTGTCAGCAGAAAGGAGGGTGTACTACATAGACTTCTGGGATGCTGAGTTTGGACATTACCCATTTCCCCAATGCCCTGTGACCTCTGCAACTGCCACTGCAGATCATGGGATACAGAGAAGCATGGTAAGGGATGTGCTATTGTTTTGCTCACAGTGATATTAGGAAAGTGGAAGTCAAAGAAGCATAGGATCTGCATGTTCCCATATTTGTGTTAATACATTTTTGTTAATATGCTTTTTTCCAATACTTTAATTCAGAGGCATTCAGTCCTTAAAGGATTTAACTGAGTTTTGATTGAAAGTGTCCCCATGTGGGCCATATAATTTCCCCCTGCAGAGTTCACAGAGACAGCTTTTGTCCCCATGTCATCAGTGATCTATTTGGAGCAGTGGTTCCCAAACTTTTCAGCATCACGCCCCCCCTTTCTGATTTTTGAAAAACCCTCACACACACACACACACCAAAAAAACTTGAGCAAAAAAAAAACGGAACTGAGCAGGGCAGCAAAACTTGATGGGGCTGGGTCGCCTCGCACCCCCCCTTGAATTTCTTCACGCCCCCCCCCCGTGGGGCACGCACACCCCCCCAGTTTGGGAACCCATGATCTGGAGGATCTGTGTAATTGTTAGTTGCACTCCAAAGAGAGTTGCTTTGTTTTGCAGGAATGGGGGTTGACTCCTGAGTGAGCTGTTTGCTTTGGATGCTTCAGAAAGGTGCTGAGATGTTTTTTTAAGTGTTCTGTGAAAGTTTCACCAATCTGCATTGCGAGTTTTGTTTATTTGCAGTGGATTTGAATTCTTTCCAGGTGGGGCAACCAGCATGATAAGTTTTCCTCAGATCCTAAATCCATTCCATTGTGAAGACTCAGGATGTGGACAGCAAGGTGAAAAATTATTTTGCAGGTAGGGCTGCCAGTTTTGGTTGGATGTATTCCTGGAGGTTTTATGACATAATCCTTAATGAAAGATTCATCTTTCATTTCTGGTGACACCAGAACAATCCTGGAGGGTTAGTCGCTCTTTTTGCAGACCCATTCCAAATCGCTAAGGCTGGCTCTGGCCACATTCCAGCAGGGATGGAAGAGTTAATGTTCCTTCTCAGGTAGGAACAATAAGCAGGAGTTACAGAGCATAAACCATCCCCTAGCCCAGCAGTTCTCAAACTTTTTGGGCTCTGGAGCCCTTTACACGCGTAAAAATTTATGTGGAGCCCCAGGGGTCCACTGATTGTATGTGTTGTACCTATCGATGTTTCCAGTTTGTCAATCTCGCGGAGCCCCTGGAGATGTCTCGCGGAGCCCTGGGGCTCCACGGAGCACAGTTTAAGAAACACTGCCCTAGCCTGAAGACGAGAAGAAGTTACAAGGATATATGTATCCATTTCAAGAACATAGCAGGAGAATTCACTAAAGATATTCTACAACCCCCACAAAAGACCAAAGGGATGATGAGACTTTTAAAAATATATACCACACACCCCCATCCAGGGAATTCTTGGAAAGGGAAACAACCTGGACGAGAAAATCAAGATAAAGTAGAATGTTGTACCCACATCCTGTCCAGGGCCACACAGCAGTTAAAGGTTAGGAGTCTGGACTTGAGTAAGGGCTTGTCTACACTTTCCAGGGGATCGGCAGTAGGGATGTGGATGGGTAACTGGTTACCTGGTAAGCATCAACTGTTAACCAGCGCCTGAGAGCAGCCCCGCATGGAGCTGGGAGCCAGAGCCGGCAGCCCGGTGCTGAGCTGGAAGCAGCAGCCAGCAGTCCTGTGTAGGGCTGGCAGCAGGAGTCATCAGCCCATGTGGCTAACCGATTAAGGGGATTTTACATGTCTCATCAGCAGTGCAGCAATTGATCCCCCGTGGATTGATTTAGCAGGTCTAGTGAAGACCCACTAAATCAGCCACTGATTGCTCTCTCATCAACTCTGGTACTCCACGGTAACGAGTAGCATACATAAGGGAAGTCAATAGGAAAGTTTCTCTCATTGACCAGCACAGAGTGGAGACCCCAAAGTAAATTAAGTTGATTTTGCCCCTTAGTGGAGTCTGCCCTAAGACTCCAGGCTTCTAGTGAATGTACAGAAATTTCTTCTAGTCATGGTCCCTGTGAGTGCTTACACTCCTTTGAGTGTAAGCACTCACAGGGACCATGACTAGAAGAAATTCTTGAATATCTCATATACCTATTCAAGGAAACAGGGAATACACAAGAGGAATGGGAATTGCTCATTTATGAGCATAAATCTGATCTAGTTGGTATTACTGAAACATGGTGGGATGAGTCACACAATTGAAATGTTAAAATCCATTATTAGAACAATTTAGGAAGGACCAAGCAGGCCAAAGAGGGAAGGGGAGTGGCATTCTATATAAAAAATGGTATTACAGTTTCTGAGTCACTAATAACTCAGACGAAAATGATCTTGAATGCTTATGGATCAATGACCTAACAGGTAAAGCACAAGATGGGGTATTAGTTGATGTCTTCTATAGATCACTAAATCACATCAGGGAACAGGATGACCAGCTCCTTACACAGCTCTCCATAATGTACAGAGACAAAAGATGTGTGATCATGGAAAATTTCAAATTTGAGGGGCATATGCTGGAAGTCTCATGCTGCCAGTACTAAAATATCCTTGGCATTTCTAAACATTGTACATGACAATTTCCTAACTCAAAAAGTGTTGCAGCCAACACAGGGGAATTCTTTATTAAACCTTGTCCTAACAGATAAAGGGGAACTAATCACAGAACTAAAATTAATGGTTGCTTAGGTACTGATCATGCCTTGAGCATATATATAATATGCAAGCAGAATAAAGTCCAGATCAGTAATGTACATAATTGGTGCTTTCATAAGGCCAATTACACAAAGCTGAACAAAATTATGAGTCAAATCCATTCCATAAGGTGGAATTTAATAAAATCTATGAATGGTAACTAGGGCTGATTTAAGTATTTACTAGTTGCCCAAAAAATTACAATGCCACAACTTAGGAAGAAGGCTGGTTAAAAATTCCTAGTTTAGAAGGAAGATGAAGATATCTATTTAAAAAAATTAAAAATGAGAGAAAGGTGAAATTTATAATAATGAATATAAATCAGAAGTTAGGAATTGTAGAAACTTGATAAGGGAAGCCAAGGGATACAGGAAGAACTCTATGGCCCGCAATGCTAAGGACAATAAGAAGAAGTTTTTTAAAATACATTAGAAATAATTGAAATGCTAAAATATAAATAATAATATTTATATATTATATATTCTGTCTATGATAGGCAGAAATGCTTAGTAAATATTTCTGTTCTGTATTTAAGGAAAACTTAATATAGTCTCAACATATGGTGATGGTAATATTCTCTCCATTCTACTCTTATCTCTAGAGGATTATAAATAAAAGCTACTAAAATTAGACATTTTAAAATCAGCTGATCTTGATAACTTGCATTCAAGAGTTTTAAAAGAGCTGGCTGAGGTGATTGTTGGTCTGTTGATGTTCATTTTCAATATGTCTTGCAGTACTTTGGGAGTTCCAGAAAACTGAAAGAAAGCTCACGTGCCAGTTTCCAAAAATAATAAACTGAATGACCAGGTAATTATAGACCTGTTAGCCTGACATCTATCCCCAGCAAAATCATTGAGTGGCTTAGTGGGCTAGTTGGCCTAATGAGTAGCACTCCTAGGGCCACCTCCCAGCAGAAAAATCAGTCCATTCCGTCTTCTTATCAGAGGGGGAATGAGGTAGGCATGAGGCTTATGTCCCTTGTGTGTTAGGGGAGCCCAGGGCCTCTCCTCCACCAGCCTCTGACTCTGGACCCTAAGGGTACGTCTACACTGCATGCTTATTTTGAAATAAGCTGTTCCTCAATCATTATTCTGAAATAGCTTATTTCAAAGTAGCATGTGTACACTGCAGGGAAGCCTCAAAATTAGTCCGAGGCAGGCTTCCCTCATGTAGATGTGCTATCTAGAATTAGAGCCCCAGGAGGCACTGGGGAGGAATAACTTAGAATGGCCCTGGTGAGGAGCTATTTCGAAATAGCAGCAGTGGAGCATCTACACATGCCTTACTTCGAAATAGCTATTTCGGAATAGGCGTGATTCCTCGTAGAATGAGGTTTACAGATTTCGGAATAGGCTGTCTGTTATTTCAAAATTATTTCGAAATAACAGAATGGCTGTGTAGCCGCTCACATTGTTATTTCGAAATAATGCTAGTTATCTCGAAATAACGGTGCAGCGTAGACACACCCTCAAGGGCCAACAATGTCTGCCTTTTGAGTGATCCTCACTAGGTTACTTCCTATCATCTGCTTCTCTCCCACAGATCCAAGTCTAACATAAGGTAAAAAGAAAAGGTAATTAAACCTTCAGCCCCAGCTGGGCTTAGCATACAGTCTTATTCCTCTCAGGAAGGCTTCTCTGGTGCTCTTCAATAGGATCCTAAGGGGAGACCTTTTTTCCTCCCCGTCTTCTCCCATATGTGCTGTGTTGCTGCCTCTTCAAATTCTTCTCCAGTTGGTGCATGCTCTGAAGGTCTGGAGGAGCTGAACTACCTAGGCCTTTAACCCAGTGAGGCACATATGGGACTCGATTGAAAAAGAATTAAAGGAAAGTAATTACATAATGCCAATTAAGATGGGTTTATGGAAAATAGATCCTGTAAAACTAATGTAACTTTTTTATGAGATTACCAGTTTTAACATAGCACATATTAAATGAGCTAAAACCGGCTAACTGATAGGTCCCAACATGAAATTGTAAACAGGAAATTACCATCAAGTGGGATGTGTTTCCAAAAGGATCATGCTGGGTCCTACTTTATTTAAAATTTTTAACAATGACCTGCACAAAAACATAAAAGCATCACTAATAAAGTTGGCAGATGTTTGCAGAGCAAAAATTGGGGGAGGGGTAAACAACAAAGAGGGCAGGTCACTGACTCAGCATTTGGTAAACTGAGAGCAAGCAAACAATATGGCTATGTGTACACTGCCCCCTCTTGCACAAAAAATATGCAAACGAGGCGAAGCGTGGAATATCGCCGTGCCTCATTTGCATAATTAATGAGGCTCCGTTTTTGCGCAAGAGGCTTTTGCACAAAAACGAGCCGTCTACACAGCTTCTTTTTGCTCAAAAACCCCCTCTTGCACAAGAGCCGTTCTTCCTGAAAAAAAGAGGAAGAATGGCTCTTGCTCAAGAGGGTTTTTGCGCAAAAAGGAGCTGTTTAGACGGCTCCTTTTTTCACAAAAGCCTCGTGCGCAAAAACAGAGCCTCATTAATTATGCAAATGAGGCACGGTGATATTCCACGCTTCACCTCATTTGCATATTTTTTGCGCAAGCGGGGGCAGTGTAGACATAGCCTATGTGTTTTATTATAGCTAACTAAAAATATATACATCTAGTAACAAAGAATTAAGCCATACTTCCGGGGAGAGGCGGTTATCTTGGAAAGCAGGGATTGAAAAAGGGATGTATAATCAGCTGAACATGAACTCCCAGTATGACACTGAGGCCAAAAGAGCTAAGGTGATCCTGAGATGCAGAAACAGAGGAATCCAAACAGGACCAGGGTTTTTTTTTGCCTCTGTGTTTGGTACTCGTGTGACCACTGCTGGAACACTGTGTCCAGTTCTGGTGCCCACTGTTCAAGAAGCATGTTGATAAATGGGAGAGAATTCAGAGAAGAGCCATGAGCATAATTAAAAGATTAGAAAGGATTCTTTATAGTAACAAGCTCAAAAAGCTCGATCTGTTCAGGTTAGCAAAGAAAAGGTTAAGGGGTGACTTGATTGCAGTCTATAAATATTTACATGGAGACAAATATTTAAGAATTAGCTCTTCAATCTAGTAAGGAGAGACATAACATAATCCTGTGGCTGGAAGCTGAATCTAGATTAATTCAAATTGGATGTAAGGAGTAAATTTTTAACAGGGAGGGTAATTAACCACTGGAACTACTTTTTCAAGGTTGTAGTCAGTGTTCCCTCTGATTTTTCCCAGCCCTTAGTGGAATGAATTTTATGTGCACCAATATGGAGGTGATATGCAACACGGAGGTTCATGTGGCAGGAATGAGGCTAATGGGTTGTGAGTGTGGGAGGGGAGTCAGGGCTAGCACAGAGGGTTGGGGTGTATGGGTATGAGGGCTCCAGTTGGGGGTGTGGCGTTTACAGTGGAGAAGGGTTGAGGGGCTCAGAAGTGGGACAGAAGGTTGGGGTGAAAGGGCTCTGACTAGGGGTGCAGTCTCTGTGGTGGGGCTGGAGATGAGGGTTTTGGGATGCAGAAAGGGGACTCCAGGTTTGGGGATGCGTTCAAGGTTTGGGATTGGTGTGCAAGAGGGAGTACAGGCTCTGGGCTGGGGGTTGGTATGCAAGAGAGGGGACAGGCTCTGGGCCAGGGGTGTGGGCTTTGGGGTGCAGGAGGGTTCTTAGGGTTGGGGAGGCTCAAGGTGGGGCAGGAGGTTGGGGCTTGGGCTTACCGTAGCAGCTCCCTGCTGGGGACAGTGAGGAGAGGGCCCCTTGCCCCAGGCCATGGCAGCTCTGTGCTGGAGGCTGCAGGGAAGGGCTCTTCCCTGCCATCCCCAGCAGCTTCAGGGCTTGGAGAGAGGTACCTCTCCCTGCTACAGCCCTGAGCCCCTGTGCTGGGCTTGATGGAAAGCTGCGCGGCACTCAGGGGGAACTTAGGTTGTGGTGGATTCACATCACTGACCATTTTCAAATCAAGATGGGATTTTTCTAAAAGCTCTGCTCTAGGAATTATTTCGGGGCAGATCTATTGCCTGTGTTATAGAGGAGATCAGACTAGATGGTGAAAACAGTCCCTTCTGGCCTCGGAAGTTATGAAAGTAATAGAAGATGGCAGACTGCCAAGGAAATAAACATTAGAAAACAGGTAATTTTTATGTCCATGCTTCTATATTCACTGGGTTTCATTTTCATGTTAATGGCTGTCTGTCAATGTAAACATAAACACACTGTGCTGTGTATAGACTGGTGGGTGGTGCGTAGACTAGAAATTCGGAAGAGCTCATTGACTAGAGGCATATAAATATTTGATGTTACCCAGAAACTCAAGTGAGAGATATCATTAGTTGACTGTTGAGGAATACTTCGCACATTTACACCGTCTTGGTGTTTGCTTGTTCTGTTACGTGCTACTAAAGCCTCAACCCTCTCTATTCCAGAGAGGCTACACATTTTTAGTGATGAGGATGCTGGAACAGATTAGCGAGGGACGACGTGGTAAATTCTTTTATCATTCTGAGTCTATCAGTAAGGCTGTGTGACCTAGTAAGAGTGCTGAACTAGTTCAGCCACAACCAGCTGTGAGCTAGGTGTAAGAATCACTGGGTGAATTTCTAAGAGCTTCCATTATGCATGTTAGACTAAGTGGTCACTAATTATAAGAGAATAAGTACCCTGATGGGGAGAAAATACCAGGCATAAAAAAGGGCAGTTCAGTCTAGCAGAGAAAGGCAGAATAAGACTCAATATATGGAAGTTGCATACAGAAATTCAAGTTACAAGCTACCAAGGGAAGTGGTAGATTCTCCATCTCTTAATGGCTTTACATCAAGACTGGCTGCCTTTTTGGAAGCTATGCTTTAGTCAAACACAATTTATTGTGCTCAACGCAAGGATAACTGAATCCTATCATTTATGTTATGCAGGCGTTCAGACTAGATGAACTGTGTTGGTCCTTTCTGACAATGAAATCTCTGCGCATGTCTATACTACAGTTATTTCGAAATAACAAGGTGAGCATCCACACAGCAAGCGCATGATTTCAAAATTATTTTTTGAAAGGCACACAAGGCCCATTGTGGGGAGGCCCGGGGAGAGTCTCATGGCTGGCCTTGGCTGAAACTCTCCCTCAAGGCCTCCTGAATGAGCATAGCCTCCTAATGGGCTTGCCAGATGGCAGCGATGCATGGCTGCTCAAAAGCCCTAGTGAGCTGCTCAAAAGCCCTAGTCCTACCTCTGCTCCCCACCCTGGCAGGAAAGTCTCCCCCTTATTTTCACAAAGGTTGTGGAGCACACAGCAGGCCACCACCACCCTGAAGGTGTTCCAGTCACTGAGGTCCAAGTGGGTGAGGAGGCTCCAGAACCTCCCCTTGAGGCAGTTGAAGGCACTCCCCACAATGTTGAAGCATTCTTTCATGGAGTCCAGACATCCTGTGTAGGGCTTCATTAATCAGGGGAGCAAGGGGAAGGCTGCGTCGCCCATGATGCAGATGGGCATGTCCACCTCTCTGTCCCTGATGGCGCAGTCAGGGGAAAAATGGTGCGTTCAGGGAACAAAGTGCTGGTGTGCATCCTCTGAGACGGGCTAGAGTTTCTGAACACCTGGGCTTCATGCACCTTCCCCAACCACCCAACGTAAATGTCCATGAACCAGGCCCGGTGGTCCATGAGGGCCTGCAGGACCATGGAAAAGTACCCCTTTCTATTGATGAAGTCCAAGGCATGGTGGTCGGGGCCAGGATGGGGATATCAAAACAATTATTTCAGGGTGAAACAAAAAACAGGACTATGTAGCATTTTAAAACCATCTTGTTAGTTTTTAAAGTGCTACATAGTCCTGTTTTTTGTTTCAGCTAGACCAGACTAACACGGCTACATTTCTATAATTATTTCAGGAGTTATTGGTTCGAAATAGCTTATTTTGAAATAAGTGCATAGTGTAGACGTAGCCTCTGAATCCTTTATGGCCTTCAAAATCCATAGAAGATGCTGTCCAGTCTTCAGGCAAATGAGCCTGGATCTATTTGAGCCAAGGTTTAGTTATGCTTCACAGTATAATCCTATAGTCATTGGCAGTGCTTTTTTTGTTTAAAAAAAAAAAAAGGTGCCAGTACTAGGGTTGCCAGATGGCAAAATTGTGGAGCAAAAAAAAAAAAAAAAAAGCGCCAGGGCAGAAATGCGGTCACGTTGCGAGCGGGCTTCCATCTGGAATGGCGCAAGTGCTCCCAGGGCCGGCTGGGGGCTGTGCCGGGGGAAAGTGGCGAGTGCTCCCAAAAAAGGTGATGGTACGCTGTACTGGTGCGTACCATCACAAAAAAAGCACTGGTCATTGGCTATTTTCAAACAAATTTGCTGGGAGGACATATAGCATCTGCATACACATGGGCCTGCACACACACATACTAGTTCAAGTTGTATAAGTTGAACGCTGTGCTATAAATACATGTTATGTGTTTCTCAGGAAGGAAGTATAAACATTTCCAGCAAGTGCATTTAATAGAACTTTCTTTGCCAATTGGCTCCTTCCTTGGTAATGGTTATAAGAAAATATTTTATTTAAGATGGGAAACCATTAATTGACTCCCCGTCTCTTTCTCTGCTCCCTGTGACCACACACACCCTGAGAGACAACAGGCTTGTTATCGATAGAGCTCTGCAAATCCATGGATATCCGCTTAAAAGCTGCAGGTATCCGCATCAGCAGGTGTCCACATCTGTGGATGTTAATGTGGATATCTGTAGCTCATTTTTACAGACACAAATGCTGATGTGGATACAAAATTTTGTATCAGCACAGAGCTCTAGTTATAGACTAAGAGTAATTTTTGTAGGAGCCTGTTGTTCAAATACTGATAGTACATAGACTCCTAGAATATTAGAACTGGAAGGGACCTTGAGAGATCATCAAGTCCAGTGCTTTGCCCTCATGGCAAGACCAAGCATCATCTACATCTTCCTGACAGGTGTTTATGTAACCTGCTCTAAAATATCTCCAATGACGGAGATTCCACAACTGCCTTAAGCAATTTATTCCAGTGCTTAACTATCCTGGCAGGAAATTTTGCCTAATAGCCAACTTAAACCTCACTTGCTGCAATTTAAGCCCATTGCTTCTTGTCAAATCATCAGAGGTTAAGAAAAATAATTTTTCTCCCTCCTCCTTGTAACACCCTGGCTATGTTACACTTCAGAGTTTTTGTGCAAAAATGGCTGCTTTTGCGCAAAAACTTGCAGAGTATCCACACTGCAAGCACATTTTTGCGCAAGAAAATTTATAGTAAATCAGAAGAAAAGAGGACTTTTTTCACAAGAGTTATTCCTCTTTCTACGAGGAATAAGCCTTTTTGTGCAAGAGCTCTTGCGCTAAAAGGTGTGTATGGATGGCAAACAGGGGTTTCTTGCGCAAAAACAGCCTATCAGAAAAAGTACAGGTGCTCTGATGGCCATTCTGTGAATGGCCATCAGAGCTTTCTTGCGCAAGAGCATCCATATACTGCGGACGTTCTCTTGCGCAAAAGTGCATCGTTTTTGCAATGCGCTTTTGTAGTGTGGATGCTCTCTTGTGCAAGAACTTTTTGCAGAAGATCTCTTCTGCAAAAAGGTTCTTGAGCAAGAAGAGGAAGTTACTCACCTTCGTGCAGTAACAATGGTTCTTCGAGATGTGTCCCCGTGGGTGCTCCACTCAAGGTGATGGGTCCATCCCGGTGCCTCTGGTCGGAGGCTTTTCGGTAGCCGTGGTCGGCTGGGTCGCGCATGCGCAGCCGCAATCGCGCGCCATTCGCACCCTTTCTAACGTCGTGCGGTCTGGCCCCTCACCAGTTCCTCTCACCACTCAGTATCTGCAATGAGAATAAGAGAAGACCCGGAGCAGGGAGGCGGGCGGGACGTGGAGCACCCACAGGGACACATCTCAAAGAACCATCGTTACTGCATGAAGGTGAGTAACTTCCTCTTCTTCTTCGAGTGGTCCCCGTGGGTTTTCCACCCAAGGTGAGTGCAAAGCAGTAGCCATGAATGCACCCCAGGTCAACGGTGTTTTGCAGTAGAGAGAACCGCAGACGCTACTGCGGAATCTGCAGCCTAGCGATGCACTATCGCATAGTGACGTATAAAAGAAGAACTGGAGGACCAGGTGCAGCTCGACAAATATTGCTTAAAGGCACTCCACGGGCGAAGGCTGTGGAGGTTGCTACTGCTCTAGTAGAGTGTGCAATAGGCTGTGACAGAAGGGGTCTGCCTCGCATTGAATGGCACTTGGAAATACAGAGAGTGATGAGTCTGGCAATGCGCTGGCTGGATAGTGCATTGCCTTTGGAGCGTCATGCTATAGATACTAATAGCCTGTCTGTTCGCCTCCAAGGGTGGTTCTGTCTATATAGAAGGACCACGCTCGGCAGACGTCGAGCATGTGTAGCAAGGCATCTGTAGTTGAAGAATGAGGCTTGGGGTAAAACGAGGTGAGAACGATGGGTTCATTAATATGAAAGGAGGAACAGACCTTGGGGGTGAACGCAGGGTGTAAACATAATGTCACCATGTCTGTAGAAAACAAAGTAAAAGGGGGTGTTGCCATAAGCGCCCCTAGCTCACTGACTTTGCGTGCTGAAGTGATCGCCAAGAGGAAAACCACCTTCATCGTTAACATCTGCAGTGGAACTGAAGCCAAAGGCTCGAAGGGGGGATACATGATAGTATTTAGTACCAAGTCAAGGTTCTAGGCAGGAGGCGGTGGCCTGCAAGGTGGGTACAGACTCATCAGACCCTTCAGAAATCTTTTCGTTGTTTGATGAGAAAATACTGAGGAACCGTCTATCGGGTAGTGGAAAGCACTGATAGCTGCCAAATGCACCTTCAGGGATGACAGAGAGAGACCCGTATTCTGGAGCTGAAGAATGTAATCGAGGACGCGATGTAAAGGAGCCAGCAGGGGTTGGATATTATTTTGGAGGTACCACTGCGAGTATCTGCGCCACTTCGCCTGGTAAGTATTTTGTGTAGATATCTTTCTGCTATGTATTAATATTGTTTTAATCTGGTCTGAACACAAGGTTTCGTTCTGTCTGAGCCAGTTATTAACCATGCCGTCAGATGTAATGCGTCCAGCCTCGGATGGAGGAGAGAGTCTTGTTCTTGCGAGAGAAGGTCTAGGTGAAGAGGGAGGGGCAAGGGCGGGTGAAGGGACATGTTGTACAAGAAAGGATACCACGGCTGTCTCGGCCAAGCCGGGGCTATCAGGATTACTGTTGCTGCCTCTGTTCTGATCTTCTCTAACACCCGAGGGATGAGGACCATCAGGGGAAATGCGTACAAGAGCATCCTCTTCCAGGTGGTTAGGAGTGCATCGCCAAGGGAACCCTTGCCGATGCCCGCCCTGGAGCAAAATAGGCGACACTTCGCGGTGTTGATGGTGGCAAAAAGATCTACGAGGGGTGTTCCCCATCTGTGAAAAACGTGATGTAGTATATCCACCCTTATCTCCCACTCATGATCTAGGGGAAAACGCCTGCTCAGAGAGTCCGCAATTGCATTGCTGATGCTAGGTAAGTAAGATGCTGTTATGGTGATATTTTTCCGTATGCACCAATTCCAGAATCTCACCGCTTCAGCGCATAGGGAGCATGATCTTGCACCTCCCTGCCTGTTTATGTAGTACATTGCTGCCACATTGTCTGTCAGGACTCTGACAGACATTCCTTTCAGGTGCGGAAGAAAGTGTCTGCATGCATGAAAGACGGCTCTTAGTTCTAACAGATTGATATGAAGACATCTTTCGTTGGGAAGCCACTTGCCCTGTACACACTCGTCGTTCATATGAGTGCCCCATCCGATGACGGAAGCGTCTGTTGTGATCTGTACTGAAGGCTGTGGCCGGTGAAAATGGGACTCCCGTCGTGAGGTTTTGCGCCTTCGCCCACCATTGTAGGGACGTACGTACGTGAGGTGGAGGAGATACTATTTTGTGGATGCTGTGTTTTGCGGGTACTTATACAGTTGCCAACCAATGTTGTAGAGCTCTGAAGTGAAGCCGCACATGAAGGACAACAAAGGTGGTCGCGGCCATGTGACCTAGGAGCTTTAGACAGTCGTGTACCAAGACTGTTGGTGCTTTGTCGAGTACATTGACTAGATCTTGAATTGTCTGGAATCTGTCTAGTGGTAGGTACACCCTCGCCGTGTGGGAGTCGAGGACTGCTCCTATGAATTTTATGCTTTGCATTGGGTTTAGTGTTGATTTCTGCTCGTTCAGTATGAGGCTGAGAGAATCGAATGTCCATCTGACCACAGCGACCATGCGCGCGGTCTCTTGTTGAGACGCCGCTTTGATCAAACAATCGTCGAGATATGGAAAAATGACGACTCTGAGATGTCACAGATGTGCTGCAATGACAGCAAGAGTTTTTGAGAAAACTCTTGGAGCTGAGGCCAGCCCAAAGGGTAGGACGCGATATTGGAAGTGTTCGTCGTTTATTACGAATCGGAGAAAACGTCTGTGTGCTGGATGTTATATGGAAATAGGCATCCTGCAAGTTGAGGGCAGCAACCAATCGTTTGTGTCCAGAGATGGAATAATCATAGTAAGGGTCACCATCTTGAAGTGCTGTTTTCGAAGGTAGCGATTCAGACCACGAAGATCGAGGATGGGTCTCCAACCCCCTGTTTTCTTTTGCGTTAGGAAGTACTGCGAATAAAACCCTCTTCCTTTGAACTCGTTTGGAACCCTCTTTATTGCCCCGATGGTAAGTAGGCGGTAGGCTTCTTGTTGTAGGAGGGTTTCATGAGATGGGTCCCTGAAAAGGGACGGAGTTGGTGGGGTGGTGGGAGGAAGAGAAGTGAAGGGGATGGTGAAACCTTTCCTTATGATCTCCAATACCCATTTGTCGGATGTTATTACGGCCCATTGGTGGTAATAGGGCCGTAGATGATGGTGAAAAGTGGGTTCGGTGGCAACGGTGTTTACAGCAACGATTGATATGTGCGTGCCCTCGACAAAGAAGTCAAACTTGCTGCTTGGATGTCGATGGATTAGTTGGACAAGGTGGCTGGGGACGTCTGTGTTGCAGCCTCTGTTTGGGGCGCGCCTGATCAAATGGATGGTTCTGCTGTCTATTAAATTGGAAATCATACCGCCGCTGATAGGGGAAATATCTTCTGTGTCGGAATGGGGGAACATACATCCCGAGCGTGCATAATGTTGTTCTCGAGTCTTTGCCTGTGTGGAGGACCTCATCTGTTTTTTTCTGCGAACAATTTGAGCTTGTCAAAGATCCTCCACTTTGGCCTGCAGATCTCTAGGCGCACCCGCTGTCGCTAGCCATGAAGCCCTTCTCATGGACACAGCAGTTGCTACAGAGCGGGCTGCCGTATCTGCGACGTCCATAGCAATCTGAAGGCCCACCCTTGAGCGTGCGTAACCTTCCTGTACAATTGTTCTCAATAATGTTTTGTCGGCTTTGGAAACCCTTTGTGCCATGTCCATCAGTTTAGCTATGTTGTCAAAGCTGTGGTTGGACAACAGCACTGCATAGTTCGCAATGCGGAGGAGCAGTGTGGAAGATGAATAGACTTTTCTGCCAAAAATGTCAAGTTTCTTGGCATCCTTATCTGCCCCCGTGCTCTTCACCTGCGGGTTCTTATCTCTTTGCAGGGCTGCATTCACCACCAGAGAATTTGGCTGGGGTGGATGAAGAGGAATTCCAATCCCTTCGATGGAACAAAGTACCTCTTTTCTGCTCTTTTAGATGTTGGTGTGGTGGAAGCTGGAATATGCCAGATCTCTGAGGCTGACTCCAAAATTGCTTCATCAATAGGCAAAGCCACTCTGGACTATTGCCTTGGGTGCAGATTCTTTAGCAGCTTGTACTGCTTAGTTTGGACCGCTGACAACTGAACGTCCTGTGATTCTGCAACCCTCTTAAACAGGTCTTGGAACTCGCGCACATCATCTGGGGGAGAGGTGTCTCCCACGAAGACGGCCTCATCTGGGGATGATGAAGAAAGGTCAGCTGGTGGCAGGTCTTGTGGCTGCTCCTCAGTGTCCATAATTTGTCCCTCTTCTGGCTCGGATAATTGTGGTGGGAGCGAAGGGACGTTTGGAGTGGGTCTCAGAGAAGGAACCCTCTTCTGGGAACGAACAGGTGGTGAATGCTGTCTGCTAGAGGATAAATGGCAGCAGCACGAATGAGAATGCGAGCGTGATCTGCCATGCCTATAGGAAGTGTGGTAAGCACCATAACGGTAATCAGAATACTCCGGTGATGATCTTTTGGAGGAATAAGAACTGCCGTGTCTGCTCCGATAGGATCTAGGCGGGGAGCATGTGGGAGACCGAGACCTGTGTGGTGAGGTCTGGTGGTGAGGCGGATCATGTTTGTAGACATGAGTATGATGGGACCTTGAGTACCACCTTGGCGATCGAGGACTGCATCGGTACCGAAGCTCAACCCCAGATTGAGATCTCCCGTGCAGTGAGTAATGAAGGGGAGGTGATGGGGAGGGTGCCGGTGAAAATACTGGTGTTGGAGACAGCAAAGGGATTCTCGGTACCAATTTCCTAGCCACTTTCATGGGGACTGAGGTAATGGCGTCATGAGTATCATCGGCAGGTGGATAGTCATCATCATCCATCACTAGTATTGGTGAATGTGAAGCGGATGAAGGAGGAGAACCAATGGCCGGAGCCAGTACGGGCGCTGATGAAGGTTGGCGGTCCTTCTGCAGTGCCGAGGGCAGTGCCATCTCTCGGGTCTTGTGCAGCGCCGGCTCCAGAGCCCTCACAGAGCAGTCTTCAGGACCCCTCACCGCTGTTGCCGTATGTCCGTCTTTGGTGCCGCCAGTGCTGCCCTGAGGGGACTCGGTGCCGGTTGTCTCGGGCTTCTCAGTGCCGGTCCCTTTGATTCCTGCGGCTCCGAGATGGTGCCGCATCGGATGGTCTTAACGGTGCTGTCTGCGGTGCCGATCGCTCCTGTTCCAAGGATGCTGCCGTTTTGCGTCCCTCCTTAGATGCGGATGACGGTGCCAGCACTGATGTTGAGCGTATTAGTGGCGCAGGTGCTCCGGGACTAGCCCGTGCCCCGGCCCTAGGCGGGTGCCAGATGATCCCCGAAGTGCCCGGCCGTTCTTCTCAGCTAAGTCTGGGCCGCGGAGTGGCAGATAAGGAACGGGTGGAGGAGGCTTTTTTCCTTTTTGAGGCCAGCACCCCAGGCGATGACGCTCTCCTTTTTTGTACCGGAGCTGGATCCTGAGGGGCAGCATCTGAAGGCTGTAAAGCCTTATCGAAGAGTATTAACTTCAATCGCATGTCCCTATCTCTGCGCGCTCTAGCCATTAGCTTTGAACAATGTATACACTTTTGAGGGACATGTGATTCCCCCAGGCAGCGAATACATGCGGCGTGGCCGTCGGACGCTGGCATAGCGTCTTTGCACTGGGAACATTTCTTAAATCCTGGTGACCCAGACATATTGGATCCCAGAATATGTCTTATAAGAAAACTAACTGTAAACGGAACTAACAGTGAACAACAACTAAATAACTATCTAAACAGTAGGAAAATTTTTTTTTTTTAATTTTTTGGACAACTAACTAACTAACCAACTACCTAAGAAACTATTATGCTGAAAAAACTAATTTTTAAACTTTTCTTTATAGAGCGGCCTTCTCTATGAGGAGAGGCAACGGAGCTCCGCCAGCAACCAAGGACGGTTGAGAGGAACTGGCGAGGGGCCGGACCGCGCAACGTTAGAAAGGGCATGAACGGCGCGCGATTGCGGCTGTGCATGCGCGGCCCGGCCGACCACAGCTACCGAAAAGCTTCCGACCAGGATGGACCCGACACCTTGAGTGGAGCACCCACGGGGACCACTCGAAGAAGAAGCCTGCAGTGTAGACATAGCCCCTTTTAGGTACCTGGCAAGCTTCCAATAAACTGGGGAAAAGTCCCTGAAACGGGGAGAAAGTTCTTGTCCTGTCAGAAGGGTTATCTGAGAGGTATCCAGGGAGGGAAACTCTTTCATTCTTGCTTGAAGGGCTGGAAGACATGTAATACTGCCAGGCAACTTCTTGACTAGTGACAAGCAAATGAGCTTGAAGATCATCCACAGAGTGTTGGGAAGATATCATTAACACAGAGCTTCTCTGACTGCTGGAAACAGAGCTTGGTATTTGTCCTGAGGAGGAGATATCATATCAGCCTATTTTATACTGAACCCCAGGCTGCTGCTTCAGGATCCTTAGGGAAAGTAGGAAAGGGAGAGTCTAGGAGTAGAACTGAGGTTTAGATCCTCCTTAAACTCTCTGGATGGCAATCTGATGCAGGACAGGAGAACGGTTGCCTCATAGGAAGTCAGCTGGAAGAGGGGTCTGTTAAATTAATTTAAATGGAATAAATAAGCAAGAGGTGTTAACGTACGTACTCCATTCACTGTCCAACACTTAATAGTGTTAAACAAGGCCCAGATTTTGGCATAGAGACCTTAGCCTTCTCAGTACCATAGGAAACAGACCATTAAAAATCCTTTTACCTTTTCAGCAAAGACACCGAAAAAAGAGGGGAGGACAATTAAAGCATTTGAAATGTAAAATATGAAATAAAGATTTCATTCCTTTTCCCTTTCGCTGGAGAGAGGCTTTAGAAGGAAAAAAGCCCTTGTCTGACCATCTTTTAGATGGCATTAGAGATGGCAGTAGTTGTCCTTTGTGGACCCAAAATAAGTTAGCTGAGAAGAGCAGGAGCTGTTGTGGTGTCTAATCCCATTTCATCTTAGTTGGTGCTTGGAATTCAACTGGAACTGGCAGGGGTGGTCATGTCTTCTGTGTCCCTCTCTCTGGCCTGATCTGTCAGGACATCTCTCAGAATTAGGATGATGAAGGGCTACGTTTCCTGGAAATGATGGGTGTTGCAGCCATGATGGCAAAGTTCACTCCAATAGCAGCCATCTATTTTTATCATTGCCCTCCCCCCCAAGTCTCTTTCTTTAAGGACCCCAAAGGGAGTGGTGGGTGGAATATCCCATACCCTCATTATGTCCACCAGTTAAACCCAGTATCCAACACACCAATTTTCATTCATTAATTTCCAATCCCATGTCTCCTGTACTTACCAAGTATGCATTTAACATAGCCCTTGAGTTATCCCAGGAGGCCTTTGTGCTTAGACTAATTCAGTCTGTCTCCCTTTCATACTTTTCCCCACCAACATTTGGTTACTGTGACATCTTCGAAACTTTCACCTGCTTTTTACAGTTGAGCTGATAATCTGGGTAAATGTGTTGTCCCACTTAACAGAACATAACAACACCCAGGAACTCAAAAAGGGCCTGCAGGGGTTTCTTTGGATGGTGGAGAAAGCACAGCATCCATGGTGAAGAGCCTCCATGTAAAGGCAAAGGAACAAAATGGCTTGGGAATTACTGAGGTAGTGCTGTCCCCAAATTCAATCCCTGCTGGCCAAGGGCACATTCATCTCAGCAGCCCTTACAGGAACACTAGGATGAAACAAGAACCCTGCATATGGCTGCAGTAGGGGAGGCTACAGCAGTGCCAAGCTAGTCAATTTAACAGCTGAGCCTTTCAGCGATTCGCCAGTGGACTATTGGCCTGTTAATCCGAGGCTACTAGGTATTTATACCCTACAAGGTTAATGCCCTTCAAAAACCACTGCCTTCCAAAGACACATCTATGCATTCAGCATGGCTTTGGCCCAACTGAGTTAGCTGACTTGGGCTTGCAGAGCTCGGACTGCAGAGCTAAAAATTGCTGTGTAGATGTTCAGGCTCTGGGCTGGAACCTGAGTTCTGTGACCCTCCTCCTTCACGGCATCCTAGAGCTTGGGATCCAGCTTGAGCCTAAACGTCTGCACAACAATTTTTACAACCCTGGAGTCTGAATCCTGCAAGCCCAAATCAGCTGACCCAGGCCATTTTGCCATTTACTTCCTGTGTGGTCATACCCTAAGGGTGACGTCTTCCATATCCTGGGAAGAAAGAACTTGGAACCTTGTCTACACTGGCAAGTTTTGTCACCAAAAACTGCCTTTTGGCAACAAAACAGTGAGAGTGTTTACACTACAATTCAACTTTTGTTGGAAAAAAACACACAGTTTTGATGACAAAAAACTTCCACCCCTGTGAGAGAATTTTGTCTTTTCCCATCCCTTTATTGTCAACAAAAAGCCAGTGTGGACTCTGCTGTTTGTTTTGTCGAGAGAACTGGCTTCCATCAAAATCCCATCCCTGATGACTTTGCTCAGTGTTTTGTGATCTCTGCTGTCTTACAGGCATGCGCTCCTCCTCTTTCAAACCTCTGGGAACTATCCAACAGCTGAGTGAGCTGCTCCATTTGGGGAACAAAGAACAAATCATTGGAATGCTCCTGTTCTGCCCTGCTAGGAACACAGAGGCAGGCAGATGGCTGCTGCAGGGGGAGGACTGGAGAGACTGCTGTGCTGCTTTGACATTCCTTAGCAGGGAGAGCTCACAGAGCTCCGAGGGAATCCCTAGAAGCACAGGGATCAACTCTGCCTTCCCACAACACTGCACTGTGGAACGCTTACCCACATTGCTTTGCTCTGTCTGTCGACAGGGTGCTAGCAATGTGGCCATGAAATGTTGACAGCTGGAGGCAGAAAACTGGTTTGACCAGTTTTCACTTTTAGCAACTTTTGCTCTTGTTGACAAACCTTCCCAGTGTAGACACAGACAAACACCCTGGTGTCCGTCTTCTCTGATCTTGATTAAATGAAAGCAGAGCGCACAGGAAGCCAGGCCTGCACTGTCAGCACCCTTGTCCCCCTTGTCCAGTGCTCTTGGGGACTAGGGAAACAACAGCTGGAGCACCTCAGAGTGGTGACCACAGAAGCAGCATCAGACAACAAGAGAGATTAGGAAGCCAGACAGCAACCACAAGTTCCAGCATCAACAGGAAACAAGTTTGGCCACTTAGGAAAGGGAGAGGGGCTGAGACCACAGACAGTAGTTCCTTCTGACAGTCAGAGGGAGAATTGTCCTCAGAAGAAGAGATGGTTAGGAGGAAGAAATCCATCTCTCTCCAGGAGGTAGATGCTGAGACAAAGGCCATTAGCAAGTTAGGAGGTTTTCCTGCAAGACCTCTCAAAATACATGAAAGGGGATGGAAAGGAGTCTTTCACTGCCAAGCAGAAAAGTTGATGGGAAAAAGGACAAAACCCACTGCTAAAAATAGGCCCGCAAGACAGCATCTGAGCACAGATGCAATAACATGCCTGTGGAGGAAAAGAGGAAGGCCGTGTCTCCTCGAGCATTTTCATATCCTGTTTATGTTTCACTCACTTTCATATATGTTTCACTCACCCCTCATTCCAGCTAGTTTTGATCTGGTTGAATTACAACTTCTGAGGAAAACACCCAAAGAGAAGGAGACATGTAGCTCACATAATCCCTAGGAAGAAAGAACAGGAGGGGAGGCTGCTGCTAATATTCACTTTTAGGTAGTGCAGAAAAGCGGATGGGTTCCACTGGCAGATGATACCGGGAACATATTGAGTGAGGAATAAGTCAGAGTCTCCAAGTGGGGGATGGGTTGTGCTGCCCAGCAGACCCACAGAGCTATCGAATTCTAGTCTAATAGCTTTTTTTGACAAGGTAACAAGCCTTGTGCACAGGGGCGGAAGGAGAGGGGGAGTAATAGATGTACATTACAGCCCTGTGTCAATACAAAAAAGAGACGTGGATATCCTCATCCATATCCACGAATGTGGATGCCCATGGACATAAAGTGGATATCTGTAGATTTGCAGGGCTCTGTATAGCTTGATTTAACTTAAGCTTTTGATACTGCCTTACATGACTTTCTCCTAAGCAAAATAGGGAAATAAAACCTATACCAGAGAACAGTTATCAGTGGTTCATGGTCAAGCTGGAAGGACATATTGAGTGAGGTCCCACAGGGATAAGTTCTGAATCCAGTTCTGTTTAGCTTCAGTGATTTAGATAATGGCATAGAGATACACTGGTTGGCTACGTCTACATTGGCACCCTTTTCCGGAAAAGGGATGCTAATGAGACAAGTCAGAATTGCAAATCTGCGGGGGATTTAAATATCCCCCGCGGCATTTGCATGAACATGGCTGCCGCTTTTTTCCGGCTCGGGGTTTTGCCGGAGAAAAGCGCCAGTCTAGACGCGATCTTGTGGAAAATGAACCCTTCTCCGGAAGATCCCTTATTCCTACTTTCCAGCAAAACCATGTTCATGCAAATGCCGTGGGGGATATTTAAATCCCCCGCGGATTTGCAATTCCGACTTGTCTCATTAGCATCCCTTTTCCGGAAAAGGGTGACAATGTAGACGTAGCCATAAAGTTTCTGGACAGTACCAAGCTGGCTGGGATTCAAGTGCTTTGGAGGATAGGGATACAATTCAAAATGATCTGGACAAACTAGGGAAATGTGTTGAAGTAAATAGGATGAAACTGAATAAGGACAAATGCAACGTGCTCCACCTAGGAAGGAACAAGCAGTTGCACTCATACAGAATGGGAAATGACAGCCTGGGAAAGAGGACTGCAGAAACGGATCTGAGGTCATAGTAAATCACAAGCTAAATATGAGTCAATAGTGTAATAATAAAAAAAAAGCAAACATCGTCCTAGGATGTGTATTATTAGAAATGTAAGCAAGAGTCAAGAATTCTTCCATTCTACTTTGCTCTGATTAAGCCTCAGTTGGAGTATTGTGACCAGAGCTGGGTGTCCTATTTCAGGAAAGATATGGAGAAATTGGAGAAAGTCCCAAGAAGAGCAACAAAAAGGATGAAAGGTCTAGAAAACACAACCTCCAAACCCACCTCCAGCTCCACCCCTTCTGCTAAGCCCCACCCTTTCTCCATCCTCTCGCACATGCTCTCCTCTTCCAACTACAGGGCAGGTGCTTGCCGCAGCCTCCCCAGCCCCGGAGGAAGGCACACTGCGCCTCCCAGCCTGGCCGAGCCCAGCTCAGGCTCGGGGGAAGGAGGAGGCTGGGTGTGCTGCACAGTGCAGCATGGCCCCAGCCTCCTCAGCCCAGGAGCACCGGGGGAAGGAGGAGGGTGTGCCGCATTGCCCAGACTCTCCAGCAGCTGGAGGGCAGGTGCTGGGAGCAGCAACACTCCACCGCCAGAATGCCTACAGCAGGCATTATGCTGGCGGGGCTATACCTGGTGGTCTGGGAAGGCAGAGCCTTCCTCCTCCTTACATACCTGACGTCCCTGGAGGGAAGATTGAAACAACTGGGTTTATTTAGTTTGGAGAAGAGAAGACTGAGCAGGGACTTGATGATAGTTTTCATGTACAAAAAAGGTTGTTACAAGCAGGAGGCAGAAAAATTCTTCTCCTTAACCTCTGAGGCTAGGACAAGAAGCAGTGCTTTTAAATTGTAGCACAGATGGTTTGATGCTAGGAAAACTTTCTTAACTGTCAAGGTGGTTAAGTACCAGTGTTCCCTGTAAGCAGTTGCTTATGCAGCTGCTCAGGACTGATTCAAACGCCACCCAGCTAATTAGCAGAGACCCCACAATTAGATTTTTTTTCCAACTAATGGTGCACTTTTCCATATGCCTCGGTGTACATGGAAAAATTATTCCGTACATGAATGGAAAAAATCTGCACATGGATGGAAAAGATTAGAAGGGAAATTATTAAGCACTGGAATAAATTGCCTAGGGAGGTTGTGAATTCTCCATCACTGGAAATTTTCAAGAGCAGGATAGACCGACACCTGTCAGAGATGATCTAGATAATGCTTAGTCCTGCCATGAGTAGGGGGGACTGGATTAGATGACCTGTCAATCTGTGGTTCCAAATAGGGGGTTTCAGGGACTGCCTATTGTGCTTACAGATTCCCAAAGTCTCACTGTGAGGGACTAGGCTCAAAAGTGGGACATGGATCATCATGCTGATTGGTGCAAGGTCCAAGCAATCCAAGGGGCTAGTGATGCCTTGGCAGATTCAACCAATACACTGCTCACAGTAGTGGGTCTAGGCACAGTTGCATCTACCTCTCCTTCAGGACTTCTTTGAGGGGATTGTTGCTCCCTGCCCTTGTCTCCCTATGTGGCTTCCCAAAGAACTTGAAGACGGCAGCAAAGCCATCAGATGACTCTAGCAGCTGCACCTATGGCCCTTTAAATATCTTGACTGGAGGGAGGTAGTTACGGTGAGTCTGGATGGTTCACTCACAGCTCCCTGTAGTGCCTCATGGTAGGATGGAGAGCAGCATGGTCTTCCTGTCAGCCTCATTGTGCAGGGCTGCTAATTCATTGCTCACCACCTCCAAAAGGGACTTGACAGGCTGCTGCATTGTGTCACCTTAAGACCCACAGTTACATAACCGAAACAGCTAATGCACCCTTCTCAAAGGAGATCTGGTCCTTGTGGAACCAGGCTCTGAACTCTGATGGCAGTAGCAATCTGTAGTTCTCTTCCTCCCACCATGGCGGCTGCACAGTCTGAATCCCTGAGGCCTCAGACAAAGTTTCTTCTCTCACTCGCACTGGTTATTCCTTCCTGCATCATTGTCTTCATGTCTTAAGCAATCTCCTTTTAAAATGTTGTTTATTAGTTTTTCCACATTAAGTAAACACAATTAAAAATAACGAGCCTATCTCTAACCCGTAGTTCCTGCTCTCAGCAGGAGACAAAGGATATATACATGTCTGTTACGGGTGCAGGGCCGGATTAAGGCATGGGCTAGCTAGGCAGCTGCCCGGGGCGCCAACCTATGGGGGACACCAGATGGCAGCTGTAAGGGGTGCACAGCGCCCCTTATAGCTGCCATCAGGCGCCACGCGCCCGGCTCCCGGCTCCCGGATCGCGGGCTGCAGCAGCTCCCAGCGGCCACCCTGCAGTGGCCGCCTGGGGCAGGGGCCACGTTAACCCCCACAGCGCCGGCCAGCAGCGCCCTTTCCCCTGCAGCCATGGGGCCCTGCATGGCCAGGCTCGGCCTGCCCCAGGCGGCCCTGGGCTGCGCGCCAGCAGCTGTAGCCGGACTGGGCCGGGCCGGGCACGTGTGCCCTGCCGCCGCCAGCTCTGCGTGCCGTCCCCCATGCGCCAGGCGGGGGCGGGGCTGTGCATGCGCCCTCCCCCACACGCCGGCAAGGCCGCGCATGCACCCTCCCCCAACCTGGGGCGCAATTAAACTGTCTGCCCGGGGTGCCAGAATGGCTCGGTCCGGCCCTGTACAGGAGGTGGGGGGGACTATACAGATTACAAAAAAATTCCCATATTGCATCACAAGTGGGACTTCCTGACAATGGGTCTAGCTAGGCAGGCCAAAGACATTCAAGACTGCATTCAATTAAAATAAATAAATAACTAGATCTAAAGTCCATTAGTGGCTGCACTTCCAGCCCAGCAGAGGAAGAATAAATGTGATCAGATGTTTCATTCTTAGCCTGTGTAAAGTCCAGGCCTGGATCACAAACCACATGAATTTTGATTATGAACCTCCTGTCACTGGGGCTATGTCTAGACTACAGGGTTTTCCCAGGATACCTCCAGTATCCTGGGAAAACTCCTCCGCGTCTAGGGAATGTGTCTGCTCTTCTGCTTCTTTTTGCAGAAGAGCAGACGCCCTCTTTCAGAAGCCCTGTCTTCCTCCTTCCACGAGGAAGAAGGGCTCTTCAAAAAGAGGAGGTTTTTCCAAAATTTGGCCCTGTAAATGGGCCAAATTTCAGAAAAGCCTCTTCCGAAAAAACTATCAGAAAAAGGTACGCAAATTGTGGAGTGTAATTTGTGTACCTTTTCCCGATAAAGCTCCATAGTCTAGACATTGCTTGGGAGGGACAGAAGAGTTTATCATTGGCAAAATATTCCAAGATATGGAAAGACAGAAGTAGAAATCTCCTTCTTCTGTGTTCGGTATGTTGATAAATTGTATAGTCAAGTACTTGACCTCAGTTTGGTTTGTTATGCAATATATTAAAGAGACCAAATAACCAATATCAATTAGGTTTATTGTTTTAAGTCAGTAATGATACAGCTCAGAAAAAAGACTCAATACAATGCCAGTTTCTGGGAAGCCATCTCGTACAGCTCTGTTATATTTGCCTTACATGGAGAGTGTGCTCCCAATGCTACACCCTTTAGACCGTCTTTTTATACCCTTCCTATTTATAAGTAAAAGATATTGTGAATGTCATCTGATGCTACATTTGACCAATCGGCTTTCTACCTTGTTTTTCTGATTCTGTCGTGTATTCCTTATCTTTTTATTCATAACATGTGCATTCCAAGTACCAAGACTGGGAAGGCATCACCTAGGTTTATAGCTAGGTAGAATATTCATATGTCTGACAGTTTCCCTAGCTACTTAAGACAAAGCTTACATGAGCAAATTCAAGGTGTTATGGGATGCTTATCATAAGTGATCAATATTATAGTAAAGATTTAGGCCAACTTAGGCTGTTAGTACATAATTAATTCTATTTGTGCTTAATGCAAACTAACATGTATAGGGTGGCAGAAAGAAAGAAAGAAAGAAAGAAAGAAAGAAAGAAATCTGAGAAAATTGCCTCTTTTGGTATAGCCCTGAGCAAGGAGTTGTGCTAAGCTTCACACTTCTCTCTGAATAAAAAGAGGAGACATGTGCCTTTAAGACCTCCCGTGATGGGCTGGTCTACATTTAAAACTTAGGTCAACCTAGCTACGTCACACAGCACACATCTTCACTCACCATGCTGGGGATCAACATTCTGGTGTTTGATTTATGGGTCTAGTATAGACCCATAAATCAAACACTGAGGGTAGCTCCAGCCAGCATCTGAACTCCTCGCACTCGCAAAGAGTAGGGGAAGCCGACGGCAGTGTTTGCTCCCGTCAGCCTCCCACTGTCTGGACACTGCAAAACTCAGCTTAAGGTGAGCCAACTCCAGCTACATATTATATGTAACTGGAGTTGTGTACTAGAGCCAACCTTCCAGGTCTAGTGTAGACCTGGCCTAAGCGATGTGAAAAATGTCACACCCTGTGCAATGTAGTTAGACTGGTTTGACTCCCACTGTGGGTACAGATAAAGAATTCTTTCATTCACCTCACTACCTCCTTTAAGGGGAGTTGATTTACTGCAGCAGTGAAAACAACCCTTTCCCTTCTATTGGATTATGTTACACCTTTCTCTGCTAGACTGAGAAACCCATCATCAAATATTTACTCATCGTGTAGGTACTGTGAGACTGATCAAGTCATCCCATAACATGCTCTGTGATAAACTAAACAGAGTTCCTGAAATGTTTTGCTATATGCTATGTTTTCCAATAGTTGAATCATTCTTGTGGGTCCTCTGAAGCCTCTCCCATGTACCATATTGTTTGCTTGCACCCACTTTACCAAGTAATCCAGTGAGCTCCATGATATTGACCTATTCTCTTCATTATTTACCATTTCCCTCTTAATTTTTCTGTCATCTGCAAACTTGATCAGTGATGATTTTATGTTTTCTTCCAAGTCATAGATACAAATGTAAAACAGCATGGGGCCAAGAACTGAGCCCTGTGAGATCCCACTAGAAACATATGTTCTCAGTTAGGATTCCCTATTTAATGTGTGCTGTGTTGATTTTGTATAATTCTGGTTTCTTAAAGTGTTGGCAGTACCAAGACAAATGCCTTACAAAAATCTAAGTCTATTACAGCAACATGATTCCCTTTATCAATCACATATGTAAACTCATTTAAAAAAATCAAGTTTAGATGACCTGTTTTCCATCCACCCATATTGATTGCCAATAATTATATTACCCTCCTATACTTCTTTATTAATTGAGTCCTGTAGCAGCCATCCCATTATTTTGCCCAGGACTGACATCAGGATGATAGGCCTATAATTACCCAGCTTATCTCATTTATCCTTTTAAAATATTGACACGTTAGCTTTCCACCAGTCTTCTGGAACTTCCTCAGTGCTCCAAGACATAGAAAATCAACATTCATGGTTGAGAGAGCTTGTTAAAACATCAAGACATGAAGGTTGAGCCATGTCAGAGTTAATTAAAGGAAAATTAACATGACCTAAATCATCATCATTTAATGGAGTTTTCTACATTTTCAACTAGGCACAAGAGCCTTCTTATCCCAACTGTGTTAGTGTGGCTTTATTTTCTTGAAATAACCCTATTTGTCATCTCCACCTCTTCTCCCTTTAACATCTAAGGCCAGGTCTACACTAGACCCAGCTGCTCCACCTAAGGTACACAACTCCAGCTACATAGAATACATAGCTGGAATTGGATTACTTTAAGCCGAGCTTGGCAGCATTCCCATGGCAGGAGGCCAACAGGAGCAAACACTTCGCAAAAGGAGGAGTACCAGATGCTAGCAGGGGTGCCCGCTGAGTTCGATATAGCGAGTCTTAACAGACTCGCTAAATCGAACTCTGGAAGATCGATCGCAGCAGCAGTGATCTTCCATGTAGTGAAGACAAGCCCTTAACAAAAGTCTCTACTTCTGCTTAACTCCCCAGCAACTACATTTATTAACATATGGCAGGTCGATACTACAAATTCACATCAGCACCACTGAATTTTAGGTGTAGACCAGGTCTGAGGCAGCAGGCTGTACTGCAGGGGTGGGGAACCTTTTTTGGGTTGGGGGACGCTGACCCACAGAAAAATCAGTCAGGGGCCACACACAAGTGAGAAACAAAAAACAAAACCAACCAAACCCTCACTGACATGGCCCCCAGCTGAGAAGGAGAAAGATGCTCCCCACATTCCCCTCATACTAGAGGGTGGGGGGGGGCCCAGGCTAGTAGATTTTATGTGCTCCAGCCCCACGGGAGGACAATGGGGGGAAGGGTGGAGCACCAGTGCAGGCTCCCTAAGGCTGGGAGGGAGCCCTGAGCCTCAGGGGCCAGGTCCAGGCAAGCTGGCTCCCAGGCCTTAGGTTCCCCACCCCGCTATACTGCATGCCTCTGGAGTAAAGGAAGCAAAATAGCCTGAGTCATTGAGGGGAGACTCAATCCATGGAGCTGGATTATTAATAGTCTTTTTGATCCTAGTGAGTGGTGTCACACTGGCCTAAAGTTTATAAAGTACCCATTGTGCACATATATAGACACGTGTGCATCAAACACCAGGACTGAACTGGAGAAAATAACTTGAGTTCTTATAGCATTAGCTAGAGAGTCAGGCATAGTGGGGGCTGAAATAAACTCACATCCTTGGTGCACTGAGCACTCAGGGAGATGTGCAAGACACTGAGGGTGTGTCATGTGAACACGCAAGACCTGTCTTGGTAGACTTGGGGTGCACTCACATTAGAGGGATCAATCAAGAGCACAGTGCACTGGTCTGCATTTGTAGACCAGGAAAGAGGAGTTGCACACAACGAGCTCTGACTTTTCCTCTGAGAGCTGCCTTCCTCTCCTCTCTCATCATTAACTTTCCTAGAGAAATTAAAGGAAACAAACTAGGAAACAAACTAGCCACTAGAACAAGTTGCTTCTCTCTGCATAGTAAGCTTACACCAGAAGTTTGTGTTCTCCTCAGAGGAGCCCATTGAAACCAGCACTTCCCATCAACTCAAAGGAACTAGCCCCTGAAGTCAATCCCAGCTAACACGGACCAGTCTTGGGACCTTTCTGAGACCAACATTCCACCTTGTTCTGTCAAAGGCCCTCCCTCCCTCCAACTGTCATTCTCAACTGCCACAGAACCTTCTGCTCCCAACATTCCATCCATTCACTGTTAAAAGGAAACCTCAGCTACCATAACTCAACTGTCACTGAATCTCTTGTTGTAGCAATGTGCCTATCCTGGCAAAGCTGCATCACCCTCCATTCTGCTTGCTGTGCCAAACATAGGCTATGTCTAGACTGCAGAGCTTTTCCGGGATACCTCTGGTATCCCGGAAAAACTCTGCCACATCCAAGGAACACGTCCGCTTTTCCGAAAAAAATGTCGGAAAAGCAGACGTATTTTGTTGGCATCCCTGTAAACCTCGTTTTACAAGGACGAAGGGATGTTCTGAAAGAGGGTTTTTTTCTGAAATTTGGCCCCGTGTAGACAGGCCACATTTCGGAAAAGCCTCTTTCAGAAGTAAATCAGAAAAAGATACACAATTTGCAGTACACAAATTGCGTTTCTTTTTCCTATTTATCTTTGTAGTGTAGACATAGCCATAGTAGGGGAGGAAATGTCTCACATTTACGCCTGGAGGAACTTCTTCCTATGGCAACAGTCCCATGAGTTCCACATTTATGCTGGAAATATCTGGTGGGCCAACCCCAGGATTAGCTGACCAGCACAAGCTAGAGTCTTGCCTTGGATGCTACAATTATATAAAAACATATTTGGTGGCACCATTCCACCTGCAGTACGTGCAGGGATCAGGAGGCAACAAATGACTTATTTACTGATATCTCACGAACATCAGTCAGCACCTTTTCATGAACGAATTTTTAATGTGTCCATTGCTGTAGTTGTTATCTTACAAAGGAGGGTTGGAGGAGTAACTGTCAGGTCTGGAGTACAGAGACCACAGTCCAATAGTGTCTCATCTATCTGTATGTACCACATCTCTTGCCTTTTTCTTAGACTGTAAGCTCTTTGGAGCAGAGATTGTCTTTTTGCTCTGTGCTCATGCAGTGCGTAGCATAATGAGGTTCTTGTCCATGCCTCAGGCATTCAAGCTTAACTGCAATACAATTAATACATGATAACTAATGACAGTTAATACAATGGATTTCAATGAGAGTTGCAAATACTCAGGCCTACTTAGATGTTTCACCAACTATTAATGTGAACTTGGAAATTATATACCTATGTAATAAACAGACTTTTCACAGGTGTTTTCTGGCCCACTTAGTCATAAACATTACCTATTATTAATCTCTTTTCTAAGGGTTGGGAGGACCCTATAGGGTTACAACCTTCTTTTCATCACTCATCTGCAGGAAACTGAAATAAAATCTCCCTCACACAATGCTACCAGTGACCAGAACCCTGTTCCTGAACAAAAGCCCTTTTGTTCATTGAGGGGAAGTAGGCATCAATTTCCTTGTTATTTCAGTTTTGGACTCTCCCTAGTCCAAGATGCTGGCTGTATAGTAACACTGTAATATGGCTCCTTTCTATATAAGGGAGTGAAACAACTCATGAGATTCTTCTGCTTAATATGTTTATGATCTGACATGTTCACACACACAATTCATAAACTAATTCTTAATTTCATGGGCTGAAAAAGTTATGTGAGTCCATGTTTCAAGTAGAGAAGCAGTGAGGTGTCTTTTCTTCCATGTACAATATTATCTGGTTTAATGTATCACCATTTCAGGATTTTTTTAAGTGCCAAAAAAAAAAAAAACCCCCACCCCACAACAGCATCGTCTTTAGTGCTTTGAGAAAGTTGCTTAGGTTTTTCCTTTTTTTGGAGACAACAGAACTGAAGGATGCTGTGTCTGAGTGAAAGATTTAGAAGCAGACCCTCGGTTAGTGTTAGTGGTCAGAGCTTCATTGAGGGCTGAAAGGCTGAAGGGCTCAAGCACTGATTCAGCATCTAGCCCTGTGCCCCAATCAACTCTTCAGTGGCTGTGCTCACCACAACAGTACAAAACAGTATAGAAGAGAAAATGAAAAACATAAACAAGAAGGACATATTTAGGGAAGCAGAATGCAATTGCCTAATTGGAATTTAAACAGGGAATAGGACAAATATACTGTGTGAATATATATACCCACATACTTTCAGAATCTCTACACAACTCCTGGGAGCTACATACTCCCTAACACCATAGTGGGAAATTGGATTAGTACTGACTCAGATAGGAGAGCAAACCTACTGATTCGGCACCATTTCTTGCATCTCTTTGATTTTCAGGTCTCTCAATTACCGAACCCGCTTATGGGAACTGACAAGCCCCCAGCCGGAAGTGGTGTAGCTATCATGCCTCTATTTGCCTGGGGAGAAATTCACCCTTGCACACGGGACAGTACAAGAGCCACACCACTTAACCTCTATTCTGACAACTGAGGTGAGTTTTAAGGGATGCAATAATCCTTGTGCCAGCTGTCTGCCTGAGCCCTGGCCCAAAGCTCAAACAAAGCCTGACTATTTTAAGAGGCTGCAAACAGTTAAATTAACTGTTTTATTGTTCCTTTTATTTCTCCAGTGCCTCAGAGTTTCCTGATGGTGGAAAGAACAGGAAGCAAAAATGCTGATACCGGGATATAGAAAAGCTGTTTTTACTGCATTTTGACCTGGCTGAAATCAGGTATTTCAGAAAGTCTCCCTTTTCTCATGAGCTTTTCAGCCCGATGTCATGAGCAGAGAGCATTCTGAGCCGTTCTTTTGGATGCTTCTCTGCCCTTTTGAAACTCACCCTCCCGAATGCTGCATGTTCACATTTTCTTTTCAGATTCCTTATCAAGGCAGCATCGCAGTGTTCTAATTTGGAGTTTCTGGAAGGCACTCCAAGCCCCTTCAGCAAGGTGAAACCAAAGCTATGTGAAACAGACTGATACAGCGACGAAGCCACAAGAACTATGGAAACGGGGGGGGGGGGAGTTTGCATTGTTTTGTTTTGTTGCAATAGAAGCCCCATTATCTGCTTACAATAACTAGTGCAAGACAGAATGCTTTCTGCTGTGTTTGGAGGAGGAGTCTGTATATTCCCCATAGATCATAGGTCCCAGGACCCTTTGGGGGAGCATGGCTGGGGGTAGGGCCTTTGACCCTGGCCGGGGCTCCACTCCTGGCCTTGCCCCTGCCCCAACTGTGGCCCCAGCCTTGGTCCCTTTACTTCTGTTCACACCCCTCACTGCAAAGCTGTGAGTATGCTCCTGGTCCCAGTTGGGGGTGCACAGACCAGGGAAAGAGGGGCATGACCCTGAAAAGTTTGAGGACAAATGCCCTAGAGATATACTTTTCATGGTGGCAACACAGGTTCAGACAGTGCTACCAAGTCTAGAGTGACAGGGGTCTCCAGTTCAAGGGGGCCGAGTGTTAGGGCCAGGTTGAAATGCCAGTGCGATGTTCACTGTTCATATACCAATACTGCATGGCATTAAGTAAGAGCTACTTCATACTCAAAGTTCTGTGGTGATAATTTGAGGCTCTAGGGGGGGAATCAAGATGGGATTTGGGGCTGGGATATAGATAGGGAGAAAGAACCACATTGTGAGGACAGGAAGCGTCACTGTTGTTCCCAATTTTGACTGGACAGAGGAAGAGGACCACAAATAAGTTAGCTTCAGCCCCCAAGTCTTAGGGCCAGTTCTACACTGACACTGATCCTGGCATAGACTAGAGCAACCTATGGGTTCCTTCCTCTAGCATACCCTATACCCTGGGGCCCTGAGGTGGTGTAGGAATGGTTTAGTCCATCTCTACACCCACTGGGGGCAGCCACATCTGCAGCGATCTGGCCAATTTCCATTGCCTTTATGCCTCTCTGACTGTGCAAAGGGAATAGTGTGGATCAGAGAATCTTGGACTTTGCAGTCAAATGGCTTTCTAGACAGCTGCAGGATTGCCTAATGTAGACCTGCTCGCAGGTGAGCATCTGCAGTGCTTCCCCATACTGCTCCAGTGTCTTTTAATGTGTCACCTCTGACAGGTCCCTGAGTTTAAAGCTGGCCTTGCATAGACAGAAATCTTGTGCACGTGCACGAAGTTTGCAGGATGCTTATAGGAGATTGGGGTCATGGAGATAGCCAAGAGAGACATCTAACACCAATCCCATTGACTCATGGAATGAAACTATGTTTAACAGCCACAGTGCACAGCTGTCTGGTGACAAACCCGACATTAGTAATTTGGCTGGCCAGTGTGAGTGGGCCCAAACTGGGTTGTAAGCAAGCAGCACTATGGAAAATCATTCTAACCCTTGGAAATCTGAGGGCTTTGCATTTGTTTCCATCTCATTACTGTAAATTGGTTCAATTTTTAAGGAAAGAGGAGAGAAGAGACCTCAGAATTTTCCAGTTCTTACTTAAAACCAGGACTATTTTTGAGAGGTGGTGTTGCCTAGTGGTTAGCACATTGGACAGGGCTGCAAGGATCCTAGGTTCCATTTCTGGCTCTGCCACTGGTTGCTGCATGACTTTGGGCAAAGCACTGCCCTGATTTGTGCCTAAGATTTCCCATATATAAAACAGGACCAGTGATGCCCTCTAGCAAAAAACCCCAATGGCTGGAGATGGGCCAGACTCTGGTGATTATCAGCAGGTTTAGGATTAGAAGACACAGTGGTCAAAATGTCAGCAACTGGTCTATAGCAGCATTACCAACACTGTCAGCTGTACTGGTGCAAGTGGAGCTGCAGCTGGTCCCATTGTGGGATTTGCATAATAAATTGTATAAGCAGGGCCTGAATGAACTATCCCCTGACAGCTAGTTCAGGAGGGGGAGACACTTCAAGATCAAGCTGTGCTTACATGAACATACCTCCTCTGTGTAGGTATCTAGCAGGCAGGAGTTGGGTAGCTCCAACTGATCGGCTTCAGCTGCTGTCAGGTTACAAATCACTTTAGTATTGAATGCAGGGGTATTGAATTTTTATCTTCATTGTATGACTAAAGGGGAACAGAACTGTGGTCCTGACTGAGAGGTTGCCTTCAGCTGAGTGGAACCTGCTAAACCAGGGGCTCAAATGTTAGACCCCCTGGGAAAGTCAGTGGGGTGAGGACAGGTATCCCAACCATGAGGTGTGGACTCTGCACAAGTCTGGTTTAACCACTTCCTCCCCACTGTTCAAAGACACGGATAAATCGGGTTCACTGGGAGCCTTTTGCTATGTAAGGTGCTCAAATCAGAGCTGAAATCACTTGTTGTGAGGCAATGTTTCTGGCCAGCCTGCAAAAAGCTGAAAATCACTAAGAGACTGATGTGCAGAGATCGCAGAAGAAGGTGAAGTTGCTTAGCTGGTGAAGAAGAAGACAGTTGCTTAGCTGGTGAAGTGGCAAGGCAGCAAGTGGAATGACCAAGGCAATGAACGGCTGGTGAGGTGGCCAGCAAAGAAGGCCTGCAGCTGAGGAGGTGTCCAGTGGAGAGGAACCACAGTTGGGGGGGCAGCCAACTGGAGCAAGTGCTCAGATGGTGGAGCAAGCAAGGTGCCTGCTTCCCTAGGTGGGAGGTGACCTCACACAGAAGCACTTCTGAACCCTGAGTCCTCACTGACCAAAGACAACCACTGTGAGTGGAGGGTGGTGAGGGGCACAGAAAAGGAACTTTTGCTTGTAAAACTCAAGAACAGGAGGCAGAAGGCCCCCTGCCCCCTGCACTATGGGGCAGGCCCTGCTCACAGTTTGATGTTTATGAATCCTGCTTGTGTCATTTTCTCTAATTAATGTCGGGTGACGTCTCTCCTTTCATTAAAAGTTTCTTTGCTATACTCAGACTCTGTACTTGCAAGTGGGAAAGTGCTGCCTTAGGGCCCTGGGTGGTGTGTAGTTTTCCCAGGGTTGAGGGTCAAGCCAGTTCTGTGTTGTTGAAAAGGAAACCCTAGACATTGAAGCTGGCCCTGGTTGTTGCAAGCTCCACTTAGCAGAAGGCTTACAATTGTTAATGTCATCATGGGAAATGCAAAGAAAAATGCTAGTGTAGACACCGGTTAAGTGACACCCTTGACTCTGAGTCAGAGTGGCATGGCATGAGGGAGCAGTGCCTTGCTGGAGGAACTGTCTCTTAGGTGAGACATAAGATCAAGAGTGCTGACCGCTCGCCCACATAACTTTTCACAAGAGCGGGGTTGTTAACCCCAGTGTCCTGGTCACATTTCAACTGGAGTAATTATATTGTCTACTTACATTCCAGCAGAGACTGCCAAGCGCTCCCTGAGTAGGCAAACTCCACAATCACACAGTGTGTTCCATGGTATTTTGAAAGCAAACACTGTAAAAACTCCAGTCAGGGCTGCCATCCAAGGGACACCCTCCCCCCCCCACACACACACGTAAGGGTCAGGGTGGGTTAAGGGTGGCGGGGACAGACAAGAACTTGTTAGAAGGGAACAGACAAAGAAAGTGGGTAGTGGCTAGATGAGGCATACTCCCACACACAAGAAATGAGATTGGGGGTATACATTTACACACTGAGAGGGAAGGTAACAGTCAGTGAGTGATTAAAGTTAACTATCCAAAAGAGGCTCCTCAGGCCAAATTTCAAAGGTATTTAGATGCCTAAGGATACAAATAGGCATCTAGTGGGAATTTCAAAAGCCTCTAGACACCTCACTCTCATAGATTTCAGTAAGCAGGCATCATCCTGGCCAAACACCATTGCCACAAGAACACAGCAAGCCAAGCCCTGGAGCCCCTTACTTACAACTTCCTGTTTCACCAGCTGGAGAGGTGAGGGATGAGGAGGAAAATCCTTATCCTTATCCTGGGCAGCAAGGGATCTGTGCTGGGCAGGCCAGCCAGCATTTCCAGCCTAAGATGGCACGGTAAAAGCTAGTATTAGAGAAAATAATGCAATAAAATAATGCAATTAATTCATCCTGTTTTCTCTCTGAGGAAGGGCTTTTCCTTATTTTCTGTTGATTTATTCTAGGACGCCCCCTCGCCCTAAGCTGTTCTTGCCTTTCACACCATCACACCATGCCTCTTAAACGCATGACAACTGCTTCTTGTTCTGGAACCCACAAGGGAACATGGTTCTTAATGTAGTCCTAAGTTGTGCACAGGATCTGGTCCAAGAAGTGAATATAGCTGAATTGCTTGATATATTTCAGTTTAACTTCCTTGTGTGTGGAGACGGGGACAAATACCAAAGAAGCCCACTACAGTAGCATTTAATTTCAAAAAGGGGAACTACTCAAAACTAACCACTAGTAGGCGGCCAGTTAAATGGACATTAAAAGGGACAATCACAAGAGTGTAATGCTTGCACGCTGCGTGGAAACATTTTAAAAACACCATTACAGAGGTTTAAGCTAACTGTATACCCCAAATTAAAACAGTAAGAGGAGCAAAAAAATGCCACTATAGCTAAACAACAGATCAAAAGAGGCAGTTAGCTACAAAAATATAGCCTTTGAGAATTGAAAGTCAAATCCTACTGAGCAAAATAGAAAGAAGAATAAACCCTGGCAAGTCCAGGGTGAAAATATAAATAGGCAGGCCAAAAAAGAATTTGAAGTACAACCAGCAAAAGACTCAACAACAAATAGCAAAGAAAAAAGAAAAAAAATCAGAAGCAGGAAGCCTGCCAAACAATCAGTGGACAATGGAGGTGCTAAGGGAGCACTCCAGGAAAACAAGACCATTGTGGAGAAGCTAAATGAATTCTTTGCATGGGTCTTCACAGCAGACAATGTGAGGGAGATTTCCACACTTAAGCCGTTTCTTTTTTATGACAAATCTGAGGAACTGTCCCAAACAGGGGTCAATAGAATATTTACCCAAGAGTTCTGGGGCACCTGGCATTAACCACTGTCGGCAGACAGGATACTGGGCTAGATGGACCTTGGGTCTGACCCAGTCTGGCCGTTCTTACCATTTTCAATAAAGCATTATTTTTCACTTTCTATCCTGAATACTGCTGTGCTGCTGTTAAACAGCTACCATACTCAATCCTAGAGGGGGGCTGCATTTCAGTGATGGATACTGTGATCCCTATACCAGTCAGGAAGCTACTATAGAGATCTCTTGGGTATCCTCTACACATGAGGTAATCATTATTAACACAAATGTTCAACTGGAGCGACATTTCCATTGATTTAGTCAATGCGCAGCCAGGACAATCCTGCTCTTCATGGCCCAAGGGCAGATTTTCCTTTCTGTTCTCTTACATGGTGTAGATGTAAGAGGCCATGAATATAAGGTAACATTTGAAGTTGAAGAGTTACAATGAAGCCACTTTCAGTGTCTATGCTTACAAGACCAGCAACCATTGGCAGGTTGTGCTGGCCAAAGCTATTATAATGAGGAAAGTAAATATTATGCCAGCTAGGCATAATAAATTGGCTGGACTTTGAATGGTAGGACCATCCAGAAGGAAACCCTACTGGAATAGTTAGAATTCCTAAGGACAAGAAAAGCATAAAAGCAAAATGTGGAGAATAACTGCCGAATAATAGTCTATGCTCAATCTGCGGCAAGCAGCCAGCATCCTCAGGCTACAGATGGTTCCCATCAAGAGGAATATTTTTAGGTTAATTCCAAAACAAGCCTGAGATATATTTTTATTTCAAAGTAAGTGAAAAATTACACAGGGTTTCAATGGCTCTCCCTCCATTCTTGGCCTCTGCTCTGACCTGGCAGGAAACCTTACTTCATATTAGAGAAAATCCCAAGCCAGAACGCCTGATCCAAACAGTCCTGAATGCCCCAGATCTGAATTTTGCAGTCAGGGCCTCTATCAATTCTTAGCAGAACGGGAACCTCAGATCCAGTCACCTCATTTCGCACGTAGGGTCTCATGCCAGTTTGGATTCTGGCCTTTAGTAATTCTTAGCTGGCAGAGTCAGGTGACCCCAAGAGACTGTATCAGGTGACATAATTCAGAGCAGCCCTTATGCTGCTCTAGATCATGCCAGGCAGTTTTAGCCCACACCAACATCCAAGATTAACGGAACAGCAAGATGGCTTAAAGCCACCTTTTCTATCCTCCTGCCAAATCCCAGCTCACCTAGACCCAGGAATCTGTGTCCTTGCTCCCAGTTCAACTACCCATGAATTTTGAGGGAGCGAGTGTTGAATCCAGACTGAAATTTGGATACAGGATGGAAGAATTTTTCAGTCAACCTAGCACTATCTATACTAGTGGATAGGTTGGCTTAACTACCTCACTCAGAGGTATGGATTTTTCACACTGCTGAGCCACATAGCTATGTCAACCTAACTTTCCAGTGTAAACTTGACCTACGTGGATACATCATTAGGCAGCTACTCTACCTAAAAACTTCTTCATCCAAAGAGTCCAAGGCCAGATCTACCAGATTCACTAGGATGATTAAAAGTTAGGCTGACCCAGCTATGTCATGGAGGGTTGTGAAAAATCCACTCCCCTGCATGGTGTTATTAAGCTAATCCAACCCCTGAGGTAGACGGTGGAAGGTTGACAAAAGAATTCTTCCATCAACCTAGCTACTGCCTCTTGAGGAGGTGGATTAACAACAGGAAAACCCCTCTAGTCTCTGTAGTGAGTGGCTAAGTTGAAGTTCTGTAGCTATGCAGGGACAGCACTACAGCTTTGCAACTGTATCAGTTTAGGGCTATGTCTATATTTGTGGGAAGGTTGACGCTGCAGCAATTGATCTTCTGGCATTTGATTTAGCAGGTCTAGTAAAGACCCACTAAATTGAATGCTGAGAGCACCCCCATTGACTATGGTATTCCTATCATGAGGAGTAAGGGAAGTTGACGGGACTGTTTTTCCTGTCAACCTCCCACAGTGGCAATGGCGATGAAGTTCAGCTTAAGGTACATAAGCTCCAACTACGTTATTTACGTAGCTAGAATTGCGTACCTTAAGTCAACATTTCCCTGTAGTATAGATATAGCCTAAGTATAGACATAGCCTGAGGCAGAGAAATCTATATGTAAAGGCTTCCAAAAGTCTCCACAGGTAACTGGACAGAGCTCTGTGGTAGAGACAGTTGGTGACTCCCACTTAAACTATACTTAATGAAGTGCAGTGTAAGCAGTGAATTTGGCTGTACATCCTTTTGGGGGACAAAAAATGGTAAATTTGTGTCTTTGATACACAGCCCTTCACTGCTGACCAGTGTAGAACCATACCCACTCAAGGTGGAGGTCTGGCAGGCTGAGTGCCCAGAAGAAGCGCAATATCTACTATTCTGCACTCACCCATCTCCACAGGCTGGAAAAAGCAGCTGTTGTCCCTGCAACCTGTACTGGGTGCACTGCCTTGCCAGTAATAGCTTATTTCTAAAGTGAAGTGCCAAGCAGACACGCAGCTTATATGGGCTTTCACTACAATGATTAACATAAGTATGCACAATTTCAGCACTTAAGTAAGAACCATTCCACATCATGATAAAAATATCAATATCAAACAGTTTCTGAAGCAAATGGCAGAGTTTCAGACATTAGCTTAACTTTCTGCAATTCTTTCATAGAGAAAATTACCACAACATATGATATTTGCTCCTCAGAACAGCTTAGCAAGGGATGTGGTGGATTCTCCATCAGTTGGAGCCTTTAACAGAGAGTGGATGGAAATCGTCTTTAGCTCAACCACAAGTTGTTGGGCTCAGCGCAGGAACCACTGGGTGAGTCCTCTGGCCTGTGCAATTCAGGGGCCCAGACAAGACTACCATCATGGTGTATTCTGACCTGAACTCTTATGAATAACCTTTCAGATAAAATGTCGACCTGAGATAGTTCATAGAATTATAGAGCGGGAAGAGATCTCAGTAGGTCATCAAGTCCAGCCTCCTGCCCAGAGCAGGACCAACCCCAACTAAATCATCCCAGCCAGGGCTTTGTCAAGCTGAGACTTAAAAAGCTCTAGGAATGGAGATTCCACCACCTCGTTAGGTAACCCATTCCAGTGCTTCACCACCCTCCTAGTGAAATAGTTTTTCCTAATATCCAACCTAGACCTCCCCCAGTGTAACTTGAGACCATTGCTCCTTGTTCTGCCAACCGTCACTACTATGAACAGCCTTTCTCCATCCTCTTTGGAACCTCCCTTCAGGAAGTTGAAGGCTGCTATCAAATCCCCCCTCACTCTTCTCTTCTGCAGACTAAACAAACCCAAATCCCTCAGTCTTTCCTCATAGGTCATGTGCTCCAGCTCCCTAATCATTTTGGTTGCCCTCTGCTGGACTCTCCCCAATGTGTCCACATCGTTTCTATAGTGGGGGGCCCAGAACTGGACTCAGTACTCCAGATGTGGCCTCACCAGAGCCGAATAAAGGGGAATAATCATTTATCTAGATCTGCTGGCAATGCTCCTCCTAATGCAACCTAATATGCCATTAGCCTTCTTGGCTACAAGGGCACACTGTTGACTCATATCCAGCTTCTCATCCACTGTAATCCCCAGGTCCTCTTCTGCAGAACTGCTACTTAGCCAGTCAGTCCCCAGCCTGTAACAATGCTTGGGATTCTTCCATCCCAAGTGCAGGACTCTACACTTGTCCTTGTGGAACCTCATCAGATTTCTTTTGGCCTAATCCTCTAATCTGTCTAGTCACTCTGGACCCTATCCCTGCCCTCCAGCATATCTACCTCTCCAGCTAGTTTAGTGTCATCTGCAAACTTGCTGAGGGTGCAATCCATCCCCTCATACAGGTCATTAATAAAGATGTTGAACAAAACCAGTCCTAGAACCGATCCTTGGGCACTCGGCTAGAAACCGACCGCCAACCTGACATCGAGCTGTTGATCGCTACCCGTTGGGCCTTGACAGTCTAGCCAGCTTTCTATCCATTTTACAGTCCATTTATCCAATCCATACTCCCTTAACTTTCTGGCGAGAATATTGTGGGAGACCATATCAAAAGCTTTGCTAAAGTCGAGATATATCACATCCACTGACTTTCCCATATCCACAAAGCCAGTTACCTCATCATAGAAGCTAATCAGATTGGTTAGGCATGAGTTGCCCTTCGTGAATCCATGTTGACTATTCCTGATCACTTTCCCCTCTTCCAAGTGCTTCAAAATGGATTCCTTGAGGATCCCCTCCATGATTTTTCCGGGGACTGAGGTAAGGCTGACTGGTCTGTAGTTCCCTGGATTGTCCTTCTTCCCTTTTTTAAAGATGGGCACTACATTTGCCTTTTTCCAATCATCTGGGATGTCTTCCGATCTCCACAAGTTTTCAAAGATAATGGCCAAAGGCTCTGCAATGACATTTGCCAACTCCCTCAGTACACTCGGATGCATTAAATCCGGACCCATGGATTTGTGTATGTTTAGCTTTTCTAAATAGTTCCTAACCTGTTCTTTGCCCACCAAGGGCTGTCCACCTCCTTCCCATACTGTGTTGCCTAGTGCAGTGTTTCTCAACCTTTTTTTTTATAAAGTACCCCTTTTTCAAAAAAAAAAAAAAATTATAAGTACCCCCTTTTTCAAAAAAAAATTGTAAGTACACCCAGTACCTACAGTTTTCAGACACACAGCATTTTTTTTCTACCATTGCAACACATTTGTTTAAACAACTTAATTGTAGTAGGGCGATTAAATTTTTGGGTGTAAAAAGTACAAAAATAATAAAGCACTATAAAACTTAAAACAAAAATTCAGTTTTCTCCAAATTTCAGTTGTGTTGATGTACACCCCCCCCCCCCAGATTTCTCTCAAGTACCCCTTAGGGGTGCTCGTACCACTGGTTTAGAAACACTGGTGCATTAGTATGGGAGCTGACCTTGTCTGTGAAGACAGAGGCAAAGAAAGCATTGAGTACTTCAGCTTTTCCCACATTATCTGCATCTCTATTACTATTCCACATTATCTGTGTTACCTCCCTCATCCAGTAATGGCCCCATACCCTCTCTGATCACCCTCTTATTGTTAACATGCCTGTAGAAACCTTTCTTGTTACCCTTCACATCCCTTGCTAGCTACAATTCCAATTGCACTTTCACCTTCCTGATAACTCCCTTACATTCTTGAGCAATATATTTATACTCCTCCCTAGTTATCTGTCTAAGTTTCCACTTCTTGTAAGCTTCCTTTTTGTGTTTAAGATCACCAAGGATTTCCCTGGTAAGCCAGTTCTTAAAGATTTTCAGGACTTTTGCATAGGTGTAAGGCAGTGGTCACCAACCAGTAGTTTGGGATCTACTGGTAGATCTTGGAGCCTCTGACAGGTGATCCTGACTGGTTTGGCTAAGAGGCTATCAAGTGCCAGCACTTCAGCTGCAGCACTGCTGCACATCTCCTGCCCTTTGCCTTAGAGCTGTCCCCCTTACTGGGCAGGGAAAGGAAAGGAGGGGGCCCTGATGTCAGGGTGCCCCCTCTCCCATCCTGAAGCCTATCTCCACAGAATGGAGGGGGGCACGACAGAGCCTAGGATGGAGGGAATTTGCTGGCTGCTTTTGAGAGTGGTGCAGGGCCAGGGTAGGGGTGAGCCTGCCTTAGCCCCACTGCACCACCTGTGGCATGCAGTGTCCAGCTGGAGCCTGCATCCTGAATGCCTGCCCAGTGATAAACCCCTTTCTGCACCACAAGCCTAGCCCTGAGCCCCCCCCGACCCATACTCCCTTACAGAGCCTGTACCCTGAACCCACTCCTACACCCCAACTCCCTGCCCCAGGCTCAGCTCAGAGAAACTCCAAATCCCTTAACACTCCAAATCCCTTAACCCACAACCAGAGTCTGCACCCCAACCCTCTGCCCCCGCTTGATAAAAGGGAGGAAGAATGGGGAAGTGAGGGAGGATGGAGTGAGCAGGGGTGGGGCCTTGGAGAAGGGGCACAAAGGAGGCGGGGCAAGGGTATTTGGGTGTGAGGTAGATCCTGGATTGCATTTAAATTCAAAAAGGTGATCTTATGCTTAAGAAGGTTGGAGATCACTGGTGTAAGGTGTTATCCCTGGTGGCCTGGTCAATTTTCAACTGAAGTAATTACATTCTGTCTACCTAAATCCCTACTGCATTTTCAAATTACTATATTCCAACAACTTAGGAAAAAAAGTGAAAAAAAACATTCACTGATCAGTAGTGACTGTTTCACCTCAGAAGCAGCTGCATTTCAGTGAAGATATTTTTGTGCAACACTTTTAGTTTGTAAATTGCTCTGAGTTCAGTTAGGATGAAAAGCATTCTACAGAGGAAAGAAAACAGTGGTGTAATCTATTCAGATGGGGGAGAAGGAATTTCAGAAGGAAAATCAGGGTGGTTCAGCAAATATTAAGGCTATGCCTACATTGCGCTTTCTTGCACAAGAACATATGCAAATGAGGCTGGCGCTGAATATCGCAGGCCTCATTTGCATACTTAATGAGCCACCATTTTTGCGCAAGGGGCTTTAGCGCAAGAAGGAGCAATCCACACTGCTTCCTCTCTTGCACAAGAGCCATTCTGCCTGAAAATAAGCAGCAGAACAGCTCTTGTGCAAAAGCCCCTTGCGCAAAAATGGCGGCTCATTAAGTATGCAAATGAGGGGGGCCATAGTCATCACCGTGCCTCATTTGCATATGTTCTTGCGCAAGAAAGTGCAATGTAGATGTAGCCTGATAGAAGAGTAAGAGCTCCAGGCGTATATAAACAAACAGTGTTTATGCAGCTGGTGCTCTGGCTGTCTCTTCTCCGCCTTTTCAGTGAAATCTCTGTGTGGTTACCAGTAGTGCTTGCTGTACTGATTAAGACCCACTGGCATAGCTATTCTCTCATGTCACCTTAACAATTTCTTGTCCTTCCTTCACATTGGAGCGGCAGCAGCAGAGGCGGCAACAGAATTGGTAGATTGGATTTCAGAGTTCCCGTGTAGGGATAATACATAAGACTCACAAAGTAAAATATGAACGAAGCCCATTTTTGGGGGCCTGGTGTCTCTACTTAAGTCTGAGTTTGTGGCTGGACTTTAGAGAACTGAATCCCAGTTTACTTGATATTTGTTTTTCACTGTATCAAGAGTAGAAAGCCTGCCACAGAGTTGGTGGCTCTGCAGGTCCATAGTGGAATAAAGGAAGCAATTAAGGAAAATAAGGCCACTGCAGAGAAGCTAAATGATTCTAGTCTCTGTCTTCACTATAGAGAATGGTGGCGATACCTACCCTAGGCCCCCTTTTCATAGGGGAAATGGGATTTTGGTCAGAGGACCCATAGAGGGCCTATGTCTGACTGAAGTCCTGTTCTGAGTGGGACTAAAGTAGGGCCTAGTCTAGGGGTGGGCAATAATTTTCGCAGGCAGGCCACTTCATGAATTTTTGTACTCATCACAGGCTGGCCCTAGCCCCTGGAAGGGCAGGGCATAGGTGGAAGGGGTGGGGCTGAGGCCAGAGGCTTTGAAGTAAAAACACAGCAAAGGACTCGCAGCTCCTGGCCCTACTGCTACCACGTTGCCTGGGGTTGCTGCTGCTATTTAAAAGGCTCATGGCTCCAGCCCCTGCTGGGGTACTGCTGTGACTGGGAGCCATGAGCCATTTAATTAGGATCCTGCTGCCTGAGCCACCACCTGGAAATTCAGTGGCACAGGCAGCAGGATATAAATAGAAAGCGGTCAGATGCAGTCTGTGAGCTGGATCAAAGTGTTAGGAGGGCCAGATCCGACCCCTGGACCGCATCTTGCCCAGCCCTGGCCTAGTCCTTGTGCTGAATTTCACTTGTCAGATGTCCTAAGAGCTGATGCTGAAATAAAATTGATAAGCAAGATACACAAGTCAGCAGGACCAAATGGGGCATCCAACAGCTCTGAAGGAGCTTACAGATGATGTAGCTGATCTGCTAATAGAAATATGCTCTTGTTAAAATCAGCTTCTAAACCAGGAGACTGGAGGGCAACTAATGTTGCAGTCATATTTAGCACAAGGCACTTTGATGATCCTGGGGATTACAGGCCATTAATAAGCCAGGTAATTGGTTGAAATGATTATTGAAAACAGAATTATAAAAATGCCTAGATGGAGCATAATATAAGAACAAAGCAGCACAGCCTCTGCAAAGGAAAATAGTGTCTCTCCACTCTACTAGAATGTTTAGAGCAACAAAACAGTGGCAAAAGTAGAGTAGGCCACCTGGTTAGCCGTTCAGCTCAGAAATCTGTGCTTACCTTGATATTATCTTTATTACTCAAGGGGCTTAAATAAGCGGGGTTGGGGGGGGAATGTGCTGTAGAACTGGACAATAGATTTCATATACACCCACACCAGTAAAGGGACTGTTGACATTAGTATAAAAGAGGTTATGTGGGAGGAGAAATGGGGAGGAGCAAGGAAATGAAACTATGGGGGGCAGGGAGAGAGAAGCCAGAGCAAAAAAAAAAAAAAAAAAAAAAGGGGGAAGAAAAAATGAACAAGACAGAGACATAGGAAATGATAAATGAGGCAGAGTTTGAATGAGGGCAAGAAAGCCAACAGAACAGGCAGCTAATTGCTAATGATTAGGAGCTAGCATGGAGATGAAGGATTGCATCAGTCAATCCAATTTAAACCTTTCTATTTAAAGAAATAAACTCGCAGGGAAAAATAGTCTATGATCAGAAACTCTCGGGATTTCTGTGATTGCAGACAGCAGCCTTTCATGCCGTACTGGGGATGGTTTGTTATCTTCACACAGAAAGGAAGACTAAACAAACAGCGAGGATAAAAATGGGTTGTCGTCTATGTTTTGAGGGCAGAGGTAGATTTATATTTTATAGCCAACCTGCTTTAACCCTCCTGTCCTTATGTGAGTAAAACGCTCAGGTGTTCCCTAAGTCCGAGGAATATTACTAGTGATGCTACTATGGCAGAAGTTGCATTTAATTTTTACACCTTTTGGTGAGACTGTGTTTTCAGTAAGATGCAATTAATGTGCTGGGGAGAGTGCAAAGGGAAATGGAGTACAGCAGTCTTTTTGAAAAATTGGCCCTCTGTGGATAGCACAAAGCCCACATACATAAGAACATAAGAACGACTGTACTGTCAGACCAAAGGTCCATCTAGCCCAGTATCCTGTCTGACTCAGTACGGCCGTTCTTACGTATGTGGGTTTTGTGCTATACATGTATGTAGGTTTTGTGTGATACATTCATAGCTCCTGTGCAAGTTAAGTGAGTTATTTACTATATTAATCTTTCTCCTTTAGAGACTTGAGCTTCCACCAGTGATCCAGCATCAACAGCTTCAGTGATTCACATGGTGCTCATAGCCTAATACTCAACAGACAGGTTGAGTATCAAGAAAAACTTCCAGATCCAGAGTGAAACCTACCTACTAGGTGATCAGGGAGGTGTGCTAAGATCACCACTGCCTATCATGCTGACCAGTACTATCTCTCTGGACACATCTAGATTTCAATACAAAATCCATTCCGTTGAGTTTAAGAGCTTGTGTCAATCGACTAAGACTCATGGGCCTTGGACTCTGGGGCTAGACCTTGCAGTGTAGACATTTGGGCTCAAGCTAGAGAGCCTAGGTTCTAAAACCCTCCTCCATCCTAGGGTTTTTAGCCCCACAGTTCAAACGCGGCAAGCCCGACTCAGCTGATCCGGTGAAGGGAGCTCACCAGCCAGGAATGAGAGGCATGCATGGTATGCAAGTACTTTCCCTTCACTCCCTTAGCCTCCGGGGAATGGGATGAAAAGCTAGCCGCATCCTGGAGTGCACGCCTGCTGCCCCATCTCCCTCCCCCCCCGCCCAAAATGGCACTCTTGCTTTTGGGAACAGGGGCTGCCTCCAAGGACACATCTACACATAAAACATGGCAGCTGCACCAATGCAGTACCTTAGTAATGACGTTCTATGCTGACATCTATGCTCTCCCATTGGTGTAGTTACTCCACCTTCTCGAGAGGCAGTAGCTATGTCGGTGGGAGCCGCTCCCCCACTGACATAGTGCTGTCTACATGGTGATTAGGTGTGTGTAACTCTATCACTCAGGGATGTGGGTTTTTCATACCCCTGAGCAACACAGTTCAATATGGGCCCATAGTGTAGACCATAGTATGCAGGGGCGGCCCGTGAGCATAGGCAGACTCGGTGGTCACCTAGGGTGCTGCTGGCCCGGGGCGCCCGATGATTACGGCACAGCCATTGACGGCCGTGCAGGCGGGGGCGCCGATCACACCTTCCGCCTGGGGCGCCAGCTGCCGCAGCCAGCCTCGGGCCGCTCCTATTAGTATGTGTCTATATAGTGCCTAACACAGTCGGTCTCTGATCTCACATGGGGACTTTAGGCACTAGAGTAATAATAATGCTGCATAATTTCTCCAAGAGTTTTCTGTTCTAGTTCCTATATTGCATCCATGAGTCATGTTCCCAGTAAGCTGAGCACCTGGGTGACCACTCAGGACAGATTGAAATGCTGCCCAGCTGATTAGCAGAGCACCCACAGCTGGCATCATGTGTTTCTACTTGTGGTGAACATCTGCACATGCCTTGGTGCACATGACAAAATTTATTCTACACATGGATGGAAAAAGGTAGAGGGAACACTGCCCAGGAGTGTGATATCAAAGTGGTGACAGTCCTATTACATGGGACATTTAAAACTGGACATAGCAAAGCCTGGGGAAAAAAACAAACAAGCTCAAAGGAGCAATTCTGCACTGGCAGCTGCTTGGGCTAACTGACTGGTAGATCTTTTCCAGCTTTCACGTCCGTCTATGATGCTTTAATTCAGGAACCGCTCTGCAATCAGGCTGAACTGGCAACCCCAGCTCCAAAGAGCCCCTGAGTGGAAGAGAAGGGAACAGCTCCTGGGCCAAGACTGAGGAGCCCTTGGTAGATCCTGCACACGGCTTGTCAGCTAATACTTCCTGATCAAAACAAACCAAAATGAAGCAAAATGTACCATAGAATCTCTATGGGCAATAAGTCTTATTCTCTAATAATAAGAATATAGCAGTAGGGATATATTATTGACCACCTGACCAGGATAGTGATAATGACTATGAAATGCTAAGGCAAATTAGAGAGGCTATCAAAATAAAAAACTCAATAATAGTGGGGGATTTCAACTATCCACATGTTGACTGGGTATACGTCTCCTCAGGACAGGATGCTGAGATAAAATTTCTTGATACCTTAAATGTCTGCTTCTTGGAGCAGCTGGTTCTGGAACCCATAAGGGGAGAGGCAATTCTTGATTTAGTCCTACCTGAAGTGCAGGATCTGGTCCAAGAGATAAATATAAATGGACCACTTGGAAATAGTGACCATAATGTCATAAAATTTAACATCCCCAAGGTGAGAAAAATACCTCAGCAGCCCAACACTGTGGCATTTAATTTCAGAAAGGGGAACTACACAAAAATGAGGCGTTAAACAGTAATTAAAAGGTTCAGTGACAAAAGTAAAATCCCTGCAAGCTGTATGGAAACTTTTCAAAGACACCATAATAGAGGCCCAACTTAAATGTATGCCCCAAATTTAAAAAAAAAACAATAAGAGAACCAAAAAAGTGCAACCATGGCTTAACAACCAAGTAAAAGAAGCAGTGAGAAATAAAAGGCACCATTTAAAAAGTGGAAATCAAATCCTAGTGAGGAAAATAAAAAGGAGCATAAACTCTGTCAAATTAAGTGTAAAAATAGAGTAAGAAAAGCCAAAAAGGAGTTTGAAAAACAGCTAGCCAAAAACTCAAAAAGTAATAGCAACATGTCTTTTAAGTACATCAGAAGCAGGAAGCCTGCTAAACAACCAATGGGGGCATTGCACAATTGAGATGCTAAAGGAGCACTCAAAGATGATAAAGTCATTGCAGAGAAGCGAAATGATTCTTTGCTTCAGTCTTCATGGCTGAGGGTGTTAGGGGGATTCCCAAACCTGAGCCATTCTTTTTAGGTGACACATCTGAGGAATTGTCCCAAATTGAGGTGTCATTAAAGGAGGTTTTGGAACAAATTGATAAACTTAACAGTAACAAGTCTCCAGGACCAGATGGCATTCACCCAGGAGTTCTGAAAGAACTCAGATGTGAAATTGTGGAACTATTAACTGTGGGTATGTCTACACAGCAAAGTTATTTTGAAATAACAGCCATTATTTCCTAGTGTCAACACACCCAAACTGCTATTTCGAAATTAATTCAAAATAGCAGAGGGCTTATTTCAAATTTGGTAAACCTCATTCCATGAGGAATAATGCCAAATTCAAAATAGCTCATTCGAAATAAGCACTGTGTCGACGCTTATTTCGAAATAGGGGGCCTCCAGCCCTTCCCAGGGTTCCCTGGTAGCCACTCTGGGCACAACCAGGAAAACTCCTCTCCCTCCCCTCCTCCCTGGAGCCCTTAAAGGGGTAGAATCTGGCCACAGTGCCTGTGCCAGCTCCAGGCCTGCCAGCCCAGAGCCAGCAGTCACTGCCCCTGACTCAGTGGCCCCAACATGAGCCAGCAAGCCACTGCAGCCAGCCCTCCACCGCTCCCCAGGACCAGTCCCCCAGCTCCCAGGAGCCTGCCAGAGGCCACAAAAGGCGGGCACCTTCCTAGTCTAGTGAAGAGATCGTGGACCTGATTGAGGTTTGGGGGGAGGCCTCCAATGTCCCTGATCTCCGCACTACACGCAGGAACGCAGCCATCTACAGCCAGATGGCTGACAGCCTGGCCACCAAGGGCCACATCTGCACCCAGGAGCAGGTGTGGATGAATATCAAGGAGCTGCGGCAGGCCTACGCCAGGGCCACGGGGGGGAAGCTCCCAACCAGGGGCTGACCCAGACACCTGCTCCTATTTCAATGCCCTGGACCTCATCCTGGGGGGTGGGACAGGCCGTGCCCCCCAGGTGATCGTCAACCCTGCAGCAGAGGGCGCTGACCAGGGCATCAGGGAGGAGGAGGAGGAGAGCCAGGAACCACAGCAGACCAGGCGGCAGTTGCTGAGCACCCAGGGCCCCCGAGCCACTCCAGCGGGTCTGTTGCCGGTGTCATCCGAGGCCAGGGAGAACAGGTGAGTGCCATCACTGTCCCCTTATGCGGGGGGGGGGGGCGGGGACGGAAACTAGGGACTGCGCGTGTGGGCCTTGCTGTCCACGGATCACGCAGCAACCCATGCATGTGCGAGCATGTACCGCGCAACCCCTGGGCATGTGGCCCCAGCTGGCTGCCAGACAGGGGCCTTACCCTGTTAGCCACACGCATGTGTGAAGAGACATGACATTCTGCTGACTCTGAGGTGGGACACAGCAGGACGCCCTTCCTCCACAAGGCCATTCTACACAGAGGCAGGGGACATCTCCCCCCTCCCCTTCCACACACACTATATATAGCACAGGGGCATGAGTGTGGTCTCGAGGTAGCTCCCACTCCCAGGGATAGCAGGACATTCCGAACATGGCCTCTATGCAAGCACATCGGCTCTGATGGTGCAGGACACAGTCATCCTCGCCTTGCAGAGGGGGGCTGGGCTTCACCCAGTGTCCCCAGGGAGAACTGACCACTTCTCTTGTTTCTCCATAGCCGCACCAGCTGCGTGTGCAGGGCACACCACCCCACCCGGGACATGCTCCCGTAGCCGAGGGCTCCGCAGGACCACCTGTGCAGTGGAGGGGTACCAGCAGCAGCACTTGGGGGCACTGCAAGCCCTGCACCACACCCTCCTGCACTGGGTGCAAGAAGACCTGCAGCTCCGGCGGGAGCAGCTTGCCCAGGGCCGTGCCATCTGCCAGCACCTGCAGACCCTGGTGCAGAGCGTGCTGCCTCCTGCCGCTCCAGCGCCTGCTGCCTCCCCAGCTACTGCTCCTCCTCCCACTCCTCCTCCCCATCCCCCTGGGGATGCCGAGGCAACCGCACTGATGGGAGACAGTTGGCCCAGCGAGACCCCCAATCCTGAGCCCTGAACTTCCCCTCCCCCTTCTTCCCCTTGCTTCCCCCTTCCAGCTCCCTCCTCCCAGGTTTCCCCCTCCCCTCTCCCACCCTCTCTCTCCCTTCTCCCACCTCCTTTCCGCAGTCTCACCAGAGTTTCATTCCCTCTCCCCCGTTTTGTTAAATAAAGAGAGTTTGTATTTATGAAAATATGTGTATTTTATTTTACACCAGGAAGGGGGTTAGGGAGGGGTAAGTGGAAGGACGTGAGGGAGGAATGAGGCACAAGCCCCCAGTGGGGCACACCAGGCAGACTGTTAGTGCTCCTCAGGGTGGCAGCTCTCCTGCAGGGCCTCCTGGATACTGACAGCCCCCTGACGGATCTCCTGGATGGCAGCCTGCAGCAAGTGCAGCCAGGCTCGCAGCAACACGTCCAAGAGGAGCACCAGAGTGCGCAGGGGCAGCTCTGGCTCCATGTTGCAGAGTGCTGTGGTGTCCCAAGTGAGGGCAACCAGAGCATGCCGAGACAAAAATGCTTTGCTGTCCCTCAGCAAGGTAGGCAAGCAAGCAGGGAAACCTGAGAACTGGCTGTCTAGGGGGGGTTCCTTTAAGCACAGGCCTCAGATAGACTCAGGCAGCAGCCACACAAAGTAACTCCTGACCTGATGCCTTGACGGACCTAGTTCCGGCCAGCCTTAAATGTGATTCAGCGTCCACTCAGTGTGGACACGCTATTTCGAAATAGCAAAAAGCTATTTCGAAATGCATTTTGTGTGTAGACACGTTATTTTGAAATAAGCTATTTCAAAATCACGCTGTAGTGTAGACATACCCCTGGAGTGCTTTGAAGGGGTCAACAAACATGTGGACAAGGCAGATCCAGTGGATATAGTGTACTTTAGATTTCCAGAAAGCCTTTGACAAGGTCTGTCACCAAAGGCGCTTAAGTAAAGTAAGTTGTCATGGGATAAGAGGGAAGATCCTCTCATGGACTGATAACTGGTTAAAAGACAGGAAACAAAGGGTAGGAATAAATGGTAAGTTTTCAGAACAGAGAGAAGTAACTAGTGGTGTCCCCCAAGGGTCCATACTGGGATCACTCCTATTCAACCTATTTATAAAAGATCTGGAGGAAGGGGTAAACAGTGAGGTGGCAAAATTTGCAGATGATACTAAACTGCTCAAGCTAGTTAAGACCAAAGCAGAATGTGAAGAGCTTCAAAAAAAGATCTCACCAAACTAAGTGACTGGGCAACAAAATGGCAAATGAAATTTAATGTTGATAAATGTAAAGTGATGCACATTGGAAAAAATAATCCCAACTATACATACAACATGATGGGGACTAGCTATAACTACTCAAGAGAGATCTTGGAGTCATTGTGGCTAGTTCTCTGAAAACATCCACTCAATGTGCATCAGCAGTCAAAAAAGCAAACAGAATGTTAGGAATCATTAAAAAAGGGATAGCGAATAAGACAGAGACTATTTTACAGCCTCTATATAAATCCATGGTACACCCACATCCTGAATACTGCATACAGATGTGGTCATCTCATCTCAAAAAGGATATATTGGCATTGGAAAAGGTTCAGAAAAGGGCAACAAAAATTATTAGGGTTTTGGAATGGGTCCCATATGAAGAGAGATTGAAAAGACTTGGACTTTTCAGCTTGGAAAAGAGAAGACTAAGAGGGGGGACATGACAGAGGTATATAAAATCATGACTGATATGGAGAAAGTGAATAAGAAAAAGTTATTTACTTGTTCCCATAACATAAGAATTAGGGGTCAGCAAATGAAATGAATAGGTAGCAGGTTTAAAACAAACAAAAGGAAGTGAACCTGTGGAACTCCTTGGCAGAGAACGTTGTGAAGACCAGGACTTTAACAGGGTTCAAAAAATAACTAGGTAAATTCATGGAGGTTAGGTCTATTAGCCAGGATGGTTAGGAATGGTGTCCCTAGCCTCTGTTTGTCAGAGGCTGGAAATGGATGACAGGAGAGGGATCATGTGATGATTACTTGTTCTGTTCACTCGCTCTGTGGGGCATCTGGCATTGGCCACTGTCGGAAGACAGGATACTAGGCTAGATGGACCTTTGGTCTGACCCAGTATGGCGTTCTTATTTCTTAAAACAATCCTCAGACACAAAACGTGTCCCTTCCCCCACCCTCTGCACCACCAGAGGATGGGCAGCAAGAATGATTGAATGTTTTTCCAAGCCTACTCATGCTGCACTTGCATATGGAGCATGACTCATTCACAACAAGTATTTCCATTTTGCTCTGGACTCCTGGCCATCTGCTTGCATGGGAGTTCTCTAGCCTGCTTCTATGTATGGAGATTCACCACAATCCTGCAGAGCTCCAAGAGAACAACAAGGAGGAGTCTGGGGTTAAGTAAGGCTGCCAAATTCACCTTTACAAGCATGGCGCGTGCTACGAAATCCACTCTTCTGTCCCAGCTGTCATCAGCTGTACAGAGGCCTGTCAACCGTGGGCCATGAGTCACTGCACTGTTTACTTAGAGCTGCCATCCACATATGTCAGATTGAATTCAAAAGCAAGGAGCACGGAATATGAATAAGGAAGAATATTGCCCAGGGGCAAGAGGAGAAGGATTGGGAATCAGGATTTAGCCGTCTATCCCCCATAGTCTATTGCAATACTGCCAGAGATTACCTGTGGCACCTCAGGCTATTTTCCTTAGGTGCCAACTCCATGGATGCTCCAGGGCTGGAGCACCCATAATTTTTTTCCCATGGGCTGTTTGGCAGTTTGGGGAGGAGCTTGAGGGAGGGCAGAGAGCAGCGAGTGGCGCAAGGTGTAATAGAACAAGCCGGGTCTGGGCACCGCTGAGAGGGTCTTTTCAGGGCGAATTGCTCCAAACCAGGGCTACTTACAGCCCACGACTGGAGTCCTTTCCCATCTAGGCTATAGGCCACAAACCAGTCACACAAAGCACTTCAGCTGCCAATCTGGCCAGCAGGAAGCCTCACACGCAAAACCCCTCAAACACCCCAGCTTTCCCTGGGCCACAATCAGACCCAGACCTTACACACAGGTGAGAGGTCATAAAACCCAATCTCACCAACTCCGGACAGATCCTCACAGTCCCAAAGGACCAGCCACAGCTCCAGGCCAATGTATACCTCAGATCTTACTCACAAGAGCACGCTGGGCCAATCCTTTGGAATCTAAAATCTAAAGGTTTATTAATAAAAGAAAGAAAAGGTTGAGAATGAGATTGATGTATGTAATGTATCTCCTTTAACAATCACCAAGTTCTTGATGCAGGCTCTTAGCAGCGATGTTACAAATTGTCAGCTTAAAAGTCTCTGGAGTACATCCTGTGTCAGGACGGGTCAGCAATCCTTCCCGGCTCTCTGTCCCTAGCAAGGATGCATCTGGAATCTGGAGCAGGACTGAAGACAAGATGGAGGCAGCTTAATTGTATGTTTATATTGCTCATGCCTCCCAAACTGGAGTTAGTCACATAATCAAGTGACCTGTCTGTGTTTCACATGAAAGTAGCCAATATGCATTGGCTGGTCTGCAGGTTTCCAGACGCATTCCTTAGGTATGTATTGGCCACTCAGAGCCATTGTCCATGAAGCAGTACTAATTAGCACAGCCATTCACTGCATAATCATTCCTCGCAATAGGAGGTCCAGGCCCATTGCTCCCTCCCAGACAGAGAACATTTACAATACAAGAACAGAGCCCATATTCATAACTTCACGTACAAAAAATCATACAAATATTTGAGTAACAGATGTAGAATCTGCAGAGCATAAGCTTTCATTTGACACCTCACATGGCCCACTTTATACAGAATTTGGGGCAACCCCCCCCCCCCAGTGAGAGCAACAGTGATCTGTCTACTCACTTTAAAATCCAGAGACAGAGCATCTTTCTCTACCCCCCCTTCTATTTATTACGAGTTTTCATATCCCCTACTCATAAATCCGGTCATCTGAAGAAGTGGGCTGTGCCCACAAAAGCTCATGATACCATCTACATGTTTTGTTAGTCTATAAAGTGCTACCAGACCATTTGTTGTTTTTTTCTGTAACGGACTAACTCAGCTACCCCCTGAAGCTTTAAAATCCAATAATGTGACACAAGGGAAGGGACTGCACACGGAAGGGGAAGACTGAAAGGAAGAGATGGAATGAAGGCAGAGCCTTGGGGAGGAGGGAGAAGCAAGGGTGAAGCCTCTGGGGAGAAGCCAAGTGGGGTGGGAAGAAGCAAAGGGAAGGTGAAGTCTTAAGGTGGAGCAGGGTGGAGCATCCTCGGGGAAAATATACCACTCTTTCACCCCCTCAGGGCATGCATAACACAGGTGCAATTATGACTTTATATTACTGTAACTAGCCAATTAGCCCGTCATAAGACGGGATTTTCATTTGCACTTTCGATGTGTCTAATTTACATCCCTCTGCCGCCAGAGGGGTATAGTTTAGATGTAGCCCTAGGGAGAACCACAAGCTTCTCCGTCCCCAGGTCTCGATTGGCCTGGAGGCATGGGAGTGGCAGGGTGGCTGCAGGCTGGATCAACCAGCTTGGTGGGCCAAATCTGGCCCTCAGGGGCTGTCTTGCCCACCCCAGGGGTAAGAGATTTGGGTGCAGGAGGGTCTGGGAGGGACCTTGGGTGAAGGAGGCAGCTGTGACCTGAAGCACAGGATTGGGGTGCCAGGGTTTGGGTTGTGACTTAGGGATTGGGGTGCCGGGGTTTGTGTTGTGACCTAGGGACTGGGGTGCAGGAGGGGGTGCAGAGGTTTGGGCTGTGATGTAGGGCAGGAGGGGACTGTGATCTGGGACACAAATTGTGGTGCAGCATCCGGGAGGAGGTATGGGCTCAGGACGGAGCAGAGGGTTTGGCTTATGTGGGGTAGGGGGAAGGAGGGGCGGTGGGGCGCTGGGATTCCAGAGGAAGTCTCTGGCCAGGAGACTTACCAGTGAGACTCCCGGACCGCAGCCCAGCTCGTTTCTCAGGCAGAAGCCTGCCCTGCCCTGCCCTGCCCCTGCACAGGCTGCAGGAACATATGCTCTATGAATAAGAGCCTGAGTGGAGGGGGGATTGGTGCTTCAAGTGCTGCCTGTTTTTCAAACAGGCAGCTTCCATTGACCAGAAACCAGCCAATGGGATTGTGCTGGGGGCGGGTGCAGTCATGAAACGCCACTCCCCCCTCCCCTCCGGGCTCACAGTTTGTGGAGCTTTTCTGAGCGGCGTGCGGGGGCGGGGTAAGCAGGGGAGTCTGCCTGAGACTCCCCGCTGTGTCTGCGGGCCAGATCCGGTGGCTTGGCGGGCCAGATCCAGCCCACGGAGGGTGTTTTGCCCAGGCCTGCTATATGCCAGTCTCCAGGCCTGAAAATCTAGCACGTTCTGCACCGATTTTGTTTTTAAATGCCCCATTTAGGTCATTATATTCTGCAGATCAAGATCACTTTATAGATTCCTGTAAGAATGGGGGAAATCATCTTCACTTCCTGCCCTAAACTTTTGTGCAGCGCCATGTATACTGTCAGCTGCTGCGTCCTATACCAGAAGTGGCTGCATTTCAGTGGCAAGTGAAGCAGTTCCTACTTATGTATTATGACAAGTGTTTTGGTATCCTTTGAGATAAAAGAAATGTTATTTAATTGTAAGTTATTAGTATTCTATTAATAATAACATACCTCCTCTTCATTTACTAACCCTCTGACCTGCTTTCACCCACCGCCATTTAGTAAGTGCTGCATTTTCATTTCAGGCATGATGGAGAAATTCACAAGGGAAACAAAAAGAGCTCTTTGGGATTACCTTCCCCCAAAATGTAAGCACCAGGTAAACCAGTTTCCCCCACCAAAACAATGTTCCTTGTTGGCTGGAAATCCGGTTGGAGAGATTTTCATTTTCCAGTTGTGCGAAACAAGCCAGCTCTCCCTTTTTCTGCACAGACATGGACTGAATGTCAGTGGGAAATAATTCCTTTAATGAGTGAGCAGAGATACATCAGCTGACTCTTTGCTACAGTAAATCTCACGGTCATACAGGTCTAAATCTGCAGCAGTGGTAGCATAAGCCTTTGTGTTTGTAGGACACAGAAACAGTAGAGGAAGGGGATTTCTACTTCCAACCCTGGACCCCTGGACTTAACAATGAGGCAGTGGTATATAGGCAAGGAGTGTGATGAGTGCTTTTCATTTTGTGGGCTGTTCAAGGTGCATGTCTCCAACCATGCAATGGAATTGATTAATCTTAATATTAACTCTTAATGTGTGTGTAAGTACAGTCTTGCATGGCACGTGTTTCACTAGAAAGCCAGTTTGGCTTGTCCAGGATAAAGCTTTAGCCAGAGGTCAGGCATCCAGAGTGGTTATGTAACAGCTTAGTAAAAGGCAGCCCAAGGGCTGGCAACAGATAACAGAATAAACTATTCATTTGTCTGCAGACATTCAAGCACACACAGACAGACACAGACACACACAAACTTGTGTGTGCAAGACACCTCCTGGGATGAAAAATAAATAGTTTATCTTGTTATCCCATGGGATCAGGACCTCCCCAGAATGTGATGAGAAACTATCCGGGTGACATTCTAGCATGTCCTGACCTGGAACTGGGGCCTGCTTCCACAACACACACTGCACACCCACAGGGCACAGGTGCATGGCTGACACAGGCAATCCCTGACTAAAGGGAGCATGAGAAGGGACAGGCCAGCTTGTGCATCAAGGCCCCAGTGCTATGGGTACACCTGGCCAAATTATTTGTTGTGAGCTATTTATCTCCTCCATGTTTGACCCACAAAAAAGCTCTACCCACTTGAGGTTCCACTCACAGGAGTGTGTGCAGATGTTCAAAATGTGATCAGGTGTGCTCTCTGGGCTCCATGTGAGCTGGTCCCTGAGGGGCAAGCTGTGAGCTTCAAGACTCCTGTCTCTCATTCCCAACAACTTGCAAGCCTTATTTTGCCAAAACTAGGAGCCTAAAGACTTAAAAAGTCTTTCTCAAGGGCCATGGGGTGGAGGTGGGAGGTTATTTGTCAGAAGCTGTCTAGGGAGACAGCAACACACACACACAAATCTAAAAATTGGTCCTTCCCAAAGCCAGGGTATGTCTACACTAGCCCCCTAGTTGGAACTAGGGTGGCTAATGTAGGCATTCGAACATGCAAATGAAGCCTGGGATTTAAATATCCCGGGCTTCATTTGAATGTTCCCGGGCGGGTGCCATTTTTAAATCTTAGTTGAACTGACTGCTCACGGCTACATCGCGGCAGTCAGAAGTTAATCGAACTAAGTCCTTAGTTCGGATTAACTGTTACTCCTCCTGCAATGAGGTGTAACAGTTAATCCGAACTAAGGACTTAGTTTGATTAACTTCTGACGCGCGTAGCCCAGTCAGTTCAACTAAGGATTTTAAAATGGCGCCCGCTGGGAACATGCAAATGAAGCCCGGGCTATTTAAATCCCAGGCTTCATTTGCAAGTTCGAATGCCTACATTAGCCACCCTAGTTCGAACTAGGAGGCTAGTGTAGACATACCCCCAGTGAGTGGGAAGCCTTATGGGACAAGCTAGGTATGTAATTGTTTATTGTTTGAGGTATGCTTTTTCTGAAATGCTTCTGTTCTAAATAAGGACTTTGCTTTAAGGAGGCTGTTTGGACTCTTTGTCATTGCCCAGAGGGACAGAACTGCAGGTCTGGACATAAATCAGACATGCTGAGGTAAATCATGGCTGATACCCAAGGGGCTGCAATCCAAGACCTACTCTGAGATTGGGGAAATCACATGATTCCACCCGGAGAGCCAGGTGACAGCGTTAGCCCTGCAGCCCAGACTGCATGTACTCAGAGACACCGGGACAGGTCAGAAGGGCAGTTAGCCCGGTTCCCCTGGCAAGCAGGGTTTCCTAGCTACACCCACCTCATGCACCTGAATGAACTCTCCGAGTGGGTTGTGACCCTCCCTCCCCGTGGTTCATAATGCTGATGTGTAGCCATTGTGCATCTGAGCTTGCTGAGAGGAACAGGGAAGTTCTGTTGTGAGCTGAGTGTGACCGATTCAGCCAGGACCATGTCTGAGGTTCTCTTAAAACTAGACTCAGTGAAGCTATGATTTGCTCTGACACCACCAATTCTACAAGCCAGATTCTGTGTCAGCTACACCCAGAGAATGCTACTGACTTCATCAGAGAGGCACCCTGATAACTGGAAGCAAATTATTTTGGTCCGAAGTTTCTTGCTTACAAAACGTTTTGTCTTGCAGACTGGTTTCTGAGGCCATTGATTCCATGCCAATGCCTATAGCCGAGGGGTTTGGTTTACGCACAGTACCACGTGCTGTCTAGCTCAAACCCTGCAGCCATGTTAACAGCTGCCTGATTGCTCTTTTGCGCCAGCTAGGTCCCACTCCCCACCCCCAGGTTTTTCTCAGGCTCTGGAGCCCTCCCATAAGCTGTGTTGGCTCTATCAGCCTTTCACCACCTCCACAAGAGCAGGGAGTATTTTGAGAACAGACCAAGGATGGAGCAGAAGCCGGGGAGGGCCAAGGCAGGAATCAGTGTGCCACGGCAGACCTGCACCCCGGTGATTCTGCAATCCTACAGCAACTCAGGGGGGCTATTTTAAGAGGCTGCCCTATTCACCTTGAAGAAGTCTTATCTGGCTAATAGGAGCTGCACTGGCCCCAGAACTATGAAGTGGTGAAACGTCTCCCCTCTGTCCCTGCGCCAGCCCAGGGATGAGTCTGTCCATGGGCTCTTACCTTTATTACACAGACACTGGGAGAGCAGAAATCCAGGGAGGGTGTGAATCACAACTGCCTCTTTCATATAAAAATGTAGCACTTGTCTTCTCTTTCGGAGCTACCGTCTCCTTGATAAACTCTCATGCTGAGACTTCCGAAAAAAGAAATCCCATCTGTTGAGATATTGCTCCTCAAGGAGCACTGGGCTGCTGATGAATTGCGCCAGGCAATCATACATGGATTAACAATGCCTGCTTTAATTCCTCAGTCACCCGAGTTGCCTCAGAGAAGTTTCATCTGGCTAATAGGGGAAAAGATATGTGCACCCAGAGACTCACAAATAAAGTTGCTTTGGTGCTTAGTAAATCACCCAAAGGCAAGATCCACTAATCACGAGGGAGACTCATTGCTTTGTACTATGTCCATTTAGGAACAAAACGTGTCCTTGGTAGATTATTCCCAGGGGAATAGAAACTCCCCATTTTGGGGACAGGATCGTGCTCTCACTGAAGTCAGTGGGAGTTTTGCCAATGACCTCACTAACAGCAGGATCAACCTTCCCCCCCTCTCCTCACACACTCTCTCAGGACTGGAGTCCAAGGGTATATCTACACTGCAATTAGATGCCTACAGCTGTCCAGTGCCAGCTAACTCAGACTCATGGGGTGCAGGCTAAGGGGTTGTTTAATTGCACTGTAGACATTCAAGTTTGGGCTGCAGCCCCCTTCGTAGGGTCCTCAACCCCAGGTGCCAGCCTGAGCCTGGATGTCTAGACCCACAATTACACAACCCGTTAGCCCAAGCCCCCTTAACCCAAATCACGAAACAGTCCCAGGGACCTAAATCCACTGAACTGGGGCAAATCTGGAATGCACTGCACAAGTGTTTTGTCCATAGCTCAGTGCCCATGGGGAGCAGAGCTGAAGTTAGAGAAGCCTTGTGGACGCTCTGATTTACCCTGGGAGTGGCAGGCGGGCTCTATCGTGGCCCCAGGATATGGTAACGTGGCTTAACACCCCCCCCCTCCCCAGCACAGGAATGGAGTAACTGGGAATCAGACCCATAATTTCTTCCACTGTGGGGCAGTCCCCTTATCCACCCCCAGTCTAGCCTGGCCCTACGGAAATGGCTAGCGGTTCAGCTCCCCCAGAATGGTAGATCTCCATGGCCTCATAGGGTTTTCAGGGGGCTCCATGGGAAAAGCACACGTGTTCAATCCTGCAGGTCTAGGTCCTTACTTGGTGAATGTTTGTTGAAACTGGTGGCCAAGCAGAGATCCGAGGTGCAAATGTACTCTGACTGGGCCTGGTGGTGCTAGCCAGCACTGCGTGCTCACCACGCCCATTGGCCGGGTCCAGTGCTCTGAGGGCTCCTGGACACAGTATTATTAAAATCCCACCCTCAGTGTAAACACCATCTGGCATATTGGAAGCTCAGCTACAGAGATAGTAACATTCACAGCAGAGCTTTTGCCTGCCCTGCAGTAGATAATCCCTTGCCGACACAGAACGAAAAGAGGGCCCCGCCGACCTCCCCGTGTCCCCTTCTGAGGTGAATGCCAGAGGCTGTGGGTGGACTTTTTTCCCATTGCTCACAGTCCACTCTGTGTTTTTGTACAGCTTTGTGCTGTCAAGACTGCCCCGTGGGCAGGTGGGTCCTTTAGTAAAGGTGCCCAGGGCAGAAATTATTTAAAAATGGCTTCCTCCAGCCTTTGCCTTTATTTAAAAATGGCTTCCTCCAGCTGCCAGCCCCCTAGAATATTGCTCCAGAGAGCAAGCTTTGTACCACCGAGAATCTTCACACATGTTCATCCCTTGCAATTCAGCCACCGGAGAGATGGCTACAGTCTGGTTATTTATAGGGATCCATAAACATATCCAGGAGACAGCAAGTACTCCACAAAGAGCTGGCTAGAAAGGAGGGATGGTCTTGTAAGTGATTAAGCCACTGGACATCTCCGGTCAGTTCCAGTCTCTGCTACAGACTCAGGTGACCTTGGGCAAGTTACTTAATCTCCAGCTGTAAAGTGGGACGCTACTCTTTCTGTTGTCTGTTGGCTGTTCAGATTGTAAACTCTCTGGGGCAGGGACTGTCTCCTATTGTAGGTTTATATAGGACCTAGCACAGCAAAGCCTAGATCTTGATAACATAAAGATCCTAACCCTGCTCTGAAGAATTGCAAGCCTAAAAATACAGTGTGACCTCCACCCAGAGCTGTCCTTACCCATATGCAGAATATGCAGCTGCCTAGGGCACCGCTGGGTCTTAATGTCCACCCACCCACCTCTTCCTATCCCTGTTCTGTGGCTCTGCTTCCTCAGGAGAAGGTCTAGTTAACATAAAAGTGAAAACCCCTGCCAGCGCTCTTAGCAGAACACTGAACCTGTGAAAGAGCCATTCAAGTGGTAATGAAGTCATTTAACAGGCATTTGCCAATCCCTGTCAGGCCAAGTCTACGCTGCTGTAACTTTCTGGCTCAGGGTGTGAAAAAGCACCCTCTGAGCACAGCAAGTGACAGCGCTGTAAAGTGCCGCCGGTGTGAACCAGGTTCCAGTGCTGGGAGCCCCACTCCCAGCACTGTTAGCTACTCCCCTCCTGCAGGTGGTTTACATAAAGCGCTGGGAGAGCTCTCTCCCAGCGCTTGTGCGGTGGCCACACTTTCAGTTTAAAGCGCTGCCACCGCTTGCCCTCCAGGATTGTCCTGGGGTCTCTGGGAATTAAAGCTAAATCTCAATTAAAGATTATGTCATGTGATGAAATCTCCAGGAACTCATCCAACCAAAGCTGGCAGCCCTATCACAGGAAAGGGTGGAGTGGCGGTTGAGCAGCCTGGGGAAAGGAGAAAGCCAGTGCCTGTGAGCTGTATGTTAAGCTTGGACACACACACACCTCCAAAAAGCTAGTGGCAGCTATGGGACACCTGGACACTATGGTGCAAATAGGGGCTCTATATGGTACATCTCTTTTTGCATTAGAAAGGGAGTGTTGTTCCCATTTTACAGGGGCGGGGGGATGGTACTAGTTATTCAGGGCCGCAGAAGAAGTCCATGGCAAGACTAGAACACAGAGCCTTACCCAGAGCATCAGCCTTTCTCACTTTGGTTCCTTGGGGATCAGGGAGGCTTTTCTGCCTCTCCACCTCCAAAGGAAATGGACGCTTTTTAAAAACAAGCTGGCAAAGGCAATAGGTTTGCGCAAGCTAATGAAGTTCCATCCACAGGCAGTGACAGATGTCAGCTCTTCAAGACAGTGTCATGCCCTGGGAGCAAGGATGTGGCAAGTCAGAGGAATGGCAGGTATCCAGTTCCTGTGGAGTTCCCCGGGGGATGCACAGCACATGCCCTCTCCTCATTGCTTCCCTGTTGCTTCTCACCAATTGCTTGCTCACTCCTCTAGCTTCTTCCCCTGCCTGCTGTTGAGTCTCCCACTCTCCACCTACCTATCACCCCTGCCCCTTCTTTCCCTTTCAGTCCAAGCGCCTCTAGGTGCCTGCCCTCTGCATCTTGTCTTCTTTTCCTCCAGTCTACTTCCTCCCCCTCCCCCCGCTCAACTGCTGAAGCTGCTCTCATACCAGGACTAGACAACCCCTTCTTCCCAGGCGGATGGGTCTCTTTTCAGTACTCGTTAGCTGCCTCACTTCTCCTCCAGGGCCTGTCTCCCATAGCAGGGAACCTTTGGTGCACACCAGCAGGAGCTACATGGACCAGTGAATGCCCAACCCATTCATGCACTAGAGAACCACACCCCCAGAGTAGGCAGTGCCCCAGTGAGTGGACGAGCCATTGGATTTAAAAACCTATTTCAAAAACTTTCCCATCATGCCTGTTTTCTTTTCTGCACAGGTTCTCCCTACCACCAGTTTTGGACCAGCTGCTCTCATCTTGTCTTTTGTACGCCTCTCCAGGTCTAATAGGACACTCTTCTTGCATGCCAGCTGTTCTTACTCTCCTCCTAAAAATCCCCCCACAAAATGCACCTCTTCCCACCACAGCCATCCGCTCCTTGGCCCGTCACCCATTTCTACACAGCTGCTTGCAGCCATGCTGACTGGGCCCATGCTAAACACTGTCCTGCTCTCCCTGAGCCAAGTTAACCATCCTGTCCATTAACAGGATTGCTAGCGACCATAGTCAGACATGTCAACATACTGTGAGCCTGGATTACTCCTCCCACTTCAACCTACCTCAGCCTCTAAGAGCACCGGTCTCAGGTCTGTAAGCCGGACGCCATTTTGAACTTCACCCTCTCTAGAACTGCACATCCAGCTCTTGCCACTGCTTCCTTTACCGCATATCTGGCCTTGTCTCTGTCCACACTGCAGAGTACCTCATTCTGGCCTTCAGCCTTCTCCTCACTGCCTCCCCAACATCCATCTCATGCCTATTTGAGGCATTAATGACAAGACCCTCTCCACTGGGCCTCTGTTCTCTACTGGTTAGCCCCCCTTTCTCCTGCAAATACAGGCTTTCTGAGCCTTTACAACTTCTCCTCTCCCTACTTACTGGTCCTTACTGCCTCTATCACCTATTTGTCCATCTCTCCCATAAATATCTTTGTGCATGTCTCATATGTAAGGCCTACATGGGAGAATTCTCCTCAGACTAATCCTTAAAAACACTAGCCTGTTCTCCTTGAAATCTTGCCTCACTATGCATCTGTCATACTATCCAAGGTTAATTGCTAACTGATAAAAGATAGTGAGTGGGTAGTAGTATGAATTCATGCCATCTAGCTGTGCACACAACGGGCCTTTGTAGACGCTTGTTCTTATCATGGTTCCCCTCATCTTCCCTCTGCTTTGTTCCTTCTGAATGACACATCCACTCATTACCTTTCATCTTAGACTGGGAGCTCTTCAGGGCAGAGGACTCAGGTGCTGCTCCAGGTTATCAGATGGACAGTAGCATTTAACTGGTCCCTTCCACCTCTAACGTAGGTGAAAGAAAATAATCTGAATTTTTCCTTCATTGCCTGCATCTAATGAGAAGCCCTAAGAACATTTCCATGCTGCAGGATGCAAGAATGGCCACAATGGAATAGAGCCACCCAGAAATCAGGTATCTTGTCTGGCAGCACCACCACCTGTTGTTTCAGAAGAAGGTATAATTCCCCCAATCTCTATCACTACAAACACACACACACACACACACCCCACTCTTGCTAAGGCTATGTCTACTCAGCAGCGTTATTTCGGATTAACTGATGTTATTTTGAAATAACATAGCATGCATCTACATTGCAAGCCATTATTTCAAAATAATTATTCAAAATTATTCAAAAGTAATTCAAAATTACTCCAACTCCTGTAACCCTCATTTCACGAGGAGTAAGGGAAGTCGAGGGAAGAGTGCTCTTCCTTCGACTTCCTGCTGTGTAGACAGTGCCAAAAGCCGAGTTAAGCTCTTTCGACTTAAGCTACGCAATTGACGTAGCTCAAGTTGTGTAGCTTAATTCAACTTTTGCCCAGCTGTGTTGACGTGCCCTAACTGCAAACAGCAGGACGGTAGAGATTTTCCTAACCCCAGCTGGCGACCACTTTATGCTCTGAAGCAAAAGGCCTGATAGTCCCTTATTTTTGCATCATCTAGTATAACTGCAGGTGCTCTTGTTCACACCAAAGTCTAATCCTTGTCCATGAAACCCACTAAGTTCCTGGGCCATTCAGGAAAAGCATTTTGCCATTTTATTCAGATAATACCACACACACACCCAGTCCCTCAGAACAGACATGTCTCTGGAGCTCATTTGAAACTCAAGCCTGCTGCAGCAGCTCTAAAAAGAAAATCATGGCTGATAATATGTTCACAGCAGGAGGACTCATTTCCACTAACTCAGGAGTTCCCTAACGGAGCCCAAATGGGACCTGCATTTAGCATCTTGCCAAGAGCCAGAAGGCTGCACTGAACTGGCACAAAAAGAGAGCAGACAGCAGCTGCCCTTCTCTTCAATGCAGAGACCTGACTCCTACACCCATGGCTTGTGTGGAGTGGGTGCCACAGCCAGCCAAGTCACAATGGGAGCAGACCACACTTGCTTTTGCACAGGGGTAAGTAACTGTGTGATGCCTGCAGTCTTGGTCAACACCAAGGACCCCCCAGAGCTAACAGCATGAGCCTCTACACCTTGAGTTAAGGATCCAGGCTCTGGAATTGGGGCTGTAACAGACTCTCAGCCTCTGTGAATTGGGCACCGAGGGAGATTCCTAATCCATGCTAGCTGATGTGCTAGTGCAATGTAGGGTACAAGTCAGCCGAGAATCAGGCCCCTAGCATCCAGTGCAGAGAACTCTCTCTACCTTCATTCAGGCTGCTTAAGTACCTTCCATTGGGTCACTCCCTCTTCCTTCAAATCCCTCTCAAGCTTCTCCCAAGAGGCCTATAAACAGCCCTTCCACTAGGCCTGGGCAAAATAGGGCCCACGGGCCGGATGCACCCTTCCAAGCCACTGGATCCAACCTGCAGATGCTGTGGGGAGCCCCAGGCTAGCTCCCCGCTTGCCCCGCCCCACCCACACACTGCTCAGAAACACGGCTGCTGGGCAGTTTTTCTTTAAAAACTGTGAATCCAGAGGGGAGTGGGGAAAGCTTTAGGAGTTGCTCCTTCCCCTAGCACAATCCCTTTGGCTGGTTTCTGGCCAGAAACTGGCCAATGGGAGCTGCCTGTTTCAATAACAGGCAGCCACAAAGCACAAGGGGCTCCAGAGCACATGGCTGCAGCCTGTGCAGGGGCAGGGCACGCAGGAGTGTTCTCTCTAAGCTGCAGGGCACCACAGCTTCGCAGGTGATTAATCAGCCCTCCCAGATAAGCTCTGAGCTCGGGAGCTGACTGACTGGGCAGAGCTGATTAATCACCTGTGAAGCTGAGCTGCCGCCCAGCTCAGAGGGAACACTGGCAGGCAGGAAGGGAGGCTGATTCAGGAATGGCTGCTGGCTGGTAAGTCACCTTGCCAGACCCTGTTTCTGGCACCCATCCCAGCCTCTCCCTTCCCCAACCTCCTGTTCCCCATTTCTGCCCCCTACTCCACATATCCAAATCCTCTGCCCCCCTCTTGTACCCATATCCCCTCCCAGATCTGGCACCCCAAACCCCTGCCCCAGATCACAGTCCTCTCCTGCCCTAGCTCACAACCCAAATCCCTGCACCCCCTCCTGTACCCCAATTCCCTGCCTTAGGTCACAATCTAACCCAGCACCCTAGTCCAATGCCCCAGGTCACAACTGCCTCTTTCATCCAAACTCCCTTCCTTACCCCAAGCTCCCTTCTGCATCCAACCTCCATCCCAGGCCCTGCACCTCCTCCATTAATATCATGGAAGAGCGCAACCCTCGACCACTTTCCAAATTCTTGGAGTGGCCCCCCATCAAAAATTATTGCCCACCCCTGCCTTCTACCCTCAACAGGAAAGCTGAACAGCACCTGCAGCCTAAGGCTACGTCTAGACTACAAGCCTCTTTTGAAAGAAAGAGTCTAGACAGCAACCAGTATTTTCGAAAAAGAGAGCCGCTTTTTTAAAAGAGAGCACCCAGGCAGTCTGGATGCTTTCTTTCAAAAAAGCACTGTTTGCGTTCAATAACACCTTTTTTCGAAAGAGCACTTTCAAAAAAGGCGTTATTCCTCGTAAAATGAGGTTTTCCGCGGTCGAAAAAACTGTCGCGTTCTTTCAATTTAATTTCGAAAGAACATGGCGGCAGACTAGACTCAGGTGACGTTTTTTCCAAAAAAACCTTGTAGTCTAGACATACCGTAAGAGTCTGCTCCTAGCCCCTCTCCCCCACTTGCCCTCCAGCCCCAGCCCTTCCTCTGAGCATTGCCCATCTGAAGTGGAGCCTTTTGGGGACTGGCGCCCTTTGTTCACCCCTGTTAGTGAAGCTCCCCCAGCCTGCTGGTGCTGTGTTATTAAATAGGCAGGAGCACTGCATTGCTTTGTAGCCTGTGCCCATGCACATGCCCTCCAGAGGCTGACTCAAAGAGAAAGACCTTCCACTTTCAGGGCTGGCAGCTCTCCTTTGACTCAGAGTGGAAAGGACTGTTAGGGGAGTAAGATTCTTGCCCTGTTTCCCTAGATGTAAAAGGCCATCTAAATCCCACACGTGCCTGTTTCCTGCAGCATGCAGATTCATGACAGCATGCTGGGACCTGTCTGTAGCCTTGTGCTGGCCTGCTTTTTGACCTACATTAATGTCCCTTCCTTTCTGAGACTCTGTTTATTTATTCATCATAATTAAAGATTATTCATAGGAGAAATGCAGCAGCCCCACTCCTCCCGTGCACGCTCAGCATTCCCTTTAACACTGTAGCTGGAGAAAAAGAGTCCTCCGCTCCCAGGGGGAGGCAGCCTGCTCAGATAGGAGCATCTGGAGAGTTGATACAAGGCACCACAGAGCATATCAGCCTTCCACTGCCCTCAGGAAAGGAAACTCCTTGTCCAGAGATGGCCTAGCCCACCTGGCAGCCAGCTTGAACCCACCTACTGCATGCGAGCCCTGTGGCTTTGTGAGCATACGCCCAGGGCTAGAGCCTTTCATTATGCAGGAATCTGAGTGAGAACAGGCGAGGCCCAACCAACAGACATTACCTCAGCATATAAACCACCATCAGTGCACTGGGACAGGGACCCACACAGCTCCATTCCTCAATGTGGATCCCAGTGGATAATGGGGGTGTGCTCACGCGCATGCCCATGGATGAACAAATCCAGAGCCTGGGCCATCATTACTGAAAGCAGCTAAGCCAGGACCAGCTTCTGAACCAGGTCTTCTCCTTGGTTAAGTCTCCTTTGCTCTGCCCTAGCATTACAAGCAAAGGACCTAAAGTGGAGGATTCCCTGCCTCGGTTGGTGAGTAGCTGGCTTTACCCCTCCTGCTCCCCTCCGTTGGGGACATGTCGGAGCAGGCAGGAGGCATCTCAGGGCTGGAGGGGATGAAACAAGTGAGCCAGAGTTTGATGTGTTACAGTGACCCCGTGCTAGAGGAATGGGCCATTCCAGCTGACACAGAAGTTAGAGCTACCTTGTGGCTGCTCTAATTTATGCAGCAGGAAGCAAGGGCCCGATTCAGCCCCAAGATTAGAAAAAGTAGAAACTTAAAGCTTTTAGGCCCAGGAACCTGGATAGCTTTTAAGGATTTAACTTCTACTGAATCAGTGGAAGTTAGGAGCCTAAATACTTTTCAGAATCTAGACCTTTGTGCATAGCTCTGTTGCCAATTCAGCCCTGCACTTTTATAGAGGGTAGTGAGAGAATCGTTTGATCTAGTCATTGCTGTTTGGACTTCATAGATCAAGCTGAATTTTTCAGTTAATTAATTGTCACTTAATTGCCAGGCTGGTGTTAGGGCCCTAGGAATCATTGGGCAACTGGGCAGTGCACATAATAGAATAGATGCAAGGGATCCTGGGAGGTGGCCGGAGTCCGCAGCTGGCATGGTTTGCCACCCAGCAATCATGGCAGAGGGCAGCAGCCATGCCAAAGTAAATGCTGAGGCAGGTCCACTTGCATGGCAGGGCAAATACTAAGTACATTATGGGCCCCACAGCAGGTAATGGTATGGACTGGATTTGCACAAAGGGACTGGACTTGAAGACTTGAGGTCCCTATGATTCTATGTTCATTACAGATGGGGAATTAAACGCAAAAAATATAAAGTGACTTGCCCAAGGAGAAACAAGCCAGTGGTAAAGCTGGAGAGAGAAACCAGGTATTCATGGATCCCACTTCTGTGTTTGGCCTTCTAGGTCATGCCCCATATCTAGGCGGCTGGAGTTCTGCTTTTTACATATGACTGTTGATCTGATCCCTTGTCCCCCCTGATCCTTTGTCCTCCCTGCCCCTTGTTTGCTGGATCTTTCATCACAGGCATCAATCATAAGCTCTCTGTTGCTGAGACAGACTTTTTGTCACACCCACACAGCACCCATCACAATGCACCTCTGACCCCCCAGCCGAGATCTCTAGGGGCTACTCTGATACCTGAGAGTACTACAATTTTTTCAGGAGATCCTTCCTGCAGTTCCCAATGTCATCTATATAGGGGACGTTGGGTACTGCAGCATCTGCTACCACTGCTCCGGGGAGAGAGGAACCAGCCACATAACTGAAGCAGTGTCCTTCTGGTCACAGCCTAAGGACCAGCTTATCCACATCCTCCCTGCTCCATTCATTCCACAGAATGCTTCCTGCCTCCGCTGCTATGGAGGGACTGACAGGACATGGACACCAGCAGGCTGCATTATACAGTGACTGGAGTAGAGAGGCAGACTAGTGTCTGGAGGGGGAACTGAGCCAAATACAGCCTGTGCCTTCTACAGGCCCCATGGGCTGATCCTATCTATCTACATACCACCCTCGGCATGGGAAGAACACAGGAGTGTGATTTGACAGGGCATAACCAACTTCAATATGCATAAGAGAGGGGGTTGAACCACTAAACTTGGAACTGGAGTCCAGCTTCCGGACTGGGATCTAGGCTTTTGGTTTGGGCTTGTATCTAAGAAAGCCCTTCTGCTGGGGAGCAAGGGGATTTTACTACGAACTGACTAGGCTGCAAATTAAAATCTGCACCCACACTCCCTTCAAAGCCAACCAGATCCACCCCTGGGGGAAGGCCAGAACCCTGCATTCACTGGGAAAGTTAGTTGATGCTCACCACCTGCTGGCATCAGAGTGTTATTACTGTCAAACAATTGTAGCAATTCCAAATGGAGAGAACTATAGGACATTTTTATTAAAGGGAAAGGTATACATTAGAGAGAGAAAAGATCTGTGAAGATCCATCTCACTGCCAGGGCAAAACAGATTCCTAGAAGGAGTAATCTAATTTATCCTTGTCTAATTTTAAAAGCTTCAGTCAATGCAGCGCCAACGTCTTTGAAAACTATTCAACGCTCATTGATCTTGGCAGGGCTGTCCTTAGGGTTTATGGAGCCGTACTCAGTTCCGTTAAACTGGGGCCCCTATTTCTGATGGCAGCCAAGGAGGGGGGATGATATGTGTTTTTAATAATCTTCACCAACACACTACTGAAATAGGTTTAAAGTAAATTTTAAACTAAGGTCCTGTAGAGTAACACAGTCAATTCAGAAACTGAGAGTATATACCTCGGGTTGGCACATACCTCTTAAATGGTTTCATTACCACTTAAATGGCTCTTTCACAGGTTCACAGGATGAAGCAGCACCACAGAACAGGGATAAGAAGAGGTGGGGGGTGGACATAAAGATCCAGTGATGCCCCAGCTTTTCAGGTGCCCTAGGCAGCTGCATATTCTGCGTATGGGTAAGGTCGGCCCTGGATCTCAGTGTTAGGGAGCTATTTCCAACATGCATCCTTCTCGCCATTCTAAGCCGTTACTCTAGCTATAGCCCCCTGAGCCATCCTAACCAGCCCCTCTCTCTCCCTGGGGTTCACACACCCTGGAAGATGGAGATGATGTTCCATTCAAAGTGCAGGAAGTCTAGCCAAGGTACTTCTCTGGCTCCCATTACCACAGTATCTCAGCACTTGATAGTCAAATGTATTTGGCCTCACAACTCCCCTGTGAGGTAGGGAAGTGCTGTTACGCTCTTACACAGATGGGGACCTGAGGCCCAGAGGGAGAGCGACCAAGAGTAGGTCTACACTGCAATAAACGACTTGCAGCATGGAATCTTAGAGACCAGGTCAGCTGACTGAGGTCCACAGGGCTCAGGATGCAGATTGAAAAATAGCCATGTAGATGTTCAGACTTGGGCTAGAGCCTGGGGTCTGAAACTCAACCCTGCTCTGGAGGTTTGAGAGCCTAAGCTGGAACTGACCACATGGCGATTTTATAGCCCTACAGACTAAGCCCCACGCTAGCTCTTCAGGTCTTTTATTGCAGGGAAGACACACTCTAGGAGACTTATTGAAGGTCACACGAGGAGTCTGTGTCAGGGCAGTCTTGGACCTACATCTCCCCATACTAGTGCACTAACCCTGGACCATCCTCCCCTTCCTTGGGGCCCTGGATTAGTCCTGCACTTGCTCACTCAGAAGACGCACTCCCTGTGTCACAGCTGCCAACATCAGCAACACGCCCCTGCAGCTATGGAATCATTTGATATGGGGTAGCCAGTGCGCAAATTGGGCAGAAAGGGACCTGAAGTCTATAGAGCTTTTTTGCGCATGACAACGTGCAAACACGGAACCTCCCCTGATTCTCCAACCAAAGCATGTTTGCAGGGCCGATCTCTTTTCCACTGAGCTTGGTTAAATCCCGCGCTTCATTAGCAACTTCAGTCGTCTTCATTTGCCTCCCTAGTTCGAACTAGAGGGCAAGTGTAGACGTACCCTCACTCTCCTCTCCCCCCCCCACCAGGGGTGGGCAAGATACAGCCCACAGGTCAGATCAAGCCTGCCAAGCCATTTGACTCAGCCCGCAGCTCGCCCAGTTACGCCCCCACCCCTAGGCCAATAGGGGCTTGGGGCAGGGAAGTGCACAAAGTCTCCTTCCCCCCACCAGGGGCACACAGCATGGTGCCATGCGCCCCTGGCTCTTCTACCTCCATCAGGAACACGCGGTGCTTACAGGGAACCGCCCCTTCTGCCTGAGGCCCCGCCCCTACTGCCTGAGGCCCCGCCCTTTCCAGGGCAGAGTGGCCCGGGAACCACTATCAAAATTGGTGAAGTGGCCCCCCTACAAAAATTATGGCCCACCCCTGCCCCACACTCATTTTCACCAGGCTGGGGCAGAGGGTTGGGGTGCACGGAGGGGATGAAGGCCCAGATGGGGTTGCAGGCTCCTAGGTGGGGCCAAGGATGAGGGGTTTGTGGTGTGGGAGAGGACTCTGGACTGGGGCCGAAGGGCTTGGCGTGCTGAAGGGGGTGCGGACTCCAGGAGAGTCTGGGTGCCGGAGGAGGTTCAGTGCTTGGGCAGGGGGTTGAGAGGCAGGTTGAGGGACGGGGTGCAGGCTCTGAGCGGGAATTAGGGTATGAGAGAGGGGTTCAGTGCTGAGGCAGTTGGTTGGGGAAGGGGTTCAGGGCACAAGCTCTGGCTGGGCAGCACTTACCTGAGGTGGCTCCCAGAAGTGGCCAGCACGTCTGGCCCGTAGGCAAAGGGGCCAGAGGGCTCTGCACATTATCCCTGCCTGCAGGCGCTGCCCCTGCAGCTCCCATTGGCTGGCACCTGGAGCAGGGGCAGCATGTGGTGCTTCCCTTTTGCCCCTGCACTTAGGGGCCACAGGGATACGCCTGCTGTTTCCGGGAGCTGCGTGGAACCAGGGCAGGCAGAGAGCCTGTCTTAGCTCCACGGTGATGTTGACCAGACTTTCAACCGCCCGGTCAGCAGAGCTGATGGGAGCCCCCAGGGTCTCTTTTCAACAGGGTGTTCCAGTCCAAAACCGGAGGCCTGGCAGCCCTAGCTCAGAGCTGCTGTTTTCACCTCCCCCTTCAGTGTGTAAGGGCAAGTTCCACAGCTGGCCTGGTAAGGGGGGAGGAGGAACCCCAGCAGCTGCAGGAGGAGCAGAGATGAGAGAGGAGGCAGAATGAATTGCTGGCCAGGAGGCCAGGCACTGTGAAGTTGAAGACACTCCCCTCCCCCATTTCAGCCCACTAAGCAGCGCTGTCACAGCACCAAGGCTATTGCACCACTAGCAACTGGTGCAAAAGAAATTCCGAGTGATCAATGGCTTGTTTCTCCTTATGTTGCACAAAGACTCGGCAGCACCGACATTGTGGGAAAGAGGCACCCCAGAAATCTGGGCCACTGAATGGTAAAGACTAAAGCAAACTCGACATGTCCCTCATTGAGGCAGCTGGGCCATGGGGAGACAGTGAGGCTGTAGCTTCATCCGGCTGCTTCTAGGCAAGCATGTTTCATCTCACATTCTCTTACCTGCCACGAACCATCCTCTGTGGGAATGTATTTGACTGGACCTTAGAGTCTGACAAGTCTGGGAAGTGCTGTCCTGTTAGCCTGGCAAGGAGCTTTAAAAATACCATTGTTTTATTACTGTCCAGGGTGCAACACTCCTTGCTTGTCCAGCACCTCCTCTTGGTCACTCTAGGGACTAGCTCTCAAGATCAGCGCTCCTTCCCATGGTCGTATGGCGTCACGCCAGCAGTTGGCAACTGAGGCTAGGGAGTGGCCCTCCATCTCCGTGGGCTGCAAGACTGTCCTAACCAAGACGATCTCCCAGTATAGGGTAGATTTGCTAACTGCGCTTGCGCACCTCAAATTTGCGGGGCGCACTGATTGATCCATAGTAGCGCTTTGATTGGATGCAGAGGGAGCACCCAGCTCTCACAGCCAGTGTGGTGTGCAATCAGCACGCACCTCACGTCACATGTCCGGGCTTTACGTGTGTGCCACTTTAGTAACACCAACAGGAGAAAGCCTACGCAGACGGAAAACAGCAGAATCTGGCAACCCGGCACGTGGGCAACAGGAAACAAAATGTCTCGTGGGCCACGTATAGAACGCTGACAGGCCACATGCAGCCCTCGGGCCACAGTTTGCCCACCAGTGTGTCGCACCCTCCCTCGGGCCTGTCGCTCCTCTAGCATCCAGGAACTGCAGCATCCTCTTTGTGACACAGCCTTCCGGCCAGGTCACTCAGCTTCCCCCCTTCCGGGGTGCTCCCTTAAGGTCCTTCTGCATGAACTGTCTCAAGCAGCCTTCTCCAGCACTGCCCAGATGGTGCCACTTCCCCAGTGGCCCATAGGGGAACCCGGTCCTACCCATGACCCTCAGCCCAGCAGTTCTGGGCTATAGTCTCCAAGCCCTCACAACTCCGTCCCACCACGCTGGTTCCTTCTTTTATTTGGGTGTACCAGCTCCAAACCCTCCTCCCTCTTCCCCGGGAGTGACTGTGGCCCCTGTCTGCTGCCAGCTTCTTGGCTTTATCGGCCCTTCCTCTTCTACCTCAGCTAGGTGCCATCAGCAATTAGGTTCCAGCCCTCCTTGGCTTCTCCTCATGGTGCAGCGTGGATTGTTAATAGGCCTACCTGGTCACCTTAACCCTGTCCATTCCTGTGTGGGGTGGACCCCATTATAGTTACCATATTTTAACGTAGAGGTTCCAGGTAGACAAGTACTGAATTTACAGGCATGACGCAGTGGTCTATCTACTTCAGGCTGACTTGGCCCATCACCATAGGCAGTGTGTGAGTCTCCCATGTGGGGAGTCTTACGCATGAGCACCAGACGCTCCCTAGAAGCGGGTGGGCCACCGGTGTCCAAATTGTCTCATCCATCTGCTGCAAGCAAAGCACATTTCACCTGATGCTCGTGGGGCTAAAGTTTGCTTTCCCTCCAAGGCTAGCATTCCCAGACATCTCTCAACCCTCCTCTGTCACTCAGAACCTCCCATAGGTATGCCCTGCTGCTCACTCCTTAGCATCTGACAGGCCTGTACAGCTCTGTGCTGTTCTCCAGCAGCAAAAATGTGGACCAGAATGAAAAGAGCCATTTAACCCTCACAACACTGTGCAGAATGGCTCCCAAGTGAATGGTAGGGAGGATGTGCACAGGGAGAGGATAAGAGTTCTACTGTAGCTGCTGGCTACAGGAGTTTATCCTTCTGCTTAAGGGACAGAGGCCAAAGCCCAAACATGAGACACCTTAGAGGGGGCTGAATAGCACCCACGCACCTTGGGCAATTTAGGCTTCCTTTAAGGTTGTGTCTTCAATGAGAAAAACGTGTTTTTAATGTGTTAGCTAATGCTAAAAGCCTAGTGTAGCCAAGGCAAGTTTTAATGCCGGTGACAAACAGGTCAGACAAGATCGGGGGTGGCCAAACTTACTGACCTTCCGAGCCTCATGACAATGTGCAGAAGTTCCAGCCCCATGGCAGGATGGAGGGGTGTGGGATTTCAACCTTGCTCTTGGGCTGCTGCTTTGCAGGAGGCACCTGCTGGGCCTTGGGGCTTAAGCTTTGTGGGGAGGAAGGGTCTCTGGACTTCAGCCCTGCTGGAGACAACTATCTTGGTTTGGGGCTTCAGCCAAGCTCCTGCTGAAGCCCCATAGGATTTAAGCTCCAAGACCCCGATGGGCAGAAAGACTCTTTAGCACCAAAGCCCTGAGCTCTCCCCCTCTCCCCACCAGCCTGGTAGGCAGGGAATGCTGGGGAGCTCCACAAGCTGCACGTTAACTGTAAAAGAGCCACATACGGTTCATGAGCTGCAGTTTGGCTGCCCCAGCTCTAGACAATTTACCCCCCTGGCCAGAGTCTGTGAACAACAGAAACATCTCAACCCCCACGAGCACAAAAAGGCTTGAGAGAAACAGCAACTGTCCCAAATCCAAAAAAAAACGCCCGCACACACATGCACGCACACACTCTCAGAGACCCTAAAACCTGACACTATCTTCTAACACGTGATTAAGACAGAAGTTGCCAAAGCCATTAAATGAGCAAGAAAGGTATGGCGGGAAATACATCATTATCGAAAATGACCATATTGTGCAGATGCCTCAGCCACCACCAGGGGGCACCAAAACTTACCACTCAAGAAGTGCTGGCATAAGGATGAGGTTTCCTTTTTGATTGCGGGGGAAGACAGAAAGTCATCTTCTTTGACTCAGGGAGCAATCAAAATCACTTCAGCCTCTTTCTGCCCATCAGTAACGTGCATCATGCATGCTAAAACACAGGGACTCTCTGTCTTTTAGTTGCACTTCCAGCATTTGGGACAAAGCAACATCCTCTGAAGGGGTATTCAACACATAATTTACATAGAAATGTACAATAGTTTTAGCCAGGGGCAGATGACCATTTTGCGGGGCCCAGGGCAGCACAATTTTGGGGCCCCTTTGCACGCGCATGCGCGGGCTTTTGAAGCTGCTGGGCGGCCGCTCCGCTCGCCCTGCCCTATATCCGCCCCTGGTTTTAGCCAGGCTAGAAGCTTAACCCCCCCACCACACACACACCCACACACGTGATAGTCTCTACTTCATTTACCATTTTGGCTTGACAACAACCTTCTAGCCCCAAAACCCCTCTTTCCATAAGGTCAGAGGATACAGAATCAAAAAGCAATAGCTCTCTAGCAGATAGACGATACATTTACTGTGTAAAAATCTATATCTGTCTATGAAAACTGGACACTATGGGTACGTCTACACAGCAGGGCTAAAGTCAAATTAAGCTATACAACTTCAGCTATGTCAATTGCATAGCTTAAGTCGAAATAGCTTAACTCAGTTTTTGGTGCTGTCTGCACTGCAGGGAGTCAAAGGAAGACCACTCTCCCTTTGACTTCCCTTAAGTTCTAGGTCTCAGGGCATGTCTTCACTAGAAATAGGGTGTATTCTTATCTGATGCTAGCTCACATGCTAATTCAGGGCTTGTCTCTGCAATGTGTTAATGCACTTCACAGAGGTGTAATAGTTAAAGTGCACTAACATATTACATATTATTGGTTCATGTAGACCCAGCTGCTGCTCACTAATAGTTTCCTAGTGTGCTTTAACAATTCCTGCAGCAGAGTCTGGGGAAACTTACCTATCAACTTTCCCCAAAAAACAATTCCTCTTTGAACTAGCAGAGGAGTTTTCAACCTTTTCTTATCTGTAGACCCCTAAAAAAGTCAAATGGAAGTACAGACCCCTTTGGAAATTTCAGGCATAGTCTGCAGACCCCACGGGCCCACGGATCACAGACTGAAAAGCACTGAACTAGAGGATCTCTTTTACAAACTTAGAAAAAGGTCAAAGTGTTCCAGGAGGAACATTTGGCTTCGATCAAACTCCATCTTCAGACAGGAAAATTATGTCTTTGGAAATTCTGTGGGCTGCCCTTCCCGCAGGCTGGCTGCAATAGGGCTATTGTCTGTATGACAAGATAACTCTCATGAACACACACTTCCAGCAGGCAACACAATGAGCTACATGGGCCGCTAAACTGTTCAAGTTAGGGACCCTAGAGCTAGCCCTGAGCAGACTGCAGCTCCCCTCCCTTCTTGTGTAAAATCATGGCCAAGGAATGTGCATGCAGTCCAGTATGCTGCATCTTCTAGATCAGGGGTTCCCAAACTTTTTGACACGGGGACCAGTAAATCCATTCACAAGCTTTTAGAGGACTGGTAACATTCATTTGCATATTTGCATATTCATTAAGCAAATGATGAATATTCAAATAAGTTGTTTCTGGTTTGCCCAAAGCCCCCAGTGCCAGCTTTAGCAAAGCTTTTGATACGGAGCAATATACTTTCCAGCAAGTTAATATGGATTGGATAAATGGACTGTAAGATGGATAGAAAGCTGGCTAGACCAGGGTTTCCCAAACTTTTTACTTTAGTTGGAACCCGTTTTTTTTTTTCAGTACTGTTTTTTGCAGCCCAAAAATATAAATGCATATAAAAAAAAGAATTAAAAATGAATAAATTTTCAGTGTGTCACCTGGCTGCATCCTCCACCCAGCCCGGGCCAGGGCTTGGGGGACCCAGCGCCGCATGGGCACTCCAGGAGGCGGAAGCAGGAGCAGATTGGGGGTAGGGTATCTGGCTAGGAGGAAGGGTGCAAGGAGGGGTAGGGTTGCCAGGTGTCCGGTTTTGTACCAGACAGTCCGATATTTGAGGGTTCTGTCCGGGAAACAAACCGAGAAAATACTGGACATATAAAATGTCCAGTATTTTCTAATTAGGTACCTTTTCTTATTAATAGGTGTATCAGTCCGTATCTGCGAATTGCCTGGCTGGTAGATGTGCTCACGCTGCGTGAGTGTGTCTACCAGGCAGGCAGTTCGCAACTACTTGAGGGAGGATATGGGGGGGGAGGGCGCAAAATGGAATCCCCGGGGCTGGACTCACTCGTGTGCCCGGGTCTGCATGTGCCCGGGTCAGTCCTGCTTCCCGCCGGCCAATTCCCGCCCCCTCCCTCCCGCTTCTCCTCCTGATCTCCCCTAGCCAGCACCGCTGCCCCTGACCAGCCCTGCTTTCTGCGGCTGGTTCTCCAGTTCTCCTCCTTCCGATCTCCCCCGGCCAGCCCCCTCACCGTCCAGCCCTGCTTCCGCTACCTGCCCGCCCCGATCTCTGCCGGACAGCCCCGCTGCCCCAACCCTGCTTCCGCCGGCCAGCTGGCCGCACCCCCACAGTCTCTGCCGGAGAGCCCTACTGCCCCCAACCCTGCTTCCTGGCAGCCAGTTTCCCCCCCACACACACCTCCTCCCAGCCTGCCCTGCCCCGCTTCCCCTCCCGGCAGCTACGCTGAGGCCTGGTATTTTTTTCCGTACTGGGCCGCAGCCCATAGTTTGGGACACGCTGTTCTAGATCCAACATGGAGCGATGCCTGTTTGGAGCTGGAGTTCCCAATGATCACAGCTTGGTATTAAAATACCTATGGAGTATGTCTGGCATTTACTATATAGCAATTGGGTACTACCCCTTTAAATAACTTGGGACCCTTCTGTTGGCCTCCCAAGCTATTTAAGCTGGAAGCTGCTCGCACCTTCATCACTCCCTCCTTTCCCCCTGCACCACTGCTTCTCTCTAGGCTCTTGCAGTAAATTAACTTGAGATAAACCCCAAGCCACGAGGGTCAGACTCAAAACGTGTCACTGGGTTCAGCTCCAGGGCAGGGAGGTTGATTCAGGCCCTGCCTTTTTCACAGACACATCCCCCGGTAAAGGAGGGAGGAAACCAGCCTGGTACAGGATGGACGTGACCTCGAGGGTGAAACGGAGGCAAGACACATTTTTTAGGTTGTCGTCAGCCAGTAACGATCCCGCAAGGTGATTAGGATGCAACAAAGCCCCCATTCAGCCATTCCCTCTGCCTTCAGTCCCTGGCTCACACAATTCCTGCAGAAGGAAAGCTTGCTTCAGGCCTGGGAAAAGGCCACACCTCCCTGCGGCAGCCACGGCTTGCCCTGTTGGATTCCTGCTACAATGCAAACATCTCCGTACTGTGCACGCTGCATGGCCAGGGCTGTATTGGTTTGCCTCGGCCTAGCCAAGGCCTGGTCTCTGCACAGTCACACCTCCAACTGCTATGAGGACAGGGTGGTTGGGCTCTATTTCTGGCTCTACCATGGACTGGGGACATGGACACTGAGCAAGTCACTTAACAGCTCTGTGCCTCAGTTCTTCCATCTATTAAAAGGGATAATGATACTTCCCCACCTTTATAAAGTGGGAGATCTGCAAGAGCCCTATTGTCACGGAGTGGGGGGGGTCACCGAGCCCTGCACCTCGTTCCATAGCCAGATGTGACTCTCAGCCAGCAACACACCCCAGCAACTGATCCCAGCCCTCTAGGCAGCTCCGCCCCATCATTTGTTCAGATTCCTGGGCAAGGTGTTATCTGCTGTCACCTGGTCCTCAGGACTAAAGAGACTGAAAATACTTTCACAGTGAGTCATGCCCAGCCTTCCCCTCCTCATCCAGATAGTGTTGCAGTGCCCAGGGAAACTGAGGCACACACACACAGAGTTACTACAGAACAGCACAGGACAGTAGAATCACATACAACACAACAAAGCAAACAGAGTGAATACATTGACTACAAGAGTGAATACTATCCCCACTACATCACACCTAGCTACACTTGTGCCAGTTTACCCCAGCTGGCACAAGTGCTATAAAACACTGGCTCGTGGCTAGTTCTGTTGAGCTGGCAGGCATAAGCGCCAGAGAGCATTCCCTCCTCCAGAGGACAGTGCACGCTACAGAACTAGAGTTAGCCAGCCCACCAGCCCATGTGGATTACAGCCATGTACACTGCAGACAGGAAGTTACAGTCACGGATGTGTCCCCGTGGTGTATTGCTAGAAAGGAATACCGTCAGCGCCTTGCATTCTGAGCCATTGAAAATGTTTTTTGGGTATGGGGGGGAAATATCTATGTAGGACAGAGTTTGATAGAAGGTGCTAAAAGAGGCCGAAGTGTTAATTATCATCATGCCGGTTTGATGCACTGACATGGCAGGGAGAGGATTGGGGGACCTCTGAAGAGCCCTCCTTGTAGGATCAGGCTGCACCCCTCCTACCTCCTCCACTCACCTGCTCTCAGGGCTACAGCTTCCGGTCCCCACCTCACAGCTGGTGGCAGAAGGGCAGGTCAGCTGGCAAACGTCCCCCAGGGCCAGGTGGCATTTGGAGGTGCCGAGAGTGAAGTGGAGCAGCAGCAAAGTGGACCCTTCAGGAGAATTGCTGCCTGATAAGATTCCCATGGGACCCAGCCAGGGGTGCTACTGTGGTGAACAGCTCGTTCTGGTCGTTCAGACCAGCTGTCAAGCTGTCTATACCCCACCACCCCCACAGAGCCCAATGCCCAAGGTGCAGCAGGAGACGGACTTCAGGCAGGTCCCACAGAGGGCAGCACACCCTCTCCCATGCCCCTAGGGCATGTTCAGACTGAGAGTGGCCTCTTCTGCATAGCAGAGATGATCTGGGGCATTACTCTATTTGCTGAATAGCGACCATGTGTATGGCCCCGTATGAAACAGCAGATGAGACCTCCAGGGACCCACCCAAGGATGTTCCAATTTAAGTGAGAGGCACACTGTACTCTAGCTCTCCCTACAACGCATTCATATCCCTGGAGGCCTGGACACATTACACCTCCATCAAATATCAGGATTCACCCAGCCTTCTAGAGCACTTCATCTCAGCAACATTTGCTTTATTCCAACAGTCAGAGGGGAGTTTGTATCATCCTAGCAAATGAGAAACCTTTGCAGCTGCTAAATGCTTTTCCTCTCTTACAGTCAAATAAGAACTGGCTTTCAGCCAGTTCTCAAAAGGGCATTGACAGAGATAGAAAACTCATAAGCCTCAATATTTTGGGGAGTGATAGCTCCTCTTGATTTACTAACTCGTCAAAACAGAAAACCACTGACTTAATTCTAAAAATCAACGTAGCTCTGACTCTTGAACGTGGCATTGTAATATGAGAAGGCCCCAAAATCAAGTTTTAGCAGCATGGAAATATGAGCCTTGAAAGAGTAGTCTGGGGAAGAGACAATTTAACATCTGTGTATGATGCTAACAGCTGGACTGCTTTAGCAGATGTTGCTCTGCAACAATTCACCAGTGTTGCATCATGAGGGACTCCCTGAATTTTCCAGAAATCCATCTTAGTCCCTGGCCAATTGCTAGAAGCCTTGCCTGGATATATATGTAGTAGATATATAGTATACTCTTGCTAAAGAGTCCTGCAATTTTCTCCTCATTTTAAAACAGGAAGGAAAATTTAGTTTTGACTAAAACCTGAGGCTTTTTGTGGCTTTTAAAAAGTATATTGTGTAATTCTAAGAAAAAGAGAAAATGCTACTTCTACCAAGTTTCTTGTGGCCAGAAACAGTGTTCTGAAATGCAGATAAAATAAGATAGAAACAAGTCTCAGAGGGGTAGCTGTGTTGGTCTGTACCTGCAAAAACAATGAGGAGTCCTGTGGCACCTTGAAGACTAAGGGTACGTCTACACTAGCCCCCTAGTTCGAACTAGGGAGGCTAATGAGGGCAACCGAAATTGCTTCATTAGCATGTTCCCGGGCGGTCGCCATTCTGGAAATTGACTAGCCCGGAGTAACTGCCCTCGTCTACACACGGCAGTGAAATGGGAGTTCGAAGTAAACCCCTAACTTGAATTAGCTGTTACTCATCGTGGAATGAGGTTTAATGTGATGGATTGCATCAATCATGCTTCTTTAATTGCTTCTCCTGCTTCTCCCCAGTTTCTGGACAGACACTGGCCAATGGGAGCTGCCTGTTTGAGTAACAGGCAGTCACAAAGCACAACCCTCCTGCTCACTCACCCAAGCACATGGCTGAGTAGGCAGGAACATTTTAAGCTCTGCAAGCCTTTAGCTCTGCAGTCAGGCTGGTAAGTCTCCTGGAGAGAACCTGCCTCTGGCACCTCAGCCCCTCCCTTCCCCAACCCACTGCCCCACACTCCTACCCTGTTACTCCACATGCACCTATACCCCCTCCCAGACCACAATCCCCTCCTACTGTAAATCACATCCCAAAACCCTGCATCCCAGTTCCCTAGGTCATAACTACCTCCTTTGCCCAAACTCCCTCCCCGACTCCATTCTCCCTCCTGCACCCCAATCCCTTACCCCAAGCTCCCTTCTGCACCCAACCTCCACCCCAGACCCTGCACCTCCTCCATTAATACCATGGAAGAGTGTGGCCCTCGATCACTTTCCAACATCTTGGGAGTGGCCCCCCATCAAAAATAATTGCCCACCCTTGTTCTAAGAGAACTAGAACAAATGAGGCCCTATTCCCTGCCGTATCCACTTGAGCATTTTTCTTGTTGACCATGTAAAAGTGGAACAGATGAGGCCTCAGGGCTGCCAAAGCCGTTTCTAACTCTCCCCTTGCTTACATATCTGCAGTACGTGGGTGGTGGGAACCGGACATTCTTCGTGCTCTCACTGAATTGTTGCCAAAAGGATGCATAGGTTGAGTGTGAGGCTATGGCAGACTTCACCGGGTAAATACAACTGAGAAAACCAAAATATCTGCTGGTCACTTTGAGACAATTTTGTTTTCTAAATAGAAACATGTTATAGAAAAAAGAATATTTCTTTAAAGAGCTGTGTCTTTGAGCTAGAACTGTTCTTAGCCGGTAGTCTGAAGAGTTACCTCTGTTCTGTCTCAGTATACAACCAGACAAGCCATTAGCCTAATTTTATTAGGCAGAGGTGATGGGGGTGGAGCATGCTGGGTCACATATGCCCCCAGATTTGCTGCTTAGCTTTTAGTGAGCATGCTCAGTAACACTGCTGAAGCCAGTTGCCCTCATTCTGCCCCCCTCTATCAGCAGGCATGTGTAGTCTCTGGTCTTAGGTACTTACATGGCTCTTGTTACTTGAGGGCTTTTAATGTAGCAGCTATCCTCACAACCCCTCTGGGAGACAGGAAGACTAGCATTTCTCTGTTTTGCAGAGAGGACACACGACTTAAGTGACTTGTCCAAGATCACACAGGAAGTCTGGGACAGAGCAGGGACTTGACTCTAAATCTGAAAGTCCCAGGTTAGAGCCCTAACCCTGGGACCGGCTTTCCTCTCACTTATTGGGTACCCAATCTGACAGACCATGAAGGACTGCCGCCCTTCAGAAAGTCAGGCCTCCACAGTGTACCTCAAACTGGGCATCCAAAAAATGGAGGCACCCCCAAAATCACCAGTCACTCTGGAGAATTCCAGTCAGTCACTCTACGGGCCCATCACTCTGGAAAGGGCCTGTTGGCTGAGGTGATCAGATACCAAACTAAGGAGAGTGGTAGAAGTGTTCAGGGTAGGTCGATCCTAGCAGTGAGGTCTGTGGCCTAGTCTCCCAAAGGAGGTAATGGGAGGCCTGTCACTAGAGTAAATTTAAAATAAACCATCCAGAAGAAGAGAGAAGAGTCCTACACAGACAGAGGGTTGGGCTTGCCCATCACTGTCCTTTCATACTGTGATCTGACCTTTGAACATTTAAGCAGTGGTTACTCCCAGGGGCTACGTCTAGACTGCAGGCTTCTTTTGGAAGAAGCTTTTCCGGAAGAGATCTTCCGAAGAAACTTCTTCCGACAGAGTGGGTCCACACTGCCAAAGCTCATTGAAAAAGCGATCTGCTTTTTCAAAAGATAGCATACACACTGAATCAGGGCTTGCCTTACCATGGGACGAACTGAGGCAGCCGCCTCAGGTGCCAGACTGTGGGGGGGGGGGGGCCGGGGCACCACTAGGACCCAGAGAATTGAGACCCTCAAAGTTTTGGCCCAAGCGAGGGGGCATGGGGGCGTCATTTGAGTTCCCTGCTTCAGGTGCCAAAATGCTGTGGGCCGTCCCTGCACTGAATGGACGCTTTCTCGCATTTAAACTGCGATCACTATGGACGGAGTGGCCACCAGGGCACCTGTGCTTTTTCCTCTTTCCTCTTTTTCCGAAAGAACTCCCTCTTCCCCGTCCACACACGCCTTTTTTCGAAAGAGCTCTTTCGGAAAAAGGCTTCTTCCTCATAGAAAGAGGATTACTAACGCCGGAAAACCCCCTCTGTTCTTTCGATTTTCTTTTGAAAGAATGCGATTGCAGTGTGGACGTAATTGAAGTTTTTTCAGAAAAACGGCCATTTTTCCCAAAAAACCTCTGTAGTGTAGACATACCCAGAGGGAAAAGGAGCCTTCTGCTCCAAGGCAAGAAGGAGATAGATCCTGTCCCATGACCACACACACCCCTTATTGCTATTGAGTCTGAAGTGATTGAAAAGACGTCACTCCACACAGGCACTGCTTTGGATCCCCAACTTGCTTGGCTGCTGCACGGCTGGGATTAGGGACCATAAAGTGTTTTCATACTAATGCTGCTCACTCAGGCTGTCGTTTTTTGTTGTCAATGGATGAGTAAAATAACATTCTCCCCACCCCACCATATTCACTGTAAGAAGGGTGCGTAGATTTTGCAACTGGAGCGTGAGCGTTGTCATGGAAATTGTGCATGACTGAGATAATGGCACGATATCGGCCTATTGCACTGGTTTTCAAACTACGGGTCATGACCCAGTTCTGGGTCATGGAATGTCAGGCACTGGGTTTCCTTGCTGCAGGGGGATCAGATGACCAGTGGGCGTGCTAAGGCAGCTACCTGCCTGGCCTGGCACTACAGACTGTGCTGCGCCCCCAGAAGCTGCTGGCAGCAGGCCCGACTTCTCGGTGAGGGGTGGGGGGAGAGCACACAGGACTCCACACACTACCCTGAACTGAACACTAGCTCCGCACTCCCATTGGCTGGGAACCTCCTGCTGGCTGCTTCTGGGGCGCAGCATGGTCTGAGATGCCAGGAGAGGCAGGAAGCTGCCTTAGCACCCCCGTTGCACCACTGACTGGGAGCAGGGGCGGCCCATGAGCCTAGGCAAACTAGGCAGTTGCCTAGGGCGCCGCTAGCCCGGGCACCCGATGATGACGTCACGGGGCGCCGGGGTGCCCCGTGATTACATCATGGCCATTGACGGCCATGCAGGTGGGGGCGCCGATCGCGCCTTCCGCCTGGGGCGCCAGGCCGCTCCTGACTGGGAGCCTCTTGAGGTAAGCCCTTCCTGCTCCCGCCCTGACCCCCCCAAAGCTGGAGCTGCCTCCTACACCCCAAAGCTCTCCTCCTCAGCCCCACCCCGGGAACCCACACTCTAGTCACATTATGTTGGGTCATGGCATCAACAATTTTCTTCAACTGAGTCATGAGAAAAGAAGTTTGAAAACCACTGGTCTATTGTACCGTTCCAGGCATCAACAGAGCAGCTGCCCTCACTTTGTTCTCTAGCCGTCAGGCCTGAACAAGGGCCCCCCCCCCCCCCACGCTACCTAATCAGTGCCCAACCTGAGAGTTACTGCTGCTTAAATGGTAGCCACGATTCCGCCTCCCTGCCTTGTCAGTGGCACCTCCTGTCAAGCTGTCCCCTCTCTGGCCATGGGACAGTTAGAAAGACACTTGACAAGGCAGTGTGGTTTCACTCTGCCAGGCCTGAGGCTCATTAGCTGGCCGGATGACACAAGCAGTTAAGTAATACACACAGGGACGCATGCGCACAGTGAACCCTCCAGACATGCTGCTCTGAAAGCATCTGAGCTGGAAGCCCCCGATTGGCTGGTGTTGGGTTTCTCTCAGCACATAGGACCAGAGAGCTCGTCACCACTTACACAGAAGTTCTGTCATCAGTTCAGGGAGTTCCTTTTCACTCCGCTGCAAGTCTAAGGAATGGACAGGGCCCATTTGGGGGGGTGCTTTTACTGTAGATGTGAGAATGAATAATGAACGTACAAGAGCGGGACACAACCACCTCTTTTGGGTGTAACCTTTCTCCCGATCCCTATCTACACTCCTGTGACCCCCTGTGATAACAGCGATGAGCAGTTTTAATCCCATTTTACAAACTGGTTGACAGATTATGCACCGGCATCACTTCACCAACTCCTGAAATGCAGCCACCAGCAGGGTAAAACACAGCAGATGCACAGAAACTTGTGCGACGGGTTAGGCCCAGAAGTGAAAAAGACAAGCATGTCCATTTGAGAGTACAGAGGGAATTTGGGCAGATGCAGTTACCACCCAGCTGGAATTGGGCCAAGAAGACCAGTCCTCACCATTGCAGTTATTTTCATTTCAAAGCATTTGCATATTTTTTGTGCAAAAGGGGGCAGTCTAGACATAGCCATAGTGTACACCTGGGAGATGCTGCCATCCCTGGCATATTTCCCCTGGGACACATGGGCAGAGATTTGGGGACCTTTTTCTGACACATTAATCAGCTTTTATCAGCGACAATGTAGGTATGTGGGTGAGTAGCTTGAGCCATTGCCCATGCTGCTCCCTTTTAGCATACTAGCTCAGACAGAGCTAGCACATGCATCTACCCATGTGGAGAATTACACCTCCCAACTGCAGTGTAGATTCCCTCTGATTTACCAAGTTGTATCCACTTTCCATTGCACTGTGTATAAATCTACCCTGGGGCTTCCGTACATGGATGGGTTTGGAACACATGTAGGCTATGTTTAGACTGCCCCCTTTTGAGCAAAAAAATATGCAAATGAGGCAAAAGCATGGACTATTGCCGGGCCTCATTTGCATAATTAATGAGGCTCCGTTTTTGCGTAAGAGGTTTTTGTGCAAGAGCCGTTCTTCCTCTTTTTTTCAGGAAGAGGGGGTTTTTGCAAATGAGGCACGGCGATATTCCAAGCTTCGCCTCATTTGCATATTTTTTGTGCAAAAGGGGGCAGTCTAGACATAGCCATAGTGTACACCTGGGAGATGCTGCCATCCCTGGCATATTTCCATCAACATCAGTTACACCAAAAGTAAATTTGGCCTCTTCTTGTTACAGATGAGACAGGTGACTGGTTCATTATTGCTGCAGAGAGAGGAGCACTTTAGTTTGGCTTGTCTGCTTGTGTAAGGATAAGGCCCATTCAGTAGCCTTATGGAAGGCCTTTAGCAATACTGGAAGGCCTAAAGCTTAAGGCCTTTGTTTGTAGCCGGATTGAAAGAGAAACAGCCATTAGCTAAAAAGAAGGAAGTCACGTACTCATATTCCATCTAAATTGCATTATAATAGTGTAATATCAGGCTGTTAAGAAGGAGACCCTGTCCTAACGGGATAAAGAAACAGATCTCAAGGTGGTTAAATAAAACTTAGTTTGTTAGTATTTCATCTGGCAAGAAACTATTTATCAATAGCTGGGGGTTGTGGAATCCTCATTCTATTATTTCCCCATCTCTCTATTGTTTGTCTCTGTGTGTTTGGTTTTTAATTGTTTCTATCTGCTGTATAATTAATTTTGCTAGGTGTAAATCAATTAAGGTGTTGGGATATATTTGGATCAGTTAGTAAAATAATTGGCTAAGGTGTAACTAAGCAGGACTCAAGTTTCACTATAAAAACCAGGGTCCATGGAGAACAGCAGGAAAAGAAGGGACGGAAAGAAGAAGGAGGAGGAGGAGGAAAGACCTGGAAGCATCTAGAAGCCCCACTCAAGGACCAGGACAAAAAGACACACCTCGCAGTCTAAGTGTGAGACACCCACTCCTCATCCCATTGCAATCAATAGCAAAACTCACACCGACTTGGATAGAAGCAGGGTCAGACGGATAGTTAACAGTGTTTTGCAAATAGGCTATATTTCCTTGAATTCATCACCTCCTTCTCTAGAGCAAGGAATCTCTGTCCCTGGCAAGTTTTACTTGTCCTTCGTTCACGGAGAAAGGGGCGTAGTTCATATAGATCTTAGTAAAAGCAATACCAGTTGTATCATGCATGCAGCATTTTTTTTTGCAGGGGTGGATTTTTAGTAGAAGTGTCTTTTGGCGACTGAAGCTGTGTAATTAGGAGGAGCAAAGAAGAGGGAAGAAGGCAGCTTCCCCTAACCCTGCTCTCCCCCGCCCATCCCTTTGCTGATGCAGCCTGTCCAACGTGGCACTTTGGGGGAGGGGAGTTAAGAGCCTTCTAGAGAATGTGCTTGCAGGGCTGGAATTCCATTTTAAGATCACTTTCTGTCAAAAGAAATGTTACACATTGTACAAATCGCGCTGATTCCAGACTCTTTTTGCACAGGACAATTTGAAAGGGTCCAACATGGTGCAGCCACTTAAATGTAGTTTGATCATTTTATAGGTCTTAATATTTTAAAGTATGGTTGATTTAGTACCACTATTTTTTGTTCACAACTATATACACAAAACTGTTGGGTTGGCTAGGATAAATTATGGTATATGGCTTTTAGTTATAAGAAGAGTAGAAGAAAATAAGCCTTCAAATACTGAAAATCATCCAGGAAATCAAAAAAATCTCTGTACTGAGTTTTCTATATTTTCAGAGCTCATCAATCAAAGATAAAGAATTACTTTTAATTAGCCAAAAATTACTACTACTGAGTTAAGACCATTTTAAATGGTAAAGGTACATAGCTATGTGAATTTGTCAAAGGAATTCAGTGGAGGAAGGTTGAACATAAAAAGGCATTTTGATTAGAAGGTTTAGATTTTATTTTAGCTAGAACCATGTCTTTTATGGGACGTAATTACAGAGGGGAAGGGGAAGGGGAAGGGGAAGGCAGAGCAGCATCAGATGCTGGGTCTGGCAAAGAACTTGCTGCTGAAGCACATCTTGGAAATTTAAAGGGACAGCCTCTAGTTTCAAATGAATGGTTGCCTCTAGTAACCTTTTGCCTACTTTGTACTGGAACTTGGGGCATTTCCCTTGGATTGTGTTGGGCCTATCAATGGCATTTCTACTCAGTTTTTTATTTTTTCCCCTCATGGAAGATGCTACTGCAAAGGATGAAAATTAAAAGTAGCAAAGAATATATGTGATAAAAACAAGAGATTGTGGTCAGTGTTCCCTCTAATTTTTTCCATCCATGTGCAAAATAAATTTTGTTAAGTGCACCGAGGCATGTGGAGATGTGCACCACCAGGCATGAGCAAGGATTACTAACACGAGTGAAGGTTGCAGGATCAGGCCTCGGTTTAGATTAAACTATGGGTTATGAATGCCAGGAAGGTCAAAATCTGGAAATCTGATGCATAGGGTCAAAATTCAGAATGATCTGGACAAACTAGAGAAATGGTCTGAGGTAAACAGGATGAAGTTCAATAAGGACAAATGCAAAGTACTCCACTTAAGAAGGAACAATCAGTTTCATAGATACAGAATGGGAAGCGACTATCTAGGAAGAAGTACTGCAGAAAGAGATCTAGTGGACGACAAGTTAAACATGAGTCAACAGTGTGGCACTATTGCAAAAAAAACAAACATGATTCAGGGATGCATTAAAGACACGAGAAGTCATTCTTCTGCTCTACTCTGCGCTGATTAGGCCTCAGTTGGAGTATTGTGTCCAGTTCTGGGCACCACATTTCAAGAAAGATGTGGAAAAATTGAAGAAGGTCCAGAGAAGAGCAACAAAAATGATTAAAGGTCTAGAGAACATGACCTATGAGGGAAGACTGAAAGGACTGGGCTTGTTTAGTTTAGAAAAGAAAAGACTGAGAGGGGACATGATACCAGTTTTCAAGTATCTAAAAGAATGTTGCAAGGAGGCGGGAGAAAAATTGTTCTCCTTGGCCTCTGAGGATAGGACAAGAAGCAATGGGCTTAAATTGCAGTGAAAGATGTTTAGGTTTAGGTTGGATATAAGGTAAAACTTCCTAACTGTCAGAGTGATTAAACACTGGAATAAATTGCTTAGGGGGGTTGTGGAATCTCCATCACTAGAGGTATTTAAGAGCAGGTTAGACAGACACCTGTCAGGGATGATCTAGACAGTGCTTGGTCCTGCCGTGAGGGCAGGGGACTGGACTCGATGACCTCTCAAGGTCCCTTCCAGTTCTATGAGTCTATGAAACTCCTTTTTCCCCTCTGCAATAATCCTTTTTCCCATTGCAAAACCCCACACAGTCAGAGACCTCTTTTTAGGCTGCTGAAATGTTTTCATGGTTTCTGTCAGACAATGCACCTTTGGCACTATTTCCATACAACAAGTTTTGAACAAATTACACCTGGCTGAGCTCAGCCATAATAAAGGTTATTGTGAACAAATAAAAAGAGCCTATTTTTCATCTCAGCCAGAAACAAAAGCCAGGACAAATAGAACAAACAGTCATTACCTACCTGTTATCTACTATGACTGTTATCAAGTTTTGCTGGTAATCATACTGACAGCGTGAATAACAATATTTACTTTTGTTCTTGCCGCTGCGGGTAGCCCGTTCATTTTAGTTGACAAAACATTTTGTTATATAAGGGATCTCAAAAAATCTCAAATAATTTGAGGTTTTATAGTATCTGCTTGCATTGTAGCCACTTCTCTTTGCTAGGTATGGAACGATATAGACTTTCTATAGCATTTGTTATTGTTATTCATTAGCATAGTAGGTGGGCACAGCACATGGAAAGGTGAACCCTACACCAAGGTACTTACAAGCTATGGGGCTTTAGCTTGCAAAACTTCGGCCGTGTGGTTTGATTCACTCACAGGAATAATTCCACTGAGGTTATTGTTATCATCTGTATTATGGGTAGCAACTAGGCAACCCAGTCAGGGATCAGGGAGGGCCCTGTTGTGTTAGGAACCATACATGCAGGTAATAACAAAGAAGACAAGGATTTTTTTGGTCAGGATTTGGAAAAACCAAGCCCTGATGTTGGGTAAAAGACATACCAGGACAAGTCATTGGCAGTTTAGAGCAGGGGTGGGCAATAATTTTTGATGGGGGGGCACTCTAAGGGTACGTCTAAACTACATGGCTCCATCAACGGAGCCATGTAGATTAGTGTACTCGAAAAAGGGAAATGAAGCGGCGATTTAAATAATCGCCGCTTCATTTATCAAAATAACTGCCGCGCTGTGCCAATCAGCTGTTTACGGCACAGCGCGGTAGTCTGACGCCGCGTCGACAAAGGAAGCCCTTGTTGACCGCCCCAGTAAACCTCATTCCACGAGGCATAACAGGGAGGTCGACAAGGGCTTCCCTTGTCGACCACGGAGCGTCCAGACTACCGCGCTGTGCTGCCAAACAGCTGATCGGCACAGCGCGGCAGCCATTTTGATGTAAATGAAGAGGCGATTATTTAAATCGCCGCTTCATTTCCCTATGTCTAGCAAGCTCATCTACATGGCTCCGTCGATGGAGCCATGTAGTCTAGACACACCCTAAGATTTTGGTAAGTAGTCAAGGGCCACACTTTTCTATGGAGGGAGTCCAGGGTCTGGGATGGAGGCTGGGTGCAGAAGGGAGCTTGGGGTAAGAGATTGACGTGTATGAGAATGGTGACTGAAAGTTCAGGGTATTCAAAGCCAGAACACTAAAGCCTCAAGTCCTACTCTATAGCTTTATGCTATTTTCTATCACAACAGCGGGCATTTATTAAGGTATCTGGCTAGTTAGGGAGCCAGTGTGTTTGTAGAGGCAAAAAGACATATTAGACATAATGAACAATGATTCTGAAATTAATGGGACTTAGAAAGGAGGGAAGAAATAAAAATAGACTTCTTTTACACTGCGCTGAGGCCTTGTGATGTCAAGGTGTATGAAAATAATCCCCAGGATGTTTTCCACCTTGATGCCACATTAAAGTGAATTAAACAAAAGATTTGACAGCTTGAAATGAAAATGCAACTACTTTCTCTGTGAATCCATAACAGCTTGCTTCAAGCATGCTTCAAAGTGTGGAGAAATTTGCCAAAGTTTTCTCAGAACACTGTGTGTCAGCAAAACTTAGATTCACAAAATAATTCTGCCCATCTTCGGGTACATTTACTCAGTTCCAGTGTGGGTAGAAATACCCACAGTAGCTCAGATCAATCTAGTGCACTAAAATAGCAGTGTAGCCACAGTGGTGCAAATGGTGGTATGGGGCTAGCTGCCCTGAGTACAGGCAGTCCCCGGGTTACATACAAGATAGGGACTGTAGGTTTGTTCTTAAGTTGAATTTGTATGTAAGTCAGAACTGGTACATATTGTAGGGGAAACTCTAGCCAAACGTTTCTCCAGAGCTCAGTTTTATTCTCCCACACCTCACTTCCCTCAGTCCTTTATTCTCAAGCTGAGGTGTCTGCTGAGAAAAGCCGCTCCGCGTCTCCTGGTCTGCTGGGGCCCAGCAGACCAGGAGACGCAGCGGCTTTTCTCGCCGCGGAGGATGTGGGCGGCGGGACCACGGCGCGTCTCGGCGGTCTGCTGGGGGGGGGGGGGGGGGAAGCCAGCTAGTGCGGGGTTGCCTCATACCGTTTGTAAGTAGGGATCCGATGTAAGTCGGATCCATGTAACCCGGGGACTGCCTGTACTTACCTAGAGTTCAGATGGGCTCTTGGTGCAGGTGGCTAGCCCATACAGCCATGACTGCAATTCTATTTTTAGTGCATTAGCTCCATCGGAGCTAGCATAGGAATGTCTATGGTAGTCATACCCTTAGACTTTCATATGGCTGGACCACTGGAAGGGTTCGGAAATGGGATTAAATGCAGTCAGTAGGCAAATTCACCCCACCAGCAGCCCAAATATAGGGAGGGAATGGTAGGGGAGAAATAATAGAGTGGAAAGCTTTAAATATCTAAAGTGTTGTCCATAGTAGTAGTAATACCCTATGTAGCCAGACACCTGTGTTTCTTTGTAGCCTGGCATTCATCTCCCGTCATGGTTTTGACTGCAGTTCACATTCTATGTGACATTGAATAAGGAGCCCTGTGAAAATATGGTCATTTAAAAGTCAGCCACACGGGTGGATGGCAGGGACACTGACAGAACCAGACATCTTAAAATCAATGACAGACTCTGAATGTCAGATCTGTCAGGGAGCCCTAAATAGTCCTGCTCAGACTACGGTAGTCTTTATTTAGTTGTTTTGATGAAGATACTATATTTACCATTCCTTGTTACGTGATTTCTGGGAGCCCGTATCCAAATTCATCCCTGTTGTAACTCCAAGGTCTTCAGTGAGCTTATATCAATAATGAACTGTACTGTTTTGTCTGTATATAAGCCCTGACCCTGCACACGTTAGAGCACATGTGTAACTTTATTCAAGGGAGTTGCCCCATTAAACTCTAAACATGTTTGAAGGATCGGGGCTGCAATTTGTAAACAATGTGGTTCAGGAGCGACATCTTTCTCTGCATCTTATAGAGAGGGCTGAGATGAGGAAAGATGCTCCAACGGCTGGATTACAAAGCTTAAAACATGGGACATCTGAGTTCCAGCCCCGCTCCTCACAGACAAGTAGTAAAACGGAGGTATCCCAAAATAGCTACCCCATGTCTTCACAAGCCGCCAGTTATTTCAGAATAACGGGTGTGCTGTTTCGGGATGCCAGTAACTCTCGTTCCACGAGGGTTAAGGGATGTCTCAAAATAGTGCGTTATTTTGAAATTTGGCAGTGTAGATGTGCTAAATTTCAAAATTCAATCGAAATAAGCTACATAATTTTCATAGCGCAAATTGGGTATCTTATTTCAAGTTTAGGGCACTGTGTAGATGCACCCTTAGTGGTTTAGGTGCCCCATTTCTAAAAAGCAATGGGAGTTAGGTCCCTGAATATCTTTGAGGGTCTAGCCCTTAGACATTCTGTGCTTCATCTCCATAGCTGTACCTGGGGAGAACAGCCAGCCCCTAATTTCTGCCAGGGCTGACCCCCCAGCGCCTCTACATGTAGGCGATGCTCTGGCTAGGACAACCCTAGCCATTTTGGTCTTAGCATCATGGTCATAGGATTTTAAGAATGAGAAGTTTCACACTATCAGAGGGGTAGCCGTGTTAGTCTGGATCTGCAAAGTGGGTCTTTGCCCACGAAAGCTTATGCTCCAATACATCTGTTAGTCTATAAGGTGCCACAGGACTCTTTGTCGCAAGTTTCACACTGTAATTGTAGGGGTCCTGAACCCAGAAGGAGTCATGAGAGGGTTTGCCAGGTTATCGTGAGGGGATTGTGGTATTTCTGCACTGCTGCTGGTGGTGGCATGGCCTTTGGAGCTGAGCAGCTGGAGAACTGGGTAGGAGCCTAATGCAGGAGCGTAGTCTACACTGCAGGATTTTTGCGCAAGAAGCCTTTTGTGGAAGAGCTTTTGCGCAAAAACTTCTTGCGCAAAAGCGCGTCCAGACCTCAAAGCGCATCACAAAAGCGATGTGCTTTTGTTCAAGAGAGCGTCCACACTGCATGGACACTCTTGCGCAAGAAAGCTCTGATTGCTATTCACAGAATGGCCATCAGAGCACCTGTGCTTTTGCCGATAGGGGTTTCTTGCCCATAAACGCCTCCGGAGCGTCTACACCTGCCTTTTTGCACAAGAGCTGTAGCGCAAAAAGGAGTTATTCCTCGTGGGGAGAGAAATAATTGTACCAGCAAAAGCCCTCTGTTCTGCCGATTTACGTACACAAAAACACACTTGAGGTGTGGACACTCCGCTGGGTTTTGCGCAAAAACCTTGTAGTGTAGACATAGTCTAAGAAAGACCATAAAGGTTCCGACCTTTCTCCTTCAGAGGACTCTGCCGCCTGCAATCCGCCAAGCATTAGGACCCTGCGGTAGCTCCCAGGAGTGGAGCGGGGAGTCTGCCAGTGGGAGGCTCTAAAGTGCTTTTTTTTTTTTTTTTTTTTTCCTTTGGAATTCGGAGCCTCCCATTTACACGGGCAACTCTTCCAACTTTCCAGAAGTTTCTCTGGGCGGGTTATATAGCCCCCTCCTCGGGGCTGCTCGGCTGCAGAGAGGGACACGCGCCGGCAGACTTCAGCTGATCTGCTCCTGCCCCGCGCCCCAGCTCCGCCAGTTCTGCGCCCCCAGGCCGGACGCGAGCCCCCGCGACACAGGAGCGACCCCTCCAGGTGAGGGGCTGCGCTGGGGCCCCACGGAGGTTCAGGCACCGGGCTGCAGTCATCGGGCAGGGGAAGGGGTAGCAAGATGTGGGGGTGCCCCATGGATCTCCTTGGGATGGCGAGGCAGTCCCCGCAGTGTTCCCGGATGGGCTGTGCGTGTGTGTGTGGGGGGGTACCCCGCAGTGTCCCCGGGACAGGCTGTGCGTGTGGGGGGGGGGTACCCCGCAGTGTCCCCGGGACAGGCTGTGCGTGTGGGGTACCCCGCAGTGTCCCCGGACGGGCTGTGCGTGTGGGGGGGGGGTACCCCGCAGTGTCCCCGGACGGGCTGTGCGTGTGGGGGGGGGTACCCTGCAGTATCCCTGGACGGGCTGTGCGTGTGGGGGGGGGTACCCCGCAGTATCCCCGGACGGCTGTGCGTGTGGGGGGGGGTACCCCGCAGTGTCCCGGGACAGGCTGTGCGTGTGGGGGGGGTACCCCGCAGTGTCCCCGGACGGGCTGTGCGTGTGCGGGGAGACCGGAGTGGTCCTGGGGTAGAGTGGGTGTGCATGGGAGAGGGGGACACCCCTGGGCGGGAGAAGCACCCCAGAGTGGCCCCGCAAAGGGTGGGGGGAGGGCGGAAGACCCAGAATCTCAGAGGGTCCCAGGGAATATCACCCAGCTGCCGGGAAAGCCCCAGTATGGGGGGCAGAAGGGAACGTCCCTGGGAATGGGATTGGGGGCTGGAGAAGGGTTGGTGGCAGGGGCTGCTCTCTCCTGGAGTCTGTTCAAACAGCCTAGAAAGTTTGGGAGTGGGGGTAACACCCCTCCCCCCCCCGCCCCAGGGATTGCTGGAGTGTGGGGAGGGTCTGGATGGAACAATTCTAGTTGGGGGACCTGAGCTGCACCCTCCCCCTGGCCCCACCTTATCTTATTTGTGTCCCTCACTGCCACAGGGTGGGGCCACAGCTGGGGGTAGCCATTGGGACCCCGAGGGCTTGCAGTAGAGCTACCAGGACCCCAGGGTTAAAAGCAGAGTCTATGGGGCTGGCTGCCAGGACATTGGGTGGCAGCAGGGCCCCCAGGTGCAGGCTGGTGCCTGGGACCTCAGCGTGGGGTGCAAAATCTGGGGGGTACTGCAGCACCCCCGTGCCTGTACTTCCTGTTCCTATGTCTAGGGGCTACATGCCCCACCCTGGCCCTGTGGAGGATATGGGAGGAAGGAGTGGCTGATGAGCTTTGTGTGGTGCAGGGTATTAAACTCTGTGGCTGCAGCGGTTGCTTTCTTGCAGTTTGTGGGTGGCAGGTCTGGGCTGGACTGATCCAAGGGCAGCAGCCTCTCCTGCCCTACCCAGAAGGGTCCATCTGCCCTGCTGCCCTGAAACCAGAGGCAGCCATGGGAAGGGGATGCCAGTGACTCACACAGATCCTCCAGACTGGGGGGTAAAGTATCCCAAGCAATGAGAGTGAAATAAAAGGAGGCAAATAGAATAGGAGCAGTGTCCAGCAACCAGCTCAGTTCCCTGCGCCTCTTTCCAGCTCAGAGCTAGCATTAAACCAGTATCCACTGCTCCCTCTGGCCCGTGAGCCCTGGGTCCCCCTGGGCCCAAAGACTGAACTGCTGCAGAGCAGGGAGGAAAGCTACCGCCTTCAGGGCCGCTCTTTGTTCTCTCTTATTATGAACTAAAACCAACTCTGTGTCAAAAATGCAAAGCCTGCGGCTGTCTTAGTGCAAGATCTCTACTAACACCCAAGCGGCATTTGCTTATTACATTGGTGTGAGTCACTTCGTCTTCTGGTTTATTCTGATCTATGTGTGTGTGGGGTGGGGGGCGAGGGAGGACGGATAGACCTGCCACGCTGGCACAGGGATCTGCCTGCATGCATCTCACTGCAGACTGGGACCCTGGGGAGTACAGGGTGTGTGTGGAGGCAATCAGGAAGAAGCTCCTTGAAGATCAGAATGGCATTAAATTATAACACACAGGCCAATGCTGTAGTCTCACTAACACCCCTTCCCCCCTTCATATAATTCAAGGGTAGGAGATGTTGCTCAGAACAGGATGGAGCCTAACAGGCCAAGACCTGTCCTAGGGCCTGCACCTTTGCTCGAGCAGCCCCGCTGCAGGCAAAGTTTGGGCATGGCAGCTGCAGCGGCTTCTTGGCTGATGACTAGATTTCATTGCCCACCGAAGTAATGGAACTGTCCTAAAGTTCTAGCTTGTGCATTACAACCAGGTGCCATTCTCAAGGGAACTACTTTCTGTATCTGTTTTCTTTCAGAATGAAAAAGGCAAACGTTGACCTCACTATGAAAAAGTTTCAAGGTATCTTTAGAAGAAGAACACACAAAAACACAAACAAAAGTTTGAAACTGTTTAACTGCATAATCCCAGCCCCGCACCCAGACGGGGGGATTAACTGGCGTATGTGTCTTAACTAGTCTTTCTTTTGGATAGCCAGGGCAAAGTAAAATGCGTCGCTTTTCATTTTCAGTTGTTCAACAAGGCTTTAGTACCAAAGGGATCTTAGGCTGTGAATTAACCCTATCCCAAGGCTTTCTTACTTTCATCCTGTGAACTGTAACGTGTGATGCTTTCTTTTGTGTATGCATTTCCTTGGGCCCTCCTCTGTTTCCTGTTCTGTTTTCTTTAACCCTAACGCTGCCATTCTAGCTGCTTCTTGCCACTGCATGCCAGGAACTGAATTTCAAAGCAACCTCCCAGGGGAAGAATGACTAAAGAATGGAGCTCGCTCACAGCTCGAGCACAATGCCCGAACTATTCAGCATTAGGTCTTTGACTTCCACCAAGATAACATCATACAACAAATGAAGTCTCAGGCAAAAAAAAGGAATTTAACCCCTGCCCTACACAAGCAAGATTGGGAAGATTTTGAGCTCCTTAGCCTGTTGGAGCACCCATGAGCCCAAAGAATAAGTCTAGCAGGCTGGCAGCAGCACGTAAGCCTGCTTTTGGGGGTGCTAATGGACAAGTCCCAGGGATTACTTGCTTGTTCAAATGTGGGCAGCTTGCAGGGTCTAAAGAGCTCAGTCTGACTTGGCATAAATTGAGTGGGTTTCCACCACCCTCATCTTCCATATAGTTGCAGTCTGCAGAGAGGACTGATCCCCCAGCCTGCAATGTTCTACCTTGAGTGTGGTGGCCACTGTGCCTCCAAACAGCAGGGATCCTCAGTGGCCTCTGCACCACCAAACAGCACCAAGCCTGATCTAGAATTGAAAAAACTCCATCCTATCATCTGGGTCTTTGAAGCACCCAACTGCCTGATTCCTTCACTTTAACATCCCCAAGCAGACCAGTGAGTTAGTTAGAAAGCAGGTGTGTATTCAAACTGTTTCAGGCCCCACATTTCAGAATGGAATTTGGACTCTCAAGCGTTAGCGAACATTCCACTCTCCCACCGTATGATTTACTTCCGCAGTTAATTGCACGGACCATTTCTGAGGGTGTAGCTTCGTACCTGCAAAAAAGGGGGCCACGGGGCAGAAGCCTGGTTGGAAATTGAACCCTGTTAAAAGTATTAAATTGGAAGCAAGTCACCGATGCAGATCAGATTGCATCACAGATGCTATTTGGCTTTCCAGAGGCGTTAACTGGGGGTGTCTGAGCTTAGAGTAGTCTAGATGCTGTCGTGGCTTTGGGAAGGGCACGTGGTCTGACTGATTCCACGCCTTTCACTGCCTTGCAGGTTCACAGCACTCTCACATTCGGTGGAAGCCATGTGGGTGACCAGCCTTCTGGCCCTCTGCGCCCTTGTGGCTGCAGTGCCCTCGGAAGATAAGAAGCTGAGTGACAAGGCAGCCACCTTAGCCGACCGCAGCGCAAGTCTCGCCTTCAACCTCTACCACACCATGGCAAAAGACAAGAACACAGAGAACATCCTGGTGTCTCCCGTGGTGGTGGCCTCCTCGCTGGGCCTGGTGTCACTTGGTGGCAAGGCCACCACGGCCTCCCAAGCCAAAGCCGTGCTCAGCGCCGACAAACTGAACGACGAGTACGTGCACAGCGGTCTCTCGGAGCTCCTGAGTGAGGTCAGCAACTCCACCGCCCGCAATGTCACCTGGAAGCTCGGGAACCGCTTGTACGGCCCCAGCTCCATCAACTTCGCCGATGACTTTGTGAAGAGCAGCAAGAAGCACTACAACTACGAACACTCCAAGATCAACTTCAGGGACAAGAGGAGCGCCCTGAAATCCATCAACGAGTGGGCATCCCAGACCACCGATGGCAAGCTCCCCGAGGTGACCAAAGATGTGGAGAAGACCGATGGGGCCCTGATCGTGAATGCCATGTTTTTTAAGCGTAAGTTAAATGCCAAGGGTGCTCTAAATGAGGGAGAGGCGTGAGCAAGTGCAGATGGCGCCCCCTAGCCAGTTTGAGCCATACCGAGCTTCAACTCCTATTCTTAATCTAGACATACGTGATATAAGGGCCGAATTCAGCTTCCATTTACACTGGTGTAAATCAGTTGGAGTTTCACACTGGTGCAAGTGGAAGGAGACTCAGGCTCCAAGAGTTTACTTGACTCTTCAGGGGTTTACATGGAGAGATCTTTCCCCCACAGGTGAAATGCACTGGGGTGAAACATAGCAGTCATTGGAGTTCACAACAGAAATCTTATTTTCTCATCTGAAACTTCAGAGGACATACTGTCAAATAAATTGGTCAAAATTGATGAGAGGATAAATAAACTTCAGGCTACAGAATAGAAGACTGTTTTGGGGGGCTGGCTAGGAATTCTCTTCTAGTCCATTATCACTTCAAGTTACCACAGTAACAAAAATAGGATTTTTTTAAATTTCAAAGTGTCTGTTATACTGCCAGAGAAAAGACACTGCACTAGATGGATCCATATTCTCTTTGGTAGGACAAATTATGGGCTCTCAGATGCTCACCGGTCTAGGGAGTTCCTTGCGGGGAGGTAGATTTGTGCATGATGACACAGCCCATTTCCATTTCTTGTTAACTGATGGGTTTTCCTTCTCCTACATTTATAGCTCACTGGGATGAGAAGTTCCACCACAAGATGGTAGACAACCGTGGCTTCATGGTGACCCGTTCCTACACAGTGGGAGTTCCCATGATGCACCGCACAGGTAAATTTTAGCTTATGCCCCCTGGCCCAAGATCACTAGATTAAATCCAGAGATGATGTTACCCCACTTGGTGGACTTTTCACCTGTTTTTCTTGCCCCACCAGCTTTTGAGATGAGACAGAGCTATGCAGTTTTACACTTAACTCTTAGTACACGCTAAGAGAATGGCATTGATCAGGGTGGCTTTAGTGATGGTCTCTTGTCCATTAGGAACACCTAGAATGTCCTAGACCTAGAATAGGGGCATCAGAGATCTGACTAGTAGCACATCTCAGTTACTATCAACTGTGTTTTGGTAGCTTTAGCTGCTCCCCATGACTCACCCTTATTGTCTCTGCTTGTGATTCTTTCCCTTAAGGTCTGTACAACTACTTTGATGATGAAACTGAGAAACTTCAGATTGTAGAGATGCCTCTCGCTCACAAACTCTCCAGCATGATCTTCATCATGCCGAACCACGTGGAGCCACTGGAGAGAGTTGAGAAGCTTCTCACCAGAGAGCAACTGAAAACTTGGATTGGAAAGTTGAAGAAGAGAGCCGTGGCTATTTCCCTGCCAAAAGTCAGCTTGGAAGTCAGCCACGATCTTCAGGTAAAGCCTCTCTTGATGCCACAAACCAGACTGGCTACTACTGGGGTTCCTGGGTCTTTCCTTCATGGTTTGCTTGGAAGTGGCACATGTGTCTGGCTTATGGAGACATTTCTGCCAGCTTTGGGAGGGTTGTAAGAGTCCAGGATGGTGGGGAAGAGAGGACTGTGATTTCTGCCGTGGGAGCTTCCCTGAGTGGATGACATGTGTTAGGATTCCCCTGGCAGGACTTCTAAGAACTACATTTGAGGAGCCCATAATACACTGATTTGATCTGATCTGCATATAAAATTGTAACCCAATCCCCACTGTCCTTGAACTTGGGAGCTCTCTTTTCCAGCCTGCAAACTAGGGAGTGAAGGTGGGGCAATTAGAGGTGTTTTATATGCAAGTTGGCTTGCTCTACATAGTAAGCTTATTACTTAAAACTGCATTATTCAGTGGAAACCTAGACTAACACTTCAGCTTAAATGGCTGCCTGGCTCCAAGTTAAGCCCTGGGTGTATTGCCATTTTATCCCACTCATTTACACATTTGCAAAAGCGTGGGGTGGGGGGAACCTCCTCCATCAACTCCCTTATGTTCCCTTCAGGCTCCCAAGAGACACATCCTGCCCACAACCCCAGAAATGTAGCTCTATTCCTTGAATGCAGGGGCATTATTCTCTGTTTATTGCCGAGAGCAGAAGCTAGCTAGTGGAACATAGGAGTGTTCCATAGGAGACTAACCTGCCTGTCTTTCATCACAGAAACACTTGGCAGACCTTGGCTTGACGGAAGCCATTGACAAGAACAAAGCTGACCTGTCCAAGATTTCAGGCAAGAAAGATCTCTACCTTTCCAATGTCTTCCACGCCGCGGCCCTCGAGTGGGACACTGAGGGGAACCCTTTTGACACTGACATCTATGGCCGAGAAGAAATGAGGAACCCCAGACTCTTCTACGCCGATCACCCATTCGTCTTTGTGATCAAGGACAATAAAACCAACTCCATTCTTTTCATTGGCAGGCTAGTGAGGCCCAAAGGGGACAAAATGCGCGATGAACTGTAGTTTGAAGGGTCAGGTTTTGTTGGGGGTTTTTTAAATGGGGAAATGTTATTTTGTATTCGCTACAAACTGATGGGTGCTAGCCGGACCAGAGTGCATTTTGATGTTAAATCCAACATAGACTTTACCTCGCCAGAATATTCCACCAAAAGAAAATGCATGGGAGGAACAGGGGAGGTGGGGGGTTGGGGGAAAGACCATGAACAATGGGAAGGGCCCGTTCAATGGGCTTCTGTTCCCAATCAGTGGCATTTATGCTGAGATTATAGGTTGCTGTGTCTTCTTTCTCCTTCCTGCACTAGCATAAATCCTTAAACCAAGCATGATGGCACCACCTGCCGGGATGCAAACTGTCAGCTGAGGCCACGGTAAAGGTACCCGCCCACACACTCGCATCAGTCTTTATTGTGCCCTTTGTTCTAGACACATGGAGCGCTGCTTTCCCATCCCTCTTTCCTGGCAATTTTGCAGCGGACAGCTTGCTTCCTGCCATAGCTTATTCCTGCTTCCTTGTCCTGGGGGTTTCTTAGCTGAGCTGGAATCCAGGGTGCCTGGTCCCTTTATTTGTTACCTCCTTGAAGTTCTGTGTCCAAGGGAGCAGCAAGGACTGAGGCTGCTCCCACTTACATCCACTCACCACCACGGAGGCACTGGGTGCAGTTTAAGGGTGAGGAGAAATGAGCTCCTATCAGTCGGTTTAACTAAGCTGGTTATTTTAGGGCAGGGAAAACAGACTGCCATACATGTAAGTAGGTGCTCTGATGCTGTGACCCACATAAGAACAAATAGAATTCTCCCTATACCTCCTATACCGCTTAACTCCGAACTGTGTGTCATATCCCCCCAAATACTTTTAAGTTGAACACAAAGTAAAAAATGCCTGTCCCTTTCTTAGCCATGGGCAGCTGAAATCTTGCAAAAATCTGCATCACCAGGAATTATATTTAAAAATTCCCCCTTCAGTTAGGCAGCAGTGAGGTGTCTCAGCTAAGGGAGCAAGGACTGAATGGGCCATAGAGATGAAAGACCCTTTTTCAGGTGAGCCCTTAAGCAGAGAGGTGAGGCACTGGTGGGGAAGGGGGGTGATTTTGCTCTGCAGTTAGCTGTGCTCTCTGCCTGCTCTGTCGATCACGATTTCAGTCTGGGAGAGTATCCCGCTGGTAACTCATTAGCACCAGGCCTGCTGTAGAAATGTTTCAATTACACCAAAGGGAGGGGAGGAAGTTCACATCACTTGGTGCTTTTGTTTCAGTCTTGTCAGGACAGACTGGGCAAGAAATACAGTTTACATTGTGAAACTTCTCTCTGCAAGTAGAAGGACTAGCAAAGTAGAGCCCGAACCATCTCCCTTGGGGAAGACTACCACTGACTCCTCTAATTGGGGGCTGGTGCAGGTTCATTGCTTTTTTTCTGAAATAGGAAGACCTTAGATCTTCCATAGCCTGTTTTCCTAATGACCCTTTCTACACTAGGATCTCTCCAAGAACGTTCATTCCACACTGGCTGAATTGCACAGGGCTGTGTTCTGGTATGTATGCACAAATTCTTATCCAACTCCAGCCTCAAGCTGCTGGAGCAAATAAATTTTTTCCCCCAAGGGACATTACCAGGTTAAAGGTTGTATTTAAAATAACCAGTGGTCATTATCTCTCAAATGTCTAATGGTGGTTACACACACAGGCACAGCCAAGCTGGAGAAGAAAGGGTTTGATTATTGTTTGTCAGCTTAAATCTACTTTCCATGTCACTGATGCGGATAGCAGCCAAGGTGGTCAGTAAAACTGGCCTGGTTACAGTCTATTTCTTGTCTATCTCACTTCCAAGTTTTCAGACACAAGCCCAATGCTGCAGTATTTGGATTTCAGAGGTTTAATTGTTAAAGTGACTTCCACAATCCTTTTAAAAAAAACCTTTCCTGTTAATCAATCTTGGATATACACTAAAATCTGGGGGCCAAAATTGGTAAGTAGCTGAAGTTTAAGAAGTGCAGTAAAACATGTATGCCAAAACCACATACAGGTCAGCCCAGCAGGCAGTGCTGTCCTTTATACCTCCAGTTTTGAGCTCTGACAATCATTTCCACCTGGAGGAGGGGGTGAGCATGGGCATGTATCAGAATGCACCAAGTGTTGCAGGGTGCATGCTCAGACAAAAATGCACTGAAACCATGTGCTATTGCACATTTATACAGGAGGGGGTGGGAGTGTGGAGAACATGTGTGAATTTGCAGCATGTGAATGGAAGCATCTGCTTTTTTGATTTTTGAATTCTTGTACCACAAAACTCTAAGTTGTATAATTTTGCAATAAACTTTTTCAGTTAATCTTAGCCGTTGAGTGGGATGGAATTTGTGGTACTGAGTCATGCAGGGGGAGTAAACAATTGGTTCTAGGGGTTTATCTGCAAGCCCTCTAAACTCAAACCTGAGTTTAAAGTCTCGTAATCTAATATATAAAGAAGAATGTATGTTTGTGCTCTAATAACTTGGACACTATAAGACCTACTGCAACCAAACTTTCCATGGGGTAATCTTTCCTCCAGGAGAAGGTTTTAAGGTACTGTGGGAGGGTGTGATAGGGGCCCCCACTCCCCCTCCCCTGCACTAGCTCTGCCAGCGGCAATACGCTCCCAGGCCGCCACTGTTCTGGGCCTGTGGCGTTTGCACAGAGGCGGCACGCGGAGAACCGCCCTCACGGCGCAGGCGTGCCTCAGCCGACATGCAGACCGGCGGGCAGGTGGACCTGGGGAGAGCAGGGACGCCGGCGTGGCAAAGGGCGCTGACGGTTAAAACTGGCGCCCGGCCAGACACAAAGGGGGGAGAAAGAAGGAGGAAGGGGAGCAGGGTCAGCTCTTTTGCACGCTGTCCCCCCGCCTTCCCCGCCACCTCCCTACCTGCCAGCCTGTGCCCCACACAGACAGCGCACCACACCTCCCCACCCTCCCCCTGCCACCTCCCTAACTGCCAACCTGTGCCCCACATAGAGAATCTGATTTTCTTCCACCACATCTGTCCAAGTACCACCCTATCTATAGATAAAGGAGAATGTTTGTATGTTTGTGCTCTAATAACTTGGACACTATAAGAGCTACCGCAACCAAACTGCATGGGATAACCTTTCCTCCAGGAGAAGGTTTTAAGGTACTTTTGGACCCGATCAGGGTCATCCCCTGCCCCCCACAGCACCTGCGGCCCCGCCCCAGGCGTGAACTGGGGCACTCCTCCCGCGTGTAGCCTCTCAGGACTTGTCCCCCTCCTGCCCGCAAGGTTACATAACCGACCCTCTCCCCCCTCCCACCCTGCCAGCATGCAGTGCCCCCACCCCCATGCGCACAATGGGTCGGGCACTCACCCTGCCCCCCATGGCACCTGCAGCCCTGGGCACGAGCTGGGGCGCCCTTCCCATGTAACCTCCCCTCCAGCCGGGGTCACTCCCCACCTGCCACCACCCCCCTCCAGAAACCAAAGCCGGCCAGCCTTTCGGCTCAGCTCACTGGGCTTATCCGAGCGGAAGCAATCCGTGTGCCTGCTGCAGCACAGGGCGGAGGGGCCGGGTTAAACCCTCGATGCGATACTCTGCTGTGAAGCCAGCCCGCTGCTGTTCGTACTCTGAGTGGGGCTCTTCTGTGTCTGGTTCCAGCCATCGGGGTTAGATGTGAGCTCTGAGCTTTTGCTTGCCAAGGCAGGGCAGGTGGATCCCTGAGCCAACCTTGCAAAGAGAAGTCCCCTTGCTACTGGCCGCATGACGGTGTACTATTCTCCTGGGGGCTGGCTGCTCAGTCCTGGGGGTGAGAGGGGGTCCTGCTGCTCTCAGAGGGTCAGGTGTGGGCCAGGAGCCATCAGGCCCCAGGGTCTGTGGCTCTGGGGGTCCCCTGGCTCAGGGTCCCCTCCTTTCCTAAATTTTGTTCCTCCGGTTTCCCGAGCAACGCCGCGTAAGTCTAGCTAGTTTAGGATATACACCATTTGCTCAACAATCAGTGCAGGATTTTATGAATGTTCATTTAGCTTCACAACCCTGTGACCCAAGGAAACAGGCCACAGTGCTTTGGCACCTGCTTTCCAAATTTTCTGAAGGGTCACAGCTTCTAACTGTTTGGTGCTTGATCTTCAATGTATGGTTGGAGAAAAGGCAGGATTAGCAAGTGACCTACAAGCAACTTGCCCAGCCACAAAGAAAATACAGTACAGCCAGGAATAGACACCTTTCTGTCCCCCCCATCCCACTGCCTGCATCCTCTGCTTGACCGCATTAGCTGGCAACACCCACCACCATGCCTGAAACCCACTCACTTCCAGAAGAAATCATGGGCAGCCCTAGATGAATGGTGCCCCATGATGCTTTTTACAAAAGAACAATGCAAACAAGGCAAGATGGCACATTGCTCCACCCCTTTCTTTTAATCCACAAACCCATGCTAGCACATGCCACAGTTCAGATCCATCATACACCCCACAGTGGTATAATCCCGCTTTCCTTGATAGCTGAACTTGCTAGGTGTGGTGGAAGCATGACAAGAATTTAAATGACACCTTGCATTGGACCAGTTTCTGGGGAGCTCTTCCGTTCCAAGGCAAAGTACCAGCAGGGCGAAGAACGTGAAGATGATAGCAGGACACTACAAAGTACTGTAAGAGGAGAGGAGCAGAGGGGAGAAAGCTAATATAAAAGTAGCTGTAAAGACCATGAAAGTTTCACCTATCTTGGCTCAAGGGAGTTGTTTCTAGCTCCCAGCCACACAAAATCAGCCCTGGACAGGGCCGGGCCAGGGCCCACTTAACACTTCGATGTAGCCCACGGGTTGCATCTGGTCGCTTTCTATTTGTATCTAGTTGCCTGTGCCACCGAATTTCCAGGCAGGCTCAGGCAGGAGGATCCTATTTAAATGGCTCATGGCTTCCGGTCACGGTGCTGCTCCAGCAGGGACCAGAGCCCTGAGCCCTTTAAACAGCTACTGCAACCCCAGGCAGCTGCCAGGCAATGCAGTAGCAGCGAGTCTGGGAGCCATGAGCCCTTTGCTGTGTTTTTAATTCAAAGCCTCTGGCCCCAGACAACTCTGGAGGAGGGTAGTCCCCAGCCCCACCCCTTCCACCTTAGGCCCCAACTCTTCCAGAGGTGGAACCAGCCCATGACCGTGTCTCAAAATTCATTAAGTGCCCCCCCCACCCAATGAAGTTCCCACCCTGGCCTACAATTTTAAACTGGGCTCATATGTCAATAAGCAGATTAAGAATTTAAGGCCACAAATGCTAAGACCATTATGCTAACCAAGTCCGATGTTCTGCCCAACAGATCAGAGTTTAACCAAAATGCCTGCACCTCACCCTACAACTCATACCACACACAGCAGGACTTTGACTCCCCAACTTGAAGGACTCCAACTGAAGAAAAGTCTCAAAGGGGTAGCCATGCTAGTAACTTTAAAAACAAGCAGTGCTGTAGCACTGTAGGGTGCATCTACACTGTACCCATAGCTTGAAATAAGCTATGCAATTTGAGTTATGCAAACTGCATAGCTTATTTAGAATGAGTTTTGAAATAGCTTATTTTGAAATTTGGCTCTGTCTACACAGCACTTAGTTCAAAATAAATCACTTTTCTGAAATATCCCTTACTCCTCATGGAATGAGGTTTACAGGGATGTGAGAATGAGCCCATTATATTTCAAAATAACGAGCGCTCAAGAGACACAGAATAGCTATTTCAGGATACCTCTGGTATAGCTGCAGTGTAGATGTAGCCTTAGTGACTAACAAAATGTATTAGGTCTTGAGCTTTCGTAGGCAAACCTCACTTCATCAGATGAGTAGGAGAGAAAATTACAGAAGCCAGGGTATATAGAATAGCAAAAGTATCACCTGTCAAGTGTAGGACCAATCTTACTGAAGCTAAGTCAGGCTGGCTATGGCTCACGGGGTACCGCTAGATTGGGGAGGGTGGGGAGAGAAAGAGAGAGGTGCCTATGGTTTGGTGTGGGGTTGCTGTTGAGTATTTGCTTCAGGGTGGGGGGGCTGTCTGCATGCAAAGACTGGCCTGTGCCCCAAGGTCTGTGAGAAGGATCATTTTCCAAGATGGGTTGTAGATTGTCAGTGACATCCTGGAGTTTAAGCTAGTGGTTCTAGTGATGAGCAGTGTTATTTTCCTTGTGCCTGTCTTGAAGTAGGTGACTCCTGGGTACTTGTCTGGCTCTGTCAATGCGTTTCCTTATTTCTCCAGGTGGGTATTTAAGTTTTAAGAATGCTTGATAAAGATCTTATAGGTGTTTGTCCCAGGCTGTGGGACTAGAGTAGAGCCAGTTGTATTTTAGGGCTTGGCTATAGACAATGGAAGCTAGAAGCATGTAAATAAGAATTTCCTTTGATATTCATATCCTCATAACATGTTATGAGGAGACACATCCAGCCAGATTTCAATAGCTTCATTAACAATGGTCTTACAATCAGCAGATAACTTCCTTTGCTGTTACATACACACACCCTGGATTCTGTAATTTCCTCTCCACCTCATGGGATGAAATGGGATTTATCCATGAAAGCTTGTGACCTAATCAATTTGTTAGTCTCTGGCAAAGGGGGAGGGGGCAAATTACAGCCCACAGGCCACACCCAGCCCACAGGAGCCTTCTAGCCAGCCCCCCAGTTCCCACCCAGGGAGGTTAGCCACTGGCCCTCCCATTCTCTCCCTTTTTCAGTCTCAACTACTGTGCCTGCAGAGCAGATGCTTCTGGTGGCACGGCTACAACCTCTGGCAGGGTAGTGTGGCGGTAGAACCACCAGGCCTGTTGCTGTGGGTGGGAAGCAGGAGAGGCTGTATGAGGGGCAAAGTTTCCTCGAGGGGCAGTTGGGCCATGCCTGGCTATTTCAGGAGGCACTGCCCTCCCCTATCCTTCCCTGCCTGGCCCTCCATAGTTTCAGAACCAAAACATGGCCCTCAGACTACCCCCTCAGGTGACACAGGGCAGCTCCTTAGATTTCCAACAGAAGAATTTACACCACTTCTCCCCCCCCCCACCCTTTGATAACCAGTTTTAATGTTACTACAGCAACATAAACATTCAGTTGGGTACATCTAGACTACAGGCTTGTCGTTGACAGAGGCTTTGTCGACAGATACTGTCGACAAAGAGCATCTAGACTACATCCAGTTCTGTCAACAAAGCAAGCCACTTTGTCAACATGAGAGTGTAGACGCAAAGGACAGTGTAGATGCAATAATGCCTTCTGTCAACAGAACTCTGTTGACAAAAGGTGTTATTCCTCGTAGAATGAGGGTTACCGCCGTCGACAAAACTGCCGAGTTCTGTCGATGTTATGTTGACAGAACTCGGCAGTAGTGTAGACGCAGGTATAGTTTTGTCGACAAAAGTCCACTTTTGTTGACAAAACCCTGTAGTCTAGACACACCCAGAGTGTCTTATTTCCTATTTGAATTTCGCTGCTGAATTTCTAGCCCCTAGTCTCATTAGGCTGTTAATCTAGCCAATCAAGAGCTTAGTAGCAGATATTTTACATAGTCCCTCTGGTCCAGACAGCCTGCTGACAAGGTATTTTCTGGGGCTGTACAAACAACAGCCTTCCTAAGACATGCTAGCCAGACTAACAGTAGCACTCTTCATCAGCATAGCTGCAGCTGCACAGCAGGTTGTGCCAGTGAGGGCTGCGTGGTGTTTACTTCTCCCCAACACACAGTGCCCTGCCCAGTGTAGCTATTGCTGGTATTTCCAAGAGCAGACCAAGCCTTAGGTAATGCTTATTGGATCACTGAGTTTCACCTTCTAGATGCATATCTGAACAGTTTGGAAGAGAAAATCACGTGGGGTAAACATAGATGCTGAGGCTCTTATGCATCAATAGAGCGCTCACGACAATTAAGACTGCTCCCTGAATAGGTGCCTCAGGGCACCTATTAGAATGCAAACATTAGGCCCTAGAGCTGTACCATGCTAGCCACTAGCCACTGATTGAGTGTGGCTAGTCCACTATAGTGGCTACTGCTTCAGAACTGGTGAGACACCACGGCTCTAGAGTAAACCAAGTAAGCACACCTTTAAGATATCAGAATGACAGTTGACACGTATTCTCAAAAGTTTCAGAGGGGTAGCCGAGTTAGTTTGTAACAGGTTTGTAAAAACCTAAAAAACAAATAGGTTTAGTAGCACTTTAAAGACTAACAAAACAGCCCACTAAAGCTCATGATACCATCTACATGTTTTGTTAAAGTGCTACTAAACTATCTGTTGTTTTTAAATTGTACAGTATTCTGTGGTTCTGAAACTAGCAAACAGGACTGAGGCGAACACATTTGCAGGGTGAAATGTGAAGGCTTCCAGTACAGAGGCCACACTAAACGATACATTGGCTCCTTCTGGCCTTAAGTACTCACTGCTCTATTGCCACCTTCTGGCCACAAAAGTTCTCATTGTAGCAGAAGTACAAAGTTTACCTCATCTTTAAGAGTCAGCTTTTGCTACACAAGGCAACAACAGGAAGGGGGGGGGGAGGGGGAATGTCCAGACATTCCAGGTGAAGTCAATAGCTCCAGACCTAATCAATCTGCCTCTAGGAGCTCAGATGAGATCCTAAGGTAGGGTAATCAAACATCCCTAATCAGCATCTGCATGGCACTTCGCTCACAAGGATGCATATTACTTTTTTTTTAAAGTCTGTCAGTCAGTGAAATCCCATTAATCATACTCTTATGATTGCACACTTGTAGCTACAGTATTTTTTGCACAAGAACAAGGATCAAAGGGAGCGCCAACATCCCAACCCACATGCACTTAACATTCAGAGAATTCGCACATTTCCATACTTCAGTTTTTGGCAGCTACATATAGATTAAGAGGCATCTAAATGAGATCAGATTTAAAGTACCTAAAACATTTATAATGCAGAGATCCCACTTTCCACTGTGCTCAAAAACTTGTAGATAGCCTGACACTAAATCCAATGTTAGGAATGGAGATAACATGCTTTCTTGTCTAACATAAAATGAAGTTTCAGAGGGGTAGCCGAGTTAGTCTAACTGGAAAAGCTTAAACAACAAATAATCTAGCAACACCTTAAAGACTAACAAAACATGCAGATGGTATCATGAGCTTTCGTGGGTACCACATACTTCTTCAGATGAAGTTGGAGCTTGTGAAATCCATGGTTGAAGACCTGGTACTGCACCATTAGTATCTACATTAGTGCAAACATACAGAACATTGCTCCTTAGCGGGACACTCTTATATAGGCCTGGATATTATATTTACGATTGTTGGACAGCCTTAAAATAGCTTCTGCTATATCATTTAAGTGTTACTTTTAGTATACTCCAGTATGCCAAATAATTTTGATACATGACCCACTTAGAACGGATTCTCCAATGCTCACATGGGGAAGCAGCAATGCCGCCCTGTTATTGTTTGCCTGCTGCAGTGTTTGAGCTGCGATCTCTTATTTGAAGACATTCACAAAAAAGAGTAAACGCATCAATGATACACCTCTATAAGCATGTGCTTGAAAAGCGGACAGGAAAAATTGACATTTATGGATAAAGTGTCATGGAAAACAAGGCGGAAAGACTCTCTGCTTTGGATTGCCTTTTGTTCTCCTACCCTGGGGCTCATGAGCACGTCACCCAAACGCCCTGCAAGATGAGAAATAGTGGCCCAGGGCATATACAAGAGGCAGGTTTAAATGAGAGGAAATTCATACCTCTTTTAACTTGAACTCTCAGAGCAATCTAATGCAAAGAGTTAGATTTAGCATGCTGAGTAAATACGAATGAATTTCTCTTGTTAGGGAACAGTTTAGTCATATTTTGGAAATAAGATCTACTTCAGTTTATCCCATAGAATCAAGAGTCAATCCATTAAAAGGCCTCTTTTGCAGAGATCACCAAAAACATAAAACATATAAATTAAAAGTTTTACTGCAAATCTAAAAAATCTCTTTCCAGTGCCACATAGAACAACCTTCAACTCCTAGATACTAAGAACAGTTGCATCTCAGGATTCGCACTGTGAACCCACAAATCCCAAGATAAAGAGAATCAGGCCAGATTGGTGTGGTTCTCGGACACTGGGCAAAACCATGGCCACTGACTGGTTCTTAGGACTTACGAAATTAAAGTCCTGACTCTTCTATGACACTAGTTTTCTGCCAGTTAGCTTAAAGGGGGGGAAGGGAGAGAAGCATTAATCCTAGTTGCTGAAATGCACTTAGAGGAGTCTTCACTTCAGCATTGCTGTGTCCTGTTAACTAGGGGTGTAAAGTCTCCAAAAGTTTATTAATGGATAACTGACAGATTCACTCCAAAAGTTCGTAGAAAAAAGAAAACTGGGGATGAGTACATTTCCACAGAGAACTTGGGAAGCAAAACCTTTCGAGACCTACACTGGTCAAAAAAAAGTCTCCACATTACACTGTCTTTTATGATTTTATTAAGATCCTTTCATAGGCCAGTGTCCACTTCTCATTCCAAGTGTTGAAAACCCTAAAACAAAACAAAACATTTGTGAGCACTAATTTCAGTAATCACAGTAAAGTTATTAGCCATCCTAACCCAAAATTATCCTCAGGCCTCACTGGACTGCAAGCCATTCCCAGAGAAGCTACAGCCTTCATATTACAAGTTAAAAATCAACGTATTGTTATTTGTGTTGCAGTAACCTACCAGGGTGAATAAAAAAAATTTTAAATAAAAAAAAATAATCAGATTTATTTTGATGTTTAAAAATTGATACTAAATTTCTCATTTAAAAATAAGGTTACAATTAAATCCTGTCTCAAACATGCTGCATACACATACACGGTCTCAAAAATGAATTAATGGCTCTGTACAGCCTAACAACCAGCTGGTCCTTAAAAGTTCTGGACCTTGTTTTTGTTAGTCTGCTGAGAAACACGTTTAAAAGTCTCAGAGGGGTAGCCTTGTTAGTCCGTAACTAAACGAAATTAAACAGTGAATGGTCCTGCAGCACTTTAGAGACTAACAAAAAATATACAGATAGTATCATGAGTTTTCGTGGGCACAATTCACTTTGTGTCATCTGAAGTGGGTTGTACCCAAGAAAAGTCATGATACTATCTATATCTTTTTGTTAGTCTCGAAGGTGCTGCAGGACCATTTGTTGTTTAAGGGGTTTTTTTTTGGGGGGGGGGAGGGGAGGAGAGAAGGAGGAGGGGCTGAGAACCATGTGCCAAGAGTCACAGGCTGGACAGAATTGTGTTCTGTGCTTATGTGATGGTGAACCTGGGCCAAGCATGACAGACAATATATAGGAAAGGACAGAGGCAGCATAGAAAGGAAGAGAGAAGACATTATTCAACACTAGAGACGTAAGTAGTCGACTACCTGGCAAGCCTCCCCTTGCTGCCTGTATCAGAGGCACTGATTTAAACAGCAGAGCTGCAGCGGGGATAGCTCCCAGACACATTGTGAGCTGGGACTGAGCACCTTCCCCTATTAACTAATTGTGTAGTTGATAAAAATTCTATCAACTATATGACTAGTTAAATACCTGATTCTTAATATCCCTATTCAATACACACAGCCCACACTTTTGCCATAGAAAAACCATCATGGCTTCTGGGTGCAAGAGAGCCTTATCTGGGAATATCTGAAGAAATCCCATGTAAGCATTGCAAGAATGAAACACAAGTAAAACTGCTTATTAGGAGAAAATCATGTGGATGAAGATGTAGGTATGCCTGAAGAACAATGTGGATCAATTCTGCAATGCATCATTCTTCAAGACTCTCTCTGCCTTTTAGTAAAAGTGTGGTTTGATAAGTAAATTCCCAAGCTGTTTGCTAAAAAGTGTAGTTTATCCAATCTTTATGGCTTGTTTAATTAGTTAACTAGGTTTAGAATCTATCACCCAAGCATACAGCTCAGAAAGCTGCAATGAGAAATCTAGAGTTGCTAGTTGCCACTGTCTTTTCTTATTTTATATTGCATAATATATGGCTCTTATTTTGGAAGATCATATAAATCTATCCCAAATATACCAGCGAGAAGAAAAAAAGGACAAAGGTCAGGGCACAGAATCACTGTTGTAACATCATGGGAAATTTGGGGCAAGGATTCCCAAGAAGTTATCATCTTTGTGGGAGTTTCACCTTTAGTGACTGAAGCCTTATTAACAGAGTGCTCAATAACCCTTCTCAGACAAATGCCTCTAAAGTCATCAGTTGAAGACTCAAATCCAAGATCCTGAAATCCAGGATATAAAACATAACATGGCACAGGACGCTTGGACAAAGAGGTCTTCTTTCAGACTCGTCATCATATCCTCACGGAAGGGCTGACATTTCTGGCTTAGTAACACAGCAACGTGTAGGGAGTTACAGTCCTCAGCCACCACAACACTAGGTTCCTAACCTACTGCCCTTACTTTCTATTCCATCACCCTAGACACTGCACTGCAACAAGTGACCTTGCAGCCAAATCTGGTTGCACTATAGAAATGGAGGTAAGCAAATACATAGCCACATGATGGTCTTTTCATAAAGTGGGAGTGAATAGGTCAGTCAGTGCTTCTTTGTATCAGCACATCACACTTTTTTCCTGACTCCAGCAGATGATCAATTTATACTATGAGGAGTGGTAAGCCCTCTTCTCTGTTGGAATAAAAAGGATTTCTGATGACAACCATACTAGTTTCAACCATTTCAGAGGTAGAGAGCAAAGTCACTTACCATTATGCAGTGGGAACTGGCTGAGGCATGGCTGGCTGTTCTGGTTTGCCACCTTTCTGCTCTGAGATGGGAGTGGTAGGTAAGATCTCTTCCTTGGGCTCCACAATGCTGACATGGTCTGGCAGGGGCTTCTTGGGTCCAATCTTTCCACTTGGGTCCCACGGCAACATAATCTTCACTTTAATACCAAGCACACCTGAAAAAACAATGCATTGTTGTAACTACTCACTGCATTTACAAAATGTTCCATATGCACTTAGATGCTCAACAAGTCCTAAAACGCTGTCATGTTTATTCAGTGAAAGCTTTCACCACTCAAACATACACTTGGGGTAATCTGTTTTAGGACTGTTATTAGCAACATCCTTCTGCATTTCAACTGTATGAAGGCACAGAACTAAATTAATCTAGTAATTTAAATTTCACCCTTTCAAGATCTGCCCCCTCACCAAGTGTGAGTTTTAAAACCCCACATTTCTGTGCTAAGTTATAAAATATTCTCTTTATCCCTTCTCAGACAAATGCCTCTAAATCAGCCAATGAACAGGACACTCTGCTAAGGTACCCTAAGCACAGTACCAAAGAACATGGCACTGAACAGGCTACACTTACACAAGAAATGCCCTTTCTGACTCGTCATCGTATCATCACTGAAGGGATATCAGGTAAGCTAACTGCTCTTATGTCGTACTGAAGGACTGTGTGCTGACATGTGGCAATCACTTGAATACAATCTGACTAAAAAATGTTTACGTTCTTTTAGAAGCTTTAATTATATAGACCTGAAAGGCTTCTTAAAATATTCTCCCTTCTGATATTTTTTCCTATGGTAATAAGCATGAGTACCTAGGCTTGCATTTTGTTTCTGCCAGGTGCCCCAGGAGGATCAGAGATCTGGGATGGGAACACTCTGGTTTCATTGGCACTTCATAAACTCAGGTCCCAAATGTTTTGCAGGAACAGGGCTTATATAGATAATAAACAAGCTTAGAGCAGTGACTTGCAATCCCTTTCCTCAGTCAGATTTCAGTCTTTCCAATTCCTCTAGCTCTTCAGTCATCTAGGATGAGTACAGTGCCACTGGGAGCAAGTCTCTCGGCCTAGGGAGTCACACTTGTATCAGCAGTGCTCAAATTGGCACAGTAAAAATTGCAGCATGGACATTATAGCTCAGGCTGGAGGAGAGGCCCATCTGACTTGACCCCCTTGCCCCAAAATTTGAAAGCCAGGTTGCAGCCTGAGTAGCCATATGCACACTGCTACTTTTAGCACACTAGTTCAAGTCTGCCTCCCCTGGCTGTAGGTGGACTGATCAATCAGGGCAATTTAAATAGTGATTTATTCACCAAGTGGAAAGTCTTGATTGAAAGAGTAAGTTTTAAACAATTTTTCCATTTGTACTTCAGTTATCTGCAATAGAAAGGTGCACTCATTAGTTAATGTAAACAAACCTGTAGTAAGGGCTGTAACTACAGCTTTTACTACCTAAGAGGTGAAACCACAACAATGTACAATTAAGAATTATTTAGCTTCTAGTTTCAGATTCTTAACTATACATTTTCAGTATGGTAGTAAGTGGAATGATCTTATTTACTTACTAGATATTTAACTTTTTGCATGATTTGCATCAAACTGCATCAGAATGGTAAACAGAATTTAAATATCTAACAGCATATAACATTTATCAGAATGTTTCACATTTATAAGTAAAATATTTATTAAACAGGAATTAACTGTGTGAATCACAGGTTATTTCAGGTCAGCCGAGGGGAAAATTTCAAATACGCTCAAGTGAGGAGTGTAAGATTTTTGAAAATGGCAGCCCTGTAAATTACTTTGCCAGTTTCTTGCACACCAGTAGCACCATTCCTGGGTTCCCCACAGGATCAAGAGCTTAGCATTGTTCATTACTGGTTGTGGCAGGCTTATAAAGCTTGACCTCAAAAAGTAAACATTTCTCTAATTCTCTCTATACTGAAAAAAGCACCTTTAACCTCAAATTAGAGACTTATGGATTCAGCATATTTTTATTTAACTGTGAAATTACAATAAGTTTAGGCCTTATTTTGTATTAAACAGAATTGCAAAAACATTCCAACTAACTGAAACAAAAATCTTTTGTTTTTATCCACACTGCAGGGCTGGGAGGTTCACCCCTGACTGCGCTGTGGACACAGCCTTGCAACACAGGTGCTCAAACTGGGACCGCAAACTGGTTTGCCTTGCCTTTCCTTCTGGCTAGATAGAGTTCCAAAACTTTGTCCTCACACCAGGTCATCACATGGAGCAAATAAAAGTACCTCCAATAAAAGTACCTAAAACAAACCTCAGTATTTGGAGGCAAAAATCTTTAAGACTCCTTTACATCTTGAAGCAAGGCCTATTTTCCTACCTCAGGTCACTTTTAAGGTCCATTTCTGACCATCTAGCCTCACACCAAAAGGCAGCAGAGTCTAGCTGACTAGAAAACCTGATTGCCACTTACAGTGTAAACACTGACAAATCCCACTTTTACTCCATCTGCATAATTGGGATAATATTGTCTTACCTACTCCAACGGGTTACCGAAACAATTTACACAGCACTGTGAAAATGGATGTATTTTCTGAATATTAGAAACTCTGAATATATTTGTATAAATATCCAAGGTGACAACTACTGATAGGCAATGCTGCTACCGGAAAAGAAAGCCAGCTGACATGCTGACCTTGGTACCATACTTTTAAGCATCAGTCATAGCATGCTAATTGGGAATTTCTGGCAGCTGAAGGCAGCTTAACCAAGAGCACATGATGCTCCATGCTAGACAAAATGTGTGAAACAAGATAGCCCCAGACGGTGAGAGCTCGTACAGTAGAGTCTCGATTATCCGACCTAAACAGGACTGAAGGATGGTCGGATAATCGAAATGTCGGATAATACGGAAAATACCTTGCAGGGTCCAAGGTATTTTCCCCTGTCAGCTGCCACTAGGCTGCTTCATGGGGAGCCGCGCTGCCCCCGACCTCCCCTATCTCCCCCAGCCAGTCGCACTGCCCCCGACCTCCCCTATCTCTCCCGGCCAGTCGCGCTGCCCAGTGGCTGGCCGGGAGAGATAGGGGAGGTCGGGGCAGCGTGACTGGCTAGAGGGGATGGGGAAGATCGGGGCGCCCCATGACCTTCAGGGGGCAGGGGCGGCTGGGCTCCGGCATCCTGCCACATGGCCCTGCTCCCCTCTTCTTTCACCACTTCTGTCTCTGCACTGCCCAGCGCCTTCCCTTCCGTGCTCCGCTCTGCTGGCTCCGCCGCCCGCACAATTGCCTTGGGCGGCCACAGGCAGGTTGGATAACACGGAATGTCGGATAAAGGAAGGTCGGACAATTGAGACTCTACTGTAATTTCAAAAGACAAACAGCACTACAGGTACCAATAATTAGCAGTGGTTAGAGCTGAATACTCTGTATAACAGAAAGTACACTGGAATTCTGGAAAGGACCACTCCTGTAGCAGTTGACAACAGGGAAGCAGCCAAGCAGCAGCAGAGTGCCAACAGCTTGGATTGTCTAGTACCAAGTACTATAAAAGGAGCCAGGCAAATGCAAGGGAATACATACTCTGAACACTCACCCTGCCTGAGAAGGACATGGCGCACAGCTGTATCAACATAGTAGTTTACAGGGTCTCCACTGTGGATCATCAAGCCATCCACAAACTTCATAGACTTGGCTCGCTGGCCTCTGAGTTTACCGGACACCACCACCTCGCAACCTTTAGCGCCACTCTCCATGATGAAGCGGAGGACACCATAGCAGGCTCTTTGGGGAGAGAAAAGAGCCACTCAGTGGGTCACTGTGTATGTACTGTGCAACTATGAGACATGACAAATTCTGCAATATATTGCCTAAAACATCCCTAATCATAAAATTCTGCTCCTGAATTCCAGCTCATGAAAGGCAAGTTTCACCAAAGGTTTTCAAAAGTGAGAGACTACAATTTCAGTATTGTGAGCTCCAGTCTGTTCTATAGCTGTTTAGGGATGTAAGCAACTAGTCGACTACCTGACTAGTCGCTCCCCCCGGCCCCTTGTTGCCTCTATATCAGACACACTAAGTGTGTGTGGGAGAGAGAGCAGGTGCCAGTGCTGGGGGGAGCCGGCTTAAAATCTGGTTCCCCCTCCCCCCCCAACACTGTCTCCATGGGGCGGGGGTGGGGGCAGGGGAGGCAGAGGCGCAGTGGGGGAAACGGCACGAGCAGTGACCAAAGCAGCCTCTGCTTGCATGGGATCCCGACTGCTGCACCTTTGAAATGTGCAAGCACCGCGGGCAGCTCTTGTACATTTCAAAGGCAGAGGCGCAGTGGGATAGCAAGTGCCCCCCTTATCATTGAGCAATCAATGGAAATAGCATTGACTACTCGATTTGCTGATTAATCGAAATTTAACATCTCTATCTGTTTCACCTTAGATGTGATACTCCCCCGGCGCGTGCTTCAGGAGGTGAAGGACGCTTTGCCGCCCACCGCTCGGGTTTATCTCGACAAGGTCCTGCGAGAGGGTGAACCCCGCCCGCCCCTCACCCCCGGCCCGCCCGATCTATCCATCAGCCCTAAGCCCCATGTACCTCCCCGACCACCTCCCCCTCGTCACCCCGAGCCGGCTGCACGCGTTGCAGCCAGTCCCCTTCCGAACCGCGCCAAAGAGTCACCTGTACACGCTCGTGCTTCACACACTCCACTTCCCCACCCTTGTGTCCCGCCCAGACACCAAGTGGCGGGACCTCCTACCACCAATAGAGGGTGGGGAGCCCTGGTGGGACAGTCTCTATTCCACCCTGGTTCCGCGGCCCACCAGGGACATCAGCTGGAGAATCCTGCACAGAGCTGTGAGCACGGGCGTGTATTTGGCGCGGTTCACTCCCATTCCCGACACTTGCCCCTTCTGTGGCGAGAGGGAGAACCTGGTGCACGTGTACCTCGAGTGTGCCAGGTTACAGCCCCTCTTTCGGCTCCTCCAGAACCTTTTGTTGAGGTTCTGGCTGCACTTCTCCCCTCACCTATTAATTTATGCACCCCATCCGAGGCCCCACAAAGTCACGGGACCTCCTGGTCAACCTCCTCCTGGCTATCGCCAAGATGGTAATTTATAAGACCAGGGAGCAGAGGTTGGCCGGGAGGGGCCTGCGACTGTGGGGCCTATTTCCATTCCGTATCCGGGCAGAGTTCCACTGGGCGGCGGCTGCTGGCTCTCTTGAGACCAGTGGGCGCTGTCCGGGGTTCTCTGCTCGGTGTCCCCATCCGGTTCCCTTGTTTTAGCCCTTTGACCCTCACACCTGTCCTTGTTTTCTCTTTATTTGTCCTAAGTAATTACTTGGTTTCCTGGGCTCAGTGGACCCTCCCCGTAGGCTGGGGGGAGGTCCTTTAGATGTGGACGGGCTAACGCCCGCCCACCTCCCGGACTCCAATAGGCTTAGATGTGATGGGCATGTGCACTGGTCGCTACTGCATGGACAGCCTATTATGTAACGGAAACACTTTAAAGTAGAAAATGCTGGTTCTCAATCCCTTCTCAGACAAATGCCTCTAAATCATCCAGTGAACAGGACAATCCTGCTACGGTACCCAAGCACAGCCTCATAGAACATGACACTGAGAAGGATGCACGTAACAGGATAACATCCCTTTTCTGACTCGTGGTTGTATCATCACTGAAGGGATCTTAAACGTGTGACCACAGGTCATTTAATCACAATTCAGCTTCTAGATAGATTTGTTTGAGACTGAAAAACACCATTTTTGTTAGTATGTTCTTTCCCACCATTCCTAGTAAGTGGCTGTAAATGTAATCTTTTCATGTTTGACATAACCTGCCCCTCTTTCTTAATTCAGTAAGATGACAAGTTCTGTATTAAAAAGTATCACTCATTTTATTGCCAATTTTGACAGCCCTAATCAAATCATATTTTATTTAATACTTAGTTATGCCATGTGCCATTGAGAGACTTAGGTTAATATACAGAAATGGCAGTTCAAGTAAATGCTCATTAAAATGTATTTGAAGTTGGTGCATAGCAGTGTTTTTCTTATTTAAAGAGTAGATTTTAAAAATCTATCAATGTGCATTTATACCAAGTGTGGGCAAGACTGCCTTGGCTGGCCAAATACCCCCATCTGCAGGGCAGCTGGGGTGAGAGCACATTAAGTCTCTTCCCCGCCAGGGGTACACGGGAGCCAGAGGGAACCGCTGGCTGTTTTAAAATAGTCAGTAGTTCTCTCTAGCCATGTCATGCCCCTGGCAGGGCAGGGTCAGGAGACTTCTCGTGCTCCCTCACCCACAGACCCTGACTGGCCTCAGGTCAGGGGGAGCGTGCTAAGTCTCCTCCTGCCACAGTATCTAAAGGGAACTACCAGCTGTCTTTAACAGCTGGCAATTCTCTCTAGGCAGTGGGGGTGGGAGGCAGAGACTTCACGTGCTCTCCCACCTCCAGGCCAATAAGGGTCTGTGGGCAGGGAAGCATAATATTTCTCCTGGCCCCACCCCTTCCACAAATTTCTGAAGTGGCCTCTTTAAAAATTATTGACCACCCCCGATTTAAACCATTCAAGAAAAAAAATCAGATAGGATCACCATAATAAAGATGTAGGGTGCTAATTTAATTTGTGTAATGCATGCATTAGTCCTAGTTCACACACACGATGGTTAAGGAATTCTCCTCAAAGCCAGAGCCAGAACTCAGATCAGAATCCAGATTCTGCTTCTAACTATGTGCTTATTCCACTTTACATATACAGACCATTTTAATACACTTACCGACGCACTGCTAAACCTCCGAGAAGTTTGTATCGCAGGGACTCTGCTTGGGCAATAGCACACAGACCTCTTGTGGCCACCTTCTCAGCGTAGAGCTACAAAATAAGGAATGAGTTCTCAGAAACAGTGTTACAACTGAAGGTTATTAGATATCCATGCATATAGATGACAGGAGCTGCAGCGGCTCTCTGTGATCCCCCTCTCCTCTGCACCCAATAACCCATCTAGTTTCTTGATACTTACAAACCTGCAGGGTCTTCACCCTTAGACATTACACTGTGGCTTTTAACCGCTTTGGTGTTTGTCGTCTGTGCCTCATGTTGAGCCGAGCCAGCCTAATGACACTCCATTGAAAACCAAGGCACCATTAAGGCATGCTTGGTGCAGTCCTGGAAGTGCAATCCTACCAAGTGGGCCCAGAACATTGGGCAGGCCTGGAGGTGCATTCTTCCAAGCTTGCCCAATAATGGACAGTGTTGGTGATGCAGCCAGCAGGGCCTGGCACACTGAGCTGTGCTTGGAGGAGCATCCTACCAGACATGCCCAGCACTCTGGGACAACTGAAAGCTTAACAAAGAGATTACAGTCAGAAAGTGAGATTGAAAGCAGTGTGTCCTGAACGTAGCACAAAAGTCAATGTGCTACACATCACCAGGCAATTTCTCCCAGTGAAATTTAATCTAAGCAGTTAGCCTTGTGCCATGAGGGAAAACGGTCAATAATTGTATTAACAGAAGCTACGGCAATCCCTCAAAGCCTATATTCCATCTTCAACAGCAGCAGATTCTTCAGAGGAGCATGCAGGAAACCCTGTGGTAGACAACTATGGACTAGTCTACCCAAAGGAAAAAGTTTTTCTAAACTCCATCAGACAGCAGTACTACAAATGGCCATTTTGAAGTCCTTGAAAACTATTGTTAAATTCTTGTTGCTATACTCTAGGCCTCAAAGGTATCTTGTGCTAATGAGTTCCACAAATTAGTTGCAATTATCAGTAGAAGTCAGTTTTGCATGAAGTAAGAGATAAGAACCATTAGCAATCACTAGCCACAATCCATTTTAACTCAAACCTGCTACAGGTCATAACAAATTCCCCATACTTAGTCTAGCAGAAATGCCTCTCCTTCAGCAGAGTGAAAATCTAATCCAGGGGTTGGATCCACTAACCCTGGAACCCCAGAAAAGTAAATCTGGCCTATGGGAAGCCCTGAACCTCAGTCCTCCCTATCCCATCCCCTCACCCCATGAGGCTGGAGAGCCAGTGAGTGGGTTTTTGCTTCTCGTTCGTTTGTGTGGTCCCCAACAGATTTTTCTGTGGGTCACTGGCCCCAACCCAAAAAAGAAGAAAACCTTTTGTACTGGTCATAAATTAATATTTTACTTTATTTAAAATGAAGTTTGATAAATTAACATGAGGAAGTTAAAACACTGTGTTTAATAATTTAAATTACCCTGTTCTCCCCTAGATGCAGCACTAGCAAAATAGCTCAGGTGTAATTATGTAATTAATGGTGAGTTTCCATTAGCAACTGGTGGTCCGCAGAAAGGTTTGCATTGAGCCAAATGGTCCACGGGGTGCCCAGTGCAGAGAGCCCGTTTCCCCCTTCTGGGAAAGCGGGGCAGCCCAGAGCAGGAGGGTTAAAATCTTGGCATTCTGCTTCAGAAAGGTTGCCGACCCCTAACCTCCCTAATCCCTCATAACCAATACTATTAAATCTTACGTAATGACTATTGGCAACATATGCAGACACACGTGCAATGTTTAAATTGTTGTCCTGCTAAAGCCATGGCACGCCCACATCTTGAATACTGCGTACAGATATGGTCACCTCATCTCTTAAAAGATATACTGGCATTGGAAAAGGTTCAGAAAGGGCAACAAAAATAATTAGGGGTTTGGAACGGGTCCCATATGAAGAAAGATTAATAAAACAGACTTTTCATTTTAGAAAAGAGGAGACTAAGGGGGGATATGATAGAGGTCTATAAAGTCATGACTGGTGTAGAAAAAGTAAGGAAAAATTATTTTCTTGTTCCCATAAGAACTAGGGGAGGGGGTCACCAAATGAAATTAATAGGTAGCAGGTGTAAAACAAATAAAAAGGAAGTTTTTCTTCACATAGCACAGTGTCAATCTGTGGAACTCCTTGCCAGAGGATACTGTGAAGACTAGGACTTTAACAAGGTTCAAAAAGAACTAGATAAATTCATGAAGGTTAGATCCAGCAATACTTATTACCCTCTGTTTGTCTGGAAATGGGTGACAGGAGAGGGATCATGTGATGATTACCTTTTGTGTTTACTCCCTCTGGGGCATCTGGACTGGCCACTGTTGGCAGACAGGATACTGGGCTAAATGGACCTTTGGCCTGACCCAGTATGGCCATTCTTATGTAAAATAAAGCCTTTTCTAAAATCAATCAAAAGCAACAGTAAGGCTCATTTTAAGGTACCATCAGAGGAGAGGACAATAAAAGAGAAGAGCCACTTACCTCAACACTTCCTTCTGGAAAGCCAAACCTCTTCTGTACAACAGCAGTCAGCTCACGGATACGGCGCCCCTTCTCACCAAGAACATTTTGTGTTCTAAATAAAGTAAACATGGTTATTGGAATCTGCAGGCAAGAAGGAACACCTATTTGAGGATTTAATTTTTCACCATGACAATGCACCAGTTTTACTGTAACAAGTTTAGTTTTAAATGACTGTATAGGAATGACAGTCACTCAAACTATTTCACAACTTAACCTTGTCACAAAGCAGTTTTCAATATTATATGGACATTTATACACCAATTCCTAAGTTTCACTTCTTTCTGGTTACTATCTTTCCAAAGAAATACGGTAAGATATAGGCACAAGTGTCACAGCTTTTGGCTACAGATGAACACTGTGAAACAACAAGGAGCACCTTTCAATTACCTGGTAGCAAGGATGATAATCTCAGTTCTCGTTGGAGTAACTCGGACCTCTACTCCAGAGTACCCATCTTCAGCCAGCTCGCGAGTCAGAAACTCATTTAGTTCAGCTTTGAAGATACCATCAGCGACAAACTAAAACAGATACAGAACAAGTTAAACTATGATCAAAGTTTTATTGCTGACAAAGTGCTGGCTGAACAGCTCCAGAGTCTGCCTCTCTCTTTCTTCATAGAGTAACAGAGGCAATAACATAACAAGCCTCACTATGCAAACCTAAATTTGCCTTCAGCCTGCTTTAGTGACTACATGGCTAAGGTTCGTTTAATCCTTAAGCACTAAGTCAGACCAGGACTTCAACCACATGCAGGTAAAAAGAAAATGATCTAAAAAACCCATACTTCTTTAGTCAGCGTCAATTTTCAGATGTGAATTATGTCAGACTAGCCCCAGTCAAGAAGTAGCTTTGATGCTGTCAGGTGTTTTCAGGGCCTGCACTGAAGCCAGTACTACGCCTGGTCAGAAGTTTTGCATGACTGGGCCCTAACTCTGCATCTGTGCTAGTTATGGGCATTAGAGGGTTTCACCCCAAAGTACTCCCCCTGGGGTGACATGGGCCTTAACCGTACTTCTCCCCACCCCTGCTAAACGCCTCCCCCCAAGTTCACTGGAAAACCTGAGTTTCATTCTGCCAGCTCCAGCGCCGCCTTGTCTGCCCCGCAGTAGGGAGGCAGCAGCAATCACTCAGCCCCTGGCCCCAAGGGACCCGAGCCGCGCTTCCCCCACGCGGGGAGCCCTTGCCCAGGTGCCCGGCGCTGAGCAGAGCCCGGGGCCCGTGAACAGGGCAACGAGGCGCCGCTTTCCACCTGGCGCGCTCCAGGCGGAGCCCAGCCCCGGGCCCGGCGCGTTTCCGGGCGGCCTCCCCAGCCCGCAGCGCCCGGCCAGACCCCAGCAGCCGCAGGGAGCCGCCATGTTGCGCCCGGCCGGGCCCGGCTTTGCATCCGCCTCCATCCGCCCCCACCGCCGCCCCGGCGGCCCCGCCTCGCTGCCCAGCCCCTGCCGGGCTCCCGGCTCGCAGCCCAGCCGCTATTGCCGGGCCCCGGCGCCACCGGGGGCCTCCCGCCGCCCTCACCTTGCGCTTCTTGGAGATCTGCACCGCCATCTTGAGCCGCGCCGCCCAGGCGAAAGGAAGGGGCCCCCCCACCCGGGAGGATATACGGGCCTTCCGAAACTTCCCATTGGGCCGCGCCGGTCACGTGGGCTCGCAGGGGCGGGTGGGAAATGTAGTCTTCCTCAGGGGTTCGGCGCTTGCGCGCGGCTCGCGTTGGTGCCATATTCCCTATATAGAGGCAGGTTTGGGTGTTTCAGTGCAGAGCGCTGTGTGGACGCGCTTATTCCAGATTAAAGGTGGGCGCGCATTATAAACCGAAGTTGATGTAAACTGCCTTGTGTCGACCTGTTGATGCACAGGAACGCGTGTAGACGCATTTTCCTTCCCCCTCCCGCATAAGTGGCTGTGGCAGCCACACAGTAAGGCCACCTCCCGTACCAGCATGGATCCATGAGTGTACTGCTGAGAGTGACGCACACGTTGCAAATGTCAAGCCCAGGGATCATGGATAACAGAAGCCCCTACACTTTAAACACCCCTTCATTCATTAATTGTCTTTTCTCCAGTGCTCATGCTAGCAAGCACGCTTAGCATCTCTCCTTTTTGATGTGCGGCTGCCCATCTGATGATGTTTGTAGGTCAGATGCAAGTAATTTTAGTACTCCTGGACTAGAGAATGTGAAAGGGCCCCCTTGACCAGTGACAGGTGCACGATCAGACTCTGAGAAGGTGAACCCCATCTCTGAATTTGCTATCCCTGGACCAGAGGATGTGAAAGGCCCCTCTCAACCAGTGAGGGGTGCACTGGTAGCAAAACCTGAGATAAGCAAAAACTGGCATACTAGTATGACAGTAACTGCTATCAGGAGCAGATTTGGAGGGTTGCAGCTTCTGACCCTACCTTGCTCCGTGCACTACACGTCCTCCATCCCAGTATAGACCAGCATGGGCGGTGGGTATAAGAGGCAATATCGAGGCTTGGAGCTGCGCCGGCCTGCCAGCTTGTGAGCGTGGGGAGGCAGAAAGGATAGCGGGAAAGGGCTATCCTCCGAATGATAGGGTGAACAGAAATATTTGCTGTCCCTCTCCAGTTTCAAAACACGTCCTAACACCTAGATATTATCATTTGACTTTAACAGTACTGCTCCCATTCTGCCACTGGAGGTCACTAAAACAATTGTCAGGGGAAAAAAAACAGACCTGTCTTCCTTTCCTCCTCCTCTACTTATTTGTAAATGATTTTGGTGCTGGTGAAAAATGCCAGCTAGACAGGCTTGGAGACTGGGAATAAGACATAGGCCCGGGCAAAGGCAATGCAAGCTTTCAGATTGTTCTACCAATCCCTAATCTGGAGATGTCACCTCTATGGGAGGGAGGCTCACTCATGTCCCATCCCTGGCCACTTTGCAGAGGCTGCCCATGGGAGGATGTTGAGTGCTTAGAGCTGTGGTGGGTTTTGTGCTGTGGATGTTTGTCTGTTAGGAAATGGATGGAGGCCTGGCAAACTCATTACGCACAGGTAAGCCCATCGACAGGGGAGGCAAAGGGGGCAACTGCCCTGGGGCCTGGTGATTCAAAAGGGCAGTGGCCAAGGCCCTTTAAATCACCACCGGAGGCTAGCCCGAGTCCCGCCCCTTCAGGGCTGGCCTTACCATGAGGCGAACTGAGGCGGCTGCCTCAGGTGCCAGACTGGGGGGGGACGCCACTAGGACCCAGAGAATTGAGACCTTTCAAAGTTTTGGCCCAAAGCGAGAGGGCATGGGGACCTCATTTGAGCTCCCCGCCTCAGGTGCCAAAATGTTGTGGGCCGGCCCTGCGCCCCTTCCACCTGAAGCGCCCCCCTTCTGGGTTTGCAATTCTGTCAGGCTCCTGTACACAGGGTATCAAATGCTTAACTAACCCATTCTGTCGTGCTCCTCAGGTGACATCTTCACCAGTGAGAAAAAAATCATCCCAAGCAACAGATGCACATGTTCCCTTGCACCCTACAGAAATGGGGGGGGGGGGGGGGGAGAGCAGGGTGGTAGAACCAGGGATGACTGGAAGGGCTAGGGATTTCTGGAGGGAGAGCTGGGGCACCTTTGGTAGCAGAGGAGGCCTGGAACCTCTATCACATTCTACTCCTTCTTGTATCCTGGATGCCCTTGAGTCCTTCATTTCCCTGCTGATAGTGCCCCTAAGTTATTCTGACGTCTAGGTGAAAAAGCTTAATATTGAGTATCATGCCACTGAGGTTCTGATGGAAAAGAATTTCATGTCATTAAGAATATAGGTGTACAACCCATGCAGAAAACTAGTGATTAACGAACTGATAGAATTACAAGGCCGCAAACCCAGATTCCATGTGCGGAGATTTAAGCAGCCATAATAGATAGTGGAGAAGTAGGAAAAATTATAATAGAAAATATCTAGAGCAATTCATTGAGGCAAACAATATAGTACTTCTGAATGATGGAGCACCTACCACATTTAATGCAGCTGATGGAAGTTTCTCCTGTCAAGACCTGGAAATTAGAACAAGCAAAGTAACAAGCAAGTGTAGCGAGGTAATCTGTAAAGCAAACAGAATGGGAAGTGACCACTTCCTGACACTCATAATAAGTCAAGGAAAAGATAACACTGACAACTATGATTGTCTCCCTGCTTGAATCTGTGAACTCTTTAGCAGCAAAAGTGTGGAACATGCAAATGGGCAGTGTCAAAGGCATAGTTTGACTTCAAAACTGGGGGGGGGGGAGAGAGAGCAGCTCCACCCAGGCCAACAGTTCTGCGTTTGGGGGGTATATTCCCCACCTGTCCAAGGATTGCAGTGCTGGCCCACCATGGGGTCCCTGCTGGCTGTCCCAGTGTTTGTTTGGGTCTTGCACGGGGATCCTGAGGATTCAGTCTCTGTTTCCCTTTGGTTATGTTGGTGTAGCTAGCCATGCCAAGACAGGGATGAGTGAGTGGCGCTGTCCGGGTGTTTCTACACCTGTGAGCCTGTGTGTCCCCCTGTGTGTGAAGGTGTGAGAAATGTGACGTGTGCGAGAGGGGCAGACCCAGCAGCATGTGTGGCAAGTTGTGACGACGCGTTGGGGTCCCCTGACTCCTGCACCCCCGTAATGGCACGAACAGACTCCACCAGCCCGTAGAATGGAGGGAGTTTATTCCTTCTCCAGGATACAGCACAGCACAGCACAGCACCGATGTAATCTGGTTACAGGGCAGGTCTAGGATGCCTCAGCCCCCCTTGCGATGGGGGAGATTGGGCCCCTAAATCCCAGCCCCTGGCTTAGGCTGGTTCCTCCATGATCCCAGACAGAAACTAACCTCACTCTTCCAGCCCTGCCCCCCAGCCCGGGCAGCATTCCCCCTTCCTTTGTTTCTCTCCCTGGGGGGTAGCTGGTCAGACAGGTTGAGAGACCCTCTTTGCATAATGACTCATCCTTCTGGGCTGTGGTACCGATGGCAGCCAGTGGGGTTACCACAGAGCCAGCATAGGAACTAGCCAGATACCCCCACTCGTCACAGTTCTCCCCCTCCGAGCGAACTGAGCAGGGTCACTCCGCTCGTGACCTAGGGAAGTTCGGGTCCTCTGCGTGGGAACCCGCCCTGGGGACATGGGTGCTCCCCTTGACTCGGGCCGGCCGTGGCAAGGCCCCACATGAATTGGCTTCCCTCTGTCCACTCGCTGCATCGCTCCAGGGCGACTGACACAGGCCTGTCCTCGGTGGTCGCACCCACCCTTCCGCTGGCCTTGATCTCTGGCCAGGGTCTCTCGGGCCGGGGCCATGAGCCCAGCGAGCCTTCTCTGGACAGCCAGGGCGGCCTCCACCCCCGACGCTCCATCCCGGGAGGTCTTCCCCTCCCATAACTCTCAGCAAGCCCAGAGGCTCCTCTATACAGGGTAGGGGCCCTGAGCAGCTTTCCTCCCATCTTGGGCCTTCCGCCCCTCTGGCAGGAGTCGCAGGACCGGCCGTGCCGCTGCACGGCTGCGAATATTCCCGGCCAGTAGAAGTGTTGGAGCAGCCTCAGCCGGGTGCTCCGGATCCCGGTGGCCCGCAAAGGGGCGTTATGGGCCAAATACAGCAGCTTGAGGTGATACTTTTGGGGGACGACCAGCTGCGCTGGACCCCCATGCCCTCACCTTCCTGGGGAAGCCATTCCCGGAACAGGAATCCCGCTCCCACAGGAATCTCTCCTGGCCTCCTCTCCCCAGGGGCTGAGCTGCACGGAGGCCAGCCTGGTCCCTCAGCCTCTGCAAGGAGGGTCTGCCTGCACCTCAGCCTGGAATTCAGCCGCTGGGGCAGGGATCGGGACCTGTTCCCCACCTTTGCCTAGGTCCGGGGTCCCGCTTGGCTGGACCCGTGTCCACGGATGATGGGACCCTAGGGACCCTGCCAGGAGTCCTTCCTGGATCCAGGTTGCCAGCCCCTCGCTGGCTCTGGCTCGGGCGGTGACTAGAGCCGCTGGGATTCATGGGGCCACTCCTCCAGGTCATTCCCCATCAGCACCTCGGTGGGCAAGTGCGGGTGCACCCCACTTCCTTGAGACCTTCCTTGGCCCCCATTTCAGATGCACCCTGGCTACGGGCACCTTAAACGAGGACCCGTCTATGCCCTTCAGGGTCAGCTGCGTGTGGGGTAGTATCCGGTCTGGGGCCACTATGTCAGATCGGGCCAGCGTCACCTCCGCCCCCGTGTCCCAGAAACCCGTCACCTTCCTACCATCCACCTCCAGGGGTATGAGGCACTCGCTCCGCAGGGGCCGTCCTGCCCCACCCGGTACACGGAGAAATCCGCCTCCCGAGGTCAGACCTCCCAGGAAGTGCACTGAGCATCCTTCCCCCCACTCTGAGCTGAGGTTTGCCTGCCAGCCCCTGCCTCTGGGGCAGCCTGCCCTTCCTCCAGCCCCAGCCAGTTAACCCTGGAAGGTCCCAGGTCATGGGACCTGGTGCACTGAGCCCTCTTGTGGCCTTTTTGCCCACAGCGATGGCAAGTTAGGCTTTGGGCTGTCTCTGTCCAGGCCCTGGCTGGTTCTCTGGGGCACAGACGTCCTGTTCCTTGGGCTCGCCTCGTAGTTGACTCCCTCCGTCGCTCAGCCGACATCCGGTCTCTGTGCAATTCCCTTTCTCTCCGGGACTCCCGTTCACACCCGGACCGGCTCTCTGTGAACTCATCCACCAGCCTCCCCGCTTCCTGGGGGTTCTCCGGACTTCGGTCTTTGAGCCACAGCCTCAGGCTGGGTGTGCACGCTTTATAGAACTGCTCCATCATGATCAGCTTGAGCAGTTCCTCTGCGGTCTGGGCTCCAACTCCAGACACCCACTTGCGGCAGTATTGCGCCAGGCGGGAGGCCAGATCCACATAGGTCTCCCGTGGCTCCCTCTGCACGCCCCGGAACTTCTTCCTGTACATCTCGGGGGTCAGCCCAAACTTGTGCAGCAGGGCGTCCTTGACTCGGTAGTAATCCCTGGCTGTAGGTCTTCCAGCTGATTGAGCACCCGGTGGCCTCCTGGTTCAGTGCGGGGATGAGCTCCTGCAGCCAGTCAGCTGGGGGGACCCGTTGCAGTCCACAGGCCCTCTCAAAGGAGCTGAGGAACCCGTCTATGTCGCCCATGTCCTTCAATTGGGCCACCACGAGCTTCTCCAAGCATCTGGCCGCCCCGGGCCTTTGGGGCTCATCTGCACTCGGCGCAGCTGGGGCCCTGCCGCTTCTCTGCTCGGCCATGGCCAGCTCATGCTGTCGCTGCTCTCTACGGTCCTGGACTTCCAATTCCTTCATCTGCAGCTGGATTTCTAGCCGCGCCGCGGCTCCGAGGTTGGACCCCCGGGCGGACTACGGCTTGCAGTGCTCCCTGGGAGGCAGTCCGGTCTCTTCAGCGGCCTCCAGCGCTCTGCCCCTCTCTGAGCCTGACACGCTCCCAGTGGGGTCTGGCTGTTCCCCACGAGGACAGGATCCCAGCCCTGTGGCTGGTCATTCTCTTCCAGCCGGGCAATCAGCTGGGCCTTGGTTGCGCTCCGCACAGGCAAGCCCTCTCTCTGCACAGCTTCACCAGCTCCGCCTTCAGCAGTTGGGTATAGGCCATCTCCCGCTGGTCCCCTCGGTGCAGACTCACCAGTCTAGTGCTGCTGCGCCACGATTCTCAGGAACCGCCGCTCTGTTTCCAGCACGCCTGGTTCCATGGCTCTTGCTTCTACTGCGCCTAGTCGCTCGCCGCTGGATGCTCCATCCACGGGTGCAGTGCATCCGCTCCTGACACCAGTGTGACGATGCGTTGGGGTCCCCTGACTCCTGCACCCCGTAATGGCACGAACAGACTCCACCAGCCCGTAGAATGGAGGAGTTTATTCCTTCTCCAGGATACAGCACAGCACCGATGTAATCTGGTTACAGGGCAGGTCTAGGATGCCTCAGCCCCCTTTGCGATGGGGAGATTGGGCCCCTAAATCCCAGCCCTGGCTTAGGCTGGTTCCTCCATGATCCCAGACAGAAACTAACCTCACTCTTCCAGCCCTGCCCCCAGCCCGGGCAGCATTCCCCCTTCCTTTGTTTCTCTCCCTTGGGGGTAGCTGGTCAGACAGGTTGAGAGACCCTCTTTGCATAATGACTCATCCTTCTGGGCTGTGGTACCGATGGCAGCCAGTGGGGGTTACCACAGAGCCAGCATAGGAACTAGCCAGATACCCCCACTACGTCACACAAGTGTCCTGTGTTCCCTTGGCTCGCTGATTGCCCCTGCCACCTTCTGCATCAGCATGTTTTTCTGGGCTGTGCTCGCATTACCTGGGCTATCAGCGCTGGGAGGAATGGGATGGCTTAGAGGGGGAGCCCCAGATGCTGCTGCTAAACACTCTGGCAGCCCGAGTGTGGGAGCTGCAGGCACCAGCTGCTGTAGCTGGACTTGATGCTGCTGCTTTTCTGGTGCCTCCTAGTGCTGCTGCAGCCTTCCTACTAGGGCTGCTAACCCTCTCCCCCCATATTTCATGGTGCAAGGGGATGCTGCATGCTGGGCTTCCACTTCCCAGCCACACTACAAAGAGACACGTGGCAGCATGTGCTCCACCAGGACCACCAGCCTGGGCTGCTGGATGAGTGAGGAGGAGGAGGAAGTCAGGAGTCTGCTGGTAGGGGCCCACCCTTGTGCATTAAGTGAAATGCACGGAGCCTTGGCCATCTGACCATGGCACTCACCCATAAGGCCACCCCTGTTTGTGGGGGTAATGCTCCTCCTGCCCCCTCCCAACTCCTCCCCAGGCAGCGTATAAGTGAGACCATTGAGGAGTGCCTGGTGGCCAGACACTCAGCTTTGGCATAAAACACAGGAAGGAGGAGGAAGGGGCTGTAGGAATGAGGGCTGCGGTCATTCCCTATAAGGAAAGGAAGTTAGCTAGGGTCAAGGAGAAACCCAGGGGAGAATGTTAAATATGCAAGATACAGCAAATCAAAACACTGGCGATAAGTGGGGATGTGACGGCCGGATGTTTGCTGATAGCGCCACAGATGTAAGACCAGGAAGAGGGGGAACAGTATACAGCATTCTTTTGCTTGGAATCAAGAAAGCTATGGGTGAGCAATTTTGTGGCCATTCTGATGTTGGAATTGTCAGGTACAATGTTGGTATTAGTTTGGGTCACATACGTGCCCCCAGCTCCCATGGCCATCCTGCCTCACTCTATAGCAGGGTTATTAGAAATCAGAAATGGCACATCAGGTAGCAGAGGTAGGATACTTAATGACAAAGCACGGCTAACAAGAGAATTGATGCCGCTGGGTGTAATCACAGGAATAGTGTGGATGCTAGCGCGTGTAGGGGTGATGGGCAGTGAGCTGACAAAGTGGCAAAAAATGCTGTTAAACATAAGCAACCTGATACCTGATTCCTTTAAGTAAACTGGAGTCTAAACATCATCTAGTTACAAATGAGTTAAGAGGAGAATGAAAGAAATAGGGTAACTGAAAAAAAGGGGGAAAGGTCCATGAAAACCCCCCTAGAGTAAAAAATGCATAGGTATGCCAAGACCCTAAAAGATGACATGAACTGGATTTATTTAGAATCTTAATGGGCTATTGTGGCTTAAACAGCAATGTATTTTGAATAATAAATATGGATTATGTGATGTACAGGATCCAGGAAACCGTTTATCCACGTCTTTGGGAGTACAAAGAGCGTACCTTTGAAAAACTCAAGGCATGTAGCCCATCAAAGTGTAGGTTAAGGGGCGACTCATTCACAGTCTATAGTACTTAAAGGGGGAACAGAAATTTGATCATATAGGACTCTTCAATCTAGCACACAAAGATGTAGCAAAAGCCAATGGCTGGAAGTAGAAGCTAACCAAATTTAGACTAAAAATAAGGGGCAAATTTTAACAGTGAAGGTAATAAATCTTTTTGGAACAGTTTATCAAGGGATGCAGTGGATTCTCAATCACTGCCAAGTTTAAAATCAAGCTTTAGATGGTTTTCTAAGAGAGCTGCTTCAGGAATTATTCTGTGGATGTTCTCTGGCCTACGCTGTACTGGGAGGTCAGACCAGATGGCCACCATGGTCCCTTCAGGCCTTGGAATCGGTGAATCTATAAACCAGCAGCAGTCAGCACTTAGTACATGTTCTAGCCAAGCAAATCAGGCTCTGGTGGACTCTCTATCACAGGGAATGTCTCAATCAAGATTGGATGCTTTTCTAAAAATCTGCTCTAGTTCAAACAGGAATTCTTTCAGGGAAGTTCTGTGGTCTGTATTAAATAGTACATGAGCAGGGCCGTATGCAGGGGGGTGCAAAGGGTGTGAATGTATGCAGGGCGGTGCGAAGGGTGTGGTCCTTCATGGTCCACCATGGGGCCGATTCTGGACAGTCTGGGAAAGGCAGAGACAGCGCATTGCTCCAGCCTACCTCCCCCGTGCTCCGGCTGGCCGGGGGAAGCCTGGGACTGATTCCCCTCTTCCTCCCCCAGGAGAGAGGTCAAGGCAGGGCTGGACCATGGGCTAGAGTGGGGCAGCCACCACCCCCTCCCACAGCCACCACCCCTCCCACCACCCACACACACACACAAATTCCTGCGTATAGGCTTGATGAGGTGAGACTAGATGCTCACAGTGGTCCCTTTTGGCTTTTAACTGGTTAATCCCTTTGCTCTACCTTTTGATAAACTAAATAGATTTAAGGCTTTTGTTCCAAGTCTCCAAAACTTTTGGTGGCTCTTTTCTTCACCTTCTCCAGTTTTTCAATATTCTTTTAAGAATGTGGCCACCAGAACTGGACAGAGAGTCCAGTCTCACCCGAGCAGCACTGCAAGGAAAGAGAATACCAGTTGGGGTTAAATCTCATGAACAGCAAATGCTGGTTCCTTTTGGAAAGTTAATCTTTAATTGGTAGAGAACCTAGCATTCCTGAAACTGTTCGTATGGAACTGAAAAGTCACAAAAGCCTGGGAAACTGGGATGGGAAGGCATCCGGTTTAATATAAGGGCAAAGGGCTCCTGCCAAGAAAGGTTGCAGTTTAGCATGAGAAAACAAACGAAGAATTCAAACTTTGGGGTCCTTTAGAAAAAATATCTTTGCTCTGTGCTACAGAGGAAAAGAGAGAAATGGACAATGTACACTTGAATGGGATTAAGTTTCTCTCTTTACTTTGAAGCATGGAAGAATAGGAACTCACTGGTGTCAACTGTGAGCAAAGCAGAGAATATTTCCTCAGCCGCATGATTGTTTTATCATGTGCAATAGCAGTCCTGGGCATTGTAACATGGCAGGTGTTGATTTCAACATGTAACGTCTGCAGCTTTGCTTTTTGATTCTCTGTGCTTTTCATTGACTGTTGTCATCTTGACAAACTGAGTAAGGGTGGCATGAGGAAAAGCCCCTTAAAAGAGCAAGTTTAATGCACAATTTGTATTGTACCCTGATACAAATTAAATGTATCAGGGTAATGTATGTTAATAGCCAATTTGTATAAGATGTGTGGAAATGGCTTCAATAAACATGCTTCAGTAGTTAAAAAAGGAGGTGCTAACCTGGGATTAAGGCAGTTTAGCACTTTGAAAATCCCACTGGGTGTTTACGTATTTTTAAAAATCGGTCCCTTAGACTCTCAGTCCCTCATCTGTATGTAACCCACACACCTAGTATGGTTCACTGTCCCATGCAGTGGCGCTTAGACCACAGCAACAGATAAGAACAAGAGACCTCTACAGCCAAGGTTGAGAGCCAGCTGGCTTTTAGCTCAAACAGTAGAGGCTCCGATACTAAGCTCCAGAAATCCCAGGTTCAAATCTGTCCAGTGGCGGTTACATGTACAATTGCTATACCAGCATTTTCCTACCTCATAGACATTGTGAGGCCTGACACTGGGGTACTACAGCATAGAGGTGCATCCTTAGGGTGGCAGATGTAGGAAGCCCTTCATGGAGTGATCCCGAGAGATTACTCAGAAGAAGGTGCCACAGGGGCCGACTAGGAGAAGGGAAACCAATTTCAAACTGGGGCACACAGAGATCACTAAGCCTTTTTAGGCACATCTATCTAGGAGGCAACTATGATCCCAAACCTGCATGCCCTCCCTCCAGTGTGCCTGTGTATAACAGTCGGTATGAGAGGAGAGAGGGGTTGGAGCTCATAAGCTAAACTCACTTAAACCCATTCATACGAAAGTATCTCTTGATGCTAAAGGTTTACCTCTTGTTGACTAAAATCCTACGGTGATGGGCAAGCGACATCGGATGAAGATGGAGGATACCACTGGAAGCATCTAGCTGCAAACCTGCACAGAGGCAGTCTGGGTATGATGGTCATTTGTCTGCTGAACTGGAACAGCAGCAGCTCCCGTATCCTGCCCTGGTGACAAAGCAGCCCTATTTAGGGATAGCGCTGATTTCTTCCAACGAGGGGGAGAGAAAACAATCCCTAAGCACAGCTTGTTCTAGCTGACTCCCGTCAGTGAACCATGACCAACTGTATTAAACCAAACATCAACTTTTGACAGCAGCGTTCTGGAAGAGATTCCTCAGTGGGCTAATGGTTCACAGCTGGTTATATGGCCAACTATTGATGAGGTACAAAAAGCAGATGAAAGCTGGAAAGGCACCTGGTAGTGAATGCAATCCCTTCAGAGATTTACAAAGCTGATAGTAGCCAGTTGATGTGCTGTCTTACCCACTTATTCATCCCCATCTGGGAGAAAAAGCAAGTCCCACAGAATTTCAAAGATGCCCTTAAATGCAAACACTTTAACAACGAGTGGTCCTGTAGCATCTTAGAGACTAACAAAGTCTCTAAGGTGCTACAAGACCACTCTTTTTAAAGTTTTTTTTTTTACGTTACGGACTAACACGGCTACCTCTCTGTGAGCTGCGTGGGCATGGAAGCAATGCTTATGAAGAAGCAGTTTTGCTAGATTGGTCACATTATGAGGATGGATGACACGCAGATACCAAAGATGGACTTCTAGGCCAGCTTGCTATATCTTGAAGGCCAACGTGAAGTCATGCAGCATATCTGCCAGTGATCTGCAAATCATAGCTCAGGACAGCTTATTCTAGTGGGCAACTATTGCACAGGCTCTCAAACGCTTTGAGGATCAACGTATCCAGATGTTTCTAGAAAAATGTAGGATCCCAAAAAAGTGCACAGTGCCTTCTATGTGACATCTGTGATCAGATTTGCTGATTGAAGATTGGTTTAGTCGCTCACCAACAGCGGCATAGAAGATGAGATCAGTCAATTGACGGCATAGTCTATAACAGACATTGTGAGGATAAATCCATTAGGATAAATCCATTAGGTCCCATTGATCTCAAGCAAGGGGGGAGGGAGTAGATGAGCACATTATGGGATGCTGATGACACAAACCCATAACCACCCGCTGCACAGTTTTGGTCCCAGCGTGCACCGGGACATAAGCCGGAATGCAAAGCGGCACAGGCGCTGTGAGATAGCTATCCACAGTGCATTGCTCACAAAGTCGCCCTCCTAATGAAGACGTGCTACTTCAAATTACATTGCATTCTTCCCTGCAGTGGGGACACAGGCCTTTGACTTTGCATAATCGGGTGACCAGAAATCAGCCATAATAGATTCAACCTTATCTCGTAGTGTAGACATAACTTCAGAGACACTCAGATACTTCAGTACAAGGGCCATGTAGGTCCCCAAGGTAGATACAGTAGTCCTATCCAGGTGCCTCACAGTGGTGGGTAAGCATTATTATCCCTATTTTTCAAATGGGTAAACTGAGGCAGAGATACACCCAGGGTTACACAGCAAGCCAGTGGCAGAGTAAGGCAGAGAACCCAGGACACTTGCATCCCACCTTTCAGTGGCATCAGATCCCACGTTCATGCTTCTTGTTTAAACAAGGAAGAAACAAAGGCCAACGAATTCAGCGTGATTTTTTTTCAGTTCCCTAGGGCCCTAACCCTGCAAACATTCATGCATGTGTTTAACACTGAGCTTAGGAATAGCCTCAATGACTTCAACTGACCCTCTCCTGTGAAGTAAGCAGATGCATACGCATTTGTAAGGGCAGGGCCTGAGACATCATCATTTTACACAGACCAGGGCATTGCTAGCACCCGGCCCATAAATAAATACAGGGCAGGGATTTCTTTTTTTAATCAGTTCATCAGCAGGAGACTGGGCCAACATTTTTCTGTTTCTGAAAAAAACCCCTCAGTCCTGAGACAAACGGCTCCTTTATGCCTTATTAAGGATAAACTATCTGCTCTGACAGCACTCCGGGCTGTTTTGTAACTCCTGGGGCAGGATTCAGCCCTGGTGTAAACTGGTGACTTCAGTGGCCTTGCTCCACTGGGCTGATGTGCCCCCTGGCACTGGCCAGCCTAGCCCCACATGCTCAGAGAGGGCCCTTTCCAGCTGGTAAACGCAAGTCCCTTGTACAGACTAGCTCACACAATTGCCGGCTGGGGTCTCAGCTTGCCCTCTGTGCGCATGGCACATTTGGCAGCTCTGCAGAAGGGTGGAGCTGGTGAATGCATTGGTGCTTCAGATGAGCTGAGGCCAGGCTGTGCTAATCTCAACGAGACTGGTGCTGAAGCTGCTACGGACAATAGGTGTCAGTGATGCTGTGCTAGTCCAAACACCAGACCTGCCAACTGGGAGTGGGGGGCAAGGGGCAACAGAACTGTCCCAGGGCCCAGCGATTCAAAAGGGCCCAGGGCTCCCAGCCACTACCGCAGAGGCAGCCGAAGTCCTTGGGCCCTTTAAGTCACTACTGGAGCAGTGCGCGGCATGCTCCGGGAAGTGCTGAGGGCTGGCTACCCCCAGCCCTACCCCTTCTGCCTGAGGTCCCACCCCTTCCAGGAGTTCAGAGACACCCTCCCTTCACTCAGGGGCCTGGCGAATATGTCAGCCCCCCTGCTGGACACCAGGCAGCTCCACCTCACGAGCTCAGTTGTGCACTCAGCAGTTGTGAGTGGCACCAACAGAGACGCCTGCTAAATGGCTCTTTTCACAGGGTGCTTAGCCAGCTGTCTGGGCTGCAAGGTGCTCTCCAGGTCTGGATGGGAGGCCTTGAGGTTCCTCCAATAGCCTGAGTCCCCTTGGAGGCATCCAGTTCCTTGCAGGGCCAAGCCACTGGTCTCACCTCGTGGTCCCTGTCAGCACGATCTCTGTTCAGTGCCATGAGGGGTATTGCGTGATAGCCTGTCGGGGAACAGCATTCGCACCTGCAACTAATGGCGGGCCTCGGCAGTTTACAGGGGAACACATAAGAGCCAGTGGGGCCAGGGAAGCTAAGAGGGGTAAGGGGACAGACTACAGGAGGGAAAACAGGGGCATAATTTGCCTGCATGATTAAGGAAACCTAATGGGGAGTAGAGGCAGAGTTTTGGAGGGACCCACAACCTCCCCTCAAATGCTCCATTCTCCCACATCTGAGTTTTTGGGGTCTTGGTTCCAGCACCCACCATTCTGGAGGGTAGGCCCATCAATGGCTATTAGCCAGGAGGGGTAGGGGCGGTGTCCCTAGCCTCTCTTGGCCGGAAGTGGGGTGTGGGCGACAGGATGGATCACTCGATGAGTGCCTGTTCTGTTCATTCCCCCTGGGGCACCCGGCATTGGCCACTGTTGGAGGACAGGACACTGGGCTAGATGGGCCATTGGTCTGACCCGGTCTGGCCGTTCTCATGCACCATCTCACGTCACACTGATTGGCAGCCACAGCAGCCACACCAGGAACTGCTGGGGCATGGAGCTCGAACCACCCCATCAATGCTTGAGGAACCTCATGGGGCGTATTGCCAGGGCAGCTCGGGGGAACCTTCCTCTGTAGTATAAGGGAGCAGAGAGCTCTACGTTCTCCAACACTAAATCCAGACAAGTTTATGGCTACCTGCAGATTAGCTTATTTAAAAGTCTGCCTCAAACGTCACCCTAGGCGCTGGACAGAAGCTGGTGGCTAATGCTTGCTTGCCTGGCCATCCCCATTCCCACTGCATGTGGCTCTCAGGCAATAGGTTAGCTCCATACTGGAGATGGTCATGTCATGCAGTGAGTTCTCAGGGGAGTCCCAGCTCCCCTTGGCAGCCACACAGGAAATGCTGGGTCTCCACTGGTGGATTTGCACTCACACACTGTGGAACTGAGGCAGGCAGCCTAGGTGGTGGTGGCTGAAATGGGACATGGGGAAGGGAGATTTTGTTTTCCTGCCCAATTTGCCAGTGCCCCAGAGGTCAGAGCGTGGGTAGGCCCAACCCATCTCTCTCCAGGATGCTTAGGCTCAAGAGCCAGGAATACTGTGGCACACTCCAACAAGCAGAATTACTGGGGAGTCACTTTCCCTTTTCAGGTATCTAAAAGGGTGTCATAAGGAGGAGGGAGAAAACTTGTTCATCTTGGCCTCTGAGGATAGAACAAGAAGCAATGGGCTTAAACTGCAGCAAGGGAGGTTTAGGTTGGACATTAGGAAAAGTTCCTAACTGTCAGGGTGGTTAAACACTGGAATAAATTGCCCAGGGAGGTTGTGGAATCCCCATCTCTGGAGATATTTAAGAGTAGGTTAGATAAATGTCTATCAGGGATGGTCTAGACAGTATTTGGTCCTGCCATGAGGGCAGGGGGACTGGACTCAATGACCTCTCCAGGTCCTTTCCAGTCCTAGTATTCTATGATTCTATGATTTCCCTGCCTTCCCAGAATGAAGCTAGGGGTCCTGAATGGGTGCAAGCCCCCACAGGTGAAGCTTTCACAGAAAGGTTGCCAACTTTCTCACGACCGAACTCCTTTGCCCAGCCCTGCCCCTTCCCCAAGGCCCTGCCTTGCCCTGCCCCTTCTACAAGGACCACCCCCCCCCCACTCCATCCCCCCCATCACTCGCTCTCCCACACCCTCACTCATTTTCACTGGGCAGGGTCAGAAGTTTGTTGTGTGGGAGGAGGTGAAGCTTGGAATGAAGGGTTCAGGGTGCAGGTGGGGCTAGGGCACGGGGTTGTGGTGCAGGAGGGGGTATGGGCTCTGGCTGGGGGTGCCAGTTGGGGGGGGCTGGGGATGAGGGGTTTGGGATTGAGGTGCAGGAGGGGTGAGAGCTCTGGCTGGGCTACAGGCCTCGTGTTGGGGCCAAGAGATTCAAAAGGGGGCTCCAGACTGAGGCAGGGGGTTGGTGTGTGAGACGGGCACAGGCTCCAGGCTGGGGTGCAGACTCTAGGGTGGGGCCAGAAATGAGGGGTTCAAGGTGCAGTAGAAGGCTCTAGGCTGGGGTAGAGGGTTGGGGTGGAGGCTCTGGGTGGCATTTACCTCAGGCAGCTCCAGGAAGCAGCAACATGTCCCCTGTCTCCTAGGTGGAAGCATGGCCACAGCGGCTCTGTGGCGTGTGCACTGCCTCCACCCACAGGCTCTCCTCCCACAGCTCCCAGTGGCCATGGTTCCTGGCTAATGGGCGCTAGAGAGCTGGCACCTGAGGAGCGGGCCGTGCGCAGAGTCCATCTGGCCGTGCCTCCACCTAGGACCCGAGGCACATGTCACTGCTTCCCCACACGGAGCCAGGCAGGGAGCCTGACAGCCCTGTGCCAACCGGACTGTTAATGACCCCGTCAGCGATCCCTTTGTGATGAAAACCAGACACCGGGTAACCTTATGACCAGTACAGCACCAGCCACACCTGCTGCCTCCATCACCCCCAGCATTGTGCCTCACCCCACCTCGGTAAGGGCCCATGCAGCCCCTAGCAGCTAGTGGGGCGGGGTCTGCTATTCAGTGCCAGTGGCGAGTTCTGTAACACAGGGGCTCCTCGGTATACATCGGGGTTGTGTTCCTGAAAAGGGCAACGGACGATGAAATGAGATTCCCAGCTCCCCCCATACAGTACTGTTCCCACAGCGGTCCCACCTCTTCTTGCACCCCTTCCACTCCTACCCCGCCTCTTCCCACCCAGTTCCACCCTCTCCTCCAAGTGTGCCCCATCCTTGCTCTTCCCTCTCCCATCGGCATGGGAACAAGCGGCCCGGTGCCCAGGTCTCCACTCCACAGGGAGTTAAGTGCCCCCCCCCCCAGTGTCTCTCATGGGATTTCATCTCTCTGGTGCTATGTGCCAGCGTTGGCGAAGGGCAATTACTCTCCTTGAAGGGCTGAGGAGGAAGGAAACGGGCTAGTGCTACAGCCCAGGCGGCTGTCCTTGCACCATGCACCCTCCAGAGGGCAGGCCCTGCCTGCGAATGAGAAGGAGGCTCTTTGTCCACAGGCAGTGTCCTGGCCAAGCTTTGGATTTCCTCTGGGAAAGGAGGATGGGGGAGGAACCCGGCGCCTTCTCCAGGGCTGCTTTGGCAGTCAAGCCGGCCTGGCGGAGAGCCCACTGCCATGGCCAGGAAAGTCACAGGCCCTCGGGGGACAGGGCAGTGGCTACAAGCGCCCAGCGTAGGCAAAGCTGCCGCTGACTTCACTAGGCTCAGGCTGCAGGGATGCTGCTGCTGGCCTCTGCTATTCGGAAAGGCTGGGAGAGGGGAAGCCAAAGGATTATAACGAATCTCCCCCTTCCATTCTGCTTAAAGCACGCAGCTGGGACTCAGGAGAGCCGGGTTCAAGCTCTGCAAGGCTCCCTGTGTGACCTTGGACAAGTCCTTTGATGCCTTAGTTCTTCATCCATAACATGGAGCAGACAGTCCTTCGGCTCTCCCTCGCTTAGCATATCCTTTGTATTCAGATCATAAGCTCTTTGGGGCAGGGACTGTCCCTTCCTATGTGTACGTGCTGCACCCAGCTCAATGAGGCCTCGAAGTGGCACAAATATTTAGCCCCATGGCGCTGTTTCTGGGGCAGCCACAGAATCCATTAAGCCCCAAAGACAGTATCTTGTCCGAGAAATGGAAGGATGCAAACAGTTGCCTTTACATCCCGCCAGATGCTTCCCCTACCAGCATCTGTTACACAAAGTCAATAATACTATCTACAGTGCTACCAGACCAGTTTTTGTTTTTTAAATTTCTCCATAGTTAAGGTTGTAACATGGGCCCAATTTTCACTTCTGCTTGTAATTTTCAATAGGAAATTTCTTTGTGAGCTTAAAGAAAAATGCTGCAGTAGAATTTCAGTTGGTAGTAAACTGATCAACTAATTGCATTTAAATATGTATCTTTTATATTGGGGATTTGGACCTAAACATTTGATTTTTCCAGGCCTTAATTAAGGGCCAGATTATGATAACCTAAAGTCACGTAGCATTTTATTCCACGAGTAGTCTCATTGATTTCAATGGGGTATTTGCAGACAAAGGTGCTACTCAGATTAAGGATCCCAAAATTTGCCCCCAAATTATTTCAGTTGAAGCATGGGTTGTTTGGACAAGCCATAAGAACATAAGGTCCATTAGCCCAGTATCCTGTCTTCCAACTATGGCCAGTGCCAGATGCCTCAGATGGAGTGAGCAGATCAAGTGATCCCTCTTCTGTCACCATTTCCAGCCTCTGACAAACAGAGGCTAGGGCCACCATTCCTACCCATCCTGGCTAATAAGTATTGATGGACCTAACCTCCATGAATTTATCTATTTCTTTTTTGAACCCTGTTAAAGTCTCCTGGTCCTCACTGCATCCTCCAGCAAGGAGTTCCACAGGTTGACTATGTGTTGTGTGAAGAAATATTTTCTTTTGTTTGCTTAAAACCTGCTACTTATTAATTTCATTTGGCAACCCCTAGTTCTTATGTTATGGGAACAAATATGATAGAATCATAGAATCATGGAACCATAGAGCTGGAAGAAACCTCAGAAGGTCATCAAGTCCAGCCCCCTGCTCTAGGCAGGACCAATCCCAAATAAATAACTTTTCCTTATAAAATCATGACAGGTACAGAGAAAGTGAATATCATATCCCCCCCTTAGTCTCCTCTTTTCTAAACTGAAAAGTACCAGTCTTTTTAATCTCTCTTCATATGGCACCCGTTCCAAACCCCTAATAATTTTTGTTGCCTTTTTCTGAACTTTTTCCAATGCTAAAGTAACTTTTTTGAGATGAAGCAACCACATCTTTACGCAATAGTCAAGATGTGGGCGTACCATGTATTTATATAAAGGCAATAAGATATTCTCAGTTCTAGTCTCTATCCCTTTTTCGATGATTCTAGTGCCAAGAAAAATCAGAGCCCCATTCCTCAGTGTCTTTAAACAGCACAGTTATACTGACTATGGGGTCACATGCTGGCTGTGTCGCGCACAGAATAGGTAATGCATGGAGGGTGGCGAGACAAGGTTTGTTCTGTGTTTGTACAGCACCTAGCCCAACAAGATGTTGTCCACTGACTGAGACTTCTAGCTGCTACCATAATACAGCTAGGCAGATGCTCAATAGGGCCCTGACACTGGGCCCAGTTCAGAAAAGCACTTATGCGCCTGTTGAGATCTGTCCCTGTTCAGGACAATAGTTAAGCAATAACAGGGGTGCTACCTTTTGTTCTGAGCAGGGATGCTTTTCTGACTCACAGCCAGTAGGCGTAATGGTCAGAGAGGTGTTCAGCCCTTCACATCACAGCAGTGGCAGAGTTTGACACAGCCTCCAGCCACTGCACTGAGACCACCGGCATGTTCCACGCCCTTCTATTGTCAGATGGCAATAAGCTCACATTGTGATCAGCATCAAGCAGATCTGAACCAGTGGCCTGGACTTGAATGACTTGTCATGTATCCCCGCCAGCCAGCTAGTCCTCCTGCTGAGAGGCATTATAACAATGTCTCCTAGCTAGCGGCACTTAGCCCATGTACTAGATAAACAGGTTCATCTTTGTAGCCCAGCGAAGAGAATACATTCCAAAGGCAGTAATAGCTAACCCCAGACACACACATTGTATAGGAATGTGGACCATCTCAGCACTAGGGTAACTCTGTGCAGAAGTGGATGTTTAGAATACGTTCAGAGAAGTGCTACTAGGACCGAGGAAAACCTACCTTATGAGAGGAGACTCAAAGACCTTGTCTTGTTTAACCTCATCAAAAAAAGGCAGAGGGGAGCTATGATTGGTCTGCATAAATACATCAGAAGGACAAATACCAGAAAGGAAGAGGAGTTATTTAAGTTAAGCGCCAATATGGGCACTAGAATAAACTGGTCATCAAGAAGTTTAGACTTGAAATGAGGGCAAAGATTTCTAACCCTCAGAGGAGTGAAGTTCTGGAACGGCCTTCCAAGGGGAGCAGTGAGAGGCAAAAACCCAGTGGTTTCGAGACTGAGCTTGATAAGTTTATGGAGAGGATGGTGTGATGGGATAGCCTGCAGTGGTGTGGAACTCATTGACAACTGCTGCTAGCAAAAAATGCCCAACGGCTGGAGATGGGACACTAGATGGGGAAGGCTGTGAATTGCTGCAGAGAATTCTTTCCCGGGTGTCTGGCTGGTGGGATTTGCCCGCATGCTCAGTGTCTAACTGATCGCTATATTTGGGGATAAGAAGGAATTTTCCCCTGGTGAAGATTGGCAGAGATCCTGTGGTTTTTTTGCCTTCCTCTGCACCATGGGTCGTTTACAGGTTTAAATGAGTGTCAGTGGTATATTCTCTGTTACTTGAAGTCTTTAAATTGTGCAATGAAGTATTCAGTAGCTCAGCCAGAAATGAGGGGTCCATGACAGGAGTGGGTGGGTGAGGTTGTCTGGTCTGCGATATGCAGGGCATCAAACTAGATGATCACCATTGTCCCTTCTGGCTAGGGTTGCCAGATGGTTTCAAAAAAAATACCAGACAAAAATTTGTTGAGAGAAAAAAAAAAAAAAGTGCCAGGGAGTAACCAGGAAGACCTGGGCGGGGCAGATTCAGGAGGTCAGGCTGAAATGCGGTCGTGGTCCCTTTAATTGCCACGTGTTCTGAGTGGGCTTCCATCGGGCGCCGAGCCGGGCCCGGGAAAAGCAGAAAAACTTCCTTAATTAGAAAATACCGGACATTTATATCTGGTATTTTCTCAATTTGTTTACTGGACACGAAGTCCAAGTACCGGACTGTCCAGTTCAATACCGGACACCTGGCAACCCTACTTCTGGTCATAAAGTCTATGAGTCTTGACCAGGATGAATTTGACAACATTTGCACTATGGGGGAAGTCTGATTGAAATAGCAGCATTTACACTAGTTCCAGTAACAAAATGGAAAACTCTTCCCCATGCTAGAGAGGCAGCATTTCTGGCAGCCAAAAGCCCATTCACAGTAGATCAGTAAGTATACACCAGTCTTGCAGTCCTGTTGTGGATTACATGGCTCACAGGATTGACTGAGGATGCAGGGCCTTTTCCCTGTAGGTCACTGGCTTGAGAGTGACCAGCCATTAGCCCAGGAGCTCCAAGTGCAACACTTTGGCTGGAAGCGCGCGTACGCTCCTGGGATTCATAACCAAGGAATCTCAGCTAGGCGCCACAAGGCTCTGAATCCTGTGCCTAGTTTCGGTGCCCACAAATCAAGAAAGAGGTTGATAAACTGAAAAGAGGCTGGGGAGAGACAAGACTGATTAAAGGATTCGAAAACATGCCTGATAGCAATAGCCTCAGAGAGCACAAATCTAGTTTGTTTAACAAAACGGAGGTTAAAGGGTGATTTGACTATAGTTTGCAAGTACCTCCGGGGGTGGCGGGGGGAGACAAATATGGAGTCATAGGCTCTTCCATCAGGCAGGGAAAAGTCTAACCCGATCCAGTGGCTGGAAGGAGAAGCAAGACAAATTCAGACCGGAAAGGAGGTGCAAATGTTTCTCACTGAGGTTAATTAACCAATGGGACAATTTGCCAATGGTTGTGGTGGTTGATCCCCCATGGTCAGTTTTTAAATCAAGATTGGATGTTCTTCTATAAGAGCTGCTCTCAGGGTTATTTTGGGGGCAGCTCGTGTTATGCAGGAGGTTGGAGCAGATGGTCCCTTCTGGCCTCGGACTCTATGAACCACCATCCCATGGCCATTTGGTGAAATAAAGGGGTGTCTCAGGTCAGTGCCAAGCAGACAGGCGCCCACATCACAATTTGCTTCCTAGCTGGCAGCCTCGGCAGAGAGGCAGGACTGACAGAAGGCACTGCCACACCTGTATGTGGCTGAGGGTAACGTGAGGCAAGCTTGCCTGTGCAGTACCTCTCCCATGGAGAAAGAGAACATCAGACAGGAGGGCTGTCAAGCCAGCCTCTTTCCCCAGCCCTGCATTGATGGATAGCTCTGTTTTTGACTCCACTTTCCTCCCTCGTCCAGCCCACCCCAAACGGGAAGCGATAACTGCCGCTCCTTTCCCTGGCGGGGGCGTGGAACACTTCCATGGCAAACAGTGCAGCTTGGCAAAAATAAACTTTTTTCCTCAGAGTGTCACCACAACATTTCCAGCCTGTGGCAAGGAGCCCAGCTGGCTGGGCACTCGGGAGAGCTGCAGGACGGGGGAGGAGGGGGCGGGGGAGAGAAGGGGAGGGAGAAGAGTCCTCCCCCCCTTCCTGACTAGTTAAATGGGGGAGTGTAATTCTTTGGGCTTCAACACCATTGCTCTCAGGTCGAGGGGGGTGATTTCACTGGAATTCAGCACTGCCCAACACAGCCGGTAGCAGGGTCGAAGAGGCAGCCATAGTTTCCACAGACACTCCAGACCCGCTCCTAGACAGCCCACTGCCCCCACTGCTCTTCGCCATGCCTTGAGCCCCTTGTCCAGGGAAGTGTCGCTCTCTCTCATCACGTGACACGTTGCTGCCACGGGCTCTCTTTCTGCTTGACTTCCTGCTGCACACGCAGTGCTCGTGTTGGCACAAGGGGACTCCTTCTCCCTGCCCCACACATTACAACCCAGCTCTGCAACCCAGCTCTGCAACCTGAGATCCTTCCTCAGCAAATGGCTAGTCGCCAAGACACCCTGCCCAGGGCAGGGCCGCATGTAGCCTTGGGCAAGGCTCCACAGCCCCTTCGGCTCCTCCTTTCCAACTCATCTTCTGTTGAAAGTCAGCCCTCGCCAGGAAGCAGCTTTCCATGGTGCCAGCCAGCCTCACACCGCTTCAGGCAAGGCAGATGGTCTGGACTGCCAATGGGGTGGGGGGAAGAGAGCAATTGCTCTGAGGCTCTGTGATTCTAAGGGCCCAGGGCTCCTGGCTACCACCAGCAGCAGCCACAGGGCCCTTTATAATCACTGCCGGAGCATTGGGTGGTACGCTCCAGAGCCTGCTCCGCGCGCCCTGGCCGACACATCGTCCAGATGGTGCTGGCTACCTCAGCCCCGTCCCTTCCACCTGAGGACCCCCCCCTCTAGGAGCATGGATCTGGGTCCCACCACACACGTTGCCCAGGGGCTGGAGATGCTGTTGCCAGCATCACACCAGTGGGTAGTCTAATCTCACTCACCTCACTGTGCTGCTCAGGAGAGCTCGGTCACAATAGGACAATGCAGGGAGGACTGGCCAGCACAGCTGGAGCTGGTTATTACAGATCAATTTGGGCAGCCTGTGTCGTCCTGGGAGTCACTCGTCCCATCCCACCTCTGTCATGCACTCCCCTCTGTGACCCTTTGCCTCTCAGTGCCTTGATTTTGCCATCTGTAGAATGGGGAGTGCAAGAATCACCTTTGTAAAGGGCTCTGTGGACGAAAGAGTGGCCACATCTACAGAACCAATCAGACACGGCAGAGAATCACTCTTTCTACCTTGCCAAGACAGAGTCATTGTAGACCATGGGCTGGGCTGGTTTTAAGAGAGATGGTCAAAAAAACCAAACACACACAGTGCAAAAACTTATTTCCAGTCCAAGAAAAGCTGTTCTGGGAGAGCTGAAGTGCTGTGCAGAAACGTGTTGGTTTGGACACACATTTTGTGGAGCAGGGTGCACGTGTGTGTGCCTCCGTAACCCAGAGGTTAGGAACCTGTCCTATCCCGGGTTCAAGTCCCTGTTCTGAATTGTGGGGACTAGGAACACTGTGCAACACTGAGTCTCATCTTTGAGGCTGTTGTCCTCCCCAGCAGGCTCTAGGCAGAGGTTCCTGCTCTCACCGCACAAAAGCTTTGGCAAGGTCACGTTTTCATTCCCACAGGGTACGTCTACACTACAGCGTTATTTCGAAATATCTTATTTTGAAATAGTTAATTCGAAATAAGTTATTTCAAAATAACGCGTCTACACACAAAATGCATTTCAAAATAGCGTTCTGCTATTTCGGAAATAGCACGTCCACACTGAGTGGATGCTGAATCGCATTTAAGGCTGGCCAGAACCAGGTCCGGCAGGGCATCAGGTCAGGAGTTACTTTGAGTGGCTGCTGCCTGAGGCTATCTGAGGCCTGTGCTTAAAGGGACCCCTCCTGGACAGCCGATTCTCAGGTTTCCCTGCTTGCTTGCCTACCTCACTGAGGGACAGCAAAGCATTTTGTCTCTGCGTGCTCTGGTTGCCCTCACTCTGGACACCACAGCACTCTGCAACGTGGAGCCAGAGCTGCCCCTAGGCACTCTGGTGCTTCTCGTGGATGCGTTGCTGCGAGCCTGGCTGCACTTTCTGCAGGCTGCCATCCGGGAGGTCCATCGGGGGGCTGTCAGTATCCAGGAGGCCTTGCGGGAGAGCTTCCACCCTGAGGAGCACTAAGAGCCTCCCTGGTCTGCCTCACTGGGGGCTTGTGCCTCACTCCTCCCTCATGTCCTTCCACTTACCCCTCCCTAACTCCCCTTCCTGATGTAAAATAAAATGCATGTATTTTCATGAACACAAACTCTCTTAACAAAACTGGGGGTGGGGAATGAAACTCTGGTGAGACTGGGGAAAGGAGAGGGGAGAAGACAGGGTGGAAGGGGGGGGGGAATCTGGGAAGAGGGAGCTGGAAGGGGGAAGTAAGGGGAAGAAGGGGGAGGGGAAGCTCAGGGCTCAGGGTTGGGGGTCTCGCCAGACCAACTTGAATTTCATGCAAACCTGCTCCTGGGTTTGCATGTGGCCTTTGGTGGCCAGGCTGGCAGCTATCCTGCCATAGACGGCCGCGTTCCTCCATCTAGTGCAGAGATCATGGACGTTGGGGGCATCCCCCCCAAACCTGAATAAGATCGATGATCTCCACCCTGGACCAGGAAGGCGCCTGCAGGCTCCTGGGAGCTGGCAGGCTCCTGGGAGCTGGCAGACTGCTCCTGGGGAGCGGTGGAGGGCTGGCTGCCAGTGGCTTGCTGGCTCATGTTTTGGGGCCACTGGGTCAGGGCAGTGACTGCTGGCTCTGGGCTGGCAGGTTTGGAGCTGGCACAGGCACTGTGGCCAGAGTCAACCCCTTTAAGGGCTCCGGGGAGTGGGGAGGGAGAGGAGTGTTCTTGGTTGAGGCTGGAGTGGCCACCAGAGCACCCTGGGAAGGCTGGAGGCCCCCTATTTCGATATAAGTGTCTACACAGCACTTATTTCAAAATAGCTATTTCGAATTTGGCATTATTCCTCATGGAATGAAGTTTACCAAATTCTAAATAAGTGCTCCGCTATTTCGAATTAATTTCGAAATAGTGGTTTGGCTGTGTAGACGCTAGGAAAGTTAATTCAAAATAATGGCTGTTATTTTGAAATAACTCTGCTGTGTAGACATACCCACACAGAACAAAAAAAGCAAAAGTCCAAACCCTGAAATTTTCACAAGACAGAATTGTGCTCTGACCTGTTTCAGTTTTATCCCCTCTCAGACAGGGAGGGTGGATAAGGCCCTTGGGGGCTCTGTGGTAAGGGAGGAAGCTAATCTGGATGCGCAGCCACTACAGGCGGAGCCTGAATTCAGAAACTGACCCCCGCTGGGTCCTAGCATAATTTTTAGCAGCATTCTGTGTTAAGGAAAAACCCCTAGGAGCAGGATGCAAGGAACAAAGGTGTGTTGAGGTGTTTACCATAGAGCATACCGGGTCAGCTTCACAGTGGGCAGACTCCACGGAAGGTTGTGACTGCTTATGCCAGTCTGGACTGTAAAAAGTAATGCGGAAAGCTTTGATTTGGTACCGGAAGTTCAGTCTTTCCAATAAGACATCAGGCCAAGGTCCTGACCCATTTGCAGCCATGAAAGAGCCCTGGACGCCCTTCTCAAGCATGAATATAACTCCAGTGTCTGGGTTAAATTCCCATGTGGACAATTCTTGCCCTCCACCCTACATTCTCCTGTCACTTTCAGCAGACAGCAATTTTTCTTCTTGCCCCTAGTTATAATGGCTGCCATCTTCTGCCACAGAGGTGGTTGCATGTTGACAGTAAGGGCTGTGAAGTTAGCATTTTACAATACTCTACCCAAAGCACTCTATAAATATCAGCATTCCTGTGATGTAGCCCTATTTTACACATACAAGGAAATGGGGAATTGAAGGGATTTGCCTGATGTGAAGTTCTACGGGGACTAGAAGCTGGGTCTGAGGGATGCAGACAGACCTGCTACCCAGCAGCTACAAGAGGATCATATGCATTATCACACAGATCCTATGAAGATAAATACAGGTTGAACCTCTCTGGTCTAGCACCCTTGGGACCTGACTGGTGCCAGACGAGAGAATTTGCCAAACCACGAGAGGTCAGTACTGTCTAGCAGCATCACCAACACTTCCACTGCTTACTTAGAATTAGAGCTAAATAACAGCACAGAACACTGAGAGCCGGGACTGGTGGCTGTAAACAAACTTTATGGGACCTCAGGAAACTTGGCCACACCCATGATAAGTGGACGTCCGGCTAACTAAAATCATGCCAGACCACGGATGCTGCCGGACCAGAGAGTGCTGGATTAGAGAGGTTCAACCTGTATCAAGAAGGACCACCTTAGAAGGCACAGGCTGGACTGACAGCTTCCCTCATGGCCCTTGACTCTGACCCTCAGTATGGTTCCTGGTCTCTCTGACCACCACTGCTCTGAGCACTCGACCCGAGCACCCAAACCCTGGTCAGGACACCCAAGGTCACAATGGAAACAAATGCAAGCACCAGGATTTAGGAAGCTCCTGCCTCCCAGCCCTGCCCGCAGACCACTAGATCATGCTAATCCCTACTGTATATGGTAGAGAGTCTTTTGCAAAGCGCTTTAATAATCAATACGCTCTCATGATCATTTCTGCTTAGTGGCCTAGGGCGGCTGCACTTAAAAGGCTGTTCTGCAGGAAACGCACTCCCCTTGTGAAGGTTCTCATGGCTCTGAGGTTTCAGAGCCTTAGTCCTAAGAGTTATTTCCGGAGCCCTCAGGCCATCCCTCAGCAGCTGAAGTGGAGAAGGTGGTTAAAAACCAAAAGGATCAGCGAGGAGCTGTAGGGCTGCTGGTGCGTGCAGCGCTGCAGACTTGTAAATTGCTGCTTCCCAGCGAATGCTGCTGCACTGCCTAATGTGGTCATTACCAGTGTCATTACTGTTTCCACGGAGACACCTTCTTTCAGATTTCTGACTGGGGGTCCTGAGACAGCAGTAAGAGTGCCCAGATACCACAGGGATGGGCTGCAAGACAGATGAGAGAAGACTCACCAAGAGAGAAAATTACCCCCATTTCTGGACTTGTCATGAAAGCTTAAACATTCCCCCCTTCCCCACCACACAGCACCTCTTGAGAGGGTGGGTTGTTTGTTTTTTTACCACGGAGCATTAGAGTTGGTTTTATTTTCCTAACTAGCTGTGCCTCTCTGGCATTTTGTGTCTGAGTGCACAATGTGCTTACATTTTCTAGCTCCTCTGCGTGTGCAGTTGGTGAAAGCAGGCAAGCCCCCTGCCCCACCTCCAGCCCCACCCTTTCTGCTGAGGCCCCACGGAGCCTCCCCCGCACCTGGAGCCAAGCTGCCTTCCCACTCCCCCCACCATGGGGAGAGAAGGGGGAGGAGGGTGGGTGGGTGCTTGTGCCCCATCCTCCCCTGCCCCCCGGAGCACAGGGAGGAAGGAGGGCACATATCCCCAACCTCCCCGGCCCCAGAGCACACAGAGGGTGGGCACAGGGGGCAGCAACACTCAGCCCCCCAGTAAGGCCTACAGTAGGCATTCTGGGGGCAGAGTGTGGGCGAAGCCAGGCTGGCAGTTTGGGAAGGCAAACCTTTCCCCTTCCTAGGATACCCGGTGCCCATGCTCTCCCGCTCCTCCACCTGCTAGGGGATGGCTGACTGGAATAAACAGCATCACGCAACCCCTCAATAGCTGCCTGGCCCTCGAGTAGTGCTTGTGAAAGCGGGGGGGAAATGTTCGGCCCAAGGGCCATATTGGATACAGAAACTGTATGGAGCGCCAGGTAGGGAAGGCTGGGGGAGGCTGTGCCTCCCCAAAGAGCCAGGCATGACCTGGCCCCATCCTTAGCTAACTCCCCCAACCCCAGGTTCCCTGGGACCCCCTACTCTATGTCCTACACCCCATGTACCCCACTCCTTGATAGGGATGTAATAGTGTAGTCAATTAAACCATTAACCGATAAGCAGGTGCTTATCGGTTAATGCTGTTGGCTACACGCAACACCCCCCACCGTGGCTCTACAAGTAAGGTTTTTCATGGGCAGGGGCCCAGCATCAACCCTCACTGCAGCTCTGCTACCCCGGGAATCCCCATCTCCTATCCATACGCCCCCCATTCCTCAGCCAGTGACCATCCCCCTGGGTGTGGGGGGGAAGGGGGTCTGATCCTAAACTGAGGAGATGGAGAAGGCGAGAAAGACTCATCCTCCATCTCAGAGGAGTGGGCAGGTTTCAACAGGGGCCCCATTACCCAGCTGGTGTCCCTCTCATAGAGGTCCTGGGTCCCATTTCCCAGTTGGTGAAGACAGTGAGTTGATGCTGGATGCAACAGAGAAGGGAGAATCCGTGGAGAGCTCCAAAGAGAGCTAGGAAAATGCTCTTTGCAGCAACACCCTGAGAAGACAAGAGCAAGACAAGACCACGTTTCTCAAGGCAGCAAAAGTGGAGTGATTCAGGCACGTGGGAAAGAGAACCTGGAGGAGTTTTAGCTGTGAGATGAGACAGGAGAGGCCGTACCTTGGTGATGTGGTGCAGAAAGAACCAGCCAAAATTGACCAGAGTTGGTGTGTGAGGACCCAGAAAAAGGTCTGGCTCAAAGACAGCGACCAGTTGACTGGCAGGACGTGGTATTGTCCCCAGTCACTGAGCAAGAAGGCAGTGGGGAGGGCTGGGAAACAAAGATCTCTGTTTTAGACGTGCTGAGCTGGAGCTGATGGCTGGAGCCTGGACATCTGTCAAGGCTGTTCCCCACTCTGGCACTTTGAGTGCAGAAGGTGGGGGCCAACAAAGACTTTAAGTATCCCTTGCCTCTACAGGCTCTGCTTACAAAAACTCCCCCAGAGTCACAGACTTTGCGGGGAGGTAGCTGTCACCATCAAATGATTTTATTCCTAAAACCAGGGGCAAACACTTGAATTCTCCCCCAAGGGTACACCAAGCTCTTTTGACCCAAAAAAGCTTGGGGGGGGGAGGAGAAAAACCAGCTGCAGTCTCTGGTAGTTGACCGCCCAGTCTCAGGCAAGCAAATACACCCTGTTACTCTCCAGGACACAAGAATAAAATCATCACCTTAGAAAAGTGATTTTTTTTTATTACAAAACAAAAGATATACTTGATAAAGCACACTTGGTTGCTTGATGTTACAGAGCAACTAAGGAAAACAAATTAAAATAGAGAAAATCTCTGAGAACAATGCTTAGATGGTAAATGCGGAGGGGAGGCATAAATTCACAGAGCAGTTCAAACCAAACAACAAAATAAAAAAAATACACTGATGGCGACTAGGTTCACTTTTTTCCCCCTTTACATACTCATGATCTTTTCTTGGTTCAGTCCACTTCCATGCCCCGAATTCCTTGGAGGCATGGTAGTCCTGCCTGGGTTTAAATCATTCTGTCTCTCTCAACTCCTGGTTTAACTCTCCCACCCAAAGAAAGCAGGCAAGGTATCTATATCCAATTTAAATTTCAGCACTTTTAGCTCAATTGGTTCTTCTGGTCTCTTGCCAACACCACTGCTAGCTACCTGAATTTAACCCTTTAGTCACCGAGTGCTGGTCAGCACTCCTCTTACCCATTACAACATCCATGAGGGGATGTCGGTGAAAGGTTGAGATTTAAATGTGGCAGGAAGGAGACAGGTTTGGAGAAGGGAAGTAGATCTGTGCTGAGGGCTGAGATTATGCAGAGGGAACCTCCTTGCCACTCCATGCTCTGGTGAGCCTGCACCAACATTGGGGAAGAGGGCTGATGGGAGGTGAAGGTAGAAGACTGGAGATGCAGAGTCACTATCCTACATCCTAGCCTAGTGCCTGGGAAGGACTCCGCACATTCCTCTGTGGCACAGGGGGCTCAGATGGGTGAAGTGGCCCATTCATCTTGCTGTGAATGTCTCAGCTGACTGAGAACGCCTGATGGATGTGAACAGAGCCTGAGTAAGGAGCTCTGAGACATGGGAACTGCTCCTTCGATCTCAGTGGGATTGCTGGTGTGATAACTAGGCCCACACATTGACCCTCACGGTGAGCAGCTTCATAACGTGTCACGACCACGCAAAACAACAAACGGCGATGGGAAGAGTTGTAAGAGAGACTGAAGTCACCCAGAAAGAAAGGCCTCGTGACAGTGCTCCGGTCCTGGGCTCAGCTCATGCCAGGCAAATGAGAAAAGTGGGGGGCTGGGGAAACAAGAGACCAAAGTTGCTGTTCTGAAATTAGGCTTAATTGGTGGACAAGTTAATGAAGGGAGGGGCTATTCCACCCACTACTCTACTTTCAGCATCCTCAGAAAGAGACTTTGATTGGGGTCGGGGGGGAGGCGGGGGAGGAAATGGAATCTAGCTCCCGCAATGCTGGCTGACAGAGAGAAGAAAAAGCAAACTTCACCATCGCGGCCGCCACTCTCACCAGCTCCAGGACCCCTGACCTTTCTCTCGTCCCAGTCCCGAGAGATGTTCTGACCAGACTGCATCAGAGAGAGGGGACTAGATAGCTTTGGCATCTCCACTGGCTCCAGATCAACCCCAGATGCCACCTGGGATATGCAACTGACTCAGGGCTTGTCTGCCTTTAAGACGCTACGGCAGCACAGCTGTAATGCTTCTGGGCAAACACTACCCACACCAATGGGATGGCTTCTCCCCTCGATGCAAGAATCTACCTCCTCAAGCGGCAGGCGCTAGGTCAGTAGAAGAATTCTTCCTTTGACCCGACATTGGCTCCAGGAGGAGTTCATTTGGGTCAGGTGAGGGTGTCATCCCAAGTGAAGTAGTTAGGCCAACCTAATTTTCTAGCACAAACCAGACCTATGTTATACTACACCACACCCAGGGTGTCTTTTCCCTTCCCTACGTATTTTTCTTTTTTCCTTTCCCTCTCCTTTTGCTTCCATTCATCAAGCGTCTGGTTTAGGTGGCCACTACTGCAGATTTCGCAACACTGCTATGAACCTGCGACCTGAAAGACAGCTAAATGCCGTGCCCTACGCAGCCTGCTGCTGGTCCAAATGTGCCGGGTCTCAGAGTGGCTGACAAGACCTTGTGCCAGGCCTGTGTTTTTCCTGGCAGCAAAGCCGCAAGAGAAAGCGAACATCAGAGCCAGAAGTGCAGCGTCTATCTTGGCTGTTCTTTTCTTTCCCCATTTATGTGTGTTTGCCTAATCTTGCCTCTGGGAAATGGGATTGGACTTGAACAAGAAATGCAACAATTACAGCTCCAGCCCATCTCAGCTCACTCTTCTACTTTGCCCCAAAGGACAGCTGCTCCTATCTTAAATACCATCAAAGAACACCACACGAGGGATTTTCCTTCTAAAAACTCTCTCCGTCTAAAGGGAAAGGGCACAAGGGAGGCGGTTAAAATAAAAGTCTTATTGAAACTCTACATTTCTATTGTTTTAACTCGTTCTCTTTCTCTCGCTCCATATTTTAATAAAACATGAACAAGGATGTTAAAGGTGTGTTTGCCATGGGACTCAGCAAGCAGACATTTTCATATGCTAAACCAGAAACCTTGTTTAAGGTTGGACAGAAACAGGGTGGGGTGAACACCTTGGACTCTGAGCCCTTGGATTCTAGTGAACTTACACAACAGTTTCCATCCACTATGTTAGTGGCATGGGAGACTGAGCGTCTTCCCCACACCCCTTCTCACCTCTAGGATGTCAGACGCACCATCAACAGTAGGGATGTTAAAATATGTTTATTTCTGCAAATGTGTAGCCACTGAAATTTTTAGTAGTTACACATTTACATGCAGGGGAGCAGGCAGGAGCCTTAAGCTGGCTCCCTGCAAGCACAGACTCCTGCCTGCCCTTCCCCCACAGCTGCCCAGAGGGAGGCAGTCGGCTCCACGGGAGCTGGCACGCATGGAGAGCTGCCTTAAAAGCCATGCACACAGGCTCTGCCTCCCCGCAGCTGCCTCTGATACAGAGGCAGCTGGGGGAGGTGCCTGTAACTGTGAGGGTTAACTGATGAGCCCAGACTATTCGATCAACCATGCACATGTTAACATCCCTCATCTGCAGTGACACAACGCAGCCTTTTCCAAAGGAGACCTCCTTTATTAGCGGTCATGCAGCCGTTAGGGACACTGGGTTAAAAGAGGAAAGCAAAGCCAAAGGGTGTGTGTGTGTCTCGCCTCATTTGCCAGTTTCTCCCGGTCTAGCTAAACAGGCCCTGCTTTGCCCTGGCCTGGAAGGCAGCCCCATCTTCATGTCTGGCCTTGCCCAACAATCCCACACAGACTCCCACACCCCTGGGAGAACAGGATTCGTATTCTCTCCCTAGGACTCCTCACATCCTTTGTCTCACGTTCCAGCCATGCTGTTTCCACATGCGCTGCCACATCCAAGAGTCCTGTTGGACAGACCTGGTTAGACACGAAGGGCAGGTCTACACTGCAATAAAATGCTCCCAGCTGGCCTGTGTCTGCTGACTTGGGCTCGGGCTGCAAAATGACAGCGTAGACAGCTGGGCATGGGCTGGAGTGTGGGCTCAGACCCTGTGAGGTGGGAGGGTCCCGGCTGACCTCGGACATCAACCCTGCAGTTTTATAGCCCTGTAGCCATGACCCATGTCAGGCCAGCTCCAGGTATTTTATTTCAGCATAGACAAGCCCTAACAGTCCTGAGGCCAGTCTCTATTGTATCTCCACCCACCCATTGGCCATTCCTGCCAGGCGGTTCAGGACATCTGTGCCAGGACCTCGCCCTTGTCCGTTCGCCCCATATGCCCCTGCCTCTGGAAAGAAGTGGCCCTTTTAGCCCAAGGGGGTAGCAATCCACTAGGGAATGGGGGCAACTGCGTCATGAGTTTCATGAAAATACCACAAAGGTTTCTCTTGTTCGCCACGGGCCTAAACAAACGTTTCGCAGGGATTACAAAACCAAATGTCGTGATAAATGAGGCGAACATACAGGACTGCTCAAGCATCCTGAAACAAATCCCTGGACCATCCTGGGATAAACTGGTAACAAGTCAGGGGGAACCAAGGATTTAGAAGTACTTCACCGCTCCTCTGAAGTAAAAACTCTTCACAGTTGAAAGTAGTACACAGCTGCCTCTTTACATGTGGAAAATCACGCCCCCTGTGCTTGGCCCCATGGCCTCCTCGTCAACTAGCACTTATTCCAAGGGCCATTCACCTAAACCGCTTTTATTTGATTATAAACATTCTTGTGCGTAATTCCGAATGAAGGGCTGGACAAATGGAAGAGGGAGAGAGAACTTCTTGGCTCAGGAAAGGCTATGACTTTAGCAACTAACAACATGCCCTTCCAGCTGGCACACAGGGTAGCTGCCTCAAGTTTATGGGATGAGGAGCTGCCCAAGCCTGCGTGTTTAAGTGAAGTATCCATATGAATTCCAGTTTCACTCATGGACTTTTATTTTGCTTCACTTTTGGTGACTGGTGCTGCCTTTCCTGCATTTGATTTGCACGGCTGACTTTCAGCGCTAGTCCAGTGGTTTAATGGCTTCTAAGGGGTCGTATGAATGTACTGAAAAATAAAGAGTGGACAATCATAAGACTGATAACACAGCATAGAACCTCACCTCCTTCTAGGTCAGTCACTCTAATCCAGCCCAGGTGGTTAGAATGGGGCACCAGATTGGCAATGCTGATTCTAGATCCTGAGTCATCATGGTCTAAATCCTCTCAAAAAAGGATTAGTCTTGTAGCTCCTCAGAGACTAACATCTATTTTGTGGCAAAATTCTGGTCATGCCCTGTGGATCTTGTGCTACTGGCGGATAACATTAGCCTCGGACACTCACTGTGGTCCTATACCCAACCCCTTTCTCTTTACAGGAGGCAGGGTCCACAGCAGGGCTACTCAATACATGGCCTGTGGGCCGCATGCGGCCCGTTTGTTTGCAGCTCACAGTGCAGTTTGGGTTTACATGGGGCTCAACGCACAGCCTGCAGGTGAGAGCCAAAACAAACAAAAAATATATAATATAATGTTCTTCTGTTGAGATGCATTTTAGTAGTTAAACTGACTTAAATGGGGCCTACATTTTGTGTAGTCTTGCCTTAATCTTTGTATTCACGCCTGTCAGTGTGAAAGAAGCTATTTGCATATATATGCAACCACACTTAAGTTACAGCCCTCAGCATGTGCTGTGAGTATCATTGTGACCCACAGGGCTTCCAAAGTTGAGTAGCCCTGCTCCACAGCTTAGTGAGCAATACTCATCACAGGCTAGTCCATGATTTTGGGGTGAAAACCACACTGATAGTCCTGGAGTCCCTTCTTGGGACAGGCTCTGTGTTAGCATGGGGGAAGATTTGGGAGAACCCAGGCCCACTCACTACTCCGGGTTCCAGCCCAGGGCCCCTAAAGTAGCAGCAGCAGCAGTCGTCAAGATTGCTTTTCCTTCCAACTTGGCAGCTTTTTGCCTGGGCCACTTCCCCAAACAAACCTTCCAAAATGTCTCCCTCTGGTACCTGTTAACGAGCTTTACGCTTACACTTGTGCTTTCAGTCCATCACTCTTTGTCTTCCCCCTCTCCTTACCTTGGGGAGGCCTTTTAAAGCAACTCCACTGGCTGTAATTGGCTGCAGGTGTGGAGTGACTTGCCTGAGGGAGCAATCTAGTCAATTAACTCCAGGTGTTTTCCTGCCTTCATTTTATTGCAGCAGGCTCTAGTAGTTTACTTTGGAAAGAGAAAACCACTCATCCAGCATAGAGATGTAATAGTATAGTCGGTTAACTGATTAACCGATAAGCAAAAGCTTATAGGTTAATTCTCTAGACTACATGCATTTCTCCCCCTCCCCCTGCCAGTTAATTTTTTAGCAGAGTGGAAGCAGCCCGGCTGAGTGTTGGCTCATGTCGGGTCCGGGGACCTACCCCTGCTGTGCTCTGCATTTAAAGTGTATTAGGAGCCAGGTGGGCAGGCAGCCTGGTTCAGTTCCAGCTTGTGCTGGGTCCAGGAGCTCAGCCCCTCCCCTGGACAGGGGCTGCTGCCACCCTGTGCTGCTGCCACTGTATCTGAGGCAGCAGCGCGGCGCAACAGGCAGCCGGTCCGTGAGGGGAGCTGGTTTTTAAACTGGCTCCCCTTGTGGACCAGCTCCCGCCTGGTACCCTGCGCTGCTGCCTCTGATACAGTGGCAGGGAGCTTCTCAGGAGTGAGGCTGGAGTGCACTGGCTGCCGGCCCCATCCTCAGGGACTATAGAATAGTCAACTAACTGATACAAATTCATGAGATTACTCAACTATTCAATTAACCAATATTAAACATCCCTAATCCAGTGCCCTATATACCTGCCTTCCACCAGAGTGTGGCAGGCTGCTGGCTTAGGTCTGTCACTAATATTTGTATAGTAATAGAGAGGTAGCCGTGTTAGTCTGATCTTGCTAAAACAAAAGGAAAAACTATGTAGCACTTTTAAGACTAACAAGATGGTTTAATAGGTGATGAGCTTTCGTGGGCCAGACCCACTTCCTCAGATCATATTCTGGAAGAGAACTGGCATGACCATCTATACCAAAGGAATACAATGAAAAAAGTGAACACATTATTAAACTGACAAATCAGATTTAGTACAGAAGGTGGGGTGAGGGAGAGGGAGGGAATAGCTATTTATGAGTCAATGAATAGCTAATCAGGGGTGATAAGTAGGGAAGCTATCTTTGTAATGGGTAAGGTAATTAGCATCTTTGTTAAGGCCCATTCGTAAAGTGTCAAATTTAGGCATGGATGAAAGTTCTGAAGTTTCCCTCTGTAATCTGGTGTTGAAGTCAACAGTGTCCTTCTGCTATGTATATTGGACAGATTTCTCAGACACTTTGCCAAAGAATTAATGCCCACAAATCAGACATCAGACATCTTCACAAGGAAAAACCAGTTGCTTTTCATTTCAACCTAACTGGACATAGTCTTAACGATCTTACTACATGCATCCAGGCAAACTGCGGACTGCATCTTGCCCCGGGCCTTAGGTTCTCCACCCCTGGTGAACAGGAAAGATAATATCCACGTGCTAACCAGGCCCAGGTAACTACCATTCAAGTGAAGGCAGAATGAAAGGCAAACTCCACTTGTGAAGTCCAAGAGCGGTTGGACTCAGCCCTGAGTTTTACAGTTGGACTTGGAGGACCATACTTGGGTTTTTCCTGCTGTTGGAGTTGGAGCAGCTGCAGTTAGGGCTGACTGGCCATCTCTATTATTAACCCCCTTGGCGAGGGGCTGCTACCTTTGACACACTTTCGGAAAGTTTTCACCAGCGGCAGTCAGTGGCCTCTGCTCTTGGTTTGTTAAAAGATGCCCAGCCCCTGGTGCATATGCTCTGGTTAGGTGGTTTACATACATACTCTGCCAAGCTGGGCTGGATTTGCAGAGCTCTCTGGGATCGGAGGGATGAGCCTGGTTTGAAGGAACTGGATTCATTAATGTTGCGTTTCTGAGCATTTTGAAAACTTTTAAAACATGAGGCGGGGAGGAGGGGATTTGCATTTCCTTTGCTCCATAGACCATCGGGGAGATAAAGTCCAGCAGTGACATAAACAAGTGCTAGTGGACCCCTAGACTGGCAGCCCAGCACACCTGGATTCTGCCCCCAACGCGGTCACTGATCATTAGTACGTGGGTCAGATTCCGCTGTCAGTTGTCTCTAGGCTGTACCTGTGGATGCAAGGTAAAGAACCTGACTGGCAGCCTGCCAGCGGCTTACCCTGACAAGCCACGCGCAGCCCGTGAGTTACAGGCTGCCTGCCACTGGTAGAACACTGAACTCCATGCCACGCAGAGCAGCATCCAGCTGGCCACTGATCTGTTGCGGTTCATTTCCCCTAGGCTAGGGGATGTTATTAGGGCTTTAAGGTGAAAAGGGGGGAGGGTCTTGAGGCAGGCAGGCCAGTGGCAGGGTGAGGAGGCAAGTGACCAGCCGCCCACATGGCAGATGGGGGAGGCTCTAATGGGGGATGAGGAAGCAAGTGGAAGGGATCTCATGGGGGGTGGGTGAAGAGGCAAGCAGCAGGCGAGAGCAGGGAGGCTGGGGCAGAGCTGTGGGTAGAAGAGGTGGGACAAGAAGCTAGCCCCCTCCGGGGGAAGTTTCACCCCCCACCCATGCTCCTTTCCCTAGGCCACTACCCACTTAGCCCCACCACTCTCTTGGGTTCTCCTGGCCTGGAGAGTTTCTCTGTCTTCCACCTCTCCATCCCTGATCCCAGCCAACAGCTGCCCTGCAGCTCCTTTTAACTGGGCCTGCTGAGCTCTGCATGGCTGCTGCCATTCACAGCCCTTCTAGGCAGGCCACAGTGCCCTTTTCTGGGAGGGGGCGTGGCAAGACCACTAAACCTCCCTCAGAGAGAGGTCAAATCTCTCTAAGGTCTGAGCACCCCATCATTGTAGTCTCTCAGCACCCCCTAGTCTTTAATGTACAGTAAAACTCCAATAGTCCGGCATCCAATAGTCCGGCACTCCGGATAGTCCGGCATCAGAATGGCAAGAGCCTAGTGAGTGAGCGTCGGCAAAAAATGAGTCACAAGGTAACAGTGGCAGCAGCTGAACTGAGCAAAAAGGGTAAAAAAGGCTTAAAAAAACTAAAACATTACAGTATACTGTATACAGTATGTACAATAAAAAGGGTTAAGAACACTTTATATACAGTATATCATGTATACAGTATAGTACCTCCTGATAGTCTGGCATATCTGATAATCCGGCACCACCTAGGTCCCATAGGTTCCGGATTATCGGAAGTCTACTGTACTTCCCTTTGCCACATCCCTGCTGGGTAGGACAGTGCTGGTACCCCCCTTGCAAGGGCAGAAAGCTAAATGACTTGCCAAAGGTCACACAGGAAGTCTGTGGGGAAGTACAGACTTGAACCAGGGTCTCCAAAGCCCTAGGCTGGGCCCTACCCACTGAACCGCTCTCTGCAGGCCAAGCCAGGAAACACACCGCAGCATCCCTGACTCCCAGCACGGCGCCCAACCAGCCCACCCTGCCACTCCCTCGTAATAACCAGGCCCCCAGGTAAGCACTTGAAGCCTAACTGTAGCCACCCAGTTTTTAAAACCTTCCCGTCAGACGCTGGAAAGCAGAGGCGCGTCTGGCGCTGCAGAAAGACACGGCTCACAAATGGGTTTGTTAGACTCCGACACTTCTCTTTTGGCTGGTTGTCCCCGTAAACAAGATTTCGCTCCCCAGCTGGGTTTCACTTAAGAAAGGATTTTAAATACACCCGTAAATAATTTAAATGGCTCCTCTATAAACACAGGAAAGAAAAAAAGAAAGCGCCAGGCACTATTTAGCTTGACATTGTTCAGCTGTTTACTATTTAATGAACCCACTGAATGTTCACAGCAGGCAATCCTGACAGCGCACATTCAAACCTCGCCGCTTCACCCGGCTTCCTGCAAAGGCCATGAAATGTAACCTTTACAGGTAGTTCAACAGCACTTGCAGCCACTCCGCATAAGTGGTTGACACAAGGTGAATCGACGTTCAAGCATTAAGACATAAGTGGATCATTGGCAGGGGGCCGGAAGGAATTGTTTTTACCTAGGTACAATATTTTACCATGGGCCAGGTGCATTGCCGTTTTCTGCCTCTCTCAGAAGCATGAATCTGTGGCTGCTCCCAAAAGCCGGGGTCTGATCTGCCATGGCAGAAGGTGACGCACTAAACAATGGTCTGATCATTTGGGGTCTAGAGGCCCAAATCAAGGTTAGGGCACCATGGTGTGGGTGCTGCACAGACACAGAGAGCTCGTTCTAAACAGACCATACAGAAAGAGGGCAGGAGGGGAAACAGAGACATACAGAGGGGTAAGTGTTTCTCTCTCTCTTCAAGCCTCAACAACATGAATTTTGGGGGGGCTGCAAATTTTACTTTTCAAATCTTTAAAAAAAAAAAAAAGCGCCCAGTGAAAATGCCGGGCTCTGCAGCAGGCAGGATAGACAGGTTACACAGTAAAGTGCTATGGCTGGTGGCCACTTCACTCCTCATTGGCTCACCTGGGCAAAGAGCCTGTAAAACAGACTGGCAGCTCTAGGATGATCAGGGTCCACCCCATTGCTCCTTCCCCCTCCGCTCCACCCCCAGCAGCTCATCAGCTGATTGATTTCTCTCTAGGAAGTGAGCTCCTGAGGCAGGTCATTCTAACACCATTAGCGAGGTACGAAATAGAGCCAGAAATCTGCCTGCACCCTCCTCCCACTGTACATATCCTTCCAGCTCAAAGTTTCTCTCTGCTGTGTGTAAGGAGGTGATTAAAAGCAGTAATTACAACAGGGAAAATACAGCCCAAGATCATTACACTCCCAGGCCAGGGGCTTCTCCTGCAAGAGAGGGGAGTAAGCAGCCTGGCACTTGGAAAAGAGACTACTTACAAGAGCAACAAGAATGATTAAAGGTCTAGAGAACATGACTTATGAAGGAAGGCTGAAAGAATTGGGTTTGTTTAGTTGAGAAAAGAGAAGATTGAGGGGGGACATGATAGCAGTTTTCAGGTATCTAAAAGGGTGTCATAAGGAGGAGGGAGAAAACTTGTTCATCTTGGCCTCTGAGGATAGAACAAGAAGCAATGGGCTTAAACTGCAGCAAGGGAGGTTTAGGTTGGACATTAGGAAAAAGTTCCTAACTGTCAGGGTAGTCAGACACTGGAATAAATTGCCCAGGGAGGTTGTGGAATCCCCATCTCTGGAGATATTTAAGAGTAGGTTAGATAAATGTCTATCAGGGATGGTCTAGACAGTATTTGGTCCTGCCATGAGGGCAGGGGACTGGACTCGATGACCTCTCGAAGTCCCTTCCAGTCCTAGTATTCTATGATATGGCAGAGGCGCCGACTTTCTATTGTGCTGGGGGCGCTCAACCTCTGCACTGCCCCTGACCCTGCCCCCCACTCCACCCGTTCCCCCAAAGACCGATTCCACCCAGCCTCCGCCCTTTCCCACCAATACCCCACCTCTTCCTGCCTTATCCCCAAACATGTCCCGCCCTCGCTCCTCCTCCCCTTAGTGCCTCCTGCAGAAAGGCTGATCCCTGGTGGATGGGAGGTGCTAATGGAGGGGGGGCCCAGCCCCCACCGTTTTTTCCCCTGAGATGCTCCAGGGCTGGGGCACCTACGGAGCCAGCGCCTATGGCCAGAAATCTACAAGATCATAGCTGGTGCGGGGAAACTGACCAGGGAAGGGTTATTTACCCCTTCCCATAACACAGGGGCCAGGGGACTTGCTACACTTGCACGTTTTGTCACCAAAACCCTCTTTGTTGTCTCCCTCCCTCCCTCTGTTGATGACAATGACGTGGTGTGTACCACAGACGGGCTTTTGTTGAGTTTATTGACCTCCAGCATGTTTCCCACAATGCCCAATTAACCACTCCGGCCAGTGGTTTGAACTCTGCTGCTGTGCAGCCACGTAAATAGGTGAACCCCCCGTGTCTAGCTCATTGTGTAGCGGTCCTCCTGGCATCTTCTCAGGGAGCCTGGAGTGACACTTGCTCAAGACGCTGTCCTGCATGGAGCAAGGCAGAGTTTTGGATCTTATCAGTGTGAAGATGAAGAATCGGTGCAACCACAGCTGAGAGTGACCTGTAGGACCTGTCACACGTGGTCCCATTTCTCGAGTGGTCGGTTACGGGGTAGGAGTGAGGCACCCTACAACGCAGAGCCAAGACAAAAGGAACTCCACAGGCGTACTAGAAGGCGGAAGCAGCAAACAAGCCATTCTGGTGCTGTACACACAACATGCCGTTTTTATAAAGAACTGGACACAATCCTGGGTGGGAACCCCACCTCCACACCCAAGGAGCGTGCAGATCCTCGCCGTAGTAGACTCAGAAACACTTGTCCCGGAGACTGAAGTTCCTGATGAAGAGGTGAAAGCGGACAAAGGGGTTTGGCTCAATCTGGTGACAACCAGAGCACCAGGCAGCGAGGAACTGCTCTGACGTTCGTGAAGACTCAGCAACTGGATGTGGAGCATGAAGGAAGGGAAGGGAAGACATTTGGGGTCATGATGCAAGGGAAGTGCCTAATTTTTTGCATACACAGACTAGTCCAGCTGTTATTAGGTACTTTAACAAAACAAAAGACTGCCCCTGAAGCCAGAACAGGTTAAACCAGACGAGGGACCACATCTTAGGGAGATCCACACCTCCTGGCTGGGACATCTTAGTTCCACCCTTCCTAGTTTCACAGGGATCTGGCATTTGAGGCCCTGATTTAGCAAGGTCCTTTCAGCTGCCGATGAGCCTCAGGAGCTGTGGGAAGTGGCATGGACCAGGACACCGCTTCCCACAGCTCCCATTGCCCGGCAGTGGCAAGCAGCAGTCAACAGTTGCAGCAAGCACCTGTATCTGCGGGGGCACAAGTAAATATAGTGGCGGGGGCCCACCAGGGGCTAACCAGATCCAACCCACTGGCTGGTATTTGCCTATGCCTGGACTAGATCATCCCAACAGCCCCTGCTGGGTGGAGAATCCATGATTGTTTGCAAACTGAGAATGGAGTTGGCTAGCATGGTGGGGCGTGTGCAACAACCAGCGTTGGGGATCACAACCACCTGTCCTTCCAATACAGCTCAGTGGAAGAGGGTCCCAGTTCGATCACCCACAGCGGCTGCCTCCTGTGCTCCTGACGCAGAGCATCTCTGATTGCAAAGCTTCCTCCACTCCAGAGTTGTTCTCTCCTCCTTCAGTGCTGCCCCCTTCCCTCGCTAGCACCTCTCCCTCACCAACTTAACTGGATCTCATGCTCACGCCCGCCAATAACCCCTCTGATTGTCCCAGTGACTGCGTCCTAGCAGGGCCGGTCCACAACATTTTGGCGCCTGAGGCGGGGAGATCAAATGCCCCCTTTTCTCCTGCCTGCCTGTTATGTCGCTTGTGCCCTCCTTCCTCCAGCACAGCACTCCACCATCTCTGTGCATCTAGAGCAGAGAGAATACATATGCACCAGCAGCAGACAATTTTCTACACTCTGGGTCCTAGTGGCACCCCTCCCCTCACAGTCTGGCATCTGAGGCGGCCACCTCAGTTCGCCTCATGGCAAGGCCAGCCCTGCGTCCTACCTCCAGACCTCCCTTCAGCCCACTTGCATCCCCTCCCTTACTTGGTGTTGGCACAGCATCTGGTCCCTGACTCAGGCTCCTAGACACCATAGTAATACAAATATTACTGGGCCAGTATGGGAGAAGGGACTGTCTGAACTAGCAGTTATTTGCCTGGAATGCAATCACGGGGCTCCATTGATTTCTATGGGGGGGAGACTCCTGCTCCAGGGATGAATTTGACCAACTTTGCACGTACCAGCCGCCTCATGGGATTTACGACATAGGCACTGAGCGTCCCTTCTGCAGCCAGAGCTGGAGAGTCATTCATCTTCCAAGGAAGATGGGAAAGGAGCAGCAGTTACAACACAAAACTAGTTACCATGAGAACAGGACCATCCTTCATGCTGATCATTCTTGTCACTACAGTTTTTTTTATTAAATATGCTGTTTATCTGCTGTGCTCTAGGCAGGAAATTATTTCACACAGGAATAGGGTCTCCTCTCCTCTAAACAGCTGGATTTATCTTTGTAACATGCCTGGTAGACCCCCTGGGGCTGACCCAGTATTCCATGGCAGAACTGGGAATTGAACCCCGCTCCCTTGAGTCTCAGTCCAGTGCTTTGGCCACACAGCCACCCTTCTTCTGCTCAAGTCTTGCAACTTGTTTACTTTACAGCTGGGTGTGCATCCTGGCCCTGTGCTTGCTCTGCTCCACTCCATTCATTTTGCATTGTCAGTCACTGCCCAGCAGTGGGACTAGGACCTTCCTTAATAGCAGGACCGTCTGGTACAGGCAGTCCCCGGGTTACATACAAGATAGGGACTGTAGGTTTGTTCTTAAGTTGAATTTGTATGTAAGTCAGAACTGGTACATATTGTAGGGGAAACTCTAGCCAAACATTTCTCCAGAGCTCAGTTTTATTCTCCACACCTCACTTCCTCAGTCCTTTATTCTCAAGCTGAGGTGTCTGCTGAGAAAAGCCGCTCCGCGTCTCCTGGTCTGCTGGGGCCCAGCAGACCAGGAGACGCGAGCGGCTTTTCTCGCCAGCGGAGGATGTGGGCGGCGGGACCACGGCGCGTCTCGGCGGTCTGCTGGGGGGGGGGGGGGGAAAGCCAGCTAGTGCGGGGTTGCCTCATACCGTTTGTAAGTAGGGATCCGATGTAAGTCGGATCCATGTAACCCGGGGACTGCCTGTAATGGGATTAAAACCAGTCCCGGGCTGGGCTTTATTGCCAGTTACAGTTTAAGTAGATTCATATGTTTAAATGAAAACTGGATTCTTCCTTAGAAAACGCCATTGTGCTAAGGCTCCCCCCTTCCCCGCTTTGAGAGATCCAGTTAATCTTCAGATCCCTCATGCTGTGGATTCTGAAATCACAGCACAAGAATGGTGTGATCTAATGCAAAGGGTCATTCACTGGGCTTAGGCCCTGTCTCATACTAAAGGGACTGGAGCAAGGTTCTGGCTCAAATTGGGGCCTCTCCATTCATGCCAGAAGTTGTCGTCATTCTGTGGCTTTTCAGTGCTCCTGCATGGAAAACACGCTGGCAAGCCATGTCTAACTACCAGCATCCATGGCATGATTGGGCCTAGCCAGCAGCTTCAGGACAGAGGTCAAAGATTAAATGGGGCACGCACAAAGAACTGCCTGAGAGACACTCTCTCTTCAGGGCAGGTGTGGGAAGCTAACTCTACCCACTGCCCTCTGAGATACCAGCTCTGGGGAGTAATAAGCTTCTCTAGGCTCCAGTGCTGCTGAGACTTCTCCCAAACTCAGAGGAGGGAGAGATGCATCCGAATAGCCCCTGGCTCACATCCACCACGCACGCTCCAACTGCTGGTTCCCAGTCCAGCCAAACCAGTTCTATTCTCATCTAGAACGCCTGCATTCTGCACCACTTGGTTTTCTTCAGATTGAAAGTGGGGGGGAGGAGAGGAACTTGTTTATCTGCTTCCGACTTACCACTTTTCTTATTCTTTGTTGCACCACCAAATACCATGCAACCTCTCAGGAGGAAATGCTGGTTTAGATACTCACACTTAGCATGGTGGGGAGACACGATCAAAGAATCAAAAGCCTTTTGTGAGGCCTGTCCAATGCTTGGCCTCTCTGCTAGGGCTGTCAAGTAAGTGGGCCAAGCAAAGTGATGGTTTGTGGGACTGGACACTTGGTCTCTAAGAAACTGGACAGAGAATAGCAGCCCTGTTCTCTCTCCTGTGTACCCTTCATCTCTTCGCTGTGAAATCTGTTAGACTGTGGAATCGTTTGCTAAACGAAGTAGCGGAAGCCCTGTTGCCGGACACATTTAAGACTGGCTAAAACATTGGGAAATGTATTTGTAGGGAACAATCCTGAAATGGGAAGGGAGAAACGGGTCTGTGGGTAAATTTTACAGACTACCAATGCAGTCAGATTGGTACGACTAATGACTTGGGCCAGATTTGAACTCAGAACAGCGATGGGCAGCATAGACTAGCTAATGGGATACATGAGTGGCCCTCCATCTCAGTGGGCCGCAAGATTGTCATTACCAAGACAGATTCCCAGATAGGGCAGTTTTGCTCACTGCACCTGCGTACCTAGAATTTGCAGCGTGCGCCGATTGAACTGTAGCAGCACTTTGATTGGGCACAGAGGGAGCGCATGGCTCGCACTGTCAATGCTGTGTGCAACCAGCATGCACCTCACGTCACGTGCCCTCGCTTTACGTGTGTCACTTTAGTAATCTAGGAAAAGGAAAAAACCTACATGGACAGAAAGCAGTGGAGGCTGGCAACCACGCATGTGGGCAACAGTAAACAAAGTATCTTGTGGGCCATATATAGAACCCCAAAGGACCACATATGGCCCCCGGGCCGCATGCAGGCTGCCCACCACTGACTTAGGAGAAAGTTCCATAGTCCATTAGCAAACCCTTGAGCAGTTCACTGGCATGTGGAATAGATTAATTTGTATGATGCCAAGTGTGTACACAACATTTCACAGCCAATTAAGGGGCACAGTGCCTGCCCTGAAGAGCATGCATTTCGAAACCCTGATTCTCCAAGTCAGACCCCAAGTCAGGGGCCTGCAGGGAGTCCACATAGCTCTAGCCAAATGATTAGGAAGGAGACGACTTCCTCCCCTGCCCCTTGCCGGGGGTTATTTAAGAGCTGTCGAACAGCTGGTGCTCTGCTGCAGCACCCTTGTAAATTGGAGGCATCACTGGGGAAAGCTCAGAGCAGTTTCACTTCAGGAAGGTTTCTGGGCTGATCGAGCGCCGCCTTCTTTAAAGACGTAAGCTCTGAGGAAGGAGTAGGGAATGGGATAAGAATCTAAATCCATCATGGATCAGCTCACCTTTCTCTCAAACAAAGCAGGGTCAAAGGGTAGCACTTAGATGAAAACCTCCAAGGAAAATCCAGGATCCCAGATCCAACAAAGTAGTCCTAAGAAAAGCTCTGTACTCTGTGATTGAGGATGGTAGGGAGTGCTGTGCTGCTAGAGGTGGCAACACGTAGACAAAACCAAGGCTTGCAGTGATCCGGATCATTAACATCCAGAGTATTTGTATGAGTTGGCCCCTGGGATGTCAGCCAAATTGCAACATGTTTGATGACAGTCTGTCCCCCACAAGCCCCTGCAGCAGTAACTGTAGGCAGCCGTCTTCTCTGTCCCAAACTGCTGTTGTCGTGCAGCTGTTGTGTACTGCCGAATGTGTGTGTTCCACCCCAGAAGTAGGAGCATTTCAGTGGTGGGCTAGTGTACTCACCCTGAGGGACTGCTGCCATTTCGTGGCCCTGTAGTACAGTGAAGAGAGGTGTGTCAGTTGTCTATTTCAATCCAGCTCTGGTAATTGAAGACGACAGATTTTACTTCCCTTACCCAGTTCAGAGCTGGAATCACTGCAGTACTTTTATCATCTGGTAAAAATGACCTTCACTTCTGCAATGCAGAGGCTCACTCACTACTGTGAACCTTCAATCAGATTTGTGATACTCAGTCCCCCTGGGAAATGCTTGGAGTATGAAGCTACTTGCAATACTAAGCACGTCAACATTTTTCTAGCTGAATTTGCTTTAGTGGCTCATTTGTTGTGGCTCGGAATTCAGGATTTTTATTCCCCAATTTCAATCAATCTTTCTGCAACTTCCTTGATCTTCCCAAACTAAGGCCAAAATACTTTTCTGCCACTCTCAGTTCAATGCAGGGGAGCAGAAAGGCAGGGGGCTTGCTAGGGGAATGGAAGCAGGGAGGGAACGGCTAGTTAGGTTGTAGGAGGGAGGCAACAGCATGCTCCCTCTGTCCCTGCAGTAGTGTTTCTGCAGGAAGCCAGACCTGCAGGTGGGGAATGAGTGAAGTGAGAGGGTTGACATTTCCCACGGCATCATTCTCTCCCAAGCTTGTTGGCAACTCAGTGTAAGACTGAATGTCAGCATCTTACACCGATTCCCCCTTGGTGCTCAATAAGGGCCTCCATTGAATAGCCCTAGCTTCCAGTACACCCAACAAGATCTGCAGGCCAGCCTACCTCCTGCTGCTGATGTGGGGGAACCCCCCAAACACCAGATGGAAGGGCAAGAAGGAAACACTGAGAGTGCACCCTTGCAGAGAATCCAGTTTCCGAGGCAGGTTACTCACATGTAGCTCCCTGCACCAGCCAGAGATCTAAATCCTGAGGAAGGAGAGAACAGACTCATCGGTCAGTTTTGTTAAACAGTATTTGCATGTTATGAAAACCGAGATTAAACCCCAGCACAATTCAACTCAGCGAGTTACAACATTGTTTGTTTTACAGCAACACTCAGGTCACTTATGGTTAGTAATAATCTCATGGTGCTTTTGGTAAGTTTAGACCTCTCTGGTTCATTGGGTGGAATCCTAGCCGTCCTGAATCAATGGGAGTTTTGCCATTGACTTCAATGAAGCCAGATTTCCCCGTGTCTTTACTAAATTCCATGTTCTACTTACCGACATTTCCCCAGCCGCGTATTTCACAGTTCTTCCTGATTTAACCTAGTTTGTTCTCTTTCCACTCACTGCTGTTTGCTCTAAACAACAGCTGTGTGGCCTGAAACAGCTGCTGTTTCCCACCTTCAGTTCAGAGTTTGCAATTCACTCTGTGGTGTAAAGCACTTAGGGGCGAAGAGATCTGTCTGAATATAAATTATTGTTGCAATTAAATGCAGGACCAAAAATTCAGTAAGCAAACAATCCTATTCACAAAGCTTGAGAAATGTGCTTACATTGGACAGAACAAGGGGAAATGATGACTATGGAAGGGAGATTTTATTTAGCAGTTACAGTTCAATTTGTTTTTTATATTATGCTAATTCCTATAGTTCCTGGTCATGGGTCAGGGACCTATTGTGCTAGGTGCTGTGCAAACACAGAACACAAAGAGCTTGTACTTAAGTAATATGATGAGATATAAGTGGGCTGCACATAGATGGCGGGGGTGGGGGTGGAGTGCAAGGTAGAAATACCACAGCACAATTTCAGCATGACAGGCAATGGTCATAGCACGTATGCTGCCAAACTATTGTTAAGTTTTGTGTATGCATCATGACAGGGGAGCTTTGAGGAAGAACAATGATGTGGCTTTGCAGGTGTTTGGGGAGAGCTCCTTCCAGACAGGAAGAGGCTGCACAAGGCAAAGAAAGAAAGAAAGTGCTTGTTCAAAAAGGTAACCAAAGGGGTGACTGAGGCAGGCATCACAGGAAGTGTGGAATCAGCAATTGACAACACAGAAGAGATGCAAAATGGCCTTACAATGCCAGTGAGCAGTTTGTGTCTGATACAGTGGGAAAGGGGGCACCCAGGGAGAGACGGACAGGAAGGATGATGTGGTGGCTAAAATGAGCCAATGAAATTATCTCTGGAGCAGCCTTTCAAATGGCTGCGAAGTGGTCAAGGCCTGAGGAGGGGGAGGCTGCAGTAGCGGACACATGAGATGAAGAGGGCCTGGATGCGAGTGTTAGCTGTGTGGAGAAAGATCAGATCTTCAGTATATAAACATCTACATTGCCGCAGTGCCAAGAGACCAATCGGGTCGGCATGCCATGGCAGTAGTTGCTGTCCAGTCACAGCAATAACTACAGTCTCTGTCAAAGCAATCTCCATCCCTAGAGATTTTTAAGTCTCAGCTTGACAAAGCTCTGGCTGGGTTGATTTAGCTGGGATTGGTCCTGCTTTGTGCAGGGGGCTAGACTTGATGACCTCCTGAGGTCTCTTCCAGCCCTAGGATTCTATGAAAGCGTTTTAGAAAGTCAAGAATCAAACCCAAATGTTGTTTTCTGTGTATAATTTAGTGTATAATGCAAAGTGCTATACTTAGCAAAGCTTCTTAGTGCCATCAGAAAACATCAAATGTATCCATGCTCAGTGTTCCCATGCCTCTGTTTGACAGTGGGGAGGGATCTCTTGATGGTTACCTGTTCTGTCCATTCCCTCTAAAGCACCTGGCAGTGGCCACTGTGCCAGAAGACAGGCTACTGAGCTAGACAGACCAGCATAGAGAATTCCTAAAGATAAGAACAATACTCCAAAAGAAAGGAATTCATAACATTCACACAAACATATGCACCGCGTAATTCTCACAGGACAAATGCATTTGTTTTTTACTGACTTGCCACTTTGGGTACATGAGTGCTCTCTCAGAAGCTGGAAAGCAAACATAACTCTTCCTAGCAGATTTGATCTTGAACACTTGGAAAATTGCTGCTCCCACTATGTGTTTCATGGAATGAGCGCTAACTGAGCAAAGAATTGTGCTCCTGCTTATTTATCTAAAGGAGCAGTGATGTCAGCACAGTTCTAGGAATAACGGCCTAATGCTAGCAAAGTGCTCAATACCTTGATGGGAACGGTGCCTGAATTTGTTGGCTGACAGGTGAACTGAAAGACGTGTTACTTCCAAAGAACCGGGTCCAATATTTCACCTGTAACAGCTGATGATATCACTAATGCCCAGGGCTGGAAGGAACAGCATTCTTGATGCTGCTTTAGGCATTAGCAATGCTATCAACTGGGGCACGGGTAAATTACCCAGCCATCAGTACTTAGCAAGTTAGAATAAGAAAGGAGGGGAGGATTTGTAACTGTTTTGGGCCAAGTCTGTCCATAAGTGTGGCTGTGCTTTAAGTCCTTGATTCATCAATGCACTTAAAATTACACATGTGCCTAAATCTATCCCTATTCAGCAAAGCACTTAAACACATTTGGGAGTTCCTATGAATTCATTAACTTTAAGCTTGTGTGTTCTGCTGAACAGAAATGGATTTAAGCACATATGTAAGTTCTTTACTGAATCAGGACTTAAATGTCTTGGCAAGAGTGACAGATTCAAAATAAATCAAGAAACAAAATAATCCCTTGCATTAGAAGAAATTTCCCAACATATCAGCGAAATTTTGCTCTCAGTTACAGGTGAAAATCTGGAGTAAATCTTCTGGATGAGTTTGCCATTTTGCAATAGTGTTGTGTACCAAGAAACACTCCTGGGTTTAATTTCACTTTTTTATTATTCAACATTTTATACATAATAAATACAAACTTTTTACAGCCAATATAAAGAAAGCATTTGCACCTCTGCTTTCAGTATATTGACACTGTACATGGTGATAGGTCGATACATGCCCTGTATGAAGAAGTCATAGTTAAAAAGGAGGCATATTTTTACAACTTTTCTTATTTTTTTAAATAAAATTAGCAGCTCTTACAGAAAATATTTTAAAATACAACTAAAGATATTTAAAATAACACTTTTTGAATTTTGAAAGTCTGGGTATGAAGGACACAGAAAAACTGGCGAAGAAAACTGAACATAACATTATGGCAATAGTTGCTTTTCTTCTGCGTCTTGAAACTTTTCAAATTTTTGCCAACAGTTAAATTTAAAAAAAAAAACCAAACTTTTTTTTAAACTTAAGAATAAGTTTGATAAACACATAAAAAGACCTCAAACAGATCAACAGGATGAGTGATGCAAAAGAATGAAAAACATTGAAAAGAATCTTCAAAGGACAGTCATAGACTTTATGACTGGCTGATGACATTTTTATCCAAACAGCTCCACTCTTAGTTAACATCCCCCTGGGAGAAAAGATTGGCAAATACTAATGTTCCAGACACCCAGCTTGGGTTGCGATTTAGAAATATGTGCAAAATTTATGATAAAATGTTGTACAATGATTTCTTAAATGCAGTCTCAAAAAAAAAAAAAGCCCTTTTTAATTAACTAACTGCAGACTTTTAATTCACTGGCTTAGGAAAATTACGCACACACAGAAACGTATTTAATATAACCCATATAATAGCTCTTAAATGTTTTGTCGATGGTTTTTCACTGAAGATTTGATCTGTTGGGTTTTGCTACTTTCAGAACAGTTTAATGATCATATTTAGAGAGAAAATATTTTTCCTTGGGGTGAAGGATTCCCCTCCTCTCCTTACCCATTTTCATTCATGTTATAACACAGAATACCTCAATTTTTCTAAAATATCAACAATTCCTTTCATAGAGAAATCAGGTAGAAAATTAGCCTTAAAGTCCATGTACTCCCTGTATCTTGCATAAAAGTAATTTGAGAGCTTAAACTTCTCTAGTGCTTTTATCCCCAAAGATGGATTCTGAAGGACTGGAGTGTACTACGAATTTTCTGGTTCTCTAGTCTTGGCTAGTGAATGGGCTTTGCATGGAGAAATTCAATGGGACTACCCAAAGCAGACACTAAATAATGCATGTAAGTTTTCTGAATGGCACTTCTAACTCTAACCAGATGTTTTGATGGCAAAGATATATTGATAATGCTGGATAATAAAGAACACAACAATAACTGGGATAAAAAAAAGTGACCCAACTACTAAAAGAAATGTGCTAAGAAAAAAAAATGAAGCTCAGTTTCCAGATCTAGACAAAATGTCACTTCTACAGGTTGGTTTATGCTATAGAACAAGATGTTGCTACTAATTCAGCACCTCCTTATTAGATACTCTATTACTAAATGAACTGCATAAATAGTAATACCAAGAATATTTTGTTCTGATTTTTAATTATCGAAGAGCTGTGCATTAAAACAATTAACGACATATGATCTTCAGCACTTTTCCTTATCTATAAGATTATTTGCCTTTTCTTTTCCTTCTTTGAGGGGATGAGAGAGGAGCCAGCCTCTTCTTAAACCTATTCTTTTGTTCCCTTTTTTATTCCATAAAATCTGATTACTATTTAATCAGACACATAATGCTAGTTGAATTTAAAATTTTTAACACATTCCTACAGCAACAGTAATATACTGTACTAATGCACATGGTATAAGTATGCTATGACTAAGTTGCATGAATGAGGCTCTCTCCTAAACCTCCATATAAAAACTGACCATCTTTAGCCAAAAGAGAAATCTGCTCCAATGCATTCCTCTGCTTACCATTTGGCCCATCTTGGTTTGTGCTAAGGGAGGAAGGATGATGTATATAAAAACAAAAAAGGCACAAAATATTCATGACTGTGGGAAGGAATCCACTGTCACCTATAATCCTCCCCATTTCTTGTCTATGAAAAGTCTTTATCATGCAAAGGTGCCTAAAAACGAGATTGACCAAACACCATATTTGGCCTTGATTGTAGCACTACGATTTCGCCAGTCCCATCATTATACCAGAGTTATTTCCACATCCTCTATCTTCTCTGTTGCTCTGCGATGATGATGTGTAGGGGGAGGAGGAGCAGCTCGTACCTGAAATGAGTAACACACACTCGTAACTACCAGAGGACGATGATAAAGTTTTGTTACATAGACAAGGTGGGTGAGGTAATTTTTTTTTACTAGATCAACTTCTGGGACCAGCATGGCTACAACACCACTCCCACACATGAAGTTCCATGGTTTGTACAGATTAAAACCAGAAAAGTTGGGCCAGCCCCTCAAGCTGGTGTAAATAGATGCATCATAATCACACCTATTTACACCAGTGGAGGATCTGGCCCATCCAAAGAAGCCATCACTGATATCTGTTATAGAATTGTTCCAGCTGTCACTGTTTTGATACTTAAACTTTTATTATTCAAGAATGATTAACAGCCCCAATACCATAAATCTGGAATAGGGCATATTCACTCTGTAATGCAATGTGGTGCAGAATCATTAAGTATATCCACTATGTTTAACAAACTTGTAATTCTATTGCAGGGATTTGGTGACACCATAGATCACAAGCAAGGAGCTTGCATGGATTGTGATGATACTAGCTACAATAAGCAGCTTACTTAATATTTAGTTATAGAATATATAATTATAGTAAGTTACTAGTTACAGTATAGATTTTTGTTTAATGAACTTTTGCTTTAACAATATTTTTTAAAAAGAAAAAAATGTATCTTTTACATTGATTTCATATTATATGTGAACTTTTAGACCCAACAGATAAGTTACAAAACCATCCAGTTCTTTTAACTCCAATGACATATAACTGGGTCTGATGTCCTTCTGATTCTCTACCATATTAATAAACTTAGTAGGACTCTTCTAAGAGCATTATGGTAAACCTTAGTACATTTTGTGAAGGATTCTTGTCACATGCTCTCAGAATGGCTTAGCTATCATTATCAGTATGTAAAACAAGGACTGCAGTGAACACATAATGGCTTCACAGTGCTGGAGAAAAGTGGAAAATTATGATTGGTAGTCAGTAATATACTTCACTTCAAATTCTGATTAAACCAAGTGTATTTAAATTTTAATGCTGCTTCAAAATATTTGTTTACTAAAGCATTACTCTATAATGCGGTCTCAGGCAGATTGCCAGCATCAGAGATGCTGTGGAACACAACTACAGCCCACTAGAGCGATGGGGAAAATCTACAAAATGGAAGAGGAAAGACCCAGTAATTTTATTAGTGGAGCAAGTTGATGTGAAGAAGGTGATCAGAGAAGATCTTTTTCTTAAATCTGAAGTGCTTCATGACACCATGCTCTTTTGATCTCCTTTGTCTCTAGTGGATAAGGGTAAACCATTGAACAGTGCAACACATTTGACTTCTCCATATAGCCCACTCACTTGGAGTTGTGGGTGCTCGTTACCTTTGACAAAATGGATTTAGGTACTCAATTAGAAAACGTCGTCATACAAACTTTGTTAGGTAAACATAATTCCATGTGAAAAAAGTTATATTGCCAGAAGGGTGGAAATCCTGAAGACACTATGGTCTGCACCTATTACCACTATAGTCATCAAACATACCAGGAAAATACGACTGTCAAAACTCATAGCTTGATTTATAACTTTTAATCCCCAAATCTCTTGATTTCAGTGTAAGCCCAACAAATGGATTTTGATTTTTTCCATTAATAAATTCCCTTCTTCCTTGTTTGGCAAAATCTCTTTTTAGGTAGTGCAGACATCTCAAAACATATCAGATCTCAGTATTAGGAGCTGCTCATCAGAGGACCTGTGGGGAGTTTACAAATGAGCTTAACCCTGATGTAAAAGTGCCAGCAGGACCACATGCTGAGACAGAGTTCTAGCAAATAGATTTCTCTGCCCAACATTTTTTTTTTTTGGGTTGGCAAGACACAATCTTTGAAAAACATTTGTACAAAATATGGGAACTAGCTGCTTCAGCACCTATTTTTTCTGTGTTAATTCTATTATTTATATTACACTCCTATACACAGAGACATGATTATTATTCACAAAGAGAGCACTAGATATGTGAAAATGGAAACAATCATCCAAAGTTTGAACTAGCAGTGTAAAATTAAAAAACATAGGTGCTAGTTTTAATTATCACAAGTCTGAAAACCTCCTCTGATTTTGGTTTTCATGATTCAAATTTTACATATCTAGGTACACAGATATTGAGCATAGGAAGGGAGATATAAACACCTAGATTAGATAGAAAGTGAATTAATAAGATCCAAGGTCCTTAAACACAAACTCCTTAAATACACCTAGGCTATGTCTACACTGGTGGGTTCTTGCTCCAGAAATATGCAAATGAGGCTAAGCGTGGAATATCGCTGAGCCTCATTTGCATATCTAATGAGCCACCATTTTTGCAGAAGAGGCTCTTGCGCCAGAAGGAGCTGTCTACACTGCCCCTTCTTGCGCAAGAAAAACCCTCTTGCGCAATGCCGTTATTCCTGAAAATAATCAGCGTAGCGGCATTGCGCAAGAGGGTTTTTCTTGTGCAAGAAGGGGCAGTGTAGACAGCTCCTTCTGGCGCAAGAGCCTCTTCCGCAAAAATGGTGGCTCATTAGATATGCAAATGAGGCTCAGCAATATTCCACTCAGCCTCATTTGCATATTTCTGGCGCAAGAACCCGCCAGTGTAGACATAGCCCTATTGTTTAACTACGTGTAGCTTTGTTTTATTATGCTGTTTACTTACCTAACTGGCTGCCATAGACAAGTTGAACCTCAGAAATCCAGCACTCTCTGGTCTGGCTACATCATGGTCCAGTAGGCCCATGGATAATGCTGGACCAGAGAGCCCAACTGGGAGCAGAGGACAGCCAGAGTCAGGAGTGAAGCTTCCTGTGCCAAGGCTGGTGGCGTGGGAAGCGCAGCCCTGAATGGGGCTGGTGGCAGCGGGGCTGGCTCAGCTAGGAGTGCAGCGCTGCCTGGGGCTGGAAGCAGTGGGGCTAGTATGGCAGGGCTGGGGCTGGTGGTAGTGGGGCTTGTGGAGCCCAGTGACTGCAGCTAGCACCCCAGAGTGAGACTGGCAGCCAGGAGGGGAACCTTAACCTCCCCCAGTCCGGCAAACTCCCTGGGTTCAGGACTGCTCAGGTCCAACCTGTACATTGTAAAAAAACCAAAAAAAACCCAGAGGAATCCTGTGGCACCTTAAAAACTAACAAATTTATTTGGGAATAAGCTTCATGCATCTGAGGAAGTGAGCTCCAGCCCCTGAGAGCTTATGCACAAATAAATCTGTTAGGGTATGTCTACACTACAGCACTATTTCGAAATAAGCTCATTCGAAATAACGCATCTATACACAAAAACTATTTCAAATTAGCGTTCTGCTATTTCGAAATAGCGCGTGCACACTGAGTGGACCCTGAACCGAAGTTAAGGCTGGCCGGAACCAGTGCCGGCAGGGCATCAGGTTAGGACTTAGTGTGTGGGGCTGCTGCTTGAGGCTAACTGAGCTCCGTGCTTAAAGGGACCCTACCCCCACCCCAGACAGACAGTTCTCAGGGTTCCCCGCTTGCTTGTCTACCTTGATGAGGGACAGCAAAGCAGTCCTGTCTCGGTGTGCCCTGAGTGCCCACACTCGGGACACCACAGCACTCGGCCACATGGAGCCAGAGCTGCCCCTGGGCACGCCGGTGCGTCTCGTGGGGTTGTTGCCATCAGCCCGGCTGCACTTGCTGCAGGCTGCCATCCGGGGGGGGGTCTATCGAGGGGCTGTCAGGATCCAGGAGGCCCTGCAGGAGAGAGTCCACCCCGAGGAGCCCTCAGAGCCTCCCTGGTCCTCCCCACCGGGGGCTTGTGCCCCATTCCTCCCTCATGTCCTTCAACTTACCCCTCCCTAGCCCCCCTTCCTGATGTCAAATAAAAGACACGTATGTTCAAAAATAGAAACTGGGTTTATTGAACAAAACTGGGGGGGAAGAGGGGATGAGCCTCTGGGGAGACTGGGAAAAGGAGGTGGGAGAGGGGAAGAGAGAGGGTGGAAGAGGAGGGGAAACCTGGGAGGAGGGAGCTGGAAGGGGGAAGCAAGGGGAAGAAGGGGGAGGGGAAGCTCAGGGCTGGGGGTCTCACCGGAAACCTAACTTTCATGCTAACCTGCTCCTGGGTTCGCATGTGGCCTTTGGTGGCCAGGCTGGCAGCTATCCTGCCATAGACGGCCGCGTTCCTCCGTCTAGTGCGGAGATCATGGACGTTGGGGACATCCCCCCCCAAACCTGAATAAAGTCCATGATCTCCACACTGGACCAGGAAGGCGCCCACATTCTCCAGACCCTGTCAGGCTCCTGGGAGCTGGCAGACTGCTCCTGGGGAGCGGTGGAGGGCTGGCTGCCAGTGGCTTGCTGGTTCATGTTTTGGGGCCACTGGGTCAGGGGCCCCGATGGCCACTGCTGGCTCTGGGCTGGCAGGCTTGGAGCTGGCACAGGCACTGTGGCCAGGGTCTACCCCTTTAATGTCTCCGGGGCTGGGGGAGAGGAGAGTAAGTTTTTCTGGTTGTGCCCAGAGTGGCCACCAGGGCTCACTGGGAAGGGCTGGAGGCTCCCTATTTCGAATTAAGTGTCTACACAGCACTTAATTGAAATAGCTATTTCAATTTGGTGTTACTCCTCGTAGAATGAGGTTTACCAAATTCGAAATAAGGGCTCCACTATTTCAAATTTATTTCGAAATAGCGGTTTGCCTGTGTAGACGCTATTAATTTAATTCGAAATAACTGCTGTTATTTCGAATCAACTTTGTAATGTAGACATACCCCTAGTCTTTAAGATGACACAGGACTCCTCATAGTTTTTGGCTACCTCTCTGAAACATATACATCATGTTGCTTTTTGACACATCTGTGTTCCACTCCACAACCTGCAAACAAGCCTTTCCCTCGATATTTTTCTGGGGACAATACGTTTGTATATTTATTAATTGGACAGATAAGATTTAAAATAGTACATGAAGAACATGGTGATACAGAAACTGGCATATCAACATAATTCCACTGGCCTGAATCACAGAATCATAGAATACTAGGACTGGAAGGGACCTCGAGAGCTCTGCTGATCTGTATCAGCTGAGGATCCGGCCTGGTTTATATAATGTTACCAAATCACTAAACTCAGCAACACTGGAAGCTTACAGGTCGCAGTTTGCCATATGAGGTTTCAGGAGCAAGTCGTGGAGGCTGTGAGAATCCAGGAGAATCGGAGCCGAAACTATTTTCTGAAAGAGTGAACAATAAAAACCAAAACATTGTGCGTGTTAGTGAGCCAGCTGAATATTGTGAAAATAGCATGTTTCTAGTGCAAGCTGAAATTTTAATTAAAACAAACATTTGGATACGTTTCTTGTACTAGCAAAAAAATCTCTTACCATTAGTTGATGGTGACCTAGGGAAGTACTGGGAGCCTCTTTTATCAGGACTATGGTAGGGACTAATCGGTGGCTGGTCATACAGTGGCAACAGTGGAAGAGAATTATGAGGTTTTGGAGATATCTGTGTTACAGAGGAAAAGAGATGCTGACATTCATTCTTCAGCAAGATATATACTTGCTAAATGATAAACTGATATCTCAACTGTTTTCATCTAGTGATAAAATGCATCTGTCAGATAAAAGTGCATATCAGCTGTATTTGGGGAAGAGAGACAAGATCTATTACAGTGATTTAAAAAAAAAAAATCACAGGTGGCCATTCAGAGCAGATTTTTCTTCATTTCCCTAGCAGTTGTAATCTGAACAGATCCTATTTGTAGGCTGTTTTAAAACATATCAGTTCGCTGAGCAAACCTTGCCAAAGACACCTCCACAAAATAATGTTAAGATAGTGAGTTTTATCACTGCTTGACAGTATGTAAGACATTTAAATGAAGAGGGTAACAAAAACCAGGAACAACGAAACTCATGCACTTTATTGGAATAAAATGCCAGTAAGAAGTAGAAATGAGTTTTCTATGCTTGTGATACTTTACAACAGTGGACACGTTGCAGAGAACAAAGGGTGTGTCTAGACTACATCCCTCTTTCAACAGAGGGATGTAAATTAGGCACTTCAAAATTGCAAATTAAGCCAGGATTTGAATTTCCCGGGAAGGCTTTTTCGGAAGATCCTGTAAACCTCATTTTTTGAGGTTTACAGGATCTTTCGAAAAAGGCTTCTATTTTCGAAAGAACCACATCTAGACCGCGGTTTTACTTTTGAAATAGCGCTTTTTTGAAAGCGCTCCATTACGTGATTATGCAAATGAAGCACAGGAAATTCAAATCCCGGCTTAATTTGCAATTTCGAAGTGCCTAATTTACATCCCTCTGTCGAAAGAGGAATGTAGTCTAGACGTACTCAAACAGACAGACATGTGCCCATCACTGCCGATAAGCTTCTAGCAGCAGGTGTGTTTTGAAAAGAGAATGGAAGAAGGGAAAGAGGGGGGATGGGAACTTTTAATATTTGGGAGACTAATCCAAGCCTAAAGAGTGGTACAAAGGAAAGCATTATCATTATCCATTTTTTTCTAGAAAACATTAGCATTGTCTTTTTAATTATCAGTACAGGCTAGAAAAAAATTGCTTGTATAAAAAACTGCAACTCCTACCATACTGTAACGTAGCAGTATTTTGACATTTTTATATCTGATTCCGCAAAGCTCTTGCATGACTCAGTCGGGGAAAGGAGCTGTACAGTAACACAGCTATACATATCTGACTCTAAGAGCATCCCTATGCCAGAAGGCAAGGGTGTCTCAGGAAACTAGCAGTGATTGTAGGCTGGGTTGACCAACATATCCCAATTCACCATTGTTAGAATAGGTATTTAAAAGGTGTTATGTAATCTGTCACTGAAAAACAAATAACTCACTGAAGATACACATTGAACTATCTAGTCTGGCACCCTCTGGACTTGACCAGTGCTGAACCAGAGAACTTGCTGAACTATGGTAAGTCAATATTGTCTAGCAACATTACCAACACTTCCACTGCTTACTGGGCTCCTAGAAGACTTTAGGGGGTAAAATAGAGCTAAATAACAGCACAGAACACTGAGGGTATGTCTACACTACAGAGTTTTGTTGGAAAAATGGCCTTTTTCCGACAAAACTTGAGGAATGTCCATACTGCAATCGTGTTCCTTTGCAAGTAAATCGAAAGAACAGAGGGCTTTTACCGACAGTGGTAATCATCATTCTATGAGGAAGAAGCCTTTTTGTGAAAGAGCTCTTTCACAAAAAGGCGTGTATGGACGGGGAGGAGGGCTTGTTTTTTTTTCAGAAGAGGCCTCCAGGAAAAAGCACAGGTGCCCTGGTGGCCACTCCATACAAAGTAATCACAACTCTATAGTTCCTGTGTCCTGGCTCCTCTTAAAGCTGCAGGCACCCTGGACAAGCCTTGTGGCAGGAAGCTGACCAGAAAGCAGCACTTCACCACTCGGCTCTCCCTGCCACAGGCCTGCTCACTGATGGCTGAGCCTCAAGCCCACCGTGACCCCCCTGGCCCTCACCAGGAACAGCACCAGGGGTCCCAGGACCCACCCAGGGGGATGAAGAGGCACACCCCATCCTGGTCAGGCCTGGAGAACCAGTCCCTCCTCGAACTGTGGGGTAAGGAGGAGACATTAGAGGATCCCTGGGCCAAGTGCCGCAATGCAGACATTTATGGCCGGATGGCCAAGTCCCTGGTGGAGCGCGGACACCCACCCCGGACCTTGGAACAGGTCCGGAGTAAGTACAAGAGCTCTGTCAGGGATATGTCCGGGCCAGAGAGCACACTGTGCTCAGGGGCAGGACCCTACACCTGCTCCTACTAACAGGAGCTGAACCAAATCCTGGGGAGTGGGGAAACGTCTTCCCCACCCATCCTCATCGACTCTGTCCTTAAGACCCCCATCGTTGCCCGGCCAAAGGACTCTGCGGAGGAGGAGCAAGAGGACCAGGGACAGGAGGAGGAGGAGGAGGAGGAGGAGACGGGCACTGTGACCCTCTCCTTGGAGCCAGTGCAAGTGAGCCAGGACGTCTCCCAGGCATCCTCGGGAGCCTGGGAGGAATCTTCAGGAGAGTGGTCTCACTTTCACACACACAGGGCAGGGGAGGCGGGCGCACAGGGGGCGGAGGGTGAGTGTCGCTCGGGCTGGACATCATGCTGCAGTCCGTGCACATGCAACCACATGCTTTGTTATGGTGTGGCATGTGGATGCAGCAGGCAGCCCCATAGCACAGATGGGATCCTGCTCCCAGGCTCAGGGGAGGCCACACACGTCCTGCCACGGGGGAGGGGAGAAGCCACCCCGGGCTGGAAGCAGGCTAGCCACAAGGGCACAGGCACGACCCCACACAGGCCAAAGAGTGCCCCACACAGCACACGGGCATGCCTGCACGTGCGAGGCAGCATCCGCTCCCACAGACAGCCCAGCGAGCTGCACCTATGTGTGCAGACCCCAGTGAGGCCCAGGCTGCTCCTGGCTCCTCTGCCACCCATGAGGGGACCCCACTATGGCCAGACACTTCCCTTGGCTGCTTGTCTGTGAGCCACGGGGTGGGGGGGAGGAAGTGGGCAGCATGGTCCTCTGGGCATGGTCCGCTGTGCAGTCCACAGATGGCCTTACACCCGGGGCATCCCCCTCCTCTGAGCCGTGGACTGTTGGTTGCTGCTCACAGAGGAAAGCATGGCCTCAGAGACAGTGTCTGCAGGGATGACTGACCGCCTCTTCTTCTTGTGCGTTTTCCACAGCCAGACCAGCCAGGACTGACGGCTGAGCCACACCACTACAGATACCCACCGGAGACCTGAAGGCATGCCGGGGGACCTGAAGGCATGCCAGGATCCATGAAGACCTGATGTGCCAGCACATCAGTGTCCTTCGTGACATCCACCAGACCTTGGCACACAAGGTCCGCGTGGACTTCAAGTGGTGGGACCACGCTTGGGACCAGTTGATGCAGTAGTGTGACGTGCACTGTCATGTCCCTCATGATGGCACACCCACCTGATGCCGCTGCTCCTAGCTTCCACCCTTCTGCCCCCCCCTGATATGCCTATTCCCCATCCACCTGCCTCCCCCCCCCACTATGCTTCTGCTCCCTCCCCAGGTGATGCCCATGCCCTCTCCCCTAGCAATGCCATGGACCCTCCTGCCAACCCTGACCCCACTCCAGCCCCCCCTCCTGTGCTCCCCGGACTCACCCAACTGCAACTCTGACGTTCCCCGCACCCGAGGTGACACATCGAGCTTCCCCTCTCCTCCCAGTTATGAGCCCCCCTCCCAGTTATGACTCCCCTTCCCCCGCCCACTTTTTCAGAATCTTTCATTAATACAGACTTCATTTTTTTGAAAACCACAGGTGTTTATTGGGAGGTCAGGGAAAGAGCGAAGGGAGGGGTTGTGGTGGGGAAGGGATAGGGCTGCAAGGCAGAGGCCCTTAGGGAGGAAGCCCTGGGGAGAGTTACTGGGGTCCTTGAGAGAACCTTTCCCTCAGGGCCTCCCAGATGTGCACCCCGGCCTGATGTGCCTGTCGGATGGCAGCTGTCCGCAGCTGCCAGAAGGCTCACCCCTCGTGGCTGGCATTTGCCCCCCACCCTGGGAGGAAGGCCTTCCCCTTCCTCTCCACAATGTGTGGAGGATACAACATGCTGCCGCCACCGTGGGGATGTTGTGCTCCCCCACGTCGAGGTGGGTCAGCAGGCACTGGAAACGTGCCTCGAGGCGGCTGAAAGTGAACTCCACCTGGATCCGGACCCAGTTCAGGTGGGCACTGAATTGGTCCCTGCTGGGACCTAGGTGGCTGGTGTAGGGTTTCATCAGCCACAGCATCACGGGGTAGACTGCGTTCCCCATGATGCACAGTGGCACCTGCACGTCCTCAATGGCAAGTTCATGGCAGGGGAAAAGTGTGCCTGCCTCCAACTTGCGGTACAGGCTAGAATTTTTGAACACGTGGGCATCGTGTGCCCTGCCTGACCACCTGACAAAAATGTCAGTAAAGTGTCCCCACTGGTCGACCAGGGCCTGCAGCACCATTGAAAAGGAGCCCTTTTGATTGATGTACTGGGCCACTCGATGTTCCGGTGCGCAGATCGGGATGTGGGTCCCATCAATGGCTCTCCTGCAGTTCGGGGAACCCCAGGGCAGCACATCTGGCCACGGTCACGTCCAGGTCTCCCAGACGGATGACCCTCCGCAGCAGAATGGAGTTGATGGCCCTCACCACCCACAGAAGGAGACAAAGAAACACACAAAACAGAGAATGAGAGAGGGAGTGCCTGAGCACTTGGGAGGTGCCCACCCTGCTCCCCTCTCCTGCCCCCCACTAAACACCCCAGAAGCCACCTCTTATGAGACCACTCCCCCTCCAGCAGCAGGGCTGTGTGAGGGCGGGACGGCACAAGCCCCCGGGGATGGGGACAGGGCTTCCTCTCCCACCCCCACAGCCCCCCTTTCCCCCAAGGGTCCCCCTTATGCAACAATCTCCCCACACCCCTGCAGGGACTGCAGCCAGAGAGCTCCTTACCTTCATGAGGAGGGCCCCCGACGGTGGATTTCACCATGCTGAACTGGTTGCCCACTGACCGCTAGCTGTCGGGGGTGGTGAGCTTCCACAGGGCGATGGCAACCTGCTTCTCCAGGGGGATGGTGGGCCGGAGGTGGGTGTCGCGTTTCCGGAGGGTGCGGGTGAGCCAGGCACATAGCTCCAAAAAGGTGGCCTTCTGAATGCGGAAGTTTTGGTCATCCCACCGCTCCACAACCAGCTGGCCCCACCAGTCTGAACTGGTGTTGAGCCTCCAAAAATGCCTTTCCACAGTGGGGTGTGGTTGCCAGAGTGGAGCAGCCGCAGCCATAGAGAGGGTCCCCAGAATGAGCTTGAAGGCCAGGTCATGCAGGACCAGGAAGGCAGCTGGCAGAAAATGTTACAAAAACTGCAGCATGGCCGTGTGGGGCCATCGCATGCCCAGGGGCAGCTCTGGCTCCATGGCACAAAGAAGAAAGCTGTGGTGTCCACAAAAGAACAGGGCAACCACAGCAGGCACTGTGAGAGCTTTGCTGTACCTCCAAGAGGTAGCAAGCACGCAGCAGAAGCAGAGAAATGGCTGTCCAAGGGGGTCCCTTTAAGCATGAGTCTCTGCAAGGCTCCAGCACCGGCACTCGGAAGCAACTGATGACCTAAAGCCCTGCCTGAAGTGGTTCCGGGTGGCCTTTTATGTGAGAGAGCTGGACTCAATCAGTCTGGACGGTCTCTTTTGCAAAAAGCGCATGGCTTTTTTGATGCGCTTTTGCGTGTGGACATGCTCTTTCACAAGAAGTTTTTTTGGAAAATCTCTTCTGAAAAAAGCTTATTGTGCAAGAAGTCTGCAGTCTAGATGTAGCCTGAGAGCCGGGATTAGTAGCTGTAAGCAAACGTTATGGAACTTCGTGGAAACTTGGTAACTGAGATATGTGAACATCCGGCTAATGAAAACCATGCCCGACCATGAATGTTGCGGGACCAGAGAGTGCCGGACTAGAGAGGTTCAACTTGTATTTTTGCATTATATATGTCTAGCCAACCAAGAAAGGGTTATACAGGTGTGCTGGAACTATGACTAAAATGTGTCTAAACCAGGACTGTCTAATAGGAGTTGATAAACAGCCCACAGCCCCGCAGCCTGCTCGCACAGGCCAGGAGTTCGAGATCCGAGCTCCATTACAGCAGGCCCTGGCCTTTCCCTGCTGAGCTGCATTGGGCCTGGGAGGATGCAGGCTGGGAGCTGGCTCAGCTGGAAACTGGGGGTAGGAAGGGGAAGCTGGTCCCTCATGCATGCCACAGCTGGGCAGCCAGCAGCGTGCAGACTGGTAGTTGGGAACCACTGACCTATGTAATGGAGCAGGGTGTGGCCAAAGACAAAGAAAAGCACATTTTTAGTAGGCCAGGGAAACGAAGCTGTCACAAGAGGAAGTGGGGGAAAACGATCACCTAATCTCAGAAGGCAAAGGAGATGGCACACCCTGGAAGCTTTCGTGCCTCTTGACGCAGGGCCAATGAACTCAGAGATATTTTTCAAAGGTTTTCTGAACTAAAGAGGGGGCAGAGAACCCATAAGTTATCCTAGATTTGAGGAGACAAGGAAAACCACAGACTTGGACTCTGTGGGGTTCCTGACTAAGAGCTAATCAGCCATTGCTGGAAAAATAAGATTGGTGAGGAAACTACTTTGAACAAAGACTGTAGAGCTTGTTAAGATAGATCCTTGCCATTAGAAAATGTATTTTACTTTTGTTTATAACCATTTCTCTCTATCTGTTGTACTTGAACTTACTTAAAACCTCTCTCTCTCTCATTTTTTATCTAAACAAACCCAGTGTGTTGTGATTGAACTGAAGTCATTTTTAACCCCAGTCAAGATAACAAACTGCTGTTTCTGTTCCATTGAGTTGGCAGCTCCTTTAAAATGTTCTGTCAAACCACACTTGCAGGAGCTGTGTATTGCAGAGACGCATCTCGGAGGAACTCAGGGGCGAGAGTTCACAGTTACTTACTAGGCAAGGTTTGGGCTGGGAGAGCCCCAAGGAGTTTGCTGGCAAGGTAGGCAAGCTGGTGTGTTGGACCCTGCTGTCACACTATGCAGCTGCAGCAAATCTCACACTTGCTGAGGCTGAGAGGGATAGCACATGCCCTAGGCTCAGGGATCCCCCAGCAGCTGAGAGATAATTTGTGATGAGGTCAATTTGTATGGGTTCTTCTCAAAGAGAAATAATAAAAAGCACCAGATAAATTATCCTCTGGTGAAGACACTGAATTCTGATTTCTAGCAACACTGTTTTCATAAATAAGAAATAAAAAAGTGTTTAATTCTTGATTATGATATAAACTGGTTAAACACAGTATCGTTAGTGTATAATTTTAGATCACAATATTGCACTAAGATGTGGATGTACTTGTTAAAATCCTATAGCTGAATGTTCTGCCCCCTAAGACGTTATGAAAATATTGCACAGTATTAGATGTGAAAGACTTAACATACAACTGTCAGAGCCAATAATACTATTTTTGCCAGGGTCTGTTTAATCTCTTGATTCCATAAATTAATTAGGGTATGTCTACACTACAAAGTTAATTCGAACTAACAGCTGTTAGTTTGAATTAACTTTCATAGCGTCTATACATGCAAACCGCTAGTTTGAACTTAATTCGAACTAGCGGAGCGCTTAATTCGAACTAGGTAAACCTCATTCTAAAAGGACTAACGCCTAGTTCGATTATAGTTCGAATTAAGGGCTGTGTAGCCACTTAATTCGAACTAGTTGAGGCTAGCCCTTCCCAGGTTCCCCCTGGTGGCCACTCTGGGCCAAACCAGGAAAACTCTCCTCTCCCCCAGCCCCGGGGCCCTTAAAGGGGTAGACGCTGGCCAGACGGCACTTGCCAGAGACAGCCCTGCCAGCAGTCTCTGCCCCTGACCCAGTGGCCCCACGATGAGCCAGGGAGCCAGTGACAGCCAGCCGTCCCCCGCCCAGTCCCCCAGCACCCAGGAGCCAGCTAGGGGCCGTAGACGGCACGCACCCTTCTGGACTAGTGCAGAGGTCACGGACCTCATTGAGGTTTGGGGGCAGGCCCCCAACCTCCATAATCTCCGCACTAGGAGGAGGAACGCAGCCGTCTACGGCCGCATAGCGGCTGCCATGGCCCAAAAGGGACACAGGCGCACCCAGGAGCAGGTGCGCCTGAAAGTGAAACAGCTGCAGCAGGCGTATGCCAGAGCCACCAGGGGCGGCGCCGCAGCAGGGGCTGCCACCTGCCCCTACTTCCCCGCCCTCGACCGACTCTTGGGGGGCCGGGCGGTCCGTGCCAGCCTGGGAGGCAGTGAGCCGGGACCGGAGGGCCCTGACCCGGGCGCACCAGAGGGGCCACCGCAAGCAGTTCCAGCACCGGAGTCGGCAGGATCGTCCGGGGAGGCAATAACGGGTAAGTGCCAGCACTGTCCCCTGCCCGGGGGGGAGGGAGACCAGGGACCGCGCGCGTGGGCCATGCCTCCCACGGATCATGCAGCCACCTGTGCACGTGCGAGCACGTGCCATGCCACCCTTGGGCAGGTGGCTCCAGCTGCGTGACACCCAGGGGCCGTGGCAATAGGCACATGCGTGTGTGAAGAGACCTGACATGCTCCCGACCCCGGGGCCGGACCCAGCAGGATGCTCTCCCTTCACACGCCCCCTCTACACAGAGGCAGGGGACATCTCCCCCCCACCCTGGCCACACTATACACGGCACAGGGACATGGGTGCGGTCTTGGGGCAGCTCCCAGTCCCGGGGAGAGCCAGACATCCTGACCATGGCCTCTGTACAAACACAACGGCTCTGACGGTGCAGGGCACGGTCGCCCTCATGTCGCTGGGGGAGGGTGGGGAGTGCTGGGCATCATCCACTGTGTCCCCAGGGAGAACTGACCACTTCTCTTCTTTCTCTATAGCTGCACCAGCTGCTCGTGCAGGGCGCACCACCCCGCCCGGGACATGCTCCCCGCAGCCTGCTCCGGACCACCACCACGGAACAGGATTACTGGGACCAGCACCTGGGGTCCCTGCGAGCCCTGAACCGCACTGTGGAGGCCTGGATGCAGGCAGACCTGCAGCTCCGCCAGGAGCAGTTGGCTGAGGAGCAAGCCAGAAACGCTACCCTGCAGGCCCTGCTGCAGAGCATGGTGCCCGTGCCCGCCCCAGCCTGCTGCCCCCAACAACTGTCCCTCCTCCCACTCCTGCCCCCTCCCACCTCTTCCTCCTCAACCCCACACCTCCTCCTCAATGTCCACACCACCCACCTCAACCTCCGCACCTCCACCCCATCCCCAGGGATGCCGAGGCCCCCTTCCTCGCTGTGCTGGGAGGCGGTTGGCCTGGCGAGACCCCCACGCCTGAGCTTCCCCTTCCCCTCCTTCCCGCTCCTCCCAGGTTTCCCCCTTCCCTCTCCCACCCTCTCTCCTGCCCTCTCCCGCCTCCTTTCCCCCATCTCCCCACAGTTTCATTCCCCCTCCCCAGTTGTGTTGAATAAAGAGAATTGTTATTTTTGAAAATACGTGTCTTTTATTTGACATCAGGAAGGGGGGGGCTAAGGAAGTGGAAGGAGGAGAGGGAGGAATGGGGCACAAGCCCCCGGTGGGGCAGACCGGGGAGACTGTTAGTGCTCCTCAGGGTGGAAGCTCTCCCGCAGGGCCCCCTGGATCCTGACATCCCCTCGATGGTCCTCCTGGATGGCAGCCTGCAGAGAGCGCAGCCAGGCTGCCGGCAACGTGTCCACGAGACGCAGCAGAGTCCCCGGGGGCAGGTCTGGTTCCATGTTGCAGAGTGCCGTGGTGCCCCGAGTGAGGGTAAGCAGAGCACTCCGAGACACAAATGCTTTGCTGTTCCTCATCGAGGTAGACCAGCAAGCGGGGAACCCTGAGAACTGTCTGTCCGGGGTGGGGGGTTGGGTCCCTTTAAGCACAGCCCTCGGCAGCAGCTCCACACTCTAAGTCCTGGTTCCGGCCAGCCTTAACTTCGGTTCAGGGTCCACTCAATGTGGACATGCTATTTCAAATTAGCAAAACGCTAATTCGAATTAGTTTTTAGATCTAGATGCACTAATTCGAATTAGCTTAGTTCGAATTAACTAATTTGAATTAAGTTAGTTCGAATTAGTGCTGTAGTGTAGACATACCCTTACAGAAAGGAGATTGAGACTTTCCTCTGATTCATTTCCTTTCTCCTCTAACCATTCCTTTATACTGTGCATAAATCTCTTGTGATTGCCACAGTTCATCATTTGATGAATATTATATTGGATCACATAATAAAGGAAACCAGTCACTATTTTTTTAAGGGAAATGGGTAGGAAGGTCCCTGCAGCAGTGAACAGCTACCTTTTTCCTTCCTTTGAATTCCATGTCCTTATAATAGCTGCCATTGTCAACAAAAAAGCCATTCCAGGAGCCAAAGCTCTTCACTAATTGGAGAGAAGAGGCAACTACACAGAAATGCTTAGGTGTCCTGTATAGCAATGCCGAACACCAGCAAACCAATATGTATCCAGGCCCACATTTAATTTTTCACATACCTGAATGTCTCCACTCCATTGAATCTCTCCATTTTCTGAGGCTGTAAGTTCTTCCACTAACACGGATGGGAAAACCCCAACACGACCATTGAATTCCCCCTCCCAGAAGCCATCATCGTCCTGGTTCTCTTTGTTCAAGATACGGATGATTGCTCCTTCCGGGAAGGACAGCTCATCATCTGTCTGGCTCTCATAATCATAAAGTGCTTTTACAAAACAGACTAGATTGGGAGAGGAAAGAAATTATAATCAGAATGAGAAACAGCTTTTTAAAATGCACCATCTCCATCTTTGCTAAACTGAAAAGGACTTTACTTTTATGCTAGTGTGACTAATGTTGACAATCACAGGCTTATCAGACATATCTAGACACACTGGGGAGAGTCTAGACAGGGAAATAGGTACTAATGCAAATGGTTTCCCTTAGGTAAGGAGATATCTGTCCTAACACAGGCAATCCACAGGCATCCCAGTCATCTGGAGCAACAGAATGTTTTCAAGAATAACACAGACAGGCTTGTTTTATTTATTACTATTTACCACTGGATTCTCCATTTAGGCTTCCTGAAACAAGCTCAGCTTCCGCTGAATTATTTGAGGTGTGTGACCGACTATCCAGTGCTGCAAGCGACTGCAGCATACTCAACAGACTGTTGGATGTTGGGAACTGTAGATACTTCTCTGGCACATAACCCACTTGGCCTGCTTTATTTCGTGCCTGTAAGTAAACCATATGAAAATGCAGTAAATTTCAGCATACTGCTGTAAAAGACACAAAAATGAGGCTCAAAAAGTAAAATAAGCAAGGAAAATTATACCTTTACCCAGTCTTCCATGTCTCCATCTTCAATCACTTCCAATACCTCATGTTCCTCAATGGTCAGTTCATCTGGCTGAGAAGCCTGAAATGTAAGAATATCACATACAAAATGAAGACTGATACATGGCAGATATGTGCCTGTTCACAGAGACCAGAAAGGAAATTGTCATCTTTACACTAACTTAAAAAATATAGTTTTGATAGAGACATCTATAAGTTGTGTGTCCTGAATTCTTTTAAATATCCTTTAAAAACATGTTAATAAGGGTTTTTCTACTCTCTTTCAGTCAAGGAGACCAAGCAGTTCTAAGAACACTACCATCTACTGTGCTCATGCCTATTTAATTCTCTTTAAACTTTCAGTGATTCATTGATACAAAATCCACTGTATGAAAGTCTGTATACATATGTCCAACATTAAGTATGTGTGTAGGCTCAATGAAGTTAATGGAACTACTCACACATGTAAAGTTAGGCATGTGTTTAAGTACCTTACTGAGCTGAAGCCTAGATGTGGTTTAAAACTTTATTAAGCTTGCTAAAAATGTTTCACAGCTTTTACAGTAACAGATTTAACGAATTACTATAACTTTACACATTTAATATGGACTATTATTGGGCTAAATCTTAGTGTCCTTCCTTGGGCAAACTCTCACAGACATCATATATTTTTGTGATAACTCATCTACTGATAAGATATTTTGAAAAAATACAAACCTTATACGAATAAACAACTTTGCAGGTTAGTGGATAATTTCTTAGAGTTCCAGAAGGACTAGAACTACTGTCATCAAACACATCCATGCTGTCTTCAAATTCTTCCCCCTTCTTCCCTTTCTGCATCAGGATTAAGCTATAAAGAAAATTTAATTTGTAGTTGGATTATAAAAAGTAAATGAAAAAACAACAACAGTAAATTAGATTATTTAGTAACTCCAGCCCTTGAAATTCTAGATTCCAAATCTGCTGGTGACTGAGCAGTGTTACAATTTAAGATTCTATCTTGGAAAAACACCAAAGAAGAAATGCCATCACTAAAAATCAATATACTTGTTCTCTGAATGACTTCAGAAAAGTAATCATACATTTGAGCAAATATCTGGAAGCAAAGAATGCAAGTTATCAATTAACATTTATGTCTTGACTCATCAATATCACTTAACTGAAAAGCAGTCAACTGCGTTTTAAATGTACACTAAACCTTCAATTGTCAGAATACTGCTATAAGGTAGGTCTCAAAAGTTTGGAAAAGAGGAGGTTTTAAGGTAGTGACAAATCCAAAATACAGCATCCATTCTTCAGATTACCATATAAAGTTTAATGGAGACAGAATAATATACTGGACAACCACATTATTAAAAGTATGATGAACATATGTCCGTTAAGATATAAAGTGAAACTGCCCTAACAGCGAAGTGCTAAAACTTAAACACTCCCCCACAGCTTGTCAGAAATACACTTGAAGGAAAAGTAATCACTTCAATTTTTCAGTACAGTTTATATGAAAAAAGATCCTTAGGGGGAGAAGAATAATTAAGTAGTATTTATAAAAAAGCTAAATAAAGGGAGAAGTGGGATAGTCTGGAAAAAATGCAAGTTTCTATGAACATAGTTTGAGCAGTGATGACATCCACTGAACTTTGGTTCTGTGCCTAGATTAAACACTGGATAAACAATTCTACCTCATGAAAAAAAAACACACCATCTTTCAAAACTAAGTACAACAGATTTTACAATTCTTAACTTTTTATTGTATTCTTGTTTAATTTTGCAAATGTTGCGCAGCTCATGAAAGCAAAAAGGCAGGCCACTCATCAAAGAGCCAGGCGTAGGGCAGACAGGTACTGTGAAGACTTCCTCAATCAGTTCTGCCAAAACACTTCATGTGACACCTGTTACACCCTTGTTATTTTAGTCTTGGTCATTGCCTGATGAGAATGACAGATGATGAGGTGACTTTGCGACACAGGCTGATGTTTATGGCTTTGCCTCAGAGCAAACAACTCATTTTCTCATTTTAGCTTAGCTATATTTGAAGCTAGGTCACTAGAATAAAAGGTAAGTGCACTAACTAAATCCACCATACTAATTATTGTGATTGGATTATAGCTTTGTAATTCATATGAATTTAGACTAGTCCAGTTCACTGAAGTCCAGTTTGTATCCATTTCTGATTGAATGTTAACAGACTACGGTAACAAAAAGTATTTCATATTCTATCTAGGTAACACTTTGGGCTTTTTAAATTTGACACTTTGTAGATTAAGGTAAATTCAAGATGTTGCTACAAATGTTGCTTACTAAGTCTGGGCTCCCTCAAAGCAGTCACTGCTGAACCTTCAGCTGAGACCCATATGAAACTACAGATTGAACCTCTCTTAAGCAGGACTCTCTGGTCTGGAGCCCTGCAGCACGGCTGGAGCGCAGTAGCAGGACTGCCCTGTGACAGTGAAACTGAGAGCCCAACAGCAGGGCTGTCTCCTGGTGGCAGCACTGGGTGGGGGTCGGGAGGCAGCAGGGCTGCTGGTAGGGCTGGAGCCCAGCAGCGGGGCTGCCACCTGGCAGCAAAACTGCCCAAAAAGACCCAGAGGCAGTGGGGTTGCCCGGTGGTGGGGGCAGGAATCCAGCAGCAGGGTTGCCCCATAGCACAACCAGGAACCCAGCAGCCCCACCGATGCCCAGTGGTGCGGTGGGTCTAGGAGGCAGTGGGGCCGGGAGCCTAAGGGGCTGCCCCACGGGGCCAGGAACCCAGGAGTGGGGATGCCTGGCAGCGCAGCAAAGAGCGCGCTGCTGCTTGGCAGAGCTGCCTGATGAAGCTGGGAGGCAGTGGGGCTGCGCAGTGAGGCTGAAGCCGAAGCAGGGCTGCCACCCAGCGGTGCAGCTGGAACCCAGAAAGGGGGCTGCCCCGCGGGGCCAGGAGCCCAGTATTGGGGCTGTGCTTGCAGCAGTGGGGCTACCACAGTAGGGCTACCACAGTAGGGCCGGGAGCCCTGCACTGAGGAGTAGGCAACAGGGGGAAGCCAGGAGGGAAGGCTTGCTGCGAGGCCATGGCTACGGGGGGAGAGGGGGAACGAGGCAGCATAAATGACCTTCCCTGGTCTGGCAAAATCCCTCATCTGGGACCAGTCAGGTCCCGAGGGTGCCAGACCAGGGAGGTCCAACCTGTAGCATATTATGTTTTGAAGAATTTGTTCATAAAACAAGTCCTGGTTTTCCAATATAAAGAAGATAAATACATTTTAATGTTGATAGCGTAGCTATTTAAAAATTCCATGAATAGAATCGATTTGCAAAGTAGAGATAACACGAAGAGGAGAAAACAACATTCAGGATACAGAAGAACTAGCTGTTTGCTTTATATAGCTTTTCTTTCTACACAAAATCTGCTAATGAATGACAATGCATCAACAGCAGGAACCCCTAAAGTGCACAAAATGAACCCAACACAAGAATAAAATCAGATAAAGTAATAGGGCATCATAATTTAATTATCTTGTCTCTTAACTATATACAGTGTACACATATAACTGGGTAGATTTAGTGCTGGTGACTAAATTACTAACAAAAAGTCCTTTATCCTCAGAACAGACAGAGCTCCATCAACAGCAGAAAAAGCTTCCACATCACTGAACCACAACTCTGACTTGGATGAACAACTTCTAGGAGTGAGTGGAGTTAAGATTTCATACTCATTCACTCCTTTGACATCTCTGCTGACACTGCAAAGGTGTCTGTCAGTGGCAATTGTAACACGGACAGCTCTGGCTTGAAATCATGGCTCATTTTACAGACTGCTGAAAAACTATCAGATAACATGGTCTGAATTTGAACTTGAAAGATAAAAGACACTAGCCCATCACAATCATCCAAGCAATCAGTTCCATGTTCACAGCTAATCAGCGACCTGGAAAGGGCACTCACGCTTGTTGGTTTGTTTGGTTTTTTTTAAACTGTGCATTAGTTTTGATTATTATCCAGCTCAGCGGAGTTGAGAGTCACAACTGACTACTAAAACTGGGCATCATTCTCTTCCTCTTTCATAGGATAAACAGACACCCAGCTACACTGATATAGAACAGTAGCACCAAACAGAAGTACCAGGTGGCATTAAATCACAGAATTATGACTAAAGCTTTTGCTGGCATCTAAGTGGAATAAATAATTTAGCATTCTGTCCTCAAACTATGCATGTCTTCATTACACAATAAAGGCAGCCAGTTGGCTACGTGAGGCGACGTTAATTCCTTAGGCTTTTTACACTATCACATCTATTTATCAGTTTGAATAAATACTAAGATATCAAGCTTGTTTCAGCTATGCTGTTTTCTTATTTATAACTCATTAAAAGACAATTTGTTGAGAGCACTGGTGAACAAATGATATCATAACAAAACCAGGCACAAAGAACACAAATTCTGCTCAGCTAAGCATGACAAAGCACAGGTAGAAGGTTGAGCCCTTATTACAAACTGCCTTCTCTGAGGGAGTGAAGTGAAAGTGCATCTAGTCTGAAAAGCAGAGCAGTAAATTTTTATAATTGTAAGCAAAGTAATGTCTGTAACAGCTTTAGGAAATGCCAGCTATGGGCTGTCCTCATTTGGCCTGCCAAGGTCAATATAATCCTTTATACACAAGGGAATGTGTATGTGTAAAAGGGGAAAATGGAAATTAAATTTTATCCTCCCACGCTCTAACATCTGCCAGCTTGTGAGGGACTGGCACCAGCTTTAGATATGGAGCCAAATGTTTGTGCGTCTGATTGGATAAAGGAAAGGCACTGAGAAGAATCCAGTTTCTTCAACAGGAAGCAGAAGGAGATGGGGTAGAAGGAGAAGGGAAAAATACAATTAAACATAGTAATGTAGCCATTCTAATCTATTATAGCTTGAAAGGGCCTAAACCAAAACCCAGATGAGAAAGCTCCTGTAATTTTGGAAGTCTGAAACCTGGCACTGAGTTATGTGAGACTTGAGCTTCTAACTGTAACATCATCTCTGGGACTCCCTGCCCCAGAGACAGAGTTAGAATCATAAAACTGGAATGCACCTTGTGAGGTCACCGAGTCCAGTCCCCTGCACTCGTAGCAGGAATAAGCAGCACCTAGGCCATCTCTGACAGCTGTTGGTCTAATCTGCTCTTAAAAATCTCCAAAGAGGGAGATTCTGCAGTTTTTCAAAGGGACATTGTTAACAGCCCAAAAGGAAGCTATTCCGCTGCGTAGGAAAGATAGAAAATATGGCAAAAGACCGCCTTGGCTTAACCACGAGATCTTGCATGATCTAAAAATTAAAAAGGAGTCCTATAAAAAATGGAAAGTAGGACGAATTACAAAGGATGAATATAGGCAAACAACACAGGAATGCAGGGGCAAGATTAGAAAGGCAAAGGCACAAAATGAGCTCAAACTAGCTACAGGAATAAAGGGAAACAAGAAGACTTTTTATAAATTCATTAGAAGCAAGAGGAAGACCAAGGACAGGGTAGGCCCACTACACAGTGAGGAGGGAGAAACAGTAACAGGAAACTTGAAAATGGCAGAGATTCTTAATGACTTCGTTTCGGTCTTCACCGAGAAGTCTGATGAAGGAATGCCTAACATAGTGAACGTTAGTGGGAAGGGGGTAGGTTTAGAAGATAAAATAAAAAAAGAACAAGTTAAAAATCACTTAAAAAAGTTAGATGCCTGCAAGTCACCAGGGCCTGATGAAATGCATCCTAGAATACTCAAGGAGCTGATAGAGGAGGTATCTGAGCCTCTAGCTATCATCTTTGGAAAATCATGGGAGACAGGAGAGATTCCAGAAAAGGGCAAATATAGTGCCCATCTATAAAAAGGGAAATAAGAACAACCCAGGAAACTACAGACCAGTCAGTTTAACTTCTGTGTCAGGAAAGATAATGGAGCACATAACTAAGGAAATCATCTGCAAACACTTGGAAGGTGGTAAGGTGATAGGGAATAGCCAGCATGGATTTGTAAAGAACAAATCATGTCAAACCAATCTGATAGCTTTCAATTGATAGGATAACGAGTCTTGTAGATAAGGGAGAAGTGGTGGATGTGGTATACCTAGACTTTAGTAAGGCGTTTGATACGGTCTCGCATGATATTCTTATCAATAAACTAGGCAAATACAACATAGATGGGGCTACTATAAGGTGGGTGCATAACTGGCTGGATAACCGTACTCAGAGAGTAGTTATTAATGGTTCACAATCCTGCTGGAAAGGTATAACAAGTGGGGTTCCGCAGGGGTCTGTTTTGGGACCGGCTCTGTTCAATATCTTCAATGATTTAGATATTGGCATAGAAAGTATGCTTATTAAGTTTGCAGATGATACCAAGCTGGGAGGGGTTGCAACTGCTTTGGGGGATAGGGTCATAATTCAAAATGATCTGAGGTAAACAGGATGAAGTATAATAAAGACAAATGCAAAGTGCTCCACTTAGGAAGGAACAATCAGTTTCACAAGTACAGAATGGGAAGCGACTGTCTAGGAAGGAGTACGGCAGAAAGGGATCTAGGGGTTATAGTGGACCACAAGCTAAATATGAGTCAACAGTGCGATGCTGTTGCAAAAAAAGCAAACATGATTCTGGGATGCATTAACAGGTGTGTTGTGAGCAAGACATGAGAAGTCATTCTTCTGCTCCACTCTGCGCTGGTTAGGCCTCAGTTGGAGTACTGTGCCCAGTTCTGGGCACTGCATTTCAAGAAAGATGTGGAGAAATTGGAGAGGGTCCAGAGAAAAGCAACAAGAATGATTAAAGGTCTAGAGAACATGACCTATGAAGGAAGGCTGAAAGAATTGGGTTTGTTTAGTTTGGAAAAGAGACGACGATTGAGGGGGGACATGATAGCAGTTTTCAGGTATCTAAAAGGGTGTCATAAGGAGGAGGGAGAAAACTTGTTCATCTTGGCCTCTGAGGATAGAACAAGCAGCAATGGGCTTAAACTGCAGCAAGGGAGGTTTAGGTTGCACATTAGGAAAAAGTTCCTAACTGTCAGGGTAGTCAAACACTGGAATAAATTGCCCAGGGGAGGTTGTGGAATCTCCATCTGTGGAGATATTTAAGAGTAGGTTAGATAAATGTCTATCAGGGATGGTCTAGACAATATTGGGTCCTGCCATGAGGGCAGGGGACTGGACTCGATGACCTCTGGAGGTCCCTTCCAGTCCTAGTATTCTATGATTCTCCATAGGCAATTTATTCCATTGCATAACCACCCCAACAGAAAGCTTTTCATAATGTCCAACCTAAAACTCCCTTGCTGCAATTTGAGAATATTGCTTCTTGTCCTATCATCAGAGTTGTTAAGGAGAATAATTTTTCTCCCTCCTCCTTTTAACAACCTTTTAGGTACTAAGCTGTTATGTCCCCTTCCTGTCTTCTCTTTTTCAGACTACACAAACCCAGTTCTTTCAATCTTCCTTGATAGGTCATATTTTCTAGACCTTTAATAAATTTTGTTGCTCTTTTTTGCACCTTCTCTAATTTGTCCACAACTTTCCTGAATTGTGATACCCAGAACTGGACACAGAACTCCAGCTGAGGCCTACCCAGCACAGATTAGAGTGAAAGAATTACTTCTCATGTCTTGCTTACAACATTCCTGTTAATACATCCAAGAATGATGACTGCTTTTTTTTGCAATAGGTGTCATACTGTTGACTCATATTTAGCTTGTGATCCACTCTGACATCTAGATCTCTTTCTGCAGTTTTAGACAGTCATTGCCCATTTTGTTTGTGTGCAACTGATTGTTCCTTCCTAAGTAGAGTACTTTGCATTTGTCCTTGTTGAATTTCATCCTATTGACCTCAGACCATTTCTCTAGTTTGTCCAGCTTATTCTGAATTATAACCCTATCCTCCAAAGCACTTGCAACCCCTCCCAACTTAGTATTCACCCAGAAACTATATGTGTACTTTGTATGCCATTATGTAAATTGTTGAAGATATTGAACAGAACCAGTCCCAAAACGGATTGACTGTGAACCACTGATAACTACTCTGGGAATAGTTATTTAACGGTTATCAAAGCTGTGAGAAAAGGATTGTAAATAGATTGTAATATCAATGTTAATAAATTTGGTGTGTAAGTCCAATATTCTCTAGGAGGCAAAGCACAATGAAGAGAAAGTGAATTCAGGATCCTTTCACTAGATATCTGCTTCTTGTGAAGATAGTAGATGGGTGCAGACAAAATTCTGAATTTCCACCAAGAGACTAATTGATGAGGGTTTGCCACTAGAATACTTGACCTTTGACAATAGTAAAGATACAAACGAGCCAAGAAAAGGTAGTAAGAAGATGGCTGTGTGTAAATACTGCATTGTGGTTGAGCAGATCCTTCTGTGTCTTGTGGGCAGCCTGGGAAGGAAAGCCCATTATCAAAGGCATGAGGCCATCCCCTACAAAAGGATCTTTCCATCACACTCCCACTCTACTCCACAGAGGCCAGTAGAAACAAAGGGCAAGTAGTTGTCAAAAGCTTTAATGTGAAGTTTGAATGAAACCATAAATTGCAATGGCACCTGCCCACTGTAATTAAAAATGCACCTCCTCCAAATTGCAACTAAGTTTGTAAAAGCCTTTGATCGCTACATGTTTTGTCATATGCTAAGTAGATGTGTACGCTCTAACATTCTGTATGAGGCAAACTGACTAAACTTTTAGGAATTTTATTTTTGCTTGCTACCAGTGAAGGACAATAGACTGGATAGTTCTATTGCCAAGTGTGATAGCTCAGCATTGCATGTCATGTAAGAAAAATAAGATTACATGCTTTTTAAAAAATTTTTTTTTTAGCTTTTTCTGTTTTTTAAAATTAGATTTCTTGGTTTAGGCAATTGTTTCTCAGTGTTTATTTTGAAGCACATTATTCTTTGAGCAGGGTGAGGGGAAAAAGCAAATTATTAACTTTTCCTGCTTCTTGAATTAGATTAAAAAATTAATCTCCTCCAAAGTTGAACATCCAAGTGTGGAAGTCTTTTATGGCCTCCTTTGCCTACTCTGTAAGCAACTTTAGACAACACAAAAATGTAACATTTGATGTATATTATCTCTCTCTCTCACTATTAAAAAAACAACTTTTCCTGCAGGACAACAGAGTGACCTCATCACGTCACACTGACATCCCACCTGCCGCCTCCTTCCCTCCCACCTCCCCTTTCCCCAGTGCACAGCTGCTACACTGTGGCCTTCCTCCTCCCTCCTCTAGTACTCAGCAGGTGGGGGGAGAGCATGGGGCCTAGCAAGGCCTTAGAGTTAGGGTTGCCAGGTGTCCGGTTTTGAACCGGACAGTCCAGTATTTGAGCTTTCTGTTCGCGAAACAAATTGAGAAAATATAAATGAGAAAATATAAATGCTCAGTATTTTCTAAGTAAGATGTAATATAGATTCTGATGTAATGTCAAGTGTCTGGTATTTTTGCTGAAACCATCTGGCAACCCTACTTAGAGTGCCTTCCATCCCCTTCCCCTGGATGCTGGGGGGGAAGAGCAGAGGCTGGCACGGCCAGTGGGGAAGGGGATAGGAGCAGAGCTGGCTGGTGGGAGAGAGCTGGGGCTGCCTGGAGGAGCTCCCCCCGGCGTGGCTGGGGAAGAGCCAGGCCTGGCGAGTAGGGTTGCCAGGTGTCTGGTATTCACCCGGACAGTCCGGTATTTTCGCCTCCTGTCCGGTAAAAAAATTCAGAGAATACCGGACACGTAAAATGTTCGGTATTTTCTGAATTTTTCCCTGGCCAGGAGGCGAAAATGCCAGGCACCTGGCAATCCTACAAGCACTCAGCGCCCGGCCTCCCCGCCACGAGCTCCCCCTAGCCCCCATGCTTACCTGGTTCCCCAAGGCTGCTCGCTGCTGGCCAAAAGACCTAGGGGAAGCAATGCTTTCCCCTGGGTCTTAGTGCTCAACCACTCCCCTGCACTCACTGTTAAAGGGGACATGCTGGGTTTTTTAATTTTTTTTTTTTTTTTTTTTGTGTGGCTTAAGTCCTTGGAGTCCCTTTTTTTTTTCCTTAACAACTTTGGTCTCCCTCCCTTCCCCCCCCGCCTTCAATAGAATTTTTCCCCGTTTTTTTTTGGGGGGGGGGGAAGGGTGTTCGGTATTTTTGTTTCAACCATCTGGCAACCCTACTGGCGAGGCCTCGGCCCTCCCCCTCCCCCTCTGGCGGCTGGGGCCAGGTGGCTGCTGAGGCGGGGGGTGGGGGGGGGAGAAGGAAGAGGGAGAGACAGGGCTGGTGTGGCCTCAGACCTGTCTGGCAGCCAGGGTGGGAGGAGAGCAAGGGCTGGCCTGACCTCGCCCTTCCCCACCCCTGGTGGCTGGGGAGAGAGCCAGGCACAGTGCAGCTTTGGTCTGGTCCCTCCTGGCAGTTGGGGGAAGGGCTGGGGCAGCCTCTGCCTCTCGGGCGGGGAGGGGAAGGGGAGAGCTGGGGCCAGGGTGGCCTTGGACCCTCCTTGGTGGCAGGTGGAAGAGTCAGGGCTGGGATAGCCCTGGCCCCTCCGGGGGGGGGGGGGGGGGGGGAGCCAGGGCAGCCTTGGACCCTTCCCAGCGGCCAGGGGGGTGGGGCGAGTTTGGCGAGCATAGCAAGCAGGGGGCACAGCCCCCTAGTAGCTTATATAAACCTATTCTTGCATTTTTGGATTGTCCTGATTTAATTGCTTTGTAGGTAAACTACTGATACAGTAAAATTTTCAAGAGTATCTAATGACTTTGGAGCCTAACCAGTGCAGCACTTAGGAGTTTAAGTCTCAGTGAAAGTCAGTGGAATTAATGAGATTAAGTGCCCCAGTCACTTGTAAAAACAGGATTTAGGTTCTTAAATCATCTAGGTGTTTTCTAAATTTTACCAATACTCCCTTTCATCCAATTATCCCAAAGAGTATCATCTACCATTTATTAAGCTTAAACACCCATGTGAGATAGGTATAAAACACGCAACAGGTAAATCAAGATGCATAAAAGTTACATTAAAGATTTCTAGTGTTAGCTATCAAACAGCTACACTTCCTAAAATTCTGCTCTTCCTGTTTTTCCCCGCATTAATTTTGATCTATGTAATATTGTCCAGGATGTACGTTAGACAAGGTTGAAAGGAAAACAAAAGATCAAGGTTACAAAATGGTGATAGTACCAGATGTGAAGAGCCATTATTGGTCACCACAGGAAGGCTTGCCCAGCGTTCATTTTCCAGTTCTTCCATCACTTGATTCATTGCACTCTTCAGCCACATATCAACAGACACCCCTATCTGCTTTAAAAGATCAAGACGAGCCTCTGCTTTGAGTTTAATTATCTGAAAAGAAACATTGAAAATATTCTCTGAATTCTTGTACACATAGATTTAATTTCTTCTTGCAATTAAAATACACCCTTTTTCTAATCTACAAATTAGACAATATAGAAAGCTTAGAAATCAGTTCCACTTTGGAAACATGTTCAGAAATGTAAAATATTAACTTACCTTATTTTGTGGAATATGGATTTTCAACATCATGTCCACTCACTTATACAAACCTGCTATTTGTATACTGTATTTTATGGGATATGTGTCATCTTAAAAAAATTAAAATTTTAAACCAATTTTTACATGCAAAACCTAGAATTACCAGAACTGAAAAATTGAAAAAATATTTCCCTACTTTTTAATGTAAATTTACTTTATGCATTTAGCAATACTAAATGAATATTATACAATACTAAATACAGTCCCCCTCATTCGTGCAGACTTTTCACACTGGAACAAGGTGAGAAAACATTTATAAAACTAGGACAACGTGACTATAAAAAAATTGATAGATGAACTCAAAGACATTGGCAGTACCTGAAATTACTCCCCTTTTTAAACTGAGAATTTCAAGTTGATCACATCCCTTTCATAGAAACAAATTAAAAAGATGAAAAGCAACCACCCATACCCTTCCTCCAGCAGTTCACTCAAATCTAAAACTAGAAGAGTCTATGGTTTGGCTCAGCATGCAAGGAGAAATAGATAACCGCTTTCTGTATGAGTGCACTATCATGGGATATGGGGTTTTAAGGAGTGATTGCAGCAAAAGTAAACTACTACTTAGCATTTAACGCTATATCTCCAAGTGCTGTAGAATTACCACTTGTCTAAAGATGCCTAGAGGCGCCATCTGAGATCAGGACACCCTGGTGTAAGACACTGTATGAATTCACTATATCAGACAGATAAGATAAATGGTGGAAAGGGAAATTGAGATGAAGTGACCTGCCAACAGTCACACAGCAGGTCAGTGGCAGAATTTTACAGAGAAGCCAGGTTGCCTGATTGCCAGTCCAGTACCATAGCAGACTACCCTATTTGCACTTCACAGTTGGGGAAGCTGCAGAACCAAGATTATATGATTTAACAAAGGTTAGAGAGTGATTCAGTGACAAGTGGTGGGAGTAGAAACTCATTTAACTGTCTTGTAGTTTTTCCTGTATTTCCTTTCACAGTATTGTTTATTCTTAGCTTGTTGTGCCCAACTTTCTCTTGCCAGGTTCTTTCATTGTGGTCCCAGGCAATATATTTTGATATTCACTATGAATAAGGAGGTAACCAATCAGAAAGGATAATGTTTCTATTTCAGATTCAGTATGTTGGTAAATCACCAGTAACAATGGGAAGGGAAGCAGAGAACAAGAACTGGCAAATCAAAGTGGTCTAATGATTTGTTTCAACGTTCAGTTAATTCTCTGGCTAATGATCCACTTTTTCCTGCTCGGTGTTCACTGTTTAGCCTAATTTGAAATGGGAATTGCACACTTTGATAAACAGTCACCCTGTTTAACTGTCAATTCTCCTAATTCTGTGTACTCAGCTAAAATATTGTTGTGTAGCCACTGATAGGAAAACTCCTAAATGACTTGATATACAATGCTACTTCTATACAGTATAAACCAATTAGGTCGACCTACTGCTCCTTCTTCTTCAGTGGTGGAAGCACAACTGGATGTACTAAGAATCTGTGTTACACTGTATTAGAACACTAGCTTACTCTACAACAGAGGTGGGGAACCTAGAGCCTGCGGGTGGGATCCACTCTCCTCCTTCATTTGAGCCAGCCCATGGCAAGTCTCTGTGCTGGGGGCTGGAAGCCCCAAGTCTCTGTGTCCCACTCTGGGGCTGGAAAGCAAGTGCCAGCTTGCCACATGGTGAGGGGAAGCCCTGAGCCTTTGCACCCCTGCACTCCCCCTGTGGGGCTGGAGAACCGGCAGAGCTCCGGCAACCTTAGTTGAGTGCAAGTGTGGGTTTTTTCTTTTGTTTTGCTTCTCACTTGTGTGTGGCCCTTGACTGATTTTTATGTGGATCAATAGCCCTTGACTAAAAAAAAAAAGGTTCCCTACCTCTGCTCTATAAGGTAGTAGTAATTCTTGGTAAAAAATATGCCTAGTAAATATTCACAATGTTACAGGAATTTGGAATAATGTATCTTGCTTTAGTGTGATATACCTCTGGATCCTCAATATTTATACCCTTAATAAAGAGGATAAATCAGAAAATCTGCAGCATTATTAAGAGAAACGTTAGCTATAACACTTAGAAATGTAACAATGGAAGGAACTTTATGTTGCTCTGGTGTACATTCTTACCTGATTGGAAGACGCAACTGTGACAATTGTCTGTTTCAAACTATAGTACAGGTTGGAGCTCCCTGGTCTGGCACTCTTGGAACCCGACTGGTGCTGAATGAGGGATTTTGCCAGACCAGGGGAAGTCATATCTGGACCCCCAGCCCTGGACCAGCCACTGGCCTCCTGGATGCTTCCCTCCCCTCCACTCCCCACTAAGCCCGGCAAGCCCAGCTCCCTGTGCACTGGGCTCCTGGATGCGCTGGGCAGCCCCACTGTGGCATGCTGGGCTCTTGGCCCCATCGAGCAGCTCCACTGGGTTGTATCTAGCCGCCCAGCTGCGGCGCACCAGGCAACCCAGCTGCAGGGAGCCCAGCTAACAGCCTTCCAACGGGACTCTCTAGTTCTAAAACATCCGGATGTTGCCAGATGAGGGAGTCCTGGTTAACAGGTTCATTCAACCTGTACTATTTACAAAAAAAAAAAAAAAAAATCCCTCCCAAACCACCACCCCCTCCCCAAAAACAGAAAACAAACAAAACAAAAAACAAACTTACTTTAAATGTGAGTGCAGTTGCCATGGGATATAGGGTTTTAAGAAGCTATTGCAGCATACTACTACATAGCATTTAACACTGTTAAAAGGAAAAGTCATTTTTAAGAACACACAAATATAACAGAGGTCCTAGAAGAAATTCTGAAACTCAGCAGAATCCCACAAAGATGCAGTTAGGTGCAGACACTGGAGGCTGGGGCAGGAGGAGTTCAAAACACATTTTCCATGGGAAAAGGCCAAAGCCACTGAACCAGGAAGAATTTCTATTTCTCAGTTAACCAAGCTAACGGTAGTTATCAGAGAACCATCAGCTGAATGATTAATGTATATTGTGGGTATCATTCTCACATTCAAACTTTACTACTGAGAAAATAGTCTCAGAGGGGTAGCCGTGTTAGTCTGTAACTTAAAACAAAACAAAAAAAGTAAAAAACAATGAGTGGTTCTGTAGCACCTTAGAGATATATATTTGGTTAGACTGTAAGATACTAGAGGACCACTCACTCTTTAAGGTTTATTTACTGAGAAAATAGTCAATTGAAGATGTTAACAAGCACTATATGCACTATGTTATTAAACTTCAAAGAACACCGAATTAAACAGAAGAGGATGGAAAAAGGAGCACCCAACACACTAACTGAAGATGGAACCACAAATCTTTTTTTTAATGCTGTAAAATAGGCCTTTCCAATTTATCACAGGATTAAGCATCTCTTAAAACACCACCAAATCATTTTGACTGAAGCCCTTGTCTTACTTTTGTTAATATTTAACAAGTTTCTATAGCACAAACAACAGTAAAACGTGAGTAAATCTGGAATTCCCAGGACTCCCAGACGATTTGGTGAATCTTGCACTTACAAGGAACATGTCATACCTGTGTGATTCTTTCTGCATGCACCCAATACTGCAATCACAGTAATCTAAAGCCTTGGATATAGACTGCATTACTATTAATTTAACTAAAACAATAAATCCCCTAGTTGGGGCTAGGGATGTAAGTGAGTAGTCGACTATCCGAGAAGCAAAAGCTTATGGATAGTCGACTAGTTGCTTCCCCCCTTTGCTGTGGCGGAGGTAGCAGGAGCCCATGCTGGGGGGAGCCGGCTTAAATGCCCGCCAGCTCTTAGTACATTTAAAAGGCTAAAGAGCAGCAGGTGGGAACTGGCGAGAGCCAGGAATCAGCTGGCCAGGCTCGTGCTGGGTCCCCCTGCTGTGCACCAGCCTTTTAAATGTATTAAGAGCTGACAGGAGCTAATCCTGCAGCAGCTCCCCTGCTTATAAACTAATCAACTAGTTGATTAGTCAATTAACCTATATTTAACATCCCTAGTTGGGACACTCTTATGTCAGTTAAAGTTGCTTATATCCATGTACCTTAAATTGATTTCTTAACAAATAAGGTTAAATTGAGCTGTACAAGTTTAACTACACTACGCTTGCCTGGACACTCCCCAAGCTTTTGTTCCAGGACACAAACGTTTGTGTAGACAAACCTAAAGAATATTTGTAGGATAGGCCTGGTTTACACTTGAAAGTTGTACTGGTATGACTATCTTGGTTATACATGTGATTTTTTAATCTACATAGTTATACTGGCTCAAAACCTAGCGTGGACATGTTCATACCAGTATAAAGATGACTTAGTACAGTTTAGGCCTGGTCTACTTCTAAAATTTAGGTAGCAATAGCTACAGTGAATGGGGGTGTGAAATATTCACATGCCTGTGCACCATAGCTATGCCAACCTAATTCCCAGGGCTAAGGCGGCAGTACGGTCATGCCCACTTGTCCAACCTAACTCTTCCTGATTATTTCTTTACTATATTTTCATTACTGAAGTTAAAATTAAGAAAAATGAGACTGAAGATAAAATATTGTTTTATTTATATTTCATCTCCTCTCTTCCCCATGTTTACATTAAGAAGAAATCCTGTTTGTTTATTGTTCCTGCATGAATAAAATATCAGTCTCTGGATCTATCATGTGCAAAAAATGAAGACAAATTCCTGCTTCAAAACTAAAGGAAATGAAAAGCAGCAACAATAAGTTTCACAGCTTCCTGTAAATAACCAGCCAAAATAATATACAGTATTCTGTTACAGTGCATGGGTTTATTAATAGCCATCTAAAATAACGTAAGAAAAGGGCCTGTAGGAAACCAAGTGTTCATTTGGATCCCAAACACCTTAGTGACAAGTCTTTAAATATAGCTTCTTTTGAAAGAATTAAAAAAAGCAACTACAGAATTCAAGAATTCCAGTAAAGATGCATTATTCATACAAAACATACTTCTCTCTCCATGCATCTTTAAACTTTTAAGACCCATCTATCTGCCACCATTAACTTGAAAACATCCTGCCATGCCTGTAACAAAAATTAACCTTCAGAAATAAATCAAGTTTCAGCTGTTGATTGTCCACTGATAAACCTTTAATAATATTCATATTGATCCACATAAATCCTTAAAGGTCTCCTCCCCTAACTGGGAAACATGTCTCTTAATTTGGGCATCAACAAGATAGTGTTATTATTTATCAGGGTTTGGAATCTCTGTCTATATGTTGGTATAAGCATCTTGCTTGAAGCACCTGATTGACAAAAAAAAAATCACTGAAGTTTATCATTGAAAGGTGTTATTGATTCTCAAATATAGTTAATGATTTTTTTCCCCAATATTGTGACCAGGATAATAAACAATGGAGAACTGATCAAGTACTACAGATTTATTTATACCGCTACATAAAACCATGATGTAACTTCTGACTATATCATCCTTAAAATAAAATTCTTAAAATTTTCCCCACTGAGCTAATTTGAAACTCATGAAAGTAACTTTGGTTATTCAAATCAGTCATCTACTTATGGAAAGACCAATAGATCATACAGATTTCTTACTGCGCAGGCAATTTGTTTACTTCACCCTATTCTCCTAAACTTGAGCTTTCTTAGCAAAACCATCAAGAGAAGCAAGTGATATTTCACAAACTGAATTTTCTGTTAATTTCCTTATTCCACTTAATTCTTTTGGCAGAAGCAGAGAGAATTAGATTTTCTCACAATTATTATGAGCTGAGAATACCACCACATAAATCAGCAGTAAGGTGGCAAGGTATAGCATACAACATGCAAAAACTAACAGTCTGATGATCACTGAAATGTAGATATATGACTTGAGATACAGTAAAACTATAAGTGGTACATAATTAATAGATTATATCTGGTTATAACAAATGAATAGCTAGTATGACAGAATTGTTCCAATCACACCTTAATAAATATGCTACAATAAGAGGAAGGGAAAAGTGGTCTCTAATTTACAATTTAAGATGGATTTAAGTGGTGTTTGACTCTACTGAACTCTTGAACTAGTCAAATGAAGTAAACAGCACCATAGTGAGCCTTTATCAAATCTAATTTCATACAAATAGTCTCTTGACAGTTATAGATATACTAATTATGAGGCAAAATATAAATGAAAATAGAATTAACTGTTGTGGAGTCCCTGTTCTCTTACCAGAGCAAAGATAGCACAGATGTACATTCTCTTTTCCAGGTCAAAAGAAATGTTTTTAGCCTTATAACCAAGTATATTATCTGGTGATACCTAACAAAAGGCAACCCAAGTGACAAGTTCTATAGTCTGACATAGAGAGGAGAGTGAGAGAAAGGAGAAATAAATCAAGTAGCCTAGCAGAACAGTCGAGGAGATAGGATTTTATGTCAATGAAAACAAAAAGAATAGGAAATCCAAGTGCACAGCTTCAGATTTTACTACCTCTTACTCATCTGTATGATACAGATTAATAGATGTAGTAATGGCAAATGGAGTGGAAAAATTAAGGTAAAGGGATGCAGTCTTGGGGAAAAAAGGAAAGCTATTAAGGACAACCAGATCCCCTTCAGATTATCTTCACAACCTGAACTAAAAGCTACAAAATGTCCAGAAAGTTTCCTTAATGTTGTCAAAATGAGAACTTTACATACAGGTACTACAGGACGACTTTTTTTTTTTTTTTAAACATACAGTAGTTCTTGCATATTTTCCTCCCTTTGTTGAATAAGTGCAAAGAGGCAACATGAATGTCTTATTTTCCTAAGTGACAGTATAGGGCAACAGAATTTCAAGGGCACCTTAAAAAAAGTGGCAAGGAATACTCCTTTTCAGCCGTGTATCACAGAATCATATAATACTAGAACTGGAAGGGACCTTGAGAGATCAAGTCCACCAAGCACCGTCTAGATCATTGGTTCCCAAACTGGGGGGCGTGACCCCTTGGGGGGGGCGTGAAGAAATTCCAAGGGGGGGGGGCGAGGCAACCCAGCCCCCTGTCATTCCCTCCCACCCTAAGAAAGAGCCCGTGCTGGCACTACCTCCTGCAAAAATTGAGGTAGCACTGGCTTCCTGTCGTGGTGGTGGTGGTGGTGGGGGGGGAAGACCCACAGCTGCACGCCAGAGCCGGTGTCTCAGGAAGCGCGTGCTGCCGTGGGGAGCAGAGGAGCAGGGCGCGCACTACCTGAGCAGTTGGAGCTGGCATGGTCCCAGGACTCCTACTCCCCCCCCACGCAGGCAGGCAGCAGGGGGAAGAAGTCAGGAAATGTGCTGGCTGTTTGGGGAGGGGGAAAGCAGTGCACGTGCATCCTGAGATCTGGACCTGGCACGCAGCTGTGGGACCCCCAGGTACCAGCTGAGCTGTCCCTGTCCCCTCCCCCCTGGCCAGACCCCCATGAATACCCTGCCCCTCCACCCTCCCTGACCAGAACCCCATGAGTACCCTGCCCATACCCCCACCAACACCCTGGCCAGACTCCTACCTGCACTCTCCCCAGGCCCCACCAGCACCCTCCCCAGGGCCCCACTTGCACCCTGCTCCTGCCCCCTGGCCAGACCCCATCCAGCACCCTGCCTCTGCCTTGGGGCCAGAAACCCACCAGCACCCTGCTCCTGCCCAGTCCCCTCCTGGCCAGACGCCTACCCCCAGCTTGCTCCTGTAACCTATTTTCCACACAGATTTTGCACCCCATTCCTATCCCACTCACTAGCACACTGGATTCCCCTGTCCTGCACACTGGAAACCTCATTTTTGGCCCCACCTCAGAGTGTAGAGGGGCCCACAAATTTCACTTACCCTGGAACCGCAGAAGAGTTAATATGGCCTGAGGCCTTGAACCTCAGTCCTACTTACCCTCCCCTCATGGGGCTGGTGTGCCAGGGGAGGGAGGTGTCTGAGTTGGGGCCACATCAGTGAGGCTTGGAGGGGCTTTTTTTTGCATCTCACTTGTGTGGTCCCTGACTGATTTTTCTGTGGGTCAGTGACCCCTGATCCAAAACAGGTTCCCCCACTCCTCCGATAAATAAAGACAATGCTGAAATATTTGTGTTGGACATATTTTATTTAAAAATGAAGCCCGGCCAACAAGTCCCCATCTGGCTGCAGCATCATAACACCTCTACATCCCCCCCCACACCCTAACTCTGAGCCTATCATACACCAGAACCCCCGTCCTGAGCCTCTCACATCCTCAGTCTTCTGCCACAACACTACTGCACAATCCACACATTGCAAATCTGTGTCCTGTGCCCATCATACTTCCAACCCCCCTGCACTGAGCTCCTCATACACCCCAACCTGAACTCCTGCTCCCTCACATCCACAAGCCTGTGGTTTACTCAGCATCCCAACCCTTCACCTGACCCCAACACTCTCCAGCCTGGAGCCCCCTCCCTGAGATAGCAGCCTCTTCTCCACCTCCTCCTGCACCCAAATTCCCTCCCAAAGCTTGCACCTTTCATCCCTTCCCACACCCAAATCCCTCATTCCAAACCTAGGATTTCCCAACTCGTGAAGGAAATGCATCATCATCCTTCACATTAAATTCATTTTGTTTCTGCTATTTCTTATGTTAAATTACATTTTTGTTAAATTTTTGTGCCAAGAAAAACTATTTGTGCTTATTTTTAATTTTAAATATTTTTATACCAAGTTCTTGTGTTTATTTTTAATTTTAAATGATGAATTGAATTTTTTGTTAAAAGAGGGGTTGGATGATGGTAGAAAAGAGGTAGGTTGGTGTGACGGTTTCTCAAAAATCAAAAAGGGAGCGTGATGCCGAAAAGTTTGGGAACCACTGTTTTAAACCCAAGATCACTTTTTAAATGTCAGGGCAAGCCAAGATCTACCCCATCCCTTCCCAGAGACCCTACCCCTTCATCACTTGCTGTCCCCAGCCCTTACTCACTCTCATTGGGTTGAGACAGGAGGCACAGGCTCTGGGATGGGAATGAGGGATCTGGGTGTGGGAAGGGGTGAAAGGTGCAAGCTTTGGGAGGGAATTTGGATGCAGGAGCTGGTGGAGAAGGGAATGCTGGGTCGGAGAGGGGGCTCCAAGCTGGAAAGTGCTGGGGTCAGATGGAGGGTTGGGGTGCTGAGCAAGCCGCAGGCTTGTGGATGTGGGAGTGCAGGAGTTTGGATTGGGGTGCATGAGGGGCTCAGGGCAGGGGGATTGGGCGTATGATGGGCTCAGGGTTGCAGTGTATGGGGTGTGCAGGAGTGTTATGATGCTGCGGCGAGATGGGGGCTTGGCCCCAATTGGGGGCTTTTTGGCCAGGCTTCATTTTTACATAAAATATGTCAAACACAAAAGGTTTCAAGGTTGTCTTTATGGGAAGGGCGGGGATCCTTTTTTGGGTCATGGGCTATTGACCCACAGTAAAATCAGTCGGGGACCACACAAGTGAGATGCAAAAAAACAACCTCTCCAAAAAACCCTAACACTCACTGATGTGGCCCCAACTGAGACACCTCACTCCACTGGCACTCCAGCCCCATGGGGGTGAGGGGGAAGGTATGTAGGACTGAGATTCAAGACTTCAGGCCAGATTAACTCTTCCAGGGTTAGTGGATTTTATGCCCTCTCCCCCCTCCCGGCTCTGGGGTGGGGTAAAAAATGAGGGATCCAGTGTGTGGGACAGAGCTGCCATTGAGTGGGATAGGGGTGAGGGTGAAGAATCTGGGTGGGAAGTAGGGGGCAGGAGCAAGTTGAGGGTATGTGTCTGGCCAGGAGAGAGGGGGCAGTAGCAGGGTGCTGGTGGGTGGTGGGGCAGAAGCAAGGTGCTGGTGGGTGTCTGGCCAGGGGGAAGGTGGGAAGGGGAAGGAAGGGAAGATAAGAAAGCACGCACACTGCTGTGAGGACGGGAGGAGCAGCACATGCATGCTTCCTGAGAAGCTGGTTCGTGATTGACTGGTTTGTGACCACTGGTGTAGAGTGTTGTGTGTGTATGTTACTCTCCACTTGTTCCTCACAAAGTGAGGTAAAACTGGAATTAGCTCCAATTCTGGAACAAGACTGTTCTCCTCTACAGCGTACCAAAAGACTCAATTCTCATCCCAAGGCTCTTTTCTATATATCTTCTGCCTCTTGGTCCTTTTATCTCTGCCTTCAATAGCATGTAATCCTTCCTGTGCCTCAGCTTAATGAATTTGCGATTTCTGTCTCAAAATAACCACAAAATTTCTGTCTCAAAATTATTTTAGTTAAGTATCTCAGAAGAACCACCCTCATCCTGAGACACAAGATGGGTGAGGTAACATCTTTTATTGGACCAACTTCTGTTGGTGAGAGTGTGACATTACATGTAAGCCATAAATATTACAAAAATCTTTAACCCGGGGTTGGGAACCTAAGGACCAGGGCCCAGATACAGCCCCCGGCTTGCCTGGATCTGGCCCCCAATGCTCAGCTCCCTGCCCCCGCACTGGGGAGCCTGCGCTGGCACTCCAGCCCCCCCGCCGCCTCACTGTGGGACTGGAGCATAAAATCTACTAGCTTGTGCCCCGCCAGGCTTTGGAGTGTGAGGGTAATGTGGGGAGTATCTTTCTTCTTCTCAGTCAGGGGCCATGTCAGAGAGGGTTTGTTTTGGGTTTTTTGCTTCTCACTTGTATGTGGCCCCCCCAACTGATTTTCTGTTGGGTTGTGGCCCCCCAACCTATAAGCCACTAACAGCTCCTCCTCTCCCCAGCTACTTCTTCCCTTCCCATGACTGGAAGGGTGTGAATGGACACTTGATCTTGGTCCATTAATTATTCATGCTAAAACAGGTCACTAAGAAGGTTTTCCAGACCTGAAGAAGAGCTCTGTGTAAGCTTGAAAGCATGTATCTCTCACCAATAGAAGTTGGTCTAATAAACCTACCCTATCTTGTGTGTCTAATATCCTGGGACCGACAGTTACAACAACACTGAATGCTCTTCTCTTTGGCAAACAACTTCAGATATAACTCATCTCCTTTCTCAATTCAGATCCTCCATTTGTCTCCACTGTCCAGAACCTTGATGTTGTCCTTAACTCAGAACTATATTCCCTGCTCCCACATTCCCCCATTTGTAAATCTTCCTATTATTAGTTCTTCAAAATAACCCATGTAACAATTGTCTCAATCCCACCTCTACTGATATTTGGCTTTTAATCTCCTCTAACCTTGACTGCTGCAACTTATATTTGTATAGCTGCATCAAGTTTCAGCTCTGTAGTCTTCAGGAGGTAAAACTTTCGCTGCCCCTTTTTTCCCCCCCCACATACAGAGAAGAGTGAGAACATTATTGTTAGCTTTAAACCACTTTCCATTGCTTTGAGTATACAACTAACAATTAACTTATTTTTGAAATAATTTGATTTGCTTTAGCTGAACTTGCTTCTTAAACATGTAATATTGACTTCCTCTGTCCATTTATACAACACTGGTGAAAAACCCTTCTCCTCCAAAATTCATCTTCACTGTATTTCCTCTGTCTGCTACTATCACTATAATTTCTCATCTCATCTAAAAATGTAACTTTTCTCTCTTGCTTTACTCAATTCTTATTCTTCTATATGTAATCATTATGTAATTCCATATGCAATGAAAGTATTTCAGGATACAATCGGTAAGAAGATGTTATACAAAATAAAATGTTCTTGTATTACAATAGCATTTAAAAATATTTATGTGACTAGAGCATGACATTATGAATTTGTTTTTAAAACAGCTGATAAAAATTATCATACCATAAACAGGAATAAACTCATGTTACTCAAGTTTTTCCTACCTGACCTCCCAAAATTGTAAATTGCATTCCTAATCACACCAGGTAGTTTGATTGTCCGACAGTATGAAAAGCTTCCTTTTGCCATTTTTTTAAATTGGTTACCATAAAAGTTAACTTTTAGCAATATACCTTGCCTAGTTAAAAATGACGGTACAGGACCACAGATGTTCCTGAATCAGAGAGCCCTGGTAGCCTAGGTGTAAGAAGGCAATCCAGGAGCTAGGCCGGGCTGATGCAGTAGGATGGGGCAAGGGCTGGTAACAGCCCCCAGCAGTGGGCTGGAGCTGGCAGCAGCCCCTGGCACTGGGACCAGGTCTGGGACAGCCGCTATCAGCGTAGGAATGAGCTAGTAACAGCCCATGGCAGTGCGGGGTCAGAGCCTAAAGGCTGCTGCAGGGCAGGAGTCCAAGCCCTCAGCAACCCACGGCAGCAGGACTAGGGCTGGGGCTGGCGGCTGCCCCTAGCAGCCTGTGGCAGTGCAGGGCTGAGTCCGAGCCTTGGGCAGCACACGGCAGCATAGAGCTGCAGCCCGCGGAAGCTGGGCCAGAGCCTTTGGGATGTCTTGGAGCTGGGACCGGAGCCCGAGCCCTTAGCAGCCCCCCGGCAGCCTGCAGCGCAGGGACCAGAGCTGGGGCCGGGGCCGGGGCCAGAGCCAGCCCCCAGAAGCAGCACTGGGCAGCCCCTGGTAGTCTGCAGCAGCGGGGTTGGGGTCAGACCCACGGCAGCGTGGGGCTGGAGCCTGCAGGAGCTCGTGGGCAGCCCGGTAGGCATTCCAGCCGGGGCAGTAGGGCCAGAAACTCTGCCCGCAGCCCAGCCGAGGCTGGAGGTAGCGGGAGACCCCCAGAGCTGGCAGTGCTGAAGGTTAGTGGGCTGTGGGGATGTGGCAGGGAACCTTCCTTGGTCCGGGAAATTCTATGGTTCAGAACCAGTCAAGTCCTGAGAGTGACGGACCAGGGAGGTCCAACCTGTACTATATTTCATTTCTTTACAATGTATTCATTAATCTGGAGATCTCATAACCCCCTACAACCTTTTCAACAGTATGTTAGGGGAACACAAAAGGCAGAGAAATACTAGAAAGATTACTTAAGTTATTTCCTATTTAAATATACACACAGAGTTGCAGAGTCAGTGCAAGTGAACATATGGTGAGCTGCTACAAAGAGCCCAAAACCTGAAGACAGATTTATGACTAATGTTTTCCGATACTAGTTCTTTCACATGTAATGAAGTAGTTTAAATTTCAGGTTTTTTACCATCTATGTAAGTTGAGAAGAGAGAAGCAGAAATTCCTACCTTTCTGATCAGGTGGAAAAAATACAGCGAATTTAATAAACCATATCACAAGGAGGATTTTATTTCATTTTTTATTGCTCACCTAATCTCTTGAACCTTGCACTAAATTGATGTCATGATTAAAATGAAATGAAATCTAAGAGAAATTCCATATCTCAATTTAAAATTTCCTGATCATTTGATGCTAGAAGTCTGGATTTTCACACACAAATTAAATTAATGTAATAAATGTGCCACCAAAGAAACCAAAAAACATGCCGGAATAACTTCTCTCTCACCTCAGCTTTGCGAATGCTCTCTCTGGCTTCATCTATTTTCTGTTCCAGTTCTGCTCGGCTTTGTTCAGCTACAACAGGTCCATGGCATTCTAACTCCTCAAGTGCCTACCAAAAACAAGAGAAAGATGCCATACATTTGATACAGTCATGCACATTGTGACACTATTTATGACTACACATGGAATTAATCAGATTCAGATGTTAGGGTGATGGGTTGTGCTACACTGCAGGATAAAAACTCTGCAGACTGATGCAACCTCATTCAAAAAGCTCAAACTTTTATGGGTAAAATTATATCATAGGAAAACTGGTTTTTGAAAAAGATCCAAAATCCAAAAGTATCATGATGTTACAACTATGGTCAGTTCAGGTGACACTTCACTCTCTTTTTCTCATTCAATCTTTACATCTCAAGCCCATCCTATCAAAATCCATGTACTTTGCAGTGATTATTTAAAGAGTTGAGACATGGTAGGATTGGGTTATATATTTTGCATTACTATGGCACATCTGGTCTGAGCAACTGCAACACCATAACATGCTTTTGGGTGAGAGGCTTGAGAGAAAGCTAGTAAAAATAAAACAACAGTTCTCCAAGGAAACAAAGGGTAGGAATAAATGGTCAGTTTTCAGAATGGAGAGTGATGTCCCCAACGGGTCTGTACTGGGGCCAATCATATTCAATATATTCATGAATGATCTGGAGAATAATGAGGTGGCAAAATGTATAGATAATACAAAACTACTCTCAAGATAGTACACCCTCATCTTGAATACTGTGTGCAGATGTGGTTGCCACATCTCAGAAAAAGATATATTGGAATTGGAAAGGGGCAATAAAAATGACTGAGGTATGGAAAGGCTGCCATATGAGGAGAGATTAGTAAGACTGAGAAGAGACTACTACCCCCTCTTGGAAGAGAGGGGCCGGAATACGATAAGAGGTCTATAAAATCATGGCTGGAGTGGAAGAAGTAAATAAGAACTAGGGTTCACTAAATGAAATTAATAGGCAGCTGGTTGGAAACAAACAAAAGGAAGTATTTCTTCACACAGCCAACCTGTGGAACTCCTTGCCAGAGGATTTTGTAAAGACAAAGACTAAAGAAAAACTAGATACGTTCATGGAGGATGGGTATATTAATGACTATTAGCCAGGATGGGCAGAGTTACTGTCCCTAGCCTCTGCCAGAAGCTGGGAATAGGTAACAAGGAATGGATCACTCGATTTCCTGATTTGTTCATTCCCTCTAGGGCACCTGGCATTGGCCAGTGTTGGAAAATAGGATACTGGACTTGACGGACCTTTGGTCTGACTCTGTATGGCCGATCTTATGTTCTGTTATGTAAGTAAATGAACAAAATAATTCTCTGATTCTAGAAAACATTTAAATATTTGCTTAATTTTAAGCATGTGATTAAACTCCAATGACTTCAGCATATGCTTAAGTGCAGATGGGAACAGAGGTGCCAGGTAGAAAAATAATCTCAAAAATTGGCAAATCATTGCTGCTGGTAGACACACTAAAACAGGATATTAGGTGTTCATCTCGCTGGTGCACTTAAACATTAAATTCAAGTTATTAAAAGCCACGTAATAGATCTTAATTTAGCATCTGTTCAGCTTGCTTGCATTTTTTTCATGTCATCAATTTTTTTATTTTCAACCTACCCGTTGATTGTGGATGATGTTTTTGTGCTCACGTGCCACACGGGTGGCCCATTTTCGGGCTTCCTTGTTTAGGCTGTGTTCCTCCGTTGTCCCAGTTTCAGATTCTAGTTGGCGACTCTGGAAAACAAATCAGAAAGTGAGTAATTAGCTAAGGATTTTAAGGCTGTCTTCATGTATAATTTTGTTACGTACGGAACCTGACAATTTTATTTAATTAATATTTCTCAATTTCTTGTAAAATCCTTGCCTGGGCCCTTGTTTGTAAGAAGTAAGAATTTCAACGAAGAGGGGAAAAATGCTGCTTTTTGTAAGCTGTCATGATATCATGTTGTGGAAAACCGACTATAAAAGCAAACTGAAATTCAAAAGAATTTGTAATTTACTATTTTCAAGGCAAGACATCTTTACCATGGAGACAATGCCAGATACGGATTTAAAAAAAAAAAAAAAAAGAAATACATTCCTGAAGTAGAAAACTGGTGTTATTTAAAACAAGACAGAGATTAAGGAACTGAATAAGAATAAATGCTCCCAAAGTAAACTGCTATCCTTAGCTTCCCAGATAAATATGCATTTTTAGGCAGTATTTCAAAATTAGCATTTCATACAATGTGTGGGATCATTTAGGCTCCCCCCCCCCCCCATGGCATTTAAAAACTACATATTGTTTTTAAAAATACAAATTGGAAAATCAAATTACAATTTAATATGTATTTTAAAGATTTATCAAAATACTATACACACATTTATCTGAGACCAAAAGGTTTTCTTTCCCCCATGTATTTCACATGCCAAGTGTCAGACTAAGGATTCTATATTTGAGATATTTGTTGATGATCCTGTATTGCCATTATGCCAACTCATAATTTTTTCCAGTAAATGAGAAAGTAAATCTCTTCCTTCCCTTCAAAGAGTGCCAGATAAAATGAAATCAGAAGTAAGAAAATCTGAACGTTTCCCATTGAATCAATCCTGTTCAATCTGGGCATAGCAGGCAAGTTGTTCAATATCATCTTTCTCCCATTTTTAAATGTTCTGCATTACTGTCATAGCAGATCATCCAATGGATTAATATATCTTACTATACATTTTAGAAATGTGCATCTATCTGTCTAAGTCCATTTGCTCAAAAACTCCTTCTAAACAAAAAGAGCTAGGACCACCAAATTTGATACGCAGCTTTCTCTTCTCATAATTTAAAGCAAGGTAATGGTTTTGCTGTGCCAAGACAATGGGATGTGGCTGAAATTTGATTGTTTCAAATTAAAAGGAAAAGGTCTGGTAGGAGGGAGTTATACTATAGAATGACCATGGGGGGCAGCTAGGAGTCAGAACGGGGACCTAGACAGCTATAATCCCATTGAGCCAGCAGGCAGCAGGGGTGGAGAAAGGGACAACTATCTACTATACATTTCAGAAAGTTTGTCTGTTTGTGTGTCTGTTCACCCAGCTGTGTCCGCTGCAGGGCCATAGATAGGTGCTCCTCATCTGGCCCCACCCTGTTGCACCAAGAGGGGGCTGGGTTAGTCATCTCTCCCTGGAGCAGCCTGCATACTGAACCCCTCATCCTCAGCCCCACCCCAGAACAACGATTTAAATGAAAACCAAAGAAAACAAAACAATAAAACTTATTTGAGTTAAGCAACACCAGGTAAATCTTCTAATAAATCAATACATTTAGGACAAAAAGGACTACATTTTATCACCTAGTAAGTCCCCATCCTTTCCAGAAAGTATATCTTTTCCTTCACTATTTATCCAGTTTGAGGCAAATTTGATCTTGCTATACTGCAGAGATCATTCCTTTCTGATCCAATCTCAATTCTCCCTCACCCTCCAAAAATAGGAAGAAACATGCTTAGGTCATCTTGGCCATCCCCACTGCCAGAGCACAACTGTCCCCCACCCACAATGCAATCTCTATTGCTTTCCTATTTCCAATGGATCTCACTACCAAAATGTTTTTCTTGATCAGTCTAATATTTTTAATGCCAAGCCATAGCTCATTCTATGCCTTGTACATAGGAAAACCTTCTTCATTAGTGTAACTTGTACATGATTTAGTCTTGTACACCTTCACACAAAGACTAGACTAGCCTATCTATACATCTTTATTCACTTCCTGCTTACATACAGGAAGACAGATGTTGCTTCAAAGGTCATGTGAAAGTATGTTTTATCAGTTGATTTCAATAAAAAGGATATATAGTACACAAGAAGGAAGGAGTGTCAGACTTAAGGTGTGGTTTAAACTAGGTAGAAAAACAAGCATGAAAAAGCTAGCAAACAAGAATTTTAGAGTAGATGGGGAGTATGGGAGAATCAGAGAAAATCAGAACACAGTCAAGGAATGAGCTTAATTCTCCTGGGGAATAGATGAGAAATTGAAATTGATGTAAAATTGGATATGATGAGTGTGTGGATTTAACAGGATGAGTGTCATGATTTGCATGACAGGGAAGGAAGAAGATTTTAGTGGTAACATTGAGGTGAAAAGGAAAGGATTTTTTGCTTTTAAGATTATAAGGCCTTCAAATCTGTTTAACTGATCTGAATTGACATTCATACAGTCAGTGCTTTTTTTGTAAGAAAATAGGTGCCAGTACTCTGGGGGCAAACTTGTTGAACAAAAAAACCCCCACACCACCAACGCACTGGGGGCCGAAATGCAGTCGCGGCCCCTTTAAGAGCCTAAGCACCACACTGGGAGCCGGGAAAAAACCCCCACTGCGCGTTCCGAGCAGGCTTCCATCAGGAGCCGAGTCGCCCCAGGAAAACAGGTGCCGGTACGCGCGTGGGAATCCTTTTCTGTGGGCTGGGAAAATAGGTGATGATACGCCGTTCCGGGCCATACCATAACAAAAAAAGCACTGCATATAGTGTCATAGGCCCTGTGAAACAACAATTACTACTACTCATTTAAAGAGAGCTAAATGTAATTTGGCATTCCTAAGTGGGTCACTAGTAGCGGGGACTGAACTTTGGAACTCTTGAGTCTAAAAGCATGAGCCAGCTAGAGTCAATAATTCTTTTAAGGCAAAGTTGGGGCAAAATCAAAACATTTATATGGTTCAGCCACTAGAAGGGGACAGAGTCGCACTGTGTTACAGAACAATAAAAGCAACTGTATTTAGAGAACCTCACTTTGAAGGACAAGGAGGATGAAGAGGAGGATGATTCACTTAAGACAGAGCTTAACAACCTGTGTGGTAGAAGGATAGAGCAAGAGAAGAGAAGTAAGATTTTTTTTCCCCAGTCTAATATCATTTAATTACCTTCTGCATGTATTTTTAATTTCTGTTGATACCTCTGAATGATTTCTCTCTGTATTCACACACATCCCAATTTTTTATTCATCTGAAAATATGCCCTTAGATAATGTCTTTATCATCTACTGAAAACAGATTATTACCTATCTCACATGTATCTACTCTTGCCACTTACAAACCATTATAAGAGTGATATCACCTAATTTTTCCATATTTTCTTCCATTAAACCTTTCTTGTTATAACTTTCCTTTCACAGATCAGAGTTCAGAGCTAGTGAGGCATCACCAAGAATGCTGTCTGACTTTGCCTTCCTCATTACTCAGAGAAATCATATCTGTAACAAATTACCAATGGTCTCACTGACTGGCTCCCTCTAGTCCTGGTTCTCTTGGGGTACGTCTACACAGCAGCGTTATTTTGGAATAAATGACGTTATTTCAAAATAACAAAGAGTGTGTCTACACTGCAAGGCATTATTTCGAAATAACGGCAAGCTAGAGGACTTCTTACTCCGACTGCCATAACTCTCATTTTATGAGTAAGGGAAGTTGAAGGAAGAGTGCTCTTCCTTCGACTTCCTGCTGTGTAGACAGCACCAAAAGCCAAATTAAGCTATTTCTACTTAAGCTACACAATTGACATAGCTGAAGTTGCATAGCTTAATTTGACTTTAGCCCTGCTGTGTAGACATACCCTTGTATATTTACCTTAGATAAAATATATCCACACCATTGCAACTGCTTCATAACATTTTGCATTATCCTAACTGTGTTTTTATTTTTCATTGCAATATTTGAATAGAAAAATATAAAAGCAAATTTAGATACTGTCTTATATGGATATGGACCATTACTGGACTGCGGTGGCTAAATTAATTGGTTATTCAGTATTGTTTCCAAAGAGTCTTCATCTTGACTTGGAGAGCTGAAAAATACTAACATCAAAATAGTTAATTAAAATCTAGCACTATTCAGTGCTGAGTTTCTAATCTGCTGCGGGGAGAGGGAGGAAGGGGGAGCTGTGTTCTCCCCTGGCTATGCCAGGCCCAACTCTCACACCACTCCTTCCCTCAAGGCTCTATCCCCACCCACTTCTTTCCAAGAGGTACTCCCCAACCTCTTTCCTACCCAGTTCCCCCTCTCCTCCAAATACACTGTGACCTTGCTCTTGTCCCCCTCTCCTCTCCACAGTGCCTCCTGATGCTGTGAGACATCTGATATGTGCTAGGTGGTAACGACAGGGCAGCGAACGGGGCCATTCTCCCAGCCCGCGCCCTGGAGCCGCTGATGCTGCTCCTGCCAGTGCTGCTTTGTCCCCGGGAGCTGCAGGGTCAGATAAAGCGGAATGTTGGATTACCGAAGGTTGGATAATCCGGACTCTACTATACTTTATTGAAGTGCAGGCATCCTGCAAAGCATGGGCCCCCAGGGCGCTCACCCCAATTCGCCATACCAAAGGGATGGCTCTGGGTATATTTATATAAAATTAAATTTTTCATTGATAAGTAATAACTAGAGAGTGTACAAATTCATTTATACCCAGCATTTATATATTTTTAATTATGAAATATTTATTCTGCCACATCACCCAGGCACCTGAATCAAGTGGTGCATGAACAAATACAAAGATTCTCTTCTCAGAAAGCAATGTGTTCACTAAAAGTAGTATACAAATTTCAAAAACCTTTACAAACATTAACATTCAAATCCTGTTTACCGCCTAAGTCTTCAACTTAGATCCCAATTCCACGAACAGTGAGGCATCTACTCTGTTGCAGTGGTTCTCAACCAGGTGTATGTGTACCCCTCGGGGTACAGAGAGGTTTTCCAGGGGGTACATCAGCTCATCTAGGGTATGTCTACACTAGCTCGTTAGTTCGAGCTAGGTAGGCAAATGAGGGCAACCGGGGTTGCAGATGAAGCCCGGGATTTAAATATCCCGGGCTTCATTTGCATCTTCCCGGGCGCCGCCATATTTAAATCCCCCTTAGTCCGAACTTCGTGCCCGCGGCTACACGCGGCACGGAGTAGGTAGTTCGAATTAGGATGGAACGAGGAGTAACGGTAGATCAGAATGGAGAGGGGTAACTAGTGGTGTCCCCCAAGGGTCAGTCCTAGGACCAATCCTGTTCAACTTATTCATAAATGATCTGGAGAAAGGGGTAAGCAGTGAGGTGGTAAAGTTTGCAGATGATACCAAACTGTTTAGGATAGTCAAGACAGAAGCAGACTGTAAGGGACTCCAAGAAGATCTCACCAAACTGAGTGATTGGGCAACAAAATGGCAAATGAAATTTAATGTGGATAAGTGTAAAGTAATGCACATCGGGAAAAATAACCCCAACTATACGCAGTATGATGGGGCTAATTTGCTACGACAAATCAGGAAAGAGATCTTGGAGTTATCGTGGACAGTTCTCTGAAAACTTCCACACAGTGTGCAGTGGCGGTCAAAAAGGCAAATAGGATGCTAGGTATTATTAAGAAAGGGATAGAAAATAAGACCGGAATATCTTACTGCCCCTGTATAAAACTATGGTACGCCCACACCTTGAATACTGTGTACAGATGTGGTCTCCTCACCTCAAAAAGATATTTTGGCCTTGGAAAGGGTTCAGAAAAGGGCAACTAAAATGATTAGGGGTTTGGAACGGGTCCCATATGAGGAGAGGTTAAGCGACTGGGACTTTTCAGTTTAGAAAAGAGGAGACTGAGGGGGATATGATAGAGGTATATAAAATCATGAGTGGTGTGAGAGGGCCGATAAAGAAAAGTTATTTATTAGTTCCTAAATAGAAGAACTAGAGGACACCAAATGAAATTAATGGGTAGCAGGTTTAAAACTAATAAAAGAAAGTTCTTCTTCACACAGCGTGTAGTCAGCATGTGGAACTCCTTGCCAGAGGAGGCTGTGAAGGCTAGGAATATAACAGAGTTTAAAGAGAAGCTAGATAATTTCATGGAGGTTAGGTCCATAAAAGGCTATTAGCCAAGGGGATAAAATGGTGTCCTTGGCCTCTGTTTGACAGAGGCTGGAGAGGGATGGCAGGAGACAAATCGCTTGATCATTGTCTTCGGTCCACCCCCTCTGGGGCACCTGGTGCTGGCCACTGTCGGCAGACAGGATACTGGGCTAGATGGACCTTTGGTCTGACCCGGGACGGCCGTTCTTATGTTCTTATGTTGAATTTGAGATCCTAATTCGAACTACCTACTCCGTGCCGCGTGTAGCCGCAGGCACGGAGTTCGGACTAAGGGGGAATTTAAAAATGGCGGCGCCCGGGAAGATGCAAATGAAGCCTGGGATATTTAAATTCCGGGCTTCATCTGCAACCCCGGTTGCCCTCATTTGCCTACCTAGCTCGAACTAACGAGCTAGTATAGACATACCCCTAGATATTTGCCCAGTTTTACAATAGGCAACATAAAAAGTACCAGCAAAATTAGTATAAACTAAAATTTGCTCAAGACAAAACTGAGAAAGTCAGCAATTTTTCAGTAATAATCTGTCATGTGACACACATGTATTTTTGTGTCTGATTTTGTAAGCAAGTAGTTTTTAAGTGAGGTGAAACTTGGAGGTAGGCAAGACAAAAGCAACTTCTGAAAGGGGTACAGTAGTGTGGAAAGGATGGCCGCTTAATTATATTAAACATAAGTGACCTGTCTTCACTTGCAAGGACCCTTCATGACCTAGCTCCCTCCTACCTATTTTTCATTATTAAAAGATTTACTCCTGCATCTGATGGAGAAGACTATATCAGCCTCTATCCCTCACTTGTTAAACTGACTAAGAAGCACCTTTGTGTTTTCTCCCATACTGCCGCTCTCACTTGGGAGGAAACAACTGTAAAAAGCTAACTGATTATTCTCCTTCAAATCCTTTAAAATGCTCCTTTGCCATGAGCATAATCCCACCACCCCCTACCTCTCCCAAAACTTCACAACACTCAGGCTACTAGTGTGTGTGTGTGTGTGGGGGGCTTCTAGGCACTATAATACAAATAAATACTAAATAGTGCTTAATTTTAAACATAGGCGCAATCCCAGTGATTTCCAATTACTCACCTGTACCAAGCAAAGAACGTATTTCAGTGGTCAAGAATGGCTCTCCATTTGTTGGAAGGTATCTGACTTGATTTAACCTCTTCTGAAAAGAGGAAACTGAACTGCTTCTGCTGGCCTGACAGTGAAGAGGAGGTTACTCACCTATGCAGTAACTGACATTCTTTGAGATGACTGTCCCTGTGGGTGCTCCACTCAGGTCAAGGTGCGTCCCAGCGCCTTTGATCAGAGATTTGCTCAGCAGTACTCCTCCCCCCTGGGCCATGCACATGCTTTGCCTGCCTGACGAGCTGTCACAGTATAAATAGCACATGCGTGGTCCAGGCTCCTCACTTCCTTGTTTACAGTGGACAACTGTCATATCCGAAGTAGAGGGATGGAAGGGAGAAGAGTGGAGCACCCACAGGGACACTCAACTCTAAGTCTTCTCCTCTTCTCCTTTGAGAGATGTTCCTGTGGGTGCTCCACTGAGGTGACTGTAAGCAATGTCCCTTAAGACGGTAGGGGCTTCGGATCAGGCTGGAAGGCTGTGGACAAAACAGCTCTGCCCATTCTGGTGTCAGCTGCAGTGTCCTATAACAGGGCATAATGTGCAAATGTGAAATTTGATGCCCATGTGGCTGCCTTGCATATGTCGACAAGGGGAACATTGCTTAGGAAGGCAGTAGACGTGGAGATGAAACATGTAGACCCGTAGTCACCAACCCGTCGATCGCAATCGACTGGTCAATCCTGGGGGCTCAACCAGTTGATCGCGAGGCTTTCGGGGGGTTCCCCCTTGCTGTCCCCCAACCCCAAGATGAACGTTGCACTGACGCTACCTCCAGGGACAACGGAGGTAGCGAGGGCTTCCTGTGGGGCAGGGGGAGTTCTGCAGCTGCGTGCCAGGACCTGGAAGTGTGCGGGCTACTCTTCCCCAAACAGCTGGCATGGTACCTAAAATGCTGGTCCGTTGAGTGCTGGGGACTTTCTTCCTCTGCTGCCTTCCTGCGCGCGGGGGAAGGGGACTGCGCCAGCTCCAACTACTCAGGCAGCGTGTGCTGCCGTGGGGAGCAGAGGAGCAAGGTGCACGCTGCCTGAGCAGTTGGAGCTGGCGTGGTCTGGGACTCCCTCTGCCCCCGCTCTTCCCCCCTACACAGGAAGGCAGCAAGCGTGTGACAGACCAGTGTTTCAGGTACCGCGGAGCAGCCTGCGCACTTCCTGGGCTTTGGCATGCAGCTGCAGGATCCCCAGGTACCCATCCCTGTCCCCTCCCCCTGCCCAGACCCCCACAATTACCTGTTCTCTGCCCCAGCACCCACCAGCACCCTGTCCCCTGCCCCGGCACCCACTGACACCATGCCCCCACCAGCACAGCTGGGGCCACATTAGTGAGGCTTGAGGAGTTTGGAGGGGTTGTGTTTTTGTATCTCACTTGTGTGGCCTCGACTGACTTTTCGGTGGGTCAGTGACCCCTGACTAAAAACAGGTTCCCCACCCCTCTCATAAAGACAATGCTGAAACCTTTTGTGTTTGACATAATATTTTATTTAAAAATGAAGCCTGGCCAACAAGCCCTCAGTTGGGGCTAAGCCCTCATCTGGCCACAGCATCATAACACTCCTGTACCTCCCACCCTAATCCCAAATCTGAGCCTATCATACACTGGAACCCCCTGTCCTGAGCCCCTCACATCCCCAAACTCCTGCACCCCCACATCCTCAGTCTTCTGCCATAATACTCTTGCACCACTCACACACTGCAAATCTGTGTCCTGAGCCCATCATACTCCCAACTTCCCTGCCCTGAGCCCCTCACGCACCCCAACCCAAAGTCCTGAACCGTCACATCCACAAGCCTGTGGCTTGCCCAGCACCCCAACCCTACACCTGAGCCCAACACTCCCCAGCCTGGAGCCCCCCTTCCTGAGCCAGCATCCCCTTCTCCACATCCTCCTGCATCCAAATTCCCTCCCAGAGCCCGCACCTCCTGTCTCAACCCAGTGAGGGTATGGCTAGACTGCAGGAGTTTTTCCCAGGAGAAACACTCTTTTGGCAGCCCCTGTATTCCTCGGGCCAAATATCGGAAAAATCTCTTTCAACAGAAGGATTGAAAAAAAGCGGCAGTGTAGCCGTAGCCTGAGGCTACATCTATACTGCAGCCTTCTTCCGAAAAAGCTTATGCAAATGAAGCACAGAGTAGAATATTGCCATGCTTCATTTTCATAATTAATTAGCAGCTGTTTTTACGAGGCTTTTGCACAAAAAGGATCTGTGTAGATGGCTCCTTTTTGTGCAAAAAACCCCTCTTGCGCAAGAGCTGTTCTTCCTCATTTTTTCAGGAAGAACAGCTCTTGCATGAAGAGGTTTTTTGTGCAAAAATGGCAGCTAATTAATTATGCAAATGAAGCACAGCAATATTCTACTCTGTGCTTCATTTGCATAAGGTTTTGTGGAAGAAGGCTGCAGTATAGACATAGCCTGAAAGTGTATAAGGGCCGGGGATAGCAAGTAATGGAGAGAAGGGGAACAGAGAGGGCGGGGCCTCAAGGAAGGGATATATCTTGGCTTGTCCTGACATTTAAAAAGTAATCTTGGGTGTAAAAAGGTTGGAGACCACTGAGGTAGAATGTGCTCTGATGGAGTCAGGAGGCTGGACTTGTTTGAGTTGGTAGCACAGGCGTATGCAGTTGGCTATCCATTTAGACAGTCTCTGCTTCAAGATGGCATTTCCCTGAGATCATGGTGCAGTGGAGACAAAGAGCATAGCAGTCCTTCTGAATGGTTTAGTTCTATTTAGACAGAATGTTAGATAATCTGTGAAACCATTGGCATGTGGTTTTGGGAAGAATGTTGGTAAGTGAATGGTGTGTTTAGACGAAAGGAATAATATACCTTCGGTAGAAATTTAGGGTGCCTGCGACGCCTGACTATGTTGAAAGAAGGTGGTTTATGGATGGTCTGCCAGGAGAGCTCAGAGTTCTCCCACCCTTCTGACGGAGGTGACTGACCTGGAAGGCTGTTTTCATGGAGAGGTGTAAGAGAAAGCATGTGGCCAAAGGCTCAAAGGGTTTGTGCATGAGTGCATTAAGGATAAGATGTAGATCCCAGGGATGTGCTGGTGGTCTGATATTGGGTATAATGCCTAGATACCTTCAATCTTTTAGTAATTGGATGTGCAAATACGGAGGCATTACCTACCTTTTTGTGGAATGTGGTGATGGCAGTGAGATGGACCTTGAGGGAGCTAATGTCCACAAGAGGATTTCAGTGGATTTAAGTTCTTGTAAATAATCAAGGATTGAGTGAAGAGGTGCAGAAGTTGGGGAGGTATGTTTTTGCAGGCACCAAGCAGCGTACCTCTTCCATTTTTGGAGGTAGGCACTGCGTGTGGTTAGAGTCCTGCTGTGCAGAAGGACTGCGTGCACTGGTTCTGGGCACACTAGCTCTTAGTGAGAGCACCATTGAGTAGCCAGGCTCTGAGGTGGAGATGGTCTATGTTAGGGTGAAGAATCTAGCCACTGTGTTGGGATAGGAGATTGGACTGAATTGGGAGAGGATGGGGGGGACTGGTCGACATTCCCGTCAGAAAGGGATACCATGGTTGCCTAGGTCACGGTGGTGCTATTAAGAGGACATGTGAATTGTCTGTTCTGATCTTCTGTATTACCCTGTTGAGTATGGGTATGGGTGGGAAGGCGTAAAAAAACATGTTGGTCCATAGGAGCAAAAAGGCATCCCCCCTGGAGTGGGATCCCAGGCCTACTCTAGAACAGAACTCTGGGCATTTTTTGTTCTTGGCTGTTGCGAATAGGTCGAGTTTGAAACCCCCAGCCTTGGAAAATGGTGCGTAAGACGGAATTGTCCAACTCCCACTCGTGCTGTATGGGGAAGCAATGACTGAGTTTGTCCACAGTGGTGTTTTGGATACCAGGTAGGTGTGTGGTGGATATGGTGATGTTGTGTTTGAGACACCAATTCCAGAGTTAGGAAGGGGAGGGATCACATGAGGATTACCTGTTGTGATCCCTCCCTCTGGGATATCTGGTATTGGCCACTGTCGGCAGACAGGATACTGGGCTAGATGGACCTTTGGTCTGACCCAGTATGGCCATTCTTATGTAGAGTTTGATGGCCTCCACGCAGAGGGAGTGGGAACGAGCCCCATCCTGCCTGTTCATGTAGATTAGAACATGCATCCTATGTGGTCCATCATGATCCTTATATTGTGGCCTCTGATGACAGGGAGAAAATGGAGGCAGGTGTAGCATATAGCTCTGAACTCAAGGAGGTTGATATGGAGGGTGATTTTGGAAGTGGACCATAGTCCCTGCATTGTGGTTTCTCCTATGTGTGCTCCCCATCCTGTGAGGGATGCATCTGTTGTGATGGTGATTGTGGGGAGTTCTTGTTGGAATGGAACCCCTTCGCATATGTGTAGTGGGATGGTCCACAACAGTAGTGAGTCTTTGTAGAAGGCATTGTGAGTTGTTTGAGGAGTTTGTGCCATTTTGGTTTGTATACCGTGGCTAGCCAGGTTCAAAGGCATCATACACAGGCAGGCATTGGGGACAACAAAGGTGGAGGCTGCAATGTGTCCCAGTAGTTGGAGGCAGTCGCGAGCGGTGACCTGTGGGCTGATGTGAATGGTGTGTATGAGATAGCAGATTGCTCTGAATCTTTCCTGTGGCAGTGAGGCTCAACCAGTAGTGGAGTCAAGAAAGGTGCCTATGAAATGGATTTGTTGGGTAGGTGTTAATGTTGACTTGTCTATTTATTTGTAGGCCCAACTTTTGGAAGCACTGCATCACCACTGATGCTGCATGAAGAGCTGGGTTGGAGATTCCAGCAGACAGTAGTTGAAAAATGGGAAGATTATCAGGTCCTGCATCCTTAAATATGCTGTTACCACTGCCAGTAGTTTTGAAAACACTCGTGTAACTGTTGAAAGACCAAAGAGAAGGACAGTGCATTGACAGTGGTCATTCTCAAGCGTAAATCTGAAGAAGCATCTATGTGCCAGGTGGGTAGTAAAAATGAAAATATGCATCTTGAAGGTCAAGAGCTGAAAACCAATCTCTGTGCCAGTGCTGGGATTATTGTGGAAAGAGTGACCATCTTGAATTTTTGTTTCTGTACATATATGTTCAAACCTCAGATCTAGAATGCATCACCATTCCCCATTGTTCTTCTCTGTCAAGAAATAACATGAATAAAACCCTTTCCCCCTGTGCTGAGTAGGCACTGGCTCTATGGCTCCAAGGTGGATAAGGCATTGCACCTCTGAACAGAGTAATAGCACATGAGAAGGATCCCTGAAGAGGGACGGGAGAGGGTGGTGGTTGGGAGGTGGGGATGTGAATGGGATGGTATATCCTGATTGAATGATCTCCAGACCTAACTGTCTGAAATGATAGCTTCCCACTTATGGAAGAATGCTAGTAAACAGAAGGTGAAGGATGGGTTGGTCACTGTAAGCACTGAGGAGAGTAGATTGTTTTCAATGCTCTGAACCGATGCCTCAAATTTGCTTATTGGAGGCTGTGGGTTAGATCACCCCAGAAGGTGGAGGGTGACGTCTTTGGGCTCTGGGTCTCTGGCATTGTTGGAGTATCATATTGTTGATGCTGTGCTTGGTGTGAATAATAGGGCTATCGCGGTCATTGGTATGGCTGATACCTATATTGTTTCTTCTTTGGCATAGGTGTTTGTATGTCCAAGGATCTCAGGGTTGCTCGAGAGTCCTTCGTGGAGTGGAGGACCTCACTGGTGTTCGAAGCAAAGAGCTGGTGCCCGTCAAATGGAAGATCCTCTATTGCAGTGTGGATTTCCCATGGAAAGGTGGAAGATGAGAGCCAGAATACACTACGCATGACGACTGCTGCGGCTACGGACCTGGTGACCGTGTCCACAACAGCTAGTGCGGCTTGGCACGCTGTGCAGGATATTAATTGGCCTTCAGAGACCAGTTGTTGTTTCTTGTCTCGAGGCATGTCATCAATAAAAGTTTGTATTTTGGAGTAGTTTCTATGGTTGTATTTTGCTAATAGCGCCATGTAACTGAATTGCAAGGTGGAGGAGGAGTGTACTTTCCGTCCAAATGCTTCCATCCTTTTATCATCTTTGTCGGATGAAGTGGTCTTGAATTGTTGGTGTTGTTTGTTCTCCTGGTTAGCTGCTTCCCCTACTATTGAGTTGGGAGCAGGGTGTATGTAGAAGAATTTGGTGTCTTTAGAGGCAACAAAGTACTTCTGTTCCATGCACTTGCTTGCAAGTGCGATGGAGGCAGGAGTCTGCCATATAGTTTGTGTAGGTTGCAAGATGGCTGCATTAATGGAGACAGCTATTTTGGAGGTAGAAGTGGCTTGTAATAGCTCTGTGAGCTCATGTTGGTTATCCGATATCCCCTCCAAAGCAATATTGAGGTCATCCACCACTCTCTTAAAGAGATCCTGAAAGTGGGAGAGTTCATCCGTAGATGTGGATGTGGTGGGCAGTTTGGCTTGTTGGGGTGAAAGGGGTGTCCCAGTGGCCATAGGCGAATCATCCCAGCAATTTCTATTTATGTCCAGTATAGGTTCGGTATTAGAGTCCACCTCTACTTGAAGGGTTGGCGGGGGAAGGTTGTGGACTTGCCTCCGTGTAGAAGGATGATTAGTAAGTCATTCTCTGTAGTATTCCCAGTTACCCCAGAATGGCAGGTATTGGTGGTGTCATCCAGGGGTGGGCTTTCCACAGGTATTGTGTGGCAGGTGTGTTTTGCCTACATAGGTCCCTATACTCAGGTGGGTAATAGGGTGGAGAAAGGTCTTTGTTCTCCAAGTCATTTTCCTCCCCACTGGAAAGGTAGGGAGGGGTCGTGGGGGACTGGCAGTATTGTGCTTGTGGCTCTAGTGAAAAGTCCCTATCCAGAAGAGGAGAACCTGGAGAGGGGAAGACCGTGCAATCAGCCGCACTGTGGAGCTGGTGCTGAGCAGAGCCAGACTGGAGTACATGCTCTGGTGCAAAGTGGGACTCTGGTGCCCTGCTGAGGGGAGCTAGTGACAGCACCATAGAAGCTGAGGAGAGTGTTGGTGCCATGTGAAATAGTAATAGAGATGTAGCCGTGTTAGTCTGGTCTTGCTGAAACAAAAGACAGGACTATGCAGCACTTTAAAGACTAACAAGATGGTTAATTAGGTGATGAGCTTTCGTGGGCCAGACCCACCTTCTCAGATCAAATTGTGGAAGAAGGTCATGCCAATTTTCTTCCACAATTTGATCTGAGGAAGTGGGTCTGGCCCACGAAAGCTCATCACCTATTAAACCATCTTGTTAGTCTTTAAAGGGCTGCATAGTCCTGTCTTTTGTTGGTGTTATGTGAGTCACTGCTGTTTGTTGCTGCCCTGCTGAGCAGGTAGGCAGCCTCTGTAAAGGCTGATGCGGAGCAGCAGGATCAAAGGGAAGTGTCACTTCTGTTGTCTGAATAGGCTGCTGTGAGCCTGAGGTCGGCACTGGGGTCACTAAGGGGACCGAGGTGCATTCAGAGAGGTGGGAAGCTGAAAGCCCTTTGTATAACGAAGCTGCGGAGTGATTGACGCTGAAGAAACTGAAAGTCTGTGCTTCTTCACTCTGCCTGGGGAAGTGGAGGAAGCAGGTCTTTTCCTGGATTTGGATATTTTTTGCTGAGACTCTGCAGAGTTTTTTCCAGGGTCTGATGCAGGTCTGAGGAATTCGTCCTGGAGCAGTGACAGCTTCAAACACAGCTTCCTGTCCTTCCAAGTCCGTGCTTTTAATTTTTGACAATGAATGGATTTATGGGGGATATGAGACTCTCCCAAACATCTGACACACTGAAGCTATGCCTACACTGCAGGCTTCTTGCGCAAGCACTTTTTGCAGAAGAGATCTTCCGCAAAAAGTTCTTGTGCAAGAGCGCATCCACACTGTCATGTGCTTTTGCACAAGAGAGCGTCCACACTGCCATGGACGCTCTTGCGCAAGAAAGCTCTGATGGCCATTCTGTGAATGGCTATCAGAGTACCTGTGCTTTTTTCTGATAGAAGTTTCTTGCGCAAGAAACCTGTTGTCCGTCCACGTGCCTTTTTGCGCAAGAGCTCTTGCAAAAAGTCCTGTCTGACGATCTACTGTACCTTTTCTTGCGCAAAAATGTGCTTATAGTGTGGCTGCTCTGCGAGTTTTTGTGCAAAAACAGCTGTTTTTATGCAAAAACTCTGCGGTGTAGACGTAGCCTGAGAGTGGCCATCAGACACAGGGATGGTCTCTTTACAAGAGGAACACCTCTTGGAACCAGGAGAGCCTGGCATGTTGAAACAGAGGAGGGTTTTTTTTTTTAAAAACAGGAAGAAGAAAGATATATCTACCTATCAACTGAAACTACGTAGCTATGTAACTATGTAAAACTAAGAAACTATGTTGCTGAGGTGAGCAGTATGACTTGCTGTACTCCGCCTCTGGCCGGGGATGATAGAGAAGGAAATAAGGAGCCCGGACCACGCGTGTGCTATTTATACTCTGATAGCTCTTTAGGCAGACAAAAGATGTGCACGGCCCTGGGGGTGAGGGTTACTGCTGAGAAAATCTCTGATCAAAGGCACTGGGACACACTTTGACCTGAGTGGAGTGCCCACAGGGACATTTCTCGAAGGAGAAGGAAGAGTCCAACAGGCAGAGCTAAGTATAGATGAACTTTCTATTTTAGTCTCTCATCTTGGAAAACAGTGAAAGCAGTGCCAAGTGCTAAAAACTCAGTCTTTTACAGCAAGCAAATAAAATACCTGCCTGCCTAAGGAATATGAAATCTCTGTCTGGATATAAAACTGGTTCTCCAAACATTACTGTATTTAGTGTGTAGACATGTCATACTTCCAGCTTTCATCCAAAAGGCTATTACAGGTGCAGGAGTTGTCCTACATAGGCAAATATGCAGCTTGCATATGCCCATACAAGCAATTATGATGGATACAGACTGCACATTTGTAGTTTTGGCAGTAAGAAATGTTGACTTCCTTGAACCTAATGAAAACTCGAAGTGTTTTTCTAGCCTATAAGAAAAAAATAACTGTTTGACAAAGAGTAGAAAAATGTAAACATATACTACATGAAATCCACTAACACAAAGCACACCTAAAAACCTCAGCCAGTACTTTTTAAAACTTCAAAATATGGTGCTACCATGTCACATTGCAAGACCCACCTTATAATCAAACCCTTTTCTGGGATATGCATGACTTAAGTTTCATACAGCTGACATTTAAATAGTATTACTAAAGGAAAGCATTTTGTTTTTATATAGAACTCATTTAATTTTAGTTAAGTCAGCTGGGACTATCCTTGCACTTCAGAAAGATGGCATTTTTTACTGTGAATAGAGGAGGAATAGCCTGTTCCTCTGTGTGTGTGGGGGTGATGACCTTCTGAGGTCTTTTCCAATTCTGTGATTCTATGATTAAGACAAACATAACAACCCAAAGAAGGGCTTAGTTAAATCACGACTGTTCACTTAACTGCATGATTTTGCTATTTTCATCTTCTGCAATAAATTCTAAATAGTTTTATTCTAAAATCCTTATTTTTTTCCTTTAAAAGTAAATGTATTGCTTTATTGATCAATGCCTTTTTGGTTTACCTTGCTAATAAATAAAGAGCATGCATCTGTTTCACAAATTGCCTTCACCTAATATTTTCTATCACCTCACTACTACTAATCTCAGAACTTCCTGCTAAAACTGAAAGTAGGGTTATACTGGCTAGTCTGAGGGTAAAAACATATTTTCTAAAATCTGTATAGAGCTTTAGCCCCTCCCTGCCATGGTGTGTTTTGTGGGGTTTTTTTAATTATGCACATTTTGAAGCACCTTATGTCCAGTAGTACATTTGTTTTCACCTTCCCTAGTTCAAAGCTTTCTTCTGACAAAGAAAAGAAATATGGGTGAAAATGCAATGAAGCAAGATGATCCCAGAAACAACAGATCATCAGTTTGAGTTCTTTGTACATACCAGTTACCATTATGGTGTGTGAAAGGCTAGGAAAACACCCCACCATGCATAAGGCAACACAGAAAAATAAAAGATCCCAATTTCATCACAGAGAGGCTGGTTCTGGGATATATAGATGGAGAAAGTTTCCAGGCTTTCCAATGTCATCTGGGCCTCTTGAAAATCTTGGAAAAATAACATTCTACCATAAATTGTTGGCCATTGGTAAATACTCTACACTAAAATATTTTATTGCTGGCTGTTTATTTCCTTTGCATTTGGATTGCAATGTGATATTAATTTTTGCGATCAGAGTTTCACTTCAGATAACTTCTACAGCAGCGAATTCTCTCTCTAATACACTAAACACACATAGGGGTTATTGAACTAATTGAGGCTACCCATTTTAGGATGGAGTTATGAACAGCTCTGCCTCTCTGTGCCTCCATGTTTGTTTTAGGAAAAGAAAAGCTAGAATCCGTTTGTCTTTAGGGAATAATTTAGAAATAGTTCTCTCACATCTAGAATTTTATAAAAAGAAGAGAATGGATAGCATTGTCAGAGGTTGGTGATCAACACTACAATTAGACCTGAATGATGATTTCCACTCCTTTCTCTACTGTTCCTGATTTACAGACTTAAATCACTTCATTAGTTCAGATGAGTGTATCTAAAATATTTCTGTACTCTAATTTTTGGACTTGGATTTTGAATCTTTCATTTCTTTGCCATTTTTTATTTTAAAATATTCATACCCTCTCACTCAAATTCGTTTGAAGGAACTACAAGAAAAATTAATTTTCTGGTACAGTATAGAATTAAACTTGTACACAGACTCACGAGACCTAACTTTGTGCAGACAGCCAACTATCATAGCAGCTGCATTTCCCTCTAGCTACTCCCCAAATATTATAAACAAAATTACAGAAGAATGGTTGTTTATCAAGTATCCTCAATGAAGACAAGAGGTGAATCTTCTTAGCACACATGACTCTACAGTTATCTATTCTATTTATAAATAAAAAAAGAACAAGTTAAAAATCACTTAGAAAAATTAGATGCCTGCAAGTCACCAGGGCCTGATGAAATGCATCCCAGAATACTCAAGGAGCTGATAGAGGAGGTATCTGAGCCTCTAGCTATCATCTTTGGAAAATCATGGGAGACAGGAGAGATTCCAGAAGACTGGAAAAGGGCAAATATAGTGCCCATCTATAAAAAGGGAAATAAGAACAACCCAGGAAACTACAGACCAGTCAGTTTAACTTCTGTGTCAGGAAAGATAATGGAGCACATAACTAAGGAAATCATCTGCAAACACTTGGAAGGTGGTAAGGTGATAGGGAACAGCCAGCATGAATTTGTAAAGAACAAATCATGTCAAACCAATCTGATAGCTTTCTTTGATAGGATAACGAGTCCTGTGGATAAGGGAGAAATGGTGGATGTGGTATACCTAGACTTTAGTAAGGCATTTGATACGGTCTCGCATGATATTCTTATCAATAAACTAGGCAAATACAACTTAGATGGGGCTACTACAAGGTGGGTGCATAACTGGCTGGATAACCGTACTACTCAGAGAGTAGTTATTAATGGTTCACAATCCTGCTGGAAAGGCATAACAAGTGGGGTTCCGCCAGGGGTCTGTTTTGGGACCGGCTCTGTTCAATATCTTCATCAACGATTTTAATATTGGCATAGAAAGTATGCTTATTAAGTTTGCAGATGATACCAAGCTGGGAGGGGTTGCAACTGCTTTGGAGGATAGGGTCATAATTCAAAATGATCTGGACAAATTGGAGAAATGGTCTGAGGTAAACAGGATGAAGTTTAATAAAGACAAATGCAAAGTGCTCCACTTAGGAAGGAACAATCAGTTTCACAAATACAGAATGAGAAGTGACTGTCTAGGAAGGAGTACGGCAGAAAGGGATCTAGGGGTTATAGTGGACCACAAGCTAAATATGAGTCAACAGTGCGATGCTGTTGCAAAAAAAGCAAACATGATTCTGGGATGCATTAACAGGTGTGTTGTGAGCAAGACACGAGAAGTCATTCTTCTGCTCCACTCTGCGCTGGTTAGGCCTCAGTTGGAGTATTGTGCCCAGTTCTGGGCACCGCATTTCAAGAAAGATGTGGAGAAATTGGAGAGGGTCCAGAGAAGAGCAACAAGAATGATTAAAGGTCTAGAGAACATGACCTATGAAGGAAGGCTGAAAGAACTGGGTTTGTTTAGTTTAGAAAAGAGAAGATTGAGGGGGGACATGATAGCAGTTTTCAGGTATCTAAAAGGGTGTCATAAGGAGGAGGGAGAAAACTTGTTCATCTTGGCCTCTGAGGATAGAACAAGCAGCAATGGGCTTAAACTGCAGCAAGGAGGTTTAGGTTGGACATTAGGAAAAAGTTCCTTTCAGGGTAGTCAAACACTGGAATAAATTGCCCAGGGAGGTTGTGGAATCTCCATCTGTGGAGATATTTAAGAGTAGGTTAGATAAATGTCTATCAGGGATGGTCTAGACAATACTGGGTCCTGCCATGAGGGCAGGGGACTGGACTCGATGACCTCTGGAGGTCCCTTCCAGTCCTAGTATTCTATGATTCTATTATGTTAGTGGCTGAAAACATCAGTAGACAGAAGATCTGTGCAACTGGACTCTTTATTCTCATATTACTTTATCAATACTTGCTTTTAACCAACTGTTCAGAAATGGACATAGACAAAGTGAACTGAATGCAATAAATACTGCTATTATCAGAATGCTTTGTAGATTCAACAAACATTTACGTAGTTAGACATTTTAATTTTCCCATATGCACAGTAAAATAAGGCAGGAACCATGTTAACATTCAGCCACAGCTCACAAAGCAGATGACCAAGTTTGTAATTCTCCATAATTTCTCTCTAATAAATCTCAAATATGATTATCTTATCACAAGCCCCAGACAGTAAACCTGATCCCAGAGAGGGTCAAACAAAAGAACCTTCAGTGACATCAGCCATACTCAGGGTATGTCAAATTACAGGAATAATTTTACAGTTTTACAAAGTTCCCACTTAGGAAAGACACTGGCATTTATTACCAACACCTATTGAACTAAATAGTTGTATTTCCTCGCAGAAAGTAATTAATAATACCTGAAGTGGTAACATTTAACCATATTCAAGATTTGTTTATTTTTTTTCCAGAAAAGCTACAACTAAAATTTATCCAATTATTTTGTACACTTTTAATATGTATGTCAGTTTTGTGCTACTTTTTCAGATAGGAAATTAGGGCCTTATTTTGCAAGCTGTGCAAAACTAGTCTCATTGGATTTGGAGCTATTCATGTAAGCAAGGACTGCACATCACTGGTCCTCCTTATTTCTTCACTGCCTTAAATTATAAGTAAATTTAATTTTATTTGCACCCAATTTAAGGACCCTATAAATTACCAAAGTAGTGTAAAAGGGTCTGTAGTGGAAATGAGAATCAGGGACATATATTTTTATAAAGAGAAAATGTTTCTATTGTGAGTGGGAACAAAGTGAACGAACTCAACTGCACATTCAAGGAAATGGTAAAATTATCATCCCTACTCCTAACTACAGCTTAGGACACCATGTCTTAAAAGTTATAATCTTCAGCATGGTCCTTAAGGAACTATATTACAGAATACTCAATGTTACTGAGATGTTCAAAATTTACTTCTTGCACTAAGATAAAAAAAATGTATATTTAAGCATGTCATATAAATTAAATACTTTTTCAAAAAGTTAAGTTAGTAAATATTAATGCCAACTAGCATTAGTTTAACCTGGCTGAGAAAAAGATAATAATCCTAGTACTGTAACTGGAGAACAATCCAAATACTGTAACTGGAGACAACTGTCATTACACAGGCAGTGAGTAGAAAAACAGGAAGAAGAAGGGCTTCAAAACTTTAGTGTCAGGTCTTTGTTGCCATTATTCTCTTTTTTGGGGGGGAGAGGGGGAGGGAATGCTTTTGATTCTTTGTTGCAGTTTCTCACATGATAACATGTAGTTCAAGCAAGGGGATCCTTTTCAAACCAGGAAGTATAAAAAAAACTGGCTAATTTTCTTTAATATTTTGCCATGTTCTTAAAGATATGCTTATTTAAGTACCACGTGGAACAATATGTATTTTGTACAATTAACTTTGCTGACTTTTGATTAGAAGTTTACTTTGTCCTCTAAATAGAAATCCTGATGGTTAAACTCCCCATTATGATAGCTATATTGTTATTCATCTGGAATCACTGCACAGGTTAATTGTTAACTTTGCTTCTGGGGGGGGAAAGCATCCCCCAACATGCATTTATTTTTTCTACATCATTCTAACAGGCCTTGCGTGTCTGTGAATTTCCTTCCTGAAAGGCTAAAAACTAGATCTTGGACTAACAGCCTTTTTTTTGGTCAGAAAATACTGATCAAAACTTAAATTTCACATCGGAAAGTTTAAGTTTTGATTACTTTCTCCTTTACAAAAAAAGTTTTATTATTATTGAAATATTCCATTTTGACTTTTTTTTTAAACAAATAAGTTTTGGTTTTTGGATCAAAACAACCACTTAGAAATTTAAATTAATTTAGAAAAATGTAGAAGAACGTCAAAATGAAATATTTTGAAATTATCAAAATATACATTTCAAATGACGTAATTAGAATTCTTTCCAGAATTTTAGTTCACAAAAATTCTGAAGATGTTGACTTTTTGCCCTAATTCAGGATGGGAACATTTTCTGAGGTCCTGAAAATTCTCATGGGACAAGAAAACAGTTTCTCATCTACCTCTTCTGTCAACTGTCAATGACTGTGTGCTGAGACAGAATTATCAGCTCCCTCCTTTCAGAAGCTAAAGGCACCATCTTTGCTACACTCTCAGTTCCTAAGAGCTTTGGGCCATTCAGGAGCCGGTTAACAATCTTTTATGTTCCATCATACTGAGAAGCCAAGAATTCATACTTAAAACCAGAAAACAGTCCATCTGATAGCAGCACCTAAACACACAAATCAGGAACCAGAGTTCTACTAAATCAGGCATTTATTCTGCAAGGAAAATCAAAACTGTCCTTTGGAAAAAACAGTATTTTAGCTAAGAATAGCAGATCACTGCAATATATTTTCTTAATTTTTCTTAACCTTTCAGAATTAAAGTAATCATGCATATCTCATCAAAACTAAAAAGAAACAAACCCCCTCTCGCTTAGCAAATCTTTGACACAAAATGGCAGGAAATAAGTAGCAACAATGTAAATCCTTCAGTCTTAAATATAATCTGACTTACTAGAAAATGTATCACTTCTGGCTGAAATTCAGAAGCAAAAATCTTGAGTGAAAACTTAAAATGTATAAATACTGTCCCTACTTTCACACAGTTCTAGTCACCATCTTCAACGAAATTAAAACATATATTTCACAGTCAAGACAAGAAACTTTTTATAAGTTTCTTGTGAAAACAGAGAATTTCAGAAACAGCTCAAAGTATAGGAAAAGGCTGTGCAAGGAAAAAAAAAGAGTAATGCTGAACTTGAATATGGTCAGGCAAGTGGAAGAGAAACTGTTGTTGAAACACTGAGGCATGATGTTTCATATCCTTGGCTCTGAAGGCTTTGGCACTGCTTTCTAGAACGTTCTTGACGTTCTGAGATGCATATTCAATAAGGCGGTACACAATATGGCCACATCAAAGAAGAATATCTGTGATGTTGGGGACTTTATAACACTAAATTAAAATTCTATTTCAAATGTGAGGAGGATTTATTTGGTCTAGGGTGGGGGCAGGATTATCAACCCGTGCTAGCAGCTCCCATGTATGTTATGAGTCACAGTATAATTTTATGTTGACAAAGATGGTGTGAGTTACGCGTATTTTTCTCAAACCATCAGGTGGAGTTACACTGCTTTATTTAGTACAAACCTGGGTTTGCCTAACCCTGATATCACACATAAAAGTATGGAACGGATATGCACCTACTTAAAAATATTGTTGAAAACCTTGTATGTATTACAAATATCTTCAATTATATTAAAAATGAAGTACTATACATATCAGAGAAGTGACAATTACACACTTCACTATATCTCCTCAAATTGTGAAATTTTAATTACAAATGATGTGCAAAAGCACAAGATACTTTTCAAGGCAAGAAGCTTTAAGTGAGAAACTGATCCACACAATTAACATATAATGAAAAAAGAAAATGTTAATTTAACTATTAGTTCTCAAAATGGAGAAAGTGTGTAATTTCCTTATACTATATATTATGCATTCAGTTGCTACATATGCAGGACAGTGAATTTAGCACTCACATTAGCATGCATACCAGTAATACCACAAATGTCAAACACTGACAAATACTACCATATACCTCTGCTATAGTCATTCTCATAGCACTGACAGGTGAAGGCTCAATATCCACGAGCTGAACTGCATTAAAACTCTGAATGACAAAGATTGCACAAGGACAAAAACACAGAGCAAACAGTTAGAAGTAAGGAACACAAGTAAGGAAATTCAGCACACAGTAGTATGAACATAGCACTTTATGTCAACAATTTGCTCTACGGAGAAATTAGGGAAAATTAAAATTGCTTATTGTTTGTAAAGACAAAGCCAAAAGATAACAGTTTAATTTCAAGGGTGATTTTGTTACAGCTGTTAGTGTTTATTTCTGGCAAAGTTACTCATACAGTCCATAACATATCTATTAATACAATTTCTGGATTTAAACACATAATGTGAGAGCCAGATCTTTTTTCCCCAACCAGGGTTTACCAAGTATGAACCAAGGAATTAAAAAGCTGTAAGAGGTTCTCTCTTTTTAAACCTAAACCTAGCTGAATATATCAAAAGACTACATGAATGTGAAGCTACTGTATTTTGGAACAGTGTTAACTGGATCCTATTTATTTAAACAAAAGAATTTATATATTTTCTTCTGAGTAAACTGAAGGGAATAGACATTATATTTGGTAAATCATTAAATTATCTATTTGTAACCCTACCTTTATGGATGCTTGAAGAACCTCACCAGAATATACAAGTTTAATAGATTTAGCAAAAAATGTTAGCTCAAAACAGAAATCCAGATTGTTAGTCACACAAGTAGGAGGGAAACAGTGCATGCAGTTACTCCACAGGTAACAATACTGGCATCTGTTCAGAGTTTTATTGTAATTACACAATACCTATTATAAGCAAAGTTAGTGAAATCAAGTCAGCAACCTCTACCTATTCCAGGAATACCAGCGGTGTTAGTGAACACTAAAAGATTAGCAAAGAAGGCTAGTTTCTCCCAGTTCACCCCCATAAAACCTTGTTAAGAAGAAAACTAGGATAAGTGAATCACAGAATGTAGGAATGCCCTTACGGTGTCACTGTCACTAGGCTGGAACTGGAAGGGCTGTGGTCTGTGAAATACAGAATTCTCCTGTAAAAACAGCTGAAGATTGTAATCCTGCACCACCTGAAAACAGAACAAATTCCAATTTAGACTTATTTTTTATTTTATAAAATTGGGGTATATTATATTTAGTGTTGCAAGGATAAAATTAACATACTGTACTTCAAATAGGGACCAAATCTGCAGCTGATCCATGCATGGAACTCATGTTGGTTTCAATGAGAGTTCTGTCTAGGGACAAGCTGCAGAGTTAAACCCTAAGGCAATGACTGTATAAATGATTGCATGCATCGATTCTGTGGGGTGCAATCCATTGCAGTACTGAGTTCTAAAAGAGTATCTAACCTTGTTTTTAGATAAGTATCAGAGATTATCCAATGGAAAATATTACTGGAGAAGGAGAAATGGGGAACAAAGCAAAGATACAATTATATAACATTTCAACTATACAAACACTTTGACCACTTACAGACAATTCTTCAAATACAATTTATATTTTAAGAAATTTAAATACTATTATTAAAGTTGTCCATTAACAGTCAAACTTTGATTAAACACAGATATTACTACACAGATATTACTTGATAAAACATCTGAAAAATGAGGCTTCAGTTTAATGTTTATGAATATATATTCCAGATGGAAAAACTGTCAGATAAAATATGCATATCTTACACTGAGGTTAATAGTGTGCCAATTAAAAAATTGCTTTAGCTGGTTCATCTGAAGAAGTGGGTTGTGCCCACGAAAGCTCATGATACCATCTACATGTTTTGTTAGTCTCTAAGGTGCTGCAAGACTGCTTTAGCTACAGTTACAGACATATTATATTAAATAGTAATTTCCAATACATCAAAATATCATCACAACCTGTGTGCATTCACACAAATACTTAGCAATTTGATTTAAAAAAAAATGTGAGTTGCTGAATAGAGATTTTACTACTTTACTTTGTGGAAATAACGTTTAAAACATTTATGTGTAACTATGTAGGAAAGTATACATTACTAAGGTTGACAATTCAAATGCAGATATCTATTTGAAGATTCAAAAGATGTTTACACAGTTAAGGATTTTGGATTATAATTTATGCTGCTAAATATGAAGTTTTACACAATATATTAAAATACAGAAATGTATGTTGCTGGAAGGTTGAGTGTTTAAAAAAAATGAACTAAGTCAAGAAAGCAATTACTCACATTTGATAATACAACAGAACTGCAATGTTGTAACTACTAATCACAAATGTACCTTATATGTATAGTGCAGATGGCAAATTCCATTTGTGACCAGGCCTGCAGATGGAGGAGGGATGGAAAGCAGGCAACTGCCCCCAAGCCTGGTGATTCAAAAGGCCCCAGGGCTCCCAGCCACCTCACTGCCACTGTGGCAGCTGGAACCCCAGGCCCTTTAACTTGACACTGGAGTGCAACATGGTGCGCTCTGGGCAGCAGTGAGGGCTGCCTAGCGAGTGGGGCACTCCAGATGGCCTTGAGGGCTGGCTGCCCCAGCTCTTCCCCTTCTGGGAGCACAAAGCCACCACCCCTTGCCCACAGGCCCAGCAAGTCTGTTTGTGACTCCTATATTTTCTGAAAAGTATGCTTAATAAGATTTTGCATTTGATTTTCCTGGTTTTTTTTTTAAACCATGAGATTAAGACACTAAAATGTATTTATTCCACTTTGTACATTCACCTTGTACTGCTGAAAACATAGGGATCATTGAACTGATAGCAATTTAACCCTCATATACCATGTTGGTGTCCCTAATGTGTCCAGACAGGGAAACAGAGAAAAATTAAAAGTACTATTATACTCTAAGCATTTACAGTACAATGGTCCAAAGTCCCATAAAAAGTATTTCACCTTTAAATTTACAGGGAATTTCATTTACATGCACAGAAAAGTGATTTTATATTTCTTATAACTGACACTTTTATTTTCCAGATTAGTCTGAGACTAGTCCTCAGATTAGTCTGAGATTACTCGTGTAGACTTTTCCACTTGTGTAGCTTTTTAATTACCTGACTATAAGTTTTTATAATTTTTCATGCTTGGCTATCTAAATCAGCTAATAGATGCTGCTTTAACTAAAACTGACACCAAAGGAAGACTTTCAGAAATGTATTAGCAGGCAAACAAAGGATAAAGAGGGAAGTGTGTGCTATTCCTTAGTTAAATCATTCTATACTAATGAAGGCTATAGTGCAACATTAAAACATGACCGAGTGAATGCTTCCATTTTCTGAACCATCCTTTATTAAAATTTTTGATTTTGGGGTGATTATATTCTCAAAGATACATGAAAGAGAAATTGTTAATGTAATTTCCTTACTTAAAAAAAGAAAGAAAATAATTCAAGTGACAAGCGTTCTCAACCCAACTTTCCCTACTGACAAGGGCTCAGTCTACCCCTTCTCCTGTGGCCAAACTCTTTCCTGATGGAAGTTGTCTTGCTGCAGACACTTTCTCCAATCCTTATTTCCTACAGGAATCAGCTGCCCTAGTATACATAGGTGCATATATGCGAGTAAGTCACACATACATAAACGTGTACATTTTAACATCTGAATGTGTGATCACAGTACATAATTGAATGCCTTCAATTTAAACTGAGCACATTAAAATGTATGTATATTCAGCTCTCTCAGTCCTGAAAGCATCTGTGAATTTTGATTAGGGATTCTACAGCTTGGGAGGTGTTGGTAGTTTTGAAACTGGAGGATGAATAATTTGCAGTTTTGTGACGGGGTTGGGTATTTGTCACTGGGGTGAGGTCATTTACACGGCATGTGATATTATGATCACACATTCAGACTAATGATACCTATCATTAGCTTACACATTTACATAGAACGTACTGGGTATATTCAATTTAGCAATTTAAAGGGCACTGGATCCTTTAAAGCAGGGGTGGGGAACCTTTTTTGGATGAAGGGCTGTTGACCCCCAGAAAAATTAGTCGGGGCCACACACAAATGAGAAGCAAAAAATCCACCAAACCCTCACTGACATGGCCCCCCACTGAGAAGGAGATAGAGACTCCTCACATTCCCTTCACACACCAGAGCCCAGGGTGGCCCAGCCTAGTAGATTGTGTGTGCTCCAGCCCTGCGGTGGAGTGGTGGAAGGGCTGGAGCACCAGGGTGGGCTCCTCAGTCCTGGGAGGGTGCTGAGTCTTGGGGGCTGGATGCAGGCAAGCCAGAGCTTTAGGTTTCCTGCCCCTGCTTTAAAGCATAGGCTTTGCAGAAGATGGCAGGCAACCCAGTCAAAAGGCTGCCAAAGCCTACTAGAACTCTCTGATACATTCTTAAGGTTGTGAGGGATGGGAAGGCATAGTACTAACCTTTCATTCTCACCTTTCAGATAGTATCAAAAAGGGCCAAGTCTGGCAGTGTGATGGTATGTCCACTCCACACTCGCCCTCAAGGGCTTAATGAAGGCCAGATGGGCCAAATACCAATTAAGCAGCAAATGAGGGATATACAGGCTGGGTAGAGAGCCTTGATTAGAAGGAAGCTCACCTGAGCAGAGATGGACTAGTGTAGAAGTATAAACCCAAAAAACTGGTGGCAGTAAAGGCTACCAGGAAGAAATTGGCAGTTCTCTGTTTGGTAGAGAGGAAAGGAGGGAACCCACAGAAGAGTAGGACCCTCGAGGCTGGCCCAGAAGGAGTGCATAGTGGCATACCCTGAAGAGATCAGGGTGGAGAACAGAGTCTGTGAGATGCAGGGTAAGAAGCAGCCAGGTCAGAGTCCAAATGAATTTTGGCTGTGTTGTACAATCTCTGGGCTGGAACCCAGAATACAGAAGGGGCCTGGGTTCCCCTATCCACCACTAGGGAAGAGGCACTGGCAGGACAGTCAATTGGAACACTGCCCTGGGTCACTGTGGGAGTGACAGACTTTGAAATTGGGGAATGCCAAGTGACCTGACTAGAGAGGCAAGTCACGACAAGGATGCTGCAGATGAAGGGCTGCAGGCTGACAGAGAGATTGCATGCAACTGCAGCAAGGGGTGTTAACATTATGGAGCTAATCCTAAGAACAGCCTGAGAAGGCACCATCCCTGCAATGAATTAAGCTACCCATGACAGGGAGAAACTCTCCCAGTCACCTGAGATTTAATGTACTTTGCATATGCCCTTGTTCTGAATTTATAATCTAGTAAATGCACATTCAAAAAATAAAAAGCAACCAACAAATAAATAAGAAGAATTAAGGGAAAGTGAGGACAACTGGTCTATTTTACAACATTCTTGATAGATGCTTTGAGACTAACCATACCACACATAATAAGCATGCCATTTTCAAACTTGGCAACTATTTAAAACCAACATTTTTTTAATTTAGCAAAGCATTCCTTACTGAAGACACAATAAATGCTACTTTAGAAATTTTATAACAAAGCTGCTTTTCAAGTTCAGTGTAGAAAACAACTTGTACTCAACACTTGTATAACTCAGAAGTGGGTCACTTTTTCAAAGAAAAATGCATATCAATAAGACTATACATGAGAGACTTCCTTTAGAAAGGATTATTATTATTTAGTTACAAATGAGTGAAAAAGACCATACAACTATATTACTATTATTACTGTCCTGCTACAGTAGACTATAAGCTGAGCAAATAAACACTTCTGGGGCATCACGTATAATTTGTCTGATAATTTTTCAGAAAACAGATTGCCTTAAGCAGCAATTTCAGGACTTAGCAGCAACATTTAAAAATTAACCTGTATTTTTCAATTCAGAAATTAAATGGATTCCTCACTAATTCAAATCCTTCAGATGCAGTAAACTGTGATTAAATATTATTTTTTCTGGTCCACCTCCCAAAAACCAAAGGGTTAGAACACGTTAGCTTAACGTTATAGTATGAAATACCAGGTACATAATGCACAATTACTAGTGTGCATTATAAAACTGAAACTGCAGTGTGGGTTTGTGTAGCTTCTCTGTAGAAACAGATCTAAAAAATTCAGTCACTTAAAAATCGTTGATGGGATTTTACCAAAAATTTCCAAAGAAAATTAACCTTTAAATGAGTTGAAGTTTGGAAAATTTAAGTAAAAAAAAAAAAAAAGTTGAGTAAGATCAGGCAATTAAAAATTAAGTTGCATTACATGTTATGCAAGTCTCTCCAAATCAGGACAAATAAAACCTCTGTACCACAACACATCACAGCATCATGAACTATGTATATCCTCTTTCTATAGAAAGATATTTTAAGAAGGAAAAACATAACTAATAATTTTAGAAAAACCCTATAAATGACCTTACATATCTCTTCCACACATACAGTTGTATCATGTTTAAGGTCTGGTATTTAGAAAACTACCAGAAAGCAATCATGGAAGGCTAGGAATCTCTGCTTTTTTATCATAGCTAGACTTGATGGTCATTTGATATGGCAACCTAAAGTTTCCACTTCTCCAGGACTGAATCACATTTGCACTTAATCTCACACCAGTGCAATTTTGGGTAGAGGACGAAAACTTTCTTTTTAAGCAGATTTTGCTTTTTATGTTTAAAAACAGCAGCTGTTTAAAGCTGCTCAAGGCTCTAGAATGTTAGTAGTAGTTCCAGCAAAGATGGATTAGTGGGCAAAGAGAAGGAGAGGCAGTCAAAATACACATAAATGGTTATTGTCTTGACTACTTAAGCAGCTGATGACAGGCTACTTTTATTTATTCTGATGTATAGAAATGCTACAAAAACTGCACTTTCATATATCAAGGTGCTCTTGGAATATTTAAAAAATACATCCCTTATTGCTTTTGGTTAAACATCTTCAGCTATGGAATTCATCTTCTCTCATCTTTGCTCTATTAGGGTGTGTCTAGACTACAGGGTTTTGTCAACAAAAGTGGACTTTTGTCAACAAAACTATACCTGCGACTACACTACCACCGAGTTCTGTCGACATAACGTTTTGTCGACGGTGGTAAACCCGTCGGCAGTTTTGTCGACGGTGGTAAACCTCATTCTACGAGGAATAATGCCTTTTGTCGACAGAGTTCTGTCAACAGAAGGCATTATTGTGTCTACACTCATGTCGACAAAGCGGCTTGCTTTGTCGACAGAACTGGATGTAGTCTAGACGCTCTTTGTCGACAAAAGCCTGTAGTCTAGACGTACCCTTAGAGTCCTAGTAGGACACCTGTAAAATATGCTGAAGGGCACAGAAGAGAGGATGGGCGAAGATGTACATTAATGAGTTGGAGGTTCTTTCACTATCATTCTGACCTGCTGAATTTTTATATCAGCAGAATTTTAATGCTTGACATAGACCTTTATTATAGGATAGGTATTTATATAAATACAAAAAACAAATTAATCACATGGCTATGCATTTTCACACTAGCACGCTCACAAGCTGTAATGAAATGCAAGTTTTCTGTTTAAGGACAAAGAAAAAGAGAAAAGAATGAGATAACATCAAAGTAATGAGCTAGATAACATCTGTAAAAGTTATTTTCAGACATGACTGAAAAATCTTCAATCTGTGGTTACTTTTTTGTTGTTGTAGGTTGGAGAGGCTGAAAACAAAACTACTTATTCCAGATACAATGCAGAAAATTGTTATTCTACCAAATAAAATATTTACACAGACTTCTGACTGAGTAGAAGCTTGCTGGCACAAGCGCTTGCTCTAGCTAAACTCCATAAAAGTATGACAAAGGGTGAAAGCAACTTAAAATTTCTTACAGGTACTGTCCTATTGCAACCTAGGTCCCTGCCAGCTCTTTAAATAGCTCCCTGCTGGCTTCTGCCACAGCTCAGCCAGCTCTTGCCAGAGCTGCGCACCAGGGCGCACCACTTACTTTAACCTCTGCCTACAAGCAAAAGTTTATTTTCTGTGCCAAAGAAAAGTTTATTTTCTGTGGACAAAGGTATTTTTTACACAAATGGCCTTTAGAAATGAGTTTAGACAGTCAATTCAGAGAAAAAAGAGCAAAGTATTGCACCTTTTATTCTGAATATGAAACATTTAACTAAAATATTGTAAAACATGAATATGTACAAACTCCATAAGCACATGGCCACTATGAACTATCATGATACTTTTGGAGAGCATCATCAACTGGTCAACTATTATGTCTTTAATCAGCACTAAGATACATACACAAGCAAATAATTGTAAATATGCTTTTTTCTGCAGAAGGCTAAAAGGTATTTTCATCTTCTACCCTAAAACTGTCAAATAAACTCATCAAGACTGGCTAGAATATAGCAATCAATTTTTAATCTGTCCTTTACACTCTACAGCTAATAAAAAGTATTCCCTGCTCCTAAACTACTATAACAAGATGAGTGAGGAGTGATTTTAAAGAAATATGTAGTTATTTGAATCAACATCTAGAAGTACATAAATATGCTCCTTTCCCATTTGAGAGATTATGGTTCATATAAGGAATATTACAACACCACCTCAAGTCTAGTTGGGTTTTTATTGTACTCAGAGTTTGCAGGAGAGGAGGTTATGCAAGTGTCATAAAATGAATCTGGCAATGACCAGCCCTATTTCTGATTTTGGTTACTTGAGGCAGACAAAGATAAGAATTACAAGATTCTAATCTGTTTTCTATATTTGCCAATTTTAATACAAAAAAGAATAAAAATGGTGGGTTTTTTTTAAACTGACAAGGACTAAAAATGATCTAAGCAGTTTCATACTGCCATTGCTTCATGGATTACTAATGTTGCTACAAAACCTTCACACAGAGAGAAGTGCAATTTCTCTTTCTTAGAGTGTAGAACAGGAGTAGGCAATACATTTAATGGGGGGAAAACGTCAAGATTTTGGCAAGTGGTCAAGGGCTGCACTTCTATGGAGGGGGTGCGGTGTCTGGGACAGAGATCGGGTGCAGAAGGGAGCTTGGGGTAGAGAACTGGGGTGCAGGAGGGGGCATGGAATCTGAGAGGGAGTTTGGGTGAACGAGGGGGTTGTGATCTGGGGCAGGGACTTGGGGTGTAGGGTCCAGGAGAGGGTTTGGGTGCAGGGGAGTATTCTAGCCTGGGGGAGGGGCTCTAGAAGGGGGTGCAGGGTCTGGGAGGGAGTTGTGACCTGGAAGAAGGGGGTGCAGAGGGTTTGGGTGGTGTCCAGGGGCAGGGGAATGGGGTGCAGGGTCAGGTAGGGGGTATGGGTGCAAGAGAGGATTCTGGCCTGGTGGAGAGGTGAAGGAGGGAGTGCAAGGTCTGGAAGGAAGCTGTGACCTGCAAGAAGGAGGGAAAGGGGTATAGAAGTTTTGGGTGGTGGCCTGGAGCATGTAGTTGGGGGGGAAAGAAGTGGTGGGATGCCAGGGGTAGGCTCTGGCTGGGACGCACTTACCTAGGCGGCTCCCAGCCAACAGCCCTGCAGGAGCCTGAGGCAGGTTCTCTGCTGAAGTGTCAGTTGGTTGGCTGCTCTACGTGGAACTGCTCTGGGCATGAGAGAGGGATGAGGGAGAAGGCTACACACACTGCTCCTGCCCCCAGCAAAACTTCTCAGCTCCTACTGGCCAGAAACTGGACAATGGGAGCTGAGAAATTTTGCTGTTGGGCAAAATCTCCCTCTTTCCAGAAATCTTCTTTTAGGTTTTGCCAAATTTAATGCAATACAGGGATGAACACATGTATAATACACCTTAATAATACCCTATATTAGTCAGTATATTTTGACAATGAATCTCTAGTGCCCAAAAGAGACAAATATCTTACTGTATGTTTTAATTATTCAGCTATAAAAGATTTAGTTAAAAGGCTTACCCTGCTGGAAGTTTCCAGTAAAAACTGGAACGTATTTTGTACAGCTTGGCATGTCTCTAGCTCAGTTCTGCTGAATGCCATTAAATAATCCTTAAGGTGATCATATACATTCCCATCAAGAGCCTGTATAAAGAGGGGAAGAATTATTAAAAACAGTAATTAAAAAGTGTGCAGGATAATTTGCTTTATTTTAGATTTATAACCTAAATTCTCTGAGCACATTAATCTATGTAACAACAGTTCTCAAACTGTGGGTCCAGGATCCCAAAGTGATGCCATTTTAATGGGGTTACTAGAGCTGCCATTAGACTTGTTGGGGCTCAGGGACAAACACTCATTGTCCTCGGCAGCAGAGCTCAGACTCTGGCTTCAGCCCTGGGCAGTGGGGCTGAAGTCCGTCGGCTTCGGCTTTGGCCACTGCCTGGGGTATTGGGGCTCAGGTTTCAGCTTTGGGGCCCCTGATTTGGGCAGCAGGACTTGAGCAGGGTCAGGCTTTTGTCCCCCTTCTTGGGATCATATAGTAATTTTTGATGTCAGAAGGGGGTCAGTCCAGTGAAGTTTGAGAACCCTTGAACTATAATAATCAGAATATCCTAGATATTCCATCTTTCACTAGAGATAGTACCAAAGTCATTGTCTTAATTCCACTAGATGGCACCACAGAGCACTATAATAACAACTGTATTTCAATAAAAATGTTTTTCATCCAGTTATGTAAGGTATCCATAGAAGAATGTGGAGGTCAAGTTTGGATAAATGATGTTACTTAGAGATATATTCTCAATGAGAAGTGACCTTTCAAGTAAAAGGGTGCAGAGCTTCTACTGGAAAGGATGTATTTTATTGTGCAGCATTCTAAATGTTTTCATGGACCACTTAATAAATACAAAAGTCTTAATTTGAAATGTAGATAATATTGACGACAGCCAGAACAACTAAGTGTCCATTATTTTATGTATAGACATACATACATCCCTTCTCCAGGCATATAAATACCAGCTGCACAACAGCAGGGCCAATCATTCATGTTGAAAACTATTAATAATTACATTATAGCACAGCTCAAAGGCCACATTGTTGTACTTGCTAAAAAAATTACAGTGTAAGCCCTGATCCACACCAAGTTATGCCAGTTTAATTTAACATATTTGCAAACTGATTTAAACCAGAGCAACTGTGTATGCGTACAGATGCACATATGTCATTTTAAAACTAGTTTATATTCTTTAAGCCAATGTAAACTTGTGTAGCTACACACAAAATTGCACCAGTTTAACTAAATCAGTCAAGGAAAATAGTGCCTGTTTTCAGGATTTTTTGAAAACACTTTTCAAGGAATGTGATTAGGGCAAGTACTATCATGGAAGCCTGCTTGTTTGACATTCAAGGAGTTCTCCACCTCTGGGGATGACTATGAAATTAGGTACTCTAGAACACTGAGATGCACAGAAAGCAGCAATATCAAGTGGAAGCTTGATGCCTAATTTGGGTCTTTACAAGGCTTTAGGAAGCCAATGCACCAGATTTTGGGCAGTCTTCCTTCACTGGTGGCTCTTGTGAAGAACTGAGCCAGCCAAGAATGGGTATGTGGGCCAAGATGTTTCATGAACTCTGGAAGAATGTTGTCATAGTCAACAGCGGTGCCAGACTTGATGTTATGTAGTATCCCATCCAGCTCAGTAACTATGAAAGGTTCAGAGCCAGCTCTGGCTTTGTGCAGCCTGCAGAAGACTTTCTGCTTGATCTGGACTCAACTCTTCACTTCTCTTTCCCATGAGAAACAGGAGACTATGCAGCATGATACTGCATGACACACAGTTCTACTTGTTATAATATCAAGAGCCCTCCCATCATACATTACTGATGCTATTGAACTGCAACAAAACTTGGAAAAGGGTCTGTTCTAGCACCAATCTTGTTCAACCTATACACCAATGACCTTCCACCAGCCCAGTCACTGAACCATATCCAATTTACTTAGGCATGACCCTTAACTGAACTAGGGATAGTATAGTCAATTAACCGATAACCAGAAGCTTTTTGGTTAATGCTATAGACTACACACATTTCTGCCCCCCCCCAAGTAAATTTAGCAGCAGGCTGGCCAGCAGCTAGGGTTACCAGGTAGACCCCACCAAAAAACCGGACACACACGAGCCAGGGATGTGGGGGGAAGGAGGGACCAGCCAGGAGGGGGCGGGCTGGCCGGGAGGGGGCGGGGCGGGAAGCAGAGCTGGCGGGGGCAGAGAGTCCGGGGGCCAGCCGGGAGGAAGGGGGATGGAAGGAGGGGGGGTGGGAAGCTGAGCTGGGAGGTCAGGGGCCACGGGGCTGGCCGGGAGGAAGGGGACAGGGAAACAGAGCTCGGGGTCGAGGCGCGGTGCTGGCCGGGAGGAGGGGGAGCCCGGGGCGGGAAGCAGACCTGGCCGGGGAGGGAGGGGTGCAGCCACTGGCTGCAGCCGGAGTCCAAGGGGCCGTGCCCGTGGCAGGCGCTCCCTTTAGTTGCGAGCAGAAGCTGGGCAGGGGAAGGGGCTGGGAGTCCCAGTCCCTGCCCCACCCGGCTTTTGCACGCGACCACAGGCTCCCAGCGCCAATCGCACCCCGCCTCCCAGTCTCAGCCCCGCCCCTGCCAGGCTTCGATTCGGCACCCTGCTGGAAATTCAGAAAATACCAGACATTGCACATGTCCGGTATTTTCTGAATTTTTCTACTGGATAGATGGTGCAAATACCGGACTGTCGGGTAGAAAACCGGACACCTGGCAACCCTACCAGCAGCTCAGCTCAGTCCTGGCTCATGCTGGCTCTGGGACCTATTCCCGCTGCGGCTCTCCATTTAAAGTGTATTAGGAACCAGGTGGGCTGGCAGCCCGGCTCATTTCCGGTTCCAGCAGCTCAGACCCCCCCCTAGACAGGGGCTGCTGCCACCCTGCGTTGCTGCCTCTTTATCAGAGGCAGCAGCACATGGCGACAGGCAGCCGGTCCATGAGGGGAGCTGGTTTTTGAACTGGCTCCCTTCACGAACTAGCTCCCACCTGACACCTCGCGCTGCTGCCTCTGATACAGAAGCAGCAGTGCAGAGTCGCAGAGGGCTCCTTGGGAGTGAGGCTGGAGTGAACTGGCTGCCAGTCCCGCCCCCCATGGACTATAGAATAGTAGAGTAACTGATAAGAATTCATGAGGTTGCTCGACTATTCAATTAACCAATATTTAACATCCCTAGACTGAACACTGAGATACAAAATCCACCTGAGCAAGGCAGTTGAGAAGGCTGACACACAACAACCTTCTTAGCAAACCGGAAGAACTCTCTGGAAAACTGTCTTCTAATCTTAGTAAAGCAACTAAGATTTTAGTATAATCTATTTTATCCACACATTACACTTTTTTATTTTACTATCTGATAAGTACAAAGTTTGCTGTTGTCCCTGAGAAGTTCCGAAGCTTTTCTTCTAATTTTTATATTTTTTAAAATTAATTTCTAGCTCTTTCCATTGCAAGATATGGCCATTGAAATAAAAACAGATAAAACACTCTAGTTCCTGGTAAACAAGAGCAGCTGCAAATGTGGGAAGATCTCCCAACTACAACATGCATGACACACACCTCCTACCTAGGGCCATGTATAAGGTACCATTACCCATTAACATAGTTTTTTATTGTTGTTTTTAAATAAGAAAAATAGTAATTGCCTAGGCAACATTACGGTAACAATTAAATTATCTCTCTCTCTCACTCTCTCTCTCACAGCCACCTCCAGGAAATTTAAAAGGAAGGAGGTCATGTTGCACATACATTATGTCTTCTCTTCTTGTTCCTCTTGGTACAGCATAGCTCTACTACATCTGTGGTCCAGAATGATTTTAGGTAGCCTGATGTCCACTTTTCCTACAGTCCCATAAAGTTTGTTTACAGCCACTAGTCCCAGCTCTCAGTGTTCTGTGCTGTTAATAAGTTCTGTTTTTACCCCTAAATGTCCTCTAATAAGCAGTGGAAGTGCTGGTAATGCTGCTAGAAAACACTCACCTCCTGCGATCCTATCTATTTCTTTTAAGATTGCAGGGACTGTTACACTTGAATACTGCAATTCAAATCTGGTTAAATCTTTATAAAAATGTCTACTTTACAGCAAAACCAGCAAGGTGTTAATTGTATAATCACAGTATTTGCCCCCTTCCTGTATCTCAACAGGATATCATATCAAAACCACGTGAAATATTATGTACAATATGAGACTACTCATGTAAAAAGAGATTTGGTGATTCTTCCCACTTTATCTTTGGCATCAGGACTCAAGACAATGCCAAGTTATAGAATGCAGAATTAAACTTTCCAAGAAAGCAACAATGTTTAATGTAAAATCTGTTCCATTCAGATTAGATGCCATCTTAGAAAGATGAGAAAATTTAAACCCTATTAAATATCATGGAATCAGATACCTTCAGATTAGGTAAATTCTTAGTTAAATTCTGTATTTTTTCAATTTAACAGATATTTAAACAGGTTTGGAAAATAGAATGCTTTGAATATTCTTTTTCTAAATTCACAATTTAGAATATTTGATTCTCAATGGTTTACTAATAAAGAGGTTATGAATTTTCCTAGTTTAATTTATTTCATTACTTTGTCAATATCATAGTTTCCTTTTAATTCTTCTCTCTCTAATCAGAAGATGTAGTGGTTTGATCGTTTTATATTATGTTATAGATTTCCTCAAAACCAAAGATTTAAGTGGAACTGAACTTCAGAAATTTTAAATATATTTGTCTGTTTGCCTGTTGTAGTCCTTCAAAAATGTAATTGTAGAAATGACATATTAGACGCTGAATATCTCTCATGTTCATGGAAGTAATTTATTTAGTGCTCTTTTACGGTAGTATTCACTAGTCTGAATTATACTAGATATGAAAACTAGTATTAAAGTATTAAATCATGAACCAAAAACATTTGAAGAGTATTAGCACTCCTGGAAAGCCCTCCTCTCCCCCCTCCAAAAAAAAGTATCCTGATATTTTACTCTCTCATGCTCTTTAAAATTCCAAGGGACAAACAGAAAATGTTTGAGCCAGGCACATAGTGTAAACATGTGCAGTGCTAGATTTCCCAGAGAGATCTGTCAGTCCATTTCAGTCATTACCCGAAACACTCTTGCTATTATCATTTTGATCTTATCTTAAGCAGAAATTGCTGAATGTGTGTGATGAAAATTTAGTGCATTAACTTAATGGACCATATTAGCTTCCCCCATCGAGTAAATAACATTTGCAACACATGTCTACAAGCTTGCATATCGGCCATCAACACTAAACTAACTGGTTTACAGTGTGCTGAGTCCTTTAATGAATGCTGAATATAGCTTTACTTTTTTTAAAAGAAATTTTTTTTATTCCTTTTAAATACTGAGTAACTATATGACAATACCTATTGTAGGGGTTAACGGTATGATTCACGGATGGAATGTTAATTTAAATGTACAATTGCTTATTTCTGGCTATTGGTGTCATATACATAATACTACTCAACAACTTATTTGTGCTTTTTTTCCTGTTACAAATTTCAGGAAACAATTTAGTTGATGTTGATGGCTAGAATTTCCTTAAATGGGTGGAGGTAATATAACAAAAATAGACCTGACCTTGATCTGCCTTATCCATTCATTTTTGGAATGTACTCTAAGGAAAAGTTTTAAATGAACTAAACAAAGTTCATTGTGTTTGTTGAGTGATAAATTTTCATGTTATCTGTTAACTGCATAGGTATTGCATCATGCTGGTATAACAGGTTTTCCTGTTATCAAAGCAAAAGCAGAAACTACAATGGTAGTTTCATATATCAGATGCCCAACTCTTTTTTCTTTAGGTACAGTGTATCCAAAATTAAAAGCTATGTTCTTATACTACTTCCAGCTCAGATCAGCATACCATATGTATATGCACCTGATCTACTCTGTATCCAAACTAGATTATAATTCATTGGAATTCAGGGACTGTGCCTTTTCTATTAATTATTTTTATTAGTCTAGCACCTAAACACCCCATTCTGAGATGACCCTTAACTGGATGAGTTTACAGGAAAAACAGCTAAAACTAGAAAAAAGTGGAAGGAGAAACAGGCATAGGGAGAAGTGGCTTGCCCAAAGTCACACAGCTGGTTAATGAAAGAGACAAAAATAGAAACCAAAGTTTGACTCAGTCCTATGCACCATTCACTAGGCCATTCTGTTTGTCTTTATGTTTCTTTGAGTAGAAGCACTGCTGGCACTTGAAAAATAACAGCTCACTTCATATGTCATACCACAAACTTAAAAAAATATTTTCATCATTTTCTTTCCAACTTTCTCAAGTAAATACCATCCTAAACATTTACTTTTTTAACATTTTTAAAACTGTCAAGCCCATTTAAACTTCACAGTGTACAAGCGGGACAAAAGTTTCTCAGTGTTTAGCAGAAAACAAAAAATATCTTTACCCCATTAAATATACAGTATAAACTTAACCACGCAAATATTCTGCGAGAAGTTATAGTTTTCAATAATCAAGAGAATTTTCTACATAATATCATATCATCTTTGGAAGACATGATCCAGTTTTAGTTATCTGAGCGTTTCAGATAACCAAGATTCAAGAGTTCAAGAGGGCGTGAAACCGTTAAGAGGTAAACGGGTGGGGTCCGCGCAGTCCGCCCGGAGGATTCAACCCGGCGGGTTCGGTCGGCCGGCCTGGGACGACGGATCCCCCTCGCCCCCTCCGGGGGGGTGTCGGGAGGGGACCGCCGCCCGGACGGCCCCGGCCCCCGTCGGGCGCATTTCCACCGAGGCGGTGCGCCGTGACCAGCTCTGGGTCGGCTGGGAAGGCCCGGCGGGTAGATGGCTCGCTGCGTCACGGCAGGGAGTGTTACAGCCCCCGGGCAGCAGCCTTCGCCGCATCCCGGGGCCAAGGGAGATCGGGGGCCCAAGTCCTTCTGATCGAGGCACAGCCCGTGGACGGTGTGAGGCTCGTAGCGGTCCCCGGCGCGCCGGGACCGGGTCTTCTCGGAGTCGGGTTGCTTGGGAATACAGCCCAAAGCGGGTGGTAAACTCCATCTAAGGCCAAGTTTAAACTGTAATGCAAGAAGTGCAGAAGTTTGTGACCAACAAAACGTAAGACAATGAGAATTCAGGATACACATTGTAAGAGCTAGGACTGCTCAAAGCAATATGCACATTTATTAAGGCAATAGTTAATTTTAGCATCATCCTTCAGCTCCTTCTGTGAGATATTTAATATAAAAAGGCAAACCCCGTTATGTATTTTTTATGTTTATTCCAGGAATACCAATGGTTCATTTTGTTAAGGGCTCTTGATTCTGATCGCGAGTTTGTACTGTATCTGATGTTAACAATTTCTCAAAATGTTATCACCTAATGACTGAGGAAAAATTAGGATGATCAAGTCGTCATTAAAAATATTCCCTAGCTGACTTACCAGTAATAAATTCAATACAACTCAATGGGGTTGGCTGACATCAGCAGTATTCTGATTAACACTACATAAGATTGTTAGCCAAAGACAAGAAAGAAAGGAAGGAAGGAAAGTCAGGAAAACCCATCCTTTTAGTTAACAGTTGTACACACACACACACACACACACACACACACACACACACCCCCTTCAAATATTGGTCCAACTCTTTCAAAAACTGCTTTAGTTGCTATTCCTGCTAGTTGTTTATTCCATGGACTCACTTTACTTTATCTACACAAAGAGCCATTTCTTCTCAATGTGACCAGCAATGCAGTATTCCCAGAATGTTCAGCTTTATTTAAAGTAATGCAGAAAGTCCTATATTTTATTCTCCTTCCCCTGATTCATTTCAGATTCTCTTTCACTTTTTAGTTTTTATGCTATTAGACATATTCTGTTTTAATGTATACCTTCTAGTTTCATCACTGTGCATTTCTATAAACTGAACTGTAGAGTTCTCCTCCCTACCCAGGACTTTCTAGTTTGCACAAGTCTTCATTTTTTATACAAAGGAAAACATGCAACAATAGAATTTAGCTCTCTCTGCACAAACTGAAAGGATGGCAATAAAGTTTACACAAATTATTCTGATTCTCATTTTAATTCATTTATTTTCCTCCATCCTAAACTACTTTCATGCACAGTAGCTCTCTTCTCACTTAATACTAAACCCAGCTTTTATTCTCTCTCTAGGTAACACTGATGGCTTCAGTTCACCATGGTATTCCAAGTTTTTCAAAGTCAAGTGAACATTTACCTTATCTAAACTTTTCCAGAGCAACAGAAGAGACATTTTTAGCTATGACTATTCTTATATAAAAGATTGAGGTATAAATAAGGAATAAATCAATTAAAGGTAATAGAGTTACACTGGTGTGAGAGTGGAGACTTAGGCTTTCTAGGTCTAGTTTCTAAGAGCCTCTCTTGAATATCTGGGTCATATTAGTTTCTTTAGAATATATCGGTACACATGTTGTTTCCAAAGAGGACACTGTACAGGTTAAGTCTCTAAAATCTGGGACTCTCTGGTCTAGCAGGAGCCTGGACATTACTAGATCAGAGAGTCCCGGCTGGCCAGGTTCAGGGGCTGCAGACTTGACATTTACCAATCTGACTCAATTCATGCACAACATTTTTAAAATAATGAAGTTATGATAAGTATCAGATAGTTAACAGAACCAAGTGGGCATAGTTAAAATGCACAACTCAGAATCTGTTATAAAACTATGCTAGTTTTATTCAAATTGAGGTGTATGTACAATGGAAAAATCCAAATTAACACTATTTTTAGCTATTTCTGCAGTTCGCACAAATCATCAATACATCTGTTTAAGGAAAACTGTCTGAGCCCCATGGTACTGCAATCACTGTAATAGCTGAATAACGAGGAAAAAACAATATAGCTGCATGCCAAGTTATAGCAGCTGAATTGCAACATTAAAGATGAAACTCTATTTCCCAAATATCACTTGAGACTTCAGCATGCCAATTACAACTTTTTTTAAGTCCATTCTCTCATTTATTCATGAGGGAGTAATGCTAATGAGGTACACATGCAATCCTTCTGAGCACCACTGGGAAAGTCAACAATCAGAAATTTTACAATGCACCATTCTGTCTTTGTAGTTTAAAAAAAAAAAAACTGTGAAAGGGTTGTCCCCTTTTAGAAATATCCATTTCTCCTAATAAGAGTTCAGAGATTGGTATAAAGGAACCTTCATGAAAGCAGTTTGCCTTAATGGTATCATCCATAATGGCTTACCTGATCAAGTTTCCATAAACTTGATTAGCAAATTTCCCCCTCCCATGCTCTTACCATCTGTGAACTTAAGATATTATGGTGATGTGTGCTAGTATTAGTTTCTTGATATCTAGTGAAGACACTTCAGCATGTTTTCACCATTAACTGTGTGGGCAAACATGAACACAGTGGGTAGAGGGCTGGATCAGCCTGTTAATTTAATTGCACTCCTAGTTAATGTGAACAAATTAATGTTTAGGGATAGAAATTTAGGATTAAATCTTTTAAATATATTCTGCTCTGATAACCACATTTTATCAGTTAAACTATATTAAAATGACCTCACTGTTATTATATCTTGAGTTAGTCAGTTTGACTGCAGAAAAGGAGAGGGTGTTACTTAGATGCCTATCTGATAAGGCTGGACCAACTTAAGCAAAATGGTGTTAAACTGGTTATGAGGGACCAATGTTTAATATAAATAATGTTTATGCAGTCCAGTATTTACATTAGCGCCTAGAGGTCTTAAGAGAGACTAGGGCACTATTGTGCTAGGCAACATATAAACATGCAGCACGACCATCCCTGCTCCAAAATGTTTACAATCTAAATAGTGAAGAGGGAAAGCATGGGAAGAGAAATAGATGCAGAAGGAAGTGATTCAACAGCCATAGAGGAGCTCAGTCAGTGGTAGAGCTGGGCCAGATATCCTGATGCTCACTGTAATCTCCTAACATTGGGAATCTGTTCACCAACAAACACATACTCAGGTTCATTGTATTCACTTATATTTCTCATGTCTTTTAGGTAGATTGCTAAACATGTGATTGTGTAACCCATACACCTACGGTGCGTGGTTCACTGTACTACGTAGTGGCACCTAGACCACCTACGGAGAGAAAGAATGAGTGTGCTCTATAGCCTTGGCTGAGAGCCAGCCGGCTTTTAGCTCAAGCTATAGAGGCTCAGGCATGAAGCTCCAGGGGTTCCAGTTTGGTTCTACCTGTTGGCATTGCAACTGTTCTATCTTACTCCAGAGAGCTAGGACTCTGGTACAAGGAACACTCATTTCAAAATGTCCATCGATCCCAGCATTCAGACTGTGTCTTCACCTCATGATCATATCTTTCAAACACATTAAAGTGAAACAGTATTTTCTTCCAATTCTGAGCAGTTGTGGAATTTACCAGAAATGTGGGCAGTGTGTTTCTGTAGCATCTGGGCACTGCTAGATTAGCATCCATTGCATTCAGACTGTTAAAATTCTGGAGCTAAGTCAAATTTGGTTAAAATTTTAAAATGTGATCATTTCAGGTTGGAATCCAATACTACTTTATGAACAGTTTAGCTATTATTCTGAGTTTGAGAATATTGTAGTGTGTTTTACATAATTATTAAGTCAATCTGACTACATTCTGTTCCAGTAAGAAGTAATAATTGGACATTCCACATCTACAGAATCTGAGAGGGAATTTTGTTTTCCTTCCTGAAAATAGGATTCCTCCCACCCATACAATTTGTTTAGAAGAGATGACAATCTGAATAGTTGAGCATTTCCTTCTCTATGAAGATTGGCAGGCAAGTGGACAAATAATACAACAAGATATTTTCCTTCCAGAAGGGTCTTTTCAGACAGCTTTTAATCGCTGCAAATGGTAAATACTAAAAGCTGATCATTCCTTTATGTGGATCAGCTCCACTGGTGGAGACCTGTTATATTCAGATCTCCACAGGAGAGGGCACAATCACAACGGAGGAACACATCTTCCTTCAGACTCTGGACCAAAGGTGGGCAAGACAGCCTCTGCGGGCTGGATCCAGCCTGCAGCCACCCTGCCGCTCCCTCACCCGCAGGCCAATCGAGACCTGGGGAACAAGTAGTGTGTGAAGTCTCCTCCCTTGCCAGGGGTGTGTGGCATCAGAGGGAACTGCTGTCTGTTTTAAAACAGCCGGCAGTTCTCTCTAGTCGCTGCGTGCTCCTGACAAGGCGGGGGTAGGGGATGAGAGGCTTTGTGTGCTCCCCTCTCCCCAGGCCCTCCCCTGCCCCAACCCCCGCCTTGTCAGGAGCCAAGTCTCCTCCCGCTGTGGCGCCTAGAGGAAACCACCAGCTGTTTTAAAACAGCGGGCAATTTTCTCTAGGCGCTGGGGGTGGGAGGCAAGACTTCACGAACTCCCCACTCCCAGGCCAATCAGGGTCTGTGAGTAGAGGAGCACGAGAAATCTCCTGGCCCGCCCCTTCTGGGGTGGCCCGGGGCCACTTCAGAAATTTATGAAGCAGCCCCCTTTTAAAAATTATTGCTCGCCCCTACTCTGGACTCTACAACCTTATTTTCCCACAGATCCTGAAATGCTTCCAAAGAGGAAGCTATACCTTATGTCACACATTAACTCTCAAATTTAACAGCTAGCCATTTGTTGAATAAAATTTGATCGTAGGCATCTATATTAGTGGAACTAGTCCATAGGAAATTAAGAGATGGTAAGAAAATCTGCTTTCTAAGAACCCAATAGTACAGATTAAACAGAATTTGAATAGCAGTATCCTGAATGACAGGGTGGGAAAGCAAATGACTATACACTAACAAATCCATCTACCCCAATCAGGGGAATCTGCCAAGACATCCTCAAAGTAGGAAGTACATAACTTTGATGTACAAAATAGTACATTCAGAATCTTTTTTCCCCCCTCACAGGGGTTTGGGATTCCCCTTTTCACATTTCATCCAAATCTTTCTTGAGTGTTTAAAACTGGGCTAGAAACTTCATGAGCTTTTATAAGATTTTTAATCCTTCTCACTCTGGTCTCACTAAAATTGTGGAGTCACTATGAAAAAACAGTACACTACAAGAAATCTTTACTTTAGCATTTCTTAAGATATAACCAAGGTGTGTACCCAGTTTGATGCGCTACATAGTCTATTCTTATTGTTATTTTGCCCAAACTGTAATATTGCCCATTGCCCTTCTGGATCTTATCTTCCTATTATGCCTCATCAGCTTTTTTCCTAGCTTCAAGCTCCCAGGAAATGCTTTCCCTTGCTGTTCAAATGGAAGTCACAATCGATCTTTTCAGTCCCCTTTCTCCAGAAAACCAACGATTCATGAAATCCAATCTTTCTCCACTGCAACTACTATGTCATTTCCTTGGTCCTTAGAAATGGCAGAATCACTAAAAAGATTATGCTACAATCCTATTCAAATTCTCTGCCAAGATCTATGGAGTCATGTAAATTCTAGTAAGTTGATTGCTGTGCTATTCATAACAATATGGACAATGATGAATGTTTTCTAATGAAGTCTGAAATACTTAGTGAAATACTTTCAGCCACTATAGTACATAGAGATTTCATTCCTGCTATGTAGCCAACTCTCTCCTGCTGCTTGAAGAACTTTTGGTTTGTATTCCTTCCCCCGGGTCAGCCAAACAACTATATGAAGATTATAGGTCTCAATCCTACTATTGCTTGTGTGCTAAGCAACCAGTGAATGAACAAATTCCACCCCAATTCTCATACAAAGAAATTCAACCAACTACCATGAAAGTGTATAAATCACTAGTCCAGAATTTTGATGATAAATTTTAAAAGGGCAAAGCTATAATGTCTGATTATTTCTTTAGGGTGAAATTCACCAGTAACACTGAAATGGTGGTGCATGGACTTTGTACAGGCTCTCTGCACAGGGAAAAATTTAATTGTGAATGAATATCCACAAGTTCTAATTACTGGTCAGCTATTAATTAAATCAAAGACACCAAAGTAACAGCAAAGCCAAGATTCCAAGGAAACCACAGGGATATTTCAATAAAAGTTCTTTATTCCCCCCCCAATCACATTTTTTTTTAGCAGTGGATTTAAAAAAAAATTAGTGTTGCAAAATGAAAAGCTGAGTAATCTTTTCAGGATGTCTGTCTCCATGACTTCTAATCCAGGAATGTTGAATGTTTCCAGTTAAAACTTTCAGAATCAGCCTCCCAAGTGGAGCACACCCAGGTGTTTCCTGCAGTTGGATATTTCTCTGCAGTAGCTAAGGCTCCACTCCAAGAAGTACAGAATAACAGTGGGCAGAGCAAGGCACTCTGGTAATTGCTCACAACAAATTTCAACATGTTTCACAGACACATTTAAGACGTAAGAGTGTAGATGTTTTAACAGGCAACTGATAATCATGAGTTTATCCATTACTCAAATGTTTACACGCAGCTCCCAATCCAGCTCCTAGAGAGCCAGCTACTGGCCTGCACTGCTGCTTCTGGTACAGAGGCAGCATTGCGGGGTGGCAGCCAGCTACCTTGGGAGGAGAAAGGCAGGTGGAAGCTGGTATTTGCCAGATGCCACCTTAAAAGCCAGCTCCCAGTGCGCACTGGCTCCTAGGGAGCAGATTCCTGCCCCAAGCTGCTGCCTCTGATGATACAGAGGCAGAGTGCGGGGCAGCAGGCGGGAGCTGGTACATGTGGGGAGCCAGCGCTGCCACACCGATGCTACAAGTGGGGCAGCCGACGGGAGCTGGCTGCTGCCCCAAGTTGCTGCCTCTAATACAGAGGCAATACTATGGGGTGGCAGTTGGCACGTGCTGGGAGCCAGCTGCTGCCCCATGCCGCAGGTGCATGTAACCGTGTAACCACTGAAATTTTTCAGTGGATACACAGTTATCCAATAACTTGCATTTTAACATCCCTAATTCAAGCCATCTTCAAATCCTGGCTCCTCTTCCTCCACACAATTTTTAAGATCTGTCCTTTCCACCAATCCCTAAAGCTAAAATTCTCACCCAGTCTCCTGTCTTGATTACTATAACCATCTTCTCCCTGACTTCTCCATACAAGCTGCTGCAGCAAGGACAACATCTCCCCAAATAGTTTCCTCTCCTTTACTGTATCAAGTTCAAGTTTCATGCCTCTGCTTAACGATTCTCTAGTCTACTTACTCACCTTGGCCTCTCCCCCCACAAAGTCACTCTCATTTGTCAGCTTTTTAGACAAATGTTTCCATTCTTATTTTGTGCCTCTTTCTATGCAGAAAATGCACTCACTAAGCATATTTGTAAGTTCTTTTCTGCATTATGACACCTATACAAAAGTGTCTGATAAGTTTCAGAAATAACCACTCCTATGGCCTACCGTTTGTAGATCTATAGTCTGTAGACTGTAAGCTCCTCAAGGCAGGGACAATGTGTCTAACATTTTGGGTGTTACTGGAAATAGAAAACAAAAATAATTCTTGAAAATAGTAGATAATTAAACATGCCTCTTCTTTGGAACACACTATTAGGTACGGAATGAGCAGAGTTCAATTCCTGATTTTACCAGAGATAATCTATGTCTGATGAGAATGAGGGGGGACAATCACAGAGCAGCCAGGGTCATGATGCCATCAGACAGCATGGAATGTAGCAGTGCCACTTTCACTTCCTCCACTCCCACCAAAGCAGCGGCCCCTCCCTGTAGCTTACAGCTGTTCCTCCAGCTTCTGCCTGGAATAGCTTGCCAGCTGTCCTGCAATGAGGTAGTCCAGTCGCACCATATGACTTAGCAATTGGGTGAGGGGGGGAATGAGGAACATGACCCCCACATGTACATGAACATGTACACATACACACACACACCCTCCCCTCCATGCATTGCCTCTGGATCATACCACAGGTAGTGTGTTGTGGTGGGCCACTCAAAAATTTTGTGCTTCAGTTTCCCCAACTGTAAAGCAAAGATAAGAGGAGGTTACTCACCTGTGCAGTAACGGACGTTCTTCAAGATGAGTGTCCCTGTGGCTGCTCCACATTAGGTCAGTGCACTGCCGCTGAGCCTTCAGAGCTGTGTCCCTGGAGCTGCGTGCTCCTAGTTTGCAGGCTTCATGCATGCACGAGGCCCCGCTTCCTGCAGATCCTTCTCCACCCTGGAATGAGACCCTTTAAGGAGGCCAGAATTCCAAAATAGAGGGGAGGAAGAGAGGGGAATGGAGCACCCATGGACACTCATCTCGAAGAATATCAGTTACTGCACAGGTGAGGAGTCGTCGTTGTCTTCTTCTTCAGATGTCTCTGTGGGTGGTTCACATTAGGTGACTACAAAGCTATATCCGTTTAAGGTGGTAGGGACTTCAGATCTGGCATGAATGCAGTAGACAGGACAGCCTTGGAGAATTTTAGGCTGGATAAGGGTCCTTGAGTAAGTGCATAGTTCTTCACAAAAGTGTGTGCTGATGACCATATAGCAGCTGAACAAATATCCATTATGGGAACTTTACAGAAGAATGCTACTGAGAGGGACATGGCTCTAGTGGAATGTGCTCATATGTTGTTAGGAGGAACAACCTCTGACAGGGAATAACAAAGTCTAATACAGTCCGAAATCCAGTGAGAGACACTTTGAGATGAAATGGTTGACCCTTATTGTGATTTGCTATAGACACAGTCTCAGAAAGGACCTAAATGATCAAGTATGTGGTAGATAAAAGGAAAGTGCTCTGCGTAAGTCAAGGGTGTGCATCTCAGATTTGAATGAATATGAGTGGGGCTTGAGAAAGAAGGTAGGAAGATGTATGGTCTGACTGAGGTGGAAGGATGACCATACCTTAGGTAGGAACTTGGGGTGGGTACGTAAGGTGACCCTGTCTTTGAAAAAGGTGGTGTACGAGGTGTCTGCCATCAAAGCTGCAATTTCTCCCATCTGTCTAGCCAACATAATGGCTACAAGAAAAGCATTTTCATAGATAAGTGCAAAAGAGAAATAGTAGCCATTGGTTCAAATGGAGGTCGAGTAAGAGCGTTCAAAATGAAGGGTAAGTCCCAAGGGTCCATTGGTGGAGACAGTTCTGGGTAAAGTGCTTGTAGACATTACAGGAACCTCTTAGTGAGCGGATGTGCAAATATTGATGAGTCGTCTATCTTGAGGTAGAGGGTTGTTATAGCAGCAAGGTGAACCTTGATGGGACTTATGGCAAGGCCTGATTGTTTAAGGTGCAGCAAGTAATCGAGAATGAAGGGTAAGAAAGGTGTGGAGGGGGCAACCTGATGGTCTGAGCACCATATTGAGAATCTGTTCCATTCCTGAAGGTAAGTCTTATGAGTGCTCTATGACCTACTGTGCAACAGAACTCTTTGCACCTGTTGTGAACACCTCTAGTTCTTGTGCAGAAAACCATCCAGGAGCCAAGCATTCAAGTGCAGCAAGTGGAGGTTGGGATGACTGGTCTGGATTCCAGGCTAAAAGAGGGGATCTTGAGTGTGTGGTAGTGCAGGTGATGTGCAGGACATCCTGGTCAGGAAGGGAAACCAAGGTTGTCGTGGCCACAATGGCACAATGAGTATTAGGTCTGCTTTGTCCCTCCTTGCCTTGCCTTGCGGATGACCTTGTTTAAAAGAGGTATGGGAGGGAGGGGGGGAAGATGTAAAGGAGATGGGATGACCAATAGATTAGAATGGCATCTCCCATGGAACTCTTCCCCATGCTGGCTCTTGAACAGAATCGGTGACACTTTTTGTTGGATTTGGTGGTGAATTGGTCTATGGTGGGGTAACCCCACTGATGAAAAATCCATGACAGGATATCTGGGTTCAATTGCCACTCATGTTTGGTTGGATAGGCCCTGCTGAGGGTGTTGGCAGTCGTATTGAGGTTGTCTGGAAGATGTATGGCAGTGATATTTATGCCATATTTTAGACACCAGTTCCAAAGGGCGATTGTTTCTGTGCATACGGCATGAGATCAGGCTTCACCCTGATTTATATAAAATATTGCTGCAACATTGTCTATATACAGTCTTACATGATTGTTCATGATGAATGGAGGAAATTTCTCGCACGTGTACCTTACTGCACAAAGTTTGAGGACGTTTATGTGACGGTTCTTATCTCTGCTGGACCACAGCCCCATAGCTGTGCACCCCATCCTGTGAGGGATGCATCTGTCATCATGGAAACAGATCGCTCTGACATGGTATTGTCCATTACTGAAGGGACTTCTTTACTGGTAGTGGAATCAAGAGGGATTTGGATAATACGTGTACATTGGGCTTGTAGACTCTCCTGAGACAGCCCAGTAGACATCTCATAGGGAGGCAAGCGCTGTTGATAATGAAGCTGCACACTGCCGTGTGGCCCAAGAGTTGGAAGCAACTGTGTGTTGTTGGTATGGGAGTGAACTAACGCTTTTACCAAGGCCACTATTTTGTCGAAACGGTCTGTGGGAAGAGAAGCAATGGCACTTGTGGAATCGAGGCAGGCCCCTATGAATTGAATCTTTTGAGTAGGGATGAAAGTTGATTTGGTTTCGTTTATTTGCAGACCTAGGTGTTGGAATACATGCCTTGTGACTGACAATGAGTGATGAGAATCGGTTTCTGAGCATGCTTGAGAAGGCAGTCATCCAGGTAAGGGAATATGATAACACTTAGTTTTCGCTCAGGTGTGCTGTGATGACTGAAAGGACCTTTGAAAAGACTTTCAGAGCCGTAGAAAGGCTAAATAGTAGGACCTTGTATTGATAGTGTTGTGTGCCTAAAATGAATCAGAGAAAACATCTATGAGCTGGATAGATGGAAATATGAAAATATGCATCTTGCAAGTCGAGAGATGAAAACCAGTCACCCTGTTCCAACACCGGTATAATGGTAACAAGCGTCACCATCTTGAACTTCTGCTTTTTAACACGTGTTCAGTGTTCGCAAATTTAAGATAGGTTACTATCCTCCCGATGACTTCTCCGTGAGGAAATAAGGTGAATAAAAACCTTTTCCCCTAAATTGTCCCAAACACAATAGTCCCCATAGGGCAGGGGTCTCCAACCTTTATAAGCACAAGATCACTTTTTGAATTTAAGTCAGTCTAGGATCTACCACAAACCCAAATACCCTTGCCCCGTCCCTTCGCTAAGGCCCTGCACCTGCTCCACCCCTTCACTGGGGCCCCGCCCTTTTCACTCCTTGATGATGGGGTACAGGCGAGGGGGACAGAGTGACATCAGCACCCCCTGCCTCTGTCTCCCCCACCCTGCACAACAAGCGGTTGGCTCCCAGGGGCAGCTCTGAGCAGGAGTACCAGGGCAGTGTGGGGAGGGGCAGCTGAAGTGCCAGCACCTGATAGCCTCTTGGCCAAACCAGTCAGGATCACCTGTCAGAGGCTCCAAGATATACTGGTAGAGCCCGATCTACTGGTTGGTGACCACTGCCTTAGGGTCTATTTCAATCTCCCCTACATGAAGGAGATGTTCCACTTATTGCTGGAGAAGATTTTTGTGAGAGTGGTCTCTGAAGAGGGACTGGGAAGGGGGATAGGAATGGGGTATAAACATAAAGGGATTAGTATAATCTTGTTCAATTGTCTGGAGCACCCATCTGTCAGAGGTTATACGAAGCCAGTTGTGAAAAAAAAAAATGTAAGTAGACGGTGCTGAAAAAGCTTAAATGGAAAGGACAACATTGGAATAGGTGAGAGACTTTCTTAACCCTGACATGCTGTTCAAATTTGCTTGCTCAATTCTTGTGATTGTTGCGAATTACTAGGGGGCGGGTGTCATAGCTGATTTCTGCCTCCACCGTGATTTTGCTGATGTTGGTCTTGTTTGGTATATAGTTGAGTGCACTGCGGATATCATGGCCTAAGGTAAGGCTGATACCTGGATTGTCTCCTTCTAGGTGCTGGATTATGAATGCTGAGAGATCAGAGTATTGCCCTGCAATCTTTCATTGAGTGAAGGATGTTGTCAGTGTTGGCTGCAAAGAGCTTCTGTCCGTCAAATGGGAGATTACCACCACAGTCTCTGTAGACCATGCTGCCATGTTGGCTGTGTTTAGGGTGGCTTGTAGAGCTGTCCTAGAGATTGTATGGTCCTCTGTGATTAGGGCACTGAACTGTTGTTTCTTTGCCTCAAGAATGTCTGATATAAAGTCATTAAGTTAGGTATAATTCCTGTAGTCATATTTACTTAATAAAGCAGCATAGTTCGCCACTCAGCATTGTAATGTTGAGGGCATGCATACTTTGCGTCTGAACAAATTGAGCCTCTTGCTGTCGTGATCCAATGGTGTGGATCTGAAATGCTGCTGCTTGTTCTTTTGATGTGCAGCTTCTACCACCAACGACTTAAGTACAGGGTGAGTAAAAAGAAACTCAGAGACCTTGGGTGGAACATAATATTTTTTGTCAGCTCTCCTGCAAGTAGGTGTTGTTAGCCAAATTGTCTTTGCTGGCTCCATAATTGCTGGATTGATGGGTAGTGCTATTTTAGAAGATGTCACAGAATGGAGAATGTCTGTCAACTCATGTTGGTTTTCGGGGACCTCTTGGAGGGGATTGTACAATTCTGCATCATCTGCAGTAGTCAGAGGAGGGGGCATGACCGCTATGCCTGGTGATGACGGTTCATTTGTGTCCGGTGACGCGTCAGTGATGGATCAGAGTGATCACCTTCTAGGGCTTGCAGTTGTTGGGGAGATGGGGACCACGGTGGCGGGGAATGTTGTGGTTTCACTTTGGTGTTTCCAAGTGTAATGGTGTTTGTGTTGACATTGCCAGGAGCTCCAGTATTGCCATTGTGGGTATGGCATAGTGGGGTGACACCTAGGGATTACCATACCATGGTGGCATGCTTCTATGCCTGGAATGTGGTGGGTGAGTTCTGGCAGAGTAGATGGAGTGGTCAGTGGGAGGAGAATTATTTGGAGAAAAAAACCCACATCCATGTCCTCCTCAAAGACACTGGAAAATCTCTCCAGTGACATAGTTGATTGCAGTGCCAGCATACTGGGCGAACGGTCGGTACCGAGAAAGGGTGAGTTAAAAGTAGAGGAAACCAAGAGGTCTCTGTGTTGCATTTATTGCTGTGCTGGTGTTGACGGTGCTGTGACTGGCTGCACCGATACTATCTGCTGTCCTGGATGGTGTTTTGGCACCAATCGGCCAAGTGATGTAGTTGGTGTCAGATGACAAACCTGGCACCGGGGTTGCCTGCGGTACCCGCAAAATATTATCAATGCTGGAAGGTGCCGCAGCAGATAAGACAGGCAACTTAAAGCCTGAGGCCTCAGACCAAGGTTTTGAACGATCCACTTTGATGGTGGGGCCAGAGATGCCCGGTGCGTTATAGATGCTGAGGCGCGGTGCCGCCATGGCTCTCTGCACTGAAGGTACTGGTGAGGACCGTTTCTGTGCCAGGATCTCCTGAGACAAAGAAGAGCTCCTTTTTGTGTTTGTGGCTTCTCAGGCTGCTGGCTTGGTCCTAATGATTTCTCAAGGAGAATGAGTTTGAGTTGCAAGTCTCTGTCTTGCTGAGCTCTGGATTTTAACTTTGCACAATGAAGTTAAACATCGGACACGTTCTGAGTGTCTGTCAGACACCGGAATGAGGTCTTTGCATGTGGAGCAGCACTTAAAACCCGGTGAGCCAGGCATACAGACAACTATCTATCTAAACCAGGGGTAGGGAAACTTTTCTGGATCAGGGGCCGCTAACACATGAAAAAATCAGTCAGGGGCCACACACAATTGAGAAGCCAAAAACACCCGCCAAATCCTCACTGATGTGGCCCCCGACTAAGAAGGAGAAGGACACTCCCGATATTCCCCTCGCATACCAGAGCCTAGTGGGGCCGAGGCTAGTAGATTTTGTGTGCTCCAGTCCCTAAGTAGGTATGGGCTCCCCAATGCTAGGAGGGGAGCCCTGAGCCTTGGAGGTCGGATCCAGGTAAGCTGGGGGCTGCATCTGGCCCCCAGGCCTGAGGTTCTCCACCCTTGATCTAAACCAAGGGAAGGAATTAACTGGGAGAAAATACATTTTTTTTGAAGAAAAAAAGAACTATAAAACTGAATTGCTAAGCAACAAACTAATTGGGGAATAAAAACAGGTTGAAAGGGGAATTACTTATCTAAAATGCATCACTTGCTGTAGGCGGTAGAGAAGGAGCACACGGCTGCAGATGTGCACATGTGCAGCACCAGAGACACTAACTCTGAAGATTCCGACGGAAGGTGGCAGGGTACCCCTAAATGGAGGTACCCTATAGCCTAAAATGGAGCAGTTTCAACAAATTCAGTCATACAGTGTGTCACATGTCATTAACTCATCTAGTGATCATAATGACTGGCATATTATTTAAGTAACACTAGCAGCATTCTAAATTATCTAAATTTAAATAACACACTATGGGACATTTATTAACAGCACAATAGGTATTTTAGAGAATTAATTACTGGAACAAACAATTATTAAGATCTCAAAATTAATATAAATTTTAACTTTTGAAAGCAGTTGCAACAGCTGTTTGTGAAGTAACTTCCCCCTCCTTTGTTAATGGAACAAACTAGCAAATCTGAAATATTTAAGTCATATGAACTGTGCGATTGTAGTGCTCTCTCTCTCGGGAAACCCCCTCCCCCCCCAAAAACACAAAAAAATCCCCACCCAACCCTCCCTGGTCCGGCACCTTCAGGACATGACAGGTCTTGGATGAGTGATTTTACTGGACCAGGGGAGGTCATTTATTGCCCCCTTGCTGCTTGCTCCCCACCCTGCCAGCCCACCAGGCTTCCCTCTCCCCACAGCTTAGCTGGGCCACATACCAGGCTCCCTCCCCCACCCCCACATCATGCTGGTCTCCTGGGCCCCCCATATCCCACAGTGCGCCAGGTTCCCAGGCCCTCCCACCCCTCACAGTGTTCCCGGGCTCTCTGACACTGGAACATCTGTGGTCCGGATGTTGCTGGACCAGAGCGTCCCGTCCCGGTTTATAGTGGTGCAACCTGTACCATCTAATATTTCTGTAGAGGCTTTTACAGAGTACCATAGGACAAGACTTACATGAAATGAAATATGAATGACTAACAGTCATTACACTTCTTTAGAATACAGAATGACTATGAATTAGTCTACATGAGCACGACCCTCTAAAACAGTGTGTGTCAACCTTTTTTTTATAAAGTACCCCTTTAAAAATATTATAAGTACCCCCTTTTAAAATCCCAGTACCTACAATTTTCAGACTCACAATTTTTTTTTCTACCATTGCAACACATTTGTTTAAACTACTTAATTGTAGCTGGGCGGGCAATGAAATTTTTGGGTGTAAAAAGTACAAAAATAATAAAGTGCTGTAAAACTTAAAACAAAAATTCAGTTTTCTCTCCAAATTTCTGTTGTGTTGACATACCCCCCCAGACTTCTTGAGTACCCATAAGGGTACTCGTACCACTGGTTGAGAAACACTGCTCTAAAAGACTCAACTCTACCATGATGCCCACAAAAACCTGTCAATTTATACTGGCTTAAATAAAGGCCTAGTTTGGGATGATGGATATTTAAACTAGAAATGGACTGCATGTTTTTTCACCACTTTTTTTCCCTTTGACTTCTCACTATTCGTTAAGATTGTCAGCATCTCGAGACAAGCACCATGACTCACTATCTATGTGGACAGTGGGTAAGCTTGGGGGTGCTATCATAATACATATAATAAATAATAAATTAAAATAAATTTTAATGGCCAAACATACAACTGAAATTTACTAAAAGAAATTAGTTGGAGGCCATTTATAACAGCAAGCAGATGACATACAATTATTTTAAAGCATTGTTATAATTAAAGTTGATCAGAAAAACTTTGATTGAACCATTTCCCATTGAAATAGGGAGATCCACAGAAATTATAAAACCAAAATTGCATAGATTTCACCAAATTTTGTTTTGGAAAAAAACAGGAAAAATTGATTTTTCAATTTGAAGCTATTTTTAATTTTAAAATTGTATTTTGTCTTCTATTAGATATAGTAATATTTGTTTGCAGTGTTGTTGTAATCATGTTGGTCCCATGATATGAGTGATACAAAATAAGTGAGGTAATGAGAGCTCTGTGTAAGCACAAAAGCTTGTTTCTCATCAACAGAATTTGATTCAATAAAAGATATACAAAAGGTGGGTGAAACATAACATTATTATACTCATTTTTAAAAAGGTAAAAATCAAAATGAAAAGTTCCTATTTAGTCAGTCAAAGTGTTTTTCATTTTGTTCAATCCAAAATGGAAATTTTAAAAAGTTTTCTTTCCTGGAAATTTCAAAATTGTTTAGGCTTTCTTTCAATTTTGAATTAAACCAAATTTTGAAATATCAAAATCTTTGTGAAATGGAATTTCCTCTCACTGTACAGCTCTAGTTAAAATGCTTAAATAGCCAGACTTATCTTGCGATAGTTGCTCTCGGCATTACTATTTAGTTTTAATTCCTTTGGTTCCTTTTAGAACTTGGGTCATCAGGTTCTGTAATGCAGCACAGAAAATTCATTCGTGAGTCACTTGGCTGATCAGTCAGAACTGAAGGGATTCCCAATCAATCAGCCTTAAATAAAATAGTTGAGAGCCCTCTCCATTTGAAGAGGAAAAGCAAAGATTGAGGAGTCTCTCATTCTTCTCAGAGGGACACAAATGACTAAGTTCACACAGCAGGTAAGGAGAAAATATGGAGGAGTGAAAAAGAGGGGAGGAAGATATAGTAAGCAGGGAAAGGAGTGCTCAACTGTATAACTTAAATCTCTGTTCACTGTGTGCAGTGGGAAAGTGTAAACAGCATGCTAATGAGGAGACTTACTGACACTGACTTCAGCATTTCAACTGCCTCCTCTAATCCAAGCCAATTAATATAGCAATCTTGTGTAATTCATTACTTTTGATATTCACCTCAGCTGAAATTTTACCATTTTTAAATGTGCGATTTTTGTGGCGAAACAAATGACTACCTTGCAGAAGTTGTACAAAGGGAGGAAGCTGGACATTTTGGTAGTGCTCAGTAGAAGAAAATCAGGTATTGGTACCCAGGAAGGCACAGGAGTTGCTTTTGCAGAAGGCAGCTGAGGCTTTTGGTATTTAGCTTCTTTTAACAGCCCTCTAGAATAGCAACAGAGATTACTTTAAAATTCAAATGAGAGTGTTTACCCGCCCTTCCCCAGCATCTCTAGACAACGAGTGGCTGCCTAGTTTATTCCACCCAAACTCAGACCACTACATCCAAAAGTGACAAGTAAACTAATCTTGATGTTTGTGCTAAAATGATTGTCATTGAAATAGTTAATGTTGACATTTAAATGGTCATCTCTTCTTAAAGTAGGGAAGGCATGTTTAATATTTACCCCTAATTAAGAACATTACACTAGCCCTAATACATGATGTTATTTCATTCAAGTTTTTCTTCTATCTCAATGTATGAAACTACGCAAAAAAAGGCACTTATAACTATCTACACAGACACAGGGGTTATAAACATACATTGATATCTTCAAATGTGGGTGCCGAAAGTTAGGGTCCTAAATCCGTATTTAGGCTTTTAAATAAAACCAGCTTGAGGACCTGCAGGGATTTCTGACTTCAATGGGATTTGCCAGTGCTCAGCATTTCCAATCTCAAGTAACTCGTATTTAGGTACCTAAATATGAATTTAGGAGCTCAAGTTTAGGCACCCACATTTGGGTTTTTTAAATGAAAACTTAGATAATGGAAATCTTCAATTAGGTAAAATTTGTGCAGGTAAATAACCACATTATAAACTGGGCAGGTTAAAAAAATCCACACACAAACACACATGGAAGTTGATCACAAGGATGATTATTGTGAAGAAACACAAACTGCATTTTTGTCTACACACCTTTATTGGAATGTTAATGCATTTTAAAACCAACCCACCTGGCACTAGTAGAAAACTTATTGCGTGACTGTGGTTTAACACCTAGCTCACAGCTGGGTAGAGAAGGAGGAAATGAAAAAAATTGTTCTCTCTTTAGTTACTGCTTTTATAATAAAGAGAATTTAGGTATCCGAATACTGGAAGGGAACAGTAATAGCTGAATTTATATCAGTAACAATTATACAAAAAATTTTCCTGGTTGTAGAATATGACCTAGCATAGCATTAGCTGCATACAGAAGTACACTGGAAGTTTTCTACTTTTAACTTAAATATTAACAACATAATACGATGGTAAGACTATGTAAAAAAATTTCTGGCCGCAACATGTTTTATCTACTTACAATGCTTGCATATGTCAACACACAATCAAGCGAATCCTACCTCTTTTTCTCACTTAGTCCATATACTGAACCTTCTACAATATAACACTGGTGGTAATATACATGAAACCACATGAAAATTGCAGTTAATGCCGAACATGCCAATGTATCTTTTAAGCTGGATGGACTAACCAAAGTCAAACAACTGACACTGCATTAGCGGCCAAACAATAACTGGGAATAACTCAAGATGTTACCCAAAATCTATGGTGGCCCTTGAGGACCCTTCTATAATTGCTAAACCAGTTCAGCGTTCCTATCTTAGCAAAATCTCAAGTCCTAGCATAGACTAACTGGCAATGATTAAGACAGTTTTAAACAATGTCAGCTAGAACTGCTGTGAATCAGGGATGTAAAAAGTCGTTTAAAAATGAACTGTGTAACTGCTAAAAATCCTAGCGGTTTCACGTACTGTATGCTCTGCAGCATAAGCTTACATATACTGCAGTGAAGCCTCCCCGGGAGTGGGACTGGCAGCCGGGAGCCAGCGTGTAACCTGCGCGCGCGGTGGGGAGAAGGGGGGAGAGAAGGGGCTGGAGAAGTTGGGGAGGCACCATCTTCTACCAGTTATCCAGAACAGACAACCCTCACTAGTTAAGGGTTAACTGGGTAACCATTCACATTCCTATTGTGAACAGGTTTAGATGACATGGTGCTCCCAAAGTTGCTAATAATGAAAGAGATAAACTGCTATTAGCATCAGGGGAAATCTTTGAAAAACATGCTTAGTGCAGACAGAGCCCCAGAGGTTGCCTCTTTCCTTATGGCCTGTCGTTGCACCTTCAATTAATAGTAGTAGATCCAGTTTCAGAGATGTGTGGAGTTAGGCAGCAAACTATTACCAATGTTTTATGAAATGTTGCCATTTCAAACTAAAGAAACGATACCAAAACACACTGGAGATAAAACAGGAGTAAAATCAGGATGTTCAAATTGTGTACAACTGGTTTCTTATTTAAATCAAGCACTAGACAGTCTAAACTATTTCACTTCCCCATAGCAAAAAAGCCAGAAAGTATAGAGTAAATAGGGAAGGCACTTAACAGGTGAGTGACACACACACACACACACACACACACGTCTATCTATTGATAGAATTCCCTTTCTCCACAATTCCTCCAAAAGCCAAGACCATAATATTGAGTGCACAACAGAGGCTCTAACTAGAGGAGAAAAGTGCTTTAATTAGTAATGCTACCAACCTAGTGAGGTTTGACAAACTGGGAAAGGAATTTTTTAATGATGGTTTTTATTCTGACATATATGCTCAAAAAAGTCCCCAAAACAAAGAAACTGTATCAGTAAATATATGCTATTGACCACCTGACATGGATGGGGACACTGACTTTGAAATGGTTCAGGAGATTTAGAGAGGCTACAAAATGCAGTAATAATGGGAGATTCCAACTATCCTCATACTGACTTGCTATATGTCCTCTCAGAAAATCAGTGGGGTTTTTTTGTGATGGTAGTACCTGATACGCAGTACCGGTAGCTCCAGTCAGAGCGTATCTGGAAAGAACAGAGTATATCGGGACCTCCGTAATGAAAATGGCCGACAGCCAGCTGGGTTACGTGTCTTAAAAGGGCAATGCCGGCCCCACTGCCTTTTTTGCTCAACAACTTCTCCCCTGGAGTACTGGCACTTTTTTGGTTTTTACAAAAAGCGCAAGCACTGCAGAAAATGTTGTAGAAATTAAATTTCTAAATACCACAAACGACTGCTTCTTGGAGCAGCTAATTTAGAACCCACAAAGGAAGAGACAATTCTTGATTCAGTCCGAAGTAGAGTATAAAATCTGGCCCAAGAGGTGAATAGAGCTGAACAGCTCAGTAATAGCAAACATAACAATTCTAACATCCTTGGGCAGGGGGAATACCTAATAATTGATCTGGTGGGTTTTCTAATGTACATCAAAAACAGGAAGCCTGCCAAATAGTCCGTTGGATGACTGAAGTGCTAAAGTAGCATTCAAAGAAGACAAGGCTTAGTGGAGAAGCTAAATGAATATTTTGCATGCATCTCAACTGAAGAGGATATGGGAGAGATACCCAAGTCACTCTTTCAGATGATAAATTTGAGGAACTGTCCCAAGCTGAGGTCTCAATAGAGAAAGTTTTAAAAATAAACTGAACAGTAATAAGTCACCAGGCCCAATGACATTCATCCAAGAGTTCCAAAGACATACAGGTTGAACCTTGTAAATCTGGGATTCCCTGGTCCGGCAACATCCGTGGTCCAGCAGGATCATGGATGTTTCTGGACCAGAGAGCCCCAGATGCCAGAGTGTGTGAGCCAGTCGGAAGGCTAAGGGCAGCTCCCAGCGCCCCTCCCCCACCTGGAGGAGAGTGGAGGCTACGCAGCTCCCAGCCCCCCCCATAAGATCCTCAATCCCTGCTTGTGCGTCTAACACGAGGTGGGCAAGAGGCTGCCAGTGGGCCAGATTCAGCCTGCCAAGCCATCAGATCCAGCCTGTGTCCGCCTTGCCAGGACCCTTAGGCAGAGAGCATTTCATACTTTAAACAGCCAGCTACTCTCTACTCTGGATTGCTGGGGGAAGGAGCAGGGAGACTTTGCACACTGCTCTCCCCCCTCCCTCCCCCAAAGCAAAATCTCTTAGCTCCCATTATCCAGTTTCACCTGCCTCAGGTTCCTGCAAAGCTGCTGGCTGGGAGCCGCCTAGGTAAGCACCTACCAGCCAGAGCCTGCCTCTGGCACCCCAACTACCTGCCCCAGGCTGCCATCCAAATCCCTATACCCCTTTCCCTCCTTCTCCCAGGTTACAACTCCCTCCCAGACCCTGCACCCCCTCCTTCACCTCTCCCTCAGGCCAGAATCCTCTCTTACATCTATACCCCCTTTCTGATCCTGCACTCCATTCCCCTGCCCCAGGACACCACCCAAACCCTCTGCACCCCCTTCTTCAAGGTCACAATTCCCTCCCACACTCTGCAGCCCCTCCTCCTGGCTAGAATCCTCTCCTGCACCCTGTACCTCTGCCCCATATCACAACCCCCTCCTTCACCCAAACTCCCTCTCAGACCCCATGCCCTCTCCTGCACCCCAGTCTCCTACCCCTTCTGCACCCAACCTCCGTCCCAGACCCTGTACCCCGTCCACAGAAGTGCGGATTGTGGAGTGGCTCCCCATTAACAATGATAGTCCATCCCTGTTCAAACACAAGGAGGAAATAAGCATAATTACACATGGTTCTTTGTATATCTCTGAAGCAAGCTTAAGTTTACAAATAATTTATTTCATGAAATGTGTCTGTCAAATTGTACGTGCATCTAGACTCTGGCAGATACATTATGTACACTGAAAGAATAATATAAAAACCAGAGCCTTCTTAAAAGCATATATTTAAAAAAAAAACTTTTAAAATCACACCTCAAGCTGCCATATTCAGAATGGTATGACTTAACTCACATTCTCATTAGACGAAACTATGCATTGTAATTCAAAATAAATATATATGAATAGAATAGTTAGTTAAGATAACTGGCCATTTATTTTACACCTTTAGCAAATAACATATAAAACTGATTTAATAAAAAAGAGCAAAACAGCAAGCTTTGAAGGGAAGCAAGACAAAGCTTTAGAAACTGCAAGGTCACTGCAGTGGCAGTTGCACATAGTAATAACTCTTAAAACTATAAGTCAGCACTTAGTACAACAGACTAGATGTGTTCCAGCCAAGCAAGTCAGGCATCAAATGAGTGCACTGTGAAACAGATAAGCAGACCACTGTCCCACCAATAAAAATACACAGTGCAAATTCTTATTCTGGAAACAATGAACTGATTAAAGCTAAAAACATACAAGAAGCCAGTATCACACACTAAAAGAACTGGTCTTTGAAACATTCGCAAGTAAGCTATGAACTTTACATTCTTACAATGGAGTAATGTATAATTAGTAAACATTTTAAAGCCTTTTGAATAATATAAATAGAAAATGTATAAACATCAGATATAGTAAGCACAAACGCTACTAGTCAAATCCATATTGACTAATTCCAAATAATAAACATAAAAAACAATATGAACTATTTTTATACCTGAAACTGCTTTTTAAAAATAACTTTACTAGAAAAGTAGCATATAAGACACATTGCATTTAAGAGACCCACAACAGGATGATGGCCAACTAGCGAATCTTCCCCATTCTTAAAAGCTCGGCTTTCAAAAACAAACAATAGATGTCTCAGTGAAATGCAGTTTTGTGGGATTTTTTTAATCTGAAGATTAAATTTTTGCCAAATAAAGTGTGCAAAAATGCAATTTGTTAATTTCATAGTTAGAGACACATAAAATTGGACATTGGTAATACTTTAGATTGCCAAAGATTACTAATTATTCTGGTTGATTTCTGCCCTCAGGACAATTCTTGAATCCGTATGTATTTGGTGAACCTGTTGGAGAGTGTTGGTATTTGTGACATAGCCTGCAGGTGTGTTAATTTGGTAGCTTTTCCTAGCTGTCTAGTAGACCATATGGGTTTAATTTCCACTTGAGACAACAAATGTCTAATCATTAATGTTTATGCAACAGATAAACACCTGCCAATTTTTTTTAAGATAGTCATATCCAGGATGCATCCTTTTTAAAGCAAACTATGAACATTATGTCCCATAGCAATGGAGATTGGAAACTTAGGAAAGGAAAAAAATTATAGATTCACAGCTTTTGAGGCCATTTCAAGCGACTATTATGATAATCTAGTCTGACTTCCTGTGCAGCACAGAACTTTCCTAAAATTATTGTTAGAATATATATATTTTTAAAATCCAACCTTGGCTTAAAATTCATCAGTGATAGGGAATAAACCAAGAGCCTAAGTGAACTTAACCAATGATTAACCAGTTACAAATTTGCCCCTTATTTCCAGTTTGAATTTGTCTAGCTTCAACTTCCAGCCATTGAATCATGTTAATACATTTCCTCTGCTGGACTGAAGAACCCATTATTAAATATTTGTTCTCCACGCAGACACTTTCAGACTATATACAACTCATCCCTTAATATTCTCTGTTAAGCTGAAGACATAGAGCTCTTTGAGTCTATCACTAAGTCAGACTTTCTAAGCCTTTCATCTTTCTTGTTTCTTGTCTCTGAACCCTCTCCAATTTATCAGCATCTTTGTGGATACTAGAACTGGACATAGTATTCAAGCACTAAGTTGTCAGTTTGTCAAAAAGACTCTGTTCACGCACCCCAGGACTGCATTCGCTTGTTTGGCCACAGAATCACACTACAGCTAGAATTTAGTTGATAATCCATCACCACCTGCAAATCTTTTTCAGAGTCACTTTTTCCCAGGATAGAAGCCTCCATTCCGTAAATAACACCTATATGCTTTGTTCCTAGATGCATATACAGTAAAAGATTTGTTAGCTGGCATTTGAATATCTGGAAAACTCAATTAACTGGCATTGTCCCCAGCCACCATACCCCCTGACTTTGAGCACGTGTGCCCCACTCCCACTTGTCCAACCAGCTGGCTTGATGCCTCTGGCCATTGCAGTGCTTCTGACAGCTGGCACCGCTGGCTGCCGTCATCCTTAGATGCCTCCTTCCCCGACAGCCTGCCTCAAGCTGTTGGGAGCCGGCTCTGCTGAAGGCCTCCCAAGAAGTTGGCTCACACATCTGCCTGCTGCATAGGATGGCTCTGAGGGTAAGGGATGGCAGGTATGCCCAAAGGTGTAGGGATTCATCACTGCGTTTTCCTCCAGGTAGGGGACAGGGCAGAGCAATAAGCTTGAATATCCAGCACATTTGATTAACCAACAACCCCCATTCCTCATGAGTGCTGGATAACAAAACTTTTACTGTTATTTATATTAAAACACAATGTTTCCTTGTTCCCAGTTTACCATGTGCTCAGCCAGTTTGCTCTGAATCAGTAACCTATCCTCTTTACCATACACCATCTCCCAATTTTTGTGTCATTTGTAAGTGTTACCAGTGATTTTGTTTTCTTCCAGATAATGGATAAAGATACTCTGAGACACCCCAATGGAAACACATACAATCAATGATTTCCATTTACTATTACATTTTGAGATCAATCAGTAAGCTAGTTTTTAATCCATTTAATGTGTGTGTTGGTATATAGTTTTAGTTTATTACTCAAAATATCATGCAATTCCAAGTCAAATTCTATTATATCAGCATTATTACCTCTATCAACCAAACTTGTAATCTTATCCAAAGAGGTATCCAGATAGTTTGACAGGATGTATTTTCCATAAAACCCATGCTGATTGACATTAATTATATTACCCACCTTTAATTCTTTACTAATCAAACTCTGTATCACAGCTCCATTATGTTCCCAGGGATTAATATCAGGCTGAGAAGCCTATAGTTACCCAGGTCATCTGTTACCCTTTTAAAATGTTTGCACAACACTAGCTTTCCTCAAGTCCTCTTTAGCTTATGCAGTGCTCCAAGACTTTTTGAAAATCAACAGTAAAGGTTCAGCAAAATCCTTAACTTGCATCCAAGTGTTTTAAAATAGCTGGGTATCTGGATCTGCTGATTTAAAAAAAAAGTCTAACTCTAGTAGCTTCTATTTAACAGTCTCCAGAGATACTAGTGAACTGGAAAGAACATTATCAAATTATATGACTATCATCAGTTTTTCCCCCAAATCCTCTTATTTCAGAGCTGATACTGATTAGGAACTTAGAGGATGGTTAATACTGTGACCAATGCTGGCATTTTGGAATAAAAGTATATGGATGTCAACATGTGTATTTCATGAAAACAAAGTTTATACTTCATGAATCTTCATTACTACCCCCAATAAGGAAAAGCAAATTACATTACAACTCCCTTACCTTCATAATGTTCACTAAATCTGTCTGATAGTAACGATCCTGGTGTGCATTAGCAGCTGCTAACGTGAGAAGGTAGTCATTCCTCGCATGGGTAGCCTTTGAATTACACTCGGACCGTCGTGCTTTTAACTATATTTTTAAAAAAGAAATTAAAATGCAAGGCAGCTGATTTTGTACTTTTATACTATGAGCAAAGCATTAAAATATACAGGCTTTTAGATGGACTGTTATACTTGTTGATGCGGTTTTGAAAAATATTTATATTATTTGAACGTATACATTTAATTATAATTCTCATTAGGCAAAAATTCTAGCACAAATTTGTGAATGGCTGAACAGATTCATCATGTGCTTATATTTTACTCTGGAAAGACATTCTGCACCAACTGGTCAGTTGTTTTAAAGAGAATATGCCTGATAAAATATAAGGCCTCTATAGATTCAAGACATTAATTAAGTGACATATTGCTTTACTGTCGTTTTTCTGGGTAGATCAATTATTCTTAAACTCACCTTTACACTTGCTTTCTGTAAGCTTATCCTTGATTGAAAGAGACTAAGCTTGGACCTGTAAGAAAAATCAATAGAATAGATTAACATCAGAAGCTATCGCTGGGACAGATAGATATACAAACAGGCTTTCTTTTAAAATTTGGATTAAATAAATGCAATAAAATAATTCAACAGCAATTTTAAGGTTTTTTTTTATATTTAAGAGTACAAATTAGGGGTTCTAGGAAGAGATTATGTACATTGAACAAGCTCATTTGGATAAATGGATAAACAGTAACAAGTCACCTGGACCAGATGGCATTCACCCAAGAGTTCTGAAAGAACTGACACGGGAAATTGTGGAACTATTAACTCTGGTTTGTAACCTATCCTTTAAATCAGCTTCCGTACCTAATGATTGGAAGATAGCTAATGTGACGCCAATATTTAAAAAGGGCTCTAGAGGTGATCCTGGCAATTACAACCAGTAAGTCTAGTGTCAGAATAAAATTGTCAGACACATGGATGAATATAATTTGTTGGGGGAAGTCAATGTGGTTTCTGTAAAGGGAAATCATGCCTTACTAATCTGCTAGAGTTCTTTGAGGGGGTCAAATAAACGTGGACAAGGGGGATACAGTGGATATAGTATACTTAGATTTCTAGAAAGCCTTTGACAAGGTCCCTCACCAAAGGCTTTTAAGTAAAGTAAGTTGTCATGGGATAAGAGGGAAGGACCTTTCGTGGATTGATAACTGGTTAAAAGACAGGAAACAAAGGGTGGAGTTCCCCAAAGGTCTGTCCTGGGACCCATCCTATTCAACTTATTTATAAATGATCTAGAGAAAGGGGTAAACAGTGAGGTGGCAAAATTTGCAGATGATACCAAACTGCTCACGATAGTTAAGAACAAAGCAGACTATGAAGAACTTCAAAAAGATCTCACCAAACTAAGTGATTGGGCAACAAAATGGCAAATGAAATTTAATGTTGATAAATATAAAGCAATGCACGTTGAAAAAAATAATCCCAACTATATATACACAATATGATGGGGACTAATTTGGCTACAACTACTCAAGAGAAAGATCTTGGAGTCATTGTGGATAGTTCTCTGAACAAATCCACTCAGTGTGCAGTGGCAGTCAAAAAAGCAAATAGAATGTTAGGAATCATTAAAAAAGGGATAGAGAAAAAGACAGAAAATATCTTATTGCCTCTATATAAAACCATGGTACCCCCACATCTTAAATACTGAATATAGATGTGGTCGCCTCATCTATTGGCATTGGAAAAGGTTCAGAAAAGGGCAATAAAAAGGATTAGCGGTTTAATTTCTCATATGAAGAGAGATTAAAAAGACTTGGACTTTTCAGCTGAGAAAAGAAGAGACTAAGAGGCGATATGATAGAGGTCTATAAAATCATGACTGGTATAGAAAAAGTGAATAAGGAAAAGTTATTTACTTATTCCCACAATAAAAGAACTAGGGGTCACCAAATTAAATTAATAGTCAGCAGGTTTAAAACTAACAAAAGAAAGATTTTCTTCACTCAGCACAGAGTCAACTTGTGGAACTCCTTGCCAGAGGCTGCGGTGAAGGCTAGAACTTTAACAGGGTTCAAAAAAGATCTAGATAGATTCATGGAAGTTAGGTCCATCAATGGCTATTAGCCAGGATTGGTATCCCTAGCCTCTGTTTCTCTGGAGGTGGGTGACAGGGGAGGGATCACATGAGGATTACCTGTTGTGATCCCTCCCTCTGGGGCATCTGGTATTGGCCACTGTCGGCAGACAGGATACTAGGCTAGATGGACCTTTGGTCTGACCCAGTATGGCCGTTCTTATGTTCTTATAATCAACTATCTTCACTGAATATTCTGATATGTTTTGTTCAGTCTTACACTAATTTTCAAACAATGGTTAAATACCACACACCAGAAAGCTCTGGTGACAACAAACTCAGGAAGTTCTTTTGTTGTCTGTTACTTAATGGCTATTTGAAAGCCTTACATTTGCAACCAGACTTGCAAACTTAAGCTATCTATCTTGCATCACTGCCTCATTAGAAAAGTACCACCAATCAACTCAGGTAAGGCTGAGTGAATTTTTTTTGAAGGCAAGCTTAACCCTAATTTTGAAAGTTTGAATCAGAGGATAGGAATCAGTATGTTTGTGTATTTTTTCCAGTTTCATCATTTTAAAAAAGCTAGAGGCTACATAAGCATCTTGAGAACATCGAACTCATTCACGAGTTATGAAAGAAAATTTAACTAAAATGATGAACACTTGAATTCTCCAACATTACTGAGTTTATACCATACGGGCAAAATAGACTATAAAACAAACAATATGAGCAATTGCTTTAAATCAGAGCTTTCTGAAACATATTAACCCTGAAGAGATCAAAACAATCAATGGTCTCATAAATAAAACATTATCCAATAACTGTAAATTTCACCTTGTGGTTTACATCACTTTAAGAGCAACAAGTATCCATAAATATCATCCAAGAAGATGACATCTGACACTGAGTAAAAACTTAAAAAACAACAAATAGTCTAGTAGTACTTTAAAGACTAAAAAAACCATGTAGATAGTATCATGAGCTTTCGTGGGCAAAACCCACTTCTGAAGTGGGTTTTGCCCATGAAAGCATGATACCATTTACATGATTTTTTAGTCTTTAAAATGCTACTAGACTATTTGTTGTTTTTTTAAGTTTTTCCTGTTACAGACTAACTGGGCTACCCCTCTGAAACTGAGTAAAATAACAGCCTTAAAGAACAGTTATATACAAAGAGAACATAAAAAATTGTGTTTTGGTAGAACTAAAGCATCCGTCCATGTACAAAATTATTCCTTAGTAAAATAACTTTATTCAATTTTTTAAAAAAGCCTTCTAAAATTTCATAAGTAAAACTGATAAAAACACTGACTTTAGCTATATTTGATCATCATGATGCCATGAAGCGGCAAGAGAAGGAAAGCTCTACAAAGCTGGGACTGCTACTGAAGGAGCAGATAATTGGCCTTTAGGATCCAGGGAGATCTGAGGAAGACCTGACCATTCAATATGAATCCCCTCTGATTCCACAGCAATTCCAGGGTCTCTGGAGCTCCCTTCCAGCTCCCTGGCAGAATGGCTCTAACATGACTTACTCCACCTACCACTATCTCTGGAATCCCCCTCAAAGGGAATTCTGCATTAAATTAAGATAGTCTCAGGTTTTCACTTTTGTTTTTAAAGATGCCATGTATGCAACTTTTCCATTCTTGGAGAACAAGTTTGAGGGATGTTTTAAAATAGAAATATTGCAACAAACAGTGAAAAAATACAGGCCAAAGCCCAAAATGGAAACATGCAAGTTGTATGTTTTAGTGAAAGAAAGAGGTAAGATTACCTCCACAGGACAGAAGTATTAAAAAGCTATAACCTCCAAGATATAACCTCAGAAAAGCAAAACAAACACTCTCCAAACAATTCTCAACTATGAAGCAAAATGCACGCTTGAAACAATCAACAGGATGTATGAAAGCAAAGTAAGGAAAACCTCAACACAAGCTTTATTGAGAAGTAGAATCGAGCTCTTACAACATAACTGAGTGCAATGATTAATAGAAATATGATGTTTACACACATAATTATTTATAGAGTTGCTATTATAAGAACATACTTGGCCTCAATATCAGCTTTTTCCCGCACTGCATGAGCCATCTGTTCAGTTTCAAAGTACTTCTTCTTGCTCTTAGCTAAATCTTTTACAGTCTCTTGTAATTCAGCCTGGATCTTTGTCAACTGGTCTACACACTGCAAAACAGAATGCAACAAACAAGATAATAATAGAATTAACATCTTTTTACTGTTATTTTTTAATAAATCTTGCACAGATCCATATGCTGAATAAGTCCCTTTAGGCTAACTATAGATTCTGTCCACCTTTTAAAATGATTCAAAAGAAAGAAGTAACATCTTTTTATCTTAACTGCTTTTAAAGAACAACTATTAAACTCACAATTTTTTAAATTTGCAGAGTTTAATAAAAAATGACATTACATATCTCACCCACCTGGTCTCTGTTTAAAATGTTCTCTTTACAAGATCTGAAAGCACTTACTAAGGAAATTAGCTGCAATAACCCAGATGTAGTATGGGAACGCCAAAGGCACTTTAGCCAGAAGAGAAATTAGAAAATGACTTAGACTAGTGACTTCAAATAAGCATAACTCCGCTTGTACTTCTGTAGCTTAAGAGATCGTAGAAAGGATGCTATCGTTTCTAACATTGAGGATAAGCACCAAAAAGTTAGCACTAACAACTGTAAATTAATGCAACTATTATATTCCATTTTAGTTTTAAAGAAATCACAAAAACATTTCATACTCCTACTATACAGTCTTCCTCACAGCTCAACCAATGATTTATTTAAAACCATGCACTGCAGCACCGAAAATATTATCTGACGGATGCAAATATCAGTTTACTGGACAGAACACAGTGAAGCAACTTGTTTTCAAAGTTAGCAGCAGGCTATTATACTAGTAGAATACTTGCAAAAATTGAGAATCTCATTCCTTTTCCCCCAAAACTGAAAGCCGAGAAAAAATATATACTCTCTCTGAATCTAAGAAAGAAATACGACTGATAATTCTGCCCTGGTCCGGCATCCTTTGAACTGGAGTCGTCCCGAACAAGGGAATTTGCCAGACCAGGAGGTCAGGCATCTGGGCTCTCCTGCGGCTCACTTGCCTCACATCTTGAAAAGTTACAGCATGGAATGTCAGATCATTTTAGCTAACACTGCAACTCTGGCATTTTTGAGGCCAGGTCTTTACTGCGCCAGAAATTCGACTTAAGATACGCAAATTGAACTATGAGAATTGCGTAGCTGGAGTCAACATATCTTAAACTAAATTTCTGGGGTAGCCCTACTGAGGGAGGCCAAGAAAGAAACTCTCCCATTGATTTCCTTTACTCCTCATGACTCTGAGGAGTACTGGGGTCAACAGGAGCACCTGAGCATTCAGTTTAGCAGGTCCTTACTAGATGTGCAAAATTGAACCCTGGAAAATCAACCTCCGGAGCATCAGTCTTCTTGGAAGTATAGACAAGGACTAAGATAGAAAGGCTCTGGAGTACTCCAAATTAAACATGACAAAGGCTATATGAACAAACTGCTGGAAACAACGTAAATAAAGAACTTGAGTGTAATCCTTCTCTAAATTACTAAATGGCAACATTATTGTTAAATGGCATTATACACAATTCTGAACCACAGATAGATTTTTTGGACAGCTGCAATGTGTTCAAACAGCACTCCCTTTACTTGACTTCCTAAACGCCCTGCGCTGAGCCTACCTTACATGAAGTGCATCACACAGCGGCATTTTTGGTAACTTCTAGACACAAACTGCTCATTCCAATACAGGTATTTACATTTTGTACTCCCTCTTGAAAACTTCATTTTAAGGCAATCCTCAAATGACAACTACTTGCACCCTGCAGTCCACTGAGATCCATAATTAGCTTCTCTTCATAACACACAGCTCATTAAAACATGAAAAAAAAAATATTTAGCCTTATATGAACAAAAGTCCTGTACTTCAAAACAGACATTTTAGAAAATTTATAAAAGCAGTCTCCATGTAATGTTTTATTCAAAATATAATGAAAACTGAACTCTTCTCACTGCACATCTTCAGATATAAATCATTTTAAAATTAACAGCTGAAAGCCAGTGCATTGCATGGGTTACAATTAGGGGAATTCTGTGTCACTGCATGTGTGCAGATTTCATACCCTCATCCCCTGCAGATTTCATACCCTCATCCACACCTTCAGACCACTTCTGCACCCTACTTCCCAGCCAGACCTTGCACCTCCCACCCGCTCCTGAAACCATTTTGTCATCATGGGTAGTTGGCTGGTAGTCTTCAGAAAGGTCTGACTTGAGTGGGGTGAGCCACAGGCCAAAAAGTTTGAGAACCAGTGCTTTAGAGACTGCATGTGCAACTCCCTCAGGTTTAAAATGCGCTGCAACTCAGTCTATTTTAGGGATGTTAGTGAGTAATTGACTACCCGATAAGCCTAAGTTTAGTTGGTGGTTGAGTGGAGTACTCGACTACTCGCTTCCCCCATCCCCGCCTCTGTATGAGAAGTGGTGGGGGTGAACAGGAGCCGACTACCTGATAAACCTAAGTTTATCAGGCATTTGAGTGGAGTATTCAACTATTTGCCCTCCCACCCCACTGCCTCTGTATACAGAAGCAACAAGGGGGTGGAGGGGACACAGGAGCTGGTGCTGGGGGGAGCCAGCTTAAAAGCTGATTCCCCCCAGCACTATCTCCATGGTGCCTCCGCCCGCCCCGCCCCCACCTCTGTTAGAAGCAGGGGATGGGGTAAGGGAGGCTGCTGCAAAGCAATCTCTGCCCGTAGCAGGCCAAGGCTTGCTGTGGGCAGAGGCTGCTCTGGCAGCAGCCCCGGTACACAGGGGTCCCAGTGGTGAGCCTCCCCTCAACTCCCCGTGGACAGGGGCTGCCACTGCAGAGCAGCCCCTGTCCACAGTGGCCCAGGCTGGCCATGGGCAGAGGCTACTCCAGCAGCAGCCCCTGTCTGCAGCCAGCCACCATGTACAGGGGATGCTGCTGGAGCAACCTCTGTTCGTTTACTTTAAAATGCAGAGGCGCAGTGGTCCCGGAGCGAGCCTCCCCTTATTGACTAATCATGTAGTCGATACAAATTGTATTAATACATGATTAGCAAAATACCAGTTCCCTAACATCCTTGTCTATTCCATTGAAAAGTCATTTGGAAAAGGTCAACATCACTTCCAAAACAGGCTACTTTTTCTATATTTGAGTCACTATCAAATCAATTCCATCTGATTGCCAAAGCATGAAATTAGATTTGCAAAGGGGTTTTTGACTCTCCTTAATGGACCTGCAAGTCAATTCAAACAACTTCATTCTGGAATATTTAGCCCACTATTATGAATAACTGGTCCAACACAAACTAGTTGCTTAATTACTACAAAGGAATACATCTGAACAAGCAAAACAAGTATGCAGATTCTTTAGAAATATTTCTACAGCTCTACAACTCTAAATGAAAAATTATATAAAAAAAAAAAAAAGAGAGAGAGACAAGGAAAATACCTTTTTTAACTGCTGTTCTTTAAAGCACCTAACTGTCCTGGCTGGTTCAGAAATTAGGTTTTTGTAGTTTTCACAGATATTGAGCCGGGACTGGGCCACTTGCATTGTGCCTTCTAGAAATGATTTCCAAACTGGATACATGCTTCTACAAACAAAGAAACAACAACAAAAAAAAATACACATTAAAAAACTGTGAGAAGGAGGAAAAGGGAGACAGTATCATTTTTTTACTGCTACTAATTTTTTACTGCTACTAATCATTCATATAACACAAATACATACACTGCTTTAAAGAGTAGGACATGTTCTCTCTACTGAAGAGTTCATTGTTCCAAGTGCCGCAAACTCAATAGCACCATAAAATCTATGGTCTTACACTTGACTGTGGTATCTGAAAACTGAACTGGGTTAGTACAGAAGATTCAGATATTTACATATGATGATTAAACACTCTGCTTCATCCTTAAATTTCAATTAAAAAAAAATAGTAGCTAATTCTCAAAAGTTAGATTTGTATAAAACTGAAGAATTAGATTCCTTTCTGTTGATATGCAAAGTAAATAACTTTTAGGGCTGTCAATTAATCACAATTAATTCATGTGATTAATCACAGTTAAAAATAGAATAGTTACCAATTACAATTGATTAAATATTTTGGATGTTTTTCTACATTTTCAAATATATTGATTTCTATTACAACACAGAAAACAAAGGGTACAGTGCTCACTGTATATTGTGATTACAAATACTTGCATTGTAAAAATGAGACACAAAAGAAACCATATTTTTCAAGTTACTTCATACAACTATTGTAATGCAATCTCTACTGAGAAAGTATCAGAGAGGTAGCCGTGTTTGTCTGAATCTGCAACAACAGTGAGAAGTCCTGTGGCACCTTAGGGTATGTCTATGCTACAGTGTTATTTCGAAATATCTTATTTCGAATAGCTATTTCAAAATAACGCGTCTACACACAAAATGTATTTCGAAATAGCATTTTGCTATTTCAAAATAGTGCGTCCACGCTGAGTGGACTCTGAATCGCATTTAAGGCTGGCCGGAACCAGTTCTGGCAGGGCACCAGGACAGGACTTACTGCGTGGGGCTGCTGCCTGAGGCTATCTGAGGTCTGTGCTTAAAGGGACCCCCTCCGGACAGCCAGTTCTCAGGTTTCCCTGCTTGCTTGTCCACCTCGATGAGGGACAGCAAAGTATTTTGTCTTTGCGTGCTCTGGTTGCCCTCACTCGGGACACCACAGCACTCTGCATCATGGAGCCAGAGCTGCCCCTGGGCTTCTCTCGGACGCGTTGCTGTGAGCCTGGCTGCACTTTCTGCAGGCTGCCATCCGGGAAGTCCATCGGGGGGCTGTCAGTATCCAGGAGGCTCTGCGGGAGAGCTTCCACCCTGAGGAGCACTAAGAGCCTCCCTGGTCTGCCCCACTGGGGGCTTGTGCCTCATTCCTCCCTCACATCCTTCCACTTACTCCTCCCTAACCTTCTTCCTGATGTCAAATAAAATACACATATTTTCATGAACACAAACTCTCTTTATTTAACAAAACTGGGGGGGAGGGAATAAAACTCTGGTGAGACTGGGGAAAGGAGGTGGTAGAGGGGAGAAAAGAGGGTGGGAGAGGGGAGGGGGAAATCTGGGAGGAGGGAGCTGGAAGGGGGAAGCAAGGGGAAGGGGAAGCTCAGGGCTCAGGGGTGGGGGTCTCACCGGACCAACTTGATTTTCATGCGAACCTATTCCTGGGTTCGCATGTGGCCTTTGGTGGCCAGGCTGGCAGCTATCCTGCCATACACGGTCACGTTCCTCTGTCTAGTGCGGAGATCATGGACCTTGGGGGCATCCCCCACAAACCTGAATAAGGTCCATGATCTCCACCTTCTCCGGGCCCTGGCAGGCTCCTGGGAGCTGGCAGACTGCTCCTGGGGAGCGGTGGAGGGCTGGCTGCCAGTGGCTTGCTGGCTCATGTTTTAGGGCCACTGGGTCAGGGGCAGTGACTGCTGGCTCTGGGCTGGCAGGCTTGGAGCTGGCACAAGCACTGTGGCCAGCGTCAACCCCTTTAAGGGCTCCGGGGAGTGGGGAGGGAGAGGAGTGTTGTTAGTTGAGGCTAGAGTGGCCACCAGGGCACCCTGGGAAGGCTGGAGGCCCCCTATTTCGAAATAAGTGTCTACACAGCACTTATTTCGAAATAGCTATTTCGAATGTGGTGTTATTCCTCGTAGAATGAGGTTTGCCAAATTCGAAATAAGTCCTCCACTATTTCGAATTTTATTTCAAAATAGTGGGTTGGCTGTGTAGATGCTAGGAAAGTTATTTCGAAATAAGGGCTGTTATTTTGAAATAACTTTGCTGTTTAGACATACCCTTATAGACTAACAGATTTATGGGAGCATAACTTTCATGGGATTAAACAAAGGATTAAACAAAGACTGTGAATGGCTAGCCAACTACAAAAGCAGTTTCTCCTCTCTTGGTGTTCACACCTCCACATCAGCTGGTAAAAGTGGCCCTCATCCTCCCTGACTGAATTGACCTCGTTATCTCTAGCCTTACTCTTGATTAGAACTCTTTTCTTATGCCTGTATATTTATTCCTGCCTCTGGAATTTCCACTAAATCCATCTGACGAAGTGGGTCTTTGCCCATGAAAGCTTATGCTTCAATAAATCTGTTAGTCTATAAGGTGCCATAGGACTTCTTGCTGTTCTATCGGGAAAGTGTAACTTAGAAATGTAGATTTTTTTTTGTTACATAATTGCACTCAAAAACAATGTAAAATGTTAGAGCCTGTAAGTCCACTCAGTCCTAATTCTTGTTCAGGCAATCACTAAGACTAACAAGTTTGTTTACATTTACAGAGATAATGCTGCTTGCTTCTTATTTACAAAGGTATCTGAAAGTGAGAACAGCCATTCACATGGCACTTTTGTAGCAGGTGTTGCAATGTATTTACTTGCCAGATATGCTAAACATCTATATGCTACTTCATGCTTTGGCCACCATTCAGATGATATGCTTCCATGCTGATAATGCTCGTTAAAAAATAATGCATTAATTAAATGTGAATTAACTCCTTAGAGGAGAAGTCTCCTCCTCTGTTTTAACCACATTTTCCCACATACTTCATGTTATAGCAGTCTTGGATGATGATTCAGCACATGTTCATTTTAAGAACACTTTCGCTGCAGATTTGAGAAAATGCAAAGAAGGTACCAATGTGAGATTTCTAAAAATAGCTATAGTACTCAACCCAAGGTTTAAAATCCTAAAGTGCTGTCCAAAATCTGAGAGAGGAGAGATGAGGATTATGCTTTCAGAAGTCTTAAAAGAGCCACACTCCAATTCAAAAACTACAGAACGTGAAGCATGTCGACCTGCTCTGCTTTGGACCATTATCAAACAGATCCCATTATCAGCATGGACACATGTCCTCTGGAATCATGGCTGAAACAAAGAGACACATGAATTTTTAGTACATCTGGCACAAATATTGTGTTACATAAGCTATGATAGTGTTACGAAAATTTCTGTTTTCACTTTCAGGTGACGCTGTGAACAAGAAGCGGGCAGCATTATCTCCTGCAAATTGTAAAGCAAACTTGTTTGAGAGAATGCCTGAACAAGCAGCAGGACTGAGTGGACTTGTAGGCTCAAATTTTTTTGTACATATAAAGTGAGTACTGTACACTTTGTATTCTGTGTTGTAACTGAAATCAGTACATTTGAAAATATACACAATATCCCAATATACTTAATAAATGGTATTTTATAATTGTTTAACAGTGCAATTAATCACGATTAATTTTTATTGGCTTGACAGCATTGAAATTATAATAGAATTTTATTAACATTAAAACTTTTTCCTCCTTTCCCTGTTTTAGGATTCCAGTTCATTACTATGAATTGAATCTGCTGTTGTAAGTAAAGGGACCTCTGAGAAACTCTCTCAAAAGTTAAAAGATGCTACATTGAAAAATCATATTTCTGTCAGCAAATTAGATGTGATGTGATGGGCAACCACTTGTTGCCAAGTATGTTGCCAGCACTTGATATTATCCTGATTTCAGACAATCTACAATCAACAAACAATTAGACAGACAGGGCAGGTAAGATAATATTGGTTCACTGGACTAACTTCTGTTGGGGGAGAGAGAGAGACTTTCCAGATTACACAGATCTGTCTTCAGGTATGCACTAGGAAAACGTGCTCAGTGTCACAGCAAAATAAAAGACAGAACATATAGTATAGCATAAATAGCACACATTTCAAGAGACCTTTTAAGGTGAATAAGCCTATCAACAGCTCTTCAGTCACAGGGGAAATGAAAGGGTAGAGGGACACAGTAGGGGAGAAAAGGAAGGGGAGGCACTTTTAGTGGATTATAGATTACTGTAATAAACCATATATCCAATGTGTTTGTTTAGTTCATGGCATGCAGTATCTAGAAAAGTTATCAATTTAAGCTCCCAAACTTGTGTTTTAAAAGTGTTGGGCAGCTTTCCTCTGAAGACTGATAGGTCAGATATGAAGTGATCACTTCATGAAAAGGGTGGTTTTGTTTTTTATCATTTTCCTGTGTGAGTTCATTTGACAGTGTAATGTTTGTCTGGTTTCAACCACATAGTCATTATTGGGGCATTTATTCCACTAGATATGATTGCCACATGTTGTGTTAGAAACATATAGGACCTTGAATGGTGTACTGTGGGAGGCGCTGATCACTGTAACAGTGGAGATACATTTCAGGTATTGCATCTGTTTTCTGGCAGGGTATGGTGTCACTTTGAGTTGGTGTGCCCTGGTCAGTGGGGAGCTTGATTCTGATGATGAGCTTGGAGAGGACAGGGGATTATTTGAAGGCTAGAAGAGATGGTTCAGGAAAGATTTTTTACTGGATAGGGTCCCCATTGAGAAGGCGCTGTAGTTGTTTGCTGATACCCCACATGGGTTCCAGAGTGGTGCAGTAGGTTACAAATGGGTGCGTGCTCAGAGGGGTTTTATTTTTGTGTTGAAGCAAATTCTCTCAGGTGCTTGGGGTGATTTATATTCAATTTACATTGGGTTTGTGGTTTATTATAACAATCTACAACCCACTAACACCCACCCAACCCCACGTGTCTTCCTCCCTCCTTTCTTTTCCTGATATGATTGAAGGAGTGAGAACAGGCCACTTTACCTTAAAGGGTCCCGTTAAATAGGTGTTAACTATTTACGCTAAACAAACTCTTTCACCTTGTATTTAGTTGCGAAACTGAGCACATTTCCCAGTCCAGACCTGAAGAACTCTGTGTAAGGCCAAGTCTACAGTACAGACCTATAAATCACTATAACCCCCAACTGACATAGTGAAAGTGACCTAACACCCCTGCACAGAGAGCTTTTTCCATCAACAAAGCTACTCCCTCTCAAGGATGTGGCTTAACTATGCCAATGGGAGAAGTTCTCCAGTCAGTGTAGTTGCATCTTTACTAAAGTAGTGCAGCTGCGCCTCTGTAGCAATGTAGGTGAAGACAAACCCTAAGTTCGAAAGCTTAGGGCTTGTCTCACCAACAGAAGTTGATTCAGTGAAAGATATTACCTCACCTACCTTGTCTTTCTAATATGCTGGGACTGACAGGACTATAACACCCCTACATACAACAAACAGATAGAGGCAGGTCAACAATTTTGCCTGAGTTGCCTGCAGTTTCCCCCATCAGCTGCTATAGGCCTCTGTGGCATTTTTTGGGGGAGGTTAAACTGGCAGCTAAGGGGCAGAGCCCCTGAGTGGGCACAACATGGCCACTACCTCAGTGAATGCTGGGGCAGCAGCTGCATCAACACCACCACAATCAAGAAAGGGGAAAACTAATGAAGGGGTAGTCTTCTGCAGGCTGGAGAGAAAGAGGCTGCCTGGGGCCAGCAAGGGAGGGGACTAATGGACCCTACAAGGGAGGAGCCAAGATATAGCAAGGACTGGGTGTGCAGAAGAGTGACTTGGGCAGTGTGTGTGTATGGTGGTAGGGAGTAAGGGATCAGGTGCACAGGGCAAGCAGGGAGAATATGGGAAGAATGAGGAGCAGAAGCTCAAGGAAGCCAAAGCCTGCATGCTTGTGTACACAATTTGTATGCACTGAGGGATGAAAATTCAACTTGTGACTGTCTCTCACTTTGGACAGGAAGATTTCAAAAAACAGAATGCAAACCAAAAATACTATATATCCCTTAAAAAAAACCCTCATGATTTTAGATCAAGTGCACGCATTTTCAGATTCTGACATGACTTTTGACCTTTTGAGGCTAAAAATACTGAGACTGATATAAAACACCACTGCAACCCATTTTCAGCACTTGATTTACCGTTGATGGTATTTTCATTAGTAATTTCATTGTTTCCTTTATATAGCAGCTTCTCTCATGAAATTTCTTATAACATCAATTTTTGGAATATCCAAGGGATACTATATTCATAAGGGATGAACTTTTCAGCAACTGAGTTTCTGTTTTGCGGTCCTTCTATGCTTGCTAATAAATTCTGTCACTCATTTTTCTCTTGCTAAACCATGCTCCCAGATGCTACCTTCTCTAAGATGAACTTCCTCAATATTAATTTGGGTTCCTGTCATTAATCAGTCTTAACTGATGAATAAAAAAAAAACTCAAAACAAAATAATATCCAAACAAGATACTGAATTTGTTCTTATATTTATGCTGTTTTGTAATTTTGTTTAATTCTGTTTCTCATCAGAACTCCTTAGACTGACTGTATGTATTATACTTGCCAATTTAAGCTTATTACATAACCTCAAACGAAAAAGCTTTATTTTCATTGGCAATGCTCAAGCAAAATATCATTAATTTCAGCTGCAGACGGAAGGGTTCTTCATTGTTGTGTAGAATAATTACACATATTGGCAATGTAAGAACAGCTATTTAAGACACCCAAATTGTTAAATTACCTATAATCACTTCGCTCATCTGTTTTTATTCCAGGCCAATCCTTCTTTAAGTATTGACTAGCCAACTTCTGAATGCCCTATAAAAAATAAATAAAAAGACCGTGTTAAAAACAAATAAGAGAATGTACTATAAAAAGGAGTTTCACTATAATAATCTCGTACATAAGTAAAAAATTTTGACATTTTAACAATACCGCCCAATAATCTATTTTAATAAACTAATACAAAACTGCTACTCCTTCCCCAGGTATCTTGTTATAATTTTGCTCTGTACGGAGGTACGTGGATTCACTTTATTTGTTTTTATGGTAATGTTATTAGCTTTGTTTTATATATACTATCCTAATAATTTTTTAGACAAACAAAAATTCATTTGAATATTCACATGGAGAATGTGCGTGACCAAAATAAGTAGCATGAAATATATATTAAAACATTATGGATTAATAAAAATATCTACTGTAATTATACATGTAGAAGTCACCCTAATACAATAACAAATTTGTAACAGAAAATATAATAAAAAGTACACTACAATAAATACGTAACTAAACAACCCTCAGCTGATAATCAGATACTGGAAACACATTTAACTGACCCAGTACGGCCGTTCTTACGTTCTAACTAAATTTAGACCTGTGAGATACTGAATGCCCTCTAATCTCACTGAAGATAACAGGAATTGAGGGAGCTCCACTTCTCACAGGATCAGGCCCTAATTTATGGTATTGATTTAGATGCCTATAAACCAGTGGTTCTCAAACTTTTTGGCCAGTGGGCCCACCTGGCTCAATGCAAACCTCTGGAAAGAGGGGCATGGAACTAGCTGATGCACCTTCTATGCTCTTTGGCACCCTGGAAGTGGACACTGGATGGTTCAACTCAGCTAAAAAAAGAAGACAGAATCTGTGGATGAAGTGCAATGGGGGAATGAGGGAAAGGAAGAGAAGCATTTTGCTGATGCCTCTTTGGGTTGGATGTCCAGTGCAGAAACTTGGTACAGAAGGGACATGGTTATTGGATACATTGGATTAAAGATTATTTGAAGGAAAACATTCTTTATGGGAGCTGATGAAGGTGGGTTTGGAACTCCTACATTTTGTCAGAAGGCAGCTAACTCCTGCTTTTACTTGACCTCTTAAGGGATTTGGGGAAGAGGGTTTGTGGCGCTAATGTCTAGATCGGCTGGGATCCCTCTTCTCTGCACTATGCAGTTTGTTGCTGGGTACACCTAGATATTATAAGTAAATAAAGTGTCAGCCTAATTAAACCACATCCACCGTCTTGTGTCTTTCTTTCAGATGGACAATGTGAGTTCAATAAATAATTATTTTATTAAAAAAAAAATTAGCAGTTAAAATAAATGTGACATAATATGCCTTTTAGAACATTTCATATAAAAACAGTAGTTGCTATAAGCAAATTTGCTATTAGCCAGTAACAAATACAGTAAGTTCAGATTTGTATGCAAAAGGACACATTCAGCAAATAGTGCAAGATCCTCCTTGTTCTTTTCTCAATGCCATTTGCTGTTTTGCCTCTCAAAAGATCACCAAAACAAAGAATACCATTGTTCAGCTAAAACTGGGAAACCTACTGATTGTTTAACCTTTGGCCTAGTTAGACATAGCATGCAGCCTAGGAGTGTGCTCAGTACTTGCTCACAGGCCACACTACACTCTTAATTCAAGAGCTGAGAAGCTAATGTTTAAATGCAGGAAAAACCACTATGAGACAGCATAACTAGATTCTACTCAGAATTCTCTTTGACTTGTAAATTATGTATCAAACTGTTCATTATTTATCCTTTTATATAGTTCCACACAGATGGATGGCTCTTCACTGGACAAATAGAGATTCTCTACAAAGTAGGGTTGCCAGGTGTCCAGTTTTGAACTGGACAGTCCAGTATTTGAACACTCTGTTTGGGAAACAAATTGAGAAATTATAAATATCTGGTATTTTCTAAATAAGATGTAATGTAGATTGTGATGTAATGTCAAGTGTGTCCAGTATTTTTGTTGAAACCATCTGGCAACACTATCTACAAGAGTTTATAATCTAAAAGCCTGAAGGCCAATCAACTAAATGAACCCATGGGCTCAATTAATTTTGATCAGAGCTTAACTTAATTTCATAAGATAGCATAATTCTACTGACCAAAGCTAAGAATACCCGAAATATTACTTATTAGGGATGTAAGCAAGTAGTCAACTAAACAATAAGACCCTCCCCGCACTGTATCAGACGCAGCAAAGGGGGGGGGGGAATAGGAGCTGGTGCTGGGGGCAGCAACAAACATGAAATTGTCTGTAAAGAGCCCCGCCCTTCTTGTGAGCGCCCCTCTGTAGCCAAGGGGGGTCTTGTAGTCTCGCTACCCGACTGTCTGCAGCCTGGGACCAGGCTTCTTCTTACCCCCTTTGTGGTTGCTGGGCGTTGGGGGGGAGCCAGGCCCGCCCACTCCTCTGGGTCCCAGCCCAGGGACCCTATAAGTAGCAGTTACCTGCTGAGTCTCAAAGAGGTCGGTTGCTGTCACATTCCCTGGGCCACTTCCCCGGGAAGCTGCTCTGTCTAGCCCTTTCTCTTGGGCCTTTTGGTCAAGTCCTCCCTGTCCAAGGTTCTGCAATGGATTGCCATTGGCTTACCGGCTACTCTTCACCCTCTGCCTGGGTTGATCTCCAGGAAGGAACTGGCAGGCTCTTCTTTTATTTCCACCTGCTGCACCCTGATTGGCTGCAGCAGAGGCTGCCACTCTATTCTGCTTGGAGGACCTCTCTTCTGTTCCTGTTGCTGGGTAGGGGACGGAAAGGTCTCCAGCTGGGATACCAGGGCCTACTCCACCCCATCACATTGTCTAAGCGCAGATTTCAAAGCTAGGAAAATCCATACTGGTTCCCTCTAGCAAGACACTTATTCTCTTTGTGTCTTGGTTTCAACCGTTAGTAAATGGAGATGACAATTTTTCCATTCTTCACATGAAAAACAGGGCAATCTTTCCTTTTGGGAGAAATTTTGAGACTTTATGAAGTATAGAGCTTGAAAAATTGGCTATTAGCCAAAGGGCACTACAAACAGTAGGAATTAATCATGTGAGACTGCCCAGAGTAAAGCTTGTACTAGTCAGCATCAGTGTTTCCTCTAAGATTTTCCATCCATGAGTGGAGTGAGTTTTTTCTTGTGCACCAATAATGAGGTCATGTGTGCTTGTTTGGGTGTGTGCCATGGCCCCTGAGCCCTGCTCCCAGGCAGCACTCCCCTTCCCCACCTCATGGGGAGAAGGTAAGACATATCCCCTCCCCCCGGGAGTGCTGCTCCCAGGGCAGCCTGTGTGCAGGCCATGGGCTGCTGCAGGCTGCTTCCCACGGGGATGGTTGGGAGTCCCAACCTGGGGCAGAGGGAAGCTGCTACCAGTGCCTAGGGGTTTGCAGGGAGTGAGGTGCTAGGGGTGAGGCAGTGACACAGGGAGCCGGCAGAGGGCATGGGGGGCAAGGGGCTTAGAGCTGGATGGTAGTGAAGGGGAAAGAAGGGTACGGGAAGGGGAAAGAAGGGTGTAGGGAGTCCCAGCCCCAGGAGCAGCTGCACCGCAGCCCCAGCTTCGGCATCCACCTGCCACACAGTCTGCCCAGGGAGCAGTTGGGCAGCCACCACACAGCCCTGGCTGCAGTTCCAGCCGTGGGGAAGGGCTGGAGCTCAACCGCAGAGCAGCCCTGGTTCCTAGAGCAGTTCCACTCTGCCACGCAGCTCAGCTGCACCCGGAGCAGCCCTGGTCCCTGGAGCAGCCTTGCTCTGCCATGTGGCCCAGCTGCCCCCAGAGCAACCCCAGTCCCTATAGAGCCCTGCTCCACCACACTGCCCAGCTACCCCTGGAGCAGCCCCGTGCCACCACGTGGCCCAGCCACCTCTGGGATAGCCCCGCTCCACCATGTGGCCCAGCTGCCAGAGCTGAAACAGGGGCCACAGTAAGGCTGCACCAGTTGGGATAGCCTCACCATGCCTCGGTGCCAGCCATTTCACACAGGGCAGCTGCCCGCCACATGCCCTGCTGGCTGGGTCACGTGACTGCTGCTGCAGCTGGAACCAGGGCCATGGTGAGGCTGCCCCAATAGGAAAAGCCTCACCACACCCTCGCTCCAGCTGCACACATGGGGCAGCTGCCCACCACGCAGCACTGCTTGACACTGGAGCAGGAACACACCACGCCACTCAACTTCCAGCAGGACAGTGAGTGCTGCTGCACAGCTCTGCAAAGGAGGTGGGCGGGCATAGAATTGTTTGTGCATGACCACACAGGCACACACCTTAGAGGGAATTATGGTCAGCATATTTGGAGTTAAGAGCTCAGTGCAAAATTCCTTCGACTTAAAGAAAACAACATTAGAACATGTACAAAATAGAAAGGCAAATATATGTTAAACCTATAGCCGGGTAAATTTCCAGCGTAGACATCATTATTTAACTTTCCACATGCCCTTATATTATCTAAGGAATTACACGATATTAAAAAAAATCTACATGCTCCATAGAGAGGTTAAGACTAGCCATATAAGACAGAAAAATAAGTGGAAACCATTTGCCATAAGAACAAAAGGCTGGACATTAACCAGCCTTTGCCATATTAAAGACATAAAACATTAGAATAAACTGGGTAGCGTGGGAGGAAAAGAAATTTCTGACATTTATTTTGGTATTCTCCGACAACAAAACAATACTGGTAAGAAACCACATCTTGAGCAGCGTTTCTCAACTTTTTTTTTTTTTTTTTTTATAAAGTTATCCCCTTTAAAAAAAATTATAAGTACCTCCAGTACCTACAGTTTTCAGACACACAACATTTTTTTCTACTATTGCAACACATTTATTTAAACAACTTATTCATAGCCGGGCAGGCGATGAAATATTTGGGCGTAAAAAGAATAAAAATAATAAAGCGCTGTAAAACTTTAAACAAAACCTCAATTTTCTCCAAATTTCAGTTGTGTTGACATACCCTCCAGACTTCTCTTGAGTACCCATAAAGGTACTCATACCACTGGTTGAGAAACACTCATCTTGAGCACAAATGTAAACAATTACTTTCAAGAGGATCCCAAAATCTGGGGGAGGAGGGGAGTGAAGATGAGACATACCGCCCCCCCCACCCCCCTCCCAAGGAGAGCTGCTCCCAGGGCAGCCTGTGTAGAGGGCAGTGTCTGCAGCAGGCTGCTCCCCATGGGGCTGGCTCAATCCGTGGTCCCACCAGGTCTCAGCACAACCCCCCCGCTGCTGCTCTGCACTATTAAAGGGACAGGGGAGCTGCAATGCAAAGATGCTGGCTAAATCCCTGGTCTCACTGGGTCTCAGCACAACCCCAACCCCCCACTCCTGGCTGCCACTCTACATTATTACGGACAGGGTAGCCGGTGCAAGAGAATGCTGGCTCTCGCATCGGCTCCCCATCCTTAATAATGCAGAGTGGTAGCCAGCTGGGCGGGGTGTTGTGCTGAGACCCACCGGTACCAGGGACTGAGCTAGTATCCTCTCGTACTGGCTCCCATTTCTTTAATAGAGCAGAGGAGCAGCAGGGGGTTATGCTGAGACCTGGTGGGACAGGGGATTGAGTCAGCATCCTCTCACACAAGCTCCCCTGTCCTTTAATGGTGCAGAGTGGCAGCGGGGGAGGGGGATTGTGCTGAGACCCGTGGGACCAGGGACTGAGATAGCATCCTCTAGCACCAGCTCCCTTGTCCCTTTAATAATTAAGTGTAGACCGGCAGCAGGGGGTTGTGCGGAGATTAGGGATGTTAAATATCGATTAATCAGCTAATCAAGTAGTCGATGGAATTTCCAAAGCAGTCCCCGCTCACGCGGGATCCCAACTGCTGCGCTTCTCCCTTTGAAATGTACAAGAGCCGCTGGCATCTCTTGTACATTTTAAAGGGAGAGGCACAGCAGTCCACACCCCACGCGAGCAGGGACTGCTTCTGTCCCCACCCATGTTGTTTCCCCCAACGCGCCTCTGCCCGCCTCCTCTCCACCCCACCCCCGGCCGAGGTAACGGTGCTGGGGGAAACCAGCTCCTAAGCCGGCTCCCCCCAGCATCAGCTCCTGCTTCCCCCCCCCACTTAGTGCCTCTGATACATAGATGGTGGGGGGGGAGCAACTAGTCAAGTAGTGACTTGACTACCCAATAAGCCTAGAAATTTCATCGACTACTTGATTAGCCAATTAACCGCTATTTAACATCCTTCCGGTTTAGCTCCCTCCCCAAATTCTCAGGGGCTGTTTTGTACATAACAGTGTGCAAAAACTGGTTACGCATTGCAGGAAGGGAAACCATTGCACACTTTATGTTCAAAAACGATAAGGCTAACTGATCAAATGGACAAACATTATCTTATTGTACAATAAAATAGTACTTCCTGCTTTTGGAATGATTACGGTCAAGATGATACGGAGTGCCATATAGCTATCTATCTATCTATTAAAAAAATAAAATTTCTTAATTCTCACTCTACTCTCACTTTCAAGCTTCTCCATCACTCCCCTTTATTTAACGAAACAGGAGAAGTGAAATTAAGACAAATGAAATACAAAGAAAAATAAAGCAATGTAAAGAAAAGCAGAAAAGTTTATTCAAATCACACTGATACTGTCTTCATGCATTCAGGAAAAATATCACAGGGAAAAGAAATGGTACCAGATTCAATAAAGGGGAGATCCTTTTTTAACCAACCCATACATTAAATAGCTTGTAGATTGCTACCTCAGACAGTATTTTCCTTCGTTACTATCCTTTTCTTATACATGTGTACTCTTTTTAGGTTCCATCCTAAGGGGAAAAACTTTAATCAAGAAAATGAAGACAAAAGTGAAGAACTTCACAGACAACGCTAAATATTTGTGCCTAATGAGATCAAAACTTCTTTGATTAGAATTTAAATTACAGATTACTAAGCAACCTGGGCTGGCCAGCTTCAGTTCATTTAGAGTGTTTTGTTGTTGTTTTGCAAAATACAGTCCTATAAATTAAGTTTCTTTACTAGGAATATAAATAAAGCCATGTGAACTGTACCTTCAGAGATAACTTCACCACATTTTGTATGCAGTTAGTTAAGAGTTTGGTGTGGCTTGAAACCTTGTCTGTCTCACAACAGAATTGGTCCAATAAAATATATTGCTTCATTCACCTTAATCAAATTAGGAAGCTAAAAATATACCTTACTTGTTTTTACTGCTTTCCCCCCCCACCTTTACACATTTTGGGTACTTGTAAGTGCTTATGAACAGTGAAGGACTGGTATAGCAATGGAGGGATACCATTCTATCACTATAATGATCCAATGCAAGTCAATGTCAACATTATCTGTAGATCTTGATTTTTTGTGACAAGTGGCAATTTCATGGGGAAGATAAATGCTTATGTTTCTGATTTCAAGTGTAACAAGCACAGAAAGATCTGAATTCACTCTTATTGGATGCAAGGTTAGAGCATTTCCTTAAGCCATCTTTATTTCTAGCATTCCTAAATTAAAGATTTTTATGAAACAGAATCGATATTATCTGTAATGTAACAGAAATTGTGAGCAAATTATAGACCAAAAGCGAATATGATCACAGCTAAGACTTTGCAAAAGAACGGCTAACATAAGTTTAATGAATTTTCATTATTATAGATTTTTATTTTTCAGACAATATTTTAAACCAACAGCAGAGAAATATTTATTCATTCATGAAGGTCTTAAAAATAACCCCAAAAACTCTTTTGTTAAACTCTCTCTTCTCAAAAAGAGATGGATTGATGTAATACAAAGTATCTTATTCCATGGTACAAAAGTGGCCAATTCTAAGGTCAGTAAAATAAACAAGAGGAATAAATGTATAAAAACAATATCTAGTCAGAGCAGTTGCCAGAAAGATTCTAAGTATGAAAAAAATTAAAGAATGGAAGTATATGAAAACAATTGATCTGAATTTTAAATAGTCATCTTTTATCAGTTTTTAAGATGATATATAAAGAGGTTAAAAAAATTTGCAAGAAGAGGAGAAATTAACAACATTACTAATTAAAGAGACTCTAGATACACAAATGACAACTGTATTAGACAAAAGAGGAAGTTACTAACCTGTGAATTAACTGACGTTCTTTAAGAAGAGTGTCACGGTGGCTGCTCCACCGTAGGTGTTGGTGCGCCCTAGCGCCATTGATCAGATGTTTTTAGAGCAGTGTCCTCCTGGGCTGTGCAGGTGCAGTGCCTGGCTCACGTACCTTTGGTGCCCTGACATCAACCATATGCAGTCCCCCCCTCAGTTCTCTCTCTACAATGGAGACCACACTAAAACTTTGATGTAGAGGGGAAGAAGTGGGTAGTGGAGCACCTACAGGAACACTTATCTTGAAGATCATTTACTGCACAGCTGAGTAATCTCTTCAATATAAATCCCTGTGGGTGCTCCACTATAGGTGACTGTAAAGCTGTATGTATTTAAAAGGTAGGGACTTTGGATCTGGTAGAAAAGCGGTGGCTAGGAAAGCTTTAGCCATGCTGAAGTCCGAGAGTTGGCCTTAAGAGTGCATAGTGTTTTGCAAAAGTATGCTCAGAAGCCCATGTGGAAGCTCTGCATATGTCCATAATTGGGACCTTGTGTAGGAATGCTATGGATATGGATACAGCTCTCATGGAGTAGTGGGTGTAGGCTGTATTGGTAGTAGGTACTGACTTCAATAATGGTGCAGCACACTCTGAGCTGGGCTGTGCCATTTTAAGGGAGGTAAGCAACTTCAAGCCTTTTACCTCAGCGCTAAAGCAGTGCATACCAGTTGCGCTAACGGCGTGAGTGGTGCCAGAGAGGCCTGGTGCATCATGAGAGCTTAAGCACGAACAGCTGGCAGAATCAGCACCGAGGTGCTTAGAGAACAGCTGGTAGCCAGAGGAGCCTTTTCAGGCGATGAAGGTGAACACTTTTTGAAGTTTTTTTTGTCCTTTGCCAGCTGAGGCTTTGAGTGGGATGTAGAGGGTTCGAGAACAGGGTCTGAGGTAGGGAAAAAGGACTTCTCCATAAGGATAAGTTTTACTCATAGATCCTTGTCTTTTCACACCCTGGCCTTCAACTTATTACAATGGACACCTTTCTGGGGAACATGGGGTTACCTCAAACAATGGATGCAAAATAAGGACAGCGCCCTTAAAAAACATGAAATGCTTAAACCCTGGTGAACTAACTATAGTGAAGAAATGAGGAAGAAGAAGAAGAAGAAGAAAAAAAAAAAACTTGAGAGGTTTTTTTGGGGTGGGGTGGGGGTGGGGGTGGGGAGAACTGGGATAATGGAAACTTACCTAGGCAACAGGAGAACAATTACTTATCTCGCTAAAGAACGGTAATGAAAACAACAATGTTCTCTGAGGAACATTGCAAAGCTCCATCTCGAGACAGTCCAGAAGGAACTGGGGGGAAGGGGACCACACGTGCGATGTCAGGGCAGTGAAGACGCACGAGCCAGACACCACATCCATGTGGTCCATGAGAACACTGCTCTAAAAGTCTTTGATGAACAGCACAAGGATGCACTGATACCTCCAGTGGAGTACATCTCTCAAAGAACTAAATATGTTCTGTTATCAAATTTGCCTTAAAAGGTGCCAGATTTTTAATAGCTAGCAACATAAACAAAAAATTTGCAATGAATACAGAAATGTAATAGAAGAAAAAATGAGGAAATTACTGTTTAGTCTGATGTCTAATCTCAGCAAAATATTCATGACTTTTACTAGTGAAAGAAGAGATACAATAACATTTAAGACAATGATATAGGATAGTCCAATACCACTTTGTTTATGAAAAATCAGCCAAACAAATCAAATAGTCTTCTTGGAAGCAATTTCTAATTCAGCAAATACGTTAGATGTAGTACAGTGGATTGCAAGAACATTCATTATATTACAGCATAATTTTAATGAATTGGATAGAATTAGCAATGTTGACTGACAAAGAGAACTTATATTATAAAAATGTTGAAATTATTTTATTTTGTAAAGAGTAGTAGCTAGTTTTTTCTGGAGATGGTTTGTTATCCACTTCTTGGCCTCTTCACAATGTTAACAGGCTTGTATTTTACATCATCATGTGAACCTTTAATTAAGTAGTTCCCACAGAATTACAAATAATTTATGCAGACATGTTTTATGTGGTTCATGCCTTACTTTCTTTCCATTCTAAAATAGCTGGCAGACAAGTTCTGAACATGCTGCCATGATGAACAGACTGTCAAACTGGTTACAGGTTGAATGTCCCTGATCCGGCACCCTCAAAACCAGATTGCTCCTGAGCCAGGGAATTTGCCAGACCAGGGGAAGTCAATGCCAGCTTCTCTGCTTCCACCCAGGGTCCCAGCCCCTAGCTGCAGCGATACACTCCAGACCCACCACTCCCTTGGAGTGTCCCCCAATTCCACTCCTCCCCCTCCCTTCTTGAGCTTGAATGCTGCAAATCAGCTGTTTGCTGTGCTCCAGAAAGGTGGTAGAGATGCTAAGCAAAGAGCTGCCGGTACACAGTGGGAGGAGGGGGGAAGACGCAGGAGCTTGGCACCTGTTTTTCCTCTGAGTGCTCCAGCCCTGAAGCACTCATGAGGTCACCAACGATGCTGGAATATGGATGTTGCTGGAGGAGGGAATCCTACATTACAGATGTTCAACAAGCAATAAAATAACCTCTAAATAAAATTTTATTGTATCAGTTGCAATACATTTTTTCCTAAGTAATCAACTTCAGAATTCCTCTATTAGAGCTAAAAGCAAATTAAGAATAGAATTGGTTGAAATTTTTGGATTAATTTTTATTTCCAAAATATGCAGTGTTGGGTTGACTGAAATTTTGAAAATTTGACATGAATTTGCCAAATAAATAGTTTCTGCTAAAAATCTTGGAGATGGGGGGCATTATATGCACAAAAGAGTTAGGCACCATTAGGTACTGTTTACAAAACAAAAAGAGGAGCCCTTAAAATACCCATTTATTAGTTAGGACACCTGTGATGCAAGAGACCCAAGTTCAAATCCCCACTTTGGAGCACAGACCTGAACTCTTCCATTTGAGAGTTCTAAACATAAAGCTAAAGAGTCCTTCTGGGGTTATGTCTACATTTAAATTTGCACCTGTGCCACAATAGTATTTCAGCATAGACACTCTCTGCAGAGGCAACACCTAGGTTGACAGAAGAATTTTCTTGTCTATAACTGGGATAAAGTCTGCATAGATACATCTTTCAGGGGCTTGAAGACATGTCATATAATCATGGAAGATTAGGGATGGACGAGACCCAGGAGATCATCTAGTTCAACCTCCTGCTCAAAGCAAGGCCAACCCCAACTAAATGACATTAAGTGTCCTAGCCATTGTAGAGTATTCTGAGATGTCTCCTTCAATCTTGCTTGTAGAGTGTGTTCCACTTTTTTATAAAATACTTTAATACTCATTGGACCAGAGAGAGAGAGAGAACTGGTCTACACTGTGAAATGACATGTCTTAAATAAATTTTAATGATCTCCACAAGGAAGAATTAAGAGGCTATGCAAAACTCGCATTTAAGTAGTTGGTTCTAAAAGGTCCTTTCTTTTTTTCAAATATGTCTTAGAATCACAGAGCTGGAAGAGACCTGAGGAGGTCATCAAGTCCAGCCCACTGCCCAAGGCAGGACCAATCCCAACAAAATTATTCCAGCGAGAGACGTAAGCACCTCTAGGGATGGAGATTCCACCACTTCACTAGGTAACCCATTCCAGTGCTTCACCACCCTCCTAGTGAAATAATTTTTCCTAATATCCAACCTAGACCTCCCCCACTGTAACTTGAGACCATTGCTCTTTGTTCTGCCATCCGTCACTAATGTGAACAGCCTTCCTCCATCCTCTTTGGAACCTCCCTTCAGGAAGTTGAAGGCTGCTATCAAATCCCCTCTCACTCTTCTCTTCTGCAGACTAAACAAACCCAAATCCCTCAGTCTCTCCTAATAGGTCATGCGCTCCAGCCCCCTAATCATTTTGGTCACCCTCCGCTGGACCCTCTCCAATGCATCCACATCCTTTCTATAGTGGGGGGCCCAGAACTAGATGCAATACTCCAGATGTGGCCTCACCAGAGCCGAATAAAGGGAATAATCACTTCTCTGGATCTGCTGGCAATGCTCTTCCTAATGCACCCTAATATGCCATTAGCCCTCTTGGCTATAAGGGCACACCGTTGACTCATATTCAGCTTCTCATCCACTGTAATCCCCAGGTCCTTTTCTATAGAACTGCTACTTAGCCACTCGGTCCCCAGCCTGTAACAATGCTTGGGATTCTTCCATCCCAAGTGCAGGACTCTACACTTGTCCTTGTTGAACCTCATCAGATTTCTTTTGGCCCAATCCTCTAATCTGTCCAGGTCACTCGGGACCCTAACCCTGCCCTCCAGCGTATCTACCTCTCCCCCTAACTTAGTGTCATCCGCAAACTTGCTGAGGGTGCAATCCATCCCCTCATACAGGTCATTAATAAAGATGTTGAACAAAACCAGTCCCAGAACAGATCCTTGGGGCACTTCGCTAGAAACCAACCGCCAACCTGACATTGAGCCGCTGATCACTACCAGTGTGGCCCGACAGTCTAGCCAGCTTTCTATCCATCTTACAGTCCATTTATCCAATCCATACTCCCGTAACTTGCTGGGAAGAATATTGTGGGAGATCGTATCAAAAGCTTTGCCAAAGTTAAGGTATATCCACTGACTTTCCTATATCCACAGAGCCAGTTACCTCATCATAGAAGCTAATCAGATTGGTCAGGTATGACTTGCCCTTCGTGAATCCATGTTGACTATTCCTGATCACTTTCCCCTCTTCCAAGTGCTTCAAAATGGATTCCTTGAGGATCCTCTCCATGATTTTTCCAGGGACTGAGGTAAGGCTGACTGGTCTGTAGTTCCCTGGATTGTCCTCCTTCCCTTTTTTAAAGATGGGCACTACATTTGCCTTTTTCCAGTCATCTAGGATCTCTTCCGATCTCCACGAGTTTTGAAAGATAATGGCCAAAGGCTCTGCAATGACATTTACCAACTCCCCTCAGTACCCTCGGATGCATTAAATCTGGACCCATGGATTTGTGTATGTTTAGCTTTTCTAAATAGTTCTTAACCTGTTCTTTCCCCACCAAGGGCTGTCCACCTCCTTCCCATACTGCGTTGCCTAGTGCATTTGTCTGGGAGCTGACCTTGTCCGCGCGAAGACAGAGGCAAAGAAAGCATTGAGTACTTCAGCTTTTCCCACATCATCCGTCGCTAGGTTGCCTCCCTCATCCAGTAATGGCCTCATACCCTCTCGGATCACCCTCTTATTGCTAACATGCCTGTAGAAACCTTTCTTGTTATCCTTCATATCCCTTGCTAGCTGCAAATTCCAATTGCGCTTTCGCCTTCCTGATAACTCCCCTGCATTCTCGAGCAATACATTTATACTCCTCCCTAGCCATCTGTCCATGTTTCCACTTCTTGTAAGCTTCCTTTTTGTGTTTAAGCTCACCAAGGATTTCCCCGGTAAGCCAATCTGGTTGCCTACCATATATGCTATTCTTGCTTCGCATCGGGATGGTTTCTTCCTGTGCCTTCAACAAGGCTTCTTTAAAATACTGCCAGCTCTCCTGGAGTCCTTTCCCCTTCATGTAAGCATCCCAGGGAATCCTGCCCATCAGTTCTCTGAAGAAGTCAAAGTCTTTATGCACCTAACTTCCAAAAGATCTTATACTGAGCACTGCTGAAAGAAGTTAGATCCTATACCTTAATTCTTTCACACAATATTAAAAATAATTCTTAAGCACTCTTAAATAGTTTTTTCTTCAACTACACATACTGACCCATTTGTTCTCCATCGCTACTAAAGTACATACTTTCATCAATACCTCATAAAACAAAATAAAAAGAGAAGAATTAATCTGCCTGCAGAGTTCTTTAGTGAATGTTATCAATATGACAGTTCCATTACAGGACTGTATTAAACAACATATCACAAAGTACCCCAAGAGAGGTGTCATGGAAGATGGGTCCTAATACCAAGCTTTATCTATACAAGTTACAACTTTAGCAGAAAACAGAAATAGTGCAAAATATCCTCTATGTCAAATTGCTGTGTAACTTGCTGCAGGAAAGGATACCCTGTTAAGACCAAGCTAAAATGTTTAAATACAATGCAGATGTTGATGAGAACACTTAAGTACTTTATAGAATAAATTTCATTTGTCATGTGGAAGGCAGAAGGCCAAAACTATCAAATATAGTAGTTAAAATGATAGTCATTTCCAAGTTTTGTTCAATGACCCCTCTCCCCATGAGAGAGACTTATTTTCTTCAGATTAATACAATGCTTGCAGAGGCTGAAAGGTCCTCTGTTTATTCTCAAGCCAATTTTTGCATATTTCAATAAAGAAAATAACCATACTTTAGTAATATAGCATGGTTAAACTATTAAGTTTAGAAGTCATTAGAGCAGTAGTTTCATTTTTTATTTTTATAACATGAACATATACATTCTAAAACAAGCCTTAAACAGTTATCATAAAAATGTGTTAGACCAAGCCCAATATCAATTCATACATGTTTATTTATGTGGTGATAATGATGATTCAGTTTGGCCAGACATCTGGGTCAGGATTGCCCAGTGGCATCAGGAAGAGAGAGAGAGTACATGAGTGCATGCATGTGGAAGTTCTAGCTGCCCTCCTTCCTACAGAATCAGTGGTGTGAGATCACTCTACAGGTTAATTTCATTGACTGGCTAGTTGGAAGTCACTTGCCTCATTTTTGGTGCCTTTGTTCCTGAGTCATAGCCTGCACAAACTACCTGTTTCTTCACAGAACTGGATCCCTGTAAAACAGCAGTATCTGTACTTGTCTCTCCTTAGCTAATAAAGTTTATCCTCAAGGGGGACTGAAATGCTCTCTCATTAATTCCAAAAAACAACAGAGGAGTCTTGCTGTGGCAAGAAGCATAGAGGCTCCCTATATTTACAGTACTTTAAATCCCTTCTGAAAAAGTGGAATTAATGTAAGGAGCTGCATGCTGCTGTGACTGTGCATGCTGTGACTGTGCACAAGAGATGTGAAATCCTTTTTAATTAGTGAAACTTAATGTTTAACCGGGGGCTTCTCTGGTCAGACTGGAACACCACCCCCCCGTCCGGGGCAGGCCGCACGGGGCTGGAGCAGCTCCTGCCTACAGCGGGTGAGAGGCTGTCTCCAGGCCCCACCAGTTAATTGTAACCAGTAAGCCTCACCTGTTAAGGGTGAGGCTTACCAGTTAACCAACAACATCCCTACTGTGCACTGTGGGGAGACAAAGGAAATTAAGTAGTATAAGCACTAACATGACCCAAGAAATCCAGCAGAGGGCATCAAAACTCTTCATGATTCTGATTGGCCAGCTACAGCTCACTGATCTGCAAGTCCTAAAGCAAGACCTATTTGTAGTAAACCTTTGTCTGAGAATTAAAATAAAAGAAGTTAACTCATACTGCACAAGTAAAGATTCCAAGCAAGAATGATTTAATTGAAATAACACCGCTTCCATCTTTCCATGGCTTCACACCCCAATCTCTACCATCCATTTCACAGCAATATATATCTAGGTACCATGAACAATTTTATTTCTGAAATTAACATTTTTTAACTATGACAGCAATTTGTTTGGCATTCCTGTTGAGTTGATACTAAAAAAATAACATTTTGAAGATTCTCTAACCCACTGATCTGGTAATCAAAGTGAGTGGTAAATTGCTGTCACACAAGTTGCAACAACATTTCTGATCATTTCATGAAATGGTTTATTCTGCTCTTATATTTCATATTCAATTAAATAAATGTTGGATTGATCTTACAATAAAATCACTGACCATTCTCAAAACAGGCAGAACTATACCATGGAATGAATTAATGATCATATTAGTGCAACTGTACCCTTTGTGATTTCCTGTCCAGATTGAGGAGAACCACTGCAGACTGTATCAGTTCAGCTGGAGTTGGCTGGAGATGATACTCCTGGGGTTTCAGCAACCATACAGTGAAGTTTAACACTCTCAAAAAAACCTGGCAGGGTATAATTCAAGTGTTTCAAGTTCTAAATGTTGCAATCAAATTTTTTTGTTGTTTCACAATGATTTTTTTTCCTTATATAGATAGGTCCAGAGACCCACTGAACTAATGTGTTGTAGTAAGTTCAAACACATTTTAAGTCCATTAAAACCATATGTCCTCCTTAATACCCCTCTTTATAGCTTCACAGGCCATAGTTAGGAAAGACTGCATGAATACCACTGACAATACTGCAAAATGTTTGCACTGAAATGATCACCAGCAAATGTAACATTCAAATCACCTTTTAAATCATTTAAAAATCTGTCAAGGATATTTACATTACTGATGCCAGTATTCAACTAGGCAGGTCAGAGGGGTCATTGGCTCTGAAGTTTACTTCCTGTTTTGTTTTTCTTTAAATCAGCAAAGGGATTTTCAGTGTCTGGGTTCTCCAGAATTTCCTTAACCAGACCCTTACTTTACCAGAGGGGATCTCACCTCCTCAAATGAACCATTCTACTATTAGCTCAGGTTGCAAGAAGGAAGTTGGAAGTAAGGTGTATCTTTGTAATGAAAGTATTTATTTTGTACTTTTAAAAGTAAGTTGTTTAAGTGCAGGGTAGACTAATAGAATGCATGACAAATGTATGTCATGAAGTTTATTTAAAATCATACAATAATCCCTTGGAGAATACTAAAACCACCAAACATTCTTTTAACTTCCCTCAAAACAATGACCAGATATTTCAATATTTTAAGTCCTTCCATCACAAACAATATGAGTGGACAGTGTACACCATCAACTTACATATTTGAACTATGTAAAAGTTTAACTTAAGTTCGAGCATCTAGCAAATTTACTTTTATAACATGTAGTCAAAGAAACACTGGGGTTTTCTCTTAACTCTCTCAGACATTATTGAATAACAGGCAGTTGCAATTACTGCAGATGTATCGGAGCTTATGTTTGGTTCAAGTACCAAAGGTAATTAGCTCCACACCCAAGGATACAGAACTGTTAGGTGCCAAAACATTCACTGAGAAAAAAAAAATCTGTTTGCAACTTGCGAAGAAAAATATTGTCCAAAGTCAGCTAATGCATGTGAGCTGCCAAGAAAATCCAGGTTCAGTTAGTCAATCTTTATTCAAATAAATACATTTCTTCCTGAACAGTTAAAAAATAAACTTACAATAAGCACATCTCAAAATTACCACACAGTAATTACACTGGTAAAAACAGCTTAAGGAGGAAGTAAGTTTGTGTTCAAATTTTCACAATACAAAATTATTTATCATCCTTTCCAACAAGCTTAGAAATCTGATCACAAGAAGGTGTGTGTATATTCACAGATGAAACTATATTTAAAGACTTAGGGTTACGACACAAACTAAGAAAAGCAAGGAAATGCACATTTAGGAGGGATGTGTACCATATGTTCTCTAACATCCCAGCACAATAGGGCACAAAGGAAGCTGTTTAAAAGGGGTGCCCTTACTGGCTAGCTATTGGAGGACATATGGTACACTTCCCCTCATCTGCGTATTTTCTTGCCCTTCTCAGTTTGTCTCACAACCTTAACAGCCTTATAGTGTAGCTTGTGTGTGAACTTTTTCTTATATTAAAAAAATAACAAAAATATTTTTGGAATTCTTTGCATTGCAGGTGGATTGATTCTGAAAAAGGAAGCAGAGCAATTAAACTAAAGCAAGTTTTGAAATGTTTTAACAGTTTTTTGGTTAAAACTTTCAAAAATATCCTCTTATTAAGTTTACTTTCAAAAACTAACATTTTTTTCACACACCAGAAAAGAAAAAAAAAATCATTGATCTACTTTCAAATCAGGCAAAAGGAAAAAATCCGATTTAGCTGGTTCTGAAATAGTCCAACAAAATATGTATATCCTTTCAAGAGACAACTTGTCAAGTTTCAGAATTAGTTCGTTGTTAAACCAACATTAACCTTTCTATTTTAAAATGTATGAATAACTACATGCATTGTATATACTTTTTTAATTTTCCAAACATTCAGTTTACTCATGCATCTGTGGAATGGCAAATTAAAACTTCACAATTTCAATAGGGAAATCTGAGCCCATGATTAAAAAGTTAAATAATTTGAAAGTTAAGAAAGAATTTTAGCAAAGGACTGAAATTAGCTTCCTGAAAACAGATTAATATTTCATAGCTATTACTGTTCTATTGGTATCAAAGATAACCACTCCACAGATGTTTCAATGAAATAAAATGTCTTAAAAGCAATGGCTGTCTAAAAACAATTATTTCTCCTCCACCCTCCTGCTCCAATACCCAAGCTATCCTACTCAATTTGGACAAACAAATATGCTTCCACTTTTCTCTACACTAGCACACAGCGTACTGTGTCTTGTTGGCGAAGGAGGAATCAACATGGCTCCCTCCAGAGCCAGGCTCCTGAAATCAACTAAAAGAGAAGCAAGGGGATGAAGGGAAAATTGCTAAATGCAAGAACTCCCCCTTCCCATTAAGGAGAAGTGTTTCCCACCTTTACAAACAATCACAGAACAAGAGTGATAAGCTGATTTTCAGTGTTAGCACATTTCACTGTAATTATATTGCCTTTTTAAAAAAGGTATTGGTAGAAAATACAAGAAATTTTATATTTAAAAAAAGAGTATGCTTGGCTATCCTCTACAGCACATGGTTTCTATACCCATAAAATATCATTTGGCACCATGCCTACAGTACAGCTCTAACTGCCTTGCCCTAACCCAACCAACTCGCACAAGGAGAGCTTTCTAGGCAGGAAGGATTAAATTAAGTTGTGAAATCCAGAACCATGTACAGTTAAAAAGGTCCAAAAAATATCATGAAAATTCCCTTCCACATACTTTCCCCTCCACCTAAGCCTCAAGTCAACAAAATTGACCAGGAGGCTAAACTGAGCTCTTTTCAGAACTCAATCAGTGCTGTGAATATTATTTAACAATCTGAAATTGGCACACGCCAAGATTTTACCGATAAACAGGACTGCTCAATTCTACCTACAAAACAGAGAAATCAGCCATTATGAGCGTTTAACCTATTCTGCAGTCTCAAATAGGCTTAAACTATACCTAAAAATTTTAAGATTATTCAAGTTACATAGAACTGAAGTATCTTAGTCTACATTATGTTTAATTATTTTGTCAAAGATGCAGTGTTTATTAATGTTGAGCTTTTTCTTACACTATTTTTCTATGCACTAGCCACTTCCACAAGTATGAAATACTAAATACTTGGTCCTTAATGAGAAAGATAAATGCTAAAGATAACGTGAATCTGCAACTTTGGCTGTGTCTAGAGTACAGCCGGTCCCCAACTTACAAATGCATCGACGTATGACCAACCGCACTAACGACCAGCCTCCCATTAAGCGCGGCCCTGACTTACGAACGGCAATCCGTGCTTACGAACAGCGTGGTCCCATTGAAATGAATGGGGTCCGACTTACGAACACATCAAGTTATGACCAAGTGCTTGGAACGTAGCTGGTTCGTAAGTCGGGGGCCGGCTGTTTACAGTTCTTCTGGAAAAAGAAACGCAAACTGCAATTTGCATAGCTTGTTTGGCTTATTTTTTCAGAAGAGTCTTTTCCAACATTTGGCCCGTGTACACTGGGCCAAATGTGAGGAAAAAAACCCTTTTTCCGAACATCCCTTCTTCCTCATAAAACGAGATTAACAGGGATGCCGAGAAAAAACATGTCTGTTCTCCCAAAAAATATTTTGGAAGGAGTAGACATGTTCCTTGGACGCGGCAGAGTTTTTCCAGGATACAGTGTATCTCGGAAAAACTTGCAGTCTAGACGTACCCTTTAAGCAGTACTTTGTAAGCCTACTACTATCAATTACTTGCCCTCCTCTCCCCCCCAGCATTCTGTGACAGATCAGCTTAGGGAGCCACAAACAACTTCCTTCCTTCCCACCATAAATATGTATACCCGCTGTGTGGCAAAGGCTGTGAAAAAGATTTACACATCTGCCCCCAAAGTATGACCAATATAAGCAACTGGTCAATCAACAGCTCACAAAGACTGGACCTGGTCACTTCTTAACCCATAACTAAGACTTTTCACTGAAACGCCTATATTGTGATCAACACAGAGAACATTATCCATTCTACTAAGACTGCATGGACACTTCATTAATCTATATACCAAATATGTCAATAGATGGGACCCTTATTTGTACTTTAGTACTTTCAAAAGATACCATGCAATGTTAGTGAAAATATCATGCACATTCAAATCCAAATTATACTACTGCATTACCCATATTTTGCAGTGCCAGGGTCATACATTTTCAATTGTTGAACAACACAATACCTTCTAAATTTGAATTCATGTAAAAACACCCCCTAATTAAAGGGCAAAGGAAATATCATACAAAACTAATTTTCAAATATTTTTCTCTTGACATTGTCAATAACAGTATTTCATTCACGTTATTCATCACATTTTATATTACCTGAAACTTTTTTTATAATACAAAGAATATCTGGTTAAACAGCCAAAGTTAAAAATCCCTCTTATTTAATCTATGTGAAGGAAATGTTGTTTAAAGGTTACAGATTGGTATTGCATGTATGAAGAGTTCTGGATTCTATTTCCAGTTCTGACACTCACTGTGCATTTTTAGGCAAATTATAATCTCTTTCTGCCTCATTTTCTCCATCAGAAAAAATGGGTGTAATATTTACAAACCATTAATGGGAAGCTGAAACTTAATATCTGCAAAGTAATTTATGATTTATGGCCAAAAACACCTGTCACAAGGGTCAAATGCTTTTATCTGGTAATAAAATTTATAAGCACAACTGCTTACACTATTGAAATTCTCAATATCTAGGCACAAAGGTCATGAAATAAAAGACAAACATCACTGCTTTTTTTAGACTAGGTAAAAACTTTGCATTTCAGACGTAGTATCTGTAGATGTAGTTGATCCTCTTTAACTGGCACCCTTGGTACCTGATCAGTGCTGAACCAGAAAATGTGCTGAACCATAGGAGGCTTCTACTGCTTGGTGAGCTCTTAGAAGATATTGAGGGATACATTAGAGCTAAACAGCAGCACAGAACACAGAGACAGGACTGGTAGCTATAAACAAACTTTATGGGACTGCGGGAAACTAGGCCACACCCATAAGTGGATATCCAGCTAAATAAAATCATGCTGGACCACGGATGTTGCCAGACTAGAGAGGTTCAACCTGCATTTTGAGAGGGGTTTTCTTCATCGTCTATCAAAGGAAAGTTACTATAAATATATAAAAGCACTAATGAGTGTACGAAACATGCATACTACAAGGAACGTAATTAAGAACTGTCCCTGCCACATATGATTTTTTCAAAAATATGCTGTACTTTTATTTTTTTCTTAATCATGGAAAAAGCCTTATTTGATTGTTCATACAGTATCAAGTAATATAACCCTAAAAGACATGAGTAACTGCATATTATGTGGAACATAATTCTGCCATTTATTATGTTTATTGTATCTGAGTCTGTATGCTCAACTACTGTTCACCACTGGTAAGTGAATTTCTAAACTGATTATGGGCTTCATAGAAAGACCTTAAAGATTTCACAAAAACCTTTTCAGTCAGAATGCTCACAACAACTTTAAGACAGTAACTGATAAATTCAGTAGCTTGTCTAACTGTCCCATAATGGCTCCCCCAACCTTAGCCCCTAGATGCAATTCCGGTTGGCTTTACTGTCAACACTGGCCACTATTCACAAGAGTCCACCCTAATATTAAAATGCGGTCAGTCTCCTAATAAAAAAACAAAGACCAAGATTCTTAAACTCATGTAAACTCCTAAATTTAGAGACCAGATCAGCAAGCACACATCAAAAAACCTAGGAAACTTGATCAATCAATAATGAAGAAAAGAATCAAATCAAATCAAATCAATGGTGAGCTTTCAGATTCTATATCCCTCAGATGCTAAGACTGAATATGATCAGAATGTATTGTTCCACCTATTTTGGTCTGAACCACATTTTGGACATCTAATCTAAAAAACTGAATTTTAGTGTACAGTTAGAGCATAATAGTACATGTAAAAAAAATCAATTTCCAATCAGGCTGGAATGGACAGAAAAAATGTTCAAAAAACACAAGTTAAAAATGTGTGACGGGTCAGGACCCCCCTTGGGACTGTCCCCTTATGTGCTGAGGCCCCACTGAGCCTGCTTTTCCTGACAGCCTGGGCATCCTTGTTACCCTGTCTTGTTCAGCCCAATTCTCTAGCCTGCTTCAACTGTGGCACAGGGATAGGGCCACATCCCCAAGGCTACAAACACTGTAAGCAGCACAGTGTGAGACCTTTCCCAGCGCTCAAGTGCAAACCCTTCTGGGAGCTGATAAATCCACCTGATCCTGTATGGTATTCCATACAGGGTATGCTCATAAAAATTCACTCTTTTTCTTAATGTGAAAAGAGAGATATTCATAGACTTTCCCACCCCGTAACAATTATTTACACTAAGTTTATTAATAAATAAAAGTAATGTTACTAAGTATAAAAGATAGGATCTAAGTTATCATAATAGATAGTACACAGAAAGTAGGTTAAGCAAAATAAAACATAACACACAAGCTAAGCTTATTACACTACTGAAACTAGTTACATGTAATCTCTCACCCAAAAGTTGTTCTAATAATCATCTTCACAGATGAGATATCCTTCTAGCCTATGCAGAAGTCCTTCCTCCAGTTCAGTCTGAGTTGTTTCCAGCAGTCATCTTGGGTGGAGTAGCCAGGGAGAACTGATGACATGGATAACCTCAGTCCCCACCTTTAGACAGGATTTGCGTAAGGCAGGAATCCTATTTCAGTTTGAGAGTTTAACATGAATTCCAGCACAGGTTGGAGCTCCCTGGTCCAGCACCCTGGGGACCTGACTGGCCCCGAATGAGGGGATTTGCCGGAGCTCTCTGGCTCCTGGAGGTAGAACAAAGCCAGAGCCGAAGCTCTGTGGCCAGAGTCAGAGCTCCCCGCCATGTCGTCTGCCCCTCCCCTTCCCGACACGGGGCTCCTAGCTGAGTCACTGGTCCCCCATACAGCGCTCCGGCCCCTGCCACCAAAGCTCCTTGTTCCTGGGCTCTGTGGTCCAGGACTATTCATGGTCTCTGCTAGATGTGGAAGTGACCCAAAGTAGCAAATATGCAGTTTACAAATACACAGTTCAATATTCCTAACTAAATCTACAAAACTGATACATGCATATAAATGAGATAATCATATTCAGCAGTTTACAACCTTTCTAATATTTTAGAACCGCCATCTTGCATAAAGCATATCTGAGTTATGACATTTATATCAATCATATTTTCATAAAGTGGAATATTAAATCACAATATGCTTGTTGAGTAACACGTATAATTTTCAGTTCAGAATTCACTATCTAACCACTTTTTAAAAAATAAAATATTACTGACAGGAATTTGTATGTGTACTGATTTCCTATTTAGTAAACTACAGCACTGTACCCAAACTAAAACATCTTATTTTCTAAAAAAGTTTCTATAATGAGAAAAAAATGTAAGGCTCTAAAGGACTTCAAGAGGTCATCTAATCTATATTTCTGCACTGAGACAGGACCAACATCTCTGATTGTTTGTCTAACCTATTCTTAAAATCCTCCAATGACAGGAATTTCACAGCTTTCCCTGGAAGCCTATTCCAAGATTTAACTATCCTCACAGTTAAGTTTTTCCCAATATATAACCTAAACCTCGCTTGCTGCAGGTTAAACTCATTTACTTCTTGTCTACCTTCAATGTGCATGGAGAACAACTGATCTCTGTCATTTTATAACAGCACTTATCATAGAATCATATAACACTAGAACTGGAAGGGACCTTGAGAGGTCATCGAGTCCAATCCCCTGCCCTCATGGCAGGACCAAGCACCATCTAGATCAGTGATCTTCAACATTTTTAAGCAAAGATCACTTTTTGAATTTAAGTGCAATCCAGGATCTCTCTCAAACCCAAATATCCTTGCCCCACCTCCTTTGTGCCCCTTCTTCAAGGCCCTGCCCCTGCTCACTCCATCCTCCCTCCCTTCCTCCTTCTTCCCTCTCTTACACCAAGCAGGCACAGAGGGTTGGGGCACAGGCTCTGGTCTTTGGCTGAGGGATCTGGAGTGTGAGAGGGGCTCTGAGATGAGCCTGGGGCAGGGAGCTGAGGTGCAGGAGGGGGTTCAGGGTACAAGCTCTTTAAGGGAGTTTGGGTTCAGAGGGCTTGGGGTACAGAAGGGGGTTCATGACCAGAGCAGGGTTTCAGAGCTGGCTCCAGCTGGACACTGCTTACCTCAGGTGGCTCCGAGCTGGTGGTACAGTAGGGCTAAGGCAGGTTCACCCCTGCCCTGGTCTTGCACCACTCTCAAAAGCAGGCAGCAAACTCCATCCCAAGCTCTATCATGCCACACCCGCTGACCCCTGTTCTGTGGATATAGAATACAGGGTGGGAGAGGGGGCACACTATCATCAGCACCCCCTCCTCTCCCTTCCTTGTTCTTCACAGCAAGCAAGAGGCTCCTGGAGGGTGGGGGGCAGTTCCAAAGCAAAGGGCAGAAGCAGCACTGCAGTGCTGAGAGGGACAGATGAAGTGCCGGCACTTGATAGCCTCTTGGCCAAACCAGTCAGGAACAGCTGTCAGAGGCTGAAAGATCTAACAGTAGATCCTGATCTACTGGTTGGTGACTACTGGTCTAGATCATCCCTGATAGACGTCTATCTAACCTGCTCTTAAATATCTCCAGGGATGGAGAGTCCACAAACTCCCTACACAATTTATTCCAGTGTTTAACCACCCTGACAGTTAGGAAGTTTTTCCTAATGTCCAACCTAAACTCCTCTTGCTGCAATTCAAGCCCACTGCTTCTTGTCCTAACCTCAGAGGCTAAGGAGAACAATTTTCCCTCCTCCTCCTTGTAGCACCCTTTTAAATACTTGAAAACTGCTATCATGTCCCCTCTCAGTCTTCTCCTTTACAAACTAAACAAGCCCAATTCTTTCAGTCTTCCCTCTTAAGTCATGTTTTCTAGACCTTTAATAATTTTTGTTCCTCTTCTTTTGACCTTCTCCAGTTTCTCCACATCTTTCTTGAAATCTAGTGCTCCACCCAGGCCCTCCCACAGGAAGTGGAAGGGCGGGGCTAGAACTATAAGAGCAGGCCTTGAGAACTCAGTAAGAGCCCAGCGGGCGAGCACGCTAGACACTCTCCCTGGCCTCCTCAGTAGGAAGGCCCGACAGCCACAACACCTGAGGGATGACAGGATAGGGCCACAGGGACCACTGTCTGACCCTGCAGATGGGTCAAGGCTACTCCGAACCCCATCAGGCACCAAGGAGGGACCGAGACCCTAGAGCCTGGGCTGTTTACCCAGGATCAGGGAGGGACCGAGACCCCGAGCCTATGGACACCCTGCCAGTGCCGGCGCTCTTGGAGGACCCCGAGAAGCAGCAGTCACGCCAGGTAGGTCCACAGGGGGAATTAGGAAATGGCCCAGGGAAAGCCGATCCCACGCTGGCTGATGAACTGGAGGTCAAGTGGGGAGCACATTGTGGCCTGGATTCCCGCTGACCCACAGACCCTGTTGACGCATTGCGGCCTGGATCCCCGCCGACCGAGTGGCCGCCTGTGCTGCCACTGCTACGGCGCTGGGATGCAGTGGATTGGGCGGGCCTGCATCCCCCCCTCGCCACCTCTTCACTTGGGGTGGCAATTTCCCCCTGTAGGGGAAAAATCTCTGCGCTTGTTGGCTCTCAGCCAAAGCTAGAAGAGCTGACCCACCATTCAGCCTGCAGACAGACCTGAGCCTCAAACTGTAATAGACTTCTTTGTTTGTTTGCTGCCGCACCAACCCAGGGCCGTGGAAACTGAACTATAGAGTTATTTGGTTGTTTGCTTCCCACCCTGACCCAGGGCTGAGGCTGCCAAACTGTATAACTGCCTGGCTGTTTGTCAACTGTCCTGACCCAGGAACGACAAATTCCTATTACACTTAGCCTGTGTAGTGAGAGTCAGCATGGCCGCCTGGTGACCCAGACTGGTACAGAATCATGTTTGCTTTTTTTGCCACAGTGTCACACTGTTGACTCATGTTTAACTTGTGGTCTACTATGACCCCTAAATTCCTTTCAGCAGTACTCCTTCCTAGACAATCACTTCCCATTCTGTATGTGTGAAACTGACTGTTCGTTCCTTAATAGATTTGAAGACTTATCAGGACCTCCCCGTGGTTTCTGTTTCGCAAGACTAAACTTACTTGGAAGAGCCGTGATTTCATCGACGCGAATAGTCTTGCCACTCATGCAGATCACAACTTTTCCATACTGTCCCGTTTTGTTCGGTTCTTGTCCATGTCCTTCCACGAATCCTCCATAAAGGACGGCGGCCTTCCTCTTGTTCTTTTTACATCTCGTGGATACCAATGGATTACACACGCTATCTATCTGTTGTATCTCAGTCTCGCTAAATGGCCAGCCCATCTCCTTTTCCGATCGTACATAACTTGGATGATATTGCTGACACCACTTCTTGTATGCAAATCGGCAATAGTAACATGCTGTAGCCTACTTACACATACCATGCATCTTTCCATTGCTCTCTGGGTGGTTTGCAACTTTCATTCTTCTGTAAGTGCTGTGTTCCAGGTTTTGTAGCCATACAGCATTACCGGAAAGATACTGGTGTTAAAGAGATGGGCTTTTGCAGTGGTAGAGTTTGGTATCAACAAAAATACTGCAAAGACTCCCAAAGGCAATCCAGCCAGACCTCCTCACGCTCAGCTCCAGGCCCAAGTCATTGTCCATCTGCAATGCTTGTCCAAAATATACATATTGATCCACCAGCTCGATGGTATGTCAATCCAGCTGCATAGCGCACACTGAAAAATGTGTGTTTTTCATCCACTTTGTTTTTCCAATGTGGACAGTCAGATCAATCTCCTTTGTGTTCTTACCAATGTCATTGAGGATGGTTTGCAATGTTTTGACACAATTAGGATGATGTCATCTGCGAAAAGGAGCATCTGAAGAACCTCGCCATCAATCAGAAATCCATCTTTCACTTTGATCTTCTGCAGGACGTCTTCCAGGATGCTGGCAAACAACTTCAGTGAACAAATGTCCTCCTGCTTTACGCCTCACTTAACTTCGATGATCAAGGGATCATCAAAAAGCATGATTTTCATACCTGCGTCCATCATGAAATCTTGTAAGATTCTAAAATACACAGCAGAGATACCCTGTGAAAGGAGAGCACTGAAAGCTGCATTTTCTTCCACCGAGTAAAAGACTTTTTTAAAGTCAACGAACAACAGGCAGAGTGTGATCATCTACTCTCTATACCTTACGGTCATCTGTGTGACCACAAAAATATGTCCACTGTGGAGAATCCCCTAAAAAAGCCTGCCTGTTCCCTTCTCATTTTCCTCAAGGACACCCTCAATACGGGCTTAAATCATTCTCATAAAGACCTTAAAACACGAGAAAGCAGGCAGATGGGTCAATAGTTGTGAATGTCTTCTCGGTCACCTTTTTTCAGCAGAACAGTTCACCATCTCTTCTAATCTTTCAGGATTCTCCCCCTCTTGAACGAATCTTGAGACTCTCACACTAAGTGCTTTTAAAAACGTATCACCTCCCACATGAAGATCTTCTACATGTAATTGGTCTAAACCTGACGCTCTTCCCAACTTCATCTTCTGAAGGGCCTCTGCCACTTCGTCGCAGAACGCATCAGGTTCAGGAGTGACTGAGCCCAGGTACAATGACTCCACAGCTATTGCTGATGAAAATAATTTGCTATAAAAGCGCCAGCAGATTTGTTCCATTTCATGTCTGTCTGTCCTACCATTTTCGTCAATGAACGTGCTTGGAGGAGACTGGCTTAGCTGGATTTCATGCCCAACTCTTCACAAACTCGTTTTCTCTTCAACTGCCTTTTGCTGTTATGCAAGGCGATGCTGCTCATAATCTTCTATCATCTTTCTCCTTGAAGCTTTACAGACAAGCTTATACTCCAGGCCACTATCGCCCTTGGCTGCCACGTCTCTCCTTTTGGCAAGAAGATTAAGTGTTTGCTAGGTAAGACAGCTTTTGGACTCCTTTGGCTTCTTCACAGTGGCAGCAGATTTACATTTGTTGAACTTCACTAAAAAGTGGTAGTAATCAGAATCAACAGTTTCAGTTTCGTCCATTTCCCACGACTCAAAGTTGACAGCATACCTAAACAGAGCTGAGCAGAACTGTTGTACCCGCATGCAGTGCCTAACTCTCGTCTTTATCCTTTCTTCCCATTTGATGTTTATTTTGATTCTCACTGTGCCCAGGTGATCTGACTGAATACTGACAGCTGATTCCAAAATGACTATTACATGTGTAACCAGTCGCCTCTTGTCCACCAGGACATAACCACTTTCATTTCTTATTACATCATTTGACACTCAACAAGTCCATTGCCTCCCAATCCGCTTCACGATATACAGACGCGAAGCTTCTCCGTAGTTGACCAGCTTTTGGCCTCTTTCATTTGTCATACCCGAGCCATACTGTCCGATGTAGTTTTCTCTATCTTCTCCTATACCCACCTTGGCAATGAAGTCTCCAAGAACTTCCATGTATGTTGTGTGACAGGGTCAGAGCAGAAGACAATAAAAAAGTAGTGGAGGGGAGATATATAAGCCTCAGACTGAGGAGATCTCTTGGTTCCCTGAGTAACAGGGAGGGGCTGGTTAAGAACCAGTAGAGGCAATCAGGGGCAGTGGAACACCTAGGGCTAACTGACCAAGCCTGCAGAGTCAGGCCAGCCTAGGCTAATTAGGACACCGGGGGGTAATTAAGAAAACCAGTTGAAAGTGGATATAAAAGAAGCCGTGCCTGCAGTTAGGGCATGTGCGTGTAGCTGAGAGGATGGAGGGAAGCGCCGCTGACAGTAGGAGGAAAGGAGACAACCGAATACTAGGACAAAGAACCAGAGAGAAGGAAGGTCTGGGGAAGTAGCCCAAGGGTCTTGGAGCTGTTTTATAGCAGGTGGCAGGGACTCACACAGGCAGCTACTCTTACAGGGCCCTGGGCTGGAACCCAGAGTAGAGGGTAGGCCCGAGTTTCCCCCCACAACACCCACCTCTCCATTTCCACTTGCGGAAAAGGACTGTGGAGTTTATTCTCCATTTTACCATACACTGGCCGATGATGAAAAGAGTTCAACAAATAGCAAACCAAAACCCTAGGCATGGTGCCTAGTATTGTGGGCTGCTGTGATCCTCTGAGGCAAGCAAATATGCCAGGAGGCACAGGACCTATCGAGTTTCTGCAGGAGCTTTGTTACAGTTGTTTTAGTCTAAAGAATCCTATCAAGTTCTTCTTAGAACCTTTCCACTTCTTCATCTTCCGCAGTGGATGTCAGTGCGTAAGCTACTATTATTTTTATAGTGACCCATTTGCCTAAACTCATCGTGAGCACTCAGATAGGAGATACAAATTATCCATGAAATTATATTTTCTGCCACCTACGAGCACACAAATTCAACTTCCCCAAATCTTCCTTCAGCCACTCCAGAAAAATTTATGATCCATCCTTCCATTTTGCCATGACTTCCTTTCTTCTTCTTTCAGGTATGGCAAGAATATCAATGCGGATACAATGCAATTCTTCCAGCAATATACTGACCTGCTCATCACTTGAGAGGGATCGCACATTAAGTGTGCCAACATATCAATTAATACAAATGGACAGTCTCAATACTGCGAGATTCTTGGCATCCCCTGCCCCATATCCACCACTCCATCACCATCGCTGCAGAAGCGAGGAGGAACTGCACAAGACTGAAGGTCATGCTGTATTATCATGTTCATAGTAGCTGTGGCCAAATTGTCACCTGGTGGCCAACCTTCTGGTGATGAACCTCTCTGTACTTGGCTAGGCTGGTCCTTGGATGGTGGACACACAGTCTGCCGCCAGGACCATTCTCAAAACCTTTCCAGCTTGGTAGAACCTGCTAGAGCTTATGATCCGCTGGCATAGCCTTCCAGAGTCCAGGGTCATCTCCATGCCATGGTGAGGCAATGGAGTAGGATTTTGTGGAGGGCAAGACTAAACATCCCCAATTTTTTAATCTTTCCTCATAAGTCAGGTTTTCTAAACTTCTTATAGTTTTTATTGCTCTTCTCTGGACTGTCTCCAATTTATCCACATCGTTCTTACCATGCTGTTCCCAGAACTGGAGATAGTACTCCAGCTGTGTCCTTACCAGAGCGGAGCAGAGCAGAGCAGGATAATTATCAACTGTCTTACATATAACATTCCCATTAATATATTCCAGAAGGATATTAGCCCCTTTGGCAATTGCAAGACATTGCTGGTTTATATTCAATATGTTTATATTCACTATAATCCTTAGATCCTTTTCAGCAGTTCTACCAACTAGCTAGTTACTCCCCATTTTTAGTTCTACATCTGATTTTTTTAATTCTTAAGTACAGTATTTTGCATTTATCTTTACTGAATTTCATCTTGTTGATTTCACACCAATTTTCCACTTTGTCAGAATCGTTTTGAATTTGAATCCTGTTCTCAAAAGTACTTGTGAAATCTCCATCTCTGGAGATATTTAAGAGTAGGTTAGATAAATGTCTCTCAGGGATGGTCTCTAGACAGTACTGGCTCCTGCCATGAGGGCAGGAGACTGGACTCGACGACCTCTTGAGGTCCCTTCCAGTCCTAGTATTCTATGATTCCTTCGTAGGTCATGTTCTCTAGATCTTTAATCATTCTTGTTGCTCTTCTCTGGACCTTCTCCAATTTTTCCACACCTTTCTTGAAATGTGGTGCCCAGAACTGGACACAATACTCCAATTGAGGACTAATCAGCGCAGAGTAGAGCAGAAGAATGACTTTTTGTGTCTTGCTCACAACACACCTGTTAATGCATCCCAGAATCATGTTTGGTTTTTTTGCAACAGCATCACGCTATTGACTCATATTTAGCTTATGGTCCACTATGACTTAGATCCCTTTCTGCAGTACTCCTTCCTAGACAGTCACTTCCCATTCTGTATGTGTGAAACAGATTCCTAAATGGAGTACTTTGCATTTGTTCCTATTAAACATCATCCTATATACCTCAGACCATTTCTCCAGTTTGTCCAGATCATTTTGAATTATGATCCTGTCCTTCAAAGCAGGTGCAACCCCCCTCCAAGCTTCCTATCATCCGCACACTTACTAAGCATACTCTCTATGCCAATATCTAAATCGTTGATGAAGATATTGAACAGAACTGGTCCCAAGACTGAACTAATAGTCCTGAACGGTTAATCATACAGCTGACTACTTGTTGACATCTCTATTGTTAACAAATGTTAATTATCAAGTCTTTCTTCGCTTTCTTTCAGATGTGTGTGCTAGTTTGAATTCTCTGGAGAACATCAAATACCATAGGACATTTGTGCTCCTGTTGATAGTTGTTTTTTTAAAACTTTATTTTTCAATCGTCTTCAACTGTAGCAACATTTAATTTAATAATTTTACTTTCTTTTCTATATGAAATAGGTTTTCAAACAGGAAAGAAAGTAAAATTATATATACTTATAAAATTGCATAGCTGGATAGATACACACACAAAGCCCTACTTTTTTCTATTAATGCTCTACAAAAATATTTAAGGAATAGATCAGCAAGTCCCCTAACACAATATTCACAAAAATAATCCACAATCATCTGACTGCTTTGCATTATACTATCATTTGTATACACAGAACTGCAACATTAATCTTAAATCTACTTTATACCAGATCACTGGATAACTAAAAATAGATTAAGGTTCCCAGACCCAATGAAGTACTCAGTGTTAAGCTCAAAAGTTTGTCTGTCTCACCAACAGAAGTTGGTCCAATAAAAGATACTGCCTCACCCATCTCATCTCTCTAGTATTCTGGGACTAACACAGCTATAACAACAGTGCATAAAAAAAGGATTATAAGGTAGCCGCTCTGTCCCATCACCACAAGTGTTCATTAGCGTACAGCAGCAATTAAATGCCATTCTGCTGAAACAACACTAAAAAGTGAAGTGTGAATCAAGTCTAAACTACGTAAATGTAATTCTAATTGATGGAGAAGGATGTGATTCTTCTCTCTCTTTCCTCAAAAACAAAATCATAAATATCAAGTCAAGGGTTTTGAGCCTTTCCTTCCAGAGAACACAGAGGAGGATTACAGGTTCATAAATAAAAGTTCAAGGAAAGCCTGTAGCACAGTACTTCTTGATTTCACACCATGCCATTATATTATTTGGAAGCAATTCTGTTCTCCACAGCTGCTATTGAGAAAAACTGAGAAAACAAGCTCTCTCCCTCCCCTGGTCAATTTTGCTAAATATACTGTTTTTGAATATAGAAAAAAAACTAATGAAAGGCCACCTATAAACTGCAATAATTAGGGTTGCCAGATGGTTTCAACAAAAATACCAGACACACCTGACATTACATCACAATTTACATTACATCTTATTTAGAAAATACCAGACATTTATATTTTCTCATTTATATTTTCTGAATTTGTTTCCCAAACAGAAAACTCAAGTACTGGACTGTCCGGTTCAAAACCGGACACCTGGAAGCCCTAGCAATAATTACTAAGAACAACTGGAAAAATGGGGAATGTAAACACCAAAGATATATTTACCATTAAGGAAATCCTGTCATCAAGGCCTGCCTGCATTCCTCTATTATAGCAAAAAGGAAATAAACCAGAGAGGTTTGTTTCTGTTTTTGTTTTTTTGCTTTAAACAGTATTTTTAAACATGAAATTCACAGAATATTCAACTACAGAATGTTAATACAAAAAGGTAAATGTGGTAGCTAAACAACAGCTTCAGTCCTCCATGCAGATCTAATGCATTTTGTTTGGCTACAATCTACAGCAGATCTCAATGGAACTGTGTATCTTTCCTTTTTCAATTTAAAACTGAAAATATTTTGTCACTGCATCTTGATTTAATAGCACATGCAGGAACAGTAATAGCAACACTGTATGTACTCTCTAAAGAAATGTGTGAAGCACACAGGATTAACTTTTGTGTTGAAGCACCAGAGAGGGCAACTTTCTTCAGTAGCCTTTGTTACCTTCCTCCATTTCCTTTCCTCAATTGTTTAATTAATTGTTTTACATACATGAAATGGACCATTAGAAAACATTAGACAACACTTAATTTATAATTTATACAGGGGAGAATGCAAATCATTCTGAGGTTTGGGTTTTTATTCCCACACCCCTAATTAATATTCATGAGGATAATTTCACAAAGGCAGTTATAAAACTATGTCAGAGGGAGCCTGGAAATATAGTTATGGTGGTGCAGAAAAAGGAAATTCTTTTTTGCCTTGAAAGGGGGATTTACACCCAATACAAACACTTACTGAATGATGGGTTTTATAATATTTTAATCAAGTTATTCATTACACAGAAATAACACTGTGGAAAACCAGATAATGTTACACAAAGGCTAAGTTCATTTGTTCTGGACAGGTGGCCAGTCTGCAAGTCTGTGCCGGCATCCAAAACCCGCCCACAATAGCACTAAAGACGATTATGCAAATGATCACTATTCCCTGCTATTTTCCCAGGAATGGGAGAAGAGGACCGTGTGGAAGAAGCAATTGTTTCCCAGTCATGTGGAAAAACAAACCAAGAAGATTTCCCTCTGCCCAAAGGGGAGAAAAAAGGGAGGAAATGTGCATAGGAGATAACGACGTACACTCACACACTTATTTTACCAATCCAGTCTTCTGCTGATTTGCTACATTTCAAAAACATTTATCATCAGAGAAGAAATCATAAGAGAAGTGATGCCTGTATTTCCATAGAAGAGTGCTGATACTACAGGTTGAAAGGAGTGTTCAGACCCCAAGAAATGTATTCATGAATAACTAGTAAGCATTTTCTCTTCGCATTCCACTGAGGAAGAAAGCACAACAGTGTAAAGACTATAACCCTAACTTCGTTCATTGTACAACATTAATATATGAAAACATTGTGAGAGACATTTTCTTGTACTAACATACATCTATGCAAAACATACATTTAAAACAGCTTGAGTGTTCCTTATGCACCATATAAAATTATTCAAAACCTTGTCCAAAATATTAAAAGAAGAATATTTTTAAAGTAGTTTGAATGAAACACTTTCCACTAGGGATGTGAAGGTTTAGCCAGTTAATTGGTGGAACTGGAGCAGCTCTCCTCCTGCTGCAGGCAGAGGGTCTGATCTAGCCCAGCGGGGACCGCCATGGACAGGGGCTGCTTCAGTGCATCCCCTGTCCACAGCAGCCCCAGGCACCCTGCAGGATGGGGATGCTCTGGTGTCGTGATCAGAGCAGCCCCTACCTGTGGGAAACCTTGGCCCACTGCAGGCAGGGGCTGCTCCAGCATAAGAAAAAGTTATTTATTTGTGCCATTAACATAAAAACTAGGGGTCACCAAATGAAATTAATAGGTAGGAGGTTTAAAAACAAACAAAAGGAAGTTTTTCTTCATGCAGTGCACAGTCAACCTGTGGAACTCCTTACTAGAGGATGTTGTGAAAACCAGGACTTTTAACAGGGCTCAAAAAAGAACTAGATAAATTCATGGAGGTTAGATCCATCAATACTTATTAACCAGGATGGGTAGGAATGGTGTCCCTAGCCTCTGTTTGTCAGACGCTGGAAATGGATGACAGCAGAGGAATCACTTGATGATTACCTGTTTCTGTTCACTCCTACTCCCTCTGGAGCAGTGTTTCCCAATTTTATTTGGCCACGGAACCCTTTTAAACTCAAAAGAATTTTGTGGAACCCCTAATAGCAATCTTATATATGGAGCTGAAAAAGTAGACCACAAATAAGTAAGGATAATAATAAACAAATGCTAAACAAGGTCATGAGATCAACACAAATGAAAATTGTTTTCAATAAAATTCATAAATGCTTAATATTAATTATTATTTTTTAAATAACAACATGTTATTGTAATGGAATTTTCTCGAGGAACCCTTATTTTCACTTCGCAGAACCCTGGGGTTCCCCAGAACACCATTTGGGAAACACTGCTCTGGGGCATCTGGCATTGGCCACTGTCGGAAGACAGGATAGTGGGCTAGATGGACCATTGGTCTGACCCAGTATAGCCATTCTTATGTACCTCCTTCACTCCCACAAGCCAGCAAGCATTAAACAGATCCAGTGTAGGAAAAAAAGCAAACGACAGTCTGCCCACTTCAGCATAACCTTCTTTAAAAGAAGACAGTTTAGCCCAGCTACTGAACCATCACCAGTCCCATCCGTGAGGAAATAAAGGCAAGGAAAAAGGATGCCACAGTCTGGGTGAGACTTAAGACCTTCCTATATCTCATAGGCTAACAGAAGCTATGCCAGCTGCCTCCAGCAAAAGCTTAAACCAGGAGCTGGCCCACAAATCTCCCTCCTACATTAGATGCATGCTAGTGATGTAAACTGTCATTTAACTACGTTTAACCAGATTAACCATGGAGCAATTCCCCTCACCTGCGCTGGGGCAGCCCCCTGCTTGTAGTGCACCATGGGTGGGGTGCTGTTTCAGCCCATCCAGGTCCACTGCGCCGCAGGCTGCTCCAGCCAGGCTGGACTGAGCCTGCCGCACTACAGGCGAGGGCTGCTCAGGCCGGTAAAAGCCTGCCACTCTGCGCCACAGGCAGACAGCTGCTCTGGCCAGGCCGGGCCCAACGTGCTGCAGGTGGGGAGCTGCTCCAGCCTGGCTGGGCCGCCAGTTAACCCGTTACCCCCTTGTCATATAAGAAGCCATACGCGGGGGCCTGCAGCCCAGAGGCCCAGGATGGACGTTTCCATCCTTGGAGTACACAGCCTAATACAGGCTTGTACCCTGAAAACGCAAACACCAGATGGCCCTTACTGGCCGCAGCCCATGAAGCTAAGCTCAGAATGTAGTGAGGAATAAATCACGTCGACCTCGATTTCAACTTCATGAGAATGCTAAGAGTGGCGTGGTACCAGTACACGCATACCTGGTAAACAACTGATATAACTAGTGTGGAAAGTCCTGTGTCTGGTGAGTTTCACCAGGGACCTAGACCCCAGAGGGTGCCCTGGATTCCCCCAGCTGCAGCTACATGAACCTCAGCCCTTGAAGCAAGATTCAGAGACGGGACTCCCTGTGGTAGAAGGGACGTAAGCATTCCAAGTGCCTTTTACTCTTATATGCATTGCTCTGTAGCACTTGCTGATGTGCATTCTGTAGTAGTTGTATAACAACAATTCAGCAACATTAACTCTGTAGTAGCAGTGAAGTAGTGAGACTAATAAAACGAACTATCCCTAATTGACTCTGTTGAAGCGAATCCATAATCCTGTTCACCCATGGCCCTGTGAGTTGACAACTCTTTATATCCCTAATGCATTTCACAAATTGCAACGCTAGTTACTCCATTTATTAGCTCTTTATCAGTTTTCTTCTTTCATTTGCTATCCCTTATTCTTACTATCCGTACCAAGAAAACAACCCTTCCTCACCTCAAAAAACCAACCAACCAACCACAACAACAAAACAGAAAAATCCACAATCTAATCAGATTTACAGCAAGCCTGGAAACCTATCTCTGACAACAACCACCTGCAAGGTGGGAATAATCAGCAACTGGGCACCCATATGGTACCCTCACACCAGATGGAACCAATCTGCTTTCTCACCTCCTGCAAATCAGTCCATAGGTGGCCACACCCTGCAACAGATAAGCCCTGCATCTATTCTGGGCTAGAAGGAGGCATCTAGATGTTAGAGGACACCCCCCCTCCACAGCGATAAAAGGTTGTCAGCAGGTACCACTCTCCTAGTCACAAAGTTCCTGGCTCCCTAAGAAATAATTTAATAAGTATTTTAATCACCACACCATAGTAGTATGTGAATACATCCAAACTGTAATCTTTTCATGCACAGTGATATAATTCCATGTACCTCTAATGAGACAAATATCATTAGTAACATAAGACTAAACAGAACCATAGAATTTATGGCCAGATCATCTAATCTGGCCACATACATATCACAGGCCTCCAACATCACACAGCACCCTCACACCAAACCCAACAACTGAAATTACACAAAAGAATTACCGCCATTAAAAGAATAAACTGTTATATGCCACAAGAAGTGAACAGGTGGGACAAAGATGTACCAATGTCCAACGTCTCTGTTTGGCAGAGAACTGATTAGGTGAGATATAGACAGATAATCCTGGCAGATGACCTGCACCCACATGCTGCAGAGCATGGCAAAAAACAAACCTACAGTGATTCAATCTGTCTTGGCGGCAAATTCTCTCTCAAACCCACGTGTGGCAATCATTTAGACCAGTGTTTCTTAAACTTTTTAAGACCGAGGAACACAAAACAATTTTTTTTTTAAATGAGGAACACCAAGGATTTTTTGTTGAGGAAAAAAAAAGGTTGGGGGGGGGGGAGGGGGAATTGTCGGGGGAAGTTAGGAAAGTTATCGAGGAAAAAAATGTTGCCTGCCCCTTTAATGGCAGCCATTTTGAATTATGTTGTTCTCCGCAGCACGCCTCCAACTGCCTCGCAGCACACCGGGTGTGCCATAAACACAGTTTAAGAAACACTGAGTTAGACCCAAAACATGGGAGCAAGGACCAGTCAGCTCAACACCTAAGAGAAGGAATACTGATTCCCAACTCCAATCACTGGCCCACCTTATTCATGCTTCAGAGGATGGAGTTCCCTGATCGCCCAAAAAAACCCAACCCAGAATACATTTGGGGGGCATCCCTTTCTGACTCCTGCAGAAAATAGGCCCTGAATTCCCATGATCAACCTAGCAGCTTTTCTCTGCACCTGTTCCAGTTTGAATTAATCTTTCTTGAACATGGGTGACCAGATTGTAAACAGTATTCCAAATGAGGTTTTATCAGCACCATGTACAATAGCATTAATACTACTGTACCTCTACTGGAAATGCCTCACTGGAGGTGTCTTAGGACTGCATTTGCCTTTTTCATAGCTGAGTCACAACGGTGGCTCATAGTCATTCTGTGATAGACCCACACATCCAAGTCTCTTTCACCTTCTAATGAGCCCTCACTTGCAGCAGAAATTCTTATTAAACCACAACTGTATGGCTGTGCAGTTTGTAGCACTGAATTCCGTCCCATTTCTGTCACATAGTCTTCCAAATTCTCCTATATAATATTCCAATCTAACTGTGTGTTGATGATACCTTCCAACTTTGGATGATTAGCAAATTTCATTAGCATGCTCCGACTTTTTATTCCATGGTCATTAATCTAAACATGGAGTAAGATTGGCCCCAAGATTTATCCTTGCTGCATTAGTAAACTTTCCCTAGTCCATTAATTCTGCTTCCAGCACAACCCACACCTTGTTCCCCTTTATCCAAATCCTTATCAACCTTGCAGTTTTTTATTGATCCCCAACTTTAATTTAACTAATAATTTCCTGCATGGTATCATGACAAACACTTTACTGAAATCCACGTGCATTATATCTGCCACGTTTTCCTCATCACATAATGACAAGCAGCTAAAAAATTACAATTTTTAAAGTGCTTGTATATAAATGCTAGAAGTCTAAATAATAAGATGGGTTAATTAGAATGCTTCAGATTAAACGGGGATTTTAAAATAATAGACATCACAAACTTGTTGGAATGAGAATAATCAATGGAACACAGTAATACCAGGGTACAAAATATAACCGAAGGACAGAACAGGTTGTGTTCGTGGGGAGAGTAGCAATATTTGTGAAACAAAATGTAGAGTCAAATGAAGTAAAAATCTTAAATGAACCAAACAGTACCAGATAATCTCTATGGGTATTAATTCCATACTTAAATAATAAGAATATAGCAGTAGAGATTTTTTACCTAGTACCTGACTAGGATGGTAATAGTGACTGAAAAGTTCAGAAACATTAGAGAAGCTATAAAAATAAAAACTCAATAATAATGGGGGATTTCAACAATCCCCATATTGACGGGATGCAGAGATAAAGTTTCTTGACACCTTAAATTACTTTTTCCTGGAGCTACTAGTCCTGGAACCCACAAGAGGAAAGACAATTCTTGACTCAGTCCTAAGCAGAGCACAGGATATGGTTCAAGAGATGAATATAGCTGAACTGCTTGACAATAGTAACCATAGTATAATTCAATTTAATATTCCTGTGGTGGTTGAAACACCACAGCAGCCCACTATGGTAGCATTTAATTTCGGAGAGGGGAACCACACAAAAATGAGAAGTAATTAAATGAAAATTAAAAGATAGAATGCCAAAAGAGAATTCCCTGCAAACTGCATGGAAACTTTTTTAAAAATACCATAATAGATGTATACCCAGGGCTCGACATACTATAGAATCTACTCGCCCGTGGCGAGTAGATTTCAGCCGCGCGCCACATTTACCGGCGGCACGCGCATGCGCAATGCGGCTCTTGTGCATGTGCAGTGCGGGGCTGGCGAGCGGCTTTTGCCGCCATTTGTCAAGCCCTGTGTATACCCATATTAAAAACCACAGTTAGAGAAACCAAAAGTGCCTCCCTGGCTAAACAACACTATAAAAAAAAAAAAAGTAGTGAAAGGCAAAAAGACATTCTTCAAAAAGTAGAAGTTAAATCCTACTGCAAAAATTAGTAAGGAACATACACTGATAAATAAAGCGTAAAAATATACTTAGGAATGCCAAAAAAAGAATTTGAATGCTAGTCAAAGACTCAAAATACAATTTTTTCAGTACAGCTGTCATAACCAGGAGTACTGACCAGCACCCGGTGGCTAAAGGGTTAACTAATGTCTCCTGTACCTAGCCAGGTATCAGGTGGTCAGCCAATAACAATGCAGGTAGGAATTTCAAACTGGAAAAGAAGGAAACAACAAATGGTCTGGTAGCACTTTATAGACTAACAAAACATGTAGATGGCATCATGAGCTTTTGTGGGCACAGCCCACTTCTTCAGATGACCGGAGTTATGTAACTCCGGTCATCTGAAGAAGTGGGCTGTGCCCACAAAAGCTCATGATGCCATCTACATGTTTTGTTAGTCTATAAAGTGCTACCAGACCATTTGTTGTTTTTTTCTGTAACAGACTAACTCGGCTATCCCCTGAAGCTCCTGGAAAAGAAGGGTTTCTCTCTCTGTTCTTTGTCTTCAATCTTGCTCCTGATACCACATGCATCCTTGATAGGGACAGAGAGCTAGAAAGGATCGCTGACACATCCTGATTCAGGATGTGCACCAGAGACTTTTAAGCTAGCAGTTTGTAATATCTCTGCTAAGAGCCTGCATCAAGCACTCAGTAACTGATGTAGTTAAAGAGAATACTTTACAAATCTCACTCACTCTCAACCTTTTCTTTCTTTTATTAATACACCTTTAGATTTTAGACTCTAAAGGATTGGCTCAGCGTACTCTTGTGGGTAAGATCTAAAGTGTAAGTTGGCCCGGGACTGTGGCTGGCCTTTCGGAACAAGGGAATCGGTTTGGAGTTGGTGAGATTGGGTTTTATAACCTCTCACCTGTGTGAGAGGTCTGGGTCTGATTGTGGCACAGGGAAGCTGGGATGTCTAAGGGGTTTTGCTGGTGAGGCTTCCTGCTGGCCAGGTTGGCAGCTGAAGTGCTGTGTGTGACTGGTGTGGTGCCTTATAGGAAAGGTCTCCAATCAAGGGTAGTAAGTAGCCCTGGTTTTGAGCAATTCACCCTGAGTTGACACCCTCAGCAGTGCCAAGACCCTGTCTGGTGCATGATAGTGGTACATTCGGCAAGATGTACAGAACCTGGTCAATTGAGCTTTGGATCAGGCCCCCATGCTATTCTAAATTTGATTTTGCAACAGAGTTTGGTTGGTTAAAGGGGCAGTTAAAATGAGTCAACAACGGTATGAGGGTCTTTACAAGGGGCCCGGTAAAATTGAGGCTTGAAAAGAAATCTACTTAGGACACTCTATATGTCAGTAATTGTACTCCACAGATATAGAAGGGGTTGGTTTAATTCTCATGTATTCAATTGTCTAGTAAAGCGTGCATGTATTATTTACTATGTTTTATCACAGACCTCCAAAAAGAAATGACAGTCAGTGTGGCCCGAAGCTTGTCCAGTACAGTCTGTGATTTGGGGGGGCTTCATAACCAGGAGTGCTGACCAGCACCCAGTGACTAAGGGGTTAACTAATGTCTCCTATACTTAGCCAGGTATGGGTGGTCAGCCGATAACAATGCAGGTAGGAATTTCAAACTGGAAAAGAAGGGTTTCTTTCTCTGTTCTTTGTCTGAGAGGCAGAGCAGTTTCTTCCAAGACTCAGGGAGATGGGAGACATTTCTCTAAGAACGGACATCTTAAAATGTGTACATAGGGAAAAGTTTGGATAGTCCGTCAGGATTTGATGTTTTCCTTGTTTGGAAATTTGGAAATAATGTCTGAGCTGTTAATTGTGTTTTTCCTTTTTCTTTGTAACTAAGATTTAGCCCAGAGGGTTTCTTCCCTGAGTATCTATATCCTTTGGTGGCTCTTCCCATTTAGTCACTTCACTATGCTTGCAACTGTAGCTTTGTTTTTATAATAAAGGATTGTTTTCTTTTTTATGTAACCGGTATTGGTTGATTGTTGTGTCCTTAGTTACAAGGGCAGAGTCCATTATTGTCTGTGGATCCCCTCTGTTTTTCCCAATTCCAAGCAAAACGGAGGTTGGGGTAGGGGGAGAGTTTTACCTTCTGGGGGAGGTTTCCCAAGTGATCTCTTCCCTGCTTTTCTTGGAATTACTTGGGTGGTGGCAGCGGATTCCCCAAAATCTGGGTATTAGGATTTTTTTTTTGTACCTGTAGAGGCAAGGTTTTGGAGTGCTCTTGCGGGTCCCCACTTCTGCATTTATCATGCCAGAGTGGGGAACAGCCTTGACAACATCAGAATCAGGAAGCCTACTACACAACCCGTGGGGCCACTGAACAATCAAGTTGCTACAGGAGCACTTCAGATAAGGCCATTGCAGAGAAACATAATGAATTCTATCAATCTGTCTTCACAACTGAGAATGTAAGAAAGATTCCCAAACATGAGCCATTCTTTTTAGATGACAAATCTGAGGAACTGTTCCTGATTTAGGTTTCAGAGGTAGTTTCTGAAACATATTGGTAAACAGTAATAAGTCACCAGGACCAGATGGTATTCACCCAAGAATTCTGAAGGAACTCAAATGTGAAATTGCAGAATTAATGACTACAGTATGTAACATTTAAATCAGCTTCCGTACCATACTGGAGGATAGCTAAAGTGATGCCAATTTTTAGAAAAGGCTCTAGAGGTCATCCTAGCATCTACAGGCTGGTAAGCCTAATTTATATACCGGGCAAAATGATTGAAACTATAGTAAAGAACATAATTATTAGACTCATAGATAAACATGAAGGGGAAGTGTTTTTGTAAAGGAAAATCATGCCTCACCAATGTACTAGAATTCTGTGAGGTCAACAAGCTTATGGACAAGGGGGATCCAGTCAATACAGTGTGCTCAGATTTTCAGAAAGCCTTTTACAAGATCCTCACCAAATGCTCTTTAGCAAAGTAATCTGTTATCGGATAGGAATTAAGGTCTTCTCCTGGATCAGTAATTGGTTAAAAGATAAGAAAAAAAGGGTAAGAATAAATGGTCAGTTTTCAGAATGAAGAGAAATAAATAGTGGTGTGCCCCAGGAGTCCATTCTGGGATCAGTACTAGTCAACAATTTCATAAATGACCTGGAGTAAGGGGTAAACAGTGAGGTAGCAACTTTTGCAGATGATACAAAACTACTCAAGATAATTAAGTCCAAAGCAGTCTGCAGAGAGTTACAAAAGGATCTCCCCAAAATTGGGCGACCAGGCAACAAAATGGTAGATGACATTTAATTCTGATATATGCAAAGTAATGAACATTGAAAAATATAATCCCAACTATACATAAAAATTGATGGGAGTCTAAATTAGCTGAAAGATCTTATGAAAGAGATCTTAGAATCAGAACACTAGAACTGGAAGATGACCACGAGAGGTCATTGAGTCCAGTCCCCTGCCCTCATGGCAGGACCCAGTACCATCTAGACCATCACTGATAGACATCTATCTAACCTGCTCTTAAATATCTCCAGAGATGGAGATTCCACAACCTCTCTAGGCAACTTATTGCACTGTTTAACCACCCTGACAGGAAGTTTTTCCTAATGTCCAACCTAAACTTCCCTTGCTGCAATTTAAGCCCATTGCTTCTTGTCCAATCTTCAGAGGCCAAAGAGAAAATTTTTTCTCCCTTCTCCTTGTAACACTCTTTTAGGTACTTGAAAACCGCTATCATGTCGCCCCTCAGCCTTCTCCTTTCCAAATTAAACAAGCCCAATTCATTCAGTCTTCTTTCATAGGTCATGTTCTCTAGACCTTTAATCATTTTGTTGCTCTTCTCTGGTTCTTCTCCATTGTGGTGCCCAGAACTGGACACAATACTCTAATTGAGGCCTAATCAGCACAGAGTAGAGTGGAAGAATGACTTCTCATGTCTTGCTCACAACACTCCTGTTATTGCACCCCAGAATCATGTTTGCTTTTTTTGCAACAGTGTCACACTGTTGTCTCATATTTAGCTTGTGGTCCTCTATGACCCCTAGATCCCTTTCTGCAGTACTCCTTCCTAGACAGTCGCTTCCCATTCTGTATGTATGAAACTGATTGTTCCTAAGTGGAGTACTTTGCATTTGTCCTTATTAAAATTCATTCTATTTACCTCGGACCATTTCTCCAGTTTGTCCAGATCATTTTGAATTATGACCCTAATGCCCAAAGCAGGTGCAACCCCTCCCAGCTTCGTATCATCTGCAAACTTAGCGTACTCTCTATGCCAATATCTAAATTGTTGATGAAGATATTGAACACAACCGGTCCCAAAACAGCCCCCCCCGAGGAACCTCACTTGTTATGCCCTTTCAGCAGGATTGTGAATGGTTAATAACTACTCTCTGAGAATGTATCAGAGGGGTAGCCATGTTAGTCTGAATCTGCAAAAGCAACGAGGAGTCCTGTGGCACCTTATAGAATAACAGATGTATTGGAGCATAAGCGTTCGTGGGCAAAGACTCACTTCGTCAGATGCATGTAGTGGAAATTCCAGAGGCAGGTATAAATATACAGGCATATATATTTATACCCTTTCTCTGAGAATGGTTATCCAGCCAGTTATGCATCCCTCCCCCCCATAGTAGCCTATAGTAACCTCTTGGAGTCATTGTGGATAATTCTCTGAAAACATCCACTCAAGTACAGTGGCAGTCAAAAAAGGTAATAGAATATTGGGAATCATTAAGAAAGAGATAGATAGTAAAACAGAAAATATATTGCCTCAGCATAAATCCATGATACCCCCACATCTTGAATACTGCATGCAGATGTGGGCAGCTCGTCTCAAAAAAGATATATTGCAATTGGGAAAAGATTCATAAAGGGGCAACTAAAATTGTTAGGGGCATGGAACAGCTTCCGTATGAGGAGATATTAATAAAATTGGGACATTTTAGCTTGGAAAATAGATGACTAAGTGGGAATGTGACTGGGGTCTATAAAATCATGATGGTGTAGAGCAGTGGTCCCCAACCTTTCGGGGCTGCCGGGCGTCCGGAGGCGGGGCCGCTCACGCGCCGGGCGTCCGGGGACGGGGCTGCTCACGCACCGTGCGTCCGGAGGCCAGCATCGCGCATGTGCTGCGCGTCCGGGGCAGGACCGCCCACGCACTGCGCGCCCGGTGCCGGCACCGCCCACGCGCTGCGCGCCTGGGGCAAGGGCCTCCCATGCGCTGCGCGCCTGGGGCAAGGGCCTCCCATGCGCCGCGCGCCCGGTGCCGGCACCGCCCACACGCTGCGCGCCTGGGGCAAGGGCCTCCCATGCGCCACGCGCCCGGTGCCATGTGCCGGGGGCGGGACCGGCCCAGATCATTCGGCGGGCGCACATAAATGCCATGGCGCCCGTGGGCACCACGTTGGGGACCACTGGTGTAGAGAAAGTAAATTCGAAAGTGTTATTTGCTCCTTCTCATAACATAAGAACTAGGGGTCACCAAATGAAAATAGGCAGGTTTAATAACAAAAGAAAGAAGGTCTTCACACAATAAGTAGTCAAGGTGCAGATCTCCTTGCCAGAGGATGCTACAAAGGCTAAGACTAGAGCTAGATGAATTCATGGAGGATTAGGGATGTAAAGCGGCTAGTTGAGTAGTCGACTACTCAATAAGCATATGTTCCTTGGGTAGTCAAGTGACTACTCGACTAATAACTTCACCCTCCTATCAGAGGCAACAGGGGGAGAAGCAGGAGCTGATGCTGGGGGGGGAGCCAGCTTGAAAGCCAACCATTCCCCCCCCATCCCCCCAGCACCATCTCCATGGGGAGGCAGGGGCGCAGCGGGGGACTGGACACAGGTTGGGAATCAGCTGTCCCAGCTCACGCCCAATCCCCCGCTGCACCTCTGCCTTTTAAACGTAGTAAGAGCCAGGCGGCTTTTACTACATTTAAAAGAAAGAGCCTCAGCAGGGTTAGCTCCCGGAGCTCTGCAGTTTCCCCCCCTTATCAACTAATCAAGTAGTCAATGGAAATTCCATCGACTACTCAATTAGCTGATTAAACGAAAATTTAACATCCCTCTGGAGGATAGGCCCATCTAGGACGACAAGCCCATGGGCAAGGATGGTGTCCCTCCCAGACTCTGTTTGCCAGAAGCAGGAATGAATGATGGGAATGGATCACATGAGGATTACCTGTTCTGTTTAATCCCTCTGAAGCAACTGGCATTGGCTACTGTAGAAAAAACAGAATACTGGACTAGATGAACCTTTGGCCCAACTGCTGGTTGCTGGGCCGCAGCAGCTGCCCCCGACAGCTCACCTCCCGCAGTCATGGGGCTCAGGCAGTGGCAGTAGGAGGCACTTTCCTCCCTCCTCCCCACTTGTGCTTGGGGAGATGCACTTGGGGGGGGGGGGAGGAGGGACAGGGCGCAAAAGAGGGAGGTGTGCGTGCTGCCAAGGGCTACTCCCTCCACCCACATAGCTGCTTTTGCCGGCGGTGTCAGGAGGATGCAGAGCAGGAGGCACCTCCCCAAGGCTCCGCTTCCCTGCCCACGCAGCCGCTTTTGCCAGCAGTGGTACTGGGGCTGAGTCGGAGAAGAAGGCACCTCTCAAGGGCTCCCCTCGTGCAGCCACTTTTGCTGGAGGCAGCGCTGGTGCGGAGGCAGCAGCAGGAGGCACCTCTCTCCCCCCTTCCCCATAATGGCAGCCGGCCGGTGCTCCATGCTCCCCCTCCACCCATGGGGTCGCAAGACACACTTGGGGAGGGAGGGGGCATGAAGGAGGAGGGCTGCTCTTCCTGCCCACACGGCAGTAATGGCTACGCTCCCTAGAGGAGTCAGTCTCGCTCTGGTGAGTGTGGGGGTGGGGTGGGGGAGAACGGATGATGGGTGAGGGCATGGTGAGGTCATGGGGCAAGAGAGTGTTGGCATTGACTATAGGGGTCAGAGATTAAGGGTGAAAGGGCATGGGGCATAGGAGTGGGGATCAAAGGGTGTTAGGCACTGGGAAGCAAGGGGCTGGGTTGGGGCTAGGCCAGGCCTGGGCAAAATAGGGCTTGCGGGCCGTATCCGGCCATTGGATCCAACCTACAGAGTCAGTGGGGAGCCCCAGGCAGGCTCCCCCGCTTGCCCCACAGTCCTGCATACCGCTCAGAAACGCAGCTACGGGGCACTCTTTCTTTATGAGTCCTGAGGAAAGAGGGGAAGATTCAGATGCTGCTCCCACCCCAGCATAATCCCATTGGCCGGTTTCTAGATAAAAACTGGCAAATGGGAACTGCCTATCTGAATAACAAGCAGCCCTGGAGCACAACCCTCTTGCTCAGTTACTCAAGCACATGGCTAAGCAGGCAGAAACATTTTAAGCTCTGCAAGCCTTTAGCTCTGCAGGCAGGCAAGGTTTGGCTGCTGGGCTGTTAAGTCTCCTGGCCAGAACCTGCCTCTGGCACCCCAGTCCCTCCCTTTCCCAACCCTCTGCCTCACACTCCTGCCCCGCTACTTCACATGCACCTATACCCCCTCCCAGATCTGGCATCCCAATCTCCTACCCTAGAGGTCAGTGTTTCTCAACTTTTTTTATAACGTACCCCTTTTAAAAAAAATTATAAATACCCCCAGTACCTATAGTTTTCAGACACACAAAATTTTTTTCTACCATTGCAACACATTTGTTAAAACAGCTTAATTGTAGCCAGGCAGGCGATGAAATTTTTTTGGTGTAAAAAGTACAAAAATAATAAAGCGCTGTAAAACGTAAAACAAATTCAGTTTTCTCCAAATTTCAGTTGTGTAGATGTACCCCCCAGACTTCTCTCGAGTACCCCTAAGAGTACTCGTACCACTGTTTGAGAAACACTGCCCTAGGTCACATCCCAAAACCCTGCACCCCAGTTCCCTGCCCAAGGTCACAACTGCTTCCTTCACCCAAACTCCCTCCCAGACTCCAGTCTCCCTCCTGCACCCCCATCCCAGACGCCACACCTCCTCCATTAATACCATGGAAGAGTGCGGCCCTCGACCACTTTCCAAAATCTTGGAGTGGTCTCCCATCAAAAATTGCCTTGGGCTAGTAAGCAGATCGGCAACATTATCTGCCTATTTGTATATTCATCATTTGTATAATGAATATGCAAATAATGTTGCTGGTCCGCCAAACATTTGTGAGTGGGCTTGCCAGTACGCAGCATAAAAAAAAGGTCGGGAACCACAGCACTAGAGTGTATCAAATCAAATTAATCCCAGGCACAAAGGTATGAATAAAGATTTCAAAGTGAGATAAAGTAGGGAAATTACAGAGATCACTAACCCTATATTCTTTTACAAACATAGAAAAAGACATGTTCCCTGCCCAGAAGTGCTTACCATCTAAATAAGGGTGAATAAAAACTGGTGAATTAAAAAAATAAACAGATTTAATTTAAACTAGATGTTTTATTTATTTTAATTCCAAATAAGTTTATTTTTAGAAAAAAGTATTTATTGCAACCTATGTTAAGGCCTACATTTACTATAATCTATTAAAATCATTAACATTTTAAAAAATATTCCAGCAGCATATATTTATTACTAAATTTTTAAACAGTCTACCTGTGGAACGTCTTACCAGAGGATATTGTGAAGGCCAAGACAATAGGGTTCAAAAAAGAACTAGATAAATTCATGAAAGATAGGTCCATCAATGGCTATTAGCCAAGATGGGCAGGAATGGTGTTTCAAGCCTCTGTTTGCTTGAAAAGAAGCTGGGAATAGACAACAGGGAATGGATCACTTGATGATTGTCTCTTTTGTCCATTCCTCCTGGGGCACCTGGCATTGGCCACTGTTGGAAGACAGAATACTGGATTAGATGGACCTTTCATCTGATGTAGTATGGCCTTCTTATGTGCTTAAAGAAAGTTAAATCAGCGTCTGACTCAAGGAGGGTTAGAGTGCATGAGCAGGCCAAACAGTCACTGCTAATTAAAAATCTCCAATCAAAAGCTTGAGAGGTACACGCATACCTCAAGTGCAGTACCACAGGGACACTAACCAAAGAAGAAAAGCTAAGACTGAGATCAGGACCCTGTGCACACTAAAAGATAGAGGAAAAAAGTGTGGCTCAAATCATTAAATGCTCGAAGTATGGTCAATCAAGGTAAGTAAGAATCAAGCAAACAGAGTCATACAAGCTAAAAAGAGAGAAACCAGAGTGATCAGCTGTGTAAAAAGTACCAGACAGCTCGGGGAATGACTTAGCAGGAGGTCACTCATGACTTTGGGGAGTCTAATTTTGGGGGAGGGGGTTATTTTTAAGAAACAACTGCTTTATGAGAATTCACAACAATTATATGGACATACAAAACAAGAACAGCCACTCCCCGACTTACGAACACACTGACTTATGACCATCCGTACTTACGATCAACCTCTCATTAACCCCATAATAATATTTTCAAGTTGAGAATCATGTACGTCAAGTTTTTCGAACAGTGCGGGTAGCGCGTTTAAGGGTATTTCCGACTTACGACCAAATCGAGTTACGACCAGGTGTTCGGAACGTAACCCGTTCGTAAGTCGGGGACTGCCTGTATATTTTTCTCTTGTGCTTTACGCAGGAGAATTCTTTACACAGATTTTGACATTTCTTTGTACAACACAGCTATATCATTCCTTGGTTACGTGGCTTAACTAGAAAGGCAAAGATTTACTATTTGAAGATTACAGAATTGTAACTCCTCAAATTATTAAAAGTCCTTTCATCAGGTAAGATTTAAAAAGCATCAGCTACAGATATGTGGCATGGGTATTCCAAGACCTGAACATTCAGGAAAAAACTACATTGCATGGAATCTGAAATGCAGCAATGACAACTGTTTTTACTACTTATTTTCACCACGCATTTTCTCTCACTACAGTCCCATTTCTGGGCACTTTGCCAATTGGTATTTAATTAAAATCTACTCTGTTTTTGATTCTTCCTCAGTAACTCAGTTACCAACTCCAATGGCCATTTATGCAGTGAAAGAAATTTAATAAGATAAACTATTCTCTATTGTGTTTGCAGAATTGGTGATGGAGTAATTTGGATGGAAGAGCCAGCCATAGCACTGTCATGGCTGATTCCCCACTCTGGCATGATGAATGCAGAAGTGACACCTGCAAAAGTACCCCAAAACCTTATCTTTCCAGGCTTTGGTATAAAACTTCCCCCCCAAAATCCTAAAAACCTAGATTTTGGGGATAAAAATCCGCTGCCACCATCAAGTGCTTTTGAACCAACAAATAGGGGTGGACACTTGAAACCAACCCCAGGACATCACAAGCTCTTTTCCCCAAAGAGCTTGAAAAAGAAAAAAGAAAATACCTATTGCAGTCTGTGGTAGCTGCCCCCTAGTCAGAGGCATGCAGATACCCATAGACAGATTTTCCAGGACACAGAAATGAACCAATACCAGGTTAATAAAAAAAGAAATAAATTATCAAAATAATACTACTGTTGCAAGCATAATTAAGGTGACTGGATGGTAAGAGTCACAAATTAATAAACTCATGGAGGATTCCCATGGGCTCAGGACTTAGTTACTGAAGGGGAAAAAAACATTTCTAACAGCACAGATGTTAGATCCAAATTTCCAAACCAGAAAACAATAAAACCGGATGGATTTATCTAGACTTTGCCCTACTTACAGATGGTGAAGTCTTTTCTTGGAGAGACATGTCCTCTGTCCTCCCTAGTACGTAGAGAGCCAACTGGCTCAGAGACAAAGGAGGGAAAACCCCAAAATTCCTTTGTCTCAGTTTGAAATCCCTACCTGCATTTCTATTGGCTGAATGCTACTTGGCTAGTTACAGGGACATAGTTAACCCCTTAGTCCCCAGGCTGCTAGCTAACCCTCATGGTTATGACAAGCACAATCTAGTTTTCTAAAAGACCAAGAGATGAGATTTGTAAACTTGGGACAAAATGGGAGGGTGGGGAAGTAATAGGATTTTGTGTTCAATGACAGAAATGCAATTACATGTAGTTGTTACAATTTAGGATTGTACATTTGGCACTGCAATAAACGTATAACCTTCTGCAAACATTTCTTAGGAAGAGCTGCCGTCTTGACAAAGAAAACATAGTAGGGAAAAATCAACCACAAAGACGAAAATATTTAAAAATTAGAAGAGCCAGGATGGTGCCCTCTTTCTTCCCTGGCCATGGGCAGCCAAGGGTGTTGTGGGAGTGCTGGCAGCTGTGGGGGGCTCAAAGGCAGCTCTGGGGTCTGACATCACTCCTCCCCCACCGCACCCTTCCCACCTCTCCTGCAGAGGAAATAAATATGCCTTTAAAAAAACCTCTGTTTATTGGGGTCTATACACAACAGGGGAAGGGACTAGGGAAAGAACCTGGAATGGGGGAGAGGGGAGGAGGGCTCAAGGATGGGCTGGGACTGGCGCCTGCCTGGGGTAGCTTGAGAGGCTTCGACTGCCCGAAAGGTCCCACCACCACACATTCTGGGGCCCTGAGGCCTCCGGGAGGGGGGGGGGGGGCGGCTAGGAGGAAAAGCTAAGGGAACAGGGGCTTAGGGGGACGGGGACTTGTGGGGAGCAGGGAGTTGGCTGGTGGACCGCTCCATGCACTCGGCCATGCACTCCATCACAGAGGTGAGGGAAGAGAACATGGCCTCATGCTGGGGCGCCAGCTCGTCTGAGATGGCCTTCTGCTGCTCCCAGTCAGACTGCTCCCAACGCTCCTCATTAAGGCCCTGAACCAGGCAGGCCATCTGGTCCCGCAGCAGATCTTCCTGCGGGTTTGCTTCCTCTTGAGGATCCCGCATATATGGAAAGAAAACGTGGGAGGTGGTAGGCACGCCAAGCTTGCAGCTGGCCCAGTTGTGAATAAAAGTTTCAATGGCAGTCATCTCAAGAGACACTGTGTATGATGCCTAGCCCTAACCTCTGAGCCGACACCAAAGGTCTTGGTTCAGACAATGGCAATGTGCTTTGAGCAGACCTGGGCAAAAACACAGCCCGCCAAGCCACCGGATCCGGCCCACGGACGCTGCAGGGAGCCACAGAAGGCTCCCTGCTTGCCTTACTTCACTCACACACCACTCAGAAATGCGGCTTGCACAGTGGTTTCACTTTAAAAACTGAGCCTGAAAGGGGTGGGGGGAGCTTTAGGAGCTGCTCCCGCCCCCAGCATAATCCCATTGGCCAATGGGAGCTGCCTGTTTCAATAACAGGCAGACACAAAGCACAAGGGGCTCATAGTTATTCACAGAGCACATGGGAAGAAAATCTTAGAGAGAACACTTCCCCCAGCCTCTCCCTCCCGGGAGTCAATGCAATGCAATTTGGGTTAATACAATTGCAGGATATTTGTATGAAGGGTCCTGTGAACATAAGAACATAAGAACATAAGAACATAAGAACGGCCGTACCGGGTCAGACCAAAGGTCCATCTAGCCCAGTATCCTGTCTGCCGACAGTGGCCAGCACCAGGTGCCCCAGAGGTGGACCAAAGACAATGATCAAGCGCTTTGTCTCCTGCCATCCCTCTCCAGCCTCTGTCAAACAGAGGCCAAGGACACCATTTTATCCCTGGCTAATAGCCTTTATGGACCTAACCTCCATGAAATTATCTAGCTTCTCTTTAAACTCTGTTATAGTCCTAGCCTTCACAGCCTCCTCTGGCAAGGAGTTCCACATGCTGACTACGCTGTGTGAAGAAGAACTTTCTTTTATTAGTTTTAAACCTGCTACCCATTAATTTCATTTGGTGTCCTCTAGTTCTTCTATTTAGGGAACTAATAAATAACTTTTCTTTATCGGCCCTCTCCACACCACTCATGATTTTATACACCTCTATCATATCCCCCTCAGTCTCCTCTTTTCTAAACTGAAAAGTCCCAGTCGCTTTAACCTCTCCTCATATGGGACCCGTTCCAAACCCCTAATCATTTTAGTTGCCCTTTTCTGAACCCTTTCCAAGGCCAAAATATCTTTTTGAGGTGAGAGACCACATCTGTACACAGTATTCAAGATGTGGGCGTACCATAGTTTTATACAGGGGCAGTAAGATATTCTGGGTCTTATTTTCTATCCCTTTCTTAATAATACCTAGCATCCTATTTGCCTTTTTGACCGCTGCACATGTGTGGAAGTTTTCAGAGAACTGTCCACGATAACTCCAAGATCTCTTTCCTGATTTGTCGTAGCCAAATTAGCCCCATCATACTGTACGTATAGTTGGGGTTATTTTTCCCGATGTGCATTACTTTACACTTATCCACATTAAATTTCATTTGCCATTTTGTTGCCCAATCACTCAGTTTGGTGAGATCTTCTTGGAGTCCCTTACAGTCTGCTTCTGTCTTGACTATCCTAAACAGTTTGGTATCATCCATGACTTTACCACCTCACTGCTTACCCCTTTCTCCAGATCATTTATGAATAAGTTGAACAGGATTGGTCCTAGGACTGACCCTTGGGGACACCACTAGTTACCCCTCTCCATTCTGAAAATTTACCATTTATTCCTACCCTTTGTTTCCTGTCTTTTAACCAGTTCTCAATCCAAGAAAGGACCTTCCCTCTTATCCCATGGCCATGTAATTTACACAAGAGCCTTTGGTGAGGACCTTGTCAAAGGCTTTCTGGAAATCTAAGTATACTATATCTACTGGATCCCCTTGTCCATGTTTGTTAACCCCTTCAAAGAACTCTAATAGATTAGTAAGACAGGATTTCCTTTACAGAACCCATGTTGACTTTTGTCCAACAAATTATGTTCTTCTACATGCTTCACAATTTTATTCTTTACTATTGTTTCGACTAATTTGCCCGGTACTGAAGTTAGACTTACCGGTCTGTAATTGCCGGATCGCCTCTAGAGCCCTTTTTAAATATTGGTGTCACGTTGGCTACCTTCCAGTCATTAGGTACGGAAGCCGATTTAAGGATAGGTTACAAACCACAGATAATAGTTCAGCAATTTCCCATTTGAGTTCTTTTAGAACCCTTGGATGAATGCCATCCGGTCCCGGAGATTTGTTAACATTAAGTTTTTCTATTTGTTCCAAAACCTCCTCTAATGACACTTCAATCCGGGACAGTTCCTCAGATTCATCACCCACAAAGGACGGTGCAGATTTGGGAATCTCCCCAACATCCTCAGCTGTGAAGACTGAAGCAAAGAAATCATTTAGTTTCTCCGCAATGGCTTTATCGTCCTTGATTGCGCCTTTTATAGTTCGATCGTCTAGGGGACCCACAGGTTTTTTAGCAGGCTTCCTGCTTCTAATGTACTTAAAAAACATTTTGTTATTTCTTTTTGAGTTTTTGGCTAGCTGTTCCTCAAAATCTTTTTTTGCTTTTCTTATTACATTTTTACACTTGATTTGACAGTGTTTATGTTCCTTTCTATTTATCTCACTAGGATTGGACTTCCACTTCTTAAAGATGCCTTTTGTCCCTCACTGCTTCTTTTACATGGTGGTTAAGCCACGGTGACTCTTTTTTAGGTCTCTTGCTATGTTTTTTTATTTGGGGTATACATTTAAGTTGGGCCTCTATTATGGTGTCTTTAAAAAGTTTCCATGCAGCTTGCAGGGATTTGGCTCTAGTCACTGTGCCTTTTAATTTCTGTTTAACTAACCTCCTCATTTTTGTGTAATTCCCCTTTTTGAAATTAAATGCCAGGGTGCTGGTCTGCTGAGGTGTTCTTCCCACCACAGGAATGTTGAATGTTATAATATTATGGTCACTATTCCCAAGCGGTCCGGTTATTTCCTGGACCTGATCCTGCGCTCCACTCAGGACTAAATCGAGAATTGCCTCTCCCCTTGTGGGTTCCTGCACTAGCTGCTCCAAGAAGCAGTCATTTAAGCCATTGAGAAATTTTATCTCAGCTTCTCTTCCTGAGGTGACATGTATCCAGTCAATATGGGGGTAATTAAAATCCCCCATTATTATAGAGTTCTTTGTTTTGGTAGCCTCTCTAATCTCCCTCAGCATTTCAATATCAGTATCCCTGTCCTGGTCAGGTGGTCGGTAATATATCCCTACTGCTAATTTCTTATTTTTGGAGCATGGAATTACTATCCATAGCGATTCTATTGAACATGTTGATTCATTTAATATTTTTATTTCATTTGATTCTACATTATCTTTCACATACAGTGCCACTCCGCCACCCACCCGGCCTGCTCTATCCTTTCGATATATTTTATATCCCGGTATGATTGTGTCCCACAGATTTTCCTCATTCCACCAGGTTTCAGTGATGCCTATTATGTCAATCTCCTCATTTAATACTAGGTACTCTAGTTCACCCATCTTATTAGTCAGACTCCTAGCATTTGTGTAGAAGCACTTTAAAAATTTGCCACTGCTTATTTGTCTGCCCTTCCTGATGCATTGGATTCCTTTGTACGCAGTTGTTTGTCTGCTCTGGCCCATGGTTTGCCTCTCTCCCTCCTCTCTTTCTGACTACAGCTTAGAGAATCTCTATCAATGGATTCTCCTCTAAGAGAAGTCTCCCTCCGATTTACGTGCATCTCCACCAATCGGCTTTCCCCATCTCTCAGTTTAAAAACTGCTCTCGGCCTTTTAATGTTTAGTGCCAGCAGTCTGGTTCCACCCTGGTTTAGGTGGAGCCCATCCTTCCTGTATAGGCTCCCCTCTCCCAAAAGTGTCCCCAGTTCCTAATAAATCCAAACCCCTCTTCCCTACACCATCGTCTCATCCACGCATTGAGATTCTGAATCTCTGCCTGCCTACCTGGCCCTGCGCGTGGAACTGGAAGCATTTCGAGCGCCACCATAGAGGTCCTGGATTTCAGTCTCTTTCCTAGCAGCCTAAATTTGGCCTCCAGGACATCTCTCCTACCCTTCCCTACGTCATTGGTACCTACATGTACCCGACCACCGGCTCCTCCCAGCACTACACATAAGTCTATCTAGATGCCTCGAGATCCGCAACCTTCGCACCAGGCAGGCAAGTGACCATACGGTTCTCGGTCATCACAAACCCAACTATCTATGTTTCTAACGATCGAATCACCCACTACTAACACCTGCCTCTTCCGAACTGGCATTCCCTCCCCTCAGAGGTATCCTCAGTGCGAGAGGATACCGCAACATCCTCTGGGAGGAGGGTCCCAACTACGGGATGGTTTCCCTCTGCTCCCATTGAATGCTCTGTTCCCTTGAGACTTTCATCCTCCTTAAGAGCACTGGGGCTCTCAGACTGGAGGTGGGACAGTACTAAAGTGTCCCAGAAAGTCTCATCGACAAATCTCTCTACCTCCCTTAGCTCCTCCAGTTCAGCCACCCTGGCCTCCAAAGCCCGAACTCGGTCTCTGAGGGTCAGGAGCTCCTTGCAACGGGTGCACACATACGCCACCCGCCCACAGGGCAGGTAATCATACATGTTACACTCGACACAATAAACAGGATAGCCCCCACTCTGCTGCTGGGCTTCTGTCTCCATTTTTCTAATGAACAAGTTTAAGTATAAACTGGGATTCTTTTTAAACCTCTGGAATATAGATTACGATAAGAGGTATGTTTTAAAGAAGGCCAGAAGTCACTAGAGCCCTCTAACCTCCCCCTCTAAACTCCCTCTCCAAACTCCCTGTTAGCAATTCCTGGTAAGCTCCTGGTCGCTGAGTCACAGGCTTATATAGCTCTGGTAGCCCCTCCCCCTGACTGAGGCTTAGCCAATTAACAGAGGCTTCTAGATTTCAAACCTTTTAGAAGCTCCTTCAAGCAAACAAACAATCAAACCAACCAACCAACCAGATAAACACAAGCTCAGCACACAGCAAATAACTCCCCACACACAACACACACTCCAGACAGCCACTTACCACAAGGGTCCTGTTTTTACTCCTCTTTCACCTGGAGAACTCCCTCTCCAAACTCCCTGTTAGCAATTCCTGTTCGCAAGCTCCCTGGTCGCTGAGTCACAGGCTTATATGGTGGCCAAACCCATCCCTATTGGTAGGAGGATAGTGGGAGGAATTCTTAGAGGGGGTCACACGACACCCTTTACTTCTGGTTGTGTGTCCATCTTGACCCTGGGAGTACTAACTGCAGGGGTGGGACTTCTTGTGGCGGGGGGGAGCGTGGCTAATGGGGGTCAGGGGACATGGCTAATTTGTCCCTCATTTTGGTTCAGATAATATGGTCACCATAGCTATACATTTTATATTGGTGAGGGACAAGCTTTTGAGCTTACACTGAGCTTTGGGAGCAGATTCTGGCATGAGAGTTTGGTCAGCCATGTCACTGGAAACAAATAGTAAAGAACTTCACCTGTAACAAAGTCTAGTTTAAGTTTAGTACTAGGAAGTGTTTTATATTTATCACTTACCTTCTCTCTCTATTATCCTGAAAACAACAAGGCTACAGATCTGAAGTTTCACATTCAAGCTCTGGTTTATCTAAAGCCATGGTGTCCAGCCAGTTCTGAAGCAGTAGCCGCACACTCAACCAGCCAAATAGTCACGTGGCTAGAGTGTTGGACACCACAGATCTAAAGGAACCCCACGATGCTAAGATACCAAAGAACATTTCAAAAGGTTCTATTTTAAAACATTCTTAGCTTAGATATTCTCTTCCTATGCAAAGTTGTAAAGATAGTGAATATAAGGAACCTGTCTATGAAGACTCACAGAACTAAGAGCTATTCTGCAATGGATTTATTGTTACAAATAATTTGCTAAACCATACACATTAGAAAAGCTTACACCTTTCTTTAGGGATGTTAAAATGCATTTAATTAAGTAATCTTGTAACCACTGAAAATTACACAGTTACATGTAGGGTGGCAGTTGGCTCCTGCTTGCCCCCTCATCCCAGCCCGGCAGAGATGTATGGGGGGAAGGGGGGTGCTACTCAGGAGTCAGTGTTCATGGGGAGCTGGCTTTTAAGCCATCTCCTGCCTCCCCCTCCCCCTGAACTGCTGCCTCTCATACAGAGGCAGCAGTGCAAGGGGCAGGTGGCTCCCCGCACGCACGGAGATCTGGCTTTTAAGCCGTATCCCAGCATGTACCAGGAGCCTGCATGTAACCGTTAAGGTTAACCAATGAGCAGGGCTCTTCAGTTAACTGTGTACATGGTTACACTTTCACATCCCTACCATCTATCAGAGGAAAACTGTACTTTATACCCACTACAATTTACTTTCCTTAGGTGAAGCATTTTCTACATATATCGCCTATACATGAATTTTCAAGGATGTCTAACTACATGAACAATCAGAAAAGCTGTAACTTTTACTGCTAGAGGAACACAAACAGGATATCATTTCAAATTGGGATTTTTTTTTTGAATGATCTGTAAACCAAAACATGGAATCAATCTTCCTCAAACTTTGTGGGGAAAGATCTTTTTGGCTTTCAGAATAAAGCCAGTATTGAAGACAAATATTTTTTTCAAAGCATGATTTTAATGAAAATTATTTTAAAAAGTGAAAAAGACCCCATAATGTAAAAAGTGAGAACATTATAATCTTTTAAAGTAAATGTGGAAGCTTACTCATGCATACCATAATAATTAAGCCAGAGAAGCTATGCTGGAGCCAACTGAAAAAGGAAACAGAAAAGCAAAGGAAAAATGCACACATTTCTGTGAAATACTAAAATGCAAGTGCAAGAGGTTTTTCAAGCAAAACAGGTAATCTTCCAAAACCAGAAAAATAGGCTGACTGCAGCCAGTAAAAAAAAAAGAAATGTGGCAAGAGGAAACTCTGGAAGAAATTTAAAAGACTAAGAATTCTGAAGAGCAACTAGCTAAAACACAAAAATAAATTCGAAATTCTCTTAACAAAAGATAAGCACTCATTAAAATCTAAGACTATATTATACTGCAGGGCTGGAAGGTAGCATACGTTGTACATAATTTTTTTTTTTTTTAAAGGTCCTTGCAGTGAATCCAGGATTTACAAAGCAAAGAGCCTGGTAAAATGTGTGAAAAGATAATTAAAGAGTTACTGAATGCCAAGATGAATAGGATAGGATAGGGACAAAGTAGCATTCTCTGTAAAGAAAAGTAACATCTAGCCAAACTTTTCAGAATCTTCAAGTTTCAACAAAATTTGAGATGACACTGAAAAAATTAGGACTGTTGAAACAGGAGATTTATAAAAAGGGACATAATACAGCTTGTACCTCCCTTAACCGGAACTCTCTGGTCCTGCAACATCTGTGGTCTGGTAGGACCACAAATGTTCCTGGACTACAGAGCCCAGGTATAGGGAGGTCTGGCCACAAGGCAGGAGTGGGCCGGTGACTCAGCTGGGACCCCATGTCAGGAAGAGGGGGAGGGACAGGCGTCACAGAGGGGAATTCTAGCCCCAGCGTCTGGGCCACGGTGCTCTGGCCCCAACAGTGGTGGGGCCATCAGCAGTTAGAGAGCTCCAGCCCAGAGCCACAGCTGGTCGGCAGCAGTGGGGCTGGGTTGGAAGCCTAGACGGAGGCAACAGTTCAGCATAGACCATGAGGGGAAGGTCCTCCCCTGGTCCGGCAAATCCCCTCAAGGTGTCAGACCAGGGAGTTCCAACCTATAGAAGTATACAAAAATAATAAATTGTATAGAGATGGTAAACCAAAGTTCCTGTTTACCATCTCTTATAATACAACAACAAAGGAATACCTTAAGAATTGAAATACAGTAATTCCTCATTTAACACGTGCCCGCTTAATTTTTCGTGATAGCATGATTTTTTTTTTTTTAGGGAACGTTTTTTGAATTACACAACCATCCCTGGAATAACACGATTTCCCCAGCCGGCCCATTGCCAGCAGCTGCGCGGGGCTTCCCCCGCCTCCCTGCAAAGCAGCAGAGGGTTCGCCGCTCGCCACACCGTTCCCCGCTGACTCCCCCTCACCAAACGCCTTGCCCCCTCTCCTCCGCCCCCACTTGCAGGCCAGCGGCTGGGTTTCCCCAGCCGGCCCAGCGGCTGCGCAGGGCTTCTCCCGCCTCCCTGAAAAGCGGCAGAGGGTTCGCTGCTCGCCGCGCCGTTCCCCGGCGACCCCCCCTCGCCGGACGCAGTGCGGGTCCCGGCAGACCCATCACAGGGGCATACTCCCAACCCAATCCCCCTTCACTCTTCTCCCCTTCCCTTCCCCACATCCAAACATCTCCCCCTCCCTGCTGTAACCCAGTCCTCTTTGTCCCCCAACCTTATGTCCTGGTCCCAACAGACACCACCGCTTGAAACGCAACCCCCACCTTTTCCATTATTTTCAATGGGAAAATTGACCCCGCATAACACGTTTTCACTTAACACGATCATTTTCTGAAACATATCTATAGTGTTAAATGAGGAATTATTGTACAACCTACTGTATATTTGAGAGTTTGTCTGTCTGTGTCTCTGTTCAAGAACTCCTCCTGAACAGTAAAAGCTAGGACTACCAAATTTGGTATATGGCTTACTCTTAATCATAACTTAAAGCAAGATAACAATTTGGTTGTGCCAGGAAAATGGGATGCGCCTGGAATGGAATTGCATCTCATAAAATCATCAGGCATGTAGAAAGCGTACCTACCTTGAGCCTCCCACCCTCCAGGTGCCCTTTAGGAAGTAAGAGGGGCTAAAGCAGAGATTGGGAACCTAGGGCCCAAGGGCTGGATGTGGCCCCCAGCTTGCCTCCCCTCCCAACCCACTCCTGCATTCTCTGTCACCCAGACCACACACCCAAAGCCTGCTTCCCGGCAGCCCTCTCTCTCACACTGAGCCCCTCATTTTTGGCCCCTCAAAATCTACTAGCCTGGGCCCCCCATGCTCTGGTGTGTGAGGGGAATGTGGGGAGTGTTTCTCCTTCTCAGTCAGGGGCCACATCAGTGAGGGGTTTTGGTTGGGGTTTTGTTTTGTTTTTTTGTTTCTCACTTTTGTGCAGACCCTGACTGATTTTTCTGTGGGTCAGTGTCCCGCGACCCAAGGTTCTCCATCCCTGGGTTAAAGCTTTCCCTCCCAGGGAGGGGAAAGTGCACAGTTTGTTGCACCCTCCCTTGGCTCCTGGAACTCGCCCCTGGCCAGATACCTACTTCCTCCCTGCTTCTGCACCCTCCCTCCTTGGCCACATACCTTACCTCCAGCCTGCTCCTGCCCCCTCCCCTGCTTCTGCTCCTCCGGACAGACACCCTGCCCCCAGCCCACTCCTGCACTTTCCCCTTTACCCTGCCAGACACCCTGCCCAATTGGGGCCTAGCTCCCATCTGGCCACAGTGTCCTGTCCCCAGGCCTGATCCTGGGGCAGGCCCCACAGTCCAGTTCCCATCTGGCAGCAGGAAGGGCTGGTGGCAGCCCTCCTCCTGCTGCAGCACAGATAGGATGGGAGGCCATGATCCAGCTGTGGTGGACAGAGGGGGGGCTGGTGAGCATAACGACCAGGAGGGTTTGCCAGCTCCTGCACTCTCCCTTGGCTCCTGCAACTCCCCCCTGGCCAGATACCTACTTCTTCCCTGCTCCTGCACCCTCCCTCCTTGGCCACATACCCTACCCCCCAGCCTGCTCCTGCACCCTCCCTCCTTGTCAGACTCTGCCCCCTCCCTTGCTTCCACCCCCTCCCACTGGCCAGACACCCTGCTCCGAGCTTGCTCCTGTACCCTACCTCCCACCCTCACCCCTCCGCACCCTACTTCCCATCCTGATCCTGCACCCCCCATCCATATCCCACTCACTGGCAGCCCTGTCCCACACAGTGAACCCCTAACTTTTTGCCCCACCCCAGAGCCTGGGGGGCCCACAAAATGCATTAACACTGGAACTCCAAAAGAGTTAATCTCGCCTGAGGCCTTGAACCTCAGTCCTCCCTCCCCCCACCATGGGGGCTGGAGCACCAGAGGAGCGAGGTGTTTCAGTTAGGAGCCACATCAGTGAAGGTTTTGCATTTCTGGAGGGGCTTTATTTCCTTCTCACTTGTGTGGTCCCTGACTGATTTTTTTGTGGGTCAGTGGCTGTCGACCAAAAAAAAAAAAAGTCCTCCCACCCCTACCATAAAGACAATGTTGAAACCGTTTTTGTTGGACATAATATTTTTACTTTATTTAAAATGATGCCTCATCAACAAGGCCCCAATTGGGGCCCAGCTACTATTATGACTGCAGCATCCTGGCCCCAGCCCCAATCCTGGAGCAGGCCCTGCAGTCCAGCCCCCACCTGGCTGCAGGAAGGGCTGGTGGTGGCCATCCTCCTGCTGCGGCATGAGTAGGAGGGGAGGCCACAATCCTGCTGCAGCAGACAGAGGGGAGTTGGCACAGTCCCCTAGTGACAGTTCAACTTTAAAAAGGCTAACTAGTTTTATATGATGCTTGTTACCTCCAGTAGCTACTGTATAAAATTGTTATCCTTTCTTTAATTTGAACAGCTTTATCTTCTAGGATAGTCCATACAAATTTACAGATTAATTATTAAAAATTGACTAAACAAATCACTATAGAAGTAAAATGAACTAAACTTTCAGTTTCCATTGCAAGCCTATGAGGTTTTTTTTGTTTGACTGCCAATTGCTGAAAGATAAGACATCCTTCTATAACAAAAAACTAATATTAGGCTCTTCTAGGTGGGACCCAATCTGTTAAAGTTACAAAAACAAAATTAATTAAATTACCTGTTCTTCCAAAGTTTGTGGAGGGACAGACCAATAACATTTGTCCAATAACATTTCTTATAGGATGGTTCTCAGTTAATCTATTATTGTGAACCAACTACTGCTCAAATGGTTATGCCCTAATAACTCAGGCTATGTCTACACTACCAGATTATTTCCAAGTAAATTATTTTGAAATAGTAACTCCCAAATTAACTATTTTGAAATAAGCTTATTCCACTTCACAAGCAGGAGTTGTTATTTCGAAATAACAAGTCCATTATTTCAGAACAACAGGGTTGGTAGTATGGATACCCATCTTGTTATTTCAACATATGGGGAGTTATTTCATGCCCTCAGAGACATGCCCTCAGAGAATAACTGATCTCCAAGAAAGACAAGAAGAGACTGACCCCAGTATTGTTTTGTCAATCTCTCTTCTCCTGAGTTTTTGTACGTAGCGGACAAGTCAACTTTCTGACACTTTACACGTGCAAGAAATATTCTGCAGTTAAATTCCTTCTCCCACACCCCAAAATGTCCACTTATTCAGGCAGGGCACAATCAGTAAGCCTGATAGGTGTGCAGCTTATCTTGTTTGAGCAAGAAGAGTGGTCACATTCTCATTTTGAGAAGATGAGGAAAGAGGTTTTTCTTCTACATGTTAAACAGGGAGGAACAAAACATGCAAGACACATGCACTAGCTTGTAGGAGGATGATCCCGGGAAACATGATATTTTACTTGAATCCACAGATGCTCTATTATCACAGAGGAATTGATTCTGAGCCTATGAATGGATGCTTTCCCTCTTGGAAACTCTGAAAAGCTAGGAAGAACTGCATGAGGGCTGGGCTGTACTCAAGCCAAATTGCCTATGGAGCTTGCAGAACAACAAGACCATTCGACCCAGGTTCCTCTGTGTTGCTACATTTATTTGGCAGGATTTAGCAACTATACTGAACGTTCACCAAGTGCGGTATATTCTAGCAAGGGAAAAGCTGACTCCAGTAGAAATCTGAGTGCCAGGCAAACAAGCCCTTTTTTATGAATACTCCTTAAAATAACAAAAAAAAAAATTAGAGGAAAAAAATATTTTAGCCAACATTTGCACAATGAAACATTGATAGCCTAAAACATCTTCTACCTGATTGAGATAGGAACAACTGGCAGCTAAACATCCACTGCCATACTGAGTGGAATCACTCTTTAAGAAGTCCCTGGGACACTCAATTATTGGCTGCTGCCATCATAAGGGGGAAGGAACAGAGAAAGGACTTTGGAGACACAAAAGTCTCCCAGAAATCCTCTTTCTTCTCGGAAATGCCACCAGTTCAGCTAGAACCCCCCTCCCCCCTCCCCCCCCCCAAAGAGTTTCCAAGGGGCAGTGGTCCTTTAAGAAAGCCTTAGAACCTCCAGCTAGGAAATACTTAGTACACCTTTCCAGCCTCAGGAGAATCAATGATATTAGCAGCTCCAGACTCTCAGTTGTTTAGTGTGGTTGTAGAATTGATGGTTGGATGAGCAAGATGTTGGAGAGAAGGGGTAATTTAGGGATGCTAGGCAACATGCTACTCCCAGTAGTGTGTTTCCACAGCCCTGGATACTAGTGGCATCATAACATGCACCCATAACTGCTCAATGAACTTTTAGCTTCCTTCAAACTGACACCTGAAAGGATATCCCCATCCCTCTTAGCACCAGAGAAAACCCCTGGGGACCTGCTGGCATCTCGTTTCCATCTACAGCAAACACTCCAGGACACGCTCTGACTTTTATTTTTCCCGGTGGGTGGTCCACCCCCACTTCACATCCACTTTATCACTTCATCCAAGATTCCACCTTCACACTGCCTCTTCCCACCCCACCCCTTCCACAAGGCCTTGCCTTCACTCCACCTCTTCCCACCCCTGCTCTGCCCCTCCCCCATGCAGTCCCACCTACTCACTGCTCTCCCTGCTCCTCTAAGTGCCTCCTGAACAGCCTTCAAACAGCTGATTCAGCAGCTCTGACCAAACAAGCAGCTGATCTAGTGGCCCTGACCAACATCTGTGGCTGGTGGGTGCTAAGCAGCCCTAATTTTTTTCTCGTGGGTGCTTCGGCCCTGAAGACTTAGCAGCAAAGTCTAGAAATGCGTTACATTAAGGTAGAATAATGCCATGCATGGAAACCCACGGAAAAAAAATTAATGCTCTCATGCCCAACAGCGAATTTTAGAGTACGGATGGAATATAGGTCCCATACTGAGTATCAAGTCTCTGCTTATTAAAAGAACCACTTTCCCTTTCGGCAATTCTGATTTTTTATTGTTTGTAGGTGAAAAAAAACCTTAGCAGTACTGGAGAGAGTCTGGCACTCTGTTCCAATAAAAAACCTTATTTGGTGATATTCGTATATCAAATCTTTAGAAGAGATCTGAATTGAGACACAGAATTGTGAAAAATTGACTACAAACACAAAATTTTCATTAAAACATGTCCCACTATTATGCAACAAGTTAAAAGGGTAGCAATTACCTGCTTCTACTGAGTCATCCATTGAGTTGCAGTGTTCATTGTAATTTTCTTTTCAAAAGCTTCCACACAAAGATAAACATTTTATCTGAACATATATGATCTTCAAAATCTAAAGCCTAGGTAGTTTAAAATCTAATTCATTAATGAAAAAGCAAAACATACTAGCTTTGCCTACTTTAGTAAAATTGCTATGAAAACTCAAATTCTCTCAGATCTCAAGAACTACCTAAAAAGAGTTACATAAGAACATAAGAACGGCCGTACTGGGTCAGACCAAAGGTCCATCTAGCCCAGTAGCCTGTCTGCCGACAGTGGCCAGCACCAGGTGCCCCGGGGGGCGGGGGGGGGACCAAAGACAATGATCAAGCGATTTGTCTCATGCCATCCATCTCCAGCCTCTGACAAACAGAGGCCAGGGACACCAATTCTATCCCCTGGCTAATAGCCTTTTATGGACCTGACCTCAGGAAGTCATCTAGTAGTCCAACTCCTGCTCAAAGCACAACAAACCTCAACGGGGTATCCGCGTATTTTATGAGTTTCTTATATCACGGAAGAACATGAACCTCTATTTTTCTCTAACTCAGTCCTTTATACTTTGGGAAGGTAAATGAAAGCTTTGCGCTAACAGTTATGTTTGCAGACAATCAAAGCTAAGAAAAACAATGCTCAGCTTCTTTCAAAATCCCCAGGCTTAAGCTTCCTTCCATTCAATTAGCCTGTTTGTTATCAATATGAAAAAATGCTTTCATTCCTGTCAAAAATCTGTCAGCCACCTCATGATTCTGTAAATTGGAAAAGGCACTATGTTATGCATGCTGCTATTAAAAAAATTATTTATATGGATAGCTGTCAAAATTGAAAGGAGAGAGTGTCTGTTTAACACAAATTATTAGTCTATCAAAATAATAAGTATGTACATTTTACATATATACTTTTAAATGCAAATCATGGCCTATATTAAATGTTTGCTCCTGAACCAATAAACTTACTTCTCCTTGTGACCAAATGAGATCTGAAATCAGTGTGATGGGTTGGATCAGAGACATCCCCTTGAAACTGTCACTAGGCATGCTGATCATACAATTGAGCCCTCCAATCTGCCTTCTGGGGAGACTCACCACCCTGTCATGCTGACTAGAAGCTCTGGTCTCCCCAAGCAAAGGCACAGAGTTGGGGTAACAACCCCCCCACAAGCAGTGTAACACAGACACTGAAAACAGCTCAGCTACAGAAGGGCTCAGTTACAAGGACTTATCAGCATCCAGGAGAACAGCCCCAAACAGAGACCAAAACCACCAATAAATCCATTTTACTCTGTATCAAAGTTTTACATAGAGAAAACACACAAAAATCAATCTCTTTTTTAATGAGAGACAGATATGCACAGTTATTGATTCCCTCCAGGTAACAATTATTTACACTGGGTTTAATAATAAACAAAAGTGATGTTATTAAGTATAAAAAGTGGGATTTAAGTGGTTGCAAGTGAAGGCAGATAGAGCAAAGTAAGATGCTAAGTTAAAATACATAAAGCATGCCAGCTAACCCTTATGCATTAAGGTAAGTTGTTATAAATCATATTTCCTATCCTAGTTCTTATTTCAGGTGCAATTTTTTGCAAGCCAGAATTGATCTTTTCCTCTGACCTGGGCCAAGAAATGCTCCTCCACCCCACTGGTTACAGTTCTTTTTTTCTCTCCAGGTGTCCTCTTCACTCATAGGATGAAGAGGCTGTTTCAAAAGCCAGCCATCGTTGTTTGCTTCCCCTCCCTTACATAGAATTTTTCCAAGATGAGAATAATTTGTTCCATCCTCCCCATCCCAACAGAAAAATACAAAATTCAAGATGGATTCTAGCACCAGGTGGTATGGTCACATGTCTTTGTAGGCTCAAACCCAGTTGGGACTTTTAGGAAAAACAAAACTATTTACAACTCACTGTCTTGAACACTGGGCCATTAAGTTACATGCCATATTTTTCATAAAGTATATTCCAGTTATGCATATTCAAAAAACTTATTTCCATAAAAATATGGGGGCATAGCGTCACACCCAGATCTTCAGAGATCACTAGCTAATGTTTACCGACTACAAGAACTAGCCCACTGAGGTTGTATTGCTAAGATTTTTCTTCTGCTGCTTCAGCTCATTATTTTTCCAACATGAAGCAAAATGAAATGGACTGCCAACACCATGGATCTGAAAAATAGTGAAAGTTGATATAACTTTCCCAGTTTTCATAACGCCACAGATTGCAAAGTTCTCTGTGTCTGAGCACCAGAATTGTCCTGTAGATTTAAGAATGCAGCACTACATCAGTTTAACCTTTGTTTGTATTTTGAAGCCTATTTTCGCAAAAACAAGGTCTACAATCTAACTTAATTTCTTAAATGAAAGATTCGATTTCACAGATTTGGACAGTGGTATTTTTCTTTTTCTTTTTTTTTTTACTTGCTCTACAAAGTAGGTGCATGGATTTTTTTTTTTTTAAGTCCTTTATGTATTCTGGTACCATGCAATATCCAAGTCTGTGAAAGGGTTATATAGCCTAATTTTAATGAAGAAATACCAAAGAACACTGCATACTATTGATGACATTTTTATATTACACTGGATAAGAAACATCCTAGTATTTCATTTATATATTTTACCAGTATAGTCAGCTGTATAAAAAGCATCTTAGAGTATCTTAGGTCCTATAGAAACACTTCTGTTAATAGCAAATTTCCCATATTAGTAGCACATCTTTTATTACTTTGCAGCTGGCATTTGTACAGCTTTACTCAACTGGCTTGACTATTCTCACATTTCTTCCCTCTGGCTTTCTCTTGGGAGGGGGGGGGCAAACTGTCTGATAAAAGGCCTATTATCTGTATGAAACTGAACAAGTCAACTACTGTATATTTAGAGTCTTATACTGAAGAATCATTTACAGTAGATTTGACAAACATTCTCTGTTTATTTTAGCTCAACACTTTCTAAGAGTGAAAATCTGTTTAAAAAGAGTAAAGAACACATTTATTGTATCCTTTAAAATAATTCAGTCTATGACAAATGGTGCTATTAGCCAAGCTGTCGTATTGTGCCCAGTTTTGTTTATATCCACCTAAGAACTTGCTAGTGCCAGTTACAAAACCATGCTCACAGAATGAGGGATTATTTCAGTTTAAAGACGATAAAACCCCTCAATTTTTATGAAGTAAAGACTGAACATAATGTAAATTAATCATTTTTGCAGATGGTTCAACAAGCCCAAAAGTTCCTGTTCACTTCCCCGTTGCTGATACTCAGTAGTGCAAAGCTCTGGCAGGGACTGACTGTTGGAATGCCTCAAATGAGCCAAAAGTAAATTTAGCACATATTGGACCTCTATAAATTGGACTTCCCTCGCCCAGCAACATCCCTGGTCTGGCATCAATGGGTGCTCTGTAGCTGGAGTACTCACAGGGAAAAGCTGGGGGCCACACACTCAGTAACTCCTCCTCTGTCCTCCTCTGCAAGCTCAGGAGGAGGAGGTAGGAGCAGGGACGGGGATGGACACTCGAGGGAAAGAGGCAGGGTGGCTGCGGAGCCCCACGGATGGGAGCCAGGAACACAGCCCAGCAGCCATGGGGTTACACTCCTGGCCCCTAGATTCAGGACTGCACAATGCCCTGCCTCTTCCACTGAGGGCTGCCCCCGCCCCCAGCCTTGTCAATGCTGGCCCCCTCTGCTGCCACCAGAGTGGAGCCCCATACCTGGTGGCAGAAGGGCCAGTATTGACCTTCCCTCTTCCGGCAAACTCCGTTTCAGAACCAGGGTGATGAACCAGGGAGGTTCAACTTGTATTTGTATTTTTCCTTCAGAAATATTAATACTTCTAACAACATCACTAACCAAAAACTTAGAGAAGTAAATACATTTGTAAGCATAGTCCAAAAGCATTTTAGTTTGCGGTACAAAATAAAGACTCATTTAGGGCCTTGTTTACATGGCAGCGCAGTGTGACTGTAAACTGTAGAATACTCTAACTTGTTTCACTAACTACCCTGTGTAGACCATTGTAGCCAGACAGGAACCCCCCTGTAACATCCATCTTTGCTTGCCTGGATATGGCAGGCTGCTGTGGCCCTGAATGGCTGTAAACAGAGATACGCCAGTTGCTGACCAAGAGGCTGCAGAGGAGTGTCCTTGACTGAACCCATATTGATACGAACACACAGCCGTCCGGGGAGGAATCTCTCGCCAGTAAAAAATGTCTAGTACTCACAATTTAGTTATCTCTCTTGCAAGTGTAAATTAAGTTGAAACTTGCTTGTAAGAACTGGCGTCACAAAGACGAACCAACACAATTTGGCATCTTAGATAAGAAAGAGGATACGGCCCCTATGGGTATAAAGATGGGTCCAGCAGCACATTTACTCTGAGTGTCAATCTACCATCTATCTGCTGGTCGGGTTAGGTGTTTGACCTCCCGAGGTTCCACGGCGACGCCCACCTCGTATTCGTCTTTCCTAGGAATTGAGGGACTGCCCTGGCTTGACCGCTGGAGTCGAGAGGCACAGAAGGGGGTAAAAATTGTACCTGGATGTGGTCCTTTGTCTTAAGTGTACACATAGATTTAGAGCTCTTTAAAGATTAAGCTGTCACTTGGTACCATTATTTCTATTTTCTATCTTTATTTTCTTTGTAACCATTTTTAAGATCTATATTTGCTAGCAGTTAAGAAATAGAGCAATAGCCATTGTAACCATATGATTTATAAGCCTTTTTAATAAACCTGTAACTGTTTACGTTTTTAACCTGACTCCTTCAGTTGCTGTAACAGAACCAAGCACAATTTAAAAGAACTTCAGCCGGTCATAAGGGACAGGTATAGGAAGAGCTTGGGTGTTTGGATCTGTGTCACTCCCAGGTGACAGGTCCGTTGGGGCACCTCTCAGTCTGTCCTAGGCTGCCTGCTGCGAAGGGATTTTTGCATCCTAGCAGCTAAAATCTGAGGTGTAATAAGCTCTTCCTATAAACAGGGGCGTCTGTTGGCCTGCTGGCTACCCTCTGCGACGGGACCCCAGTCCTAGCAGTAAAGACACGGACGTTAAACCTTTTCTTGGAAGAAACACACACACACACACACACACACTGCCCTGACCGTCGGCTGACAACCATACTCGTGCAAACTAAAAGGTACCCACTGGCCATTACTATAGCCCTGTTTGAAACATGATTACATCAACATGAACTAAGTACCTTCTTGTTCACACGCACAAGCTCTACATTGAGCAGTTAGTGTGCATCATATTAGAGAACTCTACAATTTACACCAGTCTAGTTCACAGGACAAAGCCACATAGACAAACCCTAAGCTTTCTCAAGTGCGACAATGAAGAATAAACAAAGGTAGGTTACCTAACATTTCTCATTCCACCTGATATTTACAGAGTATTTTTATTACAGGTGTACCAACATTGTTTACTGACACTAGAAAACTAATGACTGCTTTCATTTTCCTATTGTGGGAAAACTGCTAAGAAAACAAACCACTGCTTTTCAAAGAAAATGGCACAACATTCAATGAAGACAGAGGAGTTTATTTAGAAGAGAAATGACCAACTGGGCTTCAAGATAAACTTCTTGCTCTGGAGGTCTACCAGTTCAGCTCTGTACATTTTGTCCTTGCAGGCAAACTGAATTTTCAACTGATTAATTTCATTTTTGTTACACCTCAAGAGCAACAAACATTCTGAGGAAACTTGTGACCTTCAGTTTTCTAAATGTTCATCTTTTAATACATTATAGAAAATACTGTTCATTATAAAAAAAGAATTTTGGGGGGAAAATAGGAGTTGTGGGTGGAATATGAAAGACTTATTTATGATGGCCACAGAATGAACATGATGGTCATTCATTTACTTTACAGGATGGAGAATGCAAACATACCACAAGACATACAAAAGCAGATCAAAGGCCATTGGTTTTTCTTTTTCTTTGAGTGTGACATTCTGTGCATGCAAAGAGGAGAAGTGGCTGGGGATGACAGGTTACATTAACTGATAAACTTGTCAACAAGCTTCCCGTTTTAATTAAAGTTTTCATAAAAATGGCAAGCCTGTATTTCTCTGGACAATAACATGCAAGCTACTGCACAGCAGGCTAGAGTACAAGGGAATATATTCAGCACAAAGCTTGGAATCATATTTTGCACAGAAGCTTATCCCCAAACAGTGTAATGAGGGATCCATCTGAGATAGTATTGAAGGCAATCTTTTTCTTACTTTAACTTTTCCACAAACAATATAATAATAGCTATGTGAACATGTACAGTACAGTGATTTTTCTGGTCAAACTAAGAGTGGGAACAGGAAAGGCATGAGGGCAGAGGTTGTCTCCATTACCAAATTAATTAGCAGTAAAGAAAAATGCATTCCTAAGGCATCCGCTAGTTGAAGTTCACCTATTCCAAACAAGTTATACTAATGCTCCAAATGTGGAAAGGGAAAACACTAGAACAGACTGCTGAGAATAAATGTTAATCTGCCTTTAGAGTTTTTAGTTTGTAATCAATCACATTAACGATGCTACTGCATACGGAACAACCAAATATCAAGGTCTCACTGCGCTAGGCATTGTATGAACACATTAGCGGAGAGTCTCTGTTCCGAAGAGCTTACAATTTAAGCTAAATAGGCAAAAAAGGAAAAAGGACACTGAAGTGAAGAAGTCTAAAAGGGACTGGGCAAGGGAAAAGAGAATAAGTGTCAGCTGTGGATGAGTGAAGCTGAGGGGGAAGAGACAGATAAAGGGGGCAGAGAGAGTTAAGAGGAAACAGCAACTCAACGGAGGACAGTTATACTGGTAAAGTCCAATAAAAACTGTAGAACGTTCTCCAAGTACCGGCTCTGGCTGCTTCTGAAGCTGATCCTACCAGCTACAGTTTCTGGTAGATTTCTCAAGACCATTGGTGAGTGGGTGGGGAAGCACCACTTCAGTTCTAGTGCCCCACAGAACAGGCAATCTTCCTGGAACAATATGGAGTCGGTGGTGGGGGGTTGCTGAGGAAAAGTATGGCCATTAAAAACAATGATGTGAGCATTTTTGGTTGGTTGAATGGGTTTTGCAATTGATATGCTCTTACAACAACTAAGATCAAATGGCTAAATATTTTTCTGTGAAGGAACCTAGCTCTTTTAATGTTAAGCTCGGCCTTTATGATTAGTTTTCCAGATATGCAAACCAATCAAGATAGCATAGGGATACATTACAGGTTCTCCTCCAAACTGTTACTAGATTTGAGACAGAAGAAATGGATATGCATTATTTTGGGTTAGGTGTTAGTCTTTACTGTACATATCACACTGTCACTTTAATGGAAAGCATAAGCTGTGTCTACTACAGGCTCTGGTCCTTTAAGGACCAGCATTCCAGTAGGTGTCCCTATAGGTCATGTCACTGGAGGCTGCCAATACACACACCGGTACCGCATGTCAAATAATGTAAGGAGCAGTTTTCCCCTTACCCCTTTCCCCAAATTTAGTGTCAGTGCCCCACCAAAAGAGCCAGAGAAACACTCAGCTCAGGAGGGATGGTGGAAAAGATTCAAAGAAAAGATACACAGAAGAACTCCAGAGAGACACGAACAACATGAAGGAAAAGGCCTGGGGAAACCCTTTCCTGGTGAAAGCTAAAGGACTGACACTAGCATTTGTACTGATTTTGTGGCTCCAGGCCTGCTGACAGGGAAGCAAAGGGGGCAGCTGCCCCAGGGCCCAATAACTTAAAAGGGTCTGGGGGCTCCCAGCTGCCTCTGCTACAGTGGCAACAGCAGCAACTGGAGCCCCGGGCCCTTTAAATTGCCACCGGAGCCCTGGGCAGCACGTGGGGCAGTGCTTGAGGGCTGGTTCAGGAAGCTAGCCTCCAGCCCTGACTCTTCCACCCAAGGGCCTGCCCCTTCTGGGGTCCCAGAGCTGCCTCCCCACCTTGCCCATGTCCAGGCAAAGTCTGCCGGCCACCCTGAGTGTCTCCAAGCCAAGTCTTTCAAAAAAAGCCAAGAAACTTCTCTGGTTCTCTATCCTCCCAAATTAAAGGAGAGATCACGACAGATACGCCCACAGGAATATGAAGAATAAGCAAAAATGAATAGTTTCAAAGAACAAGATCTTTAGGATGAAAGTACAATACCCAAATGTACCAAAATTCCAGGAAGAAGCAGTTTTGCGAGAGCACTAACTGTAAAGAAAAATAATGACTAAAGCTGGCTAAAAGAATTTTGCTTGCATCATTTCAGCATAAAATTTAGTTTCCTTATGTTTTTTGTACAAATACTGTAGTTTTAAGCTTACATATACCTTTGTAGGGAATTTAAATGTTTTCACAAAAAATACAAGCTGACAGTATGCCTCTGTTCTTATGGAAATATTTCTTTAAGTTGTTGAATTCCACAAAAATTGTAGTGAACAGTATGGTGTTTTGTATTTTAATGGCCAAATACTTAAAATGTTATACATATTAAAATTTGATCTAGCAGTTAGGATTTTATTAAAGAAAAACATCTCTGTAAAAGCAGAAGTCCATTCCACATGAAATTAGTAAATGATGCTTGAATGGCCAATACTTTGAGATTTTAATACAGACTAAAAAACAATTTTTGATGCAAAGTTACACAGTGTAAAATGATGTGGACAAGTCTGCATAAGAATATTGTTTTGAATGTCACACTGAACTGTAAACTGTATGTTAAATAAATAATTTATTATCTTAAATGTAAGCAAGTTACATATAGAGAGATCTAATGATCTTATTTCTAAAGCTTCAGAGGGGTAGCCGAGTTAGTCCGTAACAGGACAAACTTAACACATAACAAATAGGCTAGCAGCACCTTAAACACTAAGGTGCTATTTAGTCTATTTGTTGTTTTTTCAGTTTTTCCTTATTTCTAAAGATCTTTTGGAGAAAGTGTGCATTAAGTGGATGAACTGTGATAAATGCAAAATGTTATCAATCCTATTATACTACCTGATTTGTCAAATTTGTCTGTATAAGTTATTCTAAAATTCACAATAGCACTCAACCATCTCTATGAAATGAGGCGGGTCATGTCTTTGCAGTGTTCATGGACAGAGTCTCCATGATTTGTTGGAGAGTGTTTTTTTCTGCAGCCAACTGAGTTTTGTTGATGTACCATAGAGGCTGTATGATGCAACAGATCAGACTAATCAATATGCATAATTCACACAAGCAATGCAATGACTCGGAAGTAGTTCATAGGCCTTTCATCAAAATGCTGTCAAACTAAGAAGATTGCAGATCTAAACGGATATCAAACAGACAGATTTTTAAGAAAACTCACCTAAACTAACATTAATAGTTTCTCTCAAGTACTTGTTGATACCCAGCCATTTTCTGCAAAACTTATTACAGAAAAAATAATTTCCTCTTAGATTTGTTCTTAATCCACATTCATTAAAAACATTCTGCATAGGTTTCCATTTAATGGATAATCTGAGTTTCACAGTGAAATGTTCTTGCACCATACATAATTAACTCAATATAAAATACTGTTTAGCAATAATTTAAAGATATGTATTAGTGACTATATAAAACAAATGAAACGTATAACCTACTGTATTTTAGAGAAATGGTGTGACACGCTTATAGCCTAGGAACCTGGTTTTGATGGAGTTGACTGAAAAAATACTCACCTCTTAACAGAATAAATTACCTCTATGAAGCATTTCTATTTTTGTAAAGAAATACGCAAATACTACATGAAACTTTTTACAGCTGTAATATATTTCACAATTCAGTGGATCATTTGATTTTTCCAGATACTAATGCAAAAAATTAGCATGATGCTATTGCCACCATTCACAATATGGAGACAAAAACTCTGTCCGAAAACTAAGGAGATACTAAAATTAACCTCAAGTTCAGAATAGCCCAAACTTAAAAGCTGCTTTAAGAACTCAATTATAGGGTGCTGGAAGCAATTTTGAGTAATCAAATGATGAAATGAGATTGTCTTTATGCCGGTGACATATTCAATTCACTGTCAGAACAAATCTCTCTGTCCTACATCAGTCCAATACCTTTCCTTAGTTTCCATCTGCTCAGATGTTAACATTTAAAGTGGCTTTTTTCAGTATGAGCTCACTGATGTGATTTCAGTAAATATTCTATAAAACTACTCAAGCAAGGGAACTTGATTTTGAATGTTTATTTGCACACGAAATACAGTACCGGTATGCTGGTAACTAAAGTTACCCAAGTTTGTATTTATTTTTCTTCCCTAAATTATTAAGAAAATAAACTTTTAAAAAAAAATCTGAAACAAAACTAAGATTACATACAACATGCTTTAGAATACAGTAATTCTCGATAAATGTACTGGTTAACAGGGTGAAAATTTGATCCCCCCTTTGTTTATCTGTCTGGAAAGCCTGTGACTATTTATCACTTCACAAACAAAATAATTCAAAATTGCTTTTCAATTTAAAAAAGTCACTAGCTGCCAGCAACTCAGCCTTTGCAAGACACCATTAAGAAAAAATCCTGTATATGGTAACTAATAAATAGCACCTGTCTTATGGCATTTCACACTCATGCTATGAGGGCCTTTTCAATCAACTCATCCCATGCTGTAGGGAGGGCTGCAGGTTCAGACATTCAGCACTAGCAGAGTTGGAGATGGTCTTGAGAGAGCCCTGTACAGCTTATCTTCAGCACCACAGCATAGGCACCTGTGTCTGAGGGTAACTTTCTTGGAACCAATTAGAAGGAACAGTAGGCCTCTGAGTTGAGGAATGGACACAAAAGTCCAGAACTCTGGACAGCTTGGGAGGAGGCAGAGCACTGACTATTTTCATATCAACCGTGCCCATCTAGAGCAAGAGTCAAAATCTGGACACAGCAGAAACTTGGAACTCTTTAGCACTGAAGAAGTCTCATCAGTATAGTAATACCAGAGGGCTTCAGAATCCCTGCTTCTGAATTCAGATTCTTTTCAGATCCTGTATTTTGCCACTGAAGGTGCCAGTGATGCTAGAGTTAGTTTATGGAACTCTAAGGCGGAGGGTTTTGATACCAACAAAGGCCATTCTGGACTAGGAACAAAAGTCCAGCCTGAATTTATGGTTGGTCTGCTGATTTTGTGCACAGTGCCAGAAGGCCGGGAGCATAAGTTGAGGCTCTGAGCATAAAAGCCCAACAGGTGTTACTTCTGTCCAAAGCGAGATACAAAAGCAAGAGAGGCATAATACATGGGGAGACTGAGACATATCATTGCCCAAAAAGTTGACCGTTTAAAATTTCTATTAAGTTCTACTGTGTGTAACTGTGGCACTGACCTTGGAAAAGTGTGAGACATGTACTTTAGGCAAAACTGGGTAATTTATCCTTCAAAGTTAAACTGTCTAAAAGTGCCCACACACTACAGTAACCAGAAAGAAACTAAGGCTGTTAAATATTGAGTAATTTACTAGTCGAGTAGTTGATGGAATTTCCATCGACTCCTCGACAGGCACTTCTGCATTCCTCCTTTGAAATGTACAGGAGCCCCCCAAGGGGGCTCCTGTACATTTCAAAGGAGGAATGCAGAACTCCACATGGAGCCCAGGGCCAGCGGGAAGTCTCGCTCACACTGGCATGCCAGCTTTGAAATGTACAAGAGTCCCCAGCGGGGGCTCTTGTGCATTTCAAAGCGGAAGCGCCCGCATGGAGCCTGGAGTAAGCGAGGGACTCAGAGTCCCCCGCTGACCCCAGGCTCCCCGCTGCACTGCCGCTTTGAAATGACATGCGGCACTCTTCAGCTGATCCCGGGCTCCGCGCAGCATTTCCGTGGAACCTGGGATCAGCTGGGGACTTCCCAGCTGACCCCGGGCTCTTACGTGGTTTGAAATGCGGCACTGGAACCCAGGAAACAAGACTCCGTTAGCGTTTGCAACTCTTCCATAAAGCCTTGAACCCCAAACATCTGATGTCGTGAGGGGGTGCTCATATAAGGTTCACTGGGCATGGCTTTCTAGACCACCACAGTTCAGGTGCCTTGAATCCCATTAATGTCATTACACGGAGTCCCCAGAAGTGTTTCTCTAAAGCCATGCATTTAAAATTTGAAAAACAGACCTGAGGAGACCAGCCTTTGTGAAAGATCCCAGAAATAAAAACCTGTGTGTATGTGCAACAAAATATTTTCAGGAACATTTGGCACTTTTTAAATGTTTGGGTGTTTTTGCTTTTTGTAATAAACTTTTGGAAACTTAAAAGACAAGGAATATATTTAAGAATATTTCTAATATGGTATTGTTTATAAAATAATTTCCTATCTTCCTATAACTATTTGCCAAATAAACCTGTCAGTGTGTGTCAGAGCTCAGGACCTCAGATCCTATATACAAGCAAGTCTCCCATTTACTTGCATAAGAGGCTTGCCTGCACAGACTGCAAAATCATTGCCAGATTTCTTCACAATCTACAAGCATGGTAGACACTACAATTTGCATATGAATGCACATTATTAAGTAAACTGCTAACACATATAGAAGGAAGTAAAGAAAATTATCTTAATTCCTTAGAAAAAGTAGTATGTTTCTAAATCTTAATGACAGGCCATTTCCCCCACATTTTTTGAATATTTTATGTGCATTTTTAAAAGTGTTTTCCAGATAAGTAAACTGAGAATTTAATAGACATACAAATAAAAATAAAACAGCCATAGCTAAATTACTGCTGGAACAGCCTAATTATGAATTTTCAACAGCAGTACATCCAACTCCATAATAAAATTATTTCTTTAGGAAACAAAAATAGTAATTAAAAACACACCTTAAATGCATCAGTTAACACCACAGGCTATTGGCCAATGGATCCATGTCTGCTTCTTATTTGACCCCATGGAAGGACCCTCCCTTACAGTCTGCAGTCTTTTTCTGCTCTTTTTACAGCCACAGTAATCTTTTGTATCCTTCTCCAGGAGGAACATTCTGCCAGGGTTACAGGGAATGAAATGACAAAAACTTGCTTGTAAACACTTTCAAGGCAAGTACCTCAAATTGTTTTACTGACGCTCCAGTGGTTTGCTAACTGCTGAGTCTGGGGCATGACTTGATTTCTCTCTAATATTAACTCATTAGTTCTGAACAGCGGTCATAAGGCTTGTGTTCTCTAAGATACAGTTGGGTTTGTGTGTGCAGAAAGTCTGAATCAGTGAAGTTACTTTTGTGTTCAACAATTAAGTGATTACATTTATAATGCCTGTATTTAAAAGGAGATATGTCACTTACATGCAGCTATGTAATTTATTTATTTTTTTAACAGTTCCAGATACATTTGTATTCTTTTTTGCACTGTCCTCTCACCCACTGTACTGCAATTATCTTTATTACAACACACCTAAGATTAAAAAGCCTGTGAAGCTACCTAAATGTCTTAAGTTGTCTCAGGTTCCAAAACTTGTATTATTTACTCAAGATATAAAATCCACTCCCAGCTTCATCACACATTAGGGATGCGAATGACTAGTTGACTATCTGATTAGCCTGTCGACTATCCGATAAGCACTGGCTTATCGACTGGTCGATCCGCCCCCCTTGCTGCCTCAATCAGAAAGAGTCAGTAAGGGGGGTGAGGGGAGAGGAGGTGGTACTTCAAAGCAGCAGCGCCACGCAGAGCTTGGGGCCAGCTGGCGTGTCCCCAGGCTGCATGTAGCGTTTCAAAGTGGCAGCGCCACATGGAGCCCGGGATCAGCTGGGGACTCCCCCACTGACCCCAAGTTCTGTGCAGCACTGCCTCTTTGAAATGCCGCATGAAGCCTGATGCTGGGCTCCTCATGGCGTTTCAAAGAGGCAGTGCCACATGGAGCCCGGTGTCAGCAGGGGAGTCCCCAGCTGACCCCGTGCTCCCCACAGCGCTTTCGCCTTTGAAGTGTAGCAACAGTCCTAGGGCTCTTACTACACTTCAAAGGCGGAGGCGCCCTATCAACTAATCGAATAGTTGATGCAAATTGCATTGACTATTTGATTAATCTATTACTCTAAAGTTAACATCCCTACCACACATATCCTGTGAGCTCTGGCCAAAATCATTCAATTTTCTCTGTGCCTAAAAGTGTACTATCTGAGGAAGGGAGATAATATTTCCCTGACTCACAGGGGTTTTTCTGAGGTACTGAGAGAGATAATGGTGAAGAGCACCAAAGAAAATTTTAGATCCAGATACTAGGTGATGTAGCAAAAATCAAATAAGTATTTGCAGGGCTCAACAATTAGTGTAATCTACTTGCCCATGGCAAGTAGATTACAAGCCGGCACAGCCGCGCAGCGCGGTCAGCGCATGCGCAGCACGGTCTGCTCATGCGCAGCGTGCCGAGCCACGCGGCTGGCGAGCAGGGCTCGCCACCGCTTGGCGAGCCCTGAATATTTGGATCAAAACCTGAAAGATATATAGACATGCACTTACATGCAACTGTCCAATGTTCTGAGGCAACTAATACATTACTTTAAAGGAAGAAGAGTATTGAATGTAATAAGTGTTTGATATTTTTTGTTTTAAAAATTCATCACACTAATTTTGCTCTAAATTCAATCTTCCCTCCCATCACTTCTATTCCTCTGCCCCACATTGCACATGATCCTCTGGCACACACTGATTCTCCTCCCCTCTTCTGTCCACACAATCAAATTATCTACTTCTCTTCCTCCTGTGCTTATGATGGTCATACATCCTATTCTCTCTCTCTGGTATTTGAAAAGGCTGTCTAGACACCTGGTTCTCTTGTCCAGGCACTTCTCTCCTAATGGCAGCTGCTGATTTATCTTCTGCTAACAGCTCCCGCTGGCATTCACAGCACCAGTCTCACTGGTGATTCCAGTCTGAGGGATGTTCGCTCATATGTACAAAAAGGCCACAATGGAGACAAGTTAAACTGTCCTCCTCTTCCTTACTTCCACAGGTCGAACCTCCCTTGTCCGGCACCCTCTAGACCTGAGTGGTCCCAAACCACAAGTCTGCTGGACAAAGGGAGGTCCAGGCTCCCTACCCAGCTGTAGGCTCTGCACCTGGCTGGGTCTGTGCTTCCTGCCACTTGCCACTGCCTCTACCCCTCACCATGACAGCCCTAACCAGGACTGCTTCCCCCACCGACCAGTCCCGGACAGGGGCCAGACATGCTGCCTCCCCCAGCTAGCTGTGTACCCAGCTGCCTACCCCGCTGACTCCAGCCCTAGACGGGGCTGCACTCTCTGCCACCAGCCCCAGCCAAGACTGCGGTCCTGGCTGCCGGCCCTGCTGCCTCCAGCTCCAGCTGGGACTGCACTCTCCGCCACCAGCCCTGACCAATGCAGTGTTTCCCACTGCACCAGCCCCAGTCGGGGCTGCGCTTTTCATCTCACCAGCCTCAGCATGGCTGCGCTCCTGGCCGCTGGCCCCACTGCCTTCAGCCCCAGCTAGGGCTGTGCTCCTTGCCATCAGCCCTGGCCAGGGCTGTGCTCCCCACTGCACCAGCCCCAGTGGTGATGCACTCCCCACCACCAGCCCAGCCCAGGCTGCGCTTCTGAACCTGGCCAGCTGGGCCTCTCTGGTCCAGCAACATCTGTGGTCCAGGATTTTAGAGGTTCAACCTGTAGATGCTTTTATATGCATCCATATGTTTCTAACTTGTATGGAAACAAGGAGGAGCAACGACACCATATAGTCTGCATAGATCTGGAAGGTTAACTACTGTTAGTCGGTATTCAGATCACCTCCTAAACATTAATTTGGTCTTAGAATAATCAGGCAGAAAAATTCATAAAAATGCACTACATTTAATTAAGATGGTTGATTACAAGCGCATCCCACATTTGCGAATGATGAGCAATGCAATAGTTAATGACAGTTAAAGCATTATACCTAGAATCTCAATCAGCATTCATTTAAATGGTGTAGTTTGCAGCTCAAGTTATTGATTCAGCCTCTCTGCAAACTCAGGCAGACATTGTTGAACTGGTTACACTAAGATCACATGCTAAAGGTTTACTTTTATCTTTAAACCTTATAATTGCAGACTAAATAAATAAGCAGATATTCTGAACAACAAACAAGTTCCATCTGTGAAGGGCAACATGCCATAATCTCTGGGAAATGCTGTGCTATGCAGTAAGGATGTTAAGGACTAGTTGATGAGACAATAAGCAAATGCTTATCCGATAATCGAGACAACTAGTCGACTCACACCTCCATCAGACAGAGGTAGCAAAGGGGAAGGGGGAGAAGAGCGGGTACTTCAAAGCGGCAGCGCCACATGGAGCCTGTACCCAGGCCCGTACCCACATGGAGCCCGTACCCGTACTTTGAAACGCTGAGGCGGCGTTCAAAAGGGCAACGCTGCATGGATCCCGGGGTGAGCTGGATATTCCTGGGGCAAGCTGGATACTCCCCAGCTGATCCCAGACTGCACACACCATTTCTGCGGAACCAGGATCAGCTGGGGAGTATCCAGCTTGCCCCAGGAATATCCAGCTCTGCGGAAATGATCCAGGTTCTGCGGAAATGCCACACGGAGCCCGGGATCAGCGGGGGGAGTCTCCCGCTGTCCCCAGGTTCCATGAGGGCACTTGCGCTTTGAAATGCACAAGAGCACCTGCTGTACATTTCAAAGCTGGCACGGCCACATGCAGCATGGAGTCAACGGGGGCTCTTGTACATTTCAAAGGAGGAATGCGGAAGTGCCCATCAACTAGTAGGATTACCAGGTGTCCGGTATTGTACCGGACAGTCCGGTATTTGTGCGCTTGTCCGGTAAAAAAAATCAGAAAATACCGGACATGTGCAACGTCCGGTATTTTCTGATTTTTCCGGCTGCGCACCCGACGGAAGCCTGGCGTGGGAGGGGGAGCTGCTGGGAGTCCCAGCTGGGAGGCAGGGCCGGGATTGCTGCCAAGAGCCCTCAACTGGTTGAGTGTGAGGAGGAGGGGAAGCCTCCTCCTCGCTCATGAGTCGCCGGGAGCCTGCGCGGGACAGGCAGCAAGTGCCCAGGTCAGTCCCGCTCCCCACCGGCCAATTTGCTCACTCCCGGCCAGCCGGTTCTCCCCCACTTCCCCTCCTGATCTTCCCCGGCCAGCCCCCCTGCATCCCTCCCCCCAGCTCTGCTTCCCGCCTGCCCGTTCCTCTTCCTTGTCTCCCCCGGCCAGTGCCAGTGCACCTCTCCCCGGCCCCACCAGCTCTGCTTCCCGCCCCCTTCCTCCCGGCCAGCGCCGCTGCACACACACACACACACACACACACACCCACCCCGCCAGCTGTGCTTCCCGCTCCCCCTCCCGGTCAGCCCTGCAGCCCCGACCCCCACCCCAGCTTTGCTTCCCACTGGCCCATTCCTCTTCCTGATCTCCCGGCCAGCGCCACTGCACCCCCTCCCCGCCAGCTATGCTTCCTGCCCCCTGCCTCTCACCTCCCCGCCAGCTGTGCTTCCCGCACCTCCTTCCTCCCGGTCCCCCTTCCTCCCGGCCAGCGCTGCTGCACCCCCACCCCGCCAGCTCTGCTTCCCTTCCCCTTCCTCCCGGCCACCCTCGCGGCCCCGATCCCCCAGCTGTGCTTCCCCCCTTATTCCCGGCCAGCCCCACCCCCTTGCGGCGGTCCCCCTCCCGATATCCCGCAGCCAGCCCGGTTCCACCCGACCCTCCCCACGACCAGCCCTGCTTCCGGTTGGCCCCTCCATCTCCCAGCCAGCCCCATTGCCACCCCCTGTTAGCTGTTTCCAGGCCCCCGGCCCCTCCCGGCCAGCAGCGCTCCCTTCTTGGCGCCCCCCCATGAAGCGTGTTCGGGTTTGTTTTTTAAATGATTACCTGGTAACCGCTAGCAGTGATCCAGAGGTTGTGTGCATGTTTTTTTTGCTCAACAACTTTGGTGCCCCCCCCCCCCTTCAACAACATTTTTTCCCGTGGGTTTTTTTTGGGGGGGGGGGGGTTCGGTATTTTCGTTCAGCCATCTGGCAACCCCATCACCTAGTAGAGTAGTTGATGGAAATTCCATTGACTGCTCGACTAGTAAATTAATCGTTAGTTAACATCCCTACTATGGAGTTATAAATTATAAATAACAATGATTTCTTTTACATGTAGATTTCTTTTAGATACTTAGCAGAATTAATAGAGTGGATGTTATATGGACAGTAATCCAAAGTAAATGCTCATGAAATTGTATTTCCATTCAGTGAAATGGTATTTGAAGAGCTTTGCGCTATGCAGCCAGCACACCAGTCACGATTAATAGCCAGAACAGCAGGATTTCACTGCAGGGGAGTTTGCAACATTGTCACTTCCAAACAATATTATTAGATATCTCTTTAGCAGAATAGGTTTGTATAAGCACTTCCAGTTCTGACGACAGGGTGAACTTTTAAATGCATATGTTTTTGTTTAGCAGAGAGCTGCTATATTTAATACCACAAACTTCTAGTGACAACACTGGAGTATATACACATGCATTACCATAATACAAATAGATATAAATAAAATTCTGAGATCTCCAGTAAGATCCACTGGGCTAGGCATTATATAGATAAGTAATTAAGACATTTCCTGCCCTAGAGCTCTTAAATTAAACACACTAGGGTAGCCAAAGGATCGGTATAATACGTAAACAAAAGCAGTAAAAACACTACTAAATCACGTATTAGGTTATTTCTGTGCAGATGTGTACCATAATTTACTATGCTGACACAAACTGCTCACAACTGCAGGATATTAAGGTCTACACAGGTTCCATCCTTATATAAAGATGCATTGTGCAGAACTGTGGTACACAAGTACTGTATATCAACATATAACAGTGTTCCAAAATAATACTGTGAGAGAGTGTACCAGCCCCACAATAGGGAAGCTAGGACTAACCAGGCTCACCTGGCTGAAGAAGTCCTGCCCCCACAGCCCTACTGGGCATGCTCAGACAGCAGCCCAGGTATAAAGGCCTAGAGAGAGGCTCAGTCTGTGCTGGCTGCTGAGGAGGTACTGCACAAGCTCTGGGAGGCCAGTGGAACTGGGCCTGGGAACCAGCCTGCAAGACACCAGAGATATGGCTGAGGACCTGGAAAAAGGACCCTGGAAGGAGTCCAGAGAAAACTGGTAGGAAGTAGCCCAGGACAGGAGATTGTATCCAGAGGTACTCAGTGTGTTGCGGTGGGACTCCCTGCTGAGCAAGCAATGGACCACACCACTGCGAACAGGGACCTGGGCTAGGATCGGAGTAGGGAGGGCTTGGGTCCCCCTACCCCCTCAATTCCCAACCTGTGGGGCTGGCAACCATCTGCTACTAGGCCGCACTGGCCCAGCAGGAGGGGCATTTGCTAAGGATGCTGGCTGTTAGGCCACACTGCCCCAGTAGGAGGGGCATGAGTGCAGAACTGCAGTTGAGTTTCAGGACACGTGGAGTTGAGGGAGTGGTTCCAAGAACCCCAGGGATGCAACAGAACACCCTGGGAGAGGGATGTCACACACCACACCCCCAACAAATACAAAAATGGACTTTTTGACAAGGTGCTAGGAGAAGTATTAATATTGTTTTTAAAATGTTGCCTATTCTTTCCTATAGAAGAGACTGACAAATAAGTCGAACTTCAATCTTCCATGAGTCGGTCTGCTAAAGCAACAAAAGACATTTGGATATTTTGCACTAGATTCTTTGCAAGAAATACCTTAAAACAGCTCAGGTTTTGCCCACACTCCAAGTTTCTCAAGCCAGAATATGAATTTATAGCGCACCTAGTATGACCATACAGTACCATGCCTTGTGCGCTCTGCTAAGGTGCAGTAAGCACTACACTGTAGTATTGTTCACATGGCATGCTGCTAGGAAGCTGAGCTAGTGTGTTGTGCATTCATATCCTGGCTTGCTGCACAGTAATTCACTTTGTAGACAAGCCCTTCAACATTTTACTTAAACTCATTTGCTGAGAATTCGAGAATTCTTAGCTCTTTTTATTAGCATTTTTTAAAATAAATCTCTCATTATAATGAACAGGAAAGACTTTTGTAATTCTGCCCTGCACTGGTCCTTTAAGGGTAAAACCCACCCCTGGGAGAGGGCTGAGATCAAAGCCCACAGCTGAGGCAGATACTGCCAATTAGGACCCAGCTGTGGGCTGTATAAATAAGGGCTCTGAGAGGGAGGAAGGGAAACAGACTCTTGTTCTGGCTGTGGAGCAGGAGGGACCTGGCTGTCACGGAAGCTGAAGACTTCCTGAGACAGGGCAGTGGTGGGGAAAGGCAGGCAAAGCTGGGGAGCTCTGGCCTGACCTCACTCCCAGGCTGCAGGGCCTGAAGCAAAGCCTGAGAGAACTAGGGCTGCAGGGAGGCAGCCAGGATAGGAAAAGGCAGCAAGTCCACATCCCCTTGCCAATGATGAGTGGTCATTACAGACTGCAGTTTACCCGTGGCAGGAGCTAGATCAGGGCTACTCAACTTTGGAAGCCCCAGGGGCCACAATGATATTCACAGCACATGAGGAGGGCTGCAACTTAAGTGCGGTTGCATGTAAATGCAAATATATATGCCAATATATGCAAAAAGCCTCTCACACACTGACGGGCATGAATACAAAGATAAAGGCAAGACTACACAACACGCAGGCCCCATTTAAGTCAGTTCTGCTGATATTAATAAAACGCAATATTTACCCAATTTCCACCCATATGACAGCACTTTTAATGAGCAATGACAGTCTAGGAATTTAACTACTAAAATGCATATCAACAGAAGACCCTTATACTGACTCACCATTGTGGAGTATGTTCCCTGTGGAGGCCATGTTCAAAGGATCCCACCTGTGGGCAGCATATTGAGCCTCACGTAAACCCAAACCGCACCACGGGCCACAAATGGGCCACATGTTGAGTAGCCCTGAGCTAGATGAAGACTGGCAGTGGGTCACTGGCAAGGTGGGTAAAGGGGAATTATGGGTTCCCTGGGAGGGGAGGACCCCAGCTTACAGAGACTGATAAACACTTCCTCCCACCCCCCGGAAGGGGGCCAAGAGACGCTGAAGTGGGCACTGCCGGAGAGCAATGTCCTGAAGAGAACACCGCAGTCCGAGAGTGATGCGAATCCAGAGCTGGAGCGTGAAGTGAGGACACAGAGGGACACCCGCCAGAGGGAGGTGTCCTGCTTCCAAGCTAATTCCCAGTGCTACTGGCAAGGCAGTGCCGTGGCAGAGAGTGGCTGCCCCGTGACAAAGTTATACTTAGTTCAACTAAAATTTGTATTGTTGGGAAGCATTATCAGAAAATTCACAATCTCCAGAAGAGAAATCTTTTTACAACTCTAAATGTGAAGTATTCAATGTTTTGAGACAATACATCTATCACCAAACAAAGGATGCAATCCTGCAAAACTTTTATTCATGTGATTAGTTACAAAATTCCAAAAAGTGCTAGGTGAACTGCTGGAAGTTGGCATTTTTTTACGATAAGGTCTGAAAGCCTCTGGTACCATAGCTCCAGAACTCTGAGAATGCAATTATTAATTTTCCTAACTTCATTAAAATTCTACCCCATATAGAATGAATACTAAAAGCTTTCACAAGTGCAAAAACACAACTCACCATTATATTAGATAATGCAGAGAATCTGTGCATCACTTAGCACAAAGGCATCACAATTGATTTAGGAGTCTGACATTCTGGAATGAAATCCAGGCTACTGAAGTGCTTTGTCACCCCTGCCCTGCAACTTTTGGTGTTTCACAATGCTTTGCTGCAATAACTGTTACCTGGGCTGCTCAGAAATAATCAAACAGTATGCAGGTCATACTCTGAATGTCTGTGTATTGCCACAACTCTTGGTCCAGCAACTCCAACCCCAGCAACACTTCAGCTTTCAGCAGCCTTTGGATACTAGATGCAGGATGACCCCAACATACTTCCAAGCCCTGAACGTCTCCCCAAAACACGTGTTCTACAATGTCCAGCCCTTTCCTGGACAGTCCAGATAAAGACAGTTGTTCCTCTAAGGCAGGTGTGGCGAACGTAAGGCCCGGAGGGCCAGGTGCAGCCCCCACCTTGCCTGGATCTGGCCCTTGAGGCTCAGGGCCATGCTGGTGAGGGGTGGGTTCTTTTGTTGTTCTTCTTCTCACTTGTGTGCAGCCCCCCCCAACTGATTTTTCTGTGGGTAAGTGACCTGACTCAAAAAAAAGTTCCCCACCCCTGCTCCAAGACAACCAGTATAAGATAGTTTGTTACCTTAAATTGAGCTACCGAAACAATTCATAACATTTGCATTAGTTTTAATGAAAAGATGAAACAAGCTTACTGAATTACTAAGGATGTTAAAGACTAATCGACTATCCGATAAGCAAATGCTTATCAGATAGTTAGTCGACTTCCCCCCTTTGCTGCCTCTATCACATAGAGGCAGCAAAGGGGGGGAAGATGCGGTACTTCAAAGGGCAGTGCCACACAGCTGACCCCGGCTCAGCTGTGCGGTGCTGCCCCTTTGAACCCTACCTCAGTGTTTCAAAGGGGCAGCGCCGCCTGGAGCCCAGGGTTAGCTGGGGACTCCCCAGCTGATCCCGGACTCCACGCAGCATTTCCACAGAATGCAGGATCAGCTGGGGAGTCCCCCGCTGGGGAATCTTGCATGTTTAAGCTGACACGCCCTTGTGCAGCGGGACTTCCCGTTGGCCCTGGGCTGCATGTGATGTTCCACATTCCTCCTTTGAAATGTACAACAGCCCATACAGGAGCTCTCGTCCATTTCAAAGGAGGAATGCAGAAGTGCCTATTGACTAGTCGAGTAGTTAATGGAAATTCCATCAACTACTCGATTAGTAAATTAATTGCAATTTAATATCCTTAGTACCCGCTCCTTCCCCCTTTCTCCCAGAGTTTGAACACCGCAAATCATTTGCAATGTTCAAGCTCTGGGAGGGAAACGGAAGGGGCACAAATCAGCCAATTCACAGAGCACCAGAATCGCTGGGAAGAGAAGGGACAGGGCACACTCACGGGAGGAGACTGAGAAAGAGGCTGAGTGGGGGTTCGAGGGAAGAGGTGGAGTACGAGCAGGGCCTACAGCATAGGGTAGAGTGTTGAGCAGCCCCTGGAAAAATGACAAGTGACACATTTAAAGCAAGGGCACATGTAAGTTGCATGTTGATTGCACACAACCTGGTGAGAGTCATGTGCTCCCTCTGCTTCTTTATGTTTCCTTTGCTGGCAGTGTAATTTGCCCCTAATAATGGATCACTTTCTGTTGAAGGGCATGATAAAGGAGATTCAAGTGCAATGTATTTAATCTTATTCTTGAGGTCATGGTTCACACACATGCCAATTAATAGCCTTGGTTGCCCATTGCTGATTGCCCATTGCCAGGACTGGGCAAATACCAGCCCACGGGCTGGGTCTGGTTAGCTCTTGGTGGACCGTCACCACTATATTTACCTGCACAGCTGCAGGTACTGGCGACTGCAGCTCCCATTGGCCATGGATCACCATTCCCGACCATTGGGAGCTGCGGGAAGCAGTGTCCCGCACCACTATGGTTGCCCTGCTATGATTTACAAAATACACTCTACACAGAAATGTAACTAGTTTCCCTGTTTAATGTTTCTTCTTCCTGCCCCCCCCCCCCCCCCACCATGTGTTTTACATTTATAACATTTTAGAGCAGCCAACCGAGGTTCCATGAAATTTTACCATAAACTGTCACAAATTAAACCAAGAGCTGTATCTTGTCCCCAAACTAGAAGGGTTTGCAAGAGGGGAGAACCCACTAAAACAATACCCAGTCTACTCCTTGCCACATCTCTCCATCAAAAGCCTGATTAAACTGATGAGCCTTGCAGAATGTGCTAAAGCTCACTAGGTTTGGACTATTTAGACCATGGGAAAGTAAGGTCTAAGCAAGACTATATTTAATGCAAATATAATGCTACCGCAATGATGATACTACAATGACTTTTCCTCTCTTTTCTCTAACCAATTTGATTCCATCTATTACATGACTGCCACTCTGACGCTGGGAAAGGTTGAAAAAAGTTACTGTGGACCAAGTCCAAAACCAACAATTCCTCTCTAGATCTTTCCTGAGTCAGGCTTCAGAGCAAATTGTTTAGCACAGTTAGGGATATCTGATCCAAATTATAAAGAGAGCTGAGAGCTATTTTGTATTTTCTGATGCACAGAAGACAGTCAATGTAAAATGCAAAATAATGCTGCAGAAGATTTCTAAATCAATTAATGTATCCTTACATTCAGAAAACAATGACTTAGACAATAAAGACAAATTTATTCTAGGACTTACCTGTGCATACTCTCTCTCAATTGCAGCTTTCTTCTGACTGAATGTCCTACAAAAAACAGGGGAGAGTCCATTAAGACACGCAGCAGTAAACTATACAAACAATAATTAAATGGGGGTTTTATATAACTTTAGTTCAGCTGCACCCACCAGGCAGCCTTTTTAACCAAAAGAAGAGCTAAACTGTTTGACAATTGTGTATTAACTGCCTAGCAACCACTTACATGTGGACACCGCAGATTAAGAGCTCCTTCCCTCAAGCTTCATTTACTTCAATAAAATTCTCTTTAGATTTATACTGGTTTATCAGACAACAAAATTCGGCCTTCAGGCATAACTTCTTTTGGGATTGTCTCTCCCTGACTGCATCTGAACATACTAGCCTAATTGTTCTAAATGCAGGACTCATTTCACTGTCTTGCACCATCTTCACTCAAGAATGCCCTGACTTAGCAATCAGTGTAGCTGCATTAGCAGGTATCCACGTACCTCAATTGGTTTAAGCTCCTATATGCCCTTCCACATTTAGGGGTCAGTAGAGATACAGCTACACCAATTGCTTGCCATAGATTACTGAATTGAATAATCAATAATACTGAGTGTAAGTAATACTAATACTGAGTATAAGTGAATGCCAAGTATTGCTGGTTTTACAGATGGGCAAAGGAACATCTGGAGGATAGGGTCATAATTCAAAATGATCTGGACAAACTGGAGAAATGTGCTGAAGTAATAAGGACAAATGCAAAATACTCCACTTAGGAAGGAACAATCAGTCTCTCACATACAGAATGGGAAGCGACTATCTAGGAAGGAGTACTGCAGAAAGAGATCTAGGGGTCAGAGTGGACCACAAGCTAAATATGAGTCAACAGTGTGATGCTGTTGCAAAAAAAAAAAAAAGTAAACATGATTCTAGGAGGCATTAACAGAAGTGTTGTGAGCAAGACACGAGAAGTCATTCTTCCACTCTACTCTGCGCTGATTAGACCTCAGTTGGAGTATTGTGTCCAGTTCTGAGTACCACATTTCAAGAAAGATGTGGAGAAATCAGAGAAGGTCCAGAAAGAGCAACAAGAATGATTAAATGTCTAGAGAACATGACCTATGAAGGAAGACTGAAAGAATTAGGCTTGTTTAGTTTGGAAAGGAGAAGACATGATAGTGGTTTTCAGGTATCTAAAAGGGTGTCACAAAGAGAAGGGAGAAAAATTGTTCCCCTTAGCCTCTGAGGATAGAACAAGCAGCAATGGGCTTAAACTGCAGCAAGGGAGGGTTTAGGCTGGACATTAAGAAAAACTTCCTAACTGTCAGGGTGGTTAAACACTGGAATAGTTGCCTAGGGAGGTTGTGGAATCTCCATCTCTGGAGATAATTAAGAGCAGGTTAGATAGACATCTATCAGGGATGGACTAGATGGTACTGGGTCCTGCCATGAGGGCAGAGGACTGGACTTGACCTCTCGAGGTCCCTTCTAGTTCTAGTGTTCTATGAAAAAAACAGGAGTAGAATCAGTATATTTCATTTCAGCACAAGCTTTATAAATTATCCCACCACGGCATTGTGAACCAAATTCCACTCTTTGGCATCAATATAAATCTGGAGTAACTACAGACCCTTCAGATCAGTTGTGCCAAGTTTACACCACTGTAGTAGCCAAATTTTGTATTTTAGTCAATCATGTTCTGGGAAAAATGGGATTGACAAAGCTTTCAGTGTACCCTTGAATTATAAGGTCCAAGTTTGAAGCAATCTTGTTGTAAAATAAAAACAAATTATGTTACTCTGTTCCATCTAATTACAGTAGGTTTCAGTACTCTGTAGCACCAGGAGAACCAAATTACAGCAGCACAAACAAAATGAAGAATAGTTAAACCATAGCTAATCCTTCGCAGATTTAGAATTGTCTAGATGTGTCAAGATTGCCAGTAGTGCTCTGGCAGTTTAAGTCATTTTCTTTTACCTACAAACAGCCAAGCCATAGGATTTTCTTTGATCTGCATTTCCAGATATTTAAAAGCATGTGTTTTTTTCCTAAGAAGATTAATACACTATGCCCAAAACACCTGACTTGAATTCTATTTAAATTAAATTCATTGAACAATCATTATGGAGAGAAGCTAGAAGTTAAGGTAAAATACAGCAGATGCTTTTTTTTTTTTTTTTTTTTTGCAGTCACCCTTTGTAAGAGCAACTGGCTCTTATGAAAAACTTGTCCTCTAGATACACTTTCCCTACTATGAGTTGTCAACATTCTCCATAACAGCAAAGCCACTTAGGAGCAACATAGCAAAAGAGTACTGGTATGTTGCCACTAATGAGTATCTGCTGTATTCTGTAACAACATCCGAGAAAATTTAAATTAAAACATAAAACAAAACACCAATGGAGCTTTCCATTCTTACCCACTGCTCCATTTTGTTCACAGAACACACTCTTAGGGTACATCTACACAGCAGTGTTATTTCAGAATAACTGACGCTATTGAGAAATAACAGTCCGTGTCTACACTACAAGAAGTTATTTCGACATAATGGCAAAATAATGTCAAGCTGGAGTACTTCTTACTCTGACTCCTGTAACCCTCATTTTATGAGGAGTACGGGAAATCAGAGGAAGAGTGCTTTTCCTCAGACTTCCTACTGCGTAGACAGCTCCAAAAGCCGAAATAAGCTATTTCAACATAAGCTAGGCAATTGACATAGCTCAAGTTGCATAGCTTATTTTGGCTTTAAAGGCACATCTGCACAGCAGAGCTAGAGATTACCTATTTCAAATAAAACGTAAAAGAGAGAGTTACTCACCTTGTGCAATAACAGAGGTTCTTCAAAATGGTTGTCCCTGTGGGTGCTCCACCTTAGGTCTTTGGGGTGCCGCTGCACGCCTACTCAGAGATTTATGGTAGCAGTCCCTCTGGTAGGCTGTGCACACAAAGCAGACAGCGCGCATGGTGCTACTACTATGCATGCACAGCCAACGGTCCCCTCAATTCCTTCTTTGCCCCAGATGAAATAGACTATATCCGAAGCAGAGGGGAGAAAGGGTAGGTGGTGGAGCACCCACAGGGACAACCATCTCGAAGAACCTCTGTTACTGCACAAGGTCAGTAACCCTCTCTTCTTCTTCTTCTTCTTCTTCAAGGAGTGTCCCTGTGGGTGCTCCACCTTAGGTGACTGTAGAGCAGTGCCCGTAATGAGGAGGCGAATGCTTCAGCTATTTAGTATGCTGGACCGTGGACAGCACAGCGTGCCCAGACTTGGTGCCCTGGAACAAGTAAGCATGAAGGGCGTAATGTCTGGCGAAAGTGTGGGCAGAAGACCATGTTACAGCTCTGCAAATGTCTGTAAGAGGGATGCTATTGAGGTAGGCTACAGAAGCCACCATAGCCCTTGTGGAATATGCATGTAGCTATAGTAGATGTTCTTAATTGAACGAGGAGTAGAGCTAACTGGATGCAGTCCACTATCCATCGTAATAACCTCTGGGTGGAGACTGGCTTGCCCAGAGATCTCTCTGTAGTGGACACAAATAGTCTAGGAATCTTGCAGATTCCCCTCGTCCTGTCCAAATAAAAGGCAAACGCTCTGCTCACATTGAGCACGTGCCCTGTAGCCTCTTTAGCTTTGGCATGGGGTTAAGAAGAAGATGGGTAGTATCACAGGTTCATTGCACTGAAAAGAGGTGGATATCTTTGCCAAGAACTTTGGATGTGGTCACAGAATCACTTTATCATTGTGAAATACTATAAAGGGTGGATCTGCCATTAATGCACTGATTTCACTCACCCTCCTGGCTGATGTAACAGCTATCAATAGAGCCACCTTCATTGATAAGTGGAGCATGGAGCCATGGGTTCAAATGGTGTATGGGTGAGGGCACGAAATACTAAATTGAAGTCCCAGGCTGGGACTGGAGGTTTAATAGGCAGAAAAGTGTTCTAAATGCCCTTAAGAAAATGCTTAGTTGTAGGATGAGCAAAGATCAATTTGTTTTCATTGGGTTGATGAAAAGCTGTTATGGCCACAAGGTGAAACTTTAATGAACTAAATGAAAGGTCTGAGTGTTTTAGGTTTAAAAGATATTCCAAGATGTCCAAGAGTGGTTCTGTTGATGAGTTTGCAGACTTTTGTTTTGCCCAGAGCGAAAATCTACGCCACTTATACAGGTAAGATCTTCTGGTTGTTAGTCTACAGCTGTTCAGTAAAATGTGTTTAACTTGATCAGTGAATGTTGTTTCTATTGAGGTGTTACCTGGGAGACTTAGGTAAGCAATTATTATGGAAGCCGAAACCTGTAATGAAGCCTAAGGTTCAAGGCAGGTTGTCCCCCCCCAGAAGCCAGATTCGGCCTGGTGTTACGTATCTAGTCACCGTTGGATTGGGTAACCACAAATCAGGCAAGAGACCAATGTTTAGGGCCAAACCATATATTTTGAACAACTAACAGCAGAACAACAACAACTATAAAACCCACCCTATCCCAGAAGAGAAGGAAGATAGAAAGGTCCCGAGTACATAAGGAGATACTTTACAGTGTCAGAGGCGGCGATTGAGGCCTGTGACCTTCTACCCTGCAGCTAGTGTGAAGCCTTAGGGGAGGACAACAGGGCGTCCCTCGCTGGCAGGGATCCGGTCACTCGAACCAGGTCCTTGCGCTGATGGATCCTCGCCTCCAGTGGAAAAAGGTGAATCCCTCCAGGAGTTGGCACTATAGTCCTTTGACTTTCAGTCCAGTCCAGCAGGTAAGGAGTTGGCAATTAATACAGTTCCAGTCCAAGTGGCGGAAGCCAAAAACCAACTGAGTGGGGGTATCCCCACACTCGCGGAGACTATCTCCCCACGACTTGAGCTGTAATCCTTAACCGATTATCCACTTAACCAAAATGGAGCACCACGGGGAACAAACAAACTCTGACAGGACCTTGAACAACAGACAGTGACTGACGGGTAAAGACACAGACAGACAATGACGAACCCGAACAGACGGACAGTGGCGAACCCGAACCCCTCTTCGATCAGGGCTTATAAACCCTTCAAGGCGGGAAAAGGGTGGTAAGGGCTGAGTGCACAGAATGGTGCTGTGTGCAGCGTTCTAAAAGGGGAGGGGTGCACAGTTTTGGATGGTGTGCAGCTCATTCTGAGTGCCTAGTGCACAGTTTGGGGCCGAGTGCATAACAAGAGGGGAGGGGTGCACATAGCATGGTGTGGTGTGCACCTGATGTTTTGGCGGGAAAGGATAGTACAAGGGAAAAGAAACAAAATGGAATCCAGATAGACTCCATTTTGGGTCACAACATCCTCTAATTATCATCACCCAGGCAACAGAGGGGAGCTACTGAGAAACCAGGCTCAGAGACGAAGGATCTGGAGGGATGCATGGCGAATTTGTCCACCCAGCTGCGTGAGAATATGGGAAAGCAGCAGGAGACACCATGGTGACCTCCTGGACATCTGTAGCAGGTAAATGTACCAGGTCTGTCGTGGCCAGGCTAGAGCGATAAGAATTACTATTGCTGCATCTGCTCTTATTTTGTTGATTACTTGATGTAGGAGTGGAATCGGAGGAAAAGCATATAGAAGGGATGAACTCCAGGGTATCATGAATGAATCCCCCAGGAGCTGCAAGCCAATGCCCACATGTGAACAGTACTGTGGACACTTCCTAAGGGCATCGGCTGCAAACAGGTCCACTCTGGGGAACCCCCAGTGACTGAAGATCTGTTGTAGAATGTTGGGGTCCATTTCCATTCGCGATTGAAGTTGAAATTTCTGCTGAGACCGTCTGCGGTAAGATTGTCCTTGCCCGGAAGGTAAGAAGCTTGTATGCGTATGTTGTGAGCAGTGCACCACGTCCACAGATGGACAGCCTCCCTGCATTGTCGATGAGACCTAGCTCCCCCCTCCCTGTTGATGTAATACATTGTGGCTTGGTTATCTGTAAAAATCTGAACCATGTTCTTGCGTATAAGGAAATGTTGGCATGCACAGAATACTGCTGTGAGTTCTAATATGTTTATGTGCAGGGTGCGCTTCTGTGGAGATCAATGACCTTGAGTTCTGAGAGGACCAGAGTGCACTCCCCATTCCAGGAGGGAGGCATCTGTCATGATGGTCACAGTCGGGGGATGTCTGTGGAAAGGTACTCCACTGCACATGATTTTTGGGTCCGCCCACCAGTCTAGTGATCGTTTGATTTTGTTTGGGATTGAGAGTAGTTTCCTGATGTTGTTGTAATGAGGTCTGTATACAGTCCTAAGCCACTGTTGCAAGGGCTACCACTGATGTGACCGCTGCCATATGGCCTAATAACTGAAGGAAGGCCCTAGCTGGAACTTGTGGGCTGGTTTGGAACAGTGCAATAAGGTCCTTGATGGACTGGAATCTTTGCTGTGGGAGGGAGGCTATAGCCCAAACACAATAGGTAGTCCCCGATAAAGTCCATAGTCTGGGCTGGTTGTAATCTGCACTTGGGTAGATTTATTTGTAGCCCATGGGTCTGGAACAGAGTCATAGAATCATAGTTAATAGAGACCTGGTTAATGAGACTGCATCTTTGGCTTCTTGGCTTGTGGTAGCCCTCATCAGACAATCGTCGAGGTAGGGGAATAGAGTAACACCGTGTATTAGAAGTGAGTGTCGCCCAGGGCAAATCCTAGGTATTTTCAATGTGCTGGGAGAATGGATACGTGGAAGTAAGCATCCTGGAGGTCGAGAGTCAATACATAAGGGGGACTGGTTAAGCCTGGTATTACAGTGGACAGAATGACCATCTTGAAGCGTTGAGGCCATATGTGGCAGTTGAGCCTTCTGAGATCAAGAATTGGTCTCCATCCTCCCAATTTGTTTGTTGCCATAGATGAGAAGTTATTAGACTCTCGCCCCGATCTTCAAAATGTTTATCTCGACATGTCCTCATTTATATTAGCTATGAACTGTTCTCTCTTTTCTCGTCCAGAAGGCTATCAATAAAACATGAAAAACTGCTTGAAGATGTGATGCATATATTTTGCGAGCATTGCTGTGTAGCTGGATATACGCAGCTGTAAAGATGCAGAGGAATAAGCCTTTCTACTCATAAGATCCACTCCTTATCATACAGCGTGGTCCTGGTTGCACTCTGTTTTCCCTTCTGGTTAACAGTGTCCACCACTACGGAGTTAGGGGATGGGTGGGAAAAAAGGAAGTTGGCACCTTGAAGGGCAACATATTATTTACAGTCTGATTTTTTGCAGACCGGTGGGATTGTGGCTGGTGTCTGCTAGATGATTTTGGCGGGATCCATGAGCGCCAGGACCATTGGTAAAGCCAGTTTAGCGGCCAGGGAGGCACGAGGAATACTGGTCAATTTATGTTGCATTTTGGGGAGACTCATCAGGGAGACCTCCAGAATGTCTACAACCCTCTTGTATAGTTCTTGGAATGAACTGAAGTTATCTCCTGCCGTGGGCGGCGGGGGCATTAGGGTGTCATCAGAGGAAGACAAGGATATGTGAGTTAGAAGGTGGGAAGATACAGTGGATCCCTCATCACTTGAGACTGGGTCATCTTCCTCTTGGTAGGCTGACTTGTCAAGAGATGGCAGGGATGTCGCTCTTGATGGTGCTGCAGGAGTTGATGAGGTGGTACCTGCTGTGGTTGCTGGGCTTGGTATGATGTCCATGGGTCCCAACAGGGCCAGCTGGGTGGGAGTGGCACAGGAGGGGGCAACAATTGTGGTGGTTGCCATTGCAGTGCTATTTGTTGCTGTTGTAGGGAGGAGTGCCTTGGGGTATGGGTATCAACCAAGGGCTCGTCATCCTCATCACTTGACAGCAGTGGTGCCAAGCCTCATGGAGTTGAGGACAGGAACCTGCCGGACATGGGCATACCAATGGTGCTGAATAAAGGGGTTGTGGACACTGACATTACTATGAGCTCCTCAGAGGTAGTGAAAGGGTGCGGTGCCGGGGTCTCCGTTGTCGATGGCAGCATGGATGGTGGTGTGGGAGATCATTGGTACTGCCTGACTGTGCCTCTTTGGTGCCAGAGGTGGCATAAGTGCAGAGGCTTGGCCTTCCTCAGTGCCAACTGTGCCTCAGCTGAGGCTGATTTCGCCTTTGCTTTTGTCAGGACTGAGACGGGTGCAGATGGTGCCAGTGGTGCCAATTTTGACTTGGGCTTGGCTGGTGCCTTAGTGCCTATCTTGGTGAGGTCCTTGGACCCTCGGGAACCATCTGTGCCAGATGGTCCTGGTGCCTCCCTGTCCAGTGCCCTAATAGAGGTCGGTGCAGAGGGTATTTTGGGTGCTTGTGTCCCCGTTTCTTTGAAGGAGAGTCACACCTACCTGAGGAATGAGCTCTCTTCCTGAACTGCTCAGAGGACGAGTTTCTTGAACTAGAGCTTGCCAGAGCTGCCTTGTTGGACATGGCAAGGAGAGAGGATTGCCAAGGTGGGGTAGAGTGCTCCGGGTCTGAGGCTGGCCTCACAATGTTCTCAAGCGAGAGAAGTTTGAACTTGAGAGAAGGGAGTTTAGAGCTCCCTTTCTTTGCACATGCGAGCCATTAGTTGCTTCCAATGCTGGCACTGAGTGGTGGTGTGTGCCTGCCCGAGGCACCGCACACACTGGGCATGCCCGTCGGAGACGGGAATTGAGAGCCTGCAGGAGTGGCAGCATTTAAAACCTGGGAAACCAGGCATCCCAGGTAGACAATTTGTCTAAGGCAGAAGATAGCCTTAACAGGAACAGAAAAAAACAATTTTAAGTAAAAATAACTAGAAATAACTTCTAACTATAAAAACACTATCACTAACACTATACTAACAGATAAGAACAAGATAAATTCAAAAAACTAAGGTAAAACTGGAGAGCAACTGCGATTTTGACTGACGCTGCCAGGGGCAGAGAAAGAACTGAGGGGACGGTTAGCTGCACATGCATGCAGCGGCTCCCCAAAGACCTAAGGTGGAGCACCCATAGGAACACTCCTCGAAAAAGAACATTGAAGGCATTAAAGATCCCAAGTAACTCTTTTCAAGGATATTAGCAGCTATGGGGGCCTGGCCATATTCTAGATATGGTTAACACATCCTGCCAACCTAAATTTCCCCAGCAGTTTCCACTGCAAATAAGTGACTCAGTTTCAGAACTAGGTGAAATCATCGCTGCAGATTGTTTATAAAGTTGTTTACACTTCTGAAAGAAAGATGATACATGAAAGCTTTTGCAATAGGTGACACTGGACCAACAATAGTTTTCTTATCAAAGCTCAAACTTCCAACTATGATAGCAAGCATATCTAAAAATACAATAGTTTCAGAAGGGTAGTCTGTAAGAGGAAAAACTTAAAAAACAACAAATAGTCTAGTAGCACCTTAACGACTAACAAAACAAGTAGACAGTATCATGAGCTTTCACGGGCACAATCCATTTCTTCAGATGACTGGAGTATTAGAAGTCCAGATCCAAGAATAAATAAGGGAAGGGGGAGGAAAAATAAGAGAAAAATGGGGGGGGGGGGGAAGAACAGAGAGAGACAGCGAATAGATGGTTCAAGCGTTACAAGAGGCTGATAAGAACACGACTATTTGTTGTTTAAGTTTTTCCTGTTACAGACTAACTTGGGTACCCCTCTGAAGCTTTAGAACATGCAAGACACTGCATTCAGCCGTATGGAGTGGAAATCCATCAACTACACAAAGAAACTTGCACAGATCCAAACAGACATCTTCCTTTCTAAGTGCAAACAGATGAACATCATACCTAAGGGACTGAGGGCGAAAAACCTACTGCAATCTACGTATCCCACTGACTACAGCCAGAGATTATGCCACACACTCACAAAGAAACTCAGGAACCACCGTATCAGCATTCTACACAACAAACAGAAGAAAATCAAAGTGGCGTTCTCAACATAAACGATCATAAAAAACCAAGCTTCCACACACACTTCATCTTTTCTAGACTTTATTAAAGTTCAACAAACCACCTACAAGGATCACTTCCATCTCCCTTCAGAAGAAAAAGAATAATAAACTATCCATGCTTTAGGATCTCTCATTCCCGATACCTTCAACTCACCTAGCAACACTGTCAACCTATCCAACCACTCTTAGCCCAGCAGAGGAATCTGTCCCACGTTGAGGACTCTCCTTCTGCCCCACCACTCCTACGAATGAGATTCAGCTCTGTGGAGATCTGGAAGCCTATTTTCACCACCTCCGCCTAAAGAAATATTTCCAACACACCAATGTACAACACACTGACCTTGCTGCTTCCCTCCTCCCCCCGGCCAATCCCACAAGAGGAAGGTTTCTACGTGGATTCATACCAACAGTCGTAATGAGAGTCTTGATTTCTAACATTGACTGCTTCTGCAAACATGCTTGAGCTGACATTGTCAGCAAATATCCTATAACCTTGGTCATACAGAACACAATGCTATACCCAGCCTCAAAAACAATTCTAACATCATAATTAAGGAGGCTGACAAAGGGGGCGCTGTAGTCATCATGAACAGAACAGATTATGAACAGGAGGCAACCAGACAACTCACCAACACCAGATTCTACAAGCCTCTCTTCTGTGATCCCACTAAAGAATATATATATATATATATATATCCCGCTAAAGAATATAAATATTATATATATATATAAAAAAAATAAAAACCCACCACACACACAAAACTGCTCATGAAGCTCCCTGATGCTGCTCAGGATCAAATGTATACTAACACCTCCCCCAATCCCCGACCAGGAGTTTTCTGCTACCCAAGATACACAAACCTAGAAATCCAGGACGACCCATCATCTCAAACATTGGCACACTTACAACAGGATTATCTGGCTATACTCCTCAGACCCTATGCTACCAGCACTCCTAGCTATCTTCAAGACACTGCCGACTTCCTGAGGAAACTACAAAACATCAGTAATCTTCCTGAAAACACCATCCTGGACACCATGGACATAGAAGCTCTTTACAGTAGGGATGTAATAGTGTAGTCGATTAACCGATAAGCAAAAGAATATAGGTTAATGCTATAGACTACACGCATTTACACACACACACACACTATAGACATATATAAACCCGGAACATTTAAAAGCAATTTTATTCAAACCCTACTTTTCTATTCTTCTAAAATATTTAATTCACTTTAATATAAATAGATTTTATACCATTAGAGATCAATTTACAGAGTGGTCATATTTGGGAGTTATTTTGAATTAGTGAGAAGATTAAGTATGAGAGTGTATCTTAAAGTTGGTTTCCTCAAATTTCTCAGAACAAAGAACTTCTGCTAGGAAACAAAAACAGACTAAGTATTTGATGTCATCCTAGCTTGACAAACATGACAATTTCCAAGAATATACTTGTATAACTTCAACCTACGGCTTGTCTACACTGACATTTTGTCATCAAAAACTGCCTTTTGGTGACAAAACAGTGAGAGTGTTTACACTGCAATGCAACTTTTGTCGGGAAAAACACCCAGTTTGGGCGACAAAAAACTTCCATCCCTGTGAGAGACTTTTGTCTTTTCCCCTCTCATTATTGTTGACAAAGAGCCAGTGTAGACTCTGCTGTTTGTTTTGTCGAGAGAAGTAGCTTCCACCAGTATCCCACAATGCCTGTCCTGATGGCTTTGCTCAGAGTTTTGCAGGCATGTGCCCTCCCTTTCAAAGTTCCAGGAAGTATCTGACTCACACATCTGAATGAGCTGCTTCTGTTTGGGGAACAAACAAAGAGCAAATAATTGGAATGCTTTTGTTCTGCCCTGCTAAAAACACAGCCACAGTCACACTGTAGCTGCAGGGTGAGGGCTGGAGAGACTGCTGCACTTCTTGGGATTGTCTTATAGCTCTGTGAGCTCTCCATGCCGAGGAATGTCAAGAAGTGCCAGGCTCATCACTGGCCTATGAGCCAGATCCAGCTGCCAAACCTTCAGTTCCAACCCACCACTATCCTCTGGGCCATAAACGTCCTGCAGCACAGCCAGGGGCGGCCCGTCCATATAGGCAAACTAGGCGGTCGCCTATGGCGCCAAGTTAAATGGGGCACCAAGTTAAATGGGGCGCCAAATGGTGGCACAATATCATTGAAGGGTTTGGAGGTGGGGGCGCCGATTGTATGGTTTGCCTAGGACACCAGTTGCTGGCAGCTAGTCTAGGGCCGGCCCTGAGCACAGCAGGACCCTTGGGCAGGTTCCTTGCCTGTGGCACCCCGGAATATTTGTGTTGAACAGACACTCTCTCCTTTCAATTTTGACAGCTATCCATATAAATAATTTTTTAATAGCAGCATGCATAACATAGTGCCTTTTCCAATTTACAGAATCATGAGGTGGCTGACAGATTTTTGACAGGAATGAAAGCATTTTTCATATTGATAACAAACAGGCTAATTGAATGGAAGGAAGCTTAAGCCTGGGGATTTTGAAAGAAGCTGAGCATTGTTTTTCTTAGCTTTGATTGTCTGCAAACATAACTGTTAGCGCAAAGCTTTCATTTACCTTCCCAAAGTATAAAGGACTGAATTAGAGAAAAATAGAGGTTCATGTTCTTCCGTGATATAAGAAACTCATAAAATATGCGGATACCCCGTTGAGGTTTGTTGTGCTTTGAGCAGGAGTTGGACTACTAGATGACTTCCTGAGGTCAGGTCCATAAAAGGCTATTAGCCAGGGGATAGAATTGGTGTCCCTGGCCTCTGTTTGTCAGAGGCTGGAGATGGATGGCATGAGACAAATCGCTTGATCATTGTCTTCGGTCCCCCCCCTCTGGGGCACCTGGCGCTGGCCACTGTCGGCAGACAGGCTACTGGGCTAGATGGACCTTTGGTCTGACCCAGTACGGCCGTTCTTATGTAACTCTTTTTAGGTAGTTCTTGACATTGGCTTCAGCAAAATGGAGGTCAAAGTCATTTTCCCTCTCCTGTACATGCAAGCCTACTTCAACAGCTCTTTGCAGTCAATGGAAAGACTCCCTCCCACTGATTTCCATGGGGGCTGGATTGGACCCCTATTTGAGGAAGCACTATGCAGCAGGCCCAATTTGGTCAAAACTAATGTCCACAGCTGGTGGGAGACAGAAGAGAAACAAAGCAAAGGCAGGTAAACAGGGAGAGAAGAGGGTTGGTTTGTTTGTTTGTTTTTAAGTAATTTCTGGAGGAACCTGCAGACTGGACTTGAAGCATTAAAATTATTCAGAGATTACACTTTTGGCAGTGTTGGGAAGATCATGAAAGTTAGCACAAATTAAACTTGGCACATCTGGCTTGCACAACCTCTTTTCATTACCTCTCAGTCTCAAATACAAAAATGATCCCTGCTGCTACCTATTTTGAAATGTAAAGCAAGGGTAACTGTAATTCAATATAGTATTGTTCTGGTGTAAGGTTTTAGAAGGTTACTGTAAGAAAACAATACAAAAGCAACAAACAGACCAGTCCGATGACAAACATTTCAAAAGGAAATCCAGCTGAGCAACCAATTGAAACATAAAAGCATGTCCAGAAAAATTAAAGGGTAGTAGCAGCAGGAACACTATGCCACATTTCCTCTTGTATTAATATTGCAAAAATAAATTTATGGGCACAGGCACAAGACCCATTTGCCCACCATGACCATAATACTGATCAAGAACTAACTAGTAATATATTACTTGTGCATGAAAAAACCACCTAGGACAAATATGTAAGCAGGATTTTGCAAGGATACTTTAGTCTTATGCTGTTAAGAGTATAGTAAGTAGATAAGTGATAAAAAAAGCGAAGTTCTTATCATATTGACCTTCACAGGCAGACCTGAACATCTATATCCTAATACAGACCAGTTCTCAACCAGGGATATATGTATCCCTGGGGTTTTGCAGAGGTACATGAACTTAACTAGATATTTGGCTAGTTTTACAATGAGCAACATAAAAAGCAAATGCGAAGACCTTAAATTTCATACAATTATTTGTGTATACCACTCCATGTACTATACACAGATAAGTACAATATTCATATTCCAATTTATTTATTTTAAAAGCAAGCAATTTTTCAGTAATAGTCTGCTAGTTGAGAACCACTGACCTAGACCATCCCCAACAGATGTGTCTAATTTTCTGATTTCTTCCCTGGACCTTCTCTTATTTGTCCACATGCTTCCTGAAATGTGGCAGCCAGAACTGGATATAATACTCCAAGAGAGACCTAATAAGTGTGGTGTAGAGAGGAAGAATTACTTCTTTTATCGTGTTTACAACACTCCTGCTAACACACACCAGATGTTTGCTTTTTTCATTTTTTTAAAATGTTGTCTCATTTAGTTTGTGATCCATGATTCCCATATCCATTTCTACAATACTCCTTCCAAGGCAGTCATTTCCCATTCTGTATGTGTACAACTAATGTTCATTCCTGAGTGGAATTCTTTGCATTTATCATTATTGAATTTCATCCCACTTACCTCAAACCATTTTTCCAGTTTGTCCAGATCATTTTGAATTTTAATCCGATCCTCCATACACTTGCAACCGCTCTCAGCATGGTACTGTTCACAAACTTTATAAGTGTACTTTCAATGCCATTATCTAAATCAATAATGAAGATTAGAACAGATCCACACTTTGAACTGATCCCTGTGGGGATCCCACCTGATATGCTCTTCCATCTTGACTGTGAACCACTATAACTAGTCTGAGAAGTTTTCCAACCAGTAATGCACCTATCCTACACTCCATCCAGACTGTATTTCCCTAACTTGTTGTAAAAAATGTCATGCAAAAATGTATTAAAAGCCTTACTAGAGTCAAGATGAAATGTTGATTCAACAAGGGGGGGGGGGGGGGAGAGAGACTACCACATACTGAATTATAGTGAATTCATATATTGGAGGCACTAGAATAATAAAAAAAAATATATAGAGTTCCATGCATACAAAGTATTGTGTTTAATGACTCAGGAGGTCTTTTCCAGCTTTATCACCTGATTCCATAAGAGTGATTCAGTATCCTTTCACCAATCACCATATTTGATTAAGAGTATAAATAGTTGCCAGCTTTCATTGCAAGAAACACGTTTGTTATTTCGGTGCGGCAGGAAGCCAGGAACTATTCTCCACTCCTGAGGTGCTTATAAGAGAAATGTTTCAATGTTGAGATGAAATTTAACAATCCCTCTTTTTGCACATTGTGTTTTACAGTGGAGATGTTGTAGGCACACGGACCTTCCCCAACAGAAACGTCACATCAGGTAAAAAAGATGCCCAAATGCAACAGGGAGGATTTAGTGAGGGAAGTGATCAACACTTCTCCAGAGAGGCCAAGAGGCAGGATAGGAAAGTCACCCCTAACTGCATGATCAAGATCACGGAGGAACAAATCAAGCTGCACAGTAATCAGATCTGGTCTCAATCTCCCCTGCAGCACACACACAAATCTTTGTCCTACAACTGTCCCCACCCCATGCCCACACATTTCTTTTAATTCTCTGGCAATCCTCAGTTTATTCTGCACTCTACCCTCTCTCACAACTTTAACTATGATAGTGAACCTACACACAGTTATGAGGTTTTACCCTTTCCAAGACCCTCCTTAACAGTAAACATGAGTGCTTTGGTGTATTTCACTGTAATCTGTCAATAAAGGCAAATGTTTTAAATGGTACAATAATTTTATTGTCTGTTCCACAAACCATAGCAATCAGTTCGGTCCCAGGTACAGGCTAGTCAAGCATTTTCTTGCATGGATGTGTGTTACTTGGGATGTTAAATGAGATGCAAAAGGGAAGCAACTGCAAAGAAGGTAGATTTCAGTGCCCCTCATTGTCCAAGTGCTTCTTCAAACCTTCCTGATGTTAATAGCCCTCTGGGCTCCTCTGAAAACCCTAGTGTCCAGCTGTTCAAACCCTGCAGCTAAGCACTGTGTCTCAGTGCTCCACAAGTGAGCAAACAAGTGTGAACACACTTTGGTGACTTTTCATTTAGTGATTTCTGAGTGTCAACATTACTTTCAGCGATGAAACATTACAGTGTAGATATGCCCTCAGATTACTATAGCTAAAAGATACTTAAGAAAAAAATTATTGCTTTGCATATTTGATACATAGGGGCTGCGGCTAGACTGGCATGATTTTGCGCAAATACTTTTAACAGAAAAGTTTTTCCATTAAAAGTATTTGCGCAAGAGAGCGTCTACACTGGCATGTGCTTTTGCGCAAAAGCATCCGTGCCAGTGTAGATGCTCTCTTGCGCAAGAAAGCTCCGAAGGCCATTTTAGCCATCGGGTTTTCTTGCGCAAGAAATTAACGTCGCTGTCTACACTGGCCTCTTCCGCAAGAATACTTGCACAAGAGGGCTTATCCCTGAGCGGGAACATCAGAGTATTTGCGCAAGAAGCACTGATTTTGTACATTACAACGTCAGTGTTCTTGCGCAAATACTCGCGGCCAATGTAGACACAGCCAGGGTGCTTAGTTTCACAATTTGGTTTTTTAATGGTCAAGTAAGCTTACTGCCTCATACATTAGCAGAAGCACATTTCTCATAAACCTCTGAGCAGAGCTCACGCCTACTCATCCTCAGTCCTGCAGGAGGACATAAACCACTGGCAGTTACAAAGAGACTGCAAAAAAGTAAACAAATAAAACAAACATGTTTGGTGGTGCTGTCCTCTGGCCCACAAAAAAAATCCTTAAAAATGAAAATTGGTTTGGAAGAAAAGTTGTACATTTCCTTTTAAAAGACATGTTCAGATAAAAAGTATACTGCATGAAAAAAAATTACATTAGCAGATTTCAAAAAACTCTTGGTAGGCGGTCCTTTATCAGCATTAAAAAAATTGGAAAATCCCAGTTAGTGTTATAGCTATCTTAAAATATACTAGGTGACTGCACCCTTTGCTTGCTACACTTGCCTACCCCCTCGATCTGGCTGCTTTCGCTTCACTGAGAGAGCCTGTTGACACAGATGTCATTCTGTCACCAGGTAGAAACATTCAGTCATAGAACCATAGAATACAAGAACTGGAAGGGACCTCGAGATCACCGAGTCCAGTTCCCCGCCCTCACAGCAGGACCCAGTACCGTCTAGACTGATAGATGTCTATCCAACTTGCTTTGAAATATCTCCAGAGATGGAGATTCCACAACCTCCGTGGCAACTTATTCCAGCGTTTAACCACCTTGACAGTTAGGAAGTTTTTCCTAATGTCCAACCTAAACCCTCCCTTGCTGCAGTTTAAGCCCATTGCTTCTTGTCCTATCCTCAGAGGCTAAGGAGAACAATTTTTCTCCCTCCTCCTTGTGACACCCTTTTAGATACCTGAAACCACTATCATGTCCCCTCTCAGTCTTCTTTCCAAACTAAACAAGCCCAATTCTTTCAGTCTTCCTTCATAGGTCATGTTCTCTAGACATTTAATCATTCTTGTTGCTCTTCTCTGGGCCTTCTCCAATGTCTCCACATCTTTCTTGAAATGTGGTACCTAGAACTGGACACAATACTCCAATTGAGGTCTAATCAGCGCAGAGTAGAGCGGAAGAATGACTTCTCGTGTTTTGCTCACAACACACCTGTTAATGCATCCCAGAATCATGTTTGCTTTTTTTGCAACAGCATCACGCTGTTGATTCATATTTAGCTTGTGGTCCACTATGACCCCTAGATTCCTTTCTGCAGTACCCCTTCCTAGACAGTCGCTTCCTCTTCTGTATGTGTACCTGGTTGTTCCTTTCTAAGTGGAATACTTTGCATTTGTCCTTATTGAACTTCATCTTATCTCAGCCCATTTCTCCAGTCTGTCCAGATCATTTTGAATTATGACCCTATCCTCCAAAGCAGTTTCAACCAGTCCCACCTTCGTATCAACTGCAAACTTAATAAGCGTACTCTCTATGCCAATATCTAAATCGTTGATGGAAGATATTCAACAGAACCGGTCCCAAAACAGACCCCTGCAGAACTCCACTTGTTATGCCCTTCCAGCAGCACTCTGAACCATTGGTAACTACTCTGAGAACGGTTATCCAGTCATCCAGCAAGAAAAACTTTTTTATAGAGAGAGAGATTCAAAGCACAGCTTTACATTATAACAGGCAATCCAGCCATATCAAGACTTTAAAGCAAGATTTTTTTCTTAATTGCTATAAGTTTAATTGTTGCTACTTCTTGAAAGAAACTTTCAAGATTCTTTTCTATTTTAAAAAGAAAAGACATTTCATTACAGTATTTTAAAAATTCTGAGGGAAGTTTATCTCATATACCTTTAAAATATCAGTTTATATTTTAATTCTTTAAACTGGTATTGAAAAATCCACTTTTCTCTAACAAAAGAATGCTTATCGTGCCAGATAAGAAGATGTACATGCATCAATTTCTGCAGATTTATGTCGTTTTCTTTAGAAAACAAAATTTCTGTCTCTTGGGTGCCAAGACAACTTTCCAAACATGAACAAATGCAGCATTGTTTCCCAAGTCAGCATTCAGCTTCAGTGCCATTACTGCTGCTCAGTTTCTTCTAGCCTTAGCAGTATAAAGTTAATTCCACTGTAGTGATTCAGAACTGTGGGCAGCAATGAAACAGTCAAAAATCATGTCAATTTCATGAAGCTAAAACTAAAGAAAGTCAAGAGATGCAACAGAGAAGACAGACCTTATTTTGTCTCATGAGAAGAATCTACCCTCCCAGCTCATCTCAAAAATAGCTGAGAGAAAGTTAAAGTTGAAGAGATCCTCCCACCTTAACACAGAGAAGGTGTTTGGGGAGGGGACTGGGTAGTGGAAACAGTATAATGCACTGGGCAAAGCAAGAATCCTGGGGACAGAAGGAGAGTGTACCTTTAAGCTTTCCAGAAGCTAGTCGAGAAAGTGCTGACTGCAGACCTGAGGAACCAACTGGCTAAAGGTGGGGGGGGAGGAAAAAAAAAAAAAAAAAAAAAAAGAAAAAAGCAGTACCACCACCCACATTCCTCAGAGTAGTCTGGATGGAATCTCCCCCAGCAGATGGGAAGTACTGGGCTTCTCATGGGATCACTGCCCATATAACTAATTGGTGGGCCTCCCAATTACCTCTGAATCTGTGTCTAACAATTTAATATTCTGGGCAAGCACCAAAACATGCCTGGCACATTTTTCAAACCCTGCTTTCAACATATGTAGTAGGGATGTTAATGTGTAGACAACTACACGATTAACCAATAAACCTAGGCAGAGGCAGCAAGGGGAGCAGGTGCCAGTGCCCATGGGGAACCAAGAGATAGAGAGGCAGCAGCGTGGAGGGGCAAGGGGGGTAGGTGGGAGCCAGTACATGTGGGGGAGCCGACTTTTAAGCTGGCTCTCCGTGCGTACTGGCTCTGCAGACCTGCCTGCCCCTCCCACCTCAGTAGAGAAAGGGGACAGGCAGAAGCCAGTGCTGAGGAGATCTGTCTTAAAAGCTGGTTCCTCCAGCACTGGCTCGTGGAGTCACCTTTCCCCCTCTCCCTCGCTGCTGCATCTTTCAGAGGCTGCAGGGAGAGGGAAGGGAAGGCTGCCATGAAGCAGCCTCTGTCGCTGTGAGCTGGGTCTCACTGCGGACAGAAGCTGCTCCGCGGCAGCAGCCCTTGTCCACAGAGGGTCCGAGCTCCCCACGGACAGGGGCTGATCTGTGCCAGAGCAGCCTCTGTCCGTGGGGAGCTTGGACCCCTGAGGACAGGAGTTGCTACCATGGAGCAGCCTATGTCTGCAAGTAGCTTGGACTCCCCATGCACAGGGGCTGCTGGTGCCCTTGCAGACCAGCTACCCGTGATACCCCGACAGAGAGGCAGCAGCGACAGTCGCAGGGGGCTCCCCAGGAGTGGGGCAGGGAGTGCACTGGCTGCCAGCCCCACATCTGGGGATGAAAATTTGATGCAGTTACACGCTTATTCAATTACACGCTATCTAACATCCCTAATATGTACTGTTTGTACCAACGCATGTGACAATCTTATGACTATAAATACAAATGAGCTGTTTTGACAATATAAAAAAAGTTATTAAAGACTGATTATTTAGACCACACAGATTGATATTTTTGGAAGATTTCCCTCTTCTATAGATTAAAGAAGAGAATACAAAATCTAATAGATAAGGAGAATGTTTGTATGTTTGTGCTCTAATAACTTGGACACTATAAGAGCTACCGCAACCAAACTTTGCATGGGATAACCTTTCCTCCAGGAGAAGGTTTTAAGGTACTTTTGGACCCAATCAGGGTCCTGCCCTGCACCCTGCGGCAGCTGCAGCCCCGGGCCCAAGCTGGGGCGCCCCTCCCACGTGTAGCCTCCCAGGACTCGCCCCCTCCCACCCGCGAGGTTACATAACGGACCCTCTTCCCCCGCCGGCACGCAGTGCCTCCACCCCCATGCACACAATGGCTCGGGCACCTGCAGCCCCGGGCACGAGCTGGGGCGCCCCTCCCATGTGTAACCTCCCTTCCACCCAGGGTCGCTCCCCACCTGCCACCCTCCCCTCCAGAAACCAAAACCAAAGCCGGCCAGCCTTTCTGCTCAGCTCGCTGGGCTTATCCGAGCGGAAGCAATCCGTGTGCCTGCTGCAGCGCAGGGGCTGGGTTAAACCCTCGATGCGGTTCACTGCTGTGAAGCCAGCCGGCTGCTGTTCGTACTGTGAGTGGGGCTCTTCTGTGTCTGGTTCCAGCCATCAGGGTTAGATGTTAGCTCTGAGTTTTTGCTTGCCAAGGCAGGGCAGGTGGATCCCTGAGCCAACCTTGCAAAGAGAAGTCCCCTTGCTACTGGCCGCATGACTGTGTACTATTCTCCTGGGGGCTGGCTGCTCGGTCCTGGGGGGAGGAGGGTCCTGCTGCTCTCAGAGGGTCAGGTGTGGGCCAGGAGCCATCAGCCCCCAGGGTCTGTGGCTCTGGGGGTCCCCGGGCTCAGGGTCCCCTCCTTTCCTAAATTTCGTTCCTCTGGTTTCCCGAGCAATGCCGGGTAAGTCCAGCTAGTATACAGATATTTCATAAAGCATTTTCCCACACACAACAGAAGGTCATGACTCTCCCTTGCCCCTTTTTTTTCCTTTTAACATGCAAAGACTTACAAGCCTCTTTCAGGATCCTGATACTGCAACACTGACTTTTATGTACAATATAAATAATAGCATAAGAGAAAATCTTGCTACCTCTTGTCTACCCATGTTTTGTTGCATAATAGGATTTATATGACTTTCACAGTGTTTTAGATCTGAAAGGGCAATACTGCAATTAAAAGCATCTAAAGTGCTTCGCCTTCCTACAGCTGAAGGCTGCTGCTATAGGATGGTTTTGCTAAATTTTGCTATGTGTTTTCCTTTTGTTAGCTAATGGATATTCAATTAAGATGAAGTATTTAAATTTAAAGATAATCTAATTAAAAGAAAGTTGGGGGAAGTGGTGGAAGGAGTTCCAGTCATGTGGCAACAAACTTGTTCATTTTACTCTGTTCGTATGTTAAATCACATCTTAAGCTAGGTAGCAAAAGGTCTTCTCAAATTTAGAGCCCAGGTTTATAGATGTATATTTGTTAAAACTACTATGCAATAGGGATGTTAGAAATCGTTTATTTTAATAATCGTGTAACCACTAAAATTCTTATTAGTTATACGATTTCTCCATACTCCCCCTAGGGGTGGGGGCCAGCAACCAGTGCGCTCCCGGCCCCACTGTCATCCTGTGCTGCTGCCTCAGAGGCAGCAGCACAGGGTGGCAGGCAGAAGCCGGTCCACAAGGGGAGCCGTAAGATGCCGGAGCAACCTCTGTCCATGAGGAGCTCGGGCTGCCCGCAGACAGGGGCTGCTGATACTCCATGCTGCTGCCTCTGATACAGAGGCAGCAGCGTAAGGTGACAGGCAGAATCTGGTTTTTAAACCAGTTCCCTGCACAGTCTAGCTCCCGCTTGCTGCCCCACACTGCTGCCTCTGTATCAGAGGTGACAGCACAGGGTAGCAGGAAACTTGGACTGACAGTCTAGGACTGAGCCAGCCTACCAGTCCGATTTTTAAATGCAGAGCACTTGGGGGAGAGGAGGGTGTTGTTGCCGTTAACTGAGACTGTTAACAGATAAGCAATCGCTTATCAGTTAACTGGTTAAACGAGCAGCCATTAATATCCCTACTATGCAACACCTTCTAGCCCTGCTTGCTGGCCACCTGAGGCAGCTTGCCTTGCCACTATATCATCCATACTAAAGGCCACCTAAAACCAATACTAGGTGAAGTCAGTCTATGATTTCATGACAAAATCTCTCTCAAGTTCCTGTCATTTCTCCTAGGACATGGAATGGATCACACTGGAGACCTTTTTCTACAACTTTACCTGAACCTAGTCATAAGGCTTGGTAGTTCCGTAACTCACAAGGTATCACAAATCACATACAGGAGAATATAAGTTTACCAAATTCAATTCTAATAGCATAGCTTTGGATTTTGGGATACAGTACAGTTTTAGTTGAGTGCAATTAGTCTACTATTGAGTCAAGGCCGTTTCGACAGCCACCAGGCTCACCTCGTAAGAGTGGGAGATATAGCTGGTGGCATCCTCAAGAATCTTTTGTTTCTTTTCAACTTTCTTCGTGACAGCTATTTAAGAAGTCCTACATGTTTTCTTCATTATTCTGTCCAAAATAGGGTGCCAAGACCTTATCAGACATTTGCTGTATTATTGTGGCCCTCACAGATTCCTGGACCAACTGCAACTCAAAACCAGATGTTTTGGACATATTTGTAAGAAAATGGAGAATGGTAGGATCATCTGCAGAAGAGTTCCCCTAATGTTCTTCTGCAGTGAATAAATAGTGATACTGAGAGAGTATCAGCTCACATAGCAGTTCTCATCACCCCATTCTTCTCCTGGCTCCACATTAGAATGGACGGAAAGATCCAGATGATTTGGGGAAGGAGTGTGGGAATACTGGGGAAATATCATTAAGCATCAATTCAGGCATCTGATATTTATGTAATGTACCAGCTGGGTTCTGCCAAAGAAATCCTTTTTTTAACAAGTCACTTAAGGAAAGGTTTCTAAATAGGAATAGAAAGATTAATTATATACATAGGCTTCAGAAAAACTAAATCTCCTGGAGAAGTCAAACAGAAACAAACCCGGAACACAACCTTGAACCGTGCCCTCAAGAGACTCATTAGGTGTACTATGTCTAGAACCAGTGAATAGCCTTACTGATCATTGCCCCACACTTCTCAGACAAAGTCTCTGTTGTTCTGAACTGGATGGAGAGGTAATTAAAACACAGTGGGTTAACACTCTAAGACAGAATAAGTGGCCACTGTCTTAGAAGAAGCCAAAACTTCTCAATTGCTTCATTATGAAAAGTGACTGTCAGTGAATAGGGTTTTAGAGAGACAAGGTGGGTGAGGTAATATCTTTTATTGGACCAATTTCTGTTAGAGAGAGCAGAGCTTTCGGGTTTACACAGAGCTCTTCTGTGTAAGCTTGAAAGCTTGCCTCTCTCCCCAACAGAAGTTGGTCCAATACAAGATATTACCTCACCCACCTTGTCTCTAATATCCTGGGACCATCATGGCGATAACAACGTTGCACACAGTGAATAAGGTTCTGATCTGAAAGAATTTCAACACTTTTTTCAGATGGAAACTCTCTTGTTAATCCAAGGCTTTTTTCTGGTTAAGAGGTGGAAGGAACTCAGAGCATCAGTGACATCACTTGCTTTTCGTCTCCTCAAGGCTTTATTATTGGCCGATGAACTGATTAAACGCAGCACAAGATTGAGCATCAAACATGCCTGGAGCAAAAAAAAAAAATGGGCAAAAGACTGCGCTTTTGAATTATCTGATGAAAGAGATCTCAATTTTGTGGCAGAATAAATTGTGTGAACCAAACACACTAATTCTATATACACAAAAAAGTTACTAAAAAGAAAGGACTTTAATTCAACCACAAAATCCAGAATCATCCTTTAGGAAGTCAGTCACCTGTCTTCAGCTCACAAGTGCAATACAAAATGACTATTCTGAAACCCTATGATATTTGTCTATATCTGAAGTTACATCTAGCCATCAAATGAGTTTAAGACCATTTCACTCCAATTCTGAATTTCATGGATTTGGGGACACACACACACACACACACACACACACACACCCCCCATGATTCTCACCTGACCTCAGGATCTGGAGCTGTAAGAAGAGCATTAAATATTGTGTGATGGTCAATAACACTGAGTGTTGTAGGGATGTTCAGTAGCAGTTAACTGGCTAATCGAGTAGTCGATGGAATTTCCATTAACTACTCGATTAGTTGATAAGGAAGGGCAGTGTCAGTGCTCACTCCCAGCTTGCATAGGTCTCAGCACAACTTCCCGCTGCTGCTTTGCATTTTTAAAGGGAAGCCGGCAGGCGAGGACACTGGCTGAATCCCTGTTACTGGGTCTCAGTACTCACGCTGGCTTCCTTTTAAAAATACAAAGCGATAGGAAGGCGGAAACAAAGGGGCTGTGCTGAGACCCACGACCAGGGATTCAGCCAGCATCCTCTCCTGACGACTTGCCTTTAAAAATGAGGGGCAAGGGGGAGAATAAACGAGTAGTCGATAATGCTACATCATAAGCTCCTACTTATCAGGCAGTTGACTAGTCGACTACTCCTTTACATCCTTCAAGTATTGCCAGCTGTTCAGGTTCTGGTGCAAACAGGAAACACTGCCACCTGCTAGAGTGAAGGCACCCAATCCACAGCTGTTTCAGAATATGGTACACGGCTGAGGATAAGCATTTATATATCGCCCTGTCCAAAGGAAGTCATATATGCACAGAAAGGCCAGAGTTTTGCAGTGTTCTCAGAGCAAAGACAGCTACCTTGCTTCAGCCCTACTAGAATGCCTTCCCCCGTGTTCTGGTGGAACCTCTTCTATGGCCCCTAATTGTAGGATGTGTTGTCCCTCTTGTACGAGAACATGCTCATCCGAGGGGTCCCTGAAGAGGGACAGGGAGGGAGGTTGGAGATGGAAGATGGTAAGAAATGGGATGCAGTAACCCATTTTGATGATTTCTAGCACCCACTTGTCAGTAGCAATAGCACTGGAAAAAATGAAGTAAGTCTGCTGCCAAATGTTGTAAAAGTTTTCGATTGCTGCCTTGGAAATATTGGGGTTATCTGACCCTCGACCAGACCTTCAAAATGTCTGTTGAGATGTTGACGGCTGCCTGCGCCTACTCTGCATTGGGCAGCGTCTGTTATCAATGTTTTGGCTGTTGGTTAAATGGAATTGGTTTGTACCTCTGTGTATATGACCTTCCCTGTTCTCTTTTGTTCACAGGTACGTGAATGTGTAGGGTTTTCAGTGTGGTTTGTGAGTCCTTCAACGTATGGAGCGACGCATTTGTGGATTCTGCGAAGAGTTTCGTTCCCTCAAATGGGAGATCCTCGACCATGGATTGGACTTCCCTCGGAAACCCAGACAGCTGGAGCCACGAAGCACACCTCATTACAATTGCTGAGGCTAGGAACCTTGAGGCTGTGTCCCTCAAATCTAGGGCAGCCTGGAGAGCCGTTCTGGAGGTCAATGCTCCTTCATCGAGGTTTACCTTGAGCTGTTCTTTTTTGTTGTCAGGAAGACACTCAATAAAGACTGAAAGTTGGTCAAATGTGTGGTGCGTGTATTTTGCAAGGAGGGCGACAATTTGCGATTCTGAGCTGAAGGCTGTCTGATGAGTATGTCTTTCTGCCCAGAAGATCCACCCGTTTCCAGGGCTTGTTGTAGGGGACTGTACGCATGGCCTGCTGCTTGCCTCTCTGATTGATTGCCTCCACTAATGAGTTTGGTGTGGAGTGTGAAAATAAGAAATCAGCACCTTTTGGGTAACAATACTTGCGGTCTGATCTTTTGCAAGTTGGGGTAATTGTTGCTGGTGTCTGCCATATGGTTTTGGCAGGATTCATGAGTGCTTCATTCATCAGGATCACTTGCTTGGCATGAGAAGAGGCATGCAGAATATTCGTCAGCTTATGCTGGGTCTCAGGCATAACGGACAGGGATATTTCTCGTGTGTCTGCACACGTTTAAAAAGTTCTTGAAACGATTTGAAATTATCCTCCATGTTTGGTGGGGGGGGGGAGGGGGCATGACTGTACCATCTGGAGACGAGGATGACAGGTGTGTAGGCAGGGGGCGAATCTGTTGTTTGCTCTGATGTCCAACTCCTCTTCTGAGAGGCAAGATCGATCAGGCAACTGGGTGGGGGGGGGCCTGAGCTTTAGGAGCCTGTGGTAACTGCTGCAGCTGCTGTGATTCTTATGCGCTGTATGCCACCCATGGATCCCAGTAAGGCCAGTTAGCTGGTATGGGTGACGGTAGCCATTGTGGCTGTTGCCACTGTTGCACCTGCTGCATTGGCTTGGGTGACGAGCTTCTGGATATGTGTGTCTGAATCGGTTCATCGTCCTCATCATTCAATAAACGTGGTGCCGAAGCAGGTGTGGTAGAGAAACTGAACCTTGAGAAATTAGGGGTGCCATCTGTCCCAAAGAGTGGCGTTCTTGGTACCGATGCAACCATTAACTTTGCTGTGGTGGTAAACTGAGGCAGTGGAGGTGGGGGGGGGGGGGGAAGCGGGATGGGCACCACAGGCATTTGCATTATCGGTACTGGCAATGAAACTTGAACCAATGCTGGCTGTTTGTTATGTGCGTTCGCAAGCTTACTCCGTGCCAACAGCCCTGTGGAGGTTTTAATTGCCATGCATGGTAACAGGGCTAATTGCGATCTTGTCGACGCCGCTTTCTGCGCTACCAGTGTTTTCGCCAGTGCCGGCACGGAGCTCTTACATTTCGGCTCCATGGCTGGCTTGGCGGAGGAAGGGCGAACCTTCTCCTTGGCTCACGGATTTTCTCAGTACCGGCCCCATTTGCTGCCTGTTTGTCCAACGCCTTAGCTGTAGCTGGCACAGAAACGGGCTTTTTATTTTGTGATATCTTCCTCACAGGGGAGTCAGACCCTGAGGAACAATGGGACCTCTTCTTGAGCATGTGAGCCCTTTCCTGGTCCCTGGGGCTCAACCGGGGGGGGGGGGGGGGGGAGAGAAGAGGAGCCCCTCTATCAGATGCCAGCCCACGAGCCATATGCCTGGGTGGCGTGGTACGAGGTGGGGCTGAGGCAGGCAGTGATGATTTCTCCAGCTGGATCGTTTTAAGCCGGAAAATCTCTTGCTTTTCTTGTTCTACTGATTAGCTTTTTGAAGTAAGGGCAGTGCTCAGTCTCATGCTCCTCACCTAAGCAGCAGATATGCTTCAAGAGTCCATCCGCTACTGAAAATGACAGCCTGAAGCTCTTGCACTTTTTGAAACCCAGAGAGCCAGGCATGTCCCAGGACACAGTCTTTTCAAGGCGGTCACTGAATAGCTCGACTGCAACTCTCTGCACGTGGTGTAACAGACTGTGGCTTAGCAATGAAGAAAAAAATATATTTTTATTGAGAAAAAAGAAAACAACTAAGCTATACTAATAACACTATTAACTACTTGCTGAAGTTCTAACTACTAACAACAAGGTAATCTGAAGCCAGTGGTGATCAGAAAGGAACAGAGGAGGCGTTTGGCTGTGCATATGGGATAGCCATTTCAAAGGTCACGCGCCGAAGTTCCACGTGCACAGCCAACTGGGGGCACTGCTGTAAAAAATTTCCAATTAGAGGCGGAGCAGCGCTGGTGCACCTCAAGGGGGAGCACCCATGGGGACATTCCTTGAAGAAGCAGCGCATGGTACCATCTACATGTTTGGTTAGTCTCTAAGGTGCTGCCGGACTATTCATTATTTATTTTTTTTCAGTTAAGACTAATACAGCTACCCCTCTGAAGGTTTTCTACAAAGTAAATCATCTGAAGATTGTACAAAGAGGTAAATAATTACTAAAACAGGGCAATTCTGAATGATCTAGATAAACTGGTAAACTGGGCACAAACAAGCACCATGAATTTTAATATGGGTAAATGTAAATGTATACATCTAGGAATAAATATTGTGGGCCATACATACAGGATGGGGGACTGCTCATGAAATCTTGAGAAGCATAAATGGGAATTTGAGTAGGACTAGGGAAGTTATTTTACCTCTGTTTGGTACTAGCATAACTGCTTCTGGAATATTGCATAGGGATGTAAAATTTTGATTATTTGGCTAATTGAATAGTCAATACACTTTGCATCGATTAGTCAATAAGGGCGCTTCCACCTCTGAAGTGTAGCAACAGCCCCGGGTGAAAAGGCGAAAGCGCTGTGGGGAACTCAACCCTACAAACCAGAGTTAACAATTCTACAATTTCACAACTGAGTTCTCTCAGAACTCTTGGGTGAATGCCATCTGGTTCCGGTGACATGTTACTGTTAAGTTTATCAATGTGTACCAAAACCTCCCCTACTGACACCTCACTCTAACAATTCCTCAGATTTGTCACCTAAAAAGAATGGCTCAGGTTTAGGAATCTCCCTAACCTCCTCAGCCGTGAAGATCGAAGCAAAGAATTAATTTAGTTTCTCCACAATAATTTTATCATCTTTGAGGGCTCCTTTAGCATCTCGATCGTCCAGGGGCCCCACTGGTTGTTTAGCAGGCTTCCTGCTTCTGATATATTTAAACATTTTGCTATTACTTTTTGAGTTTTTGGCTAGCTGTTCTTCATACTCCTTTTTGGCTTTCCTTATTATATTTTTACACTCAAATTGACAAGAGTTTATGCTCCTTTCTATTTTTCTCACCAAGGTTTAACTTCCACTTTTTAAACAATGCCTTTTTATATCTCACTGCTTCTTTTACTTGGTTATTAAGCCACGGTGTCACTTTTTTGGTTCTCTTACTATTTTTTTAAATTTGGGGTATACATTTAAGTTGGGCCTCTATTATGGTGTCTTTGAAAAGTCTCCATGCAGCTTGTAGGGATTTTACTTTTGGTATTCTACCTTTTAATTTCTGTTTAACCTCCCCATTTTTGTGTAGCTCCCCTTTCTGAAATTAAACGCCACAGTATGGGGCTCCTGAGGTGTTTTTCCCACCACAGGGATGTTAAAATTTTATTACAATATGGTCATTATCTATCACCCTGAGATAAAAATTCAGGGTAGCTGGGTTAGTCTGCTTCTGCAAAAACAACCAGGAGTTCTGGGGAATCTGAAAGATTAACAGATTTATTAGGGCATGGGTAAAACCCACTTCATTGGGTGAACTGGAGTGGAATTTACAGAAACATGGATGTGTGTGTGCGCGCATACACACACACACACACACACACGGAGAGGGCGGGGGTACTTGCCTAAATGAAGTTAATCAAGTCAGGGTAGAAGTGACTCATTCACAGCAGATGATGTGGAAAAGTGGATACCAAGAGAGGGGAAACTGCCTTTGTAGTGTGTTAACCAGTTAAGATCCTTATTCAATCCTAAATTGATAGTTTTGAGTTTGCAAAAGAACTCCACTTCAGCTGTCTTCCTAGGACCACCAAATTTGGTACACAGTTTCCTCTTATCATAACTTAAAGTAAGGTAAGGGTTTGGTTGTATGAGGAAACTTGGATGTACCTGGAATGGGACTGCTTCTCAGAAAACCATACAACAAAGAGACAGACTCACCAGGCCCCTCGTCCGGGACTGTCCCAGCCCCAAGCCTCCCACCTCCCAGGCACCTTTTTTTTTTTTTTTTTTTTTTTGGGAGGCTGAAGCTCCCCCCACAACTTGTACAGGGCTGTTCTCCTTTGTCAGGGAGCAAGAGGAAAGTGAACCATTTGTTGCATTTCTCACTCTGGTTAGGGAGCGCAGGGGCTAGATTAACCTGGACCTGCATACCTCTCCCCCCAGCTGCACCCACTGGAGCTACGGCAGCCAGAGAGAGGCGCTTCTCACCTGGCCCCAAACTGCTGTGGTGAGAAAGGACTGGGGTTGTCCTCTCACCCCAGGGCAGCCTGCATATTGAACTTCTCATTTCCAGCCCCATTCCACAACTGTGATTTAAATGAAGCATGTACATTTTCATTTTAAAACAAACAAAAACAAAACGTAATTGAGTTAAGGACCCAAGCAACACTAGGTAAACTTATAGTACCAATACATTTCAGAAACTTATCTATTCTGAGATCACAGATAAGCTTGAGGAAAACAAAGGAAAAATCTTCAGTAATTACCCAGAATTAAGGTGGTATTTTGGAAGGTGATAAAGAGGGGATGCCAAGTGTGAAATGAAGCTCAAGCAACTATTCCTGCTTCTAAAATAATTATTGAACAATTTGATAACAAAAATATAAATAAGATAAAGTATAAATTAGATAAACGGAAAGACAGCAAAAGACCATAACTGACTTGGCAATAGCTTCCAGCTCAGCTATAAAAGCAGCTACTTGCTATACATAACCACTTTGCTTATATCATAAGCCACTTTACACTTTGGCATTTAGAGGTGGTAGGCAACAACTAATCCAGCTATATCAAAACACAGTAAAAACTTCAATTCTATAACTTAAACCTCAATAACTACATTATAAGGAAAGAGACAATTTTAATTATTTTACATAGTGTCAGAAACTTTAAAAATATTTAAGTATTAGTTTTTGCTAATTAAAAATTCAAACCCACACCTCAATCTCTAGCTGACCCACAACTCATGCCCAACAAACATCTCAGTTTTACACGTGTTTTTCAAGCACATTTTTAAGCAATTTAATAAATGCCTGAATTTGCCAAACTTTGTTAGGAAGCTCTCTTAGACAGCATTAATTAATTCACAAATTCTTACACTCAAAGACCATTACAATATATTTTTGAATTGAGATCACCAGGAAACATATGCTGCTCTCAAGGGAAATTATTTTGATATGCACAGAGTATACCAGACCCAAACAAACAACAAATTTACGTTTAGTATTATATGTATTTAAACAGGCTCCCAAGTGCCAAAACATTTTATTCACTGTCCTTGAATAATTTGCATCTGGCATTTGAGCAAGAAATGAGCTATGTATAATGGCTCTACGATCATAAATCTTCCTCTGTCTTCTGCATGGCCAACCTATTCTCATAAAATTAGACATTGATGCCTTTTTTTCTCCCACATTAAAAGGCTGATTGCTGCAGAGAGTGAAGGAGGATAGAGATTTTGTGTAAACAACTCTTGCTGCTGAATGTGGAGGCTTGGACCTAGATTTATTCTAAAAGGCATCAACAGGAGGCTCTTTAATCAGTTTCACTTCCCAATTTCTTATGCACTAATCAACTAATATTTGGTTTACAAATATTGCAAGTAAATGTTTCCTAACTTTTTCATTTTTTCAAATTAATAAAAACATTTCTAACCTTCAGTTTGGTAATTCTGTATTAAAACTTTTAAAACCTACATTGATAGGTTAAACCACTTGGCTCTTTTCGTAATGCAGACATGCATTACCAAAGCACATCAGCAATAAATTCAGCTACCTAGCCAGGATAACTTAGCCCCAAACTAGGTCTGAGAGGTGGCCAGATGTTGCTGTTTTGTTTTACATTTCACTTTTTATATATTTCAGAATATAAATATGAAATGCCAAGCCTCTTTCACATACTTCATGAGACTAATAACTAGCAGAGGACAAACCACAGAAAATTGGACACACTTATCTGCTTGACATAGAAATTAAAAAACTATGTAAATATGTAAGTTAGAGATGTGAACAGGTAACAGTTAACCATTACTCAGGAGCAGCCCCCCAACCCGAGACCGGCAGCCCGTGACAGGCACAAAGTTGCTCTAGCCCCCCGGTGCTATTAGCTCCCAGTCCGCGAGGGCTGGGAGTCAGTAGCCTCATGCTGGAAGAGGGAGGTCCTAGCCCACGCCGGCTCACAAGCTGGGAGTCAGCAGCCTTGCGTGTAGCAGAAGTGGTAGCGGGTGGTGGATCAGAAGCAGCAAAGCTGGAGCAGCCTCTGCCTGCAGCGTGGCAGATGCTCCAACCTGGCCATGGCGGGTAGGGTGACTTCTCCAGCCCAGCAGGCTGGAACAGTCCCCCCTCCCATCCCCATTCAAACAGTTAACCAGTTAAATTTATCTCTTATGTATGTACGTGACACCTAGCAGTCAGAGGACTAAACCCATGAGTCATAAAAGAATATGAGTGGAGAGTAGGGATGTTAAAATGCATGTAATTAAGTTAACAGCTGAAAAATTCAGAGATTACACTCAGGGAGGAAGTCAGCTCTCCAGGAACCAGTGGATGCAGGGCTCCCACCTGCATACCGGCTCCCACCTGCCCCCTCCCTGCACTGCTTCCTCTATATTAGAGGCAGCAGATCGGGGGGGGGGGGAGGGGGGAGAAGCTCCCCAGCAGCCAGTGTACACAGGGAATCAGTGTATAAACTGGCTCCCAGCAAGTATCAGGAGCCTGCATGTAACTGTGAATGTTAATCAATGAGCCCAAGCCCATGAGTTAACCACGTACACAGTTACACTTTCACATCCCTAGAGGAGAGCCCATCAGAAATAGCAAAAGTGACACTGACCAGAATTAATTCAGTGGCTGAGTGGAAAGCAGGAGCAGTAGAGGCAGTTCTGGGGGTTGCCTGCTGGCTCAAGAACAGAGCCAGACATTGGTTTATATTTAGAAGGTTCTCCTAAAAAAAGCCAGAATTCTCCCCTTCCCGTGAAGAAGCCATTCATTCTACTGAGTTTGATGTAGGTCTCCCCTTCATTCATCAGGACAAGCTTCCCATTCATCAGTGTTGTGTAGGCATGTGGACTTTTCAAGTCCTGACTAGAGATAACAACAAATACATTTCCTCTTTTGACTCCAAAGCTGGACTTGAAACCAGATCAGGAATCCAGATCAGAAAAGCAAGACAAGCATAGTAACATTGCACCATCAAGTGCCTGCAACCTTGTGTCAACCTAAAATCCACCCACATTTTTTTAAACTATGGAATACATACTAGTCAAGTGTACATGGATAGCTTATTTTCAGAACCACTTCAGATACTCTGACTATTGTCACCCATTTTGCAGGTAAGGTTCCTGGTGCAGAAAAGTGTATTTCTTCTCTAACCCTGCAGCATTATATACACTATATAAGAAATCATTGTTTCTAACATTGACAGTTCTCCAACTCCAGCAGCCATTTTTCAGTACCATGTCAATTAGACTTGCTCCTAACAGGATAGATCCATACATTAAGTATCCCAAGCAACAGTGGGAAATGTCCTTAGGTGTAGACAAAGTGCAAGGAGCTGCCAACCCTGCCAGCCTAGAATACAAAAACTGGAACAAAAAAAAAAAACAACAACAAAAAACAAAAAAAAAAACCCACCAGGATCTCTACCAAAACACGAAATCAAACTGGCCTTCATTCATTCCCTTAATAAACAAGAGTACACTTCTAGACTGAGCCTGTAATGAGGGTAGTGAAAAGGAAAAGTGCCTAACATCTTTAGCTTCCAATGAAGTTAGCAGAAGTTGAAGATATTTAGTACTTTGAATGAGTGCTTACATCTTACAGAATCAATTGCTGGTGGGAAAAGGAAGAATACTTCTCTGCATTGAATCATTATTTGTACTATGTATCCTAATTCCTGTAACTGGCTCCCAACCACATTAAATGCTTCAAAGCAGCTTTAACAAACCAAAATAAACATGCTCAGTTGATGGCATTGCACTTTATTATTGTGGATAGTAGGAGCTTTAAGAAGCCAGTAAAATATTTTAAGAAAAAAGAATTTGTCTTACTATAGCTCCTACAGAGGTCAAGTCCCAAAGTCAATCTATGATGATGGGGATAACAATAATTAGTTAAGAAGTAAAAATCAAGTTTTCTAGTCAAGGCTGAAAATATAGCCAACAGCAAAACATCAGTCTTTAATAGTCTGTGTCATTGCACAACACAACAGCAGAAAAAGTGGCCTGCTCACTAGCTACTAACGGAAAACTACTGAGCTTTCCTACAAGCTGTCCAGGAAATAAATGTCCTAACTTAACCTCCTTTATAATATGTACTAGAATTAAATTTAAATAAAGCTTTCTTACAAAAACTAAAGTTCATGTCCAAATAGAAGAATACATTTGATTTTCCCTCCTGTAAACATAACTGTATTTTGCTATTTTTTCCACTTCAGATCACGAAAAAATGAACTCCAGAATTAACTAAAACTTTGTCAATTAGTCAAAGTTATAGATACCTACCTGTATTAAAGCAGGCAATCCATTACTACTTTATACCAGGTTAGAACAAGAATTTTAAAAAGGACTGTGGTTCATTTCACTGTGCCAAGACTGGCTTGAATAACTACACTGTTGCTATGTTTATATTAAAACTTTTTTTTGCATGCTGCAAACCTAGATTTCCATGCCTAGTACGCAAAATTAATTATTTCAATATATTCCAGCCCTCCTTCAAACAGTTCCAGTGCAAACATCACCAGGCTTTAATTCCTTCAAGAATTTATATCATTTAATGACAGCCTAATTATAGATAACATATGCTGCAACACTTTAGGCAGAAGAATATTCAGAAGCAATAACATTGCCTTCTGAGGAAGGTTTTCTGGGATGTGTGTTTTCATGTTAGAACACGAAATGGATGATGTTGCACCGACTGAATGATTTTAAATAGGTAGGGCTTGAAAAGTATCAATACACACTCATCACTAGTGAAAAAATTTCTCTTGTGAGGAAAAAAATGCCATCAATAGCAAAAGAACCTGAGATTCCAAATTAAGAAAGATAAATCTTCTCACCTCATGGTAAGCTAAAAGCAAAATGAAGCACGCTGTTTTCTGTCTGCATTCAGCAAGCTCCAGTTCTCTGCTGTTGATCACTTCTCACTTCCCCAAGCACAAGATAATGAAAATTGTTATTATTTGGAATCTATAGGCACAGTGAAACTAACATGAATCTTGTCAATTTCACTCAGCTGCTGCTGCTGGGGAAAAGCTATGAGGAGCTGAGACAAGAAACAGCTATTCACTAGAGAGGACAACCCCGCAGACGAGTTAAATAGTGAAGATACAGCCTTCCTGCTGTGGCACCCAGGAATTTTGAGGAGCAACAGAGTAGCAAAGACAACCCTCCTTCTCCTTGAAGTAGTCAGGAGGTTCTGGGCAGCAATGCAACACGCAGAGATGAAAAAACAGCTTCTTCTTTCCAGGAGCCATTCCAGGAATGTATCAACTCCTAAAAGCATCTTATAAGCAAAAGATAGAGACTCATACAGGATTCAGGAACAACATCCAAGCAGGAAACCCAGCATCACTCATCTTCACAACAGCTGAGAACTGGACATTGGACTTATCACCATATTACCTCTGGAGAGCAGGCCCCACAGCATTTGCCTCTGTTTAGAATGGTTAGCCCTCTTGCATCTTTTTCAAGACCTATATTTTTCTCAGCTTCTGATTTGCAACACAGTATGTAATAGAGAACTATGATTGCATGTTCCTAACATTAGAATATTTTATATGATCTGAGTTGTAACTGCTATTTTACATGCTCTATGTTTAAAATATATAAGAAGCTGCAATTAGTGCTTTCTTTATACTTCAGTAGGTTTGACTCTCAGGCCCAGTTGCCAAAAACCTTATCACACAGCTACCAACAATCCGTGAGATTACAAAAGTGTGGCTAAGTTCCCTGGAGAGTGTGAAGTGTATTCACAGTAAAAGGCTTTTCGCAACTTCATTAAGCAGAACGCAATTCAGTACATAAAATGTCATGTTAATATCAGTGGCAACCAGACATCTACAGATATAACCACACATTCATAAATTCAAATTCATCTTCTTGAGACATGTAATGTTCAGTCATACTTAGCCCTGCCACCACAGGACAGCATCACCACTGTATGACTGCAGGTACTCCCTTTCCTTGTACCCACCACCAATCAAAAAACCCCAAATCAATTCCTTCTCTAGAACTGGCATGACACATGCTGTCATTACATTGTTCACTCTGCTATTTTCTGTATCTCTTTCCCTTAAGCCTGCATCTGTCTTATCTATTTAGATTTTAAAGTCTTTGGCACAGGGATTATCTGCTCCATTTGTACAGTGTCTGGCACAACTGGATCCCATTTCTGGTAGATCGTTAAGCACTAACAGAACAAACATGATTATTATTAATAATAAAAATATCCACTTCTCTTTCTACCCCCACCAGAATCTCTCATCCCACCTCCTGTGCTATCCTCCTCCACCTTTCTGCTCCAAAGTATCTTTTCAAGAATTCTTCACTTCCCCTCCATGAGGAAGGCTACCAGCCTTTACTCCAACTACTCCCTTGTTGTGCATCCATACTGCACTCAGAAAGTAAATAATGTAGCTGGAGTTGACGTAACTTAAGCCAATCTTGGCACCATCTCCACGGCAGAAGGTCAACAGGAGAAATTCTCCTGTCAACTTCCCTTACTCCTTGCAACAGTGAGGAGTACTGGCGCCAACAGGGGCTCCCTCAGCTTTTAATTTAGCAGGTCTTTACTACACCCACTACATCAAACATCAGAACATCAACCACTACAGTGTTGATCTTCCTCAAAGTGAAGATGTGGCCTCAGTGGAACACAGGTGAAAAAAAATCCATTGAGGAGATGAGAGAGCAACAGCAGCAGCAGATACTGCATGGAAGAACAGAGCTCCAGAGGGCAGGGAGGGCCCAAAAGAGGAGCCACTTGGCCAGGAAGGGTTGAGTAAACAGACACAAAAGCCTTGTCTCCACAGGAAGAACTTGTTAACACTGTGAAAATCCTAATGTAATCTACAGATTTAACACATATTAGCTTGTTGAGATAAACCTTTGGAAGAGAGCGGACTTCTAAGAATAGTGAACTGGAACATGAGAGACCAGAACTGGACTGATGGCAGAAAAATGTAGGGTCAAGATTTGATGAACTGGGGGAAGGAATACAAATGAAACACTAATAGAACTGTGTTGTGCAGAAATTACAAGTGGAGAATGGATTTGCAGAATGCAAGTATGATGAACTACAGAATGGATTTACTACAGAATGGATTTGGAGTAAAGAGTGGGGAGGCTAGACTAAAAGCAAGGGAAGAAAAGTAAAGACAAAGACTTCAAGAACAGAGGACGACAACTGAGATGGAGGAGGAAAATGTTTTCATATATTATACATAAGTACATTTCTGGGAAAGTCTCATACTGAAATTAGGGAAATGTGGTCTAGCTGAAATTACTATAAGGTAGGTACAAAACTGGCTGAAAGACCATACTCAAAGAGTACTTATTTGTGGATACATAAACAAAATCCTGCAGGCATCTGTTCTTGGTCCAGTACTGTCAAGTTTTCATTAATGACTGATAATGGGTGAGTATGCTTATAAACTTTGCAGAGGACACTACCTTGAGAACAGGAGAAGAATTCAAAACAACCATAACAATTTGGAAAGCTGATCTGAAATCAACAAAATTAAATTCAAGAAAGATTAGTGCAGAGTAGTATGTATATAAAGGAATAATCAAATGCTCATCTAACCCAATAACTTGATTACACAGGAGTTACTGCTGAAAAGGATCTAGGGGTTATAATGAATCACAAACTGAATATGATGTAGATGCATAAAAGGTTAATATTCTGGGATTTATTAACAGGAGTGCCATATGGCATATTAGGGTGCATTAGGAGCATTGCCAGCAGATCTAGAGAAGTGATTATTCCCCTTTATTTGGGAATAAAGGCCACATCTGGAATACTGCGTCCAATTCTAGGCCCCCCACTACAGAAAGGATGTGGACGCATTGAAGAGAGTCCAGCGTAGGGCAACCAAAATGATTAGGGGGGTGGAGCACTTAACCTACAAGGAGAGGTTGAGGGATTTGGTCTTATTTAGTCTGCAGAAGAGAAAAGTGAGGGGGGGGGGGAGATTTGACAGCAGCCTTCAACTTCCTGAAGGGAGGTTCTAAAGAGGATGGAGAGAGGCTGTTCTCAGAAGTGAGGAATGGCAAAACAAGGACCAATAATCTCAAGTTACACTGGGGGAGGTCTAGGTTGGCTATTAGGAAAAACTATTTCACTAGGAGGGTAGTGAAGTACTGGAATGGGTTACCTAGGGAGGTGGTGGAATCTCCATCCCTAGAGGTTTTTAAGTCTCGGCTTGACAAAGCCCTTGCTGGGTTGATTTAGTTGGGATTGGTCCCGCTTTGTGCAGAGGGCTGGACTCGATGACCTCCTAAGGTCTCTTCCAGCCCTATGATTCTATGAAAGACATGGCGGTAACTGTCCCACTCTGTTGAGCACTGATAAAACTCCAGATGGGGTATTGTGTCCACTTCTGGACACTACATTAAACTGGAGGGAGCCCAAGAGAGCAACAAAGGTTTTTAAAACTTTTTATCATTTAACATATGAGGAAAGGTTAAAAAACTGGACATGGTTAGTTTTAGAAAAGACTGAAGAGGAACTTGATAATACTCTTCAAAGATGTTAATAGCTGTTCTAAAGAGGATAGAGATCAATTGTTCGCCATGTCACTAGAAGGTAGGACAAAAATTAATTCCTGTTATTGAAGGTCTCTTAGAACAGGTTAGACGAATACCTGTCAGAGGTGGTCTACGTATACTTGGTCCTGCCTCAATACAAGGAGGCCCCTTCTAGGCTGACATTTCTATGATTCTATGCAATATGCAACATTTCATGTCAAAATATAGAAAAAAGTATCTATAAACTCCAAGCTCTCAAGTGGCATTTTTTCTTACTTTACTAACAGTAAATGTCAGTTGTTATGGATGGAAATGTTTTTTTTCCTTGGTGGATGCCTCAGTGTATACCTCAACCTGTCCAGAACTCAAGTTGTCTTTGAACTAGACATAAAATTCAACTGGAAAAGAATATTGCAGCCTCTCAGAACCTGACCCAATTTTGTGTCACCTAGGGCAGCCACAATTTTCACAGGTATGTAGCAGGGAAGCAATTCCTTTTATGTTCCCAGAAACATATGTAAGCATATTAGCAACAGGCACTCACAAGAGGAGTGTAGCCCAAAATGCGTCTTATGTCATGATTATTAAGATCCAGGGATATGGCTACTGTGAGGCATCCAGGATGAAGGGTATCTAGGGGAATTCATAAGCAATTTAGGTGGACAGGAGGAAGAAGAGAAAACAGAGTGGTAAGAGATTAAGTGTTAAATAAGCAATGAGTTCAGAGGAGATAGGACAGGTAGGCTATAAAGAAAAAAAAAAAAAAACACACGTGAGAGTAATGCTCTCAAGTCAAAGAGGGAGAACATCCGTGAACACATTTTAAAAAAGGTTTCTGGGTTAAAATACCCATATCTTTGCATCAAAAGTTAGAATAATACAAGGCAAATACTGGTTGGGGATCAGCTAGAAAAAATAAGAAGGATTTGAGTCTGAGTGTCTGATGGTTCCTCCTTTGCTTTACATATGGGTAAGCTTGCACATACAAGGATGAAAGCTGAGGGGGATTCTTCTTCCTTTACCTCTGGTGACAACCACCTGGGAACATCTGTAACAGAAAAAGGCAAATCCCAAGGCAACATACAGTTAATTTGTTTTATTATATGCAAACAATGCAGTCTGCTAGCTTCTCTAAACTGGGAGAAGCAAATGTGCTGGCCATGCTGCCTGATCAGAAAAACAGAAAGGTATAAAATAGCCAGCTTCCTAGCCATAATGAATAGCACTCTAATTATATTCCCAGCATTGGGAAAAATCTTTATTTCATGCCCACTGTAGCTCACTTTCCTTTTCCCTAGGCTCTTTTAAAGATAGATTCATTCAGATTGTATTTTAGGAATTATAATATAAATTACCTGGGTCTGGTGGCTAGAAAGCGGTGGGCACTCGCTCAGGATGTAAAGGAAGTATCCCAAGTAAGGCTTTACACAAAAATTCTACTACACTTCCCTCTTCTTCCCCATCCTCAGGAAACACAACCAGTCTCAAGTTATTTCTTCTGGACCAGCTCTTCAGATAATTCACTTTCTCTTAGAGACTTTGGATCAGATTTTATTGTTGATCTATTTGGGTACATCTACACATCAGGGAAAAGTCGAATTCAGCTATGCAACAGACATAGCTGAAGTTGTGTAGCTTAAGTCGAAATAGCTTTATTCGGTTTTGGTGCTGTCTATACAGCAGGAAGTTGAACACTCTTCCTTCGACTTCCCTTACTCCTTGTGAAATGAGGGTTACAGGAGTTGGAGTAAGAAGTCCTCCAGCTCAACATTATTTTGAAATAATGGCTTGCTGTGCAGATACATTCTTTGTTATTTCAGAAAAACATCAGTTATTCTGAAATAACGCTGCTGTGTAGATATACCCTTAGAGACATACAAGGGGGGCTTTTAGTAGACCAACTTTTGTTTGTGAAAGAAGCTTTTGAGCTAAAAAGAGATCTTCTTCAGGTCTGAGATAGTGTCACAACTGAATACAAAGTATAACAGACAGTCAAGTAGTTAACACATATAGCAAGAGCCCATTCAAGGGGCTGATCTATAGTGATCCTAACAAAGCCCGTGTTTTCTTTTAAAGCAGAGATTCTAGATTCAGACTCCCAGAACCTGGAGGATAGCCCCTGCAAACTGATGTACTGTGCTGCAGCTGTGGCTTTAATTTCCTCTGTTTTTTTTCTAAGCAGGATCTGCTCTTCCAATACTTTAACATTTTACAGTTCTGATTCAGGTCTGTCTATGCCTTCTCTGAGAGTGTTGCCATGCTGCACTGTGTCAGACAGCCTTTGCTCCTTCACAATTTGTGAGGAGTTCCAGGAGAAAGGGGGATTCAAAATGAGATCCATCTGTTACTAAGATGTTAAAAAGCTGGATGAATCAGAATGTGACTTAGTTTATTTAGCAGATGCTGGCTGATTTTAGTGGGCTGAGCAGCAGGTCCAGGTTTAGATACCCATCTTCCCCAGCTGGATGTGCCCAGTCCACACACATTTGTTTTGAAATGTTTTAAAATCTTTTAGGCAAGGACTTGCACTTAGAATTTTAAACTGTTAGGAGAAAGTCCCCTTTACCTCACTTCCTTTACTGACCTTTTCACATGGCCTTTGCCCCCCCCCAGTTCTATCTGACTAACTACAAGACTGTCTATATATGTTTAATAGTCTTGGAAGAATCAGATTTTATTAGTAAGTGTCAATTTCAACACACATACACACACACCCCCCCCCCAACGAAAAACAATTTCCATACTTAACTGAAATTTATTGATATCCAAATGAGGGAAAAATGCAGCTTTAGAACTTGGAGTTTAAAGATATTTTTCTATATTTTGACATGAAATGTTGACAATTTGTGTTTTGACCATTATAAAGCTTTAACGTTTTTATTCTGAACATGTGTCATTAAAGTCTGACTCCCGACCCATAATTTCTTGCAATTGTGAAAATGTAAATCAAAAATTTGTAAATGGTTTTAAATGACCACTGGTGATATCTGTCCAACTTATCTAAAAAATTAATTCTCCAAGTTTAACCATAACAAAAAAAATTAATAGTTCGCACTTGCTATTGAAATTCTGTAGTTTCAAATACTATTTTAATGACATCTCCACAAGGCTCCCTGTGAGCTTTAGAGCAATTCGGCTATGCAAGCTGCTTAATGAGCTCCACCCAAGGGCTCAAGGCTGCTACACACAGAGCTACCTGGCTGAGGGAAGGGCACTTCTCCCTCAGCTGCAGAAACTCCCAGACAGAAGGGAAAGGACAGAGGGAGAAAGTGGCTCGGGGGGGGGGGGGGGGGAAAGAGGGGCGAGTTGAAGGGGAGTCCCATCTTCCAGCTAGGTGGCCAGGAAAGGAGAGAGCCATGGCTACAGAATCCAGCACTCTCTTCCAGCCTCCTGGGCTGGGCAGGGAGGCGGAGGAGCAGATTGCATGTGAGTAGGTTGAGGAAGGTTGCGCGGGGGTGCTGGCATTGGTGAGGCGGGGGTGGAGGTTTGTTTGTGGTGTGTCCTCCCGTCTTGAATCACAGCTGGGATGCAGCTATTGGTGCCTTCAACTCAGAGGCAGGATTCTACTCTTGCCCTGCTGGGCTGGGGCAGACTTCATGGGGGGATAGGGGAGGGAAAGAGGGGTGGGTGGGTGTTGGTATCTGTACATTGAGGTGGGAGTGGGAGGGGAGTTTTTTTGGGGTGTCCTGACTTGCTCCCATTTGGGCTGCTGCAAGAGTCAGACCCTCTCTGTCTCAGCAAAGCAGCCCTAGCTGGACTCTCCTTGGCTGGGAGGGGAGAGGGGGGGAAGGAAGCAGGTTGCATGGGGGGGGCAACATTTCTGAAGGGTTATGCTGGCAAGCTGGAGTATGGACAGCATGTGGCTACATGGGAAATGGGGTGCTGCTGTGGAAACTCTGTTGTCTCAATGCATCAGAGGCCACTCAATCCAAGTATATTTTCCCTTTTCTTCTTGAGGCTGGAGTGAGGAGGAGTTGATGTTAATTAGCAACTGACTGCGACAATTACAAGATCTGAAATATGCCAGGAAAAATATGAAGGGGAAAAGAATAATGTAGCACCCTATTTTCCACTGTTAGACTTGTAGAGCAAATAAAAATGGTAAATCCTCTGAGTTTCAAGACCAAAATACTTTTCACCTAGTATCAGGAGGGAAAGATAAAGAGCTTGCTTTTGGCCATGTTGAGTTTAACAGGTGGCCATCTGCCTCGAAATGTTAAAAAGCCTCGGATAAAATTTAGTTTGTTTGGAGGAAAGGAGATCCAGAGCAGAGAAGTAAAGAGGGCAGACAGATTCTGTATTAGCAGATCATAATGCAAGTTCTGACTTCACTTGTATTGGTGTTTTTCTATTATAAAACATTTAGGCTGCTTTTGTAGATAAGGATTCAGGCTCTGGATAGACCTAGATCATGACATTTACATGATTACATTTCATACAAAGTTTACATAGATCTTAATGGCTTAATTATTTTAACAGAATTTTTGGAGTGTTGTAGATATCTGAAAACTCTGTTTTTAATGATTTTTTTTTTTAAATCCTGTGTTACCAATTAATACATGGTAAACTGATAAAACTGGATCCTGTTTATTTGTTTGGTCTTTCAATTACAGTTGGATTCCAGACTAGGGATGTTAAAATTAGTGATGTTAAAATGCATTTATTCAGGTAAACATGTAACCGCCAAAGACTGCAGTGGCTACATGTTTACATGTGGGGGGGGGTCAGCTCCCTCACTACCTGCCTCTGATACAGAGACTATGAGAGGGTATTCAGCAGGCAGCTCTCCATGCATACCAGCTCCCACCTGCCACCCTCCCCCTCCCCCCCACCCCACGCTGCTGCCTGTGATACAGAGGCAGCAGCATGGGGGGGGTATGGCTGTGTGTAACCATGCACGTTAACGGATGTGCCAAGGCTCATCAGGTAACTGTTTACATGGTTACACTTTCACATCCCTACTCCAGACAAGTGATTCCCATTAAGTTTTAGAATTTGTCTGGGGAAGGATATTGGCATTAAGACCACATCTTTGCTATCTGGTATAGTTCTGGCTTTTATGAGTCAATGGATGTATTCAGAAGTAGCAAGTAATAGGTGTGATGCTAGGTGTTTTGCAGGATGAAGATCTTATTTGCAAACTCTTTGTAGAATAGGCCTGTCTATAAACTTCGAAGCCATATGTTAATATGCTCTGGGGCTTCTTTGAGCTGGTGACACACACAACGTGAAAGTTTCAAACCAGGAGAACTTTCATCTGTTTTTATAGGTCTCTGTTCACTTGCATAGCATAGATCCTAAACATTAAATTAAAATACTTATAATCAACCACCTGATATTTTCCTTTCCTTCCTATTTTCAGTGGTGGTTTGTGGCTTTGTTTGCTGTCTGTTGCTTTATTACTTATTTTTATTGTTTAATGTTTGTGCACTATCAATCAAATTAAGAGTGGACATCCCTGAGAAATTTTATAAGCCTGAAGGAATGCCTTTCACTCACCTTTTCAGTGTCAGTAAATATTGTATTAACATTTGCAAGCAGAAGATGACTATTTCTAGTTGACTCAGATTTATTTAGCATTTTAAAGCTAGTGTGTGGATAATGTGCATACAAGTGGGATAGTTTTGTGAACTGCTTAAGTCTGTAGCATGCTAGTGTTCAAAAAATGAAGCATTTGTCAGAAAACAGCTTAAGTGGAGATTCTGAAAATTTGGTGGTCTATGGGAATAGGTTGTTAAATTGAGGCTATGGCAGATATTGTTATGCTTTTACTTAATGGCCATGTCTGATTTATTTATATAGCTTTTTTCAGTATTCCCTATTTTGGTGTGTTTACCAGCTTGAGTAGTTAGGATGATAAAATACATGTAGTCCAAGGCTGTTTTATTTTTATTTGATATTAAATAAACATATTAAGCATTACTCCTTATTAATTATCCATTGATTTAATATTTTTTCATCTTCCATACCTATGAACTGCTTAAATATATATTCATATCTAGGCTTTTTGTTTGTACTGATGGTGCACATCCACACACAACCTCAATATTGGTGCTGCACATAAGAAAATTAAAGGATGCAAGGATGCAAAATGTTAGAGAGAACACTGCATCTCCAACAAAAAAATTACAAGTACATGACACAAGCTGCAGAAAAGGCATTGTCCCTATAAAAGCACTCTCAACTGTGCCTTATGTTTGAAAAGTGACACAATCACATTTAACAGTACAAAAATTACTTCTGCTCTTGGAAAACCAGCAATTTTAGTGCCAAGAAACATAAAACTGGAAAAGATGATGTTGCTGCAAATGAATGTTTTGAGGAATTGGTCAAAATAAGAGAAAAGGGAAAGTGGCTAGATTTTAAGGAGTGCCTGAAGCACACAATAAGGCCAGGTCTACACTTAGGGAGAATGTTGACTTAAGATGCACAACTCCAGCTACAAGAATAGAATTCTAGAACACTAGAACTAGAAGGGACCTCGAGAGGTCATCGAGTCCAGTCCCCTGCCCTCGTGGCAGGATGAATCATGGTCTATTTCATCCCTGATAGATGTCTGTCTAACCTGCTCTTAAATATCTCCAGTGATGGAGATTCCACAAACTCCGTTGCAATTTATTACAGGGTTTAGCCACCCTGACAGTTAGGAAGTTTTTCCTAATGTCCAATCTAAATCTCCCTTGCTGCAGTTTAAGACCGTTGCGTCTTGTCCTATCTTCAGAGGCCAGGGAGAACAATTTTCCCCCCTGCTCCTTGTGACACCTTTTTAGATACCTGAAAACGACTATCATGTCCCCTTCTCAGTCTTCTCTTTTCCAAACTAAACAAGCCCAATTCTTTCAGCCTTGACTCACAGCTCATGTTTTCTAGACCTTTAATCATTTTTGTTGCTCTTCTCTAGACCTTCTCCAATTTCTCCACCTCTTTCTTGAAATGTGGTGCCCAGAACTGGACACAATACTCCAATTGAGGGCTAATCAGCGCAGAGGAGAGTGGGAGAATTACTTATGTCTTACTCAACACTCCTGTTAATGCATCCCAGTATAATGTTTGCTTTTTTTGCAATAGCATAGCTAGAGTCGACATACGGTAAGTCAAATTTCCATAGCATCCCCATTGAGGGAGGTCAACGCAAGAAACCTTTCCTGTCAACTTCCCTTACTCCTTGCGACACGGTGGAGTACCAGGGTTGACAAGGGCACCATCAGCAATCAGGTCCTTACTAGATCCGCTAGATCAAACCCCAAAAGATCAATGTCTGGAGCGTTGATCTCTGGGTAAGTACAGACAAGGCCAGGAATCAGCAATAAATTTGAGCTCTGGCAAGTCAAGGTGTAAAGTGTCAGCTCCCAACTCTGACATTTGATGGAAGGAAAGTGACACATTCATGAAAGAGATACTGATAACCTTTACCAAAAAAATCCAGGCAGTCACTGTGCATTTTTCACCATCCATACATTTATCTTAAACATACACCATCTCTGCTACCCTAATACCACCTCTTCTTCTGCAAAGACAACAAAAGCTGTGTGGTAATAATGTTATTCAACCAAATTCCATTAAGAGCTAATGCTGAATCAGAGGCACAGTTTTACCACCAAATCTGATCAAAAATTGAAACCAGGCTGCAGTAAGAGAAATGACTACATACTAGGGACGTTGGCTATTGTTTAATAACCGCACTAAATCTTAGCGGTTACACAATTATTCAATGGTCCCCAGGAATGGGCCAGCAGCCAGTATGCTCCTGGACCCACTCCTGGAGAGCTCCCTGCCACTCCGCACTGCTGCCTCTGTATCAGGGATGTTTAAAAACCAGCTCCCCGCACAGACCAGATCCTGCCTGCCGCCCTCTGCTGCTGCCACTGTTACAGAGGCAGCAGCATGGGACGGCAGCAGCCTCTGTCCGCGGAGGGCCCGAGCTCCCTACAGACTGCGGCTGTGACTGCATCCCACTTGCCCCCCATCCTCCCGTGCTGCTGCCTCTGATATAGCAGATGGCAGCTCCACGAAGAAAAGCCAGTTCCCCTCCCCTCCCCCCTCCCCCCATGCACTGGCTCCTGCCTACCTCCTCCCCCACCCCACTGCCTCTGTTGGAGCAAATACGTGCAGAGACGGCTTAAAAGCAGGCTCTCCACGCGTATCAGCTCCCGCCTGTCCCTCCCCCTGTGGTGCTGCTTCTGATAGAGAGGCACCAACATGTGTGGGGCAGGCTAAGGATATTAAGTATCATGTAACTGACTAATCAAATAGTCAATGCATTTCTGCAGTGGCGTTTCAAAGTGGCAGTGCTGCACGGAGCCCAGCCACAGAGTCCATCAGCAGCCCCTGTCTGCAGTACAGATGTTGTGTCAGTTAATTAACTAATTGAGTAGTCGATGGCATTTCCACTGACTACTTGATTAGTTGATAAGGGGAGGGAGGGGGTGCTCCTGCCGCCGCAGCTCTGCACTTTAAATGTAGTAAACACAGTCCCTGCGAAGCAGCCTTTGTCCACGGTGGCCCATGCTGGCTGCAGACAGAGGCTGCTCCGGCCAGTCAGGCAGCCCGGCTAGTGCCGGGTCCAGGACCTACTTCCAGTGCAGCTCTGCAATTTAAATGTAGTAAGTATATTTAAACTGCAGAGCCACAGCAGGGATAGGTCCCAGATCTGGTTAGCCTGGATTGAGCCGGACTGCCTTCCCTTATCGACTAATCGAATAGTCAATTAAAAATTCTATCGACTACTCAATTAGCCAATTAACTGCATCTTAACATTCCTAATATGCACCCCCCATTTGCTGCCTCTGATAAAAGCCAGCTCCCCACGAGCATTGGACCCTGCAGAGCTGCTCTCCCTACCCCCTGTGCCGCTGCCTCTGATAGAGAAGCAGCAGCACGGAGGGTGAGGGGGACAGGCGGAAGCTGGTACATGTGGAAAGCCGGCTTTCAAGTCAGCTCCCCACGCATATCAGCTCCCGTGGATCTGCCTGCTATAGGGATGTTAAGGACTAGTCGACTAGTCGCTTCTCCCCCCAGGCTTGCTTAGGCTTACCGGGTAGTAGACTACTCGCTTACATCCCTTGTTGGTGGACTCTCTCTCTCTTCATGGTAAATGGCCTCACGGATTTCATCAAAAGCGTCATGCAGATGCTGGGCAATCCGCCTCCACCAATTCTGTGGCAGAGCTGCTGTTTATTGTCCATCCAAGGCAAGATTCCTATGCCTCTGTGCCCTGAAGGGAACCATTGCTGCACAAAGGCAAGTCACAGAAAGGTCAGGATGGAAGCCATAGTCTCACAGAAGACTCTCCCTTGCTTCCCTTCACACCCTTGCTTCCCTTCTCACCCTCAACAACGAAATATCTTCCAGGATAAGTACAGCCTATGGAAAATGTATGGACATTACTGCGTATAGGGTTCCCCTGCAGTGCTTGCTCTCCCCAAGACATACTTGGCCAGACCACACCAATGAATTCCTTGTCCATAGTGGTCACCATTTTGTTAGACTTTGTGCGCTCACCCTAGGACAGCCTGTCAGTGATAGGTATGTGAACAGTACTTGTATTTCAGCTGGGTACTGTCTGTGCTCTGTTTAGTGTTAAGAAGGGTCCCTTTGTAAAATATTGCATTTTGGCTTCACATATTTAACCTTGGGATCCCACCCTCCTTGTTATTGTCAGCTCCACAGCTGCACAGGGCAAGGAAGCAACCTTGAAAAAGTAAAGATGACTTGATGTGAGAAGTTATGCTTCAGGCTGCTGTTGAAAAGAATGAATTGAAGCACTGACCCCCAAGACAAAGCTTTGGAGCAACTCTTAAACATTATGAAGCACCAAATTGACATGCTCCAGGTGCTGATAGCACTGCAGACAGAGCAGCTCTGCAACCACCCCCTCCTGCAGCCAATGTGTCAAAACTGTTTTCCAAGCGGCCCCCTCTCAGTACCACCACATTTTAGCCACCATCCTGTCCCCAGTTGGCACCTGCTGTACTGCACACTGCCCCCTTCACCTTCCAGCTCTGCAGATTCCTACAGGCACCCAAAGCATTCAACCCCCGTTCCCATGCAGTTGAGCCCTGCTGAACTGCAGCACCCACTGCACAGCACATCAGACGGCAGGGCTGCACATTTGCTCGGTGATGCATGGAATGCTCTCAGCACATCTTTTCAGGTGACCACACCTGCTCCATGGACCAGGAGATCCCCTACTTGAAGCCACGCCAAGGCATTGGACTTCATAAAATCTGTAAATATACCGGGGCCTTCCTCCTCCATTCCACCCCCCTCCGCTTCCTCCACACACACTACAGATCTGTTATGCTGCATGTGTTTTCTACTTTTGTTATTTTAATAATGAAATTCTTGAGTTTGCAAGCAATCTTTATTCCCTTATATGTAAGCAAGCACGCACACACCAGCAAAGTATCGGCATTTTTGTATTAAGTGCATCATATGAACCCATCAGTCACCTATCAGCATCACAGCACTGCACTCCTGTTTGCATGACAACAAATATTATCAGCATTAAATTGTTTCCTTCTTAAAGCATCCCTCATCCTTATGGTCCTGTGCAGTGCTCCTCTAATAGCCCTGGTCTCAGGTTGCTCCTCCAGGCCAGAGGTGAGGAACCATTTTTGGCTCAGGGGCCTCTAACTCACAGAAAAATCAGTCGGAGGGGCCACACACAAGTGAGAAGCAAAAACCCTCACTGATGTGGCCCTCAATTGAGAAGGATAAAGACACTCCCCCACATTCTCCTCGCACACTAGAGTCTGGGGGGAGGGGTCCAGGCTAGCAGATTTTGTGCGCTCCAACCGTTTGAAGGGATGGCAGGGGGGCTGGAGCGCCAGCGCAGGCTCCCCAATGCTGGGGGGATCCCCAAGACTTGGGGGCCAGTTCCAGGCAAGCCGGGGGCCACATCCAGCCCCCAGGCATTAGGTTCTCCACTCCTGCTCAAGGCACAGAGCCAGTCCTGACTGAAGTTTTCATCATTCCTTTCGCAAATATTACGGCGGGTAGAGCATATGGCCATAACCATAGGGATGTTATTGTTGACCAGATCCAGCTTCTCATACAATCGTTGCCAGTTGGCTTTTAAATAGTCAAACGCCCCAGTCATTCTGTACCTGCTCAGCCTGTTGCTGAGCGGCTTCTTGGTGTTATCAAGGCTCCCAGTGTATAGCTTCATGAGCCATGGCAGTAAGGGATAAGCAGGATCTCCACTGATCACAATGAGCATTTCAACTTCCCCTACAGTGATCTTCTGATCTGGGAAAAAAGTCTCCACTTGAAGCCTCCGGAACAGGCCAGCGTTCCGAAAGATGTGTGTCATGCATCTTGCCAGACCAACCTGCATTAATGTCCATAAAACACCCACAGTGATCCACAAACTCCTGAAGAACCATGGAGAAATACCCCCTTCTGATTAATCAAAAGACAGGACTATGCAGCACTTTAAAGACTAACAAGATGGTTTATTAGGTGATGAGCTTTTGTGGGCCAGACCCACTTCCTCAGATCAAATTGTGGAAGAAAATTGGCATGACCATATATACCAAAGGGATACAATAAAAAAAAAGTGAACACGTATAAAACTGACAAATCAGATTTTAGAACGGGAGGGGGGGGGGGTTAAGGGAGGAGGTTAGTGTCTATGACATAATGATATTAGGGGTGATAATTGGGGAAGCTATCTTTGTAATGGGTAAGGTAGTTAGCATCTTTGTTAAGGCCCATTCGTGTAAAGTGTCAAATCTAAGCATGAATGACAGTTTCCCTTTGTAGTCTGGTGTTAAAGTCTCTTTGAAGCAGGATACATTGTCTCAACAACCTAACTACATGTACTCTGATTAATGTACTCAAAAGGTAGTTGATCTGGTGCTAAAATTGGAATATGCAGGTTATCTATCGCTACTCCACAGTTAAGGAAGCTCATCTGTGCAAAGCCACCCACAATGTCACGCATACTGCCAAGATTCAGTCTTTCAGAGCAGAACCCAACTGATGGCCCTGCATGCTTCCATCAACAAATACAACTGTCAACTTTCTAACTCCAAACTAATTGAAAACCGATCAGTAGTTGTCTGGAGCAACCAGCTTCCACAGTGCAATCATCACGTGCTTCTCCACAGACAGGGCAGCTCTCATTCTTGTGTCCTTGCATCTCAAGACCAGGGCAAGCACATCACTGTCAAGTTCTGCAGCTTGTCATCTCAGACTTGCATGAAAATGTGATCCCACCACTCAGTTCTGTTTAATGCCACTTTTGGACTCATTCCACTGTGGTCAGCACCTCTGTGAATGCCACAAAAAAAATCTCATGTCATAGGTACTATGCTTGCTCAATGTCTGACTCAGCATCATTTTGCAGCTTAAGGAATAACTCCACTGCCATTCATGAAGTGTTAGTGAGACCTATCAGCATTTTCTTCAACAGGTCAAGATCCATTCCCGCAGATCGAGAAGACAGAATGCGCAGCACAACAGCCATTGAAAGATGGCGTCAAATGTGGATGGAAGCAGAGGGGCTGCTGGCATGCAAAGTGATGCACCATGGGTCTTTGGAACAGGGCCCAGGATGCATCACAACCAGCCCATATGCATCAGAAGGGGAAAAAGTGCTCTGTGGGATAGCTGCTCAGAGTGCACCTCCTCCCCCCCAAAATGACCCTGCAAATGCCACAAGTATGGTCACACTACTGCACTGGCAGTTGACAGTGTGGACACATAACAGAGGTTTCACTGTTGCGCTCTGTGAGCGGCACTGTAATTGACAGCACTTTACATCTGCCAGTGTACACAAAGCCTGCAGTAGGTGACTGTGAATTTCCAAACTGTTACAGAAGAAAAAACCCTGAACAAAAGTCTTGAGGGACTGACAGCTTTTTGGTTTGCATTTAGTAAATTGTAACCGAAATATTTAGTATTCTTTTAGATATCCTCTGCCTCCACATGTTTTCATTTGCAAAAAACACCCTGACTTTCAATCCTGCATCACCATACTTCAGAATTCTTCCGGAAATCAATGTCTGCTGGAATATGCAACATTCAGAGTTGATGTTATAACCAAAGCAATTTTGGTGTTCAAACAAAAAGGCCCTTATTCACTTCATTTGATATTCCAACAGATACTTGAAATGACAGATCAATCACCGGATGTTTAAAGAATGTTTACTCTGAAAATCTACGCATGCAAATGCATGCAGACTTTTAATTCAAGATTCTTAATTGTAACACTAACATTTTTAAAATTATATTAATTCAAGAAAACATTTTAATCCAAACTTTCACCTGCTCTCTTCCAACTTTTTTGTAGCTACAGATAAGATTTTTATGACGTTTCAACAGCAAACAAGCATAAATGCCTGACCTATAAACCCCTGAAAATAAGGTTGTATAAAGGAAATGCTAACAGAACCTGAACTAAAGCAACACTATCAGGTGCTGATATAATAGAATTAAGTTCCTATCTAAAGGAAAAAAGTCCTCGCATACCAATATGCTACTCATTAACCAGTATTTACTTTGCAAATATTATATAGCCACTACTTGTAAGAAAACAGTTGTGGTGCTCTTTCCATATACAATCTTGTTTCACTAGCCATGAAAGAAAGAGATATTCAGATAAAGATGGAAAGTGCATGCATTTCTGGATCTGATAAGTTTTATTGACATGGGATTTACAAAGACTGACAAACTATATGAATTTCACAGCATTCTAATCTCTGGTGAAGACAGATCTTTGAGTTGCAACTTCATTTGATCTCTACCGATGAGTAATCTTACTAGATTTTCAGTTACTGCAGGAAGTAAAAGGTACCAAAAGGACAGCAATAGATACATTGATGTCACTTGAGTATGTCACAGCATGGCCACTATAGAATTTGACAGTTTCTAAACAGGGTTAGTGATTCATTCTCCACATAATTTCAGGTGCCCATTAGTTCCCAGTGATGCTTTGATCATAAAATACATAAATATTAAAGACAAACATTCACATTATATAAATAATGAAACTACCATTTGAAACACGTAGTACTTTTCTACTGATTTCAATGTCCAATGTTAAGTAAAAAAGGGTTTTATAAGTATTAATGCAAGTACTTTTACTTGTGTTTTCTGCACAAAACATTAAATTCATGTAGTGAATGCAGTTTAAAACATCCTATGGCTAACTATAAAATCACTAGTATCACAAAAATATTTGTTTAAATGTTTTTAACACTAGGGACATCGCATAGCCAGCAGACTTGAACTGTAAGTCTATTCCAAAGAAAAATAGTGTTACACTTTCTAGATTTGTTCATGACACATTTGTACACTTGCCCCTTTGAAGAGGAAAAAAAAATACTTGCATTGTGTTAGTCCCAGTTATTTCCAGCTGTGTCAAAATTGAACAGTCTAAAAGCAGGAAATCCAAGAGGAAATTCTTTCGTCAGTTCCCGGTATTTTGTAACCCAAATGGTCTTCCAAAAGGAGATCCTACAGGAATTTGGTGGCATTTTCTGTAACCTTACCTCATGTCTTCAAGTAGATCACATTCTCCCTGATGCTTGGCCTGAAGTTTTGTCATCTGCTCAATTTGAATGTTTTTTTAACTCTTGTGTAACTTTCACCTAGAAAAAAAAGACAGACAGATCACACACTTTATGTAAGGTCTAGCTGTCATTTTGGGGGAGGGGAGGGGGGATATTGGATTTCCTTCATTTAAACTGACCATCCAGAATACATAAATTAAACATTTTCTCACACATTTTATGTAGGATCTAGCTGTCATTTCAGGGGGGAAATATTTGATATCCTTCATGTCCATCAGACCACATAAATTAAATATTTTCAGTATGTGTAAACCGGTTTTGTTTGGTTAACAACCCTATGAATCTACTTAACCAAAGAATGACTTTACCATATACTGTTTGGATCTAACCTTGTAATGCCTGCATTTCATACATCAAGCATCTCAGAGCTGTGCCCTGCTGTTAACAAATACACACATTTTCTTCTTCCAAGCTTCTGAGGATAAACCTGCCTACACAACAAAAGAGGTTCAGGTTGAAACAAAGAAGGGAGTTGGTGGAAGAAGTAATCTGCTGCACATTTAACACTTAATAAAAACAATTTACACAATCATGAAATGTGCATTTATTAAACACTCCTACTATGCTTTCATGAACAAGCTGCCTTTAAGACACAGTCCTGTGGTTGCCAGTATCAGATCAGAAGTCTCTCTCCTTAACACTACAACTTGAGAAAGGTTATGCTTTTTCTAATATCAGCACCATCTGTATATTTTGAACCTTATGGCATCAAGATTTCAGTAGCCTAGAAACCAGAGTGATCATTGGCAGCATGAGAGGGAGGCGGGGGGGGGGGGGGGAGATTTGTTGTGATAAACATTAACCGCAGAAAAGGTCTAACTTGACCACAGAAATATAGATTTTTAAATCAAGAGATCTTGGCATTTAGCACTCATTAAGATGCATTTTTAGGTGCATGGATGATATTTCTTTTTTAGGTTGCTACATAGATAGATGTGATACATGCATGAAGAAGGAAATACATAACAATTTCTGCTACGGGGGAGGGGAAGAGAGAAAGATAGGGAGAAGATGAAGGAAAGGATCTGCCATAAACCTACCGATTCTCTCAAAGCAAAACAATTGTCCACATCTCATCTGCTAGAGCTCTCACACATAAAATCCAAAAACCAAAAATAATCCCCCAGCAACAAGAACCCCCAAACCTAGCACTACAGCAAGCCAAGTTTTTCACCACAACTTCTTACAAGATATAGTTAAACATACATACCCTATGCTCTAGTCAAGCAGAAAAAGGATGTTTTAAAAACAATGCAAATGTTGAAATCTAGACAGTGTAAATAAAATTCTATGTGTAAATACAAGAAGCAAAGCATCAAGCACACATGTAATATAAATGAAATGCCAAATGCAAACTAAAATCCCATGAATCATAAATAAAAATCCTTCAAAGGAAGCACAGTCTATCCTCACAACAGAGGCAGAGATGCTATGGGTCCTCAGAGAAGGAGATCAAGTCATCCCTCAGTAGCTGGATGTCTAGAGCAGCAAAGGAGCCCAAAGAATGACAAGCGATGGACAAGCAGCAGCCTTTTGTTTACACAACCAAATCATCCCCTTCCAATTACCCTCACCCTTATGCAACTCCCTTCATATAGGCACCCACAAAGCATTCCCTACATACACAATGAACTTTCTCTATTCCACTCCATACATACCTCCTTCTACTCTCAATCTCTTTTCACAAAAGAACCCTCTCAACTCCAATCTATATAATTTCAACCCTCCACAGCAACATACAGCAAATAATCATCTTGGTCATGTTGAAAACTACTCCAATCCCTATCTCCACACCAACAAACAACCCCTTCTCCAGACAACCATCAAAGCAGAAGTGCCCCACTTCAACAACCCTATCTACACAATCCAACCCCCGGTACTCTATCACCTCAGTATCTCAGCAAAAACCATTTCGTATCCTCACCCCTCCTTCACCCCAGACAGACAACTCCAGATCCCCTCTTTTCCAGCATACATCCATACAACCCACAATCACTCAATCCTTTTCAATACACTTCCAACCTAATACAAGCCAAGCCCTACACTAACCCTTAAATACAGATAAACCCACATTTTTACACACCCCAACCAGCCTCTCTACTTGCTAACAACCCCCAACCCCTCCCAACCTAAACCAACTGCCACACCAACACCACACCTCCCAATACACTAACCCCTACACCCTTACACGCCCAGTGTACAGCTTATGCCTCTACCCCAATCAAGTCAGAGCCACTCACCACCACCACCACCAGTACAACCAGTGTCACCCAACACCCACTATACCTCAAACCACAATACATTCAAAGCCTTAAACCACCCCACCTCCAGTGGAGCCAGTACCTCAATCCCTGAATCCCACGCCCGTCAACACCCGCTACAACAGCCACCGCACACACACACACCCCACTACAGCCAGTGCCTCCCCCTCAAACACACCCCACTGCGGCCACTGCCACTTCCCCACTGCGGCCAGTACCACCCCACTACAGCCAGTGCCACCCCCACTCCCCACTGCGGCCAGTGCCACCTCCCACTGCGGCCAGTGCCACCCCCACACACCCCACTGCAGCCAGTGCCACCCCAAACACACCCCACTGCGGCCAGTGCCACCCCACTGCGGCCAGTGCCACCCCACTGCGGCCAGTGCCACCCCCACACACACACCCACTACGGCCAGTGCCACCCCACTACAGCCAGTGCCACCCTCAAACACACCCCACTGCGGCCAGTGCCACCTCCCCACACACCCCACTACGGCCAGTGCCACCCCCTCCACACACCCCACTGCGGCCAGTGCCACCCCACACACACACGCACGCCGTTAGGGCAAGTGCCATACACCCCGCTACGGCTCGTATCGCACACACGCACCCCACTGCGCCCAGTGACACCCCCCCACGCACACACGCACCCCACTGCGCCCAGTGCCCCACACCCAGTCCACCGCCCCAGTGCGGCCAACACCGCCGACGCCCCTCCCCCCCGTACAACCCGTGGGCCCCCCCCCCACTCCGATCCGGCCCGCCCCAGCCGATCCCCGCGGCTCCCACCTTCCTCGGCGGGGGCTGCATGGCGCTGCCGTCGCTCTCCGCATCAATCCCCGCTCAGCAGCGGGACGCGGCCCGGCGGCGGCGGCGGGGGGGGAGGAGCCGGCGCCGGGATGCTGCGGGGGGAAGGGGAGCGCGGCTCGGGCGGGCAGGGGGCTCCCTCACGCGCACCCCATGGCCCCGCGCCGAGGCTCCGAGAGCGGCTCTGGGAGGCGGAGGCCAGCGGCGCGTCCCGGCCCGGGGGAAGGAGAGCGGGGGAGGCGGGGGCGTCGGTCCCTGAGCCAGCCCCGGCGAGAGAGGGAAGGCGGCTCCTCAGCGCCCCGACGCGGCCGCCGGGGGCGGGGGGAAGCGCTCCCTGAGGGAGGCGAGTGGGGAAATGGCGCCCCAGCGCGGCCGAGGCCCCTCCTAGCGGCGGCGGCGGCCGGCGCCCCTCCCCCCCCCCGACAGCAATCCGCTCGGCCAGCTAGACCGGCCAAAACCATAGAGAGGTGGGTGGGACGGACACGTCCCCTCCTTGCCGGCGGGGGGGCGGGGCTTAGCGACTAGCGCGCGAGAGACGAGGACTTGGAGGGGGCGGCTGCGCGCGGCTCTGCCTCCCTGTCTCTTGCCCTGCGAGCGCTGTGGGATGGGGCTGCACGTGCGGCTGGCGCGCGCAGGCCTCGGCTGGGCTTGCCTAGGGGCTGCACGTGCGGCTGGCGCGCGCGGCTGGGGCTGCAGCGCCTGGGCGGAGGAGATGAAGTCGTAGCAGCACCGGGCGGGGGAAGCAGATGCAGCACCCGAGTGGCTGAGCTGCAGACGTAGCCAGCAAGCAAGGGAGGAGCGGATAGGCAAGCTGCAGCTCCTGGGGTGTCCACTGAAATGGCCCACCGCCCCCTCCTGGTGATGGGCTGTGACAGGTGTGACTCCCCTCTTTCTTCCCCCTCCTTCCCCCGCAAAGTGGCAGGGAGGGGAGCGGCAGTAGGCACTTGCTCACTTCGGACCAAACTACCAAACTCAGCAAGTGGCGCTGCCCTTTGTCCGCTGGTGGTGACCCGAGTTTGCCTGGAGCCGGGTGCGCTCAGCTGCACAAAAATAGAGCTCATCCCTTGCCCAGTGGGCTTCCAGGGTAAAGAGAGACGCCTAGAATGCTGACCCTGGACCCCATTTCTGGGCTCCATCTTCTGGAGGAGGAGCTGTCTACTTCCCAAGTCAGCCTTAGTACATCTGAATTGTTGGGGGAATCGGTCCTGTTCTTTCACCCTCTCGGATGTTGTGTGAGGTGTGGTGGTGTCTGCTACTTTAGTCATTTTTCATTTTTGCCACTGAAAAGCCCTTTGGGCACTGTTCATACTTTTCCCATGCATCAATAAAGAGAAATGGTCATGATCTGTGTAGGTTCTGCTGCAGCAGTTTTGAACTGCAGATGTAAAAAAGAGTTGTATTCATTTTATTCAGCTACTAGGCACCATCCTTCAAGGTGCTGAGTGCCTTCAAAACCCAAATTAATCAGGAGTAGGGATGTTAAATTGCGGTTACCAAGCTAATCAGATAGTTGATACAATTTGTATTGCTTTACACCTCTGATAGAGGCAGCAAGAGGGGGAAGTGACTAGTCAGTCACTACTTGGCTATCGGATAAGCTTATGCTTAGTTGACTAGTCACTTACATCCCTAATCAGGATGAAGCCCTAAGGTGGCCTATTTCTGTGCTTCTTCTAACATGGGCTCTGACTTTTTATTGACATTACTTCTTGCTTCCTGGAGACAGCACCTGAGGATGCTGCCAAGTTGGTTAGTTTGTGGTGCTGTAAACGTTTACTTTGGATGTCAGTTTTGTCATTCATTAAACATTTTCCTCTTTCTGATTTAGTTAAGATCATTCATACAATGTTAACTTGGCCGTCTTCTGACTTAGTGCTGTTCTTTGCAACCCCTTGATGATTTTGTACATTTTGGGGTAGAGAATTACACCTTAATAGCTGTTACTTACATTTGAAAAAAAAAGTAAAAATATTGAATGATGGGCACTTTTCAATGAACTATTCATGGCAGAGTATTACATAAGTTTCAAAGTGGGAGGCTGATTAATATGAATGTAAGTTGGCAGTAAACATAACATGAATGCACTTAGATCGCTGGGTCTGACTTCATTTATCATATTAGATCTGATGACATGAAGAGCACAATGGAATGCAGGAAATATCTATGTGCATTTTGTGAAAAACTTGCTTTGACTCTTGTTCCGCTAACTTCACTAAGGCTCTTGCCAGTCTCTATGGAATTCCTTGGCTCACTGTTTCCACTCTGTTGAAGTTTAATTTCTATTTCAGGTTTCTTTATTTATGAAGTGGGTTATTCCTACTCAAAGTTGACACCGATATAACGTCTAATTAATAGCCTAGTGTATCCTGATTTTTAAATAGAAGTAATCTGTGTCTTTAGAATCACTAATAACACAAAAGGAAATATTTACTTAGTATTGTTAGTAAGGGAATTAGCTTTAGTAAAACTACCGTGCATCAGTTTGTGATGTTAATGTCCTGGCTGAACACTGCATCTCACTGTAGTTAAATGGCTACATGTCATAGTACAGACCTTTAATGACTATACTATATAAACAGTTTTGCAGCAGGACAACTAGTATTTCCTTCTTCAAAAATTCAGTTGGGTCAGATTACAATCTCATGCTTCATTGGGAGGCAGGGAGGAAAGTCTATTGTAATAACTATAAATGATTATTTTTTGTGATTGCTGGACATGCAGTTGTCACCGTCCCATTACTAAATCTAAGTACAGTTTATGTTGCCTAAAATCATCACACAAGTTCTCTCTCTGCCCTGACCTTATCACCCACAGAAGGAGTTACAAACTAGATATGTAAAAACCCATTTAATTGGCTAACTGTTTAGATGTAATGTTTAACCAGTTAGCTGATTAAAGGGAGGTGTAGCAGGAGAGCCACACTAGCCCAGCGGGGATGGAGCCCCACACACACACTCACTCTCTCACTGTGGCTGGACTGGAGTGGCTCTCTTGCCACAGTCAGGCTGTTCCAACCGGCTGGATTGCCTCTGCCTGCTGTGTGCCCAGGTTGGGCCTGCCGCAGGCAGGAGGTGCTCAAGGTGGGGAGCTGCTCCAGTCTGCACCACTTAACCAGGAGGCTTACCCGGTAACACATTAACCATTCACATCCCTATTGCAAATTATACTTTATGGGCAAATATGGTTCTGTTGCAGGGGTGAAGGCATAGGCACGGACTTATTTTTCCCTTATGCACCCCCATTCCACCCCTTCTCTGAAGGCCCTGGCTTTGTTCTGCCTCTTCCTAGCCTTGCTCCACCCACATTCCTTGAGGTCCCACCCTCACGTCACCTCTTCTCATCTAAGCTCCAGCCTTTTCCTGGGGTCCCCACCCACTGCTCACTGGTCTGCACCCTCCCCTTAAAAGCTGATCAGCAGCACCTCCCTGAACAGCTGTGGCTAGTGGATGCTGAACACCCACTATTTTTTCCATGAGTGCTTGCAGCTCAAGCACCCAGAGTTGGCACCTGTGGGTGGAGACACTTGTTTAAGGTAACACTGCCTCCATTTGCTTTGGAGCTGAGCTTTGCAGTGATTCCAGCTGTTGTAGCAATCAGAATGGCTGGGGAGCAGATAGATCTCTGTGATTTTACAGATCTATTAATCAAAATGTATTTTCCTTTACTGAAGGAGGGATTACTGCAGTATTATCCATTGCCTTGCTGATTCCTTTCCCCTCTATCTTTGCAAAACTCACCTGGACACAGTCACTTTACTTATGTAACCCTTCTGCCAGGTGTAGCCAGCAGCAGCCAGAGCCAGGTTCAATATCTAAGTGTTCCTCTCCATCCATCCAACACAGAAGTGGCTTAGGAAATTCACATGCCACCTTAGGCACCTCTGAGAGGTGATGCTTCCCCACTCACAAGCACAGAGTCTGAACATAGAATAGACACTTTTAATAAAAGGGAAAGAAGCAACTTGGCACTAGTTTGGGAAAACACCACAAACAGGGATCATAACCAAAACCACGAGTAAAAGTCCCACCCGAAGTAGGTTGGGCAATGTCCTGTTCCCCTCAGGTGCTTAAGTCCAGCAACCTAAATGTCCCCTTCATATTCCCAACCCACCTCTGCACCCCACTCACAGTCGCTGCCCTTGATCAGAGCAGACTCAGAGTTCAGAGGAGTATCCCAAGAGTTCACCTCCCATCCTAAGTGCGGAGAGCAGGAGCAGCCCGAGGCCAGCTGCGGCAGCTGGCGCCCCAGGCAGGCAGCGCAATTGGCGCCCCCGCCTGTACGGCCGTCAATGGCCGTGACGTCATCATCGGGCGCCCGGGCCAGCGGCGCTCTAGGCAACTGCCTAGTTCACCTAGGCTCACGGGCCGCCCCTGGCGGGGAGGAAGGTAAAGAGGCATCTTACTCTGCTGGTCACTTGCCATCTGCCTTCTCCTTGCTATCACCCTGCTGGCTATTTGTCTCACCTCTCTGCCACTGTGCTGTTGGCCACTCATTACACCTCTCCATCACTGCCCTGCTGGCCACTCATCATACTGCTGCCATTCTGCTGGCATCTCCCTGCATCTTTGTCAGCCACCACCCACTTCTTGGCTGTGACTTCTGCCCATCAGTCTCAAATGATTTCAGCTCTTAGCAATCAGAATAGCAGAAACACAACTCCAATACAATGAACATGGTAAGGCTCTTGATGATGCCTATTTAGCGCTATTATTTGAACAGTGAGGGAAAACAGGTCAAACCAGTCCAGGCAAGGAAGGCTATATGCAGCCTCTTGACCAAAACAACCTTCCCGCGCTCCCTTCTCATACAGTTCTGGTGCCCCTGCTGTTCTTTCTGCTGACTGGGAGCCCTCTCCTTTGGAACAGCTTAGCACAGTCCTACTTTTCTGTATTCCCACAAAATTACAAACATTGGTAACTATATTTAATGCAAATATAGTTGGTGTTGATTACAATGAGGGAAAGAACACTCCATCTGTTGAATGTATAACAAACCTAAGCAAAGCAAGAGCAAACTGTATTTACATAGACACACCCAGGGCTTCTCTCCCATTCCAGCTGTAATGGAAGTATTCATTCAGGTCAGGGGTAGGCAATAATTTTCGCACAGGGGCCACTAAGGGTATGTCTACACTACAGAGAAGATCGAAGCTGCCCCTGTCAATCTTCCAGGCTTTGAATTAGTTGGTCTAGCGAAGACAGCTAATTCAAACTGAGAGGGGCGCTCTGTTCAATGCTGGCAGTCCTGCTTCCACGAGAGGAAGAGTGTTCTTCCTTCAACTTCCTGCAGCGTGGACGGCACCAAAAGTTGAGTTAAGGTACTTTGACTTCAGCTATGCAATTAACGTAGCTGAAGTTGTGTATCTTAATTCAACCTTATCCCATCGTGTAGACATACCCTTAATGAATTTTGCTGTGTGGTCACCAGCTGACTCCCCTCCCCTGGAATGGGCAGGTCTTGGGGCAAAAGAGGTGGGTCTGGGGACTAGCCTTCTCCCAGAGTTGTCTGGGGCTGGAGACTTGGAATTAAAAGCACAGCAAAGGGTTCGCAGCTCCGCCACTACCACATTATCTGGCAGCCACCCAGAGTTGCTGTGGCTATTTAAAAGGCTCACTGCTCCAGCCCCTGCCACGGTAGCACCCGGACTGGGACTCCTGAGCCATTTAAATAGGATCCTGCTGCCTGAGCCACTGCCTGGAAATTCAGTGGCATGGGCAGCAGGATATGACTAGAAAGCAGCCAGATACATCTCATGGGCCGGATCAAAGTGTTAGGTGGGCCGCAGCCGGCCCCGGGGCTGCATCTTGCCCAGCCCTGATTCAGATCCTGATTACATCCATACCATTCACACTTCACAGGATTTACTCCATGAATTATATGCCATACAAAAAATGTTAGAAGGGCTTTTTAATTTGTGACTGAAACTGACCTTGGTCATTATGCAAGCTAAGATAAGAGGTCATCAACATGATCAGCTGTTGTGACATGATCTTCCCTACATACATTTACACCCAAACCTTCCCTACATACATTTACACCCTATTACTGTATTCCTTCCTGAACTTAGCCAATTGAGGTATTTGACTCTTTTTCTGAAACATTGGTGCCCCTATCCTGATGTAATGAGATGGCCCATAATCCAGTTAGGTATGTTAAATCCTATTTTACTGTAACCTGCCTCATGACTTTGTGGGAGAGGTGAGAAATACCTTACATGGGAATTACCCAGAAAATCAAAACCCACATTCTTGTGTGTGACTGCTTCATCCAGGAGACATACACTCTATGGCAGTGGTCCACAACACGGTGTGCGCCTGCCAAGTGCTCGGGGCTGGCCCCGCCCCGGGCGCGTGGCGCATGCGCGGTGCCGGAGCCGACCCCGGGCACATGGTGCACGGGGAGCGCTGGCCCCGGGAGCGCAGCGAATTGGCCAACCACGCCCCGGGTGCACGGCGCATGGGGTGCGCCGGCCCCGGGCGCACGGCTATGGGGGGCGCCGGCGCCGGGAGCGCAGCGAATTGGCCGCCCGCTCCCTGGGTGCGCGGCGCATGGGGAGCGCTGGCCCTGGGCGCACGGTGAATTGGCCTCCCCGGCCCCGGGCATGCAGCTCTGGGGGGGGGTGCCAGCTTTGGGCGCGTGACTCTGGAGGACGCTGGCCCCAGGCTTGCTGCAAATGGGCGACCCCGCCCGTGGCCACACGGCGCATAGGGTTGCTGGCCCCAGGCACGTGGCTCATGGGGTGTGGCGTATGCACGGCCCCGCCCCCGGGTGCGCAAGTGTCCCCGCCCTCTGGCACCCGGCAGGCGAACAGCCACGCCCCCTGGCGCCCGGCAGCTTCAAATGGTTGGGGACCACTGCTCTATGGAACCAGCCCTACTGTCACCTTTTTGTGCCAGGGCTTCTCTCAAACAGTATTACTTTACTAAATGAAACAGTCCAATAGAAGCACAGTCCAATAGAAGGAGTCACATCTAAGAAATCTACGTAGATAAAATGAACATCCTTGGAGTTCTTTCTAGCTTGTGTTTTACAACGACTCTCCTAATGTGTAGTATGTAGTGCAAATTATGGTCAGTACCTGTTGAGCCTAGGATCTGGTCTTGAGCTGCCCGGTCTGTGACTCTGGGACTGTGCTTGGGCCCCTGAACACTTCCTGATGGCTTGTGAAAAGCAGGCTGGTCACATGCTTATTCTCTGTGTTTCTAGCTTTGGGTAACGAGAGGTGTGAAGAGGACATGTAGAGCCAAAGTGTGATCTAGTCCCCTTCACACGCACACACACCCCACACACACACACAAGGAGCAAATAAAGACATCTACTAATAATTGGATAAATACTTCCCTACTATCTTTCTATGTAAGTAGTTGTTTTAATTGTCCTCAGTATGTATATGATTCCATCTTTACAGGAATTGCTTTAACCATGAATAAGCCATAGCCACTTCTGGAATGGAAAGTGGCAACTGTTAAATAATTCACAGCAATGCAAAACGTGTAGGTCAGAAAGTGATGCAGAAGATGTAGCCGAAATATCAGTGCTCTTGCTGTAAACTTTCTGCCAGTCTTTTAAAATATTTTGTGCTGTGATAATTAAAGATAATATAATACAATGAACTGAATGCTCAGCAAACTGTTAGCTACATTGTACACAGGAAGTGCATCACTTTCAAGATACAGCATTGTATTTTGGGGGTGGGAGGGGTTGTTTTCACACAGCTTGTTGCCACATTGTTTAAAAGCTGACTGCAAAGTACTGTGCTAGAAGTGTCTGTTTCCCTTGCTCAAGTTATTTTTCATTCTGAACTGCTTTAAACAGCAAAACGCAAGCAAGGAGCAAATTCTCTTGGCTATATTAATGATAGAAATAAGGTGTCAGTTTACCAAAATAACCCTGCAAGACCCCCACCCTCAAACAATTACACAGTAGTGAAGAACTTTTGTGAATATCAGTGGAGCTAAAGTCTTTTTATCTGCTATCCATGACAATGGATGGGTGACCTTTAACAAAAATTCTTTCCTTCATTTTCTAATTTCTACTGACTTTTATGGAGCTATGCTGATTTGCTCTAATTCAAGATATGGCCCTGACTCCACCCTGCTTTACTTTCTTGTCTGTAAAACAGAGCTATTACTTCCTTTTCCCCACCCTTTTCTGACTTAAGTAGACTTTAGGCTTCTTGTGGCTGGAGCTGGTTCCCACAACAGGTATGTCTACCACTAAGAACAATGAGGCCTAATCCCAATTGAGGTTTTACAAAATAATCATAAGAGGGGGTAAAAAAAGAATTGAAATTGGGTTAAGCCCCTTTACCTCAGATTAGAAAGTGAAAACTGGATGGTTTACTGTGTAAAAACTGTTTTTATTAACAATAAATGTTCCATTTATGCAGAGGTGAAAGTAATAGGGTGCACCCTGGTGTGCAGTGCCAGCAAGAGCTGGCTGAGCTGCGGCAAAAGCCAGCAGGGAGCTATTTAAAGAGCTGGCAGGGACCCAGGTTACAATAGGACAGTACCTGTAAGAAATTTTAAGTTACTTTCACCACTATATTTACAGCATAATTAATTTATAAACAGGGTTGCCAGGTGTCCGGTTTTGAACTGGACAGTCCAGTATTTGAGCTTTCTGTTCGGGAAACAAATTGAGAAGATATAAATGAGAAAATATAAATGTCCGGTATTTTCTAAATAAGATGTAATGTAGATTGTGATGTAATGTCAAGTGTGTCCAGTATTTTTGTTGAAAGCATCTGGCAACCCTATTTATAAATTGCTTATTTTGATTCCCTTTCCCCAAACTTCCATCTTTAGATTGTGAAAATCTCTAAACAGGGATGATCCTTAAGTATTTGAAAAACAGCTAACACAAGTGAGTGCTACTATGAATATAATAAATCAGAACCCCAAAAGCTTCTAAATATATTTAATACATTAGACCTGAATTAAGACCCCATATCCAGTCTCATTTGAATTTGGAAAAAGCTGGATGAGAATTTAATAATTTATGCAAATGTTTGTTTGCTTCAAAAACTTTTTTTTGCCATATGCCAACCATCATTGTCAAAGAAAAGAAAACAAGATCACTTCCTTTCCAATAAAAAATGGACAATTGTAACATGTTCTTCAGCAATAGCCTTGCTCACACTAGAAATGTAACCAATGACTGCAGCTGAACCAGCGCTGGACATGGTTTTCACTCCAAAGTCCAAGTGTAGCCAAAGTCAAATGGTATTTGGTATAATTTCAGAAGCAAACTCAGAGAATTGTTTGCTTAACTCCCAGTAATGCTGATAAGAGTTCAATGCTCTGTTTTATGTGCATTGATTCTTTGGCAAAGTGTCTGAGAAGTTTGTCCAATATAAAACAGACATCAGGCTCTCTCACAGAGAGAAAACTGTTGCTTACCATTTTAACCAGACTGACCATTCTCTCAATGACCTTAAAACATGCATATTGCTTCAAAGAGATTTTAACTCCAGACTTCAAAGAGAAGCCTCAGAACTGTCATTCATGCTTAAATTTGACACTTTACGTATGGGTCTTAACAAAGATGCTAATTATCTCACCCATTACAAAGATAGCTTCCCCAATTATCACCCCTAATGTCATTACCTCACAGACACTAACCTTCCCCCCTCACCCTTCCTCTGTTCTTAAATCTGATTCGTCAATTTTATGTGTTCACTTTTTTGATTGTATCACTTTGGTATATATGGTCGTGCCAATTTTCTTCCACATATTGATCTGAGGAAGTGGGTCTGGCCCACGAAAGCTCATCACCTAATAAACCATCTTGTTAGTCTTTAAAGTGCGGCATAGTCCTGTCTTTTGTTTCTACTAAAAACTTGATAGTAATAAGTGAAAGTTCTTGCCACCAGTCATCAGATGATTCAGGAGTTGGCAGTCTGAGTCCATTTCCAAACTGGAACCAACTTTTGCCCTAACTGCTATACTGAAAGGTGCTAATGGCTGCCATCAGGTTGATCCAAAGGCAATCACAAACCTTGTTAAAGTGAATAGGTATGCTAAGCATTCTTTCAGAATCAATGAAAGGAGCAAGCCCCTTTATATTGTACAGGCATATACAAATAATGGAGGATTATTGTAAGGTTGTTGATTCCTCAGGATTGTCCTGGAATCTCCAGGAATTAATCTTGAATTAAAGATTAGTTTTTGTCATGTAATGAAACCTCCAGGAATATGCCCAACCAAAATTGGCAACCTGGATACAAGGCATATCAGAGTTGAGCAGGGGCGACCTGTGGATGTAGGCAACCTCAGCAGTTGCCTAGGGCGCCGCATTTAGCACGGCGCCCAGTGATGACGTCACACCATTGAAGGCTATGGAGGCGGGGGCGCCGATCGTGTATTCCGCCTAGGGCACCAGTTGCCAGCAGCTCTCCTCGAGCCACTCCTGGAGATGAGCCACGTGGGATGAGGGGTTAGAACGTAAGAATGGCCATAAGAGGTCAGACCAAAGGTCCATCTAGCCCACTATCCTGTCTTCCGATAGTGGCCAATACCAGATGCCCCAGAGGGAATGAACAGAATAGGTAATCATCAAGTGATCTCTTCCATGTCGCCCATTCCTAGCCTCTGACAGAGGCTGGGGACATCATTCCTACTGATGCTGGCTAATAAGCATTGATGGACCTATCCTCTATGAATTTTTCTAGTTCTTTTTTGAACCCTGTTAAAGTCCTGGCCTTCACAACAGCCTCTGGCAAGGAGTTCCACAGGTTGATTGTGCACAGTTTCCCCAACTGCAATCACAGAGGGTAGGATATTGGTTTTGCAACCAGTATAGTAGTATGTTGAAGGCAGAAAGCCTGGAGAAGCAGTGGTGAATGTGAATAGAGAGAGATAGCATACTGGACATAGTGCTCACTGAAGATTTGAGTAAGGAAACTGCCTGCCATTTGTTTTTAAAAATGTGCACAAAGTTCTGCTTCTCGGAACACAGCAAACACGATTATTCCAAAGAAATACCAGACTTGTCCAATTGGTTTTTCTTTCTAATGAAATAAGGCTGCAAGCAGTGTTCCCTCTAAGCTGCGCAGTGGCACAGCTTCACAGGTGATTAATCAGCCCCGTCCAGTCAGAGGCTCAGGGCTCCATGCACGGAGCTGACTGACTGAGCAGGGCTGATTAATCACCTGTGAAGCTGAGCTGCCGCGCACCTTAGAGGGAAGGCTGCAAGGTCCTGAATAGTGACTAAGTGCTTGAGTCAAAGGGGTAACAAAACCTGTTCAGTTTCATCAGAGAGGTCAAGGAGTGAATGGGACATAAAGAAGCTTATAGATCATTGGTAGGAATGGTTACATTGGGATAATAATGTCGATAAAGATGGGGATAGTTTCTCCAGATCTTTCCATCTTTGGCATTAACAAGCCTGAAGTTCACATTATAAGCACCCAAATAAAATAAATGTAACCCCGTGACAGGGGGACAGCTCACCTATTGTGAGCACTTCCTGTTGGTTGGGTATTGTCTTGCACTCTCTCTCTACTTCTTGCACCCAGTCAGCTGTGAACCTTGTCAAGTGAGTCTTCAGTATCCCAGCCTCTGGCCAGGTCACACAATCAATATGTGAATGTATGGCATTGCTCCAGGCATCACTGAGTGAAAATTCCAAAGGCCCGATCCAATCCTGTGAATCCACAGAGCTCTGGGGCAGACCCAACGGTGATGTCTGCTAGGTTCAAAGTGTGCACCCCTGCAACATATACATGGAGAGCTGGAGAGCACAGTATGCTGGGGCACTCGTGTTCATTCTGGCAACATATAACAACATTTTGGATGTATGAGTGACTGAAGAAAGTCCAGCTCTCTGTGAGATTATGGATTTCACACCAAGTCAAACCACTTTATGTTCAGGATTTTGCACTAACAGCTCATATGGAATGCCTCTAGCTGTTCCAAATCTGCCTGTAAGAAAGTCCAGGTTTCAGACCTGTCAGGTCTGCAGACAGAACTGCCAGGCCTCTGGGCAAAATGGGGAGAGACCGGCTCTGGGACCCCAGAAGAGGCGGGGTTTGGACTATCCTCCCCCAGCCAGCCCTTCAGCACTGCTTACCCCACATTGCCTAGTGCTTTGGCAGTGATTTAGAGGGCCTAGGGCTCTGGCCACTGCCGTAAGCCCTGGGCCCTTTTAAATCGCCAGGCCCCAGGGCAACTACCTCTTTCCCCCTGCATCCTCATCAGCAGCCCTGAGACCCATATAGCAATACAGGCAATACATAGGTTTGATAGGGCCTGAACTTTGTCTCAGCGCAGAGATGTTTTTGTGTCCATAAGTGAGACATGGGCTTGGCATAGGAGCCAGCAAGATCAATTTGTGGGAAGGCGTCCGGTTTGCTGTGACTGAACTCTGCTTGAACTACACAAGATATTTGTAATGAAAGTTGATATTCCAGTGAAGCTCGGCTAAACTTCAAGCAAACCTGGGCAGAATTCCAAGTGCCAGGGAGAGTTTTTTTTGCATCCAGCAAAATGCAGCATTTTAGTTTCAAACTGGAAGCTGGAAAAATCGGCCATTTCAGTAGAATTTCATTTTGGGGGGGGGGGGTGTTTGAATTCAGAATTACAAAGCTGTAGCCAGCTAGAACTACAAGGTTATTGCTGTGTGGCACAACATAGCCTCTTGGGACTTCCTAGCACTAAGGGTATGTCTAGACAGCAAAGAATAATCCATGTCTGGCCTGTGCTAGCTGACTCGGGCTCAGGGGGCTTCGGCTGCAGGGCTGTTTCACTGCTGGAGCCTGAGCTCTGGGACCCTCCTACCTTGCAGGATCTTAGAACCCGAGCTCTAGCTTAAGCCCAGATATCTACACAGCAGTAAAACAGCCCCACAGCCCAAGCCCTGCAAGCCTGTGTTGGCTGGCACAGACTGGCTATTGGTGTCTAGTTGTGTAAACATACCCTAAGCTTCAGCTGTCCCAGCTCCAAACACACAGGCCGCTGCTAAAGGAGCATTTAGTTTCATGGTATAAGGCAGGGCTACTCAACTTTAGAAGCCCTGGGGGCCACAATGATACTCACAGGACATGTCGAGGGCCGCAACTTAAGTGGGGTTGCATATACATGCAAATATATATGCAAATATATGCAAATGGATTATTTTACACTGACGAACATGAATACAAAGATTAAGCCTTAAGCTGTGGCGCCAGACACAAACATGGTCAATGTGAGCCAGTCAGCACCTCTCTGGCTCTGCCCACAAGGCTAAGCAGCCAGCACTTCCCACAATGCCCCGGCGCTCCTCCCTGGGGGCTAGAAACGTTGACACCCTGTACCTGTCTGTTCTAGCCAGCCTGTCCACTTGCATCTTTCAGTGCTCATCCCTCCTGGGAGACACTTAGCAGTTGTGGAGCATGTTCCCAGTGGAGGCCATGTTCAAAGGATACCACCTATGGGCCACGTATTGAGCCCTGCATAAAAACAAACTGCTATGTGTTGAGTGGCCCTGGTATAAGGTCTCTGATACAAAATTCCTACACTGTCCAATTGTCCTATTCTATCCTGTAGATGGCACTGGTAATATAAACACTATCTATGGCAGTGGTTCCCAGACTTATTTGATCATGTCCCTCTTCTTTGTTGTTATAATAGTTTATGCCCCATCCACTCTGGGTGACTGGACAGAAGCCACTGCTCTCTAGCTACTCAGCTCTGAAGGCAGTGCTGCCACAAGGAGCAGCACAGAAATAAAGGTGGCATGGCATAGCATTGCCAATCTTACGTCTCTGCTTTTGCTGGTGCTGATGCTACCTTTAGAGCTAGGTGCCCGACCAGCAGCCGCCACTCCCTGCCCACCAAACTCTGAATGTGCACGTGTCATGCTGTACCTCAAACCAGCATCCCCATATTCACCCCTGTCATATAACTATGATATATTTAATACAAAGCATACCATCTAAGATATACGAAAAGTCAGGATTTGCCAAAACCCATTGTTCTGTTCAAATTGAAGTGATGAGATTTTGCTGTGTGGTTGTTACTGAAATGTATTGTAAGTCTCAGAGTCTCTACTGTAGGGCTACTCAACACATGGCCCACGGGCCACATGCAGCCTGCAGCCTGTTTGTGCGGCCCGTGGTGCAGTTTGGGTTTACGTGGGGCTCAACACGCGGCCGGGAGCTGAAGCAAAAAAAGTAGTCAATATAACAGTCTTCTGCTGATATGCGTTTTAGTAGTTAAATTCCTGGACTGTCATTGCTCATTAAAAGTGCCGTCATATGGGTGGAAATCGGGTAAATATTCCATTTTATTAATATCAGCAGAACTGATTTAAATGGGGCCTGCGTGTTGTTAAATGGAGCCTGCCAGTCTTGCCTTGGTTTTTGTATTCATGCCCGTCACTGTGAAAGAAGCTATTTGCATATATATTTGCATGTATATGCAACCACACTTAAGTTGCGGCCCTCGGCATGTGCTGTGAGTATCATTGTGGCCCCTGGAGCTTCCAAAGTTGAGTAGCCCTGCTCTACTGGCAGTTCCACAGTGACAACAAGGATGGTGATCTACTTCCAAGAGGGCGTTAAGCGACCCTTAATCAGCAGGGAAGTTCTAAACAAGGGATGTACAGTGCTGTAAGAGTAGGGTTGTCAGATGGTTTACGCAAAAATACCGAACAACCCCCAAAAAAAAAAAAAAAAAAAAACACCAGGGAAAAAATTCTGTGGAAGGAAAAAAGGGGAGACCAAAGTTGTTGAGAAAAAAAAAAAAGGAGTTATTAAGCAAAATCCACACACAAAACAACTTTAAGTGCCTGCAGAGTCAGAATAGGGATAGCAAGAGGGAAGAAGTTGATCACTAAGACCCAGGGAAGGCTTCAGTTCTTTAGGCTTTTTGCTGGTGGCCATTTTGTTTTCTTCATGGAGCCAGAACGCAGCTTCCCTGTGGAACCAGGTAAGCGAGGGTCTGGGGGTGGGAGCGCCAGGGGGTTGGGGCATGGGGGCACCAGGGGGCTGGGGCACGGGGGCGCCGAGTGCTGGGCCCAGTTGTCGAGTGTGTCGTAGGGTTGCCAGGTGTCCGGTATTTTCTGATTTTTTTTACCAGACAGGAGGCGAAAATACCGGACTGTCCGGGTCAATACCGGACACCTGGCAACCCTATGTAAGAGGGCTGCACAAGCATCACACAATGGGGAATTGCTCAACTCTGTGATTCAGCAAAGCCCACCAGGACATGTCTGTACTAGTATTTTCAGGCGCATGGACTGAGAATATGAAATAGGGGACAGTGGCATCATGCTTTTGGCCTTTTCTCCTCCCCCACCTATGCTTGAAGCAACAACAATGTTGGGAAGACAAAGACTTGAACTGAGGAGACTGGTCCCAGGCTAAGGGAAAGTCTGTGTATTAAGAATTGTAACTTACTTGTGACATCCAATGGAGTGACAGAAAGTGCTTGATCTAAATACTGCCTAATCTAATAAGGTTCAAGATTTAGACTCTGCACTTACCTTTTATTTTCTCTGATAACTATCTCTGACTTTTTGTGTCTTCCACTTAAATTCTATTTTTCTGTATTTAAGACATTTATTTAATATTTTACCTAAAACAGCGTGTTTTGTTTGAAATGCTTGAGAAATCTCAGCTCAGGTTACAAATGCTAGTGTGTGAGGGAGGGGCAGACTGGGAAATGAACTCACAGTGATCACACTTCTGACCAGGGCAAGAGGGTATGATTGTGAGACATGAGGCTGGGGGATTGGGAGAGTTGCAAGTGCCTTTCTCTGTGTAATTTATGAGTAGTTCAGGGAGCAGTCACACAATCTAGCTAGCTGTGAGGCTCCCCATGTGCTGAGTGATCACAGCACCTTGTAGGTTTTGTTGCTTCTCACTAGCAAAACATTGTGAGAGACAGACCAGATTGGAGAGTTAAGGGGAGACAGTGGTGCCCAATTCCAGGTTATATTCTGAAGATCTCATCCCAGCGCACAGTAAGGTTTTTTCCCCCTGAAAGCTTCTCACGCACTCTGAGAATACATTCCATTTCCTCCACTTTGAGAACCTCTGATCTATGGTGCTGTCATAGTCCCCACCTCCACAGTAGCTGAGCAGTTCAGACTCTTTCATATGTTTATCCTCACAACCCCCAGTGAGGTAGAGAAGTCCCATTAGCACTATATTATAGATGGGAACTAAGGGACAGGGAAGGTAAGCGACTTGCCCATGGTCAAATAGTCTATAACAGTAGGGAATTAGGCCAAGATTTCCCCAATTCCAGTGCATCACCATTGGACCATTCTTCCTTTCAGTAGCCAACTTACCTCCATAGCTCCTTCCAAAAAGAAACCTCCAGGTACTTTGGAGACTGAGACACTGATAGGTTTGTCCAAGATCACGGAGGAAATCAGTGCTTGGATCAGTACTTGGAAGATGGAGCTCCAGGTTCCCTCTCCTATATACTAAATATTAAACAACAGTTCTCTTGTCTGTCACCTCCTGTCTTCCTGTCAGCTACTGACCACGTGGGCTGTGAACCATAGCCTCTCAAAACTAAAGATTCACACATGTCCTGACAAACTGAAATGGAATTTTTTTGCAGAGCTGTAAAAAAAACAAAAACAAAATCCCCTCTGTTGGGAGCTTGACATTTAAATCTTTTCCCTTCTCATGAGGGTTGGATTCCTGGTTGTTTTGTAAGATTTTTATTTCAGTGATGCAGATTATAATGGCATCACTCTGGATTTACAGCATCTAGCCAGGAACAGGATTTGGCCCTTTACAATATCTTTACACTACTGAAGCTTTTGGTTTGCAAAATATATTAATAAAGGATGACACAGACATTGCAAACACGACAGAAGGAAATAAATTTAGGCTAAGATTTTCAAAGCCAACTAGAGGATTTTGATGCTCAAGTGTTCAATGCCCTTAGGCAACTTTGAAACAAACCATCATATAAGTCATATTGTTAACATATTGTCCCTTTAATGTTTCATAGGTGGCAGAATGATATGTGGACAATACAACAGTGACCTTTGGATCAGGAGATTTGGATTCTCTTTCAGGTTCTGCCCCTGCATTACAGATGCAACTTTTTTCAACCCAGTGGATGTACTTAGATGGGAGAACAGATTTCAGATTGGCACTAAAAGTAAATGTTACAAGTCATGAACTGGATAAAACAATTGTTGGCGTAGTCATGTCTGCAACATTTTTCAACGTACTAGTGCATCACTAATTTACAACCCCAACACAGGGCATGAATTCATGTTTTAAGGCTAGATCCAATGCCTGCTGAAGTCAGTAGAAAGATACTCTTTGGATTCAGTGGTCTTTGGCTCAGCCCTTTAGTGCTTTGTTATTACTGCTCAATATGTTAAATATTTGGTTGGCATTCAAAGAAAGAAAAACAGTAGAAACATCTGACTCTTCAATTCCAAATAATCAACTGACAATACCAATGAGCTTTGCTTCCAAAAGTTTGTTGACTTGCAACTTACTCCAGTTACTAGGCTTGGACTTTTTCCTTACCATTTGATTCTCACGGCTAGATTCTGATCTAAGTTATGTCAGTGTGATTTTGGTATAACTTCAGTATAATTATTTCAGATTTACGCTGGCGTAGAATCTGGTGCTTTAGAATTCTAAGCCAGTGCCAGAATGAGCTGCCCCTTTCCATCTCTTGATGAACTAGGGGAAAAGACCTTCAGAAGCAGACAGTATTTGCATAGATACACCTATTTTGCATAAGTGTTCAGCAGACAGACCTGCTGTGCCAAAGTGATCAGTTTTGGCTTTTTTTGGGTTAAAAGTTACGTTAATCTTGAAAGCAGAGTTAATGAAATGTTGTTATTCATATTGTATGTCTATAGGGCTGCAGAACTATATTTATCATGCCCTAATTGTGGAGGTCATCCTAATTTGAACCTCACTCCCTAAGTGTGGGATAGTAATGCCAAAGTTAAATTAAAGTCAGAGGGGGTGAGTATTTTAGGAACAGGAATTCTAGGTGCTATTTGACCTAGTCTTTAAAGCTAGAGATGATCAGTCTTAATTGAGAGTCATTATTTCTACTTGGTGATTTCTAGAGGTAAAATCACCTATGAGCAGATCTAGGGAGGTTCCCCACTTGCTAAGATCTGGGCTAAGTGGTAGCCTAGCATTGTAGCTAAAGGCATAAGTGGCAGGTACAATAGCATTGGGGTGAACAGAAGCACAAGGATTTCTTGACCCCTCTCCTTTTAGAGCTTACTTATATGAGCACACTCCTGATTTCTGGACCTTTGCTGCCCTCACACAACCACCTGTGAGTGAGGGGCAGTGGAGGGAAAGGGGAGTGGCTTGCTGAAGTCCATTGAACTTTCACACCTGAAGGTGGGAACTGAGGCAAAGCACACGGCCCTAGATGCTGTGGGTCAGGTGTCTGTGTTTGATTTGCATACTTGGGAATCATTTCAGTGTTTTCTCAAATTAATGCTGGGTTCCCGTTCTCTTTGAATAGATGTTTTCTTTAGATATACACAGATTCAGTGCTTGAGAGTAGGGAAATATCACCTCTTAGGGGCAGGCACAGGTGATGGTTAGTTTCCCAGATTTCTGTGTGGGGACTCAAGCTGGTTCTGTTTTGCAATGATCAGAAAAATGCCTAGATATTGAACCTGGCCCTTGTAACTGCTGTTGCCATCTAGCAGTGGCAGAAGGAGGTACAGAATCAAACTAATAAGTACATTTTGGCTACGTCTACACTGCAGGCTTCTTGCGTAAGAACTGTTTTGCGCAAGAGTTCTTGTGCAAAAGGTCTTCCACAAGAGCGCATCCACACTGCCATGTGCTTTTGCGCAAGAGCGTCCATGGCAGTGTGGATGCTCTCTTGCGCAAGAAAGCTCTGATGGCCATTTTAGCCATAGGGGTTATTGCGCAAGAAAATCATGTTGCTTGTCTACACTGCCTTCTTGCGGAAGAGCTCTTGCGCAAGAGGGCTTACTCCTCGTGGGGAGAGGAATAACTCTTGCACAAGAAGCCCTGTTTTCCAACGCTGTACTGTAAATTTACTTGCGCAAGAACACGTGCAGTGTAGACGCCTGGCAAGTTTTTGTGCAAGAACAACTGTTCTTGCGCAAAAAGCCTGCAGTGTAGACATAGCCCTGGTGTAGTGTAGCTGTTTGAACTTCACTGAAACCATGTGTTTTGTTTTTGTTTTTATAAGCTATAGAAAAAAACACTTTGTATATGGTATATACAGTTTTAAGCAATAATGTGTGGCCTTGGGTAATATGTGACATGACAAACAGCTTCCAGGTAAGTGTGCAGCAAAGTGAAGTTGCCTTTGGAGAACACAGTCAGATTTCCCAGAGACCCTCTTCTTTTATAAGTTAGAAGCTGAATTTAGGGCAGGTGAAAAATGCCAGATTCTCCTTTTAGTTTAAATAAAAGCTAAGTTTCTGGAGCACAGTTCTGCAGTAAGAAGCTAATTCTATCGCTGAGAAATCACGAGATGCATGAGGTCTTGTCTTTAGGATTCATCCTGTTATGCTGACAAGTGCCAATGGCTGTTATCAGGCAAATCTTGGATCCAAAGATAATCCACAACGACTTTAAAGCCAATGGCTGTGCCAAGCACTCCTTTTAGGCTCAACAGAAAGAGCAAATAAGCCCCCTTACATAGCTAAAAAAAAAAAAAAAGCTGCAGATGAAGACGGTGACCAACTGTCCAATGCCGTAGGCCACTTGACAGATCAGAGCTAAGCCATGTAAACTAAGCCATTTACTGGGTGCAAATGCAGGGGTTAGGCTTTCTATTACAGGCCGTGTATATTGGAGGTGAAAAGCCAACAGGAAGAAATCCAAGACAAAGAGTCTGAATCCAAAAAGAAGCAAAAAGACAGGACTTCTTGGTCACAGAACTCATTGGAGTGGCAGACATGAAGATTTCTGTGCAAGGAAACTGCCTACTGTTGTTTGTTTCCATTGTGTTCAGGGAAGCAAGACTTTGTGCATATTTTTTGTAAATAAACACAATTAAACCAAGAATAGACCCAATTCATATCACCTGATATCTCCTTTTAATGGAAACAACCCTATGAGGCTAACCACTAAGGCCAAATGGGCAATGGTACCGACTGGGCAAACACTTCATGGACTTGTATCTGTTGGCTTTGTAGCAAGGAGCTCTCCTTATACAGCCAATTACACTTTATGTGTTTCATAATAAATAGTGTGTTCTTCGTGGATCAAGTACTGCAGACCTTACTATGAAGTTCCCAAGTCACTGGCTTATTCTGTCTCCAGAAAAGGTTTTTCTTTTCTTTTTTTAATGCTGACAACTATGTATGTTGCAAGAATAGGTAGGTTCCATTTCTATGTGTAGGCTATTGCATATAGAAAAAGAGGCAGTGGAGTGTGGAGCACCTTAAAGGCACTTCTCTCTCCATGGCCAGTTCTGTGCTTAGATCATGATGCACAGAAGTCAATATGTTTGAGGGCCAGGATAGGCTTGTTCTCTTTGTATTCGCTCCCTGGGGCAGGAGCCAACTTTTTGTTCTGTGTCTGTGCAGTGCCTAGCACAATGAGGTCCTGGTCCATGCAGCGATTCTGGAACAATTTTTATAGTGGGGGTGCTGACAGCTACTGAACCAAACTATAAACCCTGTATATAATGGAAACCACTTCAGTTTAGGAGCACCCCCTAAATTTAACTGCAGCACCCCCACACTCTTAGTTCCACCACCATGACTGGGACTCCTAGATTTTACTGCAATAATAATAATTTTCCCGTGCTTTTGTCCGTTAAATTGTTAATGAACTGAAATATAGGGCTCCAACCACTTTCCCTTGGAGTTCATCCCCCAGTCTAATAGATCAAACTCTGAGGACATACTCCCTGATATTCTGCTCAGGTTTAATCTTACTCAGTTTCATCTGGTAGTAGCCATGTCAAGTTTAATCTTATCCTTGTTCAAAACCCATCATCCAGCAAGGAGGAATACATACATAACTCTATCTACGTCTATACTGCAGAGGTATCCCGAAATAGCTATTCCGCGTCTTTTGAAGTATAACGGGCTCGCTATTACAATGTCCCTGTAGACCTCACTCCATGAGGAGTAAGGGACGTTTCAGAATAGCCATTTAGTTCAAAATAAGTGCTGCGTAGACCGTGCAAAATAAGCAATTTCAAAATTAACTCGAAATAAGCTACGCAATTTGCGTAGCTCAAATTGCATAACTTATTTCGAGCTCTGGGTGTAGTGTAGATACACCCTAAGTGTGTTCTAATCTGTGTATGTTATACAGTGAAATGAATAAATAAAATCCAGCCAGTGTGATAGTTGGAGCAGTGAGGGGAAATAATTTGTCAACCTGGTGATCTTAATGTAGTGGAATAATTTAATATGTTGCTTTGTCATTTTGCTTATTTGCAGGGAAGATTAATTATATCCCCTTAGTCCTCAGGGATGATAATCAGAGCTCATTGACATTATATAGGGACTGATTTGCCTCTCTCTTACACCACAATACATCAGGAGTCATTAGAGTCAACGATATAAACTAGAAAATTGTCAGGAACTGTGCAGTAGCAGCAGGACTCAATTAGGTTATGAATGAAGTGATTAAACACCATGTCATTTCAAGTAACACACAACAGAAGTGATGTTCTATTTGTACATGTAGTGGTGTGGTAGCCCACTCCAGCAAGGAGAGGGTTACAGACAAGCCAAAAAAGGCTTGCACAACCCTGGCCAATCAGGGGCAGGATGGGCTTTATAAAAGGCTGCAGGGCTGAGAGGTTCTTATTCTTGCTCTGGCCAGGGTGGGAGTAGGAGCACCTGGAGAAAGCAATGCTGGACAGGCTCAGGGGCGCTGGAGAGACATTCTCATCAAGGCCATAGCTAGAATCTAGCCTGTTACCTCCCAGGCTGTGGCCTTGATGCAAGGGCTGAGAAGGTACAAGAGTCATGGGGAAATGGCCCAGGGAATGGGAGCCATGAAGGGAAGAGAAGGAGGGCAGGAGATGGCTGTTGCCAGAGAATCCATGGGTCCCCTCCCCCTTGCATTGCACCTAGCCTCTATGGAATATAGCCTGTACAGACTGTGACTTGCCCCTAAGGCAAGGGGCTAGACTTTGGGGCTGCAGTCAGCCATGGTGGCAGGTGTAAGGCCTGAGGATTGCTGATACCACCCAGAAGGGGTAACATCCATAAACTGAACTAATGCCTAGTGTGACCAGCAGGAGGTGCTGTGGCGAAAGTCCAGCCCCGCTACAATACAATAAACAATGAGGGGGAATAACATTTTGGAGGATAGAAGTAAAATTCAAACGGATCTTGATAAATGGGAGAACGGGGCTATATATAACAAAATTAAATTTAACAAAGACAAATGTAAGATGCTACGCTTAGAGAAGAAAAGCTAAAAGCACAAAAACAGAATGGGGGAGAACTGGATCCAAGAGTTGTGCTTGATCACAGCCTCAATGTGAGTCGTCAATGCGATGCGGTGGCCAAAAAAGCAAATGCCATTTTGGTTGCATTAACAGAGGCATAAGTGTGCAAGTCATCGGAGGTGATTGTACTGTTCTGCTTGGCACTAGTTAGGTCTCAGCTAGAGTACTGTGTCCAGTTTTGATCACCAGTGCATTGAAAGGATATCGAGAAACTGGAAAGGATCCAGGGGTGAATGCCAAAGATGTTCAAAAGGATGAAACGCAAGCCATATGTGCAAAGGATGAAAGCACTGGATATGTTTAGTTTTGGAAAAGGTCTGATTAAAGCGGGACATGATAGCGGTCCTCAAATCCTTGAAAGTCTGCCATAAAAAACAGAGCAAAGTTGTTCTCTTTTGCCACAGCAGGCAGGAGAAGAGGCAATAAGTTCAAACTACAGTATAAGAGATTTAGATTAAATTTCAGGAAAAACTTCCTAACTGTAAGGACAGCAGGAGAATGGAACAGATGCCTAAGGAGGTTGTGGAAGCTCCTTCACAGGAGGTTTTCAAGAGAACCTGGAAAAACATCCAGTTTGGATGATCTTGTATCTTGGCAGAAGGTTAGACTCTGCAGACCCTTCTAACCCTATGGTTCTATGCTGTCACAAGAAACAGCCACCTGCCTACATTCATTGATTAAAGTTTCCTTATGTTGGGGAGATTGTGATGATACAAACCTGATTTGGTTTTAGGGCTGCTTTTGCTATCAGAAGCCACTGCTGGACCTACAGGCTGTGTCTAGACTGGCAAGTTTTTCCGCAAAAGCAGCCGCTTTTGCGGAAAAACTTGCCAGCTGTCTACACTGGCCGCTTGAATTTGCGCAAGAACGCTGACGATCTAATGTATGATTGTCAGTGTTCTTGTGCAAATACTATGCTGCTCCCGTTCGGGCAAAAGCTCTCTTGCGCGAATGTATTTGCGCAAGAGGGCTAGTGTAGACAGCTAAAAAGTGTTTTGCGCAAAAAAGCCCCGATGGCTAATACGGCGATCGGGGCTTTCTTGCGCAAAACCGCGTCTAGATTGGCACGGACACTTTTCCACAAAAAGTGCTTTTGCGCAAAAGCGTCCGTGCCAATCTAGACGCTCTTTTCCGCAAATGCTTTTAACGGAAAACTTTTCCGTTAAAAGCATTTGCGGAAAATCATGCCAGTCTAGACGTAGCCACAAGGTAAAACACTTCCTACAGAAGTCAAGTGGTCCTCAGAGAGAAGCCTCTTGCATCCCCCAACAGTGGTTACTATCTTTTGTTTCCTAGCAGCACTAAGGAGCAGCTGTCTTTCTGAATCTCCTGTCCAAGCCCGTGGCTCATTCTCCTTTAATTCTGCTTCTCAGTTTCTTTACCAGTGGCAAAGTTTTTACACCAACCAAAACAGCTGAACAATCACAAAGCACTCACTTGAAGTTCTTGGCTCTCACCACATGGGGGGAGCTATCCTTACATGAATTTAAGTCCATGCTGCTGCTGCTAAGCAAACTTCAGCAAAGTTTCAGTACTGCAGAGCGTGGCCTTTTGAAGACATAGGATGTTGGTGGCCTTTTCTTTCCTTTCTCTGCTGCTCCCCCTGGGTCCCTCTCCTGAGGTTTCCTTCCCCTCTAAGGTTCGAATTGTCTCAACCTCAAAGTGAAACTCAGCTGAAATCACCATGTTTTGCCTGAATTGGGGTCAAACCCACCAATCCCAACCTGTCGCTGGAGGGAAGGTTAAGCTCTGAGCTCTGCCCTTCACACTCTACCAGTTCCACAAACAATCCTGAGTGGGCCCAGTTCTCTCCAGGTATAAATGGACACTGTCCCATTGACTTCAGTGGAATTTTGCCCACTTACTCTAGCAGAGAATTTGGTCCAATGTGTCATGTATTGAGATCACAGGCTGTTTTAATTACTGTGCTTCACTGTCTGCCTTGGTTTTATACCCGACTCCACAAGAGAGCATCTGACCAGAGGATCAAGTGCCATAAACAAGATGATGCAGGGAAAGGGAAAACAGGGCTTCAGAGTCCAATAAAGGGGCAGGGAAAGCCAGTAGCAATTATTTATATGACCTATCATCCTCCATTAGTGGATTTACTTTGGCCTGGCCCTGGGGAGAGTTATTGGGGTCCTTGAGAAAACCTCTCCTTCAGGGCCTTCCGGATGTGCACCCCGGCCTGATGGGCCTGTCAGATGGCAGCTATCCATGGCCGCTGGAAAGCTTGCCCCTTGTAGCCGGCATCTGCAGGCTCCCTCCTGAGACCATCTTTCCTGGACCTGGAGGGAAGCCCTGGCCACCACCTTCACCCCCAGCTTGACTCTCCCAGATCTGAGGCCCCAGCAGCCTCCCCTCCACCCCCAGTCCCAGCAGCAACACCTCTGCTCAGCTGTGGTGAGCGTCATCCAGCAGCTGACACATGGCAGGGGCAAAGTGCATGCACAGTGGGTGGAATTGCAGTACCGACCCTGGCCAATAGGCAGCTCTCACCAAGTCCTTACAAAATATCAGAATGGCGTTCTTGCCCCGCCACCCAGGGACCTCAGGGAGGCGAGGCTGTGCTCAGTTTGAGTCTGGCTGGAACATACCAGACTAATGATTGATCTAGCCCGGAATCCTATCTTCTCACTGTGGTCAGTGCGAGGGGCTTCAAAGGGAACAAACAGAACAGGTAACCATCAAGTGATCTGTGCCATCATCCAGACCCAGCTTCTGGCAGTCAGATTCTTAGCAACATCTAAGAGCATAGGGTTATGTCCCCTGCCACCTTGGCTAATAGCCATTAATAGAGCTATCCTCCATGAACCTGTCTCATTCTTTTTTTGAACCCTGTTATACTTTTGGCCTTCGACCCCTGGTTCTTATGCTATGTGAAGGAGTAAATAACATGTCCTATTCACTTTCTCCACAACATTCATAGCTTTATAGGACTCAGTCATATCCTCCCTTAGTCATCTCTTTTGTAAGATGACCAGTCCCAATCTTTGTAATCTCTCCTCAGAGGGAAACTATTTCAACCCTTAATAATATTTGTTGCCTTTCTTTGTACCGTTTCCAGTTCTAATTTTTTTTTTTTGAGATTTGAAAACCGGAAATGTGCACAGTATCATGAATTTTCTTATTATCTGTCCCTTTCTGAATGGCTTCTATCATGCTGTTAGCTTTTTTGACTACTCCTGCACACTGAGTGGATGTTTTCTGAGAACTAATTACAGTGACTTTAGGCTCCCTTTCTTGAGTCTTAATACCTAATTTAGACCGCATCATTTTATAATTGGGATTATGTTTTCTAGTTCGCATTACATTGAATTTCATCTGCCACTTTGTTGCCTAGTTACCCACTTTTGTGAGATCCCTTTGTAACTCTTCTCAGTCTATTTTGGACTTAACTAACTTGACTAATTTTGTATCATCTGCAAACTTTGTCATCTCACTGTTTGCTGTTCCAAAATGTTTCATAAAGCCTCTCCCTGAGCTATTACTTGATTTACACACACATTTTCTGGAAATGCGTTCAACTGTAAGGTCCTGCCAACACATGACTTAGAGACTGACAAAAACCTCCTGCTGACTGCATTGCTGTGGGGGGAGGAGTCAGCTGTCTTCTAAATTACTTCATTACTGATGATTTGTAAATGATTCTCTGAAGCTTTGTAATTGTTTCAGCTGCATTGCCTTTTAAACTCTGCAACTCCTTGTAATCTTTGTTAACCTTGCAACTTTGTAACTTTTTATAACTTTCATCCACTTTGCTTGTAACTTGCCCTAAACTGCATTCTCCCCTGAGATCTGAATGTGTGAGTGGAGATTGCTGCCCTGTTACACTGATTCCCTCACTAGTAATCTCAATATAACATAACACAAAACCTTTTTGTAAAAGAAACACAAAAGTTTTCATCTAGATCCTGGCCTGTGTTACTCTTTCCCTAGGATAAAGGAATCCTTGGCCAGCACAGAATCAGCATAACTTGCAAATCTTCTTCTGGACCCCTTTGGCATAGGCAGCAGGCTAGAGGCATGGGAGTCAGAGGGTTGACTACCCCCAGATGGTGGTCCCTGAAGAAGGAAGTTGTGAATAGGTGGAAAGATTCAGCTGCAGGTTTTGTTGTTTTCCCCAGACAATGTAATAATCCTGGGGAGACCATTGCAAACCAGTGGGAATTAAATAAGCCCTGAGGCTACTCTAAATTACAGCAGGGGCTGAACCAGCCCCTACCTACTTAAAGTTTTGGTACAGCTGATCAAGCTGCATTTGTGTTCAGATTAGTGCCATGTATTGGCTGGGATTTATTAGAATGTCAGCTCAATGGCAAGCTCTTGGTTGAAGACCGAGTGATGAGCATAGGTCCCATACTCCATTCTCTGCTGGCCTGGCTTAGCTGCAGCTTAATGAAACAGTTGCTAGTGAATCCAAGCTGCTCTGCTTCACTTGTCATGCTATCCAGGCCTCTCCTGTTCCCTATTGTGATATTTATGCTGCCTGGGTGTGGAAGGTGGGATTAATTTCCTTCGGAACACATTGCTCATTGCATGCATGGCCAAGCAGAGATGCTTGGCAGGATTTTCACTGGGCTGGCAGCTCTCCCATTTTTTTGATGGGGACACACAGGACATTCCTGAATAGACAATTTCACCAAAAGGTGACATTGACCAGACAAACTTGGAAGGGTTCATTCTGGCTCCTGCCTTTGCTGATAAAGCATTATTATTCATTTACTACTTCTACAGGACCAGAGGGGCTTTGTATGGATTAAGTTAAGAGACCAGGCCAGACCCCCAAATGGTGTAAAACAGGCTAGCACCATTGAGTTTACTGGAGCATCCCCGATTTATACCAGCGACAAATCTGGGCCACAGCTTGTTCTGATGCAGAGCTGATAATCCCAGTCAGACGGGGAGAAAGACAAGCAGGTGGGGATGGGAGAAAGGCTGACGGCCAATGTTCCTGCTAATTTTTTCCATCCACATGCAGAATAAAATTTGTTACATGCACCAGTGCATGTGCAGGTGTGCACCACCAATAGAAACACATGCTGCTGGCAGTGGGCAGCTGTGAGCACTTTGCTAATCAGCTGCGTGACATTTGAATCTCTCCTGGGTGGCTTCCCAAGCACACAGCTTACAGGCAACACAGCCGAGGGCTCTAGCAAAAGAAGGTGAGATGCCAGTTGCTGCAATTTTGCCAACTTTCATGATTTTGTCACGAGTCTCATGGTAAATGTTTTCTTTAAAGCTCCAGCTCCTACAGCCATGTGGCTATGTGATGATTTCTGCCTTCATTTACCAAAATGATTAAAGTGAGGCCTCCTATTTCACATTCATATATTCAAGGGAGCCAAGTCAGTCAGGAGCGGTGGATTGGACACTTGCATTGCAACAGTAGCCAATAGCAGTGAGGCCTGAAGAGGGACTTGAAGAAGGCAGTTTGGCTGCAAGACATGTGTGACCTTAGAGGGTGGTTGAGCACAGAGGTGAATTGAGAGTAGGAGTGGAGTCACATGATAGAGACCAAGGGCACATCAGCGCTCAGTGAACTGAGTCAAGACAACATAGGGCAGGAGCAGGAGAGGGAGACTTGAAATAGGACATAAATGTTGGACTGGCTCAGACCAGTGGTCCGTCCAGTGCAGTAGCCTGTCCAACAAGGGCCAGTACCAGTTTCTTCAAAGGAAGGTACAAGAAACCTCGCAGTGCAAAGTTGTGGTTAACTTACCAAGCATTTTCTTTTGCTCCTGTCTGTGAGTGACTGGCTTATGCCTTGAGCTGAGGGTTTATATGCTTCCAAAAGAGAACTGTGTCCCCCCCCCGTCTAAAAAACTCATGAGCCATGTAAATATCAAATCTGATTCCGTGGCCTCAGTTTATATCTTGCGGCTGTGAGTTCTACAGATGAACTATGCCTTGTGCAATGAAAGGGTCTATTATCCATTTTAAATGTATTGCCCTTCAGGTTTTTGGAAAAACAGTCCCTCCTCCCTCCTTCTTCCCCTCCCTCCCCCTTCCCCTCTCCCTTCTAGTGTTATCAGAAAGGGTAAACAATGTCTAGTTTTCCTTCTCAGCATCATTCATATACCCATCATGTCCCCTCTCCTTTGTCTTGTCTCTGTGCTAAACAGGGTAACTAGATGCAATACACACCCTATGCCACGTGTACATGCAGATAAAAATGCAGTCAGACACGCTTATTTACCAGTTGTGCACCATTCTTTAGGAACAGATGCTCTTACACGATTTACATTCCTCACTCGGGAATGGTGAGCAGCATTTACACAGAGTTCCTGCTTAGGACACAGTTATGAGAGGCACCCCCAAACAGAGCTCCATCCCCTCTCTTTATCTCCAGTTCAGCCTCTTTATCTCCAGACATTGCCTCAAATGTCTGTAGCCTTGGTGTTATCCTGCCTCCTGAATCTTCCTTCTTTCTTCCAATCTTCCCTGCCTATCTCCACTCTGCAGTGTAAACCATGTGCACCACGGCCACCAGTCTATCTCTGCAGAAATTCCTCTGGACCCATTACCACCTCTCACCTTGACTTTGGCTATACACCCCTTCCCATCTCATTAGCACTGGTCCTCCACATACTAATGCAACATTCCTATCTTTGCATGTGTATATATCCCTGCCAAATTGAAGTTTCCATTTCATGCATCTGACAAAGTGGACTGCAGCCCACAAAAGCTTATTCCCACATAAATTTGTTAGTCTTTAAGGTGCTACAAGACTCCTTGTTGTTTTTGCATGAACAAAGTGCAGCCAAATAATCCATGTCTTCAAACAGCTCCCCTGGCTGGCCCATGCATTTCAGAAACCTATTTCATAATTCATCTCCTCTTCTCTTCACCAGCCTCTTGCTGCTCTAACCTCTGTCATCTCACCCAATCTCATCACTCTCAGGGCAAGTACCTTCTGCCCTAGTGTTACTGTTGTCAGGATCAGTCTTCATCTGTCTCCCTAATTCCTCTTCTTCTTTAGAATCTCAGCACCAGAAGACATCCTGTGATGCTTAAATTCTCTCTGCCTCCCCTAACAGATTGTGGCTACTGCTCCCTCTGCAGAAGTTGCATGAAAGTTACTACATAAAATTCATAAATTCTTAGATTTCATGCCTGGAAGTGGCTGTTGCGATCATCTGGTCTGACCTTCCTTCTGTGTAACAGACCATACAAGTTCCCCAAAATTTCTACAAATCTTTTAGAGAAACCTCCCGTCTTGATTTAAACATTGTCTGGAAGAGAGAATCCACCACACCCTGAGGAAATTATTCCAGTGGGTAATTACTTTCAAGTTAAAAAATTACACCTTATTCCCAGCCTGAATTTGTCTAGTTTCAACGTCCAACCATTGGATCATGTTATACCTTCCTCTACTAAGCTAAAGAGCCTACTATTAAATCTCATGGGACCGAGTCTGTCCGGTTCTTTTTGCCATTTCCTATGGCAGGTGCCAGCAAGCCCACCCCTTGTTAGGCTCAGGGCCCTCAGCTAGAAGGGGCTTTCTTGCTCCTTTGGTTCCTACAGTTACAAGATGCAGCCATAACTGCAGGATGCCAGGTGCACCCGTGCAAATCCAGTGCCAGTAGTGCCCCCAGAGAAATAAGTAGCTGCACAGAATCTTCCTTACCAGTGACAATGAACGAGAAGGAAGGAACTTCGCTAAGTTCTCTGATCCCAGGCTGCGGGGCTAGCACTTAAAAAACCCAAAAACCAGCCCTTTCAGTTGAAAGCAGAGCACAGGTGATCTGAGCCAGGGCAAACACAGCCTCCCCCTACAATGCCATTTGTAGAGTGACAGTAGGATCCCATTTCAGTGGATGCCTGCCCCTCCAAACAGCAGTGGGAGTGTGCCAGCAGCAATCCCTGATGCTAACTACTGTTTGGCATGCACATGAGGAAACAGGCAGCAGAGGTGCTTTGTGTGCTGTCCCAGCCTGAGGCCATGCAAAGGCTGGCAGACATACTGGTCACCCTTCCTTCACCCTGGCTCAGGACAGGGACCACCCCAAGCATTGTGCCTTTGAAAATTAAAAGCTTGGAGGTCAAACACTAGCACAAGCCAGTTTTGAAGACACATGTGCAGCCGCCGCTGCTGCTCCAGTCACCAGACTGGCAGCCCTGTTCTTCCATGGGATGAACTGGAGATGCGGTGCCCACACATATTGGTGTGAGCAGGAAAGGCTGGTCAGTGGGTAAGACACCAGAGAAAATGTCTAGTCAGGGAGGGATCTCCCCACTGCTGCCGCACCAGGTTGCTCTGGCTATTTATAGAGGCAGTAAAAGCCTCACAGCCAGCCAGGGAGAATTTCCCCCAGTACAGACAGCGTGTCGGGCCACCAAGAACCATCCTATGCTGTCCCCTCAGCTTCCACATGCCTCAGGGGCGTCAGGAGACCCTGGTGTGCTCCAAGGGGCTGTGATGCTCCAGATGGCAGAAAAAGAAGCTGTGGTAAATGAGGGGGATTCACTTCCTGGCATGGTCTCAAATGTCCAATGTGAGGAGAGGAGAGACACCGTGTGGGAGGCAGTATCTTTGACTGGCCAATGCCGGGTGGTGAGTGAGGCAAGTTTTCAAGCTACACAGAACCCTTCTTCCAGCACTGACTCTGCCTCAGGTCCCCACCTGCATGAAGTGGGCAGCCTTGGCATTGACTGTGTGTGCTGCAAGCAGCAGCAGGATCACGTTGGGCACTGCATGCCCACAGCCCCAGAGAGTACGTGAAAGCTGAGTGCAGCTCTCTAAAGGGGCCGGTGACTGATAGATGCTGACAACTGATGACTACGCCCAGGGTAATAAACAGCCGGCACTGCACACAAGCTCCTCAGCCATGGAGTATTTGGTTTCATCAGGGGCTGAGGGGAGTTCTAAGGAGAGATATAGCAGCTGGAATGATCAGTCTTCCCTCCTTCTGCGGTGCTGTGAGGTTAGATTCACTCATGCCCCTGAAGTGCTTGGATACCACAGTGATGAGCACCACAGAAAAACTAGTAAAAGTGTGTGTCCCTCAGTCGCAGCGGTGAAAGTAACTTAATATTTCTTACAGGTTCTGTCCTATTGCAACCTGGGTCCCTGCCAGCTCTTTCAATAGCTCCCAGCTGGTTTTTGCCACAGCTCAGCCAGCTCTTGCCGGAGCTGCGCACCAGAGCGCGCCTGCTTACTTTCACCTCAGTCTGTCTTCATGTCTGTCTGTGCATCCCTCACAGAAATCCTGCGTGGGTTGGGTTGGGGAAAGTTGGCGATCACTTAGCAGCCCGACTCACAGGTGAAGTGGGGAGATAAAAATCAGCCACGTAGCAAGTCTGCTGGACTTGAATCACAAAAGAGAACCCCCACCCGGTCCTGGGCCAGAATGTGCCAGTTTGTACTATCAACACAACCCTCAGAGTCCCTAATCAACAGCCTGGGAGAAAACAGTCTGGCAGCAGTAATACATACAGTTTGTTACACCCTGCATAACAATGGCTTTCAGTCCCTGACCCAGAGCCTACAAAAAACATTCCCATCAACTTCAGTGGGCCCCTAAAGAATCCTTTGCCAGATACGTAATTATCCATATCTTCTCTGATAGGTTACTCAGGGGACTGTTAAAGCTACTTAACGAGGTTACTTTAGCAAGGAACCCCAGGGCAACTGCTCTGCTGCTGGAGCAGCCCCACATTGCCGGGGAAACACAGATGGCCCTGGGGTCTCACCATTTCACTGGCACTAAAGCTGGTCTTGTCCCCATGTGGGTGATCAGGTGGCATAGTCTTAAGCAGTTTATACATTCCCCTGGCCATCCGGACATCACTGTATGTTGCACTGGTGTGGAGGGGTTTGCCACTGCTGTTTCTGACCTGATTAATTTGAAACTTGATTGGGCCCCTTTTTGGATCAAAATTACATACATTCTGCTGTCCAGGTGCATCACAGCAGATTAGTTTTTTGGGGCCTGAGAGAGACAGCCTAGAGCAGGGGTAGCCAACCCATTTAACAAAGAGAGCCAAAACAGCAGCAGAAAAGATGCGAAGAGCCGAACCAGAATTCTCAAGCAAAAAAAAAAAAAAAAAAAAAAAAAGGCCCCCAGAACAGAATTGTTGAGCAAAACCAAAAAAAAAAGAAAATTAAAAAAAGGAGGCTGCCCCTTTAAGACGGCCACCATCTTGGGCGCCATTTTTAAAACCCAGCAGCTCTGACCCAGTAAGCACAGGGAAGCTGGGGACTCGGGGGAGCCGGCCGGGACAGGGTCCATTTGGGGGGGGATGCAGGAGCAGCTTTGCGAGCCGCACTTTTGGGGAGCAAGAGCCACATGCGGCTCGCGAGCTGCGGGTTGGCCACATCTGGCTTAGAGGGCACCAGCTTGTTGGCAAAGCTGCCAATAAAGCCAGAGTGGTTGGAGTGGGTGACTTGGGGCATGACTACAATACACACTTATTTCGGAACAAGCTATTTTGGAGGAAATGCTTCGAAATGGCTTATTTCAAAATAGCGCGTCTACACAGCAAATGCCCATCGAAATAGCACTGAGCCACTTCAAACCAGGGCATCCACACTCATTGGATGCTGAATTGCATTTAAGGGCAACTGGAAGCACTTCAGGCAGGGCATCAGGCAGCAGTTACTTCCTGGTGCTGCTGCCTGAGGCTCTCTGAGGCTCCAGCTTAAAGGGGGGAGGGATAGCTCAGTGGTTTGAGTGTTGGCCTGCTAAACCCACAGTTGTGAGTTCAATCCTTGAGAGGGCCATTTAGGGATCTAGGGCAAATCTGTCAGGGATGGTACTTGGTCCTGCTGTGAGGGCAGGGGACTGGACTCAATAACCTCCCAAGGTCCCTTCCAGTTCTATGAAATGGTGTGTAACCCTTCTGCTAGGTTGAGTTCATAGCAGCAAGTGCTGGGTTCAGTACCTAGGGGTCCCCTCGCAACACCAGCTTGAGCCCCCACCCAGTGAGGTAGGGAATCTTATACACACCCCCAGCTGGAACGGGGTGGTTGATACACCTTACATGGTCCATCAATGGCCCTGCTTCTCCATGGGGTTCTGCTGCTGCCTTTAACACAAGTCACTCCGTGAGCTGCTCCAGCCATCCAGCAAACTGCCCTGCTCCGCCAGTGGCCTGCTGCTGCTCCTACCGGCAGCTGCCCACTAGTTGTTTCCACTGGGTCATTTCTGGAAACTGCTCTGCTAGCAGCTCAGCAATTTAGCTTCAGGCTCCCCACAGCACTCAGTGATTTCAGCTCATAGTAGAGGAGCCTCAGTGCTAGTGCACCATTGGCCCAAAGTGAAGTCAGCTCAGCAGCCTGTAACTAGACTCTTAGGCTATGTCTATGTCTACACTGGCAACTGGCAGCTGGTGGCTTCTTGCACAAAGGGTTCTTGTGCAAGAAGTCTTCCACACTACCACATGCAAGATGTGCTTTTGTGCAAGAGCACCCATGGCAGTGTGGACACTCTCTTGCGCCAGAAAACTCTGATAGCCATTTTAGCCATAGGGCTGTCTTGCACAAGAAATCCCTGCCAAGCATCCACACTGCCCTCTTGCTCAAGAGCTCCTGCGCAAGAGGGCTTAAACCTGTTAAAAAAGAGCATAGCTCTTGCGCAAGAAGCCCTCTCTTACCACACCGTACTGTAAATCTTCTTGCACAAGAGCAGGCAGGCAGTGTGGATGCTCTGCGGATTCTTGCACAAGAACAGCCATACTTGCACAAGAAGCCGAGAGTGTAGACATAGCCCTAATGGAATCCAAATTAGCTCTGATATTCCACAGTGGAGAGAGGAGGGGATACAGTTGGGCTAGGTCTACACTGGCAGCTTCTTGCACAAGAACTCTTTTGTGGAAGAGTTCTTGTTCAAAAACTCTTTCAAAAGAGAGCGTCTACACTGGCATGTGTTTTTGCACAAGAGAATCCATGCTAGTGTAGACGCTCTCTTGCGCAAGAAAGCTCTGATGGCCATTTTAACCATAGGGCTTTCTTGCGCAAGAAATTCATGTTGCCTGTCTACACTGCCCTCTTGCGCAAGAACAGTTGCGCAAGAGGGCTTATTCCTGAGTGGGAGCATCAGAGTTCTTGCCAAGAAACCCTGATTTCATACATTAGAATGTCAGTTTACTTGCGCAAGAACTCGCGGCCAGTGTAGACAGGCAGCAAGTTTTTGCACAAAAGTGGCCACTTTTGTGCAAGATCGTGCCAACGTAGACACAGCCATAGGGCTTTATTGCACAAGAAATTCATGTTGCCTGTCTACACTGGCCTCTTCTGGAAGAGCTCTTGTGCAAGAGGGCTTATTCCTGAGCAGGAGCATCAGAGTTCTCACACAAGAAGCCCTGATTTTATACATTAGAACATCAGTTTACTTGTGCAAGAACACACAGCCAGCATAGACAGGCAGCAAGTTTTTGCACGCCCACGCCCACGCCCACGCCCACGCCCACGCCCCGCCCGCCGCCCCCGCCGCCGCCGCCGCCGCCCAGTACAAATACCTGTCCCCAGCCTCTCACATCACTGGGTTTGGAACCCATGCCCCTTGTCTAGCGAGTGCTACTTAGTTGATGGCGAATCCCTCTGTCATAAAACAGTTCCACTATTCCACTGTCCTTGATTCACATAATCAGGGTAACAACACTTTATCCCCCCTGCCTCAATAACAGAGAGACTGGGGATCCCACAGCGGCCAAAGTGACCATTCGGGCTGCTGTGAGCTCATACTAGGCGGGGTGGGTGTGCCTATGCAAACAAGATCAGACCCTGAAGTCTTTTTGCACCACTTGCCACAATTCACCACCAGATGTCAGGGTAGAGTTTATCCTGACCCTGCTTATTGGTATATATTAGGGACCCCCCGTACAGTCATATCTCAGGCTCTTCTCCATTGTCTACTTCATTGAGGTACACCGAAGCCTTTTCACTGTGTGCTCTGGTTGTCCTTGTAGACACTCCAGCCATGGAGCCAGAACTGGCTCCCAGCTCTTATGTCTTGATGCACCTCCTGCTGCAGTTTCTGCGGGCTGCCTTCCTGGCCCTGCAGGAACAAGACCCCCAGCTCCTCGTGGGGCAATTCCTCACCTCTCTCCGGGTGCTGCTCATGCAGCTTGACCCCACCCGCCCTCCCCTGCACATCATGCACCGCCACTTCTGGTGCCTGGACACCAGCTCCGACCGGTGGGACCAGATCATCCTGGAGCGGTGGGTGGACCAGCAGTGGCTCCAGGATTTCTGTATGTGGAAGGACACCTTCCTGGAGCTGTGTGAGTTGCTCGCCCCTGCCCTCTGATGATAGGACACCCATATGAGACCCACCATTCCCCCTCCAGAAGCGGGTCTCATATGGGTATCCAGAAGCCATTGCCATCTGGAAGCATGCCACGCCAGACAGCTACCAATCCGTCAGGAACCAGTTTTCTGTGGGGAAATCAACCATTGGGGCCGTGCTCATGCAGGTATGGTGCTCTCATGCTATTGTCCCAGGAGGTTGGTGAACTGAACTGCTAGAGTGGGGTTCCCTAGGGAAGGGTAGTGGTGGAAGCCCCCTCCCTGGGAGATTTTTCAGTCCCACCTTCACAAAGCCCTGAGGGTGCATAGGGCAAGTTGGGATTGCTCCTGGAGTGTGGGGAGGCGGGAGGAGGGGGGTTGGGCTCAGGGCCTACAGAGGGCCCTGGCAGCCCTGTGATTCTCTGTCTGTCTGTTTGTCTCCTTCTACAGGTGATGAGGGCCATCGGCACTATCCTGCTGCAGAGTCATCGACCTGGGCGACGTGGACCCCATCCTTGCTGGCTTTGCCGCTATGGGCTTCCCCAACTGTGGTGTGTGGGGGTTATTGATGGCACCCACATCCCCATCCAGTCCTGCAGGCTGTCATCGACCACCATGGCCAGTTCACAGACATTTATGGTGGGTGGTCGAGGAAGGCGCACAATGCACGTGTCTTTCGAAACTCCAGCCTCTTCCAGAAGCTGCACGCTGGCACTTTTTACCCCGACCGCACCATCAGGGTTGGGGACACGGACATGCTGATCTGTATTGTAGGGGACGCAGCCTGCCCTCTGCTCCCCTGGCTAATGAAACCCTACACTGGACACCTGGACCAAAGCAAGGGACGCTTCAATGCCAGGCTCAGCAGGGCCCAAATTGTTGCTGAGGGCACCTTTGGGCATCTCAAGAGGAGGTTCCATTGCTTCCTCACCCGGCTGGACCTCAGGGAGCAGGACATCCCCCAAGTGGTGGTGGTGTGTTGTGTCCTTCACAATATTTATGGGAGCAAGGGGGAGATGTTCCTGCCAAGGTGGGGGCAGAGGCCGACTGGATTGGTATGGCCTTTGAACATCCGTGCATGGCTGCTGTCCAGGAAGCCCATCAGGGGACTGTGTGTATCCATCAGGTCCTGAGAAAGAGTCTCACACAAGGACCCTAGTCACATTCCCCCCTGGGACTCCCCACAAGGGGCCTGTGCATTGCCCCTCTTTGCCTTTCCTGCCACACCCCTCCCTGCATCACAGCCTGCTTAGCAAATGGACCACAGGAATTAAGAACGATGGTCCCACCAGAGAGAAAACCAGCCAGTCCAACGTTTTCATCAGGGCAGATCATGACAAATGTAAAGTGCTCCACTTAGGAAGGAACAATCAGTTTCATACATACAGAATGGGAAGCGACTGTCTAGAAAGGAGTACGGCAGAAAGGGATCTAGGGGTTATAGTGGACCACAAGTTGAATATGAGTCAGCAGTGTGATGTTGTTGCAAAGAAAGCAAACATGATTCTGGGATGCATTAACAGGTGTGTTGTGAGCAAGACACGAGAAGTCATTCTTCTGCTCCACTCTGCGCTGGTTAGGCCTCAGTTGGAGTATTGTGCCCAGTTCTGGGCACTGCATTTCAAGAAAGATGTGGAGAAATTGGAGAGGGTCCAGAGAAGAGCAACGCGAATGATTAAAGGTCTAGAGAACATGACCTATGAGGGAAGGCTGAAGGAATTGGGTTTGTTTAGTTTAGAAAAGAGAAGATTGAGGGGGGACATAATAGCAGTTTTTAGATATCTAAAAGGGTGTCATAAGGAGGAGGGAGAAAACTTGTGCATCTTGGCCTCTGAGGATAGAACAAGAAGCAATGGGCTTAAACTGCAGCAAGGGAGGTTTAGGTTGGACATTAGGAAAAAGTTCCTGTCAGGGTAGTCAGACACTGGAATAAATTGCCCAGGGAGGTTGTGGAATCTCCATCTCTGGAGATATTTAAGAGTAGGTTAGATAAATGTCTATCAGGGATGGTCTAGACAGTATTTGGTCCTGCTATGAGGGCAGGGGACTGGACTCGATGACCTCTCGAGGTCCCTTCCAGTCCTAGTATTCTATGATTCTATGATTCTATGACAGAGAACATAACTGTGTGGAGAGAATTCCTGGTAGTACAGTACCGCCGAACCAAGGAGAGCACCTAGTGCAGAAATATTTAACATGCTTCTTACTTCTGTGCATAGCAACTAGACCCCACCACGAGACGGGGGCTAGAAGAGAAGGGACGGGTTGCTCTTAAGGGGTCCTGGATTCTACAAGTTCTTGAATGGGGCAGCGAAGAAAGTACAGGTGTTTTGCACCCCAGTGCCAATGTTCAAGAGGGCACAAGCCATGCTACACATCAGACACAGCACTCTGCCTCCCAGAAAAATCAGGCGCACCCAGCATGAGCACTCTCAAGAGTGCAGAGCAAGAGGACAGTGTAGTGTGCATGGGAGAAGCCACAGTCGTGAACCTCATCGTATGATAGAGGCACTTAACTATGTTGACCTGTCTCTTCTCTTGCTAGTCTGCAGTAACTTGGCACCTGCCTAGGAGGACTCTAAGGCAGCAATGTACAACCTCTGGGTTGCGACCCGCTTGGGGGTTGCGCCTGTCTTCCGGAGGAGGGGGGTGGTAGCACCGTGATTCAGGCTGGCCGGTAGTTTCTTTTCCCGGCTCAGCACCCGACTTACACATGGTGGAGGTGGGAGGAGTGGCAGGCGAATGGAGCAGCATTTATTTAAAGGGGCCACACTTTTTTTTTTTGCTCAACTAAAATTTTCCTGGGGGTCGCACTGGGAAAAAGGTTGCACACCACTGTTCTAGGGAACACATGCTTGGGATCCCCCTATCCTGCTTTTTTTGGGGGAAAAAAACCCCCTAGAGGAAATAGTGACCAGTGATGACACTATTTCTATCTAAGGTTTGGCTTATCAGATCTTGTTAGCACTTTGGGCTCATCTAGACTAAGTGGAACAGTTGAAAGAGGATATGCAAATTCTGTGGGAAATTCGCATATCTTCTTCTGATAGCACTTTCGAAAGCAGAGCTTTCAAAAGTGAAAGTAGTTTAGACGTGGCTTTTTCGCCCAACCCCCTCCCCCCCTTGTGGAAAAGCCGCTCTTCCTCAAAAAATGAGGTTTACACAGCTTTTCGACAAAGGGGGAACCCCCCCTTTGCCAAAAAAGCCGTGTCTAAACTACTTTCACTTTCAAAACCTCTTTTGACTGTTCCGCATAGTCTTGATGAGCCCTTTGTGATGGGGAGAAAACAGCAGCCTAGCTTGATCTTGTCTCAACTCCAGCTCACAGGCTGTGTTGCTGAGTAACAGATGGGCCCAAAGAGGGCATGTGACCATATGCTGTTCTTCTGATGAATGCAGGAGCAGGCAAGATATGGCCCGTGATCCTGCTAAGCCTTTCAATCTGGCCTGCAGATTTCTCCATAGGCCTCCAGCCCTGTGTGCCTTCCCAGCCCCTTCCCCCCATCACCAGAGCTAGCTGCATGCATTGCAGCCGGTTCTCTGTCGAACTGCGCCAAGACGTCATCTGTATGTGCTTGTGCTTCACACTCTTCACTTCCCCCCACCCTTGTGTGCCACCCAGATACCAGATGGCAGGACCTCTTGCCACCAATAGCAGGTGGGGACCCCCATGGGCTAATTTGTATTCCACGTTGGGTCTGAGGCCCACCGGGGACATCGTCTGGAGGATCCTCCATGGCACTGTGAACACGGGCGTGCACCTGGTGCTGTTTACCCCTGTCCCTGATGCTTGCCCCTTCTGTGGTGTGAGTAACAGAAAGACGCCCATTGATTTCAAGGAGGGGGGAGGGCTAGATCAGGCTTGGAGTGACTTTGTCTGACTCATAAAGTCTAGTTACATGGAAAAGCAGGCCTGTATAAGTCCCACTATGTTTCTTTATGGAGGAATCCTAGAGAATTTATTAGAAAAATGATTCCTTTTTCCCAAACCAAAATAAGCTCTACTGTATTTGATACTGGTGTGACTGCATTTACACTGAGCAGGGTTTACCACTTCAATTAAAATTGTAGCAAGCTCTTGGGCCCAGGGAAGCCAAGGAAAAGCAATGGGAGTAAGGCTCCTATGTACCTATGAGGATCTGGGCCTTAGCGTCTGCAGATGAAATGTGTTCAGGCAAAAAGATGATATTTTTTAATTCTGACATTTAAGTCAGTTCAGCCTGTGCTCTGAAAACTCTGTTCTGCTCTTCCTGGCTCAAGGATCATACACTGGTAATGCAGACTAACTAGCTGAACTTCAAGAGACGGTGTGATGGATAGGAGGAGTGCTGGCCAGCACCTGGTGACTAAGGGGTTAAACTCAGGTAGCTAGCAATGGTGTTGGCCAGGGGGTCAGGAGAACCAATCAAAATAGAGGGTTGAAATTTGAATTGGATATAGATACTTTGCCTGCTTTCTTTGGGTGGGAGAGTTAAACCGGGAGTTGAGAGACACAGAATGATTTAAACCCAGGCAGGACTACCATGCCTCCAAGGAATTTGGGGCATGAAAGTGGACTGAACAAGGAGAAGATTGTGAGTAAATAAAGTGAAAAAAGAATCTAGTCACTATCTGGGTATTTTTCTTTATTTTGTGGTTTGGTTTGAACTTCTCTGTGTGCATCTATGCCTCTCCTCCCCATTCACCATCTAAGCATTGTTCCCAGAGATTTTCTTTGTGTTTTAATTTGTTTTCCTTAGTTGCTCTGTAATATCTAGCAACCAAGTGTGCTTTATCAAGTATATCTTTTGAGTCACACAGAACTGAAGCGGTACTCGATGTGAGTTGAATGCTTGTCTCCTCTCACCAACAGAAGGTAGTCCAATAAAAGACACTGCCTCACCCACCTTGTCTCTCCGATATCCTGGGGCTGATCCAGCTACAACTGAACTGCAAAGGAATATTATGGCATTACATAAGAACATAAGAACATAAGAACGGCCGTACCGGGTCAGACCAAAGGTCCATCTAGCCCAGTATCCTGTCTGCCGACAGTGGCCAACACCAGGTGCCCCAGAGGGGGTGGACCGAAGACAATGATCAAGCGATTTGTCTCCTGCCATCCCTCTCCAGCCTCTGTCAAACAGAGGCCAAGGACACCATTTTATCCCCTGGCTAATAGCCTTTTATGGACCTAACCTCCATGAAATTATCTAGCTTCTCTTTAAACTCTGTTATATTCCTAGCCTTCACAGCCTCCTCTGGCAAGGAGTTCCACATGCTGACTACACGCTGTGTGAAGAAGAACTTTCTTTTATTAGTTTTAAACCTGCTACCCATTAATTTCATTTGGTGTCCTCTAGTTCTTCTATTTAGGGAGCTAATAAATAACTTTTCTTTATCGGCCCTCTCCACACCACTCATGATTTTATACACCTCTATCATATCCCCCCTCAGTCTCCTCTTTTCTAAACTGAAAAGTCCCAGTCGCTTTAACCTCTCCTCATATGGGACCCGTTCCAAACCCCTAATCATTTTAGTTGCCCTTTCTGAACCCTTTCCAAGGCCAAAATATCTTTTGAGGTGAGGAGACCACATCTGTACACAGTATTCAAGATGTGGGCGTACCATAGTTTTATACAGGGGCAGTAAGATATTCCGGTCTTATTTTCTATCCCTTTCTTAATAATACCTAGCATCCTATTTGCCTTTTTGACCGCTGCACACTGTGTGGAAGTTTTCAGAGAACTGTCCACGATAACTCCAAGATCTCTTTCCTGATTTGTCGTAGCCAAATTAGCCCCCATCATACTGTACGTATAGTTGGGGTTATTTTTCCCGATGTGCATTACTTTACACTTATCCACATTAAATTTCATTTGCCATTTTGTTGCCCAATCACTCAGTTTGGTGAGATCTTCTTGGAGTCCCTTACAGTCTGCTTCTGTCTTGACTATCCTAAACAGTTTGGTATCATCCGCAAACTTTACTACCTCACTGCTTACCCCTTTCTCCAGATCATTTATGAATAAGTTGAACAGGATTGGTCCTAGGACTGACCCTTGGGGACACCACTAGTTACCCTCTCTCCATTCTGAAAATTTACCATTTATTCCTACCCTTTGTTTCCTGTCTTTAACCAGTTCTCAATCCAAGAAAGGACCTTCCTCTTATCCCATGGCCATGTAATTTACACAAGAGCCTTTGGTGAGGGACCTTGTCAAAGGCTTTCTGGAAATCTAAGTATACTATATCTACTGGATCCCCTTGTCCGCATGTTTGTTAACCCCTTCAAAGAACTCTAATAGATTAGTAAGACAGGATTTCCTTTACAGAACCCATGTTGACTTTTGTCCAACAAATTATGTTCTTCTACATGCTTCACAATTTTATTCTTTACTATTGTTTCGACTAATTTGCCCGGTACTGAAGTTAGACTTACCGGTCTGTAATTGCCCGGATCGCCTCTAGAGCCCTTTTTAAATATTGGTGTCACGTTGGCTACCTTCCAGTCATTAGGTACGGAAGCCGATTTAAGGGATAGGTTACAAACCACAGATAATAGTTCAGCAATTTCCCATTTGAGTTCTTTTAGAACCCTTGGATGAATGCCATCCGGTCCCGGAGATTTGTTAACATTAAGTTTTTCTATTTGTTCCAAAACCTCCTCTAATGACACTTCAATCCGGGACAGTTCCTCAGATTCATTACCCACAAAGGACGGTGCAGATTTGGGAATCTCCCCAATGTCCTCAGCCGTGAAGACTGAAGCAAAGAAATCATTTAGTTTCTCCGCAATGGCTTTATCGTCCTTGATTGCGCCTTTATAGTTCGATCGTCTAGGGGACCCACAGGTTTTTAGCAGGCTTCCTGCTTCTAATGTACTTAAAAACATTTTGTTATTTCTTTTGAGTTTTTGGCTAGCTGTTCCTCAAAATCTTTTTTGCTTTTCTTATTACATTTTTACACTTGATTTGACAGTGTTTATGTTCCTTTCTATTTATCTCACTAGGATCGGACTTCCACTTCTTAAAAGATACCTTTTGTCCTCACTGCTTCTTTTACATGGTGGTTAAGCCACGGTGACTCTTTTTAGGTCTCTTGCTATGTTTTTTAATTTGGGGTATACATTTAAGTTGGGCCTCTATTATGGTGTCTTTAAAAGTTTCCATGCAGCTTGCAGGATTTGGCTCTAGTCACTGTGCCTTTTAATTTCTGTTTAACTAACCTCCTCATTTTTGTGTAATTCCCTTTTGAAATTAAATGCCAGGGTGCTGGTCTGCTGAGGTGTTCTTCCCACCACAGGAATGTTGAATGTTATTATATTATGGTCACTATTCCCAAGCGGTCCTGTAACGGTTATTTCCTGACCTGATCCTGCGCTCCACTCAGGACTAGATCGAGAATTGCCTCTCCCTTGTGGGTTCCTGCACCAGCTGCTCCAAGAAGCAGTCATTTAAGCCATTGAGAAATTTTATCTCTGCTTCTCTTCCTGAGGTGACATGTATCCAGTCAATATGGGGTAATTAAAATCCCCATTATTATAGAGTTCTTTGTTTTGGTAGCCTCTAATCTCCCTCAGCATTTCAATGTCAGTATCCCTGTCCTGGTCAGGTGGTCGGTAATATATCCCTACTGCTAATTTCTTATTTTTGGAGCATGGAATTACTATCCATAGCGATTCTATTGAACATGTTGATTCATTTAATATTTTTATTTCATTTGATTCTACATTATCTTTCACATACAGTGCCACTCCGCCACCCACCCGGCCTGCTCTATCCTTTCGATATATTTTATATCCCGGCATGATTGTGTCCTACAGATTTTCCTCATTCCACCAGGTTTCAGTGATGCCTATTATGTCAATCTCCTCATTTAATACTAGGTACTCTAGTTCACCCATCTTATTAGTCAGACTCTAGCATTTGTGTAGAAGCACTTTAAAAATTTGCCACTGCTTATTTGTCTGCCCTTCCCTGATGCATTGGATTCCTTTGTACGTTGTTTGTCTGCTCTGGCCCATGGTTTGCCCTCTCTCCCTCCTCTCTTTCTGACTACAGCTTAGAGAATCTCTATCAATGGATTCTCCTCTAAGAGAAGTCTCCCTCCGATTTACGTGCATCTCCACACCAATCGGCTTTCCCCATCTCTCAGTTTAAAAACTGCTCTACGGCCTTTTAATGTTTAGTGCCAGCAGTCTGGTTCCACCCTGGTTTAGGTGGAGCCCATCCTTCCTGTATAGGCTCCTCTCCCAAAAGTGTCCCCAGTTCCTAATAAATCCAAACCCTCTTCCCTACACCATCGTCTCATCCACGCATTGAGATTCTGAATCTCTGCCTGCCTACCTGGCCCTGCGTGTGGAACTGGAAGCACTTCCGAGAATGCCACCATAGAGGTCCTGGATTTCAGTCTCTTTCCTAGCAGCCTAAATTTGGCCTCCAGGACATCTCTCCTACCCTTCCCTACGCCATTGGTACCTACATGTACCACGACCACCGGCTCCTCCCCAGCACTACACATAAGTCTATCTAGATGCCTCGAGAGATCCGCAACCTTCGCACCAGGCAGGCAAGTGACCATACGGTTCTCCGGTCATCACAAACCCAACTATCTATGTTTCTAACGATCGAATCACCCACTACTAACACCTGCCTCTTCCGAACTGGCATTCCCTCCCCTCAGAGGTATCCTCAGTGCGAGAGGATACATAACATCCTCTGGGAGGAGGGTCCCAACTATGGGATGGTTTCCCTCTGCTCCCATTGAATGCTCTGTTCCTTGAGACTTTCATCCTCCTTAAGAGCACTGGGGTTCTCAGACTGGAGGTGGGACAGTACTACAGTGTCCCAGAAAGTCTCATCCACATATCTCTCTACCTCCCTTAGCTCCTCCAGTTCAGCCACCCTGGCCTCCAAAGCCCGAACTCGGTCTCTGAGGTCAGGAGCTCCTTGCAACAGGTGCACACATACGCAAGCCGCCCACAGGGCAGGTAATCATACATGTTACACTCGGCGCAATAAACAGGATAGCCCCCACTCTGCTGCTGGGCTTCTGTCTCCATTTTTCTAATGAATAAGGTTAAGTATAAACTGGGATTCTTTTTAAACCTCTGGAATATAAGAGTTATGTTTTAAAGAAGGCCAGAAGTCACTAGTGCCCTCTAACCTCCCTCTCCAAACTCCCTGTTAGCAGTTCCTGTTCGGCTCCTGGTCGCTGAGTCACAGGCTTATATAGCTCTGGTAGCCTCTCCCTGACTGAGGCTCAGCCAATTAACAGAGACTTCTAGATTTCAAACCTTTTAGAAGCTCCTTCAAGCAAACAAACAAACCAACCAAACAGACAAACACAAGCTCAGCACACAGCAAATAACTCCCCACACACAAACACACACTCCAGACAGCCACTTACCACAAGGGTCCCTTTACTCCTCTTTTACCTGGAGAACTCCCTCTCCAAACTCCCTGTTAGCAGTTCCTGTTCGCAAGGAGTTCCTGTTACAGGAGTTAAGCTTGATCTCCCATTTCTGAAGTACCTCTGCGGGGATATATCTGAACAACTTCCTGTGCACACATAGGGGTCAGATCTGATAGGTCAGAAATTGCAATTTTTATGTTGTTACTTCTGTGAATCTTGCTCTATCTCATGCTGAAAGGCCACCTCTAGTTCCCCCAGCAGCAGAATGGTGACCTGATTCATCAGGTTAGGGCAGTCAAAAGTGGTCACACATGACACTGGCCACATTGCTCCCCTGTGTACCCTTGACTTTGACACAAATGCCTTACCCGTGTCAGCCTGATGACCTTTTGGATTAGAGGGACTTTTATGACCACAACCATATATTAGGTGAAACCAGCTCAGTGAAAACACTTGCCTTTTCCTGAATAATTATTTTCTCTTGTCAACGGGCCCAGATGTATTGCACGTCCTTTTCTTTGGCTTTTTCTTCTTGGAGAGCAGCTAAGAGCTTACAGGATGCCATTACACAATAGCCATGATAGGAAATGGCTTAGTCCATGAGTCAGAAGGGAAATGAAATAGGATTTTTTTAAAACTAGATCTTTATAAAAATTCTCCAGCGTATTTTGTTCCAAGATTCACAGCTGCAGTAAGCCTACCTGTAGCCAGTAAGAGGGAGTGCATTCGACAGTTAATACAGGTACAGCTTTGAGTCTCTTGGAAGTTACGTACCTTCAGCACACCCAAGAAATGTGTATGTTGGCTGAAGATCACGCACCCCACAATGTATTGTTGTACAGGTTGAACCTCTCTCACCAGGCACTCTCTGGTCTGGCAACATCCGTGCTCCAGCATGATTTCAGTTTCTGGTTCACTTATCATGGGTGTGGCCAAGTTTCTCATAGCCCAGTGGTTCTTAAACTTTTTGGCCTGTGGCCCACCTGGCTCAACGCAAACTTGTCCACGGACCACCAGTTGCTAATGGAAACTCACTGCTAATTACATAATCACGCCTGAGCCATTTTTCTGGTGCTGAAGTGAGGAAGAATGGTTTAATTTAACCAGTAAGAAAGGAAATAATTTAAATTATTAAACAGACTACGCGCTTTAACTTTCTCCTGTTTATCAAACTTCATTTTAAATAAAGTAAAATATCAATTTATGTCCAACACAAAAGGTTCCCATGGTTTCTTTATTTATGGCAGGGCTGGGGAACCTTTTCTGAGTTGGGGGCCACTGACCCACAGAAAAATCAGATGGAGACCACACAAGTGAGACGCAAAACAAAAAACAAAAACAAAAACCCTCCAAAAACTCCCAGCCCTCACTGATGTGGCCCCCGATTGAGACACTTCACTGCTTTGGTGCTCCAGCCCCACCAGGCGAGGGGAAGGACAGGAAGGACTCAGGTTCAGGTTCTTCTAGGGTTTCAGGGTTAGTGGATTTTGGTGACCCCCCTAGCCTCTGGGGTTGGGCCAAAAATGAGGGGTTCAGTGTGTGGAACAGGGCTGCCAGTGAGAAGAATGGGGATGCAGGAGCTGGGCCGGAAGTGGTGTAGGAGGGGGTGAGGGTGCAAGGTCGGGATGGGAGTAAGGTGTCTGGCGAGGGAAAGGGTGCAAGAGCAAGGGAAGGTGCAGTGTGTGGCCAGGAGGGAGTGTGCAGGTGCAGCTGTGGGTAGGGTATCTGGCTAGGGAGGAGGGTGCAGGAGTGGGCTGTTGGTGAGGGGTCTCGATGGGGGGGGATGCATGAGGGGGCTGAGGGTGAGAGGGACTGGGCATGAGGGGGTGAGGGGCACTTACTTTCCTTCACACCCCCCACTGCTCCCAAGCACAGCCTCCCCCTGCTCCTATGGGCTGGTTTCCAGCCAATGGGAACAGCAGGGAAAGCCTCCAGGCAATGCACCTGCATGCTGCTGTTCCCCCAGCCAGGGGAAGGGGAGCTCTTCTTCCCTGCAAGCTGAATCACACAGTGAGGCTCAGAGCTTTCTCCCCCCGCAGCAGGAAGCCGGTGCTGGTGCTCCAACCTCGTGGGGAAGGGGAGGGAGGGTGACACTGGAGCACCAGTGCAGGCTCCCCGCTGCAGTGGGTAGGAGAAGGGCTCGAGCCGCGAACCACTTGTAAGGCGGCTGCAGTTTGAGAACCTCCGCCGTAGTCCCATCAAGTCTGTTTACAACAGGGGTAGGGGACCTTTTTTGGGTCGGGAGCTGCCGCCCCACAAAATAATCAGTCAGGGGACGCACACAAGTGAGAAACAAAAAAGAAAAACAAACTCTAACTGATGTGGCCCCCAACCGAGCAGCAGAAAGACACTCCCCATATTCCCTTCCCACACCAGAGCCTGAGGGGGCCCAGGCTAGTAGATTTTGTGTGCTCCAACTCCATGGTGGAATGATGGGAGAGCTGGAGTGCCAGTGTGGGCTCCCCAATGCAGGGGGGAGTCCCGAGGGCCAGATGAAGGCAAGCCAGGGGTCGCAATCGGCCCCTGGACCTTAGGCTCCCCACCCCGGGTTTACAGCCACCTGTCCTGGCTCTCAGTGTTCTGTGCTGTTATTTAGCTCTAATTTACCCTCTGGCTGTGTCTACACTGGCGCAATCTCGTGCAAAAGTGGCCGCTCTTGCGCAAAAACTTGTTGCCTGTCTACACTGGCCGCGTGTTCTTGCGCAAGTAAACTGATGTTCTAATGTATAAAATCAGGGCTTCTTGCGCCAGAACTCTGATGCTTCCGCTCAGGAAGAAGCCCTTTTGCGCAAGAGCTCTTCCAGAAGAGGCCAGTGTAGACAGGCAAACATGAATTTATTGCGCAAGAAAGCCCTATGGTTAAAATGGCCATCAGAACTTTCTTGCGCAAGAGAGCGTCTACACTGGCATGGATGCTCTTGCACAAAAGCACATGTCTTGCGCAAAAGCACATGCCAGTGTAGATGCTCTCTTCTGGAAGAGTTCTTGCGCAAGAAGCTGCCAGTGTAGACATAGCCAGTCTATGTCTTCTAAGAGCCCAGTAAGCAGTGGAAGTGTTGCTAATGCTGCTAGGCAATATTGACCTCCTGTAGTTTGGTACCAGTCAAGTCCCGAAGGTGCCGGACTAAAGAGGTTCAACCAGTACTTACAAACGGTTTAACTAAGCTCTGGGTACCTGAAGTGATTGTACCGGTATAATACCAGAAAGCTGAGGAGTTTTCTGGGAGGGAGTAGGAGGGGCAGGTTTTGCTTTTTTTGTTTTGTGTTTTAACTGAAATAGTTGTACCAGGACCATCACTAATACAAGTGCAGTCATATTGCTGTAGCTATTGCTTTTGCTCTACAGGAATAACTATGACAGTACAGGCACTTTTATACTGGTATAACTGTCCACAGTGAAAACAGCGAGGAGTCTGTGGCACCTTAAGACTAACAGACGTATTTGGGCATAAGCTTTCATAGGTAAAATCCACTTCTGTACTATGCATGTAGGGAAGGCAGGTGTTGGGCTGTACGCATTTAACTACACTGACATGATTAAAGCAGTACAACTTGGCTACGTCTAGACTGGCATGATTTTCCGCAAATGCTTTTAACGGAAAAGTTTTTCCGTTAAAAGCATTTGTGGAAAAGAGTGTCTAGATTGGCATGGATGCTTTTGCGCAAAAGTGCTTTTGCGCAAAAGCATCCGTGGCCAATCTAGATGCGATTTCAAAAAGCCCGATCGCCATTTTTCGCCATCGGGGCTTTTTTGCGCAAAACGGTTCTCAGTTGTCTACACTGGCCCTCTTGCGCAAAAGCATTTGCGCAAGAGGGCTTTTTCCCAAGCGGGAGAGTCATTGTATTTGCGCAAGAACACTGACGATCATCCATTAGATCATCAGTGTTCTTGCGCAAATTCAAGCGGCCAGTGTAGACAGCTGGCAAGTTTTTGTGCAAAAGTGGCCGCTTTTGTGCAAAAACTTGCCAGTCTAGACGCAGCCCTTGTGTTTAGGTGAGTGAATTGATTATTTTTTCTCCTCTTTTTGATGGGAAAACTCCAAATACCCCCCAGGAGGTCTCCTGGACTGAGGACTGGCTGGCTCACAGGTAGTGTTGCAGGGAAAAAGCATCATTCATTTCCAGACTGTCCGACTCACTCAATCCACCCCCGGCTCTATAGGGAGGAAAAGTTCCATCACCTGGTGAAATGGGTGGTCTCAGCCTACGTCCCAGGGGACATGCATCAATCAGCAAACCCCTGGCTACACTTGACACTAATCGCCAGTTTCAGAAGGCAACTTCTCTTTGTGCTTGACCCAGTGTGAGTCACGAGCAGTGTTCCCTGTAAGCCGAGGGCCTGGGTGGCCACCTAGGAGCAATTTTGATGCTGCCCACATCTGGTAACATGTGTTTCTACTGGTGGTGCACATTTGCACATGTGTCGGTGCACATAACAAAGTTTATTCTGTACATGGATGGAAACATTTAGAGGGAACATTAGTCGCCAGTGGCTCCACTGAAGTGAACAGAGCTGCAGTGGTGTGACAGCAGAGTAAGGGAAAGGAGGGGCAAGCCCTGAGTGAGCAATGGATACCCAGTGACTGCTGTGCTCTAGCAACGTAGACCCAGGTGTGAGGGAAGCTTGTGCTGCTGCTGTCTGTGCCATACATCATGTAGTGAAGAGGACTCCAGTCGCTGTGGTGCCCATCAACCACTGTTCCCCAGCTAAGGTGACCAGATATCCCAATTTTATAGGGACAGGCCTGATATTGGGGCCTTTTGTTACATATAGGGGCCTATGACCCCCAACCCAATTTTTCACACCCGCTAATTGGTCATGCTAGCCCCAGAACTGAGTGCCTGATCCTGCCTTGCTGAATTCAGTGGAAGTGTCACCCTTGACGTTAGACCGAAGCCCTAAGTCCACAAGTGGACTCTAGAGGCACATACAGCAGCAGAGGGCTGGTGCATGTTTAATTTGACGTGTTATATTTATCCTTGCATTTGTGCTTTCCAACCCGCCTTTGTCAGCCTCCTGACTTCCTTCGGGGCATGCTAGTTGCCCAGGATGCTGAAGCTCCTGTGAGAGGCGAGGGTTAAGAGGAGAGATTCTTGACAGCACACAATAAATTCATGCAAGGGCTGGCAGTGTCTGACTTATCTGCGGTGCTCTGTTCTGTCACTAATAATGGAAGGGCCTAAATTCAGGCTAGGACACAATGCGATGACACAGGATGGTATTTTTAAATGGACTAGGCATCTGTATGAATAAGGATAGCATCTGCGGTCGCATTGACCAAGAAGAAAACTTGCAAGCACTTCCAGTCATCATGCTTGAGGGCATGCGGAGGTCCCAGCCTCCAGGTCATTAATGAAGATGGTGAACAAATCCAGACACAGTGCTCCTCCTTCCCATGCCCCCCTGCAGATCCCCCCCCACACACACACACACCCTGCCCCTCAGCCTTCTCCTGCAACCTCTCTCCTGGCCAGACATTCTACCCCTGCCCTGCTTCCGCACCCTCCCTTGCTCCTGCACCTCTCCCCCTGCCCCCGGCTTCTGGCCACACACTGCACCGTCTCTTGCCTTTGCACCCTCCTCCTGGCCAGACACCCTACTCCCAGCCTGCTTCTGCACCCTACCTCCCATCCAGAACTCGCACCTTCACCCCCTTCTGCACTCCACCTCCTTGCACCCTCACCCCCTCCTACACCCCAGCTTCTGCCAAGATCCTGCACCTCCATTCCTCTTGCTAGCAGCCCTGTTCCACAAATTGACCCAAACCCAGAGCCTAAGGGGGGTCCACAAAATCCACTAACCCTGGAACCCCAGAAGAGTAAATATGGTCTATGGGAAGCCCTGAACCTCAGTCCTCCCTTTCCCTTCCCCTTCCTCACTTGTGTGGTCCCCAACTGATTTTTCTGTGGGTCAGTGGCCCCCAACCCAAAAAATGTTCCCCAGCCCTGCCATAAATAAAGAAAACATTGAAACCTTTTGTGGTGGACATACATTCATCTTTTACTTTATTTTAAATGACGTTTGATAAACAAGTATGAGAAAGTTAAAGTACTTAGTCTGTTTAATAATTTAAATTAATATTTTCTTTCTTACTGGTTAAATTAAACTGTTCTCCCTCGCTGCAGCACTAGCAAAATGGCTCGGGCATAATTATGTAATTAATGGTGAGTTTCCATTAACAGGCCAAAAAGTTTGAGACCACTGCTCTAATCCATGCTGGAAAGAAAATTGTGGGAGACTAAAGCTATGCTAAAGTCAAGTTATATCACATCCACCACCTTCCCCATGTCCACACAGACAGCTACCTCCTCCAAGTGTTTCAAAATGGATTCCTTGAGGACTCGCGCCATGATTTTTCTTGGGACTGAGGTGAGTCTGACTGGTCTGTAGTTCCCCGAATTCTCCTTCTTCCCCTTTTTAAAGATGGGCACTGCATTTGCCTTTTTCCAATTGTCCAGGACTCTCCCCGAATGCCACGAGTTTTCAAAGATAATGGCCGATGGCTCTGTCAGCTCCACCTGCAGCCACAATCCCAGGCAAGTCACTTGTTGCAAACTGAATGAAGAACAGCCCCTTATCAGGCCTGCCTTCCCCCAAGGAAGTTCTGACAGGCAGGCAGCTCTCCAGCAGCCCCTGGTACCAGCCAGGCCTGTCTCACAGAGTGAGGGCTGAAGAACTGCTTTCTCCTCACTCAGCCATTGACAGATGTGCTCTCCCCTTTTACTCCCTCCTCCCAGGCCTTAAATTCAGCTGGAGCTGTCCTACCCAGAGCTCCAGTAAATATTTTTCAACCTGTGGGGCAGAAGTCCTGAGCCCTGGAGGCTTAGCCACTGGAGCCTTGAACCCCAGAGCACCTCATGGGGCTGAAGCCCCAAGCCCAGTGCCACCTGTGGGGCTGATGTCCCAAGCACCAGTAGGCCAAGCAGGGCTGAAGACCGGAGCTCCAGCTGTGTGGGTGGTATCAGACTCAGGCCAATTCCACCCAAAGGGACCATATTCTCCTCCCCTGCATTGTGTATGACACCGACACGCTCACTTGCGTGACCCCAGGAGAACACTTGCCAGTCCTTGTACGTCCTCTGCTGAGAGACTTTTTGCACACAGTCACGCAATTGTACATAGCACACTGTGATTTCCAAAAGGCAGCCTCCACTTATGCCTGTGCCAGTCCCTGTGTGCACACACATTTTGTGCACTCTCACCTGTGTGTGACAGACACACCAACAGGTGGCAGAAGTGGCATGAACACAAGTCCTTCCAGAGACTCTCGGCAACACTAATGTATGTGTAATGTAGGCTGCCGGTAAGCCCTGATCCCAACTTCCAGCATCTGAGCCAGGATAGCTCACTCCCGCATTTAATTTTGAGGCCCAACCGATGTTTCCTTTAATGTACAAATCATCCCCCTGAGAGCTAGACTGAGACTAACTGGTTTCAGACAGGCCACCAAACTGCTGCCAGGTGTTAGCAATTTGCCTCGCAAGTGTGTAAATTAAAGAACTTGATCTCAGCTTATCAAAAAGAAGCTCAGGAAGTGACCCGGTCAGGGATCATCAATACCTTCAGGGAGAGAAAATGTTGGCACTAAAGGGTTCTTAGACCTAGCAGAGACAGGGATAATAAGGACCAGTGGTTGGAAGGTAAAGGGAGACCAATTCAAATGAGAGCTAAGGCCCCATTTTTAACAGCAAAGATAGTTAACCATTAGAATAAACTACCATGGGAAGTGGTAGATTCTCCATCCCTTGAAGTCTTCAGGGTGAGACTGGTAGCCTTTCTGGAGGATCTGCTGCAGTCAGACACAAGGTATTGGCTCCAATACTGTGATAACTGGGTGAATTTCTATGCCCGATGCTATTCCCGGGACCTTCTGATTAAAGGCATTACTGTCAACCTTGCCTGTTTTGAACCAATGACCTAGGGTTGAAAGTCCACTACAGCCTGTTATGAGTCTTCTGAGCCAATGATCCTTTTATTTACAGACTTTCTGAAGTCAATGGAAAGCTCCTGATGTCTGGCCTTTGGATCAAACCCCCTCAACCTCCTAAATAGAAACACAAAGGCCACAAAGATTCTCAGTGGTGTTTCCGTTATTTATTTTTCCTGAATTGACTGTATGGGCTTCTAAGTCATTCATGTAGCAAAAGGGCCTTTTATCTTCCTAATTCCCACTATCTGGCATTTGCTGGTGTGCAACAATGGAGCCAGTGGGATGCGTAAGAGCAAAGTTATTTCCTCTGCAGTCGATCGCAGGGCTGTGAAAAATAAAAACACAACCGAAATGGGACGCTGTGATCTGTCTTTCTCCCGTGACCTCGCTTTTGGAATGACAAAGGTACAAACAGGCTCTTGTTTTACTCCCTTCTTTTTGTATTTTCAGGAATGGTCAGCCCATCATTGAGTGTGCGCATGGGGCCATGCATGTCACGGGCTCTACAAACTGGAGGGCACGAATATGTAATCGAAGTCTCATGCTTTTAGATCCAGAGGTTGCGGGCTCAGTCCTTGCCGATGATCTGCTCCAGGCATCAGCAGGGCTTTTCTGTGCCATGGGCAGCAGTACAACCTACCCAGTACGGTCCTTGTTGTGAAGAGTTGAGTCTGCTCAGACCAGGCAGACCGAGGACAGAGTTCTAGAGGTACATGCCTTGTATGCACCAGGGATTTCAGTCATTGGTGGCCGGCCACAGGTGTGTCAAAGCGGCTTTTGCAAAGACAGGATATAGCACGGGGCAGTCAAGATATGGCCCATAGGCTGGATCCAGCCTGCCAAGCCTTTCAATCTGGCCCATGGCCTGCCCCACCAGGACCCTTAGGCCAACCCAGGGTGCTCAAAGTGCCTCTCTGCGCTGCACACCAGGGAGGTGGTGGGAGACTTCATGCACTGTCCTCGCCTACAGCACAATCTCTCAGCTCCCATTGGACTGTTCCAGGTCACCACCTAAGCCCTCTGCACCCCCTTCCTCTCCCTCCCCAGGTAACAACTCCTTTCCAGACCCTGCATCCCCTCCTACACCCCTCCCCCAAGCCAGAATCCTCTCATAGAATCCTAGGGCTGGAAGAGACCTCAGGAGGTCATTGAGTCCAGCCCCCTGCCCAAAGCAGGACCAACCCCAACTAAATCATCCCAGCCAGGGCTTTGTCAAGCCGGGCCTTAAAAACCTCTAGGAATGGAGACTCCACTACTTCCCTAGGTAACCCATTCCAGTGCTTCATCACCCTCCTAGTGAAACAATTTTTCCTAATATCCAACCTAGACCTCCCCCACTGTAACTTGAGACCATTGCTCCTTCTTCTGCCATCCATCACTACTGAGAACAGCCTCTCTCCATCCTCTTTGGAAACCCCCTTCAGGAAGTTGAAGGCTGCTATCAAATTCCCCTTCACTCTTCTTCTACAGACGAAATAAGCCCAAATTCCTCAGCCTCTCCTCGTAGATCATGTGCTCCAGCCCCCTAATCATTTTGGTCGCCCTCTGCTGGACCCTCTCCAATGTGCCCACATCCTTTCTATAGTGGGCGGCCCAGAACTGAATGCAATACTCAGATGTGGCCTCATCAGAGCCGAATAAAAGGGAATAATCATTTCTCTAGATCTGCTGGCAATGCTCTTCCTAATGCACCCTAATATGCCATTAGCCTTCTTGGCTACAAGGGCACACAGTTGACTCTCCTGCACCCATACCGCCACCCCAACTCTGCAAGTCCTCCTGTACTCCAATCCCCAGTTCCAGGTCACCACACAAACCCTTTGCACCCTGCTCCCAGCTCAGGTCACAACTCCCTCCTATACCCTGCACCTTCTCCTATACCCCTACCCAGGCCAGAATCCTCTGCTGCACCCTTACCCCTTCCCGGATCCTGCATCCCTGTCTCCTACCCCAGGTCACAACCCGCTCCTTCACCCAAACTCCCTCTTGCACCCCACACCCTCTTCTGCACTCCAGTCCTCCACCCCAAGCTCCCTTCTGCACCTAAACTCCATCTCAGACCCCACACCGCCTCTTTAGAAAAGTGAGGCCCTTGACCACTTACCAAAATCTTGGAGAGGCCCCCCCCCCATAAAAATTATTGCCCACCCCGAAATAAACCTTGTTTTATATTTGCAATGTGAAGGTATAGGCCTGAGTTCTCAATTACACTGAGGCCCCTTATACCACGCTGGCAGTATAAAGGGGTCTCAGAGTGAGCACAACCCACTACAAGGCCCCCTCACGCTGCCAGCAGGGGACCTAGGCATAAATGAGAATCAGGCCTGTGTTGCAAACTGGACTTTCCAATATTTCTCAGCCAAGCAGCAGAGACTTCACGGACAAGGAAATAGCCTTGAGCATTTGCCCAGGGAGGGCTGAATTCCTGATGCTGACAAATAATATTTTATCAGGCCAGCTTTACATCCCATCAAGAACTCTGCATTTATCTTGAAACTGCAATGAGTCGTCTCCAGACCATGACTGCTCTATAATGTAGAGCAGAGCTACTCAACATGCGGCCCACGGTGTGGTTTGTTTGTTCACGGCCCACAGTGCAGTTTGGGTTCATGCAGGGCTCAATATGCGGCCCGCAGGTGGGATCCTTTGAACATGGCCTCCATTGGAAACACACTGCACAACGGTGAGTCAATCTAATGGTCTTCTGTTGAGATGCATTATAGTAGTTAAATTCCTGGACTGTCATTGCTCATTAAAAGTGCTGTCAAATGGGTGGCAATGAATATTGCATGTTATTAATATCAGCAGAACTGACTTAAATGGGGCCTGCGTGTTGTGTCGTCTTGCCTTCATCTTTGTATTCATACCCGTCAGTGTGAAAGAAGCTATTTGCATATATTTGCATATATATTTGCATGTATATGCAACCACACTTAAGTTGCAGCCCTTGGCATGTGCTGTGAATATCATTGTGGCCCCCGGGGCTTCCAAAGTTGAGTAGCTCTGGCGTAGAGCATGGCAGAATGGAGGGAGTGCTGGTAACATTTCTGCTCCAGAGCAGTAAAGGTTGTTCTTGAAACAGGTTTAGATCCAATGAATCTAAACACTGGTCACAGCCAGAGCTCTCCCTGAGAGAAGTGGCTGGGAGTCAGGGGAACGCAGCGGGCTAGGGCTGGGTCGCACCGCTTCCTGCCACTGTGGTAGGGGGAGAAGGGGGATAGCGACCCCTGCAGCTGGTGCCAGATCCCCCAGTCATTCCCAGGTTGCATTGCGTGGGAGATCAGGCTTTGGGGGAAGGGTGCAATGGGGATGGGAGGGGGCAGAGCAGGGGTGGGAAGAGGTAGGGCAGGAGTAGGGTCTAGGGCAGTGGGCTTAAATTTAAACATAAGCAATTTAGGTTGGACATTAGAAAAAAGGCCCTGTCAGCATAGGGGGATGTGTGGCGGGGAGGTTAGGGGGGCATGAGAGGGCACATGCCCCCCAAATGGCATGGGCAGAAGGTCAAGGGCTCAGCCAGCAGCCAATGGGGCCAGAGCCTCTGAGCAACTTGGAGTCTACAGCAGGGTCCAGCCCTCCTCCACTCACCAGCAGCAGCGGCGGAAGCAGAGAAACGCAGCCCCAGCTCATTCTCCTCTAGCCACCTCACTTGGGGGAGGGCCGGGACCACCCCTGCACACACCAGGGGGAAGCAAAGCCACACAGCCGGACGAGCAGGGCGAGCTGGGGCCGTGGTGTTCCGCTCTCCCCCCCCACTGCCGGTGAGTGGGTGGGGCAAACCCCTGTTGCGAGCACCAGACCCCCAGCCCGCTAGTCCACCTGGGCTGCATCTCTCCCGGGAAGAGGCAGGGCAGGGGTGGAGCAAGGGTGGGGAAGAGGAGGGCAGAGGAGGGAGCTGCAGTGGGGCGAGGCAGGGCCTGAAGAGGAGGGGTGTTGTCCCAGCCCTTCCCATTCACTAGTTGACCCTGCCTGTCGACTAGGGGCTAAGCCAGGGCTACTCAACTTTGGAAGCCCCGCGGGCCACAGTGATACTCACAGCACTTGCTGAGGGCCACAACTTAAGTGTGGTTGCATATACATGCAAATATATATGCAAATATATGCAAATAGCTTCTTTCCCACTGACAGGCATGAATACAAAGATTAAGGCAACACAACGCTTAGGCCCTGTGACCACGCGCGACCCGGTCAGGGGGCCCCTCCTAGGTTCCCCATCCTGGACGTCTCTTATATCCCTTATTCGTCCCTCCACCTCACCCGCAGTCCAGTCTTAAAAGGGCTTCCTTAGCCGGTAGCTCGGTGGGCCAGAGGACAGTTTCTCCTCCGGCTCACTCAACGCACCCTCCTTCGAGGTTACAGCAGGGAGAGGGGGGCCCGGGCCCACCCACAGTCACGGGTCCCAGCCCAGGGTCCTAAGGACATGGACCTCCAGCAGTCCCGTCCGGCTGGCGGGGATCTCTGCCGCAACTCGCCAGCCCGCAGGCTCCGAAACACCCTGCCCTGGGCTGCTTCTTCTCCCCCACCGGTGCTTTATCTTCTGCCTCTCTAGGGTCGCGGTTGCTCTCGGCGGGTTTCGCCCCAGAACCCGGTTGCCTCACTGAAGCCCCGCGGGCCACTCTCCACTCCCGGGCGAGTCCTCCCCTCTGTCCAGCAGTGGACGGCTTTCAAACCCCGTGCCGCCACGGCACCCAGCGTGATGCCGCCCTGATGTCCCAAGGGCAGCTCCGTCCCTCTCCCATTGCGTCTGGGCTGCATCAGGGCAGCGGTGCCTGCCGCACAAGATGCTCCGTGTCCCATGAGCACTTGGCGCAATGCCAGTGCCCCGTCCCCCGCGCCGCAAACAGAGCGCTCACAGCGGGGGTTACAGTACGGGGCTGCGGAGCCCCGTCACATACCTCCCCCCTTAAGTCACCTTGTATCCCGGATTTTCCACTCTCGTCGGTATCATATTGCCTCGAGAAAAAGTCTGCATTCTGGTGGCTTGCCCCAGCTCTATGGACCACATCAAAAGAGTATGGCTGCAAGGCTAAGTACCATCTCATGACGCGAGGGTTTGAGTCCTTCATGGTCTGCAGCCATCACAAGGGGGCGTGGTCAGTTACCACCCGGAACTGGTTCCCTAGAAGATAATAGCGCAACATGTCAATTGTCCATTTTATGGCCAGCACCTCTTTTTCTATCATGGAGTACTTACACTCCCGCAGGAATGATTTCCGACTAATATAGACTACCGGGTGTTCTTCGTGTCCCTCTCCTTGGGACAATATGGCCCCAGTTCCGCTTTCAGACACGTCCGTTTGCACAATAAATGGGCAGTCGAAGTCGGGCTGCGCCAGTACAGGAGTGTGGGTTAATTCCAGACCCTTTAGCATCTGGAACGCCCTCTCGCAATCGGGTGTCCACTGCACTTTCTGGGGCAAGGCACTCCAGGTTAAATCCGTTAAGGGGGCGGCCACTGATGCGAAAAATTGGGCACAAAACACCGGTAGTAGACTGCCAACCCCAGAAATTGTCATACCTACTTCTTGGTTCAGGGTGGCGGGTAGTCCCGTAAGGCCTCGATTTTGTCCACCAGGAGCCGTAGCTGACCTTGACCTACGGTATAGCCCAGATATGTCACCTCTCGCTCGCCAAAATGACACTTTCTCGGGTTGGCGGTGAGCCCCACGTCTTGGAGTGCTCTGAGGACGTCTTCCACTCTTTGGAGGTGGTCGGACCATGTCATGCTATAGATGACGATGTCGTCGATATATGCCGTGGCGTACTGGCTATGATCTCTCAGGACTTTGTCCATCAGCCACTGGAAGGTCGCGGCCGCTCCGTGGAGACCGAAAGGCATCCGCATGAAATGGTTCAGTCTAAAGGGTGTTGAGAATGCCGTCTTCTCTCGAGAGATCGGGGTGAGAGGGATCTGCCAATACCCTTGGGTCAAGTCGATGGTAGACAGGTATTGGGCCCTCCCGAGACGATCTAGCAGCTCGTCTACTCTTGGCATTGGGTAGGCATCAAATTGGGACACACTGTTGACCTTGCGGAAGTCAATGTAGAATCTCATTGACCCGTCTGGTTTCGGGACGAGGACTATCGGGCTTCTCCACTCGCTGTGTGACTCCTCCACTACCCCCCGACTGTATCATCCATTGTAATTCCTCATGCACTGGCTCCCACATCTTCCAGGGAAGGGGGCAGACAGTCTCGCGAACCTTCTTGCCGGCTTCTGTCGTGATGTGGTGGTAGGCCACGGTGGTTTGGCCCAGCTGCTCAGTCATCACCTCGGGAAACCGTTGCAGGAGCGCTTCCATCTCCACTTTTTGCACTGGGGACAGGCTTGACCCCACCTCAAATGACACGAGGGGGGCTGCTCCCTCTTCTCCTGGCCCTAGCTCCGGGTCGGGCGATATGGGGTTTACCAATAAACCCTCCCGTTCTTTCCAGGCTTTTAGGAGATTGACGTGGTATATTTTGGTTCCCTCCCGGCTGCAGGTTAGCCTCACTTCATAATCTACCTCGCCCACCCTCCGTACTACCTCAAAGGGGCCCTGCCATTTAGCAAGCAATTTCGAGCCTTGTGTTGGGAGCAGCAACAGGATCCTTTCCCCAGGCTCAAAGACCCTCAGCCGGGCACCCCGGTTGTAATATCCCACCTGGGTAGCCTGGGCCAATTCTAGGTTGCTCCGGGGGAATTCTCCCAGCGTGTGCAGTTTTTGTTGTAAGTTAAGGATATACTGCATCGAACCTTGCACCCTGGTCTCTTGTTCCTCCCAGCTTTCTTTTACAATGTCCAGCATTCCCCGGGGTTGCTGCCCGTACAGTAACTCGAAAGGTGAGAACCCTGTGGAGGCCTGGGGGACCTCGCGTACTGAAAACAATAGTGCGGGTAATAACTTATCCCACTTCCCGGGGTCTTGTTCCACAAACTTTCTCAGCATCCCCTTAATGGTCTGGTTAAAGCGCTCTACCAGCCCGTCTGTTTGCGGGTGGTATACCGAGGTCCTCAGGCTCTTTATCCGTAAAATATGACACAGCTCCCCCATCAGTCTGGACGTGACGTTTGTGCCCTGATCCGTGATGATTTCTTTGGGTACCCCGACACGGGCGAAAATCTTGATTAGTTCTGACACCAAGTTCGGGGCCGTAGTGTTCCGTAGAGGCACAGCCTCTGGGTACCGTGTGGCGTAGTCTATTACTACTAATATGTATTGGTGCCCGACCCTCGTCTTTTTGAGTGGCCCCACCAAGTCCATCGCAATCCTCTCGAAGGGGACCTCTATCATTGGTAACGGGACTAGGGGGGCTTTTGATACTCCCCTCGGCCCCGCCTTCTGGCATTTGGGGCACGAACTACAGAAGTCTTTTCCTTCCCTGTATACCCCGGGCTAGTAAAAACGCTGCAGGACTTGCTTCACTGTCTTTTCACACCCCAGGTGGCCTGACCAGGGGTTGGCATGAGCCAGTTCCAAGAGCAGGAGCCAGTACCTCAGGGGAACTAGTAGTTGCTGGACCAAACTAGTCTCCTCCTCCCCCGGCCCGCCGTGACCCGGTATAAGCGATTGTGGTGTACCTCAAAGTGGGGTCCGGTAGCCTCTCCCTCCGTCCTTGCTCCGGCCTCGTTTGCTTCTCTGGCCTCGGACCAGGCGTGCTGCAACACGGGGTCCTCCCGTTGTTCCTGGAGAAAGTCGCTCTCCTACAGGCCAAGGTGGAGGGAGGCGCCTTGGTCACCGTCTTCCCCGAGCTGGGGGTTGGTCTCGGAACTCCCATGACTGGTCCCCGGGAGACTCCTTTGGGGTCTATTTGGCTCGCTTGGACTCCCGAGCAACCCTTCCTGCGTCGGGGAGGTCCCCAGGGACTGCCACTCGCTCATCGCCCTCCGAAACCCGTCCCAGTCTCGTCCCAATAAGACGGGATCCACCAATTTTGGGGCTATCACCACATAGCACCAGCTCACCTGTGCGCCATCCGCTATCTGAACCCAGGTGATGGGGTACTGGTGCACGTCCCCATGTACACACTGGATGTGCACAGGCAGTCCCCTCAGCCCTCCGTGTTCTACCAGCTCCGCCCTCATGATCATTTGGCTACATCCGGAGTCCACCAGGGCTACCACTTGGTGGTCCCCAATGCAGACCTCTCATAGGATCTTGCCTCTCCCTTCCTCTGGGCGGGCCCGCTCGCCTGTCAGGGCCTGCGCGTAGGTGCAATCCAAGTAGGGGCAGTCCTTTTGAAAGTCTCCTTCCTGCCCACACCTATAACAGGTCCCTTTGAGGGGTCCCATTCTACCTGGGCTCCGCCCGCCATCAGCCGGGACAGGCAGCTTCTCTCGGGGGGTCTCCTTCGGTGGTGTTGTCCATGCCGGAGCTAGCCTCCTTGGCCCCCCCCGGCTGCCCCCTCGACTGCTGTCCCTTTCAGGGCTCCCTTTCAGCTGGAACCCCTGGGACGGCTCTCCCGTCAGGGTGGGGGTGGCCCTGCCTGGCCTGTTTGACCCTTCTGCCACTTCGGCTGCCTTGTAATCATTCACTAAGTCGACGGCCTCGCTCAAGGTGGAGGGGCGGTGTTGCCGCACCCATCGCTGTCCTCTGCTGCGCAGGATGTTTAAAAATTGCTCAAGCACCACCATCTCCGCTACTTGCGTCCTGGTGCACTGGTCGGGGTCGAGCCACCACCACGTGGCTTCTTTAAGCCTTTGCGCTATCACCCGGGGCCTTGTTCCCACGATGTACCGTTCCTGCCTAAACTTCTGGCGGTAGGTCTCGGGGGTAATACCCAGCTGGTCTAATATGGCTTCCTTCACCTTATAGTAGTGTAAGGCTTCTCGGTCGCTCAAGCTATGACAGGCCAGCTGTGCCTGTCCCATCAAATAAGGGGCCAGAATGGTGGCCCAGTGGGTCTCGGGCCACTGGGCAGCTGTGGCGACCCGTTCGAAGGTGGTCAAATAGGCTTCGGAGTCATCTGCAGGCCCCATTTTGGTCAGCTGGATCGTCAATCGCGGGCCGCCGTTCCCATCATCGTTGTTCTCACCACTCCCCGAAGTCCCAGGGATAGTCTGCGGGGGGGGGGGCCCATAATGCCTCATCCATTGTTCCTGCTGGCTCTGGAATTGCTCTGACAGTTCCCTTACCAGCTGTCTCTGCTGTTCCTGATGCTGCATCGACAGTTGCTCTATCAGGAGCGTCTGTTGCTGCTGGCTCTGCCTTTGCGCCTCCGTTATCCACTCTAACATCTGGGCCGGTTCCATCTTTAGACTTCCCCCTCGGGGTCCGCTGCTACAGTGAAACCTTCCTGCTTCTATCAGGAAACAGGGAATGGGTGTACCACCAGAGAGAAGAGTTGAAGAGAAGCACACAACCAACAACAACAACAACAAAAAAGGAACCCCCGACAGCCTCCTGAGGGAGGTTGGGGCACCCGTCCTGCCCCCTCTTAGTCTCGGGGGCGGGGTCGTTCAAATGCCCACATTCTCCACCACCATGTGACCAGGTGCGACCCAGTCAGGGGGCCCCTCCTAGGTTCCCCGTCCTGGACGTCTCTTATGTCCCTTATTCGTCCCTCCACCGCACCCGCAGTCCAGTCTTACAAGGGCTTCCTTAGCCAGTAGCTCGGTGGGCCAGAGGACAGTTTCTCCTACGGCTCGCTCAACACTTCCTCCTTCGAGGTTACAGCAGAGAGAGGGAGGCCCAGGCCCACCCTCACTCACGGGCCCCAGCCCAGGGTCCTAAGGACATGGACCTCCAGTGGTCCCATCAGGCTGGCGGGGATCTCTGCCGCAACTCGCCAGCCCGCGGGCTCCGAAACACCCTGCCCTGGGCTGCTTCCTCTCCCCCGCCGGCGCTTTACCTTCTGCCCCTCCAGGGTCACAATTGCTCTCGGCGGGTTCTGGTGCATGAGTGCAGGGAACTGGACTAGATGGACTAGGCTCTCGAGAGTCCTTTTAGTCCTATAATTCTATCATCGCGTGGCTGCCTTTCTTCTGGTTTACACAAAATCCTTTTCAAAAGGGAAGCAAGACTTTTCTGACCCACCAGCTTCCTTTCCAGTATTTGGGGCCAGTTCTCTCTCCTGCTCAGCAGAAACTGCTCTGAAGTCACGGGAGTCGCACAGTTTGAAGCTGGGCCCATAGTACCCCAGAACCACTGGTTAGCATTCTGTGCATTCTTCATTGTGTGGCTAGAGGCTGTGCTTGTGGGTGAAATGCCCCAACCAGCTGTGGCCCTGCTAGCGCAGAACAAGCCCTCGTTCACTGTAGGCCATTCCCGGGCTATCTTTTGGGCGCTCTGCTTTCCTCCGGTTACCTTGAGATGCTATTTTTAGAGCGCTAGTTTTGGGACACATACTTGACAGCTGTCCAGACAGATTTACTCCAATGGCTTTGCCCTGCAGGGATCCTTAGCAAGTCACATTGCAGCCTACTCAGTGGTGGTGTTTAACCCCTTCCAACCACTCCAGGGAGGGAGCTCCAAAGCAGTGACAGCCGGACATGTGTGTTGCAGATCCTTAGGGCCTGAGTCAAAGGCCACTGATGTCAAGGGAATGACCCACCATTGCAAAGCCGCTCAGTTCTCTTCCCCAAGATTTGGGAGACAATTGTCACACCCTGTGCTGGAGCACATCAGCCACAGACTGGTACTGTGAGGGTTAATCCCACTCTTTAGGCTGAGGAGGCCACACCCCTATGGCCCTGCTGAGCATGCTCCAACTGGAGATGAGATATAAAAGGGAGTAGCTCAGCCCATTCAGGGCAGATTGCTGGAGAGGAAGGACATGTGGTGGAGATTCCTGTGGAAGAACCGCTGCTACCTGGGCCGGGAAGCCCCATGTGCCCACGAAACCCAGAACCCAGGGAGACCTAGAATATCCAGTTCACAAAGGAACTCAGTGATCCCAAAAGCCTATGGAGGGCAACCTCAACACATTGGGCAGAAAGCGACCCAGAGAGGGTGAGGGAGTGGTATCTCCCACCCACGTGAGTCAGCATGTTGCAGTCAGATTCCCTGCTGACCCTATTGTGGGCCATCCCTCTGCTGTGAGGGTCCTAGGTTGGGGCCCCGAGAAAGAGGGCCGCTGTAACTGAGTCTGTCCATTAGACCACACTGCCCGGAAGGCAGACTATCAAAATTCATTTAGGCCATTAGGCTGTGGTGTCCATGTGAGGATGGGACCACAGGGAGAATAAATATCCCCTCCCCACTGCAAGTGGGGATGGGATGCCTCTGCCCCGCGACACATCCCAAGAGAAGAACAAGTGGAGATGAAGGAAAGGAACCGAAGCAGGGTGCTGCTGTAAAACCCGTGCTGGCACACCTGTGGGAATTTCTGTTTTAAAACGAGTTTATTGTGGTTTTCAGTTTGCAGCAAAAACAGAACTAAAAATGCTGACTAGGTTCCTGGTTCTAGATGAGAAGGGTTGATAGCTCCTCTTCCAAATGAATCCCCTTTCGATGCTGCTGGTCAGATTCACTGCAGCCCCGCAGTCACATTCACTAGTACAAAGCAGATACTATCCACACCAGAGTCAGAATGGCAGCATTTTGCAACCAGTTTGCACAGGGTAACTGACCACAGGTGCACGAGAATGCACAATCAGATCCTGTACATCACTCAATTGGCCTGGAAGTTTGCCAAGGACAGGGAAAAACAAGCTAATACACCCTGACCTAGTATGTTGACCTGGTAACTTTATGACTGTGTTTGGATGAAATCCACCATCCTTTACTTCCACTGTTAGGATCAGCTCTGAGATTAAATAAGCACTTTGAGAGTGTGTTTTGAATTCCTGATAGCCCTGTCTAAGTCCCCTGCAAGGCAACTCTGGAACTTCCTGTGAAGCAGATAACTTAGCCTGCATATTTCAAAATCTTAAACACCCAGCAGGACTGGGGAAAGGACGAGGCGAGACAAATGAGGCCAGGCGGTAGAGCAAGCCCTGTGCGTCATCTGGATTTCTCTCCAATGTCGCTCAATTCTGACCTTTCCTCCAAAAGTTCGGCACAAACTGTTGGGCCAAAGACCAACCTTTTCAAAACGGGTGGCATAAATGGAGGCACTGAAATCTCTATTCCGGGACTGATACAAGAGCCCCGGCATGTCATTCAGGCTCAGTGTCCTGCTGCAGGAGAGCTGAGAGTCAGACTGTCACCTGGTGAGCTCTGTGGGCAGAATTCTGCCTGGAGAATTCCTTCCGGACACCTGCTACACTCCTCGGGGGGTGCACCAGGCTACCCTCTGGCACACCTGCCGGCTCCATTGCTGGAAGCACAGAAAGGTGTGATCTGATCCTGCCTTCTCCTCACCTCCTGGGGCTGTCCTGCAGCCGTGGGGGCATGGAGGGTTACAGCTGTGCCCGCCGGTAGTGCAGGGCTGCAGCAGGCCCCTGGTGCCTTCCCCGCTTCTCCTACACCACAGAGTAGTGAGGCACATTCAGGTACTAACTAGGGTTGCCAGATGGCTGAAACAAAAATACCGAACACCCACCCCACCCCCAAAAAAAACCCACCGGGAAAAAATTTTTGTTGAAGGAAAAAAAAGGGGGGGGGGGGGACCAAAGTTGTTGAGCAAAAAAACTGGGGAGCTAACGGGAAGCAGGGCTGGTCGTGGGGCGGGGCGGGCGGAGCAGGGCTGGCGCGGGATATTGGGGAGGACCAGCCAGGAGGCGGGGCTGGCCAGGAGTAAGGGGGCAGGAAGCACAGCTGGGGATCGGAGGCTGCGAGGTGGCTGGGAGGAAGGGAAGCAGAGTTGGCGGGGGGGTGCAGCGGTGCTCGCCGGGAGATCAGGAAGAGGAGCAGGCCAGCGGGAAGCAGAGCTGGGTGGGGTTAGGGGCTGCGGGGCTGGTCGGGAGGAAAGGGGCGGGAAGCACAGCTGGCGGGGGTGTGCAGCGGCACTGGCTGGGAGGAAGGGGCCGGGAGGAAGAGGAGGAAGCAGAGCTGGCGGGGCGGGAGAGGTGCAGCAGCGCTGGCTGGGAGAGATCAGGAAGAGGAACGGGCCGGCGGGAAGCAGAGCTGGGAGGACGGTGCAGGGGGGCTGGCCAGGGAAGATCAGGAGGGGAAGTGGGGGAGAACCAGCCGGCCGGGAAGAGGGGGGGTGAGCAAATTGGCCGGCGGGGAGTGGGACTGACCTGGGCACTTGCTGCCCGTCCCGCGCAGGCTTCCAGCGATGCATGAACAAGGAGGAGGCTTCCCCTTCCTCCTCACACTCAACTGACTGAGGGCTCCCGGCGGCAATCGTGGCCCTGCCTCCCAGCTGGGACTCCCAGCCACGCCCCCCGCCCCCGCCAGGCTTCCGTCCGGTGCGCAGCCGGAAAAATCAGAAAATACCGGACATTGCACATATCTGGTATTTTCTGATTTTTTTTACCGGACAGAGCGCGCGAATACCGGACTGTCCAGTACAATACCGGACACCTGGCAACCCTACTGACTGGATTCTCAGAGGTGCTGAGCACCCACAGTTCCCACCGTAAGTGCTGAGTGGTGGGTTGGGGAGGAGTTCGAAGGAGGGAGGAGAGCAGCGAGTGGCGGGCAAGCCAGGGCCTCGGGAAAAGAGATTGAGCAGCAGCAGGAAGCGGCAGAGCTAGGGCGGGGCCCTGGGTAAAGAAGCGAAATGGGGGAAGGGTACTGAGGTGGAGTGAAGGTGAAACACCCCTGGGGAAAACTAGTAGTCAGCGCCTATGATTCCCATAGTACCCAATCGGTCCTGTTGAGGGTCTCAGAAAATGCCCATCCCCCAACATGTGAAATATTCTCACCCCTGAGCAATGTATCTGGGTCAACCTAACTTTTTAGTATAGACATGGCCTTAGTCTTCACTCCCAGAGAAGGGAAAGGCAGCTGCAGTTCTCAATGCCTCTGGAAACCTGGCCGCACTTCTATTGCGGAGCCTGAATATGGATTTAATTAGTCTAGCTTTCAGCAGCGCAGACATGAAAACGCTGGCTGCGTTTTCCAACCTGACAATGGGCCTCTGAGTTCAGCAGAGCTGCCAGCTTCCTGCCTCATCCTCTACAATAAAGTGCAAGTGGCAACAGAAGCCCACCCTCCTTCCCCATGCAAGCTCAGTCTTTTCACCGCCATCTGCACCACCCACCACTCCCTTTCCTGCTCCAGAAATACAAAGAAAATACAGAAACTTGCAACTTTCTGTAATATGTGTGTGTGGGGGGGGCGTGTTTTTAACATATTTCAAATGAAGGAAGTGAAAGCGCAACTCAAAAAAAGGGAAAAAACCAACTGAATAAATCAAACTTTGATGGTGAATAAAAATATTGTATTGAATAACGTGCTGCGTAAACTTGTGTGGAAAAAAACAGCTCTTGTTACATTCAGGTGTATGCTGTTTTGTTGATATTTATTATTTGCATTACCGTAGCACCTAAGGGCCAGAGATAAGAGCCTATTGCGCTAGAGTAGAGCGTTCCAGTCTGAAAGAGTTGATCTTCTAAGTAGGTGTTACAGTGGAATATTCTAAGTACATGTGTTTATTAACAGACTGACTCTCAAGTGCAGCATGAGCTCTCGGGGAAGGCACTATGCATGTACAAAGAGCTCAAGCAGGTGAATCATACATATCTATGTCTCACCTGGACACTTGTTTACACATCTGACCCTAGAGATGCCTACAGATTCCAAAGGAGCCATTCCAGACTGGCCACTGTGGTCCAGATTCAGCCTGGGCCCAACTCTAAAGAGATGATTGGCTTCAGTAGAGCTGTACATGGCCTGATACGCATGTTTAAAAGTCCCAAAATACTTTTTTTATTTTATTTTATTTTAATGAGTCTAGAAGGAAAAATATCTATCATTCCATTCTGTGGCATTAGGAGTGCTACAGCTGTCTTCTCAACTGCCCCATAGGTCTTCAAGGGATTTGCTATTGCATTTAAAATTGTTTCACTCTCTCTTCCTCTCTCTTCTCTCACATAGATGGCACTTTCAAAACCTACTGCACAGCTGACCTGTGCTCCAGTAGAAGTCAATGGGGAACGGGTGGGGAGAAACCGAATTTGATTTATGCTTCAAAACTCCTGAGGTGCTTTTGAAAATTTCCCCCTAGGTCATTCCTGATTCAGGCAGAGTGCCCCCAGCGAGGCCCACCGATGGGAGGGGGCAAAGAGGGCTACTGCCCAGAGGCCCAGTAATTCAAAAGAGCCCGTGATTCTGGACGCTGCTGTTACCGCAGTAACAGCACCAGTGGCTAGAGTCCTGGGCCTGTTAAATCACTGCTGGAGCATCACATCCGGGAAGCACTAAGGGTGTGTCTAGACTACAGGGTTTTTTCTAAAAAAAACTTCCCCTGCGTCTAGACTGCCGCCACGTTCTTTTGAAATGAAATTGAAAGAACGCGGCAGTTTTTTTGACCACGGTAAACCTCATTTTACGAGGAAGAACACCTTTTTTCGAAAGTGCTCTTTTGAAAAAAGGCGTTCTTGAATGCAAACAGGGCTTTTTTGAAAGAGCTTCCAGACTGCCTGAGTGCTCTCTGTCAATAAAGCAGCTCGCTTTCTCGAAAGAAGTGGTTGCAATCTAGACGCTCTCGTTCGAAAGAGGCTGGTAGTCTAGACGTACCCTCTGGGCAGCACTGGGGGGGCGGTCATGCAGTGCTCTGGGCAGCACTGAGGACTGGTGGGGGCACGCTGTGCTCTGAGCAGCGCTGAGGGCCGGGTGGGGGCACGCTGTGCTCTGGGCAGTGCTGCCCCTGCTACCTTCGGCCCCACCACTACTGGGAACGTGGAGCCACCCCCCAAACACTTTGCCCAGGGGTCTGCAAAGGCTGTTGGCTTCACTGCCCCCGGCAGAGACACAGCAGTGCTCTGCATCAGTGGCTCTCACCCTTCCAGACTCCTACTCTCCTTTGCAGGAGTCTGATTTGTCTTGCATGCCCCCAAGATTCACCTCACTCAAAAACGCCTTGCTTAGAACACCAGGGATAAATACAGAGAAGTGTCACAGCACCCTATTGCAGGAAAATCGCTGAGCTTTGCGTTTTTACTGTGCAGTTCTAAAATGAATCAGTTGGAATATAAACACTGGACTTACATTTCAGTGCGTAATATATACAGTATTATAAACATGTCATGGCCTGTCTGAAATGTTAGTCTGTGCCGATTTGGCTAGTGCTTTTTATGTAGCCCAGTATAAAACAAGGTAAATATCTAGATGAGTTGCTCTCCCCCCGAGGGGATGCATCCCACTGGCTGAGAACCACGCCGCTGGATTATCTAGCCCAGGATTCCCTTCAGTCGGAAGCTGCTCATTTGATCCCGGAGGATGAGAACAAAGCCTGAGGTGTGGTGACTCAGGCACACCCAGATGTGGGTCTGCTTTAGGAATCAGTCTTGTTTTAGGAGGAGTGATTCAGCCACTGAGTATGTGTGGAACTGGAACAATAGGAAATAACAGATATTGGATTCATTTCCATCCCTGCCCCGGGCTGTTCTTGAGAAGCAAAGGGTCAGCTGGGTGGTCATTTCCACCAGAACGACACGTTCCTGCCTAAAGTGGGTCAAAATATTTCGAGCAAACCATCTAGTGATGAATTCACACCCTCCTTCCTTTCCAAAATATGGGCAAGTACATAGAGCTCTAAAGCCACTATATCCGGCCACCCGGGAATTCTTCCTGGGCAGAGGGAATTCCTAGGTGATGCAGAGCAAGGATATCTGCTTTACTTCACCCTTCCTTGCAGAGCCAGCTGTAGGAGCCTGGTTGGGTCCAGAACAATTCTATGCTCTAGCTGTTCCCAGTTGTCAAAACAGCCCATTAGAGCCACAGTCAACAAGGCAAGAGTTTGAGCAGCGTTGAGGCTCCTTTAATTTATACTGGGCACTGGGGCAGCCTTTGCTTCTGGCCCCCATGGGCCACGTACTCTTTACTATTCCTGCTCTCTGGTCACAGAGCAGTGCTTCTGCTTCTTGATTGGCTTGCTGTTTTTTTATAAACAAGAGGACATGAATGAGTGAAACCACGCACGCACAAATGTCTGTACAAGCAATTGTGAAACTTCCAGCATGACTATTCATGCAAACACATTTGCTCAAGTAGTCTCAACACTTGCCTTTCTCAGCACATTTGAATCTGAATCATTTAAATGATTTGGATCAGTGGTCACCAACTCGTCGATCGCAGCGTCTCCAAGAGTCGATCTTCAGTTCCCTCTGAACTGCGTGCCTGCACAGCTGCGTACAATAAAAATGAGGTCTGCTTTCCTCATTTGCAGAGCAGCACGCATGGTACAGAAGGTGAGTGGTGGTGGGTTTTGCTGGGGCAGCTTTGGTGGGCTGAATACCGTGGCCAGCTGGCTGGGCCACACGGGCGGGCAGCTGCAGTGAGCTGAACACTACAGCCAGCTAGGCAGGCAGCTGCCCTTCTTTGCTCCAGCCAGCTGGGGTGTGGTGCAGTGAGGCTGTCCCTGCTGGCACAGCCTTGGCAGAATGAACGCCACTCAGCGGTGGGCGTCTGCCCCTCTTTGCTCTGGCTGGAGCAGGGGCATGGTAAAGCTATCCCTGCTGGGTTCCAGCTCCAGGGGACCATATACTGACTGGTAGGGAGAAGTGTACATTTGCCTGTTTTTGACCCCTTGCTTTCATGGTTTATTTGTACATAGTAGTGAACCCATGGACTTATTCCATAATTATTGAGCAATGGCTAAAATTTTAAATCTAAACAGCTGTGAAAAGCTGTCTTCAGTTTGACCCTGACAATATTATCACCACACTGTACCAAAACACAAATACCACACATATAGTATACAGTAGTTAGTGCTATCTTGCTTTTTATTTTCGCTATACGTCCCTGGCTAGTGATAACGATGAGGGACAAACATAAGATCAGCTAGACTGGGTGAGAGCAAAGATCCATCTAGCCCAGTATTCTGGTCACTGCCAGGTGCCGCAGAGGGACTGAACAGAACAGGGCAATTACTAAGTGATGGCCCACTCCCAGCTTCTGGCAGTCAGAGGCATAGGGATGTCTGGAGTGTGGGATTGTGTCTGCGACCACCTTGTCTAATAGCCACTGGTGGGCCTGCCCTCCATGAACTTATTGAGTTCTTTTTCAAACCCTGTTATAGCCTTGGCCTTAACAACTTCCCCTGGCAAGGAATTCCACAGGTTAACTGTGCATTGTGGGAAGCAATACTTCCTCTGGTTTGTTTTCAACCTGCTGCCTATTGGCTTCATTGGATGACTCCCCCCTCATTCTCGTGTCATGTGAAGAAGAAAATAACATTTTCTTATTCACTTTCCCTCCACACCGATCACGATCATGATTTTATAGACTTTACTCATATTCCCCCCCCTACTCGACTCTTTTCCAAGCTGAATGGTTCCAGTCTTTTTAATCTCTCCTCCTCTGGAAGCTGTTCCATACCCCCCATATTATTTTTGTTTCCCTTCTCCAGGGGAATGGACAACCTCTGTGGGGCCCCGGGAAAGGTTGGGGGGGGCGGGGGCACAGCTCCATGGCCTCGAGAAGAAGGGGAGGGGCTGGGGGCCAAGCTGGCTCCCCTCCCCCCAGCCCTAAAGAGCCACCCAGAGTGCACCACTTGGGGCTCTGGTGGTGATTTAAAGGGCCCAGGACGCCACCACCGCCACTGCTGTAGTAGCAGCAGCAGTAGTCCAGAGCCCCAAACCCCTTTGAATCGCTGGGCCCCAGAGCAACTGCCCCCTTTCCTCCCACCCCCCTTCAGCAGGCTTGCCCTTCTCCGTACCTTTTCCATTTCTAATACATCTTTTCTGAGCTGGAACAACCTGAACTGCAGGCTGCCTTTAAGGTGTGAGAATACCACTGATTTATCTAGTGGCAGGATGATGCTCTCTGTCTTATTATCTCTCCCTTTCCTTATGAGCTATGTAACCACCACCGGGCAGATTTGAACCTGGGACCTCTGAAGCAGAGTATAGGAGCCTCTACCCTCTGAGCTAAAAGCCAGCTGCCTACCAGCCCATGCTGTAGAGATCTCTTGATCTTAACTGTTGCTGTGGTCTAGGTGCCAGTGCATGGTAACCACACTAGGTGTGTGGGTTACACTTAGATGCTCCAGTAATAGAGGCCACAGAAATTGTGTGTAACTCTTAAAGCCACAAAAGCTCATTTGAATTGACAGCAGGCAGGCAGAGAGTAGAATCTGGCCTTTAGACAACACAGCCCTCCCAGTAACCGCTCCAGTAATCACACTGAGTATCATGTTCCATGTTGTGATGGGTTTTTATAGATCTCAGACACCCGTGTGCTGCCAAGAGCATCTAAAAAGACTGGAGTGGGGGGGAGGCCAAGGCTGGTGTCTAATTACAAACACATAACAGGACGTTATGGTTTTTAAATCAACCATCTGATGCATATGAAGAGAGATTACAAAGACTTAGACTTTTCAGCTTTAAAAGAGGAGACTAAGGGGGGATATGATAGAGATCGATAAAATCATGACCAGTGTGGAAAAAGTGAATAAGGAAAAGTTATTTACTTATTCCCACAATAGAAGAACTAGGGGTCACCAAATGAAATTAAGAGGCAGCAGGTTTAAAACAAACAAAAGGAAGTTTTTCTTCACTCAGCGCACAGTTAACCTGTGGAACTCCTTGCCAGAGGATGTGGTGAAGGCTAGGACTTTAACAAGGTTCAAAAAAGAGCTAAATAGATTGATTCATGGAGGTTAGGTCTATCAATGGCTAATAGCCACGATGGGTAGGAATGGTGTCCCTAGTCCAGGGGTGGGCAACATTTTTTGCCCAGGGGCCACTTCAAAAATTTTTGAAGTAGCCCCGGGCCACCCTGGAAGGGGCAGGGCCTAAACAGGAAGGGGTGTGGTTACCCATCCCCAAACCATGATTGGTCTGGGAGTGGGGGAGCCCCTTTGCCCCCCTTCCCACCAGGCACCCATGCCACGGAAGAGGCTTGGTACGCTCCCTCACCCCCAGGTCAATCAGGACCTGGGGACAGGAGAGCACGGGAAGCCTCCTCCCGCTCTGCGAGGAGCACATGGCCCTGATTGTCCTGGGGGTGGGGGAGCGCGCGAAGCCTCCTCCGCTCTCCCCTCTGCCCTGCAAGCAGTGCACAGCACTTCAAAGTACCACATGCTCCTGGCAGGGTGGGAGGAGGCTTTGCGCGCTCCTCAGCCCCTAGGCCAATTAAGGCCTGGGGGTTGGGGAGTGCGCAAAACCTTCTCCACTCTCCCCCCGCCCCTTAAAAAATAAACTATCCAATCTGGATTTTAAAATATCCAGCAATGGCTGATCCACCCCAGCCCTTATTAGTTTGTTCCACGGCTTAATGCCCCTTGTTGTTACAAAACTGCCTCTTATCTCTAATCGGAATTTGTTGAGTTTAACTTTCCTGGAGAGGGGTTGCACTGGGAGCTGCAGAGCTCAGCACCTCTGAAAATCAGCCTCTGGTGTCTTACAATGGAGCACCCCAAATCAATGGCTTTTTTTAAAAAATAGGGGCTCTAGTGACTCTCTCGGGACCAGACAGAAAGTCAGTGGCAGGGCCAGCAATAAAATGGATCTCCTGACTTTCAATCTTGCATGTTGACTACTAGATCATCCTTCTTCCTTTATCATGCCCAAAGAGCTGGGATCTCCTGCCTTGCTTTTCCTACTAAAACAACAGAAATGGGGAACACACTTGATTCAATGGGGAACTCATTTGATTCATCCAGCAAAATGTAGCAAATGCCAAAGTTGCAGGCCCTATGCACCCTGGACAATGACTTCTTTGTCCGCGAATGCTACTTGCTTTTGAATAATTGATCACAACCCGTGGAGTATCTCAGCTATTTCTTTCTTCCATGCAATTACTGTAGCGGGGTCCCTTAATGGGGGGATAAAAGTTAGAGAGAGTCAAAGTCAAATTAGATCCAGATGTAAAGTAGCACTGGGGGACTGATATATACTCGCAAAAAAACCAGACGGGAAATATAAAGTGAAGGCTAAAAAATTAGATCTGACACTCAAGCTTTCATTCATGCTCTTGTACTATCAAATAGTGCCTTAATTTTGTGAATTTCACTGGCTTAGCCACTCTGAGCATGCCAATTAACCAATGATTGCCACGAGGTCCCCATGCTGTCAGAAGTGATATAATTGTCTCTGTAATGCTGTCTCACACCTGACACCATAGGCCTTGAACCAGGGACCTTCAGAACTGAAAGCACAAGGAACTACAGTGCAAGCTAAAGAACTAGCCTCCCTACTGAAGCAGCTGGAACAGAGAGAGCCTCTGTGAATTAGGCACAGTCATGCTCCCCAGTGAGTTACATTCAGGGGAGCCAACGGGGAGGGGGCAGCTCCATGCTCCGGGAAGGGGCAGGGCCTCAGGCAGAAGGGATGGGGACAGGGGCAGCTACCCAGAGTGCACCACACCTCCCTCCCAACCCTCAGAGCCACACAGCACATGCTACATGGCGCTCTGGCAGCAATTTAAAGGGACCCGGGCTCTCGTTGCCAGCACTGCAGTAGCAGCAGCAGTGGCCAGGAGCCCTGGGTCCCTTTGACTTGCTAGGCCCCAGAGCTACTGCCCCCTTTCTCACCCATCAGCGGGCCTGGTTATATTCACCTACACAGGGGAACAAGAACCTCTCTGAGGTGGGCTTTCTGGAGCTTGGGTTCATGTGCACAGTAGTAAAGTGGGTGGTGCACCTGCCGTCTCTGGCGGTGGGACAGAGAGCGTGTGGGTGTGATTCCATTTCCCCAGGATCTAGCTAGCAGGGAATAACAACCTTGCTGGAGAACTGCAGGGCAGGAACTGCAACAATCCCATTCTGGGGTTGCTCCAGGGTGGGGTGGGGTGTTGTAGCTAGACATGGCTCCTTGTGACCTTGGGACACTATCTAGCCCATAGCTGGATCAAAACCATTTGGGCTGGGCATTCAAGGCCTGTCATTTTCAGGTTTGGTTTTGTTGTTCCACATTTCTCAGCAATCCATCACGGTTAATTCCAAATGTTACAAAGGGTGAAAATTGTGGGGGGGAGCAAAAGTGAAGGTCAGCATCTGGGGAGCTGAGGAATTTGTTGCAGGGGTAGGATCCTGGGAGAGTGTATCTGAGGTGTAGTATGTGGCTACTGGAGAGTATTTGCTTCAGGTTGGGGATTATCTTTAGGCTGTCTCTGTCCACATAGCTACACAAACGATACCATCACAGGACCTAACCACATAAGCCACAACATCAGGGGCTCTTACAACCTCACATCCTCTAATGTGATCTATGTCATCAAGTACCAGCAATGCCCCTCTACCATGTATATTGGCCAGACTGGACAGTCTCTGTGACAAAGGATAAATGGACACACATCAGACATCAGGAATGGTAACACAGAGAAACCTGTAGGGGAACATTTTAACCTGCCTGGACACACTGTCATGAATTTAAAAGTAATCATTCTTCTGCAAAGGAATTTCATCACCCAATTTCAGAGAGCTTCAGGGGGTAGCCGAGTTAGTCTGTTACAGGAAAAAACAACAAATGGTATGGTAGCACTTTAAAGACTAACAAAACATGCAGACGGTATCATGAGCTTTCGTGGGCACAGCCCACTTCTTCAGATGACCACCGGTGGGCTGTGCCCACGAAAGCTCATGATACCATCTACGTGTTTTGTTAGTCTATAACAGTGGTCCCCAATGCGGTGCCCGCGGGCGCCATGGCGCCCGCTGGGGCATTTATGTGCGCCCACCGAATGATCTGGGCCGGCTCCACCCCCGGTGCATGCGCGGTGCCAGCCCCGGGCGCGTGGCGCATGGGCGGTGCCGGCCCTGGGCGCGCGGCTCATGGACGGCCCCTGCCCCGGGCGCACTGCACATGCGCGGTGCCGGCCCCGGGCGTGCGGCGCATGAACAGCCCCGCCCCTGGGCACGCGACGCGTGAGCGGCCCCGCCCCCGGACGCCCAGCACGTGAGCGGCCCTGCCCCCGGGCGCCCAGCAGCCCCGGAAGGTTGGGGACCACTGGTCTATAAAGTGCTACCAGACCATTTGTTGTCAATTTCAGAGAGAGACTGCAGAATTGGAATTCATCTGCAAATTTGACACTGTTACTCTGGGCTTGAATAAAGACATTAACTAGTTAATGCACTGCAAAGCCAATTTCCCCTGCCTTTGACATTTGCATTTTCACATCAAAAGCAATGAATGGGACACATCCAGTCCACTTAATTAGTTTCATTAACACGGGTCCTACAATTGACAGACCCTTCTTTTGCTGTTATATATACCTTGGATTCTATATTTCCCCTCCAATTCATCTGATGAAGTGGGTCTTACCCACAAAAGCTTATGATACCATCTATTTTTGTTAGGTTCTAAGCCCTGGTCTACACTAGGAAGTTATTACAAAATAACTCCCCTTATTTCAAAATAACAAGCAGAGCATCCACACTACCAAGCCCATTATTTGGAAATAAGAGGCTGGTTGTTTCAAAATAATAACTCCTGCTTTCCATGAAGAATAATGCTTATTTTGAAATAGTTTATTTTGGGAGTTATTTCGAAATAGGTTATTTCAAAATAATTTCCTAATGTAGACATGCCCTGAGGTGCCACAGGACTCCTCGTTGCCCCCAAAATAAAGACTCTCAAAACCACCACTGCTCTACTGAATGTCAACGCATCAATTTAAAAATCCCATGGGTGTTTGTTTGTTTTTACTGACATTTGTTCACAAGTAACAGCTGAGGTGACTAAAAATAGAAGAGATTAGAGGAAACATTTTTCTGCCTTTCAGTCTGTTTGCTTTGTTCACCTGACCGGTTTTCTGGAAGCATCCTCTCTCTTGTTCTCCCTCCTTAGTCAATTCTGGCCTATCTACATGGCTAGCTAGTGCATGACAAGATGGGGAGTGAGTGTGCACCATACTAGCCTGCAGCTCACAACCTAGCCATGTGGACCCTGCTTCTGCCTGTTGAAAGTCCCTTGGCCCTCTCTGATGTACTCCCCGCAAAAGGCATTGCAGAACTTTTAGGATACATCTACACAGAGGTGAAAGTAACTTAACATTTCTTACTGGTACGGTCCTATTACAACCTGGGTCCCTGCCAGCTCTTTAAATAGCTCCCTGCTGGCTTTTGCCACAGCTCAGCCAGCTCTTGCCGGAGCTGTGCACCAGGTGCACCCGCTTACTTTCACCTCTGCATCTACACGGCAATAAAAAAGCCACAGCACCAAATCTCACTGTCTGGGTCAGTTGACTAACCTGGTTTGCAGGACCAAAAACTGCAGGGTGAATATTTGGGCTCAAGGTGGGGCTTGGGCTCTAAGACCCTCCCCATTGATGGGGTTTCAGACCCTGGGTTCCAGCCAGGTCTGAATATCCACACTGTAATGTTTAGCCCCACAGCCTGTGCCCTGTGAGCCCAAGTCAGCTGACCTGAGCCAGTCACAGCCATGCGATGGGTCTTTTAATGCCGTGCAGAAGGATCCAGACATGCGAGTGTGCTGTACATTCACATCTCATCATGCTGCACACCAGTGGCATAGCTAGGACAAAGTGGGGGGGGGGAGCAGCTTTCAGGTGGATGGGCAATGAGGGGGGGAGGAGTGGGGGCAGGAAGGATCGGGTGTGCAGGAGGAATCCAGTGCCATGGGGAAGGGAGGGGACGGATCTGGTGCTCTAAGGAGAGGGGCAGGAAGGGGGGTGCAGACGGGAACTGGCTGAAGGTAGGGAGGTGGGGTGGGCTCTGGAGTGGCTATGGGGATATTGCCTGGGGGAGCACTGGGTTGGAGGCTCGAGTCCCTCCACCCACCCTGGGAGCAGCTGGACAGCCAACACTGGCAGCTCTGGGGAGAGGGAGCAAGAGGAATGGGGGCCCTGCTTCCTCCCAGGACCCCTTATTGCTCAGCAGGCAGCCCTGCTGCATCACTCTCCTACTGGCCCCCCATAGCTAGCCTCACCCAGACCTTCCCCCACCTGCATGGATTTGGGGAGCTCTGGCCCCAGTTTGAGTGGGCCTGAATGCTAAGGGGATGGACCGCGGCTCACTCAGGTCCACTTGTAGCTACACCTATGCCCCTGCCACACTCCAAGTAATTGTGTAGTCAAGCCCTTAATCACTTCTCCCTTGTTTGTGGGGGAGTCTTTCACAGAGCAACAAAGAGGGGACGAAAATATTTATTTAAAGTAGGAAAATGGGATTGTAAAACCTCAGCAATTGTCTTTGAAATTCCGGGCTAGGTGTAGTAACCAAAACTAGTTTTACCTTTTTTTGTTTTAATTGATCAGCACCCTGGATTTCAAGTTTACAGAGTCCCTTTAAAGCTGAATGTGCATTTTGCTGCTTGAATATATTGGCCTTGTGAGAACACTGCTCTTATAAACTAAGTGAAGGCATTTTAACCACCCTGCTTGCCGTGTAAGTCATGCAAATGTCTTCCCCTAGACTAGAGCATCAATATGGCATATATCTTTCAGACTACATCTCTGAGCTCCGACACTAGTTATATGTCTCATACTCGGGTGCTGCTTGTGAATGTCAGCCTGGGCAGCCCACTTTGGTCTGATCAGCTGAGGGTGTCCATCTGGTTCAGTAGCATTTACATCTGTCTGTTCTCAAAACGGGCGGAGAACAACACCCCAACTCTGAGTACCCCTGACCTGACTATTGCTAGACACAGCCATTCAGAAACTGTGAGCCATGCCCTGAAAATCATGTCATTGGTTTAAAAAAATCACAGTATTTTGAAAAATAATAATTGTTGTGTTCTTTTTATTTGCCTTCAGGGTGCACACAGGTCACATATTCCAGCATTTTTCTGCATCCCCAAGGGCTATAAAATAAACTTCCATTGCTTTAAATGAAAGCAGCAGTTCTTGTGAAATAGCATGACTCCAGAAGCTGGGACATTAATAAAAACACCAAATATCATGAGTCACATGATAAAAAGAGAGTTGGCAACATGGTAATCACCACATACAAGTGAGAGTGGAGCTGAGTGATTTTTCTGTGGAGGAGACTGAACCAAAAAATAATAATTCCAGTTCAATTGAAAGCAATTTTTCTCCTGAAAGTTTTCATTTGAACAAAAAAACATTTAAAAATCATTTTGAGTCAACTAGAAATGAATTTCTTTTCAAGTGTGCTTTTCAAGTGGCTGTACCAGGAGGGGTTTTTTTGGTCCTTTTTAAGGGTATGTTTTTTAAACAAGCCAAATGGCATCTCAAATTTTAGTTTAGAATTGACACATCAAAACAACTGCTCTGATACAAAACATTGAGGCTTTTGAATAATTTTTTGCAGTCCATATCTTCTGCTGAATTTGACCTGAATTCCACAAACAGATTTCAGGACTCAGAAAACCTATTCATTGAAAAATGTTCATTTGGCTCTATGCAGGAACATGTTCAAAATCAGAGCTGGATTCTGGATTTCAAAGATCTGTATCATCCAAACCCCTAGATTCAAACACCCACACTCTGCAGTCAGAATTTTAGTTTGCAGAATTTGCATGTTGCAAATAAACTGGAGATAGAGCAAACACCTGACCAGCTAAGATCCTGGCTGTTCTACATCTGGATTCATTGTGGGCATCTGGAGCCCATTTGAATTTGATTCTGACTCCACCGTGGTCAGGGAAAGCAAAGCACTCCCGGAAAAAAGACCACTGGCCACTTAGGATGGCTATGAGCTGTTGGGTTGCTTTTTACATCTGCCCATCCTTCTCCCCCTAGGTCAGAGTCATCGATCCAAACTAGAACAAAACTCTTTGTTGCTCTGGCAGCTGGAAACCGGTTTGATTCCCATAGTTATTATAGCAAGACTAGCGTGGGCTGGCTGCAGATGGCATCACTGGCACTGATTGCATTGCACTTCTCTGCACTCCGCCTCTCCACGCCAGTCGGCTGAGCACTGAGAGCAGTAAGCAGAGCTCCCCCCGGCAAGCAAAGGGTGAGCTTGCCTTGACAGGCAGGCGCTCCTAGAAGCTGCTGCTGCTACTCAGTGTGTAGGCTCTTCCCTATCAGGAAGGAGGGGAAAGTGATAAAGAAACTGCAAATCCCTTTCCAACAACTGAGCATGAAAGTAACCAGGGAGAGCGCGGCTTGAAGGCAGCCAGAAGACAACGGTCTTCCTAGCGACTTGGAACAACAAATCTGTGAGTGTGAGATTTAAGCTTGATCATCGGTATTTTCTCTTTCCTCCCCTTCTTTCCTCTCTACTCAGATTTGTCTGGGAACGATGGTCACAAGCTCAGAACCAAGGGGGATCTCTGTGTGTGTGTTCACAAACTCAGAACCAAGGGGGATCTGTGTGTGTGTGTGTGTGTGTGTTCACAAACTCAGAACCAAGGGGGATCTGTGTGTGTGTGTGTTCACAAACTCAGAACCAAGGGGGATCTGTGTGTGTGTGTGTTCACAAACTCAGAACCAAGGGGGATCTGTGTGTGTGTGTGTTCACAAACTCAGAACCAAGGGGGATCTGTGTGTGTGTGTGTGTTCACAAACTCAGAACCAAGGGGGATCTGTGTGTGTGTGTGTGTGTGTGTTCACAAACTCAGAACCAAGGGGGATCTGTGTGTGTGTGTGTGTGTGTGTGTGTTCACAAACTCAGAACCAAGGGGGATCTGTGTGTGTCCGTGTCCCCAGCACTGTACACTCCCCATAACTGACCTCTCCAGGACTTATCTTTGGTTCGGGGAGAAGAGCTGAACATCGAGGGGATTGTGTTGCCGGAACATTGGACCCTGCTTGTGTGTATGTGCGTGTTTCGCGCGCCCACACCCATACCTTCATGCTAATCACCCGGCGTCACCGGTTGCTGATTGTCTCGGTGTCTCTCTCCTACCCTAATAACAGGGCAGCTTTGGCCCCTGCTCGCTCGCCGGGGGCTATTTGTGCAGAGGCGTGAGAGCTGCGTGGCAGGGGCTGCCCTGCCGCTTCCAAGCCCAGGAGCGCCAAGCGAGGGTCTAAAGCCCCGAGCGGAGAGATCCACTTGGGGAAACTCCCCTTTGGCGTCAAGCTGGAGCCAGAAAGACCCCGCCCGCTGGCGCCGCTGTCAGGGGAGGCGGGCAGCGCTACTGCAAAGACGCTCCGGCCGCACGTGGGGACTGGGCGCGGGGCTGCGCTGCCCCAAGCGAGCGGGAGGCGGCGGGCGGGAGCGAAGCGCCGGGCGCTGCTCGGGCTTTGCTTTGGCCCGCCAGCGCCGCGACTGGCCGCGAGCAGCCTGCAGCGCGCAGAGCCGGGAGCCGCGCCGGGGGCCTGGGACTCCGCCTCGCCGCTGCCTCCCTAGCGGCGGGGCCGAGCAGGGTCGTTTCCTCCGCTCGCCGGCTGCCAGCTCCACCCCGGACCGCCCCGCTCCGAGCGCTGGCGGGGGGAGCGCCGGGGGCAGAGGCGGGCTGGGCAGGAGGCGAGTGGCCAGCAGGAGGAAGCTGGAGCAAGCGACAGGGGAGGGCCAGGGAGAAGGGAGTAGGCCTGGTTGTTGGCTGCCTCCACCTGTGTCAGGGGCAGGACTCTAAGCTTTGCAGGGCAGGCACTGCCTAGACCACCTTCCTGCAGCGCCCAGCACGTCTCTTCCCGCCTGAGCAGCCTCTGGACGAGGGATGTTACATTTCAATTAATGGGCTAATGGATTAGTCAATAAGGGCGCCTCCACCTTTGAAGTGGAGCAACAGCCTCTTCAAAGGCAAAAGCGCTGTGGGGAGCACGGGGCCAGCGGGGGACTCAAGCTGTCCCCCGCTGGCCCAGGGCTGCATGCTGTGTTTCAAAGCAGCCCAAGGTCAGTGGGGGAGTTCCAGCTGGCTCCCCGCAGCATTTCGAAGCAGCAGCACTGCATGGATCCCAGGGTCTGGCCTCAGGCTCCACACAGCGCTGCCACTTTGAAGCGCCTCCTTCCCCGTCCCCCTCCTGCCTCTTCTGATAGAGGCAGCAAGGGAGGGGAAGTGACTAGTGTGTCAGCTGTCTAGTAAGCATTTAGTCGACTAGTCCTTCACATCCATACTCTGGATACCAGTGAAGAGGCCCCTAGGGACCTGAGCCCTGATCAGCACAGCAGACAGGCACTGGGAGGACCAAAGCATATGTAAAGACCAAAGCTTCTTAAAGAGGATTTGAAATCTAGAACCCTCTGTTCATTGGTTGAGCCTTAGCCAGGGGGCCGGGCTATCAGGAAGGCCAGGGCTTTATAAAGCCCTTGAGTAAGTGACCAGAGAGCTTTGCGACCTGGGGCAGCTAACAGGGAGTTTCAAGAGGGAGTTTGGAAGGGAGTGAGGTTCATTTGCCATTTCTTTAAAAATTTTAAACTAAACTAAAAACAAAACTTCCTGATTTATATAAAACCCCTATCATTACCCTAAGTAGCTGTAGGAGATAATACAGGCAGAAGCCCAGCAGCAGAGTGGGGGCTATCCTGTTTATTGCACTCAAGGTAGCATGTATGATTACCTGCCCTGTGGGTAGCTGGCGTATGTGTGCATTCGGTGCAAGGAGTTCCAGGCCCTCAGAGACTGTGTACGGGCTTTGGAGGCTGAATTGGAGGGGCTAAGGGCGGTCGAGAGGTACATAGATGAGGCTTTCCGGGACACTGTAGAACTGTCCCACCTCCGGTCAGACAGCCCCTGTGCTGTTAAGGAGGGTGAAAGGCTCAGGGAAGGAGAACATTCAACTGGAGCAGAGGGAAATGATCTCATAGTTGGGACCCTCCTTCCAGAGGTATCCTCTTGCACTGGTTATGGTATCCTCTTGCACTGAGGAGACATCTCTGGGGGAGGGAACTCCAGTCATTAGGAAAAGGCAAGTGTTGGTAAGGGGGGATTCGATCATTAGAAACATAGATGGCTGGGTTTGTGATGGCTGGGAGAACCGTGTGGTGACTTGCCTGCCTGGTGCGAAGGTTGCGGATCTCTCGAGACATCTAGATAGTCTTATGTGTAGTGCTGGGGAGGAGCCGGTGGTTGTAGTATGTGTAGGTACCAATGACATAGGGTAGGGTAGAAGAGAGGCTCTGGAGGCCAAATGTAGGCTGCCAGGAAAGTGATTGAAATCCAGAACCTCTATGGTAGCGTTCTCTGAAATGCTTCCAGTTCCACAAGCAGAGCCAGTTAGGCAGGCAGAGCTTCAGAGTCTCTTTAGAGAGGAGGGGTTTAGATTTAGAAACTTGGGATAAGAGGAGCCTATACAGGAAGGATGGGCTCCACCTAAACCAAAATGGAACCAGACTGCTGGCACGTAACATTAAAAAGGCTGGAGAGACATTTTTAAACAGGGCTGGGGGAAAGCCGACAGGTGCGGAGGAGCACGTGGATTGGATAGAGACATCTATTAGGGGAGGTTCTATTAATAGAGATGCTCTATGTTCTAGTCAGGAGGAGAGGATGGAAGTATGGGTCGGATCAGATGAGACACAATCAAATGAACAAGTCTAACACATCAAGAAATGGCCGACAGTGACAAATTATTAAAGTGCTTAAAGACAAATGCTAGAGTCTAAATAGTAAAATGGGTGCCTAGTTTTAAAGGAGAATATTGATATAATAGGCATCATGGAAACTTGGTGGAATGAGAACCATCAATGGGACATAGTCATACCAGGGTACAAAATATATCGGAAGGACAAAACAGGTCATGCTGGTGGGGGAGTGGCACTATATGTGAAATAAAATGTAGAATCAAATGCAGTAAAAATCTTAAATGAGCCAAAATGTTCCATAGAATCTCTATGGATAATAATTCCATGCTCCAATAATAACAATATAGCTGTATGAATATATTATCGACCCCCTGATCAGGACAGTGATAGTGACTATGCAATGCTAAGGAAGATTAGAGAGATTATCACATTAAAAAACTCGATAATAGTGGGGGATTTCAACTATCCTCATATTGACTGGGTACATGTCACCTCAGGATGGGATGCAGAGATAAAATTTCTTGATACCTTAAATGACTGCTTCTTGGAGCAGCTGGTTCTGGAACCCACAAGGGGAGAGTCTATTCTTGATTTAGTCCTAAGTGGAGTGCGGGATCTCATTCAAAAGATAAATATAACTGGACCGCTTGGAAATAGTGATCATAATATAATAAAATTTAACATCCCCGTGGTGGGAAAAACACCCCAGCAGGCCAACACTGTGGTATTTAATTTCAGAAAGGGGAACTACACAAAAATGAGGAAGATAGTTAAACAGAAATTAAAAGGTACAGTGACAAAAATAAAATCTCTGCAAGCTGAATGGAAACTTTTCAAAGACACCATAATAGTAGGCCCAACTTAAATGTATACTCCAAATTAAAAAAAAACATAGTAAGAGAACCAAAAAAGTGCCACCGTGGCTTAACAACCAGGTAAAAGAAGCAGTGACAGATAAAAAGATATATTTTTAAAAGTGGAAGTCAAATCCTAGTGAGGAAAATAGAAAGGACCATAAATTTTGTCAAATTAAACGTAAAAATATAATAAGAAAAGCCAAAAAGGAGTTTGAAGAACAGCTAGCCAAAAACTCAAAAAGTGATAGTAAAATGTTTTTAAGTACATCAGAAGCAGGAAGGTGTCTAACCAACCAGTGGGGCCCTTGGACAATCGAGATGCTAAAGGAGCCCTCAAAGATGATAAAGTCATAGAGGAGAAGCTAAATGAATTCTTTGCTTCAGTCTTCACAGCTGAGGATATGGGGAAGATTCCCAAACCTGAGCCATTCTTTTTAGGTGACAAATCTGAGGAACTGTCCCAGATTGAGGTTTCATTAGAGGATATTTTGAAACAAATTGATAAACTTAACAGTAACAAGTCACCGGGACCAGATGGCATTCACCCAGGAGTTCTGAAAGAACTCAAATGGGAAATTGCGGAACTATTAACTGTGGCTTGTAACCTATCCTTTAAATCGGCTTCCATACCTAGTGATTGGAAGATAACTAACTTGATGCCAATATTTAAAAAGAGCTCTAGAGGTGATCCTGGCAATTACAGACCGGTAAGTCTAACATCAGTACCGGGCAAATTAGTTGAAACAATAGTAAAGAATAAAATAGTTAGACACGTGGATGAATATAATTTGTTGAGGGAGAGTCAACATGGTTTCTGTAAAGGGAAATCATTCCTTACTAATCTGCTAGAGTTTTTTGAGGGGGTCAACAAACATGTGGACAAGGGGGATCCAGTGGATATAATATACTTTGATTTCCACAAAGCCTTTGACAAGGTCCCTCGGTAAAGGCTCCTAAGTAAAGTAAGTTGTCATGGGATAAGAGGGAAGGTCCTTTCATGGATTGATAACTGGTTAAAAGACAGAAAACAAAGGGTAGGAATAAATGGTGCATTTTCTGACTGGAGAGAGGTATCTAGTGCGGTCCCCCAAGGGTCTGTCCTGGGACCCATCCTATTCAACTTATTTATAAATGATCTAGAGAAAGGGGTAAAGAGTGAAGTAGCAAAATTTGCAGATGATACCAAACAGCTCCAGAAAGTTAAGACCAAAGCAGACTGTGAAGAGCTTTAAAAAGATCTCACCAAACTAAGTGATTGGGCCACAAAATGGCAAATTAAATTTAATGTTGATAAATGTAAAGTAATGCACATTGGAAAAAATAATCCCAACTATATATACAATATGATGGGGGCTAATTTGGCTACAACTACTCAAGAGAAAGATCTTGGAGTCATTGTGGATAGTTAGAACATAAGAACGGCCATACTGGGTCTGACCAAAGGTCCATCTAGCCCAGTAGCCTGTCTGCCGACAGTGGCCAGCACCAGGTGCCCCAGAGAGGGTGGACCAAAGACAATGATCAAGCGATTTGTCTCTTGCCATCCCTCTCCAGCCTCTGACAAACAGAGGCCAGGGACACCGTTTCTATCCCCTGGCTAATAGCCTTTTATGGATCTAACCTCCATGAAATTATCTGGCTTCTCTTTAAACTCTGTTATAGTCCTAGCCTTCACAGCCTCCTCTGGCAAGGAGTTCCACAGGCTGACTATGCGCTGTGTGAAGAAGAACTTTCTTTTATTAGTTTTAAACCTGCTACCCATTAACTTCATTTGGTGTCCTCTAGTTCTTCTGTTTTGGGAACTAATAAATAACTTTTCTTTATTTGCCCTCTCCACACCACTCATGATTTTATATACCTCTATCATATCCCCCTTCAGTCTCCTCTTTTCTAAACTGAAAAGTTCCAGTCGCTTTAACCTCTCTTCATATGGGACCCGTTCCAAACCCCTAATCGTTTTAGTTGCCCTCTTCTGAACCCTTTCCAAGGCCAAAATATCTTTTTTGAGGTGAGGAGACCACATCTGTACACAGTATTCAAGATGTGGGCGTACCATAGTTTTATACAGGGGCAGTAAAATATTCTGTCTTATTTTCTATTCCTTTCTTAATAATTCCTAACATCCTATTTGCCTTTTTGACCGCCGCTGCACACTGTGTGGAAGTTTTCAGAGAACTATCCACGATAACTCCAAGATCCCTTTCCTGATTTGTCATAGCCAAATTAGCCCCCATCATACTGTACGTATAGTTGGGGTTATTTTTCCCAACGTACATTACTTTACACTTATCCACATTAAATTTCACTTGCCATTTTGTTGCCCAATCACTCAGTTTGGTGAGATCTTTTTGGAGTTCCTCACAGTCCCTGAAAACATCCACTCGGTGTGCAGCGGCAGTCAAAAAAGCAAATAGAATGATAGGAGTCATTTAAAAAGGGATAGAGAATAAGATAGAAAATATCTTATTGCCTCTGTATAAAACCATGGTACGCCCACATCTTGAATACTGCGTATAGATGTGGTCACCTCATCTCAAAAAGGATATATTGGCATTGGAAAAGGTTCAGAAAAGGGCAACAAAAATGTTAGGGGTTTGGAACAAGTCCCATATAAAGAGAGATTAAAAAGACTTGGACTTTTCAGCTTAGAAAAGAAGAGACTAAGGGGAGGATATGATAGAGGGCTATAAAATCATGACTGGTGTGGAAAAAGTGAAAAAGGAAAAGTTATTCCCTAGTTCTTTTATTGTGGGAATAAGTAATCACCAAATTAAATTAATAGGCATCAGATTTAAAACAAACAAAAGGAAGTTTTTCTTTACCCAGCATGCAGTCAACCTGTGGAACTCCTTGCCAGAGGATGTGGTGAAAGCTAGAACTTTAATAGGGTTCAAAAAAGAGCTGGATAGATTGATGGAGGTTAGGTCCATCAATGGCTATTAGCCAGGATGGGTAGGAATGGTGTCCCTAGCCTCTGTTTCTCTGGAGGTGGGTGATGGGAGGGATCACATGAGGATTATCTGTTGTGATCCCTCCCTCTGGGGCATCTGATATTGGCCACTATCAGCAGACAAGATACTGGGCTAGATGGACCTTTGGTCTGACCCAATATGGTCATTCTTATGTTCTTAAGAAGGGGTTTCTTTCGAAATAACCGCATCTACACAGCGTTTTTTATTTAAAAATGAAGTATTTCGAAATAGCGCCTGTTCATGAATATGCAAATGAAGCGCGGGATATTTAAATCCCTGCTTCATTTGCAATTTCGTATGTCTACATTTGCATCCCTCTCTCGAAAGAGGGTGCAAGCGTAGACATACCCTCATTTAGTTTCCTGTTGATCAAGGACAAGCCTTGAGCAAACTGACACAGTTTTGCTTTGGAACTCTTGGTTATGCTAAGAGAGTGCTAATGCAGAGTCGATGGGGTTCCATGTTTGCGGGGGCAGCTTTTGGTCTACGTATCTTATTTCCCTTTCCGCTCCAGTTTTCTGTCCACTTTATTACGAAATGACTTTGGGAATCCGCCATTCCCTCTGTACAATAAATCTCATCTCCACTCCAAGCAGACCCCCACATGTAATTACTGTACTCAATAACATTCCAGGGGTGATGTACTTGCAGCGTGAAAAATCATCCACATTCTGAAATGTTCAGGGATTTCACTTTTCTGTTTAAATAATAACAGGAATGGATCCTTCTTCTTCCTTTATGTGCACTCAGAGAGTTCTTTGTCTTCCTTTCCCATAAAATCCATCAGTAAACATTCCAGTTAAATTAAGCACATCTCAGCATCTCAAGGGTGAAAGCTTTGCAAATGAATCTTCTTGAGTCCTGGAACCCTTCCACATCTCCTTTCCAGGCAAAAGGGCTAACTTATAGCAAGTACTTACAGAGAACTGGAGAAGTAAGGCACTTAAATATGGAGTTTAACTATTCTGGCAATAATTTACTTCTTCCTGTCCATACAGAGGAAATTAGCTCTGGGTAGTAACACAAGTGTAAAACCAAAGTAAGCAGGTTTAGCTGATTGCTAAAGCTACCCCCATTTCAAGTCCCTGCTAAATAATCATGTCTCCCATGATGCTCACAGGAAGTGTATCAATCCAAGGTTATTAGTAAATAGTAATAAAAAAATAAAACTGGATCGATGTGAGATTCTAATAGTCTTCCAACAAACATCACTTTACACCATGAGTCATCCCACTGAAGACAATGGAACTGGCATAAGGTACTTCTAAATCAGGGTAGCAGAATCTGTCCCTAAGATATTTTTGTGGCAACTCCTTCTATAGTATCTAAGGGTATGTCTACACTAGCCCCCTAGTTCGAACTAGGGAGGCTAATGTAGGCATTCGAAGTTAATGAAGCCCGGATTTAAATATCCCGGCTTTATTTAGATCTTCCGTCGGGCGCCATTTTTAAATCTTAGTCGAACTAACTGCCCGCTACACGCTGCAGTCAAACGTTAACTCAAACTAAGTCCTTAGTTCAAGTTAACTGTTACTCCTCATTCCACGAGGAGTAACAGTTCATTCGAACTAAGGACTTAGTTCGAATTAACGTTTCACTGCCGCGTGTAGCTGCGTGGCAGTGAGTTCGGGCTAGTGAAATTTCAAAATGGCGACCGGACGGGTGTTATTTTTTCTAGAGATGGTTGGAAAATGTTGTGAACGATCACACAAATATTTTCTAATTCATTTTTTTTTAAATATTTCAACCAGTTCTAGTCCATGTGCAATGGCAAATCTGGTTTGGACAGAGAATGTTTTGGGAGTCTTGCAAAGCATGTTTGTTTTGAGCTCACTTAAACAAAGGATCAGGTGTACAGTTGCATTTTCTCCAAAATGTTAGCTGGGCATTGAACTTACAGAATATTATACAGATAACAGTTTTAAACAGATTGACTGCAAAACTCCCCCCCTCTCAAATGCTCACAATTCATTCTCTTAACATTTGTACCATAATTTCAAGCAGTCATCATCCATGTTCCCTCTAATTTTTTCCATCCATATTCAGAATAAATGTTATGTGCACCCAAGTATGTGCTAATGTGCACCACCAAAAGAAACACATGCTGCCAGTGGTGGGCACTCTGCCAATCAGCTAGACAGCATTTGAATCTCTTCTGGGCGGCCGCCTAAGCACACAGTTACAGGAAACACTGATCATCATAGAGCACTGGTTCTCAACCTGCAGCCCATGCGCCTCTGATAGTTCCTGTTGGCAGACAGTTCTGGCCCATGCAGCATCGTAGGGCCATACAAGTAGTACCAGATGCAGTCCACAATGGTTACTAGATCCACTGTCAAAGAGACTTCCAGGAAAGACCAAACCTAGATTACTAATCCAAAAAGCAAGCAGTATCCTGCTCCTATTTATAGTCTTTCCAGATTTCATTATCTGTCACAAAGAACCTTAAAGCTCACAAGCCCAATTTCTTCCCCTTTTATAATGTTTGCAAGTTTTAAATGACACTGACCTTCCTTAGACAATAGAACAGCTTGGTTTACAGCCCAGAGTTCTGAAGTCATCACACTTGCAGTGACAAAAGGTGAAATGCTGTAGCATAAGTCTGGCTAAGAACAAGTGAAAGAAGAGCGCTGTTGCAACTGAATCTGTGTTGAGTCAGTCTGAGAACCTGCTGTGTCGTGAGCTTCCACGACTCCTATCTTCCAATTAAATTAAAATAAACAAGATTGTGGCTGCTTTGATTCTGCATAAGAACATCTGTAACACAGACAGATCCCAGTCATTGGCAGGTGGGCTTGAACCTGGGACCTCAGTATAAGTGCATCTACCTCATGAGTTCGAAACCATGTAGGCCTTAGATAAGGCTGTAGAGCAGACTCATTCATCTTTCACAAAGGGCTTGTCTTCACTTACCCCAAGAGATCGATTTTCCGGGATTCAATATAGTGGGTCTAGTAAGGACCTGTTAAATCAATCACTGATGGCACCCCTGTTAATCCTGGTACTCCACTGGGTTGCAAGGAGTAAGGGAAGTCGATAGGAGAGTTTCTCCCATTGACCTCCTACAATGTGGATGTTGCAGAAATTCAACTTAAGGTACATCGACTCCAGCTACACTATTCTTGTAGCTGGAGTTGCATTTCCTAGGCCAACTTACATTTGTAGTGTTGACCTGGTGTAAAAAGTTTCAGTACCACTAGTCGGGACGGAGCACCACACCCTGGAGTTGCGTGGGTTACATGTCCACACAGAGATTTAATGCACTTTATCTACTCCACTTTAAATTCATACCTTTAATTCAGATTAACTCTTCTGAGTGTGCCTGTGTAGACATAAGAATCATGCTGTCTGATTCAGGAATTAGAATGAAAGGGGGAAATGTTTCAGATACCTGGGGATTCCCTTGTGTAGCTGGCTCCATGCCCATCACACAACCTTTGATGGAGGGGGATAATTAGTGCCCATTGTGATATTGACTCACACCATGTTGACACCTGACCGCTGTTCTGCAATGCCCAGGTACCCACAGAGTTGCAGCCTCGTTCTGAAAGCGTATCTGCAGCTGCCCCTGCTCTTCCTGCTCGCTGTGATTTCTGTGCTGTCATCAGCCCTGGAGGTATTTAGAGGGTGCTTTAGGTTTATGTTGCCAGTCCCTGCTCAGATTTATCTGCTGATGAATGAGGGAAGTGGTGTAAAATGAGGGATGGTTCCCCTCCCTCCTCACCTGAGACTTAGTGTCTTGGGATCCAGTAAGAAGAGGTGTTAGGAGAAGCAGAGGTGGGACAGCCCCAGAATCTGCCTGCCCAGACCTGTGGCGAATGAGTCAGCTCCTCTCCCTTTCAGGACTAGCAGGAAAGGTAAACACAGCCCAGGAAAGGAAGGAAGGGCACGACCCAGCGTTCTGCTGTTATGGCCCTGCTCCTCGGATTGGGCCAAGCGCGCTGTTTAAGCCAGACACAGGAAGCTTGTCCGAGGAACAAGGTGATTTTCTGTTGTGGCTGCATCAGGCCCTGCTTATGTCTTTTCCTGCCTCCGAAGCTGTCCCTGCTTCCTGCTCTGCACCTGCCTCCGCTCCGGTTCCCACCATAGTCCTGCTCCATGCTTTATCCTTGCTTCTCCTCCAGTCCCTGCCCAACGCCTCACCAGTTCCAAACCCGGCCCCTGACTCCGGCTTGACCTTTGGCTCTGGCATTTGTCATGTGACCTCAGCTCTAACACTCAGGGTATGTCTATACTACAGAGAAGATTGAAGCAGCCACTGTCGATCTTCCAGGGTTCAAATTAGCAGGGCTAGTGAAGACCGCTAATTTGAACTGAGGGGTGCTCCAGTCGATGCCGGTAGTCCTGCTTCCATGAAGACTAAGGGAAATTGAAGGGAGAGTGTGCTCCATTCGATTGCCTGCAGTGTGGACAGCGCCAAAAGTCAAGTGAAGCTACTTCAGCTTCAGCTATGCAATTAATGTAGCTGAAGCTGTGTATCTTAATTCGACTTTATCCCTTAGTGTAGACGTACCTTCAGCGTCAAGTCCTGGTTCTGACTCTGGCTCGCCCCCTGGCTCTGGTAACTGGCAGTTGATGCTGGTACTGACCCTTGGCGTTGTTCCCCAACCTGGACGCCTACTCTGACTATTAGACCTGACGCTTGCTCTGACTACCAGGCCAGACTGCCTGCAGCCCACTCCATAACAGTGGGGAGTTACATCCAGGAATTAGTCCCTGCTCCTTGATTCAGTGCTGGCCCAGCCCTGGCATTGGAGCAGCCCTGAAGCTGCGTTGACTTACAGCAGAGGAGAGCTGATGTGACAGACCCCACTCTAGCACCCCTCTCCTCCACCAGTTCACTCCCAATGACCTTGCATCTCCCACCCGCTGACCCACATGTGTCCACCTGGGCTGGAGGCTCACACGTGCCTTGGCAAATCCAGCGCAGTCTGGGCTGCACAGCTGGCCTCCCTAGGCTCTATGTGGGAATCTTGTCTATATTTTTCCACACCGGTCTGTTGCCCTTGCTGTTAGTTCAATGACATTTTGATCTGTAATGTCACGGTGTTGTCATTGTAGGGAGCCTGACCCACAAAGGAATCGTGTGAGGGTCACAAAGTTATTGTAGGAAGGGGTTGCAGCCGTGCTACACTTACTTCTGCATTGCTGTGTGTGGTGGCGCTGCCTTCAGAGCTGGGCTGCTGGAGAGCGGTGTAATTGTGGGGAGCCTGATGCAATAAGGAGTCATGTGAGGGCTGCAAGGTTGTGGTAGGGGGCTTTGCAGCCCTGCTGCCCTTTCTTCTGTACTGCTCTGGGTGGAAGTGCTGCCTTCAGAGCTGGGCAGCTGGAGAGCAGTGGCTGCTGGCTGGGAGCCCAGCTCTGAAGGCAGAGCTGCTGCCAGCAGCAGCCCAGAAGTAAGGATGGCTTGGTTTGGTGTTGCCACCTTTATTTCAGCACTGCTGCCTGCAGAGCTGGGTCCTCAGTCAGTGGCTGCCACGCTCCAGTTGCCCAGTGCTGAGAGCAGCAATACAGAAGTAAAGATGACATGGACATGGTACGGGCACCCTTACATCTGTGCTGCTGCTTGGAGGGTGCTGCCTTCAGAGCTGGGCACCCGGCCATGTTACAACTAGCTCTCCAGTTGTCCGGCACTGAAGGTGGCAGTAAGAGGCAGGGTCCTTCCAAGGCTCAGCCTGAGTTTTCCCTCCAGTGAACAAGCAGCTTTGAGCCGTCTGGTCCTAACTAACCAAATGAGATATGAAAATACTGGAGTAGCCCAGCTCTCTGGGTAAACATCTGGGGCACTTGAAAAGTGCTCTGAATCTACCATTGTAATTCAACACATGCTCCGCAGGCAGCCTCTGGCGCAGGCCTGAGCAAAATTCAGCCCACGGGCCAGATTCAACCTGCCAAGACACCAGATCTGGCCCACGGAGGCAGTGGGGAGCCCCAGGCAGGTTCCCCTGCTTGCCCCCGCAGCCCTGCAGGCCACTTAGAAACATGGCTGCCTGGGCCCATTTCCCTTTCAAAACTGTAATCCAGAAGGGGAGGGGGGAAAGCTTCAGGCGCTGTCCCCATCCGCAGCACAATCCCACCTGCTGGTTTCTGGCCAGAAACTGGCCAATGGGAGCTGCCTGTTTGAATAACAGGCAGCCACAAAGCACCACTTCCCCTACCCTCCGGCTCAGTTATTTACAAAAGTACATGGCCGCGGCCGGCCAGGCAGGCTGGCTGGATGACTGAGAAACATTTTAAGCTCTGCAAGCCTTTAGCTCTGCAGGCAGGCAGGCTGGTTTGGCTGCTGGCTGGTAAGTCTTCTGGCCAGAGCCTGCCTCTGGCAGTCCAGCCCCTCCCTTCCCCAGCCCTCTGCCCCGCTACTTCTGCCCCACTCCTGCATCCACCCCCCCCCTCCCAGATCTGGTACCCTAATCTCCTACCCAGATTACAATCCCCTCCTACTCTAGGTCACATCCCAAAACCCTGCCCCCCAGTCCCCTTCCCTAGGTCACAACCGCCTCCTTCACTCAGACTCCCTCTCAAACTCCATTCTTCCTCCTGCACCCCAAGCCCTTACCTCAAGCTCCCTTCTGCACCCAACCTCCATCCCAGACCCCGCACCTCCTCCATTAATATCATGGAAGAGCATGGCTCTCGGCCACTTTCCAAAATCTTGGAGTGGCCCCTCATCAAAAATGATCGCCCACCCTACTCTGGAGCCAGGAGCAAGGGTTAAAGCTGCTCTCTCTGTAAGGGAAACTTCCAGTGCAGGCGAAAGGGGGAGGAGTGACTCCACTCTGGTTTACATGAAGCCATGTAAAGCCCAGAAAGTGCATCGATTTACAGTTTGGAAATGAAATCTGTAATGCACATTCACGTTTGGCCAGGAGCATCCAGCCAGGTATGCCCCCGATGTCTATGGTGTGAGGCAGAGAGCTTCCCGGCTGCGGAGTGCCGCTCAGGTCAGTGTCGGGAAGGGCTTGTTTGGGTGAGACGCTCGTGCTTTCCAGCTCCTTCAGCTGCATAGGTTCACTGGGCCGGTCTGACTCAGCAGTATCCAAAGGCCGTGCGAATGAATTACGAGCACAATTCAAAGGATTTTTTCCCCATTCAGCTTTCCTGCTCCGATATTTTCACCCCTTGTTTGGTTGCCTATGACTGGAAAGTCACTCGTTTGCTGTAGCAGAGTCAGTGACAAAACAGAAGTCACTAATCTAAATCGGCCATATAGATGTATGCCATTCAGATACTGCACTGAGCACATCCAAAGTCCAGGCCGCATTTGGATCTAGGGTTCTGGCTCAGTCTACTGCAGGCCAGCTAAGCAGAGCATCACCCAGATCCAAGGTATGTATTTATTTCACAATAGCGCCTAGAAGCCCCTCAAAGGAGTTATCAAGACAGTGAAAGGGTGGGTGGGGAAACTGAGGCACCACGAGGTTAGATTTGCCAAAAGTCATACATTGGAGCTAGACCAGGTTTCCTGTCTCCCATGCTAGTTTCCCATCCACCAGTCTCCTGTTTACACTCCCCCCCTTTGCTCTGGGCCTGTCACTAGCACACACTAGCTTTCTTGTCTCAAAACGCTGGTGAGCTTTGGACCCAAACACTCCCTGCTCTCACAGGAGGGGTTTGCAGGGCAGCAGGTGCTGCCCCTGGAGTTGTGGTAATTTCACTGGACCCGTTGAGCTCATGGGTAGTCTCCTCCATCCGTCACATCTCCCCCCTCCCTGCCCCCATCCCTGAGCAGGCTTCATGTGTGTTCCTGGGCCAGCAGAGCCCACTGTCTGACAGAAACCCGCAGGCACACTGAGGCCATCCTGCTGCCGAAATGAAGGAGGGAGACTCTGGCACTGCCTGCCAGAGGCTTGGCTGGAGGGAGTGTTATTCAGTGGTCTGTGTCAAAGAAGCTGATGGTCTCGTTCCAGCTCGTAACTGGCAGCTGCCCACATCACACAAAACACCCCAAGCACTGGCTCTGGCTGGCCCCCTGGCTGGCAGCGTTAGCAAAGGAGCCGCATGCTGGAGAGAGCTAGGGAGATTCAGTCACCCTTTGGGTCCAGCTGTTACTTCTAGCGCAGTGTGCAGATGGGGCTTGACCGGAGGCCAGATGGGCCAACATGGGATGGCTCTCTGAGCCAGAGAGATGCAGGGACAGTCGGACATGACAGTCGGACACGACTGTCAGGGAGTGTCAGAGACCGTTGGATGCGAGCTCATTGCTTATGGTGCTCCTTCAGGACAGGGGCAGTGCACTGGCAGGAGCAGTAGGCCCAGATGCCCTGTGCTGGCTCTCCATGGCTGCCAATCAAGCATCACCAGCACTTTATCCAGGCTGGTCTCTGCACTTGGACACCACCTCCGCGTTAAGGGTCACTTCATTGTGTCTCGGGCCAGGAGCTCCTAGCTCTTAGATCCTGTGTTTGATGCTGCAGGGTTGAGATTTTCGCGGTGCTTGCCATGATGGCCACATTGTCTCTGCCTGGCCTGTTTCTTCCTTCCCTTAGCACTCCCATACCCAAGCCAGCTGCTCCACTCCTGTGGAACTGAGAAGGGGAGCACAGAACCAGCCGACATCTCCTGACTTCATATCCCAGCCCCGTTTTTCCCAGGTCCCTGGCAGCCGTGGGAGTTATTTTAACCAGTGAAAAGGCTTGAGGGGTTTCACTAGAGGTGGCATTTGGACACTCCCTGTGCTGAGCATCTCAGCTCACCATAACACACAGCACCGCCGGGGCAGCATTTCAGATTTTGGCAGGGGGAAGGGCAACTTTAACTGTGATCGCAGGGAAGAGGTGAAAGCCAGTTGGTGTGGGCCAATGCAGCGCACTGGTAAGAACTGGCCATGGGACCGGCACACACATGGCTGACTTTTTGCTCCCCATCACATCAGCGGGGAAGCAAAAGGGGCAGCTGTCCTGGGGCCGGCAGTTTAAAAGGGCCAGAGGTTCCTGGTGGCAGCAGCCAGGATCCTTGGGATCTTCAGATTCTTGCTAGAGTTCCAGAGCTCCCAGCTTCTGCTGCTGCAGCACCCGGGCTCCCAGCCGGTGGCTGTGAAACACTGGCTGGTGGGGAAGGGGGGGTCTGCCCCCAGTCCTGCTTCTTAAGCTGGATCCAGTGCAAAGTGCACTAGTAAGTCCTGGAGTCTACTTTCACTCCTGTTCCAGGGATTGCTTAGGCACCTAGAAACTTTAGTTTTTAGCAGATAACTTAGCAACCTGCTGATATGAGCACTGTATCTAATTCCTACATAAAAGGTTCAGAAAAGGGCAACAAAAATTATTAGGGGTTTGGAACAGATCCCATATTAAGAGAGATTAAAAAGACTTGGACTTTTCAGCTTAGAAAAGAGGAGACTAAGGGGGGATATGATAGAGGTCTATAAAATCATGACTGGTGTGGAAAAAGTGAATAAGGAAAAGTTATTTACTTATTCCCACAATAAAAGAACTAAGGGTCACCAAATGAAATTAATAGGCAGCAGGTTTAAAACAAACAAAAGGAAGTTTTTCTTCACTCAGTGCACAGTCAACATGTGGAACTCCTTGCCAGAGGATGTGGTGAAGAATAGGACTTTTAACAGGGTTCAAAAAAGAGCTAGATAGATTCATGGAGGTTAGCTATTAGCCAGGATGGGTAGCAATTATGTCCCTAGGCTCTGTTTCTCTGGAAGTGGGAGACAGGGGAGGGATCACGTGAGGATTACCTGTTGTGATCCCTCCCTCTGGGGCATCTGGCATTGGCCACTGTCAGAAGACAGGATACTGGGCTAGATGGACCTTGGGCCTGACCCTGTCTGGCCGTTCTTATGTTCTATAAAAGAAAGACAATTAAATAAATATTAGACTCTGTCAGCACTAATACTAACATGTTCAGTTATCTTGTGGTGAGTCATTTAAGCAACCCTGGTTAGGTCTAAAATTTCAATGTATGAATTTTACTTTGTTACTAACTCTGTGGCGAGAGAGACCCTGTCAGGACTCCTGGATTCTCTCTCAGCTCTGGGAAAGAAGTGGTGTCTAGTGGGTTACAATGGGGGCAGCTACATCTGGATTATATATAAAAACATCGGAACGGCCAGACTGGGTCAGCCCAAAGGTCCATCTAGCCCGGCATCCTGTCTTCTGACAGTGGCCACTGCAGAAAGAATGAACAGGACCAGGCAAGTCCTGAGTGATCCAACCCATCGCCTTCTCCCAGCTTCTGGCCTGCAGAGGCGAGGGACACCTCAGAGCATGGTGTCCCATCTCTGCCCATCCTAGCTAATAGCCATTGATGGACCTGTCCTCCATGAACGCAGTGAGCTCTATTTGGCCTTTACAGCATCCAGTCAGAGTTCCACAGGGTGACTGTGAAAAAATACTTTATTGTATTTGTTGTAAATCTGCTGCCTATTAATTTCATGACCCCTAGTTCTTGCGTTCTGTGTAGGAGTAAATCAGGGGTAGGCAATAAAATGGCAGCAGTTTGCCAGGGTTAGGCTCTGGCGGGCTGCTGCCGCTATATTACCTGCACCTCCACAAGTATGGGTGATTGCAACTCCTGTTGGCCGTAGATCGCCACTCCCGACCAATAGGAGCTGTGGGAAGTGGCACAGACTGGAACATCACTTCCCACAGCTCCCATTGGCCAAGAACAGAGATTGTTGGCCAAGAGGAGTTGCAATGGCCCATACCTGCGAAGCTGCAGGTAAATATAGCAGTGGCGGCCTGCCAGGGGCTCACCCTGGTGGACCGGATGCAGCCCACAGGCTGGTATTTGCCCACCTCTGGTGCAAATATTTCCTTAATGGATTTTTCCACTCTAATCATGATTTTATAAACCTCTCTCATCTCTCCCTTTAGTCATCTCTTTTCCAAGCTGAAAAGTCCCAGTCTTATTAATCTCTTCTCATAAGGAAGCTATTCGTACCCTAATCCTCCTCCCCCATCCCCCTTTTCTCTCCCTATTCCATTGCCAATAGATCTTTTTTGAGATGGGGAAACCACATCTGCACGTAGTATTCAAGATGTGGGCGTACTATGGATTTATATAGAGGCAATATGATATGGTCTGTCATATTATCTATTCCTTTCCTAATGATTATCACATTCTTTAGTTGTTGGTTTTTTTGCCTGCTGCTGCACAAAACTGAGCAGATGTTTTGAGAGAACTATCCACAATGGCTCCAAGATCTCTTTCTTGATGGGTAACAGCTAATTTAGAACCCATTGTTTTGTATGTATAGTTGAGATTATATTATGCCATGAGCATTACTTTGCATTTATCAGCAGTGAATTTCATCTGCCATTTTGTTGCCCAGACACAGTTCTGTGAGATCCCTTTGTAGCTCTTTGCAGTCTGCCTGGGACTTAACTTCTCTTGAGTAGTTTTATATCATGTGCAAATGTTGCCACCTCACTGATTACCCTTTTTTCAAACCATGTATGAGTATGTTAAACAACACTGGTCCCAGGACAGACCTCTGGGGGACACCACTAGTTACCTCTCTCCATTTTGAAAACTGACCATTTATTCCTACACTTTGTTTTCTGTCTTTTAACTGGACTGCCTCGCATTGCTTTCAGGATCATCCTTAATTTAATGTAATGACAAGCCGTTTGTTATCTTAATCACCCTGCCTCTTAATAAACAAATTCCCTGCTCCTAGGATTGCCAGATGGTTTCAACATAAATACCGGACACACTTGACATTACATCACAATCTACATTACATCTTATTTAGAAAATACCGGACATTTCTATTTTCTCAATATGTTTCCCGAAAAGAAAGCTCAAATACTGGATTGTCCGGTTCAAAACCGGACGCCTGACAACCCTACCTGCTCCCAAGGGAAGAAGCTGGGAGCAGCACAGAACTCATCACATTGCCCACTCAATGCTGTTTAGAGCTTAGTCTGGGGCTAGGGTGGGGTGAGCACTGTAAGCAGGCCTCCAGTTCAAAACTCAGGGGGGAGGAGCAGGAGCTTCCCCTGTCCTCTTCTAAATGACACCCCTGAATGCCCCAGCGATGGGTGTGCTCTAGATATACTCAGGCAAGATGACAGACTCACTGGGTCCCTAGGCAAAGGGGTGGGGACCCTGCTCCATGCTTTCAGAAGTGGGGGGGCCCTCAGGCAGAAGGGGAAGGGCCAAGACAGCTGGCCCTCAACACTGCCTAGACTGCACACCTTCCCCAACCCTCAGCACCATCCAGAGCTCTGCTAATCGTGCAGGGCTCCAGCAGCAATTGAAAGGGTCTAGGGCTCTGACAGTAGCAGCAGTGATGGCCAGGAGCCCCGGGACCTTTTGATTTGCTGGGTCCCAGGGCTGTTGCCCCTTTTGTCCCCTGCCCACCATCAGTGGGCCTGAATACACCAACAGCACTACTCTGGGGACTGCCATTGGCCACCACTAGCCCCCAGCGCAGGGCCAATATCCTGCTGGATGTTCCATTGTGGTAAGCCAGTGTCCCCTGGGAGTGCAACTTAACATGGGCAAGGAGACTCATGCGTCTCTCAGCGTGAGGCTGGGATGGAGTCTGCCCTTAGTTGGCCAACCAGCCCCGCACAACCTGCCGATTCCTCCAGATGGAAATTCTGTGTCTCCGCGGTGCTCCCGGGGCCTCCCTAATTGCTCCTGCTGCCCTGGGAACCTGCCCTGAGAATTTTCTACACGGCAGCAGGAGAGACCAGGAGTTAGCCATTGCTGTTGGCATCTGAGCCTGCTCCACGGAGCCCAGGCTACAGCTGCTGCCAGTAGTGAGAGCAGGGATTGAGGGTTCCCCTCTGCCTGCAGCAAAGTGGGGCTTCCTGCTCCATCTGTCTCCAGTGACCTCCTCATGCAGCCTTCTTCATGGAGGCCACCGGCAAACTCCATTCAACTCTGCTGGCCCATGGACATATGTGATCAGCCCAGGGCCTGGGTGGGAGAACGAGGGCTGAGTGCTGAGCCAAGCACAATGTAACGCATGTGGCACGGTGCCTTTCCAGGCCTTCCCGAATGCTTTCCGCAAGCAGCTGGCTGCATTCAAAACCACACCTGTCCGCACACTGCCCATTCAAATCAATTCAAAGATTGGCAGCAGTGTGTGACGAGTCCCTTAGCAATGCCTGGGTTTGTTCCTTTCCATACGGTCATGCCGGAATGGTCAGGCTCACTAAGGGTTTGCCTACGCAGGGGAAGCATTCAGTGGCATTGATGCAGTCACACGGGGGCTGACAGAATTGCCGGGCTGCTGGGCAAAGTGTGTGTGTGTGGGGAGGGGCACTGGCTCAATGCTCCTGGAAGGGGCGGGGCTGGATGGATGGAAGGGGTGGATCCTTGGGTGGAAGGGGTGGAGCTACCCCCCCCACACACACACCAGGACCACACAGCCAGGGCTCCAGTAGCAATTTTAAGGGCCCAGGGCTCTGGGCTTACATAATAGTGATGATGGTTGCAAGCCTCAGGCCCTTTAGAATCACTGGACCTTGGGGCGGTAGCCCCCTTTGCCCCCCATCGGCAGGCCTGACCATTGCACCTTCAGAAATAATTCTCCCCCTTGCTCTGAAACAGCCCCAGTCTGATCACCCTTGGGACACTCTCCAAACGCAGCCATTTCCTCAGGCGTGGGAAAGTGGAGTGGGGAGTGTCTTAGAGCGGTGGAATTGCCCACGGGCGAGGGGCATTTGGGATGGGTTGTTTCATACTGCCACATCTAGGATGTGTTATCAAGGTGCCTAGAGTGTCTAGATGAGCAGCGTATGTCCTGCTGTAGTGTCCGGCCCTTTCCAGTCACTAAGGTACTGATTCTCAGAGCACCCTCTCAGGTAGGACGGCCCCATGTTGCAGCTGGGGAAATGAGGGACCGAGAGGCTAAGGGTATGTCTACACTAGCTCATTAGTTCGAGCTAGGTAGGGTAATTAGGGCAACCGGAGTTGCAAATGAAGCCCGGGATTTAAATATCCCGGACTTCATTTGCACAGCCTGGTGCCGCCATTTTAAATCCCCTTAGTCCGAACTCCGTGCGCGGCTACACGCGGCACGGAGCAGGTAGTTCAATTAGAGATTTGAACTACCATTCCATGAGGAGTAACGGTAGTTCGAATTAGGATCTCTAATTCGAACTACCTACTCCGTGCCGCGTGTAGCCGTGGACTAAGGGGGATTAAAAATGGGATTTAATCCCCCTTAGTTCGGACTAAGAGGGATTTAAAAATGGCGGCGCCCGGGAACATGCAAATGAAGCCCGGGATACTTAAATCCCGGACTTCATTTGCAACTCCGGTTGCCCTCATTTGCCTACCTAGCTCGAACTAACGAGCTAGTGTAGACATACCCTAAGTGATTTGCCCAATGTCAGGTAAAAGATCTGTGGCACATCACGGAATTGAACCCAGGTGGTCCCTGGCCTGTGCCCTACCCACTGGGCCGTATTTCCTCTTGTTATAGCCTTTCTACATATGCAAATAAATTATAAACACAGATCACTCCTTATAACCCAAAGCACTTCATTTATCCTTCATTCTTAGTAAGGAATATGAATTGTAGCTGATGATACTGCTGTAGCATCTTTCATCCAAGTGTAACCCACACACCTCCTGGGCATGGTGCTCTGTCCCCGCTAGTGGCACTGAAGCTCGTTAGAGACCAGTGAGTGTGTTACAGCCTTAGTGAAGAGGTGGCTTTTAGCTCATGCTGCAGAGTGCATGCATTTGGTCCTGCTTTGGGCAGGGGGCTGGACTCGATAACCTCCTGAGGTCTCTTCCAGCCCTAGGATTCTAGAATTCAGCTCCAGAGGTCCCAGGTTCCATCCCAGCCACTGACAACTGGTGCTTATGTAGCAGCGACAGGCTGAACTCAGCCTGGGACCCCAGGAGCTTAGTGCATGAGCCTCTCCCCCTTGAGCTAAAAGCCAGCTGGCTTGCAGATAAGGCTGTAGAAGACTAAACTCAGTCTCTCTGTATGTGGCCTAAGCACCACTACCTGGGACAGTGCAATACACCCAGCAGATGTGTGGGTTACACTCACACAATCATTTACTCCTTCAGGCAGGGAACACGTCTACCTCTGGCTTTGCATAGTGCATTGGTGTCCCCATGCTGAGTGGGGTCTTTGCAAACCATCATTTACTATGATACGCCCAGAGGTCTCATCTAAAATGACTTTTGTGCAGGTGGCAGGGTGGGGAAGGGCAGGGCGGGGGATGGGGCACAGAGCACAGGCGCCCGGGTAGAGCGCTCCCCTTTGTTTGCTGGGTTTTGTTCACAAGACAGCGAAGTGGGGAGCTTGTCTCCAAAAGCCCATCAACTTCCGGTGACCTGTCTGCAAAGCCACGAGCAAGCCCTCCTCCCACGGCGCTTGAAGCTGCCCAGGCCCAGTGCTTTGCTGGTGTTTGCATGGGAGGCGCCTTAGCAGCCAAGTCTGGCTTATCACAAACGTGCGTCCGTGGCATGAGATGAAAGCTGAGCACAGGACTAGCAACGGGACTCCTGCATAGCCTGAATCCAGACCCATGCTCCTGAGGGGGCTGTGCTCCATGGGTCCCACTCACTTCCTGCTGCCTGGACCCCCCCACCCCACTGAACGTGTGTATGATTGATTGCTGTAGAACTCGCTTGAATAAGAGTAATTATACCAGGTGTCCCACTCAGCACAGGGAATATGCTCACCCTTCCTAGCGTTAGCATCTGCTGGGCTGGTCTGTATCACATGGAGCCAGATGGACGCAGTAGTACCCCCTATCTCCAGTGCAGGGAGAGGAAAGGGCTGGTGGGGGGAGTCAGCTCTCCAGTGCCACTTATTCCTTCGCCTGGGTCAGAGGAATGTGGCTTCCCGTGGCTCACACCAGCAGATGGGCCTGTGCATGCAAATGCAAGTGAACTGCGTTGTGCCCTGCAGGCATCTACAGAGGTGTAGAGCACATAGCCAGGTGCTGGGGAGAAAGGCTGAGCAGCTGGGGAAAATGCAAGACTCTCGGAGTAAGAGCTGACTGGTTGACAGGAGGGAAGACAGATATCTCCCCTCCCCAGCATAGAGAGATGAGAAGGGACCTGGGAATTGCCAGAGGTAGGGAGGCTGTTCCTGTTAATGCAGCCAGTGTGGAGATTGGGCTACTGCTCCCACCCTCTCAACTGTGGAGGGACTTGGTGGTGGCAGAAAGAAGAGGGACAATGAGTGTAAGAAACTGGCTGAAGAAAATCAGACCCCTGCAAGGAGGTTTACAGGATCTGTCAAAAAAGGCTTTCTTTCTTGACAGATCCCCCTCTAGACTGCTGCTTTTTGCCAACAAAGTGCTGAGTCGGCAAAATGCGGTGGCCATTTTTATGCAAATTAGGCACGGGATATTTAAACCCCTGCCTCATTTGCAATGTCGACCTGCCTAATCTGCATCCCTCTGCCGACAGAGGGATGCAGTCTAGACATACCCATAGATAGGGGAGTTTGGGGATAAATCCATGGAGATGAGATGAGATGGAGAGTGGAGGAGGTGGGGTTTGGATGGAGATGAAGGGTCATGGAGAGGAGGTCACATGAGGAGTGGAGGAGGTATGAGGGGTGGATAAGTCCATGGAGGGCCATGGAGAGGAGATCACATGTGTGGGGTGGGTCAGTCCACGGAGATGAGGAAGGTTTTGGAAATGGACTTAATAAACCTAATGAAGGTTTCCCCATGACAAAGGCAATGAGCTGCTCCTTCCGGGCACATTGGAAAAAATGAGTCATTGGAAGATTCGGACAAACAGTGCAGTCGGGACCTCACGGGAGACACATGAGAGACAGGGGCCTGCCCTGAATCGCTTAGAGCTGGACTTGCCAAGAGGGAAGGTAGCCCATCCTTGGAAGGAGACGGCTAAAAAGGGGCACAGGCTGAGACGGGACTGCAGATAAGGCTCTGAAGATGGCAGGGCAGGCAGACTTATGCCTTGTGTTGGTAGGAAACTATGCCGAGGGTTGAATTCTGGGGAGGGAATCGAATGAGGTAAGGTGGAGTGCAGCGAAACAGTTTGGGTAGCCCTTGCATGGTGGAAGGCATGCAGATGTTAGCCAAAAGAGCATGTAGGGAAGGGGGAATCCCAAGACAAGCAGCTTGGAGAAATAGGCAGTGGGTCTGTGCTCCAGGAGAAAAAGTGTGAATAGGATGCACAGCATCATGGAGGCATGAGCTGGCAAGGGGGCTAGAGGCTGGATGGGGGCTTGAAGCAACAGAAAAGAATTATTTTGGATTGGTGGCGTGAGGTGAGGACCCAAAAGGAGGAGCTAGCGGGGAAGGGCACATTGACATTTGCAGGAAAGGACTTGGGGAGTCCAGAAAAGAAGGAACCACGGGACTTGTAACAAGATGAGAAGGTGGCATGGCTCCGAGTTCTGCCCCAGGAGCAGACCTGGCTGAGGACATGTGATGGTAGCCACAGTGGTCAGGAGGGGTCACAGGAAAGTTGGGCTCTGGAGTCTGACTTTGCAGCCTGGGCCCAGCTCTCTGTTGTAGGCCAATTCAGAGAACCGGCAGCTGTGAAATGGAAGGCATGCTCTGTCGTCCAGTCCACATCTCAGCCTCTTGCAGTGGAGATGAGTGTGAGCTGAGGCTGGACATGGTGGAGTTTTCTCAGAGGATGCTCCTCTGTGTAAGTCCAATGAGCAGGAATGGTTGGAGTCTGTTCAGGCTCTTGAATGAGCAGCATAACCTAAATAAACTTACCACCCAACTCTAGTTTCTCCTGTTCCGATGAGGCTCTATAATGCCTGAGCTTTCTGAATATTTTCTTTTGGTTACTGTGGATTTTTAACTGTTGTCTTGGAGGAGGAAGCAAGCATGCAGACTGCTTGGTTCCGGGGGGCAGATAGTTCCTCCTATGACACCAAATTACTGACAAATAAAGCAGAGAAGACACCCTATTATCTGGGTCTGTGCTTTACAGGGAGACATTAGTGGAACTGCTGTAAATTGAATGTGGGTTGTAGATGTTTTTAGGCTTACGCTCAAAAGTGGATCTCCAATTCTGGGGGGCCGGGAGCCCTGAGCCTTGGAGGCTGGCTCTAGCCCCTGGGCCTTAGGTTCGCCAACCCTGAATTAAATGATCACTTATCTAGATTTCGAACAAAGGAGTTAAGTATCTCATTTGATCTGCTGTTACTGCAGGAGCATCTCAAGCTTTCAACCAAGCTTTGTTATTACAGATAGGTGGTAAAGAGACAGATTCTGTCCTAAAGAACTTTTGGGACCGAGTCTCACATACATCAATGCTCCTTAGCACTGCTGTGGGAGTGGATAGGGGCCTTGAGATGGGTGTGAATGGCTGTAAAATAGCTGCTTTAAGATTCCTTTACAGCTAACATTGTAGTGCGAATAAGAATCAGGACGACAATCCCAATATATAAGGCAGTGGGAGAAAGGAGGTTTTGCTGTTTTAGAGATTATATTATTTGTAATATTAAATATACATAGATTATTAGAAGCAAAGTCATTTTAAAACAACCAATTGACTTGTTAAAACGTAACACCCTTACTTCTGTGCTGCCTTCAGCACTGGGCAACCGGATAGGGATGGCTGTAATATCAGGTGCCCAGCTCTGAAGGCAGCACTCTGCCAGTAGCAGCACAGAAGTATGGCTGGCAATACTATGCCCATGTTGCCTTTACTTCTGTACTGCTGCTTTCAGTGCTGGGACCCCTGAGCGTAGCAGCTGCTGACTGAGGACCCAGCTCTGCAGGCAGCAGTGCAGAAATAAGGGTGGCAACACCAAACTAAGCCATTCTTACTTCTGGGCTGCTGCTGGCAGTAGCTCTGCCTTCAGAGCTGGGCTCTCAGCCAGCAGCCACTGCTCTCCAGCTGCCCAGCTCTGAAGGCAGCACCTCCACCCACAGCAGTGCAGAAGTAAGGGCAGCAGGGCTGCAAACCCCCCTACCACAACCTTGCAACCCTCACATGACTCCTTATTGCATCAGGCCTCCCCACAATTACAACACCATGACATTGCAGACTGAAATATCTGAAAGCATGTCATTTACCATTTAAAAAATCCTATGCTTGAAATAGACCCAAATGAACCGTGAATTTGGTAGAGCCCTAGGTATAATTTCCACTGGAACCGGCAGAAGCTGCATTTGGCCCATTGTGTTTAGTCCGTTTAACTTTCTGATTCATCTGTATCAGTGGAAGGCTAGTGTGTTTGGGTGTCCAAATTTTAAACCCAGGAAAAGCCACTTCCTTTGACATTTCCAAACAGCCCACACCAGTTCTAGTCATGCTGAGCTTTGGGACATCTTTAATTAAATAGACCCTAACCCTGGGGCCTAAACTCCCTCAGACAGTTTCTTTGAAATGATTTCAGACAGACATGAAGGTCAACAGGAATGGATTTTGTAACCCTTGCTCTGAGACCACGATGACCATGAATTTGGCTGCCCTCCAGTCCTTTCACTTCCCTATTCAAGAATTGGCCTGGAAAGTGCTTTAATTGTAATGTGGCCCTTTTTTGTTCTATGAAAGGAACAGGACTAAGATGACAGGACTTTTTCAGCAACGAGGCAGCCGTTGTGTGTGTGTGTGTGTGTGTGTGTGTGTGTGCAGTGCAATATGTACTCAGAACTGCTTACGAAGCAGCGTCCGAGGCGATGGACAGCAAGCAGGATGTTAGCTATTTGTCTCCCACACACTGAATCATTTCCACTGAGTGCCCTGAAGGGCAGACGGAATAGCACTTACACCGACGTTCACCTCCTCCTACTCAAGAGGATTTTGTTTCTGGTTAATTTCAGGACCTTTCTCGGGAGAACATTAGGCTACACTCGCAAGTGCTGCAGAGCGACAATTGCAGCTGTGGCTGGGGGCTGCTGCTGACAGCCCAGCAGATGCCTGCGGAGCAGTAATGGGTGGATAATAAGGAGGGCCTCTGCCATGCACCAGTGGCTCTGAAGCCAGGACACAGTCGACAGATCCTGATTCCAGTCAACAGAGTCGATACAGAATAACTCTAGGTAAATATATTGCCTCCATCACCGTATCTGGATCCGCTCCCTGAACAATATACACATCAAAACAGGGTTGATAAACTCCACCCCACCATACATGTTGCTGAAGGAGGTATCATATATACATGTGTCAGACGTGTGGGAGGGTGAGGCGGTGTAAGGGGTGTGTGTGTGTGTGTGTGTGTGTGTGTGTGTGTGTACGCACACGCAGGTGCCTTTACTATACATGGGCTAGTAGAGTAGCTGTTGCCTGAAGCCAAGTCCCGAGAGGTGGTTTGTTGCTTTCACTTGTGATCTTGGGCCCATTCCGATTTCTGGATGGGTGGTGTCCCAAAGCAAACTATGCTGACAGGCAGCCAAGCCCTGGGTCTCTGAGAGCTGCACCCTGCCCCTTGCCAGCTAGAGTGTTCCTGATGTGCATAGATCACAAAAGGAGAGGCTCTCGGAGGCAGTCAGGGCTCAGATCAGGGCGGGTGCATTAGCCCCAGGGCCTGGCAGCCGATTCAGCATTGCAGAGGCAGCCAGACATGCATGGCACGCAGGTGAGGGACATACTCCTGACACTCCACCCTACGCATGAGGTCAACTGCTGTGTGCTGGACAAGATGGTGTTTCCTGATGGTGCTGACTTCCCTCCCCACATGGCAGCCCAGACACACTCATCAGGGCTGGAGGTAGCGAGTGAGGGGGTCACAGTGGCCTAGATCGTCACCTGCCAGCCAGGAATGCAGCCTCCAGACTAACCCTGTGGAGTCCAACAGGACCCTGCCGCTATACTCCTCCTTTTCAAGCGGGGAGCAGGTGTCCTTGAGACAGAGGTTAGCTATGGCTTCAGCCAGCTCTTTAGGGCATCTCCTTCTCTCCCTCTTGCATGGGTTGAATTTTACCCAGCTGCTCTCCATCATCCCATCTGGGCTCTAGAGCTGATGCTGCCTGCACATGACAGGAGATGTAGAGCTGGGAGTTTTGGTGGCACTCAAGTCAATAACATCTCATAGTCTCATACTTAGATGTCTGATCTACGTATGGATGAGCACAGAAGTGGGGCTTGTGGGACTGCACACGGGGAACATCGAACCCAGCATCCTGGCCCTTTGGAAGGTCATGAAAGAAGCCAGTGGAGTCGCTCTGGATTTGCTTTTGGGAGTCAGTGGATTTCCATGAGGCACAGCCGAGATCAATATTTGCCATCACGAGAAGAGAGAATGCTGTGCTTCCCTTTGGCCCCCCCTCCCCCCCCGGTCTCGGTCAGCGCTTGATGAGTCATACGCACACACTGACATTCTTCCGTCCCACTCCCAGTCCTTGCTCTGCCTCTCTGGAAAGGTCGTCCTGCTCCCTTTTGTGTCCTTGCATTGCTTGGCTGTCACTCCTATGCGATTCCTCTGATCACTCCATGTAGATGGAGTTGATGTGGGCGGGTGTCAGATGGCCAAGAGCCCAAAGAGACACAGCAGGGTTTGTCTTAGGAATTTAGGATATTTGCTCCAACAAAGGGGGAGAAGGGGCAGCTCTCCAGACCCAGCAACCAACTAGCTTCATGTTGCAAAAAGAAATGCACAACAGAACACTAAAAGACAATAGACCATTGTGAGCTGGTGGTGTTCATATGGCCAACCCAAACAACAAGTCCAGTAGCGAGTCTACTCCAGCCCGCTGATTAACCAGTTACCAGTAAGCATCACCCAATAAAGCTAACCTGTTATATCCCTACTACAGACCTGTGAGGATCCAGGTCTAAGTGACACATATCCACGGTCTCCCGGAAAGACTGTGGCAGAGCCAGGTTTTGAATCCACATCTCGTCTCTCCCTGGCCAGAGCCCGCATCATAGTGAAGCTCAACTGTTCTCCATTCAGTTGTTTTTCTCTCAGCCTGGGGGAACTTCCCCCAGCTGATTCCTCCTTCTTTGTCCTCAGAAAGAATGACCAGGAAAAAGCACTCAGGGCTTTCACTTTCTATTAGCAAAGCGCTGGCCAAACTTCAAGCAGAACAATGAGCCAGCAAGAAGCAAGATCATTACCGTATGAGTAGTGCTAAGGGATTATTTCTGAGTTGCTAGGCGCTTCTCAGAAACACACGTGGTAGTGATGAGCCAGAGATAAACGGGTAAAGAGACTGTCCCTACCCCCAAGCACAGAGTCTATGTTCACACGTGGCACAAGTGGGGGTGGGGTCATCAGCCAAAAGAAAGGGGAAGACAAGTAGAAACAGAACTGGCTTTGGAGTACTAAAGGTGCGTGCACACGATAGCAGCTCTGCTACAGATCTGCATGGACACTCTCCACATTGACAGCAGGGGGTGTTTCCCTAGATGTAGTTAATCCATTTCTCCAAGAGATGGTAACTAGATCTAAGAGAATCCATCCCTTGACCTGCGTTTAAGGTGGGAATAAGTCCACCTAACTGTGTTGCATAGGGTGCAAAATTTGTCCCAGCCCTGAGCAATGGTTATGCCCAGGAGCCAGGGGGCAAAGGTAGTCCCGATCAGCAGTCAAAGTTCACACAAGAGATCCTGTGGCTGGAAGATGCAACCCAAAGGGAATCTGTGGCAGTGTTTGGTGGGGTCAGGTGAGGCAGCAAAGCAGGAAGGCCCAAGAAGCAACTAGCAGCCAATAATTTGTTGCTCAGACAGGGTCAGCTGAGAAGCAGGAAGTTTATATATAGTCACAAGCCAATCAGGACCAAGACCCTGTGGCCAATCAGGAAGCAGATGACTGAACTCTGGAATTTGGCCCATCTGAGACTATGGCTTCCCTGTACTCCCATGTGGCATGAAGGCCAAGACAGCATCCCAGAAAACCCCACGTGGGTGGGCTTGGTGCTGTAGCAAGAACAACATGATCAACCCCCAGATACCGAACAAGGGCCTGCTCCCAAATCCTCTGAAGTCTGTATAAGTCTGTCCACTGACTTCAACAGGCCTGGAGACTGGCACCCAGGCATATGCACCTCTAAGCTTGATCAGTGCTGTTTATCACAGGGGAAGATTGCAACGCAGTGCCACTCTTGGCAGCAATGGTGGGAGTACAAGCGTAGCCAACACCCCCATCACTGCTGGCCTCTGGGCACCTTGACATTTAGACCCAGAGTTGCAAAATCACGAATCAGTCTGTCCTCCCCTCTCACTCCCAAAACAACACCTCCAAGTCTGTGGTGGAGGTAAAGAGACAACAGGGAAGGCACAGGATGGTCTAACTACCAAAATAGTGCTCACCAAACAAAATGACAAGGGTGGTTTGAAAACCAGATACTGACTGACTGACCCTTAATTGTCACCACATGAATCCAGGACCTGAGGCTTGCAGAAAAGCAGTTTGTAGCTGTAATGCTTTTCTCAGCCCATGATTTCCCCCTGTAATTGTTTTCTTTTCTAAGTCCACTGCTGGCTCTGAGGCATCAACCAAGCTCTTTGCTCCCTGGCTTCAGAAATAGGAGGCTAGCAGAAGAGGAGCAGGCTTGAAGCACGGTTTTCATGTTTCTGGCAGACCATCTGAGCACCTTGAAGCAAACCCTGGCCTTCCATCCAGAGGGGACTAGACCCTGTTACGAGGGCTGTTGAGTAAAGCAACATGAACCACACTGAAGCAGTTTGTCAGAAGCAAACAAAACCATGAGAAAGGAAAGCAGAACTACACGGGAGGGGTGGAAGAGAAGATACTGCTTAGTTCCTTATGTGTAGTTTCCAAAGAGATACTGGGCATTTTCTGCAGATGATGTGGAACAAGATAACCCTTGAGGGAGCAGGTTGGTTTACTCCTAAGTTCCCTGGAAGCATGAGCACTTGGCGGTTCATTTTGTGGTGTGCCTCATGAGCTTATTGAAAGGGCATACGAACAGCCACACTGGGTCAGACCAACAGTCCATCCAGCCCGGTATCCTGTCTGCTGACCGTGGCCAATACCAGATGCTCCAGAGGGAGGTAACACAACAGGTAATCCTCATGTGAGACCTCCCCTGCCACCCGCCTCCAGAGAAACAGAGGCTAGGGACACCATTCCTACCCGTCCTGGCTCATAGCCATTGAACTAGAACTAGTGAAAATGGAGCAAGGTTTTAATGGGTGCTCCAGTCCATCCCCACATTTATGGCCACTGGGAATTCTTACAGAGAGTGGATGATTCAGGAGACTGAAAATTGGATCTGAAGCCTTTGGTCAGGAGGGCGCTCACCTGAATTCATGGTAACAGCTGGCATTATTACTATACGATGGCTGCTTGCTGGCCTGTGTGGAATCGATTGGCCCATTACCTCATGGAAAAGGAAGACAAACACCCCTTGCGTGCAGTGATTGTCACCAGTGCTGGCAGAGTGGGCAGAGGAATCCTTCCTGGACACAGAGACTGAACTAACCTCTCATCTCTCCCAGCTATGGTCCCTCCAGGGCAGAATTGAGGCTCCTATGTGGGGAAGTTGGCGGCGCTGCTGTCTGTCTCTACCTGACCTGGGCTCAATGTCTCGAGTCCTGTCAGATCTTGCATCTTTCACCAGCACTTGGACTCTCTGGAAATAAAAGCACAAATGAAAATTCCAGGCCTGGATGAAACAAACTTTAGCAGGTTTTCAGCCCTGCCTACCTTGTAGCTCAGCAGTGAACCCAACCCAGACCAAACCATTCATGATAGCATGGGTAACGGAGTCAGCCAACAAACCAGAGTGAATGTAGTTGTCTGCTTAAGGGAATGAACAGCTCCCACCTTGAGAGCCTAAAAACAGAACAAGAGCACCACAATGGTTTGGGTTTTTGGTTCCCACAGTCCACTTCCTCTTGCTTGGACACAGGTTCCTTCCTAACTCTTAGCCCAGCATGAGGGGATTTGCTTTGATGCTTAGAGTCCATCTATATAGGAAAAGAGCCAAATCACGTCACAGCTTTGCTCTCTATCAGTGTTTGCAGCCTGATCTAGGACATGATGCAGGAACATCATTATAACAGGGATTCTGTTCCTTCCACTCAAGCAAGCTCAAACTTGGGTCCTCTGCCTAGCAGTTTCCTAGTGTAGACAACCTCTTGGCTAGTGTAGGTGGATCTCTAGCACAGGGATGCTGAAGCTGGCTGAACCCAGGGTGAAGGTCTCAGGGACTGAGGATAGAATCTTGACTCCATCCCACCAGAACTCAGAATGAGCCCAGATCTCCTCCAAAGGGATGACTTGTCTGTCTGGAGGTGCCCTTCCCACAACTCAGAAAAGCACCTTCCTAGAGTTAATCTTTAAAAAGAAAACTTTCGTCCTACACCCTAATTAAAGGAAAGGAGACCACACCTCCTCGTGGCAGCGTTCTGCTTATAATTCACAGTTCTCACTGGTATCCACATACCAGATATTGCAGTGTGAGAATATGAATCCTTAGCAGGAGAGAGATTAGAAGTCATATGGAGGGGAGAGGCAGAGAGAGGGGCTCAGAGACCCTGTAAAGGGGCAGCCCCTCCCCATATCACAGCACACATGTGGGAGGCATGGAGAGAGACTTGGACACCCTGAGAGGGGTACAGTGTCCCCCCCTCCCCCGCCAAAAAAAACCCAACCCTGGCACATGAACTGTAATCATACAGGATTTTTTCTTAAAGTAATCAGTTCCCTTTCCAGTCTTTTCACTAGTGGTTAATAAGGCCGCACTGTTCTCACAGCTTGGACATGTCCCATTGTAGGCTGGCCTCGAAACGGACCAGTTTTTCTGGTATACTTGTGAAACTCAGAGACTAGGTTTCTCCATAGGAAAGGATAGGTGATCTTGTAATTAAGACACTAAAGTAGGCCTCAGAAATTCTGTGTTCAATTACCAGCCATGTCATAGGCTTCATGTGGGACCTTATGCAAGTTCATTAATCAGTCAGTGCCTTGGGGTGCCCATTTGTAAAACGAGGGTAATAAAATTCCTTTTTATCTGTTTAAATTGGGGGATCTTCAGGGCAGGGCTTATTTCTCAAGATGTGGATGGTACAGCACCTCGCACAATGAGGCCCGGATCTCAACTGGGGCCTGCAAGCACTATAGCCTTATAAATAGCAATTAAAGCGTGACTTGTCTGTTCTGCCCTGTGACGCGCTGTCTTGCTGCAGTGCCAGCATTTTTGCACCCAAGTGTATTGACTCTCCCATTTCAATGAGCCACCTCTGCATTTGCTGACTGTTTGCTCCCTGTTTTCTAGGGCCATGGAGAAATTCCCGGGTCTGCGCTCCTGGAACACCAGCGCCAATTTGTCCACCAGCGACTGCAGTGTGGAGGACAACACATACAAGTGCAAGTTTGACGAGGAGTTCAAGTACATTCTGCTGCCTGTCTCCTACGGCATTGTGTGCGTGGTGGGGTTGTGCCTCAACCTGCTGGCCCTCTATGTCTTCCTCTTCAGGATCAAGATCTGGAATGCCTCCACCACGTACATGTTCAACCTGGCTGTGTCCGACACACTCTATGTCATATCCCTGCCCTTGCTGGTGTATTACTACGCCAAGGGGGACAACTGGCCCTTCAGTGTAGCCTTGTGTAAAATAGTCCGTTTCCTGTTCTACACCAACCTCTACTGCAGCATCCTCTTCCTGCTCTGCATCAGCGTCCACCGTTTCCTGGGCATCTGCTTCCCGCTGAAGTCGCTGCACTGGGGCCGCGTCCGCTACGCACGGAGGGTGTCGGGTGTTGTTTGGTTGGTCATAATCACATGCCAGTCGCCGGTGCTCTTCTTCGTCACCACCAGCGTGAGGTGCGAGACCATCACCTGCCATGACACATCGAGCAAGGAACTCTTTGGCCAGTTTATCATCTACAGCTCGGTGATGCTGGTGCTGCTGTTCTGCATCCCTTTCCTGACCATCATCGTGTGCTACTGCCTCATGACTCGGAAGCTGCTGCAGCCCACCCAGGGGACCTCCCGGATGTCCAAGTCCAAAAAGAAGTCAGTCAAAATGATCATCATCGTCCTGGTGGTCTTCATCATTTGCTTCCTTCCTTTCCACATCACTCGCACCTTGTACTACTCCTTCCGAAGCTGGGACCTTAGCTGCGGGACCCTCAATGCCATTAACTTAGCCTACAAAATGACCAGGCCCTTAGCTAGCACCAACAGCTGCCTGGATCCCATTTTGTACTTCTTAGTAGGCCAAAGGTTTGTCAAGTTTGCAGGTCACAAAATGCCAATGAAAACTCCAAACCAAACGGCCCTGGGGGGCACTCCCAACACCAACATAGAAACCAGCGACAACCTAGATATGATAGTCAAATTGTGAAACCCCAGCCTGCTACATTTCTGTCCACTGTCCCGCCCCATTGTGGATTATTCTGTCTCCCTTGTGGAAGAACTTCTCCACCGTGTGAGGAGGAGTCTAGCACGTTGCCACAATGCAGGTGGAATCCACTAGTGAGTGTGTTACAAGTCCCTCTGGGCTGAGCCGCAAAGGACCCGAGTTGTCACAGCTCGCTGCTAGAGGGCCTGACTTGCACTAAGGCTGCAGCAGCTCAAGCTTTTAGCACTGAAGGGCCTTGGTTCAACTTGTGGTGTATTAGCCAAGATGGCAGCTCTCACGCAGGCAGTGGAGTCCCTAGACTCAGGGGAACTGACAGCTTGCGCAGGCCCCTAGGCAAGGAAGGAGGCAGCTCCATGCTTCCAGAAGGGAAGGGGCCTTGGGCCGAAGGGGTGGGACTGAGGCAGCCAGCCCTCCGTGACTTCCCCCCCAGCCCTCATAATGCTCTATCAGCAATTTAAAGGGCCTGTAGCTCTGGCTACCACTGCTGCTGCTATAGCAACATCAGTGGCCAGGAGCCTCGACCCCTTTGAATCACTAGACCGGAGGGCAGTTGTCCCCTTTGCCTCTCCCTCTTGGCGGGCCTGCCTAGACTTCAGATATTGGTGGTGTCCTGTGTGAGTAGAAATGTTCAACAAGATACACCTGCGTGAAGGTCACCGGTTTAATGAGTTTTGGAAACTAAGGGGCTGCTAAAGTGATATATAAAAATCCCATATGCATGTCCTCCTTCAGCTCTGCAACTCAAATACTTCCTCACCAAACCCGCTCTTCTGCCTGACACTGGGTGGTGTCTACCCAACAGGGAGCACAGACTACCTGGCACATGGTTGTCAGTCCAAAGAAATGACAATGCACAGTAATATAAATACATTTCATGGTAAACGTTTGTACTGGCTTTTCTAAAACACATTTTTTCAACTCCCCACTCCAATCTGCCTGTCACTGAACTTTTCAGCTATTCACAAAATGTTGTGCCACATTTCCTGTTGATATTTTTATTTAAAAAGAAATTGCAATTGACAAGAAAACAGTTTTCTCTTTGTAAAAAAGGTCAGTAATTATTCTGACAAAATTTTAGTCCACTTATTGATTTAAAATATCACAGAAAACGAAGCCCTGAGGCATAGGAAAAAACCTTTGACATTTTTCACCAAATCATTTGCTATTTTTTATCCAGCCTCAATGCATTTAGCAGGGATGTTTTTATCGATCATACCAGAGCCAGGCTTTTATCGATCATACCAGAGCCAGGCTTTTATCGATCATATCAGGCTTTTCCTCTTTCTGCAAGCCAGGCTTTTCCTCTTTCTACAAGCAGAAAAATACTATCAGCAAGGTCTTTTCCTCCTGGGCAAATATTTAGCACAGGAAAGGAAAGTATGTAAATTATAAGGCTGAAAGGAAACAGAAAAACTCCCCATTAAGGAGTTCTGCCCAGTTTTAGGAGTTGTCTGACCTTTCCAAACGCAATAATCCTCTGTCTAACTAGCAAGTATCTCATCACAGAGCTTTTCTCCAGAGAGCTGCACTGAAGTTAACCCCCTTATTCACTAGAGACTTGATAGTGCTGACTTACCCAGTCACACCCACATTCTACAATCTTTTCCAAAGCCAGAAAGCCTCCAAACTGCAGCTTTTACTAATTGCCCAATACTAATTTTATTTTGGGTGAGGTTTTCTTTTTAAATGTTTTAAATGTTTAAAAAAGTGATAGGCCTTTCATCAAAAACCTAGCCAGTTAATCCAGGGCCGGAGTGGAAGGTCCAGTCTATGCTATCACTCCGTGGTCACCAACCAGTAGATCAGGATCTACTGGTAGATCTTAGAGCCTCTGACAGGTGATCCTGACTGGTTTGGCCACGTGGCTATCAAGTGCCAGCACTTCAGCTGCTCCTCCTCCCATGGCTGCGCATCGCTGGCCCTTTGCCTTGGAGCTGTTCCCCCAGGAGCCTCCTGCTTGCTGTGCAGGGCAGGAGAGGGAGAGGAGGGCGCTGATGTCACAGTGCCCCCTTCTCCCACTCTGTATTCTATCTCCACAGAGCAGAGAGGGGGCACAACAGGATGAGGAATAGAGCAAGTTTCCTGGTTGCTTTTGGGAGTGGTGTAGGGCTAGGGCAGGGGTGAGCCTTCCTTAGCCCCACTGCACCACCACCCAGGAGCCACCTGAGATAAACAGTGCCTAACTGGAGTCCACATCCTGAACCCCTACCCAAGTCATGAACCGCCTCCTATACCTCAAGCCCCTGCCCTAGCCCTGAGCCTCCACGCATCCAAACACCCTCCCAGAACCTGCACCTAGAACCCCCTCCTGCAACTCAACTGCCTGCCCCAAGCTCAGAGCCCCTCATACTCTAAATCACCTTAACCCAAGACCAGAACCTGCACCCCCAACCCTCTGCCTGAGCCTGGTGAAAATGAGTGAAGGTGGAAGAGGGAGGGAGGATTAAAGGAATTTTTTCTTCTCTCCGCGCACAGTCAGCCTCTGGAACTCCTTGCCAGAGGATGTGGTGAAGAGTAGGACTTTAACAGGGTTCAAAAAAGAGCTAGATAGATTCATGGAGGTTAGGTCCATCAATGGCTATTAGCAAGGATGGGTAGGAATGATGTCCCTAGCTTCTGTTTGTCTGGAAATGGGTGACAGGGGAAGGATCATGTGAGGATTACCTGCTGTGTTCCCTCCCTCTGGGGCATCTGGTATTGGCCACTGTCAGCAGACAGGATACTGGGCTAGATGGACCATTGATCTGACCTAATATGGCTGTTCTTATGAGTATATTGTGGAATTTATCATATTATCTCCACTCATGGAGAATGGGGGTTTCTGGTTAATTGAATGTGCTGGATAACAAAGCTTATTGCTCAGCCCCTGCCCCCTACTGGCAGATCAGGCTCCGGGCAGCTCGAGGCAGGCTGAGGGGGAAGGAGGCAGCTGCTGATAACATCAGCTGGCAGTGCCAGCTGTCAGAAGCCCTGCAACGGCTGGTTGGACAGGCCGGAGTCAGGTGCCCACACCTGGTGGTGTTACGGCTGGGGGTAATGCCGGTTAACAGCGTTTTCCGGTTAACAGAGTGCCAGCTAACAAAGCTTTCACTGGAGTTAACATGACTCTTCAAAGTTGTGCTCTAGCATGACCTAATTTTCTATTTCAGACAAGGCAAATGGTGCAACTGATTTACACCATCTGAAGTTCTGCTCCTATGGAGCTAGCAGAATGAGTAAAGTGCCCATCCTTTTTAAAATAAATGTGTGCCCTCTCTAATAACTGCCTGTGCTTGTCTCCTCCCTGTTGGCATTTTCACAGGGTTGAGATCACCAGCAGAACAAAACTTCACGTTGCTCAGATTTGCCCCCACCCTTCCAAGATTCTTACACCCATCAATGGAGACTTTTGAAGCTGGACTAGAGAAAGCAGTAGAAAATGTGCTGCACTGGCAAAGTCTAGCTGAGCTAATACATCTTGTCCCTCTCTAATTTCTAGGTCTAATAAACTGCCCAGCTTAACCCCAAAATTCCTTGCCCAACTTTGACATCATGATGATGATGAAAAATGGGTGATATTTACTCACCCACTGCAAAGCAAAACACAACATAAAATTGCTTGTCCCAAAGAAGTGGGTGAGTAGAACTTACAAGAGCAGTCGTGGTTGCATATTGGATAAAGACAACCAGCAGTGTAAGACCATGTGCAATACACACAAGAGGCCGATCCAATGCCTATGAAGCCAATGGGAGTATTTCCATTAACATCAGAGGGACATGTATCAGGCCCCATATGAAAGACACTGAAGTGGGATCCTTAAAAGCTTTAAGTGACATAGTTTGTCAGTGGGATTTGTGCTCACAACTCACTTACGCACAACTAAAAATCCCATTTAGTGTGATCTACTGTTGGCCCAGGATCAGATTTGAGTGAACAAAGTTATTTGGGTTCAGAGCAACCAGAGAGGTACTGACTGGAAGTTTTTCTTTTTCAAAGTACTAACTTATACTAAAAATGTTCATATCTGTGACAATACAGTATATTTTATTTTTGTAATATATAATGATATTCTATTGCTTATGATAAAATAAGTTTGTTTCTATTTATTAATTTTTATTATTATTATTATTATTATTATTTATTATGCAGTCTGGTCAGACCTGGGTCAGTGTCAGAAAAGGTGGGGAATTGGAGACTGGCATAATGACTGATTTTTTTCAATATGTTGGAGAGGTTTTCAGTTCCAGACATGGAAATGTTCAGGGCTGCAAATGTCACCAGAGTATCTATGAGAAACCCATGCACTTCAGGGGGTTTTGGAAGTTGGGTTTTGCCAGTGGCTGTTCTCATTATAATTGGTCAACCAAAAATCCCTCAATTTGAACGTCACAAATGGAGCCTTGGTGCGACGGGGTGCACAGCCATTTGAGGCCCTGTGCTTCGGGCCTTGCAGTTCTTCTCAGCCCAGCCCAGGAAAAGGAGCAGTGAAGGTGGGTCCTCCAGGACAGCCTAGAAAGGCTTCAGGGAAGCAGCCAATCAGTACACAGCAGGCTCAGTTAAAAGGAGCTACAGGAGTTGAGCAGGGCACGAGCACAGTTGCTGGCTGGGACCAGAAGGGAGAAGAAAGAGTGAAAGGCTCTGAGACATCACAGATAAAGAGAGTGGAGAGAAACCCTGTTTCAGAGGCCTGAGAGAGAGAACCCTGGCTACAAAGTTGGCAGCAAAGAGGCCTTGAAGGAGACCCTAGGAAACCAGGACAGAGAAGGAGAAACTCTCCCAGCAGGGAGGCCTGGGGGGGATCCTACTCACATAGAGAACAGTTCATAAGCCCAAAAAGGTGGTGGGACAGAGTGGGAAGCAGCCCAGGGAATGTAGCAATAGCAAGTAGTAAAGAAAGCAGCATATGGCTGCTATTTGCACAGCCCCGCAGTTGGGACCCAGAGCATTCGGTGGACCTCGGTCTCCCCATTGGCAGAGTGGCCAAAGCCCCACATTTTATTGTGGGGCTCAAAAAAGGGCTTAGAATTTAAACAGGCCCAGAAATGGGGCTGAAGACCCCAGAGAGGGCCAACCATTTGCTGACGTGACTTAGAGGGCTGAGGTCCTGAAAACCCACCTGAGGAAGGCACCCACCAAAGGGGTGCTGGGAACAGAAAAATGAAAGAATGCAGGATCCCACTCAGCTAAAAGGAGGCACTCACAAGAGATGAGTGTCTCCTTCCACCTCCCCCCTGCACACATGGTATACACCAAAAATGTAGATTGACCTATCACTTGGGAGTATAAAAATTCACACCCCTGAGTGCCACAATTACGCCAACCCTGGTGTCGATATTCATCCCTCAACCTATCTACTGGCACTCAGGGGTGTGAGCAGTACCTACTCCTATAGTCAAACACTTTTTGTCGATGTAGGAAGCATCTGTGCTACAGGCCTCTACCTAATGCTATGTTGGCATAGCTGTGTCACTGAAGCTACATAGCCCACAGTGTAGCCCCACAGTGTAGACACAGCCTACACCAATGGAAGGTGTCCTGTTGGTGTAGGAACACCACCTCTCTGAATGACTGTAGCTATGCCAACAGAACTCTTCTGTCAGCCAACCTGTGGCATAGATACTTTGATCAGGGAAGTGGATTTTTCACTCCCCTCACTATGTCAACCTACCTTTTAAGTAAAGACCAATCCTCAGGCCCCAGTCCTACACCTTCCTCTGTGGGGGCCAAGCCCTGTATCCCCATGAAACTCCTCTGTAGTCATTATGGTTCTGTGCAGTGACAGGAGTCTGCCCATGTGGAGTCACTTGCAGATTGAGGCTACCCTGGGTTCCTAGTAACCCTCCCCAGGGCTGCCTGATAGAAACTCCCCTTCCCCCACAGCATGCCTTTCTCGTGGCCCTTTAACTCTGGCAGAGCCATACAGCTGCAGCCCTTCTCCTCTAGCCATTTTGAAACTGAATGACATTGTGTCTCCTTCTGTTCCCCATGGTAAGAGCTCAGGCCTGGTTATGTTTCCCCCCATTTTCTCCTTCATTTTACCTGAGGGAATGGCACCGTCTCCTTTCCCTTGTTATCACTGCCAGGCAATTGCAGGAGATACACTCCCATCCCAGTGGGGCTGTTTGTTACATCCGACTGTCAAAAAACATACCCCAATGTAAGCCTAGTTTCCCAGGCAACAGGCCCTGGGAGAAATATTTTCTGAGCCACACACCAGGAAATCCATGAAACCCTCTCGGTTTGAACAGGAGATAGATTGACACTCCTGATGCCATCCACAGCCAGCGAGAGACCATTGGGGTATGTCTACACTGCGCAGCTATTTCAGGATACCTCTGAAATACTACCCCACATCTTAACAAGCTGCCCATTATTTCAAAATATTTTTCAAAATAATAAGAGCGCTATTTTGACATCCCTGTAAACCTCATTCTGTGAGGGCTAAGGGATGTCTCGGAATAGTGAGTTATTTCAAAATTTGGCGCTGTGTAGACGTTCCAAATTTCAAAATAAGCTATTTTGAAATAGAATCGAAATAGCACATTGCGTATCTTATTTCAAGCTTAGGGTGCTGTGTAGACGCACCCTTGGCGTCCAACCCTAAATTCTGTGGGGGCAGAGTCTGCCTGTCACTCTGAAGGCAAAGAATTCCCAACCCTGGTTCCCCTCTGGAAAACCTCAAGCACGGGGTTGATTTTTTTTCTAAGTTTAGTCCCCGGAGCTGGTCACAAGTTTCCCCAATGGAACAGCAACAGCCCAGCCCCTGGTTCCTTGGCAGATCGTCAAGTGGGCTGCTAAGGAGCTGGGGGCTGGAAATTCTGGCAGTCCTAACTCCCTGGCCCCCTTGTAGTTGGCATGATGGGCTGCTGTAGAGTTGGGACTTTTCAAGGCTCCCCACCTCTTAGGCTCCCCAGCTCTTTGGCAGCTTGCCTGGTAGGCTGTAAGCCTCCTGGGAAGCATGCTTCATTTCGGAAACACCTACATATCCTGCTGCTGGGACATTCTGGTGCTTCAGAAACAAAACACTGTATAGAGATAAGGTCGTGGATGCCTACAGGAGTCTCTCTGTTCAAGCAAGTAGTGTGCTGCTAGCTATACAAAGAGTCCGTGTAGAGATTCTCAGCTCCATGCCAACTGGGCTTGAAAACTTGCAAGGATTTTCTTTCTGGTGCTTCCTACCTGCTGGAAGGAGTCCAAGGTTGGCCTGTCACATGGTTTTTAGGCACCTCTAGTCCCAGCTAGAATCTGACTCAGACCGGCATGAAAAACACAATGAAAAAAAAAATTAAATGCATTTTTGGGATCATCAAGATAGGTTGGGTTCCAATCTGCTGTGGAGTTGATGCCCATATAAGGATTAATATTAGGGCTGTTTGAACATTAATATGTCTGATCAATACCGCAGGCCCTTGGGATTGACAGGTCGCTTTCCAGTTCCCTGCACTCTGATCTCCTGCTCCCTTCCTCATTCTTCAGCTTTCAGTGTCCAGTGCAGTTGCAGGGGCAGGGAGAAAGTTCATCAGAAGAGCCATGGCGCCCGCTGGGGCATTTATGTGCGCCCACCGAGTGACCAGGGCCAGCCCAAGCCATTCTTGCGTCCCGGGCGCTTGGCGCGTGCGCGGCCCCTGCCCCGGGCACACGGCGCGTGGCGGCTCCGCCCTCGGGTGCACGGTGCGTGAGTGGCCCCGCCCCCGGACGCCTGGCAGCCCCAAAAGGTTGGGGACCACTGAGCTATTGCCACACGCTGTAGGCCAAGGTGCCTGTGAAAAACGCACTGACTCACCCGCTAGGAATGCAGAATGTGAGGTCATTCCACAGGCCCGGGCAATGTGTGTAAGCAAGGCTCTCGCTGTAACAGATTCACCCCCAGGGTAACACATGCAGGATACTGAGATCGGGAGCTTGTGAATCAAAGTTACTGATCACGTTTCAAGTTAGTGTTTGACAGAGGAGAATCAGCTTCCCTGGACTCAAATCCAAACGGAAAAGGAAAAAATAGCCCCACAAACGGCCCTGTCATTTCAAAGCATCACAGGAAACAAATTAAACGAACCCCATGCTGCTGTCACTGTAGGACAAGGGTCTCAAAGTTGTCTATAGGATTTAGAGATGCATCTGTTTAAAATTAATGGAAGATGTATCGCAATCTCCTTGCAAATAATTTAATGGTAGAGATGTCTGTAAATCTTCTGGACTGTTTTGAACATTTCATCTCTAACCTAGTTCCTATTAAGGCATCTAATTCTCCCTTCATCACCTTGCCCTGTTAGCAAATAGCCCTCACACCCTTAGCTCAGTTTTACACTGTTGAGCCTAGCTGTTTACCTTTGTATCATCCTATCTTGGGTCCCAGTCCCACTCCAGGAACAAATTTCCATGAAATGCAGTATGGTTAGGATTGGGCACTTGGAGCAGAATTCCCAAATTTGGGCACTTAAAGCTGGGCCCCTAAATCAGTGGCCTGGCTTTTAGAGCCCTCATTTGGATAATGCAGGTGTAACACTGACAGGCAGAACCAAATCTGGGACCTCTAGAGCTTAGTGCATGAGCCTCTACCGCTTGAGCTAAAAGCCGGCTGCCTCTCAGAAAAGGCTGCAGATCGGGGTGGGTGATAATTTTTGCAGGGTGTGGGAGCCACTTCATGAATTTTGGTACATGGCCATGGGCTGGATCCAGGCCCCCTCCCCTGGAAGGGGCGGGGCCTCAGGAAGAAGGGGTGGGGCTGGGGGGCTACAGAGAAAGAGAGCGTGTGAGTGACAGACTTTGTGACACAGATGGAATGTGTGGGCCAGTGTATGTGATAGTGACTGTGTGTGTGTGACACAGACTGGGTGTATGACAGTGACAGAGTATGTGTGCTGGCTGCTGCTGGGTATGTTTCTGAGAGAAGCCACGCTCTGTCTCTTTAAGACCAGGAAAGCTGCCCTACTCTGTTGTCCCCCCTTATTCTGCAGAGATGGAGTAAAGGGGGAAAGAGTGTGTGTGTGTGAGAGAGAGAGAGTGCTTAAAAATAGGGTACTACCTCTGAAGACAGGCATTGCTCTGAGTCACTTACCATCCATGCTTCAGACTGGAGTAGCTCCGCTGTGTGTCTCCCGTTCTCCGACCCCTGCTCTGCAGAGATGGGGCACAGGGGCAGGGGGACACCCTGATTTCAGTGCACCCCTCTCCCCTAGGGTTCCCAGATGGTTTCTGAAAAAATACCAAACCAAAAAAAAAAAAAAAAAAAAGACCCCAAGAGTTGTTAAGAAAAAAAAGGAAAAGAAAAGCCAGTGTGGCCCCTTTAAGAGACACTTTTGAGGCTTTTCAGCCCTAACAGGCTGCCAGTGGCCGCCCGCCATCTTGCCTCCCTGAGCAAGGCTGGACAGCTCCCCTGCAGAACCCAGTAAGCACTAGGGTTGCCAGGCTGCGTCCGTATTGAGCCAGACAGCCCGGGATTTTCGCCTCCTGGCCAGCAAAAAAATCAGAAAATACCAGACATTTTAGGTGCCCGGTATTTTCTGAATTCTTTTACCGGACAGAGGGCGAAAATCCTGAACTGTCCGGTTCAATACTGGACACCTGGGAACCCTATTCTCCCCAGGCTCTGCACAGCTCGCAGGAGAATCCTGGGAGCAGCTTAGCTGCAGGACGGAGCAAGGAGGGGGAAGGGCAGCTGAACACACACCACTGGCTGTAAGTCTGCCCCTCTGCTAACCAGCTGGCGAGCGGGAGAGAAATGCTTGGCGGGCCAAATCTGGGCCTGATTTTGCCCACCCCTGCATTGAAGCAAACTCATTCTTTCTCTCTCTGTGTCTGTCTGTAAGTGGTCTAAGTGCCACAGCATGGGACAAGGCACCACACCCAGCAGGTGTGTGGCTTACAGGTGCCTAAGGATGGCTTTAGCAACTGAACTTTAGGCACCACAGTGAGGCCTGACTATGCAGGTGCTGGCAGTTAATCCCTGATTTCCTGATTATCTGCCAGCCCATACAAGCCCCAAACTGCTCCCATTAAAACCGCCAGGAATTTTGCTGAGTCACCACTGAGGAAGGCGGTGTAACCCTCAACAGATCACAGTATGTTAGAGTCTAGACTGGTGAGCAGACTAGATGAGAGGAGGGGGGAATCAGGCCCTGCAAGATGGGCTCTCAGAAGATATTCTCCAGCCCCATCAGTTTGCTTTTGCATGCAGACATGCTGCTTTTATTAGCCTTTATCAAAGGACTTGTTTAGTTCTAACTTACAGCTTGGCTCCTGGCCTGAAACTGCAGGTTCAGGGGCCCGTGGGGAATAGTCAGTCCGGGCCCTGCTGTACTCTGCTCAGTTCATAGGTTTGATTGTACGGCCTGGAAAGCAGATCAAAAGTTTGGCCTTGTGTCTGTCAAAGTCTCCCTGTTTGGGGCCACAGGCTGTGAACACACCTGCAGAGACTGACTGTGGTGACTTTTCAAGCTTTGTTCTCCCATCTGAAGTAGGAAACCAGAGCAGTCCTCTAGGGCCAAATAAAGATGATAGGCAAAGAAACAGGCAACAGTAAGGGACCTGTAAGCGTGATCCACAGGCACTGCCTGGGTGGGGTCCCTGCATTTGGGCTGGGAGAAGCCAAAATTTAGCCACTGCCTGGGAAATTCCCCGCCCTGCTCCATTCTTTGTGAGGGCTGCATTTAGTCATGGTCTGGTACCTGCTATTTCAAAAGCACTTGGGATGGGCCTGAACTAAAAACTTGCCTCTGACCACGCCTCAACATCAGCCAGTTTACACCAGGCTCAGCAAACCTCCAAACCACTTCCCTGTTTAGTGGGCTGGAATTTGATACCATATCACAGCTGTTCAGTGGCATATGTAAAACGAACTGCTGGGTCTCAGCATACAGGAATTGCCAAACTGGATCAGGCCACATCTTCATTCTAATCCAGGAGCTTTTGTCCAGCAATAGCTAATATCAGCTTCTTCAGAGAAAGAGGCAATAAATCTGGCATATAGACAAGTATGCAGTAGTCTGCCAACAGGGGAAAATTCTTCCTGACCCCCATCAGTTAGAGGTTTAGTATTTTCCCCTGAAGCATAAGAGTTTACATCAGGGGTGGGCAATAAGAAAAACTTAGCCCGCAGGGTTAGTCCCTGGTGGGCCACCGCCACTGGCTACGTCTAGACTGGCATGATTTTCCGCAAATGCTTTTAACGGAAAAGATTTTCCGTTAAAAGCATTTGCGGAAAAGAGCGTCTAGATTGGCACGGACGCTTTTGCGCAAAAGCACTTCTTGCGGAAAAGCATCCGTGCCAGGCTAGACACGGTTTTGCGCAAGAAAGCCCCGATCGCCATTTTCGCCAAAGGAGCTTTTTTGCGCAAAACAGTCCTGAGCTGTCTACACTGGCCCTCTTGCGCAAATACATTTGTGCAAGAGGGCTTTTGCCCAAACAGGAGCAGCATAGTATTTGTGCAAGAACACTGACAATCATACATTAGATCGTCAGTGTTCTTGCACAAATTCAAGCGGCCAGTGTAGACAGCTGGCAAGTTTTTCCGCAAAAGCGGCTGCTTTTACGGAAAAACTTGCCAGTCTAGACAACACAGCCACTATGTTTACCTGAACCTCAGCAGGTATTGGAGGATCGCAGCTCTGGTTGGCCGCAAATCGCCGTTTGAGGCAAACATGAGTGCCAGGAAGCACCATGGACCGGGACACTGCTTCCCACCACTCACGTTGGCCATGAATGCCATTCGCGGCCAACCAGAGCTGTGATCCTCCGATACCTGCTGAGGCTCAGGTAAATATGGAGGTAAGGGCCTGCCAGAGACTTAACCCTGCAGACCGGATCCAGCTTGTGGGCCAGAATTTGCCCACCTCGGTTTACATTTATTCCAAAATTCTAGTTTTCTGAGGTTTGGGGTGTTTTTAATCATTACTAAGCTAACTCTGGATATTCTTGTTATCAGTGGGAAAAATAAATCCTTTTCTGAAGCTTTAAGCCACAATTAAATCTTGTGACAATAAGTTCTGCAGGGTAATTGCACATGAGGGGAAGGGAGTTTTTCCTTTTCATTAGTTTTATAGCTGCTACCTTTCAGTTTTATTGATGGTGCTCTTGTCCTTTAATTATGAAAGCTTCCTTTTCGGTCCCATCCATTGTTTGGCACAGCTGGCTGATAGATTTAAAAACACAAACAAAATATCAACAACAAATGGTGTTTAGAAAAAACAGAAACTTTAAGAATATGTTTTATTCCAAAAAGTTTATTTTGAAAACAAAAAACAGGGAAATGGAAAAAAGTCATTCTCTTTCAGTGGTAAATACAAGATACAGATTTTTTTTTTTCATTTTTACTTTTTCCTATCTCTCTTTGCAATGCAAAAAAAGGGAGAAAGAAAGATTGGATACCTTCCCCCACCAAAAAAAAAAAAAATGAAATGTTTGATTTTTTTCATATTGAAATGTTAAAATTATTTCTTCCGTGTGTAAAATAAATAAAACATCTATAAACATTAAAATTATGTTTGAAATTTTGGTTGAAAATTTTGGAACAAAACAAATACTTTTGGGGTGCAAAATCTGTTTCCCTTTTGTGATCAGCTCCTGTCCCCCCTTACTGGCAACTTTAGCCAAGGGGTGAGGGTAGAGTTGCTTTAACCCACCTCCCCAGAGCTGGGCAGTGTGGGAAGAGCTTGCTTTGCTGATGCCCAGGTTAGATCTGTTCTGGATACAAGATCTGCAGTCTCTTGAGCTGTCAACAGGGCTGTCCTTAGGATTTATGGGGCCCTACCAAGTACTATTTTACTGGTGCCCCTATGTCCAACAGCAGTCGGGGTGGGGGAGGATGATGGGTTTTTTAGAGATGTAATTTTATAATCTTCAGCATCTCACTACTGAAATAGTTTTAAAGCAAATGTTAAACTCAAGCCCTGTAGAGTAACACAGTAAATTCAGAAACTGACAGCACATACCTGGGCTTGACAAATGCCTGTTAAATGGTTTCATTACCACTTGAATGGCTCTTTCATGGGATCAATGTTCTGCTAATAGCTCTGTCAGGGTTTTTCACTTTTAAGTTAACTAGATCCTCTCCAGAGGAAGCAGAGCCACAGAACAGGGAAAGGAAAAGGTGGGTGGGTGGACATTAAGACCCAGGAGTGCCCCAAATTTTTGGGTGCCCTACACAGCTGCATATTCTGTACATGGGAATGGATGGCTCTGACTGTCAGAGAACTAAACTCTCTCACCAGAACTGTAAACATGAGATTTATACAAAAGAAACAGGGCAGGGGAAGAATTACCCAGCCAGAAACAAAGGTTCTTAACCACTGATACCAATGGAACCTGAGGATACCCCGTCCTGGGCAGGCTCTGTACCAGAAAGAAGCCTATTGTGATTATACCATGTCTTACAATGTGTGAGCCAACTCCAGCAAGAGAGAGGGTTGTGGGCTGGTGGTTTGGGCATTGCTTTGGGATCATGGGGGTAGCTTTGCCTTTCCCATGTCTGGGCTGCAAAGTGGTTAGAGTAAAGGCCTGCTAAGAAGGACTCCTGGTTCTGTTCCCAGCTCCTTCCAAGGAAAGGATTTGGGATAAGTCAATTGAGCATTTCTCTGCTTCATTTAAAATAGGTGTTGTTCTCTCCCCACAAATGACAAGCATCTCTGAGTGTCCCAGTTAACCCAAGTGAAACTGAGGCAGGGCTCCTTCATCAGGAAATGCCCTGTGTGATGCATACGTCTGCCCTAGAACTGTAGTTCTCAACCTTTTTTCATTCATGACCCCTGAAGCTGGGAACATTTTTGTTGAGCAAAAAAAAAAAAAAACCACCGGGAACATTTTGTTGCAGCCCCTTTCATTTAAAGCTCCAGTCCTCTCCCCTGCCACTCCCCCCACCCCTGCCATGTACATCAGGCACCAAGCCAGGAAAAGAAAATACCAGCCAGCCCAGATCAAAGTGCTGCGACCCCCCAGGAGGACAGCCGCGACCCCCAAGGGGGTCGCAACCCACGGGTTGTGCACCGCTGCTCTAGAGCCATCTCCATGTGCAATACTAAATGTTCAGCGCAGGGGACGTGACAACCCATATGCCTGGAGGATGTAGATCTGTGCCCAGATTCTGAGCTGTGCCCTACCTACGCTCAACATGGGAGCAGAGCAGTGTCCCTTGTAAGCTGAGCATGTGGGCGGCCACCCAGGAGAACACTGATTAGCAGAGCACCCACAGTTGGCAGCATGTGTGTCTACTGGTGGTGCACATCTGTCCACACCTTGGCACACAGAATAAAATTTATTCTGCACATGGATGGACATTAGAGGGAATGCTGGAGTGGGGAAAGGTGTCTGTAATCCCACCTGTGCAGCACCCGGGTTCTGGGGCTGGCTGAGCCAGAGCAGTTCTCAGGAGGAAAGGATAGGTGGATGATGCCCCTCCTCCCCCATACTCCAGATATCCCTGGTGTGCAGTAGAGGCCAGGAGGGAGACAGCACACTGCTGCTCTCCTGAGTCCGCTGCATCTGGGGTTACCATAACGCAACGTGGATTCCCAGGCAGACAAGCGAAACAGCTTTCTGGTTGCTTTGCACTGCTGGAGGGGTGTGATGCAGCCAGAGGCGAGGCCAGAACTTGGCCCCAGGTCTGTAACAGGTAGCTGTGTGCGCATTATCTGCTCCTCATCCTGTTTGACATCTCTCCTTTTGGACCCAACCATCCCTCTGCCCCGCGAAGCCCTGGTTCTGTGTCAGCATCCTAGCAGGCTGTTGACATGAAAGATGTCATGCCGTGGAGCCTGGTGCTCAGGTCAGCTTATTTAGTGCTATTACCTGATTCCACGTGGGGTTACTGCTGAGGTCGGTTTCCCGTCGACAAAGCTACTGCCTCTCACTGGGGGCGGTTTTACTTTGTCACCAGGAGAGCTCCCTCCCAGCAACGAAGAGCAGCTACGCAATGCCCCTTCCCACAGCGTGGCTGCAGCACCACAGCCACATCGTTGCAAGGTGCGCTCTGTGGGCGTAGTCCAAGTCAATCTAATTTGGCCAGAAAAAGCTCTATGCCTCTCGACGAGCCGGTTTGATTTTTGTCGGCAAAGCAGGAGCGATTGGTCAGCAGCAGGAGCAATGCAGCATGTACGCCACCACTGCTTCGACTACAAAACTGCGTAGTATAGGCCAGGCCTTAGAGTGGCGGCTCTGGGGGGCAAAGACTTGTCTTTTTGTTCTGTGGTTGTACGGCACCTGGCAAAGTGGGGTCCTGGTGTTCCTAGGGCTTTGATAATATAAACTAGGGTCGGCAACCCCCGGCATGCGTGCCACAGGCGGCATACAAGACGATTTTTACTGACACGTGGGGCGGAAGCTCAGCCCTGCCCCTCCTCCCCTGCACAGCGAGAGCCTGCGCTGCCACTGGAGCCTTGTGGTCCGTGCGCAGCCGCAGAACCAGCTCTGGGGGGCAGGCAGAGAGGCTGCAGATTGGGCTGGGCGCCCGCCAGCGGTCAGTGCTTTCCCCGTTCTCCGCCCGCCCAACTCCATTGCAGAAGTGAGCAGCAATGAGCCGGTGAAAGCAGGCGCACTGCTGCTGCTGTTGCTGCTGCTGCTAGGCACATGGGGGCTCACCTGGGAAAGCTCCAGTGGCTGGCGCTTGGGCCACGTGGGCTGCTCCTTTGTCAGCGGGGCCAAGTCTGGGGCAGGGGCTGCTTCTGGGTGGCCGGGACCAGGGCTTGGGCCATGTGGCTGCTTCTGGGTGGCCAGGACCAGGGCTTGGGCCATGTGGCTGCTTCTGGGAAGATGGGACCGGGGCTTGGGCCATGTGGCTGTTTCTGGGTGGCCGGGACCAGGGCTTGGGCCATGTGGCTGCTTCTGGATGGCCGGGACCGGGGCTTGGGCCATGTGGCTGCTTCTGGGTGGATGGGACCGGGGCTTGGGCCATGTGGCTGCTTCTGGATGGCCGGGACCGGGGCTTGGGCCATGTGGCTGCTTCTGGATGGCCGGGACCGGGGCTTGGGCCATGTGGCTGCTTCTGGGTGGATGGGACCGGGGCTTGGGCCATGTGGCTGTTTCTGGGTGGCCGGGACCAGGGCTTGGGCCATGTGGCTGCTTCTGGATGGCCGGGACCGGGGCTTGGGCCATGTGGCTGCTTCTGGGTGGATGGGACCGGGGCTTGGGCCATGTGGCTGTTTCTGGGTGGCCGGGACCAGGGCTTGGGCCATGTGGCTGCTTCTGGATGGCCGGGACCGGGGCTTGGGCCATGTGGCTGCTTCTGGGTGGCCAGGACCAGGGCTTGGGCCATGTGGCTGTTGCTGGGTGGCCGGGACCAGGGCTTGGGCCATGTGGCTGCTTCTGAGTGGCCGGGACCGGGGCTTGGGCCATGTGGCTGCTTCTGGGTGGCCGGGACCGGGGCTTGGGCCATGTGGCTGCTTCTGGATGGCCGGGACCGGGGCTTGGGCCATGTGGCTGCTTCTGGGTGGCCGGGACTGGGGCTTGGGCCATGTGGCTGCTTCTGGATGGCCGGGACCAGGGCTTGGGCCATGTGGCTGCTTCTGGGTGGCCGGGACTGGGGCTTGGGCCATGTGGCTGCTTCTGGATGGCCGGGACCGGGGCTTGGGCCATGTGGCTGCTTCTGGGTGGCCGGGACCGGGGCTTGGGCCATGTGGCTGCTTCTGGGTGGCCGGGACCGGGGCTTGGGCCATGTGGCTGCTTCTAAGTGGCCGGGACCGGGGCTTGGGCCATGTGGCTGCTCCTCCGTTAATGGAGCCGCGGTAGTGGAGCAGAGGCAGCCTGGCAACCCAGCTGGGGATGGGGTCAGCAGGTGTATGAGTTCATGGGGGTTGGGAGAAAGAAGGGGTGGGTGGGTGCTGGCATTGGGGTGAGGTGGAGGCAGGGAGGTAGTTTGTCTGTGAGGTGGGGGAGGTGTGGATAATTGGTTTGTGCTTTAGCTGGGAGTTAGGACAGGGCAGACTGCTGGTGCCTGCTACTTTGAGAAGCAGGATTTTATCCCAGCCCCCACCTGCACTGGGGGGAGCAGATTCCACAGGGGTGGGTGGGGGAAAGAGGGGTGGGTGGGTGCTGGGCTCTGTGTGGTGAGGTGGAAGCAGGGGACAGTTTATTTGGGGTGTCTGAATGAACACTCTGGTTAGGCCTACACTGCCGCTTTTTCTCAGCAAAAGGTACACAAATTGCACGCTGCAATTTGCGTATCTTTTTCCGATTGCTTTTCCAGAAGATGCTTTTCCGCCATTTGGCCCCATTTAGATGGGGCCAAATGGCAGAAAAGCCTCCTCTTTTGGAGGAGCCCTCATTCCTCATAGAACGAGGTATACAGGGCTCCCTGAAAGAGCACGTTTGCTCTTCTGCAAAAAAAAGCGGAAGAGCAAACGTGTTCCCTGGATGTGGCAGGGTTTTTCCGGGATACCTCTGGTATTTGCATTTATATGCCACCACACTTAAGTTGCGGCCCTCGGCATGTTCTGGGTGTATCATTGTGGTCCCCGGGACTTCCACAGTTGAGTAACCTTTATGTAGAGAATTAATACTAGAGGATGGGGAATATAGATTAATCGTGTGCTTTTGAATGTAAGTCACTTTTCAGATCTCCTAGGGAAACCAGACATAACCTCATTCAACAGTGTTCTTTCTGCCTTGTGTGTTTTTAAATGAATGGTTCTGAGTGGATACCCCTGGAGACTGAATTCCTTTGTTTCTCCACAGTGCCTTTGCCAAGAAATTGCAGCACTAGGCATGTGTTTCACAAAGAAACTTTTAGCATGCCCTGCACTGATTGGCTCTGAGACCTGAAAACTGATGACAGTCTTAACTATCTGTCCTAGTTAGCTTCAAGATGATGGGAGATCTCTGCTTTGGGCATTTCAGAGTAACATGGTCCTTGCTGGGAACTTTAGAGCTAGTGATTTTTGCTGAGTACTAGTACTGTAACTAGCTAATTTTGCACCTGAGGTAAGAATATAAAATTGCACTTCTTCATGTTTATATATTCATAGTAGTTATTTTGCAGAAAAAGGGAAAATACGTAAATAATAATAATAACACAATATTTATTATAGTTATGAGATCTGCATAAACAATCAATTAATACATAGATACATATAACTATAAAATATCACCATGTCAGGTACTATTAGGTATTTGTTTAGAATTGTACTTTGTGCACTTTTAATGAGGCAAACTCATCAATAATTGCATTGTAATTAATATTATTCGCTACCTCGTGTTCTATTGATAAGATGGACATATTTGATAATCTCTCCTGACCCGTGGATGCTCGAAGGTAGTCCTTAATTAATTTTAGTTTACTAAAACTTCTTTTGCATGAAACCACAGTCACTGTCAAGCAAAGAAATATTTGCAGGGCATTTCCAAATTTTGATAAGATTCGGCCAGATTATATTCATGAATTAACTGTAGAAGGTCCAAACTAGTCGCAGATGAAATTTGGCAACAGCGCTAACACCTGATGTTTAAAACTCTGAATCTCTGATGACATTTCCAAGGCTGTCATATTTAAAACTTAAATCTACTGCTGCTTTTTGAAGATTAGCAGTATCCATTTTAACAAAAGAATCGCCCGAAAAAAAATCAAAATCCCGAAGATATCTCATTTAGCATTTCATATCTCCAGTTTAACTCAAATATTATGCTGTTAAATGTGGCTTTATTTGTATTTTGAATGATTCTTCAGCTGATAAATTACCACTTTTGTCTAGTGACTCATAAAGCTGTTGTCTTTTAACTTTTTGCTTTCTGCATTCTGTAAATTCTGCTGATATTTCTGTACTTTGGACCGTTTTTCTACAATCAGTTAAAATATCTTCCATATAACCTTTTTGGTGAGTTATGATATGTTGTTTTAGTTCAACATCGTAATAACTTATACATTCCATTAGATTAAGAAATATTCCCGAATTAGGGTTTCCTATAACGCTACTCGATCCTCTAAGTGGAAGATTACTTTTGGCACAAAACATCACAGCATCTAGAATTATTTTCAGGATATGTCTCCATTTTTGCTTATCAGCTTCAGTAGCTTTTTGTAGTGCATCATCGATACATTCTCCACTCAATAATCTTTTTTGCATAGATTTCCATTTACAGAAATTTTCATAATGATTGCTTGAATTTTCATGATCTACAATACGGTTTAAATTCTTCCAAATTTTAAATCCTGTTTTCTGATTTGCAATATTTGTTTTGGAAAAACACTGATCAAATAATATGCATGGAAAACGTAATAGTTTCAGGGTAAATAAGCCAATTGCACTCTACACTAGAAAGTGTTTTTAAAAACCAGTCACCTGAAAGTTTTCGGCCATCTGACGATGTTGGGTCACAAAAATCCGTGGTTTTTCCCTGGTCAGGTCCATGTTCAATAAGATGGCATCTTATTTTGTTGTTTATAAAGGGCCAAAATCGTGGATTGTTAAAATTGATTTGTATTACAGTTGAATCTTGTTGTTGGTCACAGTCATTGTTAATGTCAACAATTGTAATCGGTGACGAAGTTGAGACCTTGAGATCGAGGTTTTGGTCAATCTCAGAGTCAGAGATCGATGCTGCAGCTGTAATGTCACGTTCCAATTGCTGGTCAATGGTAATAATCGGTACTGAAGTTGTATGATCATTGTCATTGTCATCGGAAGTTTCAGCTATTGGTGCATTTTCAGCATTCAGTGCATTACTCACTAGCCATTTTCCCATTTCTGTCAACAACTTTTAATTTGCTCTCGTGGCGAGTTTTCGTCGTTTAAGAAACTCTGCCCCAGAAGGTCATTTCCATTTGGAATTCATAAGGTAGGGTCTTTCTCTGAGTGGAATAAAATACGACCTTGTTGCGCCCCTAAGGAACGGTCGACGTTGACTGTCCTCAGTGCAGGCAGGGGCACTGACGTGGAGCGAGGCACGAGCAAAGACAGCTTAATAGCTCGTCTTAAAATAATTAGTTTTCTATATTATTTTTCTACGCCCCCTCAGCTATGTGCCCAATGCAAGTGCCTCACTCATCTCACCCTTGTTACGGCCCTGCCAAGTACATCAATGATCCTATAAAACTGGGTCCACAAATTCTCCTCAAGAGCATCTGCTAAACTAAGCCTTTTGGTCCAGTAGTGACCCAACCCTCGGAGCTTTCTAACATCCATATTTTGTGTTGACGCCTCCGGTGCAGAGCAGACACTGGAAACCAATGGGTAAATCTCTAGAACTTCTCCCATGCCCCAGAAAAAAAGATCAGTGGCTACTTTGTCACTTGAAGTTAATTCCTAAGGGTATGTCCACACTAGGTCATTAGTTAGTTAGAGATCCTAATTCGAACTACCTACTCCGAGCTGCGTGTAGCCACGGGCACGGAGTTCGGACTAAGGGGGATTTAAAAATTGCGGCGCCCGGGAAGATGCAAATGAAGCCCAGGATATTTAAATCCCGGGCTTCATTTGCAACCCCGGTTGCCCTTATTTGCCTACCTAGCTCGAACTAACGAGCTAGTGTAGACATACCCTAAATGTCACAAATGCATTCATAATACAGGGAATGCTCCCACACTGTCTCCTTCCTCCCCCTTCCCCAAATGCCTCGCAAGCCACACACACACACACCCTGCAGTTTCAGACAAGCATGGGCAGTGCTTTTTTTGTGATGGTACTGCCCAGTACACAATATCGGCATCTCCAGTCAGAGCTTACCTGGAAAGAACTGAGCGTACCGGCACCTCTGTAATGAAAATGGCCGACAGCTGGCTGGGCCAGATATCTTAGATATCTTAAAGGGTCTCTTAAAAGGGCAATGCTGGCCCCACCGCCATTTTTTTTTTTTTTTGCTCTGCTCATCAACTTTTCCCCTGGAATACCAGCCTTTTTTTTTAACAAAAAAAGCACTGCATGGGTAACAAAGGGCCAAATCCATCCTTGGTGTAGCAGGGGTAAATGTAATTGGAGTTACACCTTCCAACATCCCAGATGGGTCTGGCCTTGTTTGTTGCCTCCCAGAGCAAGTGCTGTTTTATCTGGGAGTGTGTTAATGAAAGGGGCAATGATGTTTGTAGAAGGAATTCCTGTGCGTGTGGAGGAATTGTGTCAGGTAATAAAACAATACAGCATGGAAACACAGTGCATGTTTGCCACACACCCATGCACTTAATGACAGCAATAAAGCTGTATTGATCTCATGTGTCTCAGGTGAACCTGATGTTGCTAGATAAGCCATGTGGACAAAGAACACATCTCATCCAGCCACCATGAGACACATGCCTTCCTTTGAGCTTAGTGTTACTGTTTGTTCAAACACTGTTTGGTACTGCCCCAGACACACAACAGAGACAGCCCTCATCCCAGAGAGCTTAACATTGAATTGGTGCAGTGGGAAGGGGTAATAGAAGGACCTAGATGCTAATGCACAGGCAGCTAGCAATGGCCTGATTCTGCTTCCATTGACATAATGGTAAACTTCCACTGGTTTCAGGGGTGGACCCAGGACTTAATGGCAGTGCGAGTGTTTGGAATCCAGAGGCGGCCATGGGGTGGCTATAGCAGCCTCGCACAAAACTTTTCTCAAGTCAGTGCACTGCCTGGAATGGAGACTCAGGCAGATACGAGTCCAGTTCTAGCAATGGCCAAAAGTTTAGGGAAGAGGCAGGTTAGCTTATGTGAGCCTGTTCACCCCAACCTTCTCATGAGCTGTCTGTTATTTGTCTGCCGTCCATGTGCACTGCTGGAATTATACACATTGAAACATGGTGTTTGTATTTAACATGGTGGGGGAAATAAACCTTCATTTGCCTGTTCTGTCTAGATGGGCAGGGACTTAAGGGGATGTGTTTCTATGGTGCCTAGCACCATGGGGCCCTGATCTTAGCTGGGACCTCTGGACACTACCACTGAAATCATCTCATTTTAGCTAGTCGGGCCCATCTTTGATCTTCTTCTCAGTCTGGAACAATGAAGCTACCCAGCTGTGCTTGAGATCAGCTGTTCTCACGTCACCTGTCTCCCACTCTGTCGGTCTGTGAGTGGGGAGGCGGCCTTGAGGGCAGAGTACACCTGTTGCCTAGAGATTATTTCCATTTTGAACAACAGGCTATGTGCTCTGCTCTGGATTCCGGGCCATCCCTAGGCATATGCAAAATACCCAGCTGTGTAGGGTACTTGAAAATTTGGGGCACCCAATTTTCGGGTGCCCCATGCAGCTGCGTGTATTTGTATGCCTAAATATGGGCCTATCAGCTCCACTGCAGCCTTCTTGGGTCCTCTCTGCCCCTTCCTCCGGCAGCTCTCTCCCTGCCCTGAGCCCCAGCAGAAACCACTCAGTGAGGGGGGCCCATTTGTGTAGGGCCCCATACAGTGTAAGGACGACCCCGTCTGTATTGCCGTGCAGTTGAGCTGAAATGCCATTTCACTTTATATGCTCTGTGGAACTGCTCTGGCTGTAGCTGATTTGCCATTGGGATCCTTGGAGATTTCTGTATGAGCTGATTTCTGTCTTCAGTGCTAAAAGCCAGACGGTGCTCTGTTAAAGGTCCCATCTTCTGCAGGCGCAAGCCCTGTCCCAGCAGAGCCCTCCGGTGGCAGACCTGGTGCGTGGCAGGATTTGGGTGGGGCGTGGAGTTCAGCGGCATGAAGGGATTCTCTGCATGCAGGGCCGCCGCGGGTGCCCAACCCCTGAAGAGGGGAAACTCATGAGGTCTGTGGTAGGAATGGAAAAAGGATTCTTCCCCTTTTCCCAGCCCTGCACATTGCCCCGCTACTCAGCCCTGTCACATGGGCTGGGTGCACCAGTGAGCAAAGTCATGCCCCTAAAGAACAATCCTGTTGATCATCTCTTTTAAGGAACCTGCCAGGCTAAAATGCAAGGGGCCCATTTACCCCAAGGCCCCTTCACACCAATCTGGCCGTGTAAAGTGCCCAGAACCTGGGAGTAGACCAGGTTTGTGACCTCATTAAGGCCCTTTGCACTGCCAGAGTTCTGTGACGTGTAAATAAAGCTCAGGGCCTAGGGTTGGAAATTTGCTTTATTTGTAACTATTAAAACGGAAAGGGCTTGTGGAATTTAATTTTAGGTCGCTCCATTTATGCTGCTCCTCTGTCCTCTCTGCAGGGCTTTCAGCTCAGCTGAGTGTCTCCTGCTTGGTCACTGTCCAAATTCTCCTCTTGAATGGGAAATTAGGCCCGCCTCTTTCTAGTATAAATAAGCTTCTTGTGGGGAAAAAAGTGACCCATCAATAAGAGATGGTTTCCATGTTGCCGACTCGCATGATTTTATGATGCGTCTTGTGATAGCTGATGTTTAAAGACCCAGCTCCCGAAGCCAAGTGATCACAGGCACATCTCAACTTCCATGAAAAAACCCCAATAAGTTTCTAGCCTTCCTGACTGCCGAGAAATGTTTGCAAATGTGACCCGAAGGCTCAGAAAGGACATTTAAAAAGACACAAAATGTAGCATTTTGGTTTGGCTTCAACTTCATGAGGTTTTTTTAATCTCATGATTTTGGGAATATAATTTATTATTTTTGAGCTCCTGAGCTTGGCAAGTGGGCACTTTGCTTTGGTTCCTCATCACCAAAGTTCTTTCTAATGTTTCCCATCCATATTGGAATCAATTTTGTTAAGTGCACTGAGGCATGTGCGAATGTGCACCACCAGCAGAGTCTGAGGGTAGAAAAGAAACTTCTCATGAAAAGAGGGACATCATTTGGCATTAATACAGGAAAACGCTGCAAGCTGGGTTCATAAGCATAAAACCATGAGGAAAACTCATCCACCCCTAAGTACATCAGGCAGGGTGTTTTGCCTCAAGTTCAAGATTCCAACAACCAAAAGTTCCTTTAATGTGCCTCTCCCTTCTCCCTCCACCACAGCCTGTAAATGATGTGCTATCTTGGGGCACGACTGTGAGTATCCAATTTAGGACAAACTGCTGAGAGAAAAGGCAGTCACCACCCAAGTGTGGTGGTCCTCCACTTCTAAGGCACCAACCCAGCCAAAAAGAGAACTTCTGTCTCACCACACTAGCTATCAAGAAGTCAAAAAAGTGGTTCCCTCAGCTACTCCAGTTTTTTTGTATCACCACTGAAAGTACTGCTTGTAGGGATGTGTGATTATTAAAACCAGCCTCATCAAAAAAAGGTTCTTCCCATCCCAAAGGACCAGCCACACAACCAGGTCAAAATAGAACTTAGATCTCATCTAAAATCAGGCTGTTAGCAGTCCGTTGGTATTTAACATCTAAGGATTTATTTATAGAAAGAAAGAAGGGTGAGAGTTGAAATTGGTCACACATGCCTCCTCCAATACCCACCCCCCTCCAGCAGGCAAGGATATAAGTTCTCTCTCTGTGGGACGCTGTCAGTGCCAGACCCAGTGTGTGCGAGACAGAGTAGGAAGCTGAGCCGCCCCATCTCCCCCGCAGACTCCTGGCCAAGCCAACACCTTCCCATCCCATGCCTGCTTGTCCCCAGGCCGTGGGTGTAGCGATGCTGCCCTGGACATCTGTGCTCCTGCAAGAGAGTGCCCGGTGTGTAGGCAACATATGGCCTTGCCTAAAGCACATTGCCATCATCTGAACTGAGACCTTCGGTGTCCGCTGAGAGGTTAGGGCTAGGCTTCATACACAGTGTGTCCTGGGATGACTGCCCTTGTAACTTTTCTTCACAGCTAGGCCAGCTGTGAGTGTGGCACGTCCACCATCTCCCAGGCCATCCTCCCGAATCCACGGGATCTACTGGAGGAAGAGAACCCACGAGGACATGCTGCAGGAGCAGATGGTCTGCCTCCAGTCCCTCGTCCAGGGACTCGACGACAAGCACCAGGAGCAGGCCGCTGACTGGGAGAAGTGCCGGGCTGACCGGGAGCAGCAGAAGGCCACCTGGTACCAGCTGGCAAACCAGCATGAAGCCACATGCTCCTCCCTCACCTTGGAGATGAAGTGCATGGTCACGTGCATGGAGCAAGGCGCCAGCCACTTCCCTGCTCCTGCCTCTGCCCCACCCCCTCCTCCCTGGCTTCTCCTTCTAGCCCCTCCAGGGGCTGCCAGGGCCCCCAAACATAGGGCAGTGGGACCTCCAGGGCAGCCGAGACCTCCAGAGCTGAACGGGGCAGGCACCATTCCCAGCCCCAGCCCTGAGCCCCCCCTTCCCCTTCTTCCCCCTCCTTCATTCCAGGTTCTTTCCCCAGTCCCGCCCCTGTTTTACATCCCCCAAATAAAGAGACTTGTTTGTTTTTTTAAAAAGGCTTTTTTATTTGCTCAGCAGGGAGGGGAGGAAGGTGGGAAGAGAGGTCAGGGGAAGGGAGGAGTGGGGGGAGGAAAGGCACACAGGGCAATGCAGGGACTTCTTGTGGAGGGAGAGTCTCACAGCTGGCTTTAGCTGAAATTCTCCCTCAAGGCCTCCCAGGTGAGCATAGCCCCTTGATGTGCTTGTACATTTGCACTGGTGTCCAGCTGTTTGTAAGCCCTGGCCAGCCATTCAGCCTCTGCCCCCCACCCTGGCAGGAAAGTCTCCTCTGTGCTCTCACAGAGATTGTTGACCACACAGCAGGCTGCCTCTATGAAGGTGATGTTGAGCTTGCTGAGGTCCAGGCGGGTGAGGAGACCCCGGAACCTCCCCTTCAAGAGGCCGAATGCTCACTCCACAACCATGTGGCACCTGCTCAGCCTGGCATTGAAGTGCTCCTTAGTGGGGTCCAGGCTGCCTGTGTAGGGCTTCATCAGCCAGGAGAGCAAGGGGTAGGCTGTGTCGCATAGGATGCACATGGGCATGTCCACCTCCCCGACCCTGATGGTGCGGTCGGGAAAAAAAGTGCCATCGTGCATCTTGTGGAACAGGCAGGAGTTCCAGAATATGCGGGCTTCGTGTGCCTTCCCCGAACATGCGATATTGATGTCCGTGAAGAGGTCCTTGTGGTCCACCAGGGCCTGCAGCACCATGGAGAAGTACCCTTTCCTGTTTATATAGTCCAAGGCATGGTAGTCCGGGGCCAGGATGGGGATGAGGGTGCCGTCTATGGCCCCCCTGCAGCTGGGGAAGCCCATGGCGGCAAAGCCATCGATGATGGTGTCGGCGTTGCCTAGAGTGACGACCCTCCATAGCAGCATGTTGTTGATGGCCTTGGCTACCTGCAGAAGCATGGCCCCGACTATGGATCTCCCCATGCCGAACTAGTTCCTGACAGAGCAGTAGCTGTCTGGCGTGGTGAGCTTCCAGAGGGCGATGGTGATGCGCTTCTGCATGGGAATGGTGGGTCTCAGTCGGGTGTCCTGTCCCCTGAGGGCAGGGGCGAGCCCCTCTCAGCACTCCAGGAAGGTGGCCTTCCACATGCGGAAGTTCTGGAGCCACTGCTGGTCATCCCATCACTGCAGGATGATGAATCCCACCAGTCCGAACTGGTCTCCTGCTGCCAGAAGCAGTGTTTGACAGTGTCCAGGGGACCGAGGGGCATTTACAGCAGCAGGAGCACCAGGACCTGTGTGAAGGAGTCCTTCAGTTCGGGCTGGTTGTTGTCCTGCTGGAGCCGCAGGTGGACAGTGTAGACAAACTGCACCATGAGGTGCAGCACGAGGCCCATGAGCCTGGCACTTTGCAGCAGCTCCAGCTCCATGATGTCAGTGCGGTGGCATCCGCAAGGGCAACCAGAGCACGGTGCGTCGGTTTGGTGTCCTGCGAGGGGGTAGGCAGTGGAGGAGAGGTGTGTGAGACACAGCTGTAGAGAGGAGCCCCTGAAAGCATGTGTCTCTGCTTGCCTGACCAAGCACGGTAAGTGTCTGCCCTCCTGGTGCCCTCCCTGGGACTCTTAAGTGCGAGGCAGGCTCCAATCAGTGTGGCATGCTGTTTCTAAATAATTCTGAGCTATTTCGGAGCGGCCTTGTAGTGCGGATGTGCTATTTCGCATTTGTTATTTGGGGAGTTAGTATTTCCATTTTACTTATCTCAAAATTAGTAAAAGTAAAACTGAGGTATTACAGCGTTGAGGCGCGTCCTCAGGGTGGTGGATTGAGGAAGCCCACCGTAGACTGATCCCAAGGGGTTGCGCCAAATAACACGGAATAACGCGCCGTGGACCAAGAGTACCTAGGAGAAGGGAAACTCTGTTTCCAAACTGGGGCAGACTGAGCTCGCTAAGCCTTTGTAGGCACATCAGTCTAGGAGAAGGTAACTCTGATCTCAAACCTGCGCTCTTTCCTTCCAGTGTACATGTCGCAGTTTCTGTGCCTGTGCATGATGGTCCGAGTGAGAAGAGAGAGTGGGGTTGGAACTCACAAGCCTGCCTCGCTTAAATCCATTCATATGTGAAGGTATCTCTCTTGACGCCAAAGATTTACCTCTTGATGAAAGTCCTACGGTGATGGTCAAGTGTCGTCGGATGCAGGTGGAGGATACCACTGGAAGCATTTAGTCACAAACCTGCAGGTAGGCGGCCCCAGGTGTGATGGTCGTCTGTCTGCTGAACTGGAACAACAGCAGCTCCTGTATCCTGCCTGGGTGTCAAAGCAGCCCTATTTAGGGACAGTGCTGCTTTCTTCAAAAGAAGAGGGGGAGAGAAAATAATCCCTAAACACAGCTTGTTCCAACTGCACCCTGTCAGCGAACCGCGACCGATTGGATATCCAATTTTTGTGGTCACAAGGGAAAATCAACGACTAAACAGAAACTACGCTTTGCATCCTGGAATGTATGCACACTTCTTGATTGTGATGATCGCCATGAACGCAGGACAGCAATCATTGGTAGAGATCTTGCACGTTATAAAATTGATGTCGCAGCTTTAAGTGAAACACATATTTCTGGTACCAGCCAGTTCATAGAGCTTGGAGCAGGCTATTCATATTGTTGTGTGGGCCACCCTGAGGGTCATCCAAGGCAAGCAGGAGTTGGCTTCGCCATCAGGACACTGGTAGTCACCCAACATGAATCCGAGCCACATGCCATCAGTCACCTTATGACTGCAAAGTTTAGACTGAGGCAGGGACAATGCCTCGTACTTGTTACTGCATATGCACCCACTTTGACTGCTGCAGATGATGAAAAGGAGGCTTGCGCTAGCCTGAATTCAGTGATTTCTTCAGTACCTTTTAAATCCAAGCTATATTTACTCAGTGATTTTAATGCTAGAGTTGGTCAGAACTACATCACATGGCCAAAGGTGCTTGGACATCATGGTATTGGAAGTGAGAACTCAAATGGCACTCTTCTTCTTCAAACTTGCGCGCAGCATGAGCTTGCTATTGCAAGTACATTCTTCCAACAGGCGAACAAATACAAAGCAACCTGGATGCACCCTCGGTCTAAGCATTGGCATCTGATTAACTACTTCATCACTAAACAAAAAGACCTTTCTGATGTCAAGTTGATGTATGCAATGCATGGTACTGGCTCCTGGTCTGACTACTATATGGTACACAGTGTTGTCTCCTTGAACCTCTGTTCATCAAAACATCATCATTCTGCTGTATGCCAAAAAAAGTTGGATGTAGGTAAACTTGAAATACCCGAGACACAAGCACTGTTTCAATGCAGTCTTGATGCTTCCTTAGTCACCAGCAATGAAGGTCTAGAATGGTCACCCACTATTGAGGATGATTGGAGAAACATCAAAGAAACAACCTACAGAACTGCTGTCGAGATCCTCGATTTCCAAAAACACAGGCAGAAGGACTGGTTTGATGACAAGGACAGAGATGCCCAAGTTCTTCTTGATAAGATGCATGTGACACACCTGGCTTGGATCAACGATAAAGAGAATGCCTCCAGGAAATCAGCATATATTCGAGCTAAGCAAGAGGCACAAGTCAAATTACAGCAAATGAAAGAGGACTGGTGGAAACATCAAGCAGTTAAACTCCAAGATGCCTTTAAAGCATTCTATGACGGGCTGAAGGCAGTCTATGGGCCATGCATTGCTGGCTGTACACCAGTGCACTTTGTTGATGTCCTCACTTTGATCACGGATAGTGCTAAAATCCTTGACCGCTGGGCTGAACATTTCCACAAAGTATTGAACCAGACCTCAACTTTTGACAGCAGCGTTCTTGAAGAGATTCCTCAGTGGGCTAATGATTTACAGCTAGACATACCACCCATTCTTGATGAGGTACAAAAAGCTGTTAAACATGAAATCTGGAAAGGCACCTGGCAGTGATGCAATTCCATCAGAAATGTATAAAGCTGCTGGTGGCCAGCTGATGTACCGTCTCACCCATTTATTTAGCACATTTGGGAGAGGGAGCTAGTCCCCCAGGACTTCAAAGATGCCCTGATTGTACATATATATAAGAGAAAAGGTGACTGTGCGTGTTGTGATGACCGTTGGGGCATCTCTCTGCTCTCTATAGCTGGTAAGATCCTGGCCCGCATCCTTTACAACTGGCTCTCACTACATGTGTTTAAAAATGGTATTATTCCTGAAAGCCAGTGCAGATTTCGTGCCAGTCGAGGCACTGCCGATACATTTACAGCCAGACAGATACAAGAGAAATGTAGAGAGCAACATCAGGACCTCTATGTGATTTTCATTGGTTTGACCAAGGTGTTCAACACAGTCAACAAAAATGGGCTCTGGAAAATACTTGGACAATGGTTGTCCTGAAAAATGTATCAACATTGTTTGGTCTCTTCATGATGGCATGCTTGGTTGCAACCTTGACAATGGAGACACATCAGCACCTTTTGAAATATCAAACGGTACAAAGCAAGGATGTGTCCTTGCTCCTCTCCTGTTCAACATCTACTTTTCAATGATGCTGTTAGTTGCTTTCAAGGTCTGCACATTGGGCATGCCTATTCAGTTTAGAACAGATGGCAGTATTTTCAATCTCCAGAGACTCCAGGCTCACTACAACTATTTGTGACCTTATGTTTGCCGATGACTGTGCATTGCTGGCTCATCCAGTGAAGGATACACAGGAGCTTTTTTGATCACTTTGTTACTTCTGCTCACCGTTTTGGACTCACAGTGAGTCTCAAGAAGACAGAAGTTATGCTTCAGCCTGTCTGGAAAGAGCTTAGCACTCCAGTAATTACTGCTGCTGGTACAGTCCTTAAGGCTGTTGACAAGTTCTGCTACCTGGGAAGTGTACTGTCCTCTAGCTTAAATGTGGATCAAGATGTATCTGCTCGACTAGCCAAAGCCAGTGCTGCCTTTGGAAAACTGACCAAACGCCTATGGAATGACCATGGTATTAAACTCCATACCAAGATAGCGGTTTATCAGGCAGTTGTCCTGAATGCCCTGCTGTATGGCTCGGAGTCATGGACATATATCATTGCCATGTTTTGAAGCTCAATCAGTTCCATATGCGTTGTCTGAGGAAGATTGCCCATGTGAACTGGTGGGACAAAATTCCTAATACGGAGGTTCTTAAGCTGTGTGGTGTCATGGGCATGGAAGCAATGTTTATGAACAAACAGTTTCACTGGATTGGTCATGTTATAGGATGGATGATACACGGATACCAAAGATGGTCTTCTATGGCCATCTTGCTCATGGAAAGCGCTCTATCGATGGTCAATATAAGCGCTATAAAGACATCTTAAAGGCCAATATGAAGTCATGCGGCATATCTCCCAATGATCTGGAGACTCTAGTTCGGGACAGATTGCCCTGGCGACAAACCATTGTACAGGCTTGTGACGGGGCGAACAGGCCCCGCACTGAAGGGCTGAGAGTAGCCCAGGCCCAGCTGGCTGAAAGAGCCCCGCCCCTCCAGCCCTGCTGGGCATGCTCCCAGCAGAGCCAGCATATAAAGGCAGAGGGAGCCCGGCAGGAGAGGAGGCAGATGGAGGATAGAAGGGCCCAGGCCGCAACCCCGGTGTTCCTGCAGCAGCTGAGGCCAGAGCGAGGGCCAGCATCGGACTCCGGGAGTGAAGCCGGCAGCCAACCCTGCTGGAGGGACCGGACCACCTACACCGCCAGCTCCGGCCCCGATGAAGGACCGCCGCCGAGGCGGACAGACTATAGGGGTGCCAGGGTGGTAGGAAGCAGCCCAGGGCAAGGGATTGCTATCACAGCTTGGTGTGTATCAGCTGGATTCCCCACCGAGCAGGCAGGAGCAAGAGTTCCTGCCTACAGGGCCCTGGGCTGGGACCCGGTGGAGAGGGAGAGCCCGGGTCCCCCTACCACCCATTTCCGCACCCTGGGCAATCACCCCGGCTGGGAGAGGCTTTTCCCGGAGCTAGGCCTCAACTACCGTATATGCCCTGATAGAGGGGCCAGGACCGGGACACAGGACCTTAGAGGGGGGACGCACCCCACGTCAGGGGTGTGCCTCCCAACAAGGCTCTTAATTGCTTTGAGAGTCAGTGTATCCAGGCATTGCAGGAAAAGCAGAGGATCCAAAAAGAACATACAGCTCCTGCAGTTGGTGGCTTTTTATGTGACATCTGTAATCAGCTCTGCCGATCAAGGATTGGTTTAGTTACTCACCAAAGGTGTCATAAAAGATGAGATCTGTCAATCGACAGCTCAGTCCAAGATTTCGATTTTACCTATCTCAAAATTATTTCCTGAACAGTCAGGTGCACATCTGGTTTTGGCAGTCTGTCGGGGTGACATTGATGGGACAGTGTCCTGAACAACAGGAACAGTCAGTGGTAAGGAATCAGCTGGATCAGGTACGGAATCAGCTGGATCTGGTACCAAAGATTCATCCATCAACTTATGAAAATTAGAAGTTGTAACAGAAGAAGTTTCAATAAGAGGACTTGTCATTCCTCCTGGAACATCCTTGGACTCCAGTACTTGTGAAGGCTGCAGCTGGTCCATGTGTCATTTCCATAAAATACCGTCAGTTAATTTTACCACAAACAAAACAGGTTCTGTGCATTTTACAAGTTTTACAGGTACATATTTTGTTCCACAATCATAGTTGCAAGTCTGCACTATGTCTCTGACTTGAAAAGAACAATTATAACTCTCACGTCATCTATCAGTTTGCATCACTTGGGATTTGGCTACCTGTGAAGCAATGCCAGGATGTAACAGGTCCCAACAGACATGCAAAGATCACTTCAAGGAAAGAACTGCAAGAGGCTGCTAGATAATAGCATGAAATAAGTTTCTGTAGAAGAACCGTACAAAAGCTTCAGGGGGTAGCCAAGTTAGTCTGTACAGGATAAACTTAAAAAACAACAAATAGTCTGGTAGCACTTTAAAGACTAACAAAACATGTAGATGGTATCATGAGTTGTGCCCACAAAAGTGCTACCAGACTATTTGTTGTTTTTTAAGTTTATTAAGAACTGTACAGAATCTGATGATGACTTAAAATAGATGTTAGCTTTTAAGGCATGCTTATTTACAAAGCGTTCTGCTGATCTATTCTGCTTAGTGTTCTGCAGGATAGTATAGACCAGAGCATACGTGCTGAATTTCATTTGAAGCTAGGAACTTCTGAAATTCTTCAGAACAGAACTGAGGTCCATTGTCACTCACCATGTGTAACAGTAAACCAAACTGGTTAAACAAGGTATAAGATGTCCAGTGGTCTTAGTGGCTGCAGTAGAAGTCATTCTGCAAAAGTTCAGCATGACCATCAACTAGGACCAAAAACATATAACCTTCTAAGTCCAGAAAAGTCCACATGCCCTAGAAGTGTGAGGCCACCACCAACGGTGTAGACAAGCGGGGTCAGGATCATGCTGAATTTGCAGACTCGTACTATTGCATTTCACCTTCCTCTCAATATCTTTGTTGATCTCTAGCCACCAGAAATGACTCTGGGTTCTGGCCTTTATCCATGCAATGCCCAAATGATCTTCATCAAGCGCTTCCAAAACCTTAGAGCAGTGGTCTCCAACCTTTTTAACCACAAGATCACTTTTTCAATATAACTGAAATATAAGATCTACCTCAAACCCAAATACTTTTGCCCCACTTCCTTCCCTCCCCCTCTGAGGTCCCGCCTCTGCTCCACCCCATCTTCGAGGCCTCACCTTGCTCAGTCCATCTACCTTCCTCCCTGAACCTCATTCAGTTTCACCAGGCTGGGGTAAGGGGTTGAGGTGCAGGCTCTAGTCTTGGGCCAAAGGGTTCAGAGTGTGGAAGGGGCTCTGAGCTTAGCCCAGGGTGGGGGATTGGGGTCCAGGAGGGGTTTCAGGGTGCAAGGTCTGGGAAGGAGTTTGGGTGCAGGAGGACTTGCGTCTGGGGTAGGAGGTTGGGGGCAGGAGGAAGTTCAGGGCTGGGACAGGGGTTCAGGAAGCAGGCTCTGGCTGGGCACTGTTTATCTGAGACGGCTTCCAGGTGGTGGAGCAGTGGAGTTAAGGCAGGCTTACTCCTGCCCTGGTCCTGCACCACTCCTGAAAGCAGCTGGCATGTACAGCAGTGGCTCTATGGCGCCATGTGCTGCCCTTCATCTACAGGCACTGAGCCCACAGCTTTTATTGGCCACGGTTCCCTGTTACTGATCAATGGGAGCTGCAGGAATGGTCTGCCGGCCAGGACACCATGTGGAGACCCCCTGCTCTGCCTTTCTCAGGGGCTACAGGGACGTGCCAGCCACTTCCAGGAGCAGCAATTCCCACAGGGATAATTACTCCAGCCACGACAGGTTAGGCATTTTAGAACTGAGAGAGAGATGAAAATTATGAAATGTGCAGACCAGTCAAAAACCAAAAATAACCCACTTTGCAAGTAGTAACAGAAGTAACAACAACCCCCCACATATGTGTTGGGTCGGGAGATGAGAGTACAGGACAGTGTGTGTTTGTGAGAATGACAGAGACACACACTGTGTGTGAGAGTGACAGAGATTTGCATTGCCATGCTCCCTCCATCCCTTTCTCCCTCTGTGGAGATGGGGTACAGAAGGGGGGGATGGAGGGACACTGACATCAGCGCTCCCTCTTCTCCTTCCCCCCCTGCCACTCCACAGCAGAGGGCAGGAGCAGCATGACAGTGGGTGGAGGGGCAACTGAAGTGCCAGTGCTTGATAGCTTCCTGGCCAAGCCAGTTGGGATCACCTGTCAGAGGCTCCAAGATCTACCTGTAGATCCCAATCTACTGGTTGGTGACCACTGCCTTAGAGTGAAGTGATTTTGGAATGATCACGCACATTCCTTACAAGATGCAACTGTCACTCACGTGTAATTCACACTGACGTGACACAGAAAGGAGGTGGACGCACCGGAGAAAGTCCAGAAGAGGGCAACACAAATGGTGAGAGGACTGGGGCACATGACTTATGAGGAGAGGCTGAGGGATTTTGGCTTGTTTAGTCTGCAGAAGAGAAGAGTGAGGGGGCATTTGATAGCAGCCTTCAACTTCCTGAAGGGAGGTTCCAAAGAGGATGGAGCCAAGCTGTTCTCACTTGTGACAGAACAAGGAGCAATGGTCTCAAGTTGCAATGGGGGAGGTCTAGGTTGGTTATTAGGAAAAAACTATTTCACTAGGAGGGTGGTGAAGCACTGGAATGGGTTACTTAGGGAGGTGGTGGAATCTCCATCCCTGGAGGTTTTTAAATCCCAGCTTGACAAAGTCCTTTCTGGGATGATTTAGTTGGGATTGGTCCTGCTTTTAGCAGAGGGTTAGACTCAATGACCTCCTGAGATCTATTCCAACCCTATGACGTGATGATTTGATAACACAAACTGTGTAAACTGGGGAGTCTTTTGCTCCAGAGCTGTGCCTTGCAATACCGTGTAGAACATTTCATTTGCCATTTCTTGGGTTGATAAGAACTAGGGCATTGCATGTGCAACAGCCCATGAGCATTGCTGTGCAGAGTCTCTTTACAGAATCAGATAGTACAGGAATGAGCTGAAGGCAGCTGTGCCTGTTATTGCATATGAGCTAATGATGGAATTCCATGTTTTAGCCCCAAAATGGAAAGTAACAGGCGATGATCTAGCAGTAGGGTAAAATGTCTACCCTACTGATAAATATGGAACTTCCAAATTCTAAGGATAATGCTGAGAGCTTCTCGCTATGTTAGTACATGGTTGTCCTCGGGAGCAGTCAGTATCTGTGATGCAAAGGCCATTGGTTTCTCCATGCCAAACATGTGCGAGAACGGCACCTGTTCCGTATAGTAAAGCATCAAAGCTAATTGCAATGTCAGCGAAGCATCAAAATGTGTAAGAACTACATCAAAATGTGTAAGTGTCAACAGTTTCTTTGCTTCCTTAAATGCACACTCACTCTTCAGTCTATTTGCATTTCTTTCCTTACTTGTAACAGTTTGCGTGAAGGTACAAGTACTGTCGTCAGATTAGGCAGAAATGTACCACAGTAGCTAAGCCGATCTAAAAATGAACGGACCTGTGTCACGTTCCCTGACAGCGGTGCTTCAGAAACCACCTTCTCTTTCTGTAGCAATTTCCTTAAGCCTATGGCATCAATTACATGTCCAAGGTATTCAACTGAAGGTTTGAAAAACTCTCATTTCTCTCAACTTACTCTCCAGTCCATGGTCTACCAAACATTGCAAGACAGTGTCCAAATTTGGAGGATGATCCTCTTGCTTGTGAGATACTTGTGAGATGCCAGATCTGTCTCCATTTGTAGATATGCACTGAGCAAATCCAATTTACTGAAACAATGTCCACCATTGAGAGCAGCAAGCAAATCTTCAATAAGAGCAAGTGGATACTGGGCAGCGCATGAAACTGGATTCAGTGTCACTTTGAAAGCTCCACAAATTCAGACTAAGCCATCCTTCCTGATCCCTCACACAGTACGTCTAACCCACTTACTACGCGAATCCAGTAACAAGATTTGGATGTTCGCTAATAACAGCTTCCACCAGAGGTGTCAGAGCAAAAGGCACAACCGTGGGCCAGCTGTTAAGTTAACTTCACTTGGCTTACCTTTCCAAGTTCTATTTCAAAAACTTTGAAGTGTCTGTCCAGTATTTCTTGAAGATTTCAAGGTGCTTTTGTAATCGTCTTAATCTCGGCCCAATTCACCTTGAGCGACTCAAGCCGAGATGTGTCAAATAATGGTTCATACTTTTCTTCAGGCACATGGAAGGGTAAAATGACGGCTTGTCCATCTAGTCAAAACTGTGGAATATTTCTTCCAGGGGAACTTGTGACAAAATTTGGTGAGAGGTAGATGCTATCAGTGAAACAGCAGTTCCAGTACCAAGGTCCATTCTTGTAGGAGCTCCTTTGATCAAGGGTATAAACCAGATGCCATCTCTGACTCCAGCTTCCAATAACACGTGTAGTGCTTGGTCCTGGTCAGTGGCACTAGACCTCTTGTCTTTTTCCACGTTATGAATTCCCATCTTCAGTCCTTTCTTCGGTGTGGTCTTTATAGGTGTTTTCTGGGATGTAGTTATTCTGTGTTGCTCATTGTTGAACTGTGTGATGGGTCACAGTGATGTGTCCTGTCTTCTGGCACTTTCCGCAAATAACCTTTTGTACCCATCAGTCCTTGTTGCATGTGCTTTGGAGAATAGGGTCATCATTCAAAATTATCTAGACAAACTGGAGGAATGGTCTGGGGTGAATAGGATGAAGTTCAATAAGGACAAATGCAAAGTACTCCACTTAGGAAGGAACAGTCAGTTTCACACATATAGAATGGGAAGTGACTGTCTAGGAAGGAGTACTGCAGAAAGGAATCTAAGGATCATAGTGGGCCACAAGCTAAATATGAGTCAACAGTGTGACACTGTTGCAAAATAAGCAAACATGATTATGGGATTAACAGGAATGTTGTGAGCAAGACATGAAAAGTGATTCTTCCACTCTACTCTGCACTGATTAGGCCTCAATTGGAGTATTGTCTCCTGTTCTGGGCACCACATTTCAAGAAAGATGTGAAGAAATTGGAGAGGGTCCAGAGAAGAGCAACAAAAATATTAAAGGTCTAGAAAATATGACCTATGAGAGAAGACTGAAAGAAGTGTGTTTGTTTAGTTTGGAAAAGAGAAGCCTGAGAGGGGATATTATAGCAGTTTTCAAGTACCTAAAGGGAGGAGGGAGAAAAATTGTGAGGGCAGGGGACTGGACTTGATGACCTCTCAAGGTCCCTTCCAATTCTAGTATTCTGTGATTCGGTGATTCTCACTGTGTGTGGTTTATGCTATCCATATGGAACATTCCTGTGATTATCTGTCTTGGTTCACCCTAAAGTCCAGAAAATCCTTCCCTGTGCTCTCTATTACAATTGCTGCTTCGGCAGTGTTCTTGAATTTAAACACTGATACAGTCAAAAACTTCTTCTGGATCTGGCCACTGCATAATCCCGAGACACATCAGCCATACCAGGCATCACTTAATGTTTGTCCAAACTGACATTGCTCCGATATCTTCCTTAAAACAGCAACAAACTGTGCTACTGACTCACACCACTTCCCCATGTGACTGGTGAAATTGGCATGTGTCTGTACCCATCCATGGGGGAGGAAAAAATGTTCTGAGACAATTGGTCCCACTGTCCCACAGCAGTTTATAAACCTTCAGACCCGTCGCTGTCAGCAAGGTTGAAACGCGCCCATCCCAAATGGAGTTTCCAGCTACAAATTTTGAGTTGCAAGCTCAAAATGTAGATGGTATCATGAGCTTTCGAGGGCACAGCCCACTTCTTCAGATGACCGGTCATCTGAAGAAGTGGGCTGTGCCCACAAAAGCTCACGATACCATCTACATGTTTTGTTAGTCTTTAAAGTGCTACCAGACTATTTGTTGTTTTTTAAGTGTTTCCTGTTACAGACTAACTTGGCTACCCCTCTGACGCTCAAAATGTTTGAATGACCCACGATTGGCAGATATTGTGAAACTCACCAACATTACTCATAAAAGGCACTGTTTCTCTGTTCCCTTGTAGAACTTCACGCGCCCAGAAGCCTTTTCCACAGGGAAATTCTCCCCCTCTTTTTGTTTTAAACGATGTACTATCTGCATGCGAGTGCCCTCTGCTGGCTGTGTGCTTGCATACTCCTTTGGCTGCGTGAGGGCTCCCTCCAAGCCAACTAAGCCCTTTCTCTCCCTGGTTGCAGGAGGTTAAGATGGCTGCTTGCTCCCCCTCCCGCACTGCTCTGTTGGAACAGTCACTGCAGACTGTTAGCCATTTATTTGCCTACTTCTCCCTCTTTAGCTGGCTGGTTCACACTGTCCCAGGAGCAAAAACAGGAGACTGGCCTCTCAGAGAACATAACCCCTTTGTTTATTGCATTATTTGTTTACATTTTCTTTTCTTTTTCTTTCTTGGCCAGGCAGTGGGAGCATAGGACAGTGCTTCTGATTTATCACCAAGTATTTTGCAGGACTATACCAACAAAGGTGATGTGTCAGGGTGCATGTTTGAGAAAGGGGTGTGGGGAGAATGCAAGTCACATAATAGACTGGGTGGGTGCTTGTGTTCCTTAAGGTGCATTGCAACTCATCAGTTTCAGTGTTAATAAGCAAACACTATTTATTCAAGGTGTTCTCTTGAGCTGTTTATGGGGTGGGTGTTTCAATGCAGTTTATACCTTCTTGTAAGGCAACTCTGATGCTTACTATTATAGGTACTTGTACGGTCCCTATCACCATAGCAGTCCTACATAAGTTAACTTCACTTTGTGGTAGGGCTGTATTAACCCCATTTCACAGATGGGGAAACTGAGGTAATGAGCATTGAAGGCCAAGATTCTTAAAAATTAATGCCTACAATTTGTTGTCTTAATTCAATTAGGCACCCGAAAGGCTTGTATATAGAATACAGAGTTTTTCTGCATCAACTATACTAGTAAAGTGGCAAAAGCAATAAAAATAGTTTGCTTGCAGATCTAGCTGTATGAACGTGTTTAGAATGGTCTAGCGTATTCTGGTTTGGGATCGAAATAAGCTATGTTGATGTAACTGCATAGGGTTTTTACTAGTGTAAGTGCAATAGGAAAAAAACATCTCACATCTAACCAACATGGTTATGCTGGTTAAACTCCCCGGTATAAACCAGCCCTAAACAAGTGGTCTAATTTGTCAAAAGGACTGAGTACACAGCAGCTGCCATTCAAATCAACCTAAAGCCAGATCCTGTGCAGGTTCAAGCTCTGGTGGGTTTGTTTGTTTTGTTTTTTTACAGACCCAGTAGGGAGTCAGAATGTTTCTGAACTTTTGGGGGTTGTGGGAACCAGAAAAGATGGCTGGTTTTGTGGTTAAGACACTGGAACTGCCAGAGATGTAGGTCCCCAGCTCTGCCACTGACTGTGTGTGTTACCTTGAACAATTCATGTCATCTCTCTGTGCCTCAGGTCCCCCCTCCATAAAATCCTTCCTTCCTCCCTTCCGTGGAGCATCCATCTCACACTGGCCTGTAAGAGGTTAATGGACGTCACACAGAAAGCAGCCAATAGGAGAGAGGCTGCAAGGAACAGCCCAATCAGGGCCTGGTAGGCCCATATAAGAAGAGCTGCAAGGCACTGGGCAATGCAGCTTCAGCAGCTGCCTGGACCTTGAGGAGGGAAGATCAGGCTCCTAATGCTGTCAGCAGGGACCAGGGATGCTAGAGAGAGTTCCTAGCTGGCTGCTAAGACTGGCCTGCTGAGGCCCTGAGGTAATGGCGGCGAGGTTGGAGTGGACACAGCATGCGGCTGCCATCTCTGGGGTTCCTGGAGGAGTGGGTGGGCGTGGGTCATCCCTGCCAACCCCCACTGAGGAAGTGGCTGGACCACTGGACTGTGATACTGTCCCCTGGAGGGGGAGAGCACAGAGTGTGGCACAGCTGGAGGGCTGTGTCCTGAGGTAAACACCATGGTCCTTGGCATGGCACAGATCCAGGAACAGAAGTGACAGTGGCCGAGACAGTGTACCAACCTAAGAAGCTGATCCACAAGATGACCAGCAGGAGGCGCTAGTGTGGCGAGGTGCACCCCATCACGCACCCGCTGTTTGGTGTTTGTCTCGCCTGTATACCTAGAGTCAGCTTCACATGCTCAGCTTCACCCAGGGAGTCCTCCCATTGGCTTCCATGCAGTGACGCACGGGGCAAACTGTTAAGTGCACGAGTAACTCTTTGTAAGATCATGGCCATGGACTGTAAACTCTTTGGAGCAGCTACTGTCTCTTTCTGCATGTCTGTACAGCACCCAGAACAGGTCCAGATATCTGCTGGGGCCACAGTGACTGTTCCACAATACAGTCCAAAATTAGCTTCAAATGTCGTTTTTTCTGAATGCATTAAAACCCATAATCCTTTTGTGAGTAACCACAGCCACATGAACCCAGCTTAGCATCGTGTGGTCTGCCATCTATTCACTGAGAGAGAGTCTCATTCCTGTGCGCTTACTAGAAATGGCCCTAACATAACAGCAGTGAAGGAACTGCAATTTTTGCCAAGTAAATATCAGGTGACATCTGCTTTTTGGAAATCAGATCAGATTGGTTTGTCTTTCTGGGTGGTCATGAAGCCTGAGCTTTCAAACTTGCTTTCCAAGGTCTGCGTGCTGGGGATTGGGTAACAAACACTGATTGTTAGTCTCTGTTTTCAGTGGCCCGAGTTCGGGTCTGGCCTGAATCTGAAACATGAAGCCCCTGCGATGTTATTCCAAAGGTTCAGTGTGTGCTTATTCATTGCTATGCAGAGGTATGGCAGAAGGCTGATGCTCCCCTGGGATCCCGCATAAGCCCTATTTGGCTGGCTTAAGTGGTGCATTCATACTCAGCATGGGGTGAATCGCGCTCAGATGGTATTACTGTAACTCTCTGCTCAAGTGGTTCTGGCGGCAACAAGGACTGGATTCAAACAGTGAGGAGTCCCTCTCAAAATTAACAAAATAGGATTCAGGAATATTGGGCTCATTACACATCTTTCCAGAGTGCCCATAATAGGCAACCCTTACCCACTCACAAGCACCGAAACAAGGAAAGCTGGCAAGAGGGATGGGGGATGGGCACCCAGCATCATCTTAGGGAAAATACAGCAACATGCTAAATGGATGATGATAAATAAAACTCTCCCATGAAGACAAAGTCCATTAACTCAATTCCCTACTCTGTGGTGTGAAAGTCCAACAGGCAAATGTCCCTTGACCATTGCTCTTCTACCCCACTAAAGCCCACACGTGGCTTTGTGTCTGTGTGTCGTGTAGTTCCAGTGTCCTGAGATGCAGGCCTGTCTCCGGCCCCTAGGAAAGTTCTGCCTGGCCCTGGCCCTGGCCCTTTCCTGAGGCTCCTCCACCTATGCAGGGGCGGCCCGTGAGTATAGGCCGACTTGGCCATCGCCTAGGGTACCGCCTTCAACGGGGCACCCGGGGCACCCGATGATGACGTCACGCCATTGACAGCTGTGCAGGCGGGGGCGCCAATTGCACGTTCCACCTGAGGCGCCAGCTGCCGCAGCCCGCCTCATGCCACCCCTGCACCTATCCCAGCAATAGAGATTTCAGCTGTATTTAGGAGCTAGGTAAGCTGGGCCTCACCAGCTTTCCCTCAGCTCTGATGCTTCAGGGAAGAGCCTGTCACCTTGTCTGCAGAGGATTGTGAGAGTGAATGTCAGTCTCAGGGCAGATCCAGGGGTGAAAGTTACTTAAATTTCTTATAGGTATTGTTGTTTTGCCCCAGGTAGGGTTGCCAGATACTTTCACAAAAAATACCGAACATGGCGGGGAAAAAATTGGTTGAGCAAAAAAAAACAAGCCATACACCAAAAAAAGAGTCATGGCCTCTTTAAAGCCTCACGCTCCCCCAGCACCAGACACAGCAGGGGAAGAATGTCCCAACCAAGAAAAACAGAAAATACCAGACATTTTACATGTCCGGTATTTTCTAATTTTTTTACCGGACAGAAGCCGCAAATAATGGACTGTCCGAGCCAATACCGGACACCTAGCAACCCTAGCCCCAGGGCAGGAGGCTGAGGGTTGTGACAGTACCTCTAAGAAATGTAAGTGTGGGATGGAATGTGGGGGGCTCAGGGCAGGGAGTGGGGATAGGGGAACTCAGGGCAGGGGCATGGATTGTAGGTGCATGGATTCCAGCACATGCCGAGCACCAGCACAGGCGCCTTACCTGTGCAAGGTGGTCAGCAGCATCCATAGTTCCTCCCCCCAGCTCTGTCTTACTGGGCCCTTGAAATGTAAAGGGATAGTGTCTGTTTAAAAAAAAAAAAAACTTTGCCCAATAACTAAAGATCATTGATATACTCTAGCTGTTCTGTGGGATTTGCCTGACGTGATTTTTATTTGATTAGTTTGAAGCTGGTATTAACACACTTGCTGTGCACTGTGCATAACCTACTCCATCTGGGAGAAGAAATCAGTGACCAAATTGCAAGAAGGCTGCTTGGATAGGAAACCTAGAGGAAAAAGCCTTTATTGCCTCATTATGGAGCTGATAATGCATTTATAAAAGCAGCCTGTTATGCTGCTAGTGAGAGATAAAGCAATTAATTTCCAATAAGAGCAAATGTTTACCCTGAAAGCCACAAATTGACTTTTATCTAATCTCTAATGTAATGAATAGTTTTGATAACATTTTAAAGGGGCTGGTTCCCATTTATCATATTCAAATCTAGAGGCAGGCAAAGAGGCTAAGGTTTGGTTATTTCTGCCCATCCAGTTAATAGTTTTATACTGATGATCCCAAGATGTTCTCAGAACTGTAGAACTGCTCACTGAACATGCTCTTCTTTTTCGATAATCAAAGAGAATCGAAGGTGAGGTACAGGTGCTGGCCCTAGAGAATTAATCTTTCTCCTCCAAAGGTCAGGAACAGCATGGCACATTCCACACAGCGATCACAGGCTGTGGCTGCAAGTTGGTAGACATACCTGAGCTAGCTTCAATCTAGCGAGTGTAGTGAACAAACATCCGCTGCCGGCTGTCCCAGTGCTGCCCTGCCACCCCATTGCCTTAACTGGGGTGGGTTTTATGCTGCAGAGCATTGCCCCCTGTGAACTGGATGACGACCTTCAGCGCCTGAATTCCTCCAAATGGCATCATGGTCTGCAGCGACTCCCACACGCCGCACCTTCAGAGCAAGATTTACCATCTCTCTTTCAGCCATCCCAAGTGCTCCCGAAGGCGCAATGGGTGAACCACGAGCTCAGTGAAGCTAACGCCACTCCAGGTCCCAGCACCCTAGCCCTGGCCCCAGCAGGCTTGCCTTCCCGGAAGAGGAGCGATTTGCCTGGGCTGGGGTCAGGCAGCAGTAGGAGGGCGTCTCAGGGCAAAGTGTGGGGAGGGCCACACAGGGCTGTGGGGTAGGGGTCACAGCCTTCCCCTTCCCATTCATGTGCTGCCCATGGAATGGAATGTAAACACAACAAGAGGCTTTTCTCTTCCCAGTCTAAAGCACCATGGGGCCATCGATATGGCTGTGGAAGTGCAAATCTGATTTTACAAAAGAAACCCAAGGCGAGTTTTTGCTACTCATTTCTACCTTCCTGGCCCAGCTCTTTTCTCAAGCAACTAGGGATGTAAAATCCTGGTTAATTGGTTAACCAGTTAAATGTTAGGTTAAACTGGTGAACTGATTAAACAGGGAAGACGGGTGTGACAGACTGGGCTGGGTGTGGGCACAGCTGAGGGTGTCCGCCCAGGGCGAATTGCTCAAAACTCGGGGCTCCTTACAGCCCAGACTGGAGACCTTCCAAACAGGTCACAAACCAGTCACACCGAACGCTTCAGCTGCCAATCTGGCCAGCCAGAAGCCTCACGAGCAAAACCCCTCTGACACCCCAGCTCTTCCTGTGCCCCAATCAGCCCCGGGCCTAACACACAGGTGAGGGGTTATAGAACCCAACCTCACCTACCCGAATGGGTTCTTCCGGTCCCAAGAAACCAGTCACAGGTCCCATTCAATTTACACTCTGGATCTTACCCACAAGATCACGCTGAGCCAATTCTTTAGAATCTAAAATCTAAAGGTTTATTAATAAAAGAAAGAAAAGCATGAGAGTAAGGTTGTTAAGGAGAATACATGCATCGAATTACCAAGTTCTCAATGCAGGCTCTTAGCAGAGATGTTACAACTGCTATCTTAAAAGTCTCTGGTGTACATCCTATGTCAGGATGGGTCCACGGTTCTTCCTGGCTCGTTGTTCCCTGCAAGGCTGCATCTGGGATCAGGAGCTGAACTCAGGACAAGATGCAGATTGCCACATGGCACTTATATATATCTCCTGGCATCTTCCTGGCCAGAGTAGGTCACATGGTTCAGGGATCTATCCTTGTTTCACATGCTTGCAGCCATTATGCCCTGGCTGGTTTGCAGGTAGCCAGACACATTCCTTCAGGTGTGTCTCTGGCACTTAGAGATCTCTTGTCCATGGAGCCTCGCTACTTAGCATAGACATTGAACAAACATTTCTGGCACATTGCTCTGCCTCAGACAGAGAATTTTCCACCATCAACCCAGAGTACATATTTATAACTCCGCATACAGATATTATACAAGTACATGAATAGCATCTACAGAATCAGTAGAACATACGCTTTCACGTGACACCTCACATGGCCCCCTTTGTACCAACTTTTGGGACAAACACCCCCACGGGTGCAGCAGTGACCTGTCTGATCCCCTTAAAAGCCAGTAACGTGACAGGGGGGCAGGCTGGAGTGCCCCTCTCCCGCCATGGGCAGGGGCCACTCCAGCCTGGCTGCTGCCAACCACCCCATAGGGGGCCCAGGAGCTGCTCCCTGAGTATCAGTTAACCAGTTACCTGTTAACATCCCTACCCACAACCAAGAGCTGGTCAAAGCAGCAAGACACTGTGATTAGACACCCCTGGCTGGCCTGTGCCAGCTGCCTCAGGCTCGCAGGGCTCAGGCTAAGGGGGTGTTTCAGGGCAAGGTAGATGATCAGGATGGGGGTCTTGCACCCTATGAGGTGAGAGGGTCTCAGACCCCAGACTGCAGCCCAGCCCCAAACATCCACATGGCAGTTAAACAGCTCTGCAGCCCAGGCCCTGCGAGCCTGAGGCAGCTGGCACAGGGCCAGCCGCGGGTGTCTGACTGCACCGTAGACATGCTCTGAGAGACAAGGACCTCTAGGGAAAGCTGAGAATAGGAGCCACTGAAGGTGCTCCTGGCAGTGGTGGCTCATGCTGCGGCCAAGCGTCCAAGGCGGGATAGGAAAGTATCTTTCCTCCCCTGGGAGAAGGGGGCTGGAACCTGTGTTGTGACCTTAGGTGGGCCCAGCTGCCTGAGTGCTCCGCCTGCCCTTCAGTCATTTGCTGTCTCTTACATTTCAGTTAATTGCAGTACTATCAGTCAGGTGCCTCAGATCACACCCATCAGGTACAGCAGGGTACCACCTCATAAGAGACCAGTTCTTCCTTTGAAGCCAGTGGGCATCGTACACACGCAGCTGGTTGATAGAACAACCTGCCCTGTGCATTGGCTACAAACCTGTTTCCTCCATTTTGGCATATGCTGGAATATGTGACGGGGGACTGGCACCATGGCCTTATCAGCATGAATTTCAACCTGTTGGCGTTAGGAGCAGCAGATCAAAGCACTTGACAGAGGTATGGCTGGCAGGGCCATCCTCACCCACATGCAGAACACGCAGTCATATAGGGCGCCCAAAAACGTGGGGCACTACTTAATGTGCACGCACCTGCCTCCCGCTGTCTCTGTTCTGCGGCTCTGCTTCCTCCAGAGAGGATCTAGTTAACTTAAAAGTAACAAAAAGCCTGACAGAGCTATTAGCAGAACCTGTGAAAGAGCCAGTCAAGTGGTGACAAAGCCATTTAACAGGCATTTGCAAACACCAGGTATGGACTGCCACTTTCTAAATGTAGAGTGCCAGTCTCCAGGATAGCTGGTTAAAATTTACTTTAAAATATTTCATTCGTGTGTTGTTGAAAATTATAAAATCTCACCTCTGAAAAATAATCATCCCTTTCCCAGGCTGCCATTGGGCATACGTGCACCAGTTCAGTAGCACTGCGTAGGACTGCATAAACCCTAAGGACAGCCCTGGTACAGCCCTATTTAAAAGAAATGTGACCATATCTTATAGTGAAGTCATTCCAAATTGAAAATTCCCAGTCGGCTCTTTCCATAACCCCTGTAGGTTGAGGGGAAAGGACAGTATGTTGCTTTGAAGGGAAATGCTATTGCAGCTTTTAACTTGCCTCCAGCAATCGGGGGCATGCCATAATTTAGGGGCAGAGGGGGAACGCCAGCTGCACCGCAGGGAAAGCCACCAGCACCACACTGGAAGGACAATAACAATTCTGTTGTATTAGCTTTCCTGGAAGACTCTCACACCAGCTAAGGACTGGGTCTATCAGTGAAAATTCAGGTTAGCTTGGATATTTAGAGTCCCAGAGGTCAGGAATCTATCACAGGAGGGGGTGGGTGAGGTTCTGTGGCCTGGGATGTGCAGGAGGCCAGATGAGATGATCAGGATGGTCCCTTCTGGCCTTAAAGTCTCTGGGTCTATAACCCAGGTCTCCTATGTCCCAATCAGCTGTAGGCCAAGCGCAAGAACTAAAAGCAGTTTCACATGTGCTTTGGTAACAGCATGACCCTGGATGAGTCATTGGAAGTAGAGATCAAACTCAGCATCTCTGGATCTTAACTAAATAAAATCCCGCAACCTGAGCTAAACAACTCATCTCTGTTAGCAAAAGGCCGGTAGCGGGCTCATAAGCCTCACTATGTTTCAGAGAGTAACTGAGTCATTTAGTGGGTGCTCAGGTTACACTTTTGGCAGAGGGCCCTGTTAAATGGCTTTTTTTACCACTTGAATGGCTCTTTCACAGATTTCATGTTCTGCTAAGCTCTGGCAGGCTTTTTCACCTGTCACTTAAGCTAGAACCTCTCCAGAGGAATCAGAGCCATATAACAGGAATAGGAAGAGGCAGGTGGGTGGACATTCATATCAGTGCCCCAAATTTTCGGGTGCCCCATGCAGCTACTTATTCTGCATGTAGGTAAGGGGGAACGCCAGCTGCACCGCAGGGAAAGCCTCCAGCACCACACTGGAAGGACAATACCAGTTCTGTTGTATTAGCTTTCCTGAAAGACTCTCACACCAGCTGAGGATCGAGTCTATCTGTGAAAATTCAGGTTAGCCTTGATATTTAGAGTCCCAGAGATCAGGAATCTATCCTGCTTCTTCCTGGCATTAATCCCATCAAATGAGGTCCACTCTTTGGCTATGTCTACAAAGTGGCATTATTTTGGAATAACATCAGTTATTCCCGAAATAACGTAGTGCACGTCTACACAGCAAACCCGTTATTTCAAAATAAATTTTTGAAATAACGGGCGTCTTACTCCAACTTCTATCAACCTTATTTCATGAGGAGTAAGGGAAGTCAGGGGGAAGAGTGCTCTATTTTGAAATAACTGCTGTGTAGACAGCGCCAAAAGTCAAAATAAGCTATTTCGACGTAAGCTACACAATTAGCATCGCTCAAGGTGCATAGTTTATTTCAAGTTTAGCCCTGTTGTGTAGACGTGCCCTTCAAGTCCTGGCCCACCAAAGTGCAACCTGTTCTCTAGCATGCTCCATGCTAACATGTCTTCTTTTATGACATCCCACCACTTCCTCTGGGGCATGTGTCTTTTTCCTTCCATCTTCATCTGCTGGACTCTCTTCCCCACACCATTGTCAGGGCTCTGTTTTACAGACCCAGCCATCTGTGCTTGCACACTCTGTTTTTTTAATGATGGGTGTTACTTTGAGGTTGTCTTTAAGGCATCTACCCTGCACTTTCGTTGTCAAAACTTTTGTCACTCAGAGGTGTGAAAAAACCCCACATTCTGGAATGACAAATATTTTAATGACAAAAAGCACCAGTGTGGACCGCGCTTCATCAGCAGGAGATACACGCCCAGTGACAAAGCTACCTTGTTGGGGGTGGTTTTATTTTGTCGTCAAGAGAGCCCTTTCCCAGTGACAAAGAATGGCTACACTGCATACCTTACCTCAGTACAGCAGGAGTTCACAGTGTAGACAAAGTCTAATATGCACAGTCTTCAGGGGTTTGCTGTATTGTTGTAGCCACATAGGTCCCAAGATATTAGAGCGACAAGTGGGGGAGGTGATATCTGTTATTGGGGGTCAACATCTGTTGGTGAGAAAGACACACTTTCAAGCCACATAGAGCTCTACTTCAGGTCTGGGAAAGCTACATTCACTACGTCTACATGACCATTTAGGGTGAGTGTATCCTGCACCATTATTTCGAGTTAACTAGCGTTATTTCAAAATAATAATGCAAGCATCTACACAGCCATTCCTTTATTTTGAAATAATTTCGAACAGACGGCTTATTCCAAAATCTGTAAACCTCATTCTATGAGGAATAACACCTATTCCGAAATAGCTATTTTGAAATAAGATGCGTATAGACGCTCCACTGCTGCTATTTTGAAATAGCCCCTCACCAGGGCCATTCTAAGTTATTCCTCCCTAGTGCCTCCTGAGGCTCTAAATCGAGATAGCACGTCCACATTAGGGAAGCTTGCCTCAGACAAATTTTGAGGCTTCCCTGCAGTGTAGACGTGCTATTTCGAAATAAGATATTTCAGAATAACTATTCTGACGCATTGGAGAGGGTTCAGCGGAGGGCAACCAAAATGATTAGGGGGCTGGAGCATATGACCTAGGAGGAGAGGCTGAGGGAGTTGGGTCTGTTTAGTCTGCAGAAGCGAAGAGTGAGGGGGGATTTGATAGCAGCCTTCAACTTCCTAAAAGGAGGTTTCAAAGAGGATGGAGAGAGGCTGTTCTGAGTAGTGACAGATGGCAGAACAAGGAGCAATGGTCTCAAGTTGCGGTGGGAGAGGTCCAGGTTGGATATTAGGAAAAACTATTTCACTAGGAGGGTGGTGAAGCACTGGAATGGGTTCCCTAGGGAAGTGGTGGAGTCTCCATCCCTAGTGGTGTTTAAGTCTCGGCTTGACAAAGCCCTGGACGGGTTGATTTAGTTGGGATTGGTCCTGCCTAGAGCAGGGGGCTGGACTCGATGACCTCCTGAGGTCTCTTCCAGCTCTATGGTTCTATGATTCTATTCTGGAACAGCTTATTTCGAAATAAGCATGCAGTGTAGACGTTCCCTTATGCTGGTATAACTATGTCTCTCAGGAATGTGGAAAAACACTGTGTCAGCTGGATAGCATCCCATTTCCCACTACTTGATGGGGTGATTTTGTTATGCCAGCGGGAGAGCTCTTTCCCATTGGCATAATAAAGCAACAACATGAGAGTTCTCTCAGCTGCATCGGTGCAGCTATGCTGCTGTAAGCTCTCTAGAGTAGACATGGCTGTAGCATGTCACAGTTAAACACAAACTCAAATGCCACATTTCAGGCTCATCTAGAAAAGCTGGGTCAAAGGTCTTTTCCAGATCAATGAATGCCATGTTGGTATTTTTCAGTTTCTCTCTGTATTTTTCCGCTAGTTGTCTACCTTCCTGGCACAAAGCCATATTGATTACCTTTGGTATCTACTTCATTTCTCAGTCTCTTATCAATTACTCTCTCCCACAGTGTCACCAAATGACTTTATACTTATATAATTTGTGCTGTTCCCTACATCACCTTTTCCTTTATATAGAGGCACCAAGCTACTTTTCCTCCACGTGTTTGGTTTCTGTCCCATTTCATGGTAGAACAGGGATGTCAACAGATGGATGTCAAAGCTCTTCCAAGCTTTTCCGTGTATCAATAGGGTCTCAGGCCTAGGGCTTTATTATTAGACAATCTTTCTGTTAAGCTGTCACTGTTCTTGTGTGTCTGTCACGGGATTTTCAACTTGCTCCTCCTGCGCACAAGCCCCGCCAGCTCCTGCAGCAGCTCCTGCAGGTGCGCACAGGCATGCTCTGCCGCCTGGATCCCACTGTGGCCAACATGGCAGGCCGCCTCGTGTGACTCCTGGCCCACCCAGCAGGCCACCAACACGGCAGACTGCCCCCACCCGCTCTGGCTCCCAGCCCCCCCCGGCAGGCCACTCCCGACACCTCTGGCAGGCGAACCCTGCCAGCTTCTGCAGGTGGCCCGCCTGCCTCCGTGCCGTGCCGTGCTGCGTGGCTCCCGGCCCCCCCGGCAGGCCACCAACATGGCAGGCCACCCCCGCCAGCCCCAGCTCCTGGCCCCCCAGCAGCAGCCCAAGACCAAGGGGGGCAGCAGCCCCAGAGTTGGGGGGAGGGTGAGCCAGGGGGACAGCAGCCCCAGAGTTGGGGGGAGGGCAAGTCGGAGGGGCAGCAGCTCCACAGCTGGGGGAAGGGCAGCATCTTTTGGGGGGAGGGCATAAGCCCCGGAGCTGCGGGGGGGAATCAGCCCCAGAGCTAAGGGGAGGGCAGCATCCCCAGAGTGGGGGGGGGGCAGCAATTCCACAGTGTGTGTGGAGGAGAAAGACCAAAAAGACAAAATATATACATATATATATATATATATATAAACTTTTTAAAAAGACAATCTTTCTAAAAGCGCACCAAAAGAGTAAAAATAAATTTTTTCAGCTACCAATTTAGGAGAACGATTGGATGGCTAACAGTTGGCAACTACCTTGAATTGTACTTAGCCATCCAAACTTTCTCCTAAATTGGTAGCTGAAAAATTTATTTTTACTCTTTTGGTGTGCTTTTAGAAAGATTGTCTTTTAGAAAACTTATATATATCTATATCTATATATAGATATATATATTTCATTTCATTTACAGCATTTGCCACTTCATCTGGTGCAACACACTCCAAAATTCATCATTTTGAAGTTGCATTGCTCTCTTCATTTAAAAGCTGCTGTGACTGATTGTCTCACACAAAACTATTATGGAAGTACCAAAAAACCTTAGCTGCGATAGGAACCTCATGGTACTAGGTGCTGTACATACCCATCTCTGCCCCAAAGTTCTTCAAGTCAAAACAGACATGATAGATAACAGGCAGTCGGGGAAACAGAGAGACAGAAGGGGAAGTGACTTCCCCAAGGTTACACAGCAGATCAGTGGCAGGGATGGGAACAGAGTCTGGTCTCCATTTTGTAAAAGAAATAAGCTAGGCTACACAAAGACATTCTCACCCCCTCCCCCATGGGAAGCTCTTGCAGAATAGTTGTTGCACATTACATTCCCATCCGTATTTATTTTGCAATAGCTTCCTTGTGTAGATAAGCCCTGAGTGTATCACAAAATATTGGGAAGGATGTCTGAGCTGCATCCTGACTCACCCCGTTATAAGAGAACTAGTGATGTTGTGGTTAAGACACAGGACTGAGTTTTATGGAAAGGTCACCCATCCACGTATTGTCCAGGAGGCCCCATCCTACTCTGAGGACAAAGCCTGCTATGATCACAGCAAAAGCGGTGAGGCTAAAACAAGTAAGAGCAACATTGATGCATTTCCCAAGGGCGACGAGGAGTCCTGTGGCACCTTCTAGACTAACAGATTTATTGGAGCATAAGCTTTCGTGGGCAAAGACCCACTTCATTGCTTTTGCAGATTCAGACTAACACGGCTACTCCTCTGGTACTTTTCCCAAGGTCAATGTGTTTCTTTGAAGTGTCCTGAAAATACCTGAGGGCCATGGATAACTGCATCCAAATGGCCCTCCTGCAACCTGTGATATTCCCAACAAGCTGCATGACCTCATTATCAGCCTCAAACTCTGGCCATAATTCACTACTGTCATTGCTTGACAGCTCTTCCCAATCCATGGACTTGTGATAGAGAAGAGACAGACGGGACAATGCAAGTTACTTCCTCTTCTTCCAAGGTGATAAATGCATAAGAGGATGTTTATTACAGTGACAATAGCACAGTGACCTCATACCCTTGCATCACACAGGGATATCCTGGAGCCCTGTTGTAAGAAGGGGTGTGTGGAATGATGGGAAAATGAGGCTCTTGCCATGTTGCCAGTCCTAATTGTTCAAAAATCATGAGTCACGTACCCCAGAATCACAAGACTGGCTTAAAAATCATAAGTGGAATTTTTTGTTTGTGTAAGAAATAATGAATGTTGGGTTCTTTTCCTTTGGTTTCTGAGACAGAAGGTCACTCTTGGGTCATGTTTCCACGTTTTTCTCTGCCACTATGAAAGCTGGCAATGCAAAGAGCTGGTGCTTTGAGAAAAACACAAGATTAAAAAAAAAATCTGTATAAATTGGCAGCCCTGGGATTCCAGTTATCAGAGAGGCACATACAAGAGTTACCTGGATTAAAACAACAATAACAAGAACAACAACAACAAACTTCTTTGTTGTGCTATTGATTTCTGACCCACATAGTGCAATTTAGAATCTGGAATTTTCTTGTTCTTCCCTGAGAACCTTGGATAATCTCCTTGAACAGAATCAAAATAATACACCTAGAATTCTGTCAGTATTTGGTCACCCATCATCAAATTGTCGCTCAGCTCCTTTTCCAAGTTTGCTTCTTCTGCAAAGAACTTAAATCTCTATCAGTTAGATGCACTTACAAGCTACTGCATGCTGCATAACACCATGAAAGAACTCCACGTTTCCAAAAGTAAACTGGTTCATTATGAGAACTATTAACGGAGTTTTTGCAACTGTAGCTAGCAATGGCACATGGTGACTGACTTGTGGTGGCTCTTCCCATCTCTTCCCTCCTGCGACCTGTGCCCCTCTCTATCTTCCATGCAAAGTAGGTCAAAGACATGTTCTTATGGGACCCGCCCCCATGCTATATGATCATTGGCTTATGGGTATAAATGTGAATAACTCAAAGATGGTTAATGCAAAACCATTCATGTAACATATCCATTTTAAAGTTACAACCTGATGAATCTGTATGTCCTATTTTTGTGCACATATCATTCTTGTATGTGACATTAAAACTATGAAGTATGGATCTGTTTATAGTTCTAAATGTGCTAATGAGGGCCACTAGTGATGCTCTGGAAACAGAATGACTCAGTACTCAAACCAATGACTTGCGAATGGTCATGTTTGTTCTATAAGCCCAAAGTGTGGTTAGTCCTAGAAAGACATGTGACCATGCCACCTGGTATTGGAATCCAACTTGAACCTGGGATTTCTTCATGGGGATGGGAGGAAGCAAACAAAGGGTTCCCGCACTGGGGAAAGGTCTATTTAAGTAATGAAAAGACATCAGTCCTTTGTCCTCAGTTGGCTTTTGAAACTGCCTGGCACACTATAAAGAATAAAAAGAAAGTTTGGAGAAGCTGTAGACCCGGGGACAGAGTAAAGATGTAATCTGATTTGAAGCTGATAAGAGCAACAGCTTAGGGTAAGAATTTGCATGTGACAAGTTTCTTAGTGGATTAGATCTAGCTAAGCATTTTTTGTTCTTTTTAATTTAGTACTTACTTTGATCTGACTGTTTTAATTTGCAGTCCCTTAAATCCTATCTTTTTTATACTTAAATAAAATACTTTTTGTTTCAAGCCCAGTGTAAATAATTGCTAACTGGGGAGGAGCAACCACTGTGCATGTCTCTCTTTCATTGATACCTGGCTGTCCTTGTGTGCTTTCTCAGTGTAAAACTTTTACACAGAGTAAGACAGATTTATCTGGGACTTTGGACCCTTTTAGGGGTTGGTTGCCTGGGTGCTGAGCCCTTATAGCTGAGCCCTCTCAGAGCTGAACTGGTTCGGTGCCTGTGTTGCTCTCAGTGGGGCAGTAACCCCAACTCTGTGCCTCGGCTGGGGGAGACCAGTGGGCCTGGCCCAGAAGGACAGAGTGGTGAGGAGCCCCAGAAGGCAGAAAGGCGTGATCAGCACATCAGGGGACAACTTCAAGGGGATTTCTGTGATTCAGCCCATCACACGTGTGTGCTGCTTTCCTGAAGAGGGCTCCGGGGTGGAGCTGCACTGCCTCGGTGTGAGCCCCAGGGATTGTATCTCTGGCAGGCCTCAGGGACTGGTCCATGTGCACTGGAAGCAGGTGGAGCTACCCGCTCCATCCCATCCCCAGCACTGAAGCACCCACTTTGGAGGCTGGTGCAAGGGGATGGGGGAAGAAAGTGACCTCCTGCTTCCCAGCCTTCCTATTCCCTTTGCATTGTGTTAGTGACCAGGACATGGGCAGGCAGGCCTACGAGTTGGAGCCGGAGTCAGCAGCCAGGAATTGGCGCCAAGGGTCAGAACCAGGTGAGCTGAATGAGGCAAGGCTGGGTCCATGACAGGCATTGGTTCTATCGCTTTGAACAGCTGCTGCTGGGCTTACGAGCTGGTCAGCTGATTCTTCCAGCCAATCAGGCAGCCTGCAACAGGCCAACGGTGCTGCCAGAGACTGGCGTGGAGGGAGCAGGAGAGAGCAGAGCCTGTGCTTTCAGGGGCGATTATGACAGGCAGCCTTTGTGCAGTGGCATCCAGGGCCGCAGGAGTTTTCATGCACATCCCTCTGCTGCTGCATGGCCACATCTGGCTTTCACCATCATGCTGGTACTTTAATAATAACAGCTGTTGCCGGGACTAGCTTTATGGGGCAGGGGATAGGGTGTCTGGGAGTCGAGAGAGCTGAGTTCTGTTTCCCAGCTCTGCCACCCAGTCACTGTGTGGCCTTGAGCAAGACACTTCACCTCTCCGTGCCTCAGTTTCTCCCATCATAAAATATTCTCCTTTGATCTCTGTAGGTAAAAGGTCCTTTGCAGGTGCTAGAAATCAGTATTACCCTCATCTCAAAAGAACATTACAAAACCTATAAGAATCTCTTCACCTAATGTTACAATGCAGCCACCTCTGGGGTGGGACACGGCAGCTGTTTTATAGTGCACAAGAAGACTACACAAGCAACAAGAGCAGGAAGTGAATATGAATCTCATCTCCATTAGAAATGGCAAAGGGGAGTTTAGTTCACCCACCAGCATTTGCTCTGGAAGCTGGGGCTATTTATTATTTATTAATGTGTAGAAAGCCTATGGCTGCAGTAGATCAACCCTCTCTCTCCCACTCTCTGTCTTGGATTCAAAGGCTCAGCCACTCCTTGCTGCAGAACCGCAGCTGCTCTCCCTCCTGCCACTGAGCGATGAGGGCACATGAAGTGACACCCGCCAGGAAAAGAAAGGCGGTGATTTGTCACCCAGGCCAGGGTGTGAAGCTCTGGGCATGTTTGAATAAGACAGGAAGGGGAATGACCTTGCATTTTACCCAGCGTTATTGCAGAGACACTGCACTTGCACAAAGTTTATTTTCAGGTTTGGGAAATCTGGTCGTTACTTGGAACAAGTCCACGATAGCTGCTGAGAGTTCTTCACCTGGCATAAAACCACAAGGCTCTGATTCTCCCCTGCTCCTCCCCCGGCCCCTTATAAAAGTCTGACACCAATGTAGCTCTGTCTTACAGGTGAGTCAGGTTATTCGTCGCTGTGTGTTTGTATGGGCACAAAACCGCACTAGTGCCCTGAAAGTCTGCAGTCAGTTTGTGTACGCTGGGCAGGCCTACGCTTTACTCCTGTGTTACCCAGCAGTGTCACCTTGATCCTGCAAGCACTTAAGGCATGAGCACTTCTATGAAGCTACTCAGTGAGTAACATTTCTCATGTGCATAAGTGTTTTCAGATCAGGGCCCTCTGCCAGCGAAACAATGTCAGCGAGGATTATTTCAGGCTCTGCTACCAGTCAGCTTCAACACCTGTCAATTCCCTCTGAGGATAAGGCAGGAGATGGCATGTTCGTGTAATTGTCCATAAATCCAGGGACAAGCCTGCAGAAGCACATTCTTTCTCACATGCTGTAAGACCCCAATGTGGGGAGAAAGCAGCATGTGTTTGTGAGGCTGGTGAGGGGCCACATATTACAGAACAGTCCAATACGTTAGGAAAAGAGCTTTCAGGCTGTGTTTTCAGTACTGGTCTTGCTCTCTTTGGCTTCTGTCTGCAAGGGGAAAAGGGTTGGAGTGGTCAAAGTAAGCTAGCTCTGATCTAACCTTAGGCTTCAGCTCGATGCAGGTTAACCCTTTGTGCCTTGATATAACTGACTGAGGCCACAAAAGGGGAACCTCTCTTTGGCTATATCTATACTGCTGCTTTTTATTGGAAAAAGTTACACAAATCGCGCTCTGCAATTTGCGTACCTTTTTCCGATAGTTTTGTCAGAAGAGGCTTTTCCAAAATTTGGCCTGTCTACATGCGAACAAATTTTGGAAAAACCTCCTCTTTCGGAAGAGCCCTTCTTCCTCGTGGAAGGAGGAAGACAGGGCTTCCGAAAGAGCGTGTCTGCTCTTCTGCAAAAAAGAGCGAACAGACGCATTCCCTGGACGCGGTGGAGTTTTTCCAGGATGCCTCTGATATCCCGGAAAAACTCCGTAGTCTAGACATAGCCTTAGGGACTAGCTGGGAAGAGGAACAATTTTGTGGTGGAGGCAATGACCTGAGGCCACGTCTATACTACAAACTTTGGTGGATGCCAGGTACGTCAGCTCACAGCCACCGCTGTTAGGATATTCCTCGCACACACTCAGACCTGGCCTCTGGCATCTGAACTGCACTTGTCACTGGGCGTGCTTGTGTTCATGCCTGCCACTTGCCACCACCTGATGCACTGTCTTTGGGGAAATCTTCACAACGCCGGGTGGGGCAGAAAAAAGTTATGCAGGAGTGATTGGGAAGGTTGGGGTTAGGTCCCCATCATGCAGTTTCTCCATCCTATAATGCCATCTGGATTCCATAATTTTCAAAACATTCCTTCAAATCCACGTGGCACATTCAAACATCTCCCGAAGCACAGCGCCTGCACAGCTCTGCAGTATTGTCACGAATGCCGCACGTGCAGGGTGAACAATCCTCCGGGATTTGCAGAGCTGCACCAAGAACGGCCACAAGGGTGGAACGTGGTGCTCTGGGGGAAGGACACCAGGGTGCGAGCTGCACAGACAGTGGAGAAGCAAGTGCATTCACACTGTAGATGCTTGCAATGCCAGATTGCTACTAGTCAGTGGGAAATCATTCAGGAGAGCTGCAGTCAACTCTCTCCCCTGCCACTGAGACCCTGGGTAACCTTGGATGCGTCACTGAATCTCTCTGGCTATGTCTACGTGACAAGGTTTTTGTGCAAAAACCAGCGGAGCGTCCACACCTCACGCGTGTTTTTGTGCAAGAAAATCGACAGGACAGAGGGCTTTTGCTGGTAGAGTTATTCCTCTCCTCACGAGAAATAACTCCTTTTTGCGCTACAACTCTTGTGCAAAAACGCAGGTGTGGTCACTCCAGAGGGGTTTTTGCTCAAGAAACCCGTATCAGAAAAAGCACAGGTGCTCTGATGGCCATCAGAGCTTTCTTGCGCAAGAGTGTCCATGCAGTGTGGATGCTCTCTTGTGCAAAAGCACATTGCTTTTGCAATGCACTTTTAGGTCTGGACGAGCTTTTGTGCAAGAAGTTTTTGCGCAAGAACTCTTCTGCAAAAGGCTTCTTGCACAAAAACCCTGCAATGTAGACAAAGTCTCTGTGTCTTAAGGCCGCCTCTGTAAAATAGGAGTAATAATTCTTCCTTTCTCCCACCACTTGTGAGTCTTGGCTATTTGAACTGTAGGCACCTCGAGGCAGGGACTGTCTCTCACTGTTTGTATCTAGGGCGCGTAGCACCATGGGGCCGGAACTCTGTTGGAATCTCTGGATGCTACTGTAATACAAACAATAAACCAGGAGAGGCAGGACAGGTTGCTGCCTCCTCCCTTCATTTAATGAGCATTTAATTAATCCAAAAAGTGTCATAAGGTAACACATCAAGTCCAAGCCTTTTAAAACTATTCTGTAACAAGACCAACCCCTAGCTGTTATCAGCAGATCTCAGAACACTTTACAGATCAGGATCCCTGTTCTATAAACACAGAAACAGGCAGAAAGAAGTAAAATGACTCACTCACTCTAAGGGTATGTCTACACTACAAAGTTAATTCGAAATAACAGCTGTTATTTCGAATTAACTTTAATAGCATCTACACAGCCAAACCACTATTTTGAAATAAATTCGAAATAGTGAAGCCCTTATTTCGAATTTGGTAAACCTCATTCTACGAGGAATAACGCCAAATTTGAAATAGCTAATTCGAAATAAGTGCTGTGTAGACACTTAATTCGAATTAGGGGGCCTCCAGCCCTTACCAGGGAGCCCTGTTGGCCACTCTGGGTGCAACCAGGAAAACTTGTCTGCTCCCCCCCCAGCCCAGGAGCCCACAAAGGGCCAGACTCTGGCCATAGTGCCTGTGCCAGTTGCAAGCCTGCCAGCACACAGCCAGCAGACCGTGCACCTGGCACAGCATGAGCCAGCCACCCGCTGCCACCCAGCCCTCCACTGCTCCCCAGGACCAGGCTGGCGGCTCCCAGGAGTCTGCCAGGGGCCGCAAAAGGCGGGTGCCTTCCTGGTCAAGTGCAGAGATCGTGGACTTCATTGAGGTTTGGGGGGAGGCCTCCAATGCCCACGATCTCCATACTAGGCGCAGGAATGCAGCCATCTACAGCCGCATGGCTACCAGCCTAGCCACCAGAGGCCACATGCGCAGCCAGGAGCAGGTGCGCAGCAAAATAAAAGAAATGTGGCAGGCCTATGCCAGGGTCTCCCAACCAGGGGCTGACCCAGAGGCCTGCCCGCACTATGAGGCCCTGGACTGCATCCTGGGGGTCAGACAGTCCGTGCCCCCCTGGTCGTCATCGACCCCGGGGCAGAGGGCTCTGCCCCTGACACAGAGGAAGAGGAGGAAGAGGAGGACGTCGGCAGCCAGGAGCCTGCAGGGAGCGTGCCCTGCACCCAGGACCCCCAAGCAGAACTGGAGAGCCTGTCAGCAGCCTCATCCGAGGCCGGGGAGGCCTTCACATGTGAGTGACATCACGGTCCCCTTATGCGGGGCAGGGGGGGCAGGGGGAGCCCAGGGACCGTGTGTGTTGGCCTTGATGACCACGGAGCAGGCAGCAACCTGTGCATCTGCCGTGCCATCCGGGACATGTGGCCCCAGCTGGGTGCCATGCAAGGTCCCTGGCCTGTTCCCCACATGCAGGGGCAGATGACTGTTTTGCGGGGCCCAGGGCAGCACAATTCCGCCCCTGCCCACACGCATCTATGCGTGAAGGCACATGACAGGCTCCTGACCCTGGGGAGAGACACTGCACACTGCCCTCCCTCCAGACGCCCCCTCTACACAGAGGCAGGCACATCTCCCCTCCTCCCCCCCCCCCACACCACACTAGAGGCAGCACAGGGGCTGGGGTGCAGTCCTGGGCCAGCTCACACTCCCAGGGATAGCAGGACGTGATGGTGCAGAGACCTGCCGTCCTCGCCTTGCAGAGGGGGGCTGGGTTTCACCCACTGTGTCCCCAGGGGAGAACTGACCACTTCTCTAGTTTCACGGCAGCCGCAGCCCCTGCGAGTGCAGGGCGCACCACCCCGCCTGTACCATCCACCCACCCCCAGGCCAGCAGGTGCACCCGCAACCTGGAGGAGTTCCAGAGGCAGCCGCTGTGGTTATAGGGACTGCAGGTCCACAGCCAGGAGCAGTGGCTTCAAGAGGACCTGCAGCTGCGGCGGGAGAGCTTGCGGGAGCTGCGGGAGCAGGGCCGTGCCCTCCGTGAGCACCTGCAGGCCCTGGCAGACCGATTGCTGCCTCCTGCTGCTCCAGCCCCTGCGGCCACCCCAGCTATCACTCCTCCTCCCACCCCTGCTCCCGCTTCTTCCACCCCCCCCCGTCCCTCCTGCCCCACCCTCCACACCCACTCCCGGGAACGCTGAGGCCCCGCACCCGCGGTGCTGCGAGACGGGAAGGCCGGCAAGACCCCAACCCTGAGCTTCCTCCCCTTCCTCCCCTTGCCTCCCGCTTCCAGCTCCCTCCTCCCAGGTTTCCCCCCTCCCCTCTCCTGCCCTCATTCCTACCCTCCCCCCACCGCAGTTATGTTAAATAAAGAGAGTTTTTTGTGGCAACACAGGTGTTTTTATTGTATATCAGGAAGGGGAGTTAGGGAAGGGAAAGGGGAAGGCGGTGGGGGTGGAATGTAAGGTACAAGGCCCCAGTGGGGCACGCTAGGGGGACTTCAGTCCTCGTCCGCCTGGAAGCTCTCCCGCAGGGCTTCTCGGATGCGGACAGCCCCCCAAAGGGCCTCCTGGCTGGCAGCCGTGCGGGGCTGTGCGTACTGGCCAGCCAGGTGGTCAGCCTCTGCCATCCAGGCTGTCAGGAAAGCCTCCCCCTTCCTCTCACATAAATTGTGGAGCACACAGCACGCTGTCACCGCATGTGGAATATTGTGCTGGGAGAGGTCGAGGTGGGTGAGGAGGCATCTAAATCGTGCTTTCAGTCGGCCGAAGGCCCCCTAGACCACAATGCGGGCCCTGCTGAGCCTGGCATTGAAGGCCTGCCAGGAGGGGCTGAGGTGCCTGTGTAGGGCTTCATCAGCCAGGGCTGTAGGGGGTAGGCCGCATCTCCCAGCAGGCACACTGGCATGTCCACGTCCCTGACCCTGATGTGGTGGTCAGGGAAGAAAGTCCCGGCGTGCAGCCTCTGGCACACGGAGGAGTTGTGTAGCCAGACATGAACCCCATCTTGTTTCCCCCCCCCCAAAGAGCAAGAGAAAGGCAGTCAGCCTTTGATGCCCTGGGAACGCAGGTGTGCTGCCTGTCCCTGACTCTACCATAAACAGAAACCAGACAGTAAATGGGCTAGCTGACGACCCGGGCCTCCGTCGCCCTGATGGCTAGTACCAGTAATTGACACGCCTGCACTGTCCCAGGAGAGGAATCGTCGCCATCACATACTAGAAGTGCCCATTGTCTGCATTTTCCCAGGTGTGAATTATGCTTTGCACCCTTTGGGAAACTTGGCATTCAAAGCCATTTTTTCCTAATTGGCCACTTGAGACCAGGAAGAAGCCTACGTGACCCAAGGGGTATAAAGAGGGGTTTAGTAGCCCACCCCATTTGAGCTCCAGTCATCTATACCTGCTGGCAGGTATTGATTGTCTCCTGAGGTCTGTGGGACGCCCAACCTCGCCCTACTTCTTCCCGAGGGATTGAGAGAAAGACGCTGGCCACGCCAAGTCTGGAACGCAGGGGTGAGAATATATACCTGCTATGTGTCTATTTTGCATGCATTTAATAAGAGCTCAGAGAACCAAAAGGGTTTCATGGTACCTGTAAGTGACTTTTGTTTTAAGTGTAATTTCTGTCCTGTCCTTTTGTAGTGGCTGTGTTATCTGTAACACAGCAGTAGCATTTAACAGCTAAGTTTACCCTGTAACAATAAAATAGTAACTGTTTAAGCTTTAATCTGACTCCTTCAGTTGCTGTAACAGAACCAAGCACAATTTAAAAGAACTCCAGCCGGTCATAAGGGACAGATCCGTTGGGGCGCCCGTCAACCTCTTGCAGGTTGCCCGCTGCTAAGGACCCCGGTCCTGGCAGTTGAAGTCTCGGTGTATAAGCTTTTCCCTGTAAACTTATTGGGGCGCCCACAACCTCCTCCAGGTTGCCCACTGCCAAGGGACCCCGGTCCTGGCAGTTGAAGTCTCGGGTGTATAATACACACACACACACCACTCACTGCCCTGACCATCGGCTGACAGAATTGGCGTGGTCGGCAGGATTGTGTTATAGGTTTAAATACAGCAACATGAAGCTAGTCATGGTAAATACTGATTTCAGTAAAGTAGAAAAGAATTTTGCCCAGGAAGGTTGGGGCAACCCAAAATGGGATAGAGAAATGTTAGAAAAGGATTGGGGAAATCCTGAGGAGTTGTGGGTGCAGTTTTGTAAGTATAGAACTGCCTGCAAGTTAAAGAAAGGGACAAAGCCCGAGTCTGTGGAAAGGAGCCACTTTCCATTTAGCATGGAAAACAGGATCAGGCCCAGACAAGCAGGCAGGTAACAGATAGATTGAAGGCCTTGTGGTAGAACTGAGAAAAAGGCAGTAAGTACATGTACTGGAAATCTAAATCCTTAAAACAATACTTACAAGAGTAATATCTGAAACAAGGCCAGTTTTTATTATTTTTAGAGATAAGAAAGTGTTTTAAGAAAAGAAAACCCACAGGAATTTAACTCTACAGAGAATGGAGAGAATTGAGCAGTTGTGCAAATGCTAAAATGGTGTAGATAGAAAATTGTGAGTTTCTTTGCAGCCATTCTGAAGGAAAATGGGCCCTTTTTCCAAAGGAATGTCTGTAAATAATCCAGGCAAATTTGATGACTCAAATCTGTACATTTGATTATAGATACTGCTAAAGAACTATAAAGGAGGGGGTTCTATTGGAACTTAACTACCCCAATGAATAAAAAGGGAATGTAATTGTTGTACAGCTATGTAGAAATAGTGTAAGAAAGGTTCAGAGAGAATGTATGTGTATCTGTGTGTAAATATACATCTATATAGTGTAAATAAATGAGGTTCTCAAGGTCCAGTAATCTTGTTTGTAGGTTTAAAACAAATTGGTTTGGTTTATTTTCAGTAAGACCATTTCAGTCCAAGTTGTTTAATGAAGGTACAGGAAAACTGTAAGCATAAAGAAAGAGTTACACCCTATGCAAAGTTTAATGTGGCTAAGTAGTGTTGTAAACAAAGATTGCACATTTTCCTGTGACATGCCATGTATACTGTAGAAGGGGTAAAACTGCAAACAAATTAAAATGCTGTGGAGGCTCCAGGAGCCACAACAGGTTGTAATTTCCTTTGTGATGCAAATGCCCTAGCTGGCAGCACAAAGAAGCTTTGCAGGTAATAGCTAAGTTTGATCAGCAAACTACCTGAGATCAGAAAGTTCAAATTGTAGCCCTCCAGAAAGAAAAAAAGGAGGTATTGGTATTGCTATTTTAGTCCCAATAGGAGGTTGGGTATACTAGAAAATGTTTAAATGTAAGCAGTCTTTTAAGAAGGCTCCCAGAGAGAAGACTGAGAAATTGGAGTTTGTAAAAGATGTTACCCCTTTTGAACAAAATCTTGCCAAGGTTCAGGCACAGCCCTTGGTCTGATCAAGTGTTAGCTGCTGTCCATACAATTTCAGACCTAGAAGACAAATTGGCTAACTACTTGTGGATAGGTAAACCCTTGGCTCCAATCGAGAGGGAAACAGCTGCAGCTTGTCTTCTATGGAAAACCTGTAATGAGGTGTTCTTCAAAATTGACTGAATATAAGAATGAAATATGAAACTGCAAAATGTAAAAGCCTCTGCTTCAGAAATGGAGAGGTAGACTTGCATGTCCTCAGTACCCAGATGAGCTAGATTCCCTTAAGGATGGGTGCTGAGAGTTAAAGCAACTCTCAGATTTATTTTTTTCTTCCTCAGGAATATGCTTGAGAAAAGGACCAGGAGGTATGAGGCTTAGTGAACAAGCTCATCCCTCCTTACCAAATTCATAGTAGACAAACCTGTGTCATTGGGAAAAGTCATTTAGCAGGAATTAGGATGGACCATAAGAAGGAAAAGCATGTGAAAAGGGGAAGGCAAAGTTTGGAGCCCTATGGGCATAGTTGAAGGAATAAGGAAAGTAGAGCAGACATTGGAAAGTTACTAGAATGAGAAACATTTTCTTTGAAAGGACAAAGCAAGTGATTTGAGGGAATGTGAAGATAAAAGGTGGACTCGTGGGAGTGTGGAAGGAATTAAGTGATGGTTGTAATATGTGAAGGGAAATCTTGTTTTAAAATGACACCTTGTTTCTTTGCAGCCTCTTCCTTAAGCACTGTGCAAACCATCTAGGCAAAGAAACAATCAAATGTAAACATTTTGTCTATGGACACCTTTGTTAAATCTGCAAAGGAAAATTAGGATTCTACTGAAACTTAATTGGTCAACTGCATAAAAGAATGAGCTCTATATATTGTAACTCTATTTTGTGGGTTTCAAATGAACTAGTTTTATTTTGTTTTGGATAATGTCCTCTTGCTTAAAATTGCAAACAGACAAGGCACAAATTGGTTAGTGCTTCTGTTGGGCATTCAACTTTTAAGGTTAAATTTAACTTTCTAGAAACCAAATGATTAGTTTAGAAATTCAAGCTTTGAAACTTAACTGTCTCTTTTCAAGGCTGAGTTGATAACACTTTTGGCTTGCTTTTAAATTCAACATTATATGTGAATACAGGCTGCCTGGCTATTTCAAAGGAAAGTGGACAGGAAGGCTGCTGCTGTCTCAGCAGACACATCCTCTGCACCCTGACCACAAACATAGAAGGAACAGCTCAGCTTGCAGAGCTGGCAGCAATCAAACTAGCTTGTGAGGCAGGTGCCAGTACCATTTACACTAACTCCTATGCTATATGGGCTGGAGCCACCCAGTGGATAACTAACTGGAAGAATAATAACTGGAAAATAGGGGGAAAGCCTGTTTGGAGATTGGAATACTGGAAATGGATATACCAGCATGCAACCCAACATGCCTTAAGCATAAGTCATGTGTCAGCTCACCAAAGGAACAACACCCGACTGCACAGCTAAATAACCTAGCAGATGCAGCAGTACAAATTTTTGCTGCCCAGGTGGATTGGGAACGCCTGTACATTTGGCTACATGAAACCTTGGGACACACAGGAAGCGATGAGCTGGTGCGGCAGGCACATGCCAGGGGGTGGCCTATCACCCACAAACAAGCCAGAGATCTGGTACAAGCTTGCACCCTATGTGCTGAACTCAAGGAAACATATAACAGAAGGGCAGTTTGCCAGGCTAAGAGATGAAAAAAAATACTATGGGCAACCTGGCAAGTAGATTATATTGGTCCACCACCCACCAGTAAGCAAGGGTGGAAGTATGTTTTAACTGGAGAAATTGTTTCAGGAATTGGTTTTGCTTACCCAACCTGATGGACAACAGGGTTGTCTATGATCATGGGACTAAACCGCTTAATAGCCCTTGTCCCAACACCCCAGTTTGGGGACACAAACCCACGTACTGCACTCCTACAAGGGAAAAGGAGTCTGACCACTGCAGACGCTGGGCTAACGCCAATAACCATTACTGAGGCTTGGATTGTATCCAAGACCGGCAAACCTTATGTTTTATTACAGGAAACTGAGGCAATAGCCCTGAACAGTGCTCCAGTGGGATGGATCCTCCCAATGCTGGTGTGGATCCGGGAAACCACCATGAACTTTTTGTATATATATACCGCTTGCTGTTGTAGCGCTTGCAACCACTGTTGTTAGTTACAGACTATTGAAATGAGACATGGTACTCCAACTCGCCATGGTCTTCTTCCTCATCCCAACTGCTACTGCTGTACCAGAACACCTTACTTGACTCCTCTACTGGACTGGGAATCGAGATTGTCCCTCTCAGCCCAAATGACTGGTGAAACAAGAGTGACATCTTCCGATGGGGACCGGTATGGTTCGATGACAGCGACTACCGCAGTCCTCTAAATAACTCTGGGGGGAGTATGTGCGATAGTTAACCAATCTTGCTGCTTACAAATTGAACAAGATGCATTTGCTATAAAGGGCGCTGTTAAAATAATACATGCTGTAACTGAGGACGGAAAAGCCTCATGGCTAGATTGGCTAGCCCAACACCTAGGACTTTCGTTAACTCCATTCCTTCACTCTATTGTAAATACTATATTAACCATTTTACTTGTTGTAATTGCTTGCTGCATGCTTCTATGTATTGTTAGGCGTTTTGTGTACACTGCTACCTCCTCTGCACAAATCCAGTATATGGCGTTGGGAAGTGATCCTAATCAATCCCTAGATCCAAAATTATCTGATCAGACCCTGCCGAGAGGGCGATTTTAGCTTCCTCCAACGAGGGCAAAAGGTGCTGGCATCACCGCCATCTTGCGTTCTGGGACATAGTGAGGCGTGTCAAGGGGGTGGAATGTAGCCAGACATGAACCCCATCTTGTTTCCCCCCCCCAAAGAGCAAGAGAAAGGCAGTCAGCCTTTGATGCCCTGGGAACGCAGGTGTGCTGCCTGTCCCTGACTCTACCATAAACAGAAACCAGACAGTAAATGGGCTAGCTGACGACCCGGGCCTCCCGTCGCCTCTGATGGCTAGTACCAGTAATTGACACGCCTGCACTGTCCCAGGAGAGGAATCGTCGCCCATCACATACTAGAAGTGCCCATTGTCTGCATTTTCCCAGGTGTGAATTATGCTTTGCACCCTTTGTGGGAAACTTGGCATTCAAAGCCATTTTTTCCTAATTGGCCACTTGAGACCAGGAAGAAGCCTACGTGACCCAAGGGGTATAAAGAGGGGTTTAGTAGCCCACCCCATTTGAGCTCTAATCATCTATACCTGCTGGCAGGTATTGATTGTCTCCGAGGTCTGTGGGACGCCCAACCTCGCCCTACTTCTTCCCGAGGGATTGAGAGAAAGACGCTGGCCACGCCAAGTCTGGAACGCAGGGGTGAGAATATATACCTGCTATGTGTCTATTTTGCATGCATTTAATAAGAGCTCAGAGAACCAAAAGGGTTTCATGGTACCTGTAAGTGACTTTTGTTTTAAGTGTAATTTCTGTCCTGTCCTTTTGTAGTGGCTGTGTTATCTGTAACACAGCAGTAGCATTTAACAGCTAAGTTTACCCTGTAACAATAAAATAGTAACTGTTTAAGCTTTAACCTGACTCCTTCAGTTGCTGTAACAGAACCAAGCACAATTTAAAAGAACTCCAGCCGGTCATAAGGGACAGATCCGTTTGGGGCGCCTGGCCAACCTCTTCCAGGTTGCCGCTGCCAAGGACCCCGGTCCTGGCAGTTGAAGTCTCGGGTATATAAACTTTCCCTGTAAACTTATTGGGGCGCCCGTCAACCTCTTCCAGGTTGCCCGCTGCTAAGGACCCCGGTCCTGGCAGTTGAAGTCTCGGTGTATAAGCTTTTCCTGTAAACTTATTGGGGCGCCTGGCGTCAACCTCCTCCAGGTTGCCCACTGCTAAGGGACCCCGGTCCTGGCAGTTGAAGTCTCGGGTGTATAATACACACACACACACCACTCACTGCCCTGACCATCGGCTGACAAGTTGCGGTACACCTGTGCTTCATGTACCTTGCCGGACCAGTCCACTTTGATATCCGTGAACTGGCCCTGGTGGTCAGACTCGGCCTGCAGGATCACGGAGAAGTAGCCCTTCCTGTTGATGTAGAGAGAGGCCTGGTGGTCTGGTGCACGGATGGAGATGTGCGTCCCGTCGATTGCCCCCCTGCAGTTGGGGAAGCCCAGGGCGCCGAACCCCTGGATGACTCTGTGGAGCAGCACCCTGTTGATGGCCTTCACCACCTGCAGAGAGACACACAAAACCGAGGGTCACTGGGGTTCCCGGGTGGCTGGGAGTGTTTGTTCCCCCACCACTGCCCCGCACCCCACTCCCAGGAGCAATTCCCGCTGCAATCCTCACCACTGTGGGTGGTCTGTAGCACGGCCAGGACAGACTGAACCCTCCCAGGGAGGGCACTTACACCACCTCCCCCCCCGTTTCCCTGGGGCAGCCCATGTCCTCCTTGCAGCCCCCCCTCCTGGCCCAGTGGCCGGTGAGTGCCGTACCTGCATGAGCACCGCTCCGACGGTGGATCTCCCCATGCCAAACTGGTTCCCCATGGATCGGTAGCTATCCGGTGTGGAGAGCTTCCAGAGGGTGATGGCCACCCGCTTGTGGAGGGGGAATGGCGAGCCTCATGCGTGTGTCCCGTTGCCGCAGAGCAGGGGCGAGCCACTCGCAGAACTCTAGGAAGGTGTCCTTCTTCATCCTGAAGTTCTGGGTCCACTGTTGGTCTCCCCAGCATTCCAGGACGATGTGGTCCCACCAGTCGCTGCTGGTGTCCAGACACCAGATGCAGTGGGGCACGCTGGTGACCGGGCGCCGCTCCTCCAGGGCCCCTGGGGGGGCACGGGGAGGGCCAGGGGGCTGGCCTGCAGCAGAAGGTGCCAGGCAGCCTCCAGCAATTGCTGCCAGGCTTGCAGCAAGATGTTCAACATGAGCACCAGAGTGCCCAGGGGCGGCTCTGGCTCCATGGTGCTGAGTGCTGCGGTGTCCCAAATGAGAGCGACCAAAGCAAGCGGAGAGGAAAACGCTTTGCTGTCCCTCGGCGAGGTAGACAAGCAAGCGGGAAAGCTGAGAACCCGCTGTCCAGGGGTGTCCCTTTAAGAACGAGCCTCAGATAGCCTCAGACAGCAGCCACACAAAGCAACTCATGACCTGATGCCCTGCTGGAACCAGTTTCAACTGCCCTTAAATGCGATCCAGTGTCCAATCAGTGTGGATGCGCTATTTTGAAATAGCAAAATGCTATTTCGAATTAGTTTTTGTGTCTAGATGTGTTATTTTGAATTAGCTTATTTCAAATTAACTATTTTGAATTAAGTTAATTTGAAATAGCACTGTAGTGTAGACATACCCTAAGTCATGTAGCAGCCAGACAATCAATGCAAAAACCCTGCCCCATCGAGTCCTAGGCTGGCCACTGTTGCCAACTCTCACTCTCTTTGGAGTTTTTCCTAAAGCCCCCAGCAGCTGGAGTCATAGGTTTATGGGGACTCTCAGCCTGCATTAAAAATTCGAAGTTTCAAGTTCTCACAACTGCAGGGGAAAGATGGAAAACATGACCTGAGTGTGACCTAAAGACTCAGAATCCAGAAGGCTTAATTAATTAAATAAAATCCCATCTTAAAAAAACCCCAACATTTCTCATGGGTTTGGGGTCCTGCCTGTCCATTTTCTGACGTGTTTGGTTGGCAATACTGCTTCTGAAGATGCACTACTTTCCAGAATACACCTCCATTCCTGAAAGCAATGTGGCCTACTGAGGTGAACACTACACAACATTTCCTACCCAGCCTTGGGGAGCAACCCGCAAAAATCCCCAGGCAGCCTTTAGAATGCCTCAGAGCAAATTTACAACTTGAAATAAGAAATGTGAAATAAAAAATATATATATTTGCTTTGAAATACAGTTTGTGAGAGATCATTTGGATCAGGATCATTTAATTAGAAGAGAAGTCAGGGACACAAAAGATAACTTTGGAACTTATGTAGCAGCAGGGCTATTTACATGCACACGCACACACCCCTGTTTAATCTCATGTGACATCTCAACCAGCACTTGTGATTTGAGCCAGGCATCAGAAAAACCAGTAGCTTCCTTATATTTCCCAATGGGGCTGCAGAAAGAGCCAAAACTCAGGAGTCAACAGAGGCGAACAATGGATTTGTCAAGTCTGCATCTGTGAGTCAATAGATCCCCTGGGTCTTGTTCTCCGTAGCCTGGTACCTTGGACAATCATGCACATCTGATCCAAGAGGGGTGTAAATGCTGCTGCAGGCAGGAGGGGAGGATTCTGATCTGGCAGAGTTCAACGGCCCTGTTGTACTTGCGTCAATGGCCTGGTGCAAGGGGAGAAAGAGTCAGAACCTACGAGGCCAGGAAGCCAAGAAGCACTCTGGACTCAGCCATAATTCCTAGGGGAACCAGCCCCTCTGTAACCCATAGATCAGAGCTCCTATACTCTACAGTTCCTACACACTATAGCTACCCACACAGGGCAGCCTTCTGACTCCTTCCACCACCAGCGTGGGTCCCAGAACTAGGTCAGGATCTGCCTAAGTCCTGGCCTGGAGCAAGCCTGTAAAAGGTGATCTGCTCCTTTCCAGCCCACAGGGCCTGGAGCCAGCCAGCTCTGTTCTGAGGCACAGCCCCTATGAGTATGTCTACACTGCAGCTCAGGGATACAAGTGGAGTCAAGCTAGTGCCCCATGGGTCTATTGCAGGCTGGGATCTCAAGCCCACCCAATCCTCCTAGCAGTGAGAGCCGGAGCTCCAGCCCAAGTGGCAATGCCCACATGGCCCTTTTTAGCGCACTAGCTGGAGCCTTGCTAGCACGGAGCTCGCTACTGGGCTAGGAGGCTCATACCCGGCTGTGGTGTAGGCCAGCAGAAGTGGCATAGCCTGGCTGGAACGCCGTGCGAGTCCTAAGTTGTAGTCGAGCCCATAATCCCCACCTTCCACTGCATGTCCTGCCCATCGTCACTGCCCCTCCCTCCATAGCAAACCACCGGATAAGGGCCACATCCGGCCTTGTGCATGCAGGGTTAGAGAGCAGCCCTGCGGAAATCTCTCGCATTCCAGCCCCTTCCAAATGAGTACTGCACCCCTGGGGTGGCCAGACCCTTTCCAAGCAGATATTTGGGCCTGGCAGAGGGGAGTCTCAGCAGCTGCCAGGAAAGAGACAGGAGATTCCTATAAAGGTGGAAAGAGCTCAGAGGGCTACAGGAAACAGTTTGGCTGGAGAGCTGGTCGCAGGGAACTGCCTTCTGGCAGGTTGCCTGTAGGTGTGCTGGGAAATGACTTTGCTTTGTGTTACTTTGGGAGTGTTGTGTTTGAGTAACCAATGGAGCTCCTGATCCAGATTCTGGGCCAGGGATCAGCCCTTCCTGGTCCTGGGATCACCCCTTCCTGGGCTGGGGAGACAGGCCAGCTGAGTGCAAAGCTGTTGCCAAAATTATTGCTATTATATCTATATTACTGTAGTGCGTAAGAGCCCTACGTGTTGACCAGAGATCAGTTATGCTAGGTGCTGTACAAATTCTTTTCACAGCCAAGTACTTTAAGCTTTTCTAATGGCCAAGTACTTATAAACTTTGATTAACGAGATCCATATTGAATGGCAGCTTTCTGGTATTGGGTATTGATTAGAGAAGAAAAGCACAATCCTTGCATCTCACACAGAGGGGAATTGACTAGGGATAGTTGGTTTGTCTCTGCATCCGGCTCTTGAAGCCAAAGCACAGCTGGCTGTAGAAACAAAGTGTGTGATCTAATGGACAACTACAACTATTTAAGGCTTTCTGGTTTAGAGCAATGGTTTTCTACCTTTTTTGATTTGTGGACCCCCCTAAAACAATTCAAATGGAGATGCCGATCCCTTTGAAATCCTACACACAGTCTGCAGACCTCCCCTTCCCCCCAACAGTCCATGGTCCACAGGTAGAAAACCACTGTTCTAGTGTAATGATAACCTTTCACAGCCACCTCAGACAGTCTGCCGACCCCCAAGGATTCACATACCACAGACTGAAAACTACTGATTTAGAGCAAGTGACCCAGCATCTGGATAGAGTCATTTTTCTAGGAGTGGTGACAGCATGTCTGTGTGTGTGTGTGTGTGTACCTCAGTGTTGCTGGCTCTTGTGATTTTTACCATCTCTTGCTGTATTTGGTGTTTGTTCTTAAAGCCTCTGCACCCCGAGTCCTGTAATTATGGGACGATCTCAACTTTCATTTAAAAAAACATGAAGCAAGTTTCTAATCCTTGTGGTTTCAGAAAGTAGCCCATTTTATGCTTTCAATCTTCTATCAAGGCAAAACAAAACCCACCACCCAGAAGGCAAATAAAAAGAATCCAAAATGTGGGGTTTTTTAATTTCATGATTTTTAAGCAAATCTCATGCTTTTTGGAATCTGACTCATGACGCTTTGACATGTGGGATTGGTGGGGCTGTTCCATCCCGCCCCCTAGCCCCCAAGCTTACACTAATTGCATCAGGTGTTTAGTGTCTACGCCCTTCAGAGTTGCTGACCCCCAGTTCTCTGTGTGCTGTCTGCTATGCATAGCATGGGGCTCCCCATAACACTCCCTCACCCCTCAGCCAGCAGGGACGTGCTCTAAGGACAGGCGTTTGTATTGCCAAGAAAGAATGAACCTCCTGGTGTGATATCTGAGTGGCTCCAGATGGGTTCTCTGGGTTTGTACTATACTTTATCTCCCAGGGGACAATACATTCCACATGTTTATTCCAAATGCTGCTTCTTGGCCAGCTAAGTCTGGTCCGTGCCTTGGTCAGTGCCTAGAAGAAGCTGGCTCCCAGCAAAGGAAAAATAAAGTTAACCAGGGAGTTAAATGATTGAAATCAGCTCTCTCAGTTCCCCTTCTTTTATTCCCCTAGGCTTGCCTGCTCTCAGCTGCTCATGTCTGGTCCTGCAGAGGAAATGGACCTCGAATGGATCTCCTTGTAAATTAATCCAACATGAGGGGGACCCTATTGGAAGTCAGCAGAAGCCACTGTAACAAAAAGAATTAGCATGGCCAGGTGGGGGCTATATGTCTGTGTGGTGTGGTGGCACAAATGCCAGAATGTTTTGATCCCAAGAGGGACGTAATGACTGTGGTGCCTGAGGGTTATGAGAGGTTATGGACTCCTCCAGTCTGGGTGAGCCAATGCACAACACTCGCTAAGTTCTCAGAACCCTCTGCCCATCATGCCTTTGTCCTTGGCTTGGAGGCTTGGCAGACTGTCTCTACTTCGGTTGTCTCAAAGTCCTGGTCATATCAGAATCATAGACTGGAAGGGCCCACAAGAGGTCGTGTAATCCAGCTCCCTGAGCAGAGGCAGGGCCAAAAAGCCTCAGCCATCCCTGTTGGTAACCTGTTCCTAATAGTGGAGGAAGATGAATGTTACCAGGTCATTAGTGTGCTATGGAAACAAGTTTGGTCATCGGCATTGTGGTTCAGTGGGTCTCTGAACTGGCTCTACTAGTGACCTTGGGCAAAAGCTTGATATTACCCATCTGCAAACTTGGGGAAATTAGGAGACTTGCCTTCCTCAATAGGGCTTTGACTATCTCTCACCCTGTTCTTGTCACAGCTGAGCGCCTAACAGTCTTCAAAGGATTCTCAATACCCCAATGAAGTAGGGCCAGGGCAGCCAACAGACTCTGCGAGCTTTTCAAATTGCCAGGCCCTGGGCATCTGCCCCTTTTGCTCCCCTTCCCTCCCCAAGGGGGCCTAAGTAGGGCAATGCTTGAATCAGGGTAGAGAGAGACTACGGGCAGGTCTACACTAAAACGCTGCAGCAGTGCCACTGTAGCACTTCAGTGAAGATTTTACCTACGCTGAGAGGAGCAGGGCTCCCGTCAACATAGATACGCCGCTTCAGCGGGTGGCAGTGTCGCTATGGTGACGAGAGAATTCCGCCATCAACTTAGTGCTGCCCCAGGTGAGCAATGATGTTACACTGACTCGGGGGAGGAAGAAGGTTTTTGGAGGGATTTAAATGAAAAGCCTGCAGAAAACAGATGCACTGGGATTAAGGCACTGACCTGACCTGATCTTCATTAGCCAAATATGGCAAGTTGTAGCCAAACTCTTCCATAGTAATGATTTACTCATATTCTCGGTTAGGATTTCAAAGGGTTAATAAATCGGCTCTAGACGTTTTAATAAATAGTTAGCCAGATGGTCCAGCTTGTTGTAACTAGGCTTGGAGGAATTTTTTTTTTGTCATGCTGATGTGTATTTCATCTTTTTTTCATGCTGATGTGTATTTGATTTTTTTTATCATGTTGATGTGTATTTTCAAGGGGTTTCTTTTAGATGATCAATTTTACGTTTTTGTGTTGTGGGTCAGACAATTATTTGATAACAGTAGATGTTGAGATGCAAAAATATAAAGCTTTATGAATCATTAAAACATGAATCATCAGTGTTACATGTCAAAATATGCAAAGTAAATTGCCTCAAAAAAAGAAATCAGACCTGTCTTTTCTATTAATTAAGAACATAAGAACATAAGAATGGCCATACTGGGTCAGACCAAAGGTCCATCTAGCCCAGTAACCTGTCTGCCGACAGTGGCCAATACCAGATGCCCCAGAGGGAGGGATCACAACAGGTAATCCTCACATGATCCCTCCCCTATTACCCACTTCCAGAGAAACAGAGGCTAGGGACACCATTCCTACCCATCCTGGCTAATTCACTAATCCAGTCCTAACTAGTCTAATTGGAAAGTCTAAATCACTTGGATTTTGATTCTAAGAAGTTCTCACTTTGCCTATCTGTACATTTGTCTTGTTATGGATGGAAGTAGCTATTCACTGGTTTGGGTAGAGGTCTTTGAGGGGGATCCAGTGGATATAGTGTACTTGGATTTCCAGAAAGCCTTTGACAAGGTCCCTCACCAAAGGCTCTTAAATAAAGTAAGTTGTCATAGGATACGTGGGAAGATCCTCTCATGGACTGATAACTGATTAAAAGACAGGAAACAAAGGGTAGGAATAAATGGTCAGTTTTCAGAATGGAGAGAGGTAATTAGTGGTGTCCCCCAAGGGTCCATATTGGGACCAATCCTATTCAACATATTTATAAATGATCTGGAGAAAGGGGTAAATACTGAGGTGGCAAAATTTGCAGATGATACTAAACTGCTCAAGCTAGTTAAGACCAAAGCAGACTGTGAAGAGCATCAAAAGGATCTCACAAAATTATGTGATTGGGCAACAAAATGGCAATTTTAATGTTGATAAATGTAAAGCAATTCACATTGGAAAAAATAATCCCAACTATACATACAATATGATGGGGACTAATTTAGCTATAACCACTCAGGAGAGAGATCTTGGCGTCGTTATGGATAGTTCTCTGAAAACATCCATTCAGTGTGCAGGGGCAGTCAAAAAAGCAAAGAGAATATCAGGAATCATTTAAAAAGAGATAGAGAATAAGACAGAGAATATCTTATTACCGCTATATAAATCTATGGTACGCCCACATCTTGAATACTGTGTACAGATGTGGTTGCCTCATCTCAAAAAAGATATACTGGCATTAGAAAAGGTTCAGAAAAGGGCAACAAAAATGATTAGGAGTTTGTAACGGGTGCCATATGAAGAGAGATTTAAAAGACTGGGACTTTTCAGCTTAGAAAAGAGGAGACTAAGGAGGGATATGATAGTGATCTACAAAATCATGACAGGTATGGAGAAAGTGAATAGGGAAAGTTATTTATTTTTTCTCATAACATAAGAACTAGGGGTCATCAAATGAAACAGGTAGCAGGTTTAAAACAAACAAAAAGAAGTTTTTCTTCATGCAGCGCATAGTCAACTTGTGGAACTCCTTGTCAGAGGATGTTGTGAAGACCAGGATTTTAACAGGGTTCAAAAAAGAACCAGATAAATTTTGGGGGGATAGGTTCATCAATACTTAGCCAGGGTAGGAATTGTGTCCGTAGCCTCTGTTTGTCAGTGGATGGAAATGGGTGACAGGAGAAGGATCACTTGATGATTTCCTGTGCTGTTCATTCCCTCTGGCAGTGGCATTGGCCACGGTCAGAAGACAGGATACTAGAATAGATGGACCTTTGGTCTGACCAAGTATGGCCGTTCTTATGTGCACGTATGATGAAATTGACATTTACTGATACAAACTGAATCCTTCCGAACCTGGCTGTAACCATCTCTATCCCTTTCCACTGTTGTGCTTATAGCCTTTTACAGCACATAATACATGTTACAGACATGTAACATGCTTCTAACATTAATGAATCAGTGCATCAACCTGTTCTCAATGTACCTTGATATAAAGTGTGGCCAATAATTCTTTGTTCTACAGACCCCTTGTCAATAGCTGAAATCAAATGGATTTCAAAGCTCTTCCAAACATCAGTGATTGTTTCCTGGGCATCCTGTCTTATGTCACCCTGCCCGATGTGGAGGGAAGGAGATGGAGCAGAAATACACAGTCACTTTAAAGGCATTAGGTAAAGCTCTGATCTATAGACTTTTTCTCCTGCACCCCAGTCATAAGCATGTCCTGCCTCTCCAAAGGACATAACAAAGCTGGGAACTCTCCCCGGTAAAAAGTGCTCTGGGGATGGCTGGAGTGAACAATCCTAGTTGCTTTTAGCTGTTTTGTATTATAACTTCTAAGAAAACCCTACTGGGCCAAAAGGAGTCTCCATATGCTTGTTGATTTGTATTCCTGGGTAGAGGCTGACGCTGGAGGGCTGGGGAAAGGAGGCTGTTTGAATTTAGATACATTCACATGAAGGTCTGCAAACTAGGACACCGTGATTTCCGCTTCTTTCAAAGGGAGGGCAAGTGGTAGCTTCTGGGACATCCCAAGGCCAAGTTTATCCTGTAGCTCTGCACGGAGAAGACTCATTCCACTGCAAGCAGCAGTAATTCTAGGTAGCTGGTAGTGTGTGACTTTGGTGCTTTGAACCATGGTTGGGGAGGATGGGGTTCATGGCCAGGTGTTGCAGAGTCGCCATGACCCCCCTGCTGTTTCCAGATTGCTTGCCAGGAGGGAGGTTCATGGTTTGAGCCTGGTTAGTGGGGACAGGGAATTAATTCTCCACCCGTCTATGACATTTATAGAAGGACTGTCTTTAAACCCTCTCCAGTGGTGTGTGCGAGGTCACTCAGCATCCTCTACCCAGCAAGGCTCAGGGCTGTCTTGAACCGAGTCGCTCCCTTGGTTACAATCTCGTGTTATCCCAAGTGGGTGAAAGGTGTGTTTACATATGTGATGGTGTGGAGCAAAACTGTTGTGGAAAGCAAGCCCCGGATGGAGCCAACGGAATGGTGAGAACTGGGCTTGTTTGGGCTGGCGGAAGGACTGATTAGGGCTTTCCAAGGTTCTCATTGCAGTGATAGTGTTGCTATGACAACGGGCCCAAACCTCTCCAAGATGAGAGGAAGAGCCCTGCTATGGATTTCCCCAGACGGTCCCGAAGAGATGTTCCCGTTGAGACATGGTGGGGTTGCAGTGCACATGCTTGTTACATGCCACTAGGTCCACACCCCTTGTCACTAACTGCTAACCTGCACGACCCATTTGAGCCAAGATTTTTCACCAGTGACTAAGGACTTACATGCCCTAAAGAAGTCTGATTTTCAGAAAGGGCTTTGAAAATTTGAGCTGTCACCCAGCATCACTGGGGTCTCCTAAAAATGTTTGCGTAACTACATCCCAAATGTTACCGTACCTGTGGTATAGAGAATCATCTTACTTCAATGCCAGCTGGTGTATCAGGCTTAGGATCTGATAGCCAGATTTTAGGTCAGGAAGGAATTCCCCCTAAGCAGACCCAGGTCTCACAGGACTATACTGGTTTACCCACAAAACCTCCGGTCCCAGTTGAAATTGGTGGGGGGGGGAGCACACAGTGCTCTGCACACGTATGCGAACCTACTGCTGGTTGCTTCTGGGGCCCAGCATGGTCTGCAGTGCCAGGACAGGCAAGAAGCCTACCTCAGCACCCCGCTGCACCACTGACTGGGAGCCGCTTGAGCTAAGCTCCTCCTGCCCCAGCCCAGACCCCATCCCAAAGCTGAAGCCCCAGCCCCACACGGGAGCCCACACTCTAGTCACATTATGTTGGGTCGTGGGCATCAACAATTTTCTTCAACTGGGTCATGAGAAAATTTTTTTGAAAACCATTGGACTACAGGGTCTGTGGTCCCTTCTCACCATAAGCTCTGTGATGTTAGGATACAGGGGAACTTGGTTCTGTTCCAGGCTCTGTTACCAATTGTCTCCTACCCTTTATTTGCCTTGACTATTTCAACTATAAGCCTTCAGGGCAGGGACTGTGTTTTATTTAGGCTCGGCAGAATGCCATTGTTGTTTTTGTATCATGTTGACCCATAGCTCCAATTTGTGTTTTTAAGCATTTTCTTTCATTGTTATGCATTTCATTTTTTACAGTTGCAGGCAACAGGAGAGGGGCAGGCAATAATTACTCAATGACAGCACAGGGTGAAATTCAAAAAGTTAAAACTTTATATCCGTTACAGCACACGTTGCCTGTAGGTGTTGTTGTACAACAGATCATGATTATACCAGTGCGTCTCCCTGGAGCCAACCATGCTAGTCTGGTATGAATAAAAGCAACATTAGGTCTCCTATGTCTTGGAAGACAAATTCCGTGGAAATGAAGACCTGTAAATAACAAGCCAAAAGGAAATGCTGAGAAAAGAATCTGTCAGCACAACAGATCTTAGTAACTCCACAAAAAAACATCATCCAACTTGTCCTGGCATCTGAACTTGGGAACAATGACGGAATTGCAGTCAAAACTGCTGGGTTTCCGCAAACTATTTAAAGGCTATTCTGAATAAAAAATGAACAAACATTACTCATCTGGCATGGAAATAGAAGTTTTTTCCTTGTAAAAAGTACAGCAGTGGGCAATTGTCTTCTGTACTGAGACAGGTAAGGGTCACGTAGCAACGAGAGTGCCTGTGAGCGATGGAGGGAACCAACCCCTCCCCTCCACCACTCCCCTTCTCTGTAGTACTTTGAGAAAGTTCAGCTCCCAAATCTGAATGGTGTGATCCAGGCACAGCTCTTGGCCTCTCCCACCACAGTATGTGAGCACTTCAGATGTATGAAAGGATTTTATCCTCCCAATTCCACTGTGAGGTAGGGAAGTACTAACATCTCCATCTTACAGCTGGGAAACTGAGGCACGGAGAGACTGAGTCTTCAAAGGTATTTAGACTCCTAATGGCCACTGATTTCAGGCAATCTGTGGTAAGGTTGGGACTATAAGCCTGGTCTTTAGCCCAGTGCTTTAACCTCAAGATCATCTAATTTCATTTTCTACTCTAGCCAATTTGAACTGTGTTAAGGAACCATTACCCCATTGAAAGCCAATCCACTCCAGTTAGTAAGGTTCAAGGCTTTTCACATCCTACATCTATCCCTACCTTCCCCTGGTCAATTTTTGTGGCTTGAACAATTACTTATTTCAGGCTCTTCTCTCTTTTGTTGCTATGGGAGTGACACAAATGCACAAAAGGGAGAATTGACTTGGGTGAAATAGGGACAAGGGGAGAGATGCGCTCTACTACTCCAGCAATCAAATTGTACCCATTGAACTCCAAGGGAGGCCAGCCAAAGCTGCTGTGCATGGTCCAGTTTGGGGCTGAAAAATCACCAGAAGCCGTAAGTCACTCCAGGGGTGTCAGAACCAGAGCCAAGTGTCTGGTTTCCATCCAAAAGTTTTGCAAACTCCTCTAACAAGAGTCAGTGGGTCTAGATGGTCCTGAGGATCATCTCCAGTGATCTAGATAGAACCGTAATTCTCCCACATGTTCATTCTGAGACCCACTCCATAAGAGTTTATCTTGTTGAGTCACCTTCCCTCCCAATCCCCAGCCTTGCTCTGTTTGGTTTTCCAATGCCTTGTCTACACTATGCAAAAACACGTTGAAGCACACTATTGTCTAGAAAACCTTGAGTTTATGCCCCTGCAGACACTGTCGGCATTTGTACCAGCCTTTTGCAAACATGGATGGTAATGGTTGGTTTCCAGTCTATGGGGTGAGGTCTTTAGCTCAGGTCTAGCTTAATGAGCGACTTCGCCAATGGTTTCTTCCCATTGCAGATAGAAAGCAGAAAGCATTGACGTTGTACTGATCCCCCTAACTCCACTCCCCAGCAGACAAATGGCAAATTTACAAATAAAAGAGAGGGAATTACCCAATTGCTAGTCCAATGCTCTGCTTGCTAGACCCTACTCCCTTCCTGCCTGCAGTTCCTATTAAGATAATAAATGTATGATCTGGTATCAAGGGGATAACTGAATCACATACACCCCAAGGGAGAGGGCAGTTAAAAGAATCTGCCGATGTGTGCATTGAGGGAGTCATTCAAGCTATCTTTGCATACTATAGGGTCTTGGATATGGTGTTTCCATGGAACAATACACAGAACTTGGCTGAAGTGAGGGATTTTGTGTTTGCCTTGGAGCAGGGCCATTCCTAGTGAATCGTAAACTGTTTATGGCATGTTTAACTTATTAATCCCTGTTCTATAGAAGCTCAAACAAGGAAGTTAACCTATAATCCAAATCAATTAAATGGAACCAACTGAGAAAAGAGCAGTTTACAGATAACACTGTCATTGATTTAATCACGGCAACATTTCTTAACCAGACAGTTAATGTAATAAATCTCTGACTAGTTAGGACTTCATGGTCATCATGAGGCTACACAGAGGGGCCAACAGCTTCCATGGGTTCCCAGGGCAAGGTGGGGGGGGTGTGTGGCTCCATGCCTCCAGAAGGGACAGGACCAAGGACCCACAACCCTCAGAACCATGTAGTGCTGTGCTCTAGCATTCTGGTAGCAATTTAAAGGGTCCAGGGCACAGGAAAGATGTGGAGAAATTGGAGAGGGTCCAGAGAAGAGCAACAAAAATGAATAAAGGTCTAGAAAACATGACCTATGAGGGAAGACTGAAAGAATTGGGTTGTAGTTTCGAAAAAAGGAAACTGAGGGGACATGATAGCTGTTTTCAAGTGCCTAAAAAGATGTTACAAGGAAGAGGGAAAAATTATTCACCTTAACCTCAGATAGGGTAAGGAGCAGTAGGCTTAAATTGCAGCAAGGGAGGTTTATGTTGGACATTAGGAAAAACTTCCTGTCAGGGTGGTTAAGCACTGGAATAAATTGCCTAGGGAGGTTGTGGAATCTCCATCATGGGAGATTTTTAAGAGCAGATTATACAAACACTTTTCAGGGATGGTCTAGATCAGGGGTCGGCAAGCTATGGCTCGCAAGCCATGTATGGCTCACTTAGGCTCAAGCTCAGCCCCCCCCACACACACACACTCCCCCACACCTGCAACAGGGAGTCCACTCTAGCAATCCAGCATTGTACCCCCCACAAGATTGGAGCCAGTGTTGGCTTCCTGCAGGGGTTGGGGCGGGGAGGAGGAGAAAGCCCCAAAGCTCCATGCCAGATACAGCTTGTGGAGAAGCGTGCACATGCTGCTCCTCCCCTTCCCACAGAAGCGTGCGCTTTCCATTCTTCGCCCTGCTTTCCCCTGTACTCGGGGGAGGCGGGACATGGGAGCTACACAGCCTCCCCCTGCCTAGTGATCACCAGAGAGGGTGCACCTGACTGCCCCTTATGTGGTGGTGAGGCTCACTGAGCGCACTGGGGCTGGGTGTGGGGGTGGCTAAAATGGAGGCAGAGGATCCAGTCTTTGGGGATGAGGAGCGGCATGTGCTCTTCTTCCAGCGCTGCCTGCAGATCCCACCCAAGAGATACTCATCTCTGGAGACCAGCAGGTACTGGCCAAGCTGCTCCTGCCCCCTGGCCAGACACCCACCAGCACCCTGTTCCTGTCCCCAGCCCCTTTGCCAGACACCTACCCCCAGCTTGCTCCTGCACCCCACCTCCCACCCAGATTCTGTACCCCCATCCCTCTCCCACTCACTGGTAGTTCTGTCCCACACACTGGACCCCTAATTTTTGGCCCCACCTCAGAGTCTAGGAGGGGCCACAAAATTCACTAACCCTGGAACCCCAGAAGAGTTAATCTGGTTTGAGGCCTTGAATCTCAGTCCTCTCTTACCTTCCCGCCCCCTCCATGGGGCTGGAGTGCCAGGGGAGTGAGGTAGCTCATTTGGGGGTCACATCTGTGAGGGTTGGAGGTTTTTGGCGGGGTCGGTTTTTTTGCTTCTCACTTGTGTGGTCCCCAACTGATTTTTCTGTGGGACAATGGCCCCTGACCCAAAACAGGTTCCCAGCCCAGCCCTCATCTGATCACAGCATCATAACACTCCTGCACCCCACACACCCCAACCCTGAGCCCTTCATACACCTGAATCCCTTCCCCTGAGCCCCTCATGCCCCCACATCCCCAAACTCCTGCACCCCCACATATCCAGACCCCTTCCATAACACTCCTGCGCCACCCACATACCCCAACCCTGTGCCCTGAGCCTATCATACACCCAACCCAAACTCCTGCACCCCCACATCCCCAGCCCCCCTGCCATAAGATTGACAGAAGAAAGCCTGAATGCTGACATGAAGCTGGATTTGACCAGCTAAGATGTAAGCTTCAAAGAAATGTGTGAAAAGATGCAGCAGCCGAAGTCCCTTTAAATAACGTCTATGAGCACAATGTTTCATTTATGCTATCATTATGTCAATTATCAATAATATTACATTGTATATTTTCAGTCATGGAAATGGGCATTCTTGTACGGCTCTTTGTTGTCCACTTGTTCTGAATTTTTATGTAGTTTGACTCTTTGGTTTGAAAAGGTTGCCAACCCCTGATCCAGATGGTGCTTGTTTTAAAAAACCATGTAAACCTCCTTTTTTCAGGAAGAGCTTTTTTTTTTTTTTTTTTTTTTTGAAAAAGGGGTGGTTTAAAAAAAAACACATCCAGACTACTTTCATTTTCGAAAGATCCTCAGGACCAAACACCATCTAGAATGCATGTTGCAGCGGGGAAGAGCTTAGAGAAGGCACCCAACAGACTGTCTGTGTGCCACAGACTAGAATGCTCCCAGCAGTTGCAGCACCTCTGTAAAGAGTTCACTTAATAGTGAGCCAGTTTAGTTCACAAGCGCAGTGTTGTCTCATATTATTACCCAACACACAATACCAGAAAAAGTGACTGCTCTGTAATGAGCAGCAGCTGGGACTGCTCCACAAGAACCCCACTCTCCCACGCCGGAGCTAAGGGGGAATCCCTATTGGCAGTTAGCAGCTGTCCCAACCTGACCCACTCCTCCTCCCTGGGCATATGCTGGCCTGTTGTGAGTGTACCCAACCATTGGAACCTACTTCTAAGCCTTCTGAGTGGCTGTAAGTGTTCTTGGCTCCATGTGTCTCTGGGGCAGAGCCCAGAGGCGGTGGGATCCTGAAGCCATCTTAGAACCCCAAACAGTGTGCTGGCCCTCCTGAGACCTCAGTTTCTTAGACACATTAGTCCGCTTAGCTGTGGGAGTTTTGGTTTCTAGTTAACTCTTCACGGACAATGCGACAGGAAAGCAAGGACACAGGCTTAGTGAAGGAGTTTCATATACACACATGCTTTACTCTTCGCAAAGCACACTGGAGTGTTGTGGGTGATTTATAAACTCCATTTTGTGATTTATAAACTCCATTTTGTTGTTCTGTGAGACTCCATTGTGTATGCATAAGATTCCATTTTGAAAGGTGCTTGAGAATAGCGGCAGGGGTCAGCCAGATCAATCCGGCCGACACCAGTTTTTCCCACCACAAGTACATTTTACCTCAGGAGTTGTGCGCAGCAGAGCTGTCAATCAAGTGAACTTTCGCGCCAGTGAACTGATAAAATCTCTGCATCTGCCAATCAAGAGTCAGTGTCTCCAGACCATCAGAGGGAGAGAGAGAAGACCAGGACAGTGCAAACCTCAGGCGACTCCGGTCATAAGCACTGAAGGATACCAACAGCGCTTTAGTGGACAGCAGATCCAACACCGTTGCTGAACATCTCTGCGGGATCTCCCTGGCGTTCCTCCTAAAGAGCTTACAATTAGCTCTGAGGTTGAGGTCCCAGGCTTCACGCTGTCCTCTGTCAACGCCTGACACTGTAAAGTAAACCTCCTACTTGTTCGGGGTCTTTCTGTCATTCTTTTTCTTCTTACCTGGGATAGTTTGGGATCTAGGTTTTATTGGTTCCTGTACTGTACTGTACTGTTTCCTGTTTTCTAAGGTTTTTGTGTTTTATGGATGCTGGTTTTTAATATTAATTGATTCCCCATTTTCCCTTTTAATGTTAATTACCCCTTAATACATTTGTTAACCTAATCTGGCGTGTGTTTTCCTTTAATTCCTCATCAGTGATCGAAACGGTATTGGCCAGGAGGCCTGCACTCCTGAAACAGGGTCAGCCCAAATTCAGGGTTTGCTTTTACATTTATTCCATTGCCTGTGTTCCTGAGGTAACAGGAGGATGACAGATCTTTGAAAAACAACAAAGTCTTGAATGCAGCCCATCAGTTTTGATCTCACCCCTCCTGTGAGTGCTGGGTTTGGTTGGTGTCCGTAAGCCAGGCAGCCATTCCTGCCTCCTTCACCTGGTCAGTAGCTGGCTCTTAGTTTAGAGAATCACCCTTCTCTTAAAAACAGTCTCTGTCCCCCTTTTGCTCGCGTGTCTCTGCTGAGGGTGTTTTAAGATCAAGCCCCACATCTGCTTCTGTGCAGAAGAGAGTCCTTCAAAATCTGGGACCGCAACAGTAGAAAACCCATTGCTTCAGCAGAGGAGCAGCATACAAAGTTGATGGCCCTTAATGGTTCTTTCAACTAGATGTCAAGCTCCTGCTACAAAAAGGATACTCTAATCCACAAATATTTCTATGATGTATTTTAAAAAAGCCATATCCCATTCACCCTTTTAAAATATTGCTACATTAGCTTTCTTTCAATTTTCTGGAACTTTCCCAATGTTCCAAAATATACTGAAAAACAACATAAAAGGGCCATGAGTTCCTAAGCCAACTCTTTTAAAACTCTTGGATGCAAGCTGTCTGGACCCTGCTGATTTAATATCTAACCATAGTAGCCACTGCTTAACATCTTCTACTGAAATGGAAAGAATGCCATCCTGGGATGACCCAGATCATTATAGGTCTGTCAGTCTGCTATTGATCCCAATCAAGATAATGGAATAGCTGATACAGAACTCTATTAATAAAGAATCATAGGACGGTAATATAATTAATGGTGATCTTTATGAGTTAATGCAAGATAGATCCTGTCAAACTAACTTTACTCTTTTTTTTTTTTTTTTTTTTTGGATGAATGTACATGTCTGAGTGACAACGGTAATACTGTTGATGCAATATTTTATGGACTGCACTGTAACTCCTCCATGTATATACTTCAGATACAAGCAAAATGTATCTACTTTGTGTTCCCCAAAAGGGGAACTGTCTTTGAGCAGGTGTGTTTCTAGTGGGGTCCTGCAGGGACTGGTTCTTGACCATACACTAATGAATAGTGTCTTCATTGTCTAGTAAGAAACATAAAATCATCACTGATAAAATTTGCAAATGACACAAAGATAGGAGAGCTGTAAATAAAGAAAAGGACAGGTCACTAAAACAGCATTGACAATTGTAACGGGCCGGAGACGGCCCGCACAGAGGAGCCCGCGGGGGGGCTGGAGAAGGCAGCACCCCCGGCCGCGGCGCCCGGCCATGAGGAGCGGGCGCGCGCGGATACCGGCCGCTGACCTTCCCCGCGGCTGAGAGGCCAGCGGCCCGCCTGGCTCCTGGTGCGCGCCGCCAAGGGCGACCGCAGGCGAGGGCAGGCCGGGCGAGGCGGAGGCGCGCCGCTGACGCCGAGGAGGAGGCGCGCCAGAGGGCGCCATCTCCGGCGGCCATTTAGCCGCGGCGCACGACAGGGCGCGATCTGGAGGCCGGCTCACAGGGCGTGGGGCCGGGCACGGGAAACGCTCCGCCAGGGAGCCCGGAGCACGGACGGGACCCCGGAGGCGGGGATCAACGATACCCGCGGCGGAGAGTCACTGCCAGGGCCGGACCCCGCGTGGGAAGACGGACCGCTCCGGCGCCGAGCGACCGAGCCGCGGTAGGTGGCGGGGACCCCGCGGCGAAGGCGACGGGGTTCGCGGCCGGGAGGAAGCAGCCCGGGGTGGGGCCCTTTTGGCGCCCGTGGGTGGACGCGTTTCGGGAGGGAATCCCACGTCCACCGCACAGGGAGCTAGCAGACCCCTGTGCTTAGGGCCCCGGGCTGGGACCCGGTGGAGAGGGTGGGCCCGGGTCCTCCTCCCGCCGTCGCCGGGAGTTGCGGGCCTCTCCGGCGCCGACGAGCCGAAGCCCCTCCCGAGTGGAGACTGCGGGAGAGGCACCGCTTGAAGGGGTAGGCGCCCCCCGGGCTCGCGGATCCCCCAGCCTCAGCCGAGCGGGGTGATCGCGCCCGAAGGCGCGAGACTGGACTAAGCTCCGGGACCAATAGGCCGGAGGCCGGTGGCGGGGTCCGCCGAACCCCTCTCCCGGAGCGGGAGAGGGTGATCACACACCCCCCGGCAGTCACACGTGGTGGAGAATGTGGGCAGAGCCCACGCGGGGAGGGTAAGAAGACGGCCCAGTAGGCCGCTGGGGATGAAGGATAACCCGTTTTAACCCCGGCAGGAACTATGGATCCAAAACAGCTTTTGGACTGGGTGAGTGAGACCCAGAGACAGCAACAGCAGCAGCAAGCACAAATGCTGCAACAACTAGCCTCCCAGTTTCAGGACCAGCAACGACAGCTGGTCCAGGAGTTGGCGGCGCAGCACGAGAAGTGGTTCCAGACCACGGGCCCCTTGAGCCCCGGTTGGACGGGAGAGGATGATGGGGGCAAAGCGCTGGGCTCCTGCCCGTGCAACTGACGAAGATGGGGCCGGAGGACGACCCAGAGGCATACCTCACAACTTTCGAAGGGTCGCGCGCCGCGGTGGCCGGAGGAACATTGGGCCACGTTGTTGGCTCCTTATTTAACCGGCCCGCGCAGATGGCCTACCGGGGCTGTCGACCAAGGGCGCTGCGCTATTTCAAAGTCAAAGAGGCGATCTCGACCAACTGGGGGTCACCCCGAGACCTACCGCCAGCGCTCCGCCAGGAACGGCTCCGCGAGGAGAGCGCCCGGCCTTTGCCCAGCGACTCCGGATTCGGCTTGGAGGTGGTTGGAACCGAACAGCGGACGGGACCCAGGTGGCCGAGGCCGCCGCCCTGGAACAGTTCATCCACGCCATTCCTCGAGAAGCCCAAGGTTGCGCGGCGGCACCAGCCCACCACGGTGGCCGGCCGTTACCCTCACCGAGGCCCACCTGGCAGCCGAGGCGGGACGGAGCAGCCACCGGGAGAAGCCACCAGGTATGCCGGGGAGCGAGCCCCCGGCCCGACGGGGGGGCGAGACGCCGGGGAAAAAGGGGGAGGCGCAGGCGGAAGCCCCCAGAGGACGGCGCCCATTCCTGGCCCCCGTTTGGCCCGGGCGGGCGCGAGGGGGTCGGGAGGAGGATAAAGGGGCAGCAGAGGCCAGGCCCGAAGAAGGCAGGAAGGGCTCGGCCCGCAATGCCTGCTTTCAGTGCGGCCAGGAGGGCCACTTCAAGAGAGACTGCCCACTGATGGACTGCACCCTGAGCCAGGTCATGCCACCCCAGGCTCTGGGGGAAGCCCGGTCGACGGTCACTCTTTGGCTGGAGGGGCGGGCGGTGCAGGCGCTGGTCGATTCGGGATCTGCCCTCACGCTGGTGAGGAGGACCTGCTGCAACAGGCCCCACCACAGGAAGTGGTCTGGATGAAGTGCCCACGGGGACGTGAGGGCCTACCCGACAGTATGGGCCCACCTCTCGGATGGGCGCCACACCAGGCGATGGCGGGTGGGCAGAGCACCGGTACTACCCTGCCCTGTGGTGCTAGGCCGCGATTGGCCAGGGTTCCGACAGTTGTTCCAGGTGGAGAACCCCCGGGGGAGGCGGGCACCCAGGGAGGTGGAAGGCTATATCCACCCCGAAGCCCCGGGGGCAGACGGAGGGGGACCCCGACCCCCAAGGAGCACGGGAGCAGGCCCAACACCGGCGGCCGGACCCGGAGGCCCCGGGGATTACGTGGAAGAGCAGCGGGAGGATTCCACGCTGAGATACGCATGGGAGCAAGCCGAGGCCCCCAGCCCCAGAGAGGACGCCGACGGCCGGAGGGAACAAGGGCCTCGCTTTCAGGTACGCGAGGGGCGCCTGTATCGGGTGGTGTGCGGCCCCGAGGGTGAAAGAGATAAACACCAGTTGGTAGTCCCCCAGAGCCGTAGAAGGGAGGTGCTCGAACTAGCCCACGCCAACCCGTGGGCGGGCCACCTGGGGCGAGAAAAGACGCTGGCCCGGGTCATACAGCGATTTTACTGGCCGGGGGTCTATCGGGCGGTGCGCGATTTCTGTGCGTCATGCCCCGACTGCCAGAGGGTCTCCTCGGCGGGGGTTCCCCGGGCCCCTCTGGTCCCCTTGCCGGTGGTGGGGGTGCCCTTCGAAAGGATCGCCCTGGACTTAGTGGGGCCCCTGGAACCCTCTCGGAGGGGACACCGGTTCATTATGGTAGTAATTGACTACGCTACCCGATACCCCGAGGCCATCCCCCTGCGGAACACGCGGGCCCCGACCCTCGCAAACGAGTTGTTGGAACTGTTTGCCCGGGTCGGCTTCCCAAAGGCGATCCTGACGGACCAGGGCACCAATGTCACGTCCAGGCTGCTGAGGGAGTTGTGCGCGCTCCTCAAGATAAAGACATTGCGACATCGTGTACCACCCGCAAACTGACGGGTTGGTCGAGAGGTTTAACTGCACTGAAAGACATGCTGAGGCGGGTGGTACAGGATGACCTCGGAATGGGACCACCTGTTACCGCACTCTTGTTCGCACCGCGAGGTGCCCCAGGCCGCCACAGAGTACTCCCCTTTGAGTTATTGTACGGGCGCCAGCCCCGGGGATACTGGACGCCTTGAGGAGGATTGGGAGGCACAGGAGACGAGGTGCCAGAGCACGGTCCAGTATGTGTTGCAGCTCGGGAGAAACTCCAGCGGCTAGGGGGCTACGCGAAGTTGAACCTCCTGAAAGCCCAGACCCGTCAAGCGCACTACTACAACCGAACAGCCCAGGTGCGCCGGTTTGAACCCGGAGACCGAGTCCTGCTCCTCCTGCCTACTAAGGAGTCCAAACTCCTGGCCAAGTGGCAAGGGCCATATGAGATAGTCCGCAAGGTGGGGGACGTCGACTATGAGGTAAGACTCTCTGGACGCCGGCGGGACACCCAAATATATCATGTCAACCTCCTTAAGAGATGGGTGGCTCGCGAGGGGTTCCTCCTGGCCCCCCAGGCGCAGCCCGAAGACGATTTAGGGCCCTCCCGGGAGGAATGCGCGGCAAAGGGCACCGTAGCCGTGGGAGATGACCTGAGGGAAGACCAACGGCGGCAGGTGGAGGCGCTGCTCAAGAAATTCCAACACGTTTTGACAGCTATCCCGGGGCAGGCGAAGATAGGGAAGCACCGTATCACCACGGAGGGGGGACGCGTCATCCGAGAACCCCACCGACTCTTGCCGCGGAAGGCATGGGAGACCGTCCGACAGGAGATCGACCAGATGCTACAGTGGGGGGTTATTGAGGAGTCGCAGAGCGACTGGCGGAGTCCTATCGTGCTGGTCCCAAAGAGCGACGGCACGACGCGGTTCTGCATTGACTTCCGCCGGGTAAACGCCATCTCGCAATTTGATGCCTACCCGATGCCCCGAGTGGACGAGTTGCTGGAGCGTCTCGGAAGAGCCCGGTATATATCCACCCTCGACCTGTCGAAGGGTATTGGCAGATTCCCTTGGAGCCCGCCGATCGGGAGAAAACAGCATTCGCAACACCCTTTGGGCTATACCAATTCGAAGGATGCCGTTCGGAGCTACGGGCGGCGGCCACCTTCCAGCGGGTAATGGACAAAACATTAGCTCCCCACAACCGATGCGCCGCGCGTGCATTGGGATATTATTATTTATAGCATAACCTGGCAAGAACACCTCACTCCAGCTGGAGGCGGTGCTCCGATCATTGCAAGAGACGGGCCTGACAGCCAACCCCAAAAAGTGTCACATTGCCCAAAAGGAAGTGTCGTACTTGGGATACACGGTGGGAGGAGGCAAGTTGAAACCATTAATGGATAAGGTAGGAGCCTTGCGAGATTACCCCAAGCCCACAACGAAACGACAGGTCCGCCAATTTCTAGGCTTAGCCGGGTATTATAGGCGGTTTGTCCCGGATTTTGCGACAATCGCAGAGCCCCTGACCGAACTGACAAGGAGTACAAAACCCACTAGAGTACAGTGGACCCCCCGGGCCGAACGGGCGTTCCAAGAACTAAAACGGAAGTTAGCCCAGACCCCGATCCTAGCCCAGCCCGATTTTGAAAAACCATTTCTCTTATATACAGATGCCTCCGAGTGCGGTTTAGGAGCAGTATTGGCGCAAGAACAATGGGGAGAGGAGCACCCGGTGCTGTATCTAAGTTGAAAACTCCTGCCCGAGAAAAACTACGCGACTATCGAGAAGGAAGCCCTGGCCGTCAAGTGGGCGATCGAGGTACTGAGGTACTACTTGTGGGGCAATAAATTTAAATTGATCACGGACCACGCTCCCCTTGTCTGGCTCAATTCCATGAAAAATACAAACCCTCGCCTTATGCGGTGGTACATGGCGTTACAGCCATACAGGTTTGACGTGGTGTATCGGGCAGGGGCCAAAAACCAGAACGCCGACTTCTTCTCAAGGGTATGAGCCGGAGAAGAAGTACTCGGTTCCACTTTAACGGGGGGGGCGTGTAACGGGCCGGAGACGGCCCGCACAGAGGAGCCCGCGGGGGGGCTGGAGAAGGCAGCACCCCCGGCCGCGGCGCCCGGCCATGAGGAGCCGGCGCGCGGCGGATACCGGCCGCGGGACCTTCCCCCGCGGCTGAGAGGCCATGCGGCGGCCCGCCTGGCTCCTGGTGCGCGCCCGCCAAGGGCGACCGCAGGCGAGGGCAGGCCGGGCGAGGCGGAGGCGCGCCCGCTGGCGCCGAGAGGAGGCGCGCCCGTAGGGCGTCATCTCCGGCGGGCCATTTAAAAAGGGCCGCCGGCGGCACGACAGGGGCGCGATCCTGGAGGCCGGCTCCCACAGGGCGTGGGGCCGGGCACGGGAAACGCTCCGCCAGGGGCCGAGCACGGACGGGACCCCGGAGGCGGGGATCAACGATACCCGCGGCGGAGAGTCACTGCCAGGGCCGGACCCGCGGGAAGACGGACGCTCGGCGCCCGGCGACCGAGCCGCGGTAGGTGGCGGGGACCCGCGGCGAAGGCGACGGGTTCGCGGCGGGAGGAAGCAGCCCGAGGTGGGGCCCTTTTGGCGCCCGTGGGTGGGCGCGTTCGGGAGAATCCCGTCCACCGCACAGGAGCTAGCAGACCCCTGTGCTTAGGGCCCGGGCTGGGACCCGGTGGAAGGTGGGCCGGGTCCCCCTCCCCGCCCGTCGCCGGGAGTTGCGGGCCTCTCCGGCGCCGGCGAGCCAAGCCCCTCCCGAGTGGAGACTGCGGGAGAGGCACCGCTTGAAGGGGTAGGCGCCCCCCGGGCTCGCGGATCCCCCAGCCTCAGCCGAGCGGGGTGATCGCGCCCGAAGGCGCGAGACTGGACTAAGCTCCGGGACCAATAGGCCGGAGGCCGGTGGCGGGGTCCGCCGAACCCCTCTCCCGGAGCGGGAGAGGGTGATCGCACCCCCGGCAGTCACAACAATCTACAACCTGTCCTGGAAAACAATCCCTCACTCACAGACCTTGGGAGATAGGTCAGTCCTCACCTACAGACAACCCCCAACTTGAAACAAATACCAGCACCCACACAGCACACCACAGAAACACTTACCCAGGAACCTGTCCCTACAACAAACTCCCTTGCCAACTCTGTCCACATATCTACACAAGCAACACCATCACAGGGCCTAGCCACATCAGTCATTCCATCAGGGGCTCATTCACCTGCACATCGACTAATGTCAAGTGCCAGCAATGCCCCTCTGCCATGTCTATTGGCCAAACCATACTCCAAAGGATAAATGGTTGGACATAAATCAGACATCAGGAATGGTAACACACATTAACCTGTAGAGGAATACTTTATCCTGCCTGGATATTCAGTAAGGCTGTGTCTACATTGGCACCCCTTTCCGGAAAAGGGATGCTAATGAGACACTTCGGAATTGCAAATCCGCGGGGGATTTAAATATCCCCCGCGGCATTTCATTTACATGGATGCGCTTTTTCCGGCTCGGGGTTTTGCGAGAAAAGCGCCAGTCTAGGCGCGATTTTCCGGAAAATAAGCCCTTTTCCGGAAGATCCCTTATTCCTACTTTCAAGTAGGAATTCCTTATTCCTTATTCCTTTCAAGTAGGAATAAGGGATCTTCCGGAAAAGGGCTTATTTTCCTGAAAATCGCGTCTAGACTGGCGCTTTTCTCCGGCAAAAACCCCGAGCCGGAAAAAAGCGGCAGCTACAAAGTAAAGCGCGGGGATATTTAAATCCCCCGTGGATTTGCAATTCCGAAGTGTCTCATTAGCATCCCTTTTCCGGAAAGGGGTGCCAATGTAGACACAGACTAATAGTTTTAAAAGTAGCCGTCCTTCTACAAAAGAATTTCAAAACCCAATTATAAAGGGAGACAACTGAACTGAAGTTCATTTGAAAATTCAATACTATCAATTTAGGATTGAATAAGCATTTTAACAAGTTAACGCACTAAAGGTAATTTTTCCTCTCTTGATATCTGCATTTCCACATCAACTGCTATGAATGAGCCACTTCCACCCTGACTTGAGTAGCCTCATTTACACAAGTACCCTCTTTCTTTTGTTGTCCTTATGGATATACCCCTGCCTCTGTAAACGTCACTCCCATTCACCTGATGAAGTGAGTTTTACCCACAAAACCCTATGCCTTAATAAATCTGTTCATCTCTAAGGCTTTGTGTACACTACACATTTTTGCAGCAGAAAATATGCTAATGAGGGACTCACTAGCATCAGTGGTGACATCATTAGCATATTTTCTGCCGTTTCTTTTTGCACAAGGGGTTTTTGCACAAAAAGAAGCAGAGTAGGAAGTGGCTATTCTTCTTTTTGTGCAAAAACCCCTTGAGCAAAAAGAAACAGCAGAAAATATGCTAATTATGCCGTGACTCATGCTAATGAGTCCCTCATTAGTATATTTTCTGCCGCAAAAATGTGTAGTGTACACAAAGCCCTAGAGATGAACAGATTTATTAAGGCATAGGGTTTTTGAATTTGCAAATGAACTTCAGTGTGTACATCTACACAGCAGCGTTATTTTGGAGTAACTGACATTATTCTGAAATAACATAGTGCGCATCTACACTACCAGCCTTTATCTGAAAGGAGCTGGAAGACTTCTAATGTGGAGCTGGAAGACTTCTTACTCTGATTCATGGTAACCCTCATTTCACGAGGAGTAAGGGAAGTAGAAGGAAGATTGTTCTTCCTTCGACTTCTTGCTGTGTAGACAGTGCCAAAAGCTGAATTAAGTTATTTCGACTTAAGCTACGCAATTAACATAGCTGAAGTTGTCAAGTATCGGAGGGGTAGTCGTATTAGTCTGGATCTGGAAAAGTGACGAGGAGTCCTGTGGCACTTTATAGACTAACAGATTTATTGGAGCATAAGCTTTCGTGGGCAAAGACCCACTTCGTCAGATGCTCCAATAAATCTGTTAGTCTATAAGGTGCCACAGGACTCCTCGTCGTCATAGCTGAAGTTGCATAGCTTAATTAAATTTTAGCCCTGCTGTATAGACATACCTTAAGATGCCCACGAAAGCTCATGATACCATCTACATGTTTCGTTAGTCTATAAAGTGCTACCAGACCATTTGTTGTTTTTTTCTGTAACAGACTAACTCGGCTACCCCCTGAGGCCTCTGAGACTTGGTATGCTAGGTGCAAATAAACAATATGCATTTTAATAGGCTGTATGTGAATGTATACATATAGCACAAAAATGTAGGCCGTATCTACATGCTGGGAAAAGTGTTGTTTATCCTGGGAGGCAGTAACTTGGTCTCACATCTGAACCAGAATCCAGGCTTACTGTGCAGTGTAAACATCCCCGAAATCTCTCTGCTTCACTTCCTCCTCCGTCTAATGGTCATAATAGTAATGACCTACCTCATAAGGGTGCTGTGAACATAAACACATTAAAGAGTATGAGGCACCCAGATATTTTGGTGATGGGAGACATATAAGGACCATAAGTAGAGATCTATCGCCTTGTCTACACATGAAATCCCACAGTGGCACAGATGCCTTTCTAAAGCACTTTAGTGTAGTCACAACCCATGTTGATGGGAAGTGTTCTCACACACTTTTCTCAGCTGTGGTAGCTAGCTTGATGGAAGAATTCTTTCATCGGCGTAGTACTGTCTACACCAAGATCTACATCGGTTTAACTATACCACTCAGAAGTATGGATTTTTCACACTCCTGAGTGACATAGTTAGCTCCATTTAATTTTCTGGTAGACCCAGCCTTCATCTACATTACTCAATGGAATCTGTCCATGACATCTGTTTTTGTATATGTTTTTTTTCTTCCTTGCGTTGTTATAACAATGTCAATTACTAAAACTAAGAGAAAGTTTAAAAATCAGACTTTGTCCCTAGTTATTCTGTTTGTATGAGCCCCTGCCCCAATAAGCTTACCATCTAACAAAGCGGTGTGTAAAAAAGAGTTATTTCCTTTACAGAACCTAATGGCTAGCCCTTAGGTTTATTTCTTTTTTGTGAAGGGCACTTTTCTTGTGGAGAAAATCAGTGTGGCAAACCATGTACTTTATGGCAATTTATGTTCCCCTAAAAGGCCACTTTGGGTTATAACTTGTTACGAAGACCTGTAGTCAGGCATGCATTGATCATACACTTTGGATCTAGGGGAGAGATTACTGAGGTGGTTCATTTACAGAAATCAATTGGAATTCCATGCAGGGAAGGCTTTGTGGGAACAGACTTTGCACAGCCTGCTTGGAACAAGATAGTCTCATTGTGCAATGGAAATCCCCATGCAGAGAAATGTTTTTTACAAAACATTTTAAACACGATAGACTTGTTCCAACCTGCTTAGCTGAGAAAAAAATGTGAACCCTGCTCTCTCAATCCAAAGGCAGGTCATCTCCTGCAGAGAAGCCCAAGGCACAGAGTTCCCAATCAGCTGGTGGGAGGGGCTTTGGCCCAGAGCCACAAAGGGACTTCAGTGCTTAAGTCCCGGTTGTAGGCACCCCTATGATCCACAAAACCCCAGCTCGGCTGCTACATAATCCTACCAGGGCCTCAATTTCCTCTGTAGAGGTCCCCAAGGCCTCTCAGTTTGCATGCTCTGCTGCTTGGCTCACACCTAAACCTCAGCATGATCCTCAACCCTGATAAAGAAAGACCTTGGCCCAATCCAAGACCTGTACTCTGAGCACACCCAACTTCATACCAATGGCAGGGGCAGGTGAGTATCTTCTTCGGAACCTTGAGCCCAATGGTTAGGTACTCAGCTCGGATGTGGGATCCCCCCTGCCAACTGCCCCTCCTACTCGAGGAGAAGGGATTTTAACAGGGGGGCTCCCACCTCTCCGGTGCGTGCCCAACCCCTGGGCTATCATTCTCATGGCTGGCCGTGAGCATGCACTGGGACACCATACACAGAGTGGCTGGCCGTGAGCACGCGCTAGGACCCTGTGCGCAGAGCAGCCGGCCTGAGCAGTCCAGGCGCAAGGCTCAGAAGCAGCAGAAGCCGCATTTTTTTAATCAAAGAACCGCATGTGGCTCGAGAGCCGTGGGTTTGCTACCCTTGATGTAGAGCAGCCCTGATAGATGTTTATCTAATCTACTCTTAAATATCTCTAATTATGGAGATTCCACTACCTCCCTGGGCAATTTAGTCCAGTGTTTCACCACCCTGACAGTTAGGACGTTTTTCCTAATGTCCAACCTAAACCTCCCCTGCTGCAGTTTAAGCCCATTGCTACTTGTCTCATCATCAGAGGCCAAGGAGAACAATTTTTCTCCCTCCTCTTTGTAATACCCTTTTAGATACTCGAAAACTGCTGTCATGTCTCCTCTCAGCCTTCTTTTTTCCAAACTAAACAACCCAGTTCCTTCAGTCTTTCCTCATAGGTCATGTTTTCTAGACCTTTCATCATTTTTGTTGCTCTTCTCTGGACCCTTTCCAATTTCTTCACATTTTTTCTGAAATGTGATGCCCAGTACTGGACACAATACTCCAACTGAGGCCTAATTAGCGCGGAGTAGAGCGGAAGAATGACTTATCGTGTTTTTCTCACAACACTCCTCTTAATACATCCCAGAGGCATTACAGAGGCGTAGTTCTTTTGCTGACATATAGGCACTTATGCTTTTAGCTCTGAGGTTCTCAACCTGGTTTGTTGACCTAGAGGGCAGCCTCCCCATCAGCAAAGCTGGAGAAATAAACCTGTGGACGGTGGACGCATGTTTGTTTTCCCGGTAATCACTGAGGCACAGCCCCATTTGGGAACCCCTGTGAGATACAAAGGGCAGCTGCGGGAGGAATGCTTTCCGCATCCCCAGCCAGAACAGCCAGCAAGCTACAGTGCAGTACTCACAAAGCCAGGCATTTGTTCAGCCACATCCATCATCACATGAGTATCTGTGGGCTCGCCCGGTCACATGGCGTGTTTTTGCCCATTGAATTCCATGTGGCATGGATGGGGAGCGCTTTGTGGGCTGCAACCCTGGTCATGTCATAACGGCCCCAAGTCTGTCCTCAGCAAGCTGGAAGCAAGATTCTTCTCTGCTGTGTTTGCCCAGCACAATGAAGTCCTGGTCCGTGGCTGGGGCCCTGAGGTCCTGCAGCAATACAAATAATAATCATGCGTTAATTTAGGCAAGAGGCTTGGGGTGCCAGCATTGTGGCCACTGGTATGTCTCCCCTGAGTAAAATTACTCATACGTGTGAGTATGTGTCATTCACGACTGGTCTCTCTTCTACACCTGCTTCTGCATGCAGGGGAGCTGGCAGCCTCACCGGCCCCTGGGCAAGGTGGGCAGGGGCGGAAGGGGTGGGGCCAGGCAGCCAGCCCTCAGCCCTGTCCAAACCACAGCGCACAGTCCTCTCCCAGCTCCTAGAGCTGCTTGGAGCGCAGTGCTCCAGCGGTGATTTAAAGGGTCAAGAGCCCCAGGTCCTTTTGAATCGCTGGGCCCTGGGGTACTTGTCCCCTTTGCCCCACTCCCGTTGGTGGGCCTGTGTGCATGATCCACAGAGGATAGGCACCTGCTACAGCCCCCATGCATTAGCCCTCAAGCTGCAGATACTTTGGCTCTTAACGTTGGAGAGCCTGGCTTGGTCTCCCAGAGGCAAACCGTTGGGCGGGTTATGCCGTCCAAAGGCCTGAGAGGTCTGTGACCAGCTACACACTGGCTAGGTCTGGAAGCTGAAGCTACTTGGCAGTTAACAGCCGTCTGTCAGCTGGGCCTGAGCTCTCCTCATTACAAACTTGTTTGCTGAACTCCGGCAATATTTGTACTCAAGAAAGGAGCCTGGCATGGTTGCTCTTCCCTGTACTTACCGTCAGTTGCCCAAGCCAACAAGGGGCTGCCACCGACCTGCTGCCCCATGACTCAGTAGGGACTTCACCACAATTCACTGCCCAAAACAAAATCACTGATGCCCAGATAAGGTTGACCAGCAGCATTCTTGGCACCTGAACTGTGGCCCCGCTCCCTCTACTGCCTCTTCCCCCAGGGCCTTGACCTTGCGTTGCCTTTTCCACGAGGCACCTCCCCCTCACTCCTTTCTTCCCCATCCCATTGCACATTAGGGATGTGAAGGACTAATCGACTAGTCGCTTCTCCCCCTCTTGCTGCCTCTATCAGAAAGAGGCAGCAAGGGCAGGGGGGAAGTGGAGGGGGTACTTCAAAGCGGCAGCGCTGTGTGGACCCTAGGGCCAGATCCCGGGCTCTACATGGTGCTGCCGCTTTGAAATGCTGCATGCAGCCTGGGGCCAGCTGGGGTGTCTCCAGGCTGCACATGGTGTTTCAAAGTGGCAGCGCCACGTGGAGCCCGGGATCAGCTGGGGACTCCCCCACTGACCTCGGGCTCTGCGCAGCGCTTCCTCTTTGAAACGCTGTGTGGAGCCTGATGCCTCCCCAGCTGACCTCGGGCCTTCTAGGGCTGTTGCTACACTTCAAAGGCAGAGATGCCCTATCGACTAATGGAATAGTCGATGCAAAATGCGTTGACTATTCGATTGGTCAATTACTCACAATTTGACATCCCTATCGCTCACCCTTATGGCCTGTAAAACAAGGTGCCCTCCCACTTGGGATGTGGGATCCCCCCTGCCAACTGCCCCTCCTACTCGAGGAGAAGGGATTTTAATAGGGGGGCTCCCACCTCTCCGGTTCGTGCCCAACCCCTGGGCTATCAGTCTCATGGCCCTGTGTTTATTTAACTGCTATTTGTACTCAGCAGAAGAGCTTCAACAAGTAGGATTGAGAGGGTCCCACACCAACACATCCTATAGCCCAGTGGTTAGAGAGCTTTGTGGAATTGAGCCTTGGACCTCCTGATCCTGGGGACCCATCATGGCCTACTGCTGTGAAATCCTTTACCGGCTGCTAGCTGAGGCCCTCTCCCCGCCCCACAGCCTCGGGGCGACTACCAGAGAAGGGTGCGGGGAAGTCCTGGCAAGCAGCCCTCAGAGAAAAGTGTCCTGCCCTGCCCTCCATGACGCCCAGGGAGCTCTAAGAACGTTACAACCATTAATTCATTTAGCCCAACCGCATGCTTGGAAGCTGGGAAGCTTCCCTGTTGGACAGAGGGGGAAACTTGGCACAGACCACTTAAGTGGCCTGCCCAAAATTGCACAAAGAAACCCGGCTCTCCTGTGGCCCATGCCTTCCCCTCCTCTCTCCACAAAGGGCCTTTTCCTTTCTTTGGCCAACACTGCCATAATCTGGTATCTGAATCCAAACTGAAGCAGAAGTGTAGGTGTGCTGATTGGGAATGGCCCATTAGCAATCCCTAGCTTGTACACAGTGTTTTTAATCCAGACATCTCAAAGCAGGTTAGTATCACTAGCCTCATTGTACAGAGGCCCAGGCAGGGAAGAACTGGTGTCTGTCATTGGCTCTGCCACTGGTTTGGTGGGTGATCTTGGGCAAGTCACTTCCTCATTCAGTGCCTCAGTTTCCCCAACTATAAAACTAGGTTAATGACACTGGCCTTCTTTGTGAAGGTCTTTGAGATCTCTGGATTGAAAGCACTATGTAAAATGCTTCTGAGATCTACTGATGGACAATATGCTGTCAGAGCTAGGTATTATTAGACTAGGGGAAAGGAGTATTTTATGATTGAATTAGCTGACGTGAGTTGAAACAGGCAGAGCAGACAGGCTGATAGAGAGGTAGAGCAGACAGGCTTGAATTCATGTTAGCTGCTGGTGCTGTGACCCAATGGGAAGCTGAGTACAGCACCCCCAGCTTACGCTGTTTTATAGGAACGTGTCCAGGGAAGCCAACAGCCTGCGTGGGCCCCTAAGCAAAGTGGCGGGGAGTCAGCTCTGCACTTCCAGAAGGGTCAGGGCCTTGGGCAGAAGGGGTGGGGCAGCCAGCCCTCAGCGCCCCCCAAAGCATGGCACCTCCCCTCCCCCCAGCCCTCAGAGCCACTCAGAGTGCACAGTGCAGAACTCTGGCAACGATTTAAAGGGCCCAGGACTCTGGCCACTGCCACAGGCCCCTTTGAATCGTTGGGCCCCAGGGCAACTGCCCCCTTTGCCTTCCCCTGTCAACGGGCATGAATGTGTCTGAGTTGGGGTGTGATGGGGCGCCAGGCTCCGATGCAGCGGAGGCCTCGGCCCCCCGCACTCTCCGACCTCCCGCGGGACCGGGGGGGGGGCGGAAGCGGAAGCGGGGAAGCAGGGAAGCTCACCCGCACGGCGGGAGAATCCCCCTGCCGACCCCGGGCGGGATAAGGACGCCCCGACGGCGGCGGGGCGGGCAGTGCCGGCTGCACGCCGGCTGACATCATCAGCCTGCTCCCCGGGGGTAAGAGGGTGGGGCTAGGGTTGGAGGGCGATTCAAAACGCCCGGAGGCCAGCCGGGAGAGGAGAGGACGGAGGGAGCAGGGAGGAGGAAGGGCCCTGGGAAAGGAGTCGACGGGACCACAGGAGGGCTCAGCTAGCGGCGGGGAGAGTCCCGGCTCGAGAAGAGAATGACCGGGCAGACAGATGGGCCCCCTCGCCGGAGCCTGGACGGAGGCAGTCCCCGGATAGCGTGCGACCCCACTAGAGGGAGAACCGACAGACTGGTCGAGCCACCAGGTAACGTGGAGTGATACTTGGGGGACCAGGCACTTGAGATTGGGAACTAGGGAGCACAGGGGGGAGCAAGGGGTGATTTTGGGGGTTGGCAACCCCGATGATGATTGGGCGGTAAGCCTGAGTGGGAGCCCGAACCCTGACATGGGGTGAAATCCTGGCCTCATTGGAAGTCAAAGGCAAAACTCCCATTGAATTGAGGATTTCACCTTGGGTGTTTCAAATTGTATCAGCGGACGATTTCAAAAAGCCCCATTTCCCTGCCTCTACAGAGACCCTCCATTGTGGCAGGGCCTGATCGGCGTCATCATTCACCCCAGGGCAAGGTGCACGTGCGACGTTACCAAGAGCAGAAAGGAAGTGTTTCACGCCCCGCACTGCACGGCGATGAGCGACTATAATAGGGGGACTCAGACCCTCGGAGGTTTCCTCTTCAAGGGCTCCATCCTGCATGAAGCTGAGCACTCTGCCCCGGATCCACGAAAGCACGTGCTTCGCTTTACTCATGCAGGTAGTGACACTGAGGTCAAAGGTCCACAGTGCATCTCACCTCAGGCTGCTCTGTGGGGAGCTCATTGCAGCATTTGTCTCTTTCAGCAGACAGCCGGATTCAGCCAGACCTTGTAGACCCAGAATGTTTGCAGCTCCACTATTTCACAACCAGCCAGGGGCTTAGCAGCACCCTCAAAGGCACTTAGTCCTCCTGCCTGTTGATGGATGGTTTCGCAAATCGCCCTTATGTTTAATGTGTGGGAGAGGATGACTGTGCAGGAGATGCCATCAGGCCCTTCCTTATGAACTGCTGTTGGGTTTAAATAAACAAGAAGACCAGAAAAGGGTATTTACCATCTAAACAATACTTGTCTCTGAGCCAAGACGCATTAAGGAGCAGCCCTTAGCCTAGAAAAGGCAAATTTCAAATACATTAGAGGAAAGGCCAAACATGTCATGAGAACATGAGAATGACCATAGCAGGTCAGGCAGAGAGTCCATCTAGCCCACTCCATCTAGCCATGCTGTCTCCAATGGTGGCCAGTGCCTGATGTTTCAGAGGGAATGAACAGAACAAGGCAATTTCAAGTCTCAGAGGGGCAGCCATGTTAGTCTGTAACTTAAAAAACAATGAGTGGTCCTGTAGCACCTTAGGGGTACGTCTAGACTACATGGCTCCGTCAACGGAGCCATGTAGATTAGTGTACTCGAAAAAGGGAAACGAAGCGGCAATTTAAATAATCACCGCTTCATTTACATAAAAATGGCGGCCGCACTGTGCTGATCAGCTGTTTGGCGGCACAGCGCAGTAGTCTGGACGCTCCGCGGTCGACAAGGGAAGCCCTTGACGACCGCCCCGGTAAACCTCATTCCACGAGGCATAACAGGGCAGTCGACAAGGGCTTCCTTTGTCGACCGCGGAGTGTCCAGACTACTGCGCTGTGCCGCCAAACAGCTGATCGGCACAGCGCGGCAGCCATTTTTATGTAAATACATTAAATTATTTAAATACATTGATTATTTAAATCGCCGCTTCATTTCCCCTATGTCTAGAAACCTCATCTACATGGCTCCGTCGACAGAGCCATGTAGTCTAGACATACCCTTAGGCTACGTCTACACTGGCATGATTTTCCGCAAATGCTTTTAACGGAAAAGTTTTCCGTTAAAAGCATTTGTGGAAAAGAGCGTCTAGATTAGCGCGGGCGGCTTTTCTAAAAGCACTTTTTGCGGAAAAGCGTCCGTGCCAATCTAAACTGTGATTTCTTATAAAAAGCCCCGATCGCCATTTTAGCGATCGGGGCTTTTAATGCAAAACAATATCGCGTTATCTACACTGGCCCTCTTGCACAAAAGCATTTGTGCAAGAGGGCTTTATAGCAGGAGCAGCATAGTATTTCTGCAAGAACACTGACAATCTTACATGAGATCGTCAGTGTTCTTGCCGAAATCAGCGACCAGTGTAGACAGCTGGCAAGTTTTTCCGGAAAAGCGGCTGATTTTCCGGAAAAACTGGCCAGTCTAGACACAGCCTTCGAGATTAACAAAAAATATAGATAGTACCACGCGTTTTCATGGGCATAATCCACTTCTTCAGATGAACCAGAAAGGACCTCCAAAGTCATCAAGTCCAGACCCCTGCCCTCACAGCTGGACCAAGCACCATGTAGAGCAGGGGTGGCCAACCAGTTAGAGATGAAGAGTCAAAATAACAGTGGATAGCGTGCAAAGAGCCACGTATTATATATTTATTTTTTATATATCTATATAGAAAGATAGATACATATCGTACACAAAATGTAGGGATACAAATAACATTACAGAGCATTTCAGACGAAAACCAATAAAAGAGTCTCTAGTCACTTAAAAAATTCACAGTCAGTCCATAGATCTTCAGAGAACTTGACAAGGAACAAACATCAAATTAAAAAAAAAACCCTTTCAAAATACAGTAATATTCTCTCTCACACACACACACACAAAAGCATCCCCACCATGTATTTTAAATGTAACACTACTGCCCTATAATGTCCTGTGAGTTTTTTTAAATTAAACTGAACTGAGAAGTAAATTAGCACAATTTGAAGTGCCTGTCCCAGACTGCAAATATGAGAGGGACAATACGGGAGAGACTCATATCTTAGAATAATTGCTTCAGCCTGGCAAACAATAGCCTTTGAATTTTCTTTAAAGAAACACAGTGTAAAACAGGTACATGCTGATTCTATTTTTGCCCTGGAATTTAAATATGACCCCTGTGTTCGTTGCCTTATTCTGCATCCACGAAGACTTTGAGTTTAAGGTGCTTCTGCCCCTCCAACCCAATGCCCCTCCCCTTCCCCAGAGCCAGGCACACAGGCTCCGGGCTCCCTCCCCCCCGGCTCTAATCTAGTGCCTGGGTCCCGGAGGTGCCGCCCCCACCACCACTGCCACCACGCGCTTCTCCCTCCAGGCACTGGGGCGCGTGCACTGAGCCACCGGCTGTGGGCATGCCCTGGGACACCGTACACAGAGTGGCCAGCTGTGAGCACGCCCTGGGACACCGTACATAGAGTGGCCGGCCGTGAGCATGCGCTGGGACACCGTACACAGAGTGGCCGGCCGTGAGCACGCGCTAGGACCCTGTGCGCAGAGCAACCGGCCTGAGCAGTCCAGGCGCAAGGCTCAGAAGCAGCAGGAGCCGCATTTTTTAAATCAAAGAACCGCATATGGCTTGAGAGCCGTGGGTTGGCTACCCTTGATTTAGAGCAGCCCTGATAGATGTTTATCTAACCTGCTCTTAAATATCTCTAATTATGGAGATTCCACTACCTCCCTGGGCAATTTAGTCCAGTGTTTCACCACCCTGACAGTTAGGACGCTTTTCCTAATGTCCAACCTAAACCTCCCCTGCTGCAGTTTAAGCCCATTGCTACTTGTCTCATCATCAGAGGCCAAGGAGAACAATTTTCTCCCTCCTCTTTGTAATACCCTTTTAGATACTCGAAAACTGCTGTCATGTCTCCTCTCAGCCTTCTTTTTTCCAAACTAAACAACCCAGTTCCTTCAGTCTTTCCTCATAGGTCATGTTTTCTAGACCTTTCATCATTTTTGTTGCTCTTCTCTGGACCCTTTCCAATTTCTTCACATTTTTTCTGAAATGTGATGCCCAGTACTGGACACAATACTCCAACTGAGGCCTAATTAGCGCAGAGTAGAGCGGAAGAATGACTTATCGTGTTTTTCTCACAACACTCCTCTTAATACATCCCAGAGGCATTACAGAGGCGTAGTTCTTTTGCTGACATATAGGCACTTATGCTTTTAGCTCTGAGGTTCTCAACCTGGTCTGTTGACCTAGAGGGCAGCCTCCCCATCAGCAAAGCTGGAGAAATAAACCTGTGGACGGTGGACGCATGTTTGTTTTCCCGGTAATCACTGAGGCACAGCCCCATTTGGGAACCCCTGTGAGATACAAAGGGCAGCTGCGGGAGGAATGCTTTTCCGCATCCCCAGCCAGAACAGCCAGCAAGCTACAGTGCAGTACTCACAAAGCCAGGCATTTGTTCAGCCACATCCATCATCACATGAGTATCTGTGGGCTCGCCCGGTCACATGGCGTGTTTTTGCCCATTGAATTCCATGTGGCATGGATGGGGAGCGCTTTGTGGGCTGCAACCCTGGTCATGTCATAACGGCCCCAAGTCTGTCCTCAGCAAGCTGGAAGCAAGATTCTTCTCTGCTGTGTTTGCCCAGCACAATGAAGTCCTGGTCCGTGGCTGGGGCCCTGAGGTCCTGCAGCAATACAAATAATAATCATGCGTTAATTTAGGCAAGAGGCTTGGGGTGCCAGCATTGTGGCCACTGGTATGTCTCCCCTGAGTAAAATTACTCATACGTGTGAGTATGTGTCATTCACGACTGGTCTCTCTTCTACACCTGCTTCTGCATGCAGGGGAGCTGGCAGCCTTACCGGGCCCCTGGGCAAGGTGGGCAGGGGCGGAAGGGGTGGGGCCAGGCAGCCAGCCCTCAGCCCTGTCCAAACCACAGCGCACAGTCCTCTCCCAGCTCCTAGAGCTGCTTGGAGCGCAGTGCTCCGGCGGTGATTTAAAGGGTCAGGAGCCCCAGGTCCTTTTGAATCGCTGGGCCCTGGGGTACTTGTCCCCTTTGCCCCACTCCCGTTGGTGGGCCTGTGTGCATGATCCACAGAGGATAGGCACCTGCTACAGCCCCCCTGCATTAGCCCTCAAGCTGCAGATACTTTGGCTCTTAACGTTGGAGAGCCTGGCTTGGTCTCCCAGAGGCAAACCGTTGGGCGGGTTATGCCGTCCAAAGGCCTGAGAGCTCTGCGACCAGCTACACACTGGCTAGGTCTGGAAGCTGAAGCTACTTGGCAGTTAACAGCCGTCTGTCAGCTGGGCCTGAGCTCTCCTCATTACAAACTTGTTTGCTGAGCTCCGGCAATATTTGTACTCAAGAAAGGAGCCTGGCATGGTTGCTCTTTCCTGTACTTACCGTCAGTTGCCCAAGCCAACAAGGGGCTGCCACCGACCTGCTGCCCCATGACTCAGTAGGGAGTTCACCGCAATTCACTGCCCAAAACAAAATCACCGATGCCCAGATAAGGTTGACCAGCAGCATTCTTGGCATCTGAACTGTGGCCCCGCTCCCTCTACTGCCTCTTCCCCCAGGGCCTTGACCTTGCGTTGCCTTTTCCACGAGGCACCTCCCCCTCACTCCTTTCTTCCCCATCCCATTGCACATTAGGGATGTGAAGGACTAATCGACTAGTCGCTTCTCCCCCTCTTGCTGCCTCTATCAGAAAGAGGCAGCAAGGGCAGGGGGGAAGTGGAGGGGGTACTTCAAAGCGGCAGCGCTGTGTGGACCCTAGGGCCAGATCCCGGGCTCTACACAGTGCTGCCACTTTGAAACGCTGCATGCAGCCTGGGGCCAGCTGGGGTGTCTCTAGGCTGCACATGGTGTTTCAAAGTGGCAGCGCCACGTGGAGCCCGGGATCAGCTGGGGACTCCCCCACTGACCTCGGGCTCTGCGCAGCGCTTCCTCTTTGAAACGCTGTGTGGAGCCTGACGCCTCCCCAGCTGACCTCGGGCTCCCTAGGGCTGTTGCTATACTTCAAAGGCAGAGACGCCCTATCGACTAATGGAATAGTTGATGCAAAATGCATTGACTATTCGATTGGTCAATTACTCACAATTTGACATCCCTATCGCTCACCCTTATGGCCTGTAAAACAAGGTGGCCTCCCACTTTTAAAAGTAATGGGGCCATGGCCACCTGTCTTTCCATATTGGGACTCCTTCTCTGCAGACTAGGGAATACAGAGCTAAGGGACACATCTGCCCCATAACCTTAACACTTAGGGGCTTTCACCCCACCACACCCCCGATATACATACAGTAAATGCCCCGTAATAAGCAGCCAGGAGAAAAGGCTACATAAATGTGACATTTTATGTTTTGGGTTGTGTCCAACAGAACTGTCCTCCCACTGACTCTCCTCTACCCTTCGATCAAACAAGCCCATATTTACACCTGTAACTCCACCCCAGCCCGTGTTGTGGCACACCATGTTGGCAGGTTCCCTGTGCATGGTTTTTTTAGAGCTATCTGAAGAGCGAATGTTAAAATCAGCTGTTTGTCCGAGGGGCTGTCTCAGAGGAACCACTTGGTCAAATGAACCCTCAAGTAGCAGAGAAAGGCAGAACAAGAACCAACTTCTGGAAACTGAAGCCAGAGCAATTCAAATTAGAAAATAAGGCACAAATGTTTAACAGTGCAGGTGATTAACTATTGCAATAAACCCCCAAGGGAAGTAATAGATTCTCCGTGTCTTGATGTCCTCAAATCAAGGCTGGACTCCTTTCTGGGAGATCTACTTTAACCAGTCACCGGGCTCAGATGGTATGTATTGGCCTGTGACATACAAGTCAGGCTTGATAATCTAGGGGTCTCTTCTGGCCTTTAACTCTGTGAATCGATTTGCACCACTAGCTGTACCCCCGGCCCGGCCCACCCTGAGGAGAAACAGCACTTTTCAAATAATCTGAATACCCGTGTGGATTTCACTGCACCTTCAATGTTGGCTCTGACTGGAAAAGTTCTGCTATTGGGGTAAAAGTTTCAAGCGCTCCTTTGCAGCTCCCCTCTACAGGCGCCCAGTGGAGGCAAACAGTGACAGCAGGTGTAACGCCGACAAGCAGAACACACCCACTGGGTGGGGTGTACTCATGCACAGCAGACACACTCAGCCATGTGCCAGAGGCAGGGCTTGGATTCAGAATCCATGTGTATGGCTCCCGTGTGATGGCGACAGCCAGAGCCATCCCATCGGTAGGATGGTTCAGGGCAGCTGCCTCAGGCCCTGCACTTGGAGGGGGCCCTGCAGCAGCCACCTTATGAGCAGGGCCCAGGGCAGTCTGTGGGATTACCTGTGGGGGCTGGTGCAGGGCAGCAGCAGGGGTTGCCCTCCCCCACTCACTGTAGCAGTGGGAGCCAGAGCAACCTGGCAGCCTGCTCAGCTCTGCCCCGCCCCCCTCTCCCAGCTCACTGTGGGGCTGCGTCACTGTGGCACTGGGAAGCAGAGCGCCCCAGCCCGGACCCCAGGACACTCCGCTTCCCACACCCCTGCTGCCTCCTCACGCCAGGCCCCCAGTAATCCTGCAGCTTGCGTTGCTCAGGGGAGGGGGCTTTGGGGGTAGGAGGCGAAGCAGGGGTGGGCGGGGCTTGGAAGTGGGGCAGAGGTGAGGTGGTTGCACTGGGCCCGTTGCCTGGGACACAGGGGGGGAGTTGCCCCAGACCCCAGGCCCCCACCCTCCCAAGGACGGCACTGGCTACAGCACGTCGTCCTGAGAGCCTCTGATGTTGGATGTGCCTGACACAGAGCAGCAGTCCTGTGGCGTGTGTAAAAATCACTGACTCTAGCGACCTTGGAGCGGCCCCTTTCCCCAGAGGGACAGTGGGCACCAGACACGAGCCGAGTTGAAAGGTGAATGGGAGGCACCAGTCTGAGGAGGCTGCGTGCAATGCTTTGAGCCTCAGGGCAGGTGAAAAACAAGGGACAAGAACTGCAACATTCTGCTGCCACGTGTTTTCTTTTTTTACGTAAAAAAAGGGGATGGGTAGGCTGTATCTTGCTCAAATGACATCAAAGTGAAACCGCTGACCCCATCCTGTGCCCTGCTGAAGTACAGCAAATATCCAGGCAAACGGAGCATGCATGTGGAAAAACTGGCTGGTAATGACTCAGCCTGTCTCAGCCTTAGCTGTAGTGCTGCTACTGCCCCACTGCAAGGAAGAGTTAGCCGAACCCTACCCTCTCTGCAGTTCATGGCCAAAGCCTCCTTGACCGATCAAGCCATATATTCTTGTGTTAACTCTCTCTCTCAGGACTTTTATCATGACTAGGGATGTCAACGTCTGGTTGACTACACGATTAACCAATAAGCCTGGGCTTATCGGTTAATCCTGTCAACTACACGCACCCCACCCCCTTGCTTCCTCTCTATCACCTTGCCTCTTCCCACTCCTGCTTTGCCCCTTTCTCCAAAGCCCTGCCCCCACTGGCCTCATCCCGCACCCACTTCAACCCCTCCCCTGAGCGTGCCCTGCCCTAGCTCCGCCTCTTCTCCCTCCTGTCAGCACTTTCCCTGCATTTCTTGAGATTCCCTCGCAGCTCTGTGAGTTTTCTGTGCTGAGGAATGTCAAAGCATCACAGTAGTCTCTCCAGCCCTCTCCCAGCAGCAGCTGTCTGCGGGTTGCTATCGTTCTAGTGCAGGGCAGAATAGAAGCATTCTAATAAATTGCTTTTTGTTTGTTCCCCATTCAGAGCAGCTCACTCAGCTGTCAGATACTTTCCGGAGCTTTAAAAGGGGAGGGGAGGCATGCCTGCAGGGCAGCAGCGATCACAAAACACTGAGCACAGCCATCAGGGCAGGCATGGTGGGATACTTGTGGAAGCCAGTTCTCTCGACAAAACAAACAGCAGAGTCCACACTGGCTCTTGGTTGACAATAAAGGGAGGGGAAAAGTCACATGTCTCTCAAAGGGGTGGACGTTTTTGGTCACCAAAACTGAGTGATTTTCCCGACAAAAGTCATATCGTAGTATAAACGCTCTCACTGTTTGTCTCCAAAAGGCAGTTTTTTATGACAAAACATGCTAGTGTGGACAAGGCCCAAGTCAGAGCTGATCTTTTCTGTGACTTATCTAAGAGCTTCTTTTGTATCCTCTTAGGATGGGGAGGCAGTTTCAAAAGCCAGCTAAAGACAATCATTGATTGCTTCCATCCCTTAAATAGAATTTCCCCAGGGCAGGAATCTTTTGTTTTATCCTCCCCATCCCAATGGGAAAAATAGTTTAGGTTTACAAGACATACAAAACTATTTACAGATCATTGTCTTGAGCACACACATTTCTTGCCACCTTCTTGGTGCTGCAACTCTTTGCTGCAGACACTTTCTGTGGATGGGTTAGTGCATGTTAGATCTGAATACATGGGCCTATCTGCATGAAGCGTGGTTACCAGTCTGTACAGATTTAATTATATAGGTATCTGGACAGATGCATTTCTGTGGCTCTGTTCTATGGATTTACACTTGGGCTTCAGGAGTGAGCCTTTCATAAATCCTTTGCAGCTGTGATAATGTGTGGTGCTAATTCCACATATAAAATTACAATAACTTTAGTGAGCAAAACACTCACTAAAACGGTTGGTTATGAAAAACGAGAAGCGGTGAGGAAAAGAATCATGAAAACCTTTGTGAAATGTCATTTTTTTAAATTGCCCTTTTTGACTATTTTGCTGCCAGCTCCGTATGGAACTTCATATAATCCACCTGTCCAAACAGTAGGTCTGCCTGTTTGGGCCTTGCAGTGAAAATGAGCATGTGGGCAAGGGTGGGAGAGCAAGTGATGGAGAGAGGGGTATGAAGTGCTTGGAGGCAAGGCCTTGACAGTGGGTGGGGCAGTGGGCAGGGCAAGGATGTTCAATTTCCTGGAATTAGAAAAGTTGGCAACCCTAGGCTACGTCTAGACTGGCATGATTTTCTGGAAATGCTTTTAACTGAAAAGTTTTCCCTTAAAAGCATTTTCGGAAATGAGCATCTAGATTGGCATGGACGCTTTTGCGCAAAAGCACTTTTTGCGGAAGAGTGTCCGTGGCCAATCTAGACGTGCTTTTGCGCAAAAAAGCCCCGATCGCCATTTTCGCGATCGGGGCTTTTGTGGAAAACAAATCTCAGCTGTCTACACTGGCCCTTTTGCGCAAAGTTTTGCGCAAAGGGTTTCTAAAGCAGGGCAGCATAGTATTTCCACAAAAGCACTGATTTCTTACAGTAGGAAGTCAGTGCTTTTGCGGAAATTCAAGCAGCCAGTGTAGACAGCTGGCCAGTTTTTCCGGAAAAGTGGCTGATTTTCTGGAAAAACTTGCCAGTCTAGACACAGCCCTAGAGACCCCCTGCCTCCATGTGGTATAGCCCAGACTCCTAGTCCTGCCTCAAATTCTGCCATTGGAAGCCAGCTCTTCAGCTCTGCAGTTCCTCTGTCTGGCGGCAGCCGGAATGACAGCCAAGCTGCCCAATGGAAGGTGAGTATGATGTCTCAGCCAGCCAATGGGAGCTGGAAGTTGCCGGCCTTTTCCAGATTGGGAGGGGAAGGGATGAGACTGGGAACTCAGCGCACGGCAAAGTAAATCTTTGGGGGATCCTAACCTCAGGCCCAAAGCTCCCAGGGGTTCCTCCCTGTGCCCCTAGTGTCCCCAGCTCTCCCCAGCTCTGAGGGGTCCCCTCCCTGGGGCTGGCCCGAGCAGCAGCAATGCTAGGTTGTCAGTGAATCCAAGACAGTTTCCCAGTGTGGGTGCAGGACGGAGATGCTGGGGTTCGGGATGAAGGGAGCATAGTGCAGGGTTGGGGGCACAGTCTGAGGGGCATGGGTTAGGGCAGAGGCAGAAAGGACAGGGGCTGGGGCAAAGGTGGCACTGTGCAGCAGCTAGTGGTGAAGGGGGCACAGTGCAGAGGTGAAGGAGTGTAGGAGTCAGGGTGCAGGATGGGAGCATGGCTTATTGGCAAAGGGTGTGCAGGATGGGGGTACAGCGATTGGGAAGCCTATGGGGACCAGGGAAATAGAGGGGCACCATGCCCACTGGGGCACCAAAATACAAGATCGCCGAGGGCACCATTTTCCCTGGGCCAGCCCTGCAGGGAGACAGTCGGACAGGCTCAGACAACAAACACCGATCACTCTAGTTAGGGCCCTTGGCTTCTAGACTCATAGAGCCATCGGGTTAGCAGCCACTGCGAGGGTCACGTTTAACCCCCGTCCAGAGAGTAATTGTTTGTAATTGACTGTCCAGACAAACTGTGCTTGTGCCAGATCCCATGGGGAGGCTTGTCTGTGTTTGTCCAAACTCAGTGAATGACTCTCAGAACTCTTTCTATTCTGCACGTTCTATTGGTGCCATTCATTTCAGCTGTGCACTGCTGTGTGTTTGCCGGCAATGAAGACAGACAGCTGCTTAGCTGTATTGCCCAGGAAGCAAAAAGTTAGTCCTCCTGCAGCCAACCTATGAGCAGGATCGCTCCACCCTGTCAACAGCTCCAGACTGTACAGCATCTGATGATACATCCACAGATTTTTAAGGCCAGAACAACAGGACCACTAGATCTTCTTTGTCTTCCTGTATAACACAGGCTACACAGCCTCCCCCAGATACTCCTGTATGAGCCCATAATTTGTCTTTGACTAAAGCATATCTTCCAGAAAGGCCTCAGTCCTGATTTGATGACTTTAAAGCCATGAAGGATCTACCCTGTCCCTTGGTAGTTTGGTCCAATGGTTAATCACCAGCCCTAGTGCCTTATTTCCAGTTTGAATATCTCTGGCTTCAACTTACAGTCATTGGCACTTGTTCTGCTAAACTGAAGAGCCCTTTAATACTCGGCATTTTCTCCATGTGATGGTCCTAGTACAGGGGTGGCCAACCAGTTAGAGATGAAGAGTCAAAATAGCGGTGAATAGAGTGCGAAGAGCCACATATTATATATTTATTTTTATATATCTATATACAGGGCTTGCCAAACCGTAGCGAGCCATGGGCGAGTAGATTGTATTTTTGTCGAGCCCTGTCTATATAGAAAGATAGATAGATATCGTACACAAAATGTGGGGATACAAATAACATTACAGGACATTTTGGACAAAAACCAATAAAAGAGTCTCTCGTCACTTAAAAAATTCACAGTCAGTCCATAGATCTTCAGAGAATTTGACAAGGAACAAACATCAAATTTAAAAAAAACCCCTTTCAAAATACAGTAATATTCTCACACACACACACACAAAAAAAAGCATCCCCACCATGTATTTTAAATTTAACACTACTGCCTTATTATGTCCTGTGAGTTTTTTAAAATTAAATTGAACTGAGAAGTAAATTAGCACAATTTGAAGTGCCTGTCCCGACTGCAAATATGAGAGGTTCAAAAACAATAAGGGAGAGACTCACATCTCAGAATAATTGCTTCAGCCTGGCAAACAATAGCCTTTGAATTTTCTTTAAAGAAACACAGTATAAATCAGGTACATGCTGATTCATTTTTTGCCCTAGAATTTAAATTTGACATCTGTGTTGGCTGCCTTATTCTGCATCCAAGACTTTGAGTTTAAGGTGCTTCTCCCCCACAACGCAATACCCCTCCTCTCCCCCAGAGCCAGGCATTCCCAGCCGCCCCCCCCCCCGCTCTAACCCAATGCCTTCCCCTTTCCCCAGAGCCAGGCACCCCCAGCCACCCCCGCTCTAACCCCATCCTCCTCCCCTTCCCCAGAGCCCCACCCCTCCCCACCCGGCTCTAACCTAATGCCTGGATCCCGGAGCTTCCATCACCGCTGCCACCACGCACTTCTCCCTCCAGGCATTGGGGTGCGTGCACTGAGCAGCTGGCCGTGAGCACATACTGGGATGCCATGCACAGAGCAGCCAGCCGTTAGCACACGCTGGGATGCCATGCACAGAGCAGCCGGCCTGAGCAGTCCAGGCGCGCAGCTCAGAAGCAGCCGGAGCCGCAATTTTTTTAATCAAAGAGCTGCATGCGGCTCGAGAGCCATGGGTTAGCCACCCTTGTCCTAGTACATCATAATCAGGTCCCCTCTCCAGTTTCTCTTTGATAGATTAAACAGACTAAGCTCCTGAGGTCATTCCCATGGCTTCTCTCTATGCTCCTTTCCAGCTTTTCAACAGGTGGGGCAATCAGGTCTAACTGGGCCAATTCCTGGTCCCATGGAAATCTATGAAGGTTTTGCCACAGATTTGTGTGGGAGCAGAAATTTGGTCTGCTGAGGCTGACTGTGTAACTTACATGCCTCGATGCCATGGTGAAAGGTTCTGTATAAAAAATCCTTTATCCGAGGGAGATGAGGCGCAAACCAAAAGCTGCGGTAAGTCACACCAGCTGGGACACCTTCCGTCTCTCCTCTGAGCTTGGCTGCCAGGGCTGCATGTTGGGAAGACACTAAACCATCATCTTCACATTAGGGCAGTGAGAAGGCATTGTGCAGTAGGTCTGCACCCTAGCTTGCTTAGATCCCTGCTTGAAAAGAAAACGCCAATGCTGTTCACCTCTTGGACTTCTAAGACAAATCAATGAATCTGACTGAAGCTACACCCTCACTACCTGTTATTGAAAGCCGGAACTTCCAGTGTTGTCTTCAAGTCATCATTGTCAAGTCCAAGTAGAGTCTCAAGTCACTACTGTTCAAGTCTCAAGTCGAGTCTTGAGTCCCTAAAGTCACTTTCAAATCAAATCCCAAGTCGAGTCTCAAGTCTTAATTTAAAAAATGTCAAGTCACTTTTGTATAAGGCTAAGCCATCAATATTGGCATTTTCAGACAATTTTTTCATGAAATTGATTTAACAAAGTTAGCAAGTCTCAAGTCGAGTCTCAAGTTACAAACAATGAACCCGAGTCAAGTCTCAAGTTGAGTCACCTAGGCAACTTAAGTCGGACTCGAGTTCAAGTCGTGGGACTCAAGTCAACAACTCTGGGAATTTCTGTCTAGACAGTGGAGTAATGGCACCCTGCCTGAATGTACCTAGCCAGTCAACAGCGGTGACCCCCAGGGACTGGGCTCTCCCTGTTATGGTGTCAGCACTTTGTTTACAGAACTATTGAAATATTTGCAATTTAAGAAAGAGAAATCTGGGCATTGTCACTATTTTCAGACTTGTTTACAAGATGCTGCCAAGGCTACTGACTGGGGTATTGTCCTGGACAGTAAGTGTGTGTTCCTGTTGCAGCAAAAATAGAGAAGCCGTCCTGGAAGGATGTCTGCCTGGAGGCTCTGCCCTCAGGTCTGGCCAAATGCTTGCTGCTCCTTATTATTTTTGTCTCTCTTGGGGTTTATGCTGCTGCCCATCACCTGTAGAATCTGGGCACCTTTCACATCAAATTAATAGCAAAGTCCCCATGGTCTTAATGAAGTCTATGGGTATGTCTGCACTGCGGGCACTGACTCAGGTTTAAGACCCACTCCCCATTTCTGTCCACACACATCAGTCTGACTTTAGGGAACAAGCAGCACCTGGGTCCAAGGCCCCTGCTAAGGGTAGGTCATCGTCTGAGTCCCACTGTGACTCAGGTCCAAGCCCTGTCATTCTGCAGTGTGAACACAGGTCAAGCCAGAGACCAGAGTCAGAATATCTGCAGAGTGCTGTGTGGATGCATTAGTATGGCTGTGAAACCTAAGTCCAGCAATGAACCCATGGGTTAGAAACATGGACATGCCTGAGGTCAGATCTACACTTAGGAAGAAAGTCGACTTAAGATACGCAACTCCAGCTACGAGAATGGCATACCTAGAGTCGACATACCTTAAGCCAAATGTCTACAGAATCCCCATAGTGGGAGGTCAATGGGACAATCTCACTTGCCAACTTCCCTTACTTCTCACGACCCCATCGAATACCGGGGTCAATGGAGATGCCATCAGCATTTGATTTAGCAGGTCCTTACTAGACCTGCTAAATCAAACCCCAGAAGATCAACCTCCAGAATGTCTATCTCTGGGTAAGTATAGACAAGCCCTAAGTCCCACAGACCCAGGCTTAGTGTGCAGTGTAGACACACCCTCAGGCTCTTCTCCCTTATTTGGAGGTGTAACTCCTAAGCTGCAAGCTTGAGTCCCCACTGTGCTTGGTGTTACTTAAACACATCTAGATGGTGCCTGTCTGAAGAGCTTCAGCTACAGACAAGAACAAGGTGAGAGAAAGGAAACAGAACTAGCCCCATTTTATAAGTGGGGAATTGAGATGTGGACAGGTCAAGGGACTTTGCCAAATTACTCCCATGTATACACCTGCCACATCTTGTGAGCTATGCTGGAGAGGCCTGGGTCAGGACTTAGGCATTTCTTACGAGTCTCCTACCTATGTAGAGAAAGAATTGGTGGGTTTAGCAGCAGCACTCTTCCCCCTAAGTCAATACTGAACCAACATACCAGCATGGCTATGTGTTGTCAGAAGAGATCTTGACCACATGGGCACTTTTCATAAGAGAAGGGGCATTATTCCCATTTCCTGGACAAATTCTAACCCTGACCTGGCAAGTGCATTCTGTTCCCCTGCAGCTTCCACCAGATCCAGTCTTCTTCCTCACTTCCTATCCTGTGTGACTGCACAGCCTTGCTGTGTAGCGTTACTGGCAGAAAAGTGATTTGCCTAAACTGCAGGGGTGTAACAAACTCATATTAGTTAACATTTGCAAAGCACCATCAGATCCTTAAAATGAAAAACCATGGAAGACCAATGTTTTATTATTCCTTAGTCACTTTTCGGAGGAGTAGTGAGGGCAAACGGTTGCTCGTTAGGGTCTTTAAGGACCTCCAAAGGAAGATATGTACACATTGTTATGATCATATTGAATGCAGCTTAATGAGCAGAACTCACTCTTAAGAGCCTGGAGAGTAGGTACCAACCCTAAGGAATTTTTTGCCCTTCAGAGGTTTGGTATTTTTTAAGCCTAATGAACAGAGCAGAAAATTATTCTTTTCAGTGCACCACTAGAAGATGAAGCAAAGAAGACGGGTCTGTGTTTCAGTGGTTCTGAAGCTTCGGAGATAATCCCTTAATAGGAAAAAAGGCAAGTTGCTTAAATAAGCAGTGTCCTGACTCGCCTTCCTTTTCCTCCCTCTTCCAGCGTAATTCATATGTTTCTGAAAAGCAGAACAGAAACACAGAAGCAATATTACATAGCCATCTCCCCATACAACTAGGTCCAGAGCTGGGGCGGGGGAGACATAACACAATGCTTTTGTGGGGGAGGGGCGCGACGTCTTTAATTAGAAGTGGAGCATGATCTAGTTAGCTTGCCTAACTAGATCAGGCAACAGGCTGCATGGTTTCTGCTCCCAGTTCTGCTGTCCACTAGCTGCAGGGCACATAATCTATTTGCCTGACTGTGAAATAATGATAACCGTTTCCCGAGCGGTTTGTGAATGGAAATTACAGGTGCCCAACTTGGCTAAGAAGGCAGATGCTCATGTGTAATGGAGGGGCTTACAAAGCAGGCCAAAATTCCGGCCCATATTGGTGGGTCATTAGCTACCATACATACTCTGGCCCACGAAAGCTCATCACCTATTAAACCATCTTGTTAGTCTTTAAAGTGCTACATAGTTTTTCCTTTTGTTTTATACATACTCTGAGTTGCCTTCGAGCACAGCTGCTTCTGTTGCTTGTTTATTCTGCTTGTACGATAAATGGAAAAACCCCATGAAAGAGGGTTTTCTTTTTCTCCTCTGGATCAGACCCTTGTGTGGTTTGTGTTTGGGACAGCAGAGAATCTGAGCCTATCCTTAGAATAGTTTAATACCTCGTAATGAACATCTATTATAGGAGCTCTGGTAGTGCACTTGGTATTAAGTTTGCCTGAAAATTGCCATTATAAAACCCTGTTTTCAGTTGCTTATTACCGCTACTCTGCCAAACTTTAACTATTTGAGCTGAAATTTTCTTTGCCAGGGGTCTGCCTCGGGCTGAATTTTATTGAAAAATTTCACTCAATAACTGTTTGGCCACTTCTGAGAACAAGGCTAGGGAAACAAATTTTTTTGCTAATTTTTAACAAAATTATGACACTAGTGCCTTCATGCTTTAGCATAAGGACTTGACATTTGGCCAAGGAGTGGCCAGTGTGTCAGGGAAGTGCCTTTTACTGTCCCCAGGGAAATCCACCTAAATTTGGCCAAATTATAAGCCTTTGAAAAAATGGCAGCTTGTGCATGCTTGGGAAATACTTGCTAGAATGTTAGAGCTTAATTCCCCAAAGATTCTGTCTGTACTGAGCATGCTCCAGCCCAGGGGTGAGCAGGACTATCCCTGTAATTGAGGTTTTGGGCAGTATTAGGTGGAAACCAGGTCCAAGCAGCTGAACTGAGAGTAGGAATCCTGTCTCTTCTGTGCCCTCACTGCACCTGCCCACTTGGCTGGGCCTAGGCAAGTTTGGGGGTGGAAGCTGCCAGACCTTGGGGAAAGGGGGAGTGAATTAGGACACAAGGAGGCTGGGGCTGAAGAGACCTGGGAATTGAGAGGAGGAGATTTGGACTAGTTTATTGAGGAGATGAGAAAAAGATGTGATCCTGTACTTTATCATAATGTCCGTTGCTAAGGGGGCCCAGTTAAGGCTACAAGACAATCTTGATTCTGAGATTTCCTAGCATCGCAGTGCTTGACTTGGCAACCTCAGTAATGTTTTTCTAACAGGGCTTTTTGTGTAGGTAACACTGCGACTAGACTGGAGTAATGGGTCAAAACAACAAAGCAGACATTCCATGGGTAACAGATCCAAACCTGGAACCTCTGTGCATGCACCTCTACTGCTTGAACTAAAAGCCAGCTGGCTCTCAGCAAAGGCTGTACAGCAAACTCATTCTCTCTCTTTGTAAGTGCCACTACATGGGACAGTGCACCACACCCAGTAAGCGTGTGGGTTACATATGCAAACAGCTGCACCAATTCCAGTCCATTCACCTCTCCAGAAAAAATGCTGAGACAATGAACTCCTGGCATCTGTTGCCAGCTTCTCATCCCGAGTGGCCCAGGAAAGGCCTGCCTATGAAGTTACTGTTCAAACATTTGCTGGCATTGCAGGGTGTGACACATTTACCTCATGACACACCCAGCCCAGGAAATGTCAGAAAAGGCTGTTGCCCAATCACCTAAACTTTTCTGGAAGGTAACAGTAATCCCTTTGTTCTGCAAATCCGAATTTTTAATCCCTCGTGAAGCTGAGTCCATGTGAAAGGCACTGGACACAGAGATTCCTCTGGGCACAGAACAGTTATTATCTTTGGCCTTGCAGAAGTGGGTTGGGGTCCTGAGATCAGGGCCCTCATGTTCTAGGCCCTGAACAGGCATATCATGAAAGACCACCCCTGTCTCCAAAGCTTGCAGTCTGAATACACCAGACATGCCAAATAAGGTACTTTCACCCCCATTTTACAGACAGGGCACTGACCCACAGAGAACAATACACCCGGGTCAGAGATGGAGAATCAAGCTCAGAATTTGTCAGCTCCAGTCCAGTGCTCTAACCAATCTGCCTCTCTGCATTGATTGGTGGAGCCTGTGGTATTCAGCGACTAGCACAGAACTCCACTTTGTCATCATTTGTGTTCTGGCAGCTTGATAAAAAGCAAAGGGCAGTTGGTGACTGTCAGGAGAGAAGGAAATCATGTAACCCTGTTCAATCAATTAAAAACAAAATGCAGATACTCTGCCTGCCCGTGGCCATCTGGGGCATCTCAGGGTGTCTGAGATGCTGGTGTTGTGCTCAGTGTTCCCTCTATTTTTTTTTCCATCCTCATGTGGAATAAATTTTGTGCTGTGCACTGAGGCATGTGTGAATGTGCACCACCAATAGAAACACATGCTACCAGATGTGGGTGATCTGCTAATCAGCTGGGCAGCATTTGAATTTCTTCTGGGTGGCTGCTCAGCGTACAGGGAATACCAGTTGTGCTCCCCTTGTAAACATTCTGCCCACGGCTAAGCAGACAAACCTATTAGTTTATTTAATCCAGTGTAAGGATCTCTTTGTGGCATGTAATTGGTTACACTCTTCCAATGTGGGATGGAATTTAATTGAGTCTAATCTGACACCAGATGAGGTGATGGGGAGGGGAGAGAGAGCAGGACTGGTTCTGCTTCTAGCCCCTCGGCAGTCTGGGAGTTGTGTGCTAAGTGACCCAGCCCAATGGGAGCATCATCTGTGGGATTAGGGCAGTGTCCCTGAGGATGGCATGACAGACCAGTGACCCCTGCTTATTTCAGATGTGCCAGGCTCTTTCTTGAAACTCCCTTCACAGGAAACAGAGCCAAGGCCACTACCCCCTTCTGGTCTCTGACACTGAGTGACACCAGCACCCACTGCACTTTCTCCAGAACTAGTTTCAGGCCCATTCTGCCTCAAGAGGTTGCTGCACAACAGCAATGCACCACTGTGCTAGGATGTGCGATTCGGCCCAAAACTTGTGGCTGCAACTTGAGAGTGCCAGGGCACAGCTCCAGGCAGGAGTGACAGAAGCTCTCTAAAGGGGGGGAGGGGACCAGCACTCAGACTGTGGCCCTGCCCTTCACATTTCCCCTTCTTTGCGGCCTTGTCCCCACTCACTCTTCTCCACCTCCACCCCCACACCTCAGTGCTTGCCCTTAGGGCTGGTAAAAAATGATGGAGCCATGGGCCCTCCCCCCCCATTCGAGTGCCCCAGGTTTCAGCCACTTGCCTGGAGACGTGTTAGTTACCTTGTGTTCTCTCTCCCTAACAACATCCCTGCGGCCCGCGGGTGGAGTCATGTGCTTGGCTTCAGTCCCATTTCCAGTGGACAAGTGTCCACATACTGAACTGCACTGACACCCCTGAGGTCCCAAAGCCGCTGCATGGGCTCAGTGGAAACCCCTAGGGAAAGGGAGAGAAACACATGGTTGGTGGGCTGAGGGGCACATTCCAAAACACAGCCATGGCCTGTGCTATTTCTGAGCTATTTCTCAGCCAGGGGGTCACTCTGGGACAGGGTCTGAGATATGCGGGTAGGGTAATGTGTGGCGAGTCACCCCTGTGCTGTGGAGAAAGAGAGGACAGGAGAGGCCACTGGGAAGAATAAATATCAATTATTTGTATGATGAGAGAGGCCTGTCACAGATCAGGGCCCTGTTGTGCTAGTTGCTCTAATCAACATTAATACATGCAAAGTGATGCACACTGGAAAACACAATCCCATCTATACCTACAATAGGATGGGGTTAGCTGTCGCCACTCAAAAAGGAGATCTCAGAGTCATCCTGGATAGTTCTCTGAAAACAGTAGGCAACAGCCATCCAAACAGCTAACAGCATGTTAGGAATCAGTAGGAAAGGGACAGGTAACAAGACAGAAAATGTCATAGCGCCCCTGTATAAATGTCATAACACCCCTGTATAAACCCTTGAAGGCAGCATGCAGTTCTGGTCTCTCTCTCTCAAAAAAGATACGTTAGTATCGGAAAAGGTGCCGAGGAGGACAACAAAAATTATTAGGAGTGTGGAACAGCTTCTGTAGGAGGAGATTGAAAAAAGACGGGGTCTGTTCAGCTTAGAAAAGTGACGACTAAGGGGAGATATGATAGAGGCCTATAATATCCTGGCTGGTGTGGAGAACGTGAATAAGGCAGTGTCATTGACCCCTTCGTATAACACCAGAACGAAGGGACATCCAATGAATGAGCAGGCAGCAGGTTTAAAACAGAGAAAAGGAAGCACTGCTGAACACAAACCACAGCCAGCCTGTAGAACTCCTTGACAGGGATGCACCTCTTCAGCCACCAGGAGCTGGGACTGGACAACAGGATCACTCAGCATTGCTCTGTTCTGTTCACACCCTGGAAAGCATTAGGCATGGAAGACAGGGCACTGGGCTAGATGGACCATTGGTCAGACCCAGACTGGCCGTTCTGATGTTCTTACAATCATATTAATTCTGGTTCCCATCTCTAACTCGCACCCCAGTATCAAAACCTGAACGTGCATAAAATATTCACCCTCTCTACGTCACTCAGTAATTCTGTGCATGATGCTAATAATTCTGTGCCTCTAAATCTCATTGTGGTTGTCCCCAGCCCCTGGCACCCTGTATTTGTAATAATCATCCTAATTCGATGAACTAGCTACACACTCTCCCTTCTCCAGAAACACCCACTCACCACCCTGTCTAACCACAACCATTACTAGACTGTTCTTGTGAGCTGGTATGACACACGTTTCCTGGCTGGTAACTCTTCCAAGTTCTCGCCTGCACCCCCAAGAATTCCTGTAGGAGCTCTGATCCAAATTCTCCTCCCCCTCCCCCCTCCCAAAATCAGGTCAAGCGACAAATCCTGCTTTAAAAAAACCACATCAAAAGACTCCGTGTGATACATTTCATACTGGTCCCAAAGGCATCTGCTAATCAAAGCGGTACAGCCATTGCATATGGTCGCACAAGCCACATCTATTTCAATGATCCCTAGTCCCATTGGGATGAGTACCTCGCCTCTTTTGTCAACTGATACAGCTTCCGCCATGTCTTCCCAGCAGCCACATGACTAGCTTGGCCACAGCTTACCCCCTGTACTGTGGGCAAAGCAGCTGCTGCCAAAGGACGAGGCGTCATCACGCTGCTCCCAAAGAGGTGGGTGCAAAGCGGCGGCTAGGGGATGGGCACAGGATCCGTGTCGATGGCTCTAAATCTCTGTGTCAGTATATCAGCCACTATTCCAGCCGGTAGGCTGTGAGAGTGAGGCAGATAGGAAGAAAATCCCAAATGCAGGAGAGTCAACAGACCTGCTGGGCCCCTCGGCAAGGGGGAGTGGCTCTGTACTTCCAGAAGGGGCGGGGCCTCAGGTGGACGGGGCGGGGCTGGGGCAGCCAGCCCTCAATGCTGCTTAGAGAATGCCAAACCATGTCCCCCCCCCATAATCCTCCAGGCAGACTCAGAGCCACGTGGAGCATGCCAGCAGCGATTTCAAGGGCCTGGGTCTCCAGCAGCTGCTGCTGCTTCAGTAACAGCAGCAGCGCCGGCTGGAATCCCCGGCCTTTTTGAATCGCTGGGCCCCAGGGCTAATGCCCCTTCCCCATCCCTACCGTCGGCAGGCCTGCCCAGTGATGAGGGTCAGGGGGGCTGACAAACTTGCCGAGCCCCTGGGCAAGGTGGAGGGGGCGCACGCCTAGAAGGGGTGGGGTTGGGGCATTCATCCCTCAGCATCACCTGGAGCAAGCTGCACCAGGCCCCCCCAGCCCTCAGAACTGCCTGGAGCATGCTGCGCAGCACTCCCGTGGAGATTTAAAGGGCCCAAGGCTCCAGCTACTGCAGCCACTGTACTAGAGGCAGCAGCTGGGAGCCCCGGGTCTTTGGGTATGACTAGGCTGCGGGGCAACTAGCCCCTCTGGACCCTCAACTCGTTGGTGGGCCTGGTGAAGGTGCTAGCTGAGGCTCTCTGAGACCCTGCTTTGCTGCAGGCTTCCTGTGAGACGTCGAGCAAGTCAGTTGGTCTCTTCTTACCTGAGCTCCCATCTGTAGTGTCAGAGCAGGATGGTAGCCCATGTCTGCTGCACAGGTGTGTTCTGAGAATACACACAATCAAGGCTGAGAGAGGCTCAGACTCTGTGGCAGTAAGAACCACAGAAAGAAAATGAGCAAAGGGAAATTTGGGCTGAGTATGAAACAAATATTTTTAGCAGTGGGACCCATTGGCCTCAGGGGTGTGATGGAGACTCCATCACTCGGGCTACCCTTCTGCAACAGGGAATAATCCTGCCTTGACGCCAATGTTCCCTCCAGTCTTTTCCATCCTTATGCAGATTAAATTTTTATGTGCACCAAGGCATGTGTGTATGTGAACCATCAACAGAAACCTGAGCTGCACAAGTGCTCAGCTTACAGGGAACACTGCTTAGGGCCTGAACCAAAGACACTGAAGTTAAAGGGAGTCCTTCTATTGACTCCCGCAGGCTTTGGGTCAGACTCAAGGTCTCGTTCATCTCTAACGTCTACATTCGGATCTCTACAGTAACTGCAACGCTCAGGTCCTCCTGCTTCAATGGCACATGCGCCTGCTCTTGAGCTAAGGGAGCTGTTAGCAGCAAAGGGCCTATGACACTGAATAGATCAGTTCTGTTTCCACCCAGCAGAGGGCAGCGGTATTTACAATACATTATAGACCAAACCACTAGACTAGGGCTACGTCTACACTGCACCTTAGTTTGAAATAAGATACGCAATCTGAGCTATGCAAATTGCATCTCTTATTTACATCTCATTTCTAAATAGCTTATTTCATCATTTGGTGCTGTCTATGCAGGGCCAAATTTTGAAATAAATCACTATTCTGACATGTCCCTTACTCCTCGTGGAATGAGGTTTACAGAGACGTCAGAATAGCGAGCCCAAAATAACGGGCTTGTTGTTAAGACACGGGATAGCTATTTCGGGATACTCCAGTATCTCGAAATAGCTTTGCAATGTAGACGAAGCCTAGCTGACTGGCGAGATGGATTTTCCCCAACATGACCCTGCTTTCTAAATTTGTAAGCACCATTTTCTGTGTCTCCAGTAACACCTTTTACTAGAGCAAACATCTTAGTTTAGATCCACTCTTGGCCAGCAGATCCTCCTTCTCCTTGTCCACGTTATCAGCTGGACTGAACAGGGCCAGCCCACAACATTTTGGCACCTGAGGCGGGGAGCTCAAATGATGCCCTCACGTCCCCTCACTTGGGCCAAAACTTTGAAAGGTCTCCATCCTCCAGCACAGCACTCCACTGTCTCTGTGCATCTAGAGCAGAGAGAATACATATGCACCAGCAGCAGACACAATTTTCTACACTCTGGGTCCTCGTGGCGCCCCCCCCACAGTCTGGCATGTGAGGCGGCCACCTCAGTTAGCCTCATGGTAAGGCCAGCTCTGGGACTGAAGCTTCCAGACAACAGGACTGAGACAAGAAAGCTCCCATCTGCAGGAAGAAGCTGTGTCCCCCCGCTGCTTTCTCAAGTGCACAGACACTAAGGAGAGGCCCTGGCCCTTTGATGGCTCTGGATTTAGACCGTAGGCTGGGCAGAGCAGGGTCCTTTTATTATACCTGCCAGCAGGGGCGGATATAGGGCAGGGCGAGCGGGGCAGTCGCCCCGGGCCCCACGCTTCAAAAAGCCCCGCGCATGCACCGTGGCGCCACCGCGCATGCGCCGTGGCAAAGGGGGGCCCCGCAAAATTGTGCTGCCCTGGGCCCCGCAAAAACGGTCATCTGCCCCTGCCTGCCAGTGAAGTGCCTAACAGAACTCAGAGCCAAACAATGAATCCATCACAAGACTGGCCTTCTAACACCGCCCTCCCAAAGAATAACAGCTCATTGGCAGCCGTTCCTGCCTCTGCTGGGAGCTGAGGAAAAGCATACGAGCCAGGAGAGCTGTAGGGTTAAAAGCCCCCTCCTAATTTCTCACAATGCTGCTGAAAAGACCAGATCTTCCTGACCTGCCCATTGATTTTCCTTCCTCTTGACCTGCTCTCAAGCTAATGCAGGCCCCCAGGTCCTAGTTAAGCCTCTGAATATTGCTCTGCACTCATGTCTGGGCCTGGGCTAATGCTTCCTAAACCAATTTAGGTGGCATGGATCCATATGCTCCTGTTTGGCTTGTGTTCAAATCAAGCCTTATTATGCTGTCCTGTGCTTCGTTACACCTATACATCGTCAAAGCGCTGCACGTACAGCGGCTAATTAACCCGCTCATCACCACAGCGAGGTTGAGAATCATGATGCCCCTCACCTGATAGATGGAGAAAGTGAGTCACCAGGCTACATCTCCCTCCAGTGGAAACATCCATCCCAGCTCTGCCTGTGCCCAGCTCTGTGGAGCTTGGGGGATGGTAGGGTGGAAAGGCAAAGAAGGTTCCTCACACAGATGCTCCCAGAGCCAAGGTTGTGAAACTGTTGTCTCCTTTGGTTTTATTCATTCACCTTTTGGGTTTTTTTCTCTTCTGATCTTGCTTTCCCCAGTTCTCCCCCCCCCGCCTCCCCTTCTTTCCTTCTCTTCTCCATCCTCACTCTTTCCAGAGAGATTAGCTCCAGGCAGTAGCCACTGCCCTGTGGCCCCACTCCTCCTTGAGGTAGCAGCAAGCTTCCAGGTTAAGGAGAAGGAGGCAGTTGACGCCTCTGGGAGCTACTGTGTCAGGCTCTCTGCAAACTCAGGCAGGTCTCACAAGGCATAAGGGATCGGTCAGCAAAGACTTCCCCAGCCGACCGATCCACGTCTAGACTACCGCGTCTAGACTACCGATCCGCGTCTAGACCAGCCAACCGATCCGCGTCTAGACTACCGCGCTGTGCCGGATCAGCTGATTGTCGGCACAGCGCGGCCGCCATGTTTATTTTAATGAAGTGGGGATTATTTAAATCCCTGCTTCTTTGCCTATGCCGGGTAAACTAGTTTACATGGCTCCGTCGGCGGAGCCATGTAGTCTAGACATACCCCTTGAGCTACGTCAGTTGCATAGCTGAAGTCGAAATAGCTTAAGTCAGCTTTTGGCGCTGTCTACACAGCAGGCAGTTGAAGGAAGAACACTCTCCCTCCGACTTCCCTTACTCCTTGTGAAATGAGGGTTACAGGAGTCAGAGTAAGAAATCCTCCAGCTCGCCATTATTTTGAAATACAAATAACTCTTTGTTATTTCGGAATACCATCAGTGATTCCAAAATAACGCTGCTGTGTAGACGTACCCCAAGCTCCTTCTTGATGGTCTACCATGTGCGTCGTCCTCTCTAGCTCCATTTCATGCTATCTCCATAGCAACACTTCCCACCTCTGTAGAGCCTGGTATTACTTATGTTTCCCAGTCCTTAGAGATCCCACCTGTGCTCCCGGCCCCATTGTGCTTGGCGCTGTACAGATACGTACCAAGAAACAGGCTCTGCCCTGAAAAGCTGCTGAAAATTCAGGTGCAAAATGGTTCGGTGACATTCCTGAGGTCCAAACTGAGAACAGAACTCCAGTCACCTAACTGGTAGATCCAGCTACTCCTCTGACTGGCACGGAGACCAGTGTTCCCTGGAAGCTGGGTGCTTGTGCGGCCACTCAGGAGAGAGTCCAGTGCCGTCCAGCTGGTTAGCACAGCGCCAGGTTGTTTGTTTCTATTGGTGGTGCACATTCACACATGCCTCAGTGCGCATAAACATTAATTCCACCCATGGATGGAAAAATTGGAGAGAACATTGGATGGGACTCTTTGTCCCCAGGCCGGAGCAGGCAGTGGCTACCTCCTGGCTAGAACTTGGGAGCATTTACTGAGCAATAGGAAAAATCTGGGCAACTCAAGATCCGGTTCTGGGGATGTAGCCAAAGACAACAAATGATTGAGGAAATAGTGACAAGTGGCCTGGAAGTTATTTTAAATCTGTCCCTGGCTGGAAACACAGAAAACAACACAGACGGCACCTGCAGAACGTGACCACTTTAAACCCCAGGGAGGATGGGAAGCGGGCCGGGAAAACCGACCAGTTGGGGAGTGCATAGCTGCAGTGGCATCATTTGACTATCCTCTGAGCGGAGAGGCTGTGGTGCACAGTGGGAATGGCAGGGGAGGGGTATGGCATCAGACTCCTTCAGAGCCACGGGGGCTGTCCAGCATGAGGTCATGTTGGCGTTATCCATGCTAGCTTCCCCTGGTATCCCTCCCCACTGATAACTTTCCCCCCATCCCGTGGTGGTGACTTGGGAGCAGCCACTTCTGGGGAGCTGAGGGTTCTGTGCTGGGAGGCCAGATTTGAAGGAGAGCCAGCTGTTGGCGAGACACCCCGAATCCAGGCATCTCCCAGCCACCGTGGCCCCATCACATGCTGGGCCAGTTCTGCAGACTCTGGTGACCTGCAGGAAGCTGTGTTGTTGCTCCCCAATTCCTGAAAAAGTCACATGTGTTCTACTGGGGGCTCTCATCCACTTGTTAAAATTTAATCAGCTGGGGGGGCAGGGGCCATGCCGGGATGGTGGTTGTCATATTTCTGGGTGCAGGCTTCCAGGAGTCCCAGGTTCATGCACTGGCTGGCTCTGTGAATGGAGAAATGAGAAGGTAAGTGAGGGAAAGGTCAGATAACCTAGCTCTGTGCACTGGGAGGGTGAGACCCACCAGGGAAGACTCATCTCAGCAGGGAGGAGGAAGCACTGTGTGTTACAAAGCTAGCTGCACATCGAAGAGGGCATAATTTGCACTACAGGGTTTGTGCAAGGCAAGGTTCCAGGTCCCAGCTGGTTCTGGGGAGGTCATGGTGGCTGGGAGCACACTGGCATGCTAACAGGTGCAGAGCACAATCGGTGTGTGCTTGTCACGTGGGGCAGAGCAGGGAGGGTTGTAAGAAGATGACAACTCAGGGTATGTCTCCACTGCACTCAAGAGTGTGATCACAGCATGGGTAGCAAGAGCTGAGCCAGCTTGGATCTAGCTAGCTCAGGTACCAAGAGCAGGAAAGTTGAGCAGCATGGGCTAGCTCCCCAAGTTCATATGCAGGTTCCTGTGTGGGTTTCACAAAGGCCCATGTTGCTGCAGTGCCATGCTATTGACGCCCACACTAGCCTGATAAAGCTAGCTCATAGTGGGGTAAGCATCTCCCACTGCAGTGTGAACGTGCCCTGAGACTCTGCCGGAGACAGAGGAGAGGGCGATATTGGGTGACATTGCTCTCTGTTGTTGCAGGCGCGTCTGTTTAAAATTCTCTCCTGCCCCCTGAACCATTCAATCCTGCTGGACCAAATTCAGATCTGGCGTAAGCAGCTGCAACTCCACTGAGGTCAATTCTCCTCCTGTAACCAGGGCCTTTCCTGTCTTTGAATCTCACTTCAGGGAATGTTACGTCCGCATGGCTCCATGTCGTCACAACTTTCTGCAGAACTGGGGTAATAAATCATTGGAGGCTGAGTCACAGACCAGGCCAATCACTTTTGTTCATGTACACTCAAGTCCCATGTGCTGGTAGAGTGGCCTAGCAGCGAGACTGCTAAATCAAGAGACCTGGGTTCTGGTCCAGTGGTGCTACTGGGAGATCCTGGGTAAGTCATGTCATTGCTCTATGCCTCAGTTTCCCCATCTGGGGATAAGTAATACCAACCTCCTTTGTAAAAAAAAACAACTTTGAGATTTAAAGATGTATTTATATCGTTATATCCACTGGAGTCCAGACCTCAGGGGCATCTCAAGGTGGGGTAGCATTCCCAGGAACTAAGATGATGTAAAAGACACCCAGCAGAACACATTGCTAGCCAACTTACCTCTGTCCCAGTGCTTGAGGGGTAGCTGTGTTAGTATGTAACTTCAAAAAAATAACAAGTAGTCCTGTAGTATCATGAGTTTCCTGTGCAAAACTCACTTCCTCAGATGAGCAGAAGGTGTTTGGAGAGGGCTAGGATTCCTCTCGCCGGCAGGGCTCCAAGTTGCACCTTGGCCAAATGTTTCAATGGCTCATGTCTGCTCAGACCAGGTGACTTAGTCAAGGTGCTTTGAGTCACTGTGCAGGCTACTCTTTGGGTGCACTTGCTCTGGGGAGTTTATCTTGTAGATGTTTTGTTATCACACGGCCTTAAAGAACTTACCGTCTTTTAGCGAATATAACCCACAGGGTTTTACAAACCCCGCCCCCTCCCCCCAGGGCTATACTTGTGTGTGGGGTATATAGGGTAATTAAATTGTGTGGGAGGGGAGGAGGCTTATAGCCTGGAGGGGCTAGAGCTGGCTAAAATGGAGCAATGCAGGTCCGTACGCAGGAACTTCTGGGGTGTGTGTGCTTTTTTTGTAAATGTGGACCGCAATTTTTTTAAATGCGATGTGTGTGCATAAGAGAGGTTAATGAAAAATTTGAGTGGAACCAGTGACTGGTAAAATGATTTTGTTATAACATACTAAAAATGTATACAGTAATAAAGGTTTTATAGAAATCACCTTCTGGGATCTTGCTGTAATATCATAAGTGAAAATATTCCAGTCTTTGTTGCAATGAAATTATGGCTTGCCACTATTATATGTATGATTAACTATTTTATCTTGGTGACATTAGTTGCCAATTTAGGATAATGTGGCTTGCGTCTTCATGACAGTGTTTAGAGCTGATTGGAGCTCTGGGGTGGAGTAATCAGGGTATGCCTAGACTGCATTGCTATTTTGGGATACCGGAAGTATCCCGCAATAGCAACATCGTGTCCAAGGACCGTGTCCGCTATTTTTAATTTTTTTTTTCAAAATAACAGATGTGCTCTTTCACCATCCCTGTAAACCTCGATCTATGAGGAATAAGGGATGGCTCAAAAGAGCACTTTATTTTGAAATTTGGCGCTGTGTAGAAGTGCCAAATTTCAAAATAGCCTCTTTCGAAATTAAATTAAAAAAGATACGCGTATCTTTTTTTCAATTTTAGAGTGCAGTCTAGACGTAGCCTCAGTGTGGAAGTTCTATAAGCTCATTGCTATTCATTTCTTTTGTTTGCAAACAGCCAATTGGAAACTACTAACCCGTTTTATCTGTTTCCTCCAAACTGGGACCAATCGGCTCTGCCTGACATAGGGTACAAGGTACTCTTTGACCTATTAGCTCTATTCAAGAAGAGAACTTTCCTATACTTGTTTCTTGTGAAAGGTAGACCACTTAAAATACAACCCTCTGACTCATGAGAGGAGGTTCATGTGGTGTTTCCAGTGACATGTTCAAGATAGAAATATGCAGTTGGCATGTTTGATCTAGACAAGTCCACTAGGAAGTGAATTGAGACCACCATCTCATTCCACAGGAGTGCATGACTGAACAACCATCAGATCATAATGACTTTTTAGCCATTTGATCTTGACTCCAGCTAAGGAATTAGACCATGAAACTTCATAGCTCAATGCTGGTTTTATCCCCAGCAATATTTTTAAATGAATATTCTGCAGCTTTTCATAGTGAGAGGAATTCTGAAGATCATCAAGACATGTAAACAGTGCTTTTTTTGGTAAGAAAAAAGGTGCTGGTATTCCGAGGAAAAAACTGTGCCAGGGGCCGAAATGCCGTCATATCCCGAGTGAGCTTCCATTGGGTTCATCTGGACTGGGGGAGGAGGGGCCGGGAGCCAGCGTGTGGCTCAGCTGGATTGGGGGGTGGGGGGGGGGCAGGGAGCCAGAGTGCAACTCAGCTGGGATGTGGGGGAGGGGAGAACTAGAACAGGTGCGCAGCTCATCTGGGCGGGAGCCAGCGTGCGGCTCAGGTGGGCTGGGGGAGGGTCTAGGAGCTGGCACGCAGCTCAGCTGTGCCAGCTTGGGGGCATGTATTCACACCCTTTGCTCACACACCCCTGCATACGAGCCTGCAATGGTCCTAGGGGACTGGAAATAGGCAGTGGCTCTAACTTAGCTGCCTATCTTTAGGGATCTAGGCCTAAGAGACTTGCCCAATGCCCAGATCACACAGCAAGTCTGTGGCAGAGACAGGAGCTAGACCCAGGTCTCTGGACTCCCAGCTTGATACCCTAATCCTGAACCATACTTCTTCCCGGATTCACTCCTGCTGCCACAAGGAGTTACCCCTCCTGTCACAGCCGGGCTTGCTGGGCCCCAGCGCGGGTCACCCAAAACAGGCAGGCAGCAAGCCTACCCCCTGCTCTCTCTCGGGATTCCTGGTGGGGTCGGGGTGGCTTTCATCTCTGCCAGGGGCTCTGGCAGAGGCTACGGAGGGACTGTGCTGACTCAGCTGGTCCCTTGTCCATGCCTCTCTCCACCCTAACTAAATAGTGCGGGACACTTTGGGGCCATGCTCAGAGTCAGCAGAGCCCCAGACAAAAGAGAGGCTGCAGATGTCTTTAACTCTACCCTGGCCCCTCCCTAGGCTCCTTTAGAATCTAGTATTAGGGGACCAGATCTGAAGTCAGGGGGGTTGGTCCATTGACTGGACGGGGCTGTGGGATGGGCCCTCCTTTAGGGGACAGAAATAGGAGGGGAAGTGGTGGAGCAATGCCGGGCAGATCATGGGAGGCCATATTGCCTAAAGATAGAAATGACACACACACTCTGGCTCCCGGAGCTGCAAAGATTTAATTTTGGACTGAAGTAACTCCTGGAAACAGCGACGAAATCCAACCAAAGGAAATGGCTCTGCACATCCAGAAGGCAGATCAGGATGTGCCTGTGTGGCTGGAGGAAGCCTGCAAAAGACGGGAGCATTAATCATGGGTTTCTTTGGGGTTGGGGGCAGAGGTCCTTTCCGCTGCTGGTGACAGCCGTTCACTGTGCTGGATTCTGTAAACAGAGATATTCGACAGGCTCATGCCTGGTGCACAGGGTAGACCCCCCACCCCAGCAAATAAGATCAGAATTAAAGATGGTGAACATTTCATGCAGAGGGCTGCAATGCAATGCCCAGTGAGTCAGTGCTGTGTCTAGCTACCACCCAGGGGAATTTGCTAAGAGAAAATGGAAAGGTATTAAATAAAATCTAAATGAATAATGAATCATGAGCCCCAAATCTGTCATCTTGGCAGGCCTATGTTGCGAGGGAAAGGATGGAGAAATGCACTGTACTGAGACTGTAAAGTCCCACTTAGAAGATGAAATCTTATTTTGGTTTGAAGGGAAGGATCCTGTAGGGTTAGGTCTCTCTAGAGATGTGAGCATGACTGTAGGCAGAATTTTCAAATGTGGGTGTCTAAAGCTGGGGTGGGCTGCACTGTCTCCTGGCACTGGCCTGGGAGTCAGGAGACCTATTCCTGTCTCTGCTACTGAGTGGCTGAATGACCCTGGGCGTGTCACCTAAGCACTCTGTGCCCGTTTCCCTTTCTACTCTTTATCTGTAATGCCAAATTAGACTGTAACCTCCACAGGGCTGGGAGCGTCTCTCAGTATGTGTTTGTACAACACCTAGCACAATGGGCCTGGATTTTGCACAGGGGGCAGTGGGGGGAAACCTCTCACCATTGCTGTAACACCAGTAATAATAAACTTGGGCACCTAAATAAGAGTGACCCAGTTTGGGAGCTGCTCAGCCTGACACTTCTCAGGAAGTGGGACTGCAGGTGTCCTGAAAGTCTGACCATTTATTCAGACCCATGTGTACCTCTAGGCACCTTAGTTTGGAAATATTCACCTATATAAACAGTAGTACACCCCCCTCCCTCCCCGTATGGCCAGCATCCCGCCCATTGATGGAAATACTGAAACAGTGACAGGTGTTTAAGTGCTCTGAGAATTCAGTTTCCCATGCTGAATATCGCACTAGTGATCTAAAACTAGCACAAACCACAGCCGTTTGCCTTTAAAACAATCCATACATAAAGGGCTGAGTGGTGTATAATCACGTGCTGAAGGCAACAGATGGTGCATGTTTACTCTGTGATTTGCTGTCTGCATGATGCTAGTGTCGAGTGGATAGGGCACAGGACCAGGGTGCTGGAGATCTGGGCTTTGTTCTCAGATATGCGCTGGGGTAAGTCCCTGCACTCTTGGGCAGTTTCCCCTCTTTATACATCTAGACTGCAATGTAACCCATGTCTAAGGAATGTGTCCGCTATTTTGAAATAATATTCGAAATAATGGATGCGCTATTTTGGCATCCCTGTAAACCTTGTTCCACGAGGAATAAGGGATGTCTCAAAATAGCACTTTATTTCGAAATTTGGTGCCATGTAGATGCACAAAATTTCGAAATAGCCTATAATGCAGATTGCGTATCTTATTTCGATTTTAGAGTGCAGTCTAGACATAGCCATAGTTTCTGCCTTGGCTATTTAAAACATGTGCACAACGTGTATCTTGCTGCGTTTATCCCATGCCCCACCCAACGGTACTGTGATCTCAGTTAGGGCCTTCAGATGCTACGGTAATACAAATAATAACAGCCTATTAGATGTTGTACAGACACTAGGTAAAATAAGATCCCTCTCCCAAGAAAGGAATCCTGGAAAGAGTGTGTAACCACTGCTCAAACACTGTGGAAACACAAAAGATGCCTGTGGTGCTGATAGAAACAGAACAAGAGGTTAATGGCACAATTCACACACCTCGTGTGTGGCAAAATAGATTTATTTCGGAGCTAGCGTGTAGACAAGGAGTGGTGCATGCTTGGAAGATGCACTTCTTTAAAAAGTTACCTGAACAGAAACCAGAGTGAGCATGAATCTCTTCCCATTTGCACTGGCTCTGAATCCAAAGTGTCTGTGCTGAAGTTAGTGCCCAGAGTTACCCTGTACAAATCTAGCCTGTAAGATCAATTCTCAGTATCAAAATTAAAGGAGCAATTGCACATTTGTCACCATCACTAATTAACAAACTCCCAACACTGATGTGATGAAACACAGATCATCGTGGCTACACCCAAAATCATCAATGTCAACAAACAAACAAATAAACAAAACCAAACTCATCCATAACACAAACAACAGCTGGGCCAGGTGAGCACAGAGAATAATGCATTATCGAACCCTAAAGCAAACAAGGTTAGATCCCAGTGGCCAAAGAGCCCTTGGTAATACAATTACAGAAAACTGGAAGATTTACCCAGCATTGCTTGGGTCCTTCAAGGCTGGGGGCTGAGGGTGTGGGGGTGGGGCAAGGGCTTGGGGATGTGGGGGGCTCAGGGCCGGGGACTGGGAGTGTGGGGTTCAGGAATCAGGGTTGGGGTGAGGAGGGGCTCAGGGCAGGGGCTGAGGGTGTGGGGATGCATGAGTCAGGTTGGGGGTGAGGAGGACTCAGTGCAGGGGGTAGGGGATGCAGGAGTCAGAACAGGGGCCGGGGGTCTCAGGGCAGGGGTGGGGATATATGAGTCAGGGCAGGGGTTGGGAGGTATGCAGGGGCTCAGGGCAGAAGGTGGGAGCAGCCCCCTCAGACAGACAGACAGACAGACGCACAAACTCAAATATATAGTGCAGGTTGAACCTCCCTGGTCCGGCACCCCTGGGACCGGAGTGGTCCCGAGCAAGGGAATTTGCCAGATCAGGGGTGGTCAGGTGTGTGGGCTGTCCCGGGGCTCCCGTCCTGGCTGCTGCCTGGGAGAACCCGAAGGCATGACCTCCTCCAGCCCACCTGCCTGATTCTGTGGCCCCCAGCCTGCTCGTGGGGCTCTGCTCTCGGGCTTCCCGATGCCGCGGGTCGGCAGCTGCTCGCGGGATTCCCCAGCCCCAGTCCCTGTGTGGGGCGGCAGCTGCTCCTGAGTCCCCTGGCCCCACACAGAGTGGCAGCTGGTCCAAGGGTTCCCCAGACCTACCCCAGATGGCAGCTGCTCCCGAGGTTCCCCTGGCCCCACACGGAGTGGCAGCTGATCCAAGGGTTCCCCAGATCTACCCCAGACGGCAGCTGCTCCCGAGGTTCCCCTGGCCCCACACGGAGTGGCAGCTGATCCAAGGGTTCCCCAGATCTACCCCAGACAGCAGCTGCTTCTGAGGTTCCCTGCCCCCGGCCGCCTGGCCAAGCGCAAGGCAGCAGCCACTCTTGGAGCTCTCTCCCCGCCTCCCCCACAGGGTGGCAGTCTCTCCAGGGGCTCTCTACCCCCAGGTCATTGGTCCTGCGGGCTGCCACTGACCAGACCAGCTGTCGCTCTCAACCTCTTGGGACGGGGCTCTCTGGTCTAGCAACATCTGAGATCCTGCCGGACCAGGGATGTTGCTGGGCAACAGAGTCCCAGAGGTTCAACCTGTAGATGCACTGCTATTTGATCAGAAAATAAAGCAAACACAAAGTCTCAAGGCCAAATTCATCCACCACAGTGAAGGCACTCACCCCAGGGATTAATTTAATTCATTAGTGGCCTCCAGCTAGACAAAATAAAGACCCTTGATTCTCAAAGGGAGTTAGACACCTGAATCAACTGATTTCAGTGGTAGCTAGGCACCTAAATACCTCTGAAGATCTGGGCTTTGATCTTTAACTTTATCCAAACACTTCTCCCCAGAAGATCACTCACGCCTCTGTGCCTCAGTTTCCCCTTCAGTGAAACTGTGATAAGGACACTGACCTTTGTAAAGTGCTTTGAGACCTACTGATGGAAAGAGGTAGGTGTTAGTAGTAACTCTGTTGGGTCCCATTGCTGGACCGATGGAACCTTCAAACTCGGCCTCACAGGATGAGCCTTTGCCAGGCGAATATTCCCATTGACTGGCGGTGGGCGAGTAAAGGTCTGCAGGGCCAGGATCTGTCAGAACTGAGACCAGAATTTGGCCCAGGTTCTCTCGTCCCAAGGTCTGTCTTCATGGCAGAGTTAGCTTGAGTTATCTCCACACGAGTTAGCCTAGCTCCAGCCAGAGCGGCCACCCTGCAGAACTTAACACTCAAGCTGCCATGTCTGCACAGGTGCGGCACATTCATGTGTGTCACTAGGACTTCTGGGGGCACGTCCCACGGGTCCGTGAACTGTAGGAAACTGAGATGCTCTGAGAATTCTTTCCACACTGGATTCTGGGGGAGGACTTGGCTATCCTTCTAGGGCACAGAGGGAATTGTGGGAGGGCACTGGCAGACTAGCAGCACTGGAGTGGAGCTAGTGTGGAACTGCACTGCCGAGTGGCCCTGATAGCAGGTGACTAGGGGTGCATCTACACTGCAGGGCTTAACTCGAAATAAGCTACGCAAATGGAGCTACGTCAATTGCGTACCTTATTTTGAAATAGGGAGCGTCTACACAGCACTAATTTCGAAATAGAGCATTCTTCCTCCAACTTCCCTTTTTCCTCGTACAATGAGGGTTACAGGAGTCGGAGGAAGAAGTCCTCCAGCTGGACAGTATTTTGACACTATTTCGAAATAACTGCCTGCTGTGTAGACACGGACTAAGTTATTTCGGAATAGTGCTAGTTATTTCGGAATAGTGTTGCAGTGTAGACGTACTCTAGCTGTGCTAACTCAAGCTTTAGCCAGCCAATTTGAGGTAGGCGCATCAGCACACGCCCTAAGGATTTGTGTGTGGACAGGATTTGAATTAGGGACAATGCTCCAGTTATAACTTGAGTTAATTTGCAGTGAAGCCAAACCCTTCAGTTGCACCATCTACACAGCAGAGTAACAAAGCCACCACATGCACATTACAATTGCGCACAGGCTCCAACTCCTTGGGTGCTCAGCACCCACAAGACACCTGCCAATCAGGGCCAAGGGCGGGAGCATGCTCAGGGAAGGGGCAGAGCAGGGGAGTGATGTGTAGTGGGGCAGGGTCTCAGGCGGGAGTGGGCCTGGAGCACCCACCTGGAAACATGCTTGTACAGTCACTGATAGCTCAAGGAGGCAGCATTTAGATCCAGATCAGCCTAGGGTTTGGGGTTCAACTCAGGCTGCTGTTATTATTATACTATGGCACCTAGCAGTCCCAGCTGAGACTGGGGTCCCATTCTGCTAGGCACTGCAATGTACCAGATAATCCCTGCCCTGAAGAAGTTGCAAGCTTGACAGACAAACAGTGGGAGGAAAGGAGCAGTTCCCCTTTTTTATAGGTGGGGCACTGAGGGACAGAGAGACTTCGTGATTTGCCCTGAGTCCCAACCCAGTACCTTCCTCTTAACCACATAATTTCTGAGTCCAGATGTGACTACACTGAGTAACTCAAACTGTTTTTAAATATTTGGACCCCTTCCAAACCAGATGCCTGGCTCCCAGTATAGTTTTGGATCCTGCACACAGGGCTGGATTACCCAATAGGCAGACTAAGCAGGTGCTTAGGGCACCAGCAAAGCAGGGGCACCAAAAAAAAAAAAGAGATTTTACGGTATAGTATTGTTTTTATTTTGAATTACATATGGGGGGGCACCATAATCTTTTCAGTGCTTAGGGCCTCTAACGGTCTTAATCTGGCCCTTCCTGCACAGAACCCAGGTGGTTCAGATCTGGGGATTCATAGCTGGTGAAACAAATAACCCACAATCCTTGATTGAGAAGGGGCTTGGACTGGTCTGTGCCCATCTATATTTCCAATTAAATTGGAGAAGAGGAAATTTCTTTTGATTTTCCACATTGCTGCCAGGCCGCCAAGTGACGTGTACCAACTATAATATAATTAAAGGGAAAACTCTTGGGAACAAGGATTAAGCCCTTGTTTGATTCAATTCCAAACATCACTGGATTTACTGTGATTGCCACATTCAGCCCAAATAATCAGCCTAGGACTTGTATTTCTTCTTCAAAGGAAGCAGGAAAACATGGGAAAATTTCCCATGCCTTGAGCTTTTTTCAAGGGATACAAAGATAAGACATGGGGTCTGGCTTTATAATGTCAGTTACTACCACCCTGTTACATCACAGAACTTACATGCTAATAACTTTGGGGCTGACTTTTCAAAAGTGTGGGATTTTGAAGCACCAAAGCCATTAGACTCTCCAGGAAACTTGTATCTCTGAGAAGTTTTTTGATAATCTCCTCCTTTATTTCTGTAGTTATCTAATCATTGTCTATTAAAAATACCAATGTCCCCATAACTTTAAGGAATCTTCAGTTTGTACACGTCAGGGTTGTGAAAAAGATACTTGGGGGGTTTTCCCCCAAGAAGCCCAACCGAGTGGCATTTTAGGTATTTTATTGGTATTTTTTCTATTTCTGTTGAAGTTATTATTTTGAGGTTCTGTGAAGACGTTACATGGTCCTTCTACTTATACGCGCACACACATGCGCTACTAGAAATATCCAGTCTGTGAATGAAAATATTAATTATTCTGAAAAGTTGAAAGGGAAATGATAGACCCAGCAATGTTAGCGTTAGGTCTATTAGGAAACAACGAGGATGTTCCAGAACTGGGTAAAAGCCAGAAGGGCAAGGAGATTGGGGGGAGTCATTTGGTAACAGGGAAAAGAGGAGTGTGGTCAGCAGCTGTCGCTGTGTGTGTGGACGAGATGGAAGTGTGTGGAATTGTGCGCTTTTGGTGGGCTTGGTGTGCGGGAATTTAGGAGCTTCCGGAAGGTGGGAAGGGCCCCTGATAACAAGGTCCAGTATAAACCTAATATTGCCAACTCTCCCAGAATGGCTGGGAATTTTCTGGAACTGGTCTCAATCTCCTGCTGACTACTGAAGGCAATCTGGGAGATTTCTATGGGCCAGAGTACAGGGCTCTGCATGGCTCCTGGAAGCAGCCAGCATGTCAAGCTCCTAGGTGCATGGACAGCCAGGAGGGTCTTTGCACACTGCCCCCATGCCAAGAACTGACTCCACAGATCCATTGGCCAGGAACAGGGAACCGTGGAACTCCTTGCGAGAGGATTTTGTGAAGGCCAGGTCTTCGAGCATCTAGCATTGGCCACAGTCAGAAAACAGGATACTGGGCTAGATGGACCTTTGGTCTGACCCAGAATGGTCATTCTTAAGTTCTTAATGGGAGCTGTGCGGCTGGTGCCTGCAGGCAGGTTAAGCGTGCAGAGCCACCTGGACGCCCCTGAGTCTAGGAGTCAGACAGGCTGGCCACTTCCAGGAGCCACCTCAGGTAAGTGCCAACTAGGCAGAACCCACACCCCTCACCCCCTTCCACACCCCAACCCCCTGCCCCAGCCATAAACCCTCTCCAGCTCTCACATTCCCTCCCATAGACCACACCCCAGTCCCCCCGCCACACCCTAACCCCCTTCCCCAACCCTGAGCCCTCTCCTGCACTCTGCAGCCCTCAGCCCCAGCCCAGAGTCCTCTCTTGCCCCCCAAGCCACTCACTCCTAGCCCTAGCCCAGAGCCCGCATACCCAGCCAGAGCCCTCATCCCCTCTCACATCCAAACCCCCTACCCAAACCCAGTGAGGGTGAGGGAGAGCAAGGGATACAGGGAGGAAGGATGGAGTGAGCAGGGTGAGGGGCCTTGAAGAAGGGGTATGGCAGGGAGGGACCTCAGGAAGGGGCAGAGCAGAGGATGAGGTGAGGGTGTTTGGATTTGTGTGATTAGAAAATTGGCAAACCTATTAGCCGTTTAGCTAATCTTACTGTTAAGTCTTTAGCCTGCTGGGTTGAACTCACTAGGTGATTGATTGTTTCTCATTCCAGCAACAATAGCTATGAAAGCTAATGATCAATACTACAAATAGATGATTGATGTTCAGTAACTTACTGAACATCAGGGTATGACTTTCTTACCCAGCACAAAAAAGGTAATTCGTCTTTTCTTCCATAGGGAGGTTCAATCATAGTCTAAAAGTTATCATCTCTGTTATCAAGTTTTCCCTGTTATTCTAAACCATCTTTAATCATTTTTTTCTTTAAGCACTTAAATATTTCTTTGTCCTCCTTGGTGTTTACACTTTTCAGCTATCTGTCCCCTCTTGGCCATCTCTTTGACTGCACAGAGAAATTAATTCAGATTAAGGTCGTGTGTGAATGGAAAAAGGAATACATATATCTGAGTAACTGCCTGTGTGGATGCTGATATTCTGTAATAAAAGTGTTTGATTGTGAATTAGCTTAATCCCTGGATTAATCCACTTGGAATAAACTAATTCAGAATAAGGCCCTCTTATTCCAGAAAAATAGTGTCCATGCAGGAAGTTAATAAGGAGCAGCTATTCTGGAATAACTCCCTGGGCACACAAGCCCTGAGATGAGATAAATAATAGATATTTAGTTCTTTTCATCTTTCTATACATAAAGGAATGACCTTACTCCCCAGATACTTTTCGATAGTTTAACACTCTCTAATTTTTCACATCTTTCTGCTTATGAAGAGGCCAGGCCTCAACTAGGGATGTTCAATATCGGTTAATTGAATAGTCGAGTAACCTCATGAATTCTTATTGGTCGGTTGACTATTCTGTAGTCCCCGGGGGCGGGGTCAGCAGCAGAATGAGGTGCCAGGCGGGAGCTAGTCCGCAAGGGGAGCCAGTTTAAAAACCAGCTCCTCTTGTGGACCAGCTGCTTGTCGCCCTGTGCTGCTGCCTCTGATAAAGATTAGTCTCAATTGTGTCTCTTCTATGCTGCTGGCCTGCTTTGGAAAGCAGGCTGGTGCCTGGAATCATAACCCGTGGATGCAAGTTTTGAACAACAACAACAAAAATCACAGCTGTCTCAGAACATAAGAACCACCGTGCTGGGTCAGACCAAAGGTTCATCTAGCCCAGTATCCTATCTTCTGACAGCAGCCAATGGCAGGCATCCCAGAGGGAATGAACAGAATGGGTGATCATTAAGTGATCCATCTACTGTCACCCATTCCCACCTTCTGGCAAATAGAAGCTAGGGACTCTCAGAGCATGGGGCTCCATCCCTGACCATCCTGGCTAATATCCATTGCTGGACCTATCCTTCATAAAGTTATCTAGCTTTTTTTTAACCCTGTCAGTGTCTTGTCCTTCACAACATCCTTTGGCAGGGAGTTCCACAGATTGACTGTGCATTGTATGAAGTAATACTCCCTTTTGTTTGTTTTCAACCTGCTGCCCGTAGATTTCATTTGGTGATTTCATTTGGTTCTTGTATTATGAGAAGGAGTAAATAACTCTTCCTTATTTACTCTCTTCACACCCAACATGATTTAATAGACCTCTATCATATTCCCCCTCAGTTGTCACTTTTCCAAGCTGAAAAGTCCCAGTCTTGTTAATCTCTCCTCAGATAGAAGCTGTTCTGTTCTCCTTACAGTCTTACCAAAAGGTCTTTTCCATCTCTAACCCATAGGCTCATATGTTACTGGGGACTGGAACTAGCTCCCTAGACCCTTCTCCTGCTCAGTACCTACTACCTATTGCTACTCTTCCTGTTTGCTTTCCCTCAGCGAGTTTTCAATCCAGGAAACCAATTTCAATCCAGGCCAATTTGATTTAATTTTGTAAGACGGAAGACACTATCAAATGCTTTACTGAACAACAAATGCAATTTCACTTCCATTACCTGTGTCATTTGCTGTACATGGAGTAACAGTCTTTACACGGATGCACGGAAAGGCACAGCCAGGGCGAGGGGAAGCCATCTGGGGCTGCTCCAGGAGCCAAACAGAAACGGGCATAAATTAGAGTAGCCCCAGGGATTGCTCTAATTTACAACAAGCTCCAGGCTGCAGTCTAGAATTCCCATAATGCTGAGCACTACAGGTGCATCCGTTATGGGGATGCCATCTTTCTATCGGCTGGTATCCGGACCCCTGAGGCCCTGCCCTCTTCTCCTCCTCTTGCCTCCCCAAGACTCCACCCCCATTGTTCACTCCTCCTTCCCGCAATCGTTCACTGAATCACCTCTCCCCCACACACAACCGGGCTCCCTCTGCTCCAGGGCTGGGACAAGGAGACTGCCTGAAGGTAGGGGGCAACCCCAGATGAGCAGGGGCTGATGTGGATTAATGACCTGACATCTCTCCCTGCCCCCACAATAGCTGGACTTTTGGTGTCTGGTTAGTACATCTGACCGGACACCACCAGGTCCCCTTTAGGACTGGACTTTCTGGTAGAAAACTGGGCATCTGGCAACCCTCAATAGCAGCCAGAGACAGCAGCCAAAAACCAGACTGTCTGGGTAAAACTCGGATACGTAGCAACCCTAATCTCCTTCACCACTGACATACCGCTGCTAAGAGTAGGGTTGCTTATGTCATCCCTGTGCTCTTCTGCTCTGGAGGAAATCTTCCTCGGCCCCTTGCAGCACATAGGGCGAGGTGTAGGCCCATAATTGGTCTCAAGCTTGCCTACCAAAATCTGTTCTTTAAGGGTGTGATGCTGCATCCCCCATGCCTCAGTGGAATATTGACAAGTGCCAGCAATGTCTCCTCTGCCATGTATATTGGCCAAACTGGACAGTCACCACAACAAAGCATTAATGGACAGAAATCATATATTTGAAATGGTAGCACAGAAACCTGTTGGAGAACATTTTAACTTGCCCAGACACTCACTAATGGATTTGAAAATGGCTATCCTCATACAAAGTAATTTCAGGTACCAGCTAGAGAGAGAGTCTGCAGAACTGGCCTTTTCTCCTGTGGGAGTAATATATCTGAGAGCTGTGGCTTCATTGCCCTTATGCTTTTATCTGATAGCTGTGAGAAGGTAAACAATGAATTTTTATATGTAGAAAGCTTTTAGTTTCTTCCCACACTAAACTATCTATCTGTTAATGTTAAAGGAGCTTTCAAAAATATATAAAGATACTGTCCATCTGCACTGAATAGATTAAACAGTTTGAATGAATTATTTTTGTTTTGGAGTATGCCTGGGAGCCTGATGAGGTATTTAGAAGGATGCTGTGTTTTCTATAAGGCTAGGCTGAAAGAGGGAGTGGAATTGAGGGAATTCTATCATTGTGTGTTGCAATCCATCATATATATAGTAGCCCAATGTCTGTGACTCTGTAACACTGAAATGCTGGCTGTTCCCTCTGGGTGGCGCTGTTGCCTCCTGCCGTGGCGCTCGGCTGACTTCTGCGCTGCTCAGCCGGGCCACCATGGGGGAGCCCAAACGGCCACTTGCTCCCCCACGGCGGCCTGGCTGAGCGGCGCAGAAGTCAGCTGAGCGCCACGGTGGGAGGCGAAGGGGGGCAGGGCGGTGACAGCGGCTCCAGGGTTTGAGAGGGTAGCAGACGTGGAGGAAAGACCTGAAAATCCCGTCTTATGACGGGCTAATTGGCTAGTTCATAAGAAAGTTCACTAAAACATCTGAGAGAGTATTTTTTATTTATTTTTACTTAGGGCAAATTCATTTTTTCTTGACAACAAAACCTTCCTAGTCAATGCACAAAGTTGTTCATAAGGTTGGTATAACTGTTCTTAGGGCTTCTTTTATATAATATTCTTAGTCAATGCTTACACTTTCTGCCTTCACTGATGTGGATGCATTTGGGTACAGCCCACTGTATTAGCCCCGTTTGGCATGGACACTTTAATTGACAATTTGTTTTTTTTTTCTCCCTCCTCCCCTCTTTTTCTACTATATATTTGTGTCCCTAGACTCATTGTTCCACTCACCTGAAGAAATGGGTTGTGCCCATGAAAGCTCATGATATTATCTATATTTCTTGGTTAGTCTCTAAGGGTGTGTCTAGACTACAGGGTTTTGTCGACAAAAGTTGACTTTTGTCGACAAAACTATACCTGCGTCTACACTGCCGCTGAGTTCTGTTGACATAACGTCGACAGAACTCAGCAGTTTTGTCGACGGCGGTAAACCTCATTCTACGAGGAATAACGCCTTCTGTCGACAGAGTTCTGTCGACAGAAGGCGTTATTGCATCTACACTGTCCTTTGTGTCTACACTGTCATGTCGACAAAGCGGCTTGCTTTGTTGACAGAACTGGATGTAGTCTAGACGCTCTTTGTCAACAGAAGCTTTGTCGACAGTATCTGTCGACAAAACTTCTGTCGACAAAAGCCTGTAGTCTAGATGTACCCTAAGGTGCTACGGGACCATTTGTTGTTTTTTAAGGTTTTTTTTAACTTACAGACTAATACAGCTACCCCTTGGAGACAGTCAGTCAATCTCAGTCAGCCTGGCTCTCCTGTGCATTAAAATAGGTATCAGATTTTTTAGATCTTATCAAATGTTTGTGAGTTTCTGCCTGTATTAAGCTCACTTTTAACCTCCATCTCCCATGTTGTAAGGTAATATTTGAGTGGACATATTGCGAGTCTCTGTGACCATGTAAATCTCCAGACAGGAGAGAGAATCAGCTAGTGAGAAGTGCCAATCTGTGACAGGCATTACATCCTATGCAACAGGAATCAGCCATCGAAGCCATATGGTCTATAATGAGATGTTAAAGGGGACAAAAGACTTTGTTGCTCTGCTCTTCCTCCATCAAGATGAGTCATACAAGTGGATTCCCCCAGCATCTGAGTTTTGCAGCTCAGAGTATATGGAAGGAGGGCATAAAAAACCCAAACAGAAGGAAATGGGTATCTGTGCTGGAGGACAAGGTTTTCCAGACGTACGTAACAGGTCTACAGCTGTTTTACCTGATTTAGCCCTAAAGGATATGCAGAGTTTCCTTATTATAGAAGCTTCTTTTACCTTTTGAAACTTAAGATTATAATTCATTTATATATCTATGTTTCCTGCTTTAACCATATAAATAATTCTCTTGTTTCATGTTCCTATTAATAAATCTGTGTATAATTTATTGTAGGACTGATTACAAGCATTGTCTTTGGTGTGAGATCTAAGGTACAATTAACCTGGGGTAAGTGACTAGTCCATTGGGACTCAAAATAACCTGAATCTTGTCAGGATTCTTAGTGTAAGGGACCATCTATCATAAAGGTTTGCTCACCTACATGGCGAGACAGATCAAAGTATCAAGGGGATTGTTTGTAATGCCATATTAAGGCTGTCATAGAGCCTAAGGACTTTACGTTTGATAACTGGTGGGGAAAATCTAACTATAGAGCTCACCACCAATATGGATTTTGTGTCATGGTTCTTAACGTTGTTGTCTGCAGTATTGTAGCCATGTTGGCCCCAGGATATTAGAGAGACAAGGTGGGAGAGGTAATATTTCATATTGGGCCAACTTCTGTTGATGAGAGGGACCAGCTTTGAAGCTACACAGAGCTAGGTGACTGGGCAACAGCATGGCAAATGAAGTTGAATGTTGATAAATGCAAAGTAATGCATATTGGAAAACATAATCCAACTATACGTACAAAATGATGGGGACTAAATTAGCTATTTCCACTCAAGAGAGAGATCTTGGCGTCATTGTGGAGAGTTCTCTGAAAACATCCACTCAGTGTGCAGCAGCAGTCAAAAAAGCAAACAGAATGTTGGGAATCATTTAAAAGGGGCTAGAGAATAAGACAGAGACTATCTGAAGCCTGGTCTGCACTGGAGGGGAAGGTCGACCTAAAATATGCATTAATTGTGTAACTGGAGTCAACATATCTTAAATCCTCATCCACACAGTGGGAGGCCGATGGGAACACATGCTCCCATTGGCTTCCTTTACTCCTCGAAGCATGAGGAGTACCAGACGCCTGCAGGGGCTGGCCTCAGCATTTGATTTAGGGGTCTAGATTAGACCCACTAAATCGAACACTAGAAGATCAACCTCTGGAGGGTCGATCTTCTTGCTAGTGTAGACAAGCCCTTAATTGCCTCTATATAAAATAAATCCATGGTACACCCACATCTTGAATACCGCATACAGATTCTTTATTTTCATTTAAAAAAAGATATATTGGCATGGGAAATAATTCAGAAAAGAGCAACAAAATGATTAGGGGTTTGGAACAACTGTCATATGAAGAGAGATTAAAAAGACTGGGACTTTTCAACTTAGAAAAGAGGAGACTAAGGCGGGATATGATAGAGGTCTATAAAATCATGACTGATGTGGAGAAAGTGAATAAGGAAAAGTTATTTACTTGTTCCCATAACATAAGAACTAGGAGTTACCAACTGAAATTAATAGGTAGCAGGTTTAAAACAAACAAAAGGAAGTATTTCTTCACTCAGCGCAGTGTCAACTTATGGAACTCCTTGCTAGAGGATGTTGTGAAGACCAGGACTTTATCAGGGTTCAAAAAAGAACTAGATAAATTCATGGAGGTCAGGTTCATCAGTGCTTATTAGCCACGATGGGTAGGAATGGTGTCCCTAGTCTCTATTTGTCAGAGGCTGGGAATGGGTGACAGGGGAGGGATCATTTGATGATTCCCTGTTGTGTTCATTCCCCCTGGGGCACCTGGCATTGGCCATGGTTGGAAGACAGGGTACTGGGCTAGATGGATCTTTGGTCTGTGCCAGTATGGCTGTTCTTATGTGGGCTGCAAGTCTGGGAAAGGTGTGCTGAGTGTCACAGCTAAATACAAGGTGGAACAGAGTGTTTTGCAATAAACAATAATTATAACCCACTTAACAGTCTCCCCCAGCTACCTTTCCCTTCCTTCTTTTCCCCCTATGACTGAAGGCCACTTCACCTTGATTGAGCTCTCAAAATATAATATTCATTAACTATTTATGCTAACAATCAGTTGCACCTTGTAGTTAGCTGTGACGTGTGGTGTATATTTCCCAGACCTGGAGAAGAGCTCTGTGCATTCTTGAAAGCTCCTCTCTCTGACCAGCAGAGCTTGATCTAATTAACGATATTCCTCACCCATCTTGTCTCTCTGGTTCTGGTTCAGTCTGCCCTGAGGTCAGTACTCATGCTCTTGAGTCACTGCAGGCCACTTGCCAAAGGACTTGCTTCTACTGCCACTGAAATCTATAGAAAAACTCCTTTAAACATAAGTGGGAGTTGGATCAGGGATCCATACAATCACGCTGCTTACTGCTCATGGTTCCATCGTCTACTAGATAGCTAGGCACAGACCCTAAGCGGTATTTAGATGCCTAACTCCCATTGATTTCAATAGCAGGTAAGCTGCTAAATACCCGGGCCACAGTGATTTTTCTCTTACCACCTGTTCTGTACTAAAGCTTGACGTTGGATTTAAAAAAAACAATAATAGCCGGGATCTCCTCTACTTTCCTTCTCTGAAAATCCGTAGCACATTTATTGACTCCTAGAGCCTCCAATACTGAAGTTTTCAGAAGTAGTCGTGTGCTGTTGGCTAAGTTTGTTGGTGGGCTTCCTATTTAAAAGAAACAAAAGGAAGTACATCTTCATGCAATGCACAGTCGACTGTGGAACTCCTTGCCAGGGGATGACCAAGTCTATAACATGTTAAAAAAAACTAGGTAAGTTTGCGGAAGATTGGTCCATCAATTGCTATTAGCCAAAATGGTCAGGGATGCAACCCCCATGCTCTGGGTGTCCCTAGTCTCTAAATTGCCAGAAGCTGGGAGGAAAAAAGGAGATGGGTCGCTTTATGATTGCATGTACTGTTCATTACTTCTGGGCAACCTGGCATTGGCCACGATTGGAATACTGGTTACGGGGCTAGATGAAACAGTTGTCTGACCTAGTATGGCCATTCTCATGTCCTTAACGCCCAAGGATGCACGAAATTTAGGGGTGCTAATATGTGTGTGCTAACATTTCTAAGGGTCCTCCTATTGGATCTCTATCGATAGCTTCTTTACAAGGTGTGTGTTAGCTTCTAACTGACAAACTTCTGCCGCAATTTCTTTCATAAAAGAAAGGCAGATTGTAAAACATTTCAGTATCTCAGCTATCTAACAGGACTCAGTGATTTCATCTCCCTCCTCTTTTATCAATGGAGCCCTTGCCTCATTGTTATTCCTTTTGCCTCTGCTTCCATTGCTAATGCCTTTGGCTGTATGACTTCACTGCATCTTGGCTACCCTACAGCCTGCAGCATGGACTGATTCTGTGTATTCTTGTTTGGCTGCTTCCCCATCTGTCTCTTTTACAGATCGGCTTTTCACTCATGTCCCCAGTCAGTCCTTCGGTAACCATTGAATAGGGTTTCAAACTTTTTTTCTCACGACTCAGTTGAAGAAAATTGTTGATGCCTGTGATTGAGAGTGTTTTGCGTGAAGGCTTTGCCTAGGGGTGTGGGCTCTGGGCTGGAGCCAGAGATGAGGGGCTAGGGGGTGGGGCAGAAGGGTTCAGTATGTAGGTAGGGAATCTTGGCAGGGGCATAGGGGTGGGGTTCAGGGAGTCCAGGCTCTGGGAGTGCAGGCAATGGGATGGGCCCAGGGATGAGGGGTTTGGGGTGCAGGAGGGGTTTCTAGGTGGGGGGGGGGGGCTCAGGTCTGGGACAGGGGATTGTTGGAGAGCAAGCTTACCTCCAGGGGCTCCTGATCAGTGATGCAGTGGGATGGTAAGGCAGGCTTCCTGCATGTCCTGGCACAGTGGACAGCACTGTATCCTTGGAAGCAGCAGGTCCAGCTCCCCAGACTGCCCCTCCAGCCCCAAGCTCTGGCTGCACACACGCATTGGCTGATTCCTGGTTTGTCGCCAGGCATTGCTGAGCCAAAATGGGCAGTACTCATTTGGGGCTTGTTTTACCTTTTAATCATCTTGTGAGAGTTGGCTGCTCACCTCCATCTAGGCGCTGGACCTGCTGCTGACTGCTTCCAGGCCGCAGTGCAGTCCGCAGTGCCAGGACAGGCAGGAAGCCTGCCTTAGCCCCCACACTGGTCACTGGCCACCCTCCAGCAAGGTGGCCCAGTCCCTGACTTTCAGCGGCCCGTACTTTGAAAATCACTGAGCTAGGCTATTAAAGGGCCAGTTTCAATTCCGCAGGAAGAGCACATGGTCCTTTCCTCTGTGCACTGGGGACTTCTGCATCACAGGAGGCATTTGGCCACAGGGTTGTCTGGCCATAGTACAGCTGCCGCCACATCTCCCTGCAAACTAGGAAGCAGCTTTAAGTCCCCTCTATGTGCAGAAGGTGTCCGAGAGGGTCACAGAATCAGCACGCCCTCCTGCTAGCCCGATCCCGGCCCACCCACTGCTGCACAACCAGCTCTGGGCACCCCAGCAGAACTGGGATTTGCAGGGGGTTTGTGCTGCAGCTAAATTCCATCCTCCCCATCTCCCACCAGAGACCTCATCAGTACCAGCCTGGGCTGGTGGAACCCTAGAGAAACTAGCTGGTTCTCACCCCACTTCACTTCTTCCCCAGGTCATCTTTTCTGAAGCCACCACCAGCAGTGCCACATTCAAAGGAGGGTTTTATTCCTTCGAGTAGCTACACATGATGCGGTTGGCAGCGGCTGCAGGCTGACGGCTCCAGATGGTACACATGCCAGAAGGGGGTGCTTGCTGAGTGTTGAATAGGAGAGAGTGCTTGTGCTGGCATGGCATGGCTATCCCATTGCAGAATGTCAGGGTGCAAAAAGTCCACAATGCACAGCCACCGTGGGGGAAGGTCACAAAAGAGGTGAGGAGCCAGAATAGCTCAGAAAGGTCCCCTGAAGAGTTGGGTGCTGCATTAGTGCAGGAAGAAGAGGCCATGGGTGCTAATGCAACCCATTGCGTGGTGTTATAAGGCCCCCTCTGAAGGGACACATAGGATGTGGGTCTGCTACAGCCCCCACTGAGAGAAGCATGGCTCTTGAGCTCAAGCAGTAACATATGATTTTAGCTCTGGAGGTCCCTGGCTTAGTCATATAATCATAGAATCATAGGGTTGGAGGAGACCTCAGGAGGCCATTGAGTCCAGCGCCCAGCTGAAAGCAGGACCAATCCCAACTAAATATCCCAGCCAGGGCTTTGTCAAGCTGGGACATAAAAATCTCTAAGGATGGAGATTCCATTACCTCCCTAGGTAACCCATTCCAGTACTTCACCACCCTCCCAGTGAAATAGTTTTTCCTAATAGCCAACCTAGACCTCCCCCACTGCAACTTGAGACCATTGCTCCTTGTTCTGTCACCCCTGAGAACATCCTTTCTCCGTCCTCCAGTCCTCGGTGTGTCAGTCTAGTCAGGGCAGTGTTCACAGTAATATTTGGTGCTGCTTAGGGAAATAGGGGGAAAGAAAAGCAAGCACCACCCTGCAGGATCTGACTGACTTTCTGCAGCTCCATGTGGACTGCTGGCAGCTCTGGATGGACACTGAGCTCTCTACACAGGGCTGGGCTGAACTGGGAGGGTGTTCTCTGCTCAGGGGAGTCCTCCAACTGTGGGGAGTTCTGAGTTTGTGACATCTTGACAATGCTGGTAATAATGTGTTTTTAAAGAGTGAATTTTCCACATGCCCGAAGTCCGAGGAGCGTGAGAGACACAGAATTCAATAAACCTACAGCCCAAACAGAAACTGATCAGAGACCAGCTGGAGAAAGCTGTTTGCATTAAGTTCCTGATGTTATTGTTTCATTGCACAAAACTTTTCATGAAAAGAGACAGGCTCCAGGCTGACTTTCTGGGCTTAAACAATGTACCGTTAGGGTCTTTGGGCCTGATTCCTCTCATAGACTTTGTTTTTACACCACTCTAAACCTTAGAGCTCAGTGAAGTTGTCTCTGCTTTGCATTGCACCACAGCTGTCTGTCCTGTTTCTATTTCAGTGGCTGTGTTGTTCCCAGTGACATTTTCTGGCCTGTAAACACCCGGCATGGTGTGTTTGACTGCGCCCCATCTGAGGGCTCTGATTAGTGTCCCTGCAGCCCTGGGGTGCTAACAGGGGCAGCCTGAAGCCAAAAGCTGCATTTGGATTGACATCTTTGCTACCTCCGAGTTCCACAAGGGCTTTAAGAAACCTGACCCCTGGCAAGTTCAATTCACTCTTGCTGCAGCAGGAGATAAGGTGATAACCAACACCAGCATGATGGTGAACGGATGCTGTGCGTACACCGAATGCTCTCAGCTCTTCTCTGCCTCATCCAGCAAAATTGTCTTGGAGGCACAGTCTGTTTGGGTTTAATCAGAGCTTTTATTGCATCTTGGCTCTTTGTCAATCTGGCTGCGCACAGTCTTCAGTCACAGCGTCCAGTCGGTAACATCCAATCCAGTCTCGACTCACAGCGCTGTCCCCTCCCATCTCTATGTCTCTCCAGCAACCTTACTCTGAGATTGACACGTGTCATCACACGATATGACAGAACAAAGCTGCCTGGCCATTTCCCTAATATCGGTCTTTTCCACGGGCCCAAGCAAAGAGGTTCATCTACTATCTACTTGAGTTTGTCTGTCTGTGCGTGCATCTATCTGTGTGTCTGCCTGTTTGTTCAAGGACTCCTTCAAAATGGTAAAGAGCTGGGACCACCAAACTAGGTATGCAGCTTCCTCTTATCATAACTTAAAAGCAAGGTAAGGGTTTGGTTGTGCCAGGAAAATGGGATGTGCCTGGAATGGGTTTGGAGGACCCCGATCTAGTCTAATCTGCAGAAAACAGGCTGTAGCATTTCATCCAGCTATTGCAGCCCGGATGTGCTTCGTTCAATATGTTGTGACATGCTAGCCTATTTACCTCCCTTTGCAGCTTGCAGGTAAGTGTGTGTCCCTCCAGACATTTCACAACTAAGTCGCAGAAGACAGATGCCTTCCATACCTTCAGCCTCCCAGCAATCATAAGCTGTACCCAGGCCTGCCAAAGGGTGAGTGTAACTGCTTATCCAGGGAAAATAAACAGTGGGTGCATAGCCGTATACCCTCCAGCCCTATGTGTGAGAGAGGAGCTGCATGTAAGCCTCTTGGGAAGGGAAGCCAGGCTATCAGGAAGAACTTCCTGATGGAGAGATGCATGAAATAGTTTCCTAAGGGAACTGGAGAGAAACACGATCCCTGGAGATGTGTAAAACTAGTTTGGATCCGACTCTAGGGAACAAGCAACAGGGAAGACTTGATTGGTCTTTCTGATTGCTGTCCTCCCATGATTTAATTGTGCATTTAATCCATCGTGTCTTTAGTCATTATTGGGCCTTTAGGGGCATTTAGTAATTGCAGATATAATGGTGCATTTGATAATACACTGAAACATTTAATAAATCTCTAATGCCGGGTCTCTCCTCTCTTCTTGGTAAAATCCAGCTGTTCTCCAGATGAACTGCTTCTTTCCACCCCTCGCTGGCAAAATGCATTTGGCTTATAGAAGCAATGCTCCCCTTCCCAATTACCAGTAAACTCCAGCTGTTTCATAAATGCAGCCCTCGCCTCCCCAGTTGTTTTGCAGACAGATGCATTTTCTCCCTCAACCTAGCTGTTTTCCAGGTGCGTTGCCACACCTCCCCGCCAGCTGCCTGCTTTGGAGATGCATTGCCGCGACTTCCCCCCCCAACCTCAGCTGCTGCAGGTGCATTGCCAGACTTGCCCCGTCCCCGACACCCAGCTGCTGCAGGTGCATTGCCGCATCTACCCCGTCTCCCACCCCCAGCCGCTGCACGTGCATCGCCGCTTCCTCGCCTTAGCGGGCCCAGCCAGGCAGGGAGCTGTGCCCTCGCGCACAGGTAGGTAGGTAGGTGGGTGGGTGCGGGCAAGCGAGCGAAGGAGCCGCTTGGCGGCGCCCCAAGAGGGTGGGGTCGGGCAGCGGAGGCGGTGGCTGCGGCTCGGAGCTGGACTCGCCAGAGCGATCCGCGCGCAGTGCGGGCTCCACGGACCCAGTGCAGCAGCTGGTGAGTGACCCCCCCATCGCCGCTTTCCCCGGGGGGCTGCTCTTTGGGCACGTGCTGGGCTCCCCGCGGCCTGAGCGGGGCGCCAGGCAGCTGGGCACAGCCGGACCCGCCTTCCCCAAGCCGGCCGGGGGAGACGCGGCGCGCAGAGACCAGGCGCACCTCCTGCTCCGCCGGCTCCCCTGCCCGCCTCCGCGCAGCGCCCGCTGGCGCCAGCGCCGTGGCTTTGTTGGGTGCGTGCAGCGTTGCCTAGAAGCCCGCGCCGCGCCGGGTGGGTGGCGGGGTGTCCTAGGGTCATACAACTAACACCTGGTAAGACCAGCTCCACGAGCCACAGCAGGGTGTGGGGTCACTGTCCGTGCCAGGAGCCTCTGCGTGTTTGGGTTGGTCTGTGGTACAGTCAGACAACGTCTGGGGCAGAGGAAAACGAGCCATTTCTAAGTCCTGTTCCATTCAGCTCCCCGTCAGGTGTGGCTCATGTTACTGGCTTGCCCCGCTTTTTCTCTGGTGCCTTTGGCCGGGTTTGCTTTCTTTCCTCTTTGCCCATGGGCTGGGGGAGTTTGTCTGAGGGTAGGTGTTTAGTGTTGCTGTTTGGAGGAGCATAGGGCTGGAAGGGACCTCTTGGGTCACAGATCCGGTGCCGGCTATCACAGGCAACCTTGTCATGTAATCTCATTCCAAAATTGATCACAGTCCATCTTAAAACCAGCTTGGTTGTTTGCCCTCGCTGCTTTTAGTGGGAGCCTGTTGCAGGTACTCATTCCTCAGATGGTTAGCATTTCTCAATTCACCTTGTGATTTCTCATCTAAACTTACCCATGGCGATATCCATTTTTCTCTTGTGCCAGCAAATTCCTTTAGCTTTAGTAACTCTCTTCCCACCCTGATGCCCCCCGCTACCCCCCGGTCTGGTCAAAAGACCCATTCCATAAACAGGAACAAACTTTTTACAAGAATCTGTTTTCTGGAGCAAAATCAGTTTTGTGCAGGGTATAAGGAGTGTTTGTTAAGAGTCGAGCATTATTAGGTAGCCCTTTTCAAAGTGCTTTTAAAATATTAATTAATCATCTGTTTATTTTCAATATCTGCATGTCAGATGTTGCTGGAATCTGTGTAGTAAGTTGGAAGCATTTTCCTGTCAGCCTTTTTTTTTTTTTTTTTTTTTTAACTGACCGTCTTTTTGACACTCCAGACTGTCTCTTTTGGTGTTTAACTGTCTCTCACTTTCTCGGATGGTTACTGAATTTCTTGACACCTTTGTGTGTTTGGGGGCCTGGTCAGATTTCGACAGGCACTCAAGTTGTTTGGATCAACGTTATGTTGCTGCCAGGATGGGGTCTTTTCCCCTAGAGCCAACACACTGCTGGGGATATGTCCAGAGAGGCAAGGTTGGCTTGACAGGCTGTATCTTTAGGGGAGGGGCAGGGAACCTTTTTTGATTCAGGGGCCGGTGAGCCACAGAAAAAATCAGTTGGGGGCCCCACACATGTGAGAAGCAAACAAACAAGTCCTCACTGACGTGGCCCCTGACTGAGGAGGAGACAGACACTCCCAACATTCCCCTTGCACGCCAGAGACCCAGGCTAGTAGATTTTGTGTGCTCCAGCTCTGCAGAGGGGAGGTGATGGTGAGGGGGAGGAGATGGCTGGAGCACCAGCGAAGCTCCCCAGTGCTGGGAGGTAGCCAGATCCAGGCAAGATCCTGGGGCTTAGGTTCCCCATCCCTGCCTTGGGGGAAGATTGAACTACTCAGCATCTTGTAACAGTGCTGGAAAACACGAAGCATTGCCCTTAATTTAATTACTGAAATGGGGCCTAAATATAATTGTTGCAGTTCTAGCTGCAGAGCTAAGAGCCCTGCAGATCTGTGGACCATTTTGTGGACTGGATGCAGATACAAACTGTGTGTCCATGTAGGGCTAGGGCTCTATGCAGAACTCTGACTGAGAAACGGTTTCAGGGACTTTCGCTAGGGTGTAAATGGGGGAGGGAAGGAAGAAATCCCACTCAATACCCCCCAGGCATCTTAGCTGTAGAAGACCACAATGACTTCTGCAGACTCCTTCCCTGAGGTAGGGCAGGAATGAATGGGAGGCAGCTCCTTTGAAAGTCTGTCTGGCAGTGCTGGACCCATCTGGTTTCCTCCTGCATGCTGGAGAGAGATGTGGAGTGGGGTGTGGGGAGCTGGAGCCAAAGCACAATATCCCAGCACTGATGTAAGCAGGGGCTGCCCTATTCCATGAACGTAAGCTCAAAGCACCTGTTCAGTCCAGGTGCTCCCTGTTTGAGCCAATTAAGAGGACAGGGCAGACAGAACCTGGGGGACTGTAAGGGGCCTGGTGAGAAGGCAGCCCAGAGTGTTAGTGATGTCTCAGGCAGGAGAGGAGGGCTGCTACAGAGCGAAAACAGATCCGAGGGGAGGAATGCAGGAGAGGAGCAAGAGGAGTTTTCTGGCTGCTGTCTCCAAGCTGGAGAGCCAGGACTGGAGAGGGCTAAAGGCAGCAGCAGCAGAGGGAGATGTCAGCTGCATCTGAGTCAGATAACTGTAGCTAAAAGCCTCAGAGGGCTGAAAGGAGGGGGAGCAGGTAGGGGTTGGGGTGTTACCTGCTGCTGTTGCCGCCTTGCTGGAGAGCAGGACCGCTCTACCCCCTGCATGGCGAAGAGAGGGTATTGGGATCCAAGGTGTAAATATCTGGAAGTAATCTATCATGATTTTTGGTGTAAGGGGCCATCTATCATAAGCTAGGCTGGAGGACCCAAGGGGTCTGCAGAGACTCCACATTCTGGTTATTGGAGTGCGTGAGGAGTTCACAACTGATACTTGGTTGGTGACCTCTAGAACTCACAACCAGTATGGGGTTTATGCCCTGCTTCTTAGTGTTGGTGCCCATCAGTGTGAGCCTCTCTCTGCAGCGTGACACCCCCATCTCTGAGATCCACAGCTGCATTTGAATTCCAGAGGATCCACTTTTCACTGGTTGAGCCCTTGACCTTTACCTTCCCAGGAATTTGATGCAAATGATTTCCCAGAATTATTTACTAGGGAGGGGTGGAAATGGGATGACTTCAGCCACGGAGGGCAAAGCGTGGATGCTTAATGACTACAGGGAGAATACAAAAGGGAAAGGGGGATCCTCTAATTAACTTCTTGTTGTCCATACCCAGCTCTTGTGTAGCATCTTGCAGCTCAAAGCTCTTTAAAACTGGGAAACTGAGGCACAGAGAGAGCAAATCATAGAACCACAGGGTTAGAAGGGACCACAAGGGTGATCTAGTCTAACCCCCTGCCTAGATGCAGGATTTGTTGCATCACCACCATCCAAGACAAGTAGCTCTCCAGCCTCCTTTGAAAAATCTCCCATGAAAGAGCTTCAGTGTTTCAGACAAGCTCACCCAGCAGGTCAGTGGCAGAGTCACTGGGGGTGCGTCTACACAGCACCCTTACCTCGGTATAAGCAATGCAATTTGCATAATTTATTTCAATCTTATTTCAAAATAGCTTATTTCAAAACTTGGCGCTGTCAAATTTCGAAATAAGGCACTATTCCGAAACGTCCCTTAACCATCATGCAATGAGGTTTACAGGGACATTGGAAAGCAAGCCCATTATATTTGGATACATAGCTCCACTGTGTAGATATAGCCTGGGTGAGCTTGTCTAAAACATGGACTAGAACCCAGGTCTGCTGAGTGATGCTTGAGTACTCTATCCACTGGGCAACACTCTCTCCCAATGCAGTTATTCATCCCAAACAGTCAAAACAAAGAAACTAAGCTTGATACAGGGGAGCTTTATGAAGAACTATAAAGAAACCCAGCATGGAAAGACATGTTCTCCCATGTTCAAAGAGCAAAATATTTTTTTAGAAGATATTTTACAAGAAATGCCAAATTTTGGTGCATCAGAATCTGTTTTCCAGCAAAATCTTATTTGACTTGGTTGTACAGCTGGAGGGAGGCTGAGGAAGGGCAATATAATTCTTAATTATTAAAATATAATATAATACAAAGTCTAAGGTGGTGGATGGATTCTAGAAAATAGTAATGTGCAAGACTACATTTGCAGTTCACTCCTGTGGGCATGGTATGAACACGTGGAATAGAATGCAATCCAGCTGCAGTTAGTTGGAATTTGACATACTTTTCAAGTAGTCTGTGTATTGGGTTTTTTTCAGACTTTATTTAAGGGTGACTAGGGAAGGAAAATAAAATTGGGTTTTCACTTCCTGTTTTTTTTTATTATTATATAAAGAAGCCTTGACTTTTTTTTTTAACAGAAGAAGCTTATTTTTCTGTCTAAAGTAATTAAATGGGCCCCATTACTGTAATATCTGAGCACCTCACAATCTTTTAATGTGGTTATCCTGGCAACACCTCTGAGAACTCTGAGAAGTTCTTCACGCAGTCAACCTGTAGAACTCCTTGCCTGAGGAGGTTGTGAAGGCTAGGACTATAACAGGGTTTAAAAAAGAACTAGATAAATTCATGGCGGTTAAGTCCATTAATGGCTATTAGCCAAGATAGGTAAGGAATGGTGTCCCTAGCCTATGTTTGTCAGAGGGTGGAGATGGATAGCAGGTCTGACCCAGAATGTCTATTCTTATGTTCCTATGATACAAGTGCTGTGATCTCTATTTACAGGGAGAGATGTGAGGTACAGCGAGATGACTTGACTGAGGTCACATAGAAAGTCTGTGATAGAGCAGGGAATTGAATGGAGATCTGCTAGTCCCAGCCTAGCACCCCACTTGCTGGTCCATCCTTCCTTCTTTTCTTTATTTTTTATTTTGTTTTCCTTACAAATATCAGGAATATTGAGTTTTGTCTTCCCCATATCCACTGAAGGTTTTCTTGGGAGAGTGGAAAACTGCATGGGGAGCTTTCTCAGGCCTTAGCTATAGCAGCAAAGTAGAGCAATTGAATTTTTAACAGAGATGTGCTCTCCTTAGGGGGTCAAGGGTGTAACTAAAAATGGAGGTTAAATAAAATAAGCACTTTTTAAAACTGGCTAAGTACACTTTCCTTTTTCAGATGTCAGGTTCATTCTTTAGTACTTGTCATCAACCTGATTGTTCTGGTAATCTGCAGAGCTCTCCAGGGGGCAAAAAATCAGGGTAGACCAAGACCTGAAGTTCTCATTTTTTAAAAAACAAAACAGAAACTAGGAAGTGGGAGTAGGAGTAGGCGAGTCAAGTCTACTCTCAGACTGTCTTTATGCAGCAAGAAAAATGGCCACAAACTACAAAGCATTATATCCCAGTGTGCAGGTCACCTACCCAGCAAAATTTGCACCTTAATGTGATTCTGCTGCCTTCTGCGTAAATGCACGGTGTGCTCTGTAGAATTTTAAAATTGAAACCTCTTTTTGAAACCTGATTTATGTTTTTTGAGCTCACTTCTTAGAATGGTTTGGGAATTTCCAATTCTTTGTGTGTATGTCTCTTTGGGTTATTTTTTCCGCATCTCCTGTATCCTAGACATTTAACCGGTTTGACTGGTTTAATGGCACAGTCCTCATGTAATCAAGACAGCAGAGACTGAGGGATGGGACTGCTCTGGAGAATGGCAACAGGTTAGGAATCTAGTAGAACATAAGAACAGCCATACTGGGTCAGACCAAAGGTCCATCTAGACCAGTATCCTGTCTGCCAACAGTGGCCAATGCTAGATGCCACAGAGGGAATGAACAGAACAGGTAACCATCAAGTGATCACTCCCTGTCACCCATTTCCAGCCTCTGACACAGAGGTTAGGGACACCATTTCTACCCATCGTAGCTCATAAATTCATCGAGGATAGGTCCATCAATGTTTATTTAGTTATTTTTTTGAACCTTGTTAAACTCCTGGTCTTCACAACATCATCTGGCAAGGAGTTCCACAGGTTGATACTGCTGCGTGAAGAAATAATGTCCTTTTGTTTCTTTTAAACCTGCTATCTATTAATTTCATTCCGTGACTCCTAGTTCTTATGTTATGGGAACAAGTAAATAACTCTTCCCTATTCACTTTCTTCACACCAGTCATGATTTTATAGACCTCTATCATATCCCCATTTAAATCAACTTCAGTCTAGCCACAGCCCTCATTTTTGCAAAGGCATCAAAGCCAGCGGGACTTTTCTTGGCAGTGAGGGCCCATGCTTGCAGATGGTTCTGCAGGATCAGGGGCTCCAAGGCAGGAATGACTGCAAGAAGTTACCATCTGACAGCTGTTGTATGTTCTAGGAGAACTGAATAGGTGCCTCTTGGAATAGTTCCTGTTGGATAAGTGTCCACACACCCCTGCTCCCCTGAGTACCTGGTGGGAGCTTCTGGGAAATATAATTGGATAAATCTGTATTAAAGAGCTTGCTCACCACAGACTTAAGTGCTGTTGTTTGCTGTAGTCAGATGCACAAAGAACACAGTTGCTGCAATGGAAGACTGGCTGCCCAGGGTCTGACAGTATTGTTGTAGCTGTGTTATTAGTGAGACAAGGTGGGGGGTGTGTGTGTGTGGGGAGCATCTTTCATAGGACCAATTTCAGTGGGCGAGAGATACTCCTGTGTGTTACCTTGACCCACAGAAGTTGGCCCCATGAAACACACAAGCATATCTCTTGCCCACTGAAATTAGTCCTATGAAAGATATTCCCTCTCCACCTTGTCTTGCTGGGGTCTGGCTGTTTGTTACATAGCAGTATAATAAATAATATATGGAGATATACCATCTCATGGAGCTGGAAGGAACCTTGAGAGGTCATTGAGTCCAGTCTCCTGCCCTCATAGCAGGACTAAGTACCATCCCTGACAGATTAGCCCCAGATCCCTAAATGGCCCCCCTCAGGGATTGAACTCACACCCCTGGGTTTAACAGGCCAATGCTCAAACCACTGAGCTATTCCTCCCCCTCCCCAAGGCAATGTACTGCTGGGAACACTTGAGGAGCTCTTTTTGCACCGCTAGGAGAGAGACATAAAGGAGACTGACTTCCTCTCTGGTCCGTCCATGTCTGTTTCCTGCTTCTGTCACCATCTCACTCCAGTGTGGGGGCCTGGAACGATTTCCAGTGGTGCTTAAGCATATGCAACAGGATCTCGGCCCATGCAAAGGGGCTGGAGCAAAGCAGAGTGGCTTGAGCTTGGGAGAAATGGAAGCCTCTCTTCCTGGCTCAGTAAGCCCTAGCAGGGAAGGGCGTTCCAGCTGTTGAGGCACTAGCCTGTGACAGAGTAGGGAACTCGACCGAGTTCTCCCTAGTCACACACATGTTGTGTGATGATGGGCGGCCACTTAGGGTCTGTCTACGCTGCAGCTACGCGCCCCTGGCTGGCCTGGGCCAGCTGATTCAGGATCGTTTGGCTCAGGCTAAGGGGCTGTTTCATTGCTGTGTAGATGTTGGGGCTCCGGCTTTTGGACTTTGCAACATGGGGCAGTCAACCATCTATGCTGCAGTTCAACAGCTCCTTAGTCCAAATCAGCCAGCACAAAGGAGCTCGGATACTCTGGTCATGGAGACCCAGTAAATATCTTAGTTGACTCCTGGGGTAGGGGGGAGGCTGGTTGCTGAATGGGTAGAGCTCACTGGGAAATCCTGGGCTTGGATTTCTGCTCCCCCCCACTGCAGTTGAGTCTCTTGAACCCTTTGTCAAACATGTTTTTTGTCAAATGTGTTTTTGCTTTGGGCCAATTCCATGTAGCCTGGTTTCCCCGAGGTGCTGACTGCTCCCCACTGAGGCAGACTGGAGATGTGTATAATCAATCTCTGTTCCACCATGTGTCAGAGACATAATGAAACTTCCTCCTTGAGGGGCGGTGGTGTGAAGCCGGGTTGTGGAGATAAAATGGGCTTCTCAATGTCCATAAAGGAGCAACTGGTCCCAGCCTAAAATAAACATTCCCCTTTGGGTGTTGAAAAGGGGAATTTTTTGTGGTTATGCCATTTCCACTTGAACTGCCAAGCTGCGACTGTCCCAGGAGATTGGGACAAAGGGAAAAGGAAAACCTGAGGGGTGATGGAGAGAAGCTTTCGTGAAAGTGAAATCTCTCCCCGAAGCTTACCTGTGTTGTGATGCTTGCAAACCACTCCAAATGGCTTGCACAGGTGCTGTGTTGTGGCTGCTGCTTATCATGCTGATCATAGAAACACAGGGCGGGAGGGACCTTGAAATTTTCAAGTCTAGCCCCCTGTGCTGAAGCAGGACTAAGTATATATAGTCAGACCATCACTGACAAGTGTTCGTCCAACCCTTTCTTAAACCTCCAGTGACGGGGGTTCGACAGCCTCCCTGGGAATCCCATTCCAGAGCTCAGCTACCCCTAGAAAGTTTTCCTTAATATCTAACCTTAATCTTCCCTGCTGACTATTAAGCCTATCCCTTGTCTTGTCTTTGGTGGGTATGAAAACCAACTGATCGCCATCCTCTTTATAACAGCCCTTAACAGATTTGGTGACTCTGACCAGCCCCTTCAGCCTTTTGTCTCAAGGCTAAACATTTCTGTGTTTGGGTTTTTTGTTTTGTTTTAAAATCTCCTCGTAGGTCAGGTCTCCTCTGGATTCTCTTCATTTACCCGCATCTTTCCTAAAGTGGGGCACCCAAGATCGCACCCATTACTTCAGCCAGGTTCTCACTAGTTGAGTGGAACATGCCTTGCATACAACATTCCTGTTAATATGCCCCCAAATGATACTTGCCTTATTTTATTCACAACTGCATCACCAGTTGTTCCCTGTTCCGTAGTTGTGCATGTGATTGCTGATTTTTTTTCCCCCCTTGCTTAGTGCAATACATTGCACTTGTCTTTATTTAATTTCATTGTGCTGATTTCAGGCCAATTCTACAATTTGTCAAATTAATTTTGAATTCTAATCCTGCCCTCCCTCCCAACCCCCAAGTGCTTGCAAACCTTCTCTCTGCTTGGTGAATATGCTTATGCACTTATTGACACATTCTATTATCTGAGTCTTTAAAGGGACATTGAAATGATGCAACAAGTGTGGTACAAATGTTTCATCCTCATCAGGCTGGTACCTTGGAATTGCCCTCCCTGTGTCTATCCACCAATTGTCTCATCTTGTTCTACTTAGACTGTAAACTCTGTGGGGTAGGGTCTGTTTCTGAGAGTCCAGAAGAGAGCAATAGTGGGGCCCATATCCCTGAGAGTAGCTTCTGTGCACTACTTTAATACATACACTAATGAGGCTGGCTTTATAGATGGAACATTGTGTCCCAGAGAGTTTGTGACTTGCCTAAAGTCCTATGACGAGCCTGTGGCATAAGAGCAGCCATACTAGGTCAGACCAAAGGTCCATCTAGCCCAGTAACCTGGTTCCCGACTGTGGCCAGTGCCAGATGCCCCAGAGGTGAATAGAACCCCAAGTGATCCATCCTCCTCTTGCCCATTCCCAGCCTCTGACAATTGGACACCATTCCTACTCAGCCTGGCTAATAAGTATTGATGAACCTATCCTCCATGAATGTATCTAGTTCTTTTTTGAACCCTGTTGTCAACCCCGCTGTTGAACCCTGTTTAAAAAAGAGCCAGGTACAGAAGTCTCAAATTGTCAGCAGTCTCTAGAGGAGATGCTCTTTGTAAAATAGAATCTCCATGTATATAGGGTACACCTGTTCTACATCCAAGTTCTGCAGTGTGGTGGAATCAAAGGCTAGAGCCAAAACCTCCCTGTGTTGTTGAGATGTAGCACCTGGACACGGCAATGCTAGGCATGATTATCCAGACTCTACACAGGTGATGTACAGGAGCCATTTATTTCTGGCTTCTCAAAAGTGCAGCTGGCATCTCAATAGAAACGCCTCTTGGTTTGGACACAAGTGAGGGTTGATAACAAACATGGGATGGGACGACACCTTACAGTGATCTGAGGAAACTGTACAGACTGAGATGTGGGATGGTTCAGATGAGGTTAGATTTATTATTCACTTCTGGTGGGCGAGAGGGTGTTTCAGGGGACAGAGGTCATTGTGGGAACAGGAACTAGGCCTGATTTTTCAAGTGTTGAGGACTCTGAAGAATTCCTGCTGAAGTCAGTGGGAACTGCAGGTGTTCATCCCCTCTGACAATCACACCCCAGAGGCAGGAGAAATAGGGCACATGGGGGGTGGATCAGAGGAGACCCTTACCAGATTTGGTGACTCTGACCAGCCCCTTCAGCCTTTTGTCTCAAGGCTAAACATTTCTGTGTTTGGGGTTTTTTTTGTTTTAAAGTCTCCTCGTAGGTCAGGTCTCCTCTGGACTCTCTTCATTTACCCGCATCTTTCCTAAAGTGGGGCACCCAAGATTGCACCCATTACTTCAGCCAGGTTCTCACTAGTTGAGTGGAACATGCCTTGCATACAACATTCCTGTTAATATGCCCCCAAATGATACTTGCCTTATTTTATTCACAACTGCATCACCAGTTGTTCCCCGGTTCGTAGAACAGACAATGTTAGGGGATCCAAGTCTGGCCCTAAACTTTGTCTGATGCCGCTGATGCCAAACACTAGGAGGTTTAGTTCCTGTTTGCTGGGGTATCATGCTGCTCACACTGAGCTATTGAGACTGGAAAGAATGAACAACTTAGCTGGGTAGAACGAGAGTGGGCGTCTGTTGTGTGAGCTACACTTGGCAGCATCTAGCAGTAAACCCGGAGCAAGGTCTCCGTGCAGTAGCAAGAGGATGGGGTGGGAGACGGAGAGAAGTGAGAGAGAACAGCTTTTTTTTTTTTTTTTTTTTTTTGGAACTAGGTCAACAACTAGCACTGTGGTGGCCCCGTGGAGGGACAGTGCCAGCGAGGGCATGTAGCAGACAGTGTTAAACAGCAGAGGGGGTGGCTGAGTTAGTCTGTAACTGGAAAATCTTAAAAAGCAATTAACAGTCCTGCAGCACCTTCTGAAGTGGGTTGCGCCCACGAAAGCTCATGATACCATCTACATGTTTTGTTAGTCTCTTAGGTGCTACAAGACTATTCATTGTTGTGGGTTTTTTTTTTTTTAAAGTGTTAAGCAGCTTAATCCAGTTAAGCATTTTTTTAAGGGCAATGTGCAAGGGCAGCTCCTGACAAACCTACTGGTGGCTTGCAAAGCCCTCTACAGGAGGGGCTCCTGCTGACCATGGGCAGTTCTGCATGTCCGGGTCTCATAGGATTGGGACCATATTTTTTTGTTTCTTTTAAATACACGGGCCACATCCTCCCCTGGTGTAAACCAGTGTCACTCCAGTAAAGTGAATGGAACTACGTTGATTTAGATCCCCAGAGGATCTGGCTTTTGAAAGGGTTTGGGACAGGCTTAGATCAGGCAAGCCATGTCCATGTTGTGTGCGCGCCTCCATTTCCCCCTCTTCAGACTGGAGGTGATGCTGCAAACCTCAGCGTATGGCAGCTAAGCAGCATCTGACAACTATTTGCGGAGCTCTTTGGGATCCCAAGACAAAAGCAAAGTAGTTATGATGACAATTAAATGCACTGATGACTGTGTTTCTAAATAATAGTCCCAGAAGGCTGGAGAATTAGAAGCTACTCAGGAGGAGAGGTTCATTTCCGCTCCATTTAGGAAGAAAACACCAGTGGTATTTTCTGTTTTCATTGAGAATCAAACATCACAGCCACAAGACTTTTATCTGTCCCTGGGGAAGTGGATGGGAGTCAGAGGTACTCCAGCTAAGTGAATCTGAATTCTGTGCATTGTCAGGTTTGAGGCAGGGATTGTGGGGTTTGGTCAATGTTTGTACAGCACCTACTGCAATGAGATCCTGTCCACGAGCAGGGTCGCCCTTACAATTTATGGGGCCCTATGCAAGTTACCTGAGGGGTGGGAAATATTGGGGGAGGGGAGGCAGGCTTCTGCTGGGGCTTCCCTCTTCCACTCTGGAGTGGCTTCTGTGGAGGCGGAGCTGCAGAGACTGAGGGCTCTTCTTCACCCTCAGTCTGGCAGGAGAGAGGGGCCCTTAGCACAGTGGCGGTCTGGCCAAGAGGAGCTGGTGGGCGGAGGGGAGGGGGCAGGGAGAAGACAGCCATGCTGCCCTTGACCAAGAGAGCAGCCGTGGCAGAGGCTGGGCCAAAGAGTGGTGGTCAGGGCTATCCTTAGGCGTACAAGCACACAGGTGCCCCAAACTTTCGGGTGCCCTGCACAGCTGAGTATGCCGTGTGTGGCCACGGACGGCCCTGTCCACGAGTGGGGCTCCCAGATGCCTACTGCAACACAAATAACAAACAAGAATACTAACACACCTGCCACTGCAGCAAACGCTCATTGGCCAATGGCCGTTACTAGTCCGACAGCAATCGTTGAGGGAGGTTGAGTCCTTGAGCCTGGCTCAAAGCCACTGTCTCATTCTGCTTATGAGCTGGCACACACCCATCTCGAGCGCAGGGAAGCCACAGGTTCTGCAAGTGTAAATCTCTGTCATTTTGCTGTTCTGCAGCAAGTAAGACATCAATCACTTGGGGGCATGCAGGGGTGTGGGTATGTACAGGGCCTGATTTCTAACCCCCCTTCCCTCCCGGAATTCCCTTTGTTACTGAGGCACTGACTTGAGTGCAGTGGCTCCCGGCTTATAGCACCGTGAGTGAAAGGAGGGTCAGGCCCGTTGTGCGTGTTTGCTTGTTTTCAGTTTTTGCCTATCTGCTGTGCTCATTTCTCTCCCCCAATCTAAACAGACCCACACACGCTTGTGAACTCAGCCTGTCAGGAAATTATCCACAGGGCAAGGGGAGGCTATTTCCCCTGTCCCTGCTGTCTACTGGGAACTGGCCAGAGGAGCCATGAGCAGCCACTTTCAAGTGGTGGCCAGGTTGTTTCCCAGTCTCTTGGCTCAGTAGCAGAGAATTCCCTTCCCCATCCTCTAGGCTTCCAGGCAGGGGAAGAGCCCCCAGCCCACCGGTATCCTGTTGACGCATAGGCAGAGTTAATCTTGTTTGTGTCTGGCTTCACTGTAGGCTGTAGAAGAGAGTGGGGATGCGGGTGGGGTGGGAGGGAGCTGAAGATTGTTACTGGCAGTTAAAGGGAAAGGGTGAGTGGGCAGGAAGCCTGAGACCTCCCCGTGAAAATGAGGCAGGGAAGGCTCAGACTGGAAAAGGGGGGTGGAATAATCCAGATCCTTAACAGACCAGACGGACAGAGGAGGTTGTGATCTACTTGGATTGTGGCGGTGCCTTGGGGCAGGGACCTGGCTCTGGTTCCCAGACCCACGTTGGCAGAGGGGTCCACTCTTTATGCCATTGTTGTGCCCCTCTGGAGTTGAGAGCATGGTCCTGTTGGCTAACGCAGAGGCCCCTTGTTGTGCGCCATTGCTGGTGGTGCCGTGTCGCCCAGCAGCGAGGCGAGCTGGATGGCGATGGAACCGGCAGTCCGGGATTTAACCACAGTGCGTCCCTTGGCACAGGTGTAAATGACAACCCAGGGTGCGAGGGTGACCACCCCCACTCAAGCTGACATGCTGGCCTCCTTGAGCAGCAGCGGGGCCATAGGGGGAGGTGGATGAGGTGGCTACAGCAGAGCTGGCTCACTCAGCTCTGGTGGTAGCGGCTCGTGCTTTTAGGGCCCGACGTCCCAGGCGCCAAGTCCCTGGTGCCAATGGGGTGTTGTGTTGCAAGGGGCAGCCTGAGCAGTAAGTGGAATTGGCTGGAGAATGCAGGCCATAGAGACTGGCGGGGGGGGAGAGGAACGAGCCCTCTGGGGACATGCAGGATGCTCAGTCTGAACGTGGTCCGTCTCTCCGGTGAGAGAGCAGAGCTGCAGCGAGACCCTCGTCAGAGCTTGCTAACCTCCCCTGCGGATCTCAGCTGTCCCTGCAGCTGGACCGTAAATGAGACCCACAGGTCTCTAATAAGAGAGCATGTGTACGCTCTGCAAGGCGCCACATGATACTCTGGGAACATGGCACAGATCCAAGCGTTCACCCCTCTCCACTAATACAGAGTCCTGTTTTCCACACACCCTTTCCAGCTGCCTTCCCTAGCACTGGTGGGCACCACCTTCATTCCCCTGCTTATGTGCTCTGGGAGGGCATCCTGCTGGTGCTGGGGAGGGCTGGGAGATCCCAGCTCCCACAGCTTCTGCCATGCTCAACAGCTCCTGTCTCTGTGCTGGACCAGTTCACTGCTGCTGGTAGATCGCAGAGGGCTCTGCAGAAGCCTGTGGGGTGGAGTTGACGTTACCCTTGTTTGCAAGGGTGCAGCTCACAGCAAAGTCCTTGAATGTTTTGTACCGGGTGTTGGGCCAATAAAATGGCTGTCAGGCTTAGTAGCAGCGGAGTTGTCGTTGTGGCTGGCATTCAGCTCCACTACCTTGCCCTTGTTTTACTTTGCCGGACACTTCCCTGGTTAATTTGGGCAGTAGGAGATAGTGTAATATGTCACTTTAGCTCATGTTTACACGGTAATTTGTGCAACCTCTTGGAGGGTGGGAATTCTGAGAGACCCAGTGGCCAATGTTCACACTGGTATTTCCCCTCTGTATTATGAAGCAGACTGAATTCGGAGCACCTCTGGCCTTTCTACATGACCGTGCAGTTCAAATGATAGGGGTGTGAGTTGTAAAACACTCTAACTGCCCTGTGAAGACCCTTGCTGCAGCAAGCTGAAAGATTTTGATGCAGTCCCATTTCAAACAAGTCTGTGTTAGCATGCACGAGGTATAGATTTATTTGTAAACTCTCTGAAAACTCATTGTGTATGCATAGTAAGTACAGGGTATGTCTATACTGCACAGCTATTTTGGGATACCAGAGGTATCCCGAAATAGCTACCCCATGTCTTCACAAGCCGCCCATTATTTCAAAATATTTTTCGAAATAATGGGCGTGCTATTTCAGCATCCCGGTGACCCTTGTTCCACAAGGATTAAGGAATGTCTCGAAATAGTGCGTTATTTCAAAATTTGGCACTGTGTAGACATGCAAAATTTTGAAAGCGCTTACAGGGAACACTGCCAGGATCCTTTTAAGTGAATAGCTCTTCTTATGCATGTGTACAATGTGCCTCCAGGGACAAAGCAGTTCCATTTGGCAGTTCAAGCAGGGATTCAATCTCTCGGTTACATATGAAACATGCACTGTATCTTCCACCGACTCTCAGTGGTGTGTCTACACAGCACCCTAAACAAGCTACACAATTTCTGTAGTGCAAATTGTGTATTTTATCTCGATTGAATTTTGAAATAGGCTATGTGCATATACAACCACTCAGATTCAAATGCTGCTCGGCTGATTAGCCAAGCACCCATAGCTAGGGGTTTTTTTTTTTTGTTTCTACTGGTGGTGCACATTTACACCTGCCTCACTGAACATAAAATTTATTCTGCACATGGATGAACAAAATTCCTCTAATGGATTTGGAAGATCAGAGGGAACATTGATCCCAGTGTGCTTTATTATGGCTACAGGAATCCTCTTGCTCACCCCCTGGCATGCGGCTGCCTTTGGGGAGTAACACAAGATGTGTTCCATTGGCAGTGATGTGACATGAGCTTGGAACAGGAAGTGAAGAACAGCCACATTCAGCTGAGACTGCAGAGGGATTTCAGGTAGCAGGATGAAAATAAACAGCAGTATAAGAAGTGTGTCTCAAGTGACAAATCCCTGGGCTTCTCTCTTCCTCATGAAATTGAATACTGCACCACACTTCATTCAGGGTGAGAGAGCCGGGGGTGTCTTTCAGCCTGACGGAGTTTTGAATGTGGAGGCAGATGAGCAAACTCATGCCATTGGTTTTCCCTTTCTTGGGGCCATGTGGATTTGGAGGCATGTATTAAATTAATTCCTTCTGTAAGGAGCAGTTACTCTCCTTAGTTGTGTGGCCCTGTGGCTAGATCACCAGATCCTTTGACTGCAGTGGTTGGTTGGTTGGTTTTTAGGAGCTGCTTTGAAAGGAAAGTGGGGCTGTATTTGACAGATGCTGTGATCAGACATACAGTGCCTGGGCCTCCTGTCCCACCTCGCTGGCATCACCAGGAGGGATTGAATCTGTAACCTCAGGGCTAAAGTCATGTGCCTCTACCACATGAGCTAAAAGCCAGCTACCCCTTAGCTGGGGCAGTAGAGCAGACTTCATTCTCCCTTGTCAGTCATTTCAGTGCCTCTGGGTTGCATCCTATTTTAAATCCTGCCACTAGTCCTGATCTCTTGATGTGTTTAAAAAGGTTGTTGTGTCAAAATATACATGAGGAGTCCCTACACCCAACACACTGCTTTCATTGTATTTATCCAATAAGGGTCAAGTGAGGTATTCAATAAAAGCTTGTCAGACTGACGTCATGGGGAGGGTTGTTCTCAACCCATTTCCCGGGCCTATTTTGATTGCCAGTACACTCCTGCAGGGTGGTTAAACACTGGAATAAATTGCCTAGGGATGTTGTGGAATCTCCATCACTGGAGATATTTAAGAGCAGGTTAGACAGACCCCTGTCAGGGATCATCTAGATGGTGCTTGGTCCTGCAGTGATAGCAGGGGACTGGACTTGATGACCGCTTGAGGTCGCTTCCAGTTCTAGTATTCTATGATTCTAAATAAGCTAGTTGTGCACCCAGTTTGTGGCCATCCTTTTGGGACCTGACTTTTCAAGGTGATCATCTAGTCTGTTCTGCTGCACGCCCCAGACCCAACACTTTGTAACTGCATGAGAGGGTATCTCCAGTCTGGATTTCAAGACCAAGGGATGGAGGAATTGACCACATCCAATGATAAGCTGTTCCAATGCTAAAATATCCTCAGAAATATTTTTCTTCTGTCCAGATTGAAGTTTGCTCATTTCCAGCATGCCCTGGTGTTGAACTTTTGGTAAGGGAGACATTTTGAAAAACGTCTTTACCCCAATAAAAAAGAAAAACCGTGCCTGTTCCTTTTAGTGACAAGAGACAGCCGCTGCACACTTGTGATTGCTTTGATGTGACTTGAAAGAGGCATCTGCTTTGAATAAGGCAGCAGGAAGTTGCATTAAAATCATTTGCTGATATAAATGTTTGTGATGTAAATTTTACTTGCCAAGAACAGAAAGGACAAGAAAAATGCTATTCTGTTTACAGTGAAGCCTAACACAATTTTATTTGTCATTGAAAGGTGGGCTGCCTGGGACCTCAAGAGGTCATCTAGTCCTCATGTTGAGTCAGGACCAAATAAACCCAGACCATCTGTGATAGGTGTTTGTCTAAACTGTTATTAAAAAGCTCCAGTGGTGGGAATTCCACCACTTCCCTCAGAAGCCAGTTCCAGAACTTAAACTCCAGAACTTAAATAAGGATTTATTTTCCTCATATCTACTCTAGATCTCTTTACTCCCATTACTTCTTGTCCTAGCTTCTGTGGACATGGAGACCAATTGATCCCCATCCTCTTGATAGCAGTCTTCAAATATGTTTAAGCCGCCTCATCATCCTCTTTCTCAAGATGAGGCTCCAGCAGTTAGTTAAAATTAGTATATCATGGAAAAGGAGACTGCTTCCTCCTCCAGCAACCTGAGGGCTACTTTCTCCAATGGTTAGGGTACTGTGAACTAAGAGACCTCAATTTATTTCCTTTCTCTGCTTCAGGTTTCCTGTGAGACCTCCAGCAACTCACCTAGGGTGTGTTTGCATGTTGAACCGGGGGTGTGATTCCTTTGCTCATGTACACACACACATGCTAGCCCCCATGAATGGCACTGGAGGCATGGCTGAGCCATCCTCAGAATAAACCTCCTATCACTGTAGCTCTGCTCAATTGGTAGCACACTAGCTCTGGTCAAGCGAGTGCAGGTGAGGCTCCGCCAGCTCTTGGGCTCTCTGACATCTGTCTCTTGGCTGTGCATTGCCAAGGCTTGTGATTAGGTCCTGATTCAGCAGAGCGCGTAAATAGCTGGCTAACTTTAAAGCACGTGCTTAGTGCCCATTGACAGCAAGGGGACTTGAGAAGGCGCTCACATGCGTTGCTGAGCCAGTGCTTTGCAGCATGGAGAGATGGAGCCCAAGTGCACTGAAGCCTATGGAAAGGCACTAGTGGCTGTGGATCGGGCCCATAGAGGTCAGGAAGGAAATTCCCTTCCCCCCCCACTTGGGGCTGCACTTTGTGCAGTCGACAACGGATGCTGTGGCCGCTTGTGCCTTCCTGCATAGTAGCTAGTGCCAGTGGCTGCTGGAGATGGCAGCAGAACGGACCGTCTAGCAAAATCCCGTGTTCCTTGCTGTACAACCAAGGGCCTGGCTAAGGCACTGCGGGAGCATGTGTGCCAAGTCTGATTTGGAACTGGGGCTGGCAGGAGGTGGTGGGCAGGCCAGCCAACGGGGCAGCAAAGGGGGGAGATGCCGAAGGGCCCAACGATTCAAAGGGGCCAAAGGCTTATGGCCATTGCTACTGCAGCAGTGGTGGTGGCAGCCAAAGCCCTGGGCCCTTTAAAACACTGTTGGAGCGTGGAGCTGCACGCTCTGGCCACCTTTCAATACTTAGGGCAGGGGGCACGCTATGCTCCGAACGATGAGGAGGGCTGCCTGCAAGCCAGTGTGGTGCGCTTAGAGCTGGATGTCCCTGGCCCCACCCCTTCAATCAAGGCTCCACCCCATCCTGGCATGGGAGCCAGCCCCCTCCCCCCCCCGCCCTGCCTTGTCCAGGAGCTTGTAGAGGCTGTTGGGAGCCCTGCTGAGGGGAAGTTTTTGAATAATGGCACTGTGCAGAAGAGGCTGTAGACATGCAGGGAAGGCTTGTCAAGGTGTCCTGTCGGGGAGTGCCTGTGAGAGCACTGAAGTCCAGTCTCTGCTGTGGCTGTGCATAGTTGAGCAGTGGCGTAGTCCTGCCGGAACACTGTTCCAGTCCAGCAGGATGCTGTTTTGGTGTATCCCACTAGTATACCCTCAGATACCATTTTGCAGAGCACATCGCTCCCTTCTTCTTCCCCCACCCCCCCAACCGGTGTGACCTCACAAACATGAAGGACACTGTTTTGCCCTGTCCCCACTAGTATGGCCTCACACGTGCTCACTGGGTCCATCTAGTCCAGTATCCTATCTTCCAACAATGGACAATGCCAGATGCCCCAGTGGGAATTAACAGAACAGGTAATCAAGTGATCCAGCTGCTGTTGCCCACTTCCAAACTCTGACATGAAGGGGTTAGGGACACCATCCTGGCTAATAGCCATTGATGGACCCATTGTCCTTGAACTTACCTAGTTCTTTTTTGAACCATAAGTCTTGGCCTTCACATGTTTTCTGGCAAAGTGTTACACAGTTTGACTGTGTGTTGTGTGAAGAAATATTTCCATTTGTTTATTTTAAATCTTCTGATACAGTCTCTCATGAGCGTCTCACTAACAAATTACAGAAATGCAACCTAGGGAACTACTTGAAAGTGGGTGCATAATTGGTTGGATAACTATTCCCAGAAAGTAGTTATCAATGGTTGTCGTGCTAGAAAGGCAAAACAAGTGGGATTCTGCTGAGATCCGTTCTGGGACTGGTTCTGTTCAATATCTCAATCAATGATTTAGATAATGACAGAGAGGATACTTGTAAAGTTTGTGGATGATACCAAGCTGGGAGGGGTTACAAGTGCTTTGGAGGATAGGGTCATAATTCAAAATGATCTGGAAAAATGGTCTGAGGTAAATAGGATGAAATTCAATAAGGACAAATGCAAAGTACTCGACTTACAAAGGAACAATCAGTTGCACACATACAGAATGGGAAGCGACTGTCTAGGAAGGAGTACGGCAGAAAGGAATCCAGGGGTCATAGAACCCCAAACTAAATGTGTCAGTGTGACACTTGCAAGGAAGCTAACCTCATGCTCAGATGTAAGTAGGAGCATTGTAGGAAGACATGAGAAGTAGTAATTCTGCTCCCCTCTGCACTAATTAGGCCTCAGTTGGAGAATTGTGTCCTGTTCTGGGCACCATGTTTCAGGAATCATAGAATCCTAGAATACTAGGACTGGAAGGGACCTCGAGAGGTCATTGAGTTCAGTCCCCTGCCCTCATGGCAGGACCAAATACTGTCTAGACCATCCCTGATAGACATTTATCTAACCTACTCTTAAATATCTCCAGAGATGGGGATTCCACAACCTCCCTGGGCAATTTATTCCAATGTTTGACTACCCTGACAGTTAGGAACTTTTTCCTAATGTCCAACCTAAACCTCCCTTGCTGCAGTTTAAGCCCATTGCTGCTTATTCTATCCTCAGAGGCCAAGATGAACAAGTTTTCTCCCTCCTCCTTATGACACCCTTTTAGATACCTGAAAACTGCTATCATGTCCCCCCTCAATCTTCTCTTTTCTAAACTAAACAAACCCAGTTCTTTCAGCCTTCCTTCATAGGTCATGTTCTCTAGACCTTTAATCATTCTTGTTTCTCTTCTCTGGACCCTCTCCAATTTCTCCATATCTTTCTTGAAATGCAGTGCCCAGAACTGGACACAATATTCCAACTGAGGCCTAACTAGCGCAGAGCAGAGCAGAAGAATGACTTCTTGCGTCTTGCTCACAACACACCTGTTAGGAGAGATTTGGAGAAAGTCCAGAGAAGAACAGGTTAGATGAACACCTGTCAGGGATGGTCTACAGGGCACTTGGTCCTACCATGAGTGCTTACCAAGATGACCTCTTACAGTTCTATGATTCTAAGATTAAATTTAATTTTCCATTTTCTTGCCAAGTCACCCAATTTTGTGAGATCCCTTTGTAGTTCTGTGCAGTCTGCTTTGGACTTAACTATCTTAAATAGTTTTGTATCCTTTGCAAATTTTGCCATCTCATTGTTTACTCCTTTTTCCAGATCATTTATGAATATGTTGAATAAGACTGGTTCCAGTACAGCTCCCTTGTCGCCATTCTGAAAACTGACCATTTATTCCTACCTTTTGTTTCCTACCTTTTAACATGTTACCAGTCCATGAGAGGACCTTCTCTCTTATCCCATGACCGCTTACTTTGCTTAAGAGCCTTTAGTGTGGGCCCTTGTCAAAAGCTTTCTGGTAATCTAAGTACACTGTATGCACTGGATTCCCCTTTTCCACATGCTTGTTGACCCCTTCATAGAATTCTAGTTATGGTGAGGCATGATTTCCATTTACAAAAGCCATGTTGAACGTAATTTGTTGGGGAAGAGTCATGGTGTCTGATCATTCTGTTCTTTACTATAGTTTCAACCAGTTTGCCTCGTACTGAGATCAAGCTTACTGGCTTGTAATTGCCAGGATTGGCTCCGGAGCCTTATTGAAAAATTGGTGTCACATTTGCTATCCTCCAGTCATCTGGTACAGGATAGGTACCAGTCATCTGGTTTAAAGGATAGGTTACAAACTGTAGTTAGTAGTTCTGCCGTTTCACGTTTTGAGTTCCTTCAGAACACTTAGGTGAATGCCACCTGGTCCTCATGACTAATTACTCTTGAATTTATCAGTTTGTTCCAAAGCCACCTCTAATGACACCTTAGTTTTGGACAGTTTCTTGGATTTGCCATCTAAAAGAATGGCTCAGGTTTGGAAATTTCCCTCACATCCTCTGCAATGAAGATTTGGCACAGCCATGACTGGAGCCTACCTCTCTCAATGCCCGGTACTCTTGGTTTAACTACAGATCTATTATAGGTACTTTTATGCTCTCCCCCCTATAGTATATGAGCACCTGATAATCTTTTAATTGTACTTGTCATTTTAACACCCCCATGGACTGTTGTTTTCCTCATTATACAGCTGGAGAACAGAAGCTAAGTAACTTACCATACAAGGCATCTGTAGCAGAGTGGGGAATTGAAACCAGGTTTCTCAAATCTTGGGCTAGTGCTCAAACCACTGGACCATCCTTCCATTCTGGTCATTCTGTTCTGTAGCGTTGTTCAGTTGTGTTCTCCTTCTGCTTGTGTAGGCTGCGGGATCAAGGCTTTATGGTGAACAGGTCTCCTAGCACATTGATCTAAATAATAAAATTCTGTAAAATTCTGTCCGGTGTCTTTAAAAATGACTAATCTCCATTTAGGCATCAGTGAGACCCTTCACTCTTGCACAGTTGCCAACTCTTTCGATTTTTATCTTTTATCTAGACTTGTGTTAATTTGGTGACTTTTTTTTCTTAAAGCCTCAACAGCTTAGATCAGGCGAGCTATGGGAGAATTTCAGCTTGTATTTCAAAAGAAGTAAGTGTCTAGACCTTGCTGTTGCAGAGCAAATATTGAAAATGTGAATCCTCAAGGCTCAAATCCCAGAAGGCGCATGAAAAGACCCTCAAATTATTGTCTGTCTTCTCATTTTTAAAGCCATCTGCTTAATTTTTGGAGGCCTGACTTGTGGTTATAGAATGTGGTTTTTATTGCAGAGCAACGAATTATTTGGAAATATAAAAGTGAGACTGTCAGATTCTTGGGCTGAGCCAGGGATAATTTGGGTCGCAAATGAGGAAGAGAGACAGACAGATAGTAAGAGTGAAACATACCAGATTTCCTGCTCTATGCAGAAACAGAGCGACAAGGGAACACTTGGATAGCTGCCAGCATGTGATAGAGACCAGCATTCTCTCACTAAACGGGTGATTTCTCTATCTTTCAGCCCCTACATATTGGCCAAGCAGTCAAGGTGCACATCTCTTACACATTAGGAACATCGCCAAATGGGCTCAAACCCACCATCTAGCCCAGCCCCCCATGTCTGACAGTGGCCTGCACTACATGCTTTAGGAGAAGGGGCAAGATCCTCTCCGTGGGTAACCTACCCTCTTTCTAGCTCTCATCCTGGTCTCTGACAGATTGGTGAAGCCCTGCGGCATAAAGCTCAGATCCCATTTATAGGGATAATTCCGGAGATCTTCATTTGAACGTCCAATCCCTTTGGAACCCCTTCTTAGAAGCGAGTGTAAACACTCCCCTCAAACAGCCCCCAACTGACACGGGAACGTCACTCCCTTGTGCCTTACGGCTCCCCTTTGTTTCCCCCCATTCCAGGGTTTTTTCCCACCTTCTTGTCCCAGCTTCCCTCTGAGTCTATATCCACAATAACACGAGTACTTCTCTTGACTGATCAACTGTCCCCTGCCAAGGGCCCCTCTCACCTGCAGGCAACTGGCCCCCAGCTCTGCCCCATGGAGCTGTCCCAGCCCCCCACAGTGCTGCTGTGGCATTTCTGCTGAACGTAGGCCCATGGCTGTGGGGTGTTGGCACAGTTGGGAAAGGGCCCCTGTGTTCCCAGTGCAAATATTTGCCTCTGAAAAAAAAGGCTATTGACCAATTTGTCCTGAACAAAGTCCTGATTTTTTTTTTTTTTTGAGTGACGAGCAGAGCTCACAATTGAACACTACATAAATGTTTATTATTCAGAATCGGGGCTTGTCTACAAAGAGACACTCAGAAAAATTAATCCAAAAGAACTTTTAAAATGGATTAGTTTGAACTGCATTAAATCCCTGTGTGGATGCTGTTAGTCAGAATTGAAGTGACTTTAGTTTGGAAATTGAAACATGGAAGCAAGTCAAACTAAATTGAACTAAGACTAATTTAATTCTGTGAGCGTGTCTATGCAGTGCTTTAATGTGGTTTAACTAATTCACTTTAAATTCACATCTTTAGTTAATTCAGATTAATTTTCCTGAGTATTCCCATGTGGACAAGAATTTTGGGTGTGAATAACTGTGCACTCAGGCGCTGCATTGTGAACAGGTACAAGACTAAAGCTCCTGGATTCTATCCTGAATGCACATCCCCTTAGTTCAAAATGTGGGGTGTGCAGTGTAGACCTGCCGTTAGCGTTTCTTAAATTGGCTTTCGTTTAGTTTAATGTTGGAAGTGTCCACATGGGGGATTAATGTGGTTTAACTAATCCGGTACAAATTCACACCTTTAGTTAGTTCAAATTTATTTTCCTGGATATCCTCTTGTACATAAACCCTGGTTGTCTGCGTGCACCCTGCTGACTTGTGCATTAACTAGACTTGATTCAGTTGGGACTGGAACTGAACTAGATCAAAGTGCATTAACAAACTGTGCACATCAGGAATTTGCAGTGCTCACAGTCTTATTAACTGGGAGAAACAGGAGTGAGTTTGAATCAACTGAGAGCACGAGGAGTAATTTTAGAACTATGGCATAACTTCATGAGCATCATTTATGAGCATCAGACTGGCCTGGACAGCTGGATGCTAAAGCAGATTTGGTGTAGTCGGCACTGGGGAATGATCTGCAGCAATACATAGTAAAAACATCCTTTAATTTGTACATTTGAGTTTTACTCCTATACGTCTGAAGCACTGAATTCCTAGTATGTAATTTAAGTTTTGTATCCTTTGGCAATTGCTCTATTCTTTATGAAAGAAGATGTTCTTTGATAACTAAGGTTAAGATTTTTGTCCTGGATGTTTTTAGTAAAAGTTGCAGACAGGTCACTGGCAATAAAGAAAAATTCATGGAAGCCCATGATCTATCCCTGACTCTTAATAAAAATATCCATGATAGCTGTGGGAGCAGACTGGGAGCTCTGGTGGCCTCCACCACCCATGGGGCTTCAGAGCTCCTGGGTCTTCCTCCACCATTGCTCGGAGCTGGTCCGCTGCAGCTTGTAGGATCTGGGAGGCGATGAGGTGCTGCCATGAGCTGAAGTCATGGAGGTCTTTGGAAGTCCCGGATTCTGTGACTTCCATGACAAAACCATAGCCCTACTGATACCTGAACCTTTACTGTTGACGTTTCAGATTCCTTTCTTCTCATGACTGTCAAATAACTATGAAATAAGTAGGAAGAATGGTTTGACTAAAAGAGGCCCCTGTTGCTACTAGTAACTTTGGTTAACTCTCTTGTAGAAGCTAGTTGTTTATGAATGCATAGATTAATAGAGCTATGATTTTGCTGCTTAAAGATCTTGAAATCAGTGCTGCTACTCATGTCTCATCAAGAACTGCATCCATATTTTTATCTGTCTGTATGAAAAACGGGCTATTTGCTTGTTACGCTAAATGTGAATGCTGTTCTTTCCTATCTTTTTATTGTTCATACTTTGTTCAGGAAGATATCTTCATGGTTGATACACTTTGGACAAATAGATTTGTTTCTGTCAAACTGATTGTGCGCTCTGTTCTTGCCTCAGCCAGGTATGCACTTGGATCAAAGCATTGCAGTCAGACAGCTAGCATACATTATTAATGTACTTTGATCTAGTCTACAAACTGTTAATATGCACATTTACATGGGTGGTGGGTGAAGGTTCTCTCTGCAAGTTTGGTCCACCATTCATTTTGAATCTCTCGAAGCTTGCACTGGAGATTGCTACATATAAGGCGGAAGGCTGCCTTCTTATCAGGACAGGACGGCTGAGCAAGATGTGCTTGATGGGCGGATCTCTTCCTCGTCAGCAATTCTTGAATTTCCTGATTGTTTTCATCAAACCAGTCTTTGTTCTTCTTAGAGGAAAACCCTAGGACATCTTCAGAGGTCTGCAAGATGGTGGTTTTGAGATGTTTCCAAAGAGCTTCTGAAGAGGGGTTTGTGGGACAGCTGGGATCCTCAAGCCTCGACTGAAGATTCGCCTGGAATTTAGCTTTCACTTCAATTGATTGGAGTTTGCCAACATGGAACTTCTTCCTTGGGGCGCTTCCCCTCTTTGGCTTGGCTTTGAAATGGAGACGGAGTTTACAGCGCACAAGGCGATGGTCCATATGACACTCCGCGCTGGGCATTACTCGAGTGAGTAAAACATCTCGAAGATCTCTCTGGCGCACCAAGATATAGTCTGAGATGCCAACACTTAGACCGAGGGTGCATCCAGGTTGTCTTCAGGCTGTCTTTCTGTTGGAACATGGTGTTGGTGATGGCAAGTTGCTGCTCCGCACAGAATTCTAACAGGAGGCGCCCATTGTCATTACAGTTTCCGACACCATGCTTGCCAAGCACTCCTTTCCAGGCTTTTGAATCTTTACCTACTCGGGCATTGAAGTCACCAAGGACGATGACCTTGTCGTCTACGGAAGCGTTCTGGATGAGGTTGCGCAGATCACTATAGAACTTGTCCTTTTCTGCTGGATCCGTTTGAAGAGTTGGAGAATACACGCTGAACAGTGTGGCATGCTGCTTGTTTCTAAGTGGGAGGCGCATGGAGATAATGCGATCTGAGTGGCCCGTTGGCAAGTTTGCAAGTTTGGATGCAATGGAGTTCCTGACCTTAAAGCCAACGCCAGAAAGGCGTTTATCAGACTCTGACTTGCCTGACCAGTAGAGGGTGTAACCTGCACCATGTTCTTGAAGGCTGCCTTCCTCAGAGAGGCGGACTTCACTAAGAGCAGCGATGTTGACATTCAGTCTTGAAAGTTCGTGGGCAACTAGAGCGGAGCGCCGTTCTGAGCGATCACTATCTGCTGTATCAATCGTGGTTCTAATGTTCCAGCAAGCAAGCTTTAGTCCCCTCACACCTTGTGAGGCAGGTGTGTACCTTATCTTTCTCTTTGTAGTTCGACCGCTTTTGAAGATGCCCGTTGACCGCGGCTAGCCAACTGGGAGAAATGGAAATGAGCTTTGGTTGGGCCACCTTTTCTAGGCCCCTCTCCGTCTGAAGCAAGCAGTGCTATCCCTAGAAAAGGCTGCTTGGTCGTTCAGGATACTGCCGAATGATGTCGCTGTTCCGGGTCAACATCAGACGACCCTTACACCTGAACCGCCTGCATGCAAGATCGGAACTGCAGCTTCCAGTGTCATCTTCCACCTGCCGTTCGCCCCTTTCCCATCGCTGCAGGGCTTGATGATGGTGTTGTTGTCGCGAGACATGGGCATGCCCTTCAAACCTGTGCAATGGAGTTTTTAGGTGGAGTGCAGTGTGCGCAGTACTGGTCCCACCCTTTACACCTGGGGTTCATCTGCCATGGCCTAGCAAGCAGGGACAATGACAGCGAGGTCCCCGGGTCGTAGGTGTTATGTCGGAGTGTCCTTCTCCTAGATGAGTGGCCTGACAGGGCTAACGAGCTCCATCTGCCCGGGTTTGAAATCAGAGTTTTCCTTCTCTTAGGCTGGCTGCCAACCAAGGCCAACGAGCCCAACCTGCCCAAGCTTTGCGCGGATACCGGTGACTACAGAGGGTTTTATGAAGCCCTGAAGGCGGTGTATGGCCCTTCGCATTACATCAAGAGTCCCTTGCGCTCTGCAGTAGGCCAAGTGCTCTTCACAGACAAGGTGTCTGTCCTGAACCGGTGGTCGGAACATTTCCAGACTCTCTCTAGCGCTAACCGCATGGTCCAAGACTCAGCAATCCATCATATTCCACAACTGCCAGAGAAAATAGACCTGGATGAGATTCCTACTCTAGAGGAGACTGTCAAGGCCATTAAACAGCTGAAAAGTGGCAAGGCAGCAGGAGTCGATGGAATTCCACCAGAGGTTTGGAAGCATGGGGGCCCAGCGCTGCACGCCAAACTCCACGAGCTCTTTATCTGTTGCTGGGAACAAGGCAAACTACCACAGGACCTCCGTGACTCAGTCATCGTCACTCTGTATAAAAACAAGGGGGATAAGTCAGACTGTTCCAACTACCGGGGGATAACTCTGCTCTCTTGTCGTGGGAAAAATTCTTGCAAGAGTACTTCTTAACAGATTGGTGCCCACCATTGTAGAAGAACTCCTTCCAGAGAGCCAGTGTGGCTTCAGAGCTAATAGGAGCACCATCAATATGGTATTCATTCTTAGACAGCTACAAGAGAAATGTAGGGAACAGAACAAGGGATTATACATGACTTTTGTCGACCTTACCAAAGCGTTCGACATTGTGAGCAGAAAAAGTCTGTGGCTAATCATGGAGTGACTAGGGTGTCCCCCAAAGTTCCTCAGCATGATCATCCAGCTACATGAAGACCAGCGTGGCCAAGTCAGACATGGCACTGACCTCTCAGAGCCCTTCTCAATACGCAACGGTGTAAAGCAAGGCTGCGTCCTTGTGCCGACTCTCTTCACGATCTTCTTCAGTATGTTGCTCCAAAGAGCCACAGTAGAACTTGATGATGAAGACGGTGTCTATATCCGATACCGTACTGATGGCAGTCTGTTCAACCTGAGGCGACTAAAGGCCCATACTAAGACAGTGCGGCAACTCATCCGAGAATTACTGTTCGCTGACGATGCTGCCCTTGTTTCTCACACGGTGACAGCGCTGCAGCGCATAACATCCTGCTTTGCAGAGGCTGCCGAACTCTTTGGACTAGAAGTCAGCTTGAAGAAAACGGAAGTTCTCTATCAGCTCGCACCTCGGAAGATTACTGCCCTCCTGCATCACCATTGGCGAGTCAGAGCTGAAGACAGTTCATCAGTTCAGCTACTTGGGGTGTATCATCTCCTCGGACGCCGAGGTTGATAAAGAGATTGATAACAGACTGGCAAAGGCAAACTGTGCATTCGGTAGGCTGTATAAAAGAGTCTGGAACAACAAGCATTTGAAGAAAGGTAGAAGACTGGTGTGTACAGAGCCGTTGTACTGAGTACCCTCTTGTACGGTTCCGAGTCGTGGGTCACCTACCGGCATCGTCTGCGTCTCCTTGAGCACTTCCATCAACGCTGCCTCCGCACCATCCTTAACAGATTGGTGCCCACCATTGCCCACCTTAACAGATTGGTGCCCACTGGAATGACTTCATCACCAACATTAACCTCTGCCTGTTCAAGGACTTCATCAGCATCGAGGCCATCCTATTGAAGACACAGCTGCATTGGGCAGGGCACATCTCCAGGATGGAGGATCATCGCCTGCCCAAGATTGTGCTGTATGGCGAACTGGCCACCGCAACAGAGGAGCACCGAAGAAGAGGTACAAGGACTCTCTGAAGAAATCCCTTGGCATCTGTCATATTGACCACCGCCATTGGTCTGCTTTAGCCTCAGAACGAGAGGCCTGGAGACGCACCATTCACCAGGCTGTCTCCTCCTTTGAGAATATACGTAGGGCTGGTCTTGAGGACAAAAGGACGTGAAGGAAGAATTGCCACACCGCAGCACTAAACTCAGAACAGAATTTCCCCTTGCTGCCACTGTGGCCGAATCTGCCTGTCCCGCATTGGACTCGTCAGTCACCAGCGAGCTTGCATCAGACGTGGACAAACCCCTTCCTAAATCTTCATTCGCGAAGTCAAGCCATGAGTGAGAGTGAGGGTGAAGGTAGGGCTGGGGGAGGCAAGCCCCCCCCCCCTGCCCTTTCTGCCCAGACCCCACCCCCAGCATCACAGGAAGGTGGGGTGGTGCCCAGCCCCAGCCTCCCTGGCCCCAGTAGGCATTCTGGGGGGGGCGGAGTATGGGTGGGGCTAGGTTGTTGGTTTGGGAAGGCAGTGCCTTCCTCCGCCTACCATACCCGCTGCCCATGGATAGTTAGCAGGGTGCACAGGGAAGCTTAGTCCACAGGTAGTGCATGGAATGTTGTTGAGTTGGGCCAGAAGCAACATTCTTGGGCTCATCCAACTCGGGATTGCTTCTGGTTTGCTTGTGTGTAGGTTGGACATCGAAATTAAGCCTGAGCAGACCTCTAGCTGAAGGTATAATCTGTAGGGAGAGGTATAACATTTAGGCTATGTCAATATGGCACTTTGGTCAGTACAACTTTTGTCTGTCAGAAGTTTGAGGGAAATCCCACCCCTGACCGACAAAAAGTGCCAGTATGGGCAAAGCTTTGTTGGTGGGGGAGCATCTCCTGCCAATAAAATTACTAGCTCTCTCCTGCTGCAGTAGCGGCACAGTGTAGACATAACCTCAGTTAATACTAAAAATTCTCTGGCACTTTTCACAATAACTGATGTGTCCTGGCCAAATCTGAATTGATCCGTAGCATTTAGCCTTCCCACCATGACCCCTTCATGTCACATGAAAATGCTGTTCCTGATGTTCCAGAGGTGGGTGTGTTTCTAGAAATTGTTTTGCGGAAGTTCTATGGCCTGCGTTATACACGAGGTCAGACTCGATGATCACAGTGGTCTCGTCTGGTCTTGGAATCTATGGTGGGTGATTTTTGTTGTTTGTTGTGTAGGATCAGTGTGTGCATCTGTGGAACCCACTGACTAAAATGGAAGCAGGATTTGGCTGGGGATCATTGAGGAATAAAGTGTTGCTTTATGAAAGAAAGTCACTATTCAAACAGTCACCAGGTTTTTGGCAGAACTGTACTGGACAGTGCTTCCTGTAGTTAGCCAAAACTGCTGCAGGACTCCTTGGCTAAGGCTGGAAATCTAACCCATTCCAGTACTCGTAATTAGGAGCAAAGGAGTCATGATGGGACACCTTGAAGTATCATTATGCTTCAGAATCAACACTCCATTAAGCTGATGAGGATCAACAAGGACAAACGCAGACTCCTGCACTTAAGATGGAAGAATCCCAAGCACTGGTACAGGCTGGGGACCGACTGGCTAAGTGGCAGTTCTGCAGATAGGGACTGAGGATTACAGTGGACGAGAAGCTGAATATGAGTCAACTGTGCCTTTGTTGCCGAGAAGGCTAATGGCACATTGGGCTGCAGTAATAGGAGCATTGCCAGCAGATAAAGGGAAGTGACTATTCCCCTCAGATGTGGCCTCACCAGTGCCGAATAGGAGTACTGCATCCAGTTTTGGGTGCCCTGCTACTGAAAGGATGTGGACAAATTGGAGAGAGTCCAGCGAAGAGCAATGAAAATGATTAGAGGACCATGGCACACAACTTAGAGGGAACTGGGCTTATTTAGTCTGCAACAGAGATGGGGGCGGGGGGTTGATAGCAGCCTTCAATTACCTGAAAAGTGTGTGTGTGTGTGGGGGGGGGAAACGGGACAAAAGATGGAGCAAGGCTGGTCTCAGTAGTGACAGATGATAGAATAAGGAATAATGGTCTCAAGTTGCAGTGGGGGGAGGTCTAGGTCGGACATTAGGAAAAACTATTTCACTAGGAGGATGGTGAATGGGTTACCTAGGGAAGTGGTGAAATCTCCATCCCTAGAGGTTTCTAAGTCCCGCTTGACAAAGCCCTGGCTGGGATGATTTAGTTGGGGTTGGTCCTGCTTTGAGCAAGGGGTTTGGACTAGGTGGCCTCCTGAGGTCTCTTGCAGCCCTAATCTTCTTTGAGTCTATGAATGGAGGCAGAGCACGCTGTTGTGTTACTGGTAGGGTGGCTGGCTGGCTGGTTGGTTTTAAAATGGAAGTTTAAATTTTGCAGCAACTACCTGTAGTCCCCAGTAAGGTGTGGCTGTGCTAGGTGATAGCTCAGTCCAATAGTCCCACCCTAGTCCCTTCCCTGGCAACACAGAACATAGCTTGCCTGCTAGGTCATCCATCCTAGATGAGTGCACTTTGTTTAACAGAAATGCTGCTTCCGTTTGATCAAGGAGATGCTCTGGCACTTCCTCTCCCTGCCCTGGTTCAGCAACTTCTGGGTAACAAGGCTGAAAAGCTTCTCAAGTCAAGACATTTTGGAGCCATTCATCCACATGAAAGGCAAACATTCTAACATCTGGTGTCAGACATGGACTTCCTCTGTCGGGGGTAACTTACAAACAGGAAAGATTGTCTTTTTGCTGATCTGTTTGTGCTTTTCAGACCAAAGCCCTGGACGATGCCAGCTGTATTTTAATACAGTGCAGGGAACATTTGGAATACTTGCTCTTAAAAATGTCTTCAGAGGGCTTGGGGAGTGTGGGTGGGGGGTTGGGGGATGTGTGCTTTCTGTTGCTGCAGAGGAGAGTACAAACTTCCTCTTCCCCTTCTGGCAGGAGAGTGGAATCTGCACAAACTCTTTCACAGCCTAGAAAAATAGTGGGATGGTTTTTTTAGATCACCTGTGGCTTTTTTTATAATACTACTCTATCCCTATGATACGAATGCATGTTGTTCGGTCGTCTTCATTGTTTTCCAGCCTGCTTTTTAATCTTTCGTTCTTTACAAAATATTACTGCTTGATGGCAATCCAGTTGAGCAGTGGTTCCTAAACTTTTCGGCATCACGCCCCCTTTTTGATTTTTGAGAAACCCTCAACACCCCCCAACCCCCATAGCAGCAAAACTTGTTGAGCAAAAAAAAGGAACTGACCGGGGCTGAAAAACACAAATAGCAGCAAAACTTTGAGGGGGGGGAGGGGAGGGATTCACGGGGGAGCTGAGTCGCCTCGCACCCCCCTGGAATTTCTTCACACTCCCCCCAGTTTGGGAACCCACGCAGTGGAGGCTCTAACCAATCTCAGGGACACATTGTGCTAGGCGCAGTACAAACAGAAGAGACAGTACCTTCCCCAAAGAGCTCATGAGCTAACTAGACAGCCAGTGTTCTATTGGTGGAGCCAGGAGAGCTGGAGATAGACATGGGGGGAGCTGATATAAGCACAGCTGTCTGCTGTACTCTCTTTATTGTTCCAGCTGCAAATCTGACCCTAACACACAAGAGGCTGTGCACAGAAAAGGAGTGAGGGCTCAAATGTTTAAAGGGCTAGGACATCGCACAAAGGATTGGAGACACACTGGGAATCTCAATTTTTGCTGCATGTATGGCCTTATGGGAAAGTCTCATAGAATTGAATAAAAAATTACCACCTTGCTATCTGTTTTATTGTGTGTTGTTTTTTCCTAAAGAATGAATAGATAATTTTTATCCCTTGCACAAAGCTATGAAAATAATCTAATTATTCACTGATTTTCTACAGGGTTTTATGGGCATTTGTATAGAAACCCATATGATTCATCCCTACTCATGGCACTAGACTGGGGACTCAGGAGACCTGGATTCTGTTTGCTGCTGAGCTACTGACAAGGCATCGCTCTGCTCCCTGCCTCAGTTTCCCCATCTGTAAATCAGGGATAATGATACTGAGCTCTGTTGTAAAGTGCTTTGAGATCTACAAGGGCAAAGCTCTATGGGAGAGCTAGGGGTACTCAAGTCTATGGGCCTTTTCTGTAATGATGCTCTAGGCCAGTGTTTCCCAACCAGAGTTCCACGGACCATTGTCAGGGGTTCCGCGAGAAATCGTGGAATAAATAAATATTTTTTTTCTTACAATGTAAGCTGACATATATATATAAATATAAACAGTTCTTTACAAATACATTTTCTTGACAATAATTTAGCAGTAATTGAATTGCGCTCCCCTCTGTCAACTTTTTCTGGCCAAGCAAACGTTTTCATAGGTAGGAGTTCCTCGGGATATGAAAAATTATTTTAGGGGTTCCTCCATGGGGGGGGGGGGGAAGGCTGGGAATCACTGCTCTAGGCCAACATAGGAAGCAGACTGACAATATTGTTTATATCTACATGTTAGGCCCTTGGCAAGAATTGGTAACATGCAGCCCCCACCCTAGAAAACTTTCCATCTCGAGTTGCAAGTGATGCCAGTGGAGGGGACCCGAGAGTAATAAGCTGCAGTGGAGAGAGAGAGGGAGGGTCTGAGCAAAGTACGTGACTTCTGGGCAGTGTTCCCTGTAAGCTGTGCGCTTGTGCAGCCATTCAGGAGAGAGTCAAATGCCACCCAGCTGATTTGCAGAGTGCACAGAGCCACGTTTCTACTGGTGGTGCACATCCACACATGCCTCTCTGTACATATACAATTTATTCCACATATTGGTGGGGAAAAAAACTAGAGGGGACATTGTTCCCAAGGTAACTGTAGAAGCCCAGCCTGGTGGCACATGTGTTGTATAGCACTGCATATGCTGTAGCTTGTGGCTGCAGAATGGAATAGCCATGATTTTTGTGAGACCCACAAAAGTGGCAGCTTTTCTGATGTCTGTATTTCTGAAACATTTAAAAACCAGAGGGAATTCCCTGCCAAATGTTAACACTTCCAAAGTCACTCCAGTACTGGGACTGAATTTTAACCTGTTCTCTTAATCAAATGGTTAGCAAATTAAAATGCCAGCTTTTTATACCACTCACCAGCAAATTGTTCTGTATAATTTTGAGAACTACTTTATGGTTGCTTGATTCCTTCCATAGCTTTACATGGTAAGATTGTTCTTTATTTCCCAGCTTGAGTAATTGCAGTGTTGGCCTATGCAGACCAGTGCCAGGTTCTACCCCATAGGTGGCTGCATGCCAATGGTGGTTGAGTGATCTTTGTTATAAATGGCCTCTTGGAGCTCCTTCTAAATTAAAGGTGATAATGTATAAATATAGAGGGTGGTAGTTTTGATGGGCTCCGTTCTTTGTTAGAGTAACACCGTTGAAAACAGTAAGGTTGAGAGCAGAGATTCATTTGTGCCATTATTTCTGCAAGAGAAAGAAATTTAACTGGCGAGGCCAGGCCTTTGAGAAGGGACTGCTGACTTTGGGGGCCCAACTTAAGACATCTAAAAAGGACCTGACTTTCAGAAGTTGTGTGTTCAACACTTTCAGAAAAAGAGGCCCCTTTAGTTAATGCTACCACCTCTACCCATTTGCAGCACTTGTCAGCTGTAGCTCTCAAAGCACTTTTATAAACAAGGTCAACATCATTATTCCCATTTAACTGATGGGGAAACTGAGGCACTGAGGTGCCATGATGGTTGTCAAACAGGCCAGGGGGGAGAGTCGGAAGTAAAGCTGGGTGCCAGTCCAATGCTCTGTCCTCTAGGTGATGTTGCCTAGACTCTCTCACATGGATGTGCAGGGTCACTGGCTATCCTGGGGAATCGGGCTTAAGGATTCCATCGTGTAAATGCTTGTTTCTTCCTGGGGTGTGCGACCTTTATGCCTCTGTTTGATCGAACCTAGTTCTTGGCATAACAAGTTCAGTGCACAAGGAGCACTTCCTCATCCCCAGAGCAGACAGCAGTTTGCATGCACTGCATTAGGTAAAACTCGTTAGCAATCAAAACCCCATGATCACATCTTAGTGACTTGTCTCAGATAACAAAACCACATCAGATGCTTTTACTACTTCAACAGATGATGGTGATAACATTTGCCACTTGCATAATGCTTATCTCCTCCAAACCATGCTGCAAAGGGAATTAAGCTGTGATAGACTTCACAGCAGACAGCTATGGCTACATATCACACCGCTTGTTTCCCAGAATGGAGGTGGGGTGGGTTCCTCAGTTTAATAATAAAAAAAAGTTAGAGTGAAAAGTTCATTGCCTTCCTGGAACTACCCAGCAAACCCTTCTGAAATACAACAAGTGGTGTGGCAATGCAGCATGCCCGTTGTACAAAGGTACACCGCAAAACAGACCGGAGACTTCATCACTGAAATATTTAATAGGCAAACACATTTGCTTTCCCCATTGGCTTTGAAACATGCCCATTTCCCAGACAAGAGCCCTGCTTGGTTGGCCAGCTGCCGGGGATAGCTCCTAGGCTGGCAATGTCTCTCCTATGCAGTTTTATTTTCAAGAGGCAGCAGCAGCAAGTGAGCTCATTTCCCTCACCACTTCTCCCCATCCAACAAAACATGTAGATGGTGGTATGAGGTTTCGTGGGCACAACCCCCTTCTTCAGATGACGAGAGTGTTGGATGTCCAGAACCAAAATATAGAATACTAGGACTGGAAGGGACCTTGAGAGGTCATCGAGTCCAGTCCCCTGCCCCCATGGCAGGACCAAATACTGTCTAGATCATCCCTGATAGACATTTTATCTAACCTACTCTTAAATATCTCCAGAGATGGAGATTCCACAACCTCCCTGGGCAATTTATTCCAGTGTTTGACTACCCTGACAGTTAGGAACTTTTTCCTAATGTCCAACCTAAACCTCTCCCGCTGCAGTTTAAGCCCATTGCTTCTTGCTCTATCTTCAGAGGCCAAGATGAACAAGTTTTCTCCCTCCTCCTTATGACACCCTTTTAGATACCTGAAAACAGCTATCATGTCCCCCCTCAGTCTTCTCTTTTCTAAACTAAACAAACCCAATTCTTTCAGCCTTCCTTCATAGGTCATGTTCTCTAGACCTTTAATCATTCTCCCCTAAAATATATAGGGGAGAAGGTGGGGGCGGGGGGAGAAGGGAAAAAATGGGGTGGGGGGGACAAGAAGAGGCAGTGGGTATAAAAATATCAAGGGCAAAGCCGAGCTGGAATGTAACAGGAAAAACAAATAGTCATAAGCGCCTAAAGACTGGATAGTCAAGAGGCAGATAATAACCATTAGTAGCCAATAGAGAAGAAGAGTACTGACACGGGATACTACTGGTGAGAGAGACAAGCCTGTGAGCTATACAGAGCTCTGCTTCAGCTCTGGGACAGGCACTTCGAGTGTCATAGCTAAATACAAGATGGAACAGATTGTTTAGAACGTGTGCTATTTATACTAAGGGACCACTCCAGATACCCGATACATGTAGACAGCAATAGGGTATCCCGATACATGTAGACAGCGGAGCGAGTCTGGGTGCCCTGATTTTGCCATGAATCAGGTTTTTCTGGAGCTCTGATTTTCCCCCAAGCAGATCGTGTTCTGCCCATTGGTGCCCAGAACATTCCGTGGAGTTTTGGAATCGATCGGTGCAGCGTGCCAGAGTGACCACATTGCGGACACATGATGCCATCCCGTCAAGTGCTGGCCCTCGCTTGCTTCGAGCTCTCAGCCGGCTGACCCGCCAGTACCTCATGCCACAGCTCCTATGTGCTGCAGGAGGGGTCACCTATCCAAGCCCTGATCCAGCCTTGTGTGCGGGAGGAGATCTGACTGGAATGCTCAGCTCAAGGATCAATGACCATGGGCCGTTATAACACCAGCATAAGTCATCTGTTCCTAGGCAAAAGTCATGTAACAGGGTAGTCACATCACAGCCTGGTGCAACGGTGTTGGTGGGTCTGTAACAACCCCTGATCTTTGGTGATTAACGAGACGGTCTGTTTTGTTCTTTCTTTGTCCCTGTGAGATTAAGTATCCTATAAGGGAGAAAAGATGGGAACAGAGGACCGAGAGATCCCGTTCTAGCAATGTATCAAAGACCTGCTTGTTTTCTTTTTGTCAGAGCACGCTACCAGTAGGGATGTAAGAGTTTAATGATTTAAACGGGTAACTAATAAGATTCAGTAGTTACATGCCAGCTCCCGGGGAGCCGGCTGCTGTCCCGTGCTGCGGCCTCTCTATCGGAAGCAGGCGCATGGGGTGGCAGCTGGCTTCTTGACTGCTGGTCCCACTCTCAAGAGTGCACTGGAGAGCCAGTATGTAACCGCTAAAAATGTTAAGAGCTACTTGGTTACTATAGTAACCATTTTTAACATCCCTAATTGCCAGGACTTCACTGTCTTGCTTCCCTAGATCTCCAAGTGAGTCACATAGCAGGACTGCAGTTGTTGTCGTCTTCTTCTCTTCTGAACAAAAGTAACATGATACAGGTTGGACCTCCCTGATCTGGCTCCCTTGGGACCTGACTGGTAAGGGACTTTTCTGGACCAGAAGAAGTCTAGGAAGGGGGCATCAGCCTCCCCGCTGGGCTCCTCTCTCCAGCCATCAGAGCTTCTCCCCAACCTCCCAGCCCCACCGACCACACAGCAGCCCCACCGGAGCTCCCGGAAGCCCCATCGACCGCGGGCTCTGCTGCCCCACGAGTTCCGGTATCCCGGCCAGCTTCCCTGTCCCGCCGGCTGTGGGCTCTGGTGGCCTGCATGCTTTGTTGCCCTGCTGGTTGGCTCTACTCCGAGCCACCAGCAGCTTCTGCTGCTGGGGCTCTCTAATCCTGCCACATCTGTGGTCCTTCTGGGCCCCGGCTGTTGCCGGAGCAGAGTCCCGGACCACAGAGGTTCAGCCTGTACTTTTATGGCACCTTACATCCAGGGAGCTCCAAGCACTGTGCAAACTAATCCCCAGTCTGTCTGGGGAGGTAGGAAAGCATCAGCCTCATGTTAGAGACGCGAACGTTGGGGATATCAAACATAATATGGGCTCCATCTTGAGCGAGACAGTTTAACAATCAGGCTTGTAAGACCCTTGTAGAGCAACACAATTAATGTTAGCCTCATCTTCATTAATCTTATGCTCAATGGTTCCCAACCTCTTTTTTATACCGCGTACTGGTAAACCAATTCACAAACATTTGGCGAACCAGTAACATTTTATTTGCATATTTGCATATTTGTTATGCAAATAAAATGTTACAGGTCCACCAAAAGCCCCCGGCCCCCAGAGCCACTGTAACCAGCCAATTTCAATTCCGGCAGAGGCAACATGGCGGATGGCTGCCACAGCTGAAACCAACTGTTTGTGGCAGTTCTGAGGGCCAGGGCTTTTGGTGGACCCCCGGCCCCAGAGCACCCTCAGTGCTAGCCCTAATTCCTAGAACCCCCCCACCCTTCCACTACCCCCAGCACCAGCCACTGACCCCAGAATCCCTGCATCCACCCCATGCCAGCTTCCCAGGGCCAGCTCCCCATCCTAAATGCCACAGTGCCAGCCCCTGCCCCTTAGATTCCCACTACCAGGCCCCCCAGTTCCAGCCTCCTGTTTCCAGAGCCCCACTGCACCCAACCCCGAGCCTCCCAGTGCCAGCCCCAATCCCCAATATTTAGCCCTGTGCCCAGAGCCCCCCAATGCCAGCCCTGCTTCTGTAGCCCCCCCCATTACTACCCAGAGCCCTCCAGTGTCAGCCCCCACCTCTTAGAGCCCCAACCCCTTAGTGCTCCCCAGTACTAGCCCCACCCCCAAAGCTCCCCAGTATTCGATTCACTCCAGAGCCCCCAGTGCCAGCTCCCTGCCTCTTAGAGCCGCCCTCTCCCCCCAGCACTAGCCCTGCGCTGCCTCCCAGTTGAGTGCTGCTGCCTGGATCGCAGCTGCTCTAAGGCTGCCATGCCGGGCTCCTCGTGGCCCTCCTGCCGCACAGCAAACCGCTCTTCCATGGCCAGGAGGAGACCCCACCCCTGTACGGTGCTGGTTGGCTGAGAGGTGGGGCAGGCCACGCCTCTCCCAACAGCCGCAGCAGAAGGGGAGGTGCTGGGTGGTGTACCCTGGCCCCCCAGAGCTGCCACTGCCCAGCAGCCAGCGATTTGTGGCCCGGCACTGGTCTGTGGACCAGTGGTTGGGAACGGCCGCCCTAGTCTACTATATACTTGAGAGAGATTTTGTTTGTTTGAGAACTCCTCCTAAGTGGCAAGAGTGAGGACCAGCGAAATCAGCACACAGCTTCCTCTTATCATAACATAAAGCAGGGTCAGGGTTTGGTGGTGGCCGGGAAACAGGATGTGCCTGGAATGGGATTGCTGCTCAGAAAACCATACAGCGAAGAGATAGAATCACCAGGCAGGTGAAAGGGCTGGCTCAGGGCGCCCACTCCTACAGTGTTGCCTAAGCCTCCCATCCCCCTTGGTGCCTTTTAGGGAGAATGGCGGAAGCTCTCCTTCCGGATTCATATGGGGATGTTTCTGGCTGTTCCCCTTTGTCGGGGAGCGAGGGGAAAGTACAGTTTGCTGCATTCCTCACTCTGGCTGGGGAGCGCAGGGGGCAAACGAGCTGTTCGCTTTGCTCTCTCTCCCTGACAGGGACAGGAAAGGGAAGAACAAGCTGCCCTGGTATGAATCTCGAGGGGGAGAGGAAGGGTCTTTAGGTCCCACCCTCCTACACACACACTGCCCTGCCTGGAGGCCCCCCCCATTCCTGCAACCCTGACTCTTGCACCCCCCCCATGCCCTGAGCACCTCCTTACGGATCCAAACAGCGCCAGGTAAATGGGCTAGTGTTATCCTGTTTATTAGACGCTTGTTGCAGGAAATGCTGACTGAATTCTCTGGCCTGCCGTCTGTGCAGGAGGTCAGACTAGATGACCGTAATGGTCCCTTATTCACTTTTTCCACACCAGTCATAATTTTATAGACCTCTATCATATCCCCCCTTAGTCTCCTCTTTTCTAAGCTGAAAAGTCCAAGTCTTTTTAATCTCTCTTCATATGGGACCCGTTACAAACCCCTAATCATTTTTGTTGCCCTTTTCTGAACCTTTTCCAATGCCAACATATCTTTTTGGAGATGAGGCAACTTCATCTGTACACAGTATTCAAGATGTGGGCATACCATGGATTTATATAGAGGCAATAAGATATTCTCGGTCTTATTCTCTCTCCCCTTTTTAATGATTCCTAAAATTCTGTTCGCTTTTTGACTGCTGCTGCACTCTGAGTGGATGTTTTCAGAGAACTATCCACAATGACTCCAAGTTCTCCTCTTGGGTAGTTACAGCTAAATTAGTCCCCGTCATATTGTATGTATAGTTGGAATTTTTTTTCCAATGTGCATTACTTTGCATTTATCAACATTAACTTTCATTTCCCATTTTGTAGCCCAATCTCTTAGTTTGGGGAGATCTTTTTGAAACTCTTCACAGTCTGCTTTGGTCTTAACTACCTGGAGCAGTTTGGTATCATCTGAAAATTTTGCCACCTTGTTGTTTACCCCTTTCTCCAGATCATTTATAAATAAGTTGAATAGGATGGGTCCCAGGACAGACCCTGGGGGGACCCCACTAATTCCCTCTCTCCAGTCAGAAAACTTACTGTTTATTTCTACCCTTTGTTTCCTGTCTTTTAACCAGTTATCAATCCATGAGAGGACCTTCCCTCTTATCCCATGACAACTTACTTTACTTAAGAGCCTTTGGTGAGGGACCTTGTCAAAGGCTTTCTGGAAATCTAAGTATACTATGTCCACTGGATCCCCTTTGTCCACATGTTTGCTGACCACCCCAAAAACTTGGCATCTAAACAAGAGTGGCCTGATCTTCAGGGGTGCTGAGCTGCCACTGAAATCAAGGCAGCGACTCATCACCTGCAGGAAAAACCATCAGGCCTTTTGGGCTTGATTCTGTGAGGGGCAGAGCTCCCACATCTGGAAGTCAGCTGGAGTGGAGTACTTCAGTACTTCACAGGATCAGGCCCTTCTTGTTTGGCTTTCCCTGGGGTTCGCCCTTGATGGCTACATGCTCTCTTGAGTGGAGTGATGTTGGCAGGTGCTCTGCATTCATGTGTCTGCTAGTGTCTCTAGGAGACAAGGTACAGAGTATCAGAGGGGTAGCCGTGTTAGCCTGGATCTGCAAAAGCGACAAGGAGTCCTGTAGCACCTTATAGACTAACAGATGTATCGGAGCATAAGCTTTCGTGGGCAAAGACCCACTTCGTCAGATGCATGTGGTACAAGAGTGTAGCTGAATATGCAGCACGAAGGTCTTTGGGAATTCGCGTTCACAGGGTGTCAGCCAGCCCATATGCAAGTTCTGACAAGGAAAGCTTTGCCAGGCTGGGGCCAATGGGTTCCTGATTTTCTTAGGGTACCTCTAGGATTCTGTCACCGTGCTGGGTTTGGCAGGGTGCCTCCAGACTCTGCTCTCTCTAGGCTGCAGCTGTTCAAGTGACTCAAGCTTAACCTGCTTGTCCTTCTCTTTCACAGATGTTCAGACTGCTCCCTTCCCCCCTCTTTGTGACAAGAGACCTGGTTGCTCTTCCCAGCTGTGCCATTGACCACATTGCCTTGCTCTGTGCCTCAGTTCCCCCTCCACCTTTTGTCTATTTGGCTGATACGCCCCTTCATTCAAGGACTGTTTCTCACCATGTGGTGGTACAGGGCCCGGCACAAAGGGGGCCTGATCTCAGTGGAGGCCTCTTGAGGCTACCATGATACAAATAAACTTCCTTTTCAATGGGCTGTTCTATCAGAATAATCACTAAATCCAGATCCACCCAACTATCTAACCTGACCTAGGCGCTCAAGTTAAATTATCAGTTTGGTGAGGTGGGGAGGAATTCTGCCAGGCACATTTGCACTGCTGCTGGTGGCCACTCCCAGAAGCAGCAGCATGTCCAACCTGGGGCCCCACAGCTCTCAAAAAGGAGCAAACTTCTTGTCTGCCCCCCCCCCTCAAAAAAAGCTTGGATGGTCCAGCTGACCACCACAGTTAAGTATCCCGCTGATCAGTGGCATTGAGAGAGGAGTCACAGCTGCACCAACCCAGAGCAGCTTTCGGAAAGGGGCTGTCAGCCCATAGGGCCAAGCGATCACTAGAGGTGATATTCATCCCGCGCAGATGCCCTAGGGAAAGGAGTAGGTACCACTCAAATGCAGCCCTGTGCAAGACCCCTAGCATAAGGCCTGTAGGCGTACACAGTCCTAGTGTTGGGTCCCTCCTCTGGATATTTCACCCTATAAGCAAGGGCAACTAAAAGCAAATTCCACTGTATTGCACCTAGCTTAGATTGGTATATAGCCCCCATGATTGCACCCCTCCCAATCTCTAATGCACTTACCCTCATAGCATTCCTATGAGGCAGGGCAGGGCTATTAACGCCATTGCACAGATGGGGAGAAAATGAATAAGGAAAAGTTATTTACTTGTTCCCATAACAAGAACTGGGGGGGTCACCAAACAAAAATTAATAGGCAGCAGGTTGAAAACAAGCAAAAGGAAGTATTTCTTCTTGCAGTGCATAGTCAAGCTATGGAACTCCTTGACACAGGATGTTGTGAAGGTCAGAACTTCAACAGGATTCAGAAAAGAGCTAGAGAAATTCATGGAGGATAGGTCCATCAATGCAATTAGCTAGGATGGGTAGGAATAGTATCCCTAGCCTCTGTTTGTCAGAAGTTGGGAACAGGCAACAAGGGCGGGATCACTTGATTACCTGTTCTGATTACCTGGCACTGTCGGAAGACAGAATACTGGGATAGATGGACCTTTGGTCTGACCCAGTATGTCTGTCCTTATGTTGTGGAAATGAGGCCCAGAGAAGCTGAGTGACTTGCTATCCTTCCTCACCAAACAACACAGAAAGAGCAGGGTTCAGCATTGCTCGTCAGCTCCCTGCTTGCTCATTTTAGGGCCGAGAGACAGAGACAGTTCTTTGGGCCTGTAGCACTGGCAGACTGGTTACATGTGGAAACTTTTGGGAGGGTTGAATGCAGCCAGGACAGAAGTTTTCAAGAATCCAAAGCAATAGAATTTTGTGCTTTGGAAGCATTTTTGCTGCAAATGTTTTTTCACTTGCAGGGGAACATGCCAAACAAAACAAGCAACAAAAATACAATGAATTCTACAAGGCAAACACACATTGTGCAAAAAGGCCATAACGGTAGAGCTGGCCCGGGCATGTAAAATTCAGAGCTGAACTAAAGTGAGGGTGTTCAGGAGTGGGGTGGGTTGGAACAAGCCCGTGTCTGACAGAAAACAACATGATTTTTCAGAGACAGCTGCCCAGAGCACCCCACATAGGACACCCTAAGGCTGGGTACATGCTGGGTACTTAACTATGGCAAGAAAAAAAAATGTAACCAGAAACCAGATCACGCTCTTGAGTCTCATCCCCAAGGAATAGACAGCAGCAGGCAGCCAGCTGGCTAGAAAAATCCCCAAGTAGCTGGCTAGAAGACAAGATCCTCGCCTTCAATGGGAGGGAGGGGAAAGAGATAGGAATGAAAGAAATTAACAGTATTCTGGAAAAGTGGGGTGGGGAGCCCCAGCAGGGGCTGCTCTCCAAGGTACCTACAATTACCAAATGAGGCAAGGCTATTTCCAGATCCACAGGGTATTTAACTCCATGTTTCATGGTGATATCTGGTCAACATTCCATAAGGGTCTGACCAGGGAACAGTAAGATTTGAGGTGTAAGACTTTTGCCCTACTATGAACCTAGGTTGCTCATGAAGCTCTGCCAATGAGCTAAAAGGGTGGCTGCTTTCGCTGCTGGAAACCGCCCGTTACAGAGCGTGTGCGGTAGCCGTGTTGGTCTCTACATGTAGGCGAGACAAGGCAGATCACTTGTCTTGGTGAGAGAGAGCGCAGCTTTGCATAACCTTGATGGCTTGTTGCCAGGTTGGGAAGGCAAGCTCCCCAGCCAATAGCCCCATCTATACTCCAGCCCTCCTCCTCTTGGGCCCCATGCGCATGCTGCCCAGGCCTGGCCTCCTCCCCTTTGTCTCTTCCCCCCCCCCCCACCCTTTGTGCTCACCCCTCCCAGCCAAATCCCTGAACCCAAATGTAGCAAATGATATTTGAAAAAAATGTTAGAAGAGTTCTTTTTTTCCCCCCTAAGGAAAATGGAGCTTGTTTTCCATTGCCCACCAGATTGTGAAGACTGGACATGCTGAAGGTATCAAATTAAAAGCACTAAATTTGGCAATAAAAAAGTCAGTCACAGGTTCTAATATACCCAGAAGTTTGTCAGATTTATTTGCAAAAACTTTGTAGTGAAGGCAAGTCAGCTGTCCTGCTGAATACAACAATATTAAATATTATGGAATATGGGATGTAGTTCTTCTCTGGTTTTGCATTTTCTTAATTAGTATTTCTAAGCTGATTTTATATTTTAAAATTTATTATTAAGCCTTCATAAAGTAATCATTCCAGATTACTACATATTTAATTAAACAAAGACATTATTTTAAATTAGAGTGGTTTAGTGTGTTCATAACTAAGTTCATGAACTGGACAAACTGGAGAAATGGTCTGAGGTAAATAGGATGAAGTTTAATAAGGACAAATCCAAAGTACTCCACTTAGGAAGGGACAATCAGTTTCATACATACAGAATGGGAAGTGACTGTCTAGGAAGGAATACTGCAGAAAGGGATCTTGGGATCATAGTGGACCACAAGCTAAATACCGTCAACAGTATGACATTGTTGCAAAAAAACCAAACATGATTGTGGGATACATTAACAGGAGAGTTGTGAGCAAGACACAAGGCTATGTCTAGACTGCAAGCCTCTTTCAAAAAACAGCATCTAGACTACAACCAGTACTTTTGAAAAAGCAAGCCACTTTTTCAAAAGAGAGTACCCTGGCAGTCTGGATGCTCTCTTTTGAAAAAGCACAGTTTGCATTACATAGCGCCTTTTTTCAAAAGAGCACTTTCGGAAAAAGGTGTTATTCCTCGTAAAAGGAGGTTTGCTGCGGTCGAAAAAACTGCTGCATTCTTTTGATTTACTTGCGAAAGAACGCGGCAGCAGTCTAGACGCAGGTAAAGTTTTTTCGAAAAAAGGCCACTTTCGAAAAAAGCTTACAGTCTAGACACACCCAAGATGTCATTCTTCCACTCTACTCTGCACTGATAAGACCTCAATTGGAGTATTGTCCAGTTCTGGGCACAACATTTCAAGAAAGATGTGGAGAAATTGGAGAAGGTCCAGAGAAGATCTGCGGCTCTTGTACATTCCAAAAGGAGAGGAGCAGTAGTGGGACTGGCACGAGCGGAACTGTTTCAATGTGCTGAGTGGGGAGGAAACCGGCTTTTAAGCTGGCTCCCCCCAGCACCGGCTCATGCTCCCCTGCTTGCTCCCTCTGATAGAGGCAGCAAGGGGGAAGGGGGGGAGCAACTAGTCGAGTTCCTATTCAACAAGCTGGCTCCCCCCAGCACCGGCTCATGCTCCCCTGCTTGCTCCCTCTGATAGAGGCAGCAAGGGAGAAGGGGGGGAGCAACTAGTCGAGTTCCTATTCAACTACCTGATAGGCAAATGCTTATCGGGTAGTCAACTAGTTGCTTACATCCCTAGCAAGGACCCACATCCCACATTTTAGCCAGGATTCAGATTTGGGGAGCGAGAGCCCAGACTTGGATGCTCCATAAAATACTACAGTTTTACACTGGTTAAGAATTAAAACCTGCCATAATAACACATGTAAGTGCTGTGGCTGAATTTGGAGATGGGAGTGCAGCAAATGAGTAGTCTGATAACACACCAGATGGGCCCTGGAACCAGAGAACAAGTCCAGATCCTACCCGAAACATGTGGGGATTAACACAATGCACGTGCCAAGGGTAGAAACTACTGCATCTCGTTTTCTGCTCATCAGCAGAGGAATACAATTGCTTGTTAATTCCACAGCAATTGGTTACTGCCCCAGCGAGGCTCAGCAGAACAATGCAACTCTTTGACTGAAATCCCAAACAACAACAGCATCCTCCTACAGTTCTCCTCCAAGCATTTAAAGCTGCTTTACAAATTATACACAAGGATCACTCTAGATACCATTGAAACGTAGCAGCTGTTTGACAGCAACGCTACACGATGCTTTAGGGCCGGAAGTGAAGATGACCTTATCTAAGGGACACAGCAAGGGATGGGACATGATCACCTCAGAGTCAGAACATGATTACCTCAGCTGCAATTTGACTCCCCTTCCCAGGAGGGCCATGGGATCCTGACAGAGTTGCAGTTAGTCAGGAGACCCCGTGTTATTTCTCTTTATCCAAAAGATGGCATCTCCAGCAAGATAGTTGTCCCTCGCACCATGCTGGGATTCTGATATGACAGAACACCACCCCTTTTAGCACCTTGAGCCTTCCGTGGTCCCTCATTTAAGAAAGGAAACACCCCTACCCTCTGTATCCTGTAGGGATCACAAGTAGAGGTGGCCAGGAATTTTTGGACATAAGGGTTTTTCATAGGAAAACGCTAATTTGTTGTACAGGTTGCACCTCCCCAAACTGGAATTCTCTGGTCTGGCAACATCCGTGGTCCGGCAGGCCCAGGGATGTTCCTGGATCAGAGAACCCTGGTAGCCTAGTGGCAGGAGGGGAATCCAGGAGGGGCCAGGCTGAAGCAGTGGTATGGCGCAGGGACTGGTGGCAGCCCCTGACAGCTTGCGGCACTGGGACTGGGCCGGGGCAGCCCCTGGCAGTGCAGAATTGGGCCAGCAACAGCCTGTGGCAGTGCAGAGCTGGGGCTAGAGCCCCGGGCAGCCCGTGGAAGCGGGACCAAAGCCGGGGCTAGTGGCAGCCTCCAGCAGCGTGGGGTTGGAGCCCCGGCCAGCCCGTGGAAGTGGAGACAGAGCCAGCAGGCTGCTGCAGGTCAGGAGCCCACACTCTTGGCAGCCTGCAGCAGGTGGACCGGGGGTCCCAGGATGGAGAAAGCCCCAGCAGCCCACGGCAGTGTGGGGCCGGAACCCTGTCCAGAGCCCTTGTTCCTGCAGTATCTAGATGCCAATTTGCAGGCCAACGAGTCATGCATCTCTGCTGCTCTGGGCTGGATTCAAACTGCTGGCCCGCACCAGCAGGGAGAGACTATGCATTCCATCGCTAAGCCCTAAACTCCTTCTCTGTAAGCTACCCACCTCTTTCAGACAGACTATACCAACATGGATTTCCCTTCAGCATCAAAGGACCACGCTGGAAGCCAGGCACCCCATTCCGTGGCTATTACACTAAATGGATTTATTCAAAGCACCTGTGGGAACCCAGTCAGCCCCAGCCTCCACAGAGCAGGATGCGACTGCACTAAGATGCCATCACGAAGGCAGCCGTGAGCCCCAGAACCCCAATTATTGATGCTGACCCTAAGTGGGGCACCACATGGCTACGCTGAAGCACTTACCGCCAGTCCCCTCGGGGATGTTATGCAACTGTGAAGGATTCATATGTTGTACAGGCCAGAAGGAAAAGTTACTTGTTTCCATAACATGAGCACTAAGTGTCACCAGATGAAATTAATAGGTAGCATGTTTAAAACAACCAAAAGGAAGTTTTTCTTCGTGCAGCGCAGAGTCAAGCTGCGGAACTCCTTGCCAAAGGATATTGTGAAGACCAGGAATTTAACAGGGTTGAAAAAAAGAACTAAATAAATTCATGGAGGTTAGATCAATCAATGCTTATTAGCCAGGATGGTTAGGAATGGTGTCCCTAGCCTCTGTTTGTCAGAGGCTGGAAATGGATGACAGGAGAGGGAACACTTGATTACTTGTTTCTGTTCACCCCCTCTGAGGCATCTGGCATTGTCCACTGTCAGACAGGATTTTGGGCTAGATGGACCTTTGGTCTGACCCAGTATGGCCGTTCTTATGTTCTTGCGTAACGCCTCAGGGCATCATGGAAATCTCTCCAGCAGGCTCTGCCCACCAACATGCGTCCCGCAGGGCTCTGGGCTCAGGAAAGCAAGCGGGCAGGGTGCAGGCTGGAGAGAGTCAAACCCAGCTAAGGGCAATGACACCCCGGCCTGCCAGGGTCGCTGACACGGAGGCCTGGGGCAATGTTACTGGATTGCCCATTGGCAGTGACCTGGCTTGCTGTGTCTCAGGCCTTTCCTGCTTAGTGAAGATAGTGTCACGGGCCCTGAGCCATGCAGCCACTGGAGAGGCTCCCACTGACTGGATCGCAGGCAATAATTTTTAAAGGGGTGCCACTTCACAAATCTGAGAAGTGTCCGGGGCTGTCCTGGAAGGGGCGGGGCCTTGTGCGGAAGGGGCGGTCCATGTGCTGTAAAAAGGCGCCAATATGTTTTTTACACAACAAAGTAATTAAATTTTAATAATAATTAACAGCATACAACATTATCCAAAGATTATCATAGAAGGCAACACTAACATTTTGAGAACACTTGTAGCATTTGTAATAACAACAGCACTAACACTAAACTTTTAGTTACATCAGTGGTGGGCAGTATCCGACCCGCAAAGCGGACACAGTTCACCAGGGTTAGCCCCGGCAGGCCACCAATGCTTTATTTACATGCACCTTCGCTGGTACAACTGCTTGAACCTCCCATTCACCATGGAGCACCATCTCCAGCCAATGGGCACTGCGTGAATTGGGACATCACCTCCTACAGCTCACATGGGCTGGGAATGGTGATCCACAGCCAACAGGAGCTTTAAATGGCCATATCTGCAGCGGCACCGGTTAATCCAACTTATTGCCCACCTGAGTTTAATGCAACTTATGTGCATTAAATTTAAGTATAAAAAAAAAAAAAATTTTAACTCAATGTGAAGAAGAAAGTCTACGTTGGGCATTAGCAAGGGACGTGAAGTCAGGTGTCATTTCTGATGTTGCAATGCGGAGCACTACTGCAAGGTGGTCATCTGTGATAAAAGAGCTGCTCTTTGACTTATTGAATTTTATGACAGAAAATGTCTGCTCACAGATGTAAGTTGCTCCGAACAATACAATCATCTTTTGGGCATGAGCCTTGATCTTTGGAAAGCTTTGTTCATTGAGAGATGCATAAAATTCCAGAAGTGGCGTTGATTTGAATTGCTCCGCAAGCAAGGCATCACTCTGCAAGTCAATAAGCTCCATTTGGAGGTCACTTGGAGCATTGTCCACCACGTATGCGGAAGGAGAGGAGAACAAAGCCATGCCCCCTACTTCTAACCTGTTGCCTGGCAGCTGCCCGGCAGGCACAAGCCCTTTGAAGAGAAGCAATCAAAAGGGCTCCCGCCTCCGGGCAGCTCCCAGGCAACGGGCCAGTGGGGCAGAGCTGCGAGCCCTTTCAATTGCTTCTGCTTAAAGGGCTTGCGCCTGAGGGTGACTGCCAGGCAATGCAGCCCCCCAGCAGGCCAGCCCTGTCAATAGAAGCAGTTGAAAGGGCTGGAGTCTCTGGCTTCCTAACAACTCAATAGAGGCTGGGGGAGCTGCGAGCCCTTTCAAGTGCTTTTATGTACAGGGCTGATGCTTTCCCTATGCCTGTCAAGCAACCCGTTGCCTAGCAGCCGGGGAACAGGAGACACCTTTAAATAGAAACATCTGAAAGGGCTCACAGCTCCCCAGGCCTCTAGCGTGTTGCTAGGGAGCCATTTCTATTTAAAGGGCTCGTGCCTTCCCTGCAGCTGCTAGGCGAGGTGCGGGGAAGGATGCAAGCCCTTTAAATAGAAGCAGTTTGAAGGTCTCGGCCCCCTCCTCTCCGAGGCAATGAGCTAGGGGGTGGGGCCTGAAACTACCTCGTGGGCCAGATCCAGCCCGCTGAGAGGCCTTTGCCCACCCCTGCCGTAGGATGTAGGAAGAGGGGAGCAGCCAGCAGCCGTCAGCAAGGGCTCTGCTGTCCTTAACCCCTCCCATGGCTGAGGGACCGTGCAGTGACAGCTGTAGGAGCCCAGCTTTCAGCAGGCCCCTCCCCATGAGCCATCCCTGTGGGCTGCCCCACTGGCTCCAATCAAGGGGGAATTGCTGCTCATTTACATAATTGCTGGTTGTTCCTGCTAATGGAAGGTAGCCCGGCGCACGGATTCCCCTGGGCCAGTGATTCTCCCCCCCGCCCCATACACTCTTGCATAATAGGGGGCATGAACACCCTGGCTTGTTTTCAGTTTATTTTATGGGCTGAGAGGAGGCGCTTTCCTGAGAGGAAACACTTCTGTGCTCGGTACAGTCAGAGCCACTAGCTGGCCGGACATCCGTGAGGGTAACGGGAGAGTCAAATCTGGCCCTCGACTGCAGAAATGGGGCGGTGCACTCAGAGATGCGGGAGGTGGCCTGGGTAGGGTAGGATCCCGCTAAGCTGCAAACGCCACAGACAGGCCTCTTTCCTTGAGGCCTCTCTCTGCTCGAGGCAACTGCAGAGCTATGAGGAATATTGCTGCTGCCTTCCACCCCAGCGGGGCCTGCATTTTGCTGACTAGTGAAGCAACCTCTTGCCTATCTCAGCCTAATCCTGCCATACTGGCTCACCAGGGGCTCCTCCATGAGCCCTGCTAAGTGTTGAAACCTGCGTTGCGGGAGGTGTCACCAGTCATCTGCATAGGGTGCCTCTATGGGTGAGTAGCTACTAACCCACCTGGTCTTTTGGATGTGACTGACTAGCTACGTTAGTACTTACCTGGCCCTCACTCTGCTAGTGTCTGAGCACCTCACACCTCATCCCCACCACACCCCTGAGAAGCAGGGCCAAGCTGCTGTCCCATTGCATAGCTGGGGAACTGAGACCCAGAGAGACTAAGTAACTTGTCCAAGGCCACACAAAGTCTGTGTCAGAGCTTGGAATTGAACCTTCCTGGTAAATGCCTTAACCACTGGACCATCCTTCCTCTTGCTGTGCTTGTCAGTGTTACTCCAGTCTGAGGCTAGCGTAACTCGACCAAAAGCAGTGGCACTACCTAGGGGCTGAAATGCAGTAACGAGAGCCATAGCTCTATTGCTAGCAGCTTCCTTCCCAGAATCTCCAGATATTCTTTCCATTTGAGCCCCGTTTGCAAGTGTAACATAATGCGCCTCCCCCTTGCCCCTCTGTGAATGAACACTCCCAGGTGGGTATGGAAAGTTCACCTGCCCCACGTGACTTATTAAAGCTTTGGGGTTGTCAATGTGACATAGCCTCGCTCATTCATATTCCGCCATGGCAAATACCAGCCTTTCAAAACTGTGGGGGGGGGGTTCCCCCTTTGCTGCTCAGAAAGGGGGATTTGGAATATTTTTTGGCTTCTGCAACCTAGGCCCTGCAAATATCTGTGGTTCATTCAGCGGTTGTCGTCTCTGTTTAAACTCCCCTTGAACTCCTTGGCCGGTGCATCCGCTCCTGTGGTTTGCTCTCCAAACTAGAGTCCCATTCCCGAAGTGCTGAATCACGAGCAAGGTTTATTTGTTCAGTGAAATATCAATACACAAAAAAGGCTGGACGCGCACCAGTGCCTGCAGAGACTCCATTAAGGACAGTGTGGCTGGCACTTGGCCACTGCTTTGCTGTTAAGCAATTATTGATCTCATTGGTGCTGGGTTTTCCAGAAGCATGAATAATATCCTCTTTGTAAAGGAGTGTGGGACCCAGGTTCTCTTGCAACACCGGCTGCAATCAGTCCTGCGTGCGCATTGTCTTCACCGCAGTGCTGCGCCCATGCTGCTGCAGTTGCTTCTTTTCAGCAGGAAAAATTTCCACTCTCAAATGGTCTGCAGCTGGCAGGCCATGCAGGAGGGTCCTGTGCCTACAGCTCTGTGCTGGGAGTCAGGAGATCGGACTTCAGTTCCCAGCTCTTTCTCTACCGGCTTCGTTCTCCTCCTTGGTCTCGATTGCCCTTTGTCCTTGTGGAGCCGTGTATGCCCCTGCAAAGGGAGCGTGAAGTGAACCTGTTCTGATCTGGTCACACCCCCAAAGTGGGTTCTGCAAGGCAGGGCAACAGAAAATCAGACTTGCGGGGCCTCGGTTCCCCAAACGTAGCTTAAGAAGGTTCCTATTTCCCCATCTGGCAGGGATGTTGCTCTGACACATTCAGTGATGACTGTAAGATGCTCAGTTACTAGAACAATGAGAGCCATGCTAGAAGCTACCTCTGTGGTCCCCAAACTGTGGGATGCGCCCCCTAGGGGAGCACAGTGGAATGCCCAAAGGAGCTCAAGCCAGCTGCCAAGGGGAGCGCCACTCAGCCCTGCTCTGAACATAGCTCGGCTCCCAGGCCAGACCTTTGCTCCTGGTCCCCGCCGCCACTCCACGCCCAGCCCAGGGGAAGGCACAGACACATTACCTCTTGCAGACCCCCTCATTAGTAATGGAAAGTTTGATCACCACTGACCACCACCACTTTACAGAGATAAAATCTCCTCTCTTCTCCCGTTTATGTATCCAAGCATCACATCTGCCCTTCTGGCCCCAGTGCTGCACTGTATGCTCATACTCAGCTCGGGGTTCCTGCCTAAATCTCTTTCACAGTTGCTGCACCCCAGGATAGAGTTCCCCATCCTGGCAGTGTGGCTGCATTCTTTGTTCCTCGCTATATTAAAACACGTCTTGTCTTGTTTGCACTCAGTTTGCCAAGTGACCCTAATTGCTCTGCATCAGTGACTTGTCCTCTTCGTTATTTTCCTCTCTCCTAATGTTTGCGTCATCCGCAAACTTGATCAGTGACGATTTTACAGCTTCTTCCTGGTCATTGATAAAGTTGTCAAGCAGCACAGAGCCAGAAACGGATCCCTACAGGACCCCACCAGAAACGCTCCCACTTGATGATGATTCCCCATTTACAATTACATTTTAAGGCCTGTCAGTTACCTGGTTTTTGTATGTGCTATATTCATGTTATATTGTTCTAGTTTTGTAATAAAAATGTAGGCAGCATCAAGTCAGATGCCTTACCGAAGTCTAGTTATATTACTTCAGCTTATTATATTTATCAACCAAATTTGTAATCTCATCAGAAAAAGATAGTTTGACAGGAATTATTTTCCATAAACCCATGTTGATTTGCATTAATTACATTACTCTCCTTTAGTCCATTATCAGTTAGGGATGTAAGAGTTTAACCGATTAACCAATAAGCTGGTGCTTACCCGGTAACAGAAACCGACTTAAACTTTATTCTGCAGGCACGTGCCAGCCGCCGGCTGCTGGCCCTGCTCCTAGGGAGCAAGCTGCCACCCTGCGTTGTGGACCCTGCCATCCCCAGTTCTAGGGCACTGCAGTTCTGGGGCTCTGTGGGCTCTGTAGTATAAGTCAGCTTCCGGTGTGCACTGGCCCCTGGCTGCCAGCCCTGCTCTCCAGGAGCGGGGCTGGGAGCTGGCACATGTCGGGAGCTTGCTGGCTGCACTGCCGAGCCCACAGCACAGGCTAGCTGGCTCCCTGGGAGCCATGGGGGCACCCCTCCCTAGTACCACCTGGCTGTACATCCCCAAAAACGGTTAACGGTGCAACTGCTAGCATTTTTAATGGTTACACAGTTACTGTTTTAAACCTTTTTACATCCCTATTCTCAATCAAGTCCCATATCAGCTGCTCCATTATTTTGCTGGGATTGATGCCAGGCTGATAGGCCTGTAATTGTTCGGGTCCTTCCATTTAAATTTTTCTTAGAAATGGGCCTAACATGAGCTGTCTTCCAGGGTTCTGGAACTTCCCCGGTGCTCTAAGACCTAGTGAAACTCAGCATTCACAATCCAGTGAGGTCCTCAGCCTGCTCTTTTAAAAGTCTTAGATGCAAATTATCTGGAGCCACTGATTTTAAAAATATCTGACTTTAGTAGCTTCTGTTTATCATCCTCCACAGATGCAATGGGAATGGAAAAAGTGTTATCACCATGTGACGAGATAACATCATTTGTGTTTTCTCCAAAATCAGATCAGAAATTTTTATTGAATGCCTCTACCTTTCCTGCATTGTTAATGATAATTATACCATTTCCATCTAGTAATGGACCGATACTATTGTCAGGATGTTTTTGTTTGTTTCTAATGTATTTTTAAAACTCCTTATTGTTCTTAACTTGTAGCCATAGGTTTCCCCATGTGTTCTTTGACTTCCTTTGTCAATTTTCTACAATTCCTAACTTGTCTGTCTGTCTATGTATCTATCGTTTTTCCTGTTGTGCAACAGAATGATGTCATGAGGTTCTAAGGCCATGAAAGTGGATTATCATCAATTTCATGGTCTTCAATTCGTTGAATATTTTATATATAAATATAAATTTTTATAGCCGCCTTCACTTCCCCTCTAAACCAGGTTGTTGTTGTTTTTTAAACTAGCCTTCTTCCTCAATCATGGGAATGTGTTTTTTTTTCAGTAAAAAATTATTCCCAAGAATCATTCAGATTTTTTCAGATTAGCTTCTTCCTCAAGCTGATTTGGCTCATAGTTGTTTTCATCTTTGTGAAACTGGCCCTATTAAAATGCCAAGTATGGGATTTATTCTGCTTGCACATCATAAATGTGATCAAGTCATGAGCATTGATATCTAAGCTACCATTAACTTTCAGTTCTGTGATCAGTTCCTCTGTCTGTTAGGACAAGGTATAATTTAGAATTCCCCCATGTTAGCTGCAACACTTTTTGAGTTAAGAAATAGTTAACTAAGACTCTGTGTTGTGCTTTATTTGTTAGGATGTGGATCCATAAGCATTCAAGATCATTGTCTTCTGAGTTATCCATGACTTGGAAACAGGTAATGCTTGTTTGATACAGAGTGCTCCTCCCTCTCTCCTTAGCCCACTTGTGCCTTTCTAAATAGGTTATAATCACTGAACCATGGCATCTACCAGACAATTAATGTTCTCTCTAACCTTTTCCATTCAAGTGTGGGATAAATTTTATGTACACTGAGACATGTGCATGTGCACCACCAGTAGAAACAAAAACCTAGCTGTGGGTGCTCTGCTGATCAGCTGGGCAGCATTTGAACCTCTCCTGTTTGAACCTCTCCTGAGTGACCGCACAAGCACCCAGCTTACAGGAAACACTGTGGACAACCACTAGCCATCAGCCAGCGGTCCAAGGGCTACCAGGAGAGCAAGCAGGGCCAGCTTTAGGAAGTGCGGGGCCCAATTTGAACAATTTCTACGGGGCCCCACAGCAATTTTGGTTGAGCAAGAAAAAAAAAAAAAACAGCGCAAAAAAATTCCCCACCAACACACACACACACCCCGCAGCACAGGAAAACCCTGCACTAAACTCACACCTCCTCTGGTGCGGGAGGCCGACGCACTCCTCCTCCGGGGCCGGCAGATTTGTATAATTCTTGGTGGTGCCCCATTAGCCACACCCCCTGACCCCCGTTAACCGGCCTCTGGAGGTAACACGCTCGGGGCAAGATGGACACATGACCAGAAGTAAAAGGTGTCATGTCACCCCTCTCGAAGGACTTTTCCCACCATCCTCCTACCAACAGGGATTAGTTTGGCTCCCACCAAACCCCCCTCATGCAACTATCCTGCAATTGCATTAACCCAATGTGTGTGACATTAACTCGGGGGCAGAGAGACTGGGGAAGTGTTCCTCTAAGGCTATGTCTACACTTGCTTCACGCAAAGTACAGCCGTTCTTGCGCAAGAACCCACAGAGCAGCCACACTGCCCACCTGCTCTTGCACAAGGAAATTTACAGTATGGCGTGGTAAGAGAGGGTGTCTTGCGCAAGAGCTACGCTCTTTTCTAACAGGTGTAAGCTCTCTTGCGCAAGACGGCAGTGTGGATGCTTGGCAGGGATTTCTTGCGCAAGAAACCCCTATGGCTAAAATGGCCATTGGAGCTTTCTTGCTCAAGAGAGCATCCACACTGCCATGGATGCTCTTGCGCCAAAGATGTTCTTGCACAAGAAGCCGCCAGTGTAGACATAGCCTAAGAGTTTCCTCCCATGAGCAGAATGGATTTTGTGTTGTGCACCTGTACTGAGTTCATGTGGCTTGTTTGGATGTGCCACTGTGGCACCCAAGTTATTAATAAATATTTTATAAACCTTTACCTTTTCTCTCTGCTGCCATGTCTTCTCCCTTTGCTCCATCAGCTCCCCTGGTGCCTGCTGCCCCCCAACTCCTCACCCTCCTCTGCTGTCCTGACTCCTGCCCTTCTCACTGCCCTCAGCCCTCCTGCGACCTGCCCCCGTCCACCAGCCCTTCTCTCCCCTGTGCCCACTCCTCCAGTAACCCCACTCTGATCATGTGAGCTACCTCTCCTCATCCCCTCTTCCAACACCTCCTCTACACACCTGCCCTGACTCTCTCTCTGGTGCTGGTCCCTCCTGCAGGTGTCTGCCCTTCTGCTTCACCCCAGAATCCCCTGGCACCTGCACCTTCCCTTAGCCCTGCACCCACCTGGTGCCTCCCCTTCCCTTACTGCCCCTGCCCCTTTGCCCTCTTTTTCCCTGATGCCCACCCCTCACCACTCTCTGCCCCGTTCCTCCTGCCCCTCTGTGCCCTCACACATGACTTGCTCCATCACCACCTTTCTCATGCCCACCCCTTCTTTCAAGCCTTCTCCCAGCACCTCCTCCTCCCCCTCTAGCCCCCAATGCCCTTCCCCTCTCTCTCCTCTCTCCCAGCATCACCCTGTCCCCTCCCACTGACACCTCCCCTCCTGCCCTTTTCCTCATTGTCTGCACTTGGCCCCCTGGCATTTGTCTATCCTCCACACTGTCTCTTGGTGCCTTCCTCTTTCTTCCCCTCCCCTCTGCACAAGCCCCTTCCCTACTCCCCTCCTCCTCCGCACAAGCCCCTTCCTCTCCCACCTCCGCACAAGCCCCTTCCCCCTAGTTTTCCCCTTCCCCCTCCCTTACCTTCTGCCTTCCACTTTGTGGGGCCGGAGTCTGTGCTCGGGCCCCGGGCTCCAAACCCGGAGCCAGGCCACGCGATGCAACATGCCTCCGAGGAGTTTTAAAGTCCCGGGCCGTCACATCACGTCATGCCCGGGCGTCCTCCCCGCTCACCTGCAAATGCCGTGCATGGCAGCAGCAGCACGCGCCGGCGAGGGGGAGCCGCACTGAGAGCCGCGCACAGCGGTGACGGTCTGGGGCCGGGTGGGGATGCTCTGGGGGCGGGGTGGGAGGATGCGTGGGGAGGCTGGCGGGGGGGGGCGGGTCCGGGGCCTGCTCCAGGCAGGGCCGGGGGAGAGACCCAGCTCCACATATTACTGGAGCAGGGCCCTGGCTCTGAATATTAACTCGCCGCCCATGGCATCTGGCACACTTCCGGGTTCAGGGCGCGGGGCCCCTTTAGGTGCGGGGCCCCATTCGGGGGAATCGGGCGAAACGGCCTAAGGCCGGCCCTAAGAGCAAGTACATAAAAGCAGCCACACTGGGTCAGACCAAACGTCCATCTAGCCCAGTATCCTGTTTTCTGACAGTGGCCAATGCCAGGTGCTCCCAAAGGGAATGAATAGAAACAGGTAATCATAGAATCATAGAATACTAGGACTGGAAGGGACCTCGAGAGGTCATAGAGTCCAGTCCCCTACCCTCATGGTAGGACCAAATACTGTCTAGACCATCCCTGATAGACATTTATCTAACCTACTCTTAAATATCTCCAGAGATGGGGATTCTACAACCTCCCTAGGCAATTTATTCCAGTGTTTGACTACCCTGACAGTTAGGAACTTTTTCCTAATGTCCAACCTAAAGCTCCCTTGCTGCAGTTTAAGTCCATTGCTTCTTGTTCTATCCTCAGAGGCCAAGATGAACAAGTTTTCTCCCTCCTCCTTGTGACACCCTTTTAGATACCTGAAAACTGCTATCATGTCCCCCCTCAATCTTCTCTTTTCCAAACTAAACAAACCCAATTCTTTCAGCCTTCCTTCATAGGTCATGTTCTCTAGACATTAGATCATTCTTGTTGCTCTTCTCTGGACCCTCTCCAATATCGTCACATCTTTCTTGAAATGCGGTGCCCAGAACTGGACACAATACTCCAACTGAGGCCTAACCAGTGCAGAGTAGAGCGGAAGAATGACTTCTCGTGTCTTGCTCACAACACACCTGTTAATGCATCCCAATCAAGTGATCCCTCTCCTGTCACCCATTTCCAGCCACTGACGAACAGAAGCTAGGGACACCATTCCCATACTGGCTAATAGCCATTGCTGGACCTATCCTCCATGAATTTATCTAGTTCTTTTTTGAATCCTGTTCAAGTCCTGGTCTTCACAATATCCTCTGGCAAGGAGTTCCATAAGGTGACTATGTGCTGCGTGAAGAAAAACTTCATTTTGTTTGTTTTTAACCTGCTACCTATTAATTTAATTTGGTGACTCCTAGTTCTTGGACAGTCTGTTGTGTGGAAGCCACTGATCTGAACACTAGGCTCACACCTTTATCCCTCTCTTGGGTGGCTTGCACATTTGACTACAATAACTGTGGTCCTGCTGGAGCCAAGTCCCTTCCAAAGGCAGGTATGTCACTGAGACTGCAACAGACGAGTGGGGCCTCATTAACCTTCCACAATTGCTCTCTGTTCATTTCAGATTTGGATCCCTTTTTAATTTTAAACAGATGTACTGGGCCAACCCCAGTCTTCCTCCCCCTCTGTCTGTCACTGGCCCCAGAAGCTCAGACTCAGGACGGGCTCGCTCTGTCTGCGGCGTACCTAGCGATTTGTATCCCCCATGACTTGCATTGCTACAGTGCTCTTCACTCCAGCCTTCTGTGCTATTCTAGAGCCTCCCCTCTGTCTCCAGGATGTGGTTGCTGGACTCCACTGACGGGCCAGATTTGCTGATCCTATCACTGTCATGCAGACTGGCACCTGAGACGTCAGGCGCTTGACTTTCCAGTTCTGCTTCTTTTATTTCCAGCCCTTTGCTGCCTGTGTAACCATCTCCTCGGGCTGTGCCCTCACCCTGCCAGCGCTCACCCGGAGCAGGACAGAATAATCAGACCAGCCCCTCAGCCTCCCTGAGCTGGAAGGATGCTGGGTTCTGCATGTATGGGGGCGACAGCCACGCTGTCCTGCCAGCCAAGCACCCTGTCTCGTCCGCATCCCTGAAGGCAACAGTGGTAAGTGATGGTCTGTGTGTTCGATACGTGAGGCTGGGGGATTAATTTCCCAAAGGCAGCAGCCAAAGCCCCATTGCTCGGCACTTTAAAATCAGTGTGGACAAAGTTCTAGACTGCTGCCCTGTGCAGCAGGGGCCTGGGTGATCTCATAGAGATGGAGAGAACCTCTCTGGGGAGGAGGGGTATCCCCTTGGAAGTGTGTTCACAACTTTGGACCCACAGGAGCCTCTTTGTGTCCAACCACTGTGAACCAAACACCAGGCTCAGCTTATCCTGAACCAAACCCTGTAGGGTTTTCGTCTCTACTTCTCCCTCTCCAGCTACAGCCTGAGGGTCCCCTGAGTTTCTGGTAGCTAGCCTGAGGTGCCTTCCTCTCCTACGTAGGCGATACGGTGACACAGGGTCGTGGGCATAAAAGCATCTCATCTAAGTAGATCAGTGTCTAAGCAGCTGATCCGGGGGTGAGGGTACTGTTCGCAGCTCGAGAAACCTGGCTTCAAGTCTCACTTCTGCTGCAGCCTCCCTGTGCCTCAGTTTCTCCTGGTATAAGGATAATGCTTCTCTACCTCCAAGGGGTAAATTGTTGACCGATACAAGGTATTTGGGTAGCTGGAAAGAGCAGCCATACAAGTTTCATATATAGGTGCTGCAGGAGATTTACGAGCAGTAGCTAATTAAAGACAAAAAAAATTTGTCCTAATGCTGGTGTCTCTGTTCTTGGCTGCCTGGTCACACACTGTATTTTCCACATTTGATTATCTCTAGCGACGAGTATGTAACAGAAGCATTTAAAGAATGCTCTTGATGCAAAGTATGTCTAGATACTACTTAGTCCTGCTGTGAGTGCAGGGAACTGGACTAGATGACATCTTGAGATCCCTTCTAGTCCTATGACGCTATGTTATGCGGTAAGTTTAAGTGGTGGGCCTTGCATTTTGGGATGCAGGCACTGGTACTGTTGGATCTTCTGATGAGCTAGCTGATGCACCTTGTTTGGGCATGTGTATTTAATAAGCCTCAGGAGGGCAGGGAGCCCCAACTTTGCCTAGCTTAATTTGATCATTTAGAGCTCAATCCAATTTTAATGGGAATCAATGGGAATTTTTCCCTTGCTTTCATTGGGAGTTGGAGCACGTGTGTAAATGACAGAGAGATTTCCTATCTTTGGGGGCTGAATTGTTTTCTTCCTGATATGGCTTTTATTCCGCTTGGAGTGGTATGACTCCTTTGGTAGCTTTGGAAGTATATGGAGGTTATGAAATGCAAAATTGAAATGGATTAGGCTGGTGGCTGCCTAGACCAGTGTTTCCCTGTAAACTGAGCACTTGGGCAACCACCCAGAAGAGATCTAGGTGCTGCCCAGCTGATTGGCACAGCACCCACAGCTGGCAGTATGTGTTTCTGTTGGTGGTGCACATGTCTCAGTGCACACAGCAACATTTATTCCGCACAGGGATGGAAAAAAATAGAAGGAACATTGACTATGACCACTGTTATGACTGACTTGTGGACATACCTCTGTCTCTGCTATTGCATTCTAGTATATGTGTTACAACTAACTCCTACTTTGTGAGCTCACAGGGGGCAGGGATGGTCTGGGTTTGTTTTGGTCTCTTGGTCCCCGACTAACCCGCGTCATGAATGTGTCTCAGCTGCTCAGGAGGCCTCTATGTATTAGACCGTGCCTCCTGGCTTGTTTTTCATGGTTCTGCTGAGCACTTCTGCAGTGCTATTCCTCACCGGCCCCCTTTGCCAATGTTAGAGAGAGAATCCGGATGGTAGGGGAAGGGTTCCAATTAAAGCCCCTTAGGACTCAATACAGAGACCAATGATCACTAGATGGTGCAGCTTAGATGGCAGTGAGAGAACAGCAGCGAACCACGGATAAAGCTAATAGCAGGTAAGCAGCCAATTCATCCCTGGGGCAACTCCATTTAGGGCAGTAGATTTACACTAGCATGAATTGGCTGCTTACCTGCTATTCGCACAGCTTCATCCGTGGTTCACTGATGTTCTTTCATTGCCATCCAGCTGCACCATCTAGTGGATCCACGCGTGGAGTGCATCCCTCGTGATGCAGGCTGCTTTCTCAGTCACGGGGCTTGATTCTTCTTGCATCAGTGTAACTCTGTTGATGTTGAGTGATTGCTGATTTGCACCAGTGTAGCCATGAGGAGGAGCAGATCAATGGTCTGAGCACAAGGACCAAGCAGATTGCTCTCCCCAGGGGGACGGTAATAATATGAACTCCTCTAACCCCACAGTAGAGAGTACGACAGGGCTGCTGCCTTTGCTTCCTCAGCACTTCTGCCCATCCTCTGACAAGAGAGCCCACAAATCGGGACCCGCCCCGGGATCTGAGCCTCTCTCGCCCACCTGCAGTGGCTCCGTGGGGTTTCAGCTAGTGCCAAGTGTTTCAGCGTCATGCAGAGAGAACATCTACTGCCTGCGCTCTGGCGGCTGCACTGGCTTCTCTCCGTTCTCCTATGCCCTCACTCGGCTCCGGGGTTTGCATTTGTGATTGTTGAATGCAAAACCATCTGAACAGACGCACTCAGTCTGATGCTGTAGGGAAGAGAGCTAGTGTCTGGATGTATATGCGATGGGTCGAGTCACAGAAATCCCCCTGATCGAGCCTCTGAGCCCACCTACCTGCCTCTTGGGGTGCCCCACCACCCTGTTCTGCTGAGCCAGAAGCTCTGGCCTCCCCCTGCAAAGGCACAGAGTCGGGGTCACAGCCCACAGCAGAGCAACACGGACACTGAACCAGCTCAGCTCTGCAAAGACTCAGTCACAGGGACTTGACACAGCCCCAGTGGGACCAGAACCCCAGATAAATCCGTCTTACTCTGCATAAAAGCCTTACACAGAGCAAGCTCCTAAGTGCACCCCCTTTGTCAATGAAAGAGAGAGATGCACAGCTGTTGTCCCCTCCCACACAGGTAACAGGTATTTACACTGGACTTAAGAACAAACACAAGTGATTGATTGTATTCAGTATAAAAAGTAGGATTTAAGTGGTTGCAAGTGATAACAGACGATCAAGGTCCCCTTCTCCATGCTTGGCTGCCTAAGTGCAGAGACACCCCTTAGCTTGCTGTTAGTGGGAGCGGGGCATGTCGCAGGTGCGCCGTTGGGTCACCCTGTTCGTTATGTGGTCAAGCTCCATCTTAACACCAAGTAGGCTGCGTGCCCCACTGCTCCTATTAGAAGGCTGCTCCCAGCCCACACTACTCTGCTCAAACTTCTTTCAGTATCCAACCTCCGTTTACCCGTGGCCAGTTCCTTCCCATTTGTTCTTGTGCCGAGGTTGTCCTTTCGCTTCCCTGGCTCTTCGCTCTCCCTTGGTGTTTTTAGAGAGAGCAGTCAAGTCACCGTGGCTGAGCTAGACTAGCGAAGCTGAGCTCTTTTTGGCTACATCTACGTTAGCCCCTTTGTGGGTATAACTTGCGTCACTCGGGGATGCTAAAAAACACACGTGTGCCATAGGCTGTGCCGACAGACGCGCCATTGTGGACAGTGCTATGTCAGCAGGAGAGTGTCTGTCACTGGCATAGCAACCGCTGCTCGTGGCGGGGAGGTTTAACGATATAGGGGAAAAGCTCTTTTCTTACAGCATAGAGCAGCTACCTAAGAGATCTTACCGCAGCACAGCTGGGCTGCTGTAAGCTCTCCATCACAGACACGGTCTTGGTCTTCTTTCATTAGAGGATGATAATAGTAATAACACCTAGGAAATACCCCAGACCCTGACCTTTTCCCCAGACAAAGATATAAGCAGAGGCAATATCATGTGCTGAAGTCAGCAAGGTTCAAACTGGAAAGAAAAAGCAAATGTTTAACAGAGAGGGTAGTTTCCCATTGTAATAGATAATCAAAGGGTGTGAATTCTGTAGACTACAAAGAAAAGTCAGAAAAAGATACGCAAATTGCAGTTTGCAATTTGCGTATCTTTTTCCGCTTTTCTTCTGAAAGAGGCTTTTCCGATATTTGGCTCAGTATAAATGGTCCAAATATCGGGGGAAGAAGCCTCTTTCCGAACATCCCATCTTCCTCGTAGAATGAGATTTACAGGGATGCCGAAAAAACGCGTCCGCTTTTCCGAATTTTTTTTCAGAAAAGCAGATGCCTTCCTTGGACATGGCAGAGCTTTTCCAGGATACCTCTGGTATCCTGGAAAAATTCTGCAGTCTGGACGTACCCTTGGGGTCTTAACATCAAGGCCTGATTTCTTTCTAAAAAATAGTCTCCTACTCACAGGTGCCTGGTTCAGAGAGAAGGAGGAATCTCTACCTTGGTTACAGGGGAGGTCAGATGAAGTGATCAGAATGGTCCTTTTTAGCCTTAACATTGATGCCTTTTTTTTCCCCAGAGAGGCAGCCGTGTTAGTCTGTTTCAGCAAACATGTATTAGGGCCTAAGTTTTCATGGGCTTGTTTTCCCGAGCCCTTCAGTGGCAGCCCAGTGCCTTCATAAGACTCTTTATTTCTATCCAAGCCCAGCTGCTTGGCGTCCGTGCAGTAAATCCTGACACAGCCAAACAAATGTGATTCAGGTGCTAGATCTGGGAAACGACGCAGAGGAGGCATCCCATTGACAGGGCATGCAGGCACTCGAGTAACCCGGAAGAGCAGAATTTCGGAGAACTTGGTACCTGATGCCTTGAGCTCCTCTGAAAATCTGGGTCCAGTTGTGGGGGCCAAGCCCTTAGAAACATCTGGCTGAATTAGCCCCATCTCAGGAGACAGCAGCAGTATGACTCTCTTGTGTGTCCTTCTATGAGTTGTGCCAGATGAGACTGGATCATGGGGGGCTTGTATAGTCAGGAGTCGGGGGACAAGTTGGTGGTTGACTTAAGGGGGTTTTGAACAGCTGGGGAGATGCGCATTCGTATTTGTTTGTGCACAATGCTTTATCGTGGGTAGGACCTTACCAAATTCATGGCCATGAAAAACGTGTCGTGAACCATGAAATCCGTCAAATTGATGCTGACACTGTGTTTAATTCCACTAGTGGCATTGTGGGATGGGTTATCGCTGGCATTGCTCAAAGGGTGGTGTATGTATTTTAGACTATCTGTCTTCTCCAGATTTGCTCCTAGCTGGATCAGCAAGGGCCCAATCCCTCTGCACTGTAGAAGCCTGTGAAAGTAAGGCACTGAGCTTCCTGACTATAGGAAAAACCATCTGCAGACAGAAATCGGTCAGGAGATCAGCTTCTATTCCTTGCTGCCTCTTGTAAAATTCTATATTTTTTTTAAAAAAGGCCTCTAACTTGGGGTTCCCAATTTTTTTGTACCCCTGGGACCTGACTTTTCAGAACAACTAGCTGCTTGCAGCTGTTGTTGACTTTAACTGGAGTTATGGAACCCCTGAAAATTAGGCCCTGGGCACTTCAAATTGGGCACCCAAAATTAGAGGCTGCTTATGTCAACATGGGGAAGGGTCATTTGCCTCTATGTCCCTACTTTTAAAATGGGTCTGCTGCGCCTGATCTCAGAGCTGTAACTGACCTGCAGAAGAAATGCATATTCAGGCCATATTTCAGTCCTTTGAGATGGTGCAAAAGAAGAGCAACATTTCATTCTTCTTATTACAAAACTGCTGCTATTTATGTGGCATTACATCATATGGATATGATGCAATTTTTATAGCAGCAGACAGTGTGTTTTATACTGCGTGGGCGACCATTTTCCGTTCCCTTTTTCAGTGATGTTTTAAATTATAAAAGGAAGTCTGGTCAAACAGCAAAAATCACTTGGCCAAGTGCTTGAAAGTTTTGCTATGTTTCCTGGGACTGAATGATGGGCTTTTCTTTGCAAACTTGGATTTCTGAGCTTTGCATTACAAGTACATAAAAATGGAGCTAGCGAACGCAATACCAGCCTGAAGATGGTACAGAAGTGGCCATTATATGTTGTGCCTGGAAAATAATCTTCATGGGTAATTTTTGCAAAATACTGGTAAGCGATCAGTCTTTTTCTCTCTTCTTATGTTTGATATTCCACCCCACAGGTGTGTGAGGTGGCTTCTGGGCTGTGTAGGTGGGAATACTAGGGGTGGGAGGTAGCACTTTCAAAAGCATGTGAAATGATGCAAGAGCCAGAGGCTATATCTGTGCAACAAAAACAACCCCCCACCCATGCCCCCTAGCAGTGAGTTCAGAGGAGCCCATGTCAATGGACTGGAGCTGACGGGGTTTGTGATGTAAGGCTAACATAACAGTTTACATATAGCGTGCTATTTTTAGACCTTCAGTGCAAGTCTGATTTGCTTGACCCAGGTTCTGAGTCTTGCTGCAGCAGATTTTGTTTTTATTTTGCTGTGTAGTCGTGCTCTACGTCCCACTGAAAGTCATGTTGCTGGTTGCAGCGTAGCTCTATTAATATGTGTAGATCCATTATTGAAAGTCTGAGAGATTTGGGCTCCTAAGTCACTTAGGAGTTTTGAAGAATTGTGCCTGCAGTGCATACATCTATAGATCAGAAAGTTCTTTACCAGGGGAAATATCAGATGGGGAAACCAAGGCATGTAGCAATGAAGTGATTGCCTGAGGTATAGAACTCAGCACACTTGGCTTCCAGTTCTGTGCCAACCCTATGAGTCCCTATGTAATATTTTCTGCCATAGACTGGCTAGTGTTGCTCTGTGTTGACCAGCTGCCTTGTTCCACCCAAGAGGTGGCTGCATAGTGGTGGTGGCTGAGGTAAAGGGCTGAAGTGTCTTGTAGGCTCTAAAATGCTCTGGAAATGAAAGCTAATTACTTGTGCTTTATTGTGCTACGGTGCCTGGGTGATGTAAGCTCACCCCCAAAGCTGCTTCTTTCCTTTGCTGTTTTAGCACAGCTTTCTTAACACAGGACCAGGCTTCCTGTGGCCCAACGGCAGACTCGTGACACTGTTGTCATTCGCAGTACCTTGACCTGGGCAAAGCAAGTGGGAACTGGGATGCCCTCTAGATCTCTTGAGACTCATGTGGGGGAAGGAGCACGCCAGCAAGGGGCCGCCCTGGGGCTGAGCAGACAGGAGTGACTGCTGGCAGGATGGGGATTTCCAAGAACTGCTGCAAAAATGGGAAATGTTTACACTCTCACTCACACTCACTTCTGTTTCTCAAAAGAAACTTTAACCGGTTCAGAATGTCGGCAGACCGGATGCTGGGCTAGATGGACCATTGGTCTGACCCAGGATGGCCGTTCTTGGGATATAACTGATGTGATGGTGGTTCATTCTCTCTATTTCCCTCCTCTGAGGGAGAATTGGGGTGGGGTTTATGTCCATGTTCCTCTGTTTACATTAGAGAAGGCAGGTCCCAAAATGGTCTCTTAGCCTGAGAGTGGAAGGGGAGAAGATCTGTGGTGTCCATTCCGTTGCCTGGATCAGCCCACCAGGAGCATCACCCATACTGCAGAGAGCTCCGCTTTGCCAGAGGAGGGAGTTGTTGACCATCGTCTTGATCCTAGAGCTTTAGATAATCTTAGGCAGCCTGGGCCCAGGCCATGGGGTGCCTCGAAGAGAAGGACCAAGACCTTGAACTTGACTATCTAGTCCCTGGGAAACCAGTGCCAGGAGCAGAGGGCGGGTGTGATGTGCCCATGGTGGCCTGGGTTGCTGAGGAGACGCCCTGCTGTGTTCTGTAATAGTTGGAGGGACAAGTCCTCCCGGGCAGGGGCGATGGGGAATGAGTCCATCGGCACGGGGAATCACTCCCTCCTTCCACAGAGTCAGGGCCAGAGAGGAACCAGGGCATCCCAGGAGCCTCTTCGGGTGCGTCTGCACCGCAATAAATACCCGCGGCACCGAGCTGAGCCTGGGGCAGTAGACCGGAGCTCATGGGACTCAAAATGGCAGCGTGGATGGTTTGGGCTGGAGCCTGGGCACCGAGACCCACCTGCCTCGGGGTTTCCGAGCCTGCCCTCCAATGAGAGCCGGAATGTCTACACTGCTGGGAGTAGCCCCAGAGCCTCGCCAGCCCCAGTGGGCTGATCTGGTGTTGGTACCCCATGCACTGCGGATGTACCCTTCCCATACAGTGTGCCTACTACAGAGGAGTCATGCTGCCTCTCATAGGGGGAATGGAATGGGGAGAAGGAGCCTGTGGGGGAGGGTTTGGGGGAGTTGTAGTGGCCGCTAAATTCCAGCCCAAATTAACCCCCCTACTCCCGGCGCAGCTCTGGCAGACGCCCATCGTTGCTGGCATGCAGTATCCTGCCCATCTCTGGCCCCTGGGAAGGGGCTCTGTGCTGGCTTTTGATGCTGCTAATGCTTTGACTTACAGACCGTGCCTTGCAGCGGAGGATCTCTAAGCACGTTGCAACCCCTAGTGGCCTCCATCTCCTGGGGGTAATTAAGGTGTTATAGCCACATTCTGCAGGGGCAAGGGGAAAGACTGAGAGGGGTTGAGTGAGTTGCATAAGGACCCTGGGCACCCGGCAGCAGAGTGGGGAAGAGAAGCCGGATCCCTGGGCTCCAGCTCCAAACCCGCCCTTAGCTTCATGCTCAGAGAAGGTCCATCAGGGATTTAAACCTGTTGAGATCCCAGCTGCAGCCATACCCTGGCTGGGGCTCAAGCTAGAAGTGCAGCCTGAATTCCCGGGGGGTCCCAGCCTCCTCCCGAGCGCCTGACTGCAGAGGCCGGTTCTGGAAATGCCAAACACGTTCTGAGCCGAGGGCCAGAACAGTACCGTGGGCCGTGGCCTCGAGCACTTCCTCTCCTGGGTTTCCTTCTTGTTTTTGTTTCCTCCTTGGCCCGGGTGACTCACAGCTCTGGGCCATCGGAGAGGGGTCATGAAGGCCAACCCGTGGCTGGGAGGGAGGCTGGAATCGAAAGAGGAACCGGGGCCACCAGCCTGCCTTGCAGTGGCTCAGGGCCTTACTATAACCGCAGCACGTCTGCACAGCCAACTAACCCAGCCCCTCTCTATCACCCACACTTGCGGCCAGCCCGCTGCTCCTTCCCAGGCCACCCAGCCCCGCTCTTCCCAGAGTGCAGCTCCCAGGGCAGGGAAAGTACCTGCCCAGCACTTCCTCCCTTCCCCCCATCTCCCTCTAGCATAAGGACCCCCACTGCACCAGGGGGGAGCAGTTCTAAGGGACTCCTGCAGGTGACAAAATGAAGTGTTTGGGTGCAGGGGGTTGGGCTGCCCTGGCCCCTTCCCCAAGAGCTGGAAGAATAGGGGAGAGGAATAAAGTCTCTTTCTCATCAGGAGGATAGGAATAGACAAAGCAGCTCCTTTTGACAGCTGGGCTCCCTTCCCAGCAGCATGGTGAGGGGGCAGGAAGGGCACTGGAGGCTGCCCCCCAGCAGCCTGGAATGGGGGGAGTCTGCAGTAAGTTCCAAAGAGGGGGTCAGATTTAAGGCACTGGCCAGGAATTCAGGAGACCTGGGTCACAGATTCCTGGGGTGACCCTGGGCCAGTCACTTAATCTCTTGGTACCTCTTTCTGTCTCTATATGGGGAATAACAGCCCTGCCCTGCCTCACAAGGGTGTTGTGAGGATAAGACAGTAAAGATTGAGAGGCTCTCAGATGCTCTGGTGATCATGGCAAGGTAAGTCCCAGAGGGTGTGTCTAGACAGCGGTGCTATTTCGGGATACCTCCAGTATCCTGAAATAGCATTTTCCGCGTCTTGACAACACGCCCGTTATTTCAAAATAGCTTTTGAAATAACTGGCGTGCTATTCCAATGTCCCCGTAAGCCTCGTTCCACAAGGATTAAGGCATGTTTTGGAATAGCGCTCCATTATTTTGAAATATGCTATTTTGAAATCCACTCAAAATAAGCTACACCATTTGCATAGCTCAAATTGTGTAGCTTATTTCAAGCTACGGGTGCAGTGTAGCTGCACCCTTAGAGAGCTGAGACTAAGCTCCCTCCCAGGGCATTGCTCAACGCCCCCCTTGGGTGGTTAGGAGCTGTGTTGGCTTTAGCAGAGGGGTTCTGTCTCCTGGCTGGCAAGGATGTGCATGGTATGCAGCCCTGTATGCAGCTCAGTGCTTCCTCCTAGCACTCCTCCTTCCTTTGCTGTCCCCTGGCTGTGCTACAACACCCAGGGAGCCTCTTAGAGCAGCTGCCAGGGTTTTTTCCAGTTGCAGCCCTGGGCCAAACCCCTAGTGTAGATTGGCAGTGAATCCGTGCACCTTCCACCAGCTTAAGGTAACCCCTCCCCAGTGCACAGCATGGGGCGGCGTGCTTTTGTCTGGGCCAGAGACAGGTCACTAACAGCCAAAATCCCCAGTAGGGACAAGGCCTGAGACACAATTTGGACCAGTCAGTGAGCTGCCATGGTAACGAGACAGCCCAGCCTGGCTCGCTTCACAAGAGCTGTCTGTTCCCAAGGGGTCAGCTGGCAGCGAAGGTGTGTGTCTACTGTAATATACTGGGCAGAATTAGTCTGTGAGTGAGCATGTCTGTCTGTCCATCCGTCTGTTTGTTCAAGAACTCCTCCTGAGAGCTTGCGCCCCCAATTTGGTACCCAGCTTCCTCTTATAACTTAAAGCCAGGCAAGGGTTTGGTTGTGCAAGAGGGTGTTGTGTGAGTGAGAAGCGCTCCCCCTCCCATTTGTACAGGGATGCATAAAACCATACAGAAGAGAGAATCACTAGGCAGGTGAAAGGACCTGGCTGGAGGTATGCCCTGCCCCCTGCATCCAGGACTGCCCCACTTCCCAGGTGCCCTTTAGGGAGAGGGGGATGCGACCCCCATTCATACAGGAACATTGCTGAGTCCCCAGGAGGGGCCGAGAGGCAGCTTTGCCACAGCTCATTGCATTCGACTAGGCAGAGATTCTCCCTGGGCTCTGGCCCCAGCCGCCCGAGAAGGGGCTCGGGATCAGTGCTGCTGAGATGCTGCCTGTCCCAGCTCCGTGGGGCCCAGCTGCAGGGCAGGAAGTGGCTGTAATGGAATCCAAGGGAGCCGGAGCTGCTGCTGGGCTTCTCTTGCTATTGGCATGTGAGCCCAGTGGGGACTGCTCAGTGTTCACAGCGGGGTGGGGCAGCTGAAGGAAGCAGGGAGCAGTAGGGGTTGGAGGAGGAGATGGGGGGCTAGCTGTGTAACAGGGCGGAAGATGAGGCAGGAGCTAATGCATTTGCACACTAAGTGGGGCTTTTGTCCCTAACAATTAGATAGATAGATATAGTGGTGGGTGCCAAGGTGGCACACATCTGAACAAGCGCACATGACATCAATGCTGGTGCACAAGACAAAACTCATTCCACGCATGGATGGCAAATCTTAGCGGGAACACTAGTGACAGCCCTGGACCAGAGCTGCGGGGGTACTGCCTGGGGAAGAGGTGTGAGAGCGCGGGCCCTATGCTGGAATATTGACTCCACTGATATGGACCAGTGGGTCTGAACATCCTGCCTCACCCACAGCCTCCTCCAAACACTACAGAATCACTGCATTCCCTCCACCCGTCTGCTGCCTGGGTCTTTCTGGCCAGAGGCCAGGCCAATAAACCACCCCAAGCCAGGCAAAAAAAAAAAAAAAAAAACCCCGGTGGCAGTAGCTGCCCGCCAGCCCCACGGCCCTACTCCCCAGCGGCAGCAGCCACCTGCCAGCCCCACAGCCCTACTCCCCAGCGGCAGCAGCCACCTGCCAGCCCCACAGCCCTACTCCCCAGCGGCAGCAGCCACCTGCCAGCCCCACAGCCCTACTCCCCAGCGGCAGCAGCCACCTGCCAGCCCCACAGCCCTAATCCCCACGGCAGCAGCCACTTGGCCCCAAACCCTGATGGCAGCCACCCGCCATGTGACCTCAGCCCTGGCAGCAGCTACCTCCCAACACGGCTTTGGCCCCAGTGGCAGCCAGAGCAGCCACCTCACAACACTGCCCCATCCCTGTCCCTGTCCCCGCCCACCACGCAGCCCTGGCCGTGGGAGCAACCACGCCACACACCTTCCATGTCCAGCAGGAAGGTGAGTGCTGCTGTGCAGGTACTGTGAAGGAGGTGGGTGCGCACCTTAGAGGAAACCCTGGACTTGGCCCCTTCCTCCTAAGAGGCTAAACCCTAGCTCTCCCAGAGGACTTGCTACACTTGACTGGATTGGCGTAGAGGGCGGGGTGGTGGTAACTGTGGTGGGAAAGAGATGGAGCTGTGTTTTCAGAGGCCTGGTGAGAAGCTGCAAGGGAGAAGGCACTTGCACCAGCTGCGCAGGGATGGGAAGGAGAGGAATTATCCTGTGGCTAAAGCATTGGGGTGCTAGCTGCCCACTTCACTTTGTCTTGCTGGTGGCACTTGCGTATCATCTGATCCGGGGAGAAACTGCCACATTGTGGCTCTGACGCAGTCTCACCATATGACCTTGGGCAAATAACTTAATCTCTCTGTCTCAAACCCGTCTCTATCACAGGGCGCTAACACTTTCTTTCTCCCACTTTTTCTCCTTTGTCTCGTTCCATTGGCTGTGCCTTGGTGCAGGGACTCACTGTCCCCTTTGTACAGCACCTAGCACAACGGAGCCCGGATCTCGCGTGGGGTCTCTAGGCGCTGGAGCGGTATTAATGCGTCATGAAGGTTGGGGAGCAGGCAGGTGCTAGATGAATGTGGTACAAAAGGGGAAGAGGCAAGGTCTATAAAGGAGATTGACACAAGGGGTCAGCTCTGAGTAGTCTGGGGCTGGGTGGTCGGGGGGGGGCGGGGATGGACAGGAGAGCAGCCTCACTATGATGGGAGGTCTTTTGGGAAGCTATGCTCTAGCTCCCTGAGTAGTTCTGAGGTCAACACAGTCATTGGATGAAATCTTCTTGCCTGGGCTACACAGGAGCTCAGCCTTAGATGGTCGTGTTAGTGACCCCCCAGATCCATGAGAGAGACTTTGATCTGAATGAAGGGCCAGTGGGGGCGCTTTGGGGAGGGGGAAGATGTGGTTATGCTCCTTAGTCCATGGCTGCTTAGGTGTTAGTGTGGCCATCCTGTGTGCCAGGTATCCTCATGACCCAGGGGTCCTGGTAGGGAAGGAGTTCTTGACTGTCCCGTTGTGTTTTGCTTGCAGGCTCTTCTGGCGTGGAAAGCCGGCGGGGTCTAGGCTGAGCCCTGCGTGGAGATGGAGAACCACACTGTGGTTGCGGGGACCAACTCCTGCACTTTCCACGAGGAGTTCAAGCAGGTCCTGCTGCCCCTGGTCTACTCCGTGGTCTTTGTGGTGGGGCTCCCGCTGAACGTCATTGTCATTGTACAGATCTGGCTCTCCAGGAAAGTGCTGACCCGCACCGCCATCTACATGCTGAACCTGGCCATGGCCGACCTGCTGTACGTGTGCTCCCTGCCGCTGCTCATCTACAACTACATACAGAAGGACTACTGGCCCTTCGGGGACTTCACCTGCAAGTTCGTCCGCTTCCAGTTCTACAGCAACCTGCACGGCAGCATCATGTTCCTCACCTGCATCAGCATCCAGCGCTACCTGGGCATCTGCCACCCTCTGTCGTCCTGGCACAAGAAGAGGGGCAAGAGATTCACCTGGAAAGTGTGCGGCGGGGTGTGGGTCGTCGTCATTGCCGAGTGCCTGCCCACCTTCGTCTTTGCCTCCACGGGCATCCAGAGGAACAGGACCGTGTGCTACGACCTCAGTCCCCCAGACCGCTCTGCCAGCTACTTCCCCTACGGCATGACGCTAACGGTCACAGGGTTCCTCCTCCCCTTCGTCGCCATCCTGGGGTGCTACTGCAACATGACCAGGATCCTCTGCCAGAAGGACGAGATGATAGGCCTGGCAGTGCGCAAGAAGAAGGACAAGGCCATCCGGATGGTGGTCATCGTGGTCATTGCCTTCGCCATCAGCTTCTTCCCCTTCCACCTGACCAAGACCATCTACCTGATCATCCGCTCCTCGGCGGGCGTGCCCTGCCTGGTCTTGCAAGCCTTCGCCATCGCCTACAAGTGCACCAGGCCCTTCGCCAGCATGAACAGCGTCCTGGACCCCATCCTCTTCTACTTCACCCAGCGCAAGTTCCGAGAGAGCACGCGCCACCTGCTGGACAAAATGAGCTCCAAGTGGCGGCACAATGCCTGTGGCACGTACAAACCATAGGTGCTCAGGAAGGAAGTATGGGAGGGGTGTTCTGCTGCATGGGGGCAGAGGACAGAGTGGTGGGGGCCTTATCCCAACCAGCCCTGCTTTACCCAGCACCAAGGAGAGAGAAAGAGTAGGAGGCAGGATCTGAGGGTCATGAGCACAGAGCTGGGAGCCAGGAGCTTCTGAGTTCTAATCTCAGTTCTGGCCACGGGTGGGTCGCTTAGCTGCTCTGTGCCTCAGTTTCCCCATCTGTAGAATGGAGATATATACTCTGTAAATAATAGGTAAAATGATGCTGACCTGCCTCCCATTGGTCAGGGCCCAGAAAGGGCTTTGAGGATGGACCATACTCAGAAGAGTTCATCCTTAAAATTCCAGCCAGCCACCTGAGCTGGAACAGGCTCCAGTACGGTTGGAAAGAGGGAAGCGAAGACAATGGGGAGTAGGTGGTGTCCGAACGCAGTGCTAGTAGCAGCCCTGTGTTACACCGCAGCTGGTACAATGAGGAAGGCCATGCAATGTGCTGATCCGCTGCTCGCTATGAACCACTGCTCACTCTATGGATTTCAGCAGCACTGCTGAGAAACTGGTGGTCTTGGCCAAAGGTCTCTGATGGACAAAGTGTGGGGCTTTGCAGCAAATTGTACTACTGACAAGAATAACAATGGGCGGTACTCGACACTAGTAGACTTGCAGCCCCGATGGGTTTGTCCTGAAGTGCTTCATTTAGAACGAAGTTCCCAGTGGATTTGGGAAATCGGTTACATGTTGAACCTCTAGTCTGGCACCCCGGGGACCTGACCAGTTCCAAGTGAGAGAATTTTCCAGACCACAGGAGGTCAATATTGTCCAGCAGCATTACCAACACTTCCACTGCTTACTGGGCTCTTAGAGGACATTTAAAGGTAAATTAGAGCTAAATAACCGCACAGAACACTGAGAGCCGGGAGTGGTGGCTGTAAACAGACTTTATGGGACTGCGGAAAACTTGGCTATACCTAGGAAAATCCGGCTAATTAAAATCATTCTGGACCACGGATGTTTCTGGACCAGAGAGTTCTGGACTAAAGGGGTTCGCCCTGTATTATCAAGTAGATCAGCACTTCATCTGCAGTGCTCCTGCTTTCCATAAACACCACTGGTTGGTTTACAGCATCTTATATTTTGAGGGCAAAAATCTCTCCCCAATAGAGGAGAGACCACCTCTGAGAACCAGCACTTCTGGAACGGGGGAGCAACTGCTACTTCCCAGTACACAGATTACTGGGATCTGGCCAACTTATCCACCAGCCAGTGTGTTTTTGCCGCAATTGTTCAGCTGAGTTTCCCAAGCAGAAAGCTGCTTTATTAATGCAAGGAAAACCCACATTGGGAATTTAGAAAAGCCAGTAGGTCTCTTGAGACCACATGAGTCTACAGTAGGATCAATCCACATGGGAGGGCAGGAAAAGGGGAATCCAGTGGCTATATCTATAATATTGTTGGCTGTCAACAATGAGGACACGGCCATTAAGCTAACCTGTCCGTACTGTCTGATTCTAGGTTGTCCTACCATTCTCATCACCATAATATCTGAGCACCTTACAATGAGATCTTCCTGGTTTCTACCATTTAAAGATCCATCATTTGTCTGATTGGATCTGGTGGGGCTCTGGTGTGTTTTGTTTTGTTTTGTTTTGAATTGTATGTAATTTTTATTTTTGCGCACCCTCATTATAAAAGAATTTTCACATTTCCAGAATTTTGAGCAAAGACCTAATTCATGGGAAATGTAATCTTGTGGGGTTTTTTGACAAGAAATTAGGAACCAGAATATTTTAAAAGAATTTCTGAAATGTTTTTATGGTATGCTGGCTAAATGTATATGGGCAGGGTCTCCCTCTAGTGGCTGATCCCAGATATAAATCTGCTACTTAATTTAGCTCGTGCAATAGATGTTTTTGATGCTGAAGCTCACTGATTCCATCCCTAGGGCAGTTGGCATGTGTGCGGCCCAACTGCATTACAAGCTGCTCTGAGCTTTGTAAGCAAAAATTCTCTGTTGTGATACATCACTGGATAAGATTGAATTTGGGGGTGAGAATGGAAGAAAAGTTTGGAATGACTGGCAATGCTTACTCCTGCGATGGTTCTTGGTTAGCAGCCGTAATTTACTGGACAGGGTCTGGAAAAAGAGTTGAAGAATTTAACTGAACAAAAGTGGAGACAACATACTGGGCCAAAACCCAGCGCTGGTATAAGCTAGTGTAGCTGTAATAAAATCACTTTGCAGTCTGTGGAATTGCACTAGCTGACACTGGGGGTGATTTTGACACAGTGGGAAAGCGTAGGTGCTGTGTCTTCCCTGATGGGCACATTTGAAATCAGTGTTGAGGGAAGTAGCCAGATTGCTTAGCGTAGCTCCATTGACCTACCAGCATACCCATGTCATTGCCATGCATGACATTGTCATGGGAGCTGTTTACAGGATGGCTGCATCTTGGCTGAGGTACCAGGAATTGAACCAGGGACCTTCAGAGCTAAAACCCCAAGCACCTACGGGGAGAGCCCTGCAACTCCATAGGTATCCACGGCTGTGGATGCAGAGCCTCGGGGCTCATTGTTGTGGCTACAGATAAAAATTTTGTATCTGCACAAGACTCTACCTACAACGTGAGCAGAAGAACCTGGCTCCTCTACCTGGTGGCTATAACAACTCCCGTTGCTGAGGATCCATCACAACAGGGGACAAGTCTCTCTCACATATTCACCCCCCCCCCCCCCGAGCTATTTTCCCAACACAGCCATGCTCTGCTTTCTTTCATCTGGCTTCTGTGGATACCATTTGCTTCTTCCTGCCTCGGCGCACCTGCTGTGCTCATCTTCCTCCCTACCCCTCCTGTTCTCCAACCTGCAAACCTCTGCTAAAGCTCCCTGCTGCAACCCTGAGGCTGGGCCACAGTAGGGTTGAGAGCTTTTTGCGGGCAGCCCAGGCTCAGGGCTTGGCCCTGGCCAGCTGGCTGAGCTTTGGGACTCTTCTGGACTGATCCAGGTGCCAGTGGTCCAGGTAGGACTCTGGACTGCTCGGGGGGCCAGCCAGGGCTTGGGGCTACACCAGTGGGCCAGCTGGTGAGAGCAGGGTGGCAGGAAGGGCTTGGGCAAAAGAGATGGAGCAGGGCAGGTCTTGAGGTAGAAGAGGCAAAGGAGGGGCTAACCTCTCCAACCAGGGAGTGCCACCCCTCCAGTCCTCTCACCTCTCCTAGGCTCCTCCTCCCCCACTCCCTTCCCGGCAGCTCCTCCTCTCCCACCATAGAACAGATGTGTAAGACTGGGAGAGACCTCAAGAGGTCATCTGGTCCTCGCTCAAGGCAGGGCTAAGTAATAACTAGACCCTTCCTGACAGGCACTTGTCTAACCTGCTCTTGAAAACCTCCAGTGGTGGAGACTCCATAGCCCCAAGCAGCACTCTCGTCATTTGCACTGAAGATTAATCCCACTTCTCTGACAGGAGCCTCTTTCCCATGAAGCGCTGCGCATAACTCATTTGCATAACGCTTTTCACTGTGGCCCTCATCCTCCTGCCCCCCACTCCTTCCTGCTCCTGGTTAAACTCACCTGAAATCGTCTGTCCTTTGTGGCAAAGACTACGCCGCCTTGTGCGTTTATACAGCACCTTGCATGGTGGGACCCTGAATGAAAGTGTGGGGGACTTCTAAAATCTAAATAAGATAATGTGAATCCACCTGTAGCACATGGTGCCAGTGCATTCTGGGAAACTTATCCCATAGGGCCTCGGCAGCCAATAGAGTGTCTGGACTAGCACCAGCAGCATATGAAGCTTTGCCATTTGGGCAGTGTTCCTGGTAAGCTGAGCATGGGGGTGGTCCCAGGAGAGAGTCAAATGCTGCTCAGTTGATTGACTGACTGTGTTTCTACTGGCAGTGCACATCTGCACATGCCTTGGCGCGCACAAAATTTATTCTGCACAGGAATGGAAAAAATTAGAGGGAACACTGCTTCTGGGATGTCCTGGGAGGGGGCAGAGCTGGCCTGGTGTGGGAGGTACCATGCGCACTGCAAAAGAAACATTGTGCAGGTCTAGGAAAGCACCCACGGACTGGAAGAGCATTCAGGTGAGGCAGAACTTCTGCCAGGGTTGCTAACAAACTCTACTAGAAGTTGTACTCTGGACATTTTCCGGACAAAGCATCCACTGAGCCAACAGGTGACACGTGGCCACATCCACACAAACGAATCCCACAGAATGGCCATAGGTGTCACTTTTAGCCATTCACTGGCCACCACTTCGGCAAATGCTAGCTCTGAGCCAGCAGTTCTTGCTCCCATTGTACACACATCAGGGCTTGCCTAAGAGTAAATGAAAGGCTAAACTACCACCATTTGGTGCACGTGTCTTCAGAAGCAGCAGAGAGACCACAGGTGGAGTAACTGTGGCATTACCAGCTCATCCTCAATTGTTCATGTGACATCCAGCATTCACCTGTCAGGCTAACCCAAAGCTCAGTGACACCGGGGGGAAACTCCCATTGACTCTGATCATTGGATCGGGGCATTTCTTCTGATTGATTCTTGTATATGAAAAGCTCCTAGGGAGAGTCTAGTGCAGCTGTTTGGCCTGGAGGAAGCTGCCCCAGCCTGGCACCTTCCCAGAGCAGCCCTGTCTCTGGCATTGAATGGCTTGGGATCAGGCCGCCTTGTCTTTGGGGAGATGACTGGGTTGGACAGACAGTTGCCTGAGAGCAGCACCTTCAATCTGGGCCAAATCCAGGCTTGGAGTAAACAGGACCCCTTCCACCATAGTCCATCAGCAAGCAAAACTCCCCTGTGCGTTAAGGGCTCGGCTAGGACGCTGCTAGCTAACACGTTGTCCCTGCCTACTCTCGGCCGGGATTTGGGCTTTGAGGAGAAGGCCCGGCAGAGAAGCCTGTACCGGAAGATGGCAGGCATGTAGCCGAGTGACAGTTTAGAAGAGTTCCCTTTCTCTCTCATTTTATTTACAAACAGCCTCTGAACTATATGGTCCACTGAGCCCTTGATAGCTATAAATGGGGTCATAGCAGCCCTGATCTGTGCTGGAGGCGCTGCCCTGGGACAGCATTTCCAGGCCCACCAATGGGGGGAAGGAGGAAGAGAAAGGGGGCAGTTGTCCTGGGACCCAGTGATTCAAAGGGCTCCGAAGTAGTAGCGGTGGCTCCCTGCGCCCTTTAAATCACTGCCAGAGCGCTGCACCACGCGCTCCGGGCAGAACGTGTAGGGGAGGTGCGCCCCACACTGAGCAGGGTTGAGGGCCGGCTGCCCTCAGCCCCACCCCTTCTGCCCTCGACCCCGCCCTTCCGGGAGCGTAAAGCCGGCCCCCCACTCATGCCTTGCCCAGAGGGCTGCGGAGGCTGTTGGCTCCACTGAGGAGTTCTGTTCAGTTTGTGGGCTGGCTGGCTTTCATTCCCCTACAGCAGGGGCTTCGACCTTCTTTCATGCGCAGATCCCTAAAAAATTCAAATGAAGGTTGAAAATGTAGACAGCACCTGTGGCCCCCCGGGGCCTGCGCACCATGAGTTGACAACACTGCACTACACTAGCTCTAGGGGCGGAATAACCCCCGGGTTGCATTTGTTACTAGAAACTCAGTCTGGGCTAAGGGCTCGCGCTCTTCTTTGGAATCCCAGACTTGCCCCAGTCTCTTGAGCTGCTTCGTAGTCAATGAAGCACATACTAACTGGTCTTTTCCGAACCCAGACGTTCTGGGCTGGATTTGCTCTCATTCTCACTGGTGTAAATCCGGAGTAACCCCACCAAGGCAGGTGCAAAGCCACTGAAGCCCATGGAGTTGCCCCATTATACAAGTGATGTCTGGATCAGGTCTCGTGTAATTTAAGCTTGGCTTGTCTGTTGTAAAAAGCTTCTATACGTTATAATACTAAGAGCAGCCACAGTCTCTGTTGAGCCAAAGTAAACCTTATGAGGAGTTATGCCATGTAAGCATATTGTAATGTGCCAATCCAGCAAGTGACCGGACCCTGCAACTTATCACGCACTCCTGAGCTGAGGACAGGAAAATCAGTTCCCACCCATGCCTACTTTCACTATTTGACCCTAACCAAACCATCTCCTTTAAGATGGGGAAGATCAAACTGACATGCCATGAACGAAGCTGTACAAGTTCTGTGTACCTGTGTCCTCCCAGGACAGGGCACCAAACAATGACCAGGGTATAGAGAAGGTTCAAAAACAAAACAAAAAAAGGGCTTGTCGCTGGGAAGAAAAAGTCTGGACAGTTGCAGTGTGGGGGAGGGAAGAGGAGGGAGAAATGTGGGTGCCCTGCTGGTGGCGCGGAGGAAAGAATGAACAGGCCCTTTAAATTTTAAACAGGGTTTGTTCCATCCCCTCTCCCCCCGCCCTTTAGTAAATTGCATCAAGGATGGATTTATTTTCTGTGCTCTGCTTTGCATCGTTCCATTCCCCAGCCAGAAAAGAACAACAAACCTTGAATCCGACTGCAGCCCCTACTGCCATAGTGCTGCCCGCTGGGATAATTTTCTCTCTCCTTTTTTTCCCAGCTGCTAGATCTTTTTTTAATATATATCTAAAAACCAGGAGCAGGATTTTACTTTCTCTAGTCACGTCTAATCCTGCCTGACAATGAGCCAGAAGATCAGGAGAGCTTCAGGTAGCCCCAGACCACAGTTAAGGCCTGAGCCATGAAGTTCTGATCTGGACGGTAAGAAGAAATCCCCCATGCAATACAGTGCCTGATCCAAAGCCCCCTGGAATAAACCAGGCTCTTTACACTGAATGTAATGGGCTCTGCAGCAGGCCCCTATGAACAATGAGATGAACCATGGGGGCTGTGACCTTCTTCTGGCGCATTTGCAGTACCATAAGAACATAAGAATGGCTATACTGGGCCAGACCAAAGGTCCACCTAGCCCAGTATCCTGTCTGCCAACAGTGGCCAGTGACAGGTGCCCCCAGAGGGGGTGGACCGAAGACAATGATCAAGCAATTTGTCTCCTACCATCCTTCTCCAGCCTTTGACAAACAGAGGCCAGGGGCACCATTCCTTACCCCCTGGCTAATAGCCTTTTATGGATCTAACCTCCATGAATTTATCTAGCTCTTTTTTAAACTCTGTTATAGTCCTAGCCTTCACAGCCTCCTCTGGCAAGGAGTTCCACAGGTTGACTGTGCACTGTGCGAAGAAGAACTTTCTTTTATTCTTATACCAGCTTTAGATGAGTGAGTCTGTCCCTGTGGGAGATGGACCCAAGCCACACGGTTTGACCCCTGCCTGCTTCGGCTGATCTCTGCTTCTGCAAAGTGACAGACCCATGCCCTTCACGACTAAAGGGGCTGCCTTCTCTCCTTTGCCATGCCTAAGAGCACTGCTGCTTGTGCCAATGGCCTCACAGCCCAGATGTGGGAGCTGGCGGCATTTTGTGCTTTCCTGACCCTGCTGCACCCTAGGAAACACTGCTACTGGGGCCTGATTTTGAGCTTGAATCTTTGATCAGTTCATCCCTTGTGTGGAGGGCAAGCTGTCCAGGGCGTGCCTGGGCTGTTTGGTACCTGGACTGTGCATGGCGGCATTGCTGGCAACTTGGTGCTGGCAGGGCTCTGCTTTACCACCTCCCTCCCGGACAGAATTCTGTTGCATTGAGGTGATGATAAATGATTGTGTTGTGTCCTTTCAGCATGACTAATGGAAATAAAATGGAGGTGCCAATACATTGGGGTGAGTGTGGTTCTGTCGGGGCTCTCTGACGCTCTCCAAGGGAAGGATGTGATTGCCTGGGGAAAGGAGCCATGGGCAGCAGAGAAGGGGCGGAGATGCGAGAATCTAGCTGAAGAAAGGTTAAAAGAGTAGTTTTCATTTTTGATAGCAGCAAAGAGGCTTCCAGGCGGAGATGGTTTTTCACTCGCATCACTGAAATGCGGCCACTTCTGGAACAGTGCACAGCAGAGCTTAACCGCATGGGGCATAGTAGTGGGGCTGATGGGGAGGGATTTGGGGCAAGGATACTAAGGCAAACCTGCGTCTCTTGCGCGCACACACACATATCTCCAGGCTCTGCGATCGCCACACTGAACCACAGCTTTTAAAGAACCTGGTCCAAAGGGTCCTGCCACTGAAGTCAAAGGGAGTGTGAGAAGGCTGTACCCATTGTGGAAGACAAAAGAGTTTGCGCAGGAGTCAGTGAGGCCAGCGATTGTCCCTGCAGAATCTGTATTCAAAACGGTCATTCACAAGAAAGGGAATTGGGGTGAGGAAGGGAGACTTGGCTTGGCTCTCAGGTTCCAGGATGAGTATGTGGCTCTGTACTGTTTGGTCTGGACTCTCTGGGCACGTCTACACAGCAGGGCAAAAGACGAATTAAGATACGTGACTTCAGCTACATCGATTGTGTAGCTGAAGTCGAAATAGCTTAATTTCGGCATTTGGCACTGTGTATGAAGCAGGAAGTCGAAGGGAGAACACTTCCACGCAAACGGGGTCTGGAAGAGACTAACTGAAGGGAACCTTACTTGTTCAGGCAGAGTGGGTCAAGCAGAACCTGTGATGTAACAGCAGAGTCTGCTTAAAACAGGGATATGGCTCACTGCGGTCTGTGGACTTCAGAAGCACCTCTGCGACGAGCGGCAAGCAGGGAATCCTTTCACACTGCACATCTCAGGATGTGAGTCTGCCCACGAGCCTCTGCCACATGAGCTAAAAGCCAGCTGGCTGGTAGCAAAGGCTGTAGACCACACTCATTATTCTCCCTGTATGTGGTCTCCGTGCCACCACCTGGGACATCACACCCATAGGTGTGTGGGTTGCACCATCTCTCCTACAACGTCTGGCCTCTGCCCTCTTCCAGACAGAAGCTCAGGCCTGCCTGGGCTGGAAATGAATGGCCCCCTCTGGTGGCGGCAGCCTGCAAAAGGCTATAAGCCAGTGGTTCCCAAACTTTTTGGCATCATGCCCCCCTTTTTGATTTTTTTGATATGATATACCTTGACTTTAGCAAGGCTTTTGATACGGTGTCCCACAATATTCTTGCCAGCAAGTTAAGGGAATGTGGATTGGATAAATGGACGGTAAGATGGATAGAAAGCTGGCTAGAAGGCCGGGCCCAGCGGGTAATGATCAACAGCTCGGTGTCAGGATGGCGGTTGGTTTCTAGTGGAGTGCCCCACGGTTCGGTTCTAGGACCAGTTTTGTTCAATATCTTTATTAATGACCTGGATGAGGGGATGGATTGCACCCTCAGCAAGTTTGCGGATGACACTAAGCTAGGGGGAGAGGTAGATACGCCTGAGGGCAGAGATAGGGTCCAGAGTGACTTAGACAAATTGGAGGATTGGGCCACAAGAAATCTGATGAGGTTCAACAAGGACAAGTGCAGAGTCCTGCACTTGGGACAGAAGAATCCCAAGCACAGTTACAAGCTGGGGACCAACCAGTTAAGTAGTAGTTCTGCAGAAAAGGACCTGGGGGTTACAGTGGATGAGAAGCTGGATATGAGTCAACAATGTGCCCTTGTAGCCAAGAAGGCTAATGGCATATTAGGTTGCATTAAGAGGAGCATTGCCAGCAGATCCAGAGATGTCATTATTCCCCCTTTATTCGGCTTTGGTGAGGCCACATCTGGAATATTGTGTCCAGGTCTGGGCCCCCCACTACAAAAAGGATGTGGACACATTGGAGAGGGTCCAGCGGAGGGCAACCAAAATGATTAGGGGGCTGGAGCACACGACTTATGAGGAGAGGCTGAGGGAGTTGGGTCTGTTTAGTCTGCAGAAACAAAGAGTGAGGGGGGGATTTGATAGCAGCCTTCAACTTCCTGAAGGGAGGTTCCAAAGAGGATGGAGAGAGGCTGTTCTCAGTAGTGACAGATGGCAGAACAAGGAGCAATGGTCTCAAGTTGTGGTGGGAGAGGTCCAGGTTGGATATTAGGAAAAACTATTTCACTAGGAGGGTAGTGAAGCACTGGAATGGGTTACCTAGGGAAGTAGTGGAGTCTCCATCCCTAGAGGTGTTTAAGTCTCGGCTTGACCAAGCCCTGGCTGGGTTGATTTAGTTGGGATTGGTCCTGCCTAGAGCAGGGGGGCTGGACTTGATGACCTTCTGAGGTCTCTTCCAGCTCTATGGTTCTATGATTCTATGATTTTTGAAAAACCCTCACGCCCCCTCCCCCCCAAAAAAAAGTAGCAGCAAAACTTGTTGAGCAAAAAAAAAAAAATGGAACTGAGCGGGGCAGCAAAACTTGATGGGGGGGAGGCTGGGTCGCCTCGTGCCCCCCCTGGAATTTCTTCACGCCCCCCCAGTTTAGGAACCCATGCCATAAGCCTTAATATTACACAAGGATGAGTTGGGTTGCGGCTCACACTGTTCTCTGCGCTATCATTAGCAGCAGCGAGCTGAGCGGTGTTCAAGCCACACGACTGCACTGCTGTCTAAAATGCACACGTTCCTGTCAAACTCTTGTGGAAATCCATCCAGCTCCACTACCTGGTACTGTCTTAGAAGTTGCCTTACAGGGCAGGCAAGCAACAGTGCTACCACCAGCAATTCAGTAACCCCTGGGCCAACTTTAATGTACATCCCCAAGGCACTCCATATGAATCTCCAGCAAACCCTTTTTAGAAAGAGCCAGGGAATTGAATAAGCACAGAGGGCCTCAATTATCCATTACAGTTAGTTCCTAGTGGTGCATGGCACAAGCACACAATGAGTGACCCATTAAAGGCGAGGTGAGGATGGATCAGGGCTGTAGTAACCTTCCTCTTGCTTTCTGATGGGTTTTCTACCCTGCTGGCTTGTGCTGCTTAAAATGTAACTAAAGCACAGCTCCCATGGCAGATTTTTTTTTTTTTAAAGAGCCATCTTCACAGGAAATGTCTCTTAAAAGGTTTCTTTTGCCTCTCATGAGCAGGAAGGAGAAAATTTGAGGAGTATTCTGATTATATTGCTCTTGTGTTGGTGCATGAATGGGATCATCCCCTTTGTTGTGGCAAAGCAGTGAGATTAGAGATGTAAAAATATTTCCCTCTAACAGAGTAATTGACATCTGGGGGCACCCAGGAGTACAGATGACTCTTCTGAATAAGGGGTCCAGGTTCAGATCCTGGTTTAGTGATGGAGTCAGGACTAGGACTCCTAGCCACCCATAGACCACACTTCCTCTCCTTGGCTACGTCTAGACTGCAGGCTTCTTTCGGAAGATGCTTTTCCCAAAAAGATCTTCCGAAAAAACTTCTTCCAAAAGAGAGCATCCACACTGTCAAAGCACATCAAAAAAGTGATCTGCTTATTCGAAAGATAGCGTCCACACTGAATGGATGCTATCTCACATTTAAGGTGTGTTTACTATGGATGGAGTGGCCACCAGGGCACTTATGCTTTTTCCTCTTTCCTCTTCTTTCGAAAGAATTCCCTTTTCCCCGTCCACACACGCCTTTTTCCGAAAGAGCTCTTTCAGAACAAGGCTTCTTCCTCGTAGAAAGAGGTTTACTGATGTTGGAAAAACCCCTCTGTTCTTTCGATTTTTTTTTCAAAAGAACGCGATTGCAGTGTGGACGTAAGTTTTTTTGGAAAAACAGCTGTTTTTCCAAAAAAACTCTGTAGTGTAGACATAACCCTTGTGTGGACTTTAATGCGTGCAAGATTGAGCCACTATGACGATACATGGGTTTGGAGGTAGGAGTCGGGAGGAAATTAAGCAGAATCATGATAAAACACTTAAAACAACAACAAAGGGTGGGGGCTGACAGCTAAAACCTAACTCACTTTCCCAAAAACATTCTGCCAAAGAAATATTACCCGAGGTTTGAAACTGCCAGTGTAAGAGCTCTCCCTGTATCCAGTAGGGGGCGCAAGACAGTCAGGTTTGGAAAGAGTCTTGATTTAAAAAAAATCTATTGTGCCTAGAATGAACTTCAATACTTGGATAGTGAAACCAAAGCACTGCAAAGAATGAAGAAGTAATTGATTTGTGTCGCTCTCGCAGGTTACACAGGCTTCTTGTCCATTTCCTGTTTTCCTCCTCATCCATCTCCATCCAGCAGCCCAGCTTGCAGCTGCAGGAATGGGTGGGGCGGAGGTGAATTCTGTCTGCCTTACCAGACAATGTTGCTGTGGCCATAGCATAGACTGGAGGCTGCTGGGTTAGTGGAGTAAGCACAGTCCCGGGACTGACCCCTTCTTAAAACAGAAGAGTGCAGAGAAAGTTTGGTTTATGTGCCCTGTAAGCATTTTGGAACAGGGCTGGTCTCCCACCAGGTGTCTGTACAGCTCCTGGCACACCGGGACCCTGATCTCCGCTGTGGCCCTTTGGCACTATTGTAACACAACTAATCCTACAGCCTGCCAGCTCGCAGGCTTTTCATGCTGGGAAATGGAAGCAAAGAGAAATTTCCATTTGGCTGACAGGAGCAGTGCAGGGCCAGAGAGAATAAAATAGCTGTAAATGCCAATCAGGCTCTGTTTGTGGGATCCTGACCCTGCAGTGATCCCCTCTGCCATATAAACGTACCTCAGCCCAGTCACACCTCCTCTGCTGTGGTAGGTGGTTGGGAGCAGCAGCTCGGCAGAGACCCCACGTTCCATGAGCAATGGGGTTTGTACAAGCTGTCGGATGCACAAAGAACAGACCAGGAATTTGCCCTCAACCTCTTTGCAAGAGGCACCTGCAGTAAGCAAGGGTTTGCAATCAGCCATGCTGTTCTCCTGGTTCCTGGCACCCCATGGAGCTGCACTATCAGGGGCTCCTCTGGGCACAGCTGCTTCCAGATCCCGTGGTGCCATCCTGAGGCGATTCCCTTTTCCACACTGCACAGGGCTGCAGCATGGGTGATGTGTGGCCAGACCCCACTCCTGCTCCATCACCTTTTTGTGATGCAGACCATGAACATGAAAGGAACCCTTCACTAGATCCTTGGAGCAGTGGGGTGGCTGGGCCTGTCTCGGGCACCTCCCACCTGAGGGGCGGGGGGCTACACACAAGCTGCACTGCCAATCCCATGCCAGTGTTCCTCCCTCCCCCCCTTATACAAAGGAGTTGCCAGTGATGGTGAATTCCAGTAACAAGAATGGTCCTTTTATGGCAGCAGAATGAGGAGGCTGTAGCAGGGGATGGAACCAGGGGCTTCTCCTTCTTCATCCCTGTCCCACTTCTAGTCATCTACCCTGGTGGCCCCCTCTGGGTCCTTTTGTCATGTATGCAGGCCCCTCTTCCTTCATATCCCTCCCCACCTGGGTGAGCCTTCCTCTGTCCCCGCCAGCTCATTGATTCTACCCTTGCCAAGCCTCAGCTCACAGCATTTCAGCATTCAGCTACCAATGTCCTGTGCACAGCAAGAGGAAGTCCAAACCCAGAAGGAACTTGTGTACCAACCAACCAAGAAAGGAATAACGAGCATAGACCAAATCCTGTGTATTGCAGGCAACAAGTGCTGTGGAAGGCCTCCTTGTTTGATGCCTACGTGTGAATTTAGGAGCCCACCTTCAGGCATCGTTTTTCAAAATTTTGGCCATGATTTGTGTGTCTCTCAGCCAGACAGATTATTATTCATTTGTCTTGTTGCAACCATTAACCAGCCAGGACCACACGGTGCCAGGGGGCTGTACAAACAGAACAAAAAGATAGTCCTCGCCCCAAAGAACTTACAATCTAATATTGTGCTATTGTTATTGTCATTTGCATTATGATACTATCCAGCAGCACAGGCTGGATGGGGGGGGGGGGGGATTGTTTACAAATATATAGCAAAGACTAGCTGAGTTTCTTTCAAGCTGTGTATGTATACAAATCCTTTTAAAAAGACACAGGGAGAGTTCATTGTAGATTAAAAATGTGGGGAGGGGGGGAAATCATGAAACTGTCAATGTTTTGTCCCTTGATTCTTTCCTGCACTTGAAAATTTGGCAGAAAAATGTCAGCAGTGTTTCAGAATCTGAAAAGTCCCTGCTTTCTCCTCTGCCTCTCCTGGCACTGAAATCATCAGAAGAGAGGAACCTAAAACAGCTGTGCCTTTTGATTGTTTTTATGTTTAGGGGAAATCCACCTTTAAAAACAAGCAAAAGGCCTTACAATATTTAAATTCATACCCTGTCGTCCTGAAAAGCCCAGAGAGAAGAAAAGGAAAGGAAAGGAAAGATCTATCTATCCAAAGCTGATCCCAAAAAATTAGCGCACAAATACATTACAAAATAAAGGGCACACAGGGGGCTCATACATACTCATCATTACCGCATTTCCTCTCCCTCTTCTCTTTTTCTCTCCTGGTAAAATTCCCCAAGCCATGTTCCCAGACTTTCCTTCAGAGACCACCCCCTCATTTCAAGAAACCACGCCTCTCTGGGAAAGTTTATTTGACTGCAACAGGGAAAAAAAAGGGAGGAAGAAATTAAGCCAAAAAATAAGAATGACAAAAGAAGGGACGCGGGCTTGTCTCCGCGTTGCAAGGCGAGTGGGCCGCCTTGGCATCTGACCAAGCCATGCCTGCGGATTGCGCGCCGGGGGGAGATGTCGGTGTGGCGGCTGGTGGCCGGGGATGAAGTTGGATCGGGAAGGGGGCCACTTCCTTTCCCCGAGATGGATCGGCCGCGGCGGCGGGGAAAGCGCCACTGAAATTTGCAGCCTGCTCGGCCTCCCCACGCCAGGGACTCCCCGGGCATCGCGCATCGGAACCGGAGCCAAGGGATCCAGCCGCAAGCCCCCACCCCAGCCCGCTTTGCCGTGGGAAGTGGAAGTTGCCTCCAACTTTGCGGCGGCTGGCGGAGGGCGGCGTGCCGGGACTGCCCGCCCGAGAGGGCTGGGGGCTGGAGGAGGGGCAGGGGCAGCCGGAGAGAAGGGGGCGGGTGGGCTGAGCGCGCTGTGTATAAACAATGGCGGAGGGGGAGGCCGAGGGGAGAGCGCCCCTCTGCCGGAGCGTCTCCTTCCAGCGGCTGGAGCGCTGGCTCTGGGCCGCCGCGGAGGGGGACGGAGCCCGCGGCCGGCCCCGGCGGCAGCCGTGCCAGTGCCAGCCCCCCGGCGCAAGGGCGCAGCAGCGGCAGGACTCGCCCGGCAGAGCCGCCTCCAGCTGCGGCCTGGCCAGGAAAGTTTCCAAGCTCCCCGCCGCCGCCGACGGCCCCTCCCCGGAGCTCCGGGGCAGAGCCCTGCGCAGCCTGTCCCCCTCCGTCCGCCAGCTCTCCCAGCGCTTCGACGCCGCCGCCGGGGCCCCGCGCTGCTCCCACAGCGAGGAGGAGCCGGACGAGGACGGGGCCACCTGCTGCCCGCCCCAGCCGGGGAAGCGGGAGGCTCGGCCGCCGCCCCATGAGGAGGGCGGGGGGCCGCAGCGCAGCCAGGGGCTGAGCGAGCCCCCCAAGGCGGGGGAGGCCGGGCTGGAGCCGGGGGGGCTCTGGCCCAGCGTCACCGAGATGCGCAAACTCTTCGGGGAGACCTTTCGGCGGCAGCCCCCCGGCCGGGCCCCGGAGGAGGAGAACGGGGCCCGCTCCGCCGCCGCCGGGCCCCCCCGGCCGGGCACGGACAGCCCCCCGCTGGCCACCGGCCCCCCCGCTCCCGCCGGCGCCGGGAGGGAGGAGGAGCGGCCCCGTGCGGGCCCCAAGCAGCCCCCGCCGCCGCCGCCCCGCAGCTGCATTCCCTACCCCGGCCTGCTGCGAGCGCACCCGCTCCCCTGCGCTCCGGCCGGCGCGGAGGCCAGGAGGCAGCAGCCGCCGCCGCCTTGGGATACTTTGCATTCCTGGCATAGTTCTTCCAAACCACAGGCTGCCCCCCCGCCCGCCTCCTCCTCCTCTGCTGCCTGCTGCCTCCTCCGAGAAGAGAGCTCCAGCCGCCAGGAATTGCTGCCCGCTCACAGCTTCCCCTTCCTTGGCAGCGCCAGCAGCAAGCATGGCCCCTCCGGGGGAAGGCCCGGGTCCCTGGAGAGGTCCTCGGGGAGCGAGGAGGAAGGGAGCCAGCTGGTGACACCCAGGAAACGCTCGGTCCGGAAGAAGAAGAAAGACCTGAGCTTTTGGGACCATGAGTCGGACAGTGAGGGGCTAGAGGGCATGGAGGCTGCGCCGGGGCCGCCACCAAGGACTCAGGAGAGCCTGGCACACCTGCTGCCTCCTGCGAATGATGCCATCAAGCTGCCCTTGGTGGCCAAGAGGTTGGGAGCAGCAGAGGGCAACAGTGGGCATTCCTGTGCTGCCCTGCCGGGGGAAACCAAGGCTGTGGGCAGCACTGAAGGGCACCGGCAGTACATGAGGGGCCTCTCAGAAGGGGCAGCCGCCAATTACTTCCCGCTGGGCACAGCCCCGGCCGTACCCCTGGTCTCCCGGGTCTCCAAAGTGAGCATCCCGCCTTTCAGGCAGAGCCCTTGTGGGTCGAGAAGCAGCAGCCGGTACTCGAGCACCGAGACCCTGAAGGAAGAGGACCACTTTGGGCCCTACTGGCCCAGCCAAAGCCGGAGCATCCAGGGTGGCCTTGGCATGTACAGATCCCCCAGCTTTGGCCAAAGCGATAGCCTGGCCAGATTGCAGCAGCAGGTCCGGGTGCGTCCAAAGCTGCCCACGGGCATTGGCAAAGTGAAACAGGACCCGTCCAGTGAGACTCTGCTCCACTGTGGGGTCGAGGCCGAGCGAGCCAAGCACAGGAAATCCATGTCCAACCCTGACATAGCCACTGAGACCCTGACTCTCCTCAGCTTCCTGAAATCGGATCTCTCCGAGCTGAAGGTGAGGAAGAAAGGTGGCGGGGTCAGTGACCAAGAAGAAGGGGCTGTCAGCAGTGGCAGGAGCGAGAGTTTCCGGAGCCCAGCTGAACCCCAAGTGGGAGGCAGAGGCCGAGGCGAGGCACAAATCCCGAACCGCTGGGCGCTAGGCAGCCGCCCAACTCTCAAAGACCTCACCGCAACCTTACGCCGGGCCAAGTCATTCACCTATTCTGACAAACCAGCGCCGCGCAGGCTCTTCCTCCAGAGCTCCATGAAGCAGAGCTCCTCAGAGCTTCTTCTGGCCAGTAACAGTGACCATGACAGCGTGGTGTCCGATGGGGACGCTGGCCAGAGAGGGGATGTTGATGGGCTCCCGGTCATCATCCAGGATCAGTATATTCAGGAAGCACGGCAAGTCTTTGAGAAGATAAGTCGGATCGGCTCCCAGCACGACTACGGCTTTACATTGGAGAAGGACAGCGCAAGAGCGAAGGGTGTGGCGGAGTTTACAAAGAGCCAGAAGGAAGCCAACCCGGCCCTTCTGGGGAGCAGAGAGCACGAGCAGTGTCTTAAGAAAGTAGAGTCCGAAGAAAACTTCTCTGGTGGGAAGTCCATGGAGGAGCTCTCGGGTCATGAGTCTAGCATGACTGATGAAGGCATTGTGACAGAGCCTGACATGGGACTCACCAGCGCAGCCTACGGCCATCTCTGTCAGGCTGTCACGGCGTGGACACCAACCAATGCCGGCCAAGGGGAGAGGGACACCGATCGAATAAACAGCAAAGAGCTTCCCCTGTCCGGGCTCGCAGCTAGAATGAACCAGGAGGGCTCTGTCGTCAATGATGCCCTTCCTGGTAAAGCCATGGCCCCAGGGACCCTAGAGGCACCTCTGACTCCAACCACTCCACGGCGCCGAAGAAAGTTTCCCTCCGTTGGCAACAACGGGTCCGATTCCAGCAATGGGGAATCCAGTGGCGAAGCCTACAGATCCCTGAGTGACCCCATGCCCCAGAGGAGGTGCTCCATCACGGAAGAGACTGAGAGCTTCTTGGTGGACAGTAATCTCTTAGGGTCTCTGAATTCCAAGGCTGGCGCCCTGGAGCCGTTGGCCATGGCTCTGTCTGAGTGCACCGGGAGTGCTGCCAGCGACCTGTCCGTCTGTAGCGATGGTGTCAAGGATTACAACACAGTGATCCAGAACATCGTTAGCCAGCCCGGCGCCATGGACAAGGTGATTGATGAGAGGGGAAATGGAAAGACAATCAAGAAGAAATCGTTCAGTGACCCCAGCCGTCGAAGCGAGTTGGCCAGCGCCGGCTTTGAGGGCCCCGGAGAGCCCATCAGTGAGATGGACCAGACCATCCCACCTTCCAGCAGCGAACCCATCCTCTCCGAGCAAAGGGACGAGGTGGGGGAGCTGGAGGAATCGGGCCAGGAGATTGGGAAGCTGGGCTCTCCGTCTCAGCATGTCCTACCTGCACAGCCAGAAGGCAACAATGCAGGAGAGGCCTCACCAAACTATAGCTTTGACCCCAAGCTGGCGGAAGTCCTGTCCCGCCGGATCATCAGGCGCAGTTCCAAGAAACGCACCAACCGGGTGACTCACCAGGAGAATCATGAGGCTGCCTCCTTTGCCACAGCTCCTGCTGCTACCTTAAGTCGGTTAAGGCCTGCATCCAAGCATGTCCGGCACACCAGCGAGCCTGCAGCCTTCATCCCCATCTCAGCCCCAGAGCTCAATCAAAACATCCATGTAACTGTGCCAGAATCTTTACCTCTCCCCATCAAATCCTACCCTGTAGTCCAAGCTCCATCCTTGGAGGATGTCACCAAGCAATACATGTTGACTCTTAACTCAGTGGACTCATCTTCTGGTGGTACTGTGGATATGCCCAGGTCTTCCCCTGCGACACCGACTACTTCAGAGCCCAAGCTACTGAGATGTTCAAAGCAGCAGGAGGAACACAGCCCTAGCAGCACCAGGAACAAGCCTCAAGTGGTAAGTGCCCCAAATTTTAAGATGCTTTAGTTTAGGACCTGATCCAAAACCCAGTGAAGACAATGGATCTTTTTTGTCTTCAGTGGACTTCAGATATGGTGCTGGAATGTCAAATTCTCCTTCCATTCACACTGCTGTAAATTTGGAGTAGCTCCATTGACTTCAGTGAAGTTACTCCAGAGGAATGAGATTAGAATCCAAGCTTTAATGAATGGTGACAGAAACGTTAATTCATCCAGGCTCTTACACAGGGCAAACTCCCATTGCTGTTAGTGTCTGAATTCAGGCTCAGTATTATTGGGTAAAAGACACAGGGGTTGAACCCATTGCTGTGGATGACTGTTTTTTTGCTTTCAAATTCAGTCCTGCTGTTTTGTCTCTAGACTTTGGGATGCTACATAAGGTCTCTATAAACTGTTTTGGCTATAGCTGTGGTGGTTGGTTTTTTTGTTTTTGTTTCTTTTGCTGTGAATTTTGAACAACAGTTGCCTTTCATTATTATTCCTGATATTCTGCCCATTGTACTGTAGCCCAAGAATGCATCAGTCATTTTCAATATGTGTCTGGAAATTCCTGCATTGTCAATATATCTTGAAATTCCTACATGTGCAAATCTCCTTAACAGGAATAAATGCAGCTATTTTTTCCCTACAGCAGAGATTCTTTCTGCCACTAATGTTATTCAGGCTTGTCCATCGTTTGTGACGTTGCTAAGGGCTTCAGAAATAAACCAGACTTTTTAAAAAAAAAGTATTAAAATCAGGGAAACTAAACCAAAACAAGACAAATTGATTGCATATTAGGGCAGCATCCTGGTCCCATAATAAATTAATGAGGATTTTGTCTTTGGCTTTAGTGCAAATAAAATCAGGGCCTTGTGTAGATTATAAATTGGTGTTCAATGAAATTGATTTCTAGCTGAAGGCTACATCCCCTATGTTCTGGTCCGTTGGTTCCCTTCCTGACTGAAATCTGTCAGTGGAATGTTCTATGGAATACCCACTTGTTGCTCTGATCTTTTTGATTTAAATATTGAGTAGATTAGAATATTGGTGCGCTAAGGATTTTTAAAAAAATTGCATTGAATTGAGAAAGTATTTTCTACCTGGCATAGGAGAATTTGGAGAAGACCCTCAATCTAACTTGAATTGCTCTCTGATGGGAGCCGGGGGGTTGAGAAATCTCAACGGTAGTGTCTTCTGAACAGTGCTTTGAAACAGTTCAATAGTATTCACGCAGAATTTTGTGGGTGAGATTTGCAGTTGACTTGTTCTAAAGTCCCCCCTAAAGTTGCATAGATGAGTTTTGTTTCTTCTTTCACTCCTTTCAAAAGAAACCATCATTATGGCTGGTGCCATGGTCTAACTCCAGTTGCTTTTTACCTAGTAAAATCTCTTCCTTTTTGTTGTTGTTGTGGTTGAGGGGACGGCAGCGGGGGGTGGGGTGGGTTGTTCTTTTGCTTGGTTTGTTTACAAAAGTTGAATGCTGTGTTCAGCAGAGCATAAGCTATCTACTAAATTGGTAACAACTGTTCTCTTGCTCCATTGTATTTGCGCCTAGTCATGTGTCTTTTTTGAACTTTTCTTTTGGTTTTCTTGCAAAGGCTTTGGGATTTTATTTGTGCAATGTGCCACTAGAATTGTGAGAGCCTGACCATGCCTTAATGATTTATGAGCTCTTTACTCATCAGTGTGGGAGCAACTGCTACTGATGTAATGCTTCAATTTGTATCTTCTTCCCTCCTGCTAAATCCCTCATTTGTTTGGCTTTCATTGCTGTTTTGTCCCATCATATGCTTAGATTGTAAGTCCTGTAGGGGCAGAGACTGCCTTTCTATGGTACCTGTATGCTGAGCTGTGATCCTTTGATTGGAGCCAGTAATAGCCCAGTGGAAGGGCAACACAATCTTGCCCTGTGATAACTATCTCTGTCTGAAACAATGGGCAGGCTGCAAATCCCACATCCTGTGTCTAGCTGTGTAGTGGGCAATTCATTTCCCCATGCTGTCTGTGGTTGAACAGCTCCTCACATTGGGCTGGCTCTGTAGCTGGTGGAAATAGGAGTGAATCTAGCCCTATAGAGATGGTCATAACTGAGAAGTGGTGGGTGAGAGGGTAGCATTATTGTCACACTGAAAAGATGTTGGGGGAGAAGTGGTGTTTTATGGTGGTTTATTTATGATGATTTATGGATGTTCTAGTAGCGATTTATGGATGCTGGTAGATTTCCCAGTCCCAGGTTGAAAAGTTAGCAGCAGCCAAGCTGTTGGGTTGGGGCAGATAGTTGTCTGTAACTTGAAAGGTCAGTGCTAGGGTTTGAGTTGTTTCTTGATAGAGTGAGGAGCTGACAGTCTCTCTGAGTCACCTGACGGGGAAGAGCTGAGGATTCGTAAGACTTGTCAGATGTTTTCAGTTTTGTTTGATCTTGGCAAGTGCCATGGTTTGTTCTGTTTCTTTGGCAGTGGATGGAAGGGAGCAGGGGTGGTATCTGCACTAATTGGAGCAGTATGGTTTTTTTTTAAAGAGACTGGGGGGGCTGGTTGCTGCGTTGGTTAGTGTCTCGTTGAATAAAGTGTGTGTGCGCATAAAAGGGCCGATGGATGGGTGACTATGGAGGATTCTTACTGGATATTAATTTTTACTAGACTTGGGTTCAAATCCAACTACCCTAGACCCAAAAAACCCTTGTCTTTGGGCAAATCCAAACTAGGGATGTGAAAGTGTAAATGTGTACATAGTTAACCGAAATCCTGGACTCATCTGTTAACCTTCACGGTTACAGGCAGCCCCCCAGACCCCTGATGCTTCTGTATCAGAGTCAGCGGCAGGGGAGAGGTGGCTCCGCAGGAGCTGGTACGTGAAGAAAACTGGCTTAAAAGCTGGCTCCCTGCATGGCTCTTGGGGAGTGTGTTACCACTGAAATTTTCAGCAGTTACCCGTTTACCTAAATAAACACATTTTAACATCCCTAGTCCAGACCCCGATCTGGACTTTTTCTGTAACCCACGTTGCGGTAATGGGCCAAACCAAATCCCCCCGCCCCATATCCAACCACTTGAGTAAAGTTTGGCTCTGAATAAAGAACCAGATTTGCACCTGGACCCCGGACCTATAATGAGTCTGGACCAAAACAGCCCTGACCTTTGTACCTTGACCCTTCCTCAGAGTTTTACCAGTAGCTCAGCAGCTCTGTGCAGTCGTTTTGAGTTTTGGTTTAGGGACAAGTTTACCTTGAACTGAATCAGAGGGAGCTGTCCATCCCTTGCTCCCCTCTTCCAACCGCATTATCCACTACCCCTGTGTTCACTGGTATTAAATTATTGCCACTCTCCATTGTCGGGACTAATTCCAAATTATATCTACGTTGATCTGATTCCTAGGGGTTGTTTATTCTGAAGGACGTACAAGGTGGGGGAAACCCAGGCTGCTACAATCGTCTGAGACAATTGATCTTATCTCTAAGTAGTGTCTGGAGATTTCAGATTGGGGAGGTTTGTTTGGGGTTGGAACTTCCATGTTGAGCTTGAATAGAAAAAGATTCCTTCCCTCTTTGCTGGCGACGGCATATTTAACAGTATCCATACCTAGTTATTACTGGCTGGATCCTGCTAGGTGCTGAGCACCCATGAATCACTCTGTGAAGTCAGTGGGAGCTAAAGGCACCTAGTATTTCCAAGGTCCAGGCATCCTGCCCACCAATGAAATCCCCTTTTTTCGTTATGTTATCAAGTGATCAAGACAAAAGCCCCGTTCTGTCGGTTTGTGCTGGATATTAGGAGACTGTTCCTATCCCAGCTGCTTAGAATGAATTTTAAACTGGCCCAGTTACGGGTATCTTTATAAGGAGCCACAAGGAGTGAATTCGGGCCAAAATCTACAAGTTATTTAGGCTCCTGTTTTTCTTGGAGCCTAAATACCTTTGTGGATCTGGGCCATAGCCTTCACCCTTTGGATGGGTGTATCATTATAATGATTTTCTAAGCACTGGACAGACTTTGAGCCCAGTCCATTGTTCCCTGGGACTCCGCCTCCCAGGCCTGCTGCTGACCTCAGCATACAGGATCAGGCCCTTGGACTAATGAAATCTCATACCGAATGTGAGGCTCGCAGGAGGAGTTTTATTATCCCCATTTTACAGATGGGAAAACAGAGATTTATTCGAGGTCATAGATGGAGTTCAGTGCCAGACCCAGCTGAGAGTGTAAGGATTCTTGGTGCCCAGGTCTCTGCTCCTGCCAATGGACTCTCATCTTCTGTCTCCAATTCCCTAACCAATGATACAGGTTGAACCTCTCTAGTCCAGCACTCTCTGATCCAGCAACATCTGTGGTCCGGCATGATTTTAGTTAGCTGGATGTCCACTTGTCCGACGGTCCTATCAAGTTTGTTTACAGCCACCTGTCCTGGCTCTCAGTGTTCTGTGCTGTTATTTAGCTCTAATTGACCCCTAAATGTCTTATAAGAGCCCAGGAGGCAGTCAAAGCTGCTGTTGGTAATGCTGCTAGATGATAGTGTCTTCCTGTGATCCGGCAAATCCTCTGGTTTGGCACCGATCAGGCCCCAAGGCTGCCCGACTAGAGAGGTTCAACCTATAGTTGTTTTCCAGCAATCATTGCTTTTAATTTCACACTTCTTGGCCCCCCTGTTGCCTGAATGCTTGTGTGCTGTGCCCTGGGTCAAAACATGCCGGCAAAGAGAGCCATTTGCACCAAATCTGTTTTGTGATTCTGCTGCTGTCTCTTTCCCCAAATACACTGCTGTGCTCAGACAGGCGTTGTGCATCTTTGGCGAGTGGGTGCAGCCAGGAGAAGTAGGTGGAAGATAACACCAAGGGCTGCTTTAAGGCTACCATGAAGCAGCCAGGGGTGGCTTTAAGGTCTCGCTGTGCCCCTTCCCCCTGGCATGTCTCTTGCAGAACAGTGGTGAAGGGGGACACAGTGTTCTCTGTAGTGATGCCACTGGAAGTGCTGGCAGGGGAGACATGAGAAGAGGAGGCGAAAGGGCAAGTTGGGCCTTTAAGAAGATTAAAGGCTTGACCTGGGCCTGGAAATAAAAGGCAAGTCCTCCTTTTTTAGTAGGTGGGAAATGTGGTATCTGAGCTGCATTCTGGGGCCAGTGTCCCTACAGGGAGCTAGTTATGGGTCACATGAGGGGCTTAGTGGAAGTGGTCAAGGAGTCAGGTCAGGAAACCCTACAAGCCAGGGTAGGAAGCTGTGGCCTTGAGAGGCCAGTGTCTGGAATGCTGGTGAGACCGATACTGGAATACTCCGCAGTTCTGGTGAAAAGGACGTGGGGAAATTTGGAAAGGGGCTATGGAGAGCTATGAGAATGGGGCCAGGTCTGGAAACAATGCCTCTCAGCAAGGGACATACGAGTCTTGAAAAGAAGGTGGAGCGATGGGTTGATTAGTGTACAAGCACCTTCATAGGGAGCAAATACCAGCTAGTAATGAGCTCTTTAATGTAGGCAGAACAAGAACCAATGGCTAGATTGAAGCTGAAGCCAGACAAATTCATGGCAAGAACAAAGCACTTTTTTTTTTTTTTAAACAGTGAGGACAATTAACCACTAGAACAAATGACCCAGGGAAATGGTGGGTTTGCCATCTTGTGATGCCTTTAGGTTGAGGGGGACTGTTTTTCGGGGAGGTCTGCGTTAGTCATACGCAACTTATTGGGTTCAGTGCAGGAGTAAGTGAAGAGAATTCTGCAGCCTGGAGTACGTACAGGGGGTCAGACCGGATGATGAAACGATCACTTCTGGGTTTAGAAATCTGTGAGCGCTGTCACACCTGAGTGAAGGGCAAAGCAGACAGACCCTCAGCAAAGCGATGTGTAAACAGGATCCCAGTTTGCTCCATTATAATCTGCTGCCATTACTGACACACACAACATATTTGTATTGTGATTTTCCTCCCTCCTTTCCGCCCTGCTGAGCCAGCACTGCTGGGAGAGTGAGCTGGGATGAATTCCTGCCCCTGAAATCCTGGATTCCCCCCTGGATTCTTGTCCTCCTTGGGCCTCCTCAGCAGAATGGTGTAAGTGTCAGTGAGTAACAGGGTCGACTCACTGCCTCAGCGCCTCCTGCTGGCCACACTGGGAATTAGCTCTGTCTGTGTGAGCGCGCCGCCTTTGGGTCAGTGTCTTGCTGGTCACCGCTCGGCTCTCTCCACCTTCTGGTCCTGGACCCATGTTGCTCCCTGGACCGCGGTGTCCTCTTCTCGACACTGCCCTCCAGCAGTGCCCATCCCTCCATTCTCCCCCCTTCCAGGGCTAGCAACAGTCCTCAGCCCTGACAGTTGCCTGAGCAGCCAACTGCAGCCCCCAAGTCTAGCCCCTTGCCTCAGGGCAAGCTGCAGTTGGTAAAGGCCTCGCTTGAGTGTATCAAGGTGCAGTGCAAAGGTGGGATCCAGGCCCTCCCCACTGCTCTGGGTCCTGCCCATGGACCCTCTGCCGCAGCCTTGTCCTGCCCTTCTTCTCTCTTCTCTTAACTGCCCTCAGTATTCTCCAGGCCACTTCCCCGTGACCCTGCCACCTTCCCAGCCCTTCCTTGTACCAAGGCCTAGAGCCTGGCAGGTGTCAGACTGGAGCTTCTCTCCAGCTTCCCATAGCCTGCCCAGCCCTGCTGCCAGGGAACCACTCTTGCACCTTTCCTGGTCAGAAACCAACTGCCCTCCGCTCTGCTGAACAGCTCCTTATATCAGAGCTGCCCCAGCAAGCTGCCCTTTGATTTGCTCCCTAGAAGCCTCTCCCTGATTGGAGGGGTGTGTGCAGGCTGGTTTTAACCCCTCCCCTCCTTGCCACTCTGGGGCAGCTGGCCCACTACACAGCCCTTTCCATGGTAGGGCTGCTGGAGAGTTGCAGAGCCCTGACAGCTGGAAAGGATCCGTGTGATGGAAAGAACCCAGAGCGAGTTTGCATAGCCCGCAGTTGTATGGATCCACTGAGCGTCGGGGTGACAGTCTGCCAAGGCATGCCACAGCGCAGGCTCTTGCAGGGTGGGGGCTTAGTGCAGGCCTGTGCGTTTATGCCTTGAAAAGCTGTGGTACAAGTTCAGTTAACCTCTATGGGGTTTGTGCTGTAGTGTTCCTGATATAAAGTCCCCTACTCAGGATGAGCCCTGTGGTTTGTATGATCTCCCGGGACTCGGCGGGTTTATTTGACTTTTTTTGAATGGAGCTTTCCCGTGACTCCCTGAAGCGATTCAATGGACGGATTTCCTGAATTGCCTGCTGCGCCACTTCTAATGCAGCTGCTTGCCAGTCTTGTGATTGCCGGGCTGTCCACAGGATGCCTCTGTGCCCTGACATGCTCATGGAGCGAGAGGGCAGCTGTCAGGTCAGCGAAAGACCCTTCTGGATCCAGAGGGACTGTAGTTTTCCTGGTGTTGGAGGGGAAGCAATTATTTACCCCCATGCAAGTTGGAAAGAAGAGGAACTGCAAACATAGATAAAGACTTTGTGTTTACGATTCTCGAGCAAACGACTGGCTGAATTTTGCTGGCCAGGCTAAAGCAGACAGAATGAAACACACCCACCAGGTTAAGAGGAGCATTTTGCACAACGAACCAAGAACTCCCCTGCAATGTTTTCCTTTAGGATTGCCCAGTTGTGAAGATAGGTATGATGATCCCAATCCTCTAAGTTATTTAGGTGCCAAACTCCCATTGGAGAATTGGGGCCCATGTTACTAGAATGGGAGTAATCATGTAGCCTCCTATCAGGGGGGCAGACTCACCACTATGGCACCTCCAGCTGGTAGCCCTGGGAATTAGCTCATTGAATCACTGGACACCTCCCTCAAGTCTAGTTGGTGTCTCCCCGTGTTCTCGCTCTGCTCTCTAGTCCACACTCGTGTCATTCTTGGACCACCGCATCCTCTTCAGGACACTGCCCTCCAGGGGTAGGTGTTTATCCAGCTTTGCACTCCAGGGTCCTCCTCTCCCAAGGGGCACCAGTTCTCCTCCCAGGGAACACTCAGTTCCTCTGTACCCACCTTGCCTCAGTGACTCACTGCCAGTCTTCATCTAGCCCCTGCCTCAGGGGCAAACTGCAGTCTGTAATGGTCACTCATCATTGGCAAGGGATTGTTAGGCTTGACAGATGCTTTAGCCAAAAATCCCAAACATGCCAAAAAAACCAAAACAACCACCACCCCGGGAGACCAAACTTGTTGAGAAAAAACAAACAAGGAGACAAATGTTGTTGAGTGGGGGGGGAAAAAAAATGGGGGGGGGGAGGCTGCACCTTTAAGAATCACCACACGCCTCACTTCCCCACACCAGACACGGCAGGGGAAGATTGTCCCCGCCGGCCTTCCGTCCGAGAGAAACAGAAAATACCAGACATATTACATGTTTGGTATTTTCTGTTTTTTTTTTTTTTTTTTTAAAACAGGACAGGGGCCTTAAAACCCAGACACCTGGCAACCCTAGGGGGGTGCGGACCTGCTGCCTTTGCCTACCATGGCTGTGTCTCTGCAGCCCGAGTGGCTTCAGGCCCTGTAACCTGGGAGCTTGCCTGGCCACAGCTTCCCCTGCTCTACTTCCCCTGGCATCCAGGCCCTTCCTGCTCTCTATTCAGAGCAGCAGTGAACTCTCCTCTCCCTCCAGGAGCCCTTCTTTATATAGCCCCCAGCTGGGCCCTCATTAGCGACAGCTGCCACAGCTGGGGCTTCGCTCTCAGCCCTCACTCAGGGCTGGGTTTTTTGCCCTTAAAGGGCCAGTGCAGGGCAAGTGCCCTGTCACACCTCCCCATCTAGCGGGTAGTTCATATAGAAGATAATGGCCCATTACAGCTAGCTCATGGAATTACTCCTTGGCTGTGTCTACACTGGCGTGATCTCGTGCAAAAGCAGCCGCTCTTGTGCAAAAACTTGCTGCCTGTCTACACTGGCCACGTGTTCTTGCGCAAGTAAACTGACGTTCTTAATGTATAAAATCAGGGCTTCTTACGCCAGAACTCTGACGCTCCCCCTCAGGAAGAAGCCCTCTTGCGCAAGAGCTCTTCCAGTAAAGGCCAGTGTAGACAGGCAACATGAATTTCTTGCGCAAGAAAGCCCTATGGTTAAAATGGCCATCAGAGCTTTCTTGCTCAAGAGAGTGTCTACACTGGCATGGATGTTCTTGCACAAAAAGCACATCTCTTGTGCAAAAGCACATGCCAGTGTAGACGCTCTCTTCTGGAAGAGTTTTTGCAGAAGAACTCTTCCGCAAAAGAGTTTTTGCGTGAGAACGCGCCAGTGTAGATGTAGCCCTTTAGTTCAGGCGGTGGGGGCTCTGTGCTGTTGCATTAAAGGTCTTATGCTCAGGCAGTGGTGATGGCTGGTGTGTGTGTGATTGATGTGACCCAGGTGTTTCTGGGTGTCTGAGCAAAATCAGACTCAGTTGAGCATTGTCCAGTTGTCCATCAGTTGCTTCCTAGACCCTGCCTAACGGTGGAAGGAGGCAGAGAGCGGGGAGTGTAATGTGACAGTGTCAGGGTTTAGGGAATAGGCATTAGTGTTGCCAGGTGTCCAGTGTTTGACCAGAACGCTGAGCCAAAAAGAAAAATGGGTGGCGCCAGTCAGCACTGTTGACTAGGCTGTTAAAAGTCTGGTTGGCGGTAGGGATGTCAGCATGTAGTCCACTACACGATTAACCCATAAGCCTAGGCTTATCAGTGTATCTTGTTGCTTACTCGCATTTTCCCCCCCTTGCTGACTAGGTATCAGAGGCAGCACCACAGAGGGAGGGTGGGGGAGGCTGCCGCAAAGCAGCCTCTGTCCGCAGTGGCTCGGATTCTGTACCAGAGGCAGCAGCGCGGGGCGGCAGGCAGAGCCTGTCTGCCTGGGGAGCTGGTTTTTAAACTGGCTGCCCTCGCGGACTGTTCCTGTCTACCACCTGATAGAGAGGCAGCAGCGCAGGGTGGCAGGGGGCTCCCCGGGAGTGGGGGCAGGAGTGCACTGGCTGCTGGCCCTGCTCCTGGGGACTATCAAATAGTTGTGTAACCGCTAACATTTCATGCGGTTACACGACTATTCAATTACACGCTATCTAACATCCCTAATTGGTGGTGAAATGGGGCTAAGGCAGGCTTCCTGCCTTCCATGGCTCTGTGCAATTCCCCAGCGTCTAGCACATCTGGCCCCAAGGCGGAGGGACAGCCAGGGATTCACCGTGCACTGCCCCCGCCCCTAGCGCTGTCCCTACAGCTCCCATTGGTCAGGAGCCATGGCCAATGGGAGCTGCAGTGGCGATGTCTGTGGGTGTAGGCAGCGTGCACCATGCACAGCTGCCTGGCTGTGCCTCTGTCTAGGGATTGTACGTGCTGCCCACTTCCAGGAGAAGTGCAGTGTCAATGGAGGCCTCCCACTGCCCCACCGACCAGGAGCCGCCTAGCCTGAGCCTGCACCCTGAATTTCCTCCCTCACCCCAAACCCTTTCGCAGCCCTGAGCCCCTTCCCGCACTTGAGACTGCTCAGCCCCTGTCCAGGGCCCGTACCTCCAGCCACAGCCCTCACCCCCTCCAGCACCCCAACCCCTTTCCCCAGCCCAGTGAAAGTCATTGAGGATGAGGGAGAGCAAGTGACAGAGGGAAGGGGATGTGTGTGGGTGGAGCCTCACAGAAGGGGCGGGGCCTCCAGGCAGGAGTGGGGAAAGGCTGTTCAGTTTTGTGCAGTTAGAAAGTTGGCACCCCTAGTTGGCATAGGGGAAATGCTAATGAAGTGGGCTTTTTTGAAGGGATGCCATACAGCTCTGTTTCTCTCCATGCCTCAGATTAGGTAAACAGAAAATCCCACAGCATGTATTCTGTACAGCACAATGGTGAATAGAGTGATGCTTACTGGTTATGGTTAACTGGTGGGCTGGAGCACTCCCTCTCCCCCGCTTAGTGCGGGCAGAGGGCATCTGCAGCAGGCCTGGCCTGGCCGGAGCAGCCCCTGCCTGCGCCCATTTAATTGCTTAATCGGTTAAATGTAACAGTTAACCGTTACCTGGGATTTTGCATCTCTGATTGTGAACACCTAGCAATATAGTCCGCAAACCATCTGAATGACTCTCTTTCTGGAGCTGTATTACTCACTGTGTTTGCATGTCCCGTCCCCTGCCTCCCATTTGGCTTTTTATTATTTGTGAAAAATAATGTGAAAAATGCTATGTGATCGCTGTAAGTCCAAAGGCTGATTCAGTAGAGATGCATCCAGAACTGTTTGGGCGGAAGAGAAACTGGAAGGGAAAATTGCAGCTACTGTGTGTTTGCCTGAGTACGTGTATACAGCCTTCCTGGGAGACCCGTTTCATTTCATTACTGCACGGCTGTTTGCCGTGCAATTCCCTGAAGTTATTGACTAGCTTTCTTTGCAAATGAATGTGATTTGTGTGACTGGAAAATATTACTCATAACAAGGCTTTTCATCTGAGATGCTGAGTGCTTCATAAATATTAATTAAGCGTCACATCAGTTGCTAGCCTCCTTTTTCAGATGCAGAAACAGAGTCACCGAGAGACTGAGTGATGAGGCCAGTCTCGCGCAGCTAGTCAGCACTAGAGTTGGGAATAGGACTCAGGAGTCCTGAGTGACAGTGCTCTCCTGCTAATCATTTGACAACACTATACTATAGGTTGAACCTCTCTAGTCCGACACCCTTGGGTCCTGACCAGTGCCGAACCATGGGAGATCCATATTGTCTAGTAGCATTACCAACACTTCCACTGCTTACTGGGCTCTTACATTTTTAGGTAAATTAGAGCTAACTAACAGCACAGAACACTGAGAGCCAGGACTGGTGGCTGTAAACAAACTTTATGGGACTGCGGGAAACTTGGCCATGCCCATGATAAGTGGACATGTGCTAACTAAAATCATGCCAGACCACGGATTTTGCTGGACCAAAGAGTGCCGGACTAGAGAGGTTCAGCCTGTACATAGTTTGATAGATTACAACTCAGGAAAGCTGAGATGGAGATTTTTCATAAGCATAATAGTGAGCTTACCCCTGAATCCTAATGAAAAAGCATGTCTGAGATAGGCAGTAATTCCATGCACACTGCAGTATATTCACATCTGTCTGCTTTCCCTGAGCGCTCACAGGCTCACACCATCATCCATGGTGAGCACTGGATAGACGAGCACTCTGCTGTTGAATTCGGTCATCTCCAGAAGACACAGATTGGGAAACTGAGTTTGAATTGGCAGGTATGACCAGCACCATGAGCCACCTGGGAGATGGTAGGGTCTGATGGGCAGAACTTGTGCCTATGTATTGGTGTTCCCATCGTACATCCCAGTTTTCCTTCTGGGAGATTTGGAGCAAATCACTTATCCCCTCTCCATGTCTTAGCTTCCTCACATGTAAAATGAGGATAATACAGTTGGCCTCCCAAGGCATTAATTAATGTTTGTAGGAGGCTGTGAGATCCTGGTGAAAAGTGCTATTTAAGTGCAAAGTATTCTCCTTTGTCAGCACAGCCTGTTATTAGCAACACACAGATTATACACGCTCAGAAACATCATGCAAGTATTTCCAGAATTCAGTTCAAAGAGGCATTCAAGGTTCTTCTCAAAGCAAAGGACCCACACTTGCACTGAGAAATTATCTGGTGAGTTGTAAGCTGTAGGTAGGCAGTGGTGTGGGTGTTCCAGTAGGGGGCAGCTTGGCTGAGGGTGCTGTGCACCTTTCAGAGAGAATGTAAAATGGAGAGCCCAGCCATTAAAGATCCTATGGTGCACAGCCAGCCCCAGCCTCTTGGCCAAATTTACATTATACATGAGTCCTTTCTGCTTTCCTGGGTCTTTCCTCTGACATGAGTACAATTTTCTTCACTTCCTGTCCTAAATGTGTTGCTTCCTGCTAGGGTTTGTTGGAAGGCTCCCATCCAAGAATTGACCAGGTCTAGTCCTCTTTAGTTTGGGAGCCTTGGCACTTTCCCAGGACTTCTCAGGCTAGCTGTGTGGAGTAGCCCCTACTGGGAAGAAGATAGTGTCCTTAAATCACTTTGGTCTCCTTTGACACGGTGGTTCTTTATTAGCGAAAGTGGACTCCTAAGTTGACATTTCCCTTGACTTCCTCGTGGGAAGGGGAGCTGCCAGAGGAAGAAAGTTGCCTTTGATGGTGTTGCTTCATTGAATCGTTATTGGTTAAATATGATGTTGTGGCTTTTTCCCATACAGAGAGATTTTTTTTCCTTAACACATGTTGACAATGAAATCTCAATTAACATGATTCAATTGATGATTACAGAAACTATGTATCTGGGAAGTTTCCAACAAGTTGATATAAGATGCTGGGGTTGTTGCTTTGTTGCTTTAACATATTTAAGGATGATTTGTAAAAGAAATAAAATGTGGCTTATGTCCCATTTAAACTTAGTGAAACCATAACACACCCAAATCAAGCTGAATCAATGAAAGGGCTTTTAATATTAATTTAAATACATTTGTTATTAAAATTATAATCACAAACATAACAAAATAAACAAGCTTCTCATAATACATACATTTCTCATAATATAGTAATAATTTGCTACCTAATCCTTGATATAATGCAAATCCTTAATTGTATGTAATAAGAGTGGTGAAAATATAAATCAATTTATTTGTATGACACAATATACAAAGATAATTTGATTATAAAAATCCAACTAGTTGAAGAAAAATATGAACGTAAAATAAAAAAAGAGAAGAAAAATTCCAGCGAGAGGGATAGAAATGGGAGGAGGGAAGGAAGTGGTAGAGGGGGAGGAGAAGGGTACCATGCATTTAATAGGATCATTCACAATACTTCCATGAAAGCATCCCAGAACTCTGAGAATTTTTGGGGTTGGGGTGGTATTTCTGGTGCGGTGTACAGTTCTTTTCATGGTGGCCAAACTGATGATGTCAGTGCTAGGTCTTCAATTGTTGGTCACTATTTGGATTTCTATTTTTGTTGTACTCGTTTTTTAATAATTAGTGTTCTGCTTATCTAAAGTCCTTCAGATTTATTCAGGGGAAGGGCTTTTTAGTCACTGCATGAAACTCTTCCCTTGTTTCTGTTATCTATTTATCTTGGATGATTAATGAGCCATTTGGCAAAAGGAGACCTTTGTTAAAGCATCAACATCTTACTTCGGTTAAAATGCAGATGCTATACCAGACATTGGAGAGACCCGCCAGTGGTCTTGCAGCAAAACTAGGGAAACAGCAGAGCTAACCGTCCTGTGTTTTCTAAGGTAAAAAAGCTTGGCAGAACACTGCCCTTTCCTTTTTTCTTCTTTTCTCCTTTCAATTTTTAACCCTTCTTTATTTACCATAAAGAAGCCAAAAAGACAAACACCCTCACTTTGTGTCACCTTTAATAAAATCCAGTGGATACAGATGAACTTTCTGAGCATTACTGTGGGCACTGCTCGCCACAGAAGCTGTCAGATTCATCCCCTGAATCCCACTTCTGCCTCTCCAGTGCCTTTCATACGAGCAGAAAGCATTGTGACTATTTTCAAGCAATGACAATGTGTGCAGTATAGACTGCCCTTGCCCAAGCATTGCACACGCTAAGCAAGACAGAGTGTGGGCAGGACACTGAGGAGGAAAGAACTAGACTGTATGGGCCAGATCTTCAGGAGCTGCAAATCATTGTAGGTCTACTGATTTACACCAGCTGAGCATTGGGCCCTGTGTGTTGGCTGGGATGTGGATTGTCATCCTAGTGTAGTGGTGCAGTTAAGGTGTGCAGTGGGTTGCCATATTGACTTCAGTGGTTTACAGTAGGGGTGAACTCTGCTGCAGACTTCACCGGAGGTTGCATGATTGGAACTGACAGTTGAGTTTGGCTCTGGATCTCTCTAAAAAGCCCAGAGTAAAAACTTTAATGTCCTGCCAGTGATGAGGGCAACTGGGGTAGGAATCAGAGGACTGCTCCTTACCTTGGTTGAACTTTCAGGCTGCTGGACTAAGTAAAGTGGGTGCAAATTTTTCCTTTTAAGGGCAAAATTTCAGCTGTATCTTTGACTATCTCTCCTGCCTTTTGGTCTTTTTGTGCTGCAGCCATAACATAACTTAAAACAGAATTTCATTTCTCTTTGATTTATTATATATTGGAACAGGACGCTAGGATGTTTTACTTCAGATGGCACCAGACATGAATGGAGTGGGGTGGAGGGGAACTTTGGAATGGAGTTGCTTTAATTACAGGACAAAATGCCCGGGACCGGATATAACTTGGCACCATCATTCTGGCTCCAAGTGGAAATTTACATGCTCCATGACCTGCGGATAAGAAATGATCCCTTTTTTTAACTCAGTAGGAAGGGCCAGGGATGTTCTGTACAGTGTCACCTCAGATTCCAAATGACTCGGGTGAAAGGTTTGGAGCATGTTAATTTGTTAATCAGTGGTTTAGCCCTGGCAGCAGGAGCTCGGGAGAGTGGGACTGGATATTTTCCTCCTGTAAACCCAGCATCAAGGAGGTTTTTCAACCAGGCCTGAGTTTGTCTGGGTTGACATTTTGGTTGATGAGAGCTCAGCCCGGGGACATAAAGCTTATGAAAAATTAATATTCATAACACTGTCTAGATGGGCTTGTTTGTCCCTGCTTTACACTGAGAGGACAGATCCTGAGTTAGTGTAAATTGCCATGGCGTTGGTGTCGTCTGTGCAGTCATGACGAGGTAGTGCCAGCTGAGGGTCTGGGTGGTCTTTCAAAGGATTCATGGCCATATTTGTCAGGGGCTTGTGCGAAAGTTGAGTGAGGTCAGTGAAAGTGACTTCCCTGAGCATTGGATCATGAGCTTAGTGCTAACAACCTGCCTTCGGGACCTGACTTTGTAAAAAGCTTAGCACCTGTAACAGAGCTCAGCACCCAGCGTGCATGTGCCTGTGTGTGTGTGTAAGACCTTGCACAGGTGGCTTGGCTCTGTGTGTGGCATGTGCATGTGCAAGCATGCACATACTTGTGTACGTGTGTGTGGCCTGGATTGGTGTGGCCGTGTTTCTACGCGTGGGCAGGGTGCAGCCATGGTGCTGCTGGTCTCGCTCATCCAGCTTCCTTTTAAAGCTGTAATGGGGGATCCGCATTTACCCGGCAGCCAGTCCTGGAGCGGGGAGCGGTGCTCTCCTGACCATGGTGTCGAACTGGTGCTGCATGTGTGTGGACAAAGGTGCGCACCTGTGGTGATATAAAAACAGGTGTGTTGACAGGAGAAACATGGAAAGCTGCTACGTGGGCCTGTGAGGGCCAATCCAACGAGGTTCTGGGAGTCACAGATGCTTAGCGTCTTGCAGCAGAGGACAATGCGTCACCCTAATGTAAACCCTGTAGCCTACTCTGTCCACATCTCTCTACTAGTGACACCACCATAGAACCTAACCACATAAGCCACAACAGCAGAGCCTTATACAACCAGACATCCTCTAATGTGTCTATGCCATTAGGTGCCAGCAATGCCCCTCTGCCCTGTATACTGGCCAAATGGACAGTCTCTGGGTATGTCCAGACTACATGGCTCCGTCGACGGAGCCATGTAAACTAGTTTACTCGGCATAGTCAATGAAGCAGGGATTTAAATAATCCCCACTTCATTAAAATAAAAATGGCCGCTGTGCTGTGCCGACAATCAGCTGATCCGGCACAGCGTGGCAGTCTAGACACAGCGCGGTCGACAAGAGGGTCCGTGGAGAGAATCCCTCCCTCTTCTCTCGACTGGTACAGGCAAGGATGTTGGGATGGGGGATGGATCACTCGACGGGTGCATGTTCATTCCCTCTGGGGCATCTGGCATTGGCCACTGTCAGCAGACAGGATACTGGGCTAGACGAACTTTTGCTCTGACCCAGTATGGCTGTTCTTATGTTCTTTGTTCCAGCCGACTGCAATCCCTGGGCTCTGCCTTTCATCTCCACCTCTAGTTAGTGGCTAACCTGACCCCTCTGGTTGGTGGAATGCAGAAGAAAAATCTCTCTCTCCCATCCCTTCTACTAGTCTGCTGACAGCCAGAAAGGCCTGTCTGTACTTCAGCCCTCCCCCAGGCACTGTTATTTCAGGGTCCTGCTTGTCAGTCGTCTCACTGCCTGTTGCTCAGAGCTTTCCCTTAGCAGCAGGATTAAACTAAAGGGGAATCTGAGACCAGCAGTGAAACTTGCCAGCATTGTGTTAAAACCACACTGCTGCTGCCTGGGAGTGCTCTGCGCAGCTGCTGAGGCACCGCAGCCTCTGTCTACAGACTCAGGCCAGTGCTGCACGGGGTCTCATTCAGACAGGTTTCTTTGAAACCGTTATAAGAGGACTTTTTTGGTGGGGGGGGCAAAGGGGGTACATCCATGGACGTTTGTTTGGTAGAAACTGATGGCTGAGACCCCACCACTTCCCAAAGAATGTGCCGTACTGCTCACCAGCAAGATCATTCGACCCTGAGAAAAGTTGGTGAGCAGTAATTCTGCAGTGGGTGGCACAAGTGTTAATACTGGTGTAACTTCACTGACATTAGTGCAACGCCACCCTTGTAAATCTGGCATAACTGAGTAGAGAATCAGGCCCTAAATTTTCCAGCCCTGCACTATTTTGTTTAGATGAATATTAGCCAGGCATTATTCCACTGTAATACTGTGGCTCTAGCTAACACTGCCAATTTCCCCTCTCAGTTACCCCAGTGTCATTTCACTGATTTTAATGGAATTGTCTTGGTAACTGGGAGGGGTTCATTTTTCTAACATTGTGCCAGGGTCTCATATCCTGGTGGCAAAACCTGGCGCGCTCTCAAAAAAACAGCCCATTATTTAACGTCCCGTATAGCCGTAGGGGAAGCTGTAAACGATGACTGACAACATATAACGGTCTCATTCTGCAGCGTAATTAGTTTTCCTGGGCACTTTCCAATACTTTGCCATGTTTTTGTTTTGTTTTGTTTTGTTTTCAAAAAAAGACCAGACTTCTAAAGAATCTCTGAATCAGAAAAACGCCTCCCCCACTTGTTTAAAAATGCGCATAAGGATTGTATTTGGAGGAGAGCAGTTAATTCTACAAGGCAAGTGTTGTTTATTCTACTGGCCCCACTTTTGCTCAGGCATGCACAATGTAGGCCATGAGATGAAATAACACTTTCAAAGACAAAAACAAAAACAGGAGTGGAGGGAGAGAATTCGTTTGCTGATTCCATCAGAACCCACTGGCGGTCTGGAGCTTTAGAGAACACACACACACACACACACACACACACACACACACACACACACACACACACACACACACACACACGCAAGGGTGCAACATAATAATACAGAGCGCAGGCACCATTGGAGCTTTGCAGAAAAGTAAAACCAGGGTCGGGGGAGCTATTTATTACAGGAAGGGCTGTGTCTGGTGCGGGTAGCCATATGACTGTGATGGTTTTGGTCACAGAGATCTCCTGGAGACTGTCACCTGATGGGCTGATCATACCACTGAGCCCACCTTCCTGCCCTTTGGGGTGCCCCACTACTTATGTTCCCCCTTATCTTTTCCATTCACGTGCAGATTTTTTATATCCATGTGCAGAATAAATGTTCTTACGTGCAGCAAAGCATATGTGAATATGCACCACCAGTAGAAACTAAAAACGGTGCTCTGCTAATCAGCTGGCTGGCATTTCAGTCTCTCCTGAGTGGCCACACATGCATTCAGCTTACAGGGACACTACCCACCACCCTGCCCTCTGATCCAGAAATTCTGGTCTCCCCCAGCAAAGGCACAGCAGAACAACACAGACACTGAGAGCAGCTCAACTCTGGGCTGGCTGAGTCACCGGGGTTTGACACTGCATCTAGATGAACAGCCCCAGTGGGACCAAATCCCCAGATAAATCCATCTTACTCTGCATTAGGGATGTAAAATCCTGTTTAAAATGTTCACTATTTAAACTGTCTCAGAGGGGAAGCTGTGTTAGTCTGTAACTAAAAAAAAACTTAAAAAACAACAATGGTCCTGTAGCACCATAGAGACTAACCAAAAAATAGATAGATAGTCTCATGAGCTTTCATGGGCACAGCCCACTTCTATGGATGACAAATATGGAGCAAGAGGCACAGAGGTTCAAATAAAAAGCAGAAAAAGAGGGGAGAGGGTGGGGGGGGGGGGAACCATTTAAATGATAAACTGTTTTAACCATTTAAACTATATATCCCCTCCCACCCCATGGTCAGGCCACCTTGTCTATTGCAGGACTAGAGGGAGCTCAGAGAAGGGTAAGAAGGATGATCAAGGACCTGGAAAAACCTCTCTTAAACCACTGTTGCCTTACAAAGGAGATAAATGGGAGGGGATGAGATAAAAGTCTATAAAATACTGAATGGCCAAGAGAAAGGAGTTTAGGAGCTTCTGGTCTCCCTTCCTAATGAGAGAGCATTCAATAAATGTCCAAACTCAAAACTGTGGTAAATACTTTTTCACAGTATGTAATTAAACTTTGGAACTCGTTGCCTCATGATGTTGTTGCATCCAAGAATTTAGCCAGCATCAACAAGGGATTGTAGCTCTGGTATTAAACATCATGCCTCCGGACTTTGTCAGTATCTTGCTCTCAGAGACCAGGATGAGACCTGATGTGGGGGGCAGTTTCTCCCCCATTTGTGACTGTTGGATTCTGATGCTTTCCTCAAAGCATCTGGCCAGGTCAGGGACAGGATACTCCATTTTGGGAGGGATCTCCTATCTGATCCAGTCTGGGAACATTGTTGTTCATGGTGGTCAAAGCAGCCTGTTATAACACACACTGGCTGGTTACTGGGCAGGGCAGGGTGGGATGAGTCACACTCGTGCTTTGACTCCCATGCGTTTGTGTTTTCAGTATCCCAGATTCCTGCCTCATTATGAACATCTTAGTTTGGATTTGGCCCGTCAGGAACATTCCCCTCTTCCTCATCCTTTTCTTTGACATCTTGTTGTCATGGGGGAACCTCGGAGGAAATCTCCGAGGTCAGATTCCCAGGAATATACATAACACTTGTGTAAAAGGCCTGCCAGGCACGCTCCCTGCAGAGGGGCTGCAGCTGCAGTAGGTGGGGAGTGAAGTCTCCTGTAGCCAGCTGACTGCCATGCACAGCTGTGTGCCATTCTCTGGCATTTGTGTTGTGTGCCTTCTGGCACAGCTGTGTGCCATTCTCTGGTATTTGTGTTATATGCTACTGTATAGCACAACAGCTCTTTGGCTTTATTTCCTGCACCCAATATAATAGCATTTTCTTCTTGTACCAAAACCTTGCTTCCCCCTGCAACCGTTCTGGGATGATTTGGCTACAAGGGAGGCCTGATTATATGGTCTCAGGTGGAGGAGGAGAAACTGCACACTCAAGTGGGGGAAGGACGGCCTTGTGGTGAAAGCACAGACTGAACTGTCAGGAGAGGTGGGTTTTTCTTCCAGTGACTCACATATGGCTTTGGGCAAGTCACTGAATCTCTCTGTGCCTCGGGTTCTAATATTCCTCTCCCATGAACAGGGTGGAGGAGGATTAACCCATCCGTGGTTGTAAAGAGTTTCCTATCTTCAGGGAGAAGCAGCTATAAAGCACTAAGAATGTTACAAACCAAGCCCTGACAATGACTCTGTGGCTTTGGGCAAGCTGTTTAATACCTTCATTGCCCTTGTCTGTAAAGCTGTCTGGTAGTATTACCTCAGAGAGATGGTCTTCACTCGCCTTTTTCTTTTATCTTGAGTTAATTGATTTCATTGAGTCCTAGGCCAGCAGGGCTCATTGTGAATATTAATCTGACTTCCTGTGTAACACAGGCCAGAGAATCTCCCCTAAATCGATTGCTAATAACATTGTTGTCTGATTAGGGAAAACGTGACTTAGAACCCAAGTGTAGACAGGTGGTTTGTGTTTTAACATGAAGAGAAGACTGAGAGGGGACATAACAGTTTTCAGGTACATAAGAGGTTGTTACAAGGAGGAGGGAGAAAAATTACTTTCCTTAACCTCAGATGATAGGACAAGAAGCAACGGGCTGAAACTGCAGTAAGGGGCGTATAAATTGGACATTAGGAAAAACTTCTAACTGTCAGGGTGGTTCAGCACTGGAATAAATTGCCTAGGGAGGTTGTGGAATCTCCATCAGTGGAGATTTTAAGAGCAGGTTAGACAAATACCAGTCAGGGATTGTCTGGTTAATACATAGTCCTGCCATGGGTGCAGGGGACTTACCAAGGTGACCTCTCAAGGTCCCTTCCAGTGCTACGATTCTGTGATTCCATGTGTTAGCTAGTAGGGGTCAAGCTAAGTGGGGAGGCTAGCATTTACCTTGACCAGCTAACAATTGTTAAAGCTAAAAATTGCCTTGGGCACACTAGAGCATTAGCACGTTAGCTAAGGGTACGTCTACACTTGCACCCTTGTTCAAACTAGGGATGCAAATGTAGGCGACCGGAATTGCTAATGAAGCGGGGATTTAAATATCCCGCGCTTCATTAGCATGATCTCGCCCGCGCACTATTCCGATCGCCAGCTGATTCGAACCAGGAAGTGCGCTCCGGGCCACGTTAGTTCTAATCAAACCCCTTGGTTTGAACTAATGTTACTCCTCAAAAAATGAAAAATGAGGAGTAATGTTAGTTCGAACCAAGGGGCTATCTACATATGCCCTGCTTTGGGCTGCTTCCTCTCCCCCTTACCTACGCTCCTGGCCTCTCGTGACGCACCTTTCCTCCTGTGCGCACCAACTCGCCAGTCCCCCCGTTAAATCTCCCGTTCTCGGGTTGGGCGACTTGCCTTCTCCCCCGGCTGACGTCTCCCTACCTCCCTCCTCCTCTTAGCTACCATCCACCCTCTTAACGCATGGGGCAGCGCCTACGTCACCCTAGGTGTCCTCCCCCTCCGCTGTGTGGCGGCGGAGCACGCCGCGTCCCCTACAGAGCCCGCGTGGCGCTCCGTCCCCCTCCCCCTCAGCCGCACATGCACTCACCCCCGCTCACCATGTCCCATACAGGGCCGGCGTGGGGGCTTTTAGAGTGCGGGGTCGTGGTGCCCCGTCACACTGGGCTAGCTATAATTTAGCTAGCAGAGGAACATTAGCAATGTAGATGTGGTGTAAGCGGCTCATCCCAGGCTAGCAACCTGAGTTTGTACTCAAGATCCTTGCCGGGCTTGGAGTCTGGTTGCTAGCCTCTACTGAAGCCCACGTTGCCTTGTCTATACTTGCTACTGTTATCTGTGTTAGCTAAACTAAAGCCAGCAGGGGCACGCCCATCCCTTCCTCCTGGTGGGTTCTCTAGCATTTGGAAAGGGAAGCGGGTAATACCCACAGTGTGGCTGTGTCGGCACAGCTGATCCTGGAGCTGTAGTCTGTTGTGGCACATTAGGAGAATGTGCTGTCACAGCGTTTGCACCCTGACTGCTGGCTTTCTTTTCATGCTGGGCCTTTTGTTCTCACCTCACTGTGTGTTCCCTTCTCTTTGATTGCAGCCTGTGAATAGCTTAGCGGGATGTACAGCGAGCATCTGAGCCCTCTGTTCCTCCGAAGCTATCTCCTGCCATCCTCAGAGTCAGGCGGCGGGAGCCATTGCTGGAAGGGGACTAGGATTTGACCCTGATGAGTGGATGGGTTTGGGTCTGCTCTTGCAGTCTTTGCTCATTCATGGAGAGCAGCTCCTCTGTCTCCCCTGACCTGACTAAGTGTTGCCATGGGCTGTGGGTATAAGAGGCAGGGGAAAGCAATGCCTCCCCGAACTGCCCCACCACCATGAGCCCTTCCCTGTGCTCCTTGTCCACCTCACAGCAAGCAAGGCAAGCGAGCGTTTTCCAGAGGACACGGGGTTGAATCAGCCCAGAGCTGAGTGTGACTGAAAGCCCCACCATTAGCAAGGGAGCAGGTATGGATTTTGTTCAGGCCTGGGTGCTGGGTGCAGCAGCCATAGGCACTATCATCTCCATGGCCCTCGCTTAATTTGAATCTGCAACTTTAGCTTTAAAAGAAAAAAAAACCCAGCATGGTCAGTTTTTGTCAAGAGAAGTTAAAAGTCTGACATCCCTGGGTATACCAATAGCCTGCTCTCATGGGCTGTTCTGCCACCAGGAAAACATCTGGCCCCTCTGCCTCCTTTTTCCCCTCAATTCTCCAGAAATGCAAATTGTGAACGTGCTGATCAATGGCCATTCAACCTCCCGAATATCTCAGGATCCCGCATTGCTAGAGATGAATCCAAGTAGCATGTTCTGGGTCTGGAGCAGGATCCAGATGTTGGAGGTACAGGGGTCCAAGGTTTTGGTTTTGCATGTCATAGAGACAAGGGCAAGCAACGAAATTTGGATCTGGCTCAGAACGTTCCTCAAAGCATGGTGGAGTTTTGGCTTGGACCCATCTCAATGCATTCTCAAAGTCACCCCTAGTCTATCGCTGTTTGTGTTCTGGTCGGAAGCACAGGTCTGGCTTTCACATGCAGACCAAAGGTACTAGTTCTATATAAATGTTAGAATCTTCGTATTTCTTGTTAGAGGGGCAAACCCATCTAGAAATAGACACACATTTTGGGTTGGGTTTGGCAGAATCAGAATTGGGTAGCTCTTGAAATCTAAGGCCTCATTTTGTTCAGTCTCTCAGGGTATGTCTACACTTGCACCCTAGTTCGAACTAGGGATGCAAATGTAGGCATTTGAAATAGTCAATGAAGCAGGATTTAAATATCCCGCACTTCATTAGCATGATCTCGCCGGCGCGTTACTCCGATCAACAGCTGTTTCGGAAGTGAAAGTGCGCGCCGGGATGTGTTAGTTCAAAAAATGAGGAGTAACATTAGTTCGAACCAAGGGGTAACACACCAGCGAGATCATGCTAATGAAGCGTGGGATATTTAAATCCCCGCTTCATTGACTATTTCGAATGCCTACATTTGCATCCCTAGTTCGAACTAGGGTGCAAGTGTAGACATACCCTCATAGAGCTACCAAATTCATAGCCGTGAAGAATATGTCATGGACCATGAAATCTGGTATTTGTAAGGGAATCCATATTTCACTGAGTTGGGTGGCAAGAGAGTGGCAGCAACTGGGCAGGAGCCCATCTCTGGATGCAGTGGCACTACCAGCAGCAACACAGAAGTGAGATGCAATGGTAGATATGGGGTTGTCACTTTTGGGAGGAGGCAGGACTTGCTTTACTGGTGGGCAAGTGGGCAGTCACCCAAGGTCACTTCTCCCCCCCCCCAGCTAGCCCAAGACCTCTTTAACTCCAGCTGCTAGTCTTAGACACTGTGGGGAAGGTCAGAACTTCCCCTTCTGCTGCATGGGCCACGTAAGATCTGTCTCCAGGAATCTCCCCTGGCTGCAGGAAGCCCCATGGCTGTTGGCTGGAAGCCCAGCTCTGAAGGCAGCACTGCTGCCAGCAGCAGCACAGAAGTGAGTGTGGCATGGCATGGCATGGCCACCTTTACTTCTATGCTATTGCTGGCATTGGTGCTGCCTTCAGAGCTGAGTGCCCAGCCAGCTGCTGCCCTCTGGCTGCCCATCTCTGAAGGCAGCAGCACAGAGAAGTAAGGGTGGCAATATGGTGACCCTCCTGCCTTTCCTCACCTTGTGACCTCCCTCCCTTCCCATACTCCTGTTTTGGGTTGGGACCCCCCTGGTTCCAACACTGTGAAATTTCAGATTTAAATTCCTGAAACCATGAAATTTACAATTTTTAAAATCCCATGACCATGAAATTGACCTAAATGGACAGTGACCCTGCTCATAGGTCTGCGCACATAGTTGAGATAAATTATTTCGAAATAATGGACTTGCTATGTAGACACTTGCGTTGTTATTTCAGAATAGCGGCCGTTATTCCGAAATAACACTGCTGTGTAGACGCATCCTTCCAGCCCTGTGATTGTATCATTGATTCTATGAAATAGTTAGTTCTCAGAATGGAAAGTGGTGTCCCCTAGGGATCCATACTGGGACCAGTCCTATTCAACATTTTCATAAATGGTCTGGAAAAAAAGGGTAAACAGTGAGGTGGCAAAATTTGCAGATGATACAAAACTGCTCAAGATAATGAAGTCCAAAGCAGACTGTGAAGAGCTTCAAAAGGATCTCACAAAACTAGGTGACTGGGCAACACAATGGGTGATGATGAAATTTAATGCTGAGAAATGCAAAGGAATGCACATAGGAAAACATAACCCCCACCCCGGGGTAGCATCTAAGCATCAGTTAAGGGTGCAATCTCGGCCCCACTGAAATCAGTGTGCGTTTGACTTGAAGATACGCCGCTCCTCGCAGGATCGGAGCCTCAGCAGAGTTGTGAATTGATCCCTAATGTGGGATGTAAGCATTTGGGAGCTTCGTCTCCCATCTCCCTTCTTTCTGTCCCTTCCTGGTGACCTCTCCACGGATGCCAGGTTCCAGGCCGGGAATGATACCATTTTCAGCATAACGGACGATCTATAATTAAACATCAGTCGTGGGGCAGCTGCCCCAGCAGGGAGGAGGGGAAGAGGAAATATAAATCTGTCCTTTCCTGGGTTCTGTTTACAGCCGTGATGGCCCTGCTGATGACCCGGCATACTTTGTGGCACGGATTCCCAGTGGGGTTGAGCGTTCCAGGCTGGCGCAGCCTGAGCCTCGGCCCCAAGCGAGCCTGTGCTGTGAGAGCGGGTGGGTCTGTCAGAGCAGCCTCGATTGTCTGAACCCTTGTCGGACGGAACGAGAGCCTGTTCCTCAGTCTCTCTCAGGTCGGGCCAGGAAAAGCCACAGAAGCTCGAGGAGCATCCTCTCACAGAGAGAGTTTCGGAGGCCTGTGGAAATGACGGAGCACGAGGCTTCAGGATTCTGTCCAGGCTGTGCTCATGGGCGGAGTCTCCCTGTAGCTGTTCATCAGCAGCAACGGAAGGCCCAGCATAGAAGCCAGCAGTTCTCACCACTTCTGCTAGGACAGTGAGGGGCAACCTAGGCTAGTGAGTGGGCCGCGTGAGTAGCCCTTCTTCATCTTAGTGGGCCGCAAGATTCATAGAATCATAGAATACTAGGACTGGAAGGGACCTCGTGAGGTCATCGAGTCCAGTCCCCTGCCCTCATGGCAGGACCAAATACTGTCTAGACCATCCCTGATAGACATTTATCTAACCTACTCTTAAATATCTCCACAGATGGGGATTCTACAACCTCCCTGGGCAATTTATTCCAGTGTTTGACTGTCGGATTGTCGGAACTTAGACAGGCTCCTGGGATGGGGCAGTTTTGCTAGCTGCGCTTGTGTACCTAAAATTTGTGGGGTGTGCTGACTGAGCCGTGGCAACGCTTTGATTGGAGGCAGAGGAGCGCACGGCTCTCACAGTCAGTGTTGTGTGCAATCAGCACACACCTCACTTCACATGCCCTTGCTTTACGTGTGTGTCTCTTCAGTAATACCGGGAGGAAAACATACACTGTGGATGTGGCAGAATGTGGCAACCTTGCACGTGGGCAACAGTAAACAAAATGTCGTGTGGGCCACACACAGGATTCCAATGGGCCACATGTGGCCCTTGGGTGACAGGTGGCCCACCGCTGTGCTAGGAGATCCCTGTTCCACCCCCCACCCTGCATCCCAACCCCCATAGAGTCTCTTGTGTGCAGTGCCCCAGAAGAGGGGCTTAAGCGGGATGCAAAGGGGAGATGGCACAATGGGGTGAAGGCCCTGTTCCCTCCACATCCCTGTGGGCACTGGGAGTTGCAGAGGGGAAGATTTCTGTCCTTTAAAAACTATGAAACGCATAACATTACCCTATTGCTTAGGGATCCCATTGTGCAACACACTGAGACACTCCCTTCCCCACAGGAAAATCACAATCCCTATTTCACAGACGGGGAGCTGAAACCGAGATTAAGTGACTTGCCCATGATCACGCATGGAGTCTGTGACAGAGCCAGGCACCAAACCTAGATGTCCTGGTTCTCAGTCCTTCGGCACAGGATCATCCTTCCCCTCTAAAGTATTTTGGTTGCCCTACTCCATTCATTGTCCTCTGTAATGCTGGGATAATCAAGTTTGTGCTCTGTGCTGCCATGAGCAACGGCACCCTTTCATTCTGTGCTTTGTCAGATAGTACTGTATAGTCTGACCTTGCTTTGCAGAGCTTCCTTGGTACAAGCTCTGATTTCCCCCTCACCCCTGCGTGCTTTACAGAGGGCAATCACAGCAGAGAAAGAAATGAAGGAAAAAGCTGTTCATCCGCGAGAGCTAGAAAGCAATGATGAGTCAGTGGTGCAGAGACCGGATTTCTGCTCTGGTTAAAAGTAGCAGCAGTACTCGGGGGTAACTCCCCAAATCCAACAGCCTGCATTAATGTGAACGCAGAGTTTGGGGCTCTTACAGTGCACCTAGCCGGAGCTGCATAGGAGAAAGTGCTCATGCAGTCAGTGGCATGATTTTATAGAGGGACAGAGTAGAACCTGGTGTAGGACAAGCCAAACGAGTGCAAAAGGAAGCCGAGAAATGAGATTCATTAGGAAAACTTTCCCCTTAGCACAGCTTCTTTTATGATATTAAAAATAACCAGGTCTAAACCTGGTTGTGGCTACCACATGGTCTAGCATGGCTGAGGGTTGCCTGGGTGGACAGAATAAAAACTGTGTTAGAAAACCATGCATTAGCCTAGATTGGGGTGGGCAAACTTAGGCCCGGGGGCCAGATCCAGCCAGCCAAGTATTTCTCTCCAGCCTAATTAGCAGAGGTGCAGACTTACAGCAGGCAGCCTGTGTTCAGCTGCTCCTCCCCCCACTTTGCTCCCTCCTGCAGTTGAGCTGCTTCCAGGATTCTTCTGCTAGCTGTGCTGGGGGGTGGAGGTGAGAGCTGAAGTCAGGGTGTTCCCTTGCCCCTGTACCATCTCTGCAGAGCAGGGGTTGTAGATGGAGAGACAGCAGAGCTGCTCCAGGCTGAAGCATGTGACTCTGAGGAGCCCAGCTCAGGAGCCAGCACAGAGGGGCAAGCACAGAACTGTTCTTTGTTGACATTGGTGTTATTGGTGGGTTGATACAAATGGGGAGGTGAAGGGATGTCCGTGGTTATCAAGAGAGAAGGAAATCGCTTAGTCCTAGCAGAGGACTTGAAAGCAACATGCAGCCACGATGGCTGTGAACATCTGGCCCCCTCTGTGCCGGGCACTGAACAATGACAGAACCAAACGTCCCATCTCTGCCCCCAGGAGCTTACAGTCTAAGTGGTGGGCACGCTAGAAGTTCCTAGGAGGACAGACCTGAATCTGAAAGATTTGGAACCAAAACCATTGAAAGGGCTCTTTTAAAAAATCAATTTCCTATGGACATTTTCAAAACCCTGGGGAAACAGCCGTTTTCTAGACTTTGTGAAGGGTCGATTTTGCCAGACCTATACGTTGGGTCAGATTTCGCTGTTCAGTGCCCTTTTGGCATAGCTTAGAAACAAACAATGTCAGGGAAGGTCTAGACTACCCTCGGCTTCCGAAAGAAGATATGCAAATGAGGTGTGAATTTGCATATCTTCTTCCGATCCCTTTTTTGGAAGAGTTTTTTTTTGGGGGAAAAAAGCAGTCTAGTCAGGGGTTTTCGCGCAACCCCCCCTTTTTCGAAAGAACCCTTATTCCTCAAAAAATGAGGTTTACAGGGTTCTTTTGAAAAATGTGGGGTTTTGCTCGAAAACCCCCATCTAGATTTCTGTATTTGCATATCTTCTTTCGGAAGCTGAGGGTAGTCTAGACGTGCCCTCAGACAGCACAGACCTGGACAAACCAATCTCCTCTCAGTCTGCTCCGAACCAAGGGAAAGCTGGAGGGATTTGCTGTGCAGGAACTTGCTCCCGGGTTAGTCCATGTGAGGAATGAAGGGTGCCAAAAAGCAAGGGGCTGGTCATAGAGTTATTCAGAGCAGGACAAACCATGCTGGTTCCTCAGGGGGTTGAACAGTGTTCCCTGTAAGCTGGGCATTTGGGTGACCCCCCCAGAAGAGATTCAGATGCTGCCTCGCTGATTAGCAGAGCACCCACAGCTGCAGCTTGTGTTTCTACTGGTGGTGCATGTCTGCATATGCCTCGGTGCACATAACAACATTTATTCCACACACAAAAAGAAAAAGTTGGAGGGAGCATTGGTGTTGAATGGCTCAGAGTCACTTGGTGCTGGTGCTGGATGTGTACTGATTGTAACAGCGCTTCGACTGCGGAGTAGCTGCATGATTGTGGTGTCAGTGCCGCAGGGGAATAAACCAGAAAAGAGCTAGAACACGTAATGATTAGTGCATCCCAAGCTGCCCTGAAGCAGCTCCGGCCACCAGTGAGCTGCCTCCCCAGCAGTTTTTCCACCCACAAGATCTCTCTGCCAGAGATTGTGCTGGCATCAGACAGGACAACCCCCAAGTGAAGCCTTTTATGCACTGAATTATACCCTGTATGATGCTGCTGGAGGCAGTGGAATTGCACAGTGTGTAAATGAGTGCAGGAAATGGCCTCACTGCACTCAGTTATACTCGGGTAAAACTGGAACAACTCCACTGAAGTCAGAAAAGTTCCATTTACCGCCTGTCACTTTTAAACTGGGCCCTGCATTTAAAAGAGCTGAGGGATCCAGGAGACATCAGGACCAGCTATGACAAGGTTAGTAAGACATTATGGGAGCTTGGATCATTTGAAAGGAGTGGCTAGAGAGGGCAGGCCAGGAGATGTGCTGCAAGAGCCACCAAGAGCATACTGGAGGGTTTCCTGGTGCTACAGTCTGTGGGACTGAGTTGCTAGCCCTGTTAGCATGCATGGTACAGGAAGCGAAGTTAGCAGCGTGCATTCCAGGAGCCAGCTCTGGGAGGGTGATTCCAGTCTGTTATAAGCTCTGGGGGAAAGGTTGAGACCACAGGAGGGATGTTGGATGTCAATTCATTGAGTAACCGCATCAAATTTTAGTAGTGACACAACTGTTTGATAGTCCCCGGGGGGTGGGGCTGGCAGCCAGTGATACAGAGGCAGCAAAGGGGGGAGCGCGTGTGGTCGATAGGATTAACCGATTAGCCCAGGCTTGTCGGTTAATTGTTTATTCGACTACACATTGACATCCCTAGCTCACGGCACAGTTTGGGGGAAGGAGAAGGGAGAGTCAAAAGTTACTGGGCAGTTTGTAGCACTTGCTCTCTGAAGTGTGGGCATTCAGGAGCTGCTGCTGTTCTCCTGCCAGCTGGATAAATGGATCCACATGTAAGTGTCTCTCCCCGGAAGGGGAACTGAATGTGTGTTTGGTGGGGGATGGAATGGGCCGAGGCGTAAGTGCGGCGTGGGGGAAGACTTGCAGTTGAAGGCATCCAGTTGGGAAGGTGATAGGGATGTTAGATAGCGTGTATTTTAGTAATCGTGTAGCCGCAAAAAAATGTATCGGTTACACATTTACTAAAATACTCCCTGCGGGCAGGGCCTGCAGCCAGTACACTCCTGGACCCACTCCTGGGGAGCCCCCTGCCACCCGATGCTGCTGCCTCTGTATCAGAGGCAGCAGTGCAAAGTGTCAGGCAGAGCTGGTCCGCAAGGGGAGCCAGTTTAAAAGCCAGCTGCTGCCTGTGTAGATAAACAAAAGGGCCTCACTTTTCCCAGCTCCTCTGGCCTGACCTTTGGCAGCAACAGATATTCCCTCAGAGGTAGCACAGCAAATCCTCCAGAGCGGGCTGCTCTGAGGCTAAAAGGCGGCTTGATCTCCGCTCCCATTCCTGGGTAAGCCCACTGTAAACACCTTCTTTATAACATGCACCTGGCCGCAGCCTACAGATTCCTTCCAGCCTGAGCCCAGCCCAGGTTACCTTCCTGGAAGCGGGTGGAGGTGGAGAGGGCCTCTGGCATGTGCTCCCCCAGAGCTGGCTTCCCTCCTTCAGACAGCTGTCCCCACAGGGAGGAGAAAGGAACGCGCACGCCTGCTTCTGGAGGGCTCAGCCATTCGCATGGCATCTGGCCCCGGGCCATGGAAACCTCGGCAGAGGGCAGAAATAGACCAGTGGGAATTCGTGTTTGTGAGGGACTGGGTGTACCAGGAGGAGGTTGGTTTGCAGGAAGATCCTACCACCAGGCTCACTGCCACCCCGCGCCCGCCTTTCCCCGTGGGAAGGACCAGCACTTCAAGCAAAGGCAAACCAGAGCCCCTCTGGCTGCAGTCACTGAGGGCACAGACACAGGCAGCTCAGTGATTCTCCACCAGTCCCAGCACAACAAGGGCCACCAGCCGGAATTCCTTTCGTGTCAGCGAATTATTGGGAAGGCCTGGGGTCAAGCCCTGGGGCAGAATGCACACCAGGGATAAGCTGAGCAGCCTGGCAGAATCTGATATCCTGCCGCCAGACTCCCCTTAAATCTGCCCTACCGTCCCATCACGTGCTACGCTCCTGCCTTTGCTTTGGAACAGGGATGTGCAAACGAAATGCTTGGGGTGGGAGGGGTTAGAAAAGAGAGAGCAGAGAGGGCTGCACGGGAGAAGGCTCCTGTACCGATGGGGTGTGATTCCGGGAAGAGACGGAGACAAGGGTGGTGCGGGGTGAGCAAGGAAAGGAACAGAGAAAGCCCTGTTGCTAGGGTGCTGAGGTAGGATTGAGGAAAACTATGTTCAGGTCCTCTCTCGGTCACAGATTCTACGTGTGGTCCTGGGCAAGGCTTCATCTTTTTGGTTATGACAAATTGGGAGATTCACTGCCTCAGTTTCCCCATTGTAAAGGGGGAGGCGGGATTATAATACTTCCTTTTTCTGCTCTGTTGATTTAGACAGTAGGTTCTCTGGTCCATGTGCCTTGATCACAGTGCCCAGACAGTGCTCTGATACAAGTGAGAACAATAACACGGCTAAATAAAGTGGTATAAGGGAGTCTCTTCAATTAAATTCCCTGTGCCTGATGCTGATGTACACAAAAGTCTCTTTTGCACTGCCAGAGCAACATAAATAAGCCTTAGTGTGAATGACACTTAAGCCCCCTGAGACCTATTTAACCCCATTTACGACTGTCTGGGAGTTTCAGTCTAAGGGCACGTCTACACAGCAGGGCTAAAATCAAATTAAGTTATGCAACGTCAGCTGCATCAATTGCGTAGATTAAGTTGAAATAGCTTAATTCAGCGTTTGACCCTGTCTACACAGCAGGAAGTTGAAGGAAGAACACCCTTCCTTCGATGTCCCTTACTCCTCGTGAAATGAGGCTTACCAGGAGTCAGAGTAAGAAGTCCTCCAGCTCAACATTATTTCTAAATAAAGGCTTGTAGTGTAGACACGCGCTATGTTGTTTCGGAATAACATCAGTTATTCCAAATTAATGCTGCTGTGTAGATGTACCCTAAGGGTATGTCTATAGTATTGGCCGTAACGAGGGGCAGTGATCAATCCAGTGGAGGTTTATTTATCAGATTTGCCAGGGGATCCACATTCATGCTGTGTGAAGGGTGGGGACATAGGTCTATGTGTGGAAGTATAACAGAGCTGATAAAGGCGTCACACACAGTTAGAGGAGCTCTGTTTTACACGAACATTTGGTCACATCTGGATTTGGCCCTGAGTTCAGGAAGTGGACAGGAATGAATGCATGAGCTGGAAAAGCAAGCAGGGAAATATTTTAGGAGTTTTTTAAATACAATTTGAAACCCTCAGCAAAGACTCACCGCAGGGTCAGAGCGAAGGTCTGATGTGAATGGAGCATGTCCGTGAGCCCAAGAGGGTACACTGCTGGGGACTCCGGAGCTGAGTCATTGGGCTTCACTCTGGACTGGTGACTTTCATCTCCAGACTTGTCCCTCTCCATTTAGTTTAGAGGATGAAAAATCATCCCTCCGTGGGTCAGCCTAGCACACAGGCTGAGTGTAAGAGGCTGTGGCCAGTGAGTGGTGGAACAAGAAAGTCTAGTGGCAGGTGTCTCCCCTTTGGAAATGTTAGCAGGAATGCGGGAGACTGAGGAGGGAAGGGACGGATCTGTCCCTCCCTCTTCCTCTGGAAAATCAGCTCCCCTGCTTTTTCAGCAAGACCCAGTGGGCCCTGTCCCACTGTATTTAACTGGCCTAGTATGTGAGAAAATGCCTCTCTGTAGTGGTCAGACCTTATGACAACTGTGTTTTTGTAGATACAAGCTGATAAGTGTGGTCTAAAATAGGCAGAGCCCTGTAAATCCCTGGATATCCACTTTATATCTGTGTGGATGTGGCTATCCACAGCTCGTTTTTGCAGATACAAATTTTGTATCTGTGTAGGGCTCTAAAAGTAGTCCCTGAATTATTGCTCACTCCAGGGTGACACTGCTCCCAAGAGTCATTGAAGTCCAGACAGTGACTTGGGTCTGCAAGCTCTGCTTGTGTGGAGGGAGCCCCCGGTCAGTTTTAGAGGAAGTTCCCTCAAAGTGGGGCTTCTCAGGATTGGACCCCGTGAAACAGGCTTGCAACTCTCCCTTGAAAATCCAGTGAAATCTCTGTGGGTGCACAGGTGCAAACGGAGGGCAGACTGCAGCTCCCTTGTATTTCCAACACACTGCAAATCTCCCATTATGACAGTAGCACCTAGAGCAGGGGTGGGCAAGAGCTGGCTAGTGGGCTGAATCCGGCCTGGGGCCACCTCTCCAGCACCCTTACTACAGAGCAGGGGCAGCCGCTTTAAACATCAGGCTGCTAATTGCTCTGCATGGCGGGCAGGGAGGAGAAAGCTTTGCGCACTGTCCCCACCCCCTAGCAAAATCCCCAAGCTCCCATTGGCCAGTTTCTGGCCAGTAGGCTCTGAGTAATTTTCCTGAAGGCAGGGGCAGAGACTGTAACCTCCTCTCTCCCCCTCCCTTTCCTCCTGTGCTGGAGCAGAGCCATGTGGAGCAGCGCTCCTCCCCACACACACACACACACACACACACACACACACACACACACACACACACACACACACACACACACACACACACACACACACACACACACACACACACACACACACACACGGCCTCCTAGGTAAGTGCCTCCCAGCCACAGCCTGCCTCTAGCACCCCATCCTCTCTCTCCCCCCAGCTGCCTGCCCCAGGCCACCACCCAAACCCTCTGTATCCCCACCTCCTCCAGGTCACAACTCCCTCCCAGACAAACTAGAGAGAGAATCTGGGCCCTGAAGAATTTACAGTCTAGGTAGATGAGAAGGAAGGGAAAGAGAGGACTTGAGTGGTGGTGGTCAAACAGCAAGTCAGGGACAGAGCTGGGTTTCCTGGTGCCCTATTCACAGGCTTGGAAGGATCCGCTTTTTCGCAGTATGTGTCAATAACCATCGATTTTACCATATTCACACAAATGGATGAGAACATATTTCCGTCAGTAATCATCAAACTGTCCATATAGACCAAATAAGAAAAATAGTGCTTGCAACCTTATTTAGCTTTGCTCAAAGGCTATTTATTTTGTGTATTTTGACATGTGATGTTGACGCTTATAAAACTTGTTGAATCTCAATGTCTACTGTCATTATATAATGATTGTTTCACGCTCCCATTGTCTGATCTCCTAGTCATATAACTTCCCTTTACTTTGAACTTTTATACTGATAAAAATCTGGAAAAAATGCTTAAAATCCATAAGTTGTGCAACTGTGAAAATCATAAAACAATAAATGTCTAAAAATGCTTGAATATAAACTTCTATATTATACGTCAAAATTATTTTTTTTAATTTAAATTTTGCTAAGTCTGTCTATCCACTAGGGATGTTAAAAAAGCGATTAATTGGGTAACCATGTTATCATGAAAAATCTTAGCAGTTACACGCTGCGGGCTCAAGAGCCTACAGTATGGGGGAACAGCCAGTTCCTCGGGAGCCGGTGCACGCCGGGAGCTGACTTTTAAGCCGGCTCCTGATGTGCACTAGGGATAGGATAGTGTACACGTTTAAACTTTCATGGTTTAAACACAAGGACACACACAAGGACACACCCCCACCACCACCACCACCATGCTGCTACCTCTGTATCAGAGGCAGCAGTGCAGGCAGCCCCTGGCTTTTAAGCTGACTCCCAGTGCACACTGGCTCCCAGCCCAGCCCCACTCTCAAGGAGCGAGCTGCCGCCCCATGCTGTGGACTCTGATACAGAGCCAGCAGTGCGGGGCGCCATCCGGCTCCCCGGGAGTGAGACCGGGAGCCGGCATGTAACTGTTACAGTAACCGATAAGCTCACATGTACAGATAGTCCCTGACTTACGTACGAGTTACGTACCAAGCACTTGGTCGTAACTCAATGTGTTCGTAAGTCGGACCCCATTCATTTCAGTGGGACCGCGCTGTTTGTAAGCGCGGATTGCTGTTCGTAAGTCGGGGACTACCTGTATTGGTTAACCGTTTAAATGGCTACACGATTACATCCCTCCTATTCACTAGAGAAAGCTGCCTCCTTTCTAGGGTAGAATACTGGAGACTATTGTTCCCCTGGACCCATGTGCAAACGTGGTACAGAAGAAGTGACTCAGCATCCAAAGAGGGCTTTGTGCATTCCTTCTGCCTGCCTAGTATCAGACTTGTTATAATAATCGTCAGGCCAAATCCTCAGCTGGCATCACTCCATGACTCTAATGGAGTCTGATTGCATGGTTTGTATTAGTGACTGAAGAGCCCTTGGTGATTAGGTTGGAGAGCGTCCAGCCTTACGGTGCCCCCAGGTTTATAGAACATCGTGTGTGGTTTAAAAGCTGAGCCACCTTTGAAGGTGCTATCACTCCGCCCATCCACAAAAGCCATCAACAAATTCCTCTGAAAGAATCGCAGGGGGTTTCTATCTCCTGCCGGCATCTCCCTTAAAATCCGAGCTGAAGCATGCGGTTTACAATGCTTTTCAGTGTTTTAACATGCACTCGGGCCTGCTGAGGGGGGCAACGGGAGCAGTTGCCCTGGGGCTGTGGTGGCCGTGCGCTCTGGACAGCTCTGAGGGTGAGGGCCCAGAAACATGGCTGCCCCGGCCCCACCCTTTCCGCCCAAGGCCACGCCCCTTGTGGGATGCAGAGCCAGTCCCCACACACCTTGCCTGGGAACCCACAGAAGCTGTCGGTGGCCCTGCATGCACATATCTGACTTACCCAAAGCTCTTGTAGATATTAATGAATTAATCCTTACCAGCCTTGTATGGATGTGTGACATCATCCCAGAGTTTCCTCTGTGCAGTTTCAGAGATCTTGTGATGTAGCAATACGGGCTCATGAGCCAGCATTTCAAGAAGTAACCTCCAGTTTTGGGAGACTTTCAGAAGGGCAAAGAACCCCACCCATTTCCAATGGACTTAGGAGGCTCAGTGCTTCTGAAGATCAGACCCCAGGTATCTCAAAGTGGGTGCCCAAATATGGAAGCAAGCAAAATTAGTAGCCGCGTCTGAAAAATTTTAGCCTTAAAATTTTGAAGGTCTCCTAGTGGTAATTCACTGAGCTGGTGCTCAAGAAACCTGGTGTTGAGCAAGTCACTTTGCCTTTATGTGCCTTGGTTTCCCCATCTATAAAATGGGAATCACGTTACAGGTTGAACCTTTCTGGTCCGGCACCCTTGGGACCTGACTGGTGCCAAACCAGAAAATTTGCTCAACCGCAGGAAGTCAATATTGTCTAGCAGCATCACCAACACTTTCACTGCCTTTTGGACTCTTCAAAGACATTTAGGGGTAAATTAGAGCTAAAGAACAGCACAGAACACTGAGAGCCGGTTCTGGTGGCTGTAAACAAGCTTGATGGGATCTATGATAAGTGGACATCCGGCTAACTACAGTCATGCTGGACCATGGATGTTGCCGGACCAGAGCGTGCTGGTCTTGAGAGGTTCAGCTTGTACTGACCTCCTTTGTGAAGCTTTAGATCTGCTGAGGGAAAGCTTTGTAGAAGAGATAGATATTAACATTAATGCCAGGAAATGCCTATTGGACTAGATCATCCAGGGTTCAACTGGAAGTTGGGTGCATCTGTGTCTGAAAACACCCTTTTCTAGGAGTGCGGCGCTCCTTTATTCCAGTCAGTCAGAAGAAGCATGAACTATATTCATGGTCTGTGCATAGTTTCCATAGTCAGTTCTTAATTTAAGTCTCTCAGCGTCACTAGCAAGCAGCAATACTGGAACCATTTTACTGATGGGTAAACAGGCAAATGGATTGAGGCCAACATTTTCAAACTTAGGCATCTAAAACCACTGATAGGTACTTAAATAAGTGCCCTTGTTTTCAGATCTGCTGAGCATGTGCATTGTCTGTTGGCTTGGATGAGAGCTGGGTTTTGAAAACAGGCTCTTCTTTTAGGTGCCTAATTATGGATGTTCATTTCTAACTTGAGGCCACCACATTTGACCAGTTCAGTGACTTCAAGGACACACAGCATGGGCGCTTGGTGAAGGCACGGTTGGGGGAGGCAAGTCCCCAGCCTCACCGCCAGCCCTGCCCCTTCGTCAGAGGCCCCGCCCCTTCCCCCACCACCACGGGGAGCCAGGGCAGCATGTTGTGTGTGCACTCCCCCTCCCAAGCACGGGGAAAGGAGGAGAGCAGGCGGGCATGCGTTTGCCCCACCATCCCCAGCTCTGGACCACCAGGGGAGGAAGGAGGGTGCTCCACATGGTGCAGCCTCTCCAGCCCCGGGGAGAAAGGAGGGCAGAGGGCGCACGGCATGGCCCCAGTCTCTCCAGCCCTGGAGGAGGTTGGAGGGCGTGCGCTGTGCAGCATGGCCCCAGCCCTGGAGAAGTTTGGAGGGCACGTGGCATGGCCCCAGCCTCTCCAGCCCTGGAGGAGGGCGTGCCACATGGCCCAGCCCTGCCTCTCTAGCCCCAAGCATGGGGAGGCAGGTGCTGTGGGCACGCCCATGACACACAGTAAGTCAGTGATGGCCCCAGGAGTAGAATCTCACTGTCTCTATCGCACCTAACCAAACCCTGACTCCCTACTCATCCCATGCATCTTCCTTGTTAATTTCAATGAGATCTGTGAAGGTAGAGAAGGAGCCTAACCCCTTCCCAACCATTAGTCACTCCTGTTATAAGGAATTGCACAGCCTGCCCTAAAGAAGACCTCAGACAGATCCCAGCTGTCCTGCCCAGTGGGCTATTTTTACCATCTAAGCCAACATTTTCATTGTTCTGTGGTTGTGTGGGTGGAACAGAAAGCACTATGTGTTTTGTTCTCTCTGTGGCTGATTTCGGTTTTCACTCCAAGCAGCTGAAAACGGTCCCACAGCTCCTCCTTTCTGCAAAGAGATGTTCTGTGGCTGGAGTGGAAACAAACCCCAAAGAAGTGGGACCCTTTTGTTTCCCCATGGACCATAAAATAGCTCCTGGGCTAGATCAAAGCGAACAGCACCGGCTTTGTGCAGGGGAACAGAACTTTTGGTACTGGCATATGACAGTAATAAACACTTCTTCTTGTCTCCTCTGCTCTCCTCTGTGTTTGCTTCTTGTTTTTATGCATGGTAACCAGGCAAAATGTTTTAAAGGGATGAGTTGGGAACAGGGAGTCACTGAAATAAGATAAGGAGGCTTAGTGTGGAATTGGGGGCTGTGTAGTCTAGTGGCTAAGGCATTGGCTGGCAAGTTAGAGAAGCTGGTTCTGTTCCCAGCTCTATACAACCTTGGGCTTTGCTTTGCCCATTTCTGTTACTCTTTATCCATTTCTTCTATTTAAATCAGAGAATTCATAGAGCTTAAGTCCCGAAGGGACCATTCTTAGATCATCTAGACTGACATTTTATACCACAGGCCAGAATATGTCACCCAGTTACCCTTGTACTAAGCTCCATAACTTGTGCCTTCCAGAAGGGCATCCAGGCTTGATTGGAGGACATCAAGGGTACATCTACACTGCAACAAACAAACCAGTAGCACTGAGTCTGAGCAATGTTCCCTCTAATCTTTTCCGTCCACGTGCGGAGTTTTTCAATCCATGTGTGGAATATTTTTTTATGTGCACCAAGGCATGTGCAAAGTGGCACCACTAGTAGAAACAAACCCAGCAGTGGGCGCTCTGCTGATCAGCTGGGCAGCATTGGAATTTCTCCTGAATTTTGCCCAGCTTACAGAGTACACTGGTGTGTGCCCAGGGCAGCTGACTCAGGCGCCCAGGACTCATGCTCCAGAGCAGGAATAGCCCTGTTGACAATCCCGCTCGGGCTGGAGTTGAGCTCCGAGACCCGCTGCCCTCACCAGGTTTCCGAGCTTGGCTTAGACTGCCGTTTTTAGCCCCTCACCATGAGGCCCATGATCCTGAGTCAGTTGACCCGAGCTCTGCGACTCACTGCCATGGGTGGGTTTGAGGTTTTTTTTTTGTAGAGTAGACGTACTCTTAAAGGTGGACAATCTACCCCTTCCCTTGGGCGTTAGTTCCAGCAGTTCATTGCCCTCATGCTTTAAAAAGAGGTGCCTTTCTTTCCCAATTTGAATTTATTCTTTTGAGCAGGGATTGTCTCTTACTGCGTAGGCACAGTGTGGAGTCCAGATTTCAGTGGGGGCCTCAAGGGACTACTGTAATACAAATCATAAGAATCCCTAGCCAAAAGATCTGTGCAAACACGTCCTTCCAGCAGCTTGGGTAAGGCTCTGCCTTTGTTAAAGGCCTAAATATAATCAGGTATCAAACTCCAGAGCAAGGTGCGAGATAGTTATCAGCCTGCAATGCAATGCAATGCAAGTTTTGGGTTGTTGGGGTTTTGTTTTTTGGTTTTTGTTGTATGTGGGGTTTTTTTATAACTCTGTCTCTTAATTGGAAACACTCTTCCCTGGTTTGCAGTGTTTGAAGAGCTCTTATCTGTGCAGGAATCACATTCAGTTCACATGGCTGCTCGGCATGAAACTAATCCTAGCTCAGCTTTGATTCAGCAAAGTGGAGCGGGCGGGTGGTGCAGGGGGCCGCAGAACTCGCGTTTTCCTGCTGCCCTGGTCACTGGGGGAAGGGTTGCTTTGCTTGTTCGGCTTCTTTTATGTTTTGTTGGCTAAGGAGCCTTACTGAATTAGGCCTTGGATGGCTTCTCTCTGTCTGCTGGTCTCTCACATTTAGCAGAAGTGGAGCTGATTCACTGTTTCTGTCTATACTAGACTCTTTCAGCAGTGCAGGCAGGCCCTGTGGGATGGTGCCTGCAAATGGTCCCATGGTCTTAACTAGCATCCTTTCCCCTTGCTCAGAGCAGTTTGAGATGACGTGGGCTCTAGTTCTCTTCTTACTCATGTTGGTGTAAATCAGGAGTAACTCGGCTGGAGTTGCACTGGTGTAAATTATGCAGAACTAATATAAGGAAGAGGAGAACTAGACCGTATGCCCTAAAGATCTGATGTATTGAGAGGAAGGATGATCTAGTGTTAGGATACCAGCTTGAGCTAAAGGTTCAATTTCTTTCTCTGCCACAGGCTTCCAGTGTGACCTCGGTCAAGTTACTTAGTCATTCTTGGCCTCATTTCCCCATCTGAAGAAGGGGACAATTGCACTGCCTTGCAAGAGAGTTGTGAGGATAAATGCATTTAAAAAAGGACTGCTCAAGTACTATAGCAATGAGAATCATATAAGCAGGATAGAGAAACGCCCACGAGGCCATATCGTGAGCTGGTGTATATCAGAATAGCTCCACTATATTCAGTGATAATTAGTGTAAATAGGAGCAGGCTGGGTTCTTATCTTGCAAGAAATATCCTGTAAGGAAGAAGATCCAGACCCCACAGGAAGGAAATTGGCTAGGTCATAGCTAGTGGCTCTCAAATGTTCCATCTTGCTCCAAAACAGACATGGCCAAATTCTGCTGCCGCTTGCAGCTCTCTGAACCTAGACGGACCCCATTGACATCAGTGGACTTCTCCAAGCTTGGTGGAGTAACCAAGAGCAGCATTCGCCTCACTGTGCCAGAGGGCTGGAAGGTGGCTGCTTGGGCAGCTGGTTCTGAAGGGTGAACTCACTCTGGGAGCACTCCCAGCAGTGAGCACGCAGGAGGTTGCTGAGCGCAGGTGGCTGTTGTTGCATTGGTGTGAGAGACTGAGAACATTTGGCCGTGTTCAGTAGCCCTCAGGGTTGTGCTTCCAGCTGTGTGGTCTAGTGCTCGTAAGAGGCGCTGGAATGGAAAGAGTTGAGTAACACCGGCCGGCCTGCAGGCTGGTTTTATGACTCTGGCTCTGCTGCTGTGTTTATCATGCTTTATTTCTTTGTTGCCATATTTATATTTATACAGTTTAAAAAAGGGCAGACCTGCAAGGAGCTTTGGATATGGCAGGATCTAGCACTCATCACCCAAAGCACTTCACCAGGAAGGTAAACATCAGTCTCCTTTTACAGACGGAGAAAGACAGGTCCGGGATGTGTCCATGGTCCCCGGCAGATCTGTGAGCAGAACTTACATCTCTTAACTTCCAAGCTTGTGCTCTGTACGCTGGTCTTTCTATTGTAGGCTCCCTATAATAATGCAATTAGTCTAGCTAATACATTCCATAGGGCCTTTCCCAAAGGATCTCAGAGCGTGGCTTTCTTGGGTGGATTGAACATAAATCTGCAAGGAGCCATAACAATTCCTTAGATTTCATCTCTTCCTTGCGCTCTATACGGGTGCCTTAGAACCCGCTTTCATAACACAGCCGAAGTCCCACAGCAATTTAGTGGCAGAGGCAGGAGCATAACTCTACAGTCCTTCCTCCCTGCCCTGTAGACGTGCCCTTTTTGGCTATGTCTAGATTGCAGGCTTCTTTCGGAAGAAGCTTTTCTGGAAGAGATCTTCCAAAAAAACTTCTTCCGAAAGAGAGCGTCTACACAGCAAAAGCACATCAAAAAAGCGATCTGCTTTTTCAAAAGATAGCATCCACACTGAATGGACGCTATCTCGCATTTAAACTGTGATTGCTATGGACGGAATGGGCACCAGAGCACCTGTGCTTTTTCCTCTTTCCTCAAAAGAACTCCCTCTTCCCCTTCCACACATGCCTTTTTCTGAAAGAGCTCTTTTGGAAAAAGGCTTCTTCCTCGTAGAAAGAGGTTTACCAATGTCGGAAAAACCCCTCTGTGCTTTCGATTTTTTTCTGAAAGAACATGATTGCAGTGTGGACATAAGTGAAGGTTTTTTTTAAAAAATGGCTGTTTTTCCGAAAAAAACCTCTGCAGTATAGACATACCCTTAGTCAGAGGCTGGAAATGGATGACAGGAGAGGGATCAGATGGTGATTACCGGTTCTGTTCACTCTCTCTGGGGCATCTGTCATTGGCCACTGTTGGAAGACAGGATACTGGGTTAGATGGACCTTTGGTCTGACCCAGTGTGGCCGTTCGTATGTTCCTGGTAGCCTGCCCGCTGCCCTCTAGGCTTCCACTTAAATGTCTGTGAGGCCTCGTAAAGAGGTGGGGAACCCATTCGGTGGGGATGTTACCAGCTTCCTCAAAGCCAGCCTGCATTTGGAGGGAGTGGGCTAGTAGAGGCGGCATGTGGTTAGCTGCAAGTGAAGTATGGCGTGTTCTGGCTGTTTCAGTAACTTTGGTTTGTTGTGGCTGGACTGTCACCTCGGCATACGAGGCTCATTAGAGCTGTGCCATCCATCGCTCCTTGTTCTTTAGACTTGTTCAGTTGTTTGGAAGTATGGCTCCCTTTTGTGACAGAGGAAACAAACCCTACTGTTGGGATTGGCCACACACATAGTCTCCCTTAGCTCACATGACACAGCTTGTGTTTCTGAAGTAGTCATCCTGATTTCTATCCCTGGTGATGCCTGTGTAGCTAAAGGAGGGGGAGAGAGAGAGAGAGGCTAGATCTAAAGTCATCGTGCTAGAGATTGATACCAGTTTGTGTCTAATCCACTCTCTGGGCCCAAAATACACAAACAGAGCCACTTCCAACACAGGTCACCAGTGACTGAAAACAAACAGAGCCACAAAGGTTTTTGTAGTGCTCCCAGCGCGTGTGACCCACGTGAGCTAGGGAATCTGTTGTGCGCCTTTCCCAACTGCACGGAGCGATCACGACACAGCCAAAGTCCCGCAGCCATTTAGTGGCAGAGGCAGGAACAAAACTCTACAGTTCTTCCTCCCTGCCCCATGTTAGGCAATGCAGCCATTTGCCCATTCTGCTTTAGTTGTTATGGGTCCATGCTGATAGGGGGTACTCACCGAGCACTGGTGCTAAAGAGACTGTCCCTGGGGAAGCCAGTGGGGTTGCAGAGGGACAAAACTGGAACCAAATCAGAGTCTAGTCCCAAACCTGTGTCTGCATGTGCATTTATGTACGAAGGAGGGGACCCCGGATGGGACTCAGACCCCCAAGATCCAGTTTCTAGCTTAGCCACAGACTCTCTGTGGACCTGGGGCAAGTCACTTCATCTACATGATGCCTGAACTCCACCTTTGTTTAAAAAAATCTATGTGACTGTACTTTCCCCGGGGTGTTGTGAAGATAAAATCCATTAATGAGGGTAAGAGGCTGATGACCCATGCGCCCCTCCCTGGAGGGCTACGCAATTCCTGAGCACAGCTGGTTTTCACGGGTTGCACTGTCAGTGTCAACCCTTCAGCTTTGACTGGGGCTACTCCTGGTTTTACGCTAGCGTGAGCAAGAGGAAAATCAGGCTTGTTCCTTTCAGAAATGTCACCCCAAGAACGGAATGGAGCAGTGACACTGGCTCCAATTCCACCCTGCCTTAAGCAGCTGTTAACTGCTTGGAAGTCAGTGGAGTTGCACTTTCTCACACCCCGGCATCCTAGCTGGGGTTTATTTGCTCCGAGTTCTGTGAAACACACACCATCCTGCAAGGAGAATATGGTTGGGGGAGGAGATTATATTTTGAAACAAGGCCTTCTTTGTGGCCCCCAGAGACTTAAAAGGGGCCCTGGAGCTAGAGGGGACTTTTTCTGCACTCTCCCCTATAAAAGGCGGGGTTTGGCAGGGAGCAGAGGAAGCCTGGAGGGCCAGGCAGTTGGCTGAATGCTGCATGCGAAGCCTCCCATGCTTTACTTTTATCAGGACAGTGGGAGGATAGGCTGAACTCTTGTTCTCCATGTGAAGACTCCTGGGTCGGGGGGGGAGTCGACTTTTCTTCCCAAGCGTGTTTGTGAGCAGGGAGGTCTGTGTGTGTGCATGTACCTCTGTGCCTGGGTACGCATGTGTCTCTGTGTGCGGGGATGGGTGTGGGTGTGTAACAGTGTTGCTTTGCAAAGTGTGTGACTGTGCCTCATGTGGTGTGTGTGGACTAGGAATGTGAAAGTGTAACCGCGTATATGGTTAACTGACAAGCCTGAGCTCATCAGTTAACATTCACAATTACATACAGGCTCCTGGTACCTGCTGGAAGCTGGCTTAAGAACTGGCTCCCTGAGTGCACCAGCTCCCGGGGAGCCTCCTGTCCCCCTCTGCTGCTGCCTGTAATGCAGAGGCAGCAGCGTGGGGGAAGAGGCAGGAGGGAGCCTGTACGCCCAGGGAGCCAGCATAAAAGCAGACTAATGGCGCGCTCCGGCTCCCGGGGAGCCAACACCTGCCCCACGTGTAACTGTGTACCCACTGGAATTTTCAGCTTACATAGTTACTACATCCCTAGTGTGGACAGGCATTTGTTTTGCATGCACGCACGTTTGAAAGTACCTGCTGTGCATAGAGTGGCTCGGTGCAAGTACCTTTGGGTATCTTGTTTCTTTAGGCTGTAAGTTCTTTTGGGGCAGGATTGTCTCTTACCATGTGTTTGTGCAGCACCTAGCACAATGCAGGCCTGAACTGCTTGGGCCTGTAGGTGCTACCATAGTATAAATAATTATAATTCAGCGGTAGTTAAAAAAATGCTGAATGCTACCATAGATTTCTCTGCTCCACAGCGAAATTGCACTGATGTAGATGTAACCCATAGGTCTCAGCATGCATACAGCCACCTCTGTGCCTGACCACAGAGGATAAATTACACCTGGTAATTGCAGAGGTTAGCTCAAGCTGTAGTGACTGAGGCTTGTAAGTAAGGAAGTCCCTGGTTTTATTCCTACTGTTGGCCAACATGTTGGCCAGGCCTTGATGGTGAAGGGGCACTGTCTATGGAACCAGAATTTGGTCCGTAGGGAGTAAAACATTTGAAATGGCTTCTCATCTCCTCTAAATTAAATTTGGAGATTGCCTATCTCCTAGAGCTGGAAGGGACCTTGGAAGGTCATTGAGTCCAGTCCCCTGCCTTCACAGCAGGACCAAGTACCATCCCTGACAAACTTTTGCCCCAAATCCCTAAATGGCCTCCACAAGGATTGAACTCACAACCCTGGGTTTAGCAGGCCAATGCTCAAACCACTGAGCTATCCCTCTGCTTTTTCATGTGGCTGTCCTCAGTGAGGAAACACTCCATGACTCTTGCTTGAAAGCTCACCATTGCTGCTTCCCATGGCTCATCCTGAGGGGATAGCCTGCCTGTTTCCAGTAGACCCGTGGTCTTCACCCAAAGCCTTTTTATTTCCTTTGCTGAAATCTCAGGCTAATTCCACACTGGCAATTGAACAACAAAACTTTTGTCATTAGGAGGTGTTAAAAAACGCAAAAGTTTTGCCACAGCAAGTGCCAGTGCAAATAGCATGTTGTCGACAGGAGCGTGTGCCTGCCGCTGTTGCAAACACCACTCTTGGGGGTGGAAGTATTGCAGCTCCACTGCCTGGTTTTGTCAGTATAAAGTATGTCGTGTCGACAAACCCTAAGACAATAAGCCCCTCTGCATTCAGGACCCTGGAGGGGAGGCTAAGGCCTGGCTTTCTCTCTCTCTGTTTCCTGTAACTAGGCCTGGCCATGAAGGGCCTAAGTTCTGAGGCTTTGAAATTTGATTGTGAAAATGTTTAGCCAATACCTGAGCTGGAAAGAGCTCATGTTACATTGTGATTTCCACCCTGATGCTTCCTGACCAATCAGCATGCATGGATGCATCTGTTGAAAAAGAAAATCAGCTAATCACTAGGGATGCAATAGTATAGTTGATTAACTGAGAAGCAAAAGCTTATAAGTTAATGCTGCTATAGACTACACAAATTTCCTCCCTCCCTCCCCCCTGCAGTGCAGTACATTTTTTAGCAGGCTGGCCAGCAGCTCAGGCTGGTCCAGGACCTACCCCTGCTGTGGCTCTGCATTTAAAGTGTATTAGGAGCCAGGCAGTCTGGTTCAGTGTCCAGGAGCTCAGCCCTTCTCTTGGACAGGGGCTGCTGCCTCTGTATCAGAGGCAGCAGCAGGGCTCTCCACAGGAATGGGGCCAGAGCTTCCCACCCCTCATAAGTGTGGCTATTGAAGCATAGGGGATCAGGGGGCACTCCTAGAGCCACACTTTTTAACTTGGAAAGGGCCCCATCTGGGTTATTGAGTCCAGTCCCCTGCCCTTGTGGTAGGACTAAGTACTAGCCTTGAGAGATTTGCTTCAGATCCCTAAATGGTCCCCACTCAAGGATTGAGCTCACAACCTTGGGCTTAGCAGGCCAATGTGCAAACCACTGAGCTATCCCTCCCCTTAACTACTACTTAACATCCCTACTAATCACCTCTCTCCTGCAGTCTCCTTCCTCTCCCCTACTCCTTGCATGTGTGCACGTGTGCACACACACATACAGCTCTGAGGCCTGGTGTACACAAAAAAAGTTAGCTTGTTCGAGCTATGTTGCGAGGTAGTTAAACTGACCTAATCCTAGTGTGGCCAGTGGTAGGTCAATGGAAAAATTGTTCTGTCAAGCTAGCTCCTGCCTCTCGGGGCATAGATTAGCTATGCTGATGAGAGAATCCCTCCTGTCGGCATCAGTAACATCTATGCTAAACTGCCACCTCAGCAGCACCATTGCTGCAGCATTTCCCGTGTAGACAAGTCCTGAAGTTTGCTCCTAGTGGGGCTGTTTCTTTTGGTTACCATGGTGAAAGATGAGTGAGGAATTTCAACGGGAAGCGCTCAAATAAATGAGCCTCTCTCTATTTATAGAGTGTTTACTTTCGGGTCTTTGGGAATTGTGGACTGGCCAATGACAGGGAGCGGGAAAATCGTGCTCTGGTTCTGTAACTTACATTTCTTTTAAACTGTGGCCTGTCATTGCTAGAAGGGAAAGGGTCTGGAATTGCTTCATTGCACAGATGAGTGTAGGGGCTCCAGGAGATAAGTAAAGACATGTATGTGGGTGTATACATTTAATGAGCACAACGACTGCCACCTTAGGTCAGACTTGCGCTCCTCTAACTCAATAGCCTGCCTCTGAAAGTGACTGGTACTGGTTGCTGCAGAGGAAGGTACCAGAAACGTGGAAGCTTTGAGATAACTTTCCCACTGGTAACCCCCCACTAGTAGCATGGAACTGGTTTATGCTTTGGAGCAGGTCTTATATAGCCCCTTCCAAACTTCTTGTTTGTTTCTTTTTTAATCCTCCTTGTTATAACTGTGGATATTTGTTATCCATAGAAATAGTTAATCATTTTCTTAAGGCAGCCAAGCTCTTGGTTTCAGTGAGCTCCCATGAGCATCATAGGCTAAATATTAACTCGACTAATCACACAAATCCTCCAGGACAATTTATTTCAGTCTTTGTCTCTTTTCTATCCTAATTGTGATTCTTAGTTAAGGTCATCTATATGGTCAGTTTCATAGGCGTTTAACTGGAGAGCTGTATTTGCTCAGCATCTTTGAAAAATATCAGGCCTGTCCCACCCTAAAGGCTGAGGTAGAAAAAAGAGCAAGATGCACTTGGAGATTCAAAGGAAGGAATAATGTAGCTTGAGTCTCCGCTGCTGCTGAGCCGCTGCAGTGCTGCTCCTGAAAGGGACTGGTTCCCTGATTTTCAGCTGCAAGGGGGCAGTGTTAGTTAACCACTGATGCAAAGTCCCTTGCCAATAGAGAATCAGACACAGTTGAGCCTTGATAAACTATGCCACCTCTTGGTTCCAGAGATGCTGCCATCTCCCTTCCCTTATGCCCAGGTGGGGCTTCATTTTAGGAGACAGTGAATCCCCCATATAGTTGAAATTCTCAGGTCTCTGTCCACAACAGAGTCACATTACACTTAACAAGGTGAGGTCGGTGGACTGGCAAATCCACCCTAGAATGTTTATCTGATTTTCTCTTGGCCCCTTAGCATAAATGTTGGCATGGAGAGGATAATTGTTTGTTGTGGACTCACCTCTCTGATTATACTTATCCCTTCTCTAGTGCTATATGAGCTCTGAGGCTTAGTTTTCAGAACAACTTAGGACACCTCAACTACCCAATTCCCTTTAGAATTAGGTGTCCAGAATTTTAATTATCTGGGTCTCCACATTAAGTTAATAGGGCATATGAACCAAGAACTTGTGACTAATACAGGGATAACTGGATGTGTTTATGGTCTGGGTTATGCAGATCAGTCTAGGTGATCTAATGGTCGCTATTGACCTTAAAAAAACAACAACCACCACCCAACAAACAAAAAACAGGGAAGCTATGGCTCCATAAACCTTTGGAAATCTCAGCCCAAATAACTATTTTCAGCCCAAATAACTCTCTTTCCTCTGTATTCAACTTGTCTTTCTCAAGATCAGCTGGGTTACTGGTTAAGATTTCTCCAGCCAGGAGAAAGAGTTTCTATTTGTGTAACACATGTTCTCTGGCCCCATGGTACTTGCCAAAGAAAACATGAAGGGAGCTGTTTGATGAAAAACTGGCATCTACAAAACTGGAATAAGGTTTCCTGCCCTGTTTTTTTTTTTTTTTTAAACACAGGAATGGGCAGGAGGCTAAATGGGCTTTACACAGCCTTCTCTGCTTTGAGTTTTTTTAGGGCTTGATCCTACATCCTTTGCAGAAGTCCCATTACTGTGTATTGAGACTCTAAAGAGCAGGATGGGTTGGCTTTGTATTCAGCCCCCGTAAGGGTGTTAGGATTTCTATTTGTTCTCTGATTTTTAAATACTCTGGTGAGAGAGGATTTAGATGGCTCAGGGTATCAGCAATAAGAGATGGGAGCGCTTTACCTCCCAGCTCATAGAGCAGTGGTCTCCAACCTTTTTAAGCACAAGATCACTTTTTGAATTTAAGTGCAATCCGCGATCTACCTCAAACCCAAATACCCTGCCCGGCTACTTCATGCCTCTTCTGTGAGGCTCTGCCTCTGTTCACTCTGTCCTCTCTCCCTTCCCCATTCTCCCTCCCAACAGGGGCAGAGGGTTGGGGCATAGGATCTGGTCTTGGCCTAAGGGATTTGAAGTGTGAGAAGGGATCTGAGCTGAGCCTGGGGCAAAGAGTTGAGGTGTAGGAAGGGGCTCAGGATACAGGCACTTTAAGGGAGTTTGGGTCCAGTGGGCTCAGGGCTGGGGCAGCAGCTTGGGGTGTAGGAGGGGATTCCTGACTAGGGCAGGGGTTCAGAATTGGCTCCAGCTGAGCACTGCTTACCTGGATGGTGGTGGTGCAGTGGGACTAAGGCAAGCTCACCCCTGCCCTGGCCCTGCACCACTCCCAAAAGCAGCCAACAAACCCCCTTCCTCCATTCTGTGGAGACAGAATACAGGGTGGGAGGGGGCACCCTGACATAAGTGCCCCCTCCCCTGCACAGCAAGCAGCAAGCTGGGGGTTGGGGGGCAAGGAGGAGGCAGCTCCAAGGCAAAGGGCAGGAGGTGTGCCACAGTGAGGGGAAAGGCAACTAAACTGCTGTGCTTGGTAGCCCCTTGGCTAAACCAGTCAGGATCACCTGTCAGAGGCTCCAAGATCTACCAATAGATCCCCATCTACTGGTTAGTGACCACTGCAGTAGAGACTGAAAGAGGTTGCCACCGTCTGGCTTTGTAATGGCTTACATGAAATGAGTTAAAAGCCTCAGAGGGGTAGCCATGTTAGTCTGCAATTTTAAAAACATGTGGCCGAGTTGGTACAGTTCAGTCCAGTTCCCACATTACCATTGCTAATCCAGACACTTGTCCTTGCTGGTAGCCTAAGCAGAGGGACCCAGCACTGCTCACGTGTGAAGACTTGCCAGCTCTGCAAGGCCAGAACAGAGAGCCACTGACAGTACAGCATGGGGAAAATGGGACAAGCTGCTGTTACTTCTGGGCTTCATGCCCTTCGCTCTCTGGCTCTTTTAGCAGCCTGAAATCCTGCATGGGGGAGAGGAAGATGTTTCCTTCAGAGCTAACTCTGGCACTGAGTGGGCCTTACCTACCACACAGGGTCTTTTGCAGGCTGCCTACACTGGGGACAAGGTCACCCTATATGGATTTTGCCCCTGTCCACGAGGGGGCACCTGTGGTGTCAGAGTGACTTTAAGAGCCCCAAACACCAGCACTCAGCCTTTTCCTTGTCTCTTTCAGTCCAGCGTAGCTTTGCTTACTTGTGTACATCAGCAGAGGATGTTCAATCTATTCTGGTTTCTAGTAGGGATGTCAGTGGGTGGTCAACTACATGATTAACATATAAGTCTGAGCTTATCAGTTAATCCTGTCGACTACATGCACCCTCCACCCCCTTGCTGCCTTTGTATTAGAGGTAGCAAGGGGTGGGGTGGGAGGTGAGAGCCAGTGCCCATGAGGAGCACCGGATCCCCTAGAGCCACCTGTCTCCTCTCTCAATCAGAGGCAGCAGCATGGGGTGGGAGCAGGGCAGGGGAGGCTGCTCCATGGATGCCAGCACAGCCTCTGTCCATGCGGAGCTCAGACCCCCCACAGACAGGGGCTGCTGCCACCTACACTGCTGCCTCTGATACAGAGGCAGCAGGGGGCTCCCCAGGAGTGGGGCCAGGAGCACACTGGCTGCCACCCCCACAAACTATCGAATAGTCAGGTAACCACTAAAATGTGATTTGGTTACATGGTTATTCAGTTACACAATATTTAACATCTCTAGCCATCACGTCGGTCAAGATTCCTATTCTGTTCTGGATCTGGTTTGACCCAAGAGCTGAAAGGGTCGCCCCATGACTCAAAGCCCTTTCCCCAGGGGAGATCTTCAGTGCTTGGGCCATTCTTTGAGCCCATGCAGAGAACTAGCCCCAGGCCCTCCACTGGCATTAAGCAGCCTGGTGCCACGTGAATTATACTCACATACATCTGCTGAGGACATGGCCGCTGGCTGGAAGCATGTGGAACCAAGAGACACTGAAGTGCCTTTGTTTGAGTCACTTACAATGGGGTGGGACAGGTGCCCCCTCGTGGACAGGTGTGGAGTCACAGCTACTTCTCTGAGTAGCAGCCCCTGCCCATGATTATGCCAGCACAGTAGCAGTTTCCTACCCGGGTAACTTAGCCGCCAGCCTGGTCACTCTCTTTGTTCCACCATCTCTGGGGCTCTTCCATAGCTGTTTGTTCAGCTCGCCCTGCCGCCCCCTGGCTGGGGTCAACAGCCATTTCCATAGGCCCCCTTCTTTGTGGCTGGTGGGGGAACCCAGCCCCACGCTAGACTTTGGGCTTTTACTAGGTCTGCTCTTTTACTGCAGCTTTCCCTCAGCCACAGCCTCCCTATCTCCAGAAACTCCTCTCTGGGTCTGCCAGTCACTTCTCTGGTTAGTCAGAATCTTCCTCACTCATTTCCCTGCAGTCTGTCTCCTTGCTGCACTTCTCTTCCCCACTCTCCCCCAAATAACTCATGTTCCTACAGTCTCCATAGACACAGCTGCAGTCTCCTGTTTTACAGGAATCCCCTGATTCCTCTCCGGTGGAACCCATCCTGCAATCTCAGTTGGTTTAGGCCCAGACTCTCCAGCCCACAAGGCAAGCCACCTTATCACAAGATTGTAGAGAACAGGTTTACACCAGCCCCCCTGTGGGCAGAGATTAGAATTGATGTTTCCCAATGGCTGGTTCTGATTGAGAAACACTGGATTAGATAAATTAATAGGCCTTTTCCATCTCTGATGTCTACATTTATTTCTAGAGAGAGACCTGGACATCTGAAACCCAAAGCATATCTGTGAGTAGCTGCTGCAGTTTTCCTGCCCTGGGATCCTGGATAGCTTTGAAACAATGTGAGTTTTTTAATTAATGCCTTTGAGTTTTCATTGCTCAAAGGAAGCCTTGCTCTGTTCTTCGGGCACTTACAAAAGAGAAACCTCCACAAAGTTGCCCAGAACCAAAGGGAAAAGCAGTGATCTGAGCTCTTACTGGGGATATGTTTGTGGTGTTACTAGCGGGAGCTCCCAGAACTTCACAAATCAATCTTTGTTATTCATGTCAATTAGGGATCTAAAGTCCCATTTAATAAGTTGACTAGTTAAATGGTATGTTTAACCCATTAACTGCTTAAACAGGTTGGCTATGTCTACACTGGCGGCTTCTTGCACAAGAACATCTTGCACAAGGGTTCTTGTGCAAGAACTCTTGTGCAAGAAAATGTCCACACTGCCATGTGCGAGATGTGCTTTTGTGCAAGAGCATCCATGGCAGTGTGGACGCTCTCTTGCGCAAGAAAGCTCTGATGGCCATTTTAGCCTTAGGGCTTTCTTGCGCAAGAAATCCCTGCCGAGCGTCCACACTGCCCTCTTGCGCAAGAGCCCCTGCGCAAGAGGGCTTACACCTGTTAAAAAAGAGAGTAGCTCTTGCGCAAGAAGCCCTCTCTTACCACGCCGTACTGTAAATTTCCTTGTGCAAGAGCAGGCAGGCAGTGTGGACGCTCTGCGGATTCTTGCGCAAGAACGGCCCTACTTGCGCAAGAAGCCGCGAGTGTAGACCTAGCCGATGGGGGTGGCACACTAGCTGGGCCACCTGTTAACCATTGACATTTCTAATATCAATTGATTGTTTTAGGCCTTGTAACAATCCTGGAACACATGGAAATATGGACCCCCTTTATTTTCCCCCTTTTTTTTACAGGTCACACAGAGCATCTGTGGGAGGGTAGGGAATTGAACCCTTGCTTCAGACTAGCACCCCAAACACTGGACCTTCCTACCTGAATTGCTTCTTGTTAAGATACCTGAAAGGTTGGCACACTGGCACTATGCCACAGCCATTGCAACAAAGCCGAGCTTAGAAGCCAGCTCTCCTGTCTTCTAGTTGCAGTTTCTAACAACTAGACTTTGTTGCTACTGTTCTCTGCATTATTGCTCCATTCCCAACACATTGGATGGTTTCCCTTGTAGCAGCCTGAGTAGCCGGCATCCCCGACGTTCGTTCCAATGGGAACATGTAGACTTCTGCTTTGCCTCTCTATTTGAGCAAATGAAATGAAGAGGCTAGTTCGAGCCTGGCCCCAGCCACTTCGTACTAGGAGTGTGCATCTCCTGAAGTACATAGGCAACTCTCAGGCCAGTTTCTAGGACACAGGTGGCCATGGGGCTGGCATGCATAGGCACCCTTGTTGGTTCTGTCTATTGCAGGGCTACTCAACATGAGGTCCATGGGCCGCATGCGGCCCACGGCCCGTTTGTTTGCGGCCCACGGTGCGGTTTGGGTTTATGTGAGGCTCAACGTGCGGCCCGCGGGTGGGATCCTTTGAACATGGCCTCCACTGGGAACATGCTCCACAACGGCAAGGCATCTCCCAGGTGGGGTGAGCATTGAAAGATGCAAGCAGATGGGGGCTGGCTGGAACAGACAGGTACAGGGTGTCGGCGTTTCTAGCCCCCAGAGAGGAGGTGCCAGGAGTGCTGTGGCATTGTGTGAAAGAAACTATTTGCATATATTTGCATGTATATGCAACCACACTCAAGTTGCGGCCCTCGGCATGTGCTGTGAGTATCATTGTGGCCCCTGGGGCTTCCAAAGTTGAGTAGCCCTGGTCTATAGGAAGGCCCAAGAAAGACTCCTTCAGCCCTGCGCTCTGAACTGTGGTAATGAACCAGCTGGCTCATTACTGAACACCATTGTCAGCTGAGGCCTCCATAGTCTTCCCCCAGCACAGGAAAGGGAGGTAACACTCAGGAGGGAGCCAGAGGCTGCAGCCTGGAAGCTGGCTGGTGGCATGCTAGCAGCAGCTGTGGCACGTGGGTAGGCCAGAATGACACCTGAGGTGTGGGACAAAGGGATAGGATTCTGCTGGAGAGATCTGCTGGCCAGGCATTCTCCCTGGACATCCCTTCCCTCTGGTCCTGCCTTACCAGAGCATTTATCTCCCTGGGTATGCTGCCTAAGGCTTCTCTCTGGCTTTCTGAGGGAGGGGGTATGAATCTATTAACTGGGAGGCCAGAGCAGGCTGTGCAGTTTATGGCATAGGAAGTTGGTGAGATCAGACATTTCTAAAGGTGCCCAGAACACAGGGTGGGTAGGCATCTGCCACTAGGGTTGCCAGATGGTTTCAGAAAAAATACCGAACAACGACAAAAACAAAAAACCATGCCAGGAAAAAGTTTCTTGAGCAAAAAAAAAAAAAAACCACCGTGACCCCTTTAAAAACCGCGAGTGAGGCTTTTTGTCCTTAACAGGCTACTGGCGGCCACCTGCCATCTTGCCTCCCTGCGCCAGGCCAGACAGCTCCCCTCCAGAACCCGGTAAGCACTAGGGTTGCCAGGCTGCCTCTGTATTGAGCCGGACAGCCCGGGATTTTCACCTCCTGGCTGGGAAAAAATCAGAAAGTGCTGGACGTTTTAGGTGTCTGGTATTTTCTGAATTTTTTTACCGGACAGGAGGCGAAAATACCGGACTGTCCGGTTCAATACCAGACACCTGGCAACCCTACCTGCCACCCATCATCCAGGCAAATGCTTTGGGGTGCTCAGGTCAGATGTGGTGACAGAGGACCATAGAGGAACCTTGGACAGATCAAAGCACCCATCTCAATGGGAAGGGGAAAGCACCACAGATTCCATGAAGCCCACTAGTGGCTTTGCTCCCCTCCCGAGACTACAGGTGCCCAGACACTATGGTGAGGGGCGTAATAGAAAAGCCTAAGGCTGAAACACCAGGCAAGTTGTTGCCCTGATCTCTCAGTGCAATCTCGTTTCTTCCCCTGATGCCTTTAGCAGCTGGAAGCTGAAGCTCTTTGTTTGCCAGGCCTCCCAGCAGGAGTTCCTGAGTTTTAAGAAGGCAAAGTTCACTCTGAAGGTTTGGGGAGAGAGGGGGGTCTGGTCTTGGCTGGGGGTGGGGGTGGAGTAAAGGAATTCTTCCCATTTCTGACCGGTGGCCTGTTTCACCCCCAGGCTGCTAAGGTTTGCAGGGAGCAAGCGCTCTTGTTGGCCAGCGTTTGCAGGAGGGGGAGGGAGGGGAGAGTGGTGTGACCTAATCCTCTGGAAAGCAGAGCTCTTGGGCTGGGGCCTGCATGACTAAAACTGAGGCAAAAACCTTCCATATTTGGTGAAAGCCGTTCTCAGGACTCGGCTCGGGCCTGATTCAGAGCTCACTGACCGGCTCCCTCCCAACACGCCTTTAACTGTCTGGGAGCAGATGTACGGGAGCCTGCATTAACTCTTACTGCTGTGTCGCTCTTGGCGCACCCCCTGCCAGCGCCCAGGGAGGTAAATGGAACAGAAGGAGCAAGTGCCAAAGAGAGCCACTCTCCCATCTGTGGGCAGGCCGGAGAGAGCCACTCTCCCATCTGTGGGCAGGCCGGAGAGAGCCACTCTCCCATCTGTGGGCAGGCCGATACAGGGGAGCACACGGGGCAGCTTAGTCATGATTCACCGGAGACTGCGGCTTGGCAGGTGTTTGCGGTGTGCCTGGTTTAAAATCCCTGGGACGGTGGGCAGGGTGGGCCAGGGCTCTGAGGCAGCACTGAGAATGCTTTCTCTCAGATGCTTGCCTCCTGGTTCTTGCTCATATGCTCAGAGACTAACTGACAGAGCCGTCCTGTCCATTGGATGGCGCGGGGTGACCGCTGCAGACCCCGCGCTTTGGGGAGCCCTGTGACGGTCTTATCAACCATCCTGTGGACCAGGGGTGGGCAAAAGGGACTCTGTGGGCTGGATCTGACCCGCCATGTGAGTTGATCCGGCCCGCAGAGTCTCTGCTGCTCCCCCCGCCCCTAGGCCAATCAGGGCCAGGGGGTGGGGAAAGTGCGCAAAGTCTCATCCTGCCCTGCCCCCATCCTGCAAGGCGTGCATGGTGCATGGAAGCTCTGTGTGCTCCTTGCAGGGCCGGAGGAGACTTCTCACGTTCCTCCCACCCCCAAGCCCTGATTGGCCTGGGGGCAGGGGGAGCAGCAGGGACTCCACAGGCCAGATCAGCTGGCGGTTGACTCTAAGCGTGGCACGCCCTTGCAGGGCGGGGGCAGGGAGTGAGAGACTTCACGTGCTCCCCTTCCCCAGGCCCTGATTGACCAGGGGGCAGCGGAGGGGAGCACGCAAAGTTTCCTCCCACCGCCAGGGGCATGGGGCCTAGAGGGAATCTTGGGGCAGGGGGGCAAAGACTTTGTGTAGTCCCCCAACCCCAGACCAATCAGGGTCTGTGGGCGGGGAAGCAGGAAGTGTCCTGTCCCCACCCCTTCCGCCTGAGGCCTCGCCCCTTCCAAGGTGGCCCGGGGCCACTTCAAAAATTTCTGAAGTGGCCCCCGGACAAATATTATTGCCCACCCCTGCTATGGACGGAACAACCCCTCATGTAAGTTGCGGGGCCCAGAGCAGCCTGGGAATTACTAGGGGCCTGGTGCAGGGCAGCGCAGGGGTCGGGCCCCCCTTCACTCACGGGCGGTGGGAACCGCAGGGGGCAGAGCGATGCAGCCGTCAGCTCTTTTCTGTTGCCATCTCCCAGTCAGGTTGCTCCGCTTCACCATGGCGGCGGGAAGCAGCGTGCCCCAGCCCCGGCCCCAGCCTGCTCCGCTCCCCTGTGTGATGCAGGACTCCAGGGAGCAGAGCACAGCCGGCTGGGGCCCGGTTGCTCCACTTCCTGTGGCTCCCACCACCGCAGTGAATACTGGGCTGGGCGAGCGCTGCTGCCACCTTACCCCTAGTAGTCCCCCGGGTTGCGTTGCTTGGGGGGAGGGGATTTCAGGAAAGGAGTGCCGTGTGGGTAAGGGGGCAGAGATGGAAGAGGGGAAGTGGGGGGGTGGAGCAGGGCCAGGACCTGGGGCATGGGGGAGGGTTGCCCCAATCTCCACACCCCACACCGCTCTAGGGACAGCCCAGCTAATTTATTGCCATGGGCGGGGGGGTCATGAAGGAATTTCCCCCCAGCAGTGACCTTGAAGGGGGGGAGGGGTTCAGCTTCCCTGCAGCACAGAGTGTGGATCCCTGACCAGGACTCTCTGGGTTCATCTCACTTCACTGCCATAGCAAGGGCTGCGGGTTCTGGTGCACCTCGATCCTGCCAGTCTCTGCCAGTGGCATATCACAGTTGAGTCTCCCGTGGGCTGTAGTCCTTTGCACTCATTTCGGTGGTCGGGTCGAGTAGGCGGGTGCTGGTGGGGTTGGTGGCCTGGGCTGTACGGGAGGCCAGACTAGATGATCAGCTGGTCCCTTCTGGGCTTAAACGCTAGGAGTACGTCACCAGTGCACGAAAATCCCGCAGCAGCACGTCTCAGAGCCTGGGTCAATTGACTTGAGCTTCTGGGGCTCACACTAGGGGCTGAAATTAGCCGTGCAGTGGGGTGGGCACAGGCTGGAGTCCCCACTCCCTGGGAATGTCTACACTGCTCATCTACACTGCCGCTTTAGCCTGGGAGCGTGAGTCCCCCTATCCCAAGTCAGCTGACCCAGGCTGCGAGACTCGCTGTAGCTGTAGCAGGTCTTTTATTGCAGTGTAAACCTACCCTGTCACTTTGAGCATGAGCATGAATTTTGCCAGGGTCAGTGTCGCTCTCCTTTCCATGGTGGAAGAGACTACGGATGTTAAATTTAGTTTAATCAACTCATCGACTAGTCGATGGAATTTCCATCAACTAGTTGATTAATCGATAAGCAGGAGAGCCACAGCGGGGTTAGCTCCTGACCTTGGGAGCTAACCTCCCTGTGGCTCTGCCTTTTAAATGTATTAAGAGCCAGCAGGCTCTTAATACGTTTAAAAAGCAGAGGCGCAACATCTGGGACTGGGCATGAGCCAGGAATCAGCTGATTCCTGGCTTGCGCCTGGTCCCTGCTACCCTCCTGCCACCCCTCCCCCCAGAGACTGTGCTGGGAGGAACGGGCTTTTAAGGCAGCTCTCCCCAGCACTGCCTCCTGCTCCCCTTCCCCTTGCTACCTCTGATAGAGGCAGCACTGGGGGGGAACAACTAGTTGCTTACATCCCTAGAAGAGACCGCAGGGCGGGCCCAGGGATTTTTGGCACCACCCCCCATTCAATATAGAGAAAAATGAGACGTCTACCATGAAGTGTTACCTTTATTTACTTGGCATTTGAAAAGAACAATGTAAACATACAAATATTTTTATTGATTTTTTTCTCTATTTTTAATTAACCCTAACACAATTATTCTGAATAGAGTAAACCATTAAGAAGCTGACACTTTAAAGTTTTAACCATTCTGAGTTGTAGACAGAGTTTTTGGTCAGCACTATAAAAAGTTGCCTTTCAAGCTGCAACTGTCTTCCTTCTTGTTCAAACCTCTTACCAAGTTTTTCAAGTCCAACACAATACAAATTCTTCGTGGGCACAGCGTCTTCAGGATCGCATCTTGGGACACGGCAGAACAGCTGTTGTGAGTTGCTGATCGGCCTTGACTAAACGGTGAGCAACACTGACTCAACAGTATGACTGGCCAACACTGGGCTACTGAGAGTGACTGAACTGCCAGACCACCTCAGGCAGCAAACCCAGGCAGCACTCTTTTGAAGCCACCTTGTGACATTTTAACTGTATTTACATACACAGCCGTGCTTCACAATGTGCAATAAATAATATCACTCAGCTTCTGACGTGGCAACAATGCACTGTTTTACAAATACAGGTTGCACCTCCCAAAACTGGCACTCTCTGGTCCAGCAACGGACCACAGATGTTCCTGGACTAGCGAGCCCAGGGAGCCTAGTGGCAAAAGGGCTGTCAGCCCAGCTGTGGCGGGGCCAGCAGCTGCGGGGCTGGCAGCCCAGGGGGGTGTGGCTGGCGCAGTAGCAGAGGCAGCAATGTTGAGGGGTGGCAGGCTAGGGGGCCAGTGACAGGGGACCTCCCCTGGTCTGGCAAATTCCCTTGTTTGGGACCGGTTAAGTCCCAAGGGTGCCGAGCCAGGGAGGTCCAACCTATGCGATATCTGATGCCTTTGTTTATAAGAAATAACATTACTTTTTTTTTTTTAAATAGAGAAAAAAAATCACTTCATCTAATTTGGTGTCCTTTAAAGCCTGACACCCCAAGTGACCGCCTAGTTCGCCTGTATAGTTGGGTCAGCCCTGGGAGGCCAGGTCTGATTCTGATCAGGATTCAGTGGGAAAATGGGAGTCAGGGAGAGGCGAATCAGGGCTGTTGAATCCCATGACGGTTGTTTTACCAGGGGGTTGCTAGGATGTCACTTTTTAGAAAAAGAAGCTGCTGCTTTCTGCTCTGCATGGACGTCAAACCTCCCTTGGCATATGGGCTGAGCCCAGTGTTACTGGCCAAAATTCTCTCCCCCAGCGCCCGCTGTTTGCCTGCTCGCCCCTCTGAAATGGCCTGAAGCATCCCTGCATGTGTGCATGCCCTGAGCTTGCAAACTGCTCTGTGCAGGGGCAGCCCTGGGGCTGCATGCAAGTGCACTGACTTCAGTGTGGCTCTGCACAGACACAGCTGTCAGCATTAGAGCCACAGTTTGTAATGCCTTGTGTGTAGGGATGTAAAGCTCTCAGCTGTTTGGGGTGCAGGAGAAAGGTGCTTCGGAATAGCAAAGATGGTCTTGTGGCAGTAGGGCTAGGTGAGGAGTTCTACTCCCTCCCTGGTCTTGGGGAAGATGCTACCTTGGCCTCTTTGGGACAATGGATAAAATTTTCAAAAGCATCTAAGTGGCTTAGGTTACTAAGTACCATTGTAAACAACCGAACAAAACCAGTGGGTACTTAAGATCCTGTGCAGTCAGTAGCCTCGCTGCTGTGTGTAATAATGACAAGGTCACTGGCTATACCTGACACACAATACAAGCCACTATAATCCTAGAGCGGAATAGTGTTGCATGCTGCTCTGTGTTTGGAAGAACCAGCCATTTATATGCTAATTACACAGCAACCAGTCCTTACACAGCTCCACAAGCCTACCAGGCATATAATGAAAGCCTGCTGGTCTGAGTGCCCTTAACTTCAGCAGGAATCGAACTGCTGAGCACTGTGCAGACAGGGCTGTGCCGGGGGGGGGACAAGGGCCTGGGACAGCCCCCCTCCATACCCCAGGCACTGGGCCCAGGGCAATTCCTCACCCCAGCCCTGCTCTGCCTCTGCTCCACCCTTTCCCCAAGCCCTGACCCTGTCCCTTGCCACCCCTGCTCTGTCCCCCTTGCCCGAGCCTCCCCCTCCTCCCCGAGCAATGTGAGTTGGGGGATTACTCAGAGCCTGGCACCAGGCGGCAGTAGGGGTCACTCCCCTCCTTTGCTTACTGCTCACTGCACCAGGGTAATGACCAGCGACCGGTCCATAGGCCAGTTAAGGCAGCTGCCAGGGGGTCCCCAAAGCATGAAGCCTGGGGCTGCTGCTCCAAACCATCCTATGGCTGGGATGGTTCCGTGTGCAGGATCATGCTTGGCTGTAGGCCCCCGAGGTATGTTTCTTGGTGGCTAGAGCTCAGGAGACCTGGGTTCAATTTCTGGCTCCACCGCTAGCCTACTGGCTAACCTTAGCCACATTTTTTTCACCTTTCTTCCCTTGGTTTCCCCCTCTGTAAAATGGGGCTTGTGATACTGACTTCCCTTTCTGAAATGTTTTGTGATCTGCTGCTGGAAATTGCTATGTAAAATCTAGGAATTGGTCTTGATGCCAGTCGCTCCCCTGCAGAGTAGCTGGCAGGATGAGGCCTTAAATTCTTGCAGCTAAGTGCACTTCTTCGCAAGCTCTCTCATCTGCTAAATTGCAACTACAAATGGCCATGTTGCTGTTTGAAAAGAGCATATATGGCTGCCGACCAAATCTCTATAACAGGTCTAAGTGAGTAAAGAGACATACTGGGCCAATCTGAGAATGAAAACAGTGTAATGTACACAAATGGGGAAATATGTCTACGATGCTCTGTGTAATGTTTTTGATAGAATATATTTATAGGCACACAAGTACAGCAATGATGGGTGCAGTATAAATGTCAATATTCTACTATTATAGGGACGACCGCTCCCACAGCAATGGGGTTTTGGTAATGGTTGACTCCAAGGAATGCTAGCTTACTCATTTTAACACTGGGTTCCTTTCAGGTCAGCTCTCAACTTGAAATATACTTCTCAAATCATGATACTTACTTATTCTTAACCAGCCTGCAAATCATTAATTGGCCCACATTAGTATATAATCAGTTGTTCACCATTCAAGTGTAGCCACAAGCAGTGTTCTTCTACTTGATAATGGTTTCTATTGGAGTCGTGATCGCTGCTCTGTGTTTTCCGGCATTCTGCAGGGCTGGAATAGACCTTGAGAAGTCAGCTAGGCTGGATCAAGTACTAGCCCAGTGTTTCCCAAACTTTATCGGTTCACGTACCACTGCTTAAAAACTGTGGATTGCATATTTAATGTTACCAAAAGATGAGGAGAAGAAGAACATTATTTCAATTAAAAGCACCAAGGAAAAGCCCTGCTGACTGTTGGGTGTTTGTTTTATAGGCTTTAATTTCATAGAGAAAAAGAAGCAGCCCCCTTTTTGTTGAATGTGTAGTTTGTTTTCCTGGATAATTCTTTGGTGCACCGGGCAGATTTGAACTTGGGACCTCAGTGTAGGACCCTCTATAGCTTGAGCTATAAAGCCAGCTGGCTTTCAACTTAGGCTGTAGAGCTCACTTGTTCTTAGCTCTTGCTGTAAGTGGTCTAAGTGCCACTACATGGGACAGTGAACCACACCCACTAGGCATGTGGGTTACACTAGCCCCTATGCTTTCCGGGGTAACCTAGTCTTTTTACTTGAGCCTTTAGATCAGGGGTGGGCAAGATCTGGCTCGCAGGCCAAATCCGGCCTGCCAAGTTGTTTGATCTGGCCCATGGCCCGCCTTGCCACACCCCCGCCCCCAGGCCAGTCGAGACGGGGAGACGAGGAAGTGTGAGAAGTCTCCTACCCCCACCAGGGGTGCGTGGCACCAGAAGAAACTACCAGCCATTCTAAACGGCTGGCGGTTCCCTCTGGGATCTGCATACCCATGGCTGGGTAGGGTGTGGGCCGTGTGCTCCCCTACCCCACGGGGGAGCGCGCAAAGTCTCCCTCTTCGCCAGGGCCCTACCCCTTCTGGGGCTGGCCCGCAGCCACTACCAAAATTGGTGAAGTGGCCCCCTTACAAAAATGATTGCCCACCCCTGCTTTAGATCCTCTGCGAGAGCAATTCAGTTGCTTCACATGCTGTAAAAGTTGCTAGGGCTTTTTTTCCCCTCATGCTTTAAGTTAGTGCTGATCTGTGCCTTCCCAGCTGTAAAATAAAACTCAGGGATGAATCCGGGAATGGCAGCTATTAGAGATGGAAAAGATCCACCAGGTCATCTACTCCCATGCCCCCTTCATTTGTTCCCCTGTCACTAATGCCAACTTGTTCCCTTCACAAATGACAGCATAGCCAGGGTCTATGCTATCTTTTGCTGATCGGTGACCAGTATGTCCTCATTTTACAGGTGGCCTGAGGCACAGAGAGAGACTAAGTGACTTGGCCAGTCACACGGGAAATCTGTGGCAGAGAAGGGAAAGGAACCCAGGTCTTCTGAACTCTTGTTTAGTGCAGTGGTCCCCAAACTTTTTACCTCTTCCCACCCCCCTTCCTTACTACTGCCTGCATGCCCCTCCTCCATCTCCTGGGGCTTGGAATGGGCATGTGGCTCTGAGAGGAGGGACACAGCTAGGGATAAGGGGTCCAAGGCTGGGGTCACAGCAGGGGGTGAGTGTGGAGCCCTGGGGCCAGGAGCAGAGCTCCCAGCCACAGGGCTGGGTGTGGGGGCGAGGAGTGGAGCAGGATGGTGCTCACTTCCCATGGGGCTTGCCCGGGCCCCAACCCTCTCCCCCCCGAATAGTCCTCTGTGCCCTCTAGAGAAATACACCCCACAGATTGTGGACCTCTGGTTTAGTGGCTTAATCCTAAGACCCTAGCGATCAAGTCCTCCATGGTGGGGGTCACTCAGACAAGGACTGGTAGTGCACTAGAGTCTGAGCCCAGCCGGTCCTTGATAGAGAGATGGGGCTGACCCTGCCTCCTATTTGAAGCTGATAATTTAAATTTTTTTTTTTTTTTTTTTTTTTTTTTTTTAAAGTAGAGCTTGATCTTTGCTGGCAGGAGGGGGCAGAGTCTGGTGCTGGAATCTCAGGAATCCTCCCTTTGCCTAGCTAGAGTTTCAGCAGCTGAGGTCTCGACTGAGGCACTTTGTATTCCCTGGTGGAAGAGGGTGAAGCTGCCCTTTCTTCCTTTCCCAGGTTGGGCCTGGAAGGCAGCTGTGCCCTGGGGTGGTTGGAAAGCCGGCTTTATAAATGAAGGCTTCTGTACACAAAAACAAAGCTCTTGTGCTGCCTGGGAGCCTGGGAAAAACCACCGGCAAGTCAAAAGCAAACATATACTGCCGGAGGGCTGCGGATAAACACAGGAGTATTATTAGTAACCCATGCCGGGCTGAATCACAGAGCGGCTGATTTATGCGCTAAAGAGGTTACGCCTTGGAGAGCGACTTGGGCTCTTCTTACCCGTGGGAGAACAGCAGCCTGGATCCTCGGCTCCTGCCTCTTCCGCGAAGAGGACAGGAGGCTTTCACGAGGCTCCTGCATCATCAACCCAGCTAATAGGCTGCCCAGGCACCACGACCTTTGCTCTGCTTTTCACGGGAACTGGCTCGCCGCCTGCTTCCGCAGCGACAGAGCTAGCCTGTCCCTAGCTGCGGGGGATGCTCTACAGCAGGTGTCTGTCACAGACAAGCTGCAGCAGCGGGTGGCCCTTTCCAGCAGATGGGCTTTGGGAACGTGCTCCTCCATGGCCCACAGGTGTTAGGCTCACGAGTTCTAATCTTGCCTCTGCCAGTTACTCAGAGGGGGGCCTTGGGTCTGGATCTTTCCCTCTGTTGGATGCCGATAATACTGGGTGAGCAAGGGCCAGTTAACTGACATTCGTGCTGTGTTTTGACTGCAGAGACAAACTAAATTATATTAAGAATCTCAAAGCACTTGACAGCTAGCAATGTCAGATGCTCACTCCCTTGTATAAGAGGAGAGTACTGTCCCTCTTGTCTAGAGGGGTGGATTGAGGGGAAAAAAGGGAAGGGTGTGGCAGGGCCCAGGCCAGCTCCTGGAGGGCGGAGAGGGAGTGCCACCCAGCCCCACCCCGTCAGAGTCCTGACCCTGCTCTTGACCCCTTGGCTAAGGCTCTTCTCCCAGCCCTGCCCTCACCCTCAGTCCCTGGCCAGCGCTCTGCTCCTGGCCCTGTCCCCAGCCTCGGCTCCCAACTCCCCGCCTTGGTCCCCAGCCAGGGCCCCTGGCCCCATTCCCAGCCGTGGTGCCCAGCCGAGGCTCCAGCCCCGCTTCCAGCAACGGTCCCAGCCTCAGTCGCCTTACCCCCGCTGTGTCTCCACCTCCCCTGCACAGCCACAGCCCCACTCGCAGCCCTGGAGAAAGGGGTCTGGGGACACACACCCCTGAAACGTTTTGTAACGGTTCTTTTGATCTTGGGATCCTGACCTTGGCAAAGAAAGGCTTTTACCTTTGCTGGAGCCATGACAGCGGGCCCTTTGAATTGGTAGCCCAGTCATTACTGTTCTTTTAACGATCCTGTCGTCATTGTTTTATTTCCTGCTTTTGGCTTAACTCCATACGGACAGACAGGAAACATCTCTTAGAGCAGTCGGCTATTCACACCGCATGTAGGGCAATCATGAATGAATACAGACCAGCCCCGTGACCTTCCCAGCCCCTATTACCACAGCACCTGTCAGTCTGTAATGTAATGCACAGCACCCCTGTGATGCAGACCAGGCAATCGCCCTAAATCTCTTAAATTCCTCACTGGTGCCCTAGTAACTGAACCATCCTTCCTTGTGCAAGGGAGAATGGTTGCTGGTATAAGTGTTAGGAGCCATATACCTAATGCAAGATCAGGCTCACCCACACGCCTTCCTGCCTATCACGTGGCACCTAAGTTACTCATGCCTGATGTGGTGAGTGGAGATACAGAAGCAGAATAAGACTATTAGGCCTTTAGTACTAACTTGGTCAGTTGCATATGTTGGGGATTTTATAATGAGGGTCTTCTAATAACATTGGTTTTCATTGGGGGAGGGGGGTGTTTAAGCACTATAACTTTATTTTTACAAAGTGTTTTGTCTAGGAATTTCCTTAGCTTTTTTTAAAATAGGAGAGTCAATTTCAGGGAACCACACAAACACTACTTACCTCTTTTCATAAATATTTTACAAAGGAGGCTAGTATTATTGCTGCCATCTTAGAGATGGGGAAAGCAAGGCACACCCTTTTATGTAGCAGGCCAGTGACAGAACCAGGAATAGAATCCACATTTCCCATGTGCTAGCCACTAAGTCACACTGCCTCATTCTTGGGCTAAGTTGTGCCTGCAGATCTGTAGTCTCCTTGAATCATTGAGAGCTCTGAGAAACTCAGTGGCTGGATTCTTCACTAAAGGCATGCAGCACAAATGGGCCTTAAACCAGCTGAAGGCATTCAGTGAGAATAATAATATGGTATAATACATATTAACATGATATGGAAGCCAAATATTGCCACACAATCTCACCATTTCTTTATAGCATGTGAAATGGACCACTGGGCACAGGGCCAAAGAACTACTTAAGCCCTGTCTTGGGTCATCTTAAAAGCTCTATTAAACCTAATCAAACTGTATATTTAAAAATGCCCCAAGAGGTGATAAGGTAATTTATCCAAGCTAATCTCCATCCAGGCTATGTCTACACTACAGGGTGAGGTATCCCGGAAAACCTCCGCCACGTCCAGGGAATGCGTCTGCTCTTCTGCTTTTTTTTTTTTTTTTTTTTTTGGAAGAGCAGACGCACTTTTTCCGAAGCCCTGTCTTCCTCCTCCCAGGAAGAAGGGCTCTTTTGAAAGAGGAGGCTTTTCCAAAATTTGGCCCAGTGTAGATGGGCCAGATTTTGGAAAAGCCTCTTCTGAAAAAACTATCGGAAAAAGGTACGCACATTGCGGAGCACAATTTGCGTACCTTTTTCCGATAGATCATTGTAGTGTAGACATAGCCCCAGAAACCAAACTATTGAGGAAATAAGGAACTGGCTGTAGCATCATCATCCAAGCTATTTTGGTTAACATAAGCCACATCACTACTAACCACCAGCCTTATAAACCATAAAAACTGCTCGTTTGATTAACCTCAAACTTTCCTCTCCTGCTACCCCCCAAAAAAATCTCTGGCCTTCGGGTTAGCATAAGAAGTTCCCGGAAGAAAGCAGCTTTTTGTTGAAAAAGCTAGCTGGGGGTGCAGATGTAATTTGGTTACTTTCGAAATTATGGAGATTCCATAGTTAAACTTCCCTGTAGGCAACAATCCTGCATTGTCAAATCTATGTCAATTGCTTTGCTGAAATTGAAATAGTTTAATTCGGCTTTTGGCACTGTGTACACAGCTGCAAGTCAAAGGAAGAACACTCATCCTTTGACTTCCCTTACTCCTTGTGAAATGAGGGTTACAGAAGTAGGAGTAAGAAGTCTGCCATCTCAAAATGATTGTGAAATAACGGCTTGCTGTGTAGACACACACTTTGTTATTTCAGAATAATGTCAGTTATTCCAAAATAACACTGCTGTATAGACGTACCCTTTGACTGCAAGATCTTTGAAGCAGACTCTCTCTTCATTATCTACTATATATTTGAGAGAGTTTGTCTGTGAGTCTGTGTGTCTGTTTGTTCAAGAACTCCTCCTAAATGGTAAGAGGTGAAAGGGGCTAGCTGGGACTACCCCCACCCTGAACCTCCCATCGCTCAGGCACTGGTGGGGGTGCGTGCCCAGCCAGCCCCTTTCACCTGCCTGGTAATTCTGTCCCTTTTCTGTATGATTTTATGAAAAACAATCCCATGCCAGGCACATCCCATTTTCCTAGTACAACCAAATTCCTACTTTGCTTTAAGTTATGGTAAGAGGAAGCTCTATACCAAATTTGGTGGCCCTAACTCTTATCATTTAGGAGGAGTTCTTGAACAAACAGACATATCCACACAGATATATAGTTGATAATGAAGACAGGGCCTGCCTTAAAAATCTTGCAGTCTAAATGCTTGACAATGCAGGACTGTTCCTTAACTGGAAAGTTTAACTATGGATCAAATACAAGCCTGATTTACACCCCCAGCTAGCTTTCTCAACAGTAAGCTCGGGAACATTGCTGGCTGTTTCCCTTCATCAGGAAGCAAGGGGAAAGTGCAGAGTTTGCTGCATTCCTCACTCTGGCTGGGGCACGCAGGGGGCAGGTGAAACTGGACCTGTCCCAGTCAGGAGTTATACATCCCTCCTGCTGGAGCTGCAGCAGCCATGGAGAGGTGCTTCTCACCTGGCCCCAAGCTGCTGCGATGAGAGAGGACTGGTGTAGTCCTCTTGCCCCAGGGCAGCTGCATACTGAACCCCCCAGACCCACTCCAGAGCAATGATTTAAATGAAGCATGCACATTTTCACTTTATTTTCCACAAAACAAAAATTGAGTTAAGGATGCAAGCAGTGCCAGGTAAATCTTCTAGTATGTGTATAAAGTGCTTAGCACAGCACAGCTGTGATCCCTGACTGGGGTCTCTGTGGTAAGTGTCACCAGGTGGTGCTGTTACACATAATCTTCAATCCTCCAATAAATCTGTTAGTCTATAAGGTGCCACAGGACTTCTCATTGTTTTTACATAATCTTCTGTGTTTTTTACTTGGTGTGTGAGGGAGTTTTGACACTTGGGGCGACATTTTTGTGGTGTCAGATTTGCGTTAGGTGAGGTTTTGTGTTGAGGCAATTTGGGGAGCTGTGTAAGTAGCAGCAGAGTGTGTACTCTGCCTTGGGCACTGATTAGAGTCCCTTCTCGAGAGAATTGCTCACTGAAGCCAGGCATTGGTGTGGGGCCGAGATTCCTGGAGGAAGGGATTGCCCTGCACGCTCTCTGTCTGTTTCATTTCAGGACCAGTACCCATGTGCAAATAAAGGAAGTGACAGTACTGATTGCCAACAATTAAATGAACCAGCAAGTTTCTCTGTGCTTTCTCCACTGTACCTGATTCTGTGGCTACTTCCAGCAGACAAGGGGCTAGAACAGGTGACCTAATTGGACTTTTTCTCTTCAGAGTCTCTTGTGATAGGTTCAGTGATCTAACCCTTCATTCCTTGCTGGAATATTTTTTTTTTAATGTCATTCTGCCTGCACTCAGAAATGTCTGCTCGGTGCTGGTATTGCACACAGTCATAATCCATTTGCTGGCTTATTAAAAAGAATCCTCTCCCTCCAGTGCCGTCGGCCATAACGCTTACTGGGATCAATCGTGTGATTCCCATCGGCCTAACGTCAAGTCTGCGGGAACCAAGCCATGTCAGTTTGGAGGGAGGTTATCATCAAAGACCGAGAGGTCTTCTCAACTGCTTGCTTAAAGCCAAACTAGGCAGAGGAATGAGACACTTTCTGGCAGCTGCTTTGATTTCCCAGTTGCTGCAAGGCCTTTGGGACGATTCACTTTAAAGCAGAAGTTTTACCTTCTCTGTAGTAGACCATTCAATGTTCATCGGAAAGCTACACAAAATAACGAGTGGTCTGGAGATGGTAGTTTGGGCCCCCCTCTCCCTCCCACATTACAAGGACAGAGGGACAAGCAATGCACTCTGGTGATGTTCTGTATCTTCCCCCCCATCCCAGCATTACCTCCCCAGGCAGAGACCATTGTCCACAGCTTTTTCCTTGCCTGGAGAGGCAGAGTTCCATGTCTGCTGGGGCGCTGCCATTACATCTCTTGGGCAGCACTGCACAAGGTGACCAACAGGGAGCTCTGATGCTCGCCATGACCCCTGTTCTCCCAGCAGGAGCCCGTTGTACAGGCTGCCCCTGAGCTGTGGCGGGCTGGAGGACAGATGGTGTCACTTCCCCCCAGGCTGTTTGGCTACACCGGGGTGGGGAACCTAAGTCCCGGAGGCCAGATGCGGCCCTTGGCTTGCCTGGATTTGGCCCCTGAGGCTCAGGGCTTCCCCCCCTTCCCAGCATTGGGGAGCCCGATCTGGTGCTCCAGTCCCCCCCGCCATCCCACCGTGGGGCTGCAGCACACAAAATCTACTAGCCTGGGCCCCTCTAGGCTCTGGTTTGTGAAGGGAATGTGGGGAGTGTCTTTCTCCTCAGTCGGGACTCACATCAGTGAGAGTTGGTTTTTCTTTTTTGCTCCTTGTTTGTGTGCAGCCCCCAGCTGATTTTTCTGTGGATCAGTGGCCCCCTGACCCAAAAAAGATTCCCCAGCCCTGGGCTAGACGATCTGAGGAGCAGCATGGAAGCCACCATCAGTGCTGGGTGGGGTTGTTGCCCGGCGGGGAGGCAGGCAGAGACTTGCACTCACTTACAGTGACAGTTCCATGATTCTTTTTAAGGAAGCTGGGAGGTGAATTCAGGTGTCCTGGTCAAATCCCAGGATAAATATTGGGACTGGAGCCCCTGGTGGCCCTAGCTGCGAGTGCGCAGAAATAGTGTGACACTGCCTGTGCCCCAAAGAGCTTAAAAAGACATAGGGCAGGAGGGGATTATGTTAGGAGACAGAATCGGGACTAGAACCCCCATGTCAGAGCTCCTGCTCCACTGCCTTAGCACATAAGCCACACAGCTGTCCTGGGCCATTGCAATTGCCTGTTAAGTAATTCCATGCAGTCTGCTACAGTCCCATGCTTGTATGCAGTCCATGTCTGTCCCAGGAGATGAGAGAGACAAAGTGGGTGAGGGGAGAGAGGCAAGGTTGGTCGCTCTCGCCAACAGAAGTTACACCAAAAATACCACTTCCCCCACTTCATCTCTCTCCAGTCCCATTTTCAGCTGGGTGACCACTGAGTGTATTCCAGTAGCTGTGAACGGGATCAGGGCCAAATTCTGCAGGAGAACCGAATATGGGGACAGGACAGGCCCTGCCTGGGAGATCTTACACCCCAATTAATACAAGATGCAGCAGTGGGTGCCTTGAACATTTGGGAGGAGTGGACAGCATGACGTAAGAGAAGCTGGCTAGGAGCATTCTAGGAGATATTCCTGCACTGATTGGATGTTTACTCCACTCTCACTTCCCCTTGACTTCATTCTTCCCATCTGCTTTCTTTCCTTCCTCCCCCACTTCATTAGCTCCTCTCCCTTCCTCCTTTATCTCATCCCACACTGACAACCATCCTCACCCAAAAAATAAATCCCACAGCACCCACAGATCATCACTTGGATCATTCCACCAGGATATTGTGTCCCTTTCCCCACCTTCTCTCTGTCTTGGCCAGTAGCCTGTTGGCTCTTGGACATTGACTATCTCTCATTCTGTGTCAGCACAACAGAGCCCTGATCTCGGTGGGTGTCTTAGCATTCCCATTGTATTAATAATAATTTTTTAAATCAAATATAAATAAGCCCCACCAGCCACCTACCTAACCGCCCTCAGAGGTCACTGCAGAATTGGGAGGGAGCAAGGGTGGGACTTTATGGACTAGTTCATGGGGCCTGTTCCGCACACAAGGGTTGTCAAAGGAGAAAGCACGGAGGTGCCAGGGAGAGTAGTTGGCAAGGGCGTGATGGAGGTTGGCATGATTGGTGCGGAGTGGCAGAGAGAGGAGCCAATGGAAGAACTTGAAAGGCAGGTGGCATTCCTCATTTCCTGACTTGAATGTAGTGGTGTGTTGTTAAACATCTACCATGTTCCACCCTAGAGGTAGCTGAAATTTACCAGTATGAGAATTGATTCTCAGGCAGGAGAAGGACACGCTTTGGGATTATTATTTATGATGTACCTGGGGGGCCAGATTCATGCCTAGTGTAACTTCACCAAAGTCACTGGCATTACACCAAGCATATGTTGGGGCCCATGCTACTTATTTAGAAGATGAAGAGGGCAGAATTTGTTTGCCCTTGAGGACGCTGGAGGGAGCCAGGAGCAAACAGGCTTCCTTGCTAAACTTCTGAGAGCTCTAAATAAGGAGGGAAGTCTCCAGCCATCCGGACACTTTGGCACCTCTATTTTTGCAGCTTTTTATTGCCGTCTGGGAAAATCTGACTCTTGCTTCTGAAAGATTAACTACTCTGGGATTGATTTTGGTTTTTCCTCTTGGCTTGTATTTATTGCTGCTTTGCCTGCTCCCCCCATCTCCCTTGCTTTAGTGTTAACTGATTTAAGATAGGCTCTGATTTTGTTGCTGGTGTTCTCAGTGTTCAGCTGCCCCAGACTGGCTGTCCGGTGACCATTTTGCTAGACGCTGTACTCCCCAAAAGTAATTAGGATCTGGCACCGTGTTCAGAGAGCTCTTCCCCAACCCTGCAACTATCATAAATCAGGACGGGAGAGATGAGCATCTGAAACACAATCCGAGCTGTGACTCTCTCCTTCCCAAGTACAAGCTCGGGCGCTTTGGTTCGTTAGCGACGGCTGCAATCAATCCATGGGACTGTAATTGCGCGCTGTCTACCCAGACTCGCGCGGGGTCCCCAGAGGGGCGGAACGTGAGCTGGTGCTAACAAGGGCTGCCCAGAGCCACAGCCTCTGCAGTATGTCTGGAGGTCAGCCTGCTCCTGGCTCATGAAGAAATTAGGGGAAGTTTGCGGAAGGAGAAGGTTTAAAATGTCAGGATGGGGCATCAATGAAGCAGCTGGACTCCGCCCCCTACGGGAGGCGTCTTGTAACCCCACCTTCTTTTTGGAACAAGTTGCCCACTGCTGAAGAGTGTCAGACCCAGACGTGAGCACCTCATCTGTTGGGAACATGGGATCTCCTCCACAGGACCTGGCTGGATCCTGGAGTCTCCAGAGCACATAGCTGGGTGGGCCAGGGGGAGCTGAACCACAGTGTAAGGAAGCCCAGCCCAGCTGTGCCATGAATCGCTTGCTGGGGATGAAATAGCAGCAGCAACCTGGACTGAGTCTCCCGTGTGAATGGTGAGTAGCTAGCCCTGACCCATAACCCCATTTCCTGTGTCTCTGGCTAGAGGACCAGAGCAGCAGTCAGCGAATCCAATATAGGCTTGGTACCCCTGGCCCCAAAGCAAGTGCTTAGATATTTTGGCTGGGGCCAGGTCAGAGTACTCTGCACCTTGCAGGATTTAGCCCTTGGTGACTCAGCCTGCGTAAAGGCTCTGGCATAGCACCCCCGAATTAGAGCAGAACTGCTTGCTGAAGAATGGAGCCATGTGAATTGAGGGTTGAGGGGGAATCTCTGTGGTTTCAAAATGGGCATGGCCCCTTTGGGAGAAAAGGACCAATGCTGGCTCCGTATCCTGGCTGTGTTTACTCTTGGATTGGAGTGATCCACTCCTTTTACCAAGGTACGAACTAACAGCTACGGCTCACTTCTGTCCCTCCCCCCTTCCGCCCTTGCCTAATGTGTCATTTGGCATCCAATTAGGAGCCTCCGCGTCCAGCATGGGAGAGTAGCGGCAGCAGCCCGATTCCTGCCAAGAAATGGATATTTTCCTAATTCTCTTGTCATTCATTGATGACTTTGGCTTGCATCCAGGGTATCTCATCTGCTGCCTTCATCCTTCTTTGTACAGAGTTAGAAAATTTGCCTTTTCCAGGCTGGGGACTCCTCTGCTGTCGTGGCTTCTCTGCAGCTGCTCTAAGCAGGCCCTTTTGGAGTCCACTGTTGGCTCTTATAGGTCGAGTCTGCGTGGTCGAGTCTGCGTCTTGAACTCTTGTGGGTTTTTTCCTCTTTATTGTTTGAGTTAACTGGACAGCACCTAAGATAAAGAACGTAAAAGCAGAAAGCAGCCTGCTGCACAACTTGCAGCATCTTATACAGTAGAGCTTAAAAATATCAAGTTGTCACTGTTTAGTTTGCTTGTTTGTTTTGTTGCATTTCACTCGGTTTGGGCTAGGTTCACTCTCTGGCTCTGATTTCTTTTGGCCATAGTCAAGGCATTGTGTAGTCATGTATACGTGTGCAGAATGAACACCGATTAGTTTTACTTGCTCTGGGCCAGATCTTTAACTGATGTCAGTGGAGTTAAGCTGGGGTACACCAGAGCAGGAACTGCTGACCCCAGCCTTCTGAGATGGTTGCATTTTACAGCTGTTTTGAATCCACTTTGCCTTGGTATAAATGACCACATAATAGTCAAGGCAGCGGGGAATCAGCTCCTCTCTTTTCTGATCACTGTGTCAGTTCGAAGACTGCTGGAAATGTTTACCCTAATCCACTATATATTTGAGAGAGTTTGTCAGTTTTATTTGTCTGTTTGCTCAAGAACTCCACCTAAACGGTAAGAGCTGGGTCCACCAAATTCGGGTGTGCAGCTTCCTTTTATCATAATTTAAAGCAAGGACAGGGTTTGGTTGTGCCAGAAAAATGGGATGTGCCTAGAATGCAATTGCTTCTCATAAAACCATACAGAAAAGAGACAGAATTACGCCACCCGTCCGGGACTGTCCCATTCCCGAGTCTGCCCCCTGCACTCTTTGCGGAGGATCGGGGGGGGGGGCTGAAGCTCTCACCCTCCAGATTCGTATGGGAACATTGCTGGCTGTTTCCGTTTGTCGGGGAGCGAGGGGAAAGTGCTCAGTCTGCTGCATTCCTGACTCTGGCTGGGGAGATGATAAGAGTTTATAGAAGTGAAGGAACAAAATACACTTGAAGGAATTCCCATTTTAAAAAATGTACTTAAAAAAAAATTAAATGGAAACATTTTGACATTCCCCTTTCAAAGAAATCTGAAATAAAAATTAACTTCATAAAATAATGCTGTATTTTTGAAAAATACAATAATTTGAATAAAGCATGTACACTTTCCTTTTATTAAAAAAAACTTAATCGAGTTAAGGACCTGATCAATGCCGCGTAAATGTAGTAGTTGCTATATACACTAATAATATAGAAGAGTGTAGCAACCAACAACTACGGGGCCATAAGCAATCCAGAATTCCCTTTTTCAACCAGATAACCAGTTAACCACTTACCCATTCAAATCCCTAGTTAAGGTAGGTGATCGCCACCTGGGTTGGCCTAGCCAGTGGTTCCTAGCACTGCAATAAGCTGAACTGCTCTATTCTTTTTTCCCTGTGAATTGTGGGAGAGCTTGTCCATCTGTCTGGATGCACAGGGGAATTGTGGGAATGCATTAGAGGACTATCCGTGTGGGAGAGGTTTAGTGTTCTCACTGCAGAGCAAGCAGTTTTACCAGCTCAAGTAGGGTTGCCAGATGGTTTCAACAAAAATACTGGACACACTTGACATTACATCACAATCTACATTACATCTCATTTAGAAAATACTGGACATTTATATTTTCTCCATTTGTTTCCCGAACAGAAAGCTCAAATACTGGACTGTCTGGTTCAGAACCGGACACCTGGCAACCCTAAGCTCAAGCACAAGCAGCATTTGGGCTTTTGCTTATGCCACCATAGGGGCCAGCTAGTGCAATGTCCAGATCCTGAGTGAAGGTAGGTGGGACAGTGGCAGGAGCTTGGTAGGAAGGAACATCTGCCAGGGTTCAGGGCCAATAGTCAGGTTGAGGGTCAGGCCAAAGGGCAGGGGTGGAGACAGGGCAGGGGTCAGACTTAGGGTCAGTGTCGAGTGTCAGGATCTGCATGGGAGTTTCGGGGCTTGAGTGGGAGTCAAGGTTCAAGGCAGAGCCAAGGTCATTCTCGGAAGTTCAGGCCCAGTTTTGCAGCATGGTCATTGGAAGCTAGCAGCCCTGGCTATTGCCTGGTCCTTTTTGGATCACCCCAGGGTTTATAAAGAGCAGTGAGCCAATCAGGTGCCATGAGGCTACTATCAGTTGAACCCCTTGAGGTGGGGACTTCCTGTGGTCAGTATGTGCAGCGGGCTCCAGAGAGGAGAGCACAAGCTAGTTCCAGCCACAGGCTAGTCCCCACGCTCAGCTGAGAGGGTTATGAGTGTGGATGGGAGGAGGGCTGGGGCAGGGAAGACAAGCCCTGTGTGTCTGAGCTGGGAGGCTCTCATTTCCGTGTGGTAAGGCTGCTTTGGATGAAAGTCACTGATCTCCACTGAAGGTCTGAGGGGTCACCAGGGAGCTGCCGTTCTGAGCCTGAATGTTGCAGGGGCTGAGTAGGGATGGTCGCTGGGAGCTGAGGGCCCTTGGCACTTCTGCAAGTGTCTGAAGAGAAAATTGGTGGGCACTGAAACTGTGGCCTGCGGGACCCCGAAGGACCTATGGTGAAAATTGCCTGCAGGCTCTTGGACTTTAGGAATATCGATGCCGATGAAATCATTTGCCTCGTCGTTTTTAATCCCCAGGGGTCGCGCTAGCAAATCCTTGGGCTGCATCTAAACAGGCAGATTGCTGAATAAAGCACACCCACCCAAGCCCAGCCCGGCTAGAACTCTGGAGCACTCTACCAGGCTAGCACTAACCACTCCCTTTACCTTGTTTGTGAGCCAGCCACGAGAGCGCAGTTTCACACATGCACCATCAGCGTGCGGCACCGGGGTGGCGCGTGCTTTCTCGTACAAAGGACTTGTGTGCAGCTCTGATGAAGAGTTCACGGATGCTAATGGACTGAACCATGGTGGGATGGCAAATGTGGAGCAAATTCAGACCACAAGGTAGTATGTGCTGGGGAAAGGTGATGAAGGGTTGGGTAATTTTCCACATGATGCACTAAGGAAAGAGACCACATCAGGGTGATGCTGAGCCTACTGCTGCCTACGTAGAAGTCTTTCCTCCCAGGTGCTCTGCTTGTGATCCACGTTGTCAGTTGTGCAGGGTTGCAGAGATCCATGTGTTAGCCCTGGTGCTTCTTGTTATGTCCATGCAAATCACCTGAGGCCGCTGCTCTATAGCCACTTTCAAATCTTACAGGGAAAAGAAATTGCACAAGGCAAATGACATGATCAGCCCATTGAATCTCTGTGGTGGGATGCGACTGGTGGGAAACTGGGTTTGGTCACGTACCAAAGCTTTTCTGACTCTGGGGCTGGCAAATCCACGTGACACACAGAGACTCGGGGCCCCATGTGGACTGATCTTAGCAAGGTTCCTCACAGGGGTCTCGGCAGTATCTCATTCATCTGTACCTGGTGCTGGTGTTGAGCTTGCTATGGAGGGAGGTATCTGTCAAGCTGGTCTCAATGAGAACAAGGCATACAGAGTGAGAGAGGGATCGTCCAATGGGTGTGGTGGTAGTGTAGAACTTGGGTTCTGGGCTGTGCCACAGGCTTCCTGTGTGACCTTGGCTGAATCATTTAATCTCTCGGTGCTTTAGTGCCCCATTTGTGGAGTCTGCACTCTCTTACCTCCCAGGAGTGTTGTGAAGATAAATAAAGACCATGAGACGTTCACTGTTTTCTCTAATTTTTTCCATCCATGTGCAGAATAAATTTTATGTGCCCCAAGGCAAATGCAGATGTGCACCACCAATAGAAACACATGCTACTAGTTGTGGGCAGCTGTGGGCACTCTACTAATCAGCTGGGTGACACCTGAATCTCTCCTAGGTGGCCACCCAAGCACTCAGCTTACAGGGAACCGATGCTCAAATATCATGGTACCAGGGGAAAGCTAAGTCCCGTAGCTAACTGAAGAGGGCTTGGTTATGCTAGATTCTTGCTGGTTTTCTGCCGGAGACACAAGCTCAAATCCATGCCTGGTTTAGGTCTGTTGCCTTTGTCAACCTGGGTACCAGGTGGGGTGATCATAAGCGAAACAGAGCTCCCATCTGCTCTTCTTCGCCAGAATGTTGTCCCTGGCTGCAACTGCACTGACAGGACACAATATTCCTTTACAGTTCAAGAGGAAGTTTAGACAGGAGCCAGCTGCACACTAAAGAGACTGTGACTTGATACCTGACAGCCCCGGCTGTGTCAGGAGAGAGGCAGCTGTATTGGTGACAGGCTGACTACGTCAAGCCCACAAAGTAGCACTGAAAGGAGCAGCTCCCTAGCGTGAGGGCTGGGGGAACCCAGGAGTCTGGCACCATGCCTTCCATAGATGCCCCAATAACCAAAGTGGGGCCTTTCCAGTGTAAGGCTGTTCGAGGAGGTGGGTGGGGGAGGAGCATTTGCCCATTACCACGGGGCCAGTCAGAGATAGAATCATAGGGCTGGAAGAGACCTTAGAAGGCCATCAAGTCCAGCCCCCTGCCCAAGGCAGGACCAATCCCAATTCAATCAACCCAGCCAGGGCTTTGTCAAGCCGAGACTTAAACACCTCTAGGGATGGAGACTCCACCACTTCCCTAGGTAACCCATTCCAGTGCTTCACCACCCTCCTAGTGAAATAGTTTTTCCTAATATCCAACCTGGACCTCTTCCACCGCAACTTGAGACTATTGTTCCTTGTTCTGCCATCTGTCACTACTGAGAACAGCCTCTCTCCATCCTCTTTGGAACCTCCCTTCAAGAAGTTGAAGGCTGCTATCAAATCCCCCCTCACTCTTCTCTTCTGCAGACTAAATAGACCCAACTCCCTCAGCCTCTCCTCGTAGGTCATATGCTCCAGCCCCCTAATCATTTTGGTAGCCCTCCGCTGGACCCTCTCCAATGCATCCACATCCTTCCTGTAATTGGGGGCCCAGAACTGGACACAATACTCCAGATGTGGCCTCACCAGAGCCGAGTGAAGAGGAATAATCACATCTCTGGATCGACTGGCAATGCTCCTCTTAATGCAACCTAATATGCCATTAGCCTTCTTGGCTACAAGGGCACACTGTTGACTCATGCCCAGCTTCTCATCCACTGTAATCTCCAGGTCCTTTTCTACAGAACTGCTACTTAGTCAGTTGGTCCCCAGCTTGTAACAATGCTTGGGATTCTTCCGTCCCAAGTGCAGGACTCTACACTTGTCCTTGTTGAACCTCATCAGATTTCTTGTGGCCCAATCCTCCAACTTGTCTAAGTCACTCTGGACTCTATCCCTGCCCTCCAGCGTATCTACCTCTCCCCCTAGCTTAGTGTCATCCGCAAACTTGCTGAGGGTGCAATCCATCCCCTCATCCAGGTTATTAATAAAGATGTTGAACAAAACCGGTCCCAGAACCGAACCTTGGGCACTCCGCTAGAAACCAACCGCCATCCTGACATCGAGCCGTTGATCATTACCCGCTGGGCCCGACCTTCCAGCCAGCTTTCTATCCATCTTACCGTCCATTTATCCAATTCCCTTAACTTGCTGGCAAGAATATTGTGGGAGACCATATCAAAAGCCTTGCTAAAATCAAGGTATATCACATCCACACTGACTTCTCCATATCCACAGAGCCAGTTACCTCATCATAGAAGCTAATCAGATTGGTCAGGCACAACTTGCCCTTCATGAATCCATGCTGACTATTCCTGATCACCTTCCCCTCTTCCAAGTGCTTCAAAATGGATTCCTTGAGGATCCCCTCCATGATTTTTCCAGGGACTGAGGTAAGACTGACCAGCCTATAGATCCCTGGGTTGTCCTTCTTCCCTTTCTTAAAGATGGGCACTACATTTGCCTTTTTCCAGTCATCCGGGATCTCTCCTGATCTCCACGACTTTTCAAAGATAATGGCCAAAGAGCTTCGAGTCCAGCCACAGGCCTGTTCGCTACAGAGGGAAGAGTCCAGCTGAGTGAAACAAGAAGCTGCCTGAATGCTTCATTGCCAGAAAGCCTGCAGTTACCTCAGGGGTTTTTAGGAGGCAAGTGGAGAGTGAGGGTATGTCTACACTGCAGAGTTTTTTCCGAAAACGGCCGTTTTTCTGAAAAAACTTCACTGATGACCACACTGCAATCGCGTTCTTTCGGAAAAAAATCGAAAGCACAGAGGGGTTTTTCCGACATTGGTAAACCTCTTTCTATGAGGAAGAAGCCTTTTTCCTAAAGAGCTCTTTCGGAAAAAGGTGTGTGGACAGGGAAGAAGAGGGAGTTCTTTCAAAAGAAGAGGAAAAAGCACCGGTGCCCTGGTGGCTACTCCGCCCAAAGTAATCACAGCTTAAATGCGAGATAGTGTCTGTTCAGTGTGGACGCACTCTTTCAAGAAAGCAGATCACTTTTTCGATGCGCTTTTGCTGTGTAGACGCTCTCTTTCGGAAGAAGTTTTTTTAGAAGAAAAGCTTCTTCCGAAAGAAGTCTGCAGTCTAGACATAGCCTGAGTGGGGCCAAGGGAGAGGAGGGAGTGGCTGTGAATGGTATGTGTACTGGGTGGGAGGGGAAGGAAGATGACAGGGACTGTGGTGGAGGTGTGGCAGGAGCAGAATGGGGAGAGGAGTCTCCTGTCCCTGCAGCTAAGGGGTGCCTCTCCCTTTCCCATACATGGGTACAGCAGTGAGACAGACGCAGTTCAGGGCTGCTCCAGATAGCCACTGGTGTAACTTACAGCAGCACTGAGGGCTGCTCTAAGTTAGGGCAGCCTCCCTACGGCTGCCTAAAACTTGCGGCGCAAGCCAGAATCGCTGCAGCAATGTGTTGAGCTGGCCTGCTGCCTCCGGCAGGACTGACACAGTCTGCAGGGGAGGAGAGACTCTCTACCCAGGAACATTAGCTGGAAGGCAGCTGCAGACTCATAACTGTTACGTGGCTCAGCCTGTGGGTGGGTGGGTGTGATGTGAACACTGACTCACTTGGCCTGCGTATCACACACACAATGGATATTGTCCAAAATCAGTTCCATTTATTCTTGGTTAAAATGCTAATGCTCTAAAGCAAGACAGTATCTCTGGATCAGCCTTCACCTTGGCTGGCTGATGAGATCTGTTCCCCGCTCCCTCCCCGGCTCTCTGCTCTCAGAGGAACTTTTCGCCTTATGTGTCGAGCAAATGAGCAACACCCACTGGTCCTGCTGCCAGGGTGAGTCAGCAAAGCAGTTCTGCGCCTCCAGACCAGACGGTACAGCAGGACATTGACAATGTGCTTGTGCACAGATTCCTGAGTTCTAAGCCCAGAAAGGATCACTGTGATCATCCAGTCTGACTTCCTGTACCACAGTGATCACCAGCCAGTAGATCAGGATCTACCAGTGGATCTTGGAGCCTCTGACAGGTGATCCTGACTGGTTTGGCCAAGAGGCTATCAAGTGCCGGCACTTTAGCTGCCCCTCCCCTTACTGTTGCGCACCTCCTGCCCTTTGCCTTGGAGCTGCCTCCCCCCACCCCCAGGAGCCTCCTGCTTGCTGTGCGGGGCAGGGAAGGAAGAGGGGGTGCTGATGTCAAGGTGCCCCCTCTCCCACTCTGTATCCTATCTCCACAGAGCAGGGCGGGGGACACAACAGGACTTGGGATGGTGTTTGCTGGCTGCTTTTGGGAGTGGTGCAGGGCCAGGGCAGGGGGGAGCCTGCCTTAGCCCCACTGCACCACCACTCAGGAGCCACCTGAGGTAAGCAGGGCCTAGTTGGAGTCCACATCCTGAAACCTTACCCCAGTCATGAACCCCCTCCTGCACCCCAGGCCCCTGCCCTAGCCCCGAGCACCCCTGCATCCAAACACCCTCCCAGAGCCTGCACCTAGAACCCCCTCTGGTACCCTAACTGCCTGCCCCAAACTCAGCTCAGAGCCCCTCTCCCACTCCAGATCCCTTAATCGAAGACCAGAGCTTGCACCCCAACCCGCTGCTACTGTCTTGTGAAAGTGAGGGAGGAAGGGGAGAGGAAGGGTGGACGTAGGAGTAGGGGTGGGGCCTCAGAGAAGAGGCACAAAGGAGGCGGGACAAGGGTGTTTGGATTTGAGGTAGATCTTGGATTGCACTTAAATTCAAAACGTGATCTCATGCTTAAGAAGGTTGGAGACCACTGCTGCACCAGATGGGGCCATGGAGCTTCCATGAAATAATTCCTGCTTGCATGTTATATGTTCTCACTCACTGCTTCCACATAGTCCACCAGTCCCCATTTCTTTCTGCCTGGGAAGATATCCCAGCCAAGGAAAAGTTGTTGCTCCCCTCATCCAGGGCCAGATTATGACATTCTGAGGCCCTAAACTATGTCAAGTGTAAGAAGCCCCATACCACACGAAAAAAAAAATCACAGAAAGAATATTGAATATATGTACATGAAAGCTTTATATTTGCATATATACAAAGGCAAACTTGTAAAAAGTGAACAACAATCCAACTAAAACACATCTTGCAATATGCCTGTTTGCATTATAAGTTTCAAATGAACATATTTTTATGTATGATTTTTAATGAGCAGATATGACAACTTTATATCTGCCACGACGCAAAAGCAATTAGAGTTACACAGACCAGCTTACTTAAGGAGAGCAGTACAGCCTGCGGTATGTCTGTTTGCATTATGAATTCTAACACTGAAATATAAAACATTTTGTTTTGTGAATTTTGGAGAGCAAAAGTCACGATGTTCCCAAGTGATAAGCTGTGGAGTTGGTCCCTTTTGATGCACAGGAGGCTTAGGGCAGAGAGCTTTTCTTGCAGGACTGTTGTCTGTAGTTCATCCTTGATATATTTCTGTTGTGAAAATGACCTTTCTCCTGGGCAGTTTGTAACCATTAGACTAAAAAAAAAAAAAAAGCAGCAAAATCGTTTCTACGTTGACAGCTGAATCTTATCTTAGATCAGGGCTTGATAAAGGTCCTGGTGGTTTACATGTCTTTTATCCCACAATTTTCCTTGATATGGGCATGGAAGCATAGACACCAACTTCTCCACTTGAGGGGGAAGGTGACTCCCCCCTCTCTGCTCTGCCTCTGGCCCTGCCTTTATTCCAACCTTTTTCTTATGTCCCATCCTGCCCTGCCCCGCCTCCTAACGCCTCTGCCCTGCCTCCTCCTCGAGTGAGACCTGTCCCTCCCTGAGGTTCCTAAATGCCACGAATCAGATATTCACAACCCTCTGGAAGCGCTGGAAGGGCCAGGGAGAAGTGTTATGAGCAGGGACTGCTCCCGTTGGGCCCGGTCCTCCGCTGGGATTTGGACACGTGTGGTTAACTGGTTACTGGGTAAGCATGCCGGTAAGGCTAATGCTTAACAGGTAACCGGTGAACCTTTTACATTCCTAGTGTTTGTGTAGTCAGGTGTGTATCTTTTTGTCATATTTGAACAAAGATGTATTTAGAGCCGGGGTCAGGAACCTCAGGCCTGGGGCCCGGATGCAGCCCCTGGCTTGCTTGGATCCAGCCCTCGAGGCTCATGCTGCACTCCTTCCCCCCCGCCCCCCGCATTGGGGAGCCTGTGCTGGCGCTTCAGCCCTCCTGCTGCCCCACCATGGGCGCCATGTCAGTGAGGGGTTTTTATGTGTGGCCCCTGGCTGATTTTTCTGTGGGTCAGTGGCCCCAAAAAAGGTTCCCCACCTCTGATTTAGAGAGACTCTCCTTTTCCCCGTACCGTCTTTATTTATCAGCCGATTTTAATACAATTGGAAATGGAGTCAGTGTTTCCTGTTTTAGAGGGCCCTCAGACTGCGAGGCCCTAAGATGTAGCTTAGTTAGCTTACACCTTAGTCCAGCACTGCCCTCCTCACTCCCCACCACAGCATTTCAGAGCATCATAATTTTTGGAGCATCCACTCAAATATCTCTCCCCCCCCCCCCCTCCACCTGCTGAATGACCTTCTCAGTACTCATTGCTCACACATTGGCTCAAGAACATAAGAACGGCCGTACTGGGTCAGACCAAAGGTCCATCTAGCCCAGTATCCTGTCTGCCGACAGTGGCCAGCACCAGGTGCCCCAGAGAGGGTGGACCGAAGACAATGATCAAGCGATTTGTCTCCTGCTATCCCTCTCCAGCCTCTGACAAACAGAGGCCAAGGACACCATTTTATCCCCTGGCTAATAGCCTTTTATGGACCTAACCTCCATGAAATTATCTAGCTTCTCTTTAAACTCTATTATAGTCCTAGCCTTCACAGCCTCCTCTGGCAAGGAGTTCCACAGGCTGACTACACGCTGTGTGAAGAAGAACTTTCTTTTATTAGTTTTAAACCTGCTACCCATTAATTTCATTTGGTGTCCTCTAGTTCTTCTATTTAGGGAACTAATAAATAACTTTTCTTTATCAAGCACAAGTGAATAGCGCTTTGTGCCTTACTGGTAGGGATGTAAAAGGTTAACTGGCTACCCAGTAAACATTAGCCTTCCCAGCATGCTTACCTGGTAAACAGTTCACCAGAGGTCCGGGCTGGTGGGAGCAGCCCCCACCCACCCAAGGCAGCCTGGCCAGCAGGACCGCAGCTGCAGCGTGCCTGGCGGGCAGAGAGCAGAGCCCCTGGCCCGCTGCATAGCAGGGCCAACCAGGCCATAGTAGTCCCCTGCCCGCATTGGGCTGGCTGACAGGACCCCTGCTGCTGGGGTTAAACGATTAAAATTATATTGTTTAACTGGTTAACTGGGTTTTTACATCCCTATTTACTAAGCACAACGATGTCGCGGGTTTCTGGACAGCAGAGGGGATATAGAACCAGTGACTTCTAGGCAGGCCGAGCCAGCACCACAATTCGGAGAGACAACATGGTCTAGAGCAGGGTTCCCAAATATGGTTCCCTGAGGCCCATCGGCAATGGGCACTGCAGCCCACTATTAACATGTGCCCATAGGGAGAGGGGCATCGTGGGTGTATGCAGCTCCTCCCCTCAGCAGGGAATTGGGCCAGCAAGAGGGGGGCCACAGCCAGCCCCCACCAACACCAGCTACCTTGAGCTTGTCACCTGGCAGCCTTGCCAGTCACCCACCCAGCACTGTGGTGCACCTTGCAGTCACCCCCTGCTAGAGCAAGGGAGGGATTTGGGGGGCTGCTAGGGCTCGGTAGATGCAGGTGCTTGGGTCTTATGATGGTCCCATAACATCACTGTTGAGGCAGAGAAAGTGGCGTGCCCAGCCCTGGTTGTTGGTGGGGGGCACGGGGCAGACACTCCAGGGGGCCCAACAGCCTTGACTTACGGAGTGGGGCAGCTCAGAGCAGGAATGGCCATGAATGTTCCATCCTCCAGCTGTCAGGGTGAGCCTCCTCTCCTCACCCTCCACCCACTGCCGATGGCTCTGCTTCTCTCCCTGCAGCCCATCAGGGGGCGCTGGGCTCTTCCACCACTCTGTACAGTTTGGGGGGGGAACGCACCCCATGTCCCTCTCAAACTCCACTCCAAACTTCTGTCAGCAAATCGCTGCCTTTCCATGTGCCTGTCTCCTCATCCCTTGTCTTTGTAGAGTGTGAGCTCTGTACTGCACCAAGCACCACAGGCCCCTGGTCTTGGCTGAGGCCTTTCCGTGCTGCTGGACTCTCAGGACTCTCTGCCCCTGTCGAGGTGGGCCCTGAGGGGGAGAGTTGAGGCACGCGGATGCGGTGGGCTTAGCTTCCTCTGTCCCCGCCTGCGACAGGCTTGTGCTCTGGCTAAATGGAGGGCTTTGCTTTGAAAGTCTCCCCATCCTGTGCCTAATTCACACGAGTCCCGTGATGCTCTTTGCTTCCTGAAGCAGAGGAGGGAAAGTACCAAAGGAGGGAAATATTCATCCAGGCAACAGCATTACATAGGGTGGGACTGAGCAAAAGAAAATGTCAGTGCATTTTAAAGGGCCCAATCCTGCCTTCTCTCGCCTCTGTGCACACCCCATTGATTTCAGGGCCTGTAATCGAAGAGGAGAGAGAATCCTCGATTCCGAGAAGGCACATTCTGCTCTTTGACAGGCTGAGCTCATAAATGAGCGATTTCAAAATGTGCTTCCCATCCTTCTAAGAGGCCTGAGGAAGTGAAGGTTCAGCCCAGCCATGGCTGTCAGAATATCCTTCCTTTTTTGGATTTCCAGGCACTGCAGAGGATTTCCAATGAGCGGAGCACAACCCTTCTCCTCCCAAGCTGGAGGCTGAGGTCAGAGCCTAAAAATGCATTAAAAGCATGTTGAAATAGAGCAGCCTGTGCAAAGCAGGAGTTGACAGAATAGCTCCAGGTTTACACAAGTGTAACTCATGCCAGAATCTGGGCCAACACGCTGTATAAGCGATTCTGGTAGCCAAGAGGAGAAATACCGAGAGGGACACTGATTTTAGCACCCCCTCTGGAGCCAGGTTTCCAGGTGCACTCAGCACCCAACACGCTGGGGCATCTGGCCATTAAACTCTAAGGACTGGAAAGAATAATCCCAACTATACATACAAAATGATGGAGTCTAGATTAGCTGTTGTTACCACTCAAGAGAGAGATGTTGGAGCCATTGTGGACAGTTTTCTGAAAACATCCACTCAATGTGCAGTGACATCAAAAAAATTAACACAATGTTAGGAGCCATTTAGGAAAGGGATCAATAGTAAAACAGAACATATAATGCCACTCTGTAAATTCGTGGTACACCTACACCTTGAATACAGCATGAAGTTCTGACCTCCCCATCTCAAAAGATATATTCTGGTTGGAAAAGGTGCCAGAAAGGATCCCCAAAATGATTAGCGGCATGGAACAGCTGCCACATGAGGAGAGAAATGAGGACTGGGAAAAGAGATGTTTAAGCAGAGGGATAAGAGGGAGGTCCGTGAAGTCATGACTGATGTGGAGAAAGTGAATAGGCAAGTGTTATTTACTCAGTCACTTAACACAAACAGAGGTCACCCAATTAAATTAACAGGCAGCAGGTCTAAAACAAACACAAGGAAGTACTTCTTAACACACCAGTCACCCTGCAGAGCCTGTTGCCAGGGGAGGTTGTGAAGGCCAAAAGTGTAACTGGGCTCATAAAAGAATGAGAATTTCATGGGGGTTGGTCCATCAAAAACCAAGATGGTTAGGGATGCAACCCCATGCTCAGGGCACCCTAAAATGCTGACTGCTAGACGTTTCTGGCCCTGCCATGTCAGAGACAGGATATGGAGCTAGAGCAGTGGCCAGATCCGACCCACCACCATCCAGTTGCCTCAGGCAGGCTCGCTGACTACCACCCCCCCACATGCCGCTCAGAACGACCGACTGCGAGGAGCCATGTGTTCTCAGCATGCTAAGGGGGGTGGGGCCTTCACACACTGCCCCTGCCCCAGCACAATACTAATACTTAGTACCAGCCTTCCCTTTGTCCCCGCTGGGGTTAATCACAGGCAAAGAGGATGTGGCTAAAGCGAGCTTTGAGTGGGGTGAGTAATGAAAGGTGGCTGAGTGACAGCTCTACCAAAGTCCTGTTTATCTGCAACACAGGAAGCTGCTGGCCTGCCGGTCAGCCTCCCTTACAAGGAGGAACTGAGCACCTCTGCTTCCAAAACCGATACCACTCAATGCCCATTCTCGTCTCAGAGCTGTGGCCACCAGCAAGCTGCCAAGCAATAGGCTCTCTTGGTTGCACTACAGACTGAGGCTGGATTTGAACCTGTGACCTGGAGGAGCCGGTTTGTGTTTGCCGTCACTGTCCAGCCATCCCTTTGCTTTCATTCACTGTATAGTGCTGACCTTTTATTTGCCACCTGTGGCGGGAGTCTCGGAACACAATAGACTTAAAGCTCCATGGATGGAGTTGGATGAATGCCCTGCCTGATGTAGACACCTTGCCTCACTGGCTCCCCAGCACCCTGTGGCTGGTGTCGCGTTGGAGGTCTTTACATCGCTCTGTTCCGGCGCATGTCCCTGAGCTTACCTCCCTCTTCCCTGCTACTCCAAACTGGGCACCTCCCTCTCTGCTCTTCGCCTGCTGCCCAGAACTTCTTCCCTGTCACAGCCCAATCCGCAGCCCAGTGGGAATGCTTCAGTGGGGTTTGGCTCAGGCCCCATGCTGCCACCTCCTTCCTTTTTCAAATCCAGGGCTCAGACTGAGTGGGGCAGGGGGTTCAAGTGGCAATACTGGCTCACATGCCCAATTTACAGGCCCAAATGGGATGCCACTCACTGTGTGATCAACCCTCTTCTGTTGAGTTAGGTTCGATCCGCAAGGAAACAATTAAGGGTGTTACAGCTACCATATAACAAGGTGCATCAACTTGCCACCAGCCAGATTAAATTGAGCAATGGGCCAGATCTGGTCCGTGGGCTGCAGGTTCCCCATCCCTGGTTTCATGGCATTACTGATACAGTCAATCACCGTGTCAAGCCTGTGGAAAGCCTGGTTGTCAGCAGTCATGGAGAGTACTGCCAGCAAGAGCATCACAGGAGTGTAAGGAGCTCACGGGCTGAGTGTCCATGGAGGGGCGCAGGTGGCCCCCAGCACCATGTTACCTGGGTGTCTCACAGGCATCATTGAATTTAGCCTCCTGGAGATAAGGCCTTAAACACTGCATGCTTCTTGCGCAAGAACTTTTTGCGCAAGAGTTCTTGTGCAAAAGTTCTTGTGCAAGAGCATGTCCACACTGCCATGTGCTTTTGCACAAGAGATGTGCTTTTGCACAAGAGCATCCATGGCAGTGTGGACGCTCTCTTGCGCAAGAAAGCTCTGATGGCCATTTTAGCCATAGGAGTTTCTTGTGCAAGAAAATCATGTTGCCTGTCTACACTGCCTTCTTGTGGAAAAGCTCTTGCACAAGAGGGCTTATTCCTCGTGGGGAGAGGAATAACTTGCGCAAGAAGCCCTCTGTTCTGATGCTTTACTGTAAATTTATTTGCGCAAGAACGCGCGTGCAGTGTAGACACTCCGCAAGTTTTTGTACAAGAACAGCCATTCTTGCCAGAGATATGGAGTGACTTGGTCAGGCAAATGTGGAGACTGGCAGCTGGTACAAAATAGCCCACCACTAGCTAACAATCTGGTCTGAAAGGGTATGTCTACACTGCCACCCTAGTTCGAACTAGGATGTCGAACTTACAAATGAAGCCGGGATTTAAATATCCGGGCTTCATTTGCATGTTCATGGCGGCGCCATTTTAAATGCCCGTAGTTCGAACTACCTGCCCGCGCCACACGCACGGACTAGGTAGTTCGAATTAAAAAAGCTTTCTAATTCGAACTACAGTTAAACCTCCTTGCAGGAGGAATAACGGTAGTTCAAATTAGAGCTTTAATTCGAACTACCTAGTCCGTGCCGCGTGTAGCCGCGGGCAGGTAGTTCGAACTACGGGCATTTAAAAATGGCGCCCACCCGTGAACATGCAGATGAAGCCAGGGATATTTAAATCCCGGGCTTCATTTGCAAGTTTGAATGCCTTCATTAGCCACCCTAGTTCGAACTAGGGTGGCAGTGTAGACATACCCAAAGGGAATGTCTACACAGCCATTAAACACTGGCCCTGGGCAGCTGACTCAGGCTTGAGAGACTCACGCTGTGGTGCTGTAAAATTGCCAGAGACAAGGCTCCAGTGGGCCTTTTTTTGCAGTACAGACATACTGTGGCAGGGTGGTTGGTCTCTGTGTATAGCCTGGAGCAGGTGAGCCTAATGCCCCTATTTAAAGGGGGGCAGCTCCACCTCAGCCTATGGGGAACGAGTGGCAGGCTGAGCCCTGGGAGGAAGGATTGAGAAAAGGTGAGCCCTGGGCTGCAAAGGCTACACAGGAGTAGAGCTGACTCCAGCGGTGAGTCCCCTAAGTGGTGTAGAGGAATGTTTGAGAGAGTGCAGCTGAGGTCTGGGCTAGCTCACATCGGGGATGGGGAGGGAGTGCTGCCCAGTCCTGCTCTGTCCCCAGCTCTGCTTTAGGACTACCTGCTCCCAGCCCTTCTGCAGTCCCCGGCCCTAGGTCCCTACTGCAGCTCTGTCTCCAGTCCCAGCACTGGCTCCCAACCGAGGTCTGGGTGGGAGGTGTGACTGGAAAAGTTTGGGGACCACTGGCTTAAACTTTATCTTGAATAAACCTCCTTCGCTGGGATGGAACACGGCAGCACATGTTTGGAGCCGCCTGGGTGCAATGGCAGCCAACTCGGTCCATGGCGGAGGCAGAAAACGAACCATGTACAAACAGCACTTTCCAAGCATGTATGAAGTCCGGCCCTACCTCTTTGTTTTCCCTCACCCCCAATTTAGTCTGGATGCTCAATTGACTCTTGAGGGGAGGAGGTTGTCTTTGTCAAAGACTCAATAACCCCAAAGGCTTGAATGGGCTTTTCCCATCTACCCCATCAAACAATGAGAAAGGAAACCCAACTAGGCCTCCCTCATCCCCTCACTTCTGAATTTATAATTTCAGACTGAAACCTGATCTGAGGTTGGCTACGGCTACACTGCTGCTTTTTTGCGGAAGAAGATATGCAAATCGTGCTCACATTTGCATATCTTCCGATTCTTTTTGCAGAAGAGGTTTTGCCAATAAAAAATCCCGTGTAGACGGAGCCATTTGTTGGAAAAAAAACCCTCTTTCGCAAGATCCTGTAAACCTCGATTTTTGAGGAATAAGGGATCTTGCGAAAGAGGGTGAGTTTCCGACAAATGGCCCCATCTACACGGGGCTCTTTATCCGCAAAACCTCTTCCGCAAAAAGAATCGGAAGAAGATATGCAAATGCGAGCGTGATTTGCATATCCTCTTCCGCAAAAATAAGGCAGTGTAGCCGTAGCTGTTATGTCTATACTACACCTTATGTCAGTATAACTGGGAATCTCCATCGCTGGAGATTTTTTAGAGCGGGTTAGGCAAACCGGGTCAGGGATAGCATAGGTAATACTTAGTCCTGCCATGAGTGCAGGGGACTGGACTAGATAACCTCTCCAGGTCTCTTCCAGGCCTACGATTCTCTGATTCTAACTTGTGTCATTCGGGGTGTGAATAAGCCTCCCTGAGCGACATAAGTGACACTGAGAGAAGTGCCTGTGTGAACAATGTGATGTTAACAGTAGAACTTCTCCCACAAACGTAGTTTCTGCTGCTTGTGGCAGTGGTTTTATTATGCCGACGGGAGAACTCTCTCCCATCAGCATGGAACCGTCACCAGATGTGCTGTAGCACCAGTGCTATACGTATAAAAAAGGCTTTTTGCCCCGATATAACTACATGGATGATTCCTCCCTCCCCCCCCTTTCCCTGTGTGACCGGTGAGGCATTAATGGGCCTCTTCTCCTTGACTAGCCTCTTGAAATATGTATTAATTATTTATGCTAAAATATCTCCGCCACCTTTTCGCCACCTGTGACACTCTGGGATCCTTTCCCAGACCTGAAAGCAAGCTCTGTATAGCTCGAAAGCTTGTGTCCCCTCACCAACAAAGGATATTACCTCACCCGCCTTTCCTCTGTACGAGCCCCAAACACAGATGTTACCCCTCTACAGCGAAACTTTCACTGGTGCAGTTTACTTCGCTAGGTTACTAGATTGGCATGAACCGTGTGTTGCACTGGATCCCCGTTGGGGGGGTGTCCCTGTGTAACCGCAGCCTTGTACTTACATTGGTGAAAATTTCCTTTGTGTAGACAGGGCCTTGATGACTGACGTGTGCAGCTCACATGATCCATGTGACTGCTCTGAGGCCAGCCAATGGGAATTCTGAGTAATGGGTTTCTGAAGTGCGCCAGCTCGGACGCATGGCAGCTCCCAAGGCTAGTGGGTGTTTCCGTGGGCGCTACCGCTCCCCCAGACTGGCCCTTGGTGGCAAAGGCCATGCAGCTGTACCCGGCTAGCTGATGGTTTCCAAAGCATCTTCTCATTGAGCTCCCTGTGCTGCTTTAGTGTTTCAGCCTGCCGGAAGCCAAGAGGACCAGCCTGCTGATGCTACCCACAGAGCCACATGACCATCTGCTCCATCTCACTGATTCCCACGGTCCCTCTGCGGATATGGTGCAAGGCAGCATCTGTCTCTGTGTGAAGCTCGAAGATGCTGCATGCGGGGGGAGGGGGAAGGCCTGATGCATTTTGCTCCTTTGGTGATGGCCCCCTCTGGTATGGGTCCTAGCCAGATGCATGCTGGGAATCGAAGTCTCTGTGGGCCTCGTGTGTAGATGAGGACAGTCACGGGCTGTGCTTTGGGGCTCTGGGCTGCATGTCAGGCATCTGCACATTCCCTGGGAAGCAAGCCAAGAGTTCCCTTATCCTGCTGCCAGAGCCTGCCAGCCTTGGGGAATGGAAATATGGCATCACTGTTTAGGGGTGGAAGGAGCAATTTCCTAGGAGTTGGGATGGATTCACCGTCTCTGCAATATTTTAAATTGAGACCTGCTCTGGGAATGACTTGGGGGCAGCTCCCTGGCCTGTGTTAGACAGGAGCTCACAGTGGTCCCTCCTGGCCTTGGAATCTCTCTGTCCACGAAGGCAAACGTGCCCCGTGAACTCTCTTCAGCCGCCGTCCCTGACATGGCAGCTTACAGGTGGCTTACTTGGAGCGGCTCCATTCCCAGGCACAGCCTGCGTGTGTGGATGGACAGAGCTCTAAGGCTGGGAGACACACAGAGACCACTGAGCAGGGCCCAGGGGGAGCTGTTTGTGCTGCTGCCTCCCATCCTGCATCTGTTCCGTGGTTAAACAAAGTCCAGCCGCAGTGCTCTGAACACAGCACCTTTCCGTGTCATCCTGAGGGCGTCTAGGCCAGGGGTGTGATGGCAGCAGGTGTAGATCTACTCGAGCTGGCTGTAATCGGGCAGGGAGAGCAGTGAACCATTGGAACAATTTCCCAAGGGTTCCCATCAGGTAGGTACCCACAGCATGAGCATCACAGGCTGCAGCGTAGGATAGCTGGGGGAGTACCCAGGCGGGTGTGTACAGCCCACGCTGAAGCAGCCCTGATTCTCTCCGCTGGAGCGGACTAGTGCACAGGCTGGAGGTTCGCTTCCATATGTTGCTCAGCCCCCTCACAAGCTGCGAGCCTGGCTAGTTCAGTCCAGAATCGTCACTGCACATGCAGCAGCAGCGCTGCTCCCCCACCCACAGGCTGCAAGCACCTCTAGGGACGATGGGCCCTCCAGGCGTCAGGCTCTCTCAGGAGACTGCCAGCTCAGAACATAGCTCGGAAGTGATCCCCTGGGTCATGGAGTTCAGCCCCTGGATTGCAGGCAAGCCCATCCTGTTGTCCTGTTTGTAGATAGATCAAGCTCCGTCTTACGCTTCGGTGGGTTGCCCCCGGCTCCTACTGAGGCTACTCTGGGACCTCTCCCCTGTAATAGTTGGAAATAATCACCAGACACTCGTGGTAGTTTTAGGAGGCAGATCCTGTTACCTGGACTGAAGTTACAAATTGCATCATGCTAGCTGCCAAGCAGTCGTCAGCGGATGCTTGGTTGCGTCAGGCGTGTCAGACGTGGTATTTGTGTCACCGCGTTCCGATTCGATTTTTAAAGAAGGGGTGTGGTCCTTGTGGTTGCAAAGAAACCCTTTCAGTTGTGAGCCCAGGGTAATGCCACGACGGTGTTGCCTTCCTGACTCTGCGGCTCTGGCTTGGAGAAGTGTCTGCAGTCCTGTCCCCAGTCCATCTTGTGGGCATGCCAGCTAAAATTGAGATGAGAGCATCTGCATTTTAATAAGGGATGTAAAATCCTGTTTAATCAGTTAACTGCTTAAACAGGGGCGGGCGAGGGGGCCGCTGCCCCATGGTGTGCTGCTCCAGCTGGGCCCAGCCTGTCACAGGCAGGAGCTGCTCTGGCTGGGCTGGAGTGCCCCCCCCATGGTGAGCCCAGCCCGGTAAGGGTGGTACTTACCCATTAACCATTCACATCCCAAATTTTAACTATTTCATTGCTGATCATTTTAGCGGATGGCATGGGGAGGGAGTTGGGAACTGCTGGAGGAAAAGTGCAGATGGGGCGTGGGGGAGGAGAAGAGACACAAAGGCTGGGAAGGAGAGAATGAGACATGGGAGGGCGAGGAAGAGACAAGGGGGATAAATAGGAGTGGTCAGTTTTAACCATTGCGTGACACTAAATGGGACAGCCTCTAGCTGCTTAGATACGCCACAGAAAAATCAAAGAATCAATGAACATTAGAACTGGAAGGGACCTCGAGAGGTCACCGAGTCCACTCCCCTGCCCTCACGGCAGGGCCCAGTACCATCTAGAGTAGACCATAAAGGCCAGATTTGTGCAAAGCTCCCGTGAACACTGGTGCAGGGAGGCGAATAAGGAGCCAACATCTCTGCTCTGACTCAACTAAACGTGGAACTGGCCCCTCCCTCTGTACTGAGTGATTGCCTGTGCTGGCTATGAACCAGACACCTGACCTGATGGAAAAGCCCCAATGCCATTATTGGGGGGCAAAGACCCCAATCCCTCCAGTTCTCATGGCAGGGCAGTGCTGTACTTGTACTTGAAGCCTGTAACCCCCCTGAGCACCTCACCTCCTTTGTTTTTCCCAGGTCCTGCTGTAGAGGAGTCATGGTGTCAATATTGACTGGCATGAATGACCCCTCTGTTGGACTGACTGGAGGAGGATCAGAGAGCCCCTTGATTGCCTGCCAAAGCCCTCAGAGGAGGCTTGGAGCTGGGCTGGCAGGCAGCCACTTGCCCTGCCTGGACCACAAGCAGTTCCCTGTCATTTTCTCTTCCCAGTTGCTGGGCAGGATGGACTTGGAGACAGGAGGAAGCCCTTCATAAAACCAAGGGGTGGGGGGCGTATTGCACTGAATCTCCATGGGGCAGGCCTATCCCTGGAGTAACTCCAAGGAGGGCAGTGGAATTGCCCCAGGCAGAGAGAGAGAGAGAGAGAAAGAGAGACTGTAAAATGCATGGTAGCCTTTCTGCAGGAGTCATGAACAGTGGATGATTCTCTGTCCCGCGGGGTTCAGTGTGAAGCAAACCACTGTGAATAGGACAGAGCCTGGGGTTTGCAAACATAGACGAGCTCTGGCCACTGCCCCAAAGGTGAATGAAGTGTGCTCGGGGGATGGTGGTCTCTATGAGCAGGCTGGGACAGGTGGGATTTCAGGCTGCATTTGAAGAAGGGGGGAGAGGTGGCTTGCTGGATGAGCTGTCTGTCCAGGTTCTCACGTGGGCACCTATCCTGGGAGTGTTAGGCAGCACATTCCTGCTGCAGAAGGCCCCATAACAGGAGGCACAAATCCCCCATTGGTGGAAGAGGAGACAGGGACCTGTAGGGTAAGAAGGCTGGGATGAGCTGGCTGATGAGGGAGGCAAGTACTGCTGCAGGCGGGGTTGTTGCCTAGCAGTGCTTAGAGCAGGTTTCCCAACCTATGGGTCGGGACCCAAATATGGGTTGCCATTACATTTCAAAAGGGTTGCCAGGTGTCTCCCCAGGTGGCTCTTAAGGACCCATTCACACATTTTTTGAATTGCCCTGGGTCACCAAGTCTTCCTGAATTGTCAAAATGGGTCCCCATCTGGAAAAGGTTGGGAACCGCTGGCTTAGAGGAAGGGAGTGGGTATGTGGATTTCGGGGTTCCCTTCCCAGCTGATCTTCAACATGGCCTTGGGCAAGTCACTTAGCCGTCATAACGTTCCAATGTGCAATAATAAGGGATAATGAAATTAACGTTTCCCCTTTTAGAGTTCTCTGACTGTTCTGGCTGCAATCTGCCAAGCACTGGTGGTAGTCAGCAGGTGACCTTTCAGGCCCTTATCTATGTCTGGTCATCCTGCAAGTCAGTGGCAGAGCCAGGGAGTACCCGTGGCAGTGCAGACCCCCCGGGACGCACTATACACCGGATGCAGAGATTTTTGTTCCAGGAGATGAATGAAGAAAGGTGGCAACATTAGTTAGTGTTTTTAAAAGGCCTGTAGCATTTCATGTGACCCCTGCAGTATCTCCAAAGTCTCCTTGCATGACGGATACCTGTGCAGCTGTGTGCGGCCTGGTTTACAGTAGGTGTCAGGCTTTGAAAACAAAAAGGTAGAGGCAGTAGCGCCTAGGACAGGACCTAGCGTAGACTGGGTGGCTTGGCTGGGCAGGGATTCTGCCACTGACTCTCTCTGTGAACTTGTCCAAGTCACTTTGCTTCTGCGTGACTCAGTGTTCCCATCTGTAAGTGGTTTCCATGATACCCATTGGGCTTCTCCAGCAAAAGGTGCTAGTTGAAAGCAGATGATGAGGAAAAGTGGGAGGCTACATCCACCTGATGTTGACTAAGTAGCTAGTGTGCCAGGTATTACAGTCACCCAAACCATCGCATTGTCACCTTGTGCAACACACAGCTGGGGAGCACCCAACTGCTGCCCCACCAAGACATGGATGCCGAGGAAACGTCTCACCCAGTGGGTGGAATGCTAGTGCAGTTGGGCCCTTAGAAAACCTAGATTGACTCCACTGCGTCTATCTGTATAAGTTCTCCCTCGGAGACCGTGCTCTCGCATAAGGGACAATGGACCATGATCTATCTCAGTCTGCAGAGGGGGAAGCCCACAGCAACCTGTATGAATTGCCGTGTGTGTAAATGAGCAGAACTTAGGCTGTTTCTTTAAGTACTATTAACGAGGCAAGACACAGAGCTCCGTTGTGGCGCTGATGCAAACAGGGCCGTGTGTAAATCAACCAGTGACACTTCAGTGTTGGCTGCCTTTGTATGTTGGGTAACCAGAGAGGAAGTAACTGGGAAGGAAGGTGCTGGCTGTCTCTGCACGTTTTCCCTAGCTTAGCCTATTCCTAGGAACTTGCTATGACCAGCTTTACAAACAGGGTCATTTTTACTGGCAGAAACACAAAGCTCTTTGAATGTCCGTCCAGCATGCACCTTTCCCCTGCAAGCGACTCCAGCCATTTCCTGATGCCACTAATTAGACACCCTTCTCCTGTTCTGGGACAGGGACTGGACATGAGGGCTCTGGGTCTGTCCTCTCCATGAGCTTGTTTCTTCAGCTGTGTTAGCTCTGAGTTTGGTGCCCGATGGGCAGTCCTGAGAAAAGGCCTCATTTAGCCATAGGACAGGTAGAGCAGGGACACAAAGCAGGACCAGCTGTCGAGCCCTGCCTAGCATGGCCTTTTCCAGGAGCCAGGTTACCGAGAGTGGGGTGAAGCAGTCTGCTGTGGTGTGAACATGCCTTTGTTTTCTAGCAAATGCGCTGAGACCCCTTTGCTGTGGACCCCCAAGAAGGTGGAGTTGGCTGTGAAGCCAGTGAGAGATCTGCCAATTACTGACGGCTCAAGGGGCAGTCAGGGCCCTGGCGTTACTATCTGCTTAGAAATACAGAAATGAATGGGCAAACGTGTACATCTATAAACCTCACTATTCACTGGATTGTGTCTCTGCCCCTCCCCTTGATCCATTGCTCATCTCTTAGCTTGTAAACGATTCAGGGAAGGAGCCAGGGGCTGGACTATGTGACCTTTCTGGTTTCCTTCCAGCCCTACCTGTTTCTGATGTGGTGTCTTCAGAAATCAAGGGGTGTCATGGCTCCTTCCCCACTCTGGCACAATAAATGCAGAAGTGGGGGCCAGCAAAAGTACCCCCAAAACCTTAACTTCCCCCCCAAAATCTTAACCTAGATTTTGGGAATAAAACGCTGCTGCCACCACCCAAATATTAATACAGCAGCCAGAGAGAGACTACTTGGGAAATCTCACCCCTAAAGAACAAACCAGGACACAAAAATTAACCAATACCAGGTTAATAAAAAGAAAAGAGAAAGAACTTTTATTATCAACACAATATTCCTGTTGCAAGCATAATGTCTAGATGGAACAGTAACAAAATAATATACTCATGGAGAAACTCCACCATGGGCCTAGAAGTTAGTTACAAAGGAGAGCAAAACCCATTTTTAAATGCACAGACACTAGATCCCATTTCCGAAACCATAAAACAATAAAACTTAATGGATTTATCTAAACTTTATCCTACTTACAGACTGTGAAGAGTATTTTCGTAGAGGGAGACATCCTGTCCCCTTCAATAGATGGAGAGAAACTACCCAGGGACAAAGGAGGGAAAAACCCAAAAATTCCTTTGTCCCACTTTGAAATTCCTACCTACATTTCTATTGTCTGTCTGCCACCTGGTTTAGGTAAGGGACATATTTAACCCCTTAGTCCCCAGGATGCTGTCTAACCCTCATGATCATGCAAGGGGCAGTGCCTAACTCCTCAGGCCCCAATCCTGATGCACATCATGAACAATGCTCTGCTTTAGACCAGTTTTCCTGGCCCAAATCAGATCAGCAGTCAGTTAACAGAGCTCCCAGCAGCATTGTGTTGTCCTGCCCTGGCAGTACGTGCCCCTGACTGTATAAGTGTTGGAGGTAGGAATTTAATGGGGGTTGAAACCACTTTTGGTGCCTCTCTGGAAAAAAAAACAAGGATTCCCAAGGCAGCAGCTCTGCCCATCAAAGCCCCAGGAACCCTACTTACTATTGGTTTGGGGGAGAATGGAGGGGAAGAAATCTGCCTGGGCGTGAGGGAAGCCAGGCTGAATGTCCTGCACTTGTACCTGATGCTGTCTAGCCTGGGGCGACCTGCCGGGTGTTTTGAGTTAGAGGAACAGAAAAGTACATGCTCCCAGCTGTTCAGAGAATCCCTTCCCCAAGAGATGAATAGCATTGCTGGGCCTGGGCTGGGGCCTAGCACCAAATCACATGGTTTCGCTTTAACTACATGCACCCTAAGCACTCTGGGCCTGCTGCCTACCCTTGGCGGAGCTAGTGAGAATTTTCTAGGTGATTGTGTCCAAAGGGGCTTAGAAGATCCGTCCGTCAGGCAGTCCATCCCCTACCCCCACCCAAGCTGAGCTTGACTTAACCTTGTCATCTCCTGAGGGAAATGCACTGATTACTGGGCAGTTTATTGTGTGGACATAAGATCTGGAAAAATGGTTTGCTCTGTATGAAAAAACAGGCTGTGTCCTCCTGGGGTTCCCAGCCTGGCCTCTTTTCCACTCAGCAGGTGCAAAATTGTCAGTGTAATTACTAGCAGGGCCAAACCTACCCATAGGCAAAACATGCAGCTGCATGGGGCACCATGACATTTGGGGCTCCAAATAGTCTTTCCCCTTAAAAGTGCCACTTCTCTCCAGATGGCTGCACAGCTGTCTGCTGCTCCTCCAGCCTGCACCTCCCTCCCAGCCCCGTACCTGCATTGCCATCTCTCCTGGACTGCAGGAAATGGCATTCAGGAGAGTTGGTAACCTCTTTCCCCACAGCTTCAGCCCCCCCATTCTGTGCAGAGCAGCTGCGGGGTAGGGTGGGGGGTGCATACCAGTGCTGGGCTGCATAGGGCACCAGGACTGGTAGGGACAGCTCTGATTACTAGTGAATACTGGGGACAGCCCCTTTTGAATCAGGCAGCTCTTGTTTCGATTGCATCGGCCTGATTTTTCCCCCCAAAGTGCTGAGCTTCTGGGGCTGCCACTGGCTTAAGTGCAACTTGTGGCAGCTTTAGCCCTTCTGCAATAAGGGCACTGCGGTTAGCTTCTGCAGTGTGTGGTGCCCAGGAGAATTCTGTGAGAAGTCAGTATTGCCCTGCCTTTGCCACACTGGTATGTTCCCGGCCTACACAAGTGGCTGCAATTTGAGTGGACGCTATTTCTATACAGCACTGTTGCGGCGTATGCACACCCCGTCCCTTGGGGGGCGGTATACAGGGGTGTGGATGCTGGCTAGTCAGCCATTGAATCGTCAGCAATATCTCTCTCTCCATCTAGGAGCACCAACCCTTGTTCCAGGGTTGTACTGCCTAATGGCTAGAGTCAATGAGGAGCAGCCCATTAACTCAGGGCAGCATGGCTTGGTAGCCAAAGTCTGTGGGGAATGGCCCTCTAACTCCAGGCGAGATGGCCTGGTAGCCAAAGTCAGTAGGGGTAGGCCCTTTAACTCAGGGCAGCATGGTTTGGTAGCCAAGGTCTATAGTGTCCAGCCCGTCTCGAGGCAGCATGGCCTAATGGCCAATGTCTATAGTTAGCCATTATCCCAGGTCATACAGCCTTTCAGCTAAAGTCCTGACCCACGGCCCTGTGAGCTGCAGAGCAGTCTACCACTCCCTCAGCGGGGAATCCAGCTGAAACATGCCGAGTTTACCTGGGTGGGAGAGGCCACTCCTGTACCCTCCCTGGATCACTTCCTACTGGTGCTGGTGGGTCGGCATCCTACGTGGTTGCTAGATCCTCTGGTAGCCACTTCTCCCTGGGGCTCCTCTGGTGCTGTGTACCAGCAATCTTCTGGGGCTCTGGTTCCCGCTGTCAGGGTCGCTAGCTGGTGGGGCCCTGGAGCGCCTGCTGGAGGTCCTTCTCCTTCCACAGCCAGCCCAGACTGAGCTGCTCTCTTGCCTTTTATGCTGCCCCAGCATTTGGAGCATGCCTAGTCTGGGCGAAGGGGCGGGACTTCCTCTGCTCACAGAGTTTTAACCCCACTTGCTTCAGTGCGGGGTATGCACACCCTGTCACAAGTGCCAAAGACTGGACAAGCTCTCTGCGATGAATGGTGCTCTATAACTCCCTAGTGTCCAAGTCTCGCTCTCCTTCGGTAGCAGGCCAGATGTTTGATGGTGCTGACTTTGCTTCAAACATCTGGCCATGCACAAGCAAAATAATGACCAGGTGCTGTGGTAAGTTTCTTATTATGCCTCTTGGAACTCCAGGGTCAGATTCTGCCGGGTGTTGAGTGCTTTCCACTGGTGCTGCCTTTAATGAGCATTGGAGGGTGCTCTGCAGATACTCAGTGCCTTGCAGAATCAGATCTCCGCCTATCTAGCCGGTGGTGGGGTTATCGTTGCCTAAATGAGTAATAATTGTCCTGGTGTTAATGGTGACTAGTCCTTAAATAAGAGTTTAGCCTGTGACTAATAGGGCTCATTGAGGGCTTCCCTCCCCTCTTTCTCATTCCTTACGACAGCTGTAGCTTTATGGTGACACAGGTAGCCCGCCCCAGTCGGTGGGTCCATCCCAGAGAAATAGCAAGGGGCTTTCCAGCAGGATGTCCTCGCATTGCAATGTTCCTAATAAACCTTTCAGCGAGGCAGCTCGGGTTTCCATGAAGCTGGACTGGTGCTGCCTGCCCTCTTCCCGCAAAGCAGCCTCTGTCCACGGCAGCCCAGGCTCACCACACAGTGACTGCTCCACAGTAGCAGCCCCTGTGCACAGGGAGCTCAGACCTCCCCACCCATGGACAGGGCCTGCTGCCGCAGGTAGCCTCTGTCCGTGGAGAGCTGATACAGAGACGGCAGCGCGGGGTGGCAGGTGGGAGCCAGTCTGCGTGGGAAGTTGGAACAGAGCACACTGGCTGCCGGCCCTGCCTCCGGGACTATCGAATAGTCATGTAACCACTAACATTTCATGCAGTTACACAACTATTCAGTTACACGCTATCTAACATCCCTAGTCCCTGCACTGCCAAACTTCCCGGGTGACCTTAGCCTCTCTGGGTCTCAGTTCCCCATCTATAAAGGTAATAGCCCTTCCCTCTTCTGCACGTGAAGGTGTGATTGTAGCATGGCTTGGTACCCAGCCCTACTAGCATGTGTAACAATAGCAGTGTAGATGTGGCGGCATGGGCTTCAAAGTGGGCTAGCAGTTCGAATACAAGCCCTGCAGTGTACCAAGGTACTACTCTGGTTGCACGTCTACACTGCTGTTGCTAACCCATGCTAGCTAGATTAAAACTGCTATAGTCACACCTCCATTTGCAGTGTAGACATACCCTTGGATGCTTTAGAATCCCCCCACTCCCCCCCCCCCCCCGAAATGCCAGCTGGGAGCATTACGTTGGCAGATCAAACACCGGTTGGCCAGAAATATTCTAGGGGCAGGCTGTTGAGAGCTCATTTTAGGGGACAAGAGCAGGCTGCTTTGACCCTGTTTTTCCCCCCACTGGCACCCTTTTGGCGCCTTGCAGAGTCTGCTGGCTCAGCAAATGCCCCATCCCTCCCCAGACATTTATTCATCCTTTTTGGCCGCTGGCCTGATCGAATTTCGATGTTCCCATGGCAACCCTGTGTCCTGTAGCAACCTCCTCCTTCCCCCACCTCCCTTTGCTGCTTGGAGAGACTGAGTTCTGAGTGGGAAAGCAGGAATGCAGGACAGGGCTACATGGCTCAGAGGAGGAGAAAACCCAGGGGGAAGAGTTTTTTTGAAGGCCGTGAACCTTGACCCTGGCTAGTGGGGCTCTGCCAACCAGAGAACATTGATTAGATTAGCCATGCCCCTTGGAGCCTGCCAGTCCCCAGACTGATAATTTAATTATCCTCCTTGCTAATCAGGTGGCTGTGCCCATCCCCTTGGACTTTCCTTAATCTCCCTCCCCCGAGTTCCCTTGTCACATGTGCCATGCCAGTGGCATTTAAGGGAGAACAGGCGAGCAGATATTTTGCTGTGTGGGGGGTTGCCTGTTGCTCAGAGAAGCTCTGGTGGAGTGTAGGGGCTAAATGAGCCATTTCACAGACAACTGAGTGGCGTTATTCCCGTTTTTGCTTTCCTGACTGCCTCTGTGCTGACCATGGGGGTGGGGTGGGGAGAAGCTGCTAATGCTGAGATACCAGTGGGACTGGCAGAGGAGAAAGGTCTGCAGAACTGGTCTGCTTCCTCTTCCACACATACCACACCCCACATCTCTAGAACATGGGGGCAACTGCAGAATTGCTGTATTGGGGGGGGGGGGGGGCAAGATCAGAGACCCTTGGCAGGGATTTGGTTGCTGCATAGAGGCAGTGTGGCACTGGTTGGAGGTCAGCAGTCCTGGCTCGGCCACTGACCTTTCCCTCTCTGTGCCTCAGCTCCCCCATCTGTGAAATGAGGGTAATGAACCCTTTCCCTCTGAGCTCTTTGAGTGGAAAGGGCTATCTAGGAGCTAGATGCTCTTTGTTATTTCACAGCTCCTGCCGTTTCTTACCCCGGAGAAGTGGAGGACGTTGCAGAGGATACTTGAACTAGTGACGGGACAGAACTCGCCTCTGAGTTGTGTATGCACATGGGATTCCTTCAACCAACAGATGCTTTTGCTAAACAAGCCCCACTTACCAAGTCTCTTGGTTCTTTATTTTTTGGATCTGCTCCACTCTTTCTGTCCTTTGTCTGATGACTTCATTGTCTCGTTGCCTTTGCTCCCCTTCCACTGCCCTCCTTCTTCTCCTTTCACTGTGTTCTTTACTGATCATTTTCCATCGCTATCTCCCCCCACGCCACACACTTTAAAATTCTCTCGCTGTCCCCAGTATTTCCCTTTTCTAATCTGTCCCATCTGTCTCTTTATCATGCACAGTCACTCACCCAGAGAAGGCCTGGAAACTACCAGATTCCAAATAGTAGCAGGATTAACCCTCATCACCACAGGCTAATAGGAAAGAAGTGAGAAACTAACAACCCTGACACCCCTCACCCCAACTCCCTCCCTCCTCAGCTTCTGGCTAAAGAGAGATTATTGGGATTCCTACTAGCTTTTTATCCCTAGATCCTACTATTTTCTCTGTGTTTCCCCCTGTTGTAAAGTCCCATGTTTGTAGCCTTGATGGTGGTGGCAAGGAGTCTTCTCTACTGTAAACTCATTTCCTTGTCTGCTGCATGACCTCAGCTATCTCTCACACAGTGATTTTCCCCAGCAGCAGCAATAGCAGAGTGAAGTTGATGTGATTCTGATCAGTTTTCACTTTGCTGCAGCTTGGAAAAAGCCCTTTGGAGGAATAGCAGAGGCATCGGAACCGTTTGTTTGCAGACTCAGGAAGATGGTGTTCAATTGCTTTATACTTCGTGCCTATCCGGGAGGTGGTCTTCACACCACAAAGGCTAGAAAGTTCTTTGTCTTTTTTTTTTTTTTAAGACAATTATTGATAGCCCTCTCTTGAGGAAGGCAGTGGTTTCCTCAGGCCTTACTTGGCGCTTTTATATAGACCATTTATTTCATTTTAAAAGCCCCTTGCTGTGGCGTTCTCCATGGACACAGAGTCAAAGCTACAGCTGCAGTTTGTCTCCAGAGATTTATTTAACACTCCAGGGGAAAAAAAAACCCTCGAAATGCAATAGCTGTGAGATGAACCTTAGCGCACGAGGGCAGAGCCCAAGAGCAAATTCTTTTTTTAATTTTTCTTTATAATTAACATTTTATTGCATTTTAAGTGAAACAGCCCGTGTTTGCCGATAGAATGCAAACACAACTGAGCAACGGCTCACGGCATCAAGACGTTCCACAATTGTTTGTGATCCAAGGAGTGACTCACGCTGCATTTTTGTTTATTTCTGTAAATACATGTTTTCCACAAGTGGTGCTTGGCAGCTGTAAGTCCTAGGAGCACAGGCAGAGGACACATTCAAACTTGAGCATGTGTGGGGAGATGGAGTCCAGGTTAAGCATTAGAATACAGGGCTGACAGTTGGGCTTCCTGGGTTCAACTCCCAGGTCTATTGCTATGTAGCAGTGTGAACTTGGGCAAATCATTTGAACTCAGCATGCCTCAGTTTGCCTGTGCTAAATGGCTATAACACAATGCTTTATCTTGGAGGAGTGCTCTGAAAATTAATTTGGTCTTAGAGACATTTGTATCCAAGCACTTCACAATCATAGAATGATAGAACACTAGAACTGCAAGGGACGTTGAGAGGTCATCAAGTCCAGTCTCCTGCCCTCACGGCAGGACCAAATGCCGTCTAGATCAGGGTGGGCGATAATTTTTGAGCGGGGGGGGAGGAGCCACACCAAGATTTTTGAAAGTAGTCGAGGGCCACACTTTTCCATGGTATTAATGGAAGAGGTGTGGGGTCTGGGATGGAGGTTGGGTGCAGAAGAGAGCTTGGGGTAAGGGATTGGGGTGCAGGAGGGAGAATGGAATCTGGGAGGAAGTTTGGGTGAAGAAGACAGTTGTGACCTAGGGCAGGGAACTAGGGTGCAGGGTTTTGGGATGTGACCTAGAGTAGGAGGGGGGATTGTGATCTTGGGCAGGAGATTGGGGTGCCAGATCTGGGAGGGGGTATGGGTGCATGTGGAGTACTGGGCAGGAGTGGGGGGGAGGAGCACAGAGGTTTGGGGAAGGGAGGGGGCTGGGGTGCCAGAGGCAGGTTCTGGCCAGGAGACTTACCAGCCAGTAGTCAAACCTGCCTGCCTGCCTGCCTGCCTGCAGAGCTACAGGCTTGCAGAGCTTAAAATGTTTCTGTGCTTGAGTGAGTATCTGAGCAAGAGGGTTGTGCTTCATGGCTGCCTGTTATTCAAACAGGCAGCTCCCATTGGCCAGTTTCTGTCCAAAAACTGGCCAGTGGGATTGTGCTGGGGGCCGGAGCAGCGTCTGAATCTTCTCCCCTTCCCTCCCCTCCGGATTCATAAAGAGAAAGTGCCCTGCAGCTGCATTTCTGAGCAGTGTGCAGGGCTGCGGGGCAAGCAAGGGTGCCTGCCTGGGGCTCCCCACTGCCTCTGCGGGCTGGATCCGGTGGCTTGGCAGACTGGATCTGGCCCACAGGCCATATTTTGCCCAGGCCTGGTCTAGATCATCCCTGATAGATGTCTATCCAACCTGCTCTTAAAAATCTCCAATAATGGAGATTCCACAACCTCCCTAGGCAATTTATTAAAGTGTTTAACCACCCTGACAGTTAGGAAGTTTTTCCTAATGTCCAACCTAAACATCCCTTGCTGCAATTTAAGCCTACTGCTTCTTGTCCTATCCTCAGAGGGCAAGGAGGAACAATTTTTCTCCCTCCTCCTTGTAGCACCCTTTTAGATACTTGAAAACTACTATCATGTCCCCCTCAGTCTTCTCTTTTGTAAACTAAACAAGCCCAGTTCTTTCAGTCTTCCCTCATAGCTCATGTTTTCTAGGCCATTTTTGTTGTTCTTCTCTGGACCTTCTCCAGTTTTTTCACATCTTTCTTGAAATGTGATGCCCAGAACAGGACACAATATTCCAACTGAGGCCTAATCAGCGCAGAGTAGAGTGGAAGAATGACTTCTCGTGTCTTGCTCGCAACACTCCTTTTAATGCATCCCAGGATCATGTTTGCATCACACTGTTGTATCTCATTTAGCTTGTGGTCCACTGTGACCCCTAAATCCCTTTCTGCAGTACTCCTTCCTAGACAGTTGTTTCCCATTCTGTATTTAGAAAGAAAGGGATTGTTCCTTCCTAAGTGGAGTACTTTGCATTTGTCCTTATTAAACTTCATCCTATTTACCTCAGACTATTTCTCTAGTTCAGTGTTTCTTAAACTTTTTTGAGGCCATGGAACATCAAACAATAATATTTTGTTATGCGGAACACCTATGAAAACTTCGTTAAAAAAAAAGTTGTTGTCAGACAAAAAAAGACAAAACTAAAAAAGTAACAAAAACAAAGAAGAGGTCGCGGCACACCTGGGAGTTGTTCACGGAACACTAGTATTCCGTGGAACATAGTTTAAGAAACACTGCTCTAGTTTGTCCAGATCATTTTGAATTATGACCCTATCCTCCAAAGCAGTTGCAACCCCTCCCAGCTTGGTATCATCTGCAAACTTAATAAAGCGTACTCTCTATGCCGATATCTAAATCGTTGATGAAGATATTGAACAGAACCGGTCCCAAAACAGTCCCCTGCAGAACTCCACTTGTTATACCTTTCCAGCAGGATAGTGAACCGTTAATAACTACTCTCTGAGAATGGTTATCCAGCCAGTTATGCACCCACCTTGTAGTAGCCCCATCTAAGTTGTATTTGCCTAGTTTATTGATAAGAATATTGTGTTAGACCGTATCAAATGCCTTATTAAAGTCTAGGTATACCACATCGACCGCTTCTCCCTTATCCACAAGACTCGTTATCCGATCAAAGAAAGCTATCAGATTGGTTTGACATGATTTGTTCCTTACAAATCCATGCTGGCTGTTCCCTATCACCTATCTTCCTTAATTACTTGTTCCATTATCTTTCCTGGCATAGAAGTTAAACTAACTGGTCTGTAGTGTCCTGGGTTGTTCTTATTTCCCTTTTTATAGATGAGCACTATATTTGCCCTTTTCCAGTCTTCTGGAATCTCTCCTGTCTTCCATGATTTTCCAAAGATGATAGCTAAAGGCTCAGATACCTCCTCTATCAGCTCCTTGAGTATTCTGGGATGCATTTCATCAGGCCCTGGTGACTTGCAGACATCTAACTTTGCTAAGTGATTTTTAACTTGTTCTTTTTTTATTTTATCTTCTAAACCTACCCCCTTCACTAGCATTCACTATGTTAGGCATTCCTTCATCAGACTTCTCTATGAAGACTGAAACAAAGAAGTCACTAAGCATCTCTGCCATTTCCAAGTTTCCTGTTACTGTTTCTCCCTCCTCACTGAGCAGTGGGCCTATCCTGTCCTTCTTGCTTCTAATATATTTATAGAATGTCTTCTTGTTTCCCTTTATGCCTGTAGCTAGTTTGAGCTCGTTTTGTGCCTTTGCCTTTCTAATCTTGCCCCTGCATTCCTGTATTGTTTGCCTATAGTCATCCTTTGTAATTTGTCCTAGTTTCCATTTTTTATGACTCCTTTTTGATTTTTAGATCATGCAGGATCTCCTGGTTAAGCCACGGTGGTCTTTTGCCATATTTTCTATCTTTCTTACGCAGCAGAATAGCTTGCTTTTGGGCCCTTAATAATGTCCCTTTGAAAAACTGCCAACTCTCTTCAGTTGTTTTTCCCCTCAGTCTTGTTTCCCATGGGACCTTATCTACCAGCTCTCTGAGCTTACCAAAATCTGCCTTCCTGAAATCCATTGTCTCTAATTTGCTGTTCTCCCTTCTACCATACTTTAGAATCATGAACTCTGTGATTTCATGATCACTTTCACCCAAGCTGCCTTCCACTTTCAAATTCTCAACCAGTTCCTCCCTGTATGTTAAAATCAAATCTAGAACAGCTTCCCCCCAGTAGCTTTTTCAACCTTCTGAAATAAAAAGTTGTCTTCAATGTCTTCCGGTGACTTGCCCAAGATCACACAGGATTTCTGTGGTGGGACAAGGAATTGAACCCTGGTGTCTGGTTAGGACCCTTGTCACCAGGCCATCCTTCCGCTCTAGGTCATATTTATAGAGAGTGTTGATTAAGAAGAGCTCAGTGCCACCCCCCAATCTGGTACACCAGTGCAACTTTGTTTTATCAGCACAAAACAGTCTTAATCTGGATCCTGCATACTCCTACAGACTCCTATGGCACCATTTGTCACCCAGTGTCAGGTTCATGAAGAGGGAAAGGATTGTGGACAGATGTCCCCACACCAGCAATCCCTAACAGCTGTGACTTGTGGCCAGGGGACACTTAGCCCGGAACACATCCCAGATTGGTTCCTGGCTAAGGGTATAAAGTTGGTTTACAGCTGTACTAAGCACAGTCCAGTTATACACAGATTCATCACATTGTAGGCCAGTGCAAGGCAGCTGTGCAGGTGCATGGGTAGCACCAGAGTTATTTCCTTCCTCACCCCAAATTCTCACGTCCTTCAGAGGGAGCATTCGAGAAATGCAGGCTCAAGCCCCAGGGGGTGAGCACTCTAGTTGTGGGTTGACCTCATCGGTGGCAAATGCCGCCACAGGAAGGGCTGACATCCTGCTTGAGTTAAGACTGAAAAAGAATTCTGGGACCTGAGCCTGACTCACAGTTTGGCATAATTGAGAAAAGGGATCTTTAAGAACATGGTTCATTCCTTGTGATCTTTGTGGCTTGGAAGTAACAACAGCTGGAGCTGCTCTGAGGTGGAACTGGAGCAAGATGGAGCTCTCAAACAAAGGTTCTCTCACTTGTTCAGCTAACTAGATTCACTCTGAGAGGCTCTCTGGTTTCTTGTGGTTCCAATCCAGTTAAAGTCCTTGTATTTAAGTGAAGCCAATGGCTGACTGGCTGCATTTTGGGAGATGTTTAGGAGCCCCAGCACTAAAACAGCAGGGGCATGTTGTCAGTAAGGACTGAAATGTATTTGCAAATTGGCAGGACTGGGATAGCATGCTGCCCGTCTGAAGTGAGGTTGCATTGACAGGCCTGCAGGTTGGCTTAGGTCTTGAATAGCAGAGCAAGCTGCAGATTGTGGTGCAGCTAGGGTTAGCAGGTAGACCCCGCCAAAAAAAAACAGACACACTTGATCATGGGCGGGGGGGGGCGGGGCTAGCCGGGAGGAAGGGGGGGCGGGAAGCGGAGCTGGCGGCAGGGTGCAGCTACTGACCACAGCCGGAGTCCAAGGGGCTGCGCCCCCAGCAGGCACTCCCTCGAGTTGCTAGTAGAAGCCCCGCAGGGGGAGTGGCTGGGAGCCACTCCCCCTGCCCAGCTTCTGCACACAGCCAGAAGCTCCCAGCTGAGAGGCAGGGCCACAATTGGCACTGGGAGCCTCTGGTCCCATGCAGAAGCCAGGCAGGGGAGTGGCTGGGAGTCCTGGCCCCCCCCCCCGGCTTTTGCATGCAACCACAGGGCTCCTAGCACCAATCGTGGCCCTGCCTCCCAGTTGCTCCCCTGCTTCAGTCTGGCACCCAGCCGGGAATTCAGAAAATACCAGACATTGCACACATCTGGTATTTTCTGAATTTTTCTACCCGGACAGGTTTGAACCCACCACCTTGCCCACCCCAGGCAAACACCCCATCCCCTAGGCCACGCCATTTTTATTTTGAAATAATTTCCTAGTATAGACAGGCCCTCAGAGGACAGGAGTGGATCAGTGAGGTCCTGTGGCTTGCAATGTGCTGGAGGTCAGACTGATCAAAATGGTCTCATTTGGCCTTAAAGTCTAGGAGTGGACAGATATTAACCACGTACTTGGGAGAACATTACATTCATTTACAAAGCTATGTTAGTCTCTATTGAGCATTCCATAAAAATAACCAATAAACTCTTGAATGAGGAGTAGGTAAAGGATTTTCCTCTAGAAATTTTGTGACTTGGTTTCTTTTGAACTCAACCACACAGCATAAAAATGCATTATAGCGAAGGCTGCCAGCTGTCACCTGCAATCTTACATCTCAGGAAATGAATTATTTTATTCAGTACATGGTCTAGGAGACTGAAGTCTTCCTGCTCTAACTTGTGCCGACTGAAGCAATTCCCTACGGATCTTTCTGCCAACCAGGAATCATGGTTTTAGCATTAAGGGCTTGATTTTTTTAAGTGGATCTGTTAAACCCATGTATGCCTCTTTTGTGTCCATTTAAGATTCCCATGGTCTTTTTGTGAGCCTGAGGGAAGTTTTTCATAGAATGATAGGGTTGGAAGAGACCTCAGGAGGTCATAAAATCCAACCCCTGCCCAAAGCAGGACCAACCCCAACTAAATCTCCCAGCCAGGGCTTTGTCAAGCCGAGACTGAAAACCTCTATGGATGGAGTTTCCACCATCTGTAGAGGTTTTTGCCAGTCTGGGTAATTATATTCTGTCAACCTAACATTGTAGAGTGGATAAATTAATAACTATTCAATTTCTGCCCTACTCCAAATGTTGTGTTCTACTAAAGCAGCTGCTGCAGTTCACCCCAAAGGTGGCTACATTAGCATGGGGTGTGTCTACACTGCAGAGCTTAACTAGAAATAAGCTACGCAAATTGAGCTACGTTAGTTGCGTAGCTTATTTCGAGATAGAGCACTCTTCCTCTGACTTCCCTTATTCCTCGTACAATGAGGGTTACAGGAGTCAGAGTAAGAAGTCCTCCAGCTTCACAGTATTTTTGACACTATTTCGAAGTAACTGCCCGCTGTGTAGATGTGGACTAAGTTATTTCGGAATAATGCTAGTTTATTTCGAAATAATGTTGCAGTGTAGACGTTCCCATGGTGGGTAGATAAAAGGGATCCCTGTATTTTATTTATACAGGCACCTCATCATCCGTCTTTTGAGCGTACAGAGCACGATAAGCGGCAATGTGAGGCTGTTCGCTCCATGGGTGGGAGGGTGGTTTTGTGGAGCCCAGGAAGTGAAATGACACAAGAGGGGAGAATGAGTATATTTAGACATGGTGTTTGACCCTGTAAATCTTTGGGGAGAGAAGGGGTGTTTGCTCTGGCTGAGGTGGGAGTTGGAGGTTAGTGTGGTTAGTGTAGAAGGGAGAATGGCCAGAGTGCACATTGGATTAGTGATTCCTAAGGAACCCACGGGAATGGCCCGGGTTCTGCTCTGCAGTCTCCACTGCTGAGTTCCTTTGGTCACGGACGATTTGCAGAGCTGCAGATGCTGGGCTTCCACTGGGATTTTGACCCTACTGGTTTAACGTGTCGTTCGAGTCAAACCCCACACTCCACCCCTGTCGTGTGGTTCAGTGTATTTTTAGATCCAAGGGAAATCAGAACACACCAGAGAGAGAGAAACTTAACCACTTCCTTATTTATTATAAAACCTGAGCAATTACAGCAATCCCAAAAGTTTTGCAAATCCTACAGCGAGTACAGTGGACATAAGCAAGGCAATAATTAGCAAGCATTAAATAGTTAACACAATCCCATATATTTTCAAGCATTATAAGCATTATCATAGTTCAGATCAGTGCAATAACTATGAATACAGCACAAGATATAATACACTCTTCTACCATAATTCCTATTACAAGCCAGTTATTACAATATTAAACTTAGTTCACTTACAATTCACATGTTGCCCCCAACAGTGCTCCAGACAGGAGGTTCGTGGTCTCTTTGGTTCCCACGCGTTAAAATGTCTTGTGCTGCGTGGCCGGATGAACAGGTCTTGGCTTCTAGTTACAATGAGCAGGGTCTGTGGAGCTACCTTGTTCCCGGTACCTCCCAAACAGATGTTTGCAAAAGCTCATTTTATAGCAAAGCGAGACTCGGTTGTTTACCCCCCTCATTGCCACATACTGTCCCAGCTATACGCTCTTCCCTATTCTAGCAATCCCTAATACGCTGGCCCCCTTTACTTTATTTATTTGGACCCTAATCGACACCATTATCTTAAGTCAGCGTTTCTCAAACTGTGGGTCCCGACCCCCCGTGGGGTCACGAGCAACTTAGAGGGAGATTGCAAACAACTTAGAGTGGGGTCGCGAGCAACTGAGAGGGGGTCGCGGTATCATAAGTTTGAGAACCTCTGTCTTAAGTTGTTTACCTCTTTTGCGGCTAGCACTTTTGAGAAATACAAGGTGTGCCATCATGTCGCCCCCTATTCCTGCAAGCCGTAGCGTAATAATTCTGGAAATTTTAGCTGTGCTTGTTATTCATGATCACACTTAGCAGTTTCAGCATTTTGTTAGCGATTTACAGTCAGGCCTTACCCAATAACCGAGGACAAGAAGTTACATTTCCACATACTTGTTTTAGCCTGAGGGCCGCTTGCATGCTTGCCAGCACCAGACTTAAACAGGGCCTGGACTTCTTAGCTGGACTTATGTCAAGCCAAGGAAGGTTGTGCAGACTCCTCCACAGCCCCTGTGTAGAAGGAAGGGTTGAGTGCATGGCCAAGTGCAGTTAGCAGTAGATCCTGATCTGTTGTGTGGCCTTGGAGAGGTCTCCTCTAAGCCTCCGTGGTCTCCATTCTCTGCTGGGCCCAGCTTCATTCCATCTGCTCAGAGCAGCTGAGCTGGTGGGGGATGCAAAGGTGGCTCTAAGGCACCTTCCTATGTCTCCCGGCCCTGGGGCCAGCCAGGGGCTGTAATTCCCTCCTGACAGGTGTAATTGCAGCTGTCTCTGGACTGCTCTACTTACACTGACTGTAGCAATTCCCTAGGCACCCTTCCGCCAGCCAGGAATCTAACCTAGTGTGCACCCTGGCCATACCCATACGTGCCTCTGGGCTGCCCCCCAAGAACCACCTACAGGCAGGCAAGGAGCAGACAGTATTCCCAGAAACTGGCTTTAAGCCATCACCAGGATCTAGCAGGGCGTCTTTACATCCCCTTTCTCTCTTTGTGTGTCGCTACAAAGGGGACTTAGGTGGGGCTGAAGCCTTATGTCATTGATGCCTGTGGTGCACTTTGCAGTCTAGGTGCCAACGCAATGCAAGGAATTCATAGAACTCTATTCTGAGTGGTGGCATGCGATAGAGATCGTAGGCGCACAGAGAAGGGACTGTCAAGTAGGAGTAGAGAGATTATTTTATGTCTGTAATTGGCACTTGTGTGGCCATTGGTGTTTAGTTCTGATGTGCCTAATAAAGAAGGATTTTGATAAATGGGAGAGGGTTCAGAGAAGAACCACAAGAATGACTGATTAAAAAACATGCCTTGTAGTGACAGATTGAGCTCTTTGAGGCTGTGTGGCTTAACAAAGAGAAGTTGAAGGGGTGACTTGATCCATCTTTAAAGGGAATAAATATTTGATAACGAGCTCGTCAGTCTAGCAAGGAAAGGTGTAATACAATCCACCAGTTGGAAGTCGAAGCGAAACAAATTCAGAAGTAATGACTTACATTTTTGACAGGGAGGGTAATTAACCACTGGAACAATTTTCCGTGGGTCATGGTGAATTTTCCATCACCAGCAGTTTTTAAATGGAGATTGGATGTTTGTCTAAAAGCTCCACTCTAGGAATTGTTTAGGCCTGTGTTACACAGCAGGACAGACTGGATGACACGGCCCCTCCTGGCCGTGGAGTTGATGAATTTTAGTATTTTCCAGTTTCTTCAAGCATTGCTGAAAAAGGGATGTGGGCAGGGAATGGAGCAGTTCACATCGGCCTTCTGTAAGCAGCTGAAGGGGGAGAAGAAGAGAGAGCAACATCACTGTCTCCTTCGAACACTGTTAGCAGGAACTGAGGCAGAGTAGATCTGTTACCGTCACTTATGCACAGCACCTCACATGGAGGTGCCCCAATCATTTTGGAGGCCCTTTGGGTGTTAGTATGATCAAGTAACACCAAAGTGATCACGTCTCCTTGCAGTGGATGTTTTTCTTGAAGTCACAGTTCTTGGCATCAAGAAGCCACCTGAGAATCTCAGCTTTCATTTAAAGAAAAACAAGTTTCTAGCCCTAGAAAAGCTTGAAAATATGAAGGCAGAATGCAAAGGGAGGATACCCCCACCAGCCCGGAATGTATTGGTTTATTTGTTTAAATCTCTTGATTTGTAAGGCAATCTCATGATTTGGGGAGGTCTGACTCATGATTTTTGAGCAGTTAGGGTTGACAGTACTGATTAATACTAAATAATTAGCCATCTGCCAGGGAGATCTGGATCTGTGTTTTCCCACTGTTGTGCTCTCCCCTGCATTGCCATTTCCCCCCATTGAATGTGTGAGACTTTCCCAGAGCAATAGGGGTGGGGACCAAGGGGGGAATATTTGGTAAAAGTGAGAAAATCCCTGAAAATCGATTTATGTGAACATTCTCACCACTTGCTTGGGATGCAAGAAGCTGACCCCAGGAGTCCATTGCAGGGACTTACCACAGATCTGCAAACCAAGCCTCTCCCGAAATATCTAGCTGTGTTCCCACTCTGTTTAGGACTGAACCTCAACCCCCTTTGCAGACTTTTAGATTTCCCCCTCCCAGGCTGTGTAATCTTCCAGCTGTGCATAAATGAGGATCCATGAGGGCTTCATGCAGCAAAGATGGTCCAGGGGCTTGGTTAGGCTCAGTCATCCCCCCAGCACCGAGTTTTACTGTGAAAGGGCATGTCCTGATTGTAGCAGAGGGATGCTAACAAGCTCATATGGGCTCAGCCAGCACTAACTTGGCATGCATGTAAAGACTTGCAAGGCCTGCAGGAGGAAGCCTGCCACACCCAGGGGTGCCGACTAAGGAAAAGACTTTGCTGTACCTCATCTGGCCATGGAGACACATCAGCAAAGAGGGAGACGGTTGCAAACCTCACCACGCCTGAGGTTGCATGTGTAACCCACACACCTAGTGTGGTTACTGAGTACTGCAAGTGGCACCTAGACCACTGCAACAGTTAAGATCAAGAGACCTCTACAGGCTGGGCTGGGAGCCAGCTGGCTTTTAGCTCAGTGGGTAGAGGCTCCTAGAGTGAGGTCCCAGGTTCAAATCCACCTTGGGGGTGGTTACACATGGACCAGGTACAAAGCAGTTTCGGCCAAGAGGAGGGGCTGGAGACAGACCCAAATGCTGATCAAAGACACTATGCCAGCTGATACATCAAGCCCCAAAGGAATGACCCAAAAAACAACCTTAAGAGACAGACCATCTTTGCCTGCCTTCTCTTCCTCCAATTCCCCTGTCAAGGCAAAGAGAAAGAAAAGGACCTTTGCTTGTGTGTGTTGTTTGGAGAACCCCTTGTGTGCTACAAATAGGGGGAAGACATAATAAACAGCTCAAATCAGGGTTCAGTGAAAACTGTGGGAAGCCCCCCCCCCCCAAAAGCAGGCCTGGAAACATTGGCCCGAGAGCCATTTGTAACTGGCTTTTTTGCTTGGCACTGTCGTACGGTGTTATAATCGGGTTTAGCCACAACTGAGTTAAAAACCTGCTTAATGTGCTTAGTGTTTAAAACAATTAAAATGTGCTTAGCGCGCAGTTGTTTGCCTTCTGCAGATGGGGCCATGCTCGGTTGGTCTGATTCGGCAGCCAGCAGACAGAATTTGCTGAGCTTTCGCACTGTACAAATCTGGGGCCTGCAATCCCTATGTTAGAGCAGCGAGGCCTGATCTCTCCTCCCCCCCCCACCCGCCGTACATCAGTTTGACGCGTGTCCTTGATCCTGGAGTACACAGCTCCTCAGCTGTTGTGCAGTGTCTAGGCAAAGTGCCTGGGATACAATCCTGGCAAAGGGCCAGAGAGGAAGGATGGACTCAGGCCCACTAAAGGGGATGAGGAAGAGGGAGGAGGGGAGGCGTGAAGCTGGCAGTTGCCCTGGGGCCCGCCAATTCAAAGGGGCCCAGGGCTCCTGGCTGCTGCTCCTGAGGGCTGGGGGTGGGAAGGCACCACGCTCTGGGTGGCATGGAGGGTTGGCTGCCCCCAGTCCCTCCCCTTTCACCTGAGGCTCTTCCACTTCTGGGAGCGCGGAGCCCGCCCACCCCCCCACACCTTGTCCAGCGTCCACACACGCTGTGAGGGGATATAGTGACTCCAAATCCAGTCTCCAACATTGTTAGCAGCTTCCTGTGTGACTCTGTGCTTCATTTCCCCATTTATACAGCGGAGATAATAATCTGTCCTTTCTCCCACCTTTCTTTAGACTGGAAGCTCTTCAAGTTCGGGGCGTTCCTTCGCTCTCTGTACAGTGCCTGGCAGGAGGAGGCCCTGATTTTTGGTTGGGGCCTCTAGCTAAGCACGAGCATATCACAAATAATAGATGATTGCCATGGAGCCACCAAGGGCTCAATGGTGACACAATGGCAAATACAAAGTCAGTTTGAAGAGACGTACAAGTAGATCTGTTCAAAACCTCAGTGGTCTTAGATCTCGGGCTCATATGAAATGCCCCATGGACTTCAGTCCCTCAGCCCTTTCGGTCTCAGGCCTGACAAACCTTCTGTGTAACATGACAAAGGCTGTAGAGGATTTTGTGAACTAAGGGCTGGTGGAAAGCTGGCAGGTGCAGAGGAGTGCAGGGGTCTCAAACTCCCAGGCCATGGACTAGCCCATGCCAGAACAATTGCGCAATCCAGCCCCCGACTCCCAGCAGGCCTACCCCTTCTCACTATCACCCCACCCTCTTCCCCCATGGCACCCCATCATTCCCTGAAGCTGCATCCTTGGGGCTGTGGTCCTGGGGAGAAGGTGGGGCACTGGCGGGAAGGGGTGGGCCTTGGGGGGCTGGTAATAGACAGGCCCCTTCCCAGCCAGCCAAGAGATCACTTTGGCCAGGGATAGCCCACGAGCCAGGAGTTTGAGACTCCTGCTCTATAGCCTAGTAAAGAGGAGCAGATAGGAGTGGACGAAGAACAGGTAATTGCTGCTCCAACTGGGCTGGAGTGCCCGTGCCCACAGTGCACTGGGTCGGGGCTGCTCTAGCTAAGCTAACCATTCACATCCCTAGTGCAGGGTCTGGAAGGTGGTATGGGTGCAGGAGGGGGGAAGAGGGTTTGGGTTATGTGGGGTAGGCGGGCAGGAGTCGGGGGCAGAGAGTTGGAGGGAGGGAGGCCTTGAGGTGCCATGTGTGTCCGAACAGCTGTGAGCCCGAGAGGAGGGTGTAGGGGTAATTCACACACTGTCTGTTCTTCAAACAGTCAGCTCCCATTGGCCAGAAACCAGCCAATGGGAACTGCAAGATTGTGTTGGGAGCGGGGCAGCACACAGTCTCTCCCCGTCTTTCCCCGGGCTCACAGCGGTTCACAGATGAACAGGTCAGCTTTTCTGAGCTGTGTGCAGGGGTGGGGCAGGCAAGGAGCCTGACTGAGGCTCCCACTGCGCCTGTGGGCTGGATCTTGCAGCTTGGCGGGCTGGATCTGGCCCATGGGCCATATTTTGCCCTGCCCTGCTCTTAAGCAAAGTTTGTACTGGCACTTTACAGCGTTGTAACTTTCTGGCTCAGGGAGGTGAAAAAATACTGTCCCTTCCCCGAGCGCAGCAACTTACAGCGCTGTTAAGCACTAGTGTGAACCTAAGCACTAGTGTGAACCAGGCTACAGCGCTGGGAACAGCCCTCCCAGCACTATTAGCTGCTTCCCTTGTGGAGGCGGTTTACATAGAGCCCTGGGTCACTGTGGGCTCCATGGCACTAGCTCTGTTCAACACTTAGGGCATGTTATTTCAACTCCCCTTATTTCGTAATAACAAGGCGAGCATCCACACTACCAAGCTGTTATTTCGAAATAATACCTCCTGCTTGTGAAGAGGAATAACGCTTATTTTGAAATAGTTATTTCAGGAGTTATTATTTTGAAATAAATAACCTGTTAGAGTAGACATAGCCTTCATGAGCTGAAGAGCTCACAATTTAAACAAAGAAAGGGTGAGGGGGAAGGGAGGCACAGAGAGGGAATGACCTAAGGACACATAGCAGGTTGGTAACAAGGACAAGAGCCCAGGTCTAGTCGATCCTGAGCTATTCTTTCCTCCCAAACGACCTCTAATCCACTTGAGTGAACAACCCTTCTTTTCCCTCTTACCAATGCCCTACAAGTTCTCTCCTCCCATCTCCTCTCCTAGCTGTGACCAAGTCCTGCATCTTTTCCCTCCGCTCTACTCCTAATGCAGATCCTCCTTTCTGTCCTGAAAGCCCAACCACTCGCCCATGTCCTGACCATTTCTTTTCTGATTCTGGGATGCTAATGTTCTCCCCTCTGGTGGAGTCCAGGGTTCCCTGTATGCTGTGTGCCTGTGTGGCCTCTCAGCAGAGATTCAAATGCCGCCCAGCTGATTAGCAGAGCACCCATAGCTAGGTTTTGTTTCTATAGGTGGTATATATTTGCACATGCCTTGGTGCACCTAAAATTATTCTGCACATGGATGGAAAAGATTAGAGGGAACATTGGCGGAGTCCATCCAAAATAGTCTCTCTTCACTGTCCCTTCAACTGTATCGCTCCTCCGAGTTGCTCCTTGCAACCCCCCAGTGAGGAGGCCTACTTATCCCCATATACCAGAGGCACAGAGAGACTGAAGGATGAGCAATGAACCTGGGCCAGAGCTGGAAATAGAAGCTGAGAGCTGATTCACTTCCATCTCATTTTAGTCTCATAACATTGCTCTGTGGTGATTCTCTCTTTCTGCATTAACCACATGCCGTGATTAAAATACTGCCGTTCCCCACCATTAATGCCCCACAGTCAGATTCTGATGGAAGAGGACATATCTGTGGCCACAGAGCTCATTGTGGGTTTGGAGTTGAAAATCTGGCTTTCAGGGAATGTTGGCTGCATCTGAGTGGTTACAGCACATTGCCAATTTATTGTCTCCATTCTGGCATTTGGAAGGGCCGGGTTATTGGCTTGATTTTTTTTTTTATTTGAAGCAGAGAGTGGATGTGGGTCTCCCCAGCAAGACATCAGAGAAGAGAGCTAGATTTATCCCGCGTGTGCTTTTTGCAGGGATCCTGGGCAGAGTGTTAGCGAGAGAAAGCAGGTGGGGCAATGGACAAGCTAATCGGCATATGAAGTACTTAGACCAGGGCTACTCAACTGTGGAAGCCCCGAGGGCCACAATGATACTCACAGCACATGCCGAGGGCCGCAACTCAAGTGTGGTTGCATATACATGCAAATATATATGCAAATATATGCAAATAGTTTCTTTCACACAATGCCCTGGTGCTCCCGGCACCTCCTCCCTGGGGGCTAGAAACGCCGACACCCTGTACCCATCTGTTCCAGCCAGCCCGTCCGCCTGCATCTTTCAGTGCTCAGCCCGCCTGGGAGATGCCTCGCCATTGTGCAGTGTGTTCCCCGTGGAGACCATGTTCAAAGGATCCCACCCGCGGGCCACGTGTTGAGCCCTGCATAAACCCAAACCACACCGTGGGCCACAAATAAACAGGCCACGGGCTGCATGCGGCCCATGGGCCGTGTGTTGAGTAGCCCTGGCTTAGACACTCACTGCCAGGCCATGGAAGTACCATCCACCCACCTAGTTGTGGATTAAGTAACAGGCAGCTCTGTTCCGCTTAGCGAGCAATGTCCTCAAGCACCTGCTCCCAACCACACCTGGGCCCAGCAGTATGAAGACAGTGGTGTTTTGTATTCCTAGCGTGCTTTCCAGTCCCAAAGGATCCCAGATATGTTACACATAGAAATTGCCTTGCCTATAAACTGCAGCGAGCTCTTGCGGTGACAGCTGGACTGCTAATGTCTGTCTCTGCACAAGAGTTCAAAGGACAAATGGACATTTGGAAGCTGCATAGACTTTTCCCAGAAGCCCTTGCTCTAGGTCTCGCATATGGTGTTTTAGGAACAGCCAGAGCAGGGCCTGGAACTGTAGCCTGCCCTGTTGGGAGGGCTGCAAGCGAGGGGAAGGCTGCTGGCCCCCATTCTCCTCCAGCCAGTTGTTTTTCCTACAGCAGACTGGACCTGGGCTAGTAACAGCTTTGTCTGAAAGCAGCAGGGCTGACAGCCACCATGGGCTCCAGGGGAAAGTGGGGGCGGGGCTTTGTGCTCCTGGAAGGGGCAGGGCCTCCAGCAGAAGGGGCGGGGCTAAGGACAGTCAGCCCTTAATGCCACTAGACTGCGGCAAACCTCCCTCAGCCTTCAGAGGCAATTCAAAGGGGCCTGGGGCTCCAGCTACCACCCCCATAGCAACAGTGGTGGCTCGGATCTCCGGGCCCCGGGCCATAGCCCCTTTCCCTCACCCTCCATCAGCGAGCCAGTCTGAAAGGCCTAATGCAGGAAACTGCTTGGAACTGGGACCTGCCTTCCTCCCAAAGGCTGAGTCCGTCGTGCCAGGCTTTGGCGCTGTGGAGGAGGGGACTAATGTGTCTGATCTAGGGATTTAAACCCTCTCCAGGATACCCCCTAATGGCAGGTCATTAAGAGGCGCGTTGGCACACAGAGCGAAATGCCCCCAGCTCTCTGTGCCTAGGTAGAGTTTGAATGTGCAGCTCCGAGAGCAGAATTTGGCTCTTTCCCTTATCCCAGGGATAAGGCGTTGTTGCACCTGCTTGGTCTAGGACAGTGGCTCCCAAACTTTTTGGCATCACGCCCCCTTTTTGATTTTTGAAAAACCCTCATGCCCCTCCCCAAAATAGCAGCAAAACTTGTTGAGGAAACAAAAAACCAAAACACTGACAGGGGCAGCAAAACTTGATGGGGGGGGAGGCTGGATCGTCTCGCACCTCCCCTGGAATTTCTTCATGGCATGCCCCCCGTTTGGGAACCCATGGTCTAGGAGTTCCAAGTCGAAACCCACTGTTTTCTAGCCACCAGCTGATGGCTCACAATATATAACATCCTGCTCTGGGTGAGGTGGTGGATAAAGTTCTGGGCAGAGTCTCAAAGGGGTATTGTTCCTACCAGAAGTAAAATCAGATGCAAGTATTAACCTGGATCTTCTGGTCATAGGATCTTTTGCAAAGTCCCTCTAATTCTGAACTCTGAATTGAAGTTACCGCTGCAGGAGATGGTGACCGCAGCTCTGAAATGCTGGAATCCCGGCCAACCTGCCGGTAGAAGAAACCCAGAAACCGCAGCTGAAATCCACCCCAAGTCACCACAGCAATGTCTCATGATCTCTTCTGCTTTGCTTTCCCTCAGAGTGGCATGGCTGTAAATACGAACATTTGTAGGGGGTGGGGTGGCGGTGGGGGCATTTGACTGTCAATGCAGCGCACTTGGCTGTAGCTTTGTCCTAAACAGGTAATTTGGGGTTGGGGGAATTATGTCTAAGGACTCTGGTAATAAGGCAGCTGCTGTGGCAGGTTTTCTTTCATTTGAAGGGTTTATTTAGTTCTTTCCCTGCTTTCCTAAGGAGCAATTAGTGGTGAAGCTGGTTCAGGGTGGAGTGAAAGGAGAGCTGGAGGCCGAGTCCCTCTGGTTATCCTCAATCCAGAGCACAAGCAAGAACACATGCAAGTTTAGAGCTTGGTTTGGGACCGACGGATCAAGCTATTGGGGGACTGACAGGCATGGCTTTGTCCAGATCTCTGCACACTGCTTGGCCCTGTCTGAGCTCTGCATGAGCACAACCACATCAGGCAAGTTAAACACAGCTTGTCTGGGTGGCATGGACATGAATAATCCAGTGAAAAGCTTGATCTCTATCTAGGCTGCTACATCTGGGGTTGCAGGACTGTTCCCTAAGGGTACATCTATACAGCAGCGTTAGTTTGGAATAACTGACATTATTCCGAAACAACATAGTGTGTGTCTACACTATAAGCCTTTATTTCAAAATAATGTCGAGCTGGAGGACTTCTTACTCCGACTCGTGGTAACCCTCATTTTACGAGGAGTAAGGGAAGTCGAAGGAAGAGTGTTGACAGTGCCAAAAGCCGAATTCAGCCATTTCGACTTCAGCTACGCAGTTAATTTAGCTGAAGTTGCGTAGCTTGATTTGACTTTTGCCCTGCTGTGTAGACGTGCCCTAACAGAGAGTCTACATTGCTGGAGTCTGCACCAAGTGTTTAGGTCTAGATCCTACTAGGTGCCATGTAGGGATGTAAGCAAGTAGCCAACTACCTGATAAGCTTATTAGGTAGTCGAGTTGACTACTCGCTTCCCCCTTCCCCTACTGCCTCTGTATCAGAGGCAGTGGGGGCCGGGGAGGAAACAGGAGCTGGTGCTGGGGGAAGCTGGCTTAAAAGCCATCTCCACGGTGCTGGCCCCCCCCCCAATGCTGCTGCCTCAGTCAGAGGCAGGGGTTAGTGGAAGCTGCTTCCAAGCAGCCCCTGGCCAGGACTGCCCGGGCGCTGGTCCGGGAACGCTGCAGCTCTGCATTTTAAATATAGCGAGAGTCACGCGGCTCTTCCTACCATTTAAAATGCAGAGCTGCAGCAGTCCCGCCTCTGTCCTGGCTTGCGCCAGCCCGGGACCTACCCCCGCTGCACCTGTGCAGTTTAAATGTAGTAGGAGCCAGGCTGCCTGCGCATCCAGCACCTACTATATTTAAACTGCAGAGCTGCAGCGGGGGTAGCTCGTGAGCTGGGACAGAGCGCCTTCGCCTATTGACCAATCGTGTAGACAATACAAATTGTATCGACCACACAATTACTCTGTTGCCCATCTCGGTTTCTGATTAGGCGACAGACACAGCAGCTCTGGGCCCAGCTTCGCTTCCTGCGGGAGCGGAGGTGGGGTGCTGGCAGTTAGGGCCGTCATTTGGGGCCATCGTCTCACTTCGAGATCCCAGCGCACAGTGTAGTGAAGCTTGGAACAGGATTAGACGTTGGCTGGCAGAAGTGTGACCGGTGCCCAAGTGCCCCATAAGGTGGGGTCGGGAAGAATTCTGCCATTGTCTGGTACTGCACAGTGACGTGCGATAGGTGGGGCTGACTCCTTCCGCTGAAGCACTGGGCCTTCGCTAGGGGGCCTTCGTTGTGCTGTGATCCACTAGGCACAGGCAAAGGCTCCTGGCTTACGTTCCCAGGCCCGTGAAGTGCACCAGCCCGACCCAACGCCCAGAAAAGTCACTGGAAGGATGAACTAGGATCTGCAGCATGGTTAGTTTTTGATCAGCGTGAAGAGAGGAGCGGGTGGCGGTGGCAGGCCCTGTGTCCGCGTGGTACAGGGGATAAGCTAGCAAGGCTGTTGTCTGTATTGACGTCCAGATCCTGGCCACAGAAACTCATACCAGAATTAGCCTCAGAGGAGTAGCCGGGTTAGTCTGAACATGTAAAAACAACAAGGAGCCCTGTGGCACCTTAAAGACTAACAGATTTAATTGGGCATAAGCTTTCGTGGGTAAAAACCACTTTGTCAGTTTTTACCCATGATAAATCTGTTAGTCTTTAAAGTGGCACAGGGCTCATTGTTTATACCAGAATTAGTGACATTGACTGACTTTCGCTGTGTCGGCGTGATCCTCCCTCCTGCACCCTCCAGAAGGAGGTGAGCACTGATGTGTGCATGGGGAGGAAGGCAGGGGGCAATTGCCTGATGACAAGGGGAAGAAGGAGCTAGTGGTTCTCAAATTTTAGCAATCCCAAGAGCTCCCATTTTTGGTTTAAACATTTTCTGTAGACCCCCCCCCCAAGCCAGCTTCTAATTTCCCCTGGGGGTTTTCAACCTCTGCTCACCCCCAGGCCTCCACCCCTTCCTCCAGTACCCTCTCCCACCTCACCTCTTCCTGCCCCCACTCCATCCTTACCCCCTCCCCTTTCCATCCCTCCTCCAAGTGCTGCCCATCCCTGTTTCTCCCCCCTTCATCCTACCGCCTCCTGCACACCACCAAAGAACAGCTGTTCTGCAGCATGCGGGAGGCACTGGTAGGGGCTGCCAAGGCCTTGTCTGTTTTATGGTTTCCACCAGGGGTGAGCAAGAGCCGGCTAGCAGGCTGGATCTGGCCCACGGCCACCTCGCCGGCACCCTTACTACATATAGCAGCTCATGCTTTAAACAGCGGCTGCTAATTGCTTGGCACACTGGGGAGGGATGTGGAGGCTGTGCCTGCCCCTAGAAAAGGCTGTCCCTGTCCCTGCGTGCTGTCCCTGCCCCCTAGCAAAATCCCTCAGCTCCAGTTGGCCAGCTTCCAGCCAATAGGAGCTGAGAAATTTTCTTAGGGGCAGGATTAGCAAGCAAAGCCTCCTCCCTTCCCGTATTGGAGCAGAGCCACATGGAACAGCCAGCCCAGCAGATAGGCATATGAGGTTACGTCTAGACTACATGCCTCCGTCGACGGAGGCATGTAGATTAGACAGATCGGCATAGGGAAATGAAGCCGCAATTTAAATAATTGCGGCTTCATTTAAATTTAAATGCTGCCCCTCTCTGCCCGATCAGCTGTTTGTCGGCAGATCGGGGCAGTCTGGGCGTGCGCGATGCGACAAGGAAGCCTTTGTCGATCGCGCAGGTAAACCTGATTTCACGAGGCATACCTGCGCCCAGTCGACAAAGGCTTCCTTGTCGATCACGCGCGCCCAGACTGTCCCGATCTGCCGACAAACAGCTGATCGGCAGAGCAGGCAGCCATTTAAATTTAAATGAAGCCGCGATTATTTAAATCGCGGCTTCATTTCCCTATGCCGATCTGTCTAATCTACATGCCTCCGTCGACGGAGGCATGTAGTCTAGACGTACCCTGAAGCCTGTGTCAGGTTCCTGCAGGCTGCTGACTGGGAGCTGCCTAGATAAGCATTTCCCAGCCAGACCCTCTGCCTCTGGCACCCCAGTCTCTCCCTCCTCCCAACTTCCTGCCCCAGGCCACCACCCTCTCCTACCACAGGTCACTACCCAAACCTTCTGTATCCCCTCTGCCCACCTCCTCCAGGTCACAACTCCCTCCCACACCCTGCACCCCCTCCTACAATCCTCCCCCAGGCCAGAATCCTCTCCTGCACCCATACCCCTCCCTGACCCTGAACTCCATTCCCTTGTCCCAAGTCACCATCCAAACCCTCTACACCTCCTTTCCCCCTTCTTCCAGGTCACAACTCCCTCCCAGATACTGCAGCCCCTCCTATACCCCTCTCCCAGGTCAGAATCCTCTCCTGCACTCATACCCCTCTCTCCTGGACCCTGCACCCCAAGCCCCTACCCCAGATCATAACCTCCTCCTTCACCCAAACTCCCTCTCAGACCCCACACCCCCTCCTGCACCCCAGTCTGCTATCCCAAGCTCCCTTCTACACCCCACCCGCCGTACCAGACCCCGCGCCCCCTCCATAGAATGCAGCCCTTGACCACTTAAGAAAATCTTGGAGTGGCTACCCATTAAAAATTATTGCCCAGACCTGGTTTCCACTGACCAGATAGCACAACTTCAAGCCTCCTGTTTCAGACGTGCCAGTTGTGTGGCTGCAGATGAATGACTTTTGCAAGTCAGTTTTGCAATCTCTTGGCAGGATCAGATAAAGGGAATAAAATCCCCCCCCCCCTCCCCATAATCCATGAAAATCCTTTAAGCTTCATTTTAAAGAACTGATTCAATTTCTCCATGAGGATTTTGACCTTTCTGGGATGCAGGCAGTTCCATAACCCATTCTGGAGTGGAAGTGGCGAGAGAAAAGACTCAGCAAATGGGAATGCAGTTTGCCATTAATCCAAAAAATAATAATTTTAAAGGAAGTATTAAAAGGTGTTTGCAAAGAAGGATTCTAAAAATAACATTGTCATATTTTAGACTTCCCTAAAAACAGGCCAGGCTCTTAGAGTGGCAAAACATTCCAAGAATTTCCTGTGAGCTGCGTTTAGCAAGAGACTCTCCCAAGTCCTGATGATGATTTAATATCTGGGCCCTTTGTTTCTTCCCCAGACCATATGGTGCTCTCATTCACACTCCTCTGAAGCTGGCGTAATTCCATGGTGTCCGACTCAGCTCTCGCTACATCGATGCCACTGTTGAATGCAGGGCACTCCCTTCCGATTTCATAACCGTGTGAGAGCAAGATCTAGCCCTGCTTCCTCCAGCCTTCTTTCCTCCACCAGCCAGGTGCAGTTTGAAAGAGTCACTCACCTCACAAGACAACCTCTGCCCCAGCCCCTCCTCCCCCGTCAAGGAGGGCCAGAGGAAGTACAAGGGATCCTGAAGGGAGTCAAACCAGCCCTCTTACCAGCTTGAGTGCCACAGTGGCTGGCTAAAGGCAACTGTCAGGGTGTCACAGGTGAAGAGAAGCAAACCTGTCTAACTCAGTCTGGCAGCAATAGTGCAGGCCTCATGCTGTAAAGTAGCAGGCTAGAAATACGGTTTGGGCAAATGCAGCAGTTGTTCTACGCTCAGGGACACCTGCTTGGCTCCAGACACTAGACCCTGCCTCATCAGGACAAACTGTTGGCTAGGACACAGACTCCTTTAAACCAGTCGGGAGTGAGCCATGCAGACGATGGGCCAGAACTTTGTCCCCTCAAAATCAAGCATCCAGGGAGTCCAGTAGGGCCAGAAACAGCACTGGGCTGAGAACAGGTGCCTACAGGACCACACTAGAAACACCCCTTTTGCTTCAGAGAGGTAGCCGTGTTAGTCTGTTTCAGCAAAAACAACAAAGAGTCCAGTGCCACCTTAAAGACCTAGGCTACGTCTACACTGCAAGGTTTTTGCGCCAAAACAGCTGTTTTTGCACAAAAACCCGTGGCGCGTCCACACCTCAAATGTGCTTTTGCGCAAGTAAATCAACAGTTAAACGGCAGAAGAGAGAGCTTTTGCCAGTGTAGGTAAACCTCCTTTTACAAGGCATAACTCCTTTTTGCACTACAGCTATTGCGCAAAAAGGCAAGTGTAGATGCTCCAGAGGAAAAAACCACAGGTGCTCTTATGCCCATTCTGTGAATGGCAGTCAGAGCTTTCTTGCGCAAAAGCGTCCATGCAGCGTGGACACTCTCTTGCGCCAAAGCGCATCGCTTTCGGGATGTGCTTTGAGGTGTGGACATGCTCTTTTGCGCAAGAAATTTTTGCGCAAAAACGCTTGCACAAAAGGGTTCTTGTGCAAGAAGCATGTCATGTAGACGTAGCCCTACAGTATTATTAGGGCATAAGCTTTTGTGAGTTGCAATGCACTTTGTCAGATGCATGAAGTAAAATGATCAGATGGCAGCGATACAGAGATGGGAGTATTACATTAGAGCTAATTCAGTCAAGGTGGATGGGCCCATTTCCAACAGTGATGAGAAGGTGAGAATACTTAAAGGGAAAAACTACTTATTGTAAGGAGAGAGCCATTCCCAGTCTCTATCAGACCCAGGCAGGTGGTGTCAAATTTGCATATAAATTCCAGCTCAGCAGTTTCACATTGCAGTCTGGGCTTTACCATTTTTTTCTTTAAGAATGGCAACTTTCAAGTCTGTAGCTGTGTGACTAAGGCTGTTAAAGTGCTCTCCCACTGTTTTTGTATATAGCCCTAATGCTGGTGATTCCCAATTTACAGATCTCTTTGGAGCTCTATTGGTTGGTTAGGTTTGAATCCAGGCAATATGTTTGTAGTGATTTTGTATAGTGCTGAATTTTTAAAAAAAATAAACCTGTCCAGACCCAAGCTCATCTCTGAGACATGGAAGTTAGGGGCTCCAGCACTGACAGAATGTTAGGAGACAGTAGCTGAGCCAGCATTCTGATTATTTAAGCACCAGTTAAATGACCTGTGGCTAATTAATAGGTTAGAATGGTTTGGGAGCAAAGAGCTAATTAGCCAATTAGCACACAGGGTGGAAGAAGGCCCAGGAAGGGAGTACTGGGGAGAGGGATGGACTAGCAAAGCCAGACTCACGAAGAATGGTGGAGAGATGTCTGTGGATCAGTAAGGATATCAGGAAGAATGGTGTAAACAAACTACCTGTTGGTATGTAGCAATTGGAGGCCGCTAGCTGGTCTGTGTAGACAGAGCAGAAGACAGGAGTGGGATCTCTCCCGGTCTCTCTCACACACATCTCTGCCCAGACCTCACCAGCCAGGTCCCCTAACACAACAGCTTAACTGATGGCTATTGTTGACAATCACATGATGGTTTTTAAGGTGATATGCCAGGTATATGGGGAGCAGAGCTGAGGCATTTTAGTCAATGTAATCCTATAGCACTGAGGGAATAAATGCTCAGCCAGCCCAGGCAAATCAGAGAATTGTGGAGCAAGAAGGGACATTGAGGGGTCACCTAGTCCAGCCCCCCATGCTATGGCAGGATATCAGGACTGTCCCTGAGAGGTGTTCCTCAGCAACAGCTTGGATCTGCACCTTGTGAGACTGCTCCATTATTTCAAAATAGCCTCCGCATTTTACAGTTCTGAGCAGTCTCTCCAGCCAGGCCTGTCTCCAGTCAGAGAAGCTGAGAATCCCCTTTGCCCCCATTTTGTCTGGCATGGATACAGAACAGAGCAAGGCGCTGGCACCAGCTGCAGGGCAGCTGTCTGCCAGTCTCCTGTAGAACGAGTGTTGAATACCCTGTTCTAGTTGGTGCATTCCAGCCATGAAATACAGGTGGCGAAGCAGCTCTGTCTCCTAATACCAGGTGGATAAGATCTAGCAAGTGTACAAAGACAAAGGAATGTAGCTGCCTCGGGGGAGTAATGCACGTTCCCCCCACACAGGGGGGCTTGGCCTTGTTCCAACTGGGAGCCTCACAGGCAGGCTCCCATGACCAGATATCCCTCCAGAATCCTCTTGCCAGCTTCCTGGAAGGGCTGGTGACGGGGCGGGGTCCATGGTACTTGGAGGAAAGCATGAGGGGAACGGCTGCAGATTACTGGGGCTGCTGTTTCCTGGCACGGGCTCTGAGGAGAAGCGTGGCAGGGAGTAGGCAGGAGTGGATGATGTGGCCAAGTCAGGCTGGATGGCAGAGGAAAGCAGGCTACGTTAGGCCTAGAATGATAAAGACCTTTTTCCCTATAAGACGAGAAGGGGCCAGGTCAAATAGGGACACTTGAGTCCAATTGAGGGCTCACCCAGACCTTTAAAAATTCCTCCTCCAGTGAGAGAGAAGAGGAGACAAGCAACTACAGGGAGGAAGGAGTCTTTCCAGGGAGGAAGATTGTTCTCCCTACAAATGAACCCTACCTACCTACCTGTCTGCCTGGTTAGGGATGGGCTTGTACCCCTGGACCCATAACAAGACCACCCCCTAGAGAGGGGTTGGGAAAGGCTTGTGTTTGGCGGAGAAGTGCTCCCCGGGCCTGCTCCCTGGCCTACCTGGGAAATACAGACAAAAGAAACTGCAAGTGGGAGAACAAACCCTGTTGGGAGTAGGGCTGACTTCTGCCAGGCCCCCTGCACCAGAGAGGGGAGTGCTGGACCTGGGGAGGGGGATGAGGCACCTGGCCATGCTGATCAAATGCGGCCAGGGAGCAGCAGAGGTAGAGCTGCTTGTGCTCCCCCTGGCTCCTGTGCAGTGCATAAGGTGTAGCTGCAGGATTGCATGGCTCCAGTGCAGAGGTTGGCCGAAGACTCTGGGCTTACATGGGCTTTCAGCAGTGGGTGGGCGCCTAGCAACAGGGGGTCGCCTGACAGGTGTGTGTGTAACAGTGTTGTGTGGTCCCTTTGAATAAAGCTCCCACTAGCCCCGACGTATTGCCTTCCCCTACATGCCATAGGAGAGGATTTAAAGGCGCCGAGAGGCAAAGGCCCCCAAGATCAAAAGAGGCTCCTCCTTTGGAGTTCTTAGTTTGTATTTGTCTCCCTAGAGATACGTGGAGTGACAGCGAGGCCGCATTGAGGTCAGTGGCAAAGCTCCTGCTGGTTTCCGCGAGGCCAGGATTTCACGCCCTGGGTCAGGTTTCCATGAGGGGCGGAGCAGCCACCAGCACAGGTGAAGCCCATGGTTGCTCATCCCCCCCAAACAGACTGACGTGGGGAGAAGGGCAGGCTGGGAGAGGGAGGCTGTGTGCTGAAGCAGGCTGCCTCTGGTGTAACAGCCTGCTGCTGACAGTGCTAACTTGGGAGACCTGGGGCTCAATTCCTGTTTCTGCCACAGACTTCCTGTGTGACCTTGGTCCAGTCATTTAGCCTCTCTGGGCCTCCATTCCCATCCGTGCAATGGGGATACCAGCACTGTCCAACTCCCAAGGGTGCTGTAAGCATAAACACATTCAAGAGAGTGAGGTATTCAGCTACTATATTAGTGGAGCCCATAGTCTCATACAGACAGTCTATGTCCTGTAATCAGAACTTCCCCTGAACTCCTCCCCCTGCTCGCTGTGACTGGGGATATGAACGAGTAACCAGTTAACCAATTACCTGGTAAACATCATCCTTACCGAGTGATGCTTACCAGGTACCTATTAACCAGTACCCAGGAGCAGCTTCTCTCCCCCGGGGAGGGGCAGGAGCAGGTTCCCAAGTAATTGAGTAAATCTAAGGTTTAACGGGTTAACTGATATAGCTAAGGATGTAAAATCCCAGTTAGATAGTGGTCCTGGTTTTGCTCTCAGGCACCCTAGCGTGAGTGGGCTCCACAAATCAACATTCACTCTGCCAAGGCACTTTAGGCAGATTTCTTGAGGCTAAGAGCTCAGTACAGATCCTTCCTTCCCCTGGTGTCATGATCCCAAGGGAATACCCCGGGTAAGACAGAGAAGCCACCCTGGGGACTGCTCAGTGGTTACTGTCTCTGTGCTGGGCTGTGATGCTGGATTTCCAGTACTGCACCTGGGAAGGCTAATGTGCCAACTGAGAAACTCCCCCGCAGAGCAGCTCCCCCGAATGCAGCGTCTCCGTCTAAAATAGACTTGGCTTGGCGCAAAAATCCTGGGAGTGCGTTTGACACGTTGTGAAACCTCTTGTCCTGCAGCCGGTCTATTTTTAGGGAAATCCCGAGGACTTGCTGTTCCCTTCAAGTTGATTACAAATACCCTCCTGGCTCCTTAGATTGGGAAAGAGTCAGGTTGCAGGGCTTGGCTGCCTCTGGCTCTGCTGCACCTGGACAAGGCAGCTGCTCCCACAGATGGTTCTGCCTGTGCTCTCCCGTTGTTAGAAGTCACTCCTAGTTCACTCATGGGGGTGCAGGGAGAAGTCTGTGGACTGGGCCAAGACAATCCCACTTCTGAACCAGTGGAGTTGAGTCAGGGATTGCTTTGATTCATTGTTCCTTTTTAGGATGGTCTCAGTGGTTTTAGCCTGGGACTGGCCATCAGGACCCCTGGGGGCTTTCCCCACATCTGCCACAGAGCTTGTGAATGTCACATTGGGGCCAAAGAGGTCAGACGGGTGCACAGGCAGGATCTGGCTCTTTCCGTCCCTCTAGATGGGGTATAACAATAGCTGTCTCCGGAGGATGGGCTGTGAAATTTGGTGCAAGTTTGTCAAGTTCTGTTAGAGCCTCGGATAGAAGGGTTCAGAGGGTTGTAGCTCCAAACTGAACCTAAACCTAGGCCCTTCACCTTTGATCAAACCCAGTGGAGGCAATTTTATGGGCACAGCACGCAGCGGGGTTGTAACGGAAAGCCCAGGCTGTTGTGAAGTCCTCAAGTCGGAAGCCAGAGCATTCCTCCCATTGGAGCTGTCTCTACAGTCTCCTGGGCAGGGGCTGTCTCCTACTGTGTCTGCAGCACCTAGCACAGCAGGGCCCCCGCTAAGATCAAGCTCTGGGGAGCCATATAAATAATTACATGGCAGAAAACGCAACTGCGGGATTCATGTTTTCAGGTGATAGAACAGATAGAGGAGGCCAGTGTGGGGAGTGCACCCAAAGGGCTGCGAGGGACCGAATTCAGGGCAGGTTTGGAAGAGACCCTTCAGGAGCAATGACAACACTGGTGGGATGGGAAGCTGCTGATAAAAGATGCTGGGCTGCAACTCTAATGACTTGTGGGTTCTAATCTCAGTTAAATCACCCAACATTTTCAGTGGTTTGAGGTACTTCATTTTTAGGGTGCCCAGGGGGTCTCATTTCAGAGGGACTGAGGACCCCCCATTCCCAGCCTCAACTGCTCCCACACCAGCTGTGGCACCCACAGTTGGTGGCCAGTTTTGAACCCTTTTAGCATTAGGATTCTCTACTGTCTCTGTCCTCGTGCCGTCACTAATCCTGCACCAAATGGCCGTAAAATGTCATGATTCTGGTTCCGTAACGTTTTATACCAAATAGTGTTCAAAAAATAACACCTGAACGGCATGTTGACGTCTTTTAATCAAAGTGCTGTGTAAATGCCCAGTCCTGGGCCTTTCAAATTCCTCAGAGGATAATGCAGGATTTCCAGAACTTCTAATTGATTCCCAGGCAAGAGAGATGCATCTGGGCTTCTGCAAGGCCTAGGAGGAGGTTGGATTGTGTGTATACTGGGAGAGCACTTTCTGAGAGCAGGAGCAATGCTTTCTGTTGAAAGGCTGTGAATACTGCCATCTGCTGGGGGCAGGAAGGCTAACATGACCTTGTTTCATCACTACTAACGTAGAGCCTCACCCAAAGCCTTTTGTGGTCAGGGGGAATCTTTGCATTGGGCCCCAAGAAGCCATTATTACCTTGTAAAACTGCTTAGCAGGCTCCCAGGGAAGCAGATCATGGCCTAGCCAGACATGATTTTAGCCTCTCGTATGAGGATGCAACCCAGATCAGCACCTCTCTGCTGACTGGCTCCCCTCCTCCCGGAAGCAGACGGAGGGATTGCAGGGGGGCAGGCAAAAGCTGACTCTGCTCTTTTTTTGTCCACTGCCTTGCACAGTTGCACTTCCTAGTCAAGTGAGCGCTTAAGAATATAGGTATCCACAGCCACAGCTGTCACAAGATGACCCGTCTGCTGACTCCAGAGGTAAAACAGATGGTTCCTGATATTTAAGGAGTGTGACTGGGAGAGTCAGTGTGTTTTAGTCTCACAGAGGAGCTGTAGACAGTGAGTCCGTTACCCTGGTGTAAATCCAGAGGCTGTTCGGAAAGCTGGAATTCTCTGGCCTTGGCTCTGCCTTCTCATGTGTCAGAAGAGACTCTTGAATGTGACAAGGGCCAAGCAGTGAAAGTTCAGGCTAACACATTCACATTGATAAAAATACTTTACACATGGGGCATGACTTAATCTGTGGGACTCATTGCCACAGGATATCACTGTGACCAGGAACTTAATGGAATACCAGAAATGATTCCGCATTTATGCGGATCATGAGGATAATCACCATTTGCACCAGGTCAGATATAAATACTCATGCTTCAGGTCATAAACCTGCAGAGCAGAGTGAGGAGGAAACGTCTCTGAGGGATAAACAATTCTATAACTGTCCACTAGGGGGTGTCTTGCACTGTCTGCTGAAGAAGCTGGTCTTGGTCACTGGGGGTACGTCTAGACTACATGGCTCCGTCGACAGAGCCATGTAGTCTAGACGTACCCTGGGAGAAATGGGATATTGGGCTTTATGAGCCATTGATCTGCTCTACCATGGCCACAGATATCTCCTGTGAAGTCAATGGAGTTACTCCAGTGTAAAAGCTGATTAAGCAAGTTCAGAATCAGGCCTGTTACTTGCACTGGAGTCACTCTGCATCCACACCAGGATAGCACAGAGCAGACCTTGGCCCTAAGTTGCCAGGGCTTCAGTGACTTTGTTTTTAATGGTTCAGGGTCATGCAAGTTGCCACCCTGCAATGGGGATTTTAGATGTGAATGAATCTGAACACTTCAGGAACACAGGTGGCTGACTGCATTTTCCCTGATTCCTGGTGGAATCTGGGTCTGAATTTGGGGGCTGGGGTCAGATCCAGGTTTCTGGCTCAGGGTGTGTCTAGACTACATCCCTTTTCTTGAAAAAGGGATGTAAATTAGACACTTCGAAATTGAAAATGAAGCCGGGATTTAAATTTCCTGCACTTCATTTGCATAATGGCTGCTGCGGTTTTTTTCAACACGGGGCTTTTTGATAGAAAAATGGCAGTTTAGATGGGGATCTTTCGAAAATAAAACCCTTTTTCGAAAGATCCTGTACTCCTCAAAAAATGAGGTTTACAGGATCTTTCGAAAAAGGGTTTTATTTTTGAAAGATCCCTGTCTAAACTGCCTTTTTTCTATCGAAAAGCCCCGTGTCGAAAAAAAACGCGGCCGCCGTTATGCAAATGAAACGCAGGAAATTTAAATCCCGGCTTCATTTGCAATTTCGAAGTGTCTAATTTACATACCTTTTTTGAGAAATGGGATGTAGTCTAGACACACCTTCAGCCTGTTAGAGAGAGATGGTGCAGCTGCGAACTTCTGATCCAGATTTCTGGCAGCAGCTGTTGGGGCAGGTGGCAGGAATTCTTGTTGTACCCAGGGGAAGGATGTTGCTCCCTCAGTACCCTGGGCCTGTTGGAAGTAGAGCACCCTGGCTCTGCCACTTCAGGGCACCCGCTCCACCCCCTTTAACCAGCCAAAGCAGGCCCTACGTAAATCAAAGTTATGTCTTCGCCAGGCACCCTAATTACAGGGGTTAGCTTGGCCCAGCACAAACACTGTCATTTCTGCAGCTCCAGGATGGAGAAATTCTGGGTGCTTTGTGGCAGTGGCTGCTTTGTGGTCTCGGGTTGGAGAGCCCATAGTTTGAGAGCCGGCCTCCTCATCAGCTGTCTGGGGAACAAGTGGGCAGATGGGGTTTCATCTTAGGTGCCCCTGCCACTCTCAGACTAAGTCTACACTGGCACTTTACAGCGCTGCAACCTTTTGGGTATGAAAAACACTCCCTCCACCCCTGGCAGAACACAGCAATTTACAGCGCTATAAAGCGCCTGTGTGAACCAGGCTACAGCGCCGTTAGCTACTCTCTTCGTTCAGGTGGTTTACATAGAGCGCTCTCAGCGCTCCTGCCGTGGCCGCTCTTTCAGTTTAAAGTGCTGCTGCGGCTTCACTTTGAACTTTTAAATGTAGACAAAGCCCCAGCTGCAGACAGGCACCCGAATGAGGCCAGCCCAGTGCCGTGCTCTCTGCTCCGGAGGGCAAGGTGTGTGTAAGTGAAGGCAGAGCTCAGAAGGGTCAGGATCCCTAGGATCAGGGGGCAGGTGAGAATCTTGCCCAGCCACCAGTGGCCCAGAAACTGGCAGCGTTTAGACCAGCTGCCTGTTGGCCTCAGCCCTGTAGGAAGCAGTGTGGAATCCTAAGGAGCTTGTTAACACATGGTTGAATTGTCAGTGGGGAGAGCCAGTCAGAGCCAGCCCTGTCCTCACCCTGGGGAGGGCTCATCCCATGGGCAGCTGACAGCATTTTGCCTGCTGCCAAGAGCCTTGTGGGGGATGCCTTCGCTGTCTGTCAGCAGGCATGAGATTTGTGGTGGGTTTGCTGGAGCTGGCCTCCGAGTGCTGGCCAGCCTGGGCTGGGAGGGGACAGAGGAAGGAAGGGCGGAGGCTTTAGTTGTCAGTGGGCCATAGTGCTGAGCACAGCTCTCAGGAGCTCTTCCCTTTGCTGTCTTGGCAGGATCTGTTCCCCACCCTCTCCACTTATTGGGTTGGCTCCTCGGCTGGCATAGAACGGTGTTGTGCCACGGATGTGCATGGAGCCCCCCGAGTGGAGGAGGGCTTGTATAAACAGTGGGCCAATGCCAGACCGGACATAGCTGCACTCACTTCTGCAGGCTCCGGTGCTGGCCTTCAGTGGCTTACCCCGGCTGAGGGTCTGGCTTCCTGTGCATGCTCACCCTGCAAAAACTTGGCACTGAAACTGGATTCCTACTCTCTTTGATTCAACCACCATGCATTCGCCCATTTGTTATTGTAGGGTTGCCCATGAGGAGGGCAGCATGGATGCTGGTTTGTTACTGTCAGGTGGCCTGGGTGCAGCATGCGATGGTTTGTCATTGTAGAGTTGCCTGTTTAAAACTGGGTATCCTGCATACTGGTTTGGTATTAACATAAGAACATAAGAACGGCCGTACTGGGGTCAGACCAAAGGTCCATCTAGCCCAGTATCCTGTCTGCCGACAGTGGCCAGCACCAGGTGCCCCAGAGGGGGTGGACCGAAGACAATGATCAAGCGATTTGTCTCCTGCCATCCCTCTCCAGCCTCTGTCAAACAGAGGCCAAGGACACCATTTTATCCCCTGGCTAATAGCCTTTTTATGGACCAGTTCAAGGGTTGCCAGTGAGAGCAGTGGCAGCATGCATGCTAATTTGTTCTTGTAGGGTTGCCCGTGAGAGGCCGGGAGGCTTATACAACTGGTTTGTTATTGTAGGGTTGCCAGTGAGGGCTCAGTAGTGCACATGCTGGTTTTGATATGGTAAGGTTATCCATGAGGGACTAGGCAGCATGTGTACTCTGGTTTGTTATTGTAGGGTTGCCTGGAGGGCTGAACTGCTGGTGGTGGTGTTGATACTGTTTATTAAGGAAAAGAATTTTGAAACTTTTCTCGTCCTCCTGGAGTATGACAGCCTCTGTGACCTGCACAAGGTGCCACGGAGTCTTGCCCACACTGGCAGCGTCCCCTCGACTGCAGCAGCTGTGAACTCTGTGAACCTGTTCACACTGCGTAAAGGGCTAGAGAAGTAGAATCGCCGGGTTCTCAAACCACAGTGAAATAATGACACGGGGGGGTAGAATCCGCCCTCCATTACTCCAGGGAGATGCAGATACTGCATGGAAGTCAGGGGTGTTACTCCTAGCTTGTACCCTTCCAGGGGACCTCCTGATCCACCGCCAGTGGCTCCAGTGGGCTTTGGCTTAGGCCCTGAGAGCAGAGTCTGGCCTGCCTGTTTGCTAAGTGCTTTACATGTCGCTTGCCTCTCAGTCCCCAAGCTCAGGCTGTGGCTGCTCAGTCAGATTGCGGGTCAGAAACCCGCCGGTTTTGCTTAGTAAGGCTGAGGATAAGGAGGGCTGAGAGTTCGCAGCTCATCTCTGCAATAAGGCAAAGAGCGGCTCAGTTCACACCAGCTGGAAGCTACATTGTCCTTAGCACCAGCAAGGGTTAAATCTGTCTCCACTGCAGGCAGGGAGGGCTTTGCACCCCGCTTAGGCAGTGCTGCCAGAACAAATCAGGTTTTGTCTGTCCTGAGGTGAGAGCTCCTTCTGTTTTACTCATTACGGATTTTCATACCAGGGTCAGACCTGGGGCCCTCTGCCCTGCTGCCCAGCCCATGTGCAGTCCCTGACGCCTGAGCAGTGTGCGTGCCCATGGCTACCCAATCAAAATTCACTCCACGTCGTGCTGTAGTGGCTTGGCCGGTTAGCCACTCCCACAGCACGTGGCACTGAAATCACCGGTAGCAAAACACTGATCTCAGATGTTGACAAAACCTACACACAGTTCTCCTCCCCCCTTCCGCTCCAGAGAGCAGAACAGCAGAGCCCCACGTACCAGATGCAAGTTACATCACTCCTTGCCCACCGCCAGGCACACAGCACAATGACGGGCGCAGCTCGTGGCCCCAGCTGCAGTGGACTAGACTGTGGTGGGGAGGCTGGGCCAGGTGGATAATTAGATTAGTCAGGTAAATTATGTCGATGGTGACACTTTATGTTCCCTGGTTTCCACGTGCCCTTTCGATGGCCCTCTCTGGCTGTGGCTTGCGGCGGTTTCATAATCAGCTGGCAGTCAGAGCGTGACTCACCCTTGCAGCAAAGGCAGGTTCTGATTGTGTTCCTCCTCCCTGCAGCTTCCTCCTGCCTCTTCCCAGCTGCGCAGAGGTGCTACTACGGCTTCTGACTCCGGGTGTCTCTAAACCTCTGACTGCCAGAAGCTGAGGCTGTATGACAGGTCGGATCAATCCATAAATTGCCCTGTTCATTGCCGCTGAAGCACCTAGCATCGGGCACTGTCGGAGGACAGGACGCTGGGCTAAATGGACCTCTGGTCTGACCCGGTGGGGCCGTTCGTACGTTCTTGTGCTGAGTGGCTGGTTTGCTGGGCTCGCCCTTGGATACCTGCCTCGCACCCCCCCCCCCCATTCTTTCTTTCTAGGTTTCAGCTGGTTTCCTGTTGCCATTCCTGGATCTCATCCTATATATAGCTGGGTTGGCAGGCAGCACCAGAATGTATCTCCACCCACTCCCCTCAAACCAGGCTGGGGCCCAGTTGGAGAGGTGTGTTTCTGAGCCCCATTCTAGCTGAGCTGTGACGTGACCCTCCATGCCTGTGTGGGGAAACCACTGCTGACGGTGACGTTCCTCGTCTAATGGAATGTGGGTTTGACACCAATTTTCCGTAGCCTATGGGATATTGATCCATTTCTCCTTCATAAACCCATCAAAATGCACATAGGCTAGGCTGCCAAACCTTGGCCAACTAGGAGCTGGATTAGCACCTTGCCTATAGCCCATGGCATAAATTGCATGGAAATGAGACTGTTGCAACTCACCTTCTCATTATTACTGAGATACAGTCGGGTGGCACCAACAGACTGAGTCGATGTTGCCCAATTTGTGTCGAGATGGAGCACAGCATGCTGGGAGCTATAGTCTCCAAAGGCCACTCCTCCATATAGGCACTCATCCAAGCAGTTTATAAATACATACAGTTAAATTAAGAGTATAACTGTCTGTCACCTATGCCTTTATATACCACTGCCTTCTGTTGATTTGAGTGAGAATTAGTCAACTGTGTGTCATAGTCCCCACAGTGCCAAGAACTCATGGAGATTCTCATTAAGCTCAAAAGTTTCTAGAACAGGGGGATCTGGGGATCTGTCCCCACTTCCACTGTGTTGTTCCTTATTCCCCTGAAGTTGCCGCTAATTCCAGATGTGTAACATTACTAAAGAGATGGGGAGCAACAAGCCGCAGCTGCCGAGCTCTGGGAGCGGTGCTTGGCCCGATGGCTGCCCTTCTGTTGCCTCTGCCTCAGAGCCACATGGAGAGGAAATTTACCAAATGCGGATGTAACCTGACAAAAGAACCGCTGCTGCGTGCAGTTGCTATAGAAACTGGCAAGTACCTAATTAGATTTAATTAATGAATCCGGGGTTGCTGTTTAGGAGCTGAACAGCACTGGCTGAAGCATGTGCCGGTGAAATAGCCCCATTTGTAGCTCCTCACGTGTTTTGGGTGCCCCGAAAGTCGATACTGGAGGCTGGACAGCGCTCGTTCTCCTCGGCCCCAGGTTTCTGTGCCTAATGCTTCCCAGCATTGCTCCCTTCATTTCAGCTCCACCAATTACAGCAGTGAAGAGGAGCCTTGATGGAGACAAGGTTCCACTGGCAAGGAGCCGCGGGAAAAGCTTGCACTGCCATTGCCCAGGCTGAATCCGTTTTTGGTCACAGCAGAAGGCATCACTGCTGTCCATCGGGTGGCTCATTGGGCAAGGGGCATGATCCCTGCTTGGGGCAGGTGGTTTTGGGTCTCTCAGACAAGCTGTGAAAATTACTATCACCTTTAACCCCCTGCCCCCCCTTCCCCTCCTGGCTTACTGTGAGAGGGGAGAAAATATAAAATACCCCGTTGGTGACTATAAGGTGGCAGCCAGAAGGTTCCTGTTGGCACATGTGCCGGCACTGGCTTTAGAACGCCGGACAAATACACTGTGCTTCATTAATATTTACGTCCCTTCGCTCCTAAGGTTTGAATGCAAATCCCAGCAGTGGCAATCAAGTGCCTGGCATTGGTGCAGTTCAGGGGGCACAGTCGAGCAGTTTAGCTCTGCTTCCACATGCAGAACCGTTCAGGTTAATTTCACTGCTCAGGCAGACCAAGTGAATGTGCACAGCTTAGATAGAGCTTTTCCCATGAGCGAGGTGTTCTGTAAAGTGTGGGTGAGGAAATAGACACCTCAGATCTGAATGGTCACAAAACTCCTTTGCAATAAAGCCAAAGCGGGCAGGAAATCCCTGACCTCTCCACGTGCCACCAGTGGTGCAGATGAAATGCACGTGGGTCAAATCCAAGAGTTGTTTGTCAGGCAGGATGCCTGGAACCAGCTCCCCCTGATGCTCTAGGCTGGCCCAGGTCCCCTGACACATCTCACTGAGGCTTTCGGTGTCTCTGTTTCGGTGTCTCAGAGGGCAATACAGGGGTATTGCCTCACAAGGTTTAACGTCAGTAATGCACTTTGAGAGGCAGTGTGACCTAGTGATGAGAGCAACAGACTGGGGCTTAGGGGACCTGGGCTCTGTTTCAAGCTAGGCTGTTGTCCAGCTGTGAGACCTTGGCAAGTAACTTCCTCTTGATGCCCCAGTTTTCCCATCTCTAAAATGGGGATGATGATGTTGATGTCCTTTTGTGAAGCACTGTGACATCCACCGTAGGGATGTAATAGCATAGTCGATTAATCAATTAACTGACAAGCAAAAGCTTATAGCTTAATGCTATCAACTACACACATTTCCCCCCCACCCTTGCCAGTAAATTTTTAGGAGGCTGGTCAGCAGCCCGGCTCAGTCCTGGCTCATGCTGGGTCTGGGACCTACCCCCGCTGTGGCTCTGCATTTAAACTGTATTAGGAGTCATGTCGGCAGGCAGCCTGGCTTAGTTCCACCTCGTGCCAGGTCTGGGAGCTCAGTCACCCTCTGCTGCCACCCCACACTGCTGTATCAGAGGCAGCAGCACAGGGTGACAGGCAGCCGGTCTGGGGAGCTGGTTTTTAAACTGGCTCCCCTCATGGACCAGCTCCTGCCTGGCACCCCTGATATAGAGGCAGCAGCGCGGAGTGGCAGGGGGCTCCTTGGGAGTGGGGCCAGAGCACACTGGCTGCCGGCCCCACCTCTGCGGACTATAGAATAGTCGAGTAACTGATAAAAATTCATGAGGTTAATCAACTATTCAATTAACTGATATTTAACATCCCTAATTGATGGAGGAGAAGTGCTGTGTAATAGTTAGAGATCATTGCTATTATGCCCTGGAATTCCCTTCTATTGCTATATGTACGTGTGTGTTAACCATGACCATTGGTACCACAGACCCAGAGCCTGAAATTCACTCTTACTGCCTCTGCTGCTCTTTGCAAACCTCTCAGCCATGGGTGAACTCAGCCAACTCTCCTGGGTGAATTACCACACTGGATTCACTGCACGGCCAGGTATTACCCCAGGCGTTCTTTGGAGCGATACAGATAGATAAAGGAGGAAGTCGTTCTCCTCCCAGCGGTTCTGATCCTGTCAGCAAGTCACCGGCAGCTGTCGGATGGGTCATGCACCTGCTTCCATGCCCACTCTCCATGGAAGAGCAATTGCTGAGTCACAAGCTACCTGGCCTACACTATCTGCAGAGTTGTCCCAAGGATCAACTTGACCCCAGAGGCGCCCCAGGCACTCCCTCTAAGTCACTCCCCCAGCTGCTGTGTAAACCTGTTCAGAGGGGAAGGAGAGTTTCTGCCACTTGCACCAAATCCCAAGCAGAATTCTGATCTTCTGGGACTCCCACTCCTGACTCCTCCCACTCCCAGGCCTAGCTCCACCCCCCACAGAGCTTCTGCCAGGTGGGGAGGCTTCCACAAAGGCTGGGAAATCAGCCCAGCTCTGATGCATGTACATTTCACTACAGTTGTTTACTGAGGGGAAGGGCCTGCTGCTGCTGCTACTCTTCTGCTCGCAGTTGTCCTAATTGATCTTTAATTATTCCATCTGAAGCCTGTTTATTTCCTTTCCTCATTATTGTCTCCATGTAATTCCTTGTTATTTAAATATGGCTATTTCCAGTCATCTCCCTTTCACCCCAGTGGAGATCTGAGCTTTGTCAGCAGAGCCCTTGGGCTGAGAACAGCCCTTTGTGTTTAACAGAGTCCAAGTTTTAAATGCAGTGTCTGCTGTGTATGAAGAGGCAGCATGTTTTTTGCTGCCAAGGCCCTACGGGACCATTGTGATCAGCTTGTCTGATCTGTATAACACAAGTCGTAGAACTTCACCAACATTAATTCCCAGGGCAGATCTTTTGGAAAAACATCCTGACTTTGTTTAAAAATTGCCGGCGATGGAGAACTGAGTACGAGCCTTGGTAAATCATTCCACTGGTTAATTACTGCCACCGATAAACATTGATGCCTTGTTTCCCATTGTGAGGAAGAATGCATGCAGGCCTGCTGGCGGAGTGAGGGGGGCAAAGGAGACAATTGCTTGGGGACCCAAGGGAGACAATTGCTCTGGGACCCAGTGATTCAAAGGGGCCCATGGCCACCACTGCTGCTACTGTCCCTTTAAATTGCTGCTGAAGCACCACACGCTCCGGGTGGCTCTGAGGGCTAGGGAGAGGGGGAAGGCGTGGCAAGTGCAGGGTGGCGCAGAGGACTGGCTGCTGCAGCCCCGCCCCTTCCTCCCGAAGCCCTGCCCCTTCCAGACACGGGGAGCTGCTCCCTCCCCACCTTGCCCATGGTCCGCGGAGGCTGTCAGCACCCCTGCATGCATGTATGAGTGAGTTACTAAACTGGGCCTCAGGAGAGCTGGATTTAATTCCTGGTTCTGGAGCACACTGTGACCTTGGGCACAACACCAAGAGCTTGGTGCAAAGTCCCTGAGCATCTTCTTAGTGGTCTTTGGCTCAGCCCCGCTCTCTCCCTGTGTTTCTGCTCTCCACTGTTCGGCAGAGGCGATGCTTCCTGTCTCCCAGCCATCACTGAGTGGGACCTGGTGCATACAGGGAGTAGAATGAGGTCGGGTAGGGCACATTGCTCATGCGCGGTGCAGCCAGAATTTCCAGTTGTCAGGAGTCTCCTGATGCTGTTCTTGAAGCTCCAGCCCCTGGCGTCATGTGAATACTTGCGAATCTCAACTTACTTTTTTTTTTGAATGGGAAGTTTCTAGCCTTCCTGGCTGCACAACAAAACTTGGCCACATCACCCAAGCAAAGGCGAAAAGTCACCAAGCCAGTTAGCTTCTAAATCTCATGATTTTTAAGCCGCTCTCGTTATTTTGCGGGTGGACTCGTGGATTGTGATTGCTTGGGGAGGTGAGGTGATACTCAAAAGCCACGAGGGAGCGATGCAAGTGAGCTGCAGTGGGAGCCAGCTGAGCACACACACACCCGCTGTCCCACGCAGGGCTCCTGAATAGAAGGAATTAGTCGGCACAGAGGACTGATTGCGTGCCTGACCACGGGCCGCGTGCTTGGAACTTTCTCACAGAATAACCAGCCAAGTTGAGCGTTAAGCTACGCGGGCTCCCCCTCCACTTGCGGGATGCCTCCCATCTGTAAATCCCGTCGAATCTTCATGTCAGACTAATTGAATGTGGGGTTTCTAGAGCACCGCCATGGCCTCGCCCAGTACAGAGCGCCGTCGTGGGTCGGGTCCCATTTCTTCACTGTTCGGCATCTAATCTGAAGAAGCGGCGTGCTGTCGCGGGACTAGACAAGAGCCAGATACTGTTGTTTATACAGTGAGGAGAAAGGGGCCGTGAACGAGTCGTATATTTGGGGCCTGATCCCGAAAGGCGCTGAGCACTTGTGGAGGATGCATCCGCTCCTGCTTTACACCATATGACTGGAGGGGCTTGGCGCTGCGCAGGATTGGGACCCAAGGAAGGAGGCTGTGATTAAAGCAGGTGTCATGCTTCAGCAGTTTTTATCAGGCCTCCAGATTTAGGCGCAATGTTCCTCTGTGCCAGAAGATGGCACCTTGTATATTAACATCTGCAAACATTTGCCTGCACACATTTGCCTCCTTCCCGTCAAGCTCCCCCGCCAGCCAATGCTTTGGGGAGTGGGTGCGGAGCACTCGGAGAGACTGGGCTTAGGGTGCAGTAACGGTGCTGGGTGTTGGTCGGGAAAGCGGGGCTCCGGGGAATGTCCTCAGCAGACAGATTGCTCCCTGAAATAGAGGAATAGCGACAAGCTCTCCATGCAATGGCCAGGAGCTACCCGAACGACTTCACCCATCAGGCTGCGGCTGCTGCTCTCCCCAAAGCCAGCGTCCAGGAGCTCGGCCCCACTGGCTGCTCTGCATCTTTGGCACGGCCCTGCCTTCACGGGGGAGCTGCAGCAAGGGGGAAGGGAAGCAAAGCACTCTGGGAAACTCAAAGCCCTGAGCCTGCCCCCTGCCTGCCCAGCAGCAGCTGGGATCATTTTGCAGTGGCTCCTGCAGGCGTTGTGAGTTCACCCTCAGGGTGTGCAATCCGGCAGGAGGGAATGTGCCAGGCCAGCAATGAGCGGGGAAACATAGTTCCCTCTAAGGTGCACGCCTGCGCGGCTGTGCACAAAAAAATTTAAGCCCACCCACCTCTTTCGCAGAGCCGTGCAGTAGGCCACGTGGCCCAGCTGGTGGGGTCGCGTGGCCGGTGGCTTCCCCGGTGCACTCCGGCTGGAGCCGGGGCCACAGTGAGACTGTCCCTGCTGGGGCAGCCTCACCATAGCCCCAGTTCCAGCTCCCACAGCCGCCAGCCACACAGCCTGCCCTGGGAGCAGCTGGGCAATGAGCAGCGGCAGCGATGGTAGCTCTGGGGGTGGGGGCCAGAGCCACCACATGGTGGGCGGTTGGTGCTGGTCCTGGAACTGTGGGGTGTGTCGTGGCGGCACCTCTGGGGGCTGGAGACAAGTGGCAGCGGCCATTTACAACGATTGGGTGAGAGGTACAGTTAATGCTTTCTTTGCTTTTGTTACGCTAGATGTGCTGAAGATGCAAAAGACCGTCTTCCAGTAATGATGAAACATGGCCCGCATGTAAAGCTTCTCATTCCCCTGGCACTTTTAGAGCACGCATTAAACAGGCATGCAGCGTTCAGCCATTGCACCTTCAGTTGTAAAAACCAGCATTGATAGGGTTAGGGTTTTTAAATTCGTTCTAAGAGCACTGGTCTTGCTCGTGATAGAACCTGACAAGTGTGTGGTAAATAGTTACTGTTCTTAGCAGTATAATTGGCTCAGCCCCTTCTTCTTCTTGCTTCGCCAATACAGCCAGATGCTGAAACCGATCTGAATTACCCAGCGTGTCTCGCCAATGCCAGCTATAATGGCAGGCTGCTTGATGACATCTGTGATTTGCTCGGTTACTCTGTTGTTATTGTCAGTTGTGACAACTTTGTTACGACCTCCTGCACAGAGAAGTCAGTGCAGGGCCGGCCTTAGGGCTGGGCAAACTGGGCCCATACCCAGGACATAATAGCCAGAGGGTGAGAGGCAACTGAGCAAAGCGGGTGGAGGATCCTGGGCAGGGAGGCAGTGTGGCAGGGCATGCTGGAAGCGCAGGGTGGGGGTTGGGGGCACAGCTGGGAGGAAAGTGCAGGGGTTGGGATGAAGGGGACACTGTGCAGGAGTTAGGGGCAAAGGGGGGCACAATGCAAGGTTAGTGGTAAAGGTTGTACAGAATGGGGGTATAGGGGTTGGGGAGCCCATGGATGCAGGAACAGTGGGAGCAAGGCTGGGTGGAGTGAGACTGGGTGCCAAGCTGGGTGGTTTTCAGGGTGGATAGGTGCAGGGTCACGCACCTTGTTAATTAACCCTTGTTCTAGTACTTTTTCTAACATCACAGTTTAAATTATATATATATGAAATAAAATTTTGTTAGTAACTAATGGCACCCATCCGAACAAGCGCACATGACATCCATATTGGTGCACAAGCCAAAACTCCCTCTGCTCATGGATGGTAAATTTTAGAGGGAACACTGGCGGGGTGGGGGAAGCCTGTCAAAGGTGCCCCTTTCTTCCCTTCATGTGTTTAAAGGGAAAGCCAGCGCAGGCTGTAGCCCTCTCGCTCTGATTCCTCAAGCCACTCTTCTCGCCTGTGAGAGCCAGCCGGCTCTTGCTGCAACAGGCCTGGCCTATTCTGTAACTGCCTGCTTGGCCCTTCAGCCACTGCCCCTGCTCCAGTACACCCCCTGCGGGGAGAGGAGCCCCTCGACTTAACCCCCCGCCTGGCTGCTGCCACACCTGCTGGCTCTGTGCCCCATCCCAGCCACCCTGAGTGTGTCTTTGTATCACTGTCCAAGGGAGGATTTCACAGGGTGGCCAAGTGTTTGCATAACCCAGAGCGACCGAATGTGGCTCTGTGGCTCCCCCAAGTGATCGGACCATGTTAGAGGTTTGTGGGCCTGTTTTGACCTGCTGGTTAAAGGACTTAGACCCAGATCCTCAACTGTGTAGGTGACAAACTCCCCTCAGGTGCCTAAATGCCTCCGAGTGGCTCATGATTTAGACCCTGAAGTCCCAGCATCAGTTGCTGTGGAGAACCCATCCAAGGGGGTTGGTTGTCACATCTACAGGCAACAGACACGGATGGTTTTGTGTCTGTAGACAACAGATATTGTGGGCTAAAGGGCTTGCCCAGAATGGTGTCCCCCACCGCCTGCCCTGCTTGTGCAGATGGTAGTTTGCCAACAGGCAATTGTGCCCATGCACTCAGCCAGCTGAATGGCTAATGCATCACAAGCATCTCTCCTCCGCAGGCCCTGCAGTACACACTGCACTCTTGAGCCCAGATTTTTGTCTGTTGCCAGGCCTAGGCATGTAAGCTTGGGTTAAAGGCAGAATTAATTCTGCTTCCCATCTGCGTGTTTAAGGCGCACCCTTAAGGATCCTTTACAATGCCTTTTTGGTGCTGTCTGTAGAGTCACCCACCTGTTCCCAGTGGAGCTACAGAGCAGCTGTATATTAGAGTGATCATTTGTATCCCCCACTGCTTGATGGGAGCTAGAGATGGATTTGGGGTGTAAAGCTGAGATCCCGAATCCAGTCTCATGGGTGTTGGGCCCTAGGGGTGGGGAATCCATCCCAAGTGCTCTGGGATTGTGCTGCAGTGAAAAGATTTGCCTCTTCCACATTAAACACAGATCGTATTTACTGTTCAAAATCAGGTGTGTGTGTGTGTGTGTGTGTGGTGCGTGTGTGTGTGTGTGTGTGTGTAGGGGGAGCATGTGCAATCTCAGTGTCGATTCATAAGCCCTGGCCCGGTTCTTGCCAATCATTCCATCTCGCTCTGGTGGTGATTGTTCTTGTCTGCCGAGTGTCTCCGAATAACAGCAGCAGAGCCACACGCAAGCAGCACACCTGCTAGGAAAAAAGAGAGAGCAATCCTAGATTTGGAGAGAGGGGGACTTGGAGAGAGGGACACCCGGACAGAGACGGAGGAGAAGGACTAGCCACTCACACCCTGGTCTCCTTTATTTTTTATTTGTGTACGATCGATCCTGTCCCCTCATTCCCCTCCTGCTGTTCATTGTCACTTGAATTTTGCCGTTGCCAAACGGACAAACCCCGGGAACCGCATGCTGCAGATGGTGAGGACGCTTGCCCAGTTCACGATCGCATTGGAAGACATGCGAGAGATCGGCGACGGCGCCGATGCCGCCTTGAGCGCCGACGCTGGAGTTGGGGGAGCCGCTGAGGAGATGCAGGAGAAAAACCCCAGCAGCCGGAGCAGCCCCACAAGCAATGGCATCGTGGAGGTGATGAGGAAGAGGAGGAGGTCTTGGGGGGAGGTGCGGGATGTGCAGACACAGCCTTTGATAAGTCACTGTGGGCTCCTTAGCTGTAGCGCCTGAGCCAGGATATTGGCATCTGGAGCATCCCGAGGTGGCTGAGGCTAATCCAGTTGGTGTGGCTGTTGTGGGTCTAGACGCGTTTGAGGCTGCTCTGGACACCCGTGTGCTATGTGTCTGTGCCCGTGTCCGCGTTGGAGAGCAGTGGCAGGCAGCTGCCCCGCAGGGGGGCTTACACATTTCTCTGGGCTGTTGTCACCCCTGGAGTCTAAAGGCACCATCGTGCCAGCAGCACACTGCTCAGCATCTCCTTCCGCCCGCCCTTCGTGTCCCGCTGTGGGCTCGGCAGAGGCGTTCTCCCGGGGGGCATGCAGGAGGGAGGAGGGGGATCGCTGGTGGTGTCTTCTTGTTACGCCAGGGCGATGGGGGTTGTTTCCTCCGGAGGTGCTTTGCTCGCGTGGCCCCTCAGCCTAACATTGCGAGGCAGCACCGGCTGCTCGCAGCTCCTGATGCTCCTCCGGGGGGTTCTGTTCCAGCCCAAAACATAGCCAGGAGAGGCGGCTTTCCACAGCAGCAGCTAAACAGGGTGGGTTTGGTGTGAGGGGTGCTCATGGGGCAGGCCTTGAGACCAGGGCTAGTTATCCAGCTTTGCCAGTGTGCCCCTGCCTGCACCTGTCTAGGGGTGAGAAGTTAGCTCGCTCACCAGGCCCAGCCAGCTCTGGGCGTCCTGCTGGGCTGTCTTGTTTGGGATTGTGGGGGTGTTTGTGATGGGGGCCCTTAGACTGGGAGCCACCCAACTCATGTCCCATAGGACATTGACCGGCTGGTAGCAACATGACTTGGAAAGTGCGCTGAAAGCCTCCGTCTCTGCACACGCTACAGGGTGCACATGCGCTCCGTATCTCACTGTATTCAACGGCAGAGGCCACATGCCGATTGTCCTGCTGAGCTTCTGGCTCCTGAGCTACCATATGATGCCTCCTCGGTCTGCCTTGCCGCTCGGGTGTCCCTCGCCGAGGGGAGGGATGTTACGCCGGCTCGTTCCTGTGGCCACAGAGCAACGCTCTGGGCTGTCCTGGGGCCTGCGGCCTGGCAGCTCAGGGAGCCACAAGAGCATCAATTTAGTCAGCGTCCTGACATCCCTGTGAGGGGGAAGAGGCAAATCCTCCCCATTTTTTAGATGGAAGTGGTCAGATGTAGACAGGTTGTGGGCCCCTGCCCTCCTCATCCAGAATAGACTGGCGCCTATAGATCTAGGCCTGAGGTGTGCGCAGGGGGATAGCTGCCTCTTCAGTATGCTTCACTCCACTCACAGGGGCTCCAGCCCCATGGAGGTGAAGGGGCACTGGCTGGGCTCCTCGGGATTGTTCCTACAGGCCAGCAGGGGAATAGAACAGGGGTTCTCAAACTGGGGTTGGGTCCCCTCAGGGGGGTCGCGAATTTTTTGCATGGGGAGGTCACGAGATGTCATCCTCCATCCCAAACCCTGCTTTGCCTCCAGCATTTATAATGCTGTTAAATATGTGTAAAAGGATTTTTAAATGTATAACGAGGGGGTCACACTCAGAAGCCTGCTGTGTAGAAGGGAGCCCCGAGAGAAAAGTTTGAGAACCGCTGGAATGGTGTGTAGCCAGTCTGCAACCCTGCTGAGTTGTGGCTCATCTCTTTGGGCAAGCAGCAGCAAGCAGAATTTGGCAATATGGCTGTACCAGAGCTTTGCTGCCCCAAGGAACCAATAAGGAGGTGAAGGGGACCCCCAAAGCCAATGCAGGATCCATATCGGTCGTGGGGCCACACTGCTGGCTTCCTCTGCAGGAGAGGGGAGGGAGGATGCAAACCCATTTTGTCCACAAACATGTAAAGTTTGCAAACAATGGGGTTAGAGTTCAAAATGATCTTACCAAACCGGAGAAATGGTGTGAAGTAAATAGGATGCAATTCAATAAGGACAAATACAGAGTACTCCAGTTTAGAAGGAACTATCAGTTGCACACATGCAGAATGGGAAATGACCACCTAGGAATCTGTCCTGCAGAAGCCCATCTAGGTCGCAAACTAAATAAGAGTCACTCTTGCAAAAAAAGTAAGCAACATTCTGGGATGTATTATCAGGAGTGCTGTAAGCCAGACACACAAAGTAATTCTTCCGCCTTATTCAGCCTCCAGTGTAACGCAGTGGCCAGCCCTGGGTGCTACACTTGGGGAAAGATGTGGACAAATTGGAGAAAGTGCAGGGGACAGCAACGAAATGAGGAAAGGTCTAGAAAACATGGCTAGTCTGGGGAAGAGAAGACTGAGGAGAGACCTGGTAACAGTCTCCGGGTATGAAAAAGGCTGTTACATTGCTCTCCTTAAAGACTGAGAACAGGCCAAGAAGCAATGGGTTTAAATTGCAGCCGAGGTTTAGGTTGCACATGAGGAAAAACTTCCTAATTGCCAGGGTGGTGCAGCCCTGGAATGAATTCGGTAGGGAGGTTGTGAGATCGCCATGAGTGGAGATGTTAAAGGACAGGTTAGACAAACACCCACCAGTGAGGGTCTAGGTCAGACTTAGTCCTGCCTCAGTACAGGGGCTGGACTAGCTGACTCTCAAGTCCTCTTGCAGGCCTACATTTTGGTGATTCTATGTGGCCCAAGGCCCCATCCCCAGGAGACTCCCGGATCTGAGGTGCTGCAGTATGAGACTCTAAGGAATTGGGGCCAGGCTCTCAGCTGGCATAAATTGGCTCTTAGCTGACTTAAATGGGACTGATGCTGATTTACACCAGCTGACATAGTCCCTGTTCCACTTGCCCAAGGGTTACCCAGAAGGTCTGTGGAAATAGAATACAGTTCTCCTGACTCCAGTGTCCCCTCACTAATCCCGCCCCATCCACACACACTACGGTTGCCAGGTGTCTGGTATTTGAGGGTTCTGTCCGGGAAACAAATTGAGAAAATACCGGACATATAAAATGTCCGGTATTTTCTAATTAGGTACGTCTTATTATTATTAGGAGTATCAGTACGTAGTTGCCAACTGCCTGGCTGGTAGACACGCTCACACTGCGTGAGTGTGTCTACCAGCCAGGCAGGACGCAACTATGCGAGAGAGGGGATGGGGCGGGAGGGAATCCCCGGGGCCGGACTCACTTGTGCTTCACTGGGACCGTGCGCAGGACAGGCAGCACCCCGGGATCTGCGTGTGCCCAGGTCAGTCCCACTCCCCACTGGCCAATTCTCTCCCCCCGCTCCCCACCCCAGCCAGCCCCGCTCTCCCCGACCCCCTCCCGGCCAGCCCTGCTTCCCGCTGGCTGGTCCCCGAGTTTCCCGGCCAGCCCCGCTGCCCCCACCCCGCCAGCCCTGCTTCCCGCTGGTCCCTCCTCCCTTCCCCCCGGCCAGCCCTGCTCCCCTCCCAGCCGGTTCCCCTCTCCCCCATCTGAGATCAAGTGTGTCTGGTATTTTTTTTGAAGCCACCTAGTAACCCTAACACACACCAACCCTGCAGCCCTGTGTACCAGTGGCAATCACACCACTTGGGGGATAGAGCACAGCCAGGGGTAGAGCAGACTTTGAGTGGGCCTCCCTCAAGTTCTCCCTTCCTCCCAGATTGTATTTCCGCAAGTGGATTTCAGACCCCAGGCGCTCGGCACCATCACAGATGCCGAGAGGTTTGCCAGCCTGGCGTTTGCTCTGTTTGCACATGCTACTGTCACATGCCACTGGTGGGACATTAGGGAGCTCCTGCTGCGTCAGAACATCTATATATGAGCACCGATGACAAACATCTAGTAAGCCGTATCAGTGAGGAATGTGAACCCCTAACACACCAGCTGAGTACATGGGATAGGATAAGAATTTTCAGATGGGGCTTTGGAGATTAAATGGCCTCTAAATTAAATTTGGAGATTTAAATGGAGATTAAATGGTAAAGTGTTTGAGAGCAAGTCCAGTCCCTGTGCTCCCAAACTCTTGCAACTGCACGGTAGGGGTTGGAGCCAAAGCCCAGTGAAGTCCATCACCAACTCAGGTTTTCTGATGTCTTTAGTAGGTCTTATGCCCACCCCTAGGTTAGGAGATTCCAACAAATAGTCTGTAGTGATTTATTGTGTGTGTGTGTATTTATAGGGGATGTGTGGGTAGCAATTTATAAGTGCATGCGCGCGTGTGTGTAGCGATATACAGGGGCGTGCGTGTGTAGCAGTTTACAGATGTCTGAGCTGCAATGTATTGGGGTATCTTTGCACATAGTGATTTCAAAGGGTGTACGTGTGTGTAGTGATGTCCAGGGTGTGTGTAACGATTTACAGGGGATGTGTGTGTAGCAATTTACAGGTGTATGCGTAGGCGTGTGTAGCGATGTATAGGGGTGGTGATTTACAGGTGCATGTGTGTGTGACAATGCACAGGTGTGTGGGTGTATGAGAGAGACGCAAGTCTGTTAAGAGGCCTGGGCTCTTTTCCTAGAAAGAAATGCCTGTAAATAAATGCAACGAGCAGCCCAGGTGGAGAGCTGCACTGAGGCGCTATTATACAGAGTACCTCAGTGCAGCTCCGCAGCCCCCTTGCTCTTCGAGGGTGCTGGGTGTGCTGGAGAAGGTTAGCGCTCACATAGATTCTCGCCCACGTTCTGTCGGGGCTCCGCCACTATTAGTCTAATGGGTCTGCCCTGCGAGGACCCTGCACTACGGAAGGGGGACGACGTGAGAGGCGTATGTGGCATGTGCGTTCCGGGGTCCATTCCTAGCTGCGCTGCAGCAGAGCCCAACCTGGCATTGTTCTGCGTACTTGGCATGCAGGGCACAGGGCTCTTTGGCCGCTGCGCTGCCTGTCGTTAGAGGCTTCGGGGAAGCTCAACAGTCTGCGTGAGACGGGAGGTCAGGTCCCTTCTGGCCGTGGAGGCTGTGAATCTGTCACAGCGCTTGCCCTGCAGATGATTTGGAGATCGGCCTGGGGGAGGAGGTGGCAGGGGGCGACCCCAAAGCAGCATGTCTGGCCCCACTCATCACAGAGCCTGTCACTCCTGCAACCATGAGCTATTCTGCAGCCGTGTCTCTCAAGCTGCTTGGAGTCATGTATCCACAGTGCGCTAATTGCTGTCCAGACCTATCGGGAGACAAAGGGCCGCTAAATCGGCATAGCTCCATTGATCTGAGAAGGGACCTACACCTGCGGCCAGTCTGGCCCACAGGCCCTGCTCCGAAGGGCTTATCATCTGAGAGACAATCAACAAACCAGAGGTGGGGGCCAAGTCCTTGACTGGGGTCAAAGCAGAGCCTGGCTCACCAGAAGCTGCGAGTTTTGTCTTGGCTCTAGAGTGTCTCTCGACTATCCCCGGCTCCCCCCTGCGATAGTGCCTAGGAACCCCAGTCAGGAATCAAGGCCCTGGCGCGCCAGGTGCTGTACAATCGAAGAACGCCAAGATGGTCCCTGCCCCAGAGAGTTACAGTGTAAGTGTGATCTGAGCCTGCAGAGCCTGGTTCACTTCCTGTAGGTCTGGGGGAAGGGGGTTCTGAGCAGAGATCCCAGTGATGAGAGCGGGGTGGCCTGGTGTGTTGCCTCAGAAAGGCCACGCATGCCTATGGGCAGGGTGGAGGAAGCACAGACTGAGGGCATGATCTGGAAAGAGACAAGGGCTGGATTCTCAGTTGCTCTGTTCCTGGAGTTGGGAAGGGACAGAGGTTGGGAGCAAATGTGTCTGTAAGCCACCATTGTACACTCCATGTTCTGGAGCTGTGCAGGGTCCTGTCCCATCCCACAGAGTTAGAGCAGCCTCCTATGGGCTCTCGCAGCGCCACACACTCTGGCCATGGGAGCCGGAGGGCTGGGCCAGCGAGGAGCCCTTTCCTCAGCCGGGGTGGTGCCCAGAGCAGGAGTGTCAGGGGGGTCGCTTCCACTCCCTTGTCACTTCCAAAGCAAAGGGGCTTTCGTGTAGCTGAGATGAGGCCCGAGTACAATACCTGGGCTGGGGAGAGTTGTGAAGGGTCCCAAAGAGGAGGAGAAAAAGCTTGGCTATGCTTGTGACAGGGCAGCCACCCTGCCTGAGCCCATGTGGGCCTGAGGGGGGCTGGTTACCTTGCAGTGCTCCACCTGGAGAGCAGCCAGGGCTTGGTAAGGCCCAATGGCAGATGAAGCCCAGCTGGGGAGGAGCTGGGCTAGGAGTACAGGCCAGGGGGTGAGCGAGGAGTCCGCAGTCACTCCTGTGAGGGAGAGGGAGTTGACAGTCTGAGAAGGGCCAAGTAGCCACAGGGAGCAGAGGAATCTGCTGCTTCAACCCAGAGATAGGCAGGGAGATGGAGAGGCGGCATAGGAAGGAGCCCATGGAAACAGCAACAGGGCCTGAGACTGAGCAAGGCGTGGCAGCTAGTCATAGGGTCCCCAGGATGAAATCCCGTGTAACGGGTGAGCCTGGGCTCCCCTACCAGGAACACTGAGCCCGGAGACATGGAACGGAGACGGGTGTCCAAGGGGTCACTGTAAAGTGGGAGCACCCTGAGGCATTGAGGGAAGGGGCCATGAGCAGTGGCAGGGAAGAGGGTGCCAGCTGGGGTGAGAGCCGATAGGCACACCTGTGGTGAGTGAGGCAGTCGAAAAGCAGACTGCCACTGTCAGGCCAGGGGGGTGGGAAGATTGTCTCAGACAGTGTGTGTACAGGGAAACTACCGGAGTTTCTTGTGGTACTTGCACGGTCCCTGTTACCATAGTATTTCTTCCTTGACCTTGCAATCTTTAACGTATTTTCTCAGAGCCCCGCTATCCTCCCCTTGTAGAGAGGGGAAACTGAGGCACGGAGGCAAAGTGACTGGCCCCAGGCTGCACAGGAAGTCTGTGGCAGAGCATGGACTTGAACTAGTTTCATAAGTCTCAGGCTTGTGCCCTAGTCACTGGGCCAGTCTGCCTCCTGGCTTGCTGCTGTCTGGACAGTGAGGAAATTCTGGATCTTAGGAAGGTGGTTTGGGTTTATGTGGGGCTCAACACGCAGCCTGCGGGTGGGAGCCAAAACAAAAAAGTAGTCAATAGACTGGTCTTCTGTTGAGATGCGTTTTAGTAGTTAAATTCCTGGACTGTCATTGCTCATTAAAAGTGCTGTCATGTGGGTGGAAATGGGGTAAATATTGTATTTTATTAATATCAGCAGAACTGACTTAAATGGGGCCTGTGTGTTGTGTAGTTGCCTTAATCTTTGTATTCATGCCTGTCAGTGTTAAAGAAGCTATTTGCATATATTTGCATTTATATGCAACCACACTTACGTTGAGGCCCTCTGCATGTGCTGTGAGTATCATTGTGGCCCCCAGGGCTTCCAAAGTTGAGTAGCCTTGGACTAGTGGATCACTGTCAGCCCCTTGTGCATTCCCATTGCAATCAGTAGGAAAGCAAGTCGCCTCCACATTGACTCCTGCATCCCTGTCTCATACCTGGCTGTTTTTTTGGCAGAGGGTGTCCCATTTGTATGATCAAAAGTAAGGCCATCGGGTTTCATACCTAGGGACTGCATAGGCATAGGTGTTGGCTAGGGGAGTTTGTGCTGTGCCTCCCGACCAACTGGTCTTAAATTCAGAATCCTGAGTCATCATAAACTTTCTCCTCCCGTACATATGCACACAGGCCTGCTGTGTTAACCTGGTATGGGTGCAGCACTACCATCTACTGGATAGAATAAGACCTACTCAACTGTGTGTCATACGCCCCGTACAGCTAACAGTGCCACCTTTGGTTCAAGAGCTCAAGTTGCTTACAGAGCAGTCGGATCTGGGGGCTGTCACTACTATTGCCCTGACAGCAGACTGTCCTTGTGTAGGTCAGTGAGACCTGTGTGGAGTGGATGTAAAATGAGACAATGGAATATCAGTCTCTGGGAAGTGCCTGCTGGCCACGGTATGCCATGCAGAGGCATCTCTGGAGCTCTAGACTCTCAAACCTATGCCACAGGGACAAACCCTCTTCTGGGCCACACTGCTGTATTCCCGCTGCTGACAACGGGGCTGCCGTGGAGAAGCTGAGTGGAGAATTGGGCGCAAGTCTTGTGGGCTCTCGACTCCCTGGCACTGCAGCATTCTACCTGCTAAGTCTCTTCCCTTGTAAAGTTTAGGCCCTGTAGGGGGCAGGATCATGGTGTATTTTTCTCCCTATGAGCCAGATCCTGAAATCCCTCTTTGTTTTTTACATGGGCAGAACTCAGAGGTGACTTTGCCTAAGTGTTGGGCCCTGTATTTGGGTAAGGTCAGTCCCTCCCAAGGCAAAGCATGTCTAGTTGGCCCAGATGTCACAGGGATGGGGGTTTATGCACCCTGTTGCACCAGTTTTGATGACTGCAAAATTGCCTTTCAGGGATGAGGCTCCGATACCTTGGAAGTCCCTAGCACAAGGGATGCCGGCACCTGTTCCTGGAGCACTCTTTTGCAGAGTGTTGCTGATTTATTTCTGAAGCAGTAACCAGTGGCTTTGGTGGCAGTTGGTTGCTTGTCTTGCCTTTGGTTTTCTCACAGAGTGCAGCTGAACGCACACACTAAGCACGCAAACAGCCCTGAGATAGTAAAGTCGCTGCCCAGCAGCGCTGTGTTTGGCCTGGCGACCCAGAAGTGAGGGATTGATCGGTAGCCCGCTGCTTACAGATTCAGTGAGCTTTCCTTTGCCCGATGAGCTGCTCCGTTGGTAGCATTTTGCTCATGGATGGTGTGCGCCGTATGAAAGCATCTAGCGAAGTGAAGCAAATGTGGTTAAAATATACATGATCATTATTGTTTCATGCATTCACCGCTCGTGTGCGGGGCGGCCTAGGAATTACTTATCCCCAGGCTGCTTTCCAGATTGGCAGCTGTCATGTGATGAAGTGTGGGTGGCTCCGTGGGCAGAGAGAGAGGGGTTCCTTTTGAAAAGCAGGGTACAAGGGTGGGCAGAGTTTTTAACCCTTCAGCTCCTGTGTGGGATGGAAGTTTGGGAGCTGTCGGGTGTCAGATTGTATCCTCCTGCTCCTGTGGATGGTGTACCATGGTGGAGGCATGGCAGAGGAGAGCGCCAGGGTCAGGCGAGCTCTGGCCAGGCAGTGTCCGGATAGAAGGAACGCCCAGGAAGTGTCCAGGGTGCTACAGAAAGAGGTATTGTTCATATCACTCAGTATTGATCAGTCCCTTAGTAAGTAGCCGTCTTCCCTCTGAAAAGGAGTTGGGGTTATCATGGCCCACAGACTAACCATGAGTCATCAGTGAGGTACAGTTGTGGGGAGAAAGGCTGATCTCATTTTGGGGTGTCTTAGCAGGTATGTCCTATGTCAGACATGGGAGGTAATTGTCCCGTTCTGCTCGGCACTGGTGAGGTTTCAGCTGGCGTATCGTGTCCAGTTTCTTCACACTGAATCTCTCCCTTCCTCTAGTGCAGGCTACTCAACTTTGGAAGCCCCGGGGGCCACAATGATACTCACAGCTCGTGCCGAGGGCCGCAACTTAAGTGTGGTTGCATATTCATGCAAATATATATGCAAATAGCTTCTTTCACACTGACGGGCATGAATACAAAGATTAAGGCAAAACTACACAACACGCTGGCCCCATTTAAGTCAGTTCTGCTGATATTAATAAAATGCAATATTTACTGATTTCCCCCCATATGACAGCACTTTTAATGAGCAATGACAGTCCAGGAATTTAACTACTAAAACGCATCTCAACAGAAGACCATTATATTGACTACTTTTTTGTTTTGGCTCCCACCCGCAGGCCGCATGTTGAGCCCCGTGTAAACCCAAACCGCACAACGGGCCGCAAACAATGGGCAATGTGGCCCATGGGCCGCGTGTTGAGTAGTCCTGCTCTAGTGGGACCTAATCTGGGGAGACAGTCAGTCGGCTGGGTTGGCAAGTTCAGCAGCTCTCCAAGCCCCACTGCCACAGACATGTACGCACATGCTCACCTCATCGGTCTCAGTAGTCATGGGAACAAGGTCAGCCATGGGCGAGGCCGTGTCTACACAACCGCTGCACTGTAGCTCCGCCCCTGCAGAGCCCTAGTGTAGACCCTTCCTGTGTCAACAGAAGGGGTTTTCCCCTTACTCTAGTTAATCCACCTCTCTGAGAGATGGCAGCTAAATCGACAGACCTTGCCACATCTCCCGAGGGGGGAGGTCGACTTAACCATAGTGCACAGAGCCCTGAGCGACAGCTAGGCCCAGGTGTTTGCCAGGTCGAGGCCAAGTCTGGGTCAGCAAGTCCTGACCTCTCAGGTAGAACTGAAGTGCCTTTGCTTCTTCCCCTCTGTGCCGGTGCCCCCGGGTGATTTCACTTATAATGGGGGGGGGTCAATTGCACCTGTCAGACCATGTCCTTCTTGACTTTGCCCCAGTGGGAGCATCTGCAGCATCTCCTGGGCTGCTCTGATCCCTCCCCTCCCCCTTTAGCTCTCCAGAAGATAAGCACAGAGGTACCCACCCCCTCTCTGCCCTGGTCCAGACAACAGCTCTAATGGGGAGGCAGGGGCACGGATGGCCCTATGTGAACAGGGATCTAAGACCAGTGGGTGGCTTGAACTGAATAATATGGCTCCATGAGCCCCATCCATGAGTAAGAGGGGGCCGTGGGGGCTTCAGGAGTAGCCGCTGGGAGTGGGCTGTCTCAGACACTCCTCTGAGACGTGGTGCCTGCCTGGCTTCCCCTCTGCTCCAGGGTGGGTAGCGATTTGCTGTTAGCCTGCCACAGGTGAGCTTACCCCTTTTCCCTGCCCACCTGCTCCCAGGATATGCGGCACTCATTCCTGTGTGCCCAGACCCCAAGGTGGGGTACTCTAAACAGGGAGCATCCGGGGGATTCTTCCTGCCTTGTGTGGGCGGGCAGCCCAGAACACAATCTCACCCCCTAGCAACGATCGGCCAAACCCTGAGCATCTCACTTAGCCCTCACCCGGCCCAGGCTGCCCCTGGCAACGTGTGCAGGGGGTGAGCTGTCCAGACACAAGCGCAGGTGGAACCTTGTTCTGGCCAAGAACCTTGCTGCCCAGTCAGAGACGCTCAGGGCCGTTTGTTGCCCCAGTAGGGGCTGTTGGCACGGGTTGGAGAACAGTCACGTGGCTGACTCATGGGGCTGGAGCAGCAACAGCACCTCTTTAAATGAATACTTAGCTTCGTCCTAGGGATGTAATTAATCCAATAATTACGTCAGATTAGCGCAGTGGTGTGTTTAGAAGTTTTTAATTGATAATTAAGGAGCGAGGCCCTTGGGCAGGCGTCGGAGCTACGCCCTCCCACCGGAGAGATCTCGGTGGGGGTTTGCTGGAGCTGCGGGAGGCACTGCATGGCTGATGTTCTGGAGCAGACCCTGATGTGGGACAGGGAATTAAGCTGCTTTCCAGCAAGGTAGGGAACAGTAGGAATGACTCACCAGGTTAGACTTTTCCCTTTGAGTGAAGGCTGACTCTTGCCCCATGGGGCACCAGGGGTCACTGTGCAGCAGGAGGTGTTGTTTTCTCTGGTTAACACAGACCTCGTGGCCAGGTTTGGTCATTAAAGACCCCTAAACCTTTTGGGCAAGAGCAGCGGTCTGAGTTCTTTGTGTCTCCGCTGCCTTTGAGCTTGGATATTCACAGTCTGTCAATTAGTCTACATATTCCCCCTGTCGGTGAAATGGACGAAGGAGTCTTAGCCCTGAGTGAGCACAGCACTCAAGCATATGCTTCAAATTAAGCTTGTGGTTAAGTGCTTTGCTGAGTTGGGGCCGTCAACAGCGGCTGCGTTCCTCCCCAGAGGTGACTGCATGAAAGTGGTGGGCAAGGCCTAAGAAAAGAGATGAGCTGTTTGCAGTATGCCTTGAAGATGAACAGATGTGGGTTATTTCAGATCCTGGATTCAGTGAGTTCCAAATTCTCATCTCCCTTCCCGAAAACACCCTGCCAGAAGCTCCCTCTGGTAAATCAAGGGAGAGCCAGCTCAGACGTCTGAAGATGCAGCTAGGTCACTGTGTATGGCAATGCCAGGGGGAGTAGGTGTCACAAAGGGGGGAATCTAAGGCCATTTAGGGTTCCTTAAATCACCAACCAAGTCAGTGCCAAGTAGGGAGTATTGGGGTCACACGCTCCTAATGAAAAACCCCATTTGCCCAACTAGCTGCAGTTACCTGGTTGATTTCCAGTGAACCCCGTGGAGAGTGCATTGCAGCAGTTTAACGAGGAAGGGGCAAAGGCGTGAATGGTGGTAGCAAGCCAGGAAACAAAGGGGAAAAGTCCTGCCTGGTGTGTGATTATCTTACAGATGCTGGGGATCCAGCAAGGCTCTGGGTTGAAAAACAAGTGGCTGGCAAGTCCCTCAGCAAAAGGGAGAGGGGTAATCCTGGCCATAACTCATTGCCTGGCCTGAGCCCAGCCTGTAGCATTCTGCTGCCTACCTTGGTCTGCCTTTATCATTAGTGCAGAGGTCAAGGCTACAGGTCCACGTTTGATCTGTCCACACGTGAGTCCCCATTTTCACTGGGAGCCAGATGGACTCTCCCTTGCTGGCATCTCTTGTGTCTTCCAGCCCCGTCACCATAGACAATATGAAAACTGCTGCAAAGGGGCTTTTTACAAACCTGGGAGGGGAGAAAACACCTGCTGTTATCTACTGCCTGCTTCTTTTAGAGGCATTTAATCAGCACAGTGGGCTTTTCGCAGGGCTCCCACATGCTGGTATGGCTCTAAGTGCCTGCTGTGCACATCCAAGCTCCTCGCAGTTTTCTTCTGCAGGAGCAATTTCACTTGAGCCTTTATTTGTACTGCTGCTAAATCCCACACTGCGGGCAGCCAGTACCTGCATGTGACAGCGCAGGGTGCTGCTGCTTTAATGCCCTCCAAGGGGCACCAGCCTTGTGCTTACGTACATGAACCTGTGGCGTCCAACACCTTGTTCCCCTATCCCATGCTGCTGTCACGGTGGATGGCCTGGTGGTTGAATGCTTTGTTTTCAGATCTGGCATGTCACAGCCTGTGCTGGTTGGAGGAAAGAGGTGAAATGAAATAAATGAGAATGTGGGAGTGAATATCTGGGTGAATGAGGGACGTGTGGAATAACCTCCCAAGGGAAGCAAGAACAGTCCCATTGCCTAATGGCGCTATTACGGTTTATGCCAGCTGATTTGCCTCACTGGACTTAGGCTAAGTCTACACTGGCGCTTTACAGCTCTGTAACTTTCTGGCCCTGGGGTGTGAAAAAACCACACCCCTCCCGAGTTCAGCAAGTTACAGCGCTGTGGAGCACCAGTGTGAACCAAGATGGTTTACATAGAGCACTCCAAGCGCTCATGCCGTGGCCACAATTTCAGTTTAAAGTGCTGCTGCAGCTGCACTTTAAACTTTTTTTAAGCATGGAGAAAGCCTTAATTCTGATGTCACACCAAAATTCAGCAGAAACGCACTGATGTGAAATAGGGATATTAAAATACATGTATTTGTGTAAATGTGTAACCCACAGCATTTTTCAGGCAGGAGATACAGAGGCAGCAGCGCATGGGGCAGGAAGCTTTTTGGGAGCTGGTATGTGTGGGGACCCAGCTTGAAAACCGGCTTCCCACATATACCGGCTCCTGCCTGCCAACCCATCCCCTGTGCTGCTGCCTCTGTATCAGAGGCAGCAGCACGGGGGTGGGAGGTCTGCAGAAGCCAGTGCTCACGAGCTCTGGTTCCCGCCTCCTCCGCTGCCTCTTATCCTGATACAGAGGCAGCGGAGGAGGGGTGCATATAACTGGCTAATTGGTTAACCATGTACACGAGTACATGTTAACATCCCTAACTGGCATGAAATGATTGGTGTGTCAATATCTTGCTGCAAAAAGATGACTAGAAAGAGCCCAGAGAAAGCCCAGAGCTGGAACAGATGCCAGCGGGAAGCTGAGAGCTTCTTTGTTGAGTTCGGCTATTTAAAAGTTGTTGGTGGCTTTCATGTGTTTTTATTTTTAACATGTGAGTATCAGGGCAATCAGGGGTTGAAAGAAGAAATAGGTTGAAAGTGCTGAAGGGGCATTTCCGCAAATGCAGGCTTCCTATGCAGCCGTTTTAAGTGACTAATGGCTATGTTGCTGCTTTTTCCTACCTGCAGCCATTATCAGGTGGTGCCTTTTCTGCCACCTGTTTCTGGCTATCTCTGCTGCTAGAGTGACCCACACTAGCATCATTCACTATCCTGAGCTAAGGTGTACGCCGCACTTCAGAAGATGCTGAATTTGATTCGACAAATTCGGCACAGCTGAATAAAGAGTAGGCATGAGGGTGCAGGCAAGCAGCATTTGAGAAGGGATTTGCATGAGTAGGCTTCACGAAGGAAGCAGCCTCTCAGGGGGAAATGCGGCCCATCATTATTTTACATGTAGGGAAACTGAGCACAGAGGTGCAGTGGCAGGCCCAAGGTCACCCAGCAGACTTGTGGCAGAGCTGGGAGTCCCCCCAGGTCAGTACTCCATCTACTAGGACAAGCTGCCTCCCCTACAAGAGCCACCAAACGAGTGTTAGGAACGGCAGGGCAAAATCCTGAGGAGCTGGAGCGAGGGAGGGACCAGGGGATCCCAGAGGAGAGTAGGGAATGGAGCGTAGGAATGCAGGACTGGAATGAACCTCATGGGTCATTGAGTTCAGTCCCCTGCTATCGCAAGCATCCCCATCATATAATCCCAAAGCGTATGAATAGGAATCTTATACTGTGTGCAGTTGCTTGCTCCCAGGGAGAGGCTGCTGGAGAAGAAGTGACAAGAGTCAAGAACAGAGGTGACCCTGGCGTGATCTAAGGCTTTGGCAGCGTAGCCAGAGATGAGAGAGTTGCAGAGACGTTTGTGGCACAGGGGCTGTGCAGCTCTCTGGGCCCTGGTCTACTCTAGGGCTTTATTTCGAAATAACCCCCCTAAGGTCAAATTTCTAAGGGGAGCGTCCACACTACCAAGCCCGTTGATTCGAAATAACGGGCCACTTGATTTGAAATCTGCACTCCTGCTTTTCATCAAGATTAACGCTAATTCCGATATAGTTATTTCGAAATAGTGTGAGCGTGGACGTGCCGGTGCCGCTGTTTTGAAATAACTACTCCCCAGAGTAATTCGAACTAGTTACTCCCCAGTGCTTCCTGGGGCTCTGAGTTTGAGGGAGCACATCCACATTAACAGAGCCTGCCTCGGACTAATTTCAAGGCTTCCCTGTAGTGTGGACACACTAGTTCGATTTTGTTTAATCAGGAGTTAAGTCGGTTTTACAAATTTTGAAATAGTTTCCTAGTGTAGACATGACCTAAGGCAGGGGTTCTCAAACTTTGTAATACCGCGACCCCCTAAAATTCTAAATGAATTTGTGTGACCCCCCACCCTCACTGCTCCACGAGTAAAGGGGGAGTTGGGGGGGTCGTCGGGGGCAGCGGGACTGGCTGGGGGAGATCGGGCAGGGGAACTGGTCGGCGGGAAGCAGGGCTGGTGGGGTTGGGTGCAGCGGGGCTGGCCGGGGGACATCGGGAGGAAGAGGGAAGAACTGGCCACTGGAAGCAGGGCTGGCAGGGCAGCGGGGCTGGCTGGAGGAGTTGGGGGGTCGTCGTGGGCAGCAGAGCTGGCCGGGGGAGATCGGGCGGGGGAACCGGCCGGTGGGAAGCAGGGCTGGCGGGGCAGTGGGGCTGGCCGGAGGAGTTGGGCGGTTGTCGGGGGCAGTGGAGCTGGCCGGGGGAAATTGGGCGGGGGAACCACCCGGCAGGAAGCAGGGCTGGCAGGGCAGTGGGGCTGGCCGGGGGAGATTGGGAGGAGGAGGGGAGAACTGGCCGCTGGAAGCAGGGCTGGTGGGGCAGTGGGGCTGGCTGGGGAAGATTGGGAGGAGAAGTGGGGGAGAACCGGCTGGCCGGGAGGGGGTCGGGGGGAGCGCGAATCAGCCGGCAGGGAGTGGGACTGACCCGGGCACGTGCAGATCCCAGGGCACTGCCTGTCCCACGCACGGTCCCGGTGAAGCGCAAGTGAGTTCGGCTGCAGCTTCACCACGCGCTTGACCAGCGCTCAGGAGCGCGTACAGGGCTTCCCCTCCTCCCCAAGGCGTCACACGCAACCAGAGGCTCTCAGCGCTGATCGCACCCCGCCTCCCAGCCACTCCCCTCGCCCCCGCCAGGCTTCCGTCGAGTGCCCAGCTGGAAAACCAGAAAATACCGGACATTGCACATGTCCGGTATTTTCTCAATTTTTTTACCAGACAGAGGGCTCAAAAAACGGACTGTCCTGCAACCCTCTTTAAGTTGCTCGCGACCCCCCCCTTGGGGTTGCAACCCACAGTTTGAGAAACGCTGGCCTAAAGGAACAGTCCTCTCCCCTGCATGATCCCTTTGTTCCCAGAGCTTGATACCAAACTGTTTCATTGTGCAGCACACCAGGAAGGGCACTGCAGAGCACAGCTTGAGGGGAGTCTCCTTGGGAGAAGAGGCAGCAGGATTTTGTGAGAACCTGCCCGTGAGGGAGAAGGATCCCAGCCAGCACTGAGACTGTAAATCTGAGGGACCGAGGGGAAGGGAATGGGGGGGAGGTAACAAGGATGGAGCTGGCAGGTGCCTGATTTTTAGACATGTTGAGCATCTGCAGGTCCCATTGACTTCAGCCGGGGTTGGGATGCTCCGCTTTCCTGGAGCGGGGTGGAGTGCTGCTGGAGCTACTCCAGAGCATCAGTCCAGCGCTGGAAATACAGGACAACGCTCCGGTATAGCTCCAGCGCCAGACCCAGTCCTTCTGCACCATGGTGCCTGGTGATCCGGCCACTTCGCTCTGACTGTCCTTAGACTAGAGCCAGGGGTGGCTCTGAAGCAGGAAGGAGCCCTAGTCACTGGGAGATTGAACATATTGTTTCAGATGCTCTGCCTGCGCTTGCAGGGAATCCAAAACTGCCCTTCCAGGCTTATGGGTCACTCCACATCCCCCGCAGCAGAGACTCACAGTGTGTGGTCACTGATCATGCTCAGGCCAGCACTCATGAAAACCCTTCCCTATGTGTTGTTAACGTTAGCCTGCCCTCTGACCGTGAAGGACTTGGTGGCTGGTGATCAGGGCAGGTGGAAAACAAGGATTCCTGGGTTCTGTTCCCCGCTCTCCTAGTGTGTCCTCTTTAGCAACCTGCTCCGCGCCCAGCCCTGTTCATACTGGAGTCAGCGTTACTGAATCAGAGCACGCCTGGCCGCTCGCTGTGTTAGCCTTCCAATCTGTGAAACAGGAATAATAACGTTCCTATCTCAGTAGTGAGGCATGTAAAGCACTGAGCTAACGGATGCAGAGGAGAGGCACTAAAGTAGGTTGTTATTGTTACTGCCACTTTTCATCCTGCACTGTCCCTCTGGACACATAGGGTGCGTCTACACTGCAACATTTTTCCGGAAAAACAATACTTGCGTCCACACTGCCATTGAGTTCATTCGACAGAAAGTCAAAAGAACAGAGGGGTTTTCCGACAGTGGTAAACCTCATTCTACGAGGAAGAAGCCTTTTTCGGAAAAAGGTGTGTGTGGATGCAGAAGAGGGAGTTCTTTCGAAAGAAGAGGCTCCAGGAAATAACACAGGTGCCCTGGTGGCCACTCCATCCAGAATAATCACAACTTAAATGTGAAATAGCGTCCAATCAATGTGGACGCTATCTTTCAAAAAATCACATCGCTTTTTCGTTGCGCTTTTGTTGTGTGGGCGCTCTCTTTTGAAATAAGCTTTTCCAGAAGATCTCTTCTGGAAAAGCTTCTTCCGAAAGAAGCTTGTAGTCTAGACGTAGCCACACATCCTTAATATCCAGAAACCTACTCACCCCACTCTCCCACTGGACACTAGAAGACTTGGTAATGATAGACTTTGACACCCCATCTGCTCAGGCTGTTGTAAAGTCTAGGGTGCATTTGCATTGCTTAAATCTGTCCTAGAGGGATAGTCCTGCTGAGGGAATAACTGATACATCTTGTGCATCCCTGGTCATTTGGAAGCTAGCTGATTTCCCTCGCTTTTATTTGACGGAGAGGTCCCTCTACCCAAGAGTTAAGATGAACAGGGGTGGGGAAGTTAGGGGTGTCACAGTGGAGTCCTGCCACAGAGAATTCCCCTCACTGAGGAGTATGTTTCTTGACCTCCTGGCTCACACTCCAACAAGTACTGATGGTGCAAAACCCCCCTGCCTCGCAAAAGGTCCCTTGGTGCTGCAGAGGGGTTTGGACACATCTGGAAGCCAAGCTGCCCCCATCTGTTGCAGCTTCTGATTTAAGATTCCAGAATTCTTCCGCATCATGCAAAGAGAGCGCTGGATACAGCGGGGAATTAAGGAGGGCTTGCCAAGAGTTTGTCTTGGGGCCACGTTGCCAGAGTGTGGGACGCCAGCCAAGCCTCTTTCTGACAGCAATCAGCCTGGGCCCCCGTATGGCTCAGGATCAAGAGGGGTGAGAATGAAGGGATGGGTTGAAGGGACTAGGACAAGAGCTGGGGAAATGGCTGTGAATCCACCCTTCCTCTACATGGATGGAGCATCTGGCTGGAAGTTTGTGTAGCTTGGGCTTGTACTAACTTTTCTGCTCCAGGGGCATCTGCTAGCAAGGGGAGTCCTGCCTTCACTACAGCAGCTCAATGCCATAATCCCAATCTGCATTGAAGCTCCCGATATCCACTCACTTTGGCAGCTGAGCACGGGAAGCAAACTAATTCCTCCTCCTGTGGGGATTAAGGATGGATGGTTAACTTGTGCCCCTGCTAACTCATTGGCCTTGCAATAAATAGCAGGGCGTACATTGTAGGGCCTACATAAATACCCTAACTACTCCAATTGAAGTCGGTGGCAGAATTTCTATCATGGGTGATGGGAGCAGGTTTGGGCCCACAAACATGGTTATTAGGGTACTTTAACGAGCAAAGGCAACAGGGGCTTGGTAGTGATACTATACAGTGGCAACTAGCTATTCATTCGGCTGCCTGCGGAGGGCCAAGTCCAAAGCCCAAGGAAGCCACGTGACAGGGTGTCCACAAACCACCACCCCTACACCCTGCCAGAAGAAGTGGGTGCAGAGTGCAGTCCTTCAAGGACAGCCTAGATCAGCAGCAATGAGGATTGATTCTCCAGCGGGAGCAAGCAGTAGCCAACAGCGCAGCAAAGTACTGCCTGGGGGCTTTTCGTCTGCCACTCTGATTGGCCGTAATCGCAGCCAATAACAGTGCCTAGGAGCGGTGGGGGACATGGAGCCATGTGTGTACCCAGGGAGCTGCACTAGGTAAAATACCCCTATCACCCAAATCCTGCACCCCCACCTGGCTCCTGCATACCCCTCCCACCCACACCCCCACCCCACTCCTGCACCCTACCTCCCAGCCAGCCCTCGGCACCCCGGGCCCGCTCCTGCATCCTCCCCTGCTCCTACAGCCTGCCTCCTTGGTGGCTATTGTTTGGTTTTCCTGGTTTCACTCTTCTCTCCTGTATCATTTGCTAGGGTAAATAAGTCATGCAACGTGTGTGTGTGCGTGCGTGCGTGCGCGCATGCGGGGGGTGGGAGTGGGGGCATATTGCAGAAGAAATGGCTTTTGACATCTTAATCCTTCCACTAGAGTAGCAAACAGATGGTGCTTAAAAAGAGGGTCTGATTTCTCGGGGGTTTACTCTTTTGTATGTCTGACATCTCTTGAAATATCTTTGTTCTCTTTTCTCTTCCATAACTGATTGCAGCACATGTTTGTGATTTTATAGACACTTGGATTGGTTACAACGCATTCATGTTTTAGAGGAAAACTCAGTCATGGAAAGACTGAGTAAAAGGACAAAGTTTGGCCTATAAAATAACCTGCTTAAGTAGGGTTTTACTTGGAGGAGAAGGGAAGTTGGTTAGTGCTGAGAGCAACGGAATCTGGACTCCTATGGCCCTGGCCTTACCTCTTGCACTGACTCACTGTGCAACCCTGTAACATGATGGTGATAAATGTACCTGCCTCCTGAGAGCATGGGAGGGTTTGTCTGCATGGCAGTTGCTCCTGTTTATTTAACGAACGGTGTGAATTTAACCTGGTGCAAACCCAAGTGGCCATTTTTGCATCAATTTAGTTTAACCCGATTAGAAACAGTTTTGAACTAAACCAGTAGCCCCTCGTAAGCTGAAATCAGAGCATCCACACACAGGGTTGTACTCATTCACCTAACCCAGTTTAATTAAACCAATGCAAGTCTGTGTGTGGACAAAGCCTGAGCATGTACTAATGAATGACGGTAAAATGCTTTGAGAAGCCAGGTGCAAGGGTGCTATGGAAGTGAAGCCCCAATTCCGATTATTTCGGTTTAATTAATTAATTAATTAATTAATTAATTAATTAATTACTATTCGGGTTTATTTTGCCCCTCTTAAACGACAATCAGACGATCCCCATGAGGTTTTACCCTGGCTCAACTAAACCAGTTCAGCTAACGCTGTGCCCATGGCGGTGCACCTTGGTTCCTCCTGTACGCCAAAGGCAGCATTTCACACTGACACAGCACCAGTGCCCATCACTGCACAAGGCCCCAGGCAGTGGAGAAAGCAGCACGCAGACAAGAGCTGTGGAAGGAATATAAACCCCCATGCTTCAGGTCATAAGCCAGCCTCTCACTATTGAGGATCCGGAGGACGCTTCCCCTGGGGCAGGGCACCCCATCACTGCCTGATGCAGTGCTTCTTCCACTGAAGCTGGTGCTAGCTGCTATCCGAGATGGGCTCCTGGCTAGAGGGAACCCGGGTGTGACCCAGCCTGGCAGGTCATAGAATCATAGAGCTGGAAGAGACCTCAGGAGGTCATCAAGTCCAGCCTCCTGCCCAAAGCAGGACCAACCCCAACTAAATCAACCCAGCCAGGGCTTTGTCAAGCTGAGACTTAAAAACATCTAGGGATAGAAATTCCACCACCTCCCTAGGTAACCCATCCCAGTGCTTCACCACCCTCCTAGTGAAATAGTTTTTCCTAATATCCAGCCTAGACCTCTCCCACCTTAACTTGTGACCATTGCTCCTTGTTTTGCCATCTGTCACTACTGAGAACAGCCTCTCTCCATCCTCTTTGGAACTCCCCTGCAGGAAGTTGAAGGCTGCTATCAAATCCCCCCTCACTCTTCTCTTCTGCAGACTAAACAAACCCAAATCCCTCAGTCTCTCCTCATAGGTCATGCGCTCCAGCCCCCTAATCATTTTGGTCGCCCTCTGCTGGACCCTCTCCAGTGCGTCCACATCCTTTCTGTAGTGGGGGGCCCAGAACTGGACACAATACTCCAGACGTGGCCTCACCAGAGCCGAATGAAGGGGAATAATCACTTCTCTGGATCTGCTGGCAATGCTCCTCTTAATGCACCCTAATATTCCATTAGCCTTCTTGGCTACAAGGGCACACTGTTGACTCATATCCAGCTTCTCATCCACTGTAATCGTGTGCTGTTGATCCAGCCAATAGGCATAGTCACTAGCTGGGAGGGAGCTGCTGCTGCTGTTCTGCATTGAAAGGGCCAATGGTGAGACAAGTGGGCAAGGGAGGAACCTAGGTACAGGGGGAGCTCTCATGGTGACTAAGTGGTTCTGGCGGAGTGCTTGTCAGGAAGGGATGTTTGTCATCACCAGGTTTCTCCGGGTGTCACCTTGGTGTTTGAATTGCTGGGTCTTTGTGCTGACACCTTCTTTCTCTCAGTAAAGGCTGAGCCAGGCCGTGTGTGTTCACCGGCCAAGGCTGCGCTGCAAACAGATGAAGCCAAAAAGGATGGCTCATGGTGCCCTCCTTGCCCAGTGGAGACCAAATATGCTGAGACCAACTGGCCTTCGGTGGGCTCCGGGTCCTCTGCGTGACCCCAGGCAGCCAGGCCTGTTCTCTCTCGCTGTCTCTGCCTGCAAGGCCTGGTACTGTAGGCCTGCACCTGTAAAAAAGGCTCCCAGGGACTGGGTTTGGCCGTGTCCCTCCAAGTTCCATGATGCTTGTAGAGTGCCAGTGACATGTGTGTAGCTTATCTGTGGCCGTGGCCTGGGTTCTCACCCTCTCTCCTTCCTTCCCTGCAGGACATGCGGAAACATGTGACCCTGACGCTCCTGGATACCGAGCAGTCCTACGTGGAGTCGCTCCGCACCCTGATGCTGGTAAGGGTATCGCCGAGGCATATGGGGACGGGAGCGGGGGATTGATTGCACACGCAGGCAGAGATCACCACCTGCCTCCCACACGTGACATCAAGGCTAGGACACAAGGCCCATTCCAGAAAAACAGAGCACTTTAGTTGTCAGTAGTAGTAGAGCTTTTATCTCATACAGATACTCCTCCACTAGAGGGCAGTGCTGGATACAGACATGGCTCCAAAACCAGGGTGGTGAGTCTGGGCATTCTCTGGTCTCCTTCCCTTTGCAATGCTCCTACTGTCGCGTCTCCCTGAGAGGAAGTTGGGCAGTTCTCTCGCTAGACTGTCCTTCGGGGTGATGGAGCCTTCCCAAAAGTGGGGGACACTCCGTGGCCCCACCTCATCCTCTGCTCTGCCTCTCAGCCAAGCCACAGGCCCCTCCGCCTGCCCTGGAAGGGCAAGCACAGTTCCTGGCCTGTGTCCTCTCCCTTCAGAGCCCTTGCTCAGGACAGGTGGAATGTCTACGGCTCCCCATCACTGCCTATGCAGCTCCTACCTCCACCCAGCTCTGGCCCCCAGCCTGATCAGAGGGTGGGGCCTCAGAGCTGCAACACAGCCATAGTAAGAGCCGCCCAGGCAGCTGTGGGGAGCCCCGGACCCTCCGTCTGCCCTGGGTGAGGAGTGCCGGGGGCAGGGACACAGACCAGGACTGCTGTCAGGACCCTACAGCCCGGGTCCAGGGGGTGGGACCTCAGGCAGAAGAGGAGGAGCAAGGGGCTCAGCCTGAGATGAAAAATGGATGGACCGGGCCCGTCCACTTTCAAAACGTGGGAAGGTCGTAGCCCCTTGCCCCTTCCATTCTGGTGCCCCTGCTGTGATTGTCAGTACCTGTGGTGGTGTGTTGCAGTAGTGAGTGCTGTCCACACCCTGGCTTCACTCACACCTGCATCGGGGTTGCATGGCTGGAGTGTGGCCCGTTACCATCGTGGGAGCACCTGGTCCTGGAGAGTGCAGTGATCTCTTAGGCTTCGTCTTCACTGCGAGTTCTTCCGGCAGAAAATATGCTAATGAGGGACTCGTTAGCATGAGTTGTGATCTCATTTGCATATTTTCTGCCGATCCGTTTTTGCGCTAGGGGTTTTCGCTCAAAAAGAAAATGTCCACACTGCTTGTTTTTGCGCAAAAACCCCTAGCGCAAAAACAGATCTGCAGAAAATATGCAAATGAGATCACAACTTATGCTAATGAGTCCCTCATTAGCATATTTTCTGCCACAAAAACTCGTAGTGTAGACGCAGCCTTAGGAAGCAAGGACCATGGAAGATTTTGACCGTCCAGACAGAGACCCTGAGCGGGACTCTGCGTTTGGTGGGAGCTTACGGGAAGAGCAGACGCTCGGATGCTGTGCTGACTGCAACCTGAGCTTCCCCCTTCCTGCCGGCAGCCTCTCGGCTTGTCTGGGGTTAGCGTCAGACACTCCGCAGTGGGTTGTGCCGGTGCTGAGAAAGCAGGGAGGCGGCGCTGCTCCCAGGGGGTGTAAAGGAGGTGCAGAGCTGGTGTGCTGCTAACACCTCATACTCCCCTGGCTCTGCCTAGATGCTGGATACTGTGGAGAAGAGGCGTGAACTTGGCCGGACTCCACAGGTGACAGCTCTGGGATTGGAGCAAAAGGGGCTCAAAATAACCCTACGTTTGGTGCGGGATTAACCACCTGAAGCAGGGCTGGTAGTGAGGGACCGGCAGTATCACATGCTGCAGTGACGTCCAGCAGGACAAGTGTGGCCGTATCTCCCTTGCCTCAGGTCGGAGGAGGCCATTCTTCACAGCAGCAGGAGGTGCTGCTGGTCTGAAGCCTTACTCAGAGGACTCAGGGACGTGCCAGCTCAGGCCCTGCCTCATCAGACAATGGCCCGTGTTTACACCTTCGAGAGAGAGAGAGAGAGAGAGAGAGAGACTCTGGACGGCTGTCCTGCCCTGTGGATGATCATGCAGTGTTTGAAGTTAGCTATCCCACCAGCATGTTCTACTTGCTGACAAATTACACCTGGCCCTGGTCTACCCTGGGGCTTTATTTCGAAATAACCCCCCTTAGGTTGAATTAATAAGCAAAGCGTCCACACTCCCATGCCTGTTATTTCAAAATAACGAGCTGCTTATTTTGAAAGCGGTACTCCTGCTTTCCTCGAGGAATAACGCTAATTTCGAAATAGCTATTTTGAAATAGCAGCAGTGTGGACACTCTGGTGCTGTTATTTGGAAATAACTACTCCCCAAAGTAATCCGAATTAATTACTCCCCAGTGCTTCCTAGGGCTCCCGTCGAGGTAGCACGTCCACATTAGTGGAACCTGACTCAGACTAATTTTGAGGCTTCCCCATTAGGGATGAGAAGGACTAGTTGACTAGTCGACTATCTGATAAGCTTATCAGATACTCAACAGGCTAGTCCACTAGTCGCTTCCCCTACTGCCTCTATCAGAAAGAGGCAGCAAGGAGTGGGGGGAAGAGGAAGGGGTACTTAAAAGCGGCAGTGCCACATTGAGCCTAGGGCCAGCTGGGGTGTCCCCAGGCTGCACGCGGCATTTCGAAGTGGCAGCGCCGTGTGCAGCCTGACGCCAGGCTCCCGGCAGCATTTCAAAGCAGCAGCGCCACCTGGAGCCCCGGGTCAGCAGGGGCATCCCTAGCTGACCCTGGGCCCCACATGGCGCTTTCGCTTTTGAAGTGTAGCAACAGGCAGAGGCACCCTATTGACTAATCGAATAGTCAATTCAAAATGCATCGACTATTCGATTAGTCAATTAGTCGATATTTAACATCCTTATTCCCTGTAGTGAGGACACACTAGTATGATTTTGTTAAATTGGGAGTTATTCAATCAATTTGAGTTATTTCAAAATAATTTCCTAGTGTAGACATGCCCCACATGGGCAGGGGGTTAACTTTGCAGGGTCCGCATCGGAATAACCCTGGGTGACTTTACATGGCACTTTGTTACACTAATCTTCATTAACTGCGTGGAACAAAATGTGTATTCCCAGGCCCAGCTGCCCTCAAAGACCTTTGAATTAACTTTTTAGGAAAAGGACTTTTGAAAAGCTCTCTGTGCCTGGGAGTGACCTGGTAGCACGTGCAATGGCCAATATCCAGCATATTCACAGCCTGCTGCCAAGCCTCGGCTTGTACCACAGCCCTGGGGAATGCAGTGGCTTTAAGGAGTCACTCAGCCAGCTGGATGCAGCCAGAGTACAGACATGGCCACAGTGCATTCTGGGAGAAATCTCTAATGCCACCTTTGGTTGCCCTTGTTTCAGATACAGAGGAGGAGACCTGTGGAGATTACCAGGCTAAGCCAGGCTGGGGCCTGGATTCTCCCTAGGCTGCAGTGCAATATTAACGATGACAAAGTCAATCAAGGAGCCTATGGAAGAGACGTCTCTAGTGCAGGGACATTCCCACAGCAGTGGGGAGATGGACTAGTTATTTCAGTGTCTAGATTGTGCTGGTCCAGAAGGGAGCTGAAAAAGATTCCCAGCTGGCTACTGTTACAGCTCAAAGGGACCCGCAGGGAACAGAAATTGAGCATCTGTCCTTTTTTTTTCTTCACAAAGCATAAAAACGGCCCGAAAGGATGAGGGTGTTTTGGATAAGGCAGCATTATTTGAGTCTGTTTCTAATATAGTAGCACACAGAGGATCGGGGTGCCATTGTGCTAGGTGCTGTACAAATATAGAGCAGGACAATTCCTGCCCCAAAGAGCTCAAACTATTTATGGGAAGGTGCAAGGGCTAGCTTAAGAGAGGTGGGGAAGCATGGTCCAGTGGTTGGAGTGCTTGCCGGGAATTGGGGTGTTCCAGGTTCAATCCCCTGCTAAGTCAACCTGTGGAACTCCTTGCCTGAGGATGCGGCAAAGGCTAGAACTTTAACAGGGTTCAAAAAAGAGCTAGATGGATCCATGGAGGTTAGGTCCATCAATGGCTATTAGCCAGGATGGGTAGGAATGGTGTCCCTAGCCTCTGTTTCTCTGGAAGTGGGAGACATGAGGATTCCCTGTTATGATCCCTCCCTCTGGGGCATCTGGTATTGGCCACTGTAGGCAGACAGGATACTGGGCTAGATGGACCTTCGGTCTGACCCAGCATGGCCATTCTTATGTTAGTGTCTTTGTGTCTCCCACCCCATCTGTACTCCCCTCTGTGAACAGATGGGTGGATTATCTCCCTCGGGGTCCTAGCTCCTTAGTGGGAGATCAGCACAAATCTTTCAGCAGCACATTTTATTCCTATGCAGTGACACCAAGAATATAGGGACGGGAAGGCATGCAAGGCAGCTCCTGGCAGGGTGGTTTTTCTGCTGCTTGTTCAGCTCCATCTTCGATTTGTTTCTTTGCAAAAGAAAACCCAAAGCCAGAAGGTCTCTGCTTTTCAGGGAATGGCCTGGGAGCCACAGCACACAGGAGCCAGGAATAAAAGCCGTGATGCTTAGGAGAGGACAGCATGATGCAGAACATAAGCTGTCGGGAGGGAGTGTTAATACACAGACATTTACCCTAGGCTATCCCGTGGCGTCCTGGGAGCATTCCTGCATTGTGTCACTCTGGGGAAGAGGGGAAGGCTGGCGTTCGGAATGGAACTGGCTTTGTGGGGACGATTAACAGGCTACAGCTGCTTCTGCCCATCAGGCTGTGGCAAGGTGCTTTCTGCAGGGGCCATGCTGCTCTGAGCCACGTCGCAGAGGCCAGGCAGCTAAATTTAGTAGGAGTATTTCTTTCCCTTTCACTGCTGTGATTGCCAGGCTGGAGACAGGCGCTTAGCTTGAAAACTGGTGTGTGCTTACGAACCAGGTGTTTTCCCCCTTACGACGTATCGGGTGAAATCCTGGCCCCAGTGAATTCACTGGACGTTTTGCTATTGATTGCAATGGAGCCAGGATTTCCCCCTTTGCAGCGAGGAGAAAGTGCCTCTCCCAAGCTCGCAGCACCTTTGACATAATGTTTAAAAATTGCACTAACAGAACACCTGTACACCACACAGTCCCATTGCGGTCCTACTCCTCCCTCTCTGGCCCTTGGCTGTTCATTGGATTTGCACGTTGTCACTCATTAACACACTAGTAAGCTTGTACGTTCTTCGGGGCAGGGGCGGGTGTGTATAGCACCTAGCACAATGCAGTGCGGATCCTGGACTGAGACCTCTAGGTATCACCCTAATGACATGGCCACCGAGAGATCAGATCAGCCATCTCCTACCAGGCCCACAGTCACGCCATATCCTGTCCCATCATGCCCCTTCCTGGTCAAACGCCAGGGCAAGTTGATGGGCCTTGCAACATACTCTGAAGGACATCGGCTTCAGACGGAGCTCTGGTGTCATTTCACCACCTAACAAGTAACTTGCAGGGCAGCCCTGCCTAGAGAGCCTGCCCGCAGCCTCCTCTGGAAAGGGCAAAGCAACAGAGCACACCGGCAGGGTCCCTGTGCCAAAGAACCAGGCTGCAAGTTTCGGGCAAGATGCTGCTGCCATGTGATCCTGAGACACCAGCTGGCAGTGTGGCCGTGCTCCAAGCTGTGAAACCTCCTGGTGAAGGATGACTTGCCCCTCCCATCAAACATGCTGCTGTAACTCTCATGATGGATTCTGGTTGGTTCCCCCAGCCTGCCAGCACCCTCTTGCTTGTATCCAGAGGGGTCTCCAGCTAGCTTGTTGCCATCCACACCTCAAGCACGGGGGAAGGTCATTGCTGGCACTCGTTGGGTCAGATGGAGTAGAGTCCATGCCAAGGGCTGCTGGGTAAAGGGTACAGTTGCCCGGAGCCCAGCGATTTAAAAGGGCTCTGGGCTGCCACTACCATGTATGTGGTGGCAGCCAGAGCCCTGGGCCCTTTAAATCTCCGCCAGAGCCCCACACAGCATAATCTGGGCGGTGCTGAGGGCTGGCTACCTTTAGCCCCTCCCCTTCTGCCCAACGCCCCTCCCCTTCTGGGGGCCCAGAGCCGAGCACCAGCCCTGTCCAGGCCTCCTCCTTCCAGCAGCCCCCTAGAAAGCTCCCTTCATAAGAGCAATTGCCTTCTGGGAGCTCTCGAATTCAGGCAGTAAGAACAAACCTGCTGGAGGGAATCTTGTCTGCTCCCAGTGCAGCTCACAGGGGAGCCAACACCATGTGAAGGCAGCTGGTAACTCTCCCAGTCCAAAAATGGCTGCCCAATGTCTATCCCTGTCCCAGAGTAGAGGTAGCAACTTTTACCCCTGGATCTCAGAGAGCCTCTCAAACATTCATTAACTGAGTCTTCCTGGATGGTTGCAAGGAGGGTTAAGGGTTGTTATTCTCTTTGTATAAATGGGGGAATAATGCGTTAATGGCTAATAATGGGTCAGTGGTTTTCAGAGTGAGTTGCGACCCAGTATTGGGTCGTGGAATGTCAGGCACTGGGTCCCACTGCTGCAGGGGGATCAGGTGGCCAGTGGGGGTGCTAAGGCAGTTAACTGCCTGACTCGGGCATCGCAGACTCCATTGCACCCCAGAAGTGGCCAGCAACGGGCCCAGCTCCTAGGAGGCAGGGGAGCTCTGTGCACTGCCCCTGCCCTGAGCACTAGCTCCGCACTCCCATTGGCTGGGAACCTGTTGCTGGCTGCTTCTGGGGCGTAGCCTGGTCTGCCAGGAGAGGCAGGAAGCTGCCTTAGCACCCCCACTGTACTGCTAACTGGGAGCTGCTCAAAGTAAGCTTCCCCTCCTGCCCCAGCCCTGACATCCCCAAAGCCGGAGTTGCCTCCTACACCCCAAAGCTCTCCTCCTCAGCCCCACCCCGGAACCCACACTGTAGTCACATTATGTTGGGTCATGGGCATCAACAATTTTCTTCAACTGGGTCATGAGAAAAACAGTTTGAAAACCACTGGGTGAAGTGAAATGTCTAAGGTCAAACAGCAAATCAGTGTCACAGCCAGGGTTGTAAATCAATGGTTCTGGCTGCCAGGCTCTTTCTCTAACCCCTAAACCCGCTCCATTCCTCCTCAGCGGGTTAACTCAGACCCAGTGATCGTGGGACATGAGGGGTGTGACAATGCTAGGCTGGGACAGTCCGAGGAAGTTATTCTGGGGCAAGATCCTAAAGCCAGATGGAAAGTGTGTTCTCTGGCTAAGGCCGTGCACCCTGAAGCTCAACCCAGAGTGACTGAAACCAGCTTTATGCTAAACCCCTGGAAAAGGGGGGGATTTCTTCTGGAAGTGCCACCCTAGGCTAGCACAGGGTTTCATGTCACCTCACTGCAGTCTTGGAAACCAGTGCCAGTATTCTAAGCCGTGCGAACTGCATGTCATGTAGACATGTAATCCAAGGGGAAATGTCCCCGTGGCTGAAGCCAGCTGGCCTTCGAGTGAACAGAAGCAGCACCCAAGGTCGTCGGCCTTGCGTTGGGGTGGTTGGAATCAGCTGCCGGAACTAGCGTCTCTAAATAGAATCGTAGCCTCAGCTTGGCAGCAAGCAACACAGCGAAGGTCACCCCAGGCCTCTTTGTGCAAGCCCCCCGCTTTCTGGTGCAAGCCTCCCGCTTTCTGGAGAATTTGCTGAACCTGTTTTATGAGTTCCCAGATAAGAGATTTGCCCAAGATCATATAGCAAGTCTGTAGCAGGCCCATGTCTTTTGAGTCCTACTCCAGTGCCCCTAGGCAAGACCATCTTGCACAGCCAGGGGCGTATGGCAGTTAGCGCTATGTCCGGCGGTGAATATTTGGAGCGTTGTGTTTCCATGGAAATTATCATTCCTGAACCCTTTCGCTGGGCTCGATGCAGAACGTGGAGTCTGTGGCTTGGTCGCATGCACAATCAGGGCCCAGCTGTGTCTCCCGATACGCAAGCACAACTTCCTCTGACGTCAGCGAGGCTCACCCACACACGCCGGAGAACACTCCAGGGCTGGCGTGGTGGGAAAGAACCAAAATAGCATCCTGTGGAATAGAGAACTGAATCCGCTCCAGGTGTCCTGCTTTTGAAAGGCCCCTCAGCCCAGCCGCCTGCTTGGCACCTGCACTCTTGGGCGTGCACAAGTATGCCCAAACCCAGTTGGGGGGCACGTAGCTGATGATTAAGTGGCACCAGTGCTCCCACATGAGTGTGGTGCTATTCAATAATTCTTTCACCCACTGGCTGAAATCTTGGCCGCCTGCTCTGCTCCGATTGCCCCAGGCAGCAGCACAAAGAGGACAGAACCAGGCTGGCCGGCTTCTCGGCCACCTTCCCACAGCCCCTCTGGCAGGAGGCGGGGAGGAGGTGTTGCCGTAGCCTGTTGTACTCTGGTTATGCCCAGCACCTGGGTGGCTTGCTGGGAGCAGCTGGCAAAGTCTGCCACCTCCTCAGAGCTCTAGACCTGCTGGGATGGGTGCAGAACACTCCTGGGATTAGAAAACCGCAGTCAGTCTCTCACCTTCTTGCAGCTAGAGGACGGAGGTATGGCTCTGTGGTAGGGCTAAATATCACTGGACTGCACAGGCAGCACACGCTGATTTCCACCATGCTGCCATGACTTTGTGTCATCTGAGTGCCCCCTCGGGGTACCCAGCCTGCAACCTGGAGGTCACACACTAGATCACCCACCCCTTTGGTGCTCTGTGACAGCATCTCAGCAGCACCTGTGGGCAGACATCCAAGGTGAGAGACACAGGGCAGACCTTCTGTGTAGCTGGGGGAGTGGGCACTTGGTTGGCTTGAAGACAGGGGCTAATAAGCGTTTAGAGCCCTTAGAATTCACACAGTGAAGTTCCTGGAAATGTGTTTGTATTAAGTGTGCAGCCCAGCAGAGCACACCGCCCCCAGGAATGACGGGTGCAGGAGATGGAACTGCAGAGAAAAAGCAAACTACCCCTCCTCCCCGTGCTAATGGTCTCACAAAGTGACTTCAGACTTCTCCCGTTCCAGCACCACAGATTGCTGTGTTTGGAGGTGGTGGCAGTGGGAACAGCGAGGAGTCCTCTAGCTTTGTGTGTCTGGGTTTTGCAAGGTATGCCTCTCTTTCCAGCTAGCCATCAAGAAAGGTAGGCACTAGCCAGGGCCTCGAGACATCTGGGTTCTGTTTCTGAGTGTCCCGCTCACCTGCTGTGTGAGCATCAGCAAGTCACGTGACTGCCCTGTACCTCAGTTTCCCCTCTCACCACTTGTCAGTCCTGTAAGATCTGAGGCTACGTCTATACTGTAGCCTTTTTGCACAAAAACATATGCAAATGAGGCTAAGCATGGAATATCTCTGCGCCTCATTTGCATAATTAATGAGCGTCCAGTTTTGCGCAAGAGGCTTTTGCGCAAAAAGGAGCCATCTACACAGCTCCTTTTTGTGCAAAAACCCCCTCTTGCTCGAGCCGTTCTTCTGGAAAAAAACGCGGAAGAACGGCTCTTGCGCAAGAGCGGTTTTTTGCGCAAAACCGGGCACTCATTAATTATGCAAATGAGGCATGGCAATATTCCACACTTAGCCTCATTTGCATATGTTTTTGCGCTAAAAGGCTACAGTATAGATGTAGCCTTAGAGTGGGATCTGGATATTGAGAGCTGGCTATGAAACCCATAAACTCTGAACATGTTTCCTTTGTGCTTTGTCTCTGTGGCTTAATTTAAATGGAAACTCTTTTCAGCCAGCACCAGCCTTGGGTTGTGATGGCAATTCTGGATAGGTTACAGTAGAGGAAAGGCAAAGGGAGATTTTTATGGGAATGTGGCTCTGACGTGATAGATTAAACTTGGCGGTGGGCAAGAAGCTGAGACACACCTCTGTTAAAAACCACTTTATAGCCTTTCCAGTAAGGGTTTCAGAATAGTCTGCCAGGATGGGTAAGTATCATCCCATTTACATGTGGGGAAACCGAGGCACAGGTGCTGCTTTCCTTTACTACAACTCACTCTTGAGAGGCAGGAATGGGTTTAAATTACAGAGGGGCAGAGACTTCTTATTTACTCCAAGCTAGTTTGGTAAACCCCACAGAGTAGCTGGAGTGGCACAGATGTCCTTGGACTCCATCTGTCCCTGGATCCACCAAGAGGGTGTTTTGGTATCTTTTGTTCATTATTATTATTAATTATTTTTGTAGGGTTACATGAAGCCCTTGAAGCAGCCAGAAAACTCGATCCTCTGTGACCCGTCCTTGGTGGACGAGATATTCGACCAAATCCCCGAGTTGCTGGAGCACCACGAGCAATTCCTGGAGCAGGTCCACAACTGTGTGCAGAACTGGCATGAGAAGCAGAAAGTGGGCGACGTCCTGGTACAGTCTGTAAGTGCAGCAAACCTCCCCCCACACACCACATGATACGGTGCCGGGGGCCCATACCAGGCAAGGTTCACATTGACTTCAGCAGGAGACACAAATCCATATTGACTTGCCCAGCTTCTCTTTAATCCACAGGACACCAGGAAGGTCAGTCCTGTGCCAGATATGGAAGTGAGTCATTATTTGACGAGCAGGGCTTGGGTAACATAAACTAACCACTGTGCCTATAAATGGCAGGTACCATGGAGCAGTGAGGCTCTTATGAGAGCAGGAAGCCCAGACGAGAGTGCCAAGTGCAGATTGCACAGCTCTTGCTCATGGGGGTGAGCTGTCCCTCTCCGGACTTCGGGGCTGCTTGGCTGGATAAACCCTCCCCCTCGCGAGTCACGGCCGCACAGCCTGGCATCTCTTTAGAAATGTCATTGAGAGGCTGAATCTTTTCATTCTCCTGTAACGGGTCAGACTCTGCTAGCTTTCCCTGCCGCTGCTCTGGGCTGACACTGGTGAGATCAGGGACTGGCCTGGTGACTGTAGATCCAAATGGCTCGGTTCTCCAGTTTTTCCACCTTAGATGTGAAAATTCCAGCCAGGTTGGTCTCTACCTCTGACCTCACCCCCTGGATGGGCCCCCATCAGAATTTAGCTGACGGTGACGTGCTAGGCAGAAGAGAATCCAGTTGGCATTGGCCATGAGGAGGTAGATCTCAGGGACTCCTTTCCTGAGAACAGATTTGAAGAGTTTGAGGGTGCTGTTCTACAGGCTCTTTCTCCTGCTGCTTCTCGAGTCTCAGTGAAGGACATGTGGCAGGGGAGGTCAGGAGCCCTGGTTCAAATCCCAGCTCTGCCACTGACTAGCCATGTGGCCCAGAGAAAAACACTTTCCTTCCTTCCATCCTTTTTCTCCTCTGTAAGCTGGGGAGCACAACACCCACCTCTCAGAGGGTGGCCAGGCTTATTTAGTTTTTGTGCTGTGCTCCAGAAATGCCAAGCCTTGGTGGAAATAAAAGAGAGAGCATCTGAGATCACTTATGCAATGTGCACAACGTTGGGTGGTTTCTCCAAGAGTGTCCTCAGAGCTCCAGATGTCCCAATTTTATAGGGACAGACCGGGTATGTGGAGCTTTCATGCACCTCTCACCCCAGTCCCGATTTTTCACGCTTGCTCCCTGGTCACCCTAATCTACACTTGTATTAGCAGCAATACTTTCCAATCCTGGCTAACCCAAACAAGCTCCTCCAGGGGTGGAAATGGTGCGCGCCCTCATGTTGACAGGACTCCCACTACTACTAGCACTGGGCATGCTGCATCGGGGTTGCTGACAGTGGGACATTTTGTGGCCAATGACCCCTAGTCCAGACAGGCCTAAGTTACCCCTCCTGCCTCCTGATGGCAGACTCCCTGCTGACAGAACATCAGGTCTCAAGCTGGGCAGGCCTGCCATGGGAGGCACAAGCTATGCACTTTTTTTTTTTTTAAGAGCTCCGGCAGTCAGCCCCGGGCAGCTGGGGTTTGTTCGGGAGGGCTGTGTTCACCCGGATGGTGAGGGGAGGATAAAGGAGACAGCCGGAGTCCCACCACCCCGGAGCTGACAGCCAGAGCCCTGCTGCACAGGCTCTGCTCCCCCGCCTGACTTTAAGTCCCTAATTGGGAGGCAGCCTTGGCCCAGGCTGTCCTTTACCTCCCCCTCCCCAATCCCTTCCCCTGGAAGTAGCAGCGCTTCGGCTGTCCCCGAGATAGCAGCAGCATCACGAAAGTAAGAGTGTCAATGGGGCAATAAGTCTGCTGTGAAAAGTGATGTTGCTGACTATCATTTCTCATATTGTCACCCTTACTTCTGCACTGCTGCTGCTGCTGGTGTGGCTAGGCCCGCCAATGCGGGGGAGAACCAGGCAACTGCCCCAGGGCCCAGTGATTCAAAGGGGCCTGGGACTCCAGCTGTTGCTGTGGTGGTGGTATTACCCGGAACCCTAGGTCCTTTAAATTGCTGCTGGAGTGCCATGCGGCACGCTCCAGGCGGCTCTTAGGGCTTTATGGAGAGGCAGGGGCACCATGCAGCATGCTTCAGGCAGCGCTGAGGGGAGGGCACTGTGATCTGGGCAGTGCTGAGAGCTGGCTGCACTCAGCCCTGCCCTTTCTGCCTGAGGCCCTCCCCTTCCAGGAGCACAGAGCCGCAGCTCCCACCCTTGCCAAGGGGTCCAGCATGGCTGTCGGTTCCCCTGGGTATGGCACTGCCTTCAGAGCTGGGCACCTGGCCAGCAGCTGTTGTTCTCCACTCTCGGCCTTCAGAGCTGGGCGCCTGGCCAGCTGCCACTGCTCTCCATGCTGCCTTCAGAGCTGGGCGTCCAGCCAGCAGCTGCTGCTCTCAACTCTCTGCCGTCAGAGGTGGGTGGCGGAATTTGTACATGGGAGATGTAAGCAAATACTGATTCAAATCAGTGGGGACGTGATCAAATCAGGTTGAGAACCACTGCTTTAGAGTCCCTACAATGGTCCCCATTCAGGGATTGCTACAGGTCAGCAGAAGGAGCTCTGCTGCAGGACTTCCATGACTTCTAGAGTTCTGGGCCCTGTGTGCTATGCAAGAAGTCAGATCAGAGGATCACAGTGTTCTCATTTGGCCTTGCAATCTGTGACTCTGTGCAGCCGGAGGAGGAAGGTACCAGGCCCTGGTCCTGAATCCTGATCTTCCTGAGTGCAGCACTGTGCTACTGCTTCACATGCACAGGCTGGAGAGGCCGATCATTCCCACAGAAGCCTCTTTTCAAGGCTCCTGCTCCGGCAGCAGAGACGTGTGCAAGCCAGAATGGGCTTATGGTGCCATCTGGGTTAGGGATATAAAATCCTATTTAACTGGTTAACCAGTTAAACATGAAAGTTCACCAGTTAAGGAGGGGACCACTCAAGCCCAGCTGAGCTGGAGCAGCCCCGCCCCACCCACCACAGCCGCAGGCAGGGGCTGTTCCAGTCTGGTCAGAGCAGCCCCTACCTGTTCCCCTCCCCCCAGGTCTATTGCAGACAAAGGCTGCTCCAGATGTCCAGAGCAGCCCCTGTCCGCGGCAGGCCCCATGGAGCTGTAGCAACCCCCCGCTGATGGCGGGTAGTGTGTTGATCCAGCCCCCATCGACTGTCCGGAACTGGTAAGCTTCACCTGTTAAGGATGATGCTTACTAGTTAACCAGTTAACCTTTCACATCCCTAAACTGGGTAGGCTGGGCACTAGTGCCTCACTCAAGATAGTGCTATCAGAACAGCAGAAAGGTTTCCCATAGGGAGGCGGGTGTGACAGACCCTGATGGCACACCCCACTGTGAGTGGGTATAGGCATGGTACATTTCAATTAATCAGCTAATTGAGTAGTCGATGGAATTTCCATTGACTACTCGAATAGTTGATTAGGTTTTTCCTAATGTCCAACCTAAACCTCCCTTGCTGCAATTTAGAAATGTACAGGAGCCGCCCTATTCACACGGATTCCCTGCTGTGCCTCTTTCTTTCAAATGTACAAGAGCCACAGGTGGCTCTTGTACATTTCAATGGGAGAGGCACAGCAGTCCGTACCCCACAGAGCGGGGACTGTTTCAGTCCCCGCTCGCACCGTTTCCCCTGATACACCTCTGCCTCCCCTGCCCCCCCTTCCTCACCACAGAGACAGTGCTGGGGGAACCGGCTTTTAAGCCAGCTCGCCCCAGCTCCTGCTTCCCCCACCTTGGTGCCTCTGATTCAGAGGCAGCGGGGGCAGGGAAGCGACTAGTCGAGTAATCACTTACATCCCTAAGTGGGTGGCCTGCCTGGCTAGACTGCAAGCTATGGGGCAGCATCTGTTTCTCTATGGATGTACAGCTCCTAGCACAGTGGGGCCCTGATCCCCACGTTGGCCGTCTGAACGCTGCCACCCTACAGATGGCAAATACCAGCACTTCAGAGAGCCTTAAGACTGGAAGGGAGAACGCCAGGCCCGCGTCACCGTTAGTGGCCCATCAGACCAGCTGGGAAATGAGCCTGCGCCATTGTTTCTGGGAAGGATGCTGTGAATGGAACAGCTGTGACTAGCCTCCTGGGGCACTGTCTTTCCAAAGGGATTCCAGCACAGAGAAGGGACGAGGTGCCAGGCTGGCCGAGGGTAAGGGGGTCTCTGCACAGTCAGCCTCTCTCCCAGTGTGGGTTGCGTACAGCCCGGGCCGTCCCAAGCATTTCCAGCTCCGCCTCGTCACACAGCATCCCCTGCCCACTGACCTGTGTAATCCCTGTGTGATTGCCACAGCAGCTGCCTCTCTGGTACACCAGCAGGGACAAGCAGACGCTAATGATTCAGTCAAGCTGGGTTTAATTCACACTCTGTTCCTGGCAATTGAAATGGGAACCGGACTGATGCTGGCACGCTCGCCTAATGAACTGCATGGTGCCCACAGGGCTTTCCCAGGTCTCTGCTGTTTGGCTGGAGATGATGGTGGAGGACCGGGGGGAAGGCACCGGTGGGTAATTAAAGGGGAATGAGACACATTGGAGGCAGAGCAGGCTGGCTTAGCTGGGGCCCTGACAACACCGTCACCTCAGTAATAAACGCGGCACGGGTGAGAGATGCTTTAATGAGTGGGGCACGGAGGGGCGCAGGTGGTGCAGCGGCTGGCAAGATTGCCTGTGGCTCTCTGGAACAGGAATGCTGATGGCAACCGTCGCTTAGGGTATTTTTCATCATCTCCTCCCAGCACATGACTAGTCGCTGCCATGAACATAACCCGATTCAGGGGGGAAGTCCAAGGTGACCTTCACTACTTACAATTCTGCCCTATGAGTAGCGGTGTTGGGCAGGCATTTGGGGTGGGGTGAGGAGTGAGTGTGCATCAGTGAGTGTTTGGGGGAGAGCCTGAATTTGCTCAAGTTTATGTATCAGAAGAGTTGCCAATGTGCATTCAAGGGCAGTGTTGTATGTGTCCAGAGCTTTAGGTGTGCACGTGCTTGTGCTTATGCACAAATGTGAGCAAGTTGTAGTGTATTGGGTGACTTTTACACACATGTGTAGCCTTTTCTTTGCTAGTATTTCTATCCCCACAATGCCTATCAGCACTAAGGAAGGAGCAGGCCCCGCTTGTGCTAGGCGCCGTATAAAGAGTGGAATGAAGAAAACATCAGACAGGATACAACAGGTGGATGAAACAGACAAATGGGAGCAGAGGATGGGAGAGTCTTCTGTTGCAGGGACAGAGTAAAGAAGGGGGAGGAAAAAGCCCTAGAGAAAAAGCCCTAGCTATCATCTTTGAAAAGTCATGGAAGTCTGGAGAGATTCCAGAAGACTGGAAAAGGGCAAATATAGTGCCCATCTATAAAAAGGGAAATAAGAACAACCCAGGAAACTACAGACCAGTCAGTTTAACTTCTGTGCCAGGAAAGATGATGAAGCAAGTAATTAAGGAATTCATCTGTAAACATCTGGAAGATAATAAGGTGACAGGTAACAGCCAGCATGGATTTGTAAAGAACAAATCATGTCAAACCAATCTGATAGCTTTCTTTGATAGAATAACAAGTCTTGCGGATAAGGGAGAAGTAGTGGACATGGTATACCTAGACTTTAATAAGGCATCTGATATGGTCTCACATGATCTTCTTATCTATAAACTAGGCAAATACAACTGAGAAGGGGCTACTATAAGGTGGATGCATAACTGGCTGGATAACCATTCTCAGAGAGTAGTTATTAACGGTACACAGTCATGCTGGAAGGGCATAACAAGTGGGGTTCCTCAGGGGTCTGTTTTGGGACCAGTTCTGTTCAATATCTTTATCAATGATTTTGATATTGGCATGGAGAGTACGCTTATTAAGCTTGCAGATGATATCAAGCTGGGAAGGGTTGCAAGTGCTTTGGAGGATAGGCTCATAATTCAAAATGATCTGGACAAACTGGAGAAATGGTCTGAGGTAAATAGGATGAAGTTTAATAAGGACAAATGCAAAGTACTCCACTTAGGAAGGAACAATCCCTTTCACACATACAGAATGGGAAGCAACTGTCTAGGGAGGAGTACAGCAGAAAGAGATTTAGGGGTCACAGTGGACCACAAGCTAAATGAGAGACAACAGTATGACGCTGTTGCAAAAAAAGCAAACAGGAGTGTTGTGAGCAAGACACGAGAAGTCATTCTTCTGCTCTACTTTGCGCTGATTAGGTCTCAATTGGAGTATTGTGTCCAGTTCTAGGCACCACATTTCAAGAAAGATTTGGAGAAGGTCCAGAGAAGAGCAACAAAAATGTTGAAGGTCTAGAAAACATGAGCTATGAGGGAAGACTGAAAGAATTTGGCTTGTTTAGTTTAGAAAGGTGGGAACTCTGCCTTTCCGGCCCTTTCCAGACCCTCCCAACCCCAGGGTGGAGCGTGTAGTTTTATTCCCTGGTTTTCTCTGTCTGACATCCTCACAGAAAACCTCTTTCTTGTCCTGGGAAACCCCCTTTAATGGTCTCTCTCTGTTTTGCTCCCCCAGTTTTCCAAGGACATCCTGGTGAACATTTATTCAGCGTACATCGATAACTTCCTCAACGCCAAGGATGCTGTGAGAGTAGCCAAGGAAGCCAGGCCGGCCTTTATGAAATTCCTGGAGGTAGGTAGTCTCCCGGCAGGGGCAGCCTAGCAGCTGAGTTGATTCTGCAGCTCAGTCGGAACTGCTTATGCATGTCCAAAGTAGGGATGTAAGCAAGTAGTTGACTACCCAGTAAGCATATGCTTATTGGGTAGCTGAGTCATTACTCAACTAGTCGCTTCCCTCCGCAGCAAGTGGGGAAGCAGGAGCCGATGCTGGGGGGAGATGGCTTAAAAGATGGTTCTTCCCCCCCCCCCCAACCCCAGCACCGTCTCCATGGGACAGCAGGGGATGCAGAGGTGCAGCTGATTCCCGGCTTGCACCCGGTCTCAGACGCCGCGCCTCGGGAGTCCATTTAAAAAGCAAAGGCACAGCGTCTGGGACCAGGCACAAGCCAGGACAGCTGATTCCCGGTTCGCACCGTGTCTCCCGCTGTGCCTCTGCCTTTTAAATGTAGTAAGAGTCGGGCAGCTCTTACTACATTTAAAAGGCAGAGCCGCAGCCGATTTAGCCCCCGGGGCTGAGCTAACCCCACTGCGGCTCTGCAGTTTCCTCCTTTATCGACTAATCGAGCGGGAAATGGAAATTCCATAGACTACGCCATTAGCTAATTCAACACAAGTTAACATCCCTAGTCCAAAGATAAACGGCCACTGGCTGGGCTGAAGGGGTGTCATGCTGGAGCAGTCATGGGAGGCAGGAGGGGAGAAACATTGGAGAGAACAAATTTGCGTTTATCTGTCCAGGATTTTTCCTTGTCCCTGATTCTTTTATTGCAAATATTTGCACCAGATCCACAGCTGCTGTGAATCGGTGTCACTCCAGATCCTCAACTGGTGTGAATCAGTGTAACGCCATTGATTCTATTGGAGCTACACCCTTTTACCCCAGCTGATCATCTTGCCTCTTGTATCTGAGTACATCCAGCTTCTCCTGTTCCCACAGCCCAGTCCTGTGCTGCTGGCACTAGTCTGACCCCCAAGGGATTGACGGGGCACATTCACCATTCTCATTGAGATCTTCGTAGGGGGCAGATTATGCCCTTGTTGTTCTTTGCAGACAGGGCCATATAGCAGATCGTCTCAGAGGCATTATGTCTCCTTAGTCCAGACTCAGGGAGGCTAGCAGGCTCAGAGTGGGTAGAGGGGTTGGCCACATCCCCAAATCATTTAGCCACACCTCCTTGGTTCAGTCTTCCATGGTGGAGACCAGCATGACGTTCTAGCCTGGGGATTCCTAGGGTACTGGGACTGGATGGTGTCTCTGCAGTCTCCACTTAGCTGTGGTTTTGTGCAGGGTCTGCAGCACATCCTGAGCCTCAGAGCACAGGATCTGGATCCGAGCAGAGGTCCATCCAGTCCAGTGACAGTGGCCAGACCCAAATACTCAGAAACCCTGAAGTGGGGTAATCTGCCCTCTCCCACCCCCAAATTAGCTCTCATCATGGGCTGTATTAGCTCAAGATCCAGGGAAGCCCTGTTGTGCTGCTAATGATGCTAACACTGGGTATTCTCGGTGTCCATATGAATGCCTCATTGAATCTCTCTACGGTCCCAGCCAGAACCAGTGCTGCTGCGGGGTGAACCAGGCTGCCGCTTGGCCTCGTGTGATGAGAACCTGCCTCTCTCCCTCCCCTTCCCACTGTTCTGCAGCAAAGCATGCGGGAGAACAAAGAGAAGCAAGCGCTGTCGGACCTGATGATCAAGCCTGTGCAGAGGATCCCACGTTACGAGCTGCTCGTGAAGGTGAGGCGGAGCGGGGCCAGCGCGCGGGGATGGGACGGCAGCGTTCCCAGAGTGGTACAGCACTTCACTGGGGCTGGCCGTGCGCTCACTGTTCCCCCTGGCCTGTAGGGTCCGAGAGGAATGCCGTGATGCTGTTTGTGTGGCAGTGCAAATAGGCTGGGCAGCTGGGAAGAGGATTGGATGCAGTGACGTTGGTCACCCCATGAAGCTGATGGAATTCCTGTCTATAGAATTGGTCACATCTGGGACACTCCGCGGGGAGCGATCCTGCGTTAGCAGGGGCCGTGCTGGGTGATCCATTGGCCCTTTTCCCTCTCAGAGGACTGTATCTGGTGGTTATCTGGTGTGACGTCAGGGAGCTGAGTGTGAGTCCCGCTTTCAGTGCTCTCGAGTCGGGTGCTTGCGAGCTGGTTTGGAAAGATGTCGCAGCCTCACTGGCCCATTGATGTCGGTAGGAACCACAAGTGATTTGCCCAACTGAGAAGTGACCTTTCACCTCCCTGGCCTGTCTACACAGGCAAAAGGGGCCATGTCCAGTTTAGCTGGCTGAGGAGGGCTGGATACCTGTGTAGATGTGGTTTAATACCTTTCCAGATGTACTAGCTGGGGTGGGAGCTTGCGGATCATTTGACACAGGGCCCTCCTTGAGCTTCATCTTTGTAAAAGCCAGCTCCCCACAAGCACTGCCTCCTGCAGAGCCAGTGTGGGGGAAGGGGGCAGGCAGGAGCCAATACTGGTACACGCGAGGAGCCGGCTTTCAAGCTGGTTCCAAGTGCATACCGGTTCCACAGAGCCGCCTACCCTCTGTGCTGCTGCCTCTCGGGGGGAGGCAGGAGCCGGTACACGTAGGCAGCTGCCTGCTCTCTACTCTGATACAGAGTCAGCAGGGTGCGGGGGAAATGGGAAGCAGGTAGGAGCTGGTACTCGCAGGGAGACAGCTTTAAAAGCTGGCTCCCTGCGAGCACCAGTTCCCACCTGCCCCGGGTGTAAATGTGTAACTACTGAAAATGTCAGTGGTTACACGTTTACAAAATAAATGCATTTTAACATCCCTAATTTATACTTCAGGCCAAGGGCTTTGTCCAGCTTTGCTTATGCTTTGAAGCCGTGCTGGGAGCCGGAGAGGGATGAGCAGAAAATGGAGATGACATGGCTTGGTCTGGTTCAATTGCAAATACAGGACATGGTCTGGGTTTGTCATCATTAGCCATTTAGCAGGAGCTACAGTTCCAGTGACTTCCAAACCTTCCACTCCCTTGTTAGCTGCTCCCTTGAGCTCTCTCTTGTGGATACAGGCTAGCACATGGCTGACTTAAGACCTGGCAGTGATGGAAGCAGCGCTGGCATTGTTCTCTTACATATGTCTCTAGTAAGCCAGGGACACCAGTCTCCAAACACTCACCTAGTATGTAGCTGATAAAGAATTGCTGAATGCTGTTGCTGAATTAATTAATTATTGCCTGTATTTATAATATAGCCACAATAGCATCTCTCCAGGGGGACTAGTCATTTTGGGTGTCCACCTTGAGACGCCTTAAATGAGCCCAAATTCCAAAGGCAGGCCTCGAGAAGTTTTTGAAAAATCGAGCCTTGTTCAGGTGTCCTCAAATACAGAGTGAACCCCACATCTTTAGCCACTTTGGAACAAATCAGCTCAATGTTATATAATGCAACATCAGAGGCAGCCTGAGGAGAGAGGTAGGAGAGTGTTCAGAGGAGAGCAATGGGGCACTAGGGAAAGGTTGAGAAGGGAATGATCAGTCTGGAGAGAAGACAGCTGCAGTGACACACAATAACTACCTGCAGATATCAAGCAGGGGGTTTATAAAGAGAGTGAGGGCCAAGTATTTTTAGCAATCACTGAGAACAAGTGTCAGCTGTTGCCTATGAAACATAGGTTAAGCATTAGGACAGGACAGGTTTATAGTTTGGAAGAAAGAGGCTGTGAAACAAGCTGCCAAGGTGAAGCACAGACTTTCCAGCTCTGGAGATGTTCAAGAATAGTTCACCTTCTAATAGGGATGGCTTATGACTGAGATTTACCTTGCCACGATGCAGAGGTGGAAACTGGTTTGTGGACTGGACACACTTAGGCATCTCTTCCAACCCAAACAACCATCTCATCTCATCCGTAGTTTCTCCTTTGGTCTCGGATCAGTTTCAGACACCATAGAATACTAGAATTGGAAGTAATCTTGAGAGGTCAGCAAGTCCCGTCCCCTGCCCTCATACCAGAACCAAGCGCCATCTAGATCATCCCTGACAGGTGTTTGTTTAACCTGCTCTTAAATGTCTCCAATGATGGAGATTCCACAACCTCCCTAGGCAATTTATTCCAGTGTTTAACTACCCTGACAGTTAGGAACTTTTTCCTAATGTCTAATCCAAACCTCCCTTGCTGCAATTTAAGCCCATTGCTTCTTGTCCTATCCTCAGAAGCCAAGGAGAACAATTTTTCTCCCTCCTCCTTGTAGCACTCTTTTAGATACTTGAAAACTGCTATCATGTCCCCTCTCAGTCTTCTGTTTTCCAAACTAAACAAACCCAGTTCTTTCAGTCTTCCCTCATAGCTCATGTTTTCTAGACCTTTAACATTTTTGTTGCTCTTCTCGGTACCTTTTCCAGTTTGTCCACATCTTTCCTGCAATGTGGTGCCCAAAACTGGATACACTACTCCAGTTGAGGCCTAATTAACGCAGAGTAAAGCAAAAGAATTACTTCTCGTGTCTTGCTTACAACAATATATCCCAGAATGATGTTTGCTTTTTTTGCAACAGTGTCACACTGTTCACTCATATTTAGCTTGTGGTCCACTCTGAACCCCAGATCCCTTTCTGCAGTACTCCTTCCTAGACAGTCACTTCCCATTCTGTACGTGTGAAACTGATTATTCCTTCCTAAGTGAAGTACTTTGCATTTGTCCTTATTGAATTTCATCCTGTTTCCCTCAGACCATGTCTCCAGTTTGTCCATTATGCACCATTAACAGCTGACATCAGAGAGGGCGTGAGGTACAGTGGCTAAAGCAGGGGATTCCTGGACACTGATCCCAGCTATGCCACTGACTCTGTGTGTGGCCTTAGGCAAGTCCCTTCACCTCTCTGGGCTTTTTTGGCACCATCTCTGATCCAGGCGCCCCAGTGACCTCGCTGATGGGTTAATGTCAATAAAGCATTTTGGGATCCAGAGGAGAAATGTGCTACGTGATCCAGAGTCACTCAGCTGAGCTTTCATAAGAACATAAGAACGGCCATACTGGGTCAGACCAAAGGTCCCTCTAGCCCAGTATCCTGTCTGCCAACAGTGGCCAATGCCAGATGCCCCAGAGGGAGTGAACAGAGTAGGTAATCATCATGTGATTCCTCTCCTGTCATCCATTTCCAGAAAAAGAGAGGCTAGGGACACTATTCCTACCCATCCTGGTTAGTAGCCATCGATGGACCTAACCTCCATGAATTTATCTAGCTCCTTTTAGAACCCTGTTAAAGTCCTAGTCTTCACAACATCCTCTGGCAAGGAGCTCCACAGGTTGACTGTGCGCTGCGTGAAGAAAAACTTCCTTTTGTTTGTTTTAAACCTGCTACCTATTAATTTTCTTTGGTGACTCCTAATTCTCAAGTTATGGGAACAAGTAAATAACTTTTCCTTATTCACATTTTCCACACCAGTCATGATTTTATAGACCTATATCATACCCCCCCTTTTTTAAGCTGAAAAGTCCAAGTCTTATCGCCCCAATATCATTATCTCATAGACACTAACCTCCCCCCCAACACCCTTCTGTTCTAAAATCTGATTTGTCAATTTTATATGTGTTCACTTTTTTTGATTGTATCCCTTTGGTTTATATGGTCATGCCAATTTTCTTCCACAATTTGATCTGAGGAAGTGGGTCTGGCCCACAAAAGCTCATCACCTAATCATAGAATCATAGAATACTAGGACTGGAAGGGACCTCGAGAGGTCATCGAGTCCAGTCCCCTGCCTTCATGGCAGGACCAAATACTGTCTAGACTCTAGAGCATCCCTGATAGACATTTATCTAACCTACTCTTAAATATCTCCAGAGATGGGGATTCCACAACCTCCCTGGGCAATTTATTCCAGTGTTTGACTACCCTGACAGTTAGGAACTTTTTCCTAATGTCCAACCTAAACCTCCCTTGCTGCAGTTTAAGCCCATTGCTGCTTATTCTATCCTCAGAGGCCAAGATGAACAAGTTTTCTCCCTCCTCCTTATGACACCCTTTTAGATACCTGAAAACTGCTATCATGTCCCCCCTCAATCTTCTCTTTTCTACAGCGTGTAGTCAGCCTGTGGAACTCCTTGCCAGAGGCGGCTGTGAAGGCTAGGACTATAATAGAGTTTAAAGAGAAGCTAGATAATTTCATGGAGGTTAGGTCCATAAAAGGCTATTAGCCAGGGGATAAAATGGTGTCCTTGGCCTCTGTTTGTCAGAGGCTGGAGAGGGATGGCAGGAGACAAATCGCTTGATCATTGTCTTTGGTCCACCCTCTCTGGGGCACCTGGTGCTGGCCACTGTCGGCAGACAGGATACTGGGCTAGATGGACCTTTGGTCTGACCCAGTACAGCCGTTCTTATGTTCTTATGTTCTTATGTTCTAAACTAAACAAACCCAGTTCTTTCAGCCTTCCTTCATAGGTCATGTTCTCTAGACCTTTAATCATTCTTGTTGCTCTTCGCTGGACCCTCTCCAATTTCTCCACATCCTTCTTGAAATGCGGTGCCCAGAATAAACCATCCTGTTAGTCTTTAAAGTGCTACATAGTCCTGTCTTTTGTTTCAGCAAGCCTTTTTAGTCTCTCTTCATATGGGACCCGTTCCAAACCCCTAATAATTTTGTTGTTCCTTTCTGAACATCAGCATGGGCTGCAGCTTCCTGAGTGAGTTTTTACCCTGCTCAAAGAGGGTGAAAAGCATCTGCTCGGGCTGGAGCAGGGATTGTGCGAGCAGGGACTGATGGCTGCCAGGGATGATTATACATTGCCTGTTGCAGCCACATCCTGTGCCTGGCTGAGAGGAAGCGCCTTGGATGGGGAAGAAGCGAGGGAGAGAGATGGACGTTTTCTGGCCTTACGTAAGGGCTGCGTTTATGCCACTGTCATGGATTCTCCACCTTTCCCGAGTGCTGTCGCCAGCTGTTGAGAAGAGCGCAATAGCCGATCCTTGATGTTGTCCCCTAGAAGCCGGCCACAGAAGCAGCTAACGAGATCCATGTGCACGCAGGCAGCAGCGCTCTCTTCAGCTGTGTCCTGCCTGACGGTGTTGTCACAGCAGCCCAGCCATCCAGTTCAGTGACTGCAGATAAAAAGCTTTGCCAGCCCCACATCAGTGTGTCTCAGGATTCTGGATTCCACGTGGAGCCAAAAGCCTCATCCCTGACCACGATTCCCTCCAGCCTTCTTCCCCCTCATTTGTCCACTAGCCTTTCCTTCCTCAGGGCAGTAATTCATTCCCTCACTAGCTATGCATGTTGGCACTCAGAAGAGTGCTAGGGTTGGTCCTGCTTTGGGCAGGGGGCTGGACTCAGTGACCTCCTGAGGTCTCTTCTAGCCTTAGGATTCCATGAAAAGCAGGCCCACCTGTAGCCATCCTCAGGACTGACTGTCAGTGTTCAGGATTTTTCACACAGCCGTGCCACTGCCCTGACTCCATCCAGCCCATTCAGGTGTTTTGCCAGCATCTCTGCCAGTCCAGTCTCTCCCGCCGTGTAGGAAATGGAGTTGTGTTTTGTCCAGCCTTCTCTAGAAAGCTCCGGATATGGACAGCACCAGTGGGAGGCCAAAGTTCAGCTTCAGAAAGCTTAAGCTAGCTTTTGTCGTTTTGCATTTCAGCCGGCTGGAGGCCAGCTCTGCACACGCAGGATAACTCTACTCTCAACACACACGCCACGGAAATAGTCTCTCTTTGATCTGGGATTTCTGGATTTCATGCTGTGTAATAAGGATCTCAATATAATACACGCCACTTAAGCCCCAATTTGAAATGCTGCCACCTCTGGGGTAAAATATAGCAGCAGTTTCATTCAGGAAGTAGGGAGAAAACCACTGTATCCAGCTAAAATTACAGAACAGGTTTTAAAGAAGAAAAACGCAATTAGCAGCACTTGAATTTGGTCAGGACACCAGGGCTGGGGCCGCTGCGCAAGTGTCAAGTGCTGCAGGATCTCAAATGGCCATGATTAGTTGATCACTTGTTTTCTGGCCCCTCTAAAAGACAGCGCCTATGGGCCCCATCTGGCATGAAGTCAAAGCCTCTGTAGGCATTTATAATATGCCATCTTCTCTGAGCAGCAACAATGCCGCTTCCTATAGCTGCCGTGGGTTCCCTGGCTGGTCTGTAGTCCTGAAACTTGCGGTGAATCTGACCCTGCACAGTTTGTGAGGTTTTTAGACAAGATCACAGCCCCATTTTTGCTAACTTGCCACATGTAGGCTGCTTGTTTTGACCCTTAGTAATTACCTGTTTCTGCTGCTGTCAGTGTTCTTCTTGATGATTTGCACACTCCCAATGCATCACCCTTAAGCCTTCAATAGTTTAGCGGTCACCCTAACCTAATTATGGATGTGTTTAAACTGGCTGGCTGCTAATGAAAATAAGGGATCCAAGCCAGTCGGTTTCCCATGTCTTGTCTTTGTTTTGGTAATATTTGCAGGCACTTGGAATGATCTCACTGCTCCATGTACAAGTAAATACTGTTTTGGGGCTGCATACGGACCCAGACATCTGATGTTTCCACAGTGAATAAAGCCAAAGCTGTCAATCCACAGACACTGTGCAGATGAGGAGAGGTGTAATTCTCCCACCCGGGGATGGTGTTCCAGGAGAAACAGGAAGGATTTTTAACCACTGCCTACAGGCTGTTGGACTGGCTGTCCTTCTGGAGCATCTTCAAAGTTCTTAGAGGCCAGCTGTGAGGTCTGATTTATCACTAGCCACTTGACCTGGAAAGCTAATACCTCCCTCAATTCTTTTATCTGGATTATTCCTATTCAGTGATTTTAAAATATTTCTGCTGAAAGGATCAAGGGTTAACTCTTAGAAAACAAGATTCTGTTTGCTTTAGCAAAGAATATAAAGCAGTTGACAGGCTTGCTGCCACAAATGACTTTTATTTCAGGATCTCTACATTTACAGTATTTCAGTCCTCTAAATAAAATAAGCTGTTGTTAGAGGGTGAAGCAATTATTGGCAACAAATTTAAATTGCTTGGGCTAGTTAGCTTGTCGAAGAGAAATTTATGTGGGATGGAGAGAGGGGGGATCTTGAGCATAATTTATAGCTACTTATCTGGGGAGAAGATTTCAGATAGAAAAAGGGTTTTAAATTGAGCAAGCAAAGAACATAACAAGAGCCAATGCTGGAAGCTGAAGCTAGAGAATCCCAGACTAGACATGAAGTGCACCTTTTTAAAGTGAGGCTAATTAATCATTGCAAAAATTCACCTTGGCCTGTGGGGGTTTTGTTATTACTTGGTATCTTAGAATCAAGATAACCAGTGGTGAGCAGCCTGCAGCCCATCGGGGTTCTATGTGTGGTCCACAAGACATTTTGTTTACCGTTGCCCACACGCAGGGTTGCCTGATTCTGCCGGTCTCCATCTGTAGGCTTTTTTTCCCTACTGGTATTACTAAAGCAACAGGCACATACAGAAAGGGTATGTGAGGTGAAATGCATGCTGCTTGCACACAGCATTGATTGTAAGAGCTCCCCCTGCATCTCATCAAAGTGCTGCTCCAGTTCAGTCGGCACACGCCACAAATTCTAGGTACGCAAGTACAGTTAGCAAAAGTAGCCTGTCCCAGGAAATTGTCTTGGTTGGGACAATCTTGCGACCCACTGAGATGAAGGAGGGCCACTCGTGCAGCCTGGGTTGCTCATTGCTGGGATAGACTGTCTTAACAATGCACTGTAGCACAACCACAGGGATTCTCTGGCCCTTGTGATGCAGAAGGGCCGGCTAGATCATTGTGAGATACTGAGATACTATAGTAATGGCGGAGGGGGGAGCAGAGAATATGCTCTTGGTCACTGCCATTGATTGAACCATCTTAAGGTTCTATTTAAAAAATCAGCTCTGAACATTAAGAACTAGACCAAATGGACGGGCCTATGAAATCTTCACTGTTATCCCCAAAAAATCAAACCCTCTGTCAGTGCCCGGTGAAAATAAGGGGAATTGTGGCTTCTCGTCCTCTGAAAACGGAGTGGGAAGAGGGTTCTTTACCAGCCTGACAACCAGTCAGTAGTTTTTTAACTCCATTCTGCTGCTGTCTTTTGCAAAGGCCGGAGCTACATTTAGTTGGGATTGGTCCTGCCTTGGGCAGGGGGTTGGACTTGATCTCCTGAGGTCTCTTCCAGCTCTGTGATTCTATGATTCTATGATACATGTACTCTGCCAGCACACCAGGAGTGTGGATTTCCCTGCACTGTCAAGGCTGTTGCTGTCCTATAGTAACTCCCTGTGTGTGCCTCAGTTTCCCTGGAGGCACTGCACCAGCGCCTAGATGGTGATGGGAATTTTGGGTGTGATAGCCTCCCATACTATGCAATGGGATGCCCTTCGTAACCTGAGCCCAGGAGAGGGTGCGACCAGGTGACACCTTTTGCCCAGGAAGCAGGACAAAGGCCTGAGGAGAAGTCTGGCTGGGACTGGGCTGTTGGGAGTGGGGCAGTGTGGGGTGGCTTGGGGTGCAGGAAAAGAGGGCTCGAGGGGCCCACTCCCAAAGATGCCTGGTTTATTGCATAGTCCATTCATGGGCTCCATTGCAGGGCTTGATTTATCTCTTAGTGGCACTCAAGGAAGCCAGGAGAAGCTCCCCTGAAGTCACTGGACTGACGCGGGTGTAGAACTGACCAAGTCAGACCAGAGTCAGCCCTTGCAGTCTTCGCTTCGGCCCTTAGAGTCTTCTGTGCCTAATTGCTGAGTACCCTGCACTCCCACTGGCCTCAGTGTGGATCTGCAGCAGGCAGCTCCTCCCCAAGGGTGCTGAGCACCTGACAGGATCGGGCCCTACTTCCTCCACTAGCCACCTCCTCTTGCATGTGAGGTTGAATGTGTAAAAGGTACCTGGGCTCTTGCCAACTCCTAGGAGCGGGGCCATAAATCTGTACTCTGCTTGATGTGGTCAGAAGCCAGAGGAGAGCAAATGCCCGAAGCCAGCTAGGCACAGCCCCCCAAAAGTTCTCTGTCTAGAGGGTTTGTGCCTCCCTCTGAAAGCCCAGTGCCAGACATGACACTGGCTCACACCAGCCCTTACTGCTCTTTGCCAAGCAGCTGGTGGATCGGTCGATCGCTGGAGAACTTCCTGTGCTCCTTGGCAAACTGAGCGTGGGGAGAAGGAAGCTAAAGTGGGTCACAGCAGCAGTTCAGTTTGGCGGCTGGCTCGCGGGAAGTGCTGCCAGGAGGGGGCTGCCGCAGCCGCTGATAGAAGGCAGAGCAGCTCCTGGCGGGAAGCCCATTGCACAGGTGGGGATGTGAGGGAACCCCCTGAATCGCCGTCGGAGCGGGAGGAGAAGCAGACTGGTGACAGAAAGCATGCACGCACTGCAGCCGGCGGGGTCTCTGTCCAGACAGCCTCCTTCCAGCCTGGGGGAGCGTGTACAGATCACACCTCCCCGAGGAATGACCAGACCTGCTGCCATCCCCAGCACTGCCATCTGCCCTGATGGATGCCCGTGGACAGCACTAAATTACTTCCAAGCACTCATCCGCCCGAGCATTTTCATTCACATCCGGCCAATTAACCAGCGAGTTTTCTTGGCTTTAAATGACTAAACGTCCTGACAGCCGGCAAAGCTCTGAAACCAGTTTACTCCTTCTGCTCAGCATCACAGTTCTCTGCCCTGTGCTCAGTGAGTGCCTGGCTTTGTTAGGAGCGGCTTGCCCGGGCAGTCTCTCCGGCGGCACAAATCAAGGTGGAATTGGTCCACAGGTCAGAGGACAGGCCTTGCTGGGCAAGGCGAGAGAGCTTACACTTTGACTAGACAAAACAGACAAAGGGGAAATTAGCCCCATTTTACAGATGGAGAGCTGAGGCAGAGAGGTGAAAGGACGTGTCCAAACTCAGCCCCATAGCTGGAGACTGATCCCAGATCCCTGCCTCATGATCCAGACCCTTTGCTACAAGTTGTGCTCTGGGTCTTTGCCCCGTAGAGAACCAGTGCAGTGAGCACACTACGCATCAACAGGCAAGCTGCCCATCAGCGTCAGCATGGCTGTAATTCCCAGCGCAAACCAACCAGTGGCTTTTGCTATGTTTTGTGCAATCAGCCACCCAGGGGCTGTGGTGTGCAAAGGCGGCTCTGGAAGCTAGCTAGCTTTTCCTCCTTTCTGGTGCTTGACCAAGCCCTGCAGCAGCAGTGCTGTGTTCTCAGCAGGGCGCTGTTTCCAGATTAGATTGTAACCTTGATGCATTCAGTTATTTTTGACTAGCTGTGGGTGGTGAGAACGTGACAAGCAGCCAAACTTTAACTCTCCCCCGAAAATCATCAGGAAACAGAAAAGATTTTTCTTGTGATACCACTTTGTGGAACTGGGATGATACAGAACCTCAGCTCTGACTTCAGGGACCAATCTCATAGCCTTGGTTGGATTTGAACTTGTAGGTGGAACCTTGCTAGCCCCATGAGCAGTGCGGCCAACCCCAGCCATTCAACAATCCCATGAGTCAGGCCCTAAAAGATCATGAGGGTGTCTTAAAAAGAATCAGAGAAGTTCAAAAATAATGAATTTGGGATTCTCTTTATGTTGTCTTCTGTTTTTTAACCTTTTACAGGATCACATTTTCAAGCTTTTCTCTGTAATCACAAGGGCTGGAAGCTTCCTTTTTTTAAAAAAATGACAAGCTGGGATTCTTACATGTTCACAGGACTCCAGGAATTGGTGCTTTAAAACAAACAAACAGAAACTGTAAAGTTTGAAATAGAATCATGAGAGTTGAAATAGAATCATTCCTAATTGCCTAAGCTACCCAAGCTAGCAAAATGTTGAGGTGTGTTTGCATTGTGAAGTCCAATGACAAAATAGTTTCACACACCCCCTACTGCCTCTTCAGCATAGAATATGCCACACCCGAATAGTCATTTTTTCATATTCCAGGAAGAAAACAGCCTGTAACAATCCAAAGGAACTTCAGGGATTCCCAACGAGTAACTTACAGCAACAGCTTTCCATTGATATTCGCACACACCGTTGTGCACAGAGTGTGATGCATTAAATGCTCATTCTTCTATAAAAGCTGTTTTAATGCAAAATGCACCTCTTTCTGGGTTGCTCTCCCGACAGCTCCATGCTACATACAAAATGTTTCATTGGTTTCTGTCAGCTTGGCAGATGGAAAGAGGAATTGTTTCAGTTCAGAATCACGCTCCTTTTGTGCAGAACACAAGCCTAACTGTGGCTAGGTCTAGACTACGGGGCTGTATCGGAAAAAGCTACGCAAATTGTATTCTGCAATTTGCGTAGCTTTTTCTGATCGCTTTTGTGGAAGAGGCTTTTCCGCCATTTGGCACAGTCTAGATGGGGCCAAATGGCGGAAAAGCCTCCTCTTTCGGCTGAGCCCTTATGCCTCGTGAAACGAGGTATACAGGGCTCCCCAAAACAACATGTTTGCTCATCTGCGAAAAAAAAAGCAGAAGAGCACACGTGTTCCTTGGATGCAATGGTGTTTTTACGGGATACCTAGACATAGCCTGAAGAACATAAGAACAGACGTACTGGGTCAAAGCAAAGGTCCATCTAGCCCAGTATCCCATCTTCCAACAGCAGCCAATGCCAGGTGCTTCAGAGGAAATGAACAGGGAATCATCAAGTGATCTATTGCCCTATTGCCCACTCCCAGCTTCTGGCAAACTGAGGCTAGGGATACCAGCCCTTCCCATAGCCGTTGATGGACCTGTCCTCCATGAACTTACTAGTTCTTTTTTGCACCCTGTTATAGTCTTGGCTCTCACAAATTCCTCTGGCAAGGAGTTCCCCAGGTTGATTGTGTGTTGTGTGAAGAAATACTTCCTTTTGTTTGTTTTAAACCTGCTGGCTATTAATTTCATTGGGTGACCCCTAATTCTTGAGTTATGAGGAGTAAGTAACACATGCTTATTTACTTTCTCCACACCCATCATGATTTTGTAGAACTCGTCTCTTTTGCTAGTTGAAAACTCCCAGTCTTATTAATCTTTTCTTATGGAAGCTGTTCCATAACTTTAATCCATTAACACCTAACCTGTAAATTAGTGATTGATAATATTTTAGCTGCTGTGTCCACTGCTGGGCATTTGACTTCAGTAATGAAGCAGATTGGTTTGTTACCTACCAAAGTAAACACCTGTCTCAGAACTGTCTAGGGGTGTGTCTAGACTACAGGATTTTTTCGAAAAAAGTGGCCTTTTTTCGGAAAAACTTCACCTGCATCTAGACTGCTGCCGTGTTCTTTTGAAATTAAATCGAAAGAACGCGGCTGTTTTTTCAACAGCGGAAAACCTCATTTTATGAGGAATAATGCCTTTTTTCGAAAGTACTCTTTCGAAAGTACTCTTTTGGAAAAAGGCGTTATTGAACGCAAACAGGGCTTTTTCGAAAGAAGTGGTTGCAATCTAAACGCTCTCTTTCGAAAGAGGCTTGTAGTCTAGACGTACCCTAGGAGTAGTCATGAAATAAGCCTGCAAAGTATTGTCTGTCTTCTCCGAAAACTGCTGAAATCTAGGGCAGCGAATGTGCTCTGCTGGTAACAGTACTTTGTATCTTCAGCCATCAGGAGATCTGCGCAACACTCTGGGTAGCAGGCAAACATCTGCAAATGAGTGTATTGCGATTGGTGCCAGCTGCTTTCTGTGACAATGTAATTGCCTTGTGATGCATGCACCATATGCACCTCTTTGCTTCCCTCATTGGCTCATGAGAGATGTGTAATACAGGTTACTTTTCCTCCTGGAGCCTTCACCTCCCCCGGTGCAGCATCGGAAAGGAGAAGCCAGAGCCTTTTTAAAAGTTGTGTAATTGTAATGGAGAGATTTCTGTGTGCTCTGGGTGAAGACATTCAGAAAGTAGGAAGCAGTATTTGCAGCATAATGGTGTTGCGTGAATGTCAGCATGCCGGGGGCTGGACTTCGAGGGAGAACAGCCGTGTCCACAATAGGAAGGAGGGCTGAAGGAAATTACTGGCAAAACTATCTCTGTGATTGTCCTTCGAATTTTTCTCACTATGGGATTTCCCCTTGGAAGGGTCTCAGCACTGCTCTTCTGAGAGCTTGTTACTTGGTTCCCAGGCAGTGTAACTCCAACAAAAGCAACTGGCCTCATTCCCTGCGATACTCTCCCAGCTGCAAATGTGGGTTTGCTCACTCAGAGGCCCTGTCTACTGGCTTGCTACTGATCATTGCTCTAAGCTTAGGGTCTGCCAGGGGGGCTTGGTACTGGAAATGGTTTGCCCACTCATTACAGATGGCACAGAATTATCTTCAGTACCATTACAGGAAGCGTGACTGAGACTTGGTGTCACTATGTCTGCAGTGGTGCCAGAATATCTGCCCAGCTGCACTGGGCCCATCTCAGCCAGCCAGGCCCATCAATAGCTTCAGATCCCCTAGGGAAGTTCTGCAAATCTTTCCCACCATAGCTAACACTGGCTGAACTGTTAGCATTCTTGATAGCGCTAGTGCAAATGGAATCCTACTGCTGACACCAGTGGGATCCTATTGCTGACACCAGTGTTTTAAGTGCTATGTTATCTCATTCTGCACATAGCATACCTAATCAGCTGTTTGAAATGCCAGTGTTAGCCACCAGTCCTTCTACACTGAGGTTTTTGTTTCCACTGCTAAAGAAGTGGGGTTAACTAATACACCTTAGCTATCTCTCTGCACAATCCGAGTAGAGACAGGCTCATTCTTGTTTTTGTAGCTGTGTAAAATCAACACTATTCCCCTTCCCTAACGTCCTCTCCTAATGTAACTCATGGTAAAACTGCAGGCCTTGTCTCCACTTGGATTTTACAGTGGGATGGTTATAGAGCACTGGACTGGGATTCAGGAGACCTATTCTGTTGAAGTAGGCAAGTCACTTCCCCACTCTGTGCTTCCATTTCCCTATCTGTTAAGAGGAGGAAATGATCATAGAATTGTAGGACTGGAAGGGACCTCAAGTGGTCTAGTCCAGCTCCCTGCACTCACGGCAGGACGAAGTTTTATCTAGACCAGGGGTGGCCAACCAGTTAGACACGAAGAGCCAAAAGAGCTGTGGATAGTAGTGCAAAGAGCCACACATCCCTCCCCCAGAGCCAGGCACCCCCAGGCTCCTCCCATTCTAACCCAATGCCTGGGTCTCACTGGAGCTGCCACCGCCACAGCCATGCACTTCTCCCTCCAGGAACTGGAGCGTGTGCACAAAGCGGGCATCTGAGAGTCGCATTTCTGAGAGCAAAGAGCCGCATGTGGCTCAAGAGCCACAGGTTGGCCACCCCTGATCTAGAACATTCCTGACAGGTGTTTGTCTAACCTGCTCTTAAAAATTGCCAATAATGAAGATTCCTCAACCTCCCTGAGCAATTTATTCCAGTGCTTAACCAGCCAGATAACTAGCACATTTTTCCTGATGTCCAACCTAAATCTCCTTTGCTGCAATTTAAGCCCATTGCTTCTTGTCCTATTATCAGAGGTTAAAGATAACAATGTTTCTCCCTCTTCCTTGTAAGAACCTTTTTATGTACATGAAAATTGTTATCCTTTCCACTTTTAGTCTTCTCTTCTCCAGGTTAAACACACCCCACATTTTCAGCTCATATGTTCGGGACCTTTCCTCATATTTGCTGCTGGGTGCATTGTTTTGGGTACCTTAATGTTTTTCAATATTTCTTCCCCTAGGACCTCCTGAAGCACACGCCCGAGGACCACCCCGATCACCCCTACCTCATCGACGCCCAGAGGAACATCAAGCAAGTGGCCGAGAAGATAAACAAAGGGATGAAGAGTGCCGAGGAGGTGGAGCGGAATGCCAGGATCGTGCAGGAGATCGAGTCCCACATTGAAGGGATGGAGGATGTACGTATGCAAAACTCTGTACAAAGGATGTGGGTTAGGGTTTGTATGGAGGGGCCAGGGGCCCCAAGGGTGTGCTGGTTACAGATGTAGCCCTGGCTCTGGGTCCTAGGTGTTGCCTGGGAAAGTGGCTGAGCTGTGGAAGGTGAGAGCTCAGGCCGCGTGCTGCTTCAGCACCTTCCAACCTCAGTTTCTCTCTCAATCCTGCACTGATCATTTCAGGCCCTCATTTGCTCTGCCATGAGACCGCACCCCAGTCCAAACACAACCAGGCTTTGGGACTTTGTGGGACTGGTCTAGAACCCGGCAACTGCTTCCCAACCCCGCAGTGGGCTGAGGCGAAACCCCAGATCTGAACTTCCTCGAACCCTTCTAGAGTTTGATAATGAGTCTGAATTTTGCAATTTAGCCCCTGGGGAAGGGATAATTTGACATCAGTGGCTTTACCCAGAGGTATCTGGCCCCACTTGGTTTCTTCAGATACTCTGATCTGGTTTCTCCTAGGTCAGTTCCCATCTCTTCATCTCTGTGCCACCTTGCATCTCTCAGGCTAGCCTGGTTTCTCCTCTCTGCAGCTTGGCCTGCATGCATCTAGCCTGTAGGGAGGGATGAGGAGCAATTCACTGATGTTCATAACGTGCTTGTGAGCCCTCCTGGTGGAAGATGGTCCAGAAGCACAGAGTGGTACTTAAAACCCTGCTACTGACAACCTGAATCTATGCCTATTGTGTTCACAGCAAGGGCCTTGTCCGCATTATCATGCCAGCTCTGAAGTTGAGACCAACAGAACATGTGGCGCCTCTGACCACTCTTTTTGTTTCCACCCTTGCAGCTCCAAGCCCCGCTCCGGAGGTTCCTGCGCCAGGAGATGGTGGTGGAAGTGGTAAGAGCCGCCCTCTCTGTTTTGCTCGCATGCCCTCCCTGTTTACTATCACTGCCCCTCGTGCTTGCCTGGCCCTTACGTGTGTGCATGGCCCCAGGGCTCCCACTTCTCTCAGAGGCAACAGGAACTTTTGAGCTCATCTTCCAAGCCTGCTGAGTACTTGCAATGATGTGTGCAGAGCTCAGTGATGAGTACACAAGACTCCAGAGGGGACATCTCCCCCGAATCACCAGACCCTGGAGTCACGTGCACGTTGTCACTTTGTACAGACGTTGAATAATAATGGCAAGGCCTGGAGTTTGGGGAGGGAGCTCTACTGCTGTCACCTTGCTTTGGCTTTTGCAGAGCCTCTCTCTGCCAAGTAGGGTATTCCCTTCAGTAGGGTAGTGCCTGAGGGACAGTCACCAGGAAAGCACAGACCCTGTTTGGCTTCAGAACAGGTACAACTAAAACAGCATGAGTGCCCTGAGGCTGTTTAACTGGTGACTTTCTGGAAGGAGAAATCTGCTTTGGTGGGGGGCCTGAATCTATCAAAGTGCATCTGCAGTCCCCATCAGCACAGTCTTTAAGCACCTCCCAATCTATATAGCATCAGCACACCCCTGCGAGGTAGGGTGCTACTGGCCCCTTTTTACAGGTAGCCACCTGCAACAGAGACTTTCTCAATATCACCCCAGAGGCCTTGGGCAGAGCAGGGAATTGTCTTTCTCAAGTCCTGGGCTAATGCCCTAGCTCCTGAGCCACCCTGCATCAGAGATACCAAGTGGTGCTGGCGGCACTGGGCAGGCACCATTTGAGTGTGTGATGGGTGGCATTCAGGTAGGGAGGGGCTGGGGCCCAGTGAGAACTGGGACAGGTGGGAAGAATGGACTATGAAAAGATTCAGGCAGTCTAAGCTTTCAGAAGGCAGGACACTGGGGGCCTGGGCCAGATTCCATGTAAGTCAGAGAAGAAATTCCTGTTGATTTGAACAGAGGTGGACTGGGCACTGATTTTTCTAGCAGCATCCTTCTCAGGAAGTAAAACCACAACATCCATGCAAAAAAAACCCCTACCCTTATATTTTATATGGGGGACTGTTTATAGAGGGTTAATAGACGTGTTAATACATGGTTATCAGGTGTTTTAGATTGTTACTGGATCCAACCAGGTGCAGATTTTTAGCAGTGTGGGTTATTAACCATTCGAACAGTGGATTCTCCATCGCCTGAAGTCTTTAAATCCAGGTGGGGTATCTTTTTTTAAAGAGGCACCATAGCTCAAACAGAAGTTGTGGGCATGATGCAGAAATTACTGTGTCACTTTCTCTGGCCAGAGTTACACAAGAGGTCAGACTAGATCGAGGTGGGCAATAAGGGCTGCACTCTTCCGTGATATTATTGGAGGAGGTGTGGGGTCCATGATGGAGGTTGGATGCAGAAGAGAGTTTGGGTAAGGATTTGGGTGCAGGATGGGCTGTGGGATCTGGGAGGGGCTATGAGTCCAAATGAGGATTCTGACCTGGAGGAGGGGGCAAAAGAAGGAGTGCAGGGTCTGGGAGGAGGTTGTGACCTGTAGCAGGAGTTCAGGAAATCGGCCAATGGGAGCTGAGGGATTGTGCTGGGGGCAGGGGCAGGGGCAGCGTGCAAAATCTCTTGCCCCTACCCTTGCAGTGTTCAGAGAGCTCATTTGAGCAGCGTGTAGGGGCGAGGCAGGCAGGAAGCCTGGCTGAGGCTCCCATGGCCCGAATTTGGTGGCTTGGCAGGCCAGATGTGGCCCGCAGGCCGTATTTTGCCCGCCCTTGTACTATATGATCCCTTCTGGCTTTCAATCCGTGAATCGATAGATCTTGTCAGCATGGCTTATGGCCATCTATAGCTCCTTCTAGCCATGCATAGCACACATACCACTCATGTCTGTGTCATGCTTAGAACATTGATTGATCATTTATTAACCCTTTATAGACCGCTTATAAGTGGAATCTTAATACATGAACACCTGCAACATGTCAGGTTGTAATCCCTTTTCTTCTCAGGTGCAAGGCATTTGCAAGGTATTTGAGGCAAGACATTTGTTGCGAATTACTGCCCCCTGGGGTCACTATCCTACCTTAAACCCCTTCAGGATAATCCAGGGCATTACGACTATGGACTAGCGTCCCAAAGAAAGTGGTTAAAGATGCATCATTTGAGATACTGGACAAGGCACTTGAAGGAATGACTGCCACTCTGGAAGAGATACATTAGCCAAACAGAAATGATGGGCTCAGCACGGGGGAAACTGGGTGACCTGCAGTGGCGTGTGATATACAGGAACCAGATGATCAGATTAGATGATCGGATGATCTCCTCTGACGTTAATCTCTGGGCTAGGAGAGTGAGAGAGAAGTTTTGTCGTCCCCCCCGCCCTCCCGATTCTTATTGTTCTCTGAATCCAGTTGTGGTGGGGGAAGGTGATCTATTTAAAGTGCTGCACGACCACAAGACAAACCTTCACTCATCGGGTGCACGCGGCCGCTTTCAAAACAAGCATGTTTGCTCCCTCCTTCTCGCCCTCATGCGATGCATCCCAGGGCTTTTCAAAGGAGAGAAAGGCGAGCTTGCTTTTGCATTTCCCAGTCAAGTGTTCCGTGGGCTGTTTCCATGGCAACGCAGCGCCAGCCTGCAAGTGCTGATCAAAATAAATAGGCCCGTTTTCTCCAGAAGCATTAACCCTGCTCCCCCAGCTCGGACCAAACGTCACCTGGGTTTGCCTAGGAGAGCAAGCATGTGGGTTTGTACCGACACGGTTCCCGGGCTATATCCCTGGCAGTTCAGCCTCAGACATCTGGGATGAACCACAGGCTGGGCCAGCAGGAATGACACAGGTTATTTCAAACAATAAAAAAGGTTTATTTGCCATGGGTGAGTCAGATGAGAAACTGGTCAAGAGCAGAGTTCAAATAATTCAGTGCAAATAATATTATCCATTGATTCAGAGCCACATTACCCTTGATGAGTTGTTCTCAGTTCCACTTCTTGTTAGTCACAGATGCTAAATAGATTTGGAAAATTAATGATGAACCCTTAATTTCTCATGTTGCCGCCATTAGCAGTGTGTTACTAGTTGCTTAAGTCACTTGATATTATTTCTGCATGGCCCCAGTAGAAGAACGGATAGAACAGCGAGTCACGAATCTCCGTGCTTTCCAGGACAAATCTCCTGACAATTCTAATTTGTGCCATTTTCAGAGGAACGACTGGGATTTCCCAACATTATCGGCAATGCCTGGCAGCCGTCTAAAGACTCACAATGAGTAATGGGACCCCACAGATGACAGCAAACTGGGAGCCATTTGCAGTGGGGTCAGGGATCACTTCACTAGCTCTGAACAAGAGGCCTCAGGATAAACATGGGAAGGGCTAAGTGACTCACAGTATTAGGGCCTTCCCAGCACCCATCTCTAGGTTGACTCTATGGGCCAGCTATGTCTATTTCTTTGTGTTATAGTATCACTAGGAGCCCCTCTCCTGACCAGGGCCCTGTTGTGCTAGGTCAGCGGTTCCCAACGGCTGGGTCACGGACCAGTGCCGGGCCGCAAACCGCTGGCTGCTGGGCCGCAACAGCTGTCAGAGTTCAAGCCATGGCAGCTCAACTCTGGCAACCATGGTGGCTGAGGCGGCGGCTGGAGGAGGTGGGGCAGGAGGCGCCTCCCTCCCCCCATAGTAATGGCAGCTGGCCCACCGGGGCTCCGCACTCCTCCCCGGCCCCCTCCCACGTGGCCACTTTTGCCGGTGGTGGCACTGGGGCTGAGGCAGCGGCAGGCGGAGGCGGAGCAGAAAGTGCCTCCCTCTCTTCTAGGTAATGGCGGCTGGCTGGGGTCCCTGCTCCCCCCCCTTCTACCCATGGGGGTGCAAGATACACTTGGGGAGGGAAGGGGTGCAAAGGAGGAGGCACCGCGCACACCAGCGGCTACTCCCTTGCCCATGTGGCATTAATGGCCACGCTCCCTAGGGGAGCAGCCTCGCTCTGGGGATTGCAGGGGTGGGGTCGGGGCAAAGAGGTGTTAGGTGAGGGCTGGTGGGGTAACGGGGCAAGAGAGTGTTGGCATGGGCTGTGGGGGTCAGAGGTTAAAGGGTCAAAGAGTGGAGGGGTGGGGTTCAAAGGGTGTTAGGCACTAGGGAGTAAGGGGCTGGGTTGGGGCTAGGCAGACCGGCAACATTTTATTTGCATATTTGCATATTCATTATGCAAATAATGAATATGCAAATAAAACGTTGCCGGTCCAAAAGCTGCCAAACGTTTGTGAATGAGTTTTCCAGTCTGCGGCATAAAAATGGTTGGGGACCACTATGCCAGGTGATGTATAAACACATGGGAGACAAGGTCTCTGCTCAAGAACTTGCAGTCTGAGGGCATGTCTAGACTACATGCCTCTGCCGACAGAGGCTTGTAAATTAGACATACCGACATAGTCAATGAAGCGGGGATTTAAATATCCCCCGCTTCATTAGAATAAAAATGGCCGCTGCATTGTGCCGGCTCAGCTGTTTGTCTGCACGAACCGGCAGTCAAGATGGGGATCAGTCGACAAGGAAAGCCTTTGCCGACCGATCCTGTAAACCTCGTTTCATGTAGTCTAGACATACCCTAAGAAACAGGAGTAGTGGCCTCAGACATTAGAAGCACCTAACAGTAGGCTATTGCAGAGGGTAGGGCTCTTGGCATAGAAGACTGTTTTTCTCCATAGCTCAGCAGTATCTGCCCAGGATCAGGAGCTGCCGCCACATACGTATGCTGTAACACAGAGTGTGCTGCCCTGTGGATCTCCTCCGTCATGGTCCTGCTGAGCAAGGGCACAGAGCATGTGACCTCTTGGCCAGCTCAGCTCCATGGCACTACAAATGTCAAGCAAGGCTGCTCATTCAGAGAGGCTGTGCCCGTCTTCTGGCCCGTGGTTCTTGCTTCCAGCTGCCCTTTATGCTGGTTTGGACCCTGCTCCACTCTCCTCCACTCTGCAAGGCTGCACTCCGCAGACCCTGCAGACCAAGTTATGCAGCCATGCTGATCACAGCCTACGGTATTGTGGTTGCGTCTTTCCAAACTCGGAGGCTCACACACAAAGATAGGAAGGCACCAAGATGCAGTGTCTGTTGCTGAGAGTTCTGGATCAACGGAGCAGCGTGGCTGACCCGACATGCATATGAAAGTTGGCCTCTTCCCGCCTCAGTTCCTTTGCAAACAGACAGTTTGCCAGCCCAGCTACTCTGCTGCCATCACACTGAGGCTGCCTGCTTGGGTCCTGTCTTGGCTAATTTTCCAAGTGGCTTGCAGCTGCTGAGGAGCATCAGGTGTGAAGAAATTGAGGCAGGAGGCTCATTTGGTTTTGGCTTGAGGCAAGATGTGCTGATCAGCCAGTGCACCTAGGACTTCTATACTCAGATCAGCCCAGCTGCTTGTCCTGGACTTCAGGAAATGCCAGATACACAGGACACAAGGCAGCGTCCATCTGGTGCCTACAAAAGGTGTCTCTTTGTTAATAAAAGCTCACCAGGTCCTGATGTCCTTCATCCAGCTAACCTGGTGCTGCCGTCACGGGGCGCTGAGCCTGAAATAACACCTGAGCTGAAAGTGAGCTCGAGATTTGTTCCATGATCACTGCATTTTTAACTGAGGCTGGCTGCCAAAAGCAATATTGGGGCAGCTATAATGTCTCTCCTTGGCTTGCCATTTAAAAATGTCTCTAGCCTGTATCCCTGCAGTCAAGGGTTTTCTGGATAGACAGAAACATCAGGCAGGGATGAGGGAGTCAGAATTGTGCTCTTGTCCCCTAACCTTTCACTTTGATTCTGTATCAGCCAGAACTTGGTTTGCTTTTAAACATGGCAGTGGCTTTTTGGGAGGCGGCGCGGCAGCGCCGGGGTTTGGAGAGTGAAAGGGTTAATCCCCCCTTTTTGCCCTGCAGAAGGCAGTGGGTGGGAAGAAGGACCGCTCGCTCTTCCTCTTCACGGACCTCCTCGTTTGCACCACCCTGAAGCGCAAGTCGGGGTCTCTGCGCCGCAGCTCCATGAGTCTGTGAGTAAAGCAGTGATTGACCTGGAGAGAGGGTCAGGGCTCGCCCAGTGAAGTTGCCGGTCGCCGTGGTGATGGGGGCCACACGCGCACACCTGGAGGCAGCTGCTTTCACCCCACCCCAACCATCCCTGAACAGTTTGAGCTTTGCTTGGATTTCTGAGGGTCCAGGCCTGGGCGCAGGGGCACCAAGGAGTGGGGGCACAGCCCAGTCACAGGGGTATGGGGGCATGGCCCAAACCCAGCAAGGTCCTAGCCACTCCTCTGCCCGCCCAGACGGCCCTGTCTCACACAACTTTGAACCCAGTGACCAAAAGCGAGTGTCCCTCGCTAGGGATATAAAATCCCATTTAATTATTTAACTGGTTAAACATTATGTTTAACTGGTTAACCGATTAAATGGGGGCGAGCTGGAGCAGGTGGACAGGCCCTGCAGGGCTGGAGCAGTCCCCTGCCTGCAGCGGGTGGGGCTGCTCCAGCCCCTGCTGGTTAACCATAATCAGCAAACGTTACTGGTAAGAGTGATGCTTATCGGTTAACTAGTTAACCATTCAGATCCCTGCTCAGAACGAGACGGGATGGGACTGCAGGGTCAGGGTCCAAAAGGAAATAACCTGTCCCCATACCTCCACCTCCACCCCCTCCTCCATCTCGCTCTGTTCCCTCTTGTGGCTTGGGAATCATGCTGATCCCGTTGTACAACAGGCAGGCACCTCCCCAAGGGAGACCCAGCACCCTCCCTGATTGGCAAGCCCGTTGGGACCAGCACCTGGGATCTGTGGTGTTTGGTCGGTGAAGCCCAGTTCCCTGGGTTGGTTCTCACCCCGTTTGGATGGTAGCTCTTTATAAGAATCCAAACACTGTCGAGACTGAAGGACCCCAAGAGAGAACTGCCCTATGGGGCTGTTCTGTGGGTACCATGCCAGGCCCTGGCTCCGGCGGGGCACAAATGGGCCACTCCAGCCCTCTCCCCCTTACACAAGAAGATTTATTTGGAGCAGGGCAGGTGAACTACACATGCCCTCCCCGAGCACAGCCTGTCTCAAAACGTACTGGACAGGCCCAATCCTGCAAGGGGCGGCTGAACCCCATCACGATGTCCAGGCCTTCAGTAAAAGCAAGTTAGCCCAGAGCAGGGGAACAGTAGCCCAGCCCTTCACAATCACAGCTGGAGTGGGAGAGGGGGCCGGAGCTGGCTGGCACAACCCAGAAAGTGGGCAGGCTGGCTGGTGAGGGGGTGACCGAAGTTCCCTGTAAGCCACGCAGCCACCTATTATGTCCCATGCAGAGGTTCAAGGCTGCGGTGGGGAGTTATGCCTGTCCCCAAGCCCCGGGCCTGCAGTGACAGAGAGAGGTGCCTCTCCCTGCCGACCCCTGAACAAACCTGCCATGAACTGGTCGTGGCTGGGGGAGAGGCGCCACGGCCCAAACCAGCCCTGGCATGGATCTGCTGTGTCCAGAGGGATGGGCGCCCCTTCCCCGGCTCACCCCCACTGGAGGTGCCGCCACTGTAAAGAGGTGCCTCTTACCTGCCCCAAGCTGCTGCAATGAGAGAGGATTGGGGGGAGTCCTCTCTCCCTGGGAAAGCCTGCACCCCAAATCCCTCTTCACCAGCCCCACTCTAGAGCCTGTACCCCCAGACACAGCCCTCACCCCCCACACTCCAACCCTGTGTCCCAGCCCTAAGCCTCCTCCCACACTCTGAACCCCTCACCCCACTCGCCACACACACCGTCCATGTGCAGATTGAATTTTGTTCTGTGCACCAGTATGGATGGGAAGTATCACACTTAACAAAATTCATTCCGCACATCGACATAAAAAATTAGAGGGAACACTAGGTGAGACCCAGGCATTCTGGTTAGCCTGTGCGGGGTTGGGGATCCTCTGGAGTCCCCCAGCAGTGCCCCAGAGTGAATCCTCAGGGGCTGTTGCATCATCCCCCTCCCCGTGCGCACACACACATCTGTCTGTTGGAGTGAATCAGACCCACAGACTTGATACTGTGCTGAGAACACTCTGTGCCATGCAGGATGGGTCCCTAATTGCCCATCCAGGGACGTCAATTTCCCTTTCTCCTCTCTGTTTCCCATTCTCTTTCCCCCTTTCATTCCCAGCCCCCCACAGCTGGCCCTTTAGCCACAGAGGGGAACCGTGCCCCTCTCGAATGTGCCACGAGGCCGGGGGGATCGAAAGGGTGACTGTGGCTCACTGCGCGCTCTGCCCATCACGCTGAGGCAGAGCAGGCCCTTGGGATTTGTGGGAAGTCTGAGCGGGGGCTGAGGAATAACTCAGCTGGGATCCCCCAGAATGCTAGTGCCAAAGCCAGCCTTGTTCCCCATCCTACCCCCGGTGACTCTAAATGCTTTGCCCATCCACAACGTGCCAGGCCTGGGCGCTGTGCTCCCGTGAGCACACAGGGATGTGACCCAAACTTCCCCAAGTTCTGAGCTGGAGAAAAGAGATGGGTGTGACGCACTCTGGGTCCTTCCTGCTAAGACAACCCAGCTGTCAGGGCTATTTTTAGACCCTCGATCTCTTCCTGTGTTAAGCATGACTCTCTCTAATTTGCCACCCTCACCACCTAGTGGTCGCTGTCAAGACTGCAGTCCTTGAATTCATTCATGTCTCTCTTTCAGTTACACGGCCGCCAGCGTTATAGACACAGCCAGCAAGTACAAACTGCTCTGGAAATTGCCCTTGGAGGATGTGGACATTGTGAAAGGTCTGTACTGACATTATCAGCCATCATTTCTATTGCAGTCTGCCCGGAAGCCCCAGTCAGGATCAAAGCCCTGGTGTGCTTGGCGTTGCACAAACAAAAGAAAAATGTCTATGCCCCAAAGTGTTTAGTAAGTGTGCCACCTTCAGGAGTAACCTGCCTCTTACATTGGCTCAGGGGCAAAACGTCCCCCGTCTGGTCAGGCCATGCTGAGCAAAGCTCCATCTAGCAACTCCCCCATGTAAAATGCTGTATTAGTGCTGTGTTGGGCCACATTATTCCAGGGACAGATTCGTTTGCACCTCACTCTGCTCAGCTGTTTTACAGTAATCTTCAAAATAGCATGAACATTTAAATAGCTGAGAAACAAGGCCTCTTGTCCCCCAAATGCTACAGCACCCAAGCCTCAAATAGCTCCAGAAATGCAATTCCTACTAGTGTTTTGTGCTCTATTTGTAGTACATTTCAGTATTCTTACAGGGATCTGCAGACAATGACTCACTCAGTTCCTGAGTTAAATACGGGCTACCTCTGTACACCACTGCCCTCTGCTGGTTAGGCTCAGGACCTCTTGACTGTGTGTCGTAAGCTCTCTCCTGCTAGCAGCTTAGTGGAGAGTCTTCGTTAGCTCAAGCGGCAAACTCCTGTGCTTTCGAGGATCAGAGTTCTATTGCGGTGACGCTCCCAGTAGCTGTGGTTTGCAGCCTAGCAACGGTCAGCCAGTGACACTTTCTGTTCCTTAGCAATAGATGCACATTAAATAGGTGACCCATTCGGCACATTTCATATTGGGCTGCGGAAAGCAGTAGAAAATAGACAGTTGGGAAAGTCTGTTGCAACAACCCTACGTCTCATAGGAGCACATGTAAGATCCTCTAGGAATGTCAGCAGAGGACGGAGGAGGCAGCCTAGCAAGCCTTTTCCATCGGTTATCTTTTTCAATTCACGCCTGTGTCAAGGCTCCTGGATCTCTCGTCTTCCTACCCAGCCAGCACAGGCTGATGCAGGGAGACCTCTGTGTTCCAAACTGGGCCACTGCTGGGCAGAGCAGGAATAAAAGGCAAACTGTGTAACAGGCTGTGGGCCAGGATCTCCCAGAAGACTCAGGCCAGGCAGTGGGAGGCCAAAGGGGCACTAAACCATGAGGTGATGCAAACTCCGCAGGTGGCTCTGACTCTCCCCTGTACACAGGCTGCTCTACAACCCTGAATAGCGAGAGCACACAGCTCACCAGCCACTCCCACCCTTGCCCTGGCCCAGGGGATATGGGGAGAAGAGTCCAAGGGCAGGAAGGGGAGTGGCAGAATCTGGCCCTATATCCCTCTACAGCCCTTATGAGAATAATCACAGGTATCTGTGCCTCAAGGCCCCAGGCCTCTCGCCAGTGCCCAGCCTGAGTAACTCAGCTGGCGAATGCGGATGAGTCCTGCCCAGACCCCAGGGTGGGAGCAGAGCTGCTCCCAGTCCTTACCCCAGTATAATTGCTTCCTAGCTGCTTCAGTCCGAGTGAGTCGGGGTGGGAGGGCTGGGGTGGGCAGCTGGCCCCCCCTTGGCCAGGGCTCCTGATGGTGTAAACACATTTATCCTTTGGCTCCAGAGAGGGCATCAGCTCCTGCATCAGTTTCCCTCCAGGAACGAGTGCTGTGAGCAGGCCCAGGCAGCCGGGAGGGGATGACTCACTGAGCCGTGGGCCCTGATGACTCTATCAGGGGCTCTGCCGTGTGGGAATCGCTCTATGCATGAGAACCCAGCCCTCATGCTGAGCAGAGCCAGCTGGCTGCTGTGTGCAGCAGTCCTCTGCAGACGCTGAGCATGGGAGAAAGGGGGAGAGTCGGGCTGCCTGACTCCCATCACAGCATCCCTTCACAATCCCAGAGTGCCCCGGCACAGACGCTCCGTGAGCAGTGACGACCCAGGCTCTCTGGGTCACATTCACCCCCATTCAGGCCAGCACAGGGTATGGGCACCATCAGCTGACTCGCTGAACAAGCCCCCGGGTCCTGCATTTTCCGGCTGACCTTCATGATCCAGGCATGCCCTCCCCAGCTCCTGGACAAGCCAGTGGCCTCAACGCAGACCTAAGTGGGCCTTTGCACTGGGATGAATTTCACCCACGTAGCACAGCGGGCACCTCAACCTCTGAGGGGGCTGGAGGAGCAGGTCCCGGTCCCAGGCCTGCAGAGCAAGGCAGCCCCAGGAGATCCCTAGAATGGAGGTGGAGGCAGCCAGCCCATTTGATTTATGCTGGGGGCTGGGCAGAGATGCGGCAGGAGCCAGAGAAAGGGGGGTGCACTCTGAGGCTGGACAAAGCTGAGTCCGAGATCAGCTGTACAGCACCCAGTCGCCTAGCAGTCAGTGTGGGAGGAGGGTCTCCTGCCAGGAGAGCCCCATCTGACCCTTCCAGCACAAGCTGCTGGAGAACAGGAGGGGAGCTGGGGGGAGACCCTAGTGAAGCTCAGTTTGTGTGTGGCAGTGGAGAATCCAGGGGGGAAAGGGTTAAATGAAACACTGAGCAGGGGCAGTACCATGACCAATGCTCCCTGTAAGCCGGGCGGGCGCCTATGCGGTTGCTCAGGAGAGATTCAGATGCTGCCCGGCTGATGAACAGAGCACCCACAGCTGGGTTGTTTGGTTCCTCCTGGTGGTGCACGTTCACGCATGCCTCGGTGCATATAAAATGTATTCCGCACATGGCTGGAAAATACCCGACCGTGGGCCGAAAAGACAAGAAGGAACAGACTAGAATTGACCCATCCTGCCCTAGCCACTGCCTCAGCCCCCATTGCTCTGTTTGCCACACAGGGGCCTCCCAGTCCACCAACCGCGAGAGCATCCAGAAGACGATCTGCCGCCTGGACGAGGACCTGAGCACCCTGGGCCAAGTCAGCAAGCTCTCTGAGACCCTCAGCTTCCCCCACCAGGTGAGAGCGGGGCTCCTTGCAGGGGCAGCCGGGGCTCTGGTTTAACCATCTCCCGGGCTCAGATAGCATCAGCCCTGTCCAGCCACTGCAGGAGATGACCCATCCTGTGGCACCCTGGAAATGCTTCTCCTTGGACAAGATCGCACCCAGCGTTCTCCCATGAGGTCCCCAGCGGAGAGCTTGACCTGGTCCCCCAGCAAGGGCTCTCCCCATCTCCCCCAGCGTCACTGAGCGCCCAGTGCCCCTATTTAATTTGTATAAACATCCTGGCAGCTGCTTTGCCAAGTGATGCGGCCTCCTTCCTTGGCTGCGCTCAGCAGGCAGCACGTGCAGTTAAATCCTACCTGGCCTTTTCCTGCGCGCCCTCTGCCCTGCTGGAGGTATTCCAGGCCAAGGAGAGGGTTAATGGGGCTGGGGCAGGAAAGGGGGCAGGTAAGTTTCTGATATGCAGAGGCTTGAGGGAGGCTGCGGGGTGGATTTAAAAGCCAGCATGGGCCATTGTGAACATGTCCCCATGCTGTCTGAGCGCTCCCACGGATCGTATTAGGAATACGCCTAGACTTTGTCTACACTGCCAGCTTTGCCAGCAGTGCCTATGCAAATGATTAGGGATTTTGCCGTGCTTCATTTGTATAATTTATTCAAGCCGTTTTTGTGCAAAAACAAGCAGTGTGAATGGGGGTGTTTTGCATAGAACGGGGGGGTTGCACAAAAAAAAACCCCGTCCACACTGCTTGTTTTTGCGCAAAAAACGTCTTGAATAAATTATGTAAATGAAGCACGGCAAAATGCTAATCCGCACTTTATTTGCATAGGCACTGCTGTCAAAGCTGGCAGTGTAGACATAGCCCTAGACCATGGGCAGTCAGTGCCAGTGAAGAGAAAAGGCTCTGGACACATACACAACTCACATGCAACTCACTGAACAGTGGGTATGTCTACACTAGCCCCCTAGTTCAAACTAGGGAGGCTAATGTAGGCATTCGAAGTTGCAAATCAAGCCGGGATTTAAATATCCCGCGCTTGATTTGCATCTTCCCGGCCGGTCGCCATTTTTGAAATTTACAAGTCCGGACTAACTGCCCGTGTCTACACGCGGCAGGGACCCGGTAGTTTGAAATAAAGTCCTAGTTCGAACTACCTGTTATTCCTCCTGGGGGCTAGTGTAGACATACCCAGTGTTAACAGACTGAGCCACCCGTGAAAGAGTAGACACCAGCCTGTATAGAGCTGCCTAGATGGCTTTAATCGGGTCCATTTAACACAGAGCGTTAAATGGGGGGGTGGGGTTTGTAACCTCCCTGATAGAGTTTTTTGTCAAACAATGAGTATTCCTGTGGCACCTAAGAGATTAACAAAAATATATAGGATCATGAGCTTTTGTGGGTAAAATCCACTTCCTCATGTTTTGGTTAGTCTCTAAGGGGCCACAGGACTACTCATTTTTAAAGTTACAGACTCACATGGCTCTCCCTCTGAGATTTTTTGTCTTGTTTGTTTTGTGAGATTAGAAACTAAGGTCTTGTCTACTCTATTCCCCCGCCTCCACCTGGAGAACCAGCAAGATATGACATGAAATCTCAGCAGTGGAGGTGGGGAAGGAATCAGTGCGTTTCCACCCATTTTGATGGAGCAGCAACAAGGGGTCTGGGTCCTTTTTGTGGCTTGCTTTTCACTTACCATCCATTTAACCTGAACACCTGACAAACAGTGGGGGGAAAAGTCCTCATGAGTAGAGATCCAACAACATCTCTCTGATAGTGGTGTGAAAATTCTTGCTCCTGATCTCTTGGTTCTTGACTAAGAAATGCAGCAAAACCAGGAAAGACAGGCATGGGGAGTGAGCTATCTCCAGTTTAAGGAAACAAGCAAAAAAAATGGTTTTGTTTAAAAGGCCACAAAACCCTTTTGTGTTTTTCCTTCGCAGGTCAGCATTAAGGATGATGGTGGTGATTAGAATTACAGTGGGTTTGTCTGCTGGAACAGGGGACTCAATTTGAGATCCCGTCTGGTCCTGTGTCCATGCTCTGTGTCATGGAGCAGTGTAGAGAGGCCCCAGTACAGACCAGGGCTGTATTGTGCTGTGCATACAAGCAGTGAGAGGTAGTCCCTGCCCGTACGATCAACACCCTATTGGGACAAAAAAGGAGCACTATCTTCCTCATGTTACACAGGGGGACTTGAGACACAGAGAGGCCAAGTGCCGCGCTCAAGGTCCCATGGGGAATCTGTGTAAGAGCTGGGCATTAAACCCATTTTTTCTAGGTGCCCATCCCCCGCCTTAACCACAAGACGCTTCCCCTCAGGATTACAATGCCCTCCCTGTTCCTTGTGCCTCCTCAGAGCCTGGATGATGTCATCAAAGACCTGATGGCCGCCATCCACCGGGAGCTGGCGGAGAAGCAGTCCCTCTCCTTCAGCATGTCCTTCCCACCCAACAAGGTGGAGCTCACCACCACCAAAGCCGACGGTACCGAGTCCTTCATCTTCGAGTTCCCCAACCCCGACGCGCGGCACAGCTTCGAGCAGGCCTTCGAGGACACCAAGAAGAAACTGGGTAACTAGCTCCCCAAATGGGGGCCTGATGTGATCCCCACTAAATACCATGGGGCAGGTTCCCACTGATGCTAGTGGGAGTTGGCTCAGGGCTCCAGTTGGCGTATATTTCTTGAGAGCCAGGCCCTCCTTTGCTGGTGAGCTGGCTAGACATGGCCTGGCTGGTTCACTTAGGGGCTGGGAGACTGCCCAGAAAAACCCAGCTGGTGCAGAGAGTTCCACTGATAATCTATCAGGTGGGCACCCTTTCTTCTGGGTCTATAAAATCAACAGCTCCAGTGTTGGGGAGGTGCTAAGTGTAATTGACCGGCCATTGAAAAATCCCAAGACGTGTTTTGCCGAGACAGCGGGTGGTTATCCTTTGTGCCTGAGAATCACAGAACCACAGGGCTAGAAGGGAACGCAAGGGCATCTAAGCTAACCTCCTGCCAAGATGCAGGGTTTAGCCAAATCCAGTTTGATAAAGAACATGCAGCCCATCTCATCTGCAGTGTCAGCGGAATGCCACGTTCTCTACTTTCTGTACTAAAACAGTGCCCAGGGCTGCTGCATTTCACTGGTGCTCCTTGTCTTCTATGGCGTGCAAAGCCTTCTGGGTTGTGGCATCTGCTGCTGGCTGCAGTTACTGCTATGGACGGCTATAGGCACAGATCTAGCCTTCCTTGTCTGTCTTTTCCCACCACCAGCCTCCCACAAAAATTGCCTGGACCCGGAGTTCCTGAAGGCGATCCCTATCATGAAGACACGCAGTGGGATGCAAGTACGTTGGCCTTTTATAATCATACCCGCAGAGCAGGGGTATTAAAACGTGTTTGCGTTTGTAAACGTATAACCTCCACACTGGGGAGGGCGGGTGCTGACTGCACATGCGGAGAAGGGAGGGAACTGTTCATCCTTCATGGGATCACTGTCCCGGGGCATCAGAGCCAGCAGCGCCTTTCACACAGGCCACCAAGCAGCCATCAGATCGTAACAGCTTTTGGCTGCTCCTGGATTCAAACCAGGGAGCTGGGGGTGAAAGGTTCCCTGCTCTACAGGGGGAATTGGGATGCCGCAGAGCTATGTGACTGCACGTCCCTGGAATGATACTAACGAATCTGTCTGTGAAAGGCAAGTGCCCCCCGTTCCATGGGAAGGAGAGTGGCTCTGAGGCTGCAGAACAGGCTGGTGCCCCCAAATGAGGGGACAGATCTATGTTTCTCCCCCTCCCAAGATCACACAGAGGTGAAAGCAGGCCTGGCTAAGTTCCACCCTCGCATATGCATGTGCCAGGGCGGGGGGTGGGAGGGGCTCAGAGACTGCTGGGATCTGGTGATTGGGCTGGAGCAGCTGCCATGCTTCACGAGATCGGGCCAGCTGCTGGGGAAGAATTCTCCAGCCCAGCTAGCCCAGCCCCACCTTGCAGCCACAGCAGAGACACCCAAGGAGCGCAAGTGTCAGCCACCCAGGGCGGAGAACAAGACATGGCCTCTGAGAGTGGAGAGCATTGGTGCACAGGGCACCAGCCCCCAAGGAATTGCCATTGGAATGGCAGGAACTACTGGGATGCCCCTTCCCAGCCTAGAACCAGCTGCTCCCCATTCCCCACCACTCAGTAGCTCCCTTCATTCCCCCTCCCCAATTTCCTGTCCCCTGAGTGGCTCTGCGGGAGATTTGGCAGGGAAAGAGCTCCGGGACAGTGTCTGGGAGATTGCTGCTAGCCTCTGCCCTGCTGCACTGATTCATCTCCCAGCCAGCAGTGCTGCCCATGTCAGCTGTTCATCCTGAGCTGGGGGACATGGGGGCTTCTGTGTGAGTTCCTGGGGGTTGGCTGCCACCACCGGGGTGAGTCTCTGCCCTGGGAGATGGGACAGGCTGCAGATTGCCCTGCGTCCCTGTTACGCAGGGAATCCAGTCGCTCTGCTGTGCCTGGTGGTGGCGCATGGGGTCTGTCGCAGTTAGCAGCCTGTCTCGTGCTGGGCCACGGCCTCCGCCGCCCCCCTAAGCCAACCGAGTGCTTGCACAGCAGAGCTCCATCGGTCACAGCTGAGATCCTGGAAGGACAGAGGGGAGCCGGCCCTCTTCCCTCACCCACGGCTGACCCAAAGCTGCAGCATGCTGCGGGGATACCTTGATGCTGCTGGGATCCAGCCTGCTCCTCAGCTGGTGTGCATGGCCCTAGCTCCACTGAAGTCACAGGAGTGACATTAGTTGACACCAGCTGAGAATCTGCCCTGGATGAGTCAGTGAGTTCCTTATTTTGTCTCCTCGTTAGACACTTTTCCAAAAGAGCAGGGGTGTTACCCCGAGGCCCTGGCCAGATTCCAGCAGGTGATGTACTGGGCATCTCTGATTTCTCATGCTAGGGTATTCTTCTTCACCGTCTGCCCTCGTTCATTGGGTGGTGTTTTTGTGAGCTGTTAAGCAGTTGCCATGTTCCACCCCAGAGGTAGCTTCATGCCAGGGGTGACACCCAAGTATTGTTTGGGATGAAGAGGGCTATGGAAAAGGAAACCCTCTTTATTCAAACCAAGGGACAGCCTCCTCGAACAAAGGGTAGGAATAAATGGTCAGTTTTCAGAATGGAGAGAGGTAACTAGTGGTGTTCACCAGGGGTCTGTACTAGGACTCGTCCTATTCAGCATATTCATAAATGATATGGAAAAAGAAGTAAACAGTGAGGAGCCAAGTTTGCGGATGATACAAAAGCACTCCAAATAGTTAAGTCCTGAGCAGACTGTGAAGCATTACAAAGGGATCTCACAAAACTGGGTTGACTGGGCAAGAAAATGGCAAATGAACCGCTCAAGAGAGAGATCTTGGAGTCACTGAGAATATTTCTCTGAAAACAGCCACTCAGTGTGCAGCGGCAGGCAAAAAAGCAAACAGAACATCGAGAATCTTCAAGATAGGGATAGAGTATAAGACAGAGAATGTCTTAGTGCCTGTGTATTAATCCATGGTGCACCCACATCTCAAACACTGCATGCAGAGGTGGTCGCCCCATCTCAAAAAAGATATATTGGAAAAGGTACAGAAAAGGTCGACATAAATAATTAGGGGTATGGAACAGCTTCCATGTGAGGAGACATTAATAAGACTGGGACTTTTCAACTTGGAAAAAGAGATGACTAAAGGGGCATATGATAGAGGTCTATAAAATCGTGACTGGTGTGGAGAAAGTAAATAAGGAAAAATTATTTTCTCCTTCTCATAATACAAGAACTAGGGATCACCAAATGGCATTACTAGACATCAGGTTTAAAATAAACAAAAGGAAGTATTCTCACAGTGCATGGTCAATCTGTGGAACTCCTTGCCAGAGGATGTTGTGAAGGCCAAGACTATAACAGGGTTCAAAAAAGAACTAGATAAATTCATGGAAGATGGGACCATCAATGGCTGTTCACCAGGATGGGCGGGAATGGTGCCCCTAGCCTCTGTCAGAAGCTGGGAACGAGTGACAGAGGGTGGATCACTCGATGAGTCCCTGTTCTCTTCATTCCTTCTGGGGACCTGGCATTGGCTGCTGTGAGAAGACAGCCAAACAGACCATTGGTCTGAGTCAGTCTGGCTTTTCTTACGTTCTGCACCCTCTTCCCCCCCGCTCCCCAAGCTAGGAGCTTTGAGACATTCATCATGAAGCCCTTTCAGTGCAATTAAAAAATGACCTGACACTTCCTTGTCTTTTGCCCCCTTCCAGTTCTCTTGTGCTTCTCCCAGTCACAGCAGCCCCGAGAATGCCTACGAGGTGTGGGTGTGTAACAGCGACGGCTACGTGGGGCAGGTCTGCCTTCTCAGCATCAAGAAGGAGCCCTCGGTGGAGGCCTGCATCGCTGTGTGCTCGGCCAGGATCCTCTGCATTGCTGCTGTGCCAGGCCTCAAGAGGAGCTACAGGTACCAGATGCCAGCGCAGTGGTTCCCAGCCTGCAGCCCAGTTAGCACACAGCTAGAATTTGCCGCACCGGTCTGGCAGGGGTGGGACTGGCTGAGTTGGGTCAGTCCTGATGGAGCTCTTCTGCCAGCAGCAGGGCCTGTGAGTGTGGTGGGGGGAAGGGTGTGAGTGAGTGGGACACCAGGCAGTGCGGGGGGGTTGTGGGGAGTTCTGGGCAGCATATACCTGGGAACTGGGGTGGGGGCTGCAGCACCCTCAGGTTTTACTTGGGGTTCCACTCCTGGGAGTGGCACTGCAGCACCCTGGCTACCTGCCCCAGTGCCGCAGGGTCCCAGCTCCCTGCCCCATGCCACAGGGTCCTGGTTCCTAGCCCCACACTGTGCAAGGGTCTCTAGGCAGGTGGCACAAGGCATAAGGATCCCGAGGGGGGGGATGCTGGGCATAAGGGTCTGTGGGGAGGTTTAGCCTGTGCGGTATGCTAAGCATAGGGGTTTGTGGAGGGGTTAGCCTGGAGGTGCTTGGCACAGAGGTCTGTGTGAGGGTCTAGCTGGGTGGAGGGGTGCTGGGCATAGGGGTTTGTGGGCGGGTCTCTAGGCAGGGGAGCACTGGGTATTGGGGTCTGTGTGAGGGTCTAGCTGGGTGGAGGGGTGCTGGGCATAGGGGTCTGTGGGCGGGTCTCTAGGCAGGTCTGCCCCTGAGGGGAAGGGGCAGGTTGGCAGTGCAGGCATGGACAGGACAGTGTGTGTTTGACACAGTGGTTCTCAACCTGAGGCCTGCAGTGGTGGAGAAGCAGAGAACCACTGTCCCAGTGCATCCGCAGCTGGAAGCAAACAGGGACCAAGCAGGTGGGGGCTGATGTGGGGTAGAGCGAGCTGAGTGCTGGGTATCTCCATGGGCCGTCTGGAGGGGAAGGGGCCCAGGTTTGCCATGCGACACCATTGAGGCCTGTTAGTGCATGAGGCATCAGAAACAAACAGGGGCTCCCTAGGAGAGCTGTGAGGAGAGGCAGGCTGGCCCAGTGGTCAGACACTAGCCTGGGACTCGGGAGAGCAGCATTCCTCTCTCTTCTCTGCCAGACTTCTTGTTATAATTGGAGGTAGATCCCTGTTAAAACCTGGCCTTTAGTCTCTCTGCACCCTGGTTCCCCAGCTGTCCAATGGGGCACTAGCACTGCTTTACCTCACAGGGGTGCTGGGAGGATAAATGCATGAGAGACAGTGAGGCACTGTCCCTGGGTCCCCCGCCCAGGCTCCGGTCCACGCACAGACCTCTCCACTGCATCTTTACAGCCCTGCAGCCCCGCCCCACGAGCCCACGTCAGCTGGCATGAGTTGGCTGCGGGTGTTGATTGCAGTGCATGCATGCCTAAGTTCTGTGCCAGGCACTGGAAGTATTTGCCCTTCAATCTACAGAACCGTGCTGTACAGATGTGCTAATGTTGGTCTTTTTTGGAGATCCAGAACATTTGTGAGCCCTGGCTGTCTCTGGCCCAAGACAATGAGACATCTGGCTTTCCAGGCAGAAGAGGAGAGGGAGCTAGCGGATGACAGTGCTTATTAAAGCGCCAGTGTAGGTTTTCTGCAATATGCAGCATCTAGTAATGGTGTTTGGGATTTAATCCTCACAGCAAGCTCTCGTAGGCAGGGGAGACATCTTATCCCCATTTTAAACATGGGGAAACTGAGGCACGGCGGCTTTCCCAATGCACAGGATGAGTCAGTAGCAGAGCTAAGACTAGAATCCAGGCCTGCGTGTGATCCACTAGCCTCTCACATACATATCTCACTGGTAGCATAGCCACATTATGAGCAGTGCAGTCATGCCAGGCTTCCTCTCTTCCTGTCGCTGTGCCCCATCCAGTACAGGGTAGGATTTGCCTATGTGAATGTGCTCCTGGCTTTACATCAGCCTGTCACTCTAATAACAGGGAGCGTCCCGAGTCCCTGGTGAGTCCAACCTCCGAGCCGGCTCCTTCAGCGCTGGACGACTCCGGGCCCCAGCAGTGCCTGCACATCTCCATCTCCGGCTCCTCCATAGAGCTCTCCGAGCCCATGGACAGCGCTAACAGGGAGCTGATGCCTTTTGACAGCGATGACACAGACGACGAGTCCTCTCCAAGCCCGTCAGGCACCCTCCAGAGCCAGGCCAGCCACTCCACCATCTCCTCCAGCTTTGGAAGTGAGTCACCAAATCGTAGGCCGCTGATGACTGAGCCCTGCTATTATCAGGGAGCTGGTTGTGACCCTAATGCTTTCCATTATAAAGGATCCTTGTGACTTTTCCATAGAGAAGCTCTCCCACTGTCAGTCATTGCATCAGGCCTTTGATAGTCAGCAAGACATTTCACTTTTTTTCCTTTTAAAAACAAAATCTAGGAAATGACACACAAAAATGATATTAAAAGGTCATTGCTAAGGTTGCAAAATCAAGCCCTCGATAGGTCAGAGATGCTAGAATTGTTCGGCCGCTGTGTGTGTGTGTGTGTGAGAGAGAGAGAGAGAGAGAGAGGATGCAGTCTTGAATCAGATATTCATGTACTATTTTTTCACAGGATCCCAGCCTCATTGAGTGCACAGGATGAAATCCTGCTAACTAAATGCTTGACTTTGCAACCTAACCTACGTTCTTTGAACATTCTATTAATATGTCATAAATATCGGTGTCTGCAGTGCGGCCACGTTAGTCCCAAAATGTGAGAGAGACAAGGCAGTAGAGGTCAGATATTTTATTGACCCATTTTCTGCGGGTGGAAGAGGCTTCTGAGCTATTCAGAACCAGAGAGCATGCTCCAGATCTGTGCAAAAGAGCTCTGTGGATCTCAAAAGTTTGTCCCTCCCAATCACAGAATTTGGTCCAATAAAAGGTATTATCTCACCTACTTTCCGGTAAGCTGCATGGCCACGCATCAGGCAATCAAGGGCTGTGTGCAGCCAGGGTGACCAGGACTGGAGATAGGTATGCAGGGCTGCAGCCGGGATACACACCTCTCCTCTGGTGCCAGCCCCAGAGCTGTTGCAAACGGAGAGGCGTGTCTCCGCAGACCCCAGCTCCAGAGCAATCTGCACGCCTCATGCCTAGCCCCACACATCCCCACAGCCCAACACTGTGCCCTAGCCCTGAGCCCCTTCCCACATTCCCAGCCCTTCCCCACCACTTGTCACCTCCATGTTGGTGCACATAACATTCATTCCGCATCTGGGTGTAAAAAATTAGACCATTGTCTCTCATACCTATATTTGAACCTTTTACCTGTACATTGAATACATTGCTAATCTGGGAGTCCTGACTGCAGAAAGGTCAGAATCTGGATCCTGATTTCCAGTATAAATCCAGCGTAACTCCACTAAGTAAATGGATTTACTCTAAATTTGGGTCAGTGCATCTGAGAACAGAATCTGCCCTCCCTCGTCCCTTCCCCGCCCCCCACAGAGGGTTTGAGGTTGATCCAAGAGGATGAAAAGTGCCATGGAAATATCAGATTTATCATTTTTAGTCAGTCCCAACGTCCGTCTGTATGTAACTTGCCTAGGGCTCCCATCAGAGTACATCTATCCCCAGTGCAATACAGCTGCAGTGTGAAACATCCTAGGTCAAACCCTTTCCTCATCTGCACCAGCATAGTCCCCCCAGGACCTCCATCTGGTGCCTAGACACCACGGTGATGGGTGCAAGAGACATTTTTTAAAATAGACGAGGTTAAACTGGAGTTAGCTGGAAATCCGCGAGTTACTCCAGAGTCACGCTGCTCAGAATCTGATCCCCAAACGTCCCGGATTGTGTGTTTCTATCACCTCTCCATGTCCAGATGAAGAGCTCCCCAGCTCCAAAGATGTGGCTGCTGAGACGACCAGCTCGGAGGAGGAGCAAGAGCCAGGCTTCCTTCCCATCTCCAACACCTTCAGCCAGAACAGGAACAGTGACAGCCCCGTGGACGGGCGGGCGATGAGGCGGTCGAGCCGAGGGTCCTTCACCAGGGGAAGCTTGGAAGACCTGCTGAGCATCGACCCCGAGGCCTATCAGAGCTCAATGTGGCTGGGCACAGAGGATGGCTGGTGAGCCATGTGGGCATAGACATCAATGGGATGTGGGGAGGGCGATTTGGGGGGACATCGCCTGATCCTGCCCCCAAGCATTGCTGAGCTAACTCCCTCTGGTGGCATCTTTAAAGGAGGGCTGCACTGGAGTGAAGCTGCCGACATGGGCCTTATTGGCCGGGGGGGTGCATAGCATGCTGCGAAGGGGGGATGATGAAGAAGGGGATTCAGGTACTGTCTGGAGTAATCCTGAGAGCTGAGGGAGATGGAGAAAAGAATGTCCCCTCAGTGCTGGTGGAGATCCTGGGCCAAACACCAGCCTGGTGTAAGCAGGTGCAGCTGCATGGATTTAATTGGCATTGTGCCCATTTGCACCAGAAGGATCTCATTAAATCCTGGGGAGACTATTCTCTGGCTAGCGGATGACCCAGGCCTCTTAAATCCAGCGCCCTCCTTAGGAGTTATGGGGCCCTACACAGTACAGTTAAACTGGTGCCCCTATGCCCGATGGCAGCTGGAGGATGGGGGGCAGTTTTTTAGAGATGAGATTTTATAATTTTATAAACTCAGCAACAGACCAATATAAGATCTTTAGAGCAGATTTTACACTAAGGACCTGTCGGCTTCAGGAACTGACAGTGTATACCTGGGCTTGGCAAATGCCTGCTAAATGGTTCATTGCCACTTGACTGGCTCTTTCACAGGTTCTGCAAATAGCTCTGTCAGGCTTTGTCACTTTAAGTTAACTAGATCTTCTCTGGAGGAAGCAGAGCCCCAGAACAGAGCTAGGAAGAGGCAGATGGGTGGACATTAAGACCCAGCGGTGCCCCAAATGTTCAGGTGCCCTATGCAACTTTGCATTCTGCATATAGGTAGGGGCTGCTTAAATCCACCTGGTTAAAGGCCCGCCCACCACCCCACACAGCACATGTGAATGCCCGTGTAAATGCACGCATACACACACACACTCAGTCACAGCATAGTGCCCACATTCCTGCTGAATCTGCACACACACAGGCACACAGGATCTGACAGCCCTTTCTGGCCTTAAACTCTATGACTGTGTATCCATCCCCATGTGCACAGCATCGGATGAGACACACAAGCACACATGTATGTGTACATAGTCCATGCACACACAAGCCGGAAGAAGCAGAATGGAAATGTCTGGAAGCCCTAAGACCAAAGCGTGGCCCCGCACCCCAGAGCTGGGACAGGGCTCACGCGGTTTTGTTGGTGTCAGTGGCCCAGGGGGTTGTGCTGATGCTTTTCATGGGCCATTTGCAGGCCCTAAGGAACAGAGTTTGCACAAGAGCTGATTTTCTGAAGGGTCTTCCCCAGCCAGCTGCAGGCTGCGTTGCTCAGTGTTCTGTCCCATAACCACAAACACTTCTGCCTGCACACGCCCCTCATAGGGGTGTAGACACCGCACTGCCCACCCACACCAAGTGAGCAAGGGATCAGTCCCTTCAGCGCTAAAAGCTCTGACCCCTGCCATGTGAATGAAGAGAATCACTATGTGGCTCCCTGACATAGAGTCCGCTAGAGGGCAACCTAAGTACAGTGCAAACACACCACACTGTCAACCTGTGGAACTCATTGCCAGGGGATGTTGAGAAGGCCAGAACTATAAGTGGGTTCAAAAAAGAGCTAGATAAGTTCCCAGAGGATAGGTCTGTCCGTGGCTATAGCCAAGATGGGACACAACCCCATGGTCTGGGTTTCTCTAGCCTTTGACTGTCAGATGGTGGGATTGGACTGTAGGGGATGGATCACTCGATAATTGCCCTGTTCTGTTCATTCACTCTGTAGCACCTGGCACTGGCTGCTGCTGGAAGCCAGGATACTGGGCTAGATGGGCCATTGGTCTGACCCAATGTGGCCTTTTTCTGATATAACCCCTTAAGCAAGCTTTACAAAGGGTGGAACTCACACACACACACACACACACACACACACGCTAGGGTGTTTCAGTGCCGCCCAATGCTGCATGTTTCAGAGAGCGGTGAGCCAGTGCTAGGGAGCATTGTAAATACCACCATTCCCAGCTGCCCTGCAGGTGAGCTTTGCTGCCCTGGCACAGGAAAGGAAACAGGCTGAGCAAAGCTACCATGTAGGTTTGCCAGCTCTGAGATGTGGTGCGACTGGAGCTGCTTTGGGTTTCCCAATGTCTGGGCCGGGTCAGAGGGTTGGTTCCATCAGCCAAGCCAGAGGAACCTCAGCCGCCTCCCTTTGCCTCCTAGCATCCATGTGTACCAGTCCTCCGACAACATCCGCAACCGGAAAAACAGCATGAAGATGCAGCACTCGGCCTCTGTCATGTGCATCTTGTAAGTGGTACACGGCCCGTGGCATCGGCTCCGGCCAGGGCCCTGCCCAGGCCTCTGGGGGTGTGTCCATCCTGCAGTCCAGGCTCCAGCCCAAGCCCAAGCGTCTGTCACATAATTAAATAGCCCCTTAGCCCAAGTCAGCTGGCACGGCCCAGCTGCAGGTGTCTGATTGCAGTGCAGACGTACCTAGGTGTCACCATGATCTCAACAGCAACTAATACGGAGCTCGTGGGGAAAGCACTTGAGGGGATCTGCCTGTGGCACCTTGGGCATTCACAGCCTCGCTCTGGGCCTCAGTTTCCCCAGCTGTCCTGCAAGGGGAACACTCCTTCCTTTGCCCTCTGTTCAGACTGTAGATGCTTTGGGGCAGGGACCATTTCTTGTGCAGTTCCTCATGCAGCGGGGCCCTGAGCTCAGCTGATGGTGGGAGATGGAGCTCTGTTAGAGAAACTGGAGGTAGGTGTTGGGGATAAGTAAGAGCCGTTGGTATGGGGCACTTTGGGGAGGGGAGGAGAGACTGAGGTGCAGCGAGCAAGCAGACTTTTGCAGGAGAGCCTAGTTCCTTCGGAGCAGCCTCCTTGGAGGAGAGCTGCCACGGTGATGTCCATCGCAGGCTAACTCTGCAGGCTTCTCTCTCCTGCAGGTATCTGGACAACCAGGTCTTCGTGTCCCTGGCAAACGGAGAACTCCTCGTCTACCAGAGAGAGGCAGGTGAGTCTGAGACACCGCCACCCCACTGCACTGTCTGGTAGCTGGCTCAGCTATGTACTGGCAGATGGGTTAGCTTTGACCAGATCGGGGTGGGAACAAGAGAGGTGACTTAGCTGAGTGCCCACAGCGAGCCAGAGTCCTGATTTCCCAGCCGCCTCTCCAACTGCTACCATCATGTCCGCCATGACTCTCAATGTGGGCCAATGTTTTCAGAAGCAGCCCCTAATTTGGGGCACCCAAAGGTAATGGGCGCTTCCTGGGCACCCAGAGTTAGCAGGCACTTCGGAACAGGTTGGCTTTCAGGCTGCCATTTTGAGGGCCCGATTCTCCTCTTTCTCCCCTGGTGTAAATCAGGACTCACGTCACTGAAGCCCAGGCCGTCAGAGCGGAATACGACGAGGAGAACCCAGCCTTGTGCGATCACTTCGCAATGAAGGGTGCCCCAGCTCTGCTCATGGTGCATGGAATTGGAGAGTCTTGGCCAGACTCTGCCCTCTCAGACACCTGGTGCCCCCCTCGGCCGTAACCCACTGGCGAGCTGGGCTCGGAGCTAACACGGTTTGGACAGGCAGGGTCAGGTGCTGCTCCCAGTGACGCTGGTGCAGATCAGGAGTCATGGTGCTGCCGGTAGTGGAGTCACTCCAGAATGACACTGCTGTGACTGGGGCAGGATTCAGTCCAGTGGTGGCCATTGGAAGGGCTGGAGGTCTGAGTTAGCCCCTTGGTTCTGGGTGTGAGGAAGGTGCCAAGGGCTGTGCAGTGTCAGAGCCCACAGTCTGGAATGGGGGGGAGCTCTGGCGGCTCCCCAAATGCACAGTGGAAAGAATCTGAGGCATGGTTACATTGGAGGCCGGCTCCTCCCACCCCATGCCTAGCTGGTAGACTCCACATCTCGGAGGAACATCTGGGGACGGTGGAAAGAGAAGGAAACATGCTTGAGGATGCAGGTTTATGGCCACAGGCTCCCAGCCCGGCTCCTGGTGCCAAAGGGGCTGTAGTGCGGAGTCGCTAGGAGGTTAAGATGCAGCCTAAGGGAGATGGGCACTAAAAATGACTAGCCAGATGACTTGGCTGCAGAGCGGCCATGGCTGTTAGCCTGTGTACCCGTAGTCTGAAGGGCCTGAGCTCTGCCACAGGCATCCTGTGTGACCTGGGCAAGTCACTTAACTTCCCTCTGCCTCCGTTCCCCCATGCAATGGGGTTAATAGCACAGACCTGCCTCACGGGGGGCTCCAAACCAACATCGGTGCTCTGAGCTCTTCTCCTGGAAGCCACAACGGAGATGTGCAGTGTTACTGGTGCAACAGAAGTGTACAGTGTTAACCCCGTCTCTGCCAGGTGGTGGTGGTTTGCATGGACCAGAGCAACACTGCACACACACCAGCCCAGTGGGAGGCACTAAATTAGGCCTTGAAAGACCTGGGCGCAAAGCTCTGCTCTGCCACTGATTGCCTGTGGGGCCTTGGGCAAGTCACCTAACCTCTCTGCCTCAGTTCCCCACCTGTACGATGGGAATAACAGCACAGCTCTGCCTCCCCAGGGTGGTGTGAGGAGCTTAGATGCTGTGACAGTAGGCAGCTAGAGGCATGCACAGCATCACCAACATGTCATGCCTGTTTCAGAAGCCAGCCTGGTTTAACAGGAAATGTGTCCACCAGCCCACATGGCTGCTGTGCTGCCAGGCCCTATGGGAGCAGCTAAGGAGAAGTCAACTGCTGATTTTCTCTTTCTCTGTGCAGGACACTTCTGGGACCCCCAGAACTCCAAGTCACTGTCCATTGGCTCCCCAGGCAGCCCTGTCACTAAGATGGTGTCGGTGGCCAGCAAGCTGTGGTGTGGGTGTCAGAACCGAGTCATCATCCTCAACACGGCCACGCTGCTGCAAGAGGTACCCGCTCGCTCTTCCTGCCCCCAGGAGGGCTCTAACACGGGGACCCAGGCTGGCTCGCAGGCTGGTCGTGAGCTCTGGGGCCAATCCAAGGCCTAATGGAGTCTGTGGAAAGATTCCTGTTGATTTCTGTGAGCTTTGCATCAGCCTTTTAGTGCAGAGCATGGCGCCATCTCTGTCCTGGGGGAAATACTCCAGCCCCTGGCAGTGAGCTGTGGTTAGCCACCAGGGTCTCCCCTCGGTTGTTTCCTACATCAGTCTCCAGAAGACCATATTCTGCCCTAGGACAGTGCATGGCCAAGCCCTGTTGTCTTTGGGCTCCTCTGAGAATGCACCTAGCAGGGACCAGTCCCACTGGGTCTGCCGCACCCTTTCCATCCCCCTTACCCGTAAAGAATGGCAGCCTCAGACACACCAGAGCTTGTGTGGGACAAGGGTCACCCTGTGAGCAGAGCTCCATGTGGAGATGACCGCGGGGGAGATGCTATAGGGCTGCACAGCAGTAGCAGCCCCTACTAGCCACCACCGAGGTGGGTGCTGTATAGAAGAGATTAAAGGCAGGGAAGGAAGGGTGACCTTGTGGTTAAAGCATGCGGCCCATCAGGGCGGTGTGTGCAGCCCACGAGACATTGTATGTACTGTTGCCTGCATACAGGGTTGCCAGATTCCGCTGGTTTCCATCCACGTAGGTTTTTTCCTGCTGGTGTTGCTAAAATGACACGGGCAGGTGAAGTGAGGTGTGTGCTGATTGCACACCACACTGAGGCAGTCTCTACACTACAAAGATAGATCGGAAAATAAATGCGTATCTTTTTCCGATTTACTTCCGAAAGAGGCTTTTCCGAAATGTGGCCTGTCTACACAGGGTCAGATGTCAGAAAAAGCCCCCTTTCAGAACATCCCTTCTTTCTTGTAAAACGAGGTTTACAGGGATGCCGACAAAATGCATCTGCTTTTCCGACATTTTTTTCAGAAAAGCGGACGCGTTCCTTGGACGCGGCAGAGCTTTTCCGGGATACCAGAGGTGTCCGGGATACCAGAGGTGTCCTGGAAAACTTCTGCAGTCTAGTCATAGCCTGACAGTGAAAGCCATGTGCTCTCTCTGCATCCAATCAGAGCGCAGCTGCAGTTCAATCCGCACGCCCTGCAAATTTAAGGTACACAAGTGCAGTTAGGAAAACTGCCCTATCCTGGGAGCCTGTCTTAGTTATGAGATGGAGGAGGGCCACTCATGTGGCCCACTCAGTAGCCTCGGTTGCCCATTGCTGAGCTAGAGCCTGATTATTCAAGGGGCTAGCACTCCACTGGCTTCCACACGTGGCGCCTAGTACCTCTGAAAAACATCCCCAAAGTGTCTCCAGCACTCAGAACAGGGGTCTAATTTCCAAAGCTGCTTGCCTCCCTTCCTGAGGAGTCTGTGAAGCACCTGCCATCTTGTATGGAAGAAGCTACAGAAATGCAGCGTGTTCCTATGTTCCTCTTCTTGTATCCTGGACAACAGCCCTCTTCTCTCCAGCTTGGCCTGTTTGGAGCTGTGCTGATGGACTGGCTTGGGTTCTTACTGACAGATGTGAAAGGCAGCATGGTCCCGTGGCCAGGAGAGCTGGGTGCTAATCCCCGCTCTGCTACAGACCTTGGGCAAATCACGCCCTCGCTCTGTGCCTCAGTTTCCCCTTTGGCCTTGTCTATTTAGATTGCAGAGACAAAGCGCCAGTGACAGGACAGCACCTCACTCCGGGGGGGCCTTGCTTTCAGTGGGGCCTTCTGGGAGTGACCGCAATGCAAGTCATGACAAGGGCGAGCTATGCCAGGGAACATTCCACCTGGAAGAAAGCTCAGCGCTGCATGGCACAGAACAGGAGTGGCCCGTTGGCTCTGCTGCCTGTGCCGAGGGATGTACAGGTTGAACCTCTCTAGTCCGGCACTCTCTGGTCCGGCAGCATCCATGGCCCGGCATGATTTTAGTTAGCCGATGTCCACTTATCATGGGTGTGGCCAAGTTGCCTACAGTTCCATTAAGTTTGTTTACAGCCAGCAGTCTCGGCTCTCAGTGTTCTGTGCTGTTAGTTAGCTCTAATTGACCCCACAATGTCTCCTAAGAGCCCCGTAAGCAGTGGGCATGTTGGTAAAGCTGCTGGACAATATCGACCTTCCGTGGGTTCGGCACCAGCCAGGTCCCAAAGGTGCCGGACTAGAGAGGTTCAGCCTGTCCTGCAACAGCTGTTCCCCTCTCCATCCCCAGCACACGTTCCATATCGGGCAGGACAGCAACCGCAGCGTGACCTGCATGGTGAGCTGCAGCCCGGGGATCTGGATCGCGCTCCAGAGCAGCGCCCAGGTGAGGCTGTACCACGCCACAAGCTACGAGCAGCTGGCTGAAGTCGATATCACGCCCCTGGTCCACAAAATGTTAGCAGGTACCGGCATCGCCTTCGAACTTCTGTCTCCTGCCCTGAGCTATGAAACCAAAGGGCACCTGCCTCTGCACAGCTGCTGCCTCCTGGCATCGCTGTCATAGAGACCGGGTTGTGGGGTGAGAGAGCTCAGCTCGAGGGGAGGCCTTGGTTTGGGGTCTGCAGATCCCAGCAGGATGCGTTGGGGATTTGATCACTCGTCCCTCCCAGGGAGTTTGCTCCCCTGGCTAGAGACAAGCTTAGCAAGGGCAGTCACTGGGACACAGCCATGTCTCTTCAACCCTGGGCCTCTAGCAGACATTCACGCTGCTTAGAGGAGGGAGCCGGGGGAGCAAATCCACGGAGCCGTCCTGTTTCTCTTCCCTTTGGACCATAGCAGACCTCGTCTGTTGATTTCCCGGTGAGGACAGGCCAGTGTGTCATCCCTGCACCCCCAGATGCCTGACTCAAGAAGCTAGGGAGGCCACCCCAGGCTATCGTGGGAGAGAGTTCATGTGGGATATGCCCACCTGGCCCAAATGATCCCTACTCAGTGCCCTGCAAACAAGTGTATTGCCCATGTGAGGTGGATGCTGCCAACAGCTTGATCGATAACCTCCTTTGGCCACATGTGCATGGGACTTTTCGGTACTTCAGCTCATCTGTGCTTTAACCCCTGGTCCTCTCCTTGTCCCTCTGGCAGGTTCAGATGCCATTATCCGCCAGCACAAGGCTGCCTGCTTGCGGATCACAGCCCTGCTGGCTTGCAAGGACTTGCTCTGGATTGGCACCAGTGCCGGGGTGGTGCTGACTCTGTCCCTAACGGCCAACACCACTTCCTTAAAGATGCCTCTGACGCCGGTGGGTTTGTCCCAAGGACACACGGGCCACGTGCGCTTCCTCACCTCCATCGAACTGCCCGACGGCTTTGATATCCTCTTTCCGCTGCCGAGGGATCCAGGTGGGTCCAGCCGGCAGGTTTGTACCCCCACTCCTCACTCAGAACCAGGAGATCAGCAGGAATCAGCTGCTCCCCAACCATGGCATCACAGGGCCCTTTTTCCCACCTTCCATTGTACCTTACACTTGGAGCCATCCCTACTGGGAAGAGAGCAGATACACAGGGTATCAAACACCACTCCCCCACGGGGCCCAAGCAGGGTCAGTCCCCTCTAATACAAGATGTTATAGGAACTATAAAATGTTGACCCATGTTACTTTTAGTGGGACTGTATCTCAGGAACCCCTGACTCAAGTGACCTCAAATTTGGACCACTAACCCTACCCTGGACCTCCATGAGGCACAGCGATTTTCAAGACAATCTGAGTTGGGATGTGGATTTTAGGGCACTTAGGAAAATCATCCAACCCACGTGGGGCACAGCTTTAACAGCAAGGGTAATAAACCACTGGAACAATGTACTGAGGGTCGCGGTGGATTCTCCGTCACTGACAATGTTTAAATCCACATTGGGTGTTTTCTAACAAATCCGCTCTAGGAATTTTGGGGCGGGGGACGGGCGGGGGGGAGTTCTCTGGCCTGTGTTACACAAGAGGTCAGACTATGTGGGGGTCACAAGGTCCCTTTTCCCCGAGAGACTATGAATGAGCTGCCCCTTCCCTCATTCTCCCTGGAGGTCAGCTCAGCACAGAGCAACTGCTTTTGGAAGAGGTGAAGTGAGAAGCCCGTTTCTTGTGGACAAGGCTTTCCAAAGCAGTTGACGAAGGGCACGTGGGGCTCAGGTTCCCAGCCCGTTCTGAAAATCGGCTCCTTTTACAGGGTCTCAGGATGAGCCTGAAAAATCATTCATCCCCTAAACCCCCTGGCCTGTGGTGCTTGGAAGGAGAGTGGGGCAGACCCATGCGTGACAAAGCTCCACGGGGAAAGGCCTGCCAATGGGGAGGGCAAAGGGGGGGATTGCCCCGAGACCCGGCAATTCAATGGGGCCCAAGAATCCTGTCCACTGCCGGAACCCCAGGCCCTTTAAATTGCCGCTGGAATGCCACATGGCACGCTCCGGGCAGCTCTGAGGCAGGGGGGAGGGGTACCACACTCAGGGCGGTGCGGAGGGCTGGCCACCCCCGGCTCTACCCCTTCCACCCGAGTCCCCGCCCCTTCCAGGAGCACGGAGCTGGCCTGCCCCACCTTGCTGGGCCCAAGGAGGCTGTCAGCACCCCGACTTGGGGGCGTCACAGCTCACGTATGGGGAGGGACGCAGGCTCCCTTAGCCACGTCCCGTCAGACAGCCATCCTTTGCGTGCACACGCTGGGGTCTCTCTGGAGCCTAACGGGGCTTGTTCCGTTTCCCAGGTCCCGAGAAGCAGAGTGACACAGAAAAGAGAGATGTGGCCAGGCACAGGTCCTCCAATATGGTCCACGTCAAGTCCAAGATGCTGGTGATCAGCGGCGGGGATGGCTATGAGGATTTCAGACTTACCAACAGCAGCGAGACAGTGGGACGAGACGACAGCACTAACCATCTCCTCTTGTGGAGGGTCTGATGCGCAGCCGCACGGGGCCCCGCCGGTGAGAGCACACCGGCCCCACCCCTGCCTCCTCTTGTTACCAACCACCCCCCAGCCCATCTCGTCTCCCATCCCGGATGATTTGTGTGTGCCTGGGGCCACGCTCCTCCCAAACACAGCGTCTGCAGCGTGGGGGGAGGAACACGTTCGACAAACGCCCGCTGGCGCGGCCCGCATTTCCACCAGGGCGTGTGTGGACGGAGCGCCTGGATGTGCAGATGGCTCTGGCGCTGTTTGGAAGCGTCCAGGTGAAAGAAGAGGGCTTAGGAGAGGAGAGAATTCAGCGTTCGCGCAGTCAGCAAGGGGCCTTTCTTCTGGGTGTTGTGCTTCGATCAGCCTGCGGTTCCAAATCCGGGCGCTTGGGAGCGGAAGAGCCGCCTCTGCCTGAGCTCGCCCGTGGATGGCACCTGCCCATTATCTTGCTCTGTCTCTTGTCCACCCAGCCATGCAGAATCGGAAAACCTAGACATTCACTTCCCCGAGATCCCCGCACACAAGACAGTGCTCCCAGCTCCTTAGCGGCAGCCACTCCGGCACCCCCTTCGCCGCCGCGGCTGCAGCGTCTCCAGGTCTCTAGCTGACCGGCTCACTCGTGGCCATCACCCAAAGAATGCTTGTGTCATTGCTGTTTGTTGGAATATATAGAGAATATCCTTATTTATTTTCTGTGGGGGCGGGGACGTGACGAGGAGCATGCATGGAAGCAGAGGCAGTCGCACCCGGGGAATTGCATGCAGGGTGCCGACACCCAGCCCCGGCCCTTGGTGAGCTGTAGATAGCAAGTGTAATGCAATGGCAGCTGTGTCACATTTACCCACAAGCCCAGATCCCCGAGGGATACCCAGGTGTCTGGAGGGGAGAGGAGAGGTGGGAGTGTCTTGCTGAGAGTCACCAATTCCAGTTGTAGAGAGGCAGAGCTGAGCTCAGTTCAGCCCGAAAAGAGGACAGCAGCCAATGTTCCCTGCTGGCTGAGCACTTGGGCGGCCACCAGGAGAGATTCAGGTGCCACCGGCAGCATGTGTTTCTATTTGTGGTGCACACCTGCTCTTGCTGCTGTGCATATAACAAAATTTCTTCCACACATGAAAAAAATTAGAGGGAACATTGGCAGCAGCTGCATGAAATAAAAAATGTGCAATACTTAGCTGGATCCCTGAAAGTGAGCAGTGCCACAAGGGGGCGCTGTGAGAGCCAGGGCAGCTTCACCTCCTTTGACTTTAAGAGCAAAATCAAGTTGGTTATTGTGGAGTTCAGCTGGAGCAGAACCAGGAGGGGCATTGTCTGACTGCAATGGTCTCTTGCATTGTACAGTATTTATGGTTGTTTTTTAACTAGTTACCTTTGTATCCCCAGCACTTAATTTATGTATTTAGCTTCCAGATCCCCAGTCCTGAGTGGGGACGGGGAGCAAAGAGGATCGTGGGGGTTTACTCACTTAGCGAGACAGTACAAATCCACTAGGACCATGCTGCCAGCCAGCTTGCACCAAAAACATCCCAGAAGGAGAATGCTTTAGCGGCAGGCTTGCCCCCAGGGCTGCCTGTGGGGTTTTACGGGGGCCAAGATGGGGCCTCAAGGTGGGTAGTAAGGGTACCTTTAAGGGACATTTTTTGCAGAGGGCAGCCCTGGGAATTTCAGAAGCACCTGATGTGACAAGAGCTCATGGACCCTGGACTCACAGTGGGGTTTGTGCTGCTGAACTGCCAGTGTTGCCAGCTCTTTGGTGCCTGTGTGAAAGCTCCGGCCCCTGGAGTCATGTTATTTCATGAGACACTCAGCTTTCCTGTTTAAAAGTTAAATGGGCAGAGAACAGTTTGGGGACCATGACCTGGGTGCATGCCGAAGGCTCAGAAAACAGAAGGCAAATCAAAATGAAACCCAGAGGTCAGATTTTTTTACACCATCTCATGACTCTGAGCACAGTCTGGGGATTGAACACTTGGGACTGGTGATACTCCAGCACCCTGGCGCTTCGGAAAATCCCCACCGGGCTGCTCGTGCTTTCTGAAAGCCACTCTCAAAGTGTCTCAGGTTGGGACCCAATAACTGAGGTGCCCAGAATCACCGGTCGGTCACTTTGGAAAAGGTGGCCTTGGATGCCAGCTTCTCCATCCATATTTACATAGGTTGTCAGCCCTGTGGGGCAGGGGAGCATCATTCTGTTCTGCGCTGTCCAGCCCCCAGCACTTGGGGTCACGACTGGGCCCTTCCACAATACGAATCATTCAGAATAACAACATTTAGTCCTCTACACGTGTGGCCAGGATGTTTTGTAAGGGGATGAGCCCTTCCAGCCATGCTCCTGGCTTCCTGGTGAGACGTCTCCCCACGCGCTGGGCCCTCGCCACTTGTGGAAAGCAAGCCTCTCATGTAGGTGCCTGAAGGTGGGTTTAGGGGCCTACCCTTGGGCACCTGCTTTTTAAAAATCTTGCTTTGAAGACTTGAGTAGAGTTAACAACAGGCCTGTCTGGGCTCTCCCAGTTTCAGAGCAGATCCAATGCAATAGCTGAGGGCCTGAACAATGTGCTTGAAAGCTCTGGCCCTTTCCCCTAGCGATGGACATTGCTGCGCTGCAGCCAGCGTGGCTCTGCCTGTTTGCCCCTGCTGCACTGCTAGCCCGGCCAAGGGTTTTGAAAATACTTCATTCTAGAGCAGTTTAATTCCTAACATTTTGTGTCCCCAGTGACCTGAACAATATAGACAAATATATTTAAGTCTTGATGCAAGAGGCTTCTCCTCTGCAACTCCTGTCGTCCAAGGCTTCTTTCTGTCATCTCTCTGCCTCATCTGCCTTCTGTCTTGCTTCCTGTTTCGTGTGAAAATGCATCATGTCTCCGTCCTCCCTTTCCTTCTTTGGCTGATTAACTGGGTCAGGTGGTTTGGGATTTTGCACAGAAGCAGAGTCTAGTTGCTAGGGGCACTGGGCAGTCAGGGTGCCTGGGTTCCGTCCCCAGCTCTGCTACTGGCCTGCTGCAGTGACCTGGAGCAAGTCACTTTCCTCTCTAGGCTTCTACCCTCCCACCCTTTGGCGTATTTCGATGGGAAGCTCTTTGGGGCAGGGAGTGTTGGTTACTCTGTGAGGGTGCGTCTAGACAGCGGTGCTGCTTCAGGATACTTCCGGTATCCTGAAATCGCTATTCCGCGTCTTTTAAGCAAGCCTGTTATTTCAAAATAGCTTTCGAAATAACGGGCTCGCTATTCCGATGTCCCTGTAAACCTCGTTCCACGAGGAGTAAGGGACGTTTCAGAGTAGCGCTTTATTTCGAAATAAGTGCTGTGTCGACAGCTCCAAATTACAAACTAAGCTATTTCGAAATTAACTCAAAATAAGCGACGCAATTTCCACAGCTCCAATTGCGTCGTTTATTTGAGCTACAGGTGCAGTGTAGACGCACCCTGACTGTACAGCCTCTAGCACAGGGAGGCTCTGATCTCACCCGGCACCTCCAGGTGCTACTGCAATATAAACCATACAGGGAAAGTTCTGAAAGGTGCCAAGGACGCACCCTCTGGAAGGAGATTTACCTTCCGGTCTGTCTGTGGGCAAGATGCAGCTTCTTCCCTGTGGCACCATCCTCTTCCTCGTGGGGTGCAAGCCGACCTCCATCAAACCCAATGGAAAGATTTCAGTGGGTTTTGGTAGCTCGTGGATCCCACCTCCGGGGGCCAGGTGGCAGGGTCAGTGTAGCTCTTGACTGATTGCTGAGTGTGTCCCTATCTGAATGGGGTATGAGGCACTGAACTGGAGGGCAGAGGGCTGGAGAGATGCAGAAATTCTTGCACAGGTGGGATCGACAGACAGTTCTTTAGCCTGCATACTAGAGAGATTGCCCTGCACCCTGGCCGTACCTCTTGGGAAATACTAACTAGGTGCAGACCTGCGGGCAGCGCTCCATGGTAGCACCGCGCAAGGAGCAGCTAAGCCCCGAGTAAGAAAAGCACTTAGGCACGTGCTGTGGAGTCTGGGACTGGGCACATGCTTCCAGTGAATTGTGCGCTGTGCTGAACACAGCTGGACGTAAAGTTAAAGTTAAGATCTGTTCTCGATTTGTGGTGGTTCTTTAAGAACAGCCATCCTGGGTCAAACCAATGTTCCATCTAGCCCAGTGTCCTGTCTTCCAACAGTGGACGTAGCAGACATGACCGGGAGATGAAAAAAGGGAGTGATCCCATAGGCACCGCCTTTCGTTAAAGCCTTTGCAATCTCCCAGATACTCCAAACAGGCTCACCTGGCAGTGAGAGGCGAGTCCTGCTCATTTGACCCATGCAAAATCCCTGCGGGGTGCCTCACAGAAAGGAGAGTGGGCTCGACCCTGAGATGCCATGTCCTGGGTGCGCCCCAGGAAGAGAATTAGGTCCTCAGTGATGAAGGGTGTTTCACAGAACTGTTTGTAGGGGGGAGCTATGGAGCTTTCACAGCCAAAGGGTCTGTTAGATCAGTTGCTGCTGAGATTGGGAGCAGGCTTAGAACCGGCAAGCAGCTACTAAAACCAGTGTGAACATCCCTCCCTCTTTGGATGCTTGGAGAGGGTCCTGGGAGTCTTGTCTGCTTGTGTCGATGGACTTTGGCTCCTGGGAGGAGCTGGGGACCCTTCCTTCCTGTCGGAAAACATCCCCGTTCAGGATGGGGCCCCAAGCTCAGCGTTCCATGTTCCCGCGGGATGGCTCCTGGTCTCCCGTGCCGGGCAGCGCCATCCTGCCCTCTGGCTAAGGGATCTGTGGGGAGTTTGTGGCTGCAGGGGGAAATACAGAAGCTTGAGGCCAGGTCAGAGCACGTGAGCGAAGGGAAGGGCAGTTAAAATGAGCTGGTTGAAATATTTTTGCAGGAATCTGGGGGGTTGGGACATTTGGGACAATTCCCCAACCCCCTTTCCCCATCTTCAAATGAATTCTTAGGTGTTAAGGTGAAAAGGTCCCTTGGGGTCATAGTCTGTCTGCCTGCCTGGCACACGAATGTCCCCTGGTGAAACGCTGTGGGAGTTACTGAGTGTCTCCGTATAGTGTCTGCTGCTGCCTTCAGTCGCAAAGCGTTCCCTGAATGTATGCACCCTGCGTGCTTTGCAGCCCACTTTCTGCTTCAGTGAAGCCCAGCAAAGTGTCTAATGATCCTGACCAAACAACTGCTGCTGGCTAGAGGAGAGCTGACAAGCAAAACCAAAGGCTGTTAGCTCACTCCTGCCTGCTCCTTGCCATAAAACAGCAACATCCAGACCACGTCTACAAAAGGTGCAGGGGGGGGGTATTTCTCGTGGTTCTTTTCTATTTGACCTCTCAGCTTCTCCCAGCCTCCCTTTGCTGGAGGGCCTAGCCAAGCTCTTGCGCACACCGGACTAGTGATGTCACCCGGAGCTGCTGGACTCCCTTGCCAGTACCAAGAGGATGCCGGTTCTTAGATCTGTCCAGAAATCACTTCTTGCACCTGCCTTCCCCCCGGCTCAGTTGCAGGCCCAGAGACGACCCTCCGAGAGGGTAAAATCCACGCGTGACTGAGACTTTCCCACAGAAAGGTGATGAGGGCCGTGTCAATACCTACATGGCATAGGGCGGCCTGCAGCTCAGCTCACGTCATCCTGTTAAATAGTGATAGAAATGTAGCCGTGTTAGTCTGGTGTAGCTGAAACAAAAAACAGGACTATGTAGCACTTTAAAGACTAACAAGTTGGTTTATTAGGTGCTGAGCTTTCGTGGGCCAGACCCACTTCCTCAGATCAAATAGTGGAAGAAAATTGTCACAACCATATATACCAAAGGATACAATTAAAAAAATGAACACATATGAAAAGGACAAATCACTATATATTTGATTTGTCCTTTTCATATGTGTTCATTTTTTTAATTGTATCCTTTGGTATATATGGTTGTGACAATTTTCTTCCACTATTTGATCTGAGGAAGTGGGTCTGGCCCACGAAAGCTCAGCACCTAATAAACCATCTTGTTAGTCTTTAAAGTGCTACATAGTCCTGTTTTTTGTTTCATCCTGTTAAAGGCGCCCTAAACATTTGCTTTCCATTTCACCCTGAAGGCAAAGTCCATGCCGTTTGCAAACGCTAGGGGTGTCATTTGGACACAGTGCAGACCACTTCCATTCCCCAGTGCCAAAGGGTGTGCAGAGCAGCTCCATTCACTAATGTCAGAGAGCGAGCCAGGCTCCCAGAATGTACCCCCTCCCTGCGCAGTCTAGATGCAGTGCCAATCTAGATGCAGTGCCAGGGCTGTGTGCGACCCATCAAAGGCCAGTCCCTGCTACCTTGTGGTGCTGGAATTGGGGGCGTGGCAGAACCCCTAGCTGAAGGGGCTTCCATCATATTCCGGGCTTACAGATTTGTTCAGTGGCTCTCAGCGCCCCCCACTGTAAAAATTTCCAGTGCCACTGCTGCTACCACCCACATGCCACGCTGGTGAGGTTGGCTTCTCCCGTCAAACTGTCTTTCTTTTGAGGTGGGCACTGCTGCTACTCCACAGCGAGCTGAGGGGCTGGCATTTCCTCCTACCAGCAAATGGCGGCCATCAGATGCGCAAGAGGCGAGGACAGACAAGGCACGGTTTCCCATCCCACTCACTCCCCCTCCTTGTTTGACTCTGTTCTCTTGGCTTTATTTCTCTGTTTGGTGAGAGATCCCGCTGAGACGTACTGTAAATATTGGTATATATTGCCTCCTCTGTACATAGTGTTCTCAAGTCTTTGACTGTTGATATGAATTTAATGGCATATTTTTTATATACTTGTTTAAGTTTCACTGGCACGGCAAGGGGTGCCGACCACATTTAAGTTATAACTACTACAGTGCATTAAAGGCCAGAACAAATGAGAAAGCTTTTACTCCTGAAGTATTACCAGTCCCGTGAGGTGTTACGACTATCACATTATTCCTGGGTTTGTTTTTTTATCTTGTCACTGTGGGTTCTTTGTCATTAAAGGTCACTGATGTCAGAACCCAAACTGGTGTGTGGTCTTTTCTTTTGTCCTGTCCTGGCCATTTGTAACCGATAGAGAGGTTTGAACCTGTGTCCTTCAGCTCTAAAAGCAGGAAACGCTATTGTGCAAGCTAAAAGTCTAACTTAGCGAGTGGGAAAAAGAAATACTCTCCAAGTTTGGGTTGCAGCTATCGTAGGGTATCCAGCATGGCTACATTTAAGCAATGAACAGTAGGACATGGGTCTTTTTCCTGTGAAAAATACTGAGTTTTCACCGAAATACAGGGCGTACCCAAGGGCAGCCCGTCCATATAGGCGGTCACCTAGGGCGCCAAGTTAAATGGGGTGCCAAATGGTGGCACAATATCATTGAGGGGTTTGGAGGTGGGGACGCCGATTGCATGGTTTGCCTAGGGCGCCAGTTGCTGGCAGCTAGTCTAGGGCCGCCACTATAAGTCGACCCGGTATACATCCATTCTGCGCTAAAGTCATTGGCGCTTGTAGGAACTGATGCTTTATAAGTCCTGCCATTCCCCGCTCTTAAGTCATGCAAAAAAAACAACTTGTGCAAATTGAAGTCAGCCGTGGGAAAAATTTTTCCCACTTTAAGTTGTTTCGCTATATGTCCAAGTTTTTTGGAATGTATCTTGGGCTTATAGCGAGGACGGCCTGTATTTGGATTTTGAAATGCCAGCTGGTACCTCATGGGAGTTGTAGTTCTGAAGCATCTTGCTCCTATTTTCTGTTATAGGCTGTGTTCTCTAGTTGGACTACATCTCCCATGATAACATTATAGTTCCCCTCCACCACCCCCTTAGTGAAAAGAGGGCAGTCATCATGGTCGTTGTCTGGTCACAGTGCATCATGGGAGATGTAGTCCAGCTGCGGAGCCTGGCTCATGGAGGAGAATGGGCATGTGAAGTGGAATCAATTTTTTCTGTTTTCAGGCTTTCTGTTGAAATACGAATTATCTATGGAAAGTCGATTCTTTCCACAAAAAGTTTCACATCACTGAAAACCCAACTTTCTGCTAAAAAACCATGTGCCTAGAAAATTCTCAGCCCCACTGTACAGGTCATTCAGCTCTTCAAGCAGTGAGCAAAGCTGTCTGTTTGCCATGGCTGTCAGGCTCTCCAGGGGACTCCCCACCCTCCCATTAAGAGCTATTCAAAATAAGGTGCCAGCCGATTCAGGCAGAGTTAAACCAGAGTGAGCTGCCAGGACTCACCAGCTGTGAGTTGGGTTGGTGGAAGATCAGCAAGAACCCCTACAGTGATGCTAGGGGGACCAGAGGAGGGGCTCATCTCTCAAACGCAGCTTCCAGTGCAGGTGTTGGGGTTGCTGGGATGTGGGTGGGATGTGATGTAAAATTTTTGCAGGAACATGGGATAATTACATTCCGCCTTCCTAACATGGTCACTGCCATTGGATTTGAGACTTGTTTCTCGTTTCCTGTCCTAGAGTATAGGCGGGGTGAGAGCTGAACATCCTAGAACCGTGAGGGCTATGAAAGCCAGATCTGATTTTCGCCAGGCCCAAACTTTGGGATCTGCACCTGAATTTTGCATCTTAAGCCCAGCTCTAAGCAGCAGCATTCTGCTGTTAGGTTGTGCCCTGCAGAACAGCTACTGTGCCCCCTTCCCCCACCCCTCCCCTGCCAGCTGCAGCTGCATCCATTTCAGGAATGGGTGAAATGACTTGCATATAAAGGCCATGAGGCCGCTATGCAGAGCTGAGCAGGAAATATGACACTGAAGTCAATGGGAGTATAAGCAGGCACTGAGTTTGCAAAGCGCTTGGGGATGGCGGGTGCTGGATGAAACCCTGCTGTTCAGCTTTGACGGGGATATTGATTAGCCCCGGTGAAAATGCTGGATCCTGTTACTGGTCACACCCACCTACCCCCGTGAAACTCTCTGTTGTGTGTTTGCCAAGTCGCAGTTGCACTGGCAGGAGAATTAATGGAAGAAAGGGGGGGCCTCCCAGAGTCACCTCGCCAGGGGCTGCAGATCACAGTGCTGGGAGCAGCCTATTATTGGCTATTTCAGCAGCAACCAGAATCATAGAATCATAGAACCATAGAACTGGAAGAGACCTCAGAAGGTCATCAAGTCCAGCCCCCTGCTCTAGGCAGGACCAATTCCAACTAAATCAACCCAGCCAGGGCTTTGTCAAGCCGAGACTTAAACACCTCTAGGGATGGAGACTCCACTACTTCCCTAGGTAACCCATTCCAGTGCTTCACTACCCTCCTAGTGAAATAGTTTTTTCCTAATATCCAAGTGATAAGACCCAAGTGATAGGAGGACCCCCTTGCACTAGGGTTCCATCTAGACAAGACCAAGAGGAGAACAGACACAGAGAGGTAGTAACTTGCTCTCTGAGCCAGAGAGCCAGGACTCAAAACCTAACCCCCTGAATCCCAGGCCAGGGCACTACCCATTAGCCCTGTCTGTAGGTGAAGGGCAGGAGACAGACTCAGCTTTGGGCCGGCGAAGGAAAGCTTTGTCATTAGCTGGTGTCCTCATCTCCCCAGAACTTCTCGACACCCGCACGCTGCTCCCCCTCTCTTACTTAAGGCAAAAGCTCATACTTCGTGCTTTGAAGTCATACTGCTCCCTGATCTCTTTTCCCAGCCTGATGTTGGGGGACCCAGTGCTGGGAGCCATGGAGCACCCCAACTCCCATGCCTTCAGTGGATTGTCAGGGAGCTCAGTGTTTAGCAGGGTCAGGCCCTGAGTAATCAACGTGCCCATATTTTGCAGATACAGTAGGCCAGTGGTCTCCAATCTTTTTAACCACAAGGTCACTTTTTCAATTTAAGGGCAATGTAAGATCTATCTCAAACCCAAATACCCTTGCCCCCCCTTCCTTCACGCCCCTTCTTTGAGACTCTGCCCCACTCCACCCCTTCTCCGAGGCCTCCCCCTGTCACTCCTAGGGTTGCCAGATGGTTTCAACAAAAATACCGGACCCACTTGACATGACATCACAATCGACATTACATCTTATTTAGAAAATACTGGACATTTATATTTTCCCAGTTTGTTCCCCGCGAACAGAAAGCTCAAATACTGGACTGTCCGGTTCAAAACTGGACACCTGGCTACCCTAGTCACTCCATCTCCCTTCCTCCCCAAACTTCATTCACTTTCACCAGGCTGGGGTAGGGGGTTGGGATGCAGGCTCAGGTCTTGGGTCAAGGGATTTGGAGTGTGGGAAGGGCTCTGGGCTTAGCCCCAGGTGGGACATTGGGGTCCAGGAGGGGGTTCAGGGTGCAAGCTCTGGGAAGGAGTTTGGGTGCAGGGGGACTCATGTCCAGGGCAGGAGGTTAGGGGTAGGAGGAGGTTCAGGGCTGGGACAGGAGACAGGCTCTGTCTGGGCACCAATTAACTGAGATGGCTTCCGGCTGGTGGAGCTGTGGCGTTAAGGCAGGCTTACTCCTGCCCTGGCCCTGCACCACTCCTGAAAGCAGCTGCATGTACAGCAGTGGCTCCATGGCGCCATGTGCTGCCCCTCATCTACAGGCACTGAGCCCACAGCTTCTGCTGGCCATGGTTCCCTGTTTCTGATCAATGGGAGCTGCAGGAGTGGTGTCTGCAGACAAGGACATCATGTGGAGACCCCCTGCTCTGCCTCTCTCAAGGGCTGCAGGGACATGCTAGCCACGTCCAGGAGCAGCACTTACCAGATGGATAATTACTCCAGCTGCAACAGGTTATATTTTTGGAACTCAAAGAATTCAATTTAAGCGTTAGAAATAAAAATGATGAAATGCACAGACCAGTCACAAACCCAAACTAACCCATTTTGCAGGCAGTAACTGAAGTAACAACAATCCCCCACGTATGTGTTGGGCCGGGAGATGAGAGGGAAGGACAGTGTGTGTCTGTGAGAATGACAGAGACACACACAGTGTGTGAGATGACAGAGATTTGCATTGCCAAGCTCCCTCCATCCCCTTCAGTCTGTGTGAGGATGGGGTACAGGAGTGGAGACAGGGAGTTCACCTTGACATCTGCCCCCCCTTCTCCCTCCCACACTCTGCACAGCAAGCAGGAGGCTCCCAGGGGGGCAGCTCCAAGGCAGAGGGCAGGAGCAGCATAACAGTGGGTGGAGGGGCAACTGAAGTGCCAGCTCTTGATAGCTTCCCGGCCAACCCAGTCAGGATCCCCTGTCAGAGGCCCCAAGATATACTGATAGATCCCGATCTACTGGTTGGTGACCACTGCAGTAGGCCAAGCTGCTTCCTGCCTCAGAGCCCATGCCCCAAACACACCCTGGCAGCAGTTGTGTCATCTGCTCGTGTCGCAAGGTGCTGGGCTTGGGGATAGATCATAGCCCAGGTGACTATGAGTCAGGGATCTGGTTTCTGGGGACTGGCTCTGCCCCTGGCTTTCAGTGGGCTGATCACTTAGCTTCCATGTTGCCATCAGAGGCTGTGACATGCCTGTAGCGTCAGACGCAGCTTTACACCACCCTTTAAATGTATAGAGCTGTCCAAGCTCCGCCCTCTGTCCAAGCTCTGCCCTCATCCCATTTCAGCCCAGAACTGTCATGCACTGAGGTCTCCTGGGAAAGGGGTCAGAGAAATACAAGAGCTGGGAGCAGGACTGGTTGTGGGGTCTCTGGCTGAGGAAGTGGGAAAGGATGAGGCTCTGGGCCTCTCCAAGGGGAAGATGGGGCAGGAACTGCCATGCAACTCCAGGTGGGTATGTACCAGTGGCCTGGGTGGGACCTGCCCAGGCTCTGGACAGCAGGAGAGCCTGGCCACAGGTGACTCTGGCTGGAGAAGTAGAGCAGGCAGGAAACCTCGTCTGAGCAGCTGCTGCACTTAGGAGCCCAGGAAACTGGGGGAGGTACCCCCTGAATCAGATTTCTCTCCCCTTCCCCTGCCAGGGGTGCACAGCACCAGAGGGAGCTGTTTAAAATGGCTGGCAGTTCCCTCTAGGCATCGTGCGCTCTGGCAGGGTGGGGGCAGGAGACTTTGTGCACTCCCTCACCCCCAGGCTGATTGAGGTCTGGAGTCCAATTGGGGCCTGGAGGTGGGGGAGCACGTGAAGCCTCCTCTGCCCACCAGGGACACGCGGTGCCAGGGGGAACTGCCAGCTATTCAATACGGCTGGCAGTTCCCTCTGGGCACCCTGTGCACCTAGCAAGGTGGGGGGTTGGGGAGACCTCCCATACTCCATCACCCCACGGGGGAGCATGCAAAGTCTCCACCCCCCCACCATATGCAGTACTTAGGAGGAGCCCTCCCCTCCTGTAAGCTGAGTGCTTGGGCAGCTGCCCAGGAGAGATTCAAATGCTGCCCAGCTGATTAGCAGAGCACTGACAGCCTCCCACAGCCAGCAGCATATGTTTCTATGGGTGGTGCTCATCCGCACATGCCTTGGGGCACATAAAATTTATTCCACACATGGATGGAAAAAGTTAGAGGAATATTGCTCTGCACACATTCAGTCTGAGATCAGGGCCTGCTATTGTGTGTGTGTGTGTGTGTGGGGGGGTATATATGGAAAATAAAGCACTGTTGATACTTGGTGTCTTTCATAGGAGAGAAGTTGGAAGCATAGAGATGTCAAGGACTATCCCCACCGTGCTTATCCCTTGTCATTCATTATCAAGCCATGCCAGATCCCCTGGCATGTTGCTGTATGGGGCAGTGCTTTGCATCTGTGCAGAGTCCGTACCCACTGTGCCCAAGACGGGGGTTACCCTCTGTACAAAGCTGGAGTCACTAGTCCCAGAGATTTTTTTCCCCTGGCCACCCTTTCCCCCCCAGATTGGGGGCTCCCCTCTTTACCCTTCCTACAGCTCTGCCCCAGGAATTGCTGGTTCCCCTCACTCGCCGGAACCTTAGACAAACAACTGAACCCAAAGCCCCTGGAGGCTTGAAGTGCCGCGATCCCGCTTCCAGCAGCGGGGACTCGCTTTCTCTCCCGAACACCCCGGCCCGGCCCACGCCCAGCAGAAGGCGGCGCTGCGGAGCAAGCAGCTTTCGGCCGACGCCCGCGAAAGGGTTCGGAACCATCACACAATAGTAGAATGGGGGGGTGCGCCCCGTTCGATTGTGACGCCAGCCGGAGGGGCGGGGCTTCCCGGCAGAATTGTTACTTGGCAGCCGGCGCCTGCACTTCATTCATCGGGAGCCGAGCGGCGCCGGGTCACGAGCGCTGGACGCGGCTTTCGGGTACTGCAGGGCTCCGAGCGCCACCTGGAAAGACGCGTCAGGTAAGGAGCTGGCTCGGCTCGCCGTGTCTGTGGGCCCCGGGGGCTGGCCCTGGCCTGGGGGGCTCGTTGTTTCGGGTATGGCTGTAGGGTGACTGGTGTCTGCGAGTCCCCGTCCTCAGCCCGCCGTTCTCCGCAACCCCACGCCCCTTCCCCCCGGACAGGGCCGCGTGTTCCCAGCAGTTATCATCGGAGCGGGCAAGGGGCTTGGCTTTCCGAGGGCTGGGCTGCCAGCGGAGCCCCTGGCACGGTCCGTCTCGTAGCGCCTCGCTGGGTCTGCTCTTGTGAACAGAGGTCGAGAAAAGTAAGTTGAGGAAAATCTGTTGTCGTTCCCGTCATGTATTCTCTCCCGGAATCGGCATCCTCTGCGCGGCAGCGAGGAGAAAACTGTATATGGGAAATCATTCCCCCCCGCTGCAACTTGTGGATGGGTAACGCACACTAAATTATTCCCAGGGCAGCCCTTGGGATGCGTGGGGCCTTATGCAGCTCAGTTAAACTGCTGGCCCTAGGCCCACTGGCAGCTGGGTCGTGGTGGGTTTTTTTTTTAGACGTTTGACTTTTTTTTTTTAATAATCTTCAGCAATGCACTAATCTGAAGAAGTGGGTTTTGCCCAGGAAAGCTCATGATGCTATAAATACATTTTTGTTAGCCTCTAAGGTGTCACAGGACTACTTGTGCTTTTTAAAGCAACTGTTAAACTAATGCCCTGTCGGCTAGCACAGTAAATTCAGAAACTGTCCGTATATACCTGGGCTTCATTACCGCTTCAGTGGCTCTATCATAGGTTTGATGTTCTAATAGCTCTGTCAGGCTTTTTCCATTTTATGCTAACTAGATCGTGTCTGGAGTAAGCAGAGCCAGAAGGGGGTGGGCAGTAGGAGACAATGAGTCCCAAATCTTGGGTGCTCTACACAGCTGTATATGGGTAGAGCCAGCCCGGCGTTATGTCTGGCCGATCTATTGAGTATGAGGTGGTGAAGGTAGAGTCCCCCTATGAGAGGGCTGGTGGGGGAGGTGTTGTGAGTAACTGAAGTGAAGGAGACTATTGTATCTGTTTGGGTTAAGGAAACCCTGTCTGTGCTGCGATTTCCCCATTAACTAACCCTCTATTTGATTTATGCTGCTAGTTGAGGTTAGTCCAAGTTTTGGTGGGAACCTGGTCTGTGAGGGTGAGAGCTGGTGGAGTTTCCAAACACCAGCCCTAACTCTGTGCAGGAGCTAAGAGTTTAAAAATGATCGTTCTAGCATAGCAGAACCAGCTGGGAATGACTGTTATGCTAGCCTCACAGTGGTGTGTGACTGAGCAAAAGCCCCTAAACAGGTTTGTTTTAATCAGCTGGGGTGTGCAGGATAACTAGAAGATCAGATGCAGACTGGCTGTTCAGGGAGAAGCACAGAATATCAGCAGCACAATTCCCTCTGCTGAATCCTTAGGAGTCTGTGTCCCAGGCAGTATTTTTATCTACAAATAATGAGTAGCCCCTACTGCATTTCCTGAGCGGGAGCTAAGGACAGGCACTGCTGCATTGTTTGTTTCCTTTATTGTGGTTTGAGGGAGGTCACCATGCAAGGATTGCAACTATGGTTAATGAAACTGATCTTGGAAGTGGAGGGAAGGAAAGAACTTCTGGTTTAAGGTATTTGAACCTGTTCTGCAATACCTGCTCTAACTTACCTTATCCTGTTCTGCATCTGAGCTGGGAAAGGCTTCTGTTGACAATCAGACCTTTGTTGGTGCTGTAAAATAGCAGCTGCAGGAAAAACCTATTCAGAGCTCCTTTGTTAGAGGATGCAAACCAGAGCTGTACATCCTGCAGGTTGCTGGGAGCAGCAAAAACTCCAGCGCCTGCTACTGACTGTCCTCTGCTTTCTTTTGCCACTTGGGAGTGCTGCCTGACTTGGGGGGGCGGGGGGAAACAAGTGGACCTTAAAAGGTGAACCCTTCTGCTAAATGGGATTATTAGTGGGCACAGTTTGGGTGCAGTGGTTCTGGAAAGAATGCTTAACTTGACTCAGCTGCCCAAGTCTGCATGCTTGTGCATCTCAGGGTGATCTGAGGCTAGCAAGGAGAATAGAGAGAAGGGGAGGAGAGTTTCCTGAACATTTGTGTTCCCATCCCTTAGCTCTCATCTGGAGCTTCACAGTTTCTTGGCATCCTTTTTAGCAAAGACTGTCTCTTTGAAAATAAGCGATGATGAGTCACAAACCAGGTCAAGATCTTTTCCAGGGTGCAAATCCTCTTCCAGGAGAGAGATTTAGGCAAATCTGTTTCATGAATGTCCAAAAGGATCCTGCGGTCCTTGTACCTAAGACTTGGACTTCAGCAAGGACAGGGAGGTTGGGCAAAGCATGTCTGTGTAATCCATTGGTCAGCCTGGACTGTCTCCTCTTCTCTACCCAATCCATGGAAGCTGCAAGTGTGTTATAACTGAGGCTGTAAAGGTCAAGGTTCTTTATTATTACCTCAGCTAGAGATTCATGCTTTTTACCTCTGGAGTTCCCTGGTGTTGGCCATGAAGGCAGCCATCTCATCAGCAAGTGGAGAGCTATTTTGGTCTCAGCCCTTCTAATATTTCTGGTGTGTTGTCTATGTACTCTGCTTAGTACAGAGATTTCCAGAGAGGAAAGAACTCTGTATTACAGAGCTGAAAGGTGTCCCTTTTGGGAGTAAAATCTTTAACTTCAGCAATCTAGAGCAACCTAAAGCTTACTGCTATATGCATCAAGATAACGGAGTTGTCTAACAGCTGGGCTCCTTGCAGAATAAATGGCTTTTTAAATGCAGAGTTTTCGCCTTCCATTTGGTTATAATTCTGGATGAATCCTCCTCCCCAGCTCTGCCCTAGGATCACTTCCTGGCTCCTTGTGGGACATGTCTACTTTAATTTACACTTAGGTGTGCAGTGTCAATGCACTTGAATTTACACTTAGGTGTGCAATGTCAGTAAATGGGTGACAGGAGAGGGATCACATGAGGATTACCTGTTGTGTTCACTCCCTCTGGGGCATCTGGCATTGGCCACTGTCAGCAGACAGGATACTGGGCTAGATGGACCTTTGTTCTGACCCAGTATGGCCATTCTTATGATGTAATATGGCAGCCAGAACAGTCTTGGAGGGGCTAACACCCACTTGCACTGTACCAGGTGTGCATTTGAACCTGACTGCTCAAAGCTAACAGACTTAGGCCTTTGGGGTGATGTCCTAGCAGCTCCCCTCTTTGAGGAGTGATGTAACGCTCCGTTTGTACCTTGACTGGACTTCTGGCAGGAGAATACCTAGCTCACCTAGGCTGCAGCAATCTTTGATGCTTCTTAACCTGCCAAAGCCCCAAAGATAGGGCACAACATGTGACACAGTTATTCCTGCAAGAGCACTAAAACACAGTGGGATCCCTCTCCTGGGTGTCTTTCTGCAACCTCCGTCCTGATGCTCGACTATTAACTGGGATGGACAGAGATGGTGTCCCTAGCCTCTGTTTGCTAGAAGCTGGGGATGGGCAGCAGGGATGGCTCAATGGATGATTGCCTGTTCTGTTCATTCTCCTGGGGCACCTGGCATGGTCCTGTGTCAGGCAAGATATCAGACTAGATAGACCTTTAGTCTGACCCAGCATGGCTGTTCTTATGGTCTCTATTTCTGATGTAAATCGTCAATAATACAAGGATGGCAGAAGAGGGATCAATACGTTTGGGACATAAAGGATATTTGGAAGCTATATCCTCTTGCCTGAGTGGTGGTATGGGGCCTGAGATACACAATAGTGCAGTTCTGAGTCCATCCAGTGGAGGGCAGCACTGCGCACAAGCACTGTCCAGATCACTACAGTATTAAGCACTGCAATCTCATCCCTCAAATGCATACAGGGGGTGTGTGCAGGATTTGAGGGAGGACTGATGGCCCTCCTGAAATAGTGACATCTTCAACTTGGGATAAAGCATTGAGCTGATTAGTGTCTTGTGCATAGATTGTAAGCTACTTAGGTAGGGGCAGTTGTCTTGTGTGCTTGTGTAGTAGCCACCACCAGAAGGGTGGGTGAGCGGAGCAGTGCTCCTTGATAATCCAAATAAAAGGTGCAACTGACTCTCTTCTCTGCCTCAGATGTGGTGAGATCAGGAACAAGAACTGTACTCCCCAGCCTAGGGCAATAACTTTGCCGGTAGTTTCTCTTTTAACAGAACTTCTTACACCTCACCCCTCATGGGATTACACAGCACTCCTACAAGTTCTGCATAGGGATCTGCATTGCAGTCACAGCTGCCTGCTGCCAGCTTCCAAAACAGCTCTGTCAGTAATGTGCTTTTCACTGTCTCTCCTTAATCCCCCCCCACGTTTAATGCAGGACATTGGGAAGGGTTGTGCTAGCGTTCCTGCTGCCTGTAACAGCCTGGAGAGAGGTGTGTGGTGGAGCGATAAAGATCCCTCCCTTTCCTTTGGCTAGAGGCCTGCGTAGGCTGAGGGGGTGCATTTTAGCACACGTGGCTTCTATAATCACCTGATGCTTAGAAACCAGATCCCCAAGGGGACAGTAGCTGACGGTTTCTGAATCCAATGGGGGAAACTGAAGCACAGAGCCTGTCTGCCTCTGAATTGAAACCTATCCAAGAATGGTGGGCAAGGAACACCTCTGTGATTGGTCAAAGGCAAGCTCAGGCAGCCTATCAGTGACTGGACTGTGTTGGCTCACCTTGAGTGTAGTGGGACATGGCCAAGACTAAGAGGCTGGGGTTGGGATTTGGGGCCTGTTTGAGGTTCAAACTCTACATTGGGGTGGGGAACCTAAGGCCCAGGGGCCAGATGCGGTGCCCAGTTTATCTGGATCTGCCCCTGGGGCTCAGGACTCCTCCTCCCAGCACTGGGGAGCCCACAGTGGCACTCCAGCCCCTCACCCCGAGGGGCCCAGGGTGAAAGACCATGAGGCTGCCCGTCTCATCTCTCTCCCTTATACTAAGGGGTAAAAGTGCCTACATGCGCGCACCCTCTGTCTCTTGTAGCTAGTCGACTAGTTGTTGGGGGCCCCCATTGCCTCTGTCAGAAAGAGGCAGCAAGGGGGGAAGAGGAGGGGGCGCTTCAAAGCAGCAACTCTACATGGAGCCTAGGGCCAGACCCTAGGCTCCACGCAGCGCTGCTGCTTTGAAATGCCGCATGTGGTCCAGGGCCAGTTGGGGACTCCCCCGCTGACCTCGGGCTTCACACTGCGCTGCCACTTTGAAACACTGCAGGGGGACCTGATACTGGAATCCCCGTGGCGTTTCAAAGCTGCAGTGCCGCATGGAGGCCGGGGTCAGCTTGAGTCCCCTGCTGGCCCTGTGCTCTTCGCAGGGCTTTCGCCTTTGAAGTGAAGCAACAGCCCTGGGGCTCTTGCTACACTTCAAAGGCCGATGCGCCCTTATCGACTAATCGAATAGTTGATACAAATTGCATGGACTATTCGATTAGCCAATTAATCTAAATTTTTGTAGAAATTTAGCACCCTAGGGTGCTGCAGTATCACACTTGTGGGGGGCAAGTCCTGGGCTGTGATGCGCTGTTTTTTCCAAGCTGTGGCCTGAAAGCCCTGGACTGCTCTGCAAGTGTTGGTCAGCCTCTAATGGCACTTTGGTGGCTGAATCTTTGCTTTGCCCCTTTCCATGGTGTGTGGGGGAGAGCACCGTGTCGAGGGCAGACCTGCAGGAAAAGGCACCATGCAGCCAGGGCTAATTGGCCTCGTGTTCAGCAGGAGAATGTCTAATCCATGGCCTATGTGCCCCAAGAGAGAACTGGGGTCCTCCCGTCTACACATGGCCAAATGCTCCCTTCCCTCCAAGGGGTAGAAGATGAATTGCTGCACATCAGAAGTGTTTTCTTTCTCTCTCGGTCTCTCCAGCTGACAAGTTTACACTGCTCCAATTTTACACTGGGTTGCAGTTTACTTCAACATTGAAATTGTAATCTGTCCAAGTCACGCATGTGGGTTTGTTTTGTCTGTCTCTTTATTTTTGGCACTCAGTTTTTGAAGGCATTTTTCCCCTTCATCTGGAGGTAACATGGTCTAACGATTGCTGTGGGGGAGGTGAGCTGGGGCGCTGAGGTTTGGATGTCAGATCTGCCCCGACTCATTGTGTGACTTTGGGCCAGTTGCTTATGGCTGCATTATCCAAGGTAAGGATGTTAAATGCTGATTAATTTACTAGTCGAGTAGTGGATGGAATTTCCATCGACTAGTTGAAAGGCACTTCCACATTCCTCCTTTGAAATGTACAAGAGCCCCAGGGGGCTCTTGTGCATTTTAAAGCGGAAGCCCCCGCATGGAGCCTGGGGTCAGTGGGGGACTCTGAGTCCTCTGCTGACCCCAGGCTCCATGCGGCGCTGCTGCTGCTTTGAAATGCTTCACGGAGCTGGAGTCAGCTGGGGGATCCCCAGCTGATCCCATGCTCCATGAGGCATTTCCGCAGAACCTGGGGTCAGCTGGGGACTCTGGGTTCTGTGGAAATGCCACACGGAGCCCGGGGTCAGCTAGGGAGTCCCCAGCTGACCCTGGCGCCACACAGTGCTGCGGTATTGGTACATCACTTCTGCACAGATGCTGGAAGCAATGCTGCCTTCAGAGATGAGCAATTAGTGTGCAGTGGCTGCTGGCCAGGGTTCCAGCTCTGAAGGCAGAGCTACTGCCAGCAGCAGTTAAGATGGTGTGGTGTTACCATTCTTACTTCTGTGCTGCCTTCAGAGCTGGGCATACGACCAACATTACAGCCACTGCTCTCAGTTGCCTAGCACAGAAGTAAGGGTGGCAATATCGTGACCCTCCTAAAATAACCTTGTCATCCACCTACAAATCACTTTTAGGTCAGGATCTCCAATTTGAGAAATGCTGCGCTCCCCTGTGAAATCTGTATAGCAGAGGGTAAAAGCACACAAGGCCAGATGTCAGTCCCATGACATGTTTTGCATGGCTGTGAATCTGGTAGGGCCCTACCTATGTTTACCGCCAGCAGCTGTTTGATAGCTGACCTGGGCTGTGAGTAGCATCCCCAAGTGTAGGCTCAGCCCTCTGGCTTCTAGCACAAGGGTATCTTGCTGAGCTTCTTGCAGGTTTGGGGCCTGGAGCCCTTTTCTGCTAGCTACCCATAGCTCTCCTCACTGGAACAAATTTACGAGCATGATCAGCTGCAGTTTTCTTAAGTAGCCAAGGCCTGGGGCTTAGTTCAGTCTTTCTCTGCTCCTCAGGAGGAAATGTGTTCAAAGAGAATAATATACACAATGCTGCTGATCTTCAAAGTACCTGCTGAGCATTAATTGTGGCTGCCCCCCTCCCTCCTCCAAACAATCTCACTATTGTTAGCGGCCTTTCTCTGACCAAGGGGGAGCTGGCCAAATGTCTCCTTCCAGGACACAAACCAAGTGGGTGGCGGAGTCAATTATCTAAGGAGCTGCTGGTCCTTTGCTCAGACTGTGCCTCTTTGTGAACCTCTGAAAATAGGGGTGACTTATATTCTGGTAACACCTAGGAATCCCTCTCAAGAAACAGTTCCCCATAGGGATGCAAGATGTATCAGAGGCAGCAAGGGGGTGGGTGGGGGGGAGAGCAGGAGCTGGTGCAGCCGGCTTAAAAGCCGGTTTCCCCCCTGTCATGGAGTGTGGGGGGCGTCACTGAGCCCTGCACCTCCATCCGAAGCCAGAGGTGACTCTCAGCCAGCAAGCAGAACAGAAGGTTTATTCACTGACAGGGACACAGCGTAGCACAGACTCCTTGTTAACACAGGAACCAGGAGCAGTCAGTACAATCCAATTTGGGGAGAGGTGAGCCCAGAATGCAGCGGTTCCCAACGTTTTCCAGATGGGGACCCATTTTGATAATTCAGGAAGACTTGGTGACCCAAGGCAATTCAAAAACAGGGGGAGGAGGGAGAGCAGAGCCACCTGGGGAGCCACTCGGTGACCCTTTTGAAATGTAATGGCGACCCATATTTGGGTCCTGGGAAACCCTGGCCCAGAGCCAGCATCCTGGGCCCCCTCCCTGCATCCTCCACTAGCCCAGAGTAAGTCACGCTCCCAGCAACTAGTCCCAGCCCTGCAGGCAGCCCTGCCCCCTCCTCTGTTCATATTCCCTGGCAAGGTGTCACCTGGTTGCTCCCCCCACTTAAGCTCAGGTTACAGGACAGCCTGAGCTATTGTTGTGTATGTGCTAAGATGGGGCAGCCTCCCCTCAGTGAAAGTCACCCCCAACGTTCCCAGCCCCAGCTGGGTACCAGTGCAGTGCCCAGCGAAGCTGAGGCGCACACACGGTGTTGCTACAGTACAGGACAATAGGGAATCACATAGAGCACACACAATCCCCACTCCGTGTCACCCCCGGTATCAACTCTGCGGTGCCACCTGTCCCCTGCCTCTATTAGAGGCAGCAGCATGTGGAGGGAGGGGTGCGGGGGCAAGGGAGGATGCAACCCTGGTTTTCTGGGACCTCTTTCCCCACACCCTGCACAGACAAGGGCTGCTGCCACGAAACAGCCTCTGTCTGCAGTGGCCCCGGTGGGCCTCGAATGAAGACTGCTCCAGCCGGGCAGGCAGCCCAGCTCAGTCCTGGTTCACGCTGGGTCCAGGACCTGCCCCTGCTGCAACTCTGCAGTTTAAATGTACTAAGACCCAGGCTGCCTTCCCATATCGACTAATCAAGTAGTCAACAGAGGTTTTTTTTATCAACTATTTGACTAGCCAATTTATCGACTAGCCAATTAACCACATTTTAACCTCCCTAGTTCCCCTTGTGCTAGGTGCTGTCCAGACCTGCGACAAGACAGCCTGCCTTGCTTTGGCCCAACAGCTTCCTTTTAACTGGCTTGTTGGGCTCTGATTAGTGGTGTCCTTTGTGCCACTCGATCTTTACTGGAGGACTTCTCTATGGTTTGCTGGGTAGGGTGTGGCAAGGCCAGAAAGAGGGCTTGGGGCCTGCTCCACCCCATCACAGGGTGTCACTAGGGTGAGATACGAGTCTGGTTTTGTGAATCCCTTGACATTTTTTTTTCCCCCTCAATCTTCTTCCCCCTCCGCTTGGTTCTGAGTAACTCTCCTGTCAGTCCCCCAGATGTTCTGTGACAGTGTCACAAGATGCTATCACAGTGGATGACTTGCATTGTCTTAATGTTTCATCCGGGAGGGGAGGTGGCCTTACAGCTCATTCTTGCGGGGTGAGCCTCGTGGTTGCTTCATGCTGCATTCTATTTCTGCCTCCTTCATTCTGTAGGGCCTGGCATACTCTGATCATAAGAACAGCCATACTGGGTCAGACCAAAGGTCCATCTAGCCCAGTATCCTGTCTGCCAACAGTGGCCAATGCCAGCTGCCCCAGAGGGAGTGAACACAACAGGTAATCCTCACGTGATCCCTCTCCTGTCATCCCCTTCCAGACAAACAGAGGCTAGGGACGCCGTTCCTACCTATCCTGGCTAATGGTCATTGATGGACCTAACCTCCATGAATCTATCTAGCTCTTTTTTTTTAACCCTGTTAAAGTCTTAGTCTTCACAACATCTTCTGGCAAGGAGTTCCACAGGTTGACTGTGTGCTGCATGAAGAGAAACTTCTTCTTTTTTTAAACCTGCTGCCTATTAATTTCATTTGGTGACCCTTAGTTCTGAGCTACTGTGTGCATAGCTGCTTTTGTGTAGCAACAATCAACTGATGATGTCCTCTCTAACTCTTTGAACTGGAGTTGCCAGAGGGCCCTGAAAGGTGGGTGTCGTTTGCTGAGAGTTCCCTTTTCATGTTAAGGGGATTCACAAAACCTATGTGTGGGGAAATAAGGCATTGCCTCTGTATGTGTGGGTTCCTTTGCCCCCGCCTTTGCTGGGCCTGAAGCGGATCTGAAAAGCTCTTTGTATATAACTTTTCTGCTTGTTTTTTACCTTACGAATTCCAGTCGTGTCTGTCCTACTTCCTGTGAAGACTCTAGGGATAAACTGGATTGTGACACCAAGGGAATGAATTTAAACAGGAACAACCCTTCCTTCTCCATTGCTCTTCTCAAATGCCGTGTATAGACTTTTATTCTAAGATGTAACTTCTTCTAGTCCTCCAGAAAAAACTAGATTGGCGTTTTAATATTATTGAGGCTGTTTGGACAGATTGTTTAGGCTTTCTGTGTCAGGCATGTAAAATGATTGAAAAAGTAGACTTACTTTTAAAGGAACACTGTGAAAATCCTATTGGCAAAACACAGGCAGACTCTTTTCCTCAATAACACACTATATTAAAACTGACAGACAAATCTATTGACTTTCCTAGATGTTGCTTAGCTTTGTGAGGTGATGCAAGACTTGTACCTTAGCAAGGTGACACAGATTATTGTGGAGGGGTGTATAAAACCTGACTCCTTTTTTTAATTAATTAATTAATTAAAATATATTTGGTTAGAGTTTTTTGTTCTGGGTGTCTGCAGCACCTAGCACAATGGGACTCTATCTCACAACTTGAGTTCCTAGGTGTAATGCGAATACAAATAATTTGTCTCCTCTTCTCTCCTCCTCTTCTCCCCCCCCCCCCCCCCCCCCCAACAAAACTGAAATGTGGTGCTTAAAACTACTTGCCTGTCCTTCTGCAAATGTGCTGGAGAGACTGGTATTTGTGTGTGTTTACATACCATCTGCTGTAACAAAGATGTTTCAGAAAAACAGGGCTGCAAACAATCAAGAGGCTTGCAACAGTGACAGGCAAACAAAAGACCTCACTTGGCAAAGAGCCAAGAGATGGTGGCTGTGCTGTAGCAACCCAGCTTAATGTCCATCCAGCCTAGGGCAGTTGGCATCTACCAAACCATGTCTGGTGAGTTTAACTTTGGGGGTTGTTGGTTCTCCGTTTATTCCAGATTTAGCCTTCCACGGGATGAGAACTCAGTTGGGCCGACTACGGGATCACTGCATAAACCCCACATTTGAAGCCAATTTTTCAGAGTAGGTAGAAAACAAGCGGGGAATCGAGCCGAGAATTAGGGAGTCACGCTCGTTTGACTTCAAAACAGCAAACCCAATGTGCCTTCCCCTCCACTCCCACCTGCATACACCAGCAGCAGCTAGAGATGCTAGTCCCAGGCTTGTTCTTCTACCCTTTACAAATGTCTCCTCTCTGCTGCCTCCTATGCGTGCAGGATGAACTGTCTAGGCTGTTTTTCTGCTGGGATTTGCCATTTTAAGTACTGAAGCGAATTTGCAGTGGTTAGGCTGCCCGGCTGTGCCTGGCCAATAGAGAGGACAGCCAGGGTGGTGGCGCCAGCGCCAGCTTCTCCCACTGTGCATCAGCCCTAATTGGGCAGAGTCACCTCTCTAGGTGGAAGATCTGGTTCAATCTCTGTGGCCACCTCAGTCTTTGGCCTCTATGGTGGCCTCCACACATGATGGGTGATACTTTATCCCTTTGGAAGTGGACTGAGACCCCACCTCCAGCCACCTAGGGGCTTCAGCTGCTGCTAACCTGGCCCAAGCTTGAACAGGTGCCTTATGGGGTGAGAGCGCTCTGCCACTCCCCTTGTACTAGGCCTGGGAGAGCTCCCTCAAACTGATGGTCAGGCAGCCCTTCCTGGGCTTCTCTGTTCCTCCAGCTGGAGACATCTTGGCTTCTCCTGAGCCCTCAAGGCTGTGGCCAAGTTTGTAAAAATACTGGGCACTGTTGGAAACAGGGAGGATGAAGCAGGCTGAGGAGTCCTCTTCTGAGAATTCCTTGGGGAATCTGTGTGCTCCAGTGTCTGGATCCTGGATTGGAGCTCAGATGAGCTAGGTTGTGGTCCTGGCTTTGCTGCTGAGTGACCTTGGGCAAATCCCTTCCCCCTCTGTTCTCACACCAAGGCTTTGTCATGTCTCCCCAGTCTGTAAGCACTTTGGGGCAGGGACTGTCTGTGACGGTGTGTTTGTACAGAGCCTGGCACAATGGGGCACTCCTCCTGACAGCGGCCTCTATATGTGGCTGGATTGCAGGTGAAGAGAGATTAATAGGACTGTCTCTTTTCCCAGATGACCAGAGCAAGCTAAGGGCAGGGGGGAATATGATAGAAGTCTATAAAAATTATGGCTGGTGTGGAGAAATTGCATTAGGAAGTATGGTTTACTCCTTGTTAGAACACAAGAAGTAGAGGTCACCAGATTAGTAGGCAGCAAGTATAAAACGAACAAAAGATTTCTTCTCACAACCCACAGTCAATCACAGCCAGAGGATGTTGTGAAAGCCAAAACTATAACAGGATTCAAAAAAGAAGTAGATAATATGTAGGCTATGCCCATCAATGGCTATTAGCCAGGATGGGCAGGGATGGTGTCTCTAGCCTCTGCCTGTCAGGGCTGGGAATGAGGTTACAGGGATGGATCACTTAATTACCTGTTCGGTTCATTCCCCAGGGGCACTGGGCATTGGCCACTGAGACAGGATGCTGGGCTGGATGTATTGTTGGTCTGATCCAGTATGGCTATTCTTATGCTGCTTGTTTCCGGTCTGCTTCTGATTGTCTGAATGTGTCTGTCTCCTCCAAGGCTTGCCCCGCGATCATCAGGCAATGGACACGCTAGGGTCTCTGTTGGATGAACAGAATTGCCCATTTTACTACAGTGACTCTTGTCTGTCAGTGACGTCACTTCCCTTTTGCCCAGTCTGTCCTTGCTTCCTGCTGGGTCTGATCTCGGAGCAGCCTTTTATGTGAAACTCAGTAAATTTCCTCTTCCTCTGGTGACTGCAGTTGTAAACACCACCTGGCAGTGAACATCTTTAGCTTCAGGTTCTGTGATCTGCCCAGGGATGGGAAGTCTGGACAGAGCTCAGTTGTCTGCTGGTAGAACAAGGTTGATCTTTTGTCTTCCTCTGGTATAAGGGAGGAGGAGCAGCAGGTAGAGACAGTGTAATCTGCTTGGGAGACTTAGGATCTGTTCTCAGCTCTGCTACTGGATTGCTGAGTGACCTTAGGCAAGATGTGTAGCTGTGTGCCTCAGTTTCCCCACATGTTGTCATTCTCATTGTACACTTAACCACCTCCTTTGTAAAGTGCTTTGAAATCCATGGATGCAAAGACCTGTATAAGAGCTAGGTGGTATCTATTATTAATGCTTTACTGATTGGTGGCAGTCTGAGTAAATGCTAAGTTCAGTGTGTTATGAACGTTGACTCTGACAGCATAGTATGTAACCATTATCCCTAACTGACAAATGGGAAACTGAGGCAGAGAAGCTGTAGCCCATGGGAGCCAGGATTGAACCACCCAGGACCATGGATCACTGATTGTCTTTTCTGTCACACTGTCTTTTCTGGCAGCTGTTTTCACTGAAGCTTGAAGTTTGGTGGGAAGTTTTTTTGAGTTAACTAAATGATCAGAGCCATCCTCTTGCCTATGAGTCATGCATCCTTCCCCTCCCAGCACCGGGTGGGGGTGGGGGGGTGTTTGGTCTGAAAGTGCTGGGAGACTCACTGTATTCAGGACCAACAAGGACACAATAGGCTTAGCTGGGGATCCATGGTCTGTGGACCAAATCCTCAGAGCTGTGCAACTCCATTTCAGTGAGGTTTCCCCATGCATAAGAACGGCCATACTGGGTCAGACCAACGGTCCATCTAGCCCAGTATCCTGTCTGCCGACAGTGGCCAATGCTGGATACCCCAGAGGGAGTAAATAAAACAGGTAGTCATCACGTGATCCCTCCCCTGTCATCCATTTCCAGGCTCTGACAAACAGAGGCTAGGGACACCATTCCTACCCATCCTGGCTAATAGCCATTGATGGACATATCCTCCATGAATTTATCTAGTTCTTTTTTGAACCCTGTGAAAGTCCTGGTCTTCACAATATCTCTGGCAAGGAGTTCCACAGGTTGACTATGCGCTGTGAAGAAAAATTTCCTTTTGTTTGTTTAAACCTGCTACCTGTTAATTTAATTTGGTGACCCCTAGTACTTATGGGAGCAAGTACATAATTTTTCCTTATTCACTTTTTCCACACTAGTCATGATTCTATAGACCTCTCTCATATTCCCCTATTAGTCTCCTATTTTCTAAGCTGAAAATTCCCAGTCTCTTTTTTTAGATGAGGCAATCATATCTGTACGCCGTATTCAAGATGTGGGCGTACCATAGACTTATATAGAGGCAATATGATATTCTCAGTCTTATTCTCTCTCCCTTTTTTAATGGACATTGTTTGCTTTTTTGACTGCCCTTGCACACTGAGTGGATGTTTTCAGAGAACTATCCACAATGACTCCAAGATCTCTGGAGTAGTTATAACTAAATTAGTCTCCAACATATTGCATGTATAGTTGAGATTATTTTTTTCCAATGTGCATTACTTTACATTTATCAACATTAAATAGAGAAATGCCTGCCCCCAGTCTCCCTTTCTCTCCCTCCAATGATGACAGGAGTGAGAGGAAAAGCATCACGCACCCTAACATGTGTTACGAGCTTTAAAAATAAGTCCTTCTCAAGGACCATGTGGCCTAGAAAAATAATTGCAGCAGCTGCTTAGCCCTGGCCTCATTCATAATACAGCTAATGCTGGCACAACCTGTGTCACTTGTCTGGCCAATAACAACAGTGCTTTGAGATCTACAGGCGAATGAGTCCTTCAGCAGCAGAGCGGGGGTGGGGGAAGAGAAGCAATTATGGATTTAGATTTGCATCTGGGTGCAACTGGCACAGCTCCCGTAGTTTCACTGGGGTTTTTCATGAAAGTCAAGAGTCACTAGCACTTAAGATTTGTGTGTTAAGCCATTTCAACCCATCCCAGGCAAGGCATATAGGTGGAGGATGAAATGCTTTTTGGTCTAATTGCACCCCTCATAGTATTTGTGGGGTAGACTTTAAAAAAAAAAAAAGTGCAGTGCTGAACTGTGTGACCGTGCAGCAGCCTGAGGTGAGGCAAGGAGAGCTGTGGGTGAGAGGGAAAGGTGTGTGTGTGTGTGTGTGTTTCTCTCTCTCTCTCTCTCTGAAAAGAGAAGCTGTAGCTGCATGGCTGTGGGAGGAGAGAATCTAGCCCAGGTGCTGGTAGAAATCAAGAGGAGCTGTAGAGAAATCTACAAGTGGAATCCGGCCTGGCCAGTGTCTGACTTGACCGGAGACAGCCAAAGGCACAGGACTAAAGCGCCCACAGCTTCTTGGCTCTCTTGCTGGGCTGCAGGCAGGCAGCTTGTGAGTCTCTCTCAGGCTTTTTCCTTACTGCAGAGTTAGCCCAGGCTCTTACCTGGGTGTGTGGGGAGGAGAGTGGGGAGGGACAACACCCCTTCACCTGAGTTTGGTTGTGTTTTTGATCCCCGTGAGCTGGCTCTGCTGGGGAGAGTTAGAACACAGGTCCTGCCTTCACTGGGGCTGGTTTGTAGTGTGGCCACTAGCATAGTCACTGACCTGCTGATAATCCTCCAGTGCCTTCCCACAATTCCCCCATGTGCCCAGACCAGTGGTAGGTAACCTGCAGCCCATCAGGGCTCTATGGTTGGCCCACGAGACACTGGTGTTGCGCACATGCAGGGTTGCCAGATTCTATTGGCTTCTGTCTGCATAGGGTCCCCCCCCTTACCTGTACTACTAAAGTGATACACCCATGAAGTGAGGTGTGTGCTGATTGCACACAGCATTGACTCGGAGAGCCGTGTGCTCCGTCTGCATCCAATCAAAGCACGGCTATGGTTCAACTGGTGCAGCCTACAAATTCTAGGTACGCAAGAGCCAGTTAACAAAACTACCTTATCCCAGGAGACTCTTAGTGGGCTGACAGGTTGATGTAACCGAGATGGAGGAGGGCCACTCATGGACCACTTGCTAGCTAAGGTTGGCCATCACTGGTCCGGACAGACAAGTTCCACTGATTCATTGGGAAAGAACCTTAGAGAGGCTCAATTTAGGGTAGCCCAGAGCCTCCAGAAGTCCTAGTGACTCACGGCACCTGTGACAAGGCAGCAACTTGGTAGGGCTTTGCACTGTTGCTGCTCAGCCCAGAATAAGCTTATCTAGCGGCTCAGATGTAAGCTAATTCTGCCGTGAAGACACACCCTTGGGCAAAGCAAGTATGTGAATTTGCGTGTTCCCACATGCCGGGGAAGTTCCTGGGGCTACTGGCTACTCTGGGTGCCACTGACATGCACGTGTCATGCCTATCCCTCCCCTCTGGATTGTCCCTCCTTCCCATCCCAGATCAAATTGTGGGTTTTCTGGCCAGCCCTAACCTTGATTCTCTCCCTTGGCACTTCTAGCATTAGCATTGAAATGCTGTTCACCGCTTCCAGCCCTATGTTGCCCTTCATAGTTGAGCCATGCTCCTGCCCCACCCTGGGAGAGCAGAGCTGTCACGATCATGGAAACTCTCAGCGTGTGTCCTTTTTTTAAAATTTCTCGTGTGACTTTATGGATGGTGTTTTTCCATGATGCTGCTCATGTAAATGACAGAGGGCATGTTTACACTGCATGCTTCTTACCATGGTGTGGAGAGGAGGCTCACTACGTGTCCCTGAGCCTGGGTATGAAGAGTGAGGCGCTGCTTAGAGTAAAGACACATCTGGACCGTTGGGGTATGTACCCTACATGCTCCAGCAGTTCCTTTCCTGGATATGCTGCTACTGCTAGCCCACTGCCTCCCTGCTGATGGAGCCCTTCATGGGCAGGTCGAGCCTGCCCGCTGCTTGCTTTTCACTGTGCGCACATGTAGACAAAGTGGAAGCGTCTTGTTGGATGCTTGATTTGACCCAGGATAGTTTGGCAGCCCATGCGATGAAGAGTAGGCAATGAAGGAACCTAATGACTGAACAAGTTGATTCTTCTGCATGTGGCGACCCCTAAGACCTATCTTGTCAATGTGAATTGTTACAGTGGAGGGTAGTCGGACTGGGGCAGGGAATTGCACTTACTCTGTGCTTGGTATGAGCTGGAAATCCCTGGGTCTGGCTGTGCTGCTTGTGCTGCTGATTCACTGAATGATCCTGGACATAAAACTCTGTGTCCCACTCAGCCATACGTGTTGCACTAGCTGGAGTTGGGGCTGTCAGGAAAAATACCTAGAGTCAGGTGAACTTGTGAAGTGCCCTGCTTGAAAAAACAACAGCAGTCGGCAGAACTCACTGCAGTTCCCAGCATCTCTTTGAAGGGTCACAAATCTCCGATTATAGGTCCGGGTCTGGCATGGCTCAGAGGGAACTTAATTAGCCTCTGCTGTCATGTCAGCTCGAGAGATTGGAGCCTTGAGAAGCCAGTAGCAGAGGATTGACATTAATACCACTCCATGCTAAGCCTCGATAGCACCAAACTGGCTCTGATCCTGGGTCTCTCGCTCCGTGCCTGTCAGCCGCACACGTTTCGCCTGAGCATGGGCAATCCGCTCAGCCTCTCGACTCCTCACCGTGCGAGAGCTGCTGCTGGGCCGCGGATGTGCGAGGCGGAATGGAATGCGGCTCGCTCGTACGTCACTGGGCTTGTGAAATGAGTGGCTCTGACTCGGGGTGGCTCGGCCAGCACAGATGCAGGGTGGGGTGGTGCAGGCTGACTCCACAGAACTGTTCTGTGCTCATCCCCCGGCTGGGTGGCTGATCCTGGGGGCTAAGCAGCAGTGACTATTGAAGAGCCATGCACAGCTATGGCACTGTGTCAGACGCACAACCCAGCGAGGGCTGAAACTCGGGGTGGGAGGAGACTGTACAAAGGAGGCAGCTTGGTCTAGTGGCTAGAGCAGTAGGCCAGGAGTTAGGAACCCAGCTCTGCTATTGCCTTAGACAGAAAGTGACTTACCTGTGCCTTTCTCTTGTCTATTTAGACTCCCAGCTTTCTGGGACTGCCTCTTCCCATGTGTGTGTACAGACAGAGCACAGCGGGGCTCCGACCTCTGTTGTGGACTTGAGGTGCTAGTGCAATACAAATGTGAGTGAAAGGGTTAACAAAGAGCCTGTGGAGGTGAGCTGGTGCCCTTGGGGCAGATTCTGATCTCTCACCAGTGACCTGCCAGCGTAGGACTGTTAAGTAACAGCAGGGCCTGTGGGATCCTTAGGGGCACTGAAGGTGATGGATGGCTGTACCTGGCGCTCTGCAGCTAGAGGATGTGATCCAAGAGGGAGGCTTGTCGCATGGCAGGCAGAAGCTGTAGCAGAGCTGCGCTAGGCTGCCAGGTGCCCTTTGATTCTAAACGCCCCCCCCGTCCGTGGCTTGTGCGAGGGGCTGGATCGCAGATTTGCTGTTCTCCTGGCTAATGAGACTTGGTGCAGTATGGCCTGGAAGGGTGGGGGAGGGTGTGCCGCATTGGAAAGATTTTTCTGGAATGCAACCACTGCTGCTGGATCTTGGCTGGGTGACAAAGCTCATAGATGTGAATCCAATGTCCTAGGTTGTGCTGGTCCAGCCACAAAAGGATGCTTGTCAGTAGCTTGGTTTGAATTGCTTGTATTTGGCAGGGGGAAGGGGAAGCAGGGTCAGGGGTACCAAGCTATCGGGAGTTAATGCACATGACTGACAGCTTAGGAAGCTGCCAGGAATTAGTTGAGGCTGATGTCAAGTGTCTGTCTATACAGAGGCTGGCACCTGAGCCTGAATTTCACTTGTGCCTTTCCTGCCCCAGCAGGGCACCTTGGCATCTGAATTTCCTCTCCTCCCTGAGGCAGGGCATGTGTTGACTGGCTGAGGCTCTGCAACTGCTCCCCCATAATTCTGTGGGTGCTTGCATGTGCACCCCATTAGTGCAATGAATCTGTAATAGTTGCCTGCAGCTAGCACTTGGGAGGGTATTTAAATAACCAGTGCTTCTCTTTGTGGGGGTGAGACTGGATCAGAGCACACAGCTGGGAGCCAGGAATTCCCCAGGGCTAATCCAAGCTCTGCCTCCTCTCCTGCCCCCATGACCTTGAGCAAACTGCCTCAGTTTCCTCCCAGGGGACTGCATGAAATACTGATCTCCTGGGGTGGTCAGACAATTGAAATATCTGCACATTCCTGCGCAGCTAAAAACACAGTTTGAACCATGAAGTTTGGCCAGGCCTCTCGACTGCTCTGATTCTGGAATGATCAGTACCTTGCTGTCAGAAGCTGTATGTAGCCATAGTAACTGTTACCAGGAAACATCTGTAAATCACCCACCCCATCAAGGAAGTGTACCAGGGTAGATTTAGTGCTTGGTACTCTGGCTGACCTGCAGGGGTGCAAGTAGGGTGGGGAGGTCAGCTATGCTGTGCTTATAGGGGAGGAAGCCAGGGAGATTTTTGGGCACTGGGAAGCTGGGGCAGACTGAGACTCCTGGGTAGAGCCAGCTCTGCTCTGATCCTCCTCTGTTGTACCAGGAAACCCCAGCGTGTGATGGACACACACTTTCCTAGGTTCCTAACCCAGCCCTCAGCAGCAGAGGGGCAGCAGGCTCTGGGAAAGGCAAATCTTCTAGAATGAGGCTGTTGGCAAGAGAGCCCTTTTTTTGTAAGGGGAGAGGTTGGTGCTAATGCTACAGGCTTGCATGTGCTGTGCGGGGCCTCAGCTGACACCATGGAAAGAGGCAATGATCTTTCTTTCCTTTGTTTGGGGTGGGGGAGACCCTGTTTACTCCCTCCCCAGGCTTATATGGTTCAAATGCATCTTCGTCCCATATTTCCTTCCTGTTTCAACAGTCCTTTGGGCACTTACCATGCAGGAATACTAATGGTCAGTGGACTGATTTTTGCGAGGGGGTTTTCCAGTGATATCTTGGTGATGCTTATTGGATACAGATTATGACAAACAAATTGGCATAGCTGGAATGGGTCAAGCCAGGGGAAACTCACTGAGTGCAAGGGGCTCACTGGTATTAAGATCCTCTAGCACAGTGATTCCCAACCTTTTTCCCATGGAGCATCCCCTAAAATTTTTCATATCCCGAGGAACCCCTACCTATGAAAAAGTTGACAGCGGGGAGCGCAATTCAATTACTGCTAAATTATTGTCAAGAAAATTTATTTGTAAAGAGCTCTGTGTGTGTGTGTGTGTGTGTGTGTGTGTGTGTGTATATATATATATATACACATCATACACGTCAGCTTACATTGTAAGAAAAAAAAATTATTTATTTATTCCACGATTTCTCGCGGAACCCCTGACGATGGTCTGTGGAACCTCAGGGTTCCGTGGAACCCTGGTTGGGAAATTCTGCTCTAGCATCACAACTGCCTTAGAGGCATCAGCGGTGGTGTAGCTGTTAGGGATGTTAAAATGCATTTATTCAAGTAAACTTTTAACTGCTGTAATTTTCAGCAGTTACATGTTAACATGTGTGGTGGGGAGGTGGCTCCCATGGAGCCGGTGCTTCTGCCCCTTCTACGCGTCTCTATCAGGCAGCAGCGCAGGAGGAAGGGGGGAGGCAGGTGGCTCCCTGGGAGATGATTTTCACAGGGAGCCAGGTTTGTGTACATCAGCTCCCACCTGCTCCCCTGTGCTGCTGCCTCTGACACAGAAGCAGCAGTGTGGGAAGGGTGTGTATCTGTGTGTATGATTGTGTGAACATTAACCAATGAGCCCACAATCATCAGTTAACCGTGTACATGTTTATACTTCCACATCCCTAGTAGCCATTTTGGTCCTAGACTATTAGAGGCGTGAAGTGATATATAACTTTTTTTTTTTTATTGGACCAGCTTCAGTTGGTGAGACCGAAGCTTTTTAGCTTACACAGAGCTCCTCTTAAGGTCTGAATCATAGAGCTGGAAGAGACCTCAGGAGGTCAAGTCTAGCCCCCTGCCCAAAGCAGGACCAATCCCAACTAAATCAACCCAGCCAGGGCTTTGTCACACCGAGACTTAAAAAACCTCTAGGGATGGAGATTTCATCCTAGGTAAACTATTCCAGTAATTCTCCACCTTCCTAGTGAAATAGCTTTTCCTAATGTCCAACCTAGACCTCCCCCACTGCAACTTGAGACCAAGTTGGTGCGAGAACTGCCTAACAAAGCCCACTGCAGCACAGCTACAGCTTGTGTATCTTCAGCAGCTTGTGTATCTTTTGTCAAGTATTGCTTGCATTGTGTCCTGCTGCCTGGGACAGGAATTCCTTCCCCTTTCTCTTTCAGCACCCTCCAAACTATCTTCTGACCCCTTTACCCAGCTGTTGGCAAAAAGCTCAGTGATGCTTCCCTACTTCTCCCTACTTCTGCTTCTCCCAAGGGAGCACACAGAACAAGAGACCACCTTGCCCAAACCTCTGCCAGTGGCTGGCTGCTCCCTCCAGTCCCATCTTAGAGGAAATTGGAGCTTTGGCTCGGTCCAAAAGTGTTGAAGGGAATGGGCAATAGGCGTCCCTCGGCTCCTCTGAGAGACTACTCGACACACTCCCTGATGGGGACGCTAATTTTTTGTGCTCATCTTCTTCCTTAATGTTGCCAACTCATGGTTTTCCTTAAAGCCCCAGCTCCGTAGTCATGGATATGTGACCATTCCCACCTTTTTTCTTAAAGACAAAGTGCAGCTACAAGGGCTAGAAAAAAGAGTGTAGAGACAGCTTCAAAATTTACCTCTGTGCACACTAAAGACTCTCAGCAAATAAAAACAGATCTCTTATTACATAATCTCATGGGTTTTTTTATGAGCCTGACTCATGATTTTTCAAATTTGGGGTTGGGTTCCATACCTTGTCTGGGCTGACCTCTGAGGTGGATGTCTAAATGCCTCCCCCTGCTTCTCTTCATAATGCACCTAATTGCGTGGCTGGTACTTGAGTTTTGCCTTTGTCTTGTTAATAAACCAGAGCAAGACAAGAAATGGTTTTCCTGTCACACAAGAATTCCAGATATCAAACCCCTCCTGATTCATGATGAAAAATACACCTCAAACTTATGCAAATGGGCAGATAGAAGGCAAAGTTAATTTGGGTCAATCAAAATGTTTCTTTGCCAACCGTTCTTGTTTAAACACGTTTTAAAATAAAACCTTTAATTTTTTTAGTTCAAAATGACTTGTTGCAAATGTCAAAATGGGATATTCTGACAACTTTTTTTGTTGGAGGAAATTCATCCAAACTTTTTTAATGTTTTGATTTCCCTACTAAAACACACCTTCAGATCTAGCAAGACAATAGAAAATTTATCAGTTGTTTCGTCAGATGTGGCAAAAAACAATCTACTTCTCCGTATATAACACATCCCTTCCTCTACCACCGAAAAAACAATTTGATTACTTGCTTATTCACAGTACTGTGTGTGCCTAGTCATGTGGGCTACACCTACAGCTTCTTTGGAATAGCTGCTTCTATTGCTACCCAAAAATACCTGTTTCCAGCAGTGTGCTGAACAGTGGTTAATGTGCAAGATCTCTAATTTCAAATATTTCTAGGGTGAGACAGTGATTTTTTTTTTTTTCTGCTAGCAACTACCTGCAAGTGCAAGATATGTTTCTCAACATATCTGCTAAAATAATAGAACATGAAGTATGTTCACTGTACTGTTTGTTGCTGCTACATGATATGAAAATGACACAAGAAATGGGCCTGACTTCTGCTCCAGCTGAGCCTAGGTTACCCTACTGAAATCCATGTTTTAAATCGGACATGCTGGAGTGAGTAGTAACAGTCAACCAGCAAGAAATTGTATTTAACCTGGGGGGAGCAGTTCCCCCAGAGATCAGCAGGAACGGATCTGTTTTCTCTGAGGTGGGCCTGGAGTCTCATTTTGATTCTGTGCCCTGCTGCATCTCTCAGTCCAGCGTCTCTGAGGCCCTTCTTGTGAGACACATGCAGATTTTTTTTTTTCTTAATAGCAAAGCTGTATGTACTGATCACCACTTACACCCACACAAGCCAGGCCCCATGGCAGGGGCTGAATGCATAGTACAGTCAGTCTTTGTTCCTGTACAGTCAACCTTAGTTCTGTTGAATTTCAGACATTGTTTCTCTCCATGGCAGTTTGCTGAGGCAAAAGGCACGGCGAATGCCTAGCAGGTGTTCCCCTGATGCATTCTGGGGAACTATTTCCCTCTTTGTCTGACTATTGAAGCCCTGTAACAGCTTCTCACAAAGCCATAAAATGCAATCAACCCTCTCCTCCCCCCCAGGAAAGGGCACAGCAACATTTTTAACCAGGACCCTGGGGATTGTTTGAGTCTTGCTTGTCAGGAGAGCACAACGTGGTCTCCTGGACCGCCGATGTTCTGCTCAAAACTGCAGTGCTCAAAACTGCAGTGCTCCAAACTGCAGCCCCCACGGGACTTGGAGCTTGGTCTCACACTGTGGAGCTGGAAGTAGGTTTGACTGGTGGCGAGCAACCTGAGAAGAGGTACGTGTGTTTTTTTGTTTTGTTTTTTGTTTTTCTTCCTGCCCAATACATACGCGTGTTCCCCAGCACTAACTTGCACACTGCACTCTGAGTGGTGTCAGTCTGGCTCCCAGAACAGCCAGAATGCCTTGGAAGCCTATGCTATAAGGCAGTGGTCCCCAGTGCGGTGCCCGTGGGTGCCATGGCGCCCGCCGGGGGCATTTATGTGCGCCCGCCGAGTGACCAGGACCGGTCCAAGCCATTCTTGCGCCCGGCAGCCCCAAAAGGTTGGGGACCACTGCTATAAGGGACTGACCTATGGGAACGGTGCTATGGAATGTAAGGAAGGAAAACAGCAGATCAGAATCACTCCTAACACCTGATTGAAGAAATGTAAAAAACAATGAAGGGTCCTGTGGCACTTCAGAGACTTTACAAAACATGTAGATGGTATCGTGAGCTTCCGTGGGCACAGCCCACTTCTTCAGATGACTGGAGCAAGGGGTCTGAAGAAGTGGGTTGTGCCCACAAAAGCTCATGATGCCATCTACGTTTTCTGTTGGTCCTGCAGCACCTTAGACTATTAATTTCCCCTTCCTCCAACCCTCCCCCACCGACGCCCCGCCAAGTTACAGACTAACATGGCTGCCCCTTTGAGACCTGATAGAATGTAATGCACCATTATCCTGCCTATGGCTCTTCGGGACCATTCTAGGGCAGAACTCTCAATGAGATTCGATAGGATGGTCCTGATCCTCTGAATTTTCCAGAGTGGGCCTAACCCCCAACAAACCACTTCTTTAAAATCTTGCCCCATGTGGCAGCTGCTGTTTTCTCTGGGCTGCCTGCCACTCATGTCGCACCAATGCCTACAGCCACGGGGGAAGAGGCCAGTGGCTCCACCTTCACATGCTGGCTTTAAGTCAGCTGGTCAATGAAAGGGCTTTCAATGGCTATTCAAGGCCCACGGCCAGGGAAACAAAGGAGCCACTTGTAGGGCTGTTGGGAACAATGATGAGCTGCTGGGAGGGAATCCTCCCAGTCTGACAAATTGCTTTCTCCAGTCACGGAGACCTCTTGTGCCTTCGCTCTGTGCTTTATCTAAACACGGGTCACCAACTCAGGGAGAATTCCTAGTCCCATTAAAGTCCAATTGCAAAATTCCCAGTGACTTCAGCAGGGCCAGGATTTCATCCAGAACAGATGGAATGCGACCTGGGGTTGCATCCAATGTGGGTGCTGCTGTTTTGTACAAAAACTCATTGCAAACCTGTTACGTCTTGTGTTCCTGGAGGGAGCATAATTTCCCCCACTCTCCCCTAAATGCAAACTTTCATCCTTTGGCTTTTACCCCTGGAAATCCTGCTGCATTTGAGCCATTTCCTGCTCCAACCTCAAATGAGCAAAACTGTGGTTTGAGGTCTTGCGTCTTGCCCTTCACTTTCTCTGAAGGTAAGGCTGCCTTTTAATAGAACACAACCCACAGTTGTAGAAGCACAAGATGTCTCTGCCTTCCCAAGCTTGTGGTCATACTAAGCTGCCTTCCTCTGTTGTGTTAGGTGCTATTTAGGGGGAAGTGCCGGGGGGTTTAATGGTAAAACTGATAGGGAGGGGGGGGAACTCTCAGGACTGCCTGCTACCCTCAGCAGCACATCACACGGCACTGGCTCCATGCCTTTAAGACTAGGCCGGAGACAGACCAAATTTCTGAAATGTATGGGAGGGGAATTGGGTGCAAGTAGGGTTGCCAGATGGTTTCAACAAAAATACCGGACACACTTGACATGACATCACAATCTACATTGCATCTTATTTAGAAAATACCGGACATTTATATTTTCTCTTTTTGCTTCCCGAACAAAAGCTCAAATACTGGACTGTCCGGTTCAAAACCAGACACCTGGCAACCCTAGGTACAAACTGGTGGGATTATGGCTTCTACCCTGGTGTTCTCAGCACCATGGGGAAACAGCTTTTTTTAAATTTAATTTTATTTTGATCCCTCTTTCTAGCTTTAGTTGTCTGACTCTAGACACCCACATTTGAAAGATGCAGACAGCAGCCTAAACTCCATCATGGAAATGCTGTTGCTTTTGTCACAGCAGCTCCCAAAGGCCCCATAATAGGAACCCATGTACTGGGGCTATGTCTAGACTGTAGGCTTCTTTCGGAAGAAGCTTTTCCGGAAGAGATCTTCCGAAAGAGTGTCCACACTGCGAAAGTGCACTGAAAGCGATCTGCTTTTTTGAAAGATAGCATCCATTCAGTGTGGACGCTATCTCGCATGTAAGCTGTGATTATTATGGACGGAGTGCCCACCAGGGCACCTGTGCTTTTTCCTCTTTCCTCTTCTGAAAACTCCCTTTCCCCATCCCCACACACCTTTTTCCAAAAGAGCCCTTTCGGAAAAAGGCTTCTTCATCATAGAAGAGGATTAGCAATGCCGGAAAAACCCTTCTGTTCTTTTGATTTTCTTTTGAAAACACGATTGAAGTTTGTTTTTGTTTTGTTTTTGTTTGTTTTGGAAAAACTGCTGTTTTTTCTGAAAAAGCTCTGTAGTGTAGACATACCCACTCCAATGGGTGCTGGACAAACAAAGTTCACAAGTTCCACATGCCCCTGCCTCAGAGGGCCATACTATAGGTGGGTATTTTGGGGGGAGGGAAGAAGGTATGGGTGACAATAACAGGACTGCAAGGCTGCGCATAGGAGGTAAGTGTACAGCTTGGAAATTTCATATTTATTATAAACTTTAATGCCAGAAGGGACCATCACAGTCATCTAGTCTGACATTTCTTACCTTGCAGGCCACAGAACCGTCTCCATCCACTCCTCTGATTAGACCTCTAGCCTCTAAAGCCCTCCAATCCTAAGCCTTCAGATGATAGAGAATCCATCATTGACGCTACTTCAAACCAACAAGTGACCCACCCCCCATGCTGCAGATTAAGGCAAAACATCCTCAGGGTCTTTGCCAGTCTGTGGCACTGGGGAAAGAATCAGTTGACTTTGAGCATGTGGGCAAGACCTACCAGTCAAGTACATGGGAAATACTACCTTGTAGTTGCTCAGTCCCCTGGCCGGGATCACACTTAATCAGTTAACCGGTTTAACATTTAACCCGTTAACTGATTAATTAGGATTTTACATCCTTACTCTGTACCTGTTCCAGTTCGAATTCATCTTTCTTAAACATGGGAGACTGGGATTGCATGCAGCATTCCAGATGAGGTCACATCAGTACTTTACATAATTTCTTAATTATCTAATAGAAGACAAGTGAATGAGGCTGAGTCATTCTGTAAAGGAAGTTATCTAGTCACTGGAGTAGGAAGGAGGACACCCAGCTCACTATGAATTCTGAGGAAGAAGTTTGAGTAATCAAAAAGGGGGGAAACTTAAAACTCCCTTTCACAAATCAGGAGTTCCCAGATGTCACTGATCTTTGGAGTCACTTATAGGTTGTAGTTCAGCAAGTATATTCACATGAGAGGATGTTTTAACTCTTTGTATAAATTGGTGGGCGTATCCTTCCCATCAGCTCCCCTGAAGTAATGAGGATGTGTCCAGATTTCTACTTGGATTAGCCAAGGTGCTAAACATCTTGGGCTATTTCCTTCTTCCTGATACTAAACAGAAAGTGATATGAGGCGGAGATTCTGTTCCCAACTGTGCCACTGACCTGTTGGATGACTCTGGGCACCTCTGTGCTTCTGCTTTCCATGTTGTCCATTTAGTATGCAAAGAGCAAGACAGACACTTGGGAGCAATGGTTGTCTCCTGAGAGGTGTGCAATCTACATGGGAGAGTCTCTCTAGGGCAGGGCTACTCAACACGTGGCCCATGGGCCACATGCAGCCTGTGGCCTGTTGGTTTGCGGCCCATGGTACAGTTTAGGTTTACATGGCACTCAACACATGGCCCGTGGGTGGGGTCCTTTGAACATGGCCTCCACTGGAAACACACTCTACCACGGTGAGGTGTCTCCCAGGCAGGGTGCACATTGAAAGATGCAAGCAGTTGGGCTGGCTGGAACAGACGGGTGCAGGGTGTCGGCGTTACTAGCCCCCAGGGAGGAGGTGCCAGGAGTGCCAGGGCATTGTGCGAAAAGCTGTTTGCATATATATTTGCATGTACGTGCAACCACACTTAAGTTGCGACTCTCAGCATGTGCTGTGAGTATCATTGTGGCCCCAGGGCTTCCAAAGTTGAGTAGCCCTGCTCTAGGGTCTATGGTAAGGAAGAATGAAATCTCCTACAAAAGAGAACTGCTGTCTCTGCTAATAACTAGCATTTTTAATCCTTAAAGTAAGCCTCCTGACCCTAACAAGTCAATCGAGGTCATGCAATGAGCTGATGGCAGAGTTAGAACCCAGGAGTCCTGACCCTCCAGTATCCTCCTTTTAAACACAAGGTGTAACTAACTCTTGACTACAATAGTAGCCTGACAACGGGGGATTTCTTTTGCCACTGTGGAAAAACAAATGGGGACATCTTGCCCCGTTTGTCTACTACCCTAGCAAGGCTCTATAGACGATGAAGATTTCATTCTGAAGTTCCTTTTTCCTTAACAGGGCTACTGTGGTGGTCTAAGAATGTACTGATCAATCTCTTTCCAGTAATTATGCTTCACTGATTTTGAATTTGGAAGATGGCCAAAAAACCTAACTATGTTGGGAATCATTAAGAAAGGAATAGAGAATATCTTATTGCCTCTGTATAAATCCATGGTATGCCCACATCTTGAATATTACATGCAGATGTGGTTGCCTCATCGTGGCATTGGGAAAAAATCGTGGCATTGGGAAATTCAGAAAATGTCAATTATTTTAGGGGTATGGAATGGCTGCTATATGAAGAGAGATTAACAAGACTGGGACTCTTCAGCTTGGATTAAAAAAAGATGACTAAGGGGGGCTATGATAGAGATCTATAAAATCATGATTGGTCTGGAGACAGTGAATAGAGAATTATTTACTTCTTCCCATACCCCAAGAACTAAGGGTCATCAAATGAAATTAATGGGCCGCAGGTTTAATACAAAAGGAAGCACTTCACACAACACAGTCAATCTGTGGAACTTCTTGCCAGAGTGTTGTGAAGGCCAAGACTATAATGGGGTTAGTTCAAAAAAGAACTAGGCAAATTCACGGGAGAGAGCCATTGATGGCTCTATTAGCCACGGTGTCCCTCGCCTCCGTCAGAAGCTGGGAATGGGTGATGGGATGGATCACTTGATGATTACCTTTTCTGTTCGTTCCCTCTGGGACACCTGGCATTGGCCACTGTCAGAGAACAGGATACTGGGCTAGATGAGTCTTTGGTTCTTATGCTCACTCAAGTATTTTGGACACTAAAACCTATACCGCTGATAAATCCCCCTCCTTTTAGGTCCTTTTGGAGAAGCTGTTCAGCACTGTGGGATGTTGGACATCATGACTGCCACATCTCACTCCAGAGGTGGCTGTATTTCAGTGGTGGATTGATTTCCCTATGAGAGATGGGGTTTAACTTCAGTGCGAGTGCAAAGCAACATGACACCAAAGTGGAATTGTTCTCACTGGCAAATTTGGTCTGCCGATGTGTAAAGTGCCTTGGGAAACTATTGACTGAAAGTGAATTATGAATCTAAAGTAGCACCATTATTCCATAATGCTGTTTGGGGTTTTTTTTGTTTTTTTTTAAACCGGGTTTCTGCCCTGATACTGAATTGCTGTTTCAGTCAGGCTTTAGTGATGTACTGTTAATTACATTTAATTAGAGCCATGGGAATGGGATGAGTATGACACATGACTGCCTCACAAAGGAAACATGATTGCTCCAAAGAAGATGAGGGGAGTGGATAAAGTTTCCAAACAAGTACTGGATTAATTAAGAACTTTGGACAGATTTATCCTTAAAAGGGAAGTGGTTTCTGCAGATCTGTGACTTTCAGTCTGTGGCCCTCGGACCTTGCAGGTCCACAGACCATGCCTAAGATTTCCAAAGGGGCCTACATCTCCGTTTGAAGATATTTAGGGGTCTGCAAATGAAAGCAGGTTAAACGCACTGCTGTAGATCTAGTAACTAAATGTGCTGAACCTCTTCATGGAAATCTTAGTATTGACAGCTGCTCACTTCAGGGCTTTGCTATGTGAGAGTTGCGTAGGCTTTACTGCAGGAGTGAACGGGTGCAAAAGACTGTGCATGCTCTAAATTTGGTCTAAATCTGGCTTTATTGGGTTCAGTTTAAGTCTGCTAGGAACAGTCTTGGGCAAGCTGGAGAGCCCTGCACAGATACAAAATTGAGCCATTGATGTGTGTGCTCACATCCGCAGATATCCCTGGATTTGCAGGGCTCTAGCGATCTGTGCTCTCATAGGGTTTTGCACTGCTGGAATTAAACTGGTGCAAATGATTGCCTACTGGTTCCTAACAGCTTTCATCAGAGCATTGCCCAGCACCCTTCAAACGCTACTCCTCACAACATGGCTATGATGAGTCAGGGAAGCATCACTATCCCCATCTTACAGGTCGGGAAACTGAGGCACAAGGCCCTGAGCTGGCCGATCCAAGACTGCACATCCGGGTCAGTGGTAGAACCCAGGAGTCTTGACTCCATCTGCAGTGAGAATTCCCCTGTCTTCCTTCAATCCTCTCCAAAAGTCCCATGCTTTTCTGCCCTGCCGTGGAAGGAGCTGGGCTGAGGCTGCAGCTAATCTTTCCCTTTGAGCTGGGACTGCCCATACCTGCCACTTCTTTCCTGAGGAAGGTTCTGTTGAAAGCTTGCCATATGGAGGCCTAATTATAGACACTCCATGACCTCATGAGCAGCTTACTTTGGCCGAGGCTTCCCTGAGGGAGCCACAGGGCCAAAAATAGATGTGGGGGGAGTTTAGAGCGCTTTTTTTTTTCCCTTCAGTGAGGCTAGGCTCTCTGGTGTGTGAACCCCCAGCAGGAGCAAGAGCTGAACCAACATTGCTAGGGGGAGAGTGGAAGCGGGTGTTTGAGTGTTTTTACTGCCATCCTCCTATAAAATGCATGGATTTGCTCTCCAGTAGATGGGGGGCAAGGGAGCCTGCTGGCTTGCATGCACCCAGCCTCGAAAGTGGCTGTCTGTAAGACAGCACAGAGGGCACCACAGTGAGAGCCAGGGCTGTCCTAGCCACAGGGTGTTGCTTCTAGTGGTGCACGTCTCTGCGGGACAGCGTTCACGGGGGCAGCAGGACAGGCCGAGTGGAAACTGCTGTGCCTGTGAAAGGTGAGAACACACAACTTCCCTAAACAAGCAGCAATCTGACCCTGGAGGCTGCATTGCCTGGGGGTTTGAGCCAGGAATAGAACCCAGGAATCCTGGCTCTGGTGCCCTGCCCTGCTCTAGATTAGGAAAAAGTGCTGGCTTTTTGCTGAAGTCACCAAATGACACTCAAACCCTGCTTGGCACTTTCAAAGGTTGTATTCCACTCAAGGTGCTAACCCTGTCTCCAATGGGCATTTAAACAACGTTTAAAGTCCTGCTCGCTAGCAGGCGTTAAAGGGAAAACCGCCTTTTCTTGGGCTTTACCTTCCCTGCCACAAAGTGTCTATCTTATTCTAATTGTCTGCACTAGGATTTCACAGTGAGCTAAGCGGCAGGAGCTTTTACCATCATGCAGTGAGGTGAGGACAGCGGCATCCCCTCCTGCTGTGGTTGCGTCAACTACCTCCATCACCGTTGAAGACTACCAGTGCTTTGTCACTGCTAGGGTTACATCTGCAGTAAGGATGTAAAAGACTAGTCGACTATCCGATAAACATTTGCTTATCGGAGAGAGGCAGCAAAGGGGGGAAGGGGTACTTCAAAGTGGCAGTGCCACACAGCGGTGCTGCCCCCTTTGAAAGGTGCAGAGGTGGCATTTTAAAGGAGCAGCCTGCCGCACAGCTGATCTCAAACAGCTGATCAATGTGTCAATGGTAGCTGTGTCTACAGTGGGGGTGTGTCGTGCTCAGGCTGTGGGTCCCTGCCCCCATACTGAGGCTGTCAGCCTCACTTAAGTGTAGATCATGGGTAAGGCCAGGGATACTGACAGCCTGCACAGGCCCCTGGGTGGGGTGGGGGGGAACTCTGTGCCCCAAAATGGATGGGCCCCTGGGCAGAAGGGGTAGGGCCGCCTGGAACATGATGCTCTTCCCCGCCCCCCCCGGCCTCAGAGCCATCTGAAGTGTGCAGCTCAAGTGCATTACTCTAGGTGGCAGCAGGCCCTGGCACCTTTGATTTGCCGTGCCTTGAGGCAACTGCTCTCCCCTCCCTTCCCCCACTGTGTCAGTAGCCTGGGTAAGACTGAGAGAACTCACCTGCTCTAGTGAGTTATGCAAACACTGTTCGGGGGCAGTAAGATGTAGCCATGTGTGTTTGGGCCAGGCCACTAGCTCTCTGCTCTTTGTGACAATAAAGTTAACATGGGCGTGCCTCAGTTTCTCCAGGGGCTGATGCATTTCCTTCAGGAGTGTTTGTGACACTTTAATCCTCTGGGGTGAACGGCGCTGCAGGTGTGAAGGGTGTTAATGCTACACACAAGTCACTTTTGGTAACAAATCCGGGGGGCTGGGAGCAGGCTGGTCTGGGCTCATTAGCAGTGAGGCCAGTGCTCAGCTGCAGCCCATGGACAGTTCAGACTTTCCTAGGGGACAGACTGAAAGTGCTGTGCCTGGAATTGCATTCCCTTTAGTGCTATACATCACATTCCACGGCCCCATAGGGAAATGACTGAGGCAGTGCTATGCACGTACATCTTCCCCCCACCCCCGCAGCCTGTTGCGGCTGCTGAGTAGTACAGAATTAGCATCCGGGGAACTAGGATCCTCTAATAAAAGGCCGTGGACCAGCAGCTCCTGTTTAGTCAGCAGATCGGCTTCCTGCTTCAGTGTCAGATTTGCTGAGCTCAGGGATAAAAATAAGTTTCTGCCATTCATTAGTCCTGCCAAGCCAACAGAATGGGGCTGCTGGAGGCTGTTCTCACCCATACATCCTCAGTGGAGACAGGTGGTTCCAATTAGGGCTTCCAATTATGGGTTAAACCCCCCAAAAAACTTTCTTTGCATCGTGGCCACATTAGGGTGCACTTGGGTCACATTTTCAAGTGTGTGTGTGGGGGTTTGAAATTTAAATACCCAACTCCAGGATCTGGGACTTGCAGACCGGCACCAAATATTGTGAGACGCACCATAAAATCATGAGAGTTGGCACCACTGCTCCACAGGGCGTGAAGAGAATAGTCTGAATGCAATAGGACTACCCTACTTCTGTAGAGGCAATGTCTTTCGCCTCCTGAGGCGATGGCTACACTACCGCTCTTACAGTGGCACAGCTGTACTGCTGGGTTCTGGTGTACATAAAGCCTAAGCAAGCTTGCTGAGGGCTGGTTGTCCGTAACCCCATCCCTTCTACCTGAGGCCCTGTCTCTTCAGGGGTGTGGAGCTGGGTCCCCCACACACTTTGCCCGGGAACCTGTGGAAGCCATTGGGGGCCCACTGGTTGGCCTAGATGACTCTTTCAGCCCTAACGTGCTATAATGAACCTGCCAGGCAGAGTTTCTGGGGCCAGTAGCAGACGCTGAGCTTTTAAGCAAGAAGTCAGTCCAAGTGACTCTAACCATCCGGGAAAGTGCGACTACTGCCCTGACACTGAGCTGAGAGGCAGTGTGATTGCTTTCCCCCGGCGTGGGATTTGTAGAAGATGTACGGGAAACGGCTTGGGCCTTTCCCCCAGGCTCTGGAAGCGTGTGTGCGATCTCACCCGCAGCCACTCGCACAGCTTCAGCAGAACCCAGCTCATAGCTCCCAAGTTGAGTCTGTGCTGCTAGCGGGGGGAGCTTTGTGGGAGAAGTTAGAGATGAGTTCAGTGGCCTGTGTTAGAGAGGAAGTCAGCCAGATGATCACAACGATCCTTTCAGGCCCCTGGGAGTCGATGAATCTGCTTGCAAGCTGGGAGCCTTTTGAGCTGGAGTCCAAAGAGATGTGAACTTTAGTTTCCCCTTCATGTAAAACTGCTTTAAACAGCGTGGTGTTTTGTTTGTTTGTTTGTTTTTCCTGGTGGGGGCAGGTGCTGAATGGCACAGGTGGGTTGGGTACCTTGCCGTTGGCAATGGCTGGTAATAGTTCTTTGCAGGAATGGACTCATTCCTTTGCCTGTGCTCCCCAGGTGCTTCTTATACACACATGAATGACTCCTGCTATGAACCCGGATAACCCACTTAAAGCCAAATTCTGCCTTCAGCCAAATGCATGCACTTCAGCGGATGTTACATGGGTGTGAACCTTTGGATCATTGATTATTCAGCTTTAAATGACTGTTTGGCTCTTGCGTTCCTGGTCTGCCCTTGGAGTGTAACCAAGCTATTCAGAAGCCAAATTCCACAATCTCGTGGGGTATGCATCCTCCTCTTAAAGATTCTGCAGGGATGGTGCTGTAGCAATATAGAGGAAGGATTTTTTTTGAGGTGGCCATTTTTTTTTTAAATAAAACAATTTCTTGTTGATGGAGAAATAACCTTGTAGCCAAAATAAAAACTTATTACAAACATTTTCTTTTTGGAATGATTTTTTTCTTCAGTTTTTCATGGGAGGAAAAACCATTTTTCCTGTTTACAGTGAAAATTCATTTTCATATTTGTTTTTCAGTTTTAATGGGGAAAACCTCTTCTTTTTTCGTAGATCGTTCTTAAACTGACATGTCCAACTCCTGGCTTTGATTTTTAGTTAAATAACCAAAGAGTTCTGTGGCCAGTTATGAAAAATTTTATTCCCTCACTCCCCCACGAATGGGACCTGACTGTGTACAGTTCTGGGTCTAGAACCAAGAGCCAAGGACCTGCAAGGAGAAATGCTATCTTCTAGATTTATACTTCCATCAATTAAAAACAGCCCTTTTGTGCTTAACTGTGGCGTTTCAGGCGCATGGAGCATTTTGAGGTGCTCTCACTAAACTTTACTCAGCAGTAGACTGAGGTGAATCTGATGGAAACTTATTTGTGGGTTTTCTTTCAGTCAAAAACCCTACTCTCTTTCTTTTGGGTCATTTCACACCCCTCTGCTTTACAGATATGTCTACATTGGCAATTGAACAACACAACTTTTGCTGTTCAGAGGTGCTTAACCCTTCTTCCCCCTCCCCCACCTGAAAGAGAGAAGTTTTGCCACGGCAAATGTCACTATGAACAGCTTGTTGTTGGCAGTCGACAACATGAATGCTGTGCGTTGGGGGGTGGAAGAATTTTGTCTGCACAAGGGCTGACAAGTAGTAGCTGTGCTGCCTGACTTTTAGCAACACTTCTGTGTGCCTAGGTGTTGCAGAGTCCCAGGCTCTGGAACTGCTCTGAATGCAGCCCAGCCAGGACTCTGGTACAGCCTGTCTCTCCTCAGGCCATGCTTTCACCAGGGTGAGAAGCCTGTGTAAACTGCCCCTGGGCACGTTTGAAGCTGGGACCTCTGGAGCTTAGTGTAGGAACCTCTACAGCTTGAGTTATAAAGCTGGCTAGCTTTCAACTTAGGCTGTAGAGCTCCCTTGTTCTTGTCTCTCGCTGTACGTGGTCTAAGTGCCACTACATGGGACAGTGAACTACACTAGGGCTATGTCTACACTCGCGGCTTCTTGCGCAAGTAATATGCAAATGAGGCTAAGCGTGGAATATCGCTGAGCCTCATTTGCATACCTAATGAGCCACCATTTTTTTCAGAAGAGGCTCTTGCGCACGAAGGAGCGTCTACACTGCCCCTTTTTGCGCAAGAAAAACCCTCTTGCGCAATGCCGTTCTTCCTCTCAAGTAATAGGTGTAACGGCATTGCGCACAAGGGTATTGTGCATGGTGGGTGAAGGCCCAGCTGGGGAAGCAGCTGAAGTCCTGCCCGTTCCACCCAAAGCCACACCCCTTCCCCGAGACCATGCCCGTTCACAACCTTTCCCTCCACCCCCTAGCCAAGCCTCACCCAATCCCAGCTGAGGCCCAGGGCTGCCACCTGGCATGGCCCCAGCCCCTCCCAGGAGCCGGACTGCCGCACAGCGTGGCTCAACTTCTCCTGGGCGCTGGGCTGCGTAGGCAATTTTGGGGAGGCAATGCCTTCCCTTGCCTACATTACTCGCCGCCCATATGGAGAAGTCTGCTCAACTTTGGTGCTTCTGGAATCGGACCTTGCCGCATACGGCACCCCCTGTTCACCCAAAGGGCCACGCACCAACTTCGCAGTCAGCAGGAGACTCAGCCAGCTAAAACAGAAGGGTTTATTAGCTGGCAGTGACACAGCATCAGGCAGATCTTGTTAGCACAGGCACCAGGAACTTCCAGCAAAATGCAGCGGGAAGGAGGGGGCACCCAAAGCTCTGGGCTCTTGCCCCCTTCTCCAAGTCTACACGGCCACTTGATTGCACTGCAGCTTTCTGGCTCGGGGGCGTGAAAACATTACACACACGCACCCACCCTGAGCGCAGCAAGTTAGAGCGCTGTAAAGCGCCAGTGTGAACGGGCTCCCCGTGCTGTTAGCTACTTCCCTCGTCGGGGAGGTGGTCTACAGGGCGCTCGTGCTGTGGCCACACTTTCGCTAGAAAGCACTGCCGCAGCTGTGCTCTGATGTTAGAAGTGTAGACAAAGGCTGATTGGCTTCCACCTCAGTCAGACCTCTTTCCCCGTCCCCGCCCTGTGTCTCTTTCCCAGGCAAAGGTCACCTGATCTGCACCTCTGGCTGATTCTTGCAGAGGAGGGGACCCGGTCACCATGGCGACCAGGCAGCCTGCCCTCTCCCAGCCCACTGTGCCCTACTTCTCCATGGCACCAGGAAGTGGAGCACAGCGGGCTAGGAGAGGGTGGTGCAGTGGGGTGGAGCCAAGCAGGCTCCTGGGTTGCTCCGGCTTCTATCACTGTAATGCATGGCCAAGGGGGAGGAGCGATCCCAGCCACCCTGGGGCCTGTCCATACTAGGGATGTAATAGTGTAGTCGATTAACTGATAAGCAAAAGCTTATAGGATAGAGTACATGCATTTCCCCCCTCCCCATCCTTGCCAGTAATTTTTTTAGCAGGCTGGCCAGCAGCCCAGCTCAGTCCTGGCTTGCCATGGGTCCAGGCGGAAGCAGCACAGGGTGACAGGCAGCCAGTCGGCAAAGGGAGTTTGTTTTTAGAGTGGCTCCCTCGCGGACCAGCTCACACCTGGCACCCCGAACTGCTGCCTCTGATACAGAGGCAGCTGCGCAGAGTGGCAGAGGGCTCCTTGGGAGTGAGGCAGGAGCGCACTGGCTCCTGGCCCTGCCCCCGGGGACTATAAAATAGTCGACTAACTGATAAGAATTCATGAGGTTACTCGACTGTTCAATTAACCGATATTTAACATCCCTAGTCCATACGATGGCCGAGGTAGCTACTGTGGGATTTCCCCAAAGCACAAGACCTAAGTAGCTGCCCTGAACTGTCCTATGGACAGGACATCCCTGAACTTGAATGCGCTACTGCTTAGGTGGCAGATACTCAGCTTTCTGTGTCATGAGATTTGCCAGGACCTCATGCTTTTCAATCTCAGGAAAAAATGTTTCAAGAAATGCTCCAGGCTTCATGTAAAGCTGCAAAAACAGGCTGCTTTAAATCTAGGTCTGACACCTACCTAGACCTCATGATTCTAGGGAAGGGTAGGAAGGAAAACAGCACAATAAAGATAATGGCTGTCAAGAAGGCAGACTTGAGCAAACTCAGCAAGGTGGTAGGTAAGATCCCATGGGAAGCAAGTGTAAGGGGAAAACAGTTCAAGCTAGCTGGCAGGTTTTTTTAAAGAGACTTTATTAAGGGCATGAGAGCAAACTAGCTCACTGCAAAGGAAAGATAGGAAGTGTGGTGAGAGACCAGCCTGATTTTAACCAGGAGATCTTCAATTATCTGAACCTCAAAAAAAAAAAAAAAAAAAAAAGGCAAATATTTTAGGATGTATTAGCAGGAGCACAAGAAGTAATTGTAAGCAAGACACAAGAAGTAATTCTTCCGCTGTGCTCTGTGCTGTTTAGATCTCAACTGCAGTTTTGTGTCCAGTTCTGAGCACCATATTTCAGGAAAGATGTGGACAAACTGGAGTCTATTCATAAAAAAGCAACAAAAATGATTAAATGTCTAAAAAACATGATATATGAGGGAAGGTTGGAAAAAAATGGGTTTGTTTAATCTGGAAGGGAAGACAGAGGGACATAACAGTTTTCAAGTACCTAACAGAGTGTTACAAGGAAGAGGGAGAAAAATTATTCTCCTTGGCCACTGAGGTTAGCACAAGAAGCAATGGATTTAAATTGAAGCAAAGGAGGTTTAGGTTGGACATTAGGAAAAATTTCCTATAAGCCTTGGAATAAATTGCCTATGGAGGATGTGGAATCTCCATCACTGGAGATTTCTAAAAGCAGGTTAGACAAACACCTGTCAAGGATGGTCTAGACAATGCTTGGTCCTGCCATGAGTGCAGAGGACTGGACTAGGTGACCTCTCAAGGTGCCTTTCAGTCCTATGTTTCTGTGAAACTAGATCAAATCCCTCCTTGGGGGTGTAATCCTATTGGAGCCAGAGTGACACCCAGAATGGATTTGGTCTGTGTTTGCAGTTCTCCTGATTGCACATGCCACAGCTAGGCACTGCAGTGCAACTGAGGATTCTTTCTATATCCTGTGTCTTGAAGATGGTCAGCCCCCTGTAACCGGTGTAGTAGGCAGCGAGCAAGTCTCTTCCACAAGGACTTTGTCGTACTCCTGCCTTTCCTCTAGCCCAGGGGTGGGCAAAAGCCTCTCAGTGGACTGGATGCAGCCCGCCTAGGGCTTTGATCCAGCCCGCGAGGCAGTTCCAGGCCCCGCCCCCTAGCCAGAGACGCACGAGCCCTTTTAACTGCTTCTATTTAAAGAGCTTGCGTCTTCCCCATGGCAGAGGCCAGAGACTCAAAGACCAGCCTGCCTGCAACTTCAGAAAGGGATTGAGGAGTGAAAGCCTGATGGGCAGTTTCTGGGAACAGTAGCACATGCTGAGCTAATGCTCTAAAGCCATGCGCCTCTAACGGACCAAGAAAGTGCAGTTAGGGCCCTGAGATGGGACTGTGGTGCAGCACAATCACTGTTCTGGGGTGCGGTTTATAGGGGAAATAAAGGAAATGGCTTGACTTGGATGTCTTTACAATGCATTGGCTACCAGCGAGGTCTCACGCTTCCAGTCGCAAAGTGTCAGCTGCGCGCAGTGTTCGGAAGCAAACCTCATCAAGGTGCATGAACATCTCGGGGTGAAATCTTGGCCCTATTGAAGTCAATGGGTGAACTTCTGGCCACATTCAAATAAATGGGAGTTTTGCCTATAGTCATAGCCTGTGCTGTCCACCTGCACTGTACAATGATGTGATCTGGATTTTGTCCCCAGCTTGCACCCCCTTTGCTCCTGGCTCTAAGCCTAAAATCCCTGTTGCACCATACAGCAGCCGGCAGTCCCAGGATGCTTGGCGAGCAATGAAATAATGCCTTGTAATGTAAAGTGTGATGGATGGATTTCCCGGCAGCTGAATCTATCATATTAAATGAGTGCAGGTCTCTGGGCATTTAATTGCAGGCACCGTAGACACAATTAACGTCTAATGCATCATTCTTTAAAACCATTCTAAGACCAGGCTCACATTAAGTGCATCAAGCTCCCTGCATGTCAGAGTGGAAGTCCTTGCTGCTGGCTTTGGAGACTAGAAGCAATGGTTAGTATGTGGCTTTCTAAAGCTGCAGGGAGACTCTGTAGGGGAGATTTCTGGACTGGCTAGGAAAACCAGGCATGTTAAGCAAAACAGCTTTTTCCCTTGTCATGTCTCTCTCTTTCCCTGTCATGGAACCTTTGAAGGGGGAGTTTTCTGTTACACAAGAGCTGATCGGAATGGGGGACTGTAGTGACCCAGGCATGTTTTAAACATAGGACCCCTTTTTTGTAAGTCTGGTGCTGCTGATGGAAGTGGGCACAGATCCATTGAGGTGGGTCGTTCTGGCTACTGGTGCCTTTCCCACTTAGGCTGCAGGGCTGCTGTGTATCACTGTCAACTCTTCCAGGCTCTGCTGTGTGGCACAGACTCAGAGGCAAGGGGACATGCACAGTCAGAGGAAGCCTGTATGGTGGTGGAGGATGAATTTCCTTTAACTGACTCCCAGCTTTCTAAGACTGCTTATCAGCTCCCTGTAATAGGGATGTAAAAGTGCAGTCGATTAACCTACAAGCAAAAGCTTATAGGTTAATGCTATAGACTACACGCTATAGTCCCCCCCGCCCCACACTTGCCAGTAAATTTTTTAGCAGGCTGGCCAGCAGCCCAGCTCAGTCCTGGCTCGCAATGGGTCTGGGACCTACCCCCTCTGTAGCTCTGCATTTAAAGCATATTAGGGTGGGCAGGCAGCCCTGCTCAGTTCTGGCTTGCACCGGGTCCGGAAGCTCAGACCGCCCCTAGACAGGGGCTGCTGCCACCCTGCACCGCTGCCTCTTGATCAGAGGCAGCAGCACAGGATGACAGGCAGCCAGTCCACAAAGGAAGCTGGTTTTTAAACTGGCTCCCCTCGTGGACCAGCTCCCAGCTGGCAGGGGTCTTCTCGGGAGTGAAGCCAGAGCGCATTAGCTGCTGGCCCCGCCCTCCAGAGACTATAGAATAATCGACTAACCAATACGAATTCATGAGGTTACTCGACTATTAAATTAACCAGTATTTCACATCCTTACCCTGTAATTTGCAGGGGTAAACAGAACAGCAGGCTTGTGTGGGCTGGAGGTAAGTCCAGGCTTGTCCGGAGAGATGTATCCATCCTGCTGGATCCTGAATTAGCTGTTGAGGAAAGCTGACTCTCCAGTGACCCTCCTGTTCCTTGTCCCAGCAGGTTTGTTCCGTGGCTCATTGCAAATCGTTGAGACTCAAAGATGAAGAGGAACCTGGTCTGTTGGTCGTTCATCGCCTTCCTCACAGTGAGTAGGATATAATCCTCTGCTGGTTCAGTCCAGCGCAGCGTGGGCCAGCTGCACCCCATCTAGTGCAGGCACGAGGCAGAGGTATGAAGTCCTGGCTGCACATGCCCATGTATCTCCCAGCCTCTGGGATTGGTGGTGAGGGAGGAAGCCCTTGCAGTTGGGAGCAAGGGTCAGGACAGGGCCAGACTTCAGGGGAGGGAAGCTCTTGTGTTGACAGGGTGAGGTTGGGTGAAGAGGCAAAGGGGAAGCTGGTGTAAATGGATGAGGGGAGAGGAGTGGAGGAGAAAGCCTGGGCCAAGCTGATGGAGGGGACTAAAAATCCAGGCAACTGAGCAAGAATGACTATAAATCCACGCTGATGCATGCCGCAGAGCCCCGCCGACTGTCACATGCTCCGCGGTCTGCTTTCCCAGCCTGGAGCCACAAGGACCAGCCCCTGTACCCACACAGGTGCTGCTCAAGTCAGCTGGGCTCTCCACAGGCACCCGGGGCCTCCCACACCGATCTGACAACAGTCTCTGGGCTTGTGACTCTATAGCCTCAGGGCAGGGAGCTCTTCTTGCTTGTCTGCTCTGATCCTACCCCAGAGCACTTCTCTTCATTTTATTTTCAGCAGTCTTCCCAATTCTGCCTGCACAGTGCCAGGTCCCCAGGACTCGCAGCTTCTCCCACCAAGCAAAAGGGTCACACCCACTTGCTGCCCATTGCCTGTCCAAGGAGCTTTCTTGGAGGCATGAGACACCCCGGTTTTGCTATTGATACTCACGTGGCAGCGTAATTATGAGTGAGCGTTACTGCAGATCATAAAAAAACAAGGAGTCCAGTGACTTCTTAACGACTACTACATTTATTAGGGCATAAACTTTTGTGAGCTACACTTCACTTCCTCAGGGCTACAGAGGGGAGTGTAACATCTGTGCTAGTTAAATCGGGATGGGCATGGCTCACCTCCAACAGCGACAGGAAGGTGAGAGTACCTGAAGGGGAAATGACTTATTGTAATGAGAGAGCCAGATCAGACCATGTCTGTCTGCAGACTGCCTCTGGCAGTGTCAAATTTGCATAGGCATTCCAGCTCAGCGGTTTCACGTTGCAGTCTGGTTTTGAAGGTTTTTTTGCATGAGACTGGTTCAGCATGTGGCTGCTCTCAGATAAGGCTGGTGCAAGAGCAATTGGCATGTAGGCCCTTCCTGCGTGGAGACCTCCCTGCCCTGGCGTGGCAGAGAAGCTCCATAGCCCCTCTGTTAAGAGGTAAAGGGCAGGCTCTTGCTGGCTGTGTTTCTGTAATAGGGGTTTAGTTTCCCCCATGCTGTCCCCACCCTCAACCCTCTCCGGCTAAATACTGATCAAGGCGATGGGTTGGAAATAGGGAGAAAAGGTCTCACGGGAGCATCTGAGGACAGACTTTTACCTCTGGCCAGAGAAAAGTGGTGGGGGAAGGGCAATGCAGGAGAAATGGGGCTAAAACAGTCTCTTCTGGCTGCCCCTGGAGACCACCCAGAATAAGATTCTGCCTCCTGCTTCTTAGGGTGAAACCCAGGAGGCTGGGAAATTGACTGGGAAGGAGGCGTGTTCCCCGGGGCCGGTGGTGCTGAGGGAGAGTTGCGATCGTGGATCTTCTCGCAGTGTGGTCTGAGTAGCTGTGGTACTGGCCAGGGGCAGGAGGGAGGTTTTAAGCATGCTGCAGGCTGGGGTGGCAGGTATGTAGAAATGTTGGTGGTGCCCAGAATGCCCGGAGCCCACACTCCTCCTGCTCCTAAAATTCCTTCTCCTCTGCCCCCCTCCTCCCCCGCCCAGCTGCCTAAGGCTCTGGGGTGGAGTTTGGGTGCAGGCTCTGGGCTGGGGCAGGGGATTGGGGTGCAAGAGGGGATGCAGGCTCCGGGAGGGAGTTTGGGTGCAGGAGAGGGTCTGGGGTGCAGGTTTTGGGCAGGGACAGTGGGTGGGGATATAGAAGGGGGTGAGAGCTGCAGGCTCTGGGAGAGAGTTTGGGAGCAGGAGGGAGTGGGGAAGGGATGCAAGGTCTGGGAAAGGAGGGGTGAAGGGGGTGGGGTGCAGTGCTTATCTGGGGCTCTCTCCTCTGGCAGCAGCTCCTAGGTGGGGAAGACGGGGAGGTCTCCATGCACTGCTATCTGCAAATACTATACCCACGGCTTCCCATTGGCACAGGGGCAGCGTGTAGACACGCACGCCCCACCCCATCCGCACAGGGACCTGCTGGCTGCTGAGCAGAGCAGGTGGCTGGAAGCCACTGCAGCCCCACTGCACTGCCAGTGCTGGCGGCAGCGGTGGGCCATTTTACATCACCCACAAGTGGTAGGTGGGGCTGGGGAAAGACCCGGCTCTGAACTTTAGTGGAGCCAGATCCTGGGCCAGGAATATTCCTGGTGCCCGGACACCACAGGCCTACGGAACTCGCTGCCCGTGGCTGCAGGCCAGGAGGAAGTAGATAGGAGAGAGCTGAGAGCGGCAGCCCCCTGCACCACCTCCTCAACCTCTGCGCCGGACATGCTGCCTGTGCAGGAGCCAGCCAGGTTCGGTCTGGCTCTGGGTGGCTGGCGCTCGATGCTCCAGGGTGAGGAGGCAATGCCGAGGAGCATACAGTGGTCACTGGTGCAAGGGGGTACCGCCTTTGTCTGGCTGTTGCAGGGGTACAGCCATGGGTGGGCAGAGGGGGCGGTGGGCACTCCCAGCCTCTGCTCTGGTATGGCCCCAGCACTTGCTCTGCTCCATCCACCCAGCCTCGGCAGGAGCACTGGGCTGAGCGGAGCAAACCCCCGTGTCCCCACCCTGCTCCCTGGCTGGCGCCCCAGGTGGGCAGAGTGGGGCAAGCCCCCCCGTGCCCTGACCCCACTCCCTAGCAGGCGCGCCAGGCAGGCCACACAAGAGCAACCATTTTTCCAGGGCTCCGGGTTAGCCCAGTGGCTCATCTGACACTGGGAGCAGGGCAAGCAAGCGGGCGGCCAGTGGCGGTAGAGGAGGCCTTCAAAAAAAAAAAAAAAAAAAAGGTAGGCCTGCCACCTGGGGGAGCTTAGCCTGGCATGGGGAAGAGAACCGGGAGCCATGCGCCCTGGAGAGCTGGAGCCGGATGTGCGCCTTGGCCAAAGGGGCCATCTGTCATCTCCGCAAAGCCGGCTGCAGGGGGTTGAGGGGAAGCAGGCCCCTATCCCTCCCAGCCCCCCATAATTGCCCACCCACCCAAATATTCCATGCTGGCCATGCCACTGGGCTATAGCAGCCTGTCGGGGGCTGCGGGAGTCACACTGTGGATGGGCGGCTGCATTGTGGGGAAAGGGGGTCTTTGGTTGAGAGGGAAATAACTGGCATTTTACCTCCGAAATCAAAGGGTTAATTCCCTTCTCCCCACCCCCTCCTCTACCTGCCTTGCTGCTTTAATGCACGGCAAGGGAGGTCTGGTAAAGCTGGGAGCTGCCATCCTGGGCATCAGAGCGCTGTGGTCCCTGGTCTGTCCTGGCCCTGCAGCTCTTTTCCTAGGGCTCATCTCTCCATCCATTAACGACGCAGAGGCCGAGCTGGGCTTCTGGGTTGCAGCAATATCTATAAATCGATGGGGCGGCTCGGGCGGATCCCTTTAAAAGCTGTGGACACAGGTCCCTGTGGCCTGCCTCTCCGCCCAGGCTCTTTGATCCACCCTGTGGGGGCGGCCATTACCCTGGTTATGTCTGGCCTCTGCATGTCCCACATGCTGCCCCCATGGGCTGAGGGGATTCCTGACTCTCCTCAATTGCCCTTCTCTGGGAAGGGGGGGTGCTGGGTAAATGCAAAGCATTAGGCCAAAGCTGAGCTTGGCCGGTAAGTAGCCAGGCCTGACTGTTTTGGTAGGAGAACAGGTTCCCCAGAGCTGCCCTGCTGGTGGGGGCGGTTTCGTCGATTTCTGGGCAGTGTTGCAGACAGCAGAGCCCACTTGAAAATAGATGTGGTTCCCCGTGTCACTGCTGCAGCATGCTTTTCCCTTCCTCAGTAATGCTGCAGGAGGAGGCGGTGTCTGGACTGGAGGGAGAAGGGGCCTGGGCTGTCATGGACACAGCCCGGCCCTCCCTGGTAGCTGGGGGGAGAGCTGGGGATGTCTATTCCTCACAAGAGCGGGGGTTGGTAAATGTAGCGATCGGGGGGCACAGCCCCCTAGTGATTTTTATATATATATATGTATGTATGTTAGTCTCTAAGGTAGAGAACTAACAAAGTTACAGACTAACATGGCTACCCCTCTGAGACTTTTTCCCTAGCTTTGGTCTTCCAAAGCCCATATTTAAAGGGGACCTGCATTTTTTTTTAATTGTCTTTACTCTCCTTTTGCCTTCTTTTGAGGGATAAAAAAGGCCTGATGGTCTGTTGGATTGTTCAAGATTTTTTTTTCTCTTAGTTAAGGTGTTTCTGGTTAAAAATACTTTATCTAGTTTGGCTGGAGGATTTTTCTGGAGGTTTTTGAAATGTCTCTATGAACACATACAGTGCTCATCCTTTAAAGCTTATTTTTAACAATTATACTCCTTTTCTCCAAAGGTTCTATTAGTAATTTGGAATTCGGTGTAACCAACAGCATGTTTACCTTCATCATGACAAAAACTCCCATCCCCATTCAGTTGTTCAGCTTTCATTCTCATGAGATGTTAGAATTGAATTTTCTAGGGTACAGAAGACCTGAATTTCCTGTTTGCTTTGTTGAAGCCGAGGAACACAGGCAAGGAAACTGAATGGAAATCCTTTCAAGCCACCTTCAAAGGTTGTAAAGAAACAAAAAAACAGCACCAAGGCCAATTTTTTTTTCTCCTTTTTTGCATTACCTTTAACTCTTCAGAGAACTTTTTCAGAATTCAAGCACAGTTTAGGTGAGGGAACGTTTGACTGACACCGTTGAAAGGCTTAACAGATAATTTTAAGGGCAGGTGGGGCAGTAGTCAATTATGTATTTTACACAATCTGAATTTTATTAATTGAAGTGCCCATCATAGCTCTTGGGCACTTCAGTATTACTGTATAAACTTAAATAGATATTAATACGGCAATGTATATAATTAACTCTTATGTAATACTTTCCATCAGTAGATCTTAAGGCACTTCACAAAGGACATCCATATCCTCGTCACCCATTATACAGATGGGGAAGCTGAGGCACAAAGCAGCAAAGTGATTTGCTCGCAGTCATCCAGTAGCAGAGCCAGAAATAAAACCTAGAGCTCTTAAATCCCAATCCTGTGCTTTATCCATTGGACCACACTGTCTCTGTAACCTGGCCTCCATTTTAATGTGTGTCGTCTGCCTTCTAGTCTGTGTATGATGCAATACATGAATTCCTCAGTCTTATTACTGTAAAGCCTTATGCCTTTTTATGAATACACTCACAGTTTCTATTTTGAACTGTTTCCCCTCTTCATGGGACTGGACTCTTTGCATTACACCTGCAACTCAACTTTTTGCAGCTTCTCCCAGTTCCTACGATCCCTGTCACTTCAGCTCAGCTATGCACTGAGGCCCATAGGAGAATATTCACTTCTAGCGTGAACAAGGAGGCTTTTCTGCAGGATTTAGACTATATTGGTGAGAGCATTGGTGCTGAAATGTAATAATGATAGGTTTTTCCTCTTCCCTATTTGTTAGCTATCTGCTGTGCTGTGGAGTTCAGTTTCCTTATGCTACAGCCGTTCAGGATGTTTTTGGTGAAGTCCATGTATAATAGCAGCCTCTTAGCATCTTACTTTGATTTTTTTTTTCCCAAGGGTGACTTAGGTGTAGTCTACAGCAGTGCAAACCCCTGGTTATAGATCTGACTTATGCTGGTGCACAATTGATTCTGGATTAAGTCATATTGGTGCAGATGGTGCTGTACTGGTGCAAATAGTGTTTGCACTGCTGTCGTGGAGTCTAAGGTGAGAAGGCACCACCAGATCCTTTAGTCTGAACTCTGGTATTTCATGGACCTCTAATAGCACCCCCACGCAACCCAGCAACAAAAATGAGGCCAAGATATGTCAGCCCATAGGAGCATAAACTATGATGTGTCACAGGCAGAGAACGGGGGGAGCGAGGTGCATCAGAGCTGGAGGGACATGGAAATGATTACGTGAGCTATACCGAGATATTCCTGGCCAGTGACCCACACCCACCTGCTGCAAAGGAAGGCGAAAAGCCAATCAGACCTGGAGAAAAATGTCTGTCCAACCCCACATACTGTGCTCAGTTAGACCCTGAGCATGTGAACAAGAACTATCCAGCCAAGCTGGGAAAGAGAATGCCCAGTGCCACCTCTGAGCCCTGGCCCTCCCCTTCAAGTGTCTCCTTTGCAGCTGTGGCCATCCCTGATTCTTCAGAGGAAGGAGATTTTAAAAAACCTTTCCCGACCCCTGCATGTGGCTGTCTGACAGCCTGAAGCAGGAGCTATTAGGAGCCTAAAACATCTGAAATCCCCGTGTAGACAAGGGTGTGAGTGACCAGTGCACAGAGCCTTCTGTTTTGATCACCTCACTTAGGAACAGCTGGCTGGAGTTTGCCCAAGATTTCCCAGGTAATCTCCCGTGGGAGGATATGTAACACAAAGAGCTGCAACCACAAAGTTCTTAGAAAGTTTGGGACGAGCACAAACCATTTTCATGGCCCTTGTAAGGCAGCCGTCACTTTAGCTTTCAGTGTTGCACGAGCTAGAGTGACTGCAATAGAGTTATTGCAGGGGGTGGGTTGCTCTAGACTCTTTCCCTGGCAGTGAGTCAGCTATTGGCCATACTGGCAAGCTACACACCCATCTTCCCCTTTTGAGATCGAGTTAGAAACTTGTTCCTAGCGTGTCAGCGTGTGGATACATCATAGGTGAAAACAATCAGCCTTCAAAGAGAGCGGAGCTCGCCAAAATATTTTCATCCATTTTTTTCCCAATGAAAAATGACTTTTGGAAGAAAACTAAAACGTTTGAGAGAAGTTTTTAATTTTTTCCTCTAAGCCTTGCATGCAATCCTTTGACCCGCCCCCCTCCTATTTACCCCTCCCCACATACAGCAGAAGTTTCCCTTCTAAATCATTCATTTCACTTCAGTTTGGGGGAAGTCCTCCCTTTGGAAGAAAGGGGGCATGGAATGGAGTGAGGGAAGGAAAAAACAGGTGAAGGAAAGCCAAAGAAATGAGCCAAAACAGACTGAGGATTTTTTGTTTGGTCAAAAATTAATCCATTTTGTGCTGTCTCTTTCCTGGGACGTTGTCCCCACTTTGTGTTTGGGATGTGGGGGAAGGGCATTTGCTGTCCTTTGCAGCTTTCCTCACCAAGCCTGCTATTGGCAAATGCAGTAAGTGAAACACGTGCTAAGGAACGGGGCTTATTTTAGTGCCTTGTGCCCCTGCTGACGGTACCACCGTCAAAAGAAGGCACAGAAATGTCAGCTCACTCTCTCCCTGCACCAGCAAACTCTGGGCTTCCCTTGGACCCGCGTCGTAGTGATTCTTAGGCCCTCTTTTAAGAGGGAATGAAACAACTGAAAATCCATGCGACCCACCAGGAGCTCCCTGCCTTCCAGGAATGGGTGAGGGTATGTTGAATAGCTGGGAGGAGACCTGCTGTGACCGAATCCAGCAGCGCTACTTCTGCCAACAGTCCCAGAGCAGCAAAACCTGAAGGGCTGCTGCTAATTCTCCTTCTGGCCTTGCTCCCGGCCAGCCACGGGAATTTTCTGGGACAGTTCTCAGTCGATATAAATTGCCTCGGCTCTGAGAATTGATAGCAGCTGAGTATCTGGGGCTCTGTGCCTTGACTTACCCAGCTGTCAGCCAGCTCTTTACCTATTGGACAGGGAGTTCTGTGCTGGTGCAACCAGAACCTGAAGGACACCTTCAGGCAGGCCACTGATGCTGCATGTAACTCTTTGGTGCTTCCTAGAGCTTGGCCTTGATACTAGCCCACCTGGCGTCACTTCCTGGTTCCCTTGCACTAGCTGTTGTGCTAAAAAGTGCAGCATGCCCCTTGCTGGAGGTGGCCGAACTTCACAGCCTGCATAGTGCCCCTCTGTTTAGTGACACGTGGGGTCTCTAACCTACACTGGGGACCAACACTCATGAATGATTTCTCCTTGCCACAGGCTGTCATCCCAGACGAGGCCACTGCTGCAGTGCTGTGGCTGAGCATAGGAAGTTAGGGCATTTAGGGGGCTGGGCAGTAGAGAGGGAGAATAAGGCTGCAGAACAGGAAAGGAGAAAGTGACAACTGCTGCTGCTTGGAGAAACACAAGCCAAGCACGTGCCCACTAGAACAGGCTAGATGAGAGCTGCGGCGTGAGGCTCACACCTGCTGATCTATTTCTGTCCAGGGCTGAGCCGTGGTTTCCCAAGTGACCAGTCCGGTCTGAGCACCAGCCCATGTGACCGGCCGCCCTGTGGCTGCCCCTGCTCTTGTGCACGTCAGTCATCAGAAGCTCTCTTGTTGCTTTGTGTGCTCGTTCAGAGGGTGTTCCGAGGGTTGCCTGGCACCGCGTTGATCTGGGAGCCTGGCTGGAAGTGGGAGCAGGCAGGTGCAAGGATTGTGCCTGCCTTGCCCCGGGGCTGTCGGGGACTCCGACTGGCTGCAGCCCTTGTCTCTGCTTCCCCAGATGTGGCTGTTGACTACCACATCCCACCCGCAGGGAGCGGGGCAGGAAGCTTCTGAGGCAAATAAGGGATTTGTTTGTGGGGGGCATGTCACCCTCCCCCTGACTTAGCTGTGGCTCCCTACTCAGAAGATTGACACCTGCTGCTTATAAACGCCCTAAACCAGCACACTTGGGTCGAATGAGCATCTTGCTTTGGCCTGTGGATCCAAATTGGAATTGGAGCGAACGGTCCAGCAGGGCCCACACTGTTCCACTGTGGGGGCTGCTGCGGGGAGGCTGCAAAAGTTCCTCCAGAGGTTGTGGGAGGGGGAGCAAAGCCCTGCGTGAATCCTGTGAAAGCAGCGCTGGCTGCCTGGGTGTTGCGTAGGCTACGAGCAGTGGAACTGTAGCCATGTCACTCCCAGGTTGCTAGAGAAACACGGTGGGTGAGGTTCTCTCTATTATCGAACCCGCTTCTGCTGGCTTGTGCAGCCAGAGGAAGAGCTCTGTGTGGCTCACGTGCTGTTGGTGAGAGAGACCAGAAGTTGGTACAGTAAAAGAGACCTGGTGTCTCTGGGTGTCCTGTGGTCCTAGTGCTGCCGGAGCACCTGGTGAGAGGCAGTGTGGCAGGGATTAGGTGTAAATAGAAGGGGGTAGTTGGGATTCTTTAATTGGTCTCCTCCCAGTACCAAACTAAAGGGGAATGGCTGGAAAAAAATCAGGATCTTGAGACTGACAGTTGCCAGAGAAATGGGGAGAGGCCAAAACTCCAGGTGAGCCTGATTGACAGGACTGGCAGGCCAATAAGGAAGCCCAAGGGCCCATCCTCCACGTGAGTTGGAGCTGCCTAAGGCAGAGTTAAGGGGAGAGTAGCAGCAACAAGAATTGGGGGGGCCAGAGAAGCAGCCCACAAGGCAGAGCTGGGCATGAAGCAGGGTGGGGGGGGGAGCCAGAGCTGGGGCAGTGCAGACCAGCATGGAGCTGTGGGGCCAGAGCCAGGTTGACAGGTTGGTCGTGCCACACGTAACATTATGGCAGAGGGTGGTGAGCAGCTGAGCAGAGCGAGGGTGGCTCTAGATAGATGACCCAGCACAGGCAGATGTCACCAGACTCAGAGCGGGGACCATGGCTCCTGACGTGAGGGCCACTACTGGAGCGAAGGGTCCCTTCTGTCTGGAGCGAAGGGCACATGGCTACTGTCAGAGCCGGTGTCTGACCTGCAGTGCCAGGGCTTGGCATGTGTGAGGAGCAGGCTGTGAGCTTTCCTCCCATCCCAGAGGCCGCTGTTTGTGGTGCCCACAGGGAGGGGCCCCTCTTCATTAAACTGCAGCCGTATTGAATGTAATGTCGTCCGGGAAGTGGCTGGTGTGCAGAGAGCGCCCCAGTGTGGGGACACCAAGTCCTTGGCCTAAGTGACCCCGACGGGGCTGGAGGTGACACCCCCCCTGGAATTCTGGGCCCGGGATTGTGGGGACCCTGCCGCTCGGGAGGCTGGGAGGGAGGAGAGTCCTTGAGGAAAGGCGGGCACTCGGGTAAAATGAGTGGGACCGAGTAGAGCCTTTCGCCGGCCGATTCCACCAGGGTCGTGCAGAAGCCAGGGAAGTCCCTCCCCCAATAGAGGGATCATTCCCCCGCTTGGATAAGGAAGGAGGTGGTACTGGGCTGGCTCTTGTCTCCCAGATCTGCTTCCGGCAAGGGGGTGCTGGCTGTGTTTGTGATTGCTGGTGGCAGGCCTGCTGCAGAACAGCCCTCCCCCCGCCCCCCTTTCTGTGAAAACCCTGGGCCCACCACTGCATTGCAAAACAGGAGCGCTGGGGGGGGGGCACCTCTTCCACTCTGCAGGCCGGCTGAGCCCGTGTGCGGCCACGCGACAGGCAGTGCTTTAAAATCCCGGCACTGTCTTGTCCCGGGGGAGTCCTGCTCAGGAGCGGCTGAGGGCTGAGCTGGCAAGCTGAAGGTGCCCAGAGACCAGGGTGATGGACCTAGGCTCGCCGGCCCTTCTGCAGCATGGGAGCAGGTCCGACAGCCCCTCCCTCCCCCCCATGCGCTGTGCTCACCTGCCTGCCCAGAAGGCGAAGCTCCTGCTGATGTGCTCTGTGGAGGGGGCAGACTCGGGGGACCTGGGGGTCTCGGGTATTATTTGTGGCGAGTGAGGCTCCCTGCAAATGAGTCTGATGAAGCCACCCAGGCCCCATGCCTGAACCTGATGGGCATCAAGCTGCCCTGGAGACTGATCCCAGAGGAGCCTCTTCACTTGAGACCCTTCCTAGGAGCCTGGAGGTGGGAAGGGGTCTGGGGCTCAGCTGTTCCCATGTGAGGCTGGTCCCCACAGCCTGAGCCCAGGGAGCAGGAACGGGACAGCAGGAAGTAGCAGCTCCCAATGCATTCCCAATACTGTCTTGTCTCTTTTCAGCTGCTGAGCCGGGCCTGGGCGCTGGCATGTGGGGGAGCAGGAATACCAGACTGTGGAGGGGGGCTGTGCCCCTTGTGTGGGGTGTCCCCCCGGAGAAGAGCCTGATAGGGTAAGCCATTCTGCCTGCTGCTTTGCACGGGGTTGCTGGATTGCAGCTTGAGCAGTACTGCCCGGGCAGGGGGTGGGCGGGCACGGGCCGTCTGTCCTTCAGGAAGCGAGCAGCTTGGCAGATTGCTTGGGGGACGGGGGGGGAGGTTTCAAGCCCTTTCACTGATCCGGATCCAGCCCAGTCCTAGCACAGCACAAACCAGGAGCCAGCCATGGGCAGCCTTTGTGCTGTGGGCTGGCAGGATTCAGTCCCAGTCGGTGCTGGCTGGTCCCCTGGCTGGCAGCCCAAGCAGAAAGGCTGTGAGTGGAATGGGTTACGGAGACTGGGCTGCCCCTCGCACTCCCTGCGGCTTGGAGAGGAGGCCCGTGGGCGCAGAGAGGGGCTTGCCACACTGCATCCCCGCGCCGTGGGGCGGCCCCTGGTGCCAGCTGCTTTCCTGACTCCGTCTCCGTTTGGTTTCCTGTAGAAGTGCGGCTCTGGGCAAGGCCTAGGCATGACCTGTCAAGCCTGCTCTCCGGGCACCTTCTCGGCCAGCCACAGCCTGGCCCCCTGCTCGCCTCAGACCCACTGTGAGGCCAGGAAGAGGGTCTGCGCCAGCCCTGGGACAGCTGCAGCAGACAGCCGGTGTGGAGGCTGCATGCCAGGGTAACTTTGCTTTCCAGCTCGGCCTCGTGGGAGCAGATGGGGCTCTCCTGGGAGCGGGACCCTGGCCCTTACACACAGCTGGGTGGCACCTGCAAAAGGAGGGTCCCAATTCTTGCCAGCCTTCCAGGGGTTAATCATGTGTATGGCGAGCTACATTGGACAGGGCCCAAATCCCACTGTTTTGGCGGATTGGCTCTGGGCGCTTGAGCACAACGGGTGGCTAGCTACGGCCCTTCTGCAGGGTGTTATTAGTAGATCGAAGACAAGCGAGCAGGGCTGGCAAAGTGCTGTTGAGTGGGAACGCTTCAGGCTGCCTGGCAACCTCAGTGCACCGGAGAGAGCAGAAATCCAAGCTGCTGAGTAGGAAGGCGGTTGCCTGCGAGTGTCTGCGTGAGTCACTAGAAGGCAGTTGGCTGAATTCCTCCAAGCCTGTACACTTCAGGCCAGAAGGAGGGAAGAAACTCACTTAGTCACCTCTCTTGCTCTGGGCTCTTGTGAGTCTGGCCAATGCAAATCCACTGAGTCAACGGCAGGGAGTGGAAGAGATTTGGGGAAGGGGAAACTGTCTTGTGCTTTGCCCTGAAATGCTCCTGAAACACGGTGTAAAATAGCTAGAGATGGCTTTGCCCCATGGCTGAAATGCAGCCACTTCTGGGGTGGGAGGGGACATGGCAGATGCTTAGCAGTGCAGCGTCGGAAAGAAAGCGAATAACTTCACATCACCTGTTTCCATTGTAGTCAGACTTTGAGCTGGACTTTCTAACAGCCCACAGAACCCCTGTGCGCTGTTTCATGGCCTCCTGTGGTCTCATTCTCTTTTTGGTCCTTTGCTCTTGGCAGGTTTTACAGCCCTGAAGGAGAGACGGACCCAACAGCTGAATGCCTGCCCTGCTCCTCTGCTCCCCAAAGCATGCCAGGCTGCCCAGGTCAGTGTAAACAGGGAGAGGGGACCGGATGCCACAGCCGTCACGCTTGGGGTTACAAAAAACCTGTGTCCGGGGGCAGAAGAGTGGGATTCTCTGGTGGGGCACAGGAGTTTTGTTAGGGCCAAACAGGAGGAGAGTCTCCTTTTGGGAGCTTCTGCTGCCCACTGAGGCTGTCTCCTTGCCGTGTGAGGAGGCAGGATTCGAATCACTGCATGCATGGCCAATTCACTGCCCTGTCAGACCTGCCATCACCCAGGGCCGGCCTGCCACTGCCCGCCACACAATCACTGACCTGGAGATGTGGGAGTCAGAGAAGGGGGCAAACAGGTGTCGAGCTGAGCTCCAGCAGCACATCCAGGATCGGGGTGAGGGAGTGGGGGAGGAGGATGGGCTTTCTTCTGTCCTTGCAGCACACCTGGTCTCTGCTAGACAGGCAGAGGGAGGTATTACAGGCCGTATAGTACTGGTCGCCTGTCTGGAGGGGGGAGCCTATACTTTTGGGCTGGGCCCACTGTGGTTTCTGAGACCACCTGATCTGCAGGGCTTCCATCAAAGGGTAGAAAAAGCTCAGGGTCTTGGCTCAGAGAATTGTGCAGCAGCAGAGGATGGCAGGGGCCCAAGCCTGCACTCGGTGGCTCGGTTTGGCTCGCACGTTCCTCGAGCTATTTCAGTCCCGCCGTGGCTCTGCCTCGCTAGTAATGTGTTTACAAAGCTCTCCTGTGTCGGAGCTTCGTTAAAGCTCTTTGGCGGGGGTGCAGGGCGGACCGGGCTAAAAGGAGAAACTGCCTGGAATCCACTTGTTCTTCTGCAGAGCTCTGGCGCCCCGTTGTCCTGATTGATACATGCAGGGGCAGAGTGGGAGGCTGCTCTAAGTGCAGATCTCCACCTGTGACCCAGAAACGGCTTTCCACGTGAGCTCCTGAGGCTCGGCTTTGTCTCAGGTCCACAGTTTGCACGATGTCTAGCCCGGCAAAGCCCGGCCCATAGGCACTCTTGCAATTCAAACACCGTGTGAAAGCAAGAGACCCCGGCGCCGCGGCTACTTCTAGGGTGCAGCTAATCCACTGTTGTCACCGTGCGCCGCAATGCCACTGCTCCCGGAGGGGCCAACGCCGTGGCGGATGGAACCTGCCAGGAGAATTAAGGGAGGTGGGGTTTGGTTAGTGGGGCTGGTAACTCGAATAATGGTTAAAACTCACAACTGCAGGCACCACACGTGGCTGGTCACGGGGATTGTGTTTGACCCACCCAAACCCACAGTGTCAGTGACAGGTGTGTGCACACCATGTATCTGCCTGGCTGCATCCCAGGCATGTGGCTGCCACTCACCTACACCTGGGCCGCCTCTTCCAGGTGCGTGGGGGCGAGCGAGCTAGTTAGACATCCCCGCACGCTCCTGCAAGGGCTCTAGCTGCTGTGCAGGCTCCCCACCCTGCGATGAGACTGCCGCGCTCAGGTCTGGGGGCATTGCAGCGGGTCACATGGAGCTGGATGTCAGGAAATGGACTCTGTCTATAAAGCGGCAGTGTGCTTCACCCACAGTCACCTGGAGCCTGCTAATCTAAAATGCCTGGAGGCAGTGGTTTGGATCCCAGCAGGTTTGGCCTTTAATAACCTTGATCCTGAAAGGCCATGAAAGCTGCCAGGGTGCAAGAATACAGTGCTTTGGCCCTGCCCATAACATCCATTCCCTACCTGGCTCATCCCTACAGGTATCCACCCAGCCTCACCATGGAGCATGGTGAAGCTGGGAGGCTGCTGTTGGGCGCGTAGAGGCGTGAGGCCTCTGGGGCCAAGTAAATGCTTCCGAGAGCTCCTGGCTAAGGGAACTGGGAAGGAAAACTTGGAGGGTAGCCTGGTGGGGAGTCCTCTGCCGGCCTGTTGCAGCCCAGCCAGTTCAGCTGTGCCGTCTGACCCGAGGAGCCCTCTGTCGCTCTGCGCTGCTGCCTCAGTATCAGAGGCAGTTGCGAGCTGGTCCGCGAGGGGAGCCAGTTTAAAAACCAGCTCCCCTCGCAGACTGGCTGCCTGTCGCCCTGTGCTGTTGCCCGGACCTGTCGCAAGCCAGGACTGAGCTGGGCTGCTGGCCAACCTGCTAAAAAAAATTACTGGCAATGGCGGGGGGTAGGGAATGTGTGTACTTTCGTTTATCGGTTAATTAGTGAATCGACTACACGATTACATCCCTAACTAGACCCCAGGTCTCCTGACTCTATCTGGTGATCAAGACACTTAGCCACCTACAGTGACCAGCTCTCTTTTAACCCTCTTCCCTCCAGAGCCAAAGCTGTGGCTGCCCCGTCTGGTGAGGAACGTGGAGGCCCGGCACAGACGGGACGAGAGGGCGGCATCCAACGGCACGCGGGACGGGAAGCGGGAGGAAAAGGCCACGCAGTATGCCGTGCTGGCCATCGTGCCAGTCTTCTGCCTCATGGGCCTGCTGGGCATCCTCGTCTGCAACCTCCTGAAGAAAAAGGGCTACCACTGCACGGCCCACAAGGAGACGGATGAGGAGATGGTGAAGGTGGAGAGAGGCGGTAAGGACTGCGAGGCAGGTTCTGAACTTTCCCTGTGATCTCTGCTGGAGCACTCGTGCCTCACACGGGCTAGGGCAAGCCGAGGGCATCCCAGCGGTAGGTGGGCATTGTGTTGCCAGATCTCCACCACAGAGCGCTGCCTCTCTAGCGCCCCTCCCTGGCTGATCGGAGAATGGCAGTCTTGGTGCCCGCCCTTTGGGTGGGGCGACAGGCAAACCAGGAAATACCTGAGAAGGAGGGTGGATTGTGATAGGGAAGCACTAGACCAGCCCCAGCCTGGCAGAGGGGAGTTTGGTCTCTGAGGGTGTGTCTAGGCTACATGGCTCCGCCGACGGAGCCATGTAAACTAGTTTACCTGACATAGTCAATGAAGCGGGGATTTAAATAATCCCCGCTTCATTAAAATAAAATAGCCACCGCACAGCCGACAATCAGCTGATCCGGCACAGCGCAGCAATCTAGACGTGGATCGGTCGGCAAGGGAAGCCTTTGTTGACCGCTTCCCTTATGCCTCGTGAACGAGGTTTACCGAGCGTCGGCAAAGGCTTCCCTTGTCGATCGATCCGCAGCCTAGACTGCCGTGCTGTGCCGGATCAGCTGATTGTCGGCACAGCGCGGCCATTTTATTTTAATGAAGCGGGATTATTTAAATCCCCGCTCCATTGACTATGTTGGGTAAATTAGTTTACATGGCTCCGTCGACGGAGCCATGTAGTCTAGATATGCCCTGAGTGTCCTATGCCACTTGGTGGGCACTGTGGATGGGGGCAGTTCACCGCCCCAGTGCACTTGTTCTAGGCAGACTGCCAGCAGCTAAGGCACTGGGACCTCCTGTCCACCCAAGATGTAAGGATCGGCTGTGCTGGGGAGAGGGGAAGGGAGCAGTGCGCTGTTGAGTTTCTTTTAAAGCTCTCCTGTGATAAACACCTTTGTCACCAGCTCCTTCCTTTGCCCCAGGCGGCCTTGTTTCTTTGTCTGCTTTTGGCTCCTTGCTCTCTAAACAAACTCCCGCTCTGTAGTGGGGGAGGGGAAAGGAAGGGAGGTCCCCCCCATCAGACCCACCCTGCGCGTCCTGGGACTGATCAGCTCACCCCTCCTGTAGAGCTCTCACTGCTCCATCTCTGCACGCCCTGCCTTGCCAGGAAGCCATCACGGAGCACAGGGGTGCTTTCACGGGAGGGAGGTGGATTGGCTGGGTGCACCAGCTGAGCACTCACGAGCGGGGGCCATGGTGAGCGCTGTGGACATGGGGTTGGGAGGATGCCAAAGAGAACCTGAAAGGCCGACTTCCCCTGGCGGCACACGGAGTCCTGTTGGCACCGAGTGGCTGCGTTGCCTCGTGTCTGGCCGCTAATGCTCTGCGCTTCATGGGCTGGGGGAGTGCCAGTCCAGTCAATGGGACGGACCCTGTTTCCCCCAGCAAAGTGTCTCTCCTGCCCAAGACCTCAAAGCATTTTACAGCTGCGAATTCTCACCTCTCCCAGGCAGACGGTTTTATTCCCCATCCTACAGCGGAGGCATGGTGGTGGCAGCGGTGGGCTTGACTGACTCTTGGCCCCCTCCTCGCACCACCAGTCTCCCTCCCTGGTGGAATGTGCCCTGTGGGGGCCAGCAGGACCCCCCCCCCCTACTCCAGTGATGCACTCCACCCTGGTGCAGCTGCAGTGACTGTATCTACCCTTCCTCCTCCTCCCCCCGCCTTCCGCCAGCCCTACAGCTGAGGGGGAAATGATGGCTCCTTCTCTACTACCCTCTTCCATGCCCCACAGGTCCTGGGGCGTGGGGATACCCCCACAGGGTGCCTCATTCCCGGCACTGATGGCAGATCCCCTCCCACTAACCGTGTGCTGACATAGCTGACTGCTGCAGGGGAGGGGGGGCTGATGTGGAGGAGCCAGAGGAGGGGTCATCCCCAGCCTGCGAGTTCCTGAGCTCCCCTGCCAGTGCCTGCATGCTGCTCCCTGCCGCAGGGAACAAAGCCATGATCAGCAGGTTACCTCAAGGGCAGGAGCTGCTGCAGGAGAGCCTCTGCAGTTACACGGGTGCTGTCAGGGACTCGCCATCCTTGGGAGAGCAATAGGCCGTGACAGTCAGCATGAAGTGGGGGGAGGAAGGGGGCACACACAACACCCCCCACTCACCTCACTGCTACTGTAATGTGCTGCCCCACTGTGGCGATAAGGGGGCACTGCAAGTGTGGGAGCTGGGGTGCTGAGCCCACTGTGCTTTTGAATTTCTAGCAGCAGCCATTTTTGTGTGTCTGTCTGTGTCTGTCTGTGTCCTGTTAACGCACGGCCAGATTTGCTGCTGTCCCTGGGGGGAGCTCACGTGAGCGGTCTGGGCAAGGGCAGCCCCGCGAGTCTGACATCCTGTCTCCCTTTCCCCCATGTGATATTGGCTTAAATACCAGGGGATTTAAACTAAATCCTCGTTTTTTTGTCGGGAGGAGGGGTTGTGTGTCATTTGAGCTCAGTGTGCGCATGGGGATGACTTCCAGGTTGCAGATTCAGCCTCCAGCACCATGCCAGCGTGGGCCTGGCCTCCCCAGACAGTGCCCCAGCTCCACCCTACTGCCCCCCTGGGCAGGCTCCTTCAGCAGCTGCCCCTGCCACAGCTCAGGAGGGGGCTGCCCTGAGCTCAGAGTGGGGCTGGCTATGGGGCAGCTCAGACCCAAAGGTACTGCTGGCAGCAGCTAAGGCTGCTGCCTGCAGTGTGTGTACCGCAGCAGCCAGCAGGGGCCAATTGCAGACAGACAAAATTCATGATTCATGAGATCCTGGTCCCAGGATCTTTTTCATCCTTCCCTTATGATTCATGAGATCCTGCAAGCTTGGAGCACGTGGCTGCTGCTTGTTTGGTGCACAGAGGCTGCTGCCTCCCCACAGCTGGCAGCATTACTGACTGCTGGACGTAGCATCGGGGGGAGGGAGAGGCTGTGTCCCAGAGCATGGATCGTCCTGTCCTGGGGAGCAGCAGTCCAAGTGTGTGGGGGGTCACAGCAGCGAGGCAGTTTCCTGTTGAAAGTCGTGTTCTGGCCAGTGAGAAGGGAAAGGAGGCAGAGGGTCTGAGCGGGGAAGGCATTGTCCGCGACCCTGTGAGCAGTCCTGGCTGCGCTAGCACTTCCCTGTTCCCTTTTGTCCTCCTGGAGGGCAGCTTGCCCAGGAAGCCATGCAGGGGGTATCAAGTCCCTTTGCTCCATCCCAATTCTTGTCCCTTTCTCTCGTGTTCCAGCACCTCTTGCTGTATCCTTTAGGCATGCGACTCAACCCTAGTGTGGTGCGGAATGCCGAAGGAATCTGCTAACTCCCTTCCTCTGCCCTCCTTCCAGACCTCTTGCCTGGCCGGCCAGAGGCCGGAAGGGGCTGGAATTCAGTGTTTTCTTCTCTCCTTGCTCTTTGGTTGTTATTGTTTCTTTTCTTCTTGGTGCCTGTGGCCAATCCATTTCCTCTGAAGTCAATCCAGTTCCTTTCCTGCAGGCTGCAAGCAGGGAGACGACATCTCTGTAGTGTAAAGCCAGGCATGGGTGTCTATTGGTCTCGGTGACACAATAATGAAAACCTCCTGCTCCCTGGACACTCAAGCCCTTTCATCAGTGCTGCTAGATCCTCTCAGTGAGGACAGGACAGGGCTAGTTGGGCAGGGGATGAGAGAGCGAGCTTGGGGAGGCTGCAGCTGGCCCAGAGAGCAGATCTGGGATCTGTTGGTAGTTCAGGGAGCTCTTAGATCAAGTGGTAGACGTCTGCGTGTTCATACCCAGGGAGCTGGGCTCTAGTCTGGTTCCCCTCTGTGCATAAGAGACTGTGTGTGTTTGTTGCACATGGGTGTGTTGCATGAGGGCTTCTCCACTGCCCCCACTCCCTGCCTATTGCTAAGCTCTCAGGCACTACCAGGCTGCTTTTTCGGTGCAGCCTGACTGTGCAGTGCCAGGATTCTCTAAGCAATTCCAAGGCTGGTCCCAGGATCTTTTTCATCCTTCCCTTATGATTCATGAGATCCTGCAGGCTTGGAGCACGTGGCTGCTGCTTGTTTGGTGCACAGAGGCTGCTGCCTCCCCACAGCTGGCAGCATTACTGACTGCTGGACGTAGCATCGGGGGGAGGGAGAGGCTGTGTCCCAGAGCATGGATCATCCTGTCCTGGGGAGCAGCAGTCCAAGTGTGTGGGGGGTCACAGCAGTGAGGCAGTTTCCTGTTGAAAGTCGTGTTCTGGCCAGTGAGAAAGGAAAGGAGGCAGAGGATCTGAGCGGGGAAGGCATTGTCTGCAACCCTGCAAGCAGTCCTGGCTGCGCTAGCACCTCCCTGTTCCCTTTTGTCCTCCTGGAGGGCGCCTAACCCTAACCCTAACCACCCTACACTTCGTGGGTCCCTAAAGAATTGTCCCCCAGTAGAATGGCAAACAGATAAACAGCTGCGGAAAGAGAGTCCGGAGCTGCCAGGATGAAGCTGTACAGCCAGCTCCCTGGAGAATGGGCCTAACGCTGCCTCTCTGTGGCTTTGCCCTTTCCCCAGGTAGAGAGTCCGGCTGGAGTCTGGTCACAGGGCTGGGTGTGAGCCTGTCCCAGTCATGCTCTCTGGGCAGGGAAAGGAGCATGTTACTTGCTGCTCTGTAGTGACCCCTTCTGGCCAGTAGGGGAATGGCAGCAAAACTGAGATGGGAGCCCGCATCCAGCCTTCATTACTTGAAGAAAGTTTTCCAGCCTGTAGCCTTGAGAGAGGAGGTGGATAATGCTGTGGCTAGTGACGCTGCTGTTAGGGTGCTGGTCAAAATTTGCAATCTCTCATACCACTAGGGTTTGTATAGGCTGATAACTTTTTTTTCTTGGCTGTAATATGTGTGATTCACGCAGGAGCGTACTGGCAATCAAAATAGGCCCGGGAAATGGGTTGAGAACGGCCCTCCCCATGACATCACCTCTGCGTGCCCCTCAAGCCCCGCCCCCTGGTCACGTCCAGCACGCGGCGCAGGCGGCGGGTCAGGCTCTGCGTGCCGCATACAGCTTAGACGTGGAGCTGCTCAGAGTGAGGGGCAACGGCGTGCGGACATGACGGCCCACCGGACGACGGCCCACCGGGAAATTCCCGGTATCCCGCCGGGCTAGTCCACCCCTGGATTCACGGTTGTCTTCCAGTGTCTGGCACCTACCACTGCCCTCAGCTAGGGAAGACTTCTGTTAGCTCAGACAGCTGAGAGCTGCATTATTGATATAGAAGGAGAAGAGTTTGAATCCTCTCTCAACAGGAGTGTGGCTTTGCCACGCCTGGATTTGTTGCATTTCCTGACATAGCAACACACGGCTGCCCAAGTAACACAGGCTGAGGGAGGAGGGAGGGCTATGCTTGGCTCTCCTCTGAATCACTGGACCATCAGTGCTGGAGAAGACTTTGTCCAACTGGTGTGTGTTACCTGCCGTTGGCTTCCAGTCTCTTGTGGCAAGGAGTTCCGCAGATGAAGCCCCTTTGCTGGGATGCTGATGGCTGGAATCTGGGGCTAGTCTAGTTTCAGTGCCCTCTATAATGGTCTTGGAGGCTTAGGTGGTTCCTGACATGTTAGCCAAACTCTGGTAGGAATGGCCCTCTTTGTAGTCTGGTACTCGAGAGCTGGGTTTAGTTCCCAACTCTGGCCTGCTGGGTGACCTGGGACAAGTTGTTTTCCCCCATCTGTTGAATGGCGATAAAGATACCATGCCCCCTTTTGTACACACTTAGCTTGTAAAACATAGCACATTGAGATCTAGCTGTTATCTGCAAGACAGGCCATAATTCTAAGGGTAACTGAGATCTGTTTGGAGTGGCATGGGAGGAAGCTGGCTGCGGTAGCAACAGGGCTGTCTGACTATCCCCCAAAATACTATCTGTATTTATAGGAGTTCTGCAGAAACCAGCCTATTCCTAACCAGTAGCACTTTGCTGACTAGACTGGCTTGCGGTTGCCTTAGACGCACATGACGCTTCAGCCAATAGGAATGCACCTCTTCAGCATTGACCAGCTGTTACTTTTCCGTCACGCCATGACAGATGTCCATGGTGCCTCGCGCATCACTGGAGACAATAGAAACAAAGTCCAGGGGAGAGCCTCAGCTAAATTACCCTTTGAAAACAATATGCCCATTTTAGTCTGTTCGGTAGCCCCTGGAGATGCTTAGAGCCCTTCTCCTCTGGTTTGACACCTCCAGAGTGCAAGCTTCAGATCTCCCAGGTGCCTGAGGCTTGCTGTGGGGGGAACTCTCCAGTGACTCCTTAAAACTGGAATTCTTTTTTCTGGGTCATCAATAGGAAATCCATGGCGCTTTTGAGCAGTCATCATGGACAAAATGGCAGTCTCCCCCCTTCCCCATCTCACTGTGGCATGCAAGTTGGCTGGTGCCCTCCACCCCAGAAGTGGCCGCGCTTCTGCAGTATGTGGAGCTTGTAAATCAAGACCATGATTGGGGCATGTGTTTGTTTCTCTTAAATTCCTCTGCAGATGGGCAGGGGGAATCCTCCAGATAAAACTGCATGATGCAGATGTGGGGGGCTCTTAACTGGGGGGAGGGGAAGTTGGGGTTGATGAAAATGGAGCCTACTGCCCCCATGCAATCAGAAATCCTGAGTCAGGCTCCAGAAATCCAGGAAAGTGGCTTAATAATTAGCCTTAAACATGTCCGGGGGAGGGCTGTTTGAATTTCTGGGTCTTGTGCCTTGAAGGGGTCACGGTTTTGAGCTCTGGTCTTCAGCAGTAAGGCCTGCAGACTTTGTATGTGGTTGTGATCCCATGACTCTGGGAGCTGGAGCTTTAAGAAGAAAACTGCAAATACTGGGAGACTTGTGCTTAAAATGATGGGAGTTGGCACCACAGCTCCTACATCTTCCTTCGGGAATGAGCAAAGGAACCACACAACTGCGTCCATTTTCCCCCTCCCCCTGCCACACATCCAACACGCTGCAAGACCAGGCACGCTCTTCACCTGCCTGGCTCTGTGCCTTCAGCTGTGTTCGGCTCCCCTCGCCTCCTGCCAGTAATGCCCCTCTCCAGAGATCCCTCCGAAACCAGAGTGATCTCTGACCCCCGAAGCCCCTCCAAACCACAGCACTAACACACACCTATCCAGCGTGCCCCCCCCTTGCTCCGCCCGCTGTCTCAGAGCATGAACCCTGCAGGACAGCCTGGCACACTTGAGGCCTGCCTGCCACGGCCCTCCGTGCTCGCCCTGCAGCGCGCCTCCCCTGTTCTCTGCAAAGAATGGAAATTAATAACCCTGGGGGGCCCAGGCCAAGCTGCCGTTGCCATGACTACGGGGGTCTCGCGGCCCCTGCTGTCTGCAGCGCCGGTGGTTGCTGTGTACAACGCTGGGCACGGCGCGGCGGCTGGGGCTGACCTAGTTTCTGGATCAGAGAGCTGGCTACAGTGAAGTTAGCAGGGGGTAGGCGGGAGGGGTGATCCTCAAATAGATCTCAGAGGCACCTCTGTCAGAGCCCAGGCTTTTAATTACAGGATCGTCGTCTGTAATTGCGACACAGGGCACGTGGCGCGCTTGTCATCTCCGCCTGCTGTTATACCCCATGTTACAGCCAGGGAAACTGAGGCACTGGTGGCCAGCCACCTGCCCAGCATCCCCTTCCCTAGGCTGCACTGCCAGCCCGCTCCCCCACTGCTTGGCGAGTGGCTTAGCCAGGCACTTCTGTGGCGTCAGACGTGCTGAGCCCCTCAGGCTGGGCACTGCCATAAGATTTGGGTAGAGGGGAGCAGCAGGGCTGCTGGGCCCATGAGGATACAGCCCTCCTCCCTGAGAGAGAGTAGCTGGCACGGGTACCTGATGGACGAGAAACTGAGCTCCTGCCCCATCTCGTCTCTGGTGGTGGCTTAATATTACCGCTGATCAGCTCAGGGAAGCGGGGGGCGTGGAAGGATCTGTCTGAAATGGTTCCTGGCAGGCGGCTCCCAACCTGGAGTCCCTGGGAAGGGGAGGTTTGTTGTGACCATCTCACCCTTCCCATATTGCTGACTGGGTGGGGGAACTGGCCAGCCAGTTCCTGGGCATGCCCTGGGAGGTGCAGTGTGGTCTGATTCACTGGGCTGGGACCCCAGAGACCTGGCTTCTGTTCCCACCTCTCCTGCTGGGTGACTGTGCCTCAGATCTTTGCTCTCTGCGTCTCTTTCACATCTGCCCTCTAAAGTGCTCTGAGGTCTGTAAGAGCCGGGGCCTGGTAGTGTCACCCTGGAAAAGGTTGGGAACCACCGAGCTGGGGTAGGGGATAGATTAGGCCTTTTTAATAAGGAAATCTGCAAGTTCAAGCCTTAGACACTAAGGCAGGGGTGGGGAACCTTTTTTTGGGTCAGGGGGCCGCTGACGCACAGAAAAATCAGTCGGGGGCCGCACATAAGTGAGAAGCAAAAAAAATCCTCACGAACGTGGCCCCCAACTGAGAAGGAGAAATACGTTCCCCACATTCCCCTCATACCAGAGCCTAGGGGGGCAGCGAGGGGGCTGGAGCGCCAGCATGGGCTCCCCAATGCTGGGGGGGCCCTGAGCCTTGGGGAGCCAGATCCAGGCAAGCCAGAGGCCACATCTGGTCTCCGGGCCTGAGGTTCCCCACCCCTGCTCTCAGGCCAGAAGGGACCCTTGTGATCAGTGTGCACCTGACCCCTGGCATCACCCAGACCAGAGAATTGCTCCCAGGAGCCCCGTGGTAAGCCTGGGAATGAACCACAGATCAGCTGCTGTTGTAGCCAGCAGTCGCCAGTCCTTGGCTCAGCAGGAGATTTTGCAGACTACGCACTTTGCTTTGCCGCGGCAAGGACACACTGCACCAGCTCAGAGCCTGGGATAGCGCCCATTAGACCTCCCTGCTGCCTTTGGGGGCCTAGCTGGGTTTTTTGCTAACTGTCTATTGCCGTCTCTCTGGGGCAAGATCATACGCTGGCCAGGGCAATGCTTTATGAGCCATGGCTGCAGCTCTCCCTGCTATCTAGGTTGCACCAGCTTCAGCCAGTAATCCCCTGTAACCTCAGCTCCCTGTGCTATGGGGGAATGAAGATGCAGCTCTCTCCCCAAGACCTAGATTGCATGGGTTGGGCTTTTGGGCTGCAGTGCCATCTCCTGGCCAGTGAGGGCAGTTGTGTCGGTGAAATCGCTTCATTCACATTGACATTGACTATGTCCACACTGGGAAGGTTTGGCAACTAAAGTGATGTCGACATGCAAAAGTCGCCAAAAGTGAAAATGGTCAAACCAGTTTTTCTGCCTCCCATTATCGACAATTATGGCCACATTGCTAGCACCCTGTTGACAAAGCAAAGCATTGTGGGTAAGCATCCCAAAGTGCAGTGTTGTGGGAAGGCAGCGTTGATCTCTGTGCTTCCCCCTCGGAGCTCTGTGAGCTCTCTGCTGAGGAATGTCAAAACAGCACAGCATCTGTCCTTCTCCCCTTGTAGCAGCCGTCTGCCTGTCACTGTGTTTCTAGCAGGGCAGAACAGGAGCAGTCCAATGATTTGTTCTTTGTTTGTTCCCCAAATGGAGTAGCTCATTCAGCTGTTATGTACTTCCCAGAGCTTTGAAAGGGGAGGGACACATGCCTGCAGGGCAGCAGAGATTACAAAACACTGAGCCCAGCCATCAAGGCAGGCATTGTGGGATGCTGGTGGAAACCAGTTCTCTCGACAAAACAAGCAAGAGTCCATAGTGGCTCTTTGTCGACAATAAAGGAAGCGAAAAAGACAAGTCTCTTGCAGGGCTGGAAGTTTTTTGTCGCCAGAACTGGGTGTTTTTCCTGACAAAAGTCGCATTGCAGTGTAAACGCTCTCACTGTTTTGTCACCAAAAGGCAGGTTTTGGCAACAAAACGCGCCAGTGTAGACAAGGCCTGAGTCATTGGATGGGGTGTGGAGCAGTGCCCTGAGGAATGCCTCTTTCTAGCATAGGCAGGGCCTGGGGGCAAAGAGCCTGGCAGTGCCCTGCCCACCTCAGGAGTAGGGGGGAAGCAGGCAGAGTGCATGGCCCTAACCGTCCAAACAAAGCTCGTGCTGCAAAGTTGGGGTTCAGAACCATGCCTGGATCTGGGATTTGGGTCACACCTGAGACACTATTGTGATAGAACCACTCTACAATAAAAGGACAGGAAGGCTTCTGGCTGATCCAGGACACCAGCTGACTTGTGTGATAGAGAAGCATTTAAAAATACCCTGACTTGGGCGGGGGGGGGGGAGAGGAGGGCTACATCAGGGAAAATGTACATTTTTTTTCATAGCTGTGCCAGAGGAGAGTGCTTAGGACATAACCCTAAGAGCCAGGGTGCTGGGGTTCTGTCTGGCCAAGCCACTGACTGAGTTTCAGCAAGTCCTCTCCTTTCTATTACCCCATCTGTAAAATGGGCACAACTGCTTGCCTCTCTGTGTCACCATGAGGCTTAATCTGATGTGCATGAAGTGCTGGGCTGCTGCACGACTGTGCGTGGGGAATGGCAGCAGGTTTTAATACCCACTTGTCCCCCTCCAGGTAATAACTCGGCCTACAGAATAGAAGATGCGAACGAAGATACCATCGGGGTCCTGGTGCGGCTGATCACGGAGAAGAAAGGTCAGTATCAAGGGAGGCAGGGCCCTCTGACCCTGGGGGCTGCCCATCGACTGACAGCTGCATGTTCCACTCAGGGGAGAGACCTGACGTGTCCTCCACTGATGAGCGCTGCACTGGTGCTGGCCGGTGATTTAGATTTCCAGAGAGCTTCCTCTGTATGGCTCCAGCACCGGAGGGCTGTCCCTTGTCCTTCGCCAGCACGCCGAAGGGCGCAGGTCTCCCTGCCCGTGGACCCGTGACTCAGCCCCAGATCTGAGCCTGCAGAGACCAACCTTAGAACAAGTAGGGCCCGGCCTGTGAGGGTTGACCTCTGTCCCTGACTTGGCCAGTGGCTGAACAGCTGGCCTGCTGTCTCCCTTTGCATCTGCCTTGAGTATCATCATGTTCCCTTTTGTTTGTTTGCTGCCCCCCAGAGAACGCTGCTGCCCTGGAGGAGCTGCTGAAGGAGTACCACAGCAAACAGCTGGGGCAGGCCAGCCACAAGCCGGCTCCCAGGTAAGGGTGTTGGGCCTGCACCCCCTGGTGGGGCTGGCTTCACTTGCAAATGTTGAGGGGAGAGGGACCTGCCTGAGCAGGGAAGGCTGGGAGTCGGTTCAGGGCAGGGAAAATCCAGGGGTGCTGCTGGCATCTGAGGGGCCTGGCTGGCACAGCTCCTTTTCCTTAAGGTCACCCCATGGGAAGCCCCCAGTTACCAGGAAACCCACTTGCCCACATCCCCGATACAGCTCCATCCTGCACCAAACCCAGCTCTCTGAGCCCCGCTCCCAAGGCAAACCCCTGTAGGACTCTGCGGGGCTGTAGCTGGTTCGATCCCATCGTAACCCCATTGGGAAACCAGCGCTGCCACCACGTGACCCAAAGGACCCACCGTGCTCGCTGCACCGGGCAGAGAGCCGGGCTGACCCATCCTTGGGTGGGCCGCTCGAGCGAACGTGCTGGGGCTGGCTCCGGGAGGAAGGACACAGGCTGGTCCCTCCAGCCAGTGACCCAGCTTAGTGCTCAGGTTAACCCTATGGCACTGTGTGCAGGTGAGTGGCTGGCTTCTGGTGCTCCCCAGCATGGAGCTGGGATACAAGCTTGCCAGCGTCCCAAGCCGAGCTGCTGGTGGGGATGCAGGGGGTGGGCACTAGCCAATCAGGGCTGTTGTGTGCAGGGCTTGTGTCCCCTGCCATGGTCCCTGGCCTGCCCCCCACTTGCAGGGAGACTTTAGGGCTTCACTCACTCCCCCTCCTCACCTGCTGACTGTCTCTCCCCAGCAAGCTGCACTTCCTACCGCACATCCCCCACATCTGCCGGCACCAGCACCACCTGCACACGGTGCAGGGCCTGGCCACTCGCTCGGGCCCCAGCTGCACGCGCTGCTGCCAGAGGAAGTGGCCGGAGGTGCTGCTTTCTCCAGAAGCTGCGGCCACTGCCGCGGCCTCCGTCATCACCACGACTGCCAGCGCCACCTCCAAGCCGACAAAGCCGGGCGGCAAGGCTGGCAGGCCGGGCGAGATCACCATCCTCTCCGTGGGCAGGTGAGAGGAGCAGATCCGGGCGGGGGTTGGGGTAGTTCCCTGTCGCGCACAGAACAGTTGGGAATGGAGCTGGGCATGTCCCAGGCCTGGGCCCGCAGCCCCACATCACAGCTCAGACCCAGCTAGGAGCACACTCCAGACCCACGGACTGTCTGGCCAGGCCACTTGGTGCAGCCCTCAGTGCCCCATTGTGCATCCCAACCCCCCACAGTCTGGCAGGCCCCGTTAAACCGAGCCCTCCCCTAATGATCCCCAGCCCACTGCAGAGAGCCAGTCCCGGAGGCAGCGGCTCAAAGCTCTCAGGCCTGGAATGGCTCCACTGTGATGGAGAGGAGGAAAGATGGCTTCTTTCATAGCTGGGTCCCATGTCTGGCGTGCCCAGGGCGGGGTCTTCATCCCCCACTAGGGGCTGAACGGCACCTGAGTCTGAGCCCAGAGAACTGGGTCTTCTGTCCTAGGCAGTGGAGGGTTGTGGCTTAAAATCCTGAGCTCCTGGGGTGAGACCCACTGCCAACAGGTCCTCCACTGGCCCCGTGTTACATATGGACCAGGCCTCTCTAAGCAGAGGCATATCTGGGCATGGCACGCTGCCCCCTCTTAGTGCCCAGAGAGAATATCCTGGGCACCAAGGTGGGGTCACCTGTTCCGCCATCTGCGGGAACACCCCGGCTGGGGTTTAACATGGGCCGAACAGCGAGGGCTAACCGAGATGCACTAGTGCTCTGTGTTAAACCTGGGTGTGTGGGCTAGAGAGGGGGACTAGTAGCCTGGCCTCCTGCTCTGCCACTCCTCACTCTGTGACCTTGGGCAGGCTGCTTAGGCCCCGCATGCCTCAGTTTCTCCATCTGTGCAATGAGGCATAGACCAGCCTTTGTAAGGCCAGGCGGGGAGATGCACCTGTGTCTGCGCAGCGTCTTTCTCAGTCAGTCAGGCCCTGCCCACTTCCACCTATGGAGTGATGCTGGCTGGGGGGGCTCATGCCCCCGGGGCGGTGATTGTCTCTGGGCCCTGCGGCAGTTTCTCTGGCCCACACACTGCTGTGTCTGCAGGTTCCGTGTGGCTCGCATCCCCGAGCAGAAGCCCAACCCACCCGAAGTGAAAACCATCTTGGAGGGCGGCGGAGCCGAGCCGACTGACTCCCCCTGCAGCCGCCTCTCCGCTGAGCAAAAACCGCTGGTGGGCAACGGAACCAGGTCGAAGTGGCTGAAAACAACCGACAGCCAACAAGAGGTGAGTGTACACCGGAGGGGCCAGGGCGCCTGAACAACGGGGGTTCCAGCGTCGCTGGCTGAGCGCTTCTCCCCCTTCCCTCTAGAGTAAGCCGCCTCCCCTGGGGCTGCCCAAAGCAAGGCTGGAGATGTGCAAAAGCCTAGACCTGGCCTCCAGCCCCAACGTGTATGAACTCCGCCCCTGCCCCGAAGTGATAACCGCGCTCTCTGGGAGCTGGCCTCCCTACCCCATCTCTGGGAGCTCTGCATTGTCAGCCAGTTGCCTGGGGGTTGTGTGTAAGGAACTCCCATCTCACAGTGTGGCCCAGATGAGGTGATTTCACCCAGAGCTGGGGCGGGAGTGAAGCAAGCTTCTCCTGGAAATATCCGCCCAGACTATGCCGTCCTGTATTAGTGCCCAGTGTCAGCCAACTGGGCTTAGCCAGAGGCCTGGGGACCCAAACTGCCACCTCCTGGTCAGAGAGCTGCTGAGGCAGGCGGAGTAAGATGGCTCTTCTGCCTCTCTGGCCTGCTCAGCCTGTGGCCTCTCTGTGGCTGACGCCAGTTGGAGGAGAGTTTTGGGACTGTGGACTCTGGGCCCTGCAATGAGCCAGCAGTCTTGCTGTACAGAGAGCAGCCATCCGGCAGCAGCGTGGAGATGATGTGCACCGAGCATTCTTCCCGATTCCCCCGAGCCAGTCAGCTAGGGCGTGGATGAGGCTGCCGTGCGGCACTGCTCCTCCAGGGGATGTGCTGCTTTCCGCAGACGTCAAGCCTGCATTTTACAGACAAACAGCCGCTTTTCCAAGCGGTGCCGGGCCCCCGGCTCCTCCCCTCGTCAATGGGACCTGTGGATCCTCAACTCCTCTGAGCACCAGGCCACAAGCTTCTTGCTGTGACTGCAAAGGCATCCTGCCCAAAGTGGAGCAAGGCAGCGCAGTTTTAGTGAGTCTCCTGTGTCAGGAACCCCCGCACCGTGACCTGCCTGCAGCCCCCTTCACGGGGCGCTAACACTGGGGCTGAACACTGACAGCGAACAATCCCGCTTCTGCATCATCCGCACGCAACACCTAGCCACTGAGAGTAGATCCCGGTGATCTGGGTGAATCTCACGTCAGTGACCACCCCTTTTGCCCCACCTGCCCCATGCCCTTTGGCCTCTCAGGTGCCACACGTTGGAATACTGAACCCAGGATCTGAAAAGCAACAGCCCTGCCCCCCTCCCTTGCCCCTCCCCAGTAGTTTAGGACTTGATCCACGATTTCTGAGCCAGACCCGGCAGGGAGTCTAGCAAACGGGCTGCTCTCCAGCAGAGACCATCTGCAGCAGCAGCCTGTCATACACCTGGGCTGCATGGGAGCATCATGGAACATTCCTGTTGTAGCGCTTCATACCTTATAGAAGCAGGCGCAGGCTAATGGCAGGGGGGTGCCCTGATCCATAGTGACATGCTCTGCGGCGTTGTGACGCCAGTGCATAGCTGGGATCGCTGGCTCTGACGTCCCAGCTGCTCTGGGCTGTTTACCTGGGAGTCTCTTATGCTTGCGGCTGGTTGACAGGTTTTGTTTTCAGGATGTTGTTTCCTGCCCTGCACAGTGGCTGCTCTGTGACAGTCGGGCTGTGGTCTCTGGGAAGCTCTCATTGCACAATGGCTTTGCCCAGGGAGAGGCGAGGCTGGGCGAGCCTGTATGTGCTGTTAGAAGGCCATCCTCAACTCACCTGTTCCCTTGCTCCACAAAGTTCTTCTAAGCCTCCCTCCCACCTGGGTGAGGTGGGGGAAGTAGGATTAGCCCTGCTTTATGGATGGGGAAACTGAGGCACTGGCACACTGAGGGCTTGTCTACAGAGGGACACACAGGACAGTTAATCTGGATGTAACTTCAGAAGTGAATTCAAGTGTCCTAAATTCGGTTTAGTTTAAACAAATTATTGCTACTTTAAGTTCTGAGTGAGTGGAGTTGAATCATGCTCTTTTTAAAGAAACCCACTTGAAATTACTTTGGATTAACAGGCCTGCAAGTCCCTGTCTAGACAAGCCCTAAGAGCTGGGGATGGGGCCCCGGAGTTCCTTTCACTCCACGCCCAGCTCCGGCAGAGTTTGGCCAAGCTAACCTTTGTCCTCAGGGCTGGCTGCTGTCCTAGAGGTCATGTGTGGGTCACACACCTCTTCTCTTGCCTCCCGTTGCAGGTGATCATCTGACTCCCTCATGCACCAGGAGACCTGAAAAGCAGCTTCTGGTTGAACTGTCCCCCCCGAGAAACGCACACCCTGGGCGATGCTGAAGGCGAAGAGTGACACCCATTTTCCTCCGCCACCCTAGAGAATCGCAAGCGCAGCCCCCAGTACCAGGGCTGGCAGGGAGGAGCCGACGGACACACCTAGCACCTCAAAGCATTTTTCTTTTAGGGAAAGACTTGTGGGGAGGGGAAGGGGGCAGAGCGGGCTTGAGGGGGGCTGGAACAATTCGCATAGTGGGGGTGCTGCAAGCCACTGGACCACCGGTACACCCTGCATACAGTGGAAACCACATCAAGCCAGCACCCCTAGCTCCAGCACTTCTGGGAGGGATGGGGGATTCTTAGCCGCCCAGCTGGAAACCCCACGTTGTAGTCTTTAAAGTCCGAGGAGCTATTGCTCCAGCAGAGGGCGGTGTTCTTAAAATGGGGGCTGCGGGGGAGAGGCAGCTAGAGTGTGGGCTGGGATTGTCTGCCAGCAGTGGGGAGGGTGAATTTGGTTTTCTCTTTCCCTGTGGGAACAAAGGGAAATCCAGGCTGGGTGGCGGGGAAACTCTCTGGCTGCAGACAGTCCAGTCTAGTGTGACCAAAGCTCCAGCTACTTTTATGTCCCGGTGGTGACTGTCAGCGCACTCACAGCACAGCTGTTGCCGTGTGATTTTTATCATGTCTCGCCATAGCTGGTGTTCTTAAAGCTCCAGCTCCTGGAGCCACGTGATTGGAAGACGCTCTGAGCTTTTGTTAATCCCCTTCCTTGCCCTGCCCTTCATTTCTAGCTGTCTGCGTGGCAGAGAGAGGGCTAGGAAACTAGAAGTGAAATAAAATGAACCCACATTTTAGGCTTTTTCTTCTTAAAAAATTTCATAATTTTTAAGCCTCTCTCCTGCTCTTGGGAGCTTTACGGTCCATTGCAGGCATCCAGTTACCCCCTAGCAGGGCTAGTGGAGTTGTAACTGCTAATGGTGCTTTAAAGAGACATACACATGTTGCAGGGGAGTAACCCAACCAACATACATTTCCTCTGTTGTTCCTGCCCACATGGGAAGCAGGGATCATGCTCACTGATTGATGCTCTGTTAGGCACTGCTCAAGAGTATTTTTGTTTGTGTGAGGCTGGCTTTTTAAGCAAGAAGCTGCCTTGATGGGTTCCGAAGCTGGGGGATTCTCTGCTTTGGGTTTGAAGGACACTCTTTAATTTTGGATCTTTGGCCTTAGCAGGAAGAGCTCTGGGTTGTGAGAGGGTGGTCAGTGTCTGAGCTGGGTTCTGCCTGATGCCCAGCACTAAGGGGCTGCCCCAGCTTAGGCCAGAGTCAGTGGCTAACGTTGTGTTTGCCGCAGTGGGAGCTGACTTAGGCCCCAGCCAGGTCTCTGTTCAGGATGCTCAGCCTGAATGTGAGGCCGAGGTTGCTGGGAATTCCACCCTCTTTCCCCCAAATTCTCAGCACAGGGTTACAGTCCAGCTTCTGAGTGATGTGTTCCATTCTCTGGAGCCCCTCCGTGTCAGGGGAGAGCAGCGGCTCTGTCAGTCGAGGACACAAGGTTCTGCTGGGGACAGTTACCCCCCTAAAGAAGGGAAATAGTTGCTCTTAAGGGCAACTTCCTGATTTTAAAAAAACTCCGAGCAGTGATTGAGAGAGAGCCGGGCGTTTGGCTACCCCCGGCACCCATGGGGGAAAGTGCTGGGCATTCTGCCTACGCTGCTCTGGGGTAATCCACCACTCTCTTTAGAAAAAGGGAGGGGGCAGGTTTTCCCAGCCAACCCTCTAGTGGCATCCGGCCTTCCCCACTGGATGAGGATTTCAGCCAGTCATTCTCATGGCCATGGGGCTCTAGGCAACCAGATCAATGAGCCAGTCTGGCTTTAGCATCGGTGAAGCCTTGGACTATCCAAGGGGCTCCCTGCCCAAGGGGCCTCCTGGCTACTGAAAACCCTTGGGCCAACCCACCCCTGCTCCATGCTCTGTTCTCCCATGGAGATGGCTCCCCAGGTCGGAGCAGGCATCATGCGGGATCTCTCAGGGCTGCTGCTGTTTCACTCCAGCCCACTTAGATCCCATTCAGAACTCTCCTCTGACCAGGCCTAATGGCAGGGCCCGTTCTTTGAGCAACGACCAATACGTGGGGGGCACTTAACCAGCATACCCACCCTCGGCCCACTAACTCCAACAGCATCTTCCAGTCCTGGCCCTGGTAACACTGCAGCATCACAGCTGGGCACAGCGGTGTGCTGGCCCATCCCTCTAGCGTTCCGCAGTGATGCAGTAACACGACCACCCCGTAGCTCTCACTTGGTCACAAACTAGACTGAGACCTTCAGAAATGAGGTGGGGGGGACACCCCTCTGGCTTGCCAATCTTAGCTCAGGTAACCCAGGCCCCCAGGAGCTGCCTCCTCTCCGGTGGGGGGACGCTTAGGCATGCATGTTGCAGCGCTACCGTCATGTGCTAACATGACACAAGATCCGGGGCCAGCGTCTCTGTCCTAGCCCAGCATGTGGCCCCTCGGCGGGCATGCCTCGCCCCAGCCTTCCGGGGGTGTTATCCCATTGTTTACAGTAGGGGAAGTTCTGTTGTGTAGTGTTAGTCACTCTGGTTGTGTTATCTGTTCCGTTTTGTACATCACATGTTCTGTTATTTATGAGGGCAGTGCGGGGATCTGCTTTTTAACCGTGTTTATACATGCCTCCCCCACACTGCTGGCAGCATCCCCGCCTTCGCCCCTACCTTTTATTTATTGAAGATGATTCTTTTTGAAACCATCATTTGTGTCTAAGCCTCCTGGTTTATTTCTGTAGAGCAATAACTAAATAAACCCAGTGTCTAATGAAAGTCGGGTGTTTTGAGATTTGTTTGTTGGGCAAGCCTCCTTCTCTCCCTGTGTTTGGGGAGGTTGGCGTGTTTCACCATTTGCTTGCAGAGAGGAAGGGTAGGCTGGTGAGGAGGGCACCAGCGTAGGACTTGGAAAGTCTGTGTCCAAGTCCCTGCTCTGCCACAGTCTTCTCCTGAGACCTTGCGTAAGTCGCTTAGAAAGGGACAGAGGTGCATAAGTCCAGTGTGAGTGGATCACTGACCTTCACAAAACTGTCCCACAGCTGTCGCCTAACCATGAAGGTGCCTGCATTTGTGGTGGTTGGTATGTGCAAAGCAGCCTCATCTCACTGGGCCTGCTCAGACACCCCCAAAAGGTGAAGGTGAGCTGGTTGGGGCACATGCCTAGGTCATTAGGGCAATCCCCAGAGATGTGGGCTAAAGTCCCTGTGCTGCCTAAGAACAAGAAAAAGCTGATCTGGCTTAGGTGCCAAGAAGGGGCTGAGAATCTGGGCCTAATCCTGCCTCATGGGTGTAGACCAGGCATTGTACAGGGAGCTTGGGTGCCTAGCTCAGGCCTGAGACGTGCACTGGGCAGCAGGGCCCATAAATATTTCTGAGGGTCAGGCTCTCTGCCTCAGTTGCCCAGCTGGAAATGGGCAAAGAGTATTGCCCTACCTCATGGGGGGTGAGAGTAGAAATACCTTAGCTTAGCTCGGGTACAATGGTCAGAAATTACAGCCTGCCTTGGGGCTGCCCAGGGACAATTCTCTAGTCATCAGTGCCTGGCACTGAGGCAAATCCACAGCTGTAGCCAAGGGGCTAGAGCCAGGTGGGTGAGGGGCAAGGCTTAGTGGCCGACAGTGGCTGCACCCTAGCGCCGCTGGGGGAGTGTTTGTTCCTGCTGGTGCAGATGGGAGGAGGTTTAAAGCTTCACAAGGAAGCTAACGACATTGATCAGCAGAGGAGAGAGGCATTTTTCCATCCTGCATGGACCCATCACAGCAGCTGCCTGTAACAGGCTCTGGTCCTAGCTTTGGTGGTTGTGCGAGTGCATGCAGGCCCTCTTGGAGACCTGGGCCATTTCCAGCTTTTGAAGCCCCTGCCAAAATTAAAAAATGAAAACAAAACAAGGCACCAAAAAAGAGACATAATTTGAACATTTCTTTTTTACTGAGCAAATGCTTTTCTAGCCTGTGTGTGTCTCACTTTGGTCCGAGGGGGAGGTGCATCAAAACAAGTCACTAAACGTATCAAATGCTAAAAAATTAACAGGTATCTAAATTTGAGGCTCCTTTTGAGCTTGAAGCCCAGGCCAAATGGCTCACGTAGTCCCACTCTGACTGGCCTTGAGTGTGTGCTGGGCCCTTTACGCTCAAGGCTCGCCACATGTTGGTATGTTAAGCCTCAGGGCCTCCCTGGGCCAGGACTAAATATTTCTCCCTTCTAGGGAAACTGAGGCAGAGAGGTTGCTATAAGCGATGTGCTCAAGGGGCACGGGCAAGGCAGCGGCAGGAATAGAACATCCTGCCAGTCTCCTCCTGTAACGGCTTGGCCGCACTTACAGCCTAAAACACACATTAATCTTTATATTACCTGTTCTGCACAGGGTTGCACTCCCCTGAAGGAACAGGTACGCAGCTTGGGAGTCTTCCTGGACCCTTTCTAACATTTGAGAATCAGATTTCCTAGTGGCCAGCAGTGCTTCGACTGATCCACCAGCCGCGACCCTTCCTGAGTAACAATGACCTGGCCACAGCGATTCATGCTCTTGCCACATCCCAATTGGACTACTGCAATGTGCTCTATCTACATGGGGCTGCCTTTGAAGAAGAGTCTTTGGAAGCTTCAACTGATCCAGAATGTGGCTGCTGGAGTTTTAACTAACACTTGCTATACGGAGCACATCATGCACTGGCTTCTGGTAGGTTTCCAGGCACAATTCAAGATCCTGGCCTATCAAGCCCTAAACGGTTTGGGACCGATGTACCTGAAGGACTGTCTCCTCCCGTATAAACCTGTGTGGGGATTAACGTCAGCTGGGGAGGCTCTGCTCAGTGTTCCTCCATTTATGGAGCTACGGCTGACATCTATGCGGAGCAGGGCCTGCACAGCTTTTGCTCCCAGGTTGTGGAACTCCCTCCCCAGGACATGCGCCTGGCACCGACACTGGCATTGTTTCAGCACCAGGCTAAATTCACCCTTTTTTACCCGTGCTTTTATTGATGCTTGAGTTTGTGTGTGTGTGCCCCTCCTCTCAGTATGTGTTAGTAGGTTTTATGACCCCTCCCCCATGGGGGTCTTTTTTTTTTAATATATATATTGTGTTTGAAAATTTTGTAAGCCCCTTCAAATATTTTAAATAGAGAGGTGGGGTAAAAATATTTTAAATAAATAAATGGTAGACTCCAAACCCCATAGCTCTGCCTAGGCCAGCCAGACACCAGTGTATAACCAGTCAGGGTAACATCCCCCCCCCCCCCACTCCAGCCCTGGAAATCCTTTAAATACCAACCCTGCACTGGCCCAGGGCCAGGGACTGAGTGAGCAAATGGATCCCTTCATGCACCTGAGCTAAAGTTCAGTCCGTGGCTTATTTATTTAGAGCCCAGGCTTGGCTCTGTCCTCACTAGGGCTGAGAGACTCAGTTTACCTGTCTATGCAATAGCGAGAACCCCGCTTTTCTCCCCAGGCTTGCCCCTTGCCTTGAAGGAAGGTGGGATAGCACAGAGTATCCACATCAGTAATGCAACAGGGAGCCCTGCAGCATCCCCTGCCCACACCTTGCTGGTAGGGAGAGGGGAAGGCTTGCTACTTGTTCTTCCTGGCTGCCCTATTTGCTCTCACGTTAGCGGGAGAGGAAACACAGCAAGTGCTCTGGCCTCCGACAGGCTCAACACCTGGTGGAAAAATAGGTTAAAACCTGAGACGGAAACGCAGCCATGCACAGCAACGTGGCAAGTCAAGCAGCAACGGCCACCAGCATGCACGGCTGAAAGGAGAGGAGTAAAGCCGGGAGAGGGGCGGCAGGGAAAAGGATAAAACACCGGCATGTTTTGTTCAAACCGCCCACAGGCTGAGTTCTACACTGGCAGCCTCTGTGCTGCCTTAATGGATAGTTCATATTTATTATAGACACACACGCATAACGCTTTGGCATGTGCTCTTTCTCTGTGTCAGCGATTTATACACACAATGACAGGGAAAGACACTCCAATATAAATAGCCTTTATATTTAGGAACTAGAATACAATTTGCCTTAGTGGTGGACAATCACCCTTTATGTTTCCAGCATAAGAGTTTCCCGTGAGGAATATCAGATAATACATGAGCCAAACCGCAGATGCTTAGTAATGCAATCTGAGCCACCGTACACAGTTCTCTCTTGTTAGTTCTTATTTAGCCACCAGCTGACGCCTCCTGGCATCATTGTAGCTATACGTTATTTCTGACTCCAGTGGGAGATTTAAAACTAGACTTAGCACAGGATGAGTGACTGTCTGGCCTGGTAGGAGACAGAGCAGCTCAGCTGGCCTGTTAGCCCCCTCCTCCCCCATCCCCAAATGCCATTTGCAAGTTTGTGTTTTCTCTCCTTGCCCAATTTTTTTTTCGATGTTGGTCGCCGAGAAAAGCTTCCCATGTGGGAGTAATGCAGCACTGGCTGCCTGAATCACTGGCCCCATGTTCTGAAAGGCCCCGGCTGAGAATGCAACGCCCACAGTCATTGCAAGTGAATGCTAATACTGAAGTCTAGTGATGTCACAGGCATGGTGGCCCTCGTCTCTGCGCTCAGAGTGGGTGACGGGGGAAGGATCACTTCATGATTCCCTGTTCTGTTAGTTCCCTCTGGGGCACCTGGCATTGGCTACTGTTGGCAGACAGGATGCTGGGGCTACGTCTACACTGCGGGTGTTTTGCGGAAGAGGAAATGCAAACGGAGCACTCATTTGCAAATCTCATGCTCTCATTTGCATATTCTCCTCCGATCCTTTTTGCGGAAGAGGGTTTTGTGATAAAAAGCCCTGTGTAGATGGGGCCATTTGTCGGAAAAACCCCGGTTTTGCGCAAGATCCTGTAAACCTCATTTTTTGAGGAATATGCAAATGAGAGCGTGAGATTTGCACGAGCACTCCATTTGCATTTCCTCGTCCGAAAAATTGCAGCAGCCTAGGCATAGGCTGGGCTAGATGGATCTTTGATCTGACCCAGTGTGACTGTTCTTATGTTCATTTGTGCGGCCAGCTTCGGTAATTATTTGATAAACTAGCCAATTAGCCTGTCATAAGACGGGATTTTCAGGTCTCTCCTCCATGTCAGTCTTCTCTCCTGAGCTTCCGGTCTCTCTCCCCTCCTTTCCCCCTCCTACTGCCTCCCCCTCTCTCAGCTCTCCTACGCCTCCTGCCTCTCTCTCTGACTCTCTTTTTCTCTTCTCCTCCCCCTCCTGCCTCTCACTCGGGGGACCACGGAGCCCAAATGGCCTTTTGGGCCTCGTGCTGCATGGGGAGCATGGAGCCCAAACAGTCGCTTGTGCCACTTGCTCCCATGTGGCGGCCTGCTTGAGCGGCGCAGAAGTCAGCCGAGCGCCATGGCAGGAGGCGAAGGGAGGCGGGGTGGTGACGTTCCCGGCCAGGGGGCGGGGCCTGGAGCTGCTATCACGCCGTGCATCACCGCCCCGCCCCCTTCCTCCCACCGAGGCACTCGGCTGACTTCTGCACCGCTTAGCCGGGCCGCCATGGGGGAGCAAGCGGCCATTTGGGCCGCACGCTCCCCATGCAACACGGGCTGCCCAGAGGGAACAGCCAGCATTTCAGGCAACAGCGCCCCCCAGAGGGAACAGCCAGCATTTCGGCGTTACAGACGCTCAGACACTGGGCTACTATATATATGATGAGTTAATGCTTACGGGGGAAGAGGGGGAGGTGGAACCAGAAGCAAAAGCAGCTTAGGTTTAACCCTGGACTCTGCCCCAATCTTCATGTCGCTTTCTATTTAAGTGTCAAGGACTGGATCTTCAGAGCTATAATATAGGCCTCTATTTCCCATTGGTTTCAATAGGCGTCAGATGCCTAAAGACCTTTGTGGAGCGGGGGCCTAAATGCTTTTGGGGGAGGGAGAAGTGTTTGTTTTATACAGTAGGGCTACGTCTACACTGTGCATTGTTGCGCAAGAAGATATGCAAATGAGGTGCAGCAATGAATATCGCCGTGCCTCATTTGCATACCTAATGAGCCGCCATTTTTGCGGAAGGGGCTTTTGCGCAAGAAGGAGCTGTCTACACTGCTCCTTCTTGTGCATAAAACCCCTCTTGCGCAGGAGCCGTTCTTCCTGAAAATAAGCAGCACAACGGCTCCTGTGCAAGAGGGGGTGTTTTTTGCACAAGGAGCAGTGTAGACAGTGCCTTCTGCAAAAATGGTGGCTCATTAGGTATGCAAATGAGGTGCAGCGATATTCATCATTGTGCCTCATTTGCATATCTTCTTGTGCAACAATGTGCAGTGTAGACGTAGCCTAGGTGTTTATACATTGCTCAGCTTGTTAGTAGGTGGGGAACCTATTTTGGGTCAGGGGTTGGTGCACAGAAAATCAGTTGAGGGGGCCATACATAAGAAAAAAAAAAAAAAAAAAAAGGTGCCAAGAACGCGAGCGACATGCTCCACATTCCCCTCACACACCAGAGCCTTAGGAGGGAGCCTAGGCTAGGAGATTTTTATTTGCTCCAGCCCCATGGGCACATGACGGGAGGGGCTGGAGCACCAATGTGGGCGCCCCATTGCTGGGGAAGAGCCGAATGGATCCAGGCAAGATTGTGGGGGGGGGCCACAGGTTCCTCACCCCTGCTCTAACTGTCGGCAGGGGGCTGTAGGTGGGGCCCTGAACAGCCACAGCAAGTACACCTGAAGCTTAGATGAGTGCCCTATCCCCAACAGGGAGGCTGCCTGCTTTTGGTTTTGCGAAAGCTCATATTTCAGAGGCCTGGAGAGCTCCGCAGCTTGCTCCCAGCACTAAGCAGCAAGCAGGAGCACGAAGGCCCCAGAAAGTCAGTGCTCCAGCAAAGCAATGCCTTTGCCCTGGAGCGAGGGGGGTGACTAGTGCTCATGAAGTCAGGGTAACAGCACTCCTGTGTGACATGGCCTTGCTGTAGCCACTTTAGTTTGACGTCTGTCCACCCAGACAAGCGCCTCACCAGTCGTACCTGGGTGCTAGTGCACTGACTGGGCGTGGGCCAGGAACCAGACAGAGACTAGGCAACAGGCACTGAGGGGGGTGCACTCCGAGACCACACAAGTGGGCAGGAATCTGTCTCTGAAATATGCCCCAAGGCACTCTGGGGCAATACTGTGGATGCCTGTGTTTGCATCTCTGCGCAAAAGCGTTGCATCTTCATGGTAAGCCTTATCCCTGCCACTCACCTTGTGAGCAGGCTGAGAGGGGTGGAGGGGGCAGGTGTGGCAGGTCTCTGGCCTGGGTTATGCAGGAAGTCAGGTTAGCAGAGCAGAATGGTTCCCTTCTGCCCTTAGCACTGATGCAGGTGGGTGTTAGTCCCATTTTATTATCACCATTAGGGTATCTCCAATGAGTCATGTTGTTCTAGGTGCCGCACAAATAGAACAAGAAGCCAGTCCTGGCGCAGCAGCTTGTAAAGCAAGGCCCAAGAAGGCTAAGTGATTTGCCCTGGCTTGTGCAGCAAGTCAGTAGCAGAGTGGGCCCATGCCCCAGACCGCCTGGGGGGCCTGGCTTTAGCCACTGGTCAGGGCTCCCTCCATGAGAGTTCAGCATTGCCTGACCTTCAGTGGCCCCACCAATGCCTGACAGCTTCCCCGTGGCCTGGCTCAGCTGTGTGTGAGGTCTCAGAGCCTGGTAGCACACACAGGAATAGCAGAGGGGCTGGGCAGGCAGGGTGCTCTGAAGCGGCGGTGGAGGGGCAAGTTCCTGCTGGGCCATAATGCATCGGAGCTGGGACATTAAAGTGCAGTGGGTATTGGAGCAAGCGGTTTCTTTTCCAAAGCCCTGCATTGCCGCAGCCAGCAGTGGTTGGCTTGGCCGCCTCCATGCAGCGTGAGGAGAGTTCCTGCCTGGCCCTCCTGGGAGCGCTCGGCTCCCCTCAGGCCTCTGCTCCTTTCCTGCGGGGCTGCAGAGCCCCCCTGCCCCCTCATCCAGCAGCTGAGCCCAGGGCTCACCTGGGCCAGTATCAGCCACAGCACCAGCTGCGGCCATTGGACTGACGGACTTAGCGGCCCACCTCCCATGGGATGCATTGGCTGGGGTGAGTGGGGGCTGCAGGCCTTGTCAGGAGGTTTGAGAGAGAGGGACAGAGACACACTGTCCCTTTGTTCATTCCCCAGCCCCACCGCCCTCTGCAATGCCCCCAACCCCACACCTCACCCTCCTCCAGCCCCACCTCCCTCTGCCGTCCCCCAACCATTCCCCTCACTCCCCTCCTCCAGCCCCACCTCCTCTGCCGTCCCCCAACCATTCCCTCACTCTCCTCCTCCAGCCCCACCTCCCTCTGCCGTCGCCCCAACCGCCGCCTCACTCCCCTCCTCCAGCCCCCACCTCCTCTGCCGTCTCCCCAACCCCTCGCCTCACTCCCTCCTCCAGCCCCACCTCCTCTGCCGTCTCCCCAACCTCGCCTCACTCCTCCTCCAGCCCCACCTCCTCTGCCGTCGCCCCAACCCCTCGCCTCACTCCCCTCCTCCAGCCCCATCTCCCTCTGCCTTCCCCAACTCCTTGCCTCACTCTCCTCCTCCAGCCCCCACCTCCCTCTGCCATCGCCCCAACCCCTCGCCTCACTCCCTTCCTCCAGCCCCACCTCCCTTTGCCTTCCCCAACCGCTAGCCTCACTCCCCCCTGCAGCCCCCACCTCCCTCTGCCTTCCCCCCAGCCCCTCGCCTCACTCTCCTCCTCCAGCTCCCACCTGCCATGAGTGTATCAAGCTACTTGGCTTCAGTGCCCAGTCCCGTCACGGGCAAGCCCTGACCTCCCTGCCACCACTCATTTGTCGCGAGCCCTTCGTGTTCACCGCTGCTCAGCCCAGGCCTCCAGCCTCCACTGGCCATGGGCTACATTGTCAAACACTTGCCTGTGTGCGTTCTCCCATGCAGCCCCTCAGGCTTGGGAGCAGCGCTCTGTAAAGTCACCTCAGTGTCCCCCTTCACAGCCCTCCATCAGACTCACTTGGGAAGGGGGGGGGCACAGCAAAAGAAAACTTGGTCACTATGAACGAGCCCCTCCAGGGCCAGGACCCGTGGCACACACTGCGAGGGGCAGGCCCAGCCCCTCTGCGGCCGAGACCCACGGCACACACTGCGAGGGGCAGGCCCAGCCCCTCTGTGGCCGAGACCCACGGCACACACTGTGAAGGGCAGGCCCAGCCCCTCTGCGGCCGGACCCATAGCAAATGCTCTGAGGGGCAGAACCAGCCCCTTTGTGGCTGGGACCCACAGCACACACCGCCTGGGGGTTACACTGCTGTTGCAGGAAGCTTTATATGGGTGTTGTGCTGGAGGGCTTGGGGCTGTCGATGTGGTTGCCTCAGACACGGGGGTGCTGCCAGGCGAGGGTGCAGCCCAGTGGCGGCTCTTTGGCTGGGCGGGGGGACAGTCTCACTGTGCCTTACATGGCGCCTGTGCTTTGGCCTGGAGAGTGTGGCGCAGGAAAGCAGCCTGCTGCCTTGTTCCCAAGCCCTGCCCTGCAGCACTCTCCTGCGGCCACGCGATGGCATCAGCGTTGTTCAGCAGGAAAAGGCCTGCATGGAAGCAGGGGGGGGCATTGCAGCTCAGACACTGCGCCAGTGCAGACATGCCGGAGAAGTGTTCACTGCCAACGCGTTCCACCCCTCCCCCCCGCCAAAGGATGCCAATTTGCAGCGTCGCCAGCGCCAGCCTTGCAGGGTGCGCTCCAGTCTCAGCTTATTTTGCTTCCCCCCCTTCCCTTAAAGCACCAAATCCACAACTCTACTTAGGTGCCATCTTACCCTTTCGCAGCCCAAAACACCTTTGTGGCCCCCCCTGCAGAGGCAGCACTGTGGTTCTCCTCACACCCAGTGTCGGGGGTGGTGTGTGCCTGGCCGTGTTACCGACACACCCCCCCGCTGAGGAAATGTGAGGCATGTGCCGTGGACCGACGGCGGCAGAGGACCACACCTGCTGGGCGGCCAGTTGCTCTCAGGGCTCTCCCAGAGCAGCGCTGGGTGTGCTGCACAATGGACGCCACGCAGAGGGACGGGGCCTGAGAGCACGGGCCCTGACCTGCCCTAGTTAGCCATGGGGACAGCATGGGCAGCAGTGTCCTGCCGCAGCACCTTAACCCTGCGTGGGAGGGACAGCGCAGTGGTGCCCTGTGCATCACTGCTGAGTTTGCCAGCCGTGCGGGGAGCGGAGTACTGTGCGGAGTGCCTCTGGGTGCAGGAAGCTGGGCTGTGGGAGTGTAACAGTGGCTCAGGCAAGGACACGGGGGAAAGCCAGGGGGCTGCGGGCAGCCAGGCACCTCCGCGCTGGCCACTTGGCCAAGCCAAAGGTGGTGCTTTTGGGTCAGACTGGATTTGCAAAGGGGTTCTGCATGCAAAGGTGTAGATTGAGGTTCGGGTGCCCGAAGGGCAGCGCTGGCCAATGAGTGTGGTACAGTGCAGGGGGCAGGCTAAAAGTACAGGAGCAGCGGGTGGCTGCAGACTCCCAGGTTTTAGGGCAGGGCGTTGTACTCAAGGTATGTGCTGTCCAGGACCGGCTGGTTTCCCCCCATGCGACACTGCCATTCAGAGACCTGTTAACAAGATGCTGTGGTCCACAGGCTGCACCAACCAGCCCTTGGCAACACCCTGTCCCCTCCCGCCCACTACCTGGTCGCTCTGCTGCCAAGCACACCTAGCTGGCTTGCTGCTGTTCTGTGCCAGCGCACCCCATGTCCTCACATGCCATGCCCAGGGCCAACAGCCAGGCGTCGTCTGATGACCCATGTGACTGTCAGCTCCGCATCAGGTGCAAGGTTGGCCGCTCCTTCCCCGGCTTTGCCATCACAGCTCTGGGCTCGCGTGCCCACGGTTCGCTGCGCCGGCCCAGCCCCACGCTGACACGGCGCTCGGCATGTGCTGCCCACGCAGGCCAAAGCAGGGCCGGCAAATCTGTCACTGCAGCCCTGAACGGTGGCTGCTTTTGGCAGGGCGCCAGCGCTGGTCAACACTCCAGCAGCAGAGCCTGGAGCACCGCAAATACAGGCGTGACTCCTGCTGTCGGCGCCCACTCCTTTGCTGGCCTGCCTGGCTGCAGCGCTCGGTGCGGGGGTGGGGTAGGGGATGGGTAGGGCCCAGGCAAGGCAGGAGCGGGATGTGGTGGCATCTCTAATTGCACATGGGGCTGCTAAGCCAGTGGGGCGGGGGGTTGTGGCGTAACACTCCTGGGTTTCCAATGGCACCAGGCCCCAATTGGGCAGATTATGGCCCGTCTAACCCATCCAGGTCTGTCCATCACCCAGGCCTGGCTGTGTGAGCGGCTCCCGGGAAGCAGGTCCCACTCACCTGAGGGGCTCGTGCAACCCAAAAGCCAGGCTCTGCCTTGTGTGGGTCTCTGGCTCCAAGCAATTTCTGCTGCCTGCGGGGCCTTCTTGGGGCTGAGACACCTGGGACTGGTGCAGTGGCTGGGCCAGTCTTGCTGGGGAGGGGGGGAAACGGGGACTGCAGGTGGGCACAGCCAGGCTCTGCCAGGAAAGTGGGTCCTAAGGGAGCCTGGCCCAGGTAGCACTCCCCCCCCCCGGTCATGCTCTAGCCTGACTGTGCCACTCCTGAGTGGCTGGTGTGCGCCCCAACCCGGGACTGGCCCTGGCAGTGCTGCCAGCTCAGTCCAGCAGACAGTCCCCACGCAGCGGGGTTAATGCATGTGGCTGGGGGGGGGCAGGGCACAAGAAAACAGGTCTCTGACAGGGGCGCTGGGCAGTGGGGCGTATATTTTGCGGGGCTAGTGGGGGCATAAGGCTGTTATGGTAGGGCTTGGGGGGTCGGTGGGCAGGAGGAGCTGGCCAGGGGGTGATGGTGTGCAGTGCTGGGTGGTGGAGTTCATGGGCAGGTGCTGGTAAGGGGGCGCTGGACATTTTGGGGCGGTGTAGGGCATAAGGGGGCTGTGGGGCGGGCAGTGTGGCACAGGGCTCTGGCACTGAGCTGGGAGTTGTGGGGCCAGCCCTCCCATGCCTCTTTGTGGTGTAACGCCCCTGGAGGAGCCCTGCAGGGGGCCTGTGACAGATCGGTCCCAGGACACCCAGCAGAATGTAGCCTGGTGCCAGTGCTGTCTGCGCTCTGCATTGGTCCCATGCTGCGGCCCCCCCAGGCACTGCCCAGCTCACAGCAGAGGTCCAGCTTATGCGGCTGCACCAGCCACTGCCTCGCTGGACGTGCTGCCCCCTCCGCACTGACACAGCCCAGCGAGGCCCTGGGGCCAGGCAGGTGAGCGGCTGCCTGCAGGGCCCAGCACCACCCTCCCCACTTTTAGTGGTGGCTCTGTTCTGCCTCCCCTTCGGCTTGTCAATCCTGCAGCACAGGGGTGTGAGGAAGGGCCAAGCCAGCCCTGAACACAGGCCCCCCCCCCCAGGATGGGTCCACCCCCCGTGTGAATTTAATGCTGGTTAAAGTGTAGCAGAACCATTGTTAGCGCTGGGGCTGGTACAACGTGAGCGAGCAGTCGCACGGCGCCCTCCCTCCCTGCCGTGTGCTCGCTACCAGTGCGCGCTGAGGCACGGGGTGTGGAAACCGCCCTCCCCCGCATGGCTTTTGTTCCTTCCGGGGACCGCCCGGCGCGGCGCCTGCAAGCCAGCTTCCCGCGACTCCCTCTGCACCAGCTGCCAGGCTCACCCCCCTAGGCCTGCGGGCAAAAGGCAGGCAATGGCAGGCCTCCAGGCTGGGCCACAGGCTGCGGTTGCCTTGGTGACCGTCATACGACATTCAGCCGCCACATGGAGCCCTTCAGCGCTGGTGCATTTTCAGAGGGCTCTCAGCAGGTGCTCAGGTTGCCTTGCAGGGCCCAGGGACATGTTGCCTGCCAAGCCCTGCAATGGCTCTTTCCTCGTTATGCCATTTCCCTGCTGCAGGGGGCTAGCAGCCCAGCGCTCCCACTCCAGCGAGGGGGTACAGGAAGCGGGCTTGTCTTAGGGCCACTGTTGTGTGGAAGGCAGAGCCATGGGGGTGGTGCCTGGTATGGACCTACACGCGTTGCTATTGATTAGACAATAGCTGTTACAGTAGCGCCCAGGTTGTCTCTTTCATCCCAATGACTTAGACCAGATGTGGGGAACATAAGGCCTAGGGCCGAATGTGGCCCTCGGCTTGCCTGGATCTAGCCCCCCAAGGCTCTGGGCGCCCCCTCACCATTAGGGAGCCCATGCTGGCACTCCAGCCTCCCTTCCCCCGCAGTTCCCGTGGGGCTAGAGCACACAAAATCTACTAGCCTGGGCCCACTTCGGCTGTGGTGTGCAAGGGGAATGTGGGAGTTTCTCCTCAGTCAGGGGCCAGGTCAGTGAAGGGTTTTTTTTGTTGTTTTTGCTTCTCACAGGGGCCCTGAGCTGCAATGTCATACAGGATTTGGATGACCTTGAAAACTGGAGTAATAGAAATGGGATGAAATGCAATAGTACAAAGCGCAAGGCCATTAGTGCTTGGGGCCTGCTACAGTCCCCTTGGATCCGATTTGGATATGGATAGAGACTTCTTCAATATTCTGAATGAAATAAATACTATGGGGGAGTTGTGTGATGATGGGAGATTTTAATTTCCCAGATGCAGATTGGAGGACAAGCGCTACAAACAAGACACCCCCCCCCCCCACTCCCCCAGGGTATGAGCCTCACTTTACAGATGGGAAAATGAAGCACAGAGTGTCAAAATGACTTGCCTAATGCCCATGGAAGAACCAGGAAGAGAAGCCAGGTCTAAGGAGCTCCAGTCCTCTGCCTTCACCACAACAACATTCTCCCCAGTGGGCAGCCAGCACCTTTGCAATGCTCTCCAGGAGCCATGCTCCTGCAGCCACTCACATCCGGAGCGTGATGCCAGGAGCCAGCTATTGCCAAAGCTTTGGGCCTCAACTGAGTACTGACAGATTCATTGTTGGAAACCAGTCCAGCTCGCCTGCTGCTCACGAGAGCCTATCAAAACTAAATGGGCAACTGTGGGACATCAGCATACAAAGACTTCATGACTTGCCCCTTCCCTTCACGCCCATGAAAGGGCTCATCCCATCAGCCTGAATTCTGGAAAAGAGAAACAAAGATAGCGAACAAGAACATTTTTCATCTCTTTTGCTGCTTGGCCTCTCTCAGGGCTGGAGCTATGAAACAGCACATTAAAACAGGCGCAGCTGGGTTAGTCCTAAAAGACATGCAGTGCTGACAGATAGTGACAACTCGGTCACCTTTGGGAACCCTCGGCTGTAACCCATGTGTGAATATAGCTTTGCTTGCTTCCACCTGTAAATAGCTTTCCTTTCTTTATCCTTGTTAATAAATCTTTCGTTTACGGTAGGACTGGCTATGAGCTTTGTCTTTGGTCTGAGATTTGAGGTATAAATTGATCTGGGATAAGTGATGGATGGTATATTGCAACTAATTATCACTAAGTCCAGCTAGCCTGGGTGGCAAGAGAGACTGGAATCCCCAAGGGGACTGTGACTCCATGGTAAGGCTGTTATATAGCTTCAAGAGATCACATTTGTTCCTGGGCTGATGAAATCTAATTATTATAAAACATACCACCAGTTTGGGGGTCTCTGCCCTGCTTTTCGACAGTCTGCTGGAGGCTGGCACAACCGTGAACCACTACAGACTGAGTGACAAGGAGCAAAACTGTCCTACACTTCAACCCAAGCAGAAAACCTTTATGGAAAAAGTTCTGCATCCAACAGGGTGGTTCAATAAAGAACTCATTCTCTATTAAATTCTGTAGGTTTAGAGAGCGGTTTCAACAGATCCCTATTAGTTGTGACCTGGTTAAGTTCTGTAAGACAGATCAGTCAAGAGTAAGTCAGTCCCCAAGCTGTAGTGTTTACTCCATGATATTCCTTCCCCTAGAATTCTTGCTGCTGACAAATCCCCCAAAATGCTCCATTGGCCTATGTATAAATGGTCACAAACCAGAAACAAACACCCAACCTTTTTTTTTTTTGGAAACATTTTAATAGTTATCGAATGTTCTACATCTTACAGTAAATATCATACAGTTACAAACTCTTGGCTTAAATCTGTCAGGGAGATCACTAATTGATCTTCAGAACAAAACAGAACAAAATAATAATTCAAAACAGATTTACACTTCATAATCACAAGCTGAGGCTGTGGGGCTTTCCAATTCTTAAGCTCAAGGCTGTGTTTTTACACACCGTTGAGGCCTTTGATTTAAACTTGGAAGACTTGTTTACTTTTTTTTTTTTCAACTTTTCTTTCTTTCTTTTTTCTTTTTTTTTTCTTTTTTTTTTCTTTTTTTGCTTAAGAGTTCCAATAAAATTTAAAAACTAGGTAATCCAAGCTGTATTGTAGTTCAAAATTAATTTAAAAAATCATAAAAAAAATCCAGAAACAAACAAAAATAATAAACACTCTGAGAGCAATATTTCTCTGTTATGTGCTATGAAATCTAAGCAGTTCTTGTGTATTGGCACAGATTATATTGGCAGTCGTGTTTAGGGCACACATGAAAAAAGGCAAAAAGGTGCAGAATTCTGTCCTGCTGTAAGTGAATGAGATAGAAACGGGGAATGGGGGGTGGGGCGGAGAGACAGAATATGTCATAACGCAGAGACAATCCGAGCCACCTAAGTTTAAGGCTGGCTACCATCAGTAATAGAAAATGCATTCATTTCTATTCCTCACCATATTTGATGACAGCAGTTATCTTTGTGAACTGATCTGTCAATCACGTGCTGAACACTCTCAGCCTCCAGTGACCTATGTTTGGCAAAACTCTTAAATCAACCCCTTCTTCAGCAAAGCACATCAGCACATGCATAAAGTGAAGTAGCATGTGCTTAAAGTTCAGCGCATGCTGAAGCACTTTGCTGAACCAGGATGGTTTACAGCAGGGCCGGGGCATATGAGGCGCTCACCATCCCCCGGGGACCAGTGCACAAGCATAGTTTAATAGTCATAGGAAAGGAAATGTCATGATCTGTGGTGGGAGTGGGTGGTCTCAGAGGGCGGAGGTGGTGGAATTCAATAACCTCTCGTCACACAAAGAGGAAGAATACTGTGGATTGAAATGTTACATAATGATTTAAAAAAAACCGGGTAATTCACCATTATCAACAGGGAAAAGCTGTAATTATACTGTAGAGTTTGACGCTCCCGCTTTTCATCGACTGAGAAATAATCCTTATAACAGACTATTACCTGATTATCAATGAATCTAAGTGATCCCACAGGAACGTCAATCATAAGATGCCTCTTCAAATGCCCCCCTCCACACACAAACCGTCTCTTTTGAAGAAAACGAGCCATTACTTTAAAAATCAGATTCAATAGCACATGGCACAGAAAATGTCCAAGATGGGAGTCTGACCCTGCACGCCCATGGATGAGTCAAAAGGAGTGAATGGGAATGGCTCATGCAAGCAACGCATCTAAGTGCTGCAGAGTTTGCGGGGTCAGAGCTGCAAGAAAACTAAGAGAGAATGGACACAATCCCAACTCATTTTAGGAATGTTAATGTGGTGCTTAGACATTAAGTCAACATGGTCCCATCAAACGGTTTTGCGCCAAACGAAGTGCAAGTGTCTTGTGGAGAAACAGAGTCAGGAAACACAAATTACACACATTTAAAAGACAGCTCCACGTGGCAAAATGTCTTAAAACGCTTATGAACGTGAACTGAAACTATTTTAAATAAAAGAAAATTGGAATTTCATAATGCCGGATGATTCTTATTGCTATTTTAAACGGGTTGATTTCTTTAAAAAGAAAAAAAAAAGCATGTGTTTTCAGCTTGGTTTTCCTTTCTAAAAAAGCAAGGCCAGATTTCATCTTCTCTTCGAATTATCTGACTAACAATGTCCATATTGCACAAAGACACTGGAATCCAAAATCCCTAGAAATTTTTTCTTACATTAGTACTAGGGAAATGCAGAAGTCAGGAAGGTCGTTGTCTACAGGGAAACGTTTAACCTGTTGCCTGGGCTATAGATCAATATTAACTTTACACCATAAAGTGGATCCAACCCAGTTTCTGGCTTGGGCCCTCATCTTCCAAGCAGCTGTGTAGGCCCAGGGAGCCCCTGTGAAGACAAAGGGGCTTGTTGCATGAAGCTGTTGGCAGGATCGGGGCCCTGTTTTATGTATTTTGGGGGATTTCTCCTTCAATGCAAGACTGCGTTTGAGATACATGCTATACGTATTATATGTTCTCTGACACTGCAGCTGCTATTGCCACTGAAATCAACCACCTTTAACAGACACAGCCTGGCTTCCCGTGCTGTAGCAGGGGTAGCTACAAGGGAAAGGAGGAGTGAGCGGAGGACAATATAGGCCCAGGGAATGGGCCTTTTAATTGGGATGACTGTGTCCTGGTCACTTAGTTTTTACCTAGAACTCTAGGAAATGTTGCATACTCCCATTTGAAATGAAAGCCCACAGACTTGTGTTCTGAAATGCTCCCTGTAGCTCAAAGAAGCATCCCACTTCAGTTCAACCATAACGTTCCTCTAGTCAAGAATAATAAACATCAATCATTAAAACAAAAACTTAAATAACACGTATGGTAAAAAGCCTTTAAATTACAGATCCGAACTGCCAAAAGATTTACTAGGTTATTATTGTTCATAAAATACAGGAGCAAATACTTGTACACACAGCTGAGTCTCTTGGAATCACATTCCGTATGTGCTCCAAGGTTCTTTGACATTGATTTGGGCCAGCACAACTATTAATATGCATTTTTTCAAGTCTTGCATTACAGTACATGTCTTAAAGCAAAGATATATAAGGGACTGATTCATGGTTGCAACGGTAGCTTTGACAGTCATTTTCATTATAATGCTTTCATCTCTCCATCACTTCCTTGGGATTTTAATCAGCATACAATGTACAAGGTATCCTTTAAAGGTGAGAAAAACAGTTGCAGCAGAGGTAACATCACCACAAAATGTGAATGCATTTTAGCCCCATCTGCACCGGTCCAACAATAACCCTCTTTCCAGTTAATCAGAGATGCAATTCAATAGCCCTTTGGCCCCTGTGTCCCTCCCTTCAACTGATTTCAGTCACAATTAAATCTACATAAGCAGAGCTCCAGCAAAGATTCCTTGCGTTAATTATTGGCTCTCAGTTACTGCAGTAAACTCACGTGGGCTGGATCTTTGGAGCCTTACTTATTCCAAGTAGTGCCTTTCTTACCAATTAGACCCACCTATTTCAGCTGGACTATTCAAAGAACAAGACCATTCTCACTGGCCTCTAGGTTAAAATTCTGGCATGTGTCAGAATCACACCCACCGAGGCTACCCTGCAGTCTCTCATCGGGCACTGACTCCTGTGAGCGCTTCACCTAAGTTAGGGCTCAGTAAAAACCAAGACTCTGTGGCCTGATGCCTCTTTATTCCCTGCAGAGTGGACATTTAACAACTGCATCTGAAGCTCTAAGTCACCATAGTAGCCAGGATTTTTCAGGCCAACTGAATGTGTAATTCACAAAGATAGGGAATCAGCAGCCAAACTCCAATCCAGTGCCACAGCAGGGACAGAACAATGTGCTGGAAGGGAACCACTAAGCCTTAGACTCCCAGGCTCCTCTACAGCAAGGAGCAGGAAGGACTCTCTTCTCTGCCACCAGTGTTTCATGCAATCATCTCATTAAACTGCCGTCAAAGGCCTAATCTCTGCACTGGTTACAGGGGTGTTACAGAATGGCCTCTTGCTTTTTCTATCATCAGTTGATTTAAACAAGGCCCCTCTTCCCAGCAATCAACCACAAGTACAAAAGGAACAGAACTATGACAGAGGACTTGCCTGTTAGCAAGTCTGGTTTAACTAGCTCTGGAATGTTTCTTGGCGCAGTGGTTGCTCAGACCCTTCAATTTCAAAAGTGACGATGGAATAGTTCTAGGATAACAGGGTACAGCTGGGATCACCCAGCAGAGACCGTGCAAATGCAAGTGTATCATCAGCCTACTGCCATTTCTCTCCACAGCTAAGCTCCTTTCATTCACTCAACAGATAAGAGAAGCTTTCAGGCAGGGACAGCGAAACCCTATGGGTACTATTCAGTTTAGGACACCCAGACTGGAGTCAGTACTGGCATTCGTGACAGCTACTAGACTTACTCTTGCTCTGTGATTGAGCTGAAACGTCTTGACCCACAATAGAATGTAGACTTGCCAACTCAGTCTAAGACGCAGCTGTAGATCGGGTCTCTGTTCTCTGAGATTTTTGGCTTCCTGCAAATGGGTTACTGCTTAGGAGGGGTCCTTTCAACCATGCAATGGAAGGCCCTCATTTCTGCATCAAATAGGAATGGCACCCAGTCAGTTTTGGGTCTCAAAGTTGCAGGTACAAACCCAGGAAAATTTCACTGCAGTTAATGGAGTGACTAAATTTACTGGGGTTAGTGTTGCAATGAACCATAATGTTATTGAAATTAAAATAGGGGTCCCAGAGATAATGTAAACTTTTTTCTTATTTGGAAGTGAGCTTGAATGAGGCTGGAAGGTGCCTACCCTGACACTAACGACCTTTCATTATCCATCAGTGGAAGCTTCCCCCAGACTGCTCCCCATCGCTGAGACCCCATTTTCTTTAGAGTTTAAAAAAGAGCTAGATAAATTCATGGAGGTTAGGTCCATAAAAGGCTATTAGCCAGGGGGTAAGGAATGGTGCCTCTGGCCTCTGTTTGTCAAAGGTTGGAGATGGATGGCAGGAGACAAATCGCTTGATCATTGTCTTTGGACCACCTCCTCTGGGGCACCTGGCACTGGCCACTGTCGGCAGACAGGATACTGGGCTAGATGGACCTTTGGTCTGACCCAGTATGGCCGTTCTTATGTTCTTATGTTCTCTCTTAGGATGAACAGACAGGTCAGCTCTCCGCTAGGGAACTGTACTAAGAGCACATCCATAGTATTTAAACAACAGCAAAGTATTTGGGGAAGGGGTGCAGAATCTATTGCTGCCCAGAAAATAGCAACTTTGGAATTTGGTCTCTTGTTCATGAGCTGAAATACCCCAAAACTCTTCTGCAGAGCCAGCTTTTCCAATGCGTTCCTGGCACTTTCCTGACACTAGATGTCAGAAACCTGGCATGTTAGGAAAGAGCTAAACTGGACTTAGCCCCTTGTAGATGTTCTCCGTTATTCTGTACTGTAAGGCTAAATCCATGAAGAAGTAGGTTTTGCCCACAAAAGCTCATGATACTAAACATATATTTTTGCTAGTCTCTAAGGTGCCACAGGGACTACCTGTTGTTTTCCATGATGTACTGTAACTTTCTAGTGCACCCACAACCCTTGCTTATAAAAGCTTGTGACAAATATCTACCATATTTCTTCAGATAATCCTGCCCTCATCTTCCAATAAGCATCAGTCAAAGGCCGTGACGTTCTTCAATAAGCAGCGATGTCAAACTTACACCAAAGTCTGATGCTCAGGAGTTTTTTCTGTGCCTGAAGTTGCACTGATCTATTTTGCAACCCCTGCAGATGTGAACTCTTTTGTCCTTTGCTCATGTTAGGGAAAGGTACTAAAGAACGGGTGTGGCAGCAGCGCTTTACTGGAGAAGCCAGTCAACTTGGGAATTGGAAATTTTTAGATCCAGATTTCAAACATCTTCCTGGGGTGTGTGGATCCAGAGTTTTTAGCTGGGAACAAGACCTGTCTGCAACATTTGGTGCTGGGCTCGGATTCTGAACCATATTAGACATCAGGAGTGTTTACATCTGGGGTAGCCTCCTGCTCAGCAATGATTGCTTCAGAGGCAAAAAGGGGGAAATAGTGGTTGTGAACCACGGCACACTTCAGCAGTTACTGCACTCCAACATCCTTCCATGCTCTAGTCAGCACAGAGCAATACAACTCAATAGGAACAACTCTGCAATGTGTACCTGTTCAGGTTTGAGGATCTTCTGCGCAGGAAAACGCTAGGTAACCCATGGCAGCAGCTATACAAAGTGATGACTACTCAAAGGCATTCCCTCACAGACTGTATAGGTTCAACCTGCTTGCACTCCAGTTGTGAGAATGGACATATCTGCCCAGGCACAACACAGTCAGATGTATTAGATGGGCTATTAATCCAAGTGAAGAAACAACACTCAACAGATCTCATTAATGGCAACACATAGCAGTCTCTCTCTTTCTCTCTCTTTGACAAAGGCATTTTCCTCTTTATCTTTAGAGCCTTAGTCAGTATTCATGAAAAATAGGTCAGTGTGAAGCCTAAATTGCTTTCAAAACTTCAGCACTGCAATGCAGAGCTTTGATTTGGGGAAGTTAAAAGTCTTTTGAACAAACGGCTAACGTGATGTTCTTTGTCAATCCAGAATGATTTCTCTGTGCTCAATTAGGCATGCTGGAGCTTCCAAACTCAAATGTAGTGTTTTCTCTCTTTTTAATAAAAAGCTTAGTATTTTCTTTTCAGACATGAAAAAGGGTATTGTGACATTTTAGGGATCCTATCTTAACTGCTTAAAGAATTAACAGAGTATTACATACAAACAGAACAATAGCTACACAAGGAGGTTTGTTTTGAGACATACTAGCTTACACAGCCCAAAGTGCACTAACAAAGCTCTTTAGATTGTGTTCATTCTAGTACCATCAAGTTCACTAACATAGTTTATTCTATGGTACAAGTTCAGTGCAGCATGTTTAAACACGACTGGCAGATGAACTGTGATATGTAGTTACTTTAATATGAAACCTACAATACAGTGAGAGCAATCCCTCGGATATTTGCCTGGATTTAATTTCAGTGAGTTACAAACAGTGAGAGAACGAAGTACAGTAATTACATCAGTTCAAACACACATTCCCCTTTAAGTACTAATCCTAAGATAGGACTCTGCAAAGCTACATAGGTTAACACTGAATATTTCCTTTTATTTTTTTTTATTTTTTCCTTTTTCTTTTTTACAAAATCAAAGTGCAACACAAAGTACCACACGGTATAAATCCTTATGAAATTTTGCTCCCCATGCCCCACGATTGGTTTAAAAATCAAAAATACAAGTGATCACAATGATGGTGTTCCAGCTTTGCCTGTTTGCTTGCTTTGGGGGAAGAGAATCAGAGAGTGACTCCTTTAAAAAAAAGTTCCTTCAAAAACATAAACTCCTGGTTTAGAGCTGCTGACATGCATTTGATCTAGTAAAAGACCAGGCTAAAATCAAACCATCAACCAGCAGCAGGGAGAGCAGCCCTGATGCACCTCAGTTAAAACTAGGCTCCCGCAAGGTGCTAGGCTGGTTGCGTATGCTCTGCTGGAAGGTACTCCAGCACAAGTTTACCTTTAAACACAGGAGCAGTCCCGTTGAGCTCAATGGAACTGCTTGTGGGCTTAAATGCTGAACTGGAGCCTTCCACTGCTGCGGACAGCCTAGATCATTCATTTTTTAAAAAAGATTCTAGAATCTAAAAGAACAGAATATTTAGCTGGCGAAAAACAACCCAAAACAGGGCTATCAGGTTCCCCTTTGCCAATCACTCTCATGTCATCCTTAGCTAACGGTAAAGGTCCAGTATACGTGTGATCCAAGACCAGAAATTAGCACAGGCATTGAACTATGGCCAACATCATTAACTTGGGCTGGGAACCGAGTCCAGGCCTGCTGGCTGCACAAGAAATTATTCCCCATCAATTTATTTATTTATTTGTAAAAAATGACTCTGGATTGACTCCACAGGAGCTGACAGCCTCCGAGCACTCCTGGGCACGGTGTGTGTGGGAGGGCAGCTCCGCTCTCCCGGAAGGGGTGGGGCCTCGGGAGAAAGTGGTTGGACAAGGGGTGGCCAGCCCTTAGAGCCATCCAGAGTGTGGTGCCTCCCCCAGAGCTGCCATGTGGGGCTCAGATGGCAATATAGAGAGCCTAGTGCTCTGACCACCACGGCTGCCACAGTAGCAGTGGCCAGGAGCTCTGGGCCCCTTTGAATCTCCAGGCCCTAGACAACTGCCCACTTTACTCCCCCTCCCGGTCAGCAGCCTGACTGACCCACTGCCATTGCACCGAAGCCCCAGAGAAATCAGAGTTTCAGACATGTCTTGGGAGGAATGGGGCTCTTTTGGCACAGCTTAAGAAGAAAACACAACATTTTTCTCTACCAAAACAGAACAAACCCAACCCCCAAACAACCTCTCCCCTGTCTTTTGTGCTGGGTTTGGAGATAATAACTGAAAAATAAACCATAGGCACCATCACCATCACTTGTATTCTTGCCTCCTTCCCTCTGCCCTGCGGCAAAACTTTATTGCTCTACTCAGACACCTCACAAAAAGCCAACAAAATGGAAACTACATCTGGCTGACTACACGAGCGCTCCCTTTTGGTAATTCCATGGTTAAAAACAACCAGTGACTTGCTTAAATCCCACCGGCCATGCAAGCCTGTTGCCTTTAGCTTCTAAACCAAACTAAATGACTGATTGCCCTCATTTCCCCATCTCCTCCAGTTAAGTGCCTTTTAGCTAGTAAGGCAACAAATTTATTGCTATTGCTTCATGTTAGTCACCATATTTCCTATTCTTTTCTGTTCAAAGCAGTGTGACCTCCCTGTATCATCCCATCCACTGGCAAATGCCTTGTAATGCTTTTTATTCTCTACAATGTAAGAAACGGTGTTCAGATCAAGCTCTCCCCGGGACTACCCTGGAGCTAAATTGTATTCAAAGATACAAGACCAGCACCTTGATTTACTGTTGTGATCTGCCCAGTGGTATGGTAGTTATGCTCAATTAGCAATCAAAGTGACCGAAGACACTTGCACCTGCTTTAGAACCCAAGTTACACTGTGATGCAAACTGCCCCCAAGTGAGTTTGAACTAAGAAGAGGTCTTGATATAGCCACAAACCTCACACTGCTGTGTCTGTGCCTAGAGTGGATGGAGGGCAAAACAGACCTATATTCTCCCTAGCTTGGCCTTAAATCACTCTTCTCCACCAGCTTATCCACCTCTCTTCCCAAATCGCTGGCCTCTGTGGAGGCTTTTACGACTAACAACTGGAAATCCCTTTCTTTCCTTTTACAACTGCCCCGCATACATCTGTGTTAGCAAGTGAAAGGAACCATGCTGTTTATTACACAGTGAAATTAATACCGACCGGCACGGGGGTGTGTGTGTTTTGTTTGCTCAAGAAGATCCAATTCCTATGGCAACGCGTGTCTCCCTTCCATCTCTCTGCTCTCACTGGATGGCATGTATTCTTCCAGTTTTAAAAAGCAGACCAGCCCCTGGTGTTGAACAGTCTTTCTGTTTCCTAACACAAGTTTGTGATGCTGCTAATAAATGTTGTTATTCCTACAGAAGAAGGAAGGCGCTCAGTATTTAAATGAAGAGAATGAATTATAGCCTACTACAACACCTACCTGGAAGACACCAATTTTCTTGTAACGTGTTATGGAAAATTAAATAATTTATATTATTAAACCAACAAATAATCAAACAGAAAAAAGAAGCCAAACTGAAAGAAACTTGTCTACCAATGCTGTGCTTTTCACATAGTACCCTGAACATCAATTGCTCTTGCTAGTCAAATAAAACCTAGACTCTCGTCAACAACAAAAACCAACCAACCAACCCCCTGGGATCTTTGCACTACTGAACTTGGCACCATAGAAAAGTGAATATTCTGAGCTTTCATATGAGAGGACCAAAGAGAGAACTTGGCTACTGTTCAGGGCCAGTAGGTGGTGTCACACAATTTGGGTGGTATTGAGGAGGGGCGGAGAAGGGGGGGGAGGGGAAGAGGCAGAAGATTAGAAAAAGCAGCTTTTACAAAAAACACTAAAGAATGCATAAAGTGACCCTTGCACTTTTTGTTTTGTTCTTGCAAACAGACTTGGTGCTGTGGGACAGTTGCTCCAGCACCGATGTAAGACTTGAGTAGTTGCATACAATGTTTGACTCCAGATCTGTAAAAGAACAAATCCAGGGGGACCAGTTAGAAGCACTGATGCAGAAACAGGGCTGGATTTTTCTCCCTCACAACACACGTTGTATGCTTAGTAGGTTTCATTATGAACACTTTTCCCTTCAAATAGGTTTTCTATGGGCTATAACTAGAGAGGGCTTTGGCCCTCTAGTAGTGTCAGTGCATCTCACAATCGATTTTAAAGACACACACGGGATTAGGGATACTCAGGTGATAGCCTCTTAGCTAACTGTCCTGTGTAACAATTACTCACAGAAAAGATTAGTCAGACATAATGTATCCTGTGAGGAGAGATTTGTTTAAGATAACTGCCCTCAGGATGAATTTGAGATGCAAATGCATTCACCTCGCCTGTGTGGCATGCAGGGAAATCTCAGAGCTTCCTCCACTGCTGAGAGAGGAGCTGATTGCTAATTGAGCCTGCTGGGTCAGGGATTCTCCCAAATCTCCCCTGCCCCACCCCCCAGGCTGTCTGGCAATGCAAAGAAGATGGGTTAAATAGTCAGCTGGGATTTCCAGGACCCTAAGTGTAATAGGAACCCAGTCCTGATGGGGGTCCTGTGAGTGCTACCATGAACAGCAGCAACTAGCAAGAGACGCTGTCCCAATAAACAGTAGCAAACCAAAACAATGTGTAATGGCAGTGAAGGCTGGAGCAGTGTAGCTTAAGGAGTAGGGCATTAGACTTGCAGGCAGGAGAAGTAAATTCTGTTCCCAGCTCATGTTCAGGATGGTTACACACTGGAATAAATTACCTAGGGAGGTTGAGGAATCTCCATCAGTGGAGATATTTAAAAGCAGGTTAGACAGACATGTATTAGGAATGATCTAGCTGGTGTTTGGTCCTGCCATGAGGGTAGGGGACTGGACTTGATGACCTCTCAAGGTCCCTTCCAGTTCTAGCGTTCTGTGATTCCCCATCCACTCAAAACCTTACAAGCCCAGAGGTCGGAAGCGAAAGGGAAATACTTGTGTGTTCCTTTCCATCTTTACATTGCCAGCAACATTATTGATACCACACCCCTCAGTTTTCACTTTCATCTCCAACAGCCTCCCCTACGGAAGACATGCCCACCTTACCTCCGACTTGCGCTCTACAGGAAAACCTTACCAGGGAGCGCCCACATTTTTATACCAATAAAGCAGCACATCTGACTGTGGCAAGCTGCATGCTCTTGGGAAGTTACTGTGCTTTTCCACTGGGGAGGTCACTAGGAAAGCTTTACCTCGGAGTGCAGGCCTGAGAAGGGTGGGTTAGGCATTGTTGGAACACCAGCTGCAGTCAGAGCCGGCCCAAGCTATGGGCTGACCGGGCTACCGTCCGGGGCACCCCATTGTAGGGGGCGCCGCGCAGGGCTGCCAGAGCGGGTGGGGGCGGGGCTGCTCATGCGCCGGGCGCCCGGGGGTGGGACCGCGCATGCGGCGCCGCACTCCCGGGGGCGGCGCCGCACTCCCGGGGGCGGCGCCGCACTCCCAGGGCTCGGGGCGCACGAATGGCTCGGGCCCGCCCTGGCTGCAGAACCTCCATTTTCACTACCCCGTGCTAGACAGCTTTCTGGCAGCTAATGCTGGCAGGTTTTTCTGTACTTACAAAAACAGAAAGAAAGGAGAAAACCTGCAGTTCTGCCAAAAGCGGAAAGTGCATGCTGTGCTGCCTGATGTTACTGGGACAGGCACACCCTGCAACAGTGGTTTGAAAAGCCAACCTGCCTACAAGGAAGATGTAAAACACCTCATGCACGTCAGATATAGGTCAGCACTTACATGGACTGGCCAGCACGTTTACCAGTGCGGAGGTACATAGCTGTAGGTAGGGGCTCCTTGAGCCCTGTACGTTGGCACAGAAACTGGATGTGCTCCAATTGCGGTGTGTTGTGGAGTGGTCAACAGGGTCCCTGCAATGGGAAGGAGAGAAGAGATGGAAGACAGCATTTAGAATAACGGTGTTGGGTCTGGCCTTCCTGCTCTGACTGCAGCACGCCGCAGAGGCTCCGTGCAGCCATAGCTGAGCACAGAGTGGCTCCTTGTTTGCCTACACACAGAGTACGTTTCCATGGCAGTGGGAGGGGACATTTTGAACTCCAGTCGATGTATATGAGCTAGCTTTGTCATGCACTTACTGCCAGCTGACCCTTTCCTAGATCTTGGTCCAGCCTACAGGTGACACAGACAGGGGAAGAAATGACAGGAAGAAAATGAAGGAGTTTTGAGACCCCACAGTGACGTTATGTGCATTTATGGGTGCTCGGCCTTTCTGAGCCTCAGGACCTCAGAGCAGCGGGAGGGAGAGCTGCCACTGGCGTTGCATTATAGATTAACACAATCAAGACATTGCAGCCCTGGACTGACTGAGTTTTGTGATAAGGAAGACAGAATATGAACAAATATGCAGCTCAGATACCACAGTGTCCAAAAGCACTGTGCCTCTCATAGGCATAGGAAGTAGGAGTATATGTGTGTGTGTGGCGGGGGGGGTGGGGGGAGGGAGAGAGGGAGGGAAGACACTGCAGCATCCCTAGGTTTTTCATCCGGCTTCCCTGCACCTAGGGGCTGGCTCCACTGTGAGCTTCCCCGTGCCCAGGGACCAGCCCCACTGCAGACCCAGATCCAGCCTCCAGGTGGCCCCTCCAAGTTCCTGCTGGCTTTGCCACCTCCCCTGAGTTCCCACCACCTGCTGTCCACAGGGTCCAGGCCACCAGCCCTGGACGCTCTGCTGCCATTCAGGGTCCCGCCGCCAGCTCAGGGCTCTGCAGCTACGTCCAGCTATGGCTGAGTTGCCAACTCTCATGGACCAGAAGTATTAGGCATCATTTGCGGCAATGACATCCAATCTGTCCGGTACGGGAGAGTTGGCCACCCACGGTGTGACCCCACCCTGGGATGATGGGGAGCACAAGCAGGTGTTGGGGGGGCACAGCTCAGCACCCCCAACCTAAAAATAGTTCCAGTGCCACTGGTGCCAACGATCCTATATGTGAGGAGAAACCATTCCAGCAGCTGCCTTTGTTCTTTAACGCTTCCAAATATTACTCGGCTAGTTAAGACTCAATCCCCAGAGTTTTGCTCAAGTGGGCCATGTTAGATAAACGAGTGAACAGGATACAGCCTTTTAATGAACCCTCTTCAAAACGCTGAATTCATTTAGGCTTAACATATTTGTATACAAGCAGCTCTTCCCCTAGTTTCCTTTCTTCAGGTTTTCCCTGTTCCTAGAGACTTATAAAAAGGATCAGACACAGCAACCCACTGAAACCTTCTGCAGCCTGGCAAAGATGATCGCAGAAGTTACAACAGCAGATGCAACAAAAATTTGAAATACATAACATCCACGAGGGCAAATTACAAGGGAGGTTTTAACTAAAAGTGCTGAGGTGAAGTTTAGTCTATCAGGATACGTCTAGACAGTGGCACTGTTTTGGGGTACTTCCAGTATCCTGAAATAGATATTCCATGTCTTGACAGCGCTCCTGTTATTTCAAAATATCTTTTGAAATAATGGACATGCTATACCGACATCCCTCTAAACCTCGTTCCACAAGCATTAAGGGATGTTTTGGAATAGCGCTTTATTTCAAACATTGGTGCTGTCTTTTAAAATAAGCTATTTCGAAATTAACTCAAAATAAGATACGCAATTTGTGTAGCTCAAATTGTGTAGCTTATTCTGAGTTAAGGGTGCAGTGTAGATGCACCCTCAGGGCAAATTAATTCATGATAAGATTTATCAGACCGTGAATTACCTCCCATGAAAAGAGGGGGAAGGCCAGTTGTTTGAGTTGTTTAGAGCATTGGGAAATACTGTGTAGGGAATGTCAGCAGGCAGTGGAGATGGACTGGATGTCCCAATAGCTCTTTTCTACATCTAATTTCGATGAAGTCCACTAGTCCCTTGTTGTTAATACACCAGTACCCTGGAGGCTTTCAAATAATACCTTCTCACAGCTTTTGGATTATGTGTGATGTGAGATGCATACGACAACTGCAGACTTATTTTGTTCTAAGAGTCATCTTGATGTTCAGAATGACTCTAAAAAATATATATGCCCAAAGAATTTATTCATTGTACAATCATTAAACCCTAGACACTTACCACCTGGAGTAATTACATTTCCTTCCCAATATAAGTTTAGGGAGTACTGCACATAGCACAGGAAAGAGAACTGTCCCTTTGAATGGTGCCTGCTGTACAGATGGTGACATTACCATTCATGACAGAGATTCCCATCACAAACAGATATTTTTGATTTACAAATTACTGGAACAAGCTAACAGGGCATGCAGTATATTGCTGGGACTGTACAGCCGCGGCAGTCTTTAAAAACCCTGCTGGACAAGTCAAGGAGCAATACTGACAATTGTTTGGTTGAATAACAGCCAAGGACAGAAATATAAACTGTCGTGCAAATAAAAAGAGTCTCTGTCCTTTGTTTTAGGTGCTATCTATTCATCTGCTTTTATCAGGATTTAAATGTGAACACAAATGACATATGATCTGGGAATTATATATATGCTAACATTAATGTTTCTATTGTCAAAATATTTAATACAAACATCTTCAACAACATTATAAGAACCTTATAAAAAGAGCCAGAGGTTAAGAACACAACAGTGTTGTGAATAAGGAATTAAGCTGCTTATTACATTGTTCCTGGAACAGATGGACCAGAGAGGGAATAATACACCTAAAGTCTTAAGAATATGTCCCTATAGGGTAAGCCAATTGGAGGGTCTACTTTGTTATCTTTGAAAATGTGACTATTTAACCACTACTAGGAGCAAATGGATAGAACCTTTGTTTAAAAAGGAATGGAAGTTGGCAGATAAAGCTACATTTAGCTTCCCTTTTAGTACAGGAAAAACTCATTATGTACATGGCAAGCACTTTTGCACAATTAGCTATGGAAATTAGGGACAATAAAATGCAGTTTGCACTGGGTGCTTTCTTAATTTAATCCCTGAAATAACTTGGAGGGTTGTTGGCCACATTTCAGAAGCAATCATGTATAAACTGGTTTTGAAATTACTTTGTTGCAATGTGCTGTATTTCATCAACCTTTAATACTGGGTCTGCTGAGTTTATTGAGGCAAGTTCTTATAGTGTACAGTAGGAGTAAAGACTGCAGAGAGGGGCACGGAATTTAAAATGGACAAATATGTATGTGCTGGCATCTTTTCGATACACAGAGAGTGTATTTCTCCTGGCAAAATCAGCTACAAACATCCCATTGTTACATCACCACAGAGATGCATTATTTGTGCAGATATTCTGAGGGATCCTCTTACTGGTCAGATTAAAGAGCTCATTCTCACCTGCTGACATGGCCATGGTGGTCCCAGCAACCATTCCCATGGCCACACCATTAGTCCTAGGTGCAGCGACAGGGGCTGGATAGATAGCAGATGGAATGCTGTTTGGCTGAACCACGGTGGTGTGGTGGATGACATGAGGCTGTGCAGCATACACCGGCTGTGTATAATAAGCTCCCTGTTGGAAAGAATAAGTATGAAAATCATTTCAGTTTGGCTGAAAGCACAAGTCCTGATGGAAAGACAATCTCTGAGTTCGTTACTTTACTTCAAGACGATCACAGACTCTGCATGCACTAGATACCAGCTTGATACCACAAGCTGTATGGCCGTTCTTATGTATTGTCGGCTCTGAATCACTGACACAACCATTTGGGTTTCAATCATTATTATTTATTGTGCACCTGTGATGCTGGCGGACTAGGTGCCAGCTCATGCCAAGGTCCCCACGTCTTAACTGAAGACTGACAAATACTCAGCTGGAGCCAGCTTGGCTCACCTGTGTGTTAGTATTGTTAGAATGGATATTTGGATTATAAGAGTGCGTTTGCAGTTTAGACTTTTTGAATGCTTATGAAGTGCTGCATACAGTAATCTCACTTGTAACATCTCTATCCCAGATCGTAAGGTAATAGCTGAGCAATTGTATAGCAGGCCCCTGGGACGGTATAAATCACCAGACAGGAAAGAGGCGTTAATTAATGTAAAGTGCCGGTATCCAACAGAAGATGTTATGCTCTGACCAATAGGGAAAGTCCATCAACATCAGATGGACTTTGTGGAACGTTAAAAAGGACAAAGGACATTTGTTGTTTTGCCTCCTCCTTTTGAAGATGAGTCATGCAAGTGAATTATGCCCGTCAGCTTAGTTTGCAGCTGAGAGCATAAGAGAAGACGGGGATAAAAATCCCTTAAAAGAAGGAACTGGATCTCTGTTCTGCTTGGACTCTACAGGGCAAAGTATCTAGGCATAAGCAAGAAATCCCCAACTACTTAGTCTGGAATCGTCTATTCGAAATTTAAGATTGTAACTGCTTAGTCTGGAATTTAAGATTGCAACTGCTTGGTACAATAACTGCTTAGTCTGGAAACGTCTTTCAAAATTTAAGATTGTAACTAATTTGTGCATAAATGTGTACTTGCTTTAACCTTATAAATAACTCCCATTTCCTCTTCCTATTTAACAAATCTTCATGTAGTTTATTATAGAATTGGCCGCAAGGATTGTCTTTTGTGTGAGATCTAAAGTGCAGTTGAGCCAGAGTAAGTGACTGGTCCCTTGGGACTGAGAATAACCTGAATATTGCTGGGATTCTTGGCAGAAGGTCCATCTATCACAAAGGCAAGCTCATACGGGTGGTAAGACAGAGGGCAGTATGCAACAGAACCATCTGTGACCAACCTTAAGGCTGTTATAGCGCCTGAAGAGTTTACACTTGATAACTGGTTGGTGAAATCGAAGTAGAGAACTCCCCATCACTTTGGGGCTTGTGCCCTGGTTTTTTAACAATCCGACTGTAGGTTGGTGCTTTTGGGTCACAGGATAGAGCATGACATCATCATCATCAACACGCTTGACGCCATCACAAAAAGAAGATACGGAACCCACCCCAGAGGGCTCCCAATCTAATACACAGTACAACACAACATCGAATGTGCTGGCTGACCAGGTTAAAGGCCTCCTCTCCTGAGGGAACCGTTCCATTATTGTGGATTTAATTCTGTGGCAGATTCTCACTGTAACACTTTGTGCATGAAGCATTGACAAGGACCAATTGGAAGACACTGCTCCCCTTTCATCCATGTGCAACTTATTATTTAAGCCTCCAGTCTTTTAAAAAAAATTCCACACAACAATTTTGGCCCGCAAGGTGTTTTCTTCTGACTTTAGCCCTTCTAATCTCCACACAACATGTGCACTGAGTGGAGGTGTTCAGCTCACACCCTGATAAAGCACCCAGAAACCTGAAGGCTTTACAGGTATCTGATCCTCCAAGCCCCTCACACCAGCACTCTCAATGGTTTCTCTGTGACTGTCACCTGCCATAGATGTGAATTTGGTCCCAGGGATTACTTTAGCCCAACTGAAGCACAGCTACCTCTGGGGCAGAATATGGGCAGCCCTTTATTACAACAATGCACAGTAAAATGGGACAGGAAGTGAAGATGAATGCCATCTCCCTGCATGAACACTTTCCCCACTGTTGGTCTAGCTCCACCACCAGTCACAATGGTGAAATATTAAGGTAGACAGGCTCTGTTGTTTTTACCAGCATATCATCTGTGGAAGGCAGTAAAGCAGCTGCAAAACAATGGATAGGAGCCAGCTTAGCTGCCTCAATAGAGGGCTGCTGCTGTAAAATGATTCAAGTTCTGCATGAGCCAAAAGATAAAATGTTAAGAGTTGCCCATGCACATTGCAGAGCCGAATATCCAGTACTCCATATGTGCACATATGTTGAGCAGTAAGCGATGTCCATAGAAATTCTGTGTGGCTGCTACCTTACAAAATGAGTGACAACTAAAAGAAAAGGGGGAATGCCTGACAGTTGTGAGTCACATTAAGGACATGCAAAGATGCAAAGAGAGATGAAGTAGTAGCTACACAAAAGGGTGCATAGTCTAGTTAGGGTTGCGAGCAGGCCTACTGTGAGACTGAATAAGGGGAAATGAAAGCTGCTGAAATCCAAGAGAGCAGATCTTGGACCAAAAGGGTAGTGCTGGATAGAATAACACAATAGTTGGAAAAAGAAACTGATGGAAAATAGTTTGTATCCAGAAAATAAAACACATAAAATGTAAGGCTATGCCTGCACTGCAACAGGACCGACAGCCTTGCTGGGTCCCTGGGCAAGATGGAGGAGGGGACGACTGCTCTGCTCCCCTGGATAAGGTTGCCAGGTGTCTGGTTTTGAACTGGACAGTCCGATATTTGAGGGTTCTGTCCGGGAAACAAATTGAGAAAATACCGGACATATAAAATGTCCGGTATTTTCTAATTAGGTACATTTTATTGTTATTAGGAATATCAGTACCAAGTTGCGAACTGCCTGGCTGGTAGACACGCTCACACTGCGTGAGTGTGTCTACCAGCCGGGCAGTACGCAACTACGTGGGGAGGGGGCAGGGTGGGAAGGAATCCCCGGGGCCGGACTCACTCGCGCCTCACCGGGACCATCCCCAGGACAGGCAGCACCCGGGATCTGCATGCGCCTGGGTCAGTCCCGCTCCCTGCCAGCCGATTTTCTCCCCCGCTTCCCCCCCCCCGGCCAGCCCTGCTTCTCGCTGGCCGATCCCGATCTCCCCCGGCCAGCTCCGCTCCCCCTGACCAGTCCTACTTCCCACCAGCTGGTTCTCCCCCCCTCCTCCTCCCGATCTCCCGGCCAGTCCTGCTCCCCGATCAGCCCTGCTTCCCACCAGCTGGTTCTCCCCCCTCCTCCTCCTGATTTCCCCTGCTAGCCCCGCTGCCCCCGACCCCACCAGCCCTGCTTCCCGCTGGCCAGTTCCCCCCCCCCCCGGCCAGCTCCGCTCCCCTCCTGGCCGGTCCCCGGCCCCATCTGAGATCAAGCATGTCTGGTATTTTTTTTGAGGCCACCTGGTAACCCTACCCCTGGAAGGAGTGGGGCCTCAGGCGGAAGGGGCGGGGCTAGGGCTAGGCAGTGCCAGGACTCCCTCATGCAACCATCAATGCTCCTGGAGAGTGCTGAATGGCATTCCAGAAACAATTTAAAGGGGCTGGGGCTCCGGTTGCCACTGCTACTCCAGGTTCTTTTGTATCACTAGGGCCTGGGGCAGTCGCCCCCTTTGTCTCTCCCCCCCAAGTGGGCCTGCTGCACTGGCAACTGCACGACAAAGCTTTTGCCTCCCAGAAGTGTTAAATGAACAAAAGACAAAAGCTTTGCAGAGGAAAAGTGCTGGTGTGAACAGCTTGTAGCTAATGCCTCTTGGAGCGGGTGGAAGTTTTTTGTTGGCAAAAGAGCCAACGTGCCGACAAACAGCAGCTATGCTGCATGACTTTTAGTGACATGGTTGTAGCGACACAAAAGCTGAAAGCCTTAGTGGTTTAAAGAAGAGAAACTGTAGATGGAGCCATGTAGGGATAGTGCAATTGAAAATGTAAAAGATTATAGTGAGAAGATTATAGTGTGTAAACAAAGAGGAGAGATTTCATCACAAGTCAGGGATAGCCACTGTAGAACCTCCAACAAGGGTATGGCGTTGACAGAAGCAAGAGATAAACCCTGGCTATTAAATTAGCTCTTTCCTTCAGAATCCACCGAGGCTGACTGGACAACTGCCAGAAGCAGAAATATATTTCTCGAGGGAAGAGGAAGAAGTGCTAAGATAAATCAGGATCACGCCAAAGCAGCTGATTGAGAAATCAGCCTTTGAAGACAGAAAGAACTCAGGTAGAATTCTGCCCTAAAGTCTGAAGGGGCTGACACAACAGGTACGGGGGGAAGCCACTGCACACTGACAGCCATTTGGACAACACACTGGATTGATGTAACACACATAGGAGGATATAATCACAATTTAAATAGAGACTGCGTTCAGCTGCACAGTCCTGCTCAGAGGAGCCAAAGCAGCTAAAATACTGAAACAGACGCAGGCTGCGGGACCTTGTTGAACCAGACAATGAGGAGACTTTCAGCTGATATTTCAAACATGCAGGAAAACAGCTGAACTGCAGGTGAACTCTGGACTAGCGGAGAAGCTAATATAACAAGGGAGGAATGGATCAGGGAAAGATCTGGAAACGAGGCTGCTTTACCCAATTTCAGTGGAGGGGAAGGTATTGGTAACACTAGCCTCGTGTGTGTCTGTTGTAATAACCGGGGTCTATCAGGCCTGCCCTGAGTGTGAGCGAAACAGTTGGAAAGTGGCTGAAGGTTTATAAAATATCGTACTCGCCCGAAAGAAAGAATGTTGACAGCAAAGGAATGGAAGGAGAAACAGGAAGAGAGGCAATAAAAGGAAGACACAGATTGGTCCAAACAAAAAGGCTTACTGATAACACCAATGGACTGTATTAAGACGGTGACTGGTAAACAAAAGAAGATGGAATTGGAAATACAAGACCATCTGGTGCTTCAGAATTTGGTGGGGAACATGAGGAGGTTTGGAGCTATTCTGCCCAGGACTCCTTTTGGGGTCCTTCAAAGGGAAACTTGGGGGGGCGGGATAAAAATGTGGCAGACCTCTGAACTGCAAACTGCAAGCTCTGCCATCATGGCTGCCACCGGCACCATCTCCTGGCAGAAGGGGACTAGTTGGGAGGGGCCCAACAGGGGTGTCAGCCCACAGGGGCCACCTGACCTCTCCACATGACATCCCCATGTGACTCCTCCCTGTCCCACACCTGGCCTGGGGGCCCCATGCTCTGCCCAACCCATCCCATGTTACTCCAGGGGAGTGTCACTCTCCTGCTGTGCTGCACTGGACACAGGCTGTCCTGCTCCTTCCCCACTGTGCTGCACCATGCTGGCAGCCTCCCAGGCAGCATGGCTGTTGGCTGCCTGGCATGTGGGAGAACGCTGCTGGTGCCAACCCATCCCAGCATGTTGCTCGGAGGGGCGTGGGGAGCTCTGTCCCTCTCCACCGCACTGCACAGGGCAGTGTCCCCTCCAGGCAGCATGGCTGGAGGCTGCCTAGGGCAGTGACACAGCAGGCAGCGTGGCTGGAAGAGGAGAGGCTCCTGCCCCGCCTCTTCCTTCCAGCTCTGGCTTAATGGGCTGATGCAACCTGCATGTCGAACCCCTTATCCCCAGCCTCACCCCAGAACAATGATTTAAATGAAGAAAAAGAAAACTTATTTGAGTTAGTGGCCCAAGCAACACCGGGTAAATTTTCTAGTTACCATACGGACAGGTTAGGCATTTTAGAACTCAACTACTCATAGAATAACATTTAAGTGTAAGAGAAAAATTAAAATTATGACACGCATAGATCAGTCAAAAACCTCCAGTAACAGCACTCTGAGGGTATGTCTACACTTGCCCCCTAGTTCGAACTAGGGAGGCAAATGAAGCATACCGAAGTTGCTAATGAAGCGTGGGATTTAAATATCCCGCGCTTGATTAGCATATTCGCGGCCGGTCACCATTTTATTGAGGAGTTACAGTTAATTTGAGGGAAGGGTTTTGGATCGGACTACTGTGTCTACACGCGGCAAATTAATTCGGGCTACCGGCATTTTAAAATGGCAACCGGCCGTGAATATGCTAATCAAGCACGGGATATTTAAAACCCGCGCTTCATTAGCAACTTCTGCATGCTTCATTTGCCTCCCTGGTTCGAACTAGGGGGCAAGTGTAGACATACCCTGAGAGAATAAAATGACAGAAAATACATGTGCATTGCAGGAAGTAGCAAGAAATAAGAAAAACAACAAAAAATGTAAGTATGTGTTGGGAGGTGAATGTGAAAGAGAATGTGTGTGAGACAGAGACACACTCACACAGCATGTGAAACTGGGTGGGTATGAGAGACAGACAGACAGACACGCATTGTTGCCCCATTAAGTGAACTGCAGCGCTCCTTGGGCATCCTTCAGGTAATCAGTATTGCTAACTCTCAAGCTATATAGGGCTTTTCCTTAAAGCCCCAGTGTGCATACAGTTCCAGCGTGTACTAGGGATATTAGTGTATAGTCATTTAAACGATTACCCGATACGCCTATGCTTAATCCAAACGACTACACGCGTCCACCCCCTTGCTGCCCCAGGGCCTGGTGAGTCTAAAGAGCCTGGGACTCCGGGCTGCTGCTGCTGCTACTGTGGCAGTGGTGTCTCTCGGGGCCCGGCCCTTTAACTCGCTGCTGGAGCACCATGCAGCGCAGTCCAGGGGGCTATAGGAGCTGGGGTCCCTTCTGTGGAAAAATTCAAAATTTGGGGTTCTCATGCTGAATTAGAACAAACCCCAATTTGAAAAATGCGAAATCCTCCACAGAATGGAATGAGCCAACAGCCCCAGTCCTGCTACCAACCACTAGGGTTGCCAGATGGTTTAACCAAAAATACCGAACACCCTCCCCCCCCCCCCAAAAAAAAAAAACAAAACACTGGGGAAAAAATTCTTTTGAGGGGAAAAAAAAGGGGGGAGACCAAAGTTGTTGAGAAAAAAAACATTAATAAATAAAACAGCATTAAAACAGCATGGCCCCTTTCAGTGCGTGCAGAGTCAGAATAGGGATAGGAACAGGGGAGCAGTTGAGTACTAAGACCCAGGGAAGGCATTGCTTCCGCTTGGTCTTTACACTTTTTGCTGGCGGCCATTTTGTTTTCTTGATCAAGCCAGAATGCAGCTTCCCTGTGGAACCAGGTAAGCAGGGAGTCGGGGGGCGTTGGGGGCTGTGTGTGGGGGGGAGGCCGGGGCTGGGCCTGGCTGCCGAGTGTGTCATAGGGTTGCCAGGTGTCCGGTATTTTCACCTCCTGGCAGGGGAAAAAAAAATACTGGACATTTTAGGTGTCCGGTATTTTCTGATTTTTTTTTTTACCGGACAGGAGGTGAAAATACCAGACTGTCCGGTCAATACCAGACACCTGGCAATCCTACCAGCCACTGAGATTCCAAGTAGGATCAAGTGTCAGTCAACAGTGCTCAAAAAAGCACAGCAAAAATAAGCCGCAGCAATGCCTGTCCTTAGTCTCTGATTGTCAGACCTCAGCAATCTCACACGAAGGGTTACGGGGTACACTAAATGCTTCATTATGGGATGCTATGTGGGTCATGGTGTGTCAGTAATACAGCAGATGGCAGCAGAAGACAGAGAGCAGTCTGCACTGGTCTGTTGAGAGGAGATCATGCCACATCCTCATTCCCTGAATTCCCTTTTAGGAGCATGGAGGCAGCAGCATTGTCTGACACCCCCAAAAGGGTCTGCTCAGAGATGGGGGAAGCAGTCACCCATTTCTCTGACAACTGAGAACCAAAGAGGAAACACACAGGCCAAGGAAAAAGAGGAGTAAAGCCATAGCTTCCTGGATCATGTCTAGCACCGAAGAAGGGTATGCCAGGGACTGCCACGAAAGGCAGGTGATTGAACAAGAGACAAAGATTTCTGGGTAGGAGGGGAGTTTCCTTGAAAGTAAATGATCAAGAGCTGATTTGTTGCTGCTCCTTGTGCACCAGCCTGTTGGGCTTGGTTCTTAGAGACAGTGTTCCCTGTAAGCTGCATGTTTGTGTGGCTGCTCAGGAAAAATTCCAACACCGCCCAGCTGACTATGTTTGTGTTTCTTCTGATGGTGCACATTTGCCACATGCTTCAGTGCACATAACAAAATTTATTCCACACACAGATGGAAAAGATTAGACCTGGGAACATTGCTTAGAGGAGCCCATTCAAACCAAAGCATACAGGATTCATACAGCATTAGTGAACTCCCCTCACTCTGATAAAAAGCCCCTTGGAGGTCCATGACCACAAGTGGTAAAGACCTACAAAACACAGCATCCTCCGGGCACATAATGCTGCCTAGGATTAGAGCGGCTTGGTTCAGTACTGGCTCAAAGCAGACAGCACCACAGACCAGTGCAATCCAATTCACAGATGACAAGCTGCACAAGAGCAACAGACAATCCCATCAGATATCATGCAGAAGTAGGCCCACTGTGCTAGACAGCACCACCAGCACCACTTCCTCCAACATCTATAGAAGGCTTTTTGTGGAGGTCTCCCACCCACATCCTGACCAGGTCCAAGCAGTTGGAAGGTTGCTCAGACGGTGTATGTACAAGATAGAAATAGGTGAATTCACATAGCCTGAAGCATAGTATCTACGCCAGTAATATGTTCTCAGCTATTTTGGATGACACACAAGCTTGTACTGCTACTTTTTTCCTCTCGCTTGCTAGACACGTACCTGGGCATACAGGTTCTGCTGTGGATAGGCACTTCTGATGGGGTACATAGCAGTTTGGTAAGGATTTGGAGATGGAGAATAGGGAGGTGGTGCACTGTTACTCTGGGTAGGTGGAACCTTGTATGGAGTCCCAGCGGTGTACCCTGTTGAAAACAAAAACAGCCTGCATTAGTGCCATGACTTAAGCCTACGGGAGACAGCAGATGAGCAGGCTGACATGGCGCAATAGCAATTCCAACCATCATCCCCATGCTGAGAACACCATTTTCATTCAATGTTTACAGCGCCCCCAGTGGTCCCACGGATGCAGAAGCCACTCAACAGGAGTCTAGAGCAAATCACTGGCTCAGCCTGAAGGACAATTTTTCCATATCAACAAAGAATTAGGGGGGCTACGGAGCAGAGGAACACAGAGGGCTTTGCAGCTGTCTGAGCTGCAGTGGTAGCAGCAGCTATCCGAGGCCACAGTAAACCCAAATGCTCTCTGGGGCGGGGACCCCGTCTAACACGTCCAGCACCCAGCACAATGGGGTGCTGACCCTGAATGGAGCTTCAGGCTGTTACAGTAACACAGTTTCTAAATGATTACAATTGAGTCCCTCTCCCAGGGCTCTTCTCCCGGAGAGACTGCAGCAATGATCAGGACCGCTCAGGCAAAGCTCCTCACTCTGGGTGTGTCTAGACTACATGGCTCCGTCGACGGAGCCATGTAAATTAGTGTATTCGGCATAGTCAAAGAAGCAGGGATGTAAATAATCCCCGTTTCATTAAAATAAAAATGGCCACCGCGCTGTGCCGATGATCAGCTGATCCGGCACAGCGCGGCAGTCTAGACGTGAAACGAGGTTTACCAGAGCGGTCGACAAAGGCTTCCTTCGACCGCGCCGCGTCTAGACTGCCGTGCTGTGCTGGATCAGCTGATTGTCGGCACAGCGCGGCCGCCATTTTTATTTTAATGAAGCGGGGATTTAAATAATCCCCGACTACACCGAATACACTAATTTACATGGCTCCGTCGACAGAGCCATGTAGTCTAGACATACCCTCTGAGTCAATTGAGGGAGCGGCATAGCCATGCTGGTTTCTGGCTGGAGACTGACAAATCTGGCTGCCCAGCTACTCTCTGGGATTATATCACCCAAACAGCCAGAGATCAGCCACTTCCTGACGACTGTGGGGAACAATACCCTGGTCCCAGGACCAAGGCGGAGGAAAGCACCTGGCCTCCGTAATAAAGGCAAGTCCCTCAATTATTTTGAAATGTTTCGGTTTCTGAAGCCTCAGCCCAGTCAAGGCCATCATTGTGCCAGGCACTGTATGAGTCTAAAGGAGACGTTACACTGCTGGCTCTATGCTGCTGTCCTATTAGGGGAGACACGACAAGGGCCAGACTGAGATTTGTTCGCCCCCACGCCATTTTGTTTGAATCCGGATGTAATGTCATATAAGGATTTCTGAACAGTTCTCCAATGTGAACCCATAATGTTTCGCGAGAACAATACGTTTCAAAACACTGGGCCTGATTCAGTAAATTGGGGGCATGGAGGTGTATAGTAGGGCAGCTAAATATCGGTTAATTGAATAGTCATAAGAACATAAGAATGGCCGTACTGGGTCAGACCAAAGTCCTTCTAGCCCAGTAGCCTGTCTGCTGACAGTGGCCAGCACCAGGTGCTCCAGAGAGGGTGGACCGAAGACAATGATCAAGCGATTTGTCTCCTGCCATCCCTCTCCAGCCTCTGACAAACAGAGGCCAGGGACACCATTTCTATGGGGCGGGAGCAGCAGCCAGTGTGCTCCGGCCTCACTCCCGAAGAGCCCCCTGCCACTCTGCACTGCTGTTTCTGTATTAGAGGCAGCAGCGCAGGGTGCCAGGCGTGAGCTGGTCCATGAGGGGAGCCAGTTTAAAAACAAGCTCCCCTCGCAGACTGCCTGCCTGTCACCCTGTGCTGCTGCCTGGACCCATCGCAAGCCAGGACTGAGCTGGGCTGCTGGCCAGCCTGCTAAAAAAATTATTCTCAATGGCGGGGTTGGGGGAATGCTTGTACTTTATAGCATTAACCGATAAGCTTTTGCTTATTGATTAATCGACTACACTATTACATCCCTAGAGTAAAGTACATCTCACTGGAGGGGTTCACCTCTTGTACGGCAGCTTGAATCCTTGCAGGGTTTTTCTTTCCTTGACTGGAGGGAAGGGGATGTCTCGATTGGACATTTAGGAAAACTGTTTCATTAGGAGGGTGGTGAAGTACTGGAATGGGTTATCTAGGGAGGTGGTGGAACCTCCATCCTTAGAGGTTTTTAAGTCCCAGCTTGACAAATCCCTGGCTGCGTTGATTTAGTTGGGATCGGTCCTGCTTTTAGTAGAGGGTTGAACTCAATGACTTCCTGAGGTCGCATCCGACCCTATAATGCCATGATTCTATAATTACAGTCTGAGAAATACTGCTCTCACATATCCACAACTGTCCAAACAGTGACTATGTTTTCAAGTCTTCCACAGCATTCATATGGTGGCTTCTTGGGTAATACCAGTACTCACGGGGTTAAAAACAAGGCATGACTCGAGGGGCTTACATTACACCTTTAAATGCCCTTCAAGACCATATCTATAGTTTGAGTAATTTTCTCTCCAATCTGGGAGCTTTTGTCCTCTTTCATTGTCTGCTGGCTGGTTAAATCAGTAATATAATTGTTGGGGATTCTAGATTGCACCAGACTATTTTTAAGTGCTTACGCCGCAAAGTAGTGACTGGAAAGCATGTGGCAACGCAGCTGCAGAGGAAGGGCTGAATCTCTCTTGTCCTTCCCTAGCACTGCAGCTTTCATTGTTAACAATTAAGATGTCTGAATACCATTATGAACCCATTGCTCTAGCGATTCATCTTCATTAAACATTCGGGGCTCAAGGTGAGCCCAGGTGGTAGCTACACAGCAGTGTTTAACCGAGGAGAATTAGTAAGCATCCTGGGTTGGCAAGCGTGCTAATCAAGCTATGCTATGGACTGTTCCCACTAGGTAACACACTCTAATCTAGGTTCATAACATGCTATTCAGAGAAGACTATCCTTTTGAACATTGCATGTTAGAGCTGGACTATGCACACGTAAGTGGGGTAGCATGCTTCCAACTGCAACCGGAGTGCTACTACTCACACACCGTAAGAAAAATAGTGAGCACAGCTTTGTAGAAGCCAGGGAAAGGTCACTATATGAACCCAAATCACTGGATTTAGCCCTTACACCTTAAGGTGATAAGAAGCCTTTTAATGTCTAAAATGCACAAAAATGGACCAGAAGTTTCCATTGGTGGATTCCTGGTCTGTAAAGTGGGCATAGTGCCCCCTCACCCCCAACTTCACAGGGCAATTGAGCAATGCATACTGTGGGCCCAATCTATTAAAATCCTGAACTTCTCCTACAGGAGGCTGAGCCTTCAGATCCCACTGTCTTCAACATGAGGCCCTATGTTAGCAAAGCACTTGGAGAGCCTGATGTGAAGGGTGTTAGAGAAATGCAAAAATATTACAGCTGTTCCTGATGAGCCCTGAGGCCAGAAATAGGTGCATAGTTAGTCAACCTGAACAGTGTGCTGCTTTAGCTCTCTGGATCGAACTGTGGGGGGGGGGGGCTTTGTCAGAAGCCATTTCATAATAAAAGTGTCTGCAGCAGCGTGTGCTCTTGATTGCCTAATTCAAATGCAGGGAAAAAAAACACTTAAGAATCAAATGCAAATTGGAAGCCACAATAGCCGCCTAGTGACACAGCATGTGAAGTGTGCCACAGAAGGTACAAAGGGTCCAACGCTACTTGCACTAGGTATGTCTACACTGCAATTACAAACCCATGGCTGGCCTAGGCCAGCTGACTCGGCCTTGCGGGTCTTGGGCTCGTGGGGCTCTTTTTGCAGTGTAGACTTCCGGGCTTGGGCTGCAACATGAGTGCTTGCGACCCTGACACCTCGCAGGATCCAGATACTGCAGTGAGACAGCCCCACAGCCTGAGCTCCCCCCGCTCCCCTCAGCCTGCAACAGCAGGAGGAGCAGGCTCTCGGTGACAACTAGCTTGCTGATGTTTCCGTAGCAGCTTTGCTCTAGGTAGCTGACGCGCCATTATAATTAGCATCTATCCACAGCATCGTTTATTTTTATATTTCTAGCTGCGTAGATTTGGCACGGCAAGACTGTACACTGAATAATTTATTTATCTTGCAACTGAAGCACCGTTGAGTCCTATCAGTGCCACAATTGTTTTATTCTCCCCTGTAAGCCTGCAATTAACAGAGGCCCATTGGAAACAAAGACCTGAAATGTAAGCAGCTGCACCTGACAAATATGGAAAAGTGCTGACTTCCAGCTGTGCCGAAGCCGCTGATTCCTCCACATATAACAGACTGTAATAGGGGATTTGAGAGCTTGTTTATGGTGACTCATCAGGTATCTTATCTACAAAGGTCACCTTATTTTAAAGAGCGTGTCTCCGATTGCTTTTGTACCAACCCTGCTCCCTGCAGTCCGTTGGCATTACTGACAAAAGCAGCGAACTTGCTCTGTTGCTATTAAGAACCACGGCCACTTGCTCCTTGTGTGCGGATGGAGTCCCGGAAAGAGAACCTGACTTCTCTTACAGAGGCAAACACTGTCTTATGCAGCAAGCCAGAGTAATGAGGCTTGACACCAGGACTGTTTTGTGGAAGCATGGGATGAAAACACCTTTCCTCGGGCAAGAGGGGGCTTTGTAGCCATTCCACGAACACGGCCGCATCCGCAGGGCTGCAATGGCACTTTAACGTTGCCTGTCGTTCTATCGGGTGCCAATGGGTAACTGATTTGTGACTGGTCCCACAGGTGGCAGAGCCCTTCAGAGAGAGGGGGCCAGGAACAAAACTCCTAAATGTTTCTCCCATGGGGCTGCAGTCACCGAGGGATGAAAGACACCTCTTAAAAGAAGCATCGCCTCTTTTATATGCAAACACTGGCTCCAGTGAAGCTGTTAGGAAAAACAGTTTAAAATCTCTACAGGGAGATGTATTGGTTCTGCCCTGCTTTAGAGAGAAGACCCTTTATCAAGGACTGAAGAAAGCAGGGTTGGGTCCAGTTTTACTAGAACCCCAAGGGAACAGCAGCTACTCTGCATCTTCCCGAAAGCCATTTTTACACCCCCTGGCATTCCCCCAACCAGCCTGGTAAGTCAGCTTTCTGCCTGATTTGTCCCACCAGAATGGCATAAAGCTGGAAAAATGGGGCCCATATCTGTGTTCTAGGACAGAAGTGGCCCATATGTATCTAGCATGCTGTGTTTGACTGAATTCAACAGCATGTCTTGTGGTAAACCCCATCTTTCAGACAGGCGTGGCCCACAAAGACTACTCGTCCCAGCATGCAATGCTCCATCGTTATTTAAGCAAAGGCCACTTGGCTCACCTGGAACTTTATGTGCAGAGACTGGCAGCCTCCAAGGGCTGCATCTGACATGACTGAACATTGTGGCTGCAGCAGCCTCCTGTGGCTTATGAAAATTCAGTGCGGCCCTCAAAAGTGTCTGAGAAGCCATGAAGAACCCAGCCTTTGGAGAGCAAAGTCTGGTAATCCAGGACAGATTTCTCCATCGCTTCACCTTCAAATAGCCCTTTTCATAAAGTTACCAGTCCACCAGTTATCAATCCAGTATATGATCTCCTAATTTTAGATCACGGATACTGACACAATAAATCATTTTTATCTCCTGTCCATTTAAAAAAAGGAAGACACACTCCAGCTTTATCCAATTCTACTCTTATCAAGACAAATAAGCTGCAACTTTATAGCAGTGATTCCCAACCTTTTTTATACCAGGGACTGGCAAACCCATTCACAAACTTTTGGCGTCCTGATAACATTTTATTTGCATATTTATTACACAAATAAGGAATATGCAAATATACAAATGAAATGTTACCAGTCCACCAAAAGCCCCGGTCCCCAGAGGCCTCCCTAGTGCCAGCCCCCGCCTCTTAGAGCTCCCCACCCCTAGAGACTCCCAGCACTAGCCCTGCCCCTGGAGCCCCCAGTTCCTGCCCCACCCCCCTCACCTAGTCTTGCACTGCCTCCTTGCCACCAGCTGAGCGCTGCTGCCCGGGTCGCAGCTGCTCTAAGGCTGCTATGCCGGGCTCGGCGTAGCCCTCCCACCGTGCAGCAAACTGCTCTTCCGCAATGGGGGAAGAGACCTCACCCCTGCCTGGTGCTGGTTGGCTGAGAGGCAGGGCAGGACACGCTTCTCCCAACGGCCATGGCAGGAGGGCAGGCCCTGGGTGATGTACCCCAACCCCGACCCCCAGAGCTGCTGCAGCCCAGCAGCCAGCAGCCCGCGGCCCGGTGCCAGTGGTTGGGAACCAACGCCTTAAAGATTCAGATATATATTTCACTGAAAGGAGCACTAGGTTACATTTCAACATAAGGAACACATGATTAATTCGCTATTTACTACTTTGCCACTACTTTGTCTTGTGAGCCATTCACGTGTTCCAGTGTTAAAAGTTGTTAGGCTGGCGGGCTAATGAACTAAAAAGACTTTTCAAAGAAGCAACTTATTTTAGACAAATATGCAGAAGAGAAATATACACTTTCCTGGAAGAGGGGCAGAGAGCATGCATGCATTTGCTGAGTTTCCACCCGGGTATTATCAACAATGGGAAGCAGACTGAATGTTCCAAGTTCTGTTACTGTTCACCATCTATAAATTCATGACCTTAGACTACAGGAAGACTCAATGTTATCAACTAGTCTCATGAGACTTTTTTTCTTCAAGGCCTAGCTCCTGAGATCACATGGGAATCCCAGCTTTCATTTTTTCCAAAAGCCAGTTTCCATTTCTTGTAGTTGCAGAGAAAACCTGGCAAACATGAACCTTAAAGGCCCAGACACCAGAAAGGAAATAAAAAAAGTTCCACCCATTATTTTAAAATTTGCACTGTTTTGGGGCTCATTATTTTTTCAATGTTTGAAGTTGGCCAGAATGACGACTGGAAATCTGTCATCTGCAGAGAGGTGACACTTGCTTAAGAAAAACACTCTCAACCAACACTGGGAGCATGGGTTCCCACCAGAGGTGAAAGTAAGCGGGTGTGCCCAGGTGCGCAGCTCCGGCAAGAGCTGGCTGAGCTGTGGCAAAAGCCAGCAGGGTGCTATTTAAAGAGCTGGCAGGGAGCTGGGTTGCAATAGGACAGTACCTGTAAGAAATTTTAAAGTTACTTTCACCGCTGGTTCCAGCGACTGATTTTCTCTCTTCAAAGGAGTATGCTGCCAGTTCCGTCATTTCAGTTGAAAAGCCAGTCTCAGCTGCATATAGCCATGGACCCTTCACCCCCTCCTTCTCAATAGCCTCTTCCCAAACTTCACTTTCATGGCAGTGTGCCCCAGCTGAGCTGGCCTCATGCTGAGCACAAGATCCTGCCCATTCTCCTCACTTGCCATTCTAGTTCTTCTGAAAAAATACCCTTTGCCTTACAATGCACAAAGGCAGTGGGGAGGAAAGGAAACAAAGTTCTGAGATATATAAAGAACTACTGAAAACAGTCAGGATGGAGGAAATGATTGGATTCCTGTAAAAAGGAAGGGTACATGAATTCTATGTTTTTTTTCTCCCTTTAGAGTTACAGGGTTACACAGACACGTCAGATGAAGGTTGTTCATGAGAAGTTTTGTACTTAATGGTAAATTAGTGGGGACATTCTAGAAAACCTTATAGCTATGCTTTAAGTTCTTTTTTAAGGAAGACTAATAAGTCTCAATGCGCTCTAGCCTTTCACCTCTGTACAAACCTGACTTAGGTTACAAATGAGCGTGAGGATCTTAATATTGTCCATGGAAATGTGTTCGGCTCACAAACCCAGCACAAAGGTCTGCATAGCATTTAGTCTATGCTGAGGTGTAGCTTAGGACTAGAATAAAGAGGAGTGCTTGAAGGTCAGAATGGTAGATAGAGCTGCGGAGGAGACTAAAAATCAGATGAGCGAGGAGGTACTGCAGGTGAGGACTGAGGTAGAGTGGAAGAGGTATGCGAAAAGACTGTGTTTGCCTGCAGCGTCTGACTCACTGGAATATGTCTCATTTTGGTGAGCATTAGAAACCCTATTTATAAAGCCTGTGCAACATAAAATATGGATAATCAAACACAGACGACTGATGAGCGGCAGCAGTTTCAAAACAGCAGAGTGGAAAAGCTGAGCCTCTTAAAAAGTGATTACACATCAAAAAACTCTGACACAGGGAAAATTTAATCTGCCAATGTTCAGGACAGCAATTAACGAAGGACAAGATTTCAATTCCATTAATATTTCATCTTATCCTCACAACCCAAAAACAGCTTGTGGATAATAGCACACACAATGGACTAGCACACAGCCTCGAAATGCTTTCTGATCCCTCTAGTTTGGAACAAACGTTAATAAATGGCAGAATATCCATGATCTTTTCTTAACCCCCAGTGTAGACAGTGCTACTACATTGATGGAGAGCTTCTCGGAAACACACAGCTGCCACCTCTTACATAGGTGGATTAACTATGCCGAGAGGATAGCTCTTTCCCACCATGTCTCTAAAGTCCTGAGACCGATTCTGCTATAACACTGCATACTAATTATGGGGCATCACTTAGGGTACATCTACACTAGCCCCCTAGTTCGAACTAGGGAGGCTAATGAGGGTGACCGAAATTGCAAATGAAGCGTGGGATTTAAATATCCTGCGCTTCATTAGCATGTTCCCGGCCGGTCGCCATTTTGGAAATTGACTAGCCCGGAGTAACTGCCCGCGTCTACACGCGGCAGTGAAACGGGAGTTTGAAGTAAAGCCCTAACTCGAATTAGCTGTTAAACCTCATTCCACGATATTTAAATCCCACGCTTCATTTGCAATTTCGGTTGCCCTCATTAGCCTCCCTAGTTTGAACTAGGGGGCTAGTGTAGACGTACCCTTACTCACTAGGAAGTGGACTGAAGCAATCCATTCATTTCACACTATAACAGCCTAAAGGAACCCACAGCTCACAACGTAAACCCCTCCAATGCATTATCAACAATTATCCTGAAAAATGACCCCTCACTCACACAGGCCTTGTGAGACAGGCCAATCCTCGCCTACAGACAACGCCCGAACCTCAAACAAATTCTTTTCAGGTATCTAAAAGGGTGTCATAAGGAGGAGGGGAGAAAACTTGTTCATCTTGGCCTCTGAGGATAGAACAAGAAGCAATGGGCTTAAACTGCAGCAAGGGAGGTTAGGTTGGATATTAGGAAAAAGTTCCTAACGGTCAGGGTAGTCAAACACTGGAATAAATTGCCCAGGGGAGGTTGTGGAATCCCCATCTCTGGAGATATTTAAGAGTAGGTTAGATAAATGTCTATCAGGAATGGTCTAGACAGTATTTGGTCCTGCCATGAGGGCAGGGGACTGGACTCGATGACCTCTCGAGGTCCCTTCTAGTCCTAGTATTCTATGATTCTTTCCAGTAACCATGCAGCACACCTCCATCATACTCATCCAGCAACCCATCTCTGCAATCAGCTCTGGTGCCAACTCTGTCCACACATCTATACAAGCGGCATCATCACAGGACCTAACCACATAAACCACCACATCAGAGGCTCATTTAATGCACATCCACTAACGTGATCTATGCTATCAACTGCCAGCAATGCCCCTCTGCCATGTATATTGGCCAAACTGGACAGTCTCTGAGAGAAAGAATTAATGGACACAAATCAGATATCCGAAAAGGCAACACACAGAAACCTGTTGGGGAACATTTTAACTTGCCCGGACACTCATTAACGGATCTCAAAGTCACCGTATTGTTACAGGACAATTCCACAAGCCAACTTCACAGGGAAGCCTTAGAACTTAACTTCATTTACAAGTTTGATTCCTATAACAGAGGTCTGAATAAGGACATTGGCTGGATAGCCTGCTACATTCCACATCCTAATGACATAAAAAAAAAGGGTACTTAAGAACAATTAGTACCTTCTCTATCAGTTTCATGTAGCATGGACACTCTAATTGACTATTTCTTACCCCTTCCCCTCCTTTCTTTTTCCTCCTCCCCCCTATTTATGTAGAAACTGGACCTTTAATAACTCTATTCCTCTGAAAAAGTGGGTTGTGTCCATGAAAGCTCATGATACCATCTACACATTTTGTTAGTCTGTAAGGCTACGTCTAGACTGCAGGCTTCTTTCAGAAGAAGCCTTTCCGGAAGTGATCTTCCGAAAAAACTTCTTCCAAAACAGCGTGTCCACACTGGCAAAGCGCATCGAAAAAGCGATCTGCTTTTTCAAAACATAACGTCCACACTGAATGGATGTTATCTCGCATTTAAGCTGCGATTACAATGGATGGAGTGGCCACCAGGACACCTGTGCTTTTTCTCCTCTTTCGAAAGAACTCTCTCTTCCCCGTCCACACACGCCTTTTTCCAAAAGAGCTCTTTCATAAAAGGCGTTTTTCCTTGTAGAATGAGGTTTACCAATGTCAGGAAAACCCCTCTGTTCTTTCAATTTATTTTTTTTTGAAAGAACGCGACTGCAGTGTGGATGTAAGTGAAGTTTTTTCGGAAAGCAGCTGTTTTTCCAAAAAAACTCTGTAGTGTAGACATAGCCAAAGGTGCTGCAGGACTATTTGTTGTTTTTTAAGCCTAAAGGAAGAACCTCCTGTGTTTCCATAGAAAATGCCCTCCAGCTTCAAAGTGCCAAGAGCCAGCAGTGCTGGCTTTAAAAATTGAGTGGGCCACTTTCCATGGAGCTCATGTTTTAGATCTGCATCTAGCATCAAGAATCATAGACATTTACCCATCAAATGCTGCCAGGTCATGGTTAGCCTGGAAACGGGAACTAAACTAAAACTGGGGAAGTGAGGTTGAAAAAGGCTTTAGTGACATTACTAATGTGTAATCATTTAGAAGTCCAGTTAAAGCGAAGTCCTTTCAACTTACCTCCACCTTTACCCTATCAGTGCAAGGGACCAGAATTGCTATTTTAAAGGCTATTTAAATTTCTTTAACTGCACAGCAAACCCATTTACAAACGTTATACTCAACTACCCCGTTCCCCCCACAATCACATTCTCTCTGCTTGGGGCCTAGATTCTTTTCATCAGTTTAACAAAGACCTACCAAACTGTGATTAGATGGCACCAGATCTGATTCCTGAATAAATTTACATGTGGATTTAGAGGAAGTAGAAATGGTAGCTACTGTGTGTTTTTACTGCTATGATCTGTGATCACTAAAACCTTTCAGGATTCCTGAGTGCATGTGACTTCAAAATAAAAAAAATAGACGACACAGTATTCTAGACAGATATCTTCTGGGGTGTTTTAGGGCTGTGGTGGGGAGATAGTCTTCTGGGGGACCCCAAATCCAACACTGCCCCCTGGAGGTGCAAGGTTTGGGGAGGCTTAGCCTCGCCCAGCCTCCATTAAATTGCCTATAGATTTAACTATTAACACCTTGCTGGGACGGATGAGGAAGTTTATCTGTCCTTTGGTGTGTTTGGCGGCAGGCTGAGATTTTCGTCGAGATCTCTCACCAATAGAAGTTGGTCCAATTAAAGAGATTACTTCATTCAGCTAATATCCTGGGACCAACATGGCTACAACACCACTAAAAGTGGTACAGGTCAGTTAGTCATCCATCTTTCATTATGATTAGTGGAAGGTGTGTGGCTAAATCCCCTCTACTCTGGAAATCTCAGCTCTGTAGATTCTGCAGCGCACTGCATAACAGACACTTTTTTTTTTTCATATTAACTCTTAGAGGGACAGAAAAAATCCTAAATAGGCAGAATTTTCCATCTCTGAGGATTTCTGTTTCTCCTACCTAAATAATATTTCACAGACAGGCAGATGTTGGACTATCACCCAATAGAAAAACCAGATGTATTCCTCTGAGGCTGTCCTTTTGTCTCAGTACAGAGCTACGCAGTGACTTCAGAGGTAGGTCTTCATCTTGGGGCAGAACAGGGACTTTTGGGGGCTGATTACGGACCACATATGGCTTGCATTTAAAATGGCAATTGTTGCACGAGCATTTAGTAGGCACAGTATAACTTTAAAATTGCCTAGTTCATTAAAGGACTTGCACCAGAACAAAAGTACCCTTGTACCTATATACATACATTGACTGGAGTTGAAGTGTGTAGTGGAAAACTGTTGCCCTGCAAGTTGAAACAAAACAAAACAGGAAACGTATCAACAGCAGGATACATAGCCAGAGGTGGGGATATTGTGATAACTGTGGCTTAGTGAGGCTCATTGCAGGAAAGCAGATGTAACAACAGCTTAGAGTCTCTGGGCTCATATATGCCATCAAAATGAATACAACAGGTGGGATCTCTGCACATGGGTGGCAACTTTTTCAAACCTGGGAGCAATGATTTACCCTATGAAGCAAAAAGACCAATCAGGTATTTGATTATACTCTGTGGTGTGTCTGTTTGCCTGAAAGGTACTACAGTTTCTGTTACGGTCTCCCTCTGGGGCTCCCTGGTTTTATCTCAGAGCTATATGCCCTCCTCAGTGACTGGCACTGCTCAAGTCGCTAGAATACCAGTCAGCCTGGATAAATAAAAAACTTACCTGACGTACTGAGAGAGGCAGTCTGGTCCAATGGTTAGGGACTCAAAAGGGTTCTGTCCCTGGCACTGTACCTCTGTCCCGTTCTCCCTCCCTCCCCATCTGTCTTATTTATATTGTAGGAGTCTGCACCAAAATTGCCTCTCACTGTGTGGGAGGAAGGTGCCTAGCACAATGGCCCATTATCTCTGCGGGGACCTGTAATATAATAACGAATTAGATCTAGGGATGTAAAATCCCGGTTAATCAGTTAACTGGTTAAATGAGGGCAGGCGGGGGCTGCTCCAGCCGATCTGGAGTGGTTCTCTCACTGCGGCCATGGCCTGCTCCAGCAAGGCCAGGCCCGCCACGGCAGGGGGCTGCTCTGGCCGTTTGGGAGAGCCCCTGCCCGTGGCGGGTCCCCAGCGCTAGAGCAGCCCCCTGCCCACAGCGGGAGGAGGCTGCTCCAGCCAACTGGATATCCATAACCAGTTAGCATCACCCTTACCTTACCAGTTAACCATTCACATCCCTAACAGATACACATCAAAACGTGATGTTAACAGAACATTAAGGTTGCTAAATCAAGCACTCAAAATTTAGGAAATGCCAGCATTAAGGTTGCCTTTGCAACCATCATTTGGTCCTGGCACAGGATGAGACCGCCTTTAAGAGGGAGCAGGGCCAGAGGCTGGTCAGCTGATCCCCAGCTGAACTATAAGGCACCTGGGCACAAGGGAAGGAGGAAGGAAGGGGGCAGAGGGGAGAACATGGGGCTTTCCCTGCCTGCTCACGGGGCATATTCCCTTGTATTTTGCACTGGTGAGGCCACATCTGGAGTACTGCATCCAGTTTTGGGCCACCCACTACAGAAAAGATGTGGACAAATTGGAGAGAGTCCAGCAGCGAAAATTATTAGGGGCCTGAGGCACATGACTTATGAGGAGAGGCTGAGGGAACTGGGTTTATTTAGTCTACAGAAGAGAAGAGCGGGGGACAAAGGGATTTGATAGCAGCCTTCAACTCCCTGAAGGGTTCCAAAGAGTATGAAGTCAGGCTATTCTCAGTGGTGGCAGATGACGGAATGGTCTTGAGTTACAGTGGGGGAGGTCTAGGTTGGACATTAGGAAAAACTATTTCACTAGGAGGGTGGTGAAGCACTGGAATGGGTTGCCTAGGGAAGTGGTGGAATCTCCATCCCTAGAGGTTTTTAAGTCCCGGCTTGACAAAGCCCTAGCTGGGGTGATTTAGTTGGGGCTGGTCCTGCTTGAGTAAGGGGTTGGACTAGATGATCTCCTGACGTCTCTTCCAACCCTAATCTTCTATTATTCTAATAGGGAAAGAGGCCAGAAGCCATTAGGTTAGAGCAAGAAGCTCCTTGGGAGGAAGTTAGAGTCCTCTGGGAGGAGAGGTAGTGGGAACCTGGTGGGAGAAAAAAGACCTGCAGGAAAAGGACGGTCCCTTAGGGCAGGAGGTGTACATGTGGGGGGGTTGCGATACAACAGTACCTGTATGAAATTTAAGTGTGGAGTGTGACAGCCTCGGGACAGGCAGTTGAGGTGTGTGTGTGGGGAGGGAAGGGGGATTAGGAGTCAGGGCACAGGGCTGGAAGTGTGGCGGGAGGCTCAAGGCAAGGGGTATATAAGTCAAGGCAGGGAGCTGGGGATGTGAGGGTTGCAGGAGTCAGGACAGGGGGCTGGGAGTGTGAGGGGGAGGTGCAGGAATTAGGGCAGGAGATGGATATGCAGGAGTCAAGACAGGGAATTGGGGTGCAGGAATCAGGGCTGGGGGCTGGAGGTGCAGGAATCAGGACAGAGGGCTTGAGGTGTGGAGGGGAGGTGCAGGAATCAGGGCAGGAGGATGGGGGTGCAGGAGTTAGGGCAGTAGGGTGAGGGGGAATAGTGGGAGGACCCTGGAGCCAGGTTACCTTACATGGCTGGTGGATGGGTCCCTGCCTCTGCCACAAGGGAAACTGGCAGTGGTGTAAGAGAGTCCCTGGTCTGCTGGTCCCTTCCCCTGGCTTCTTCCCAGTGGCCGCTGGCAACAGTGCATGCCATGGACGGCACATGTGCTGCATGGCATCCAATGAGGGGGCAGCAGGACAGGTGTGAAAGCACTAGTAGTCTGGCTGGGAGCGTGCATCCCTCCTCTACAGTGCACCCCAGCCAGCTGCTTTCGCCTGCCTACCTCACCTGGCTGCGTGCGCCAGGTCACCAGTGCCAGTCTGCAGCAGGAGTCTGGCTGCAAGAGCATGGACCGCAAGCCATGCTGCCCCCCCAGCCGGCTCTCAGCAAAGCGCTCCAGATGGCTGCTGCTGGAGCAGCGCACCACTTTACTTTCACCTTTGCTGAGCACTCACACTTGCCACTGACATCACTGGGAGCTGCGCTTTGAACATATAAAGTGTTATATAAATGCCAAGTACTTTGTAAAATCAGGTGCTAGGCATCTCAAATTGGGCACCCAAAATTAGTGGACACTTTTGACCTTAATCTCTTTGTGTCTCAGCTTCCTGTCTGTAAAAAGGGCATAACACCAACCCCTCACCTCAAAGCAGTGCTGGAAAATAAATTCAGCAGTGTCTGAAGCACTAAGATACGATAGTGATGAGCACCAGAGAAAAGCCCAGGAGGAAATGAATAATTCTGTCTTCAGAGCAGAGTTTGATTAGTGAACAGAAATAAGTCATGAAGCCACACACTAAATGATGAGAACAAATACTGAATAGCTGCTCAGTTGTGCATTGGCCATTCTGTACACGGAATGAGGCCTGTGTAAAAAATATGGTGTGATCATCTAATTAAAGACTACTAATACACATTCCCAAGTGGCCCCTATTCTGGTTGCATAGACAACCTTAATTCTGATGCTTCCTAACTTCTGAGTCTTTGACTTTACAATCTTAACACTCTTTTAATATGTTTTATTTAATTTCCTAGGTTTTTTTTTTAAAACACACTGAAAAAAAAAACTCCATCAGGTGGCATCATATTGACACCCATGTGGGTCACCAGCAGGGTTGGAACCTTTAGACTGACTGCATAGACCGATGCCACTTGAACTAACAGAGTAGAACTAATAGCAGTAGTAGGTTGTCATCCATTCTGTGAACCAGCACTAGAGGGGGATGAGACATACTTTGCCAGTGGGTCCCTCAGATATTTGCTGACAACAGAGGAATAGCAGCACTCAGGAATCTTGGGTTCCATTCCAGCCTCTTAAGGAATGTGGGCACAGACAACCTTATTCCCAGACTCCAAACTTGATCCTTTCTATCCCATCCCTTTCAATCTGTCCCAGTCTCATATTGTCTCTTTCCCATTTCTGGCTCCTCGTCTCAGTCCCACATTCTCCTCATCTATCCAGGCCCAGGCTCCATCCCCAGGCTGCATGTCCAACCTCACTCTCTCCTTTCCTCCTACTAGTTTCTTACACAAAACAGCCATATTGGGTCAGACCAAAGGTCCATCTAGCTCAGTATCCCATCTTCCAACAGTGGCCAATACCAGGTGCTTCAGAAGGAATGATCAGAACACGGGAATTATCGAGTAATCCACCCCCCATCATCCAGTCCCAACATTGGTCAGTTGGATATGTAGGGACATTCGAGCACGGAGTTGCGTCCTTGATCATTTTGGCTAACACCACCCAGCCTCCCTCGGATTATCCAATTCTTTTTTGAACCCAATTACACTTTTAGCAATGACAACATCCCCTGGCAACCAGTTCTGCAGGCTGATGTGTGCATTGTTACACTGGGGGAGGTCTAGGTTGGATATTAGGAAAAACTATTTCACTAGGAGGAGGATGAAGCACTGGAATGAGTTACCTAGGAAGGCGGAGGAATCTCCATCTCTAGAAGTTTTTAAGTCCTGGCTTGACAAAGCCCTGGTTGGGATGATTAATTTGGGGTTGATCCTGCTTTGGGCAGGGGGCTGGACTTGATGACCTCCTGAGGTCTCTTCCAGCCCTAGGATTCTATGATTGTGTGAAGGACTACTTCCTCATGTTTGTTTTAAACCTGCTGCCCATAAATTTCACTGGATGACCCCTAGTTTTCATATTATTCGAAGGCGTAACTAGCACTTCCCTAATCACTGTCTCCACATAATTCATCATTAGGTGATGACAGATGAATGACAGATCTCCATCATATCCCCCTTTGTCATCTCTTTTCTATATTGAATCATCTCAGTCTCATTAATCTCGACCCATATGGAAGCTGTTCCTTACTCCTAATCTTTTCTTTTTGCCCTTCGCTGTGCCCTTTCCAATTCTGATATATCTTTTTTGGGCTGGGGTGGCCGGAACTGCATGCTGTATTCAAGGTATGGAAGTGCCATAGATTTATATAATGGCATTATGATAGTTTCTGATTTATTATCAATTCCTTTCCTAATGGCTCCTAACGTTCGGTTAGCTTTTTGGGCTGTTGCTGTATGTTGAGCAGATGCTTTCAGAGACCGATCCATGGTGACTCTTTCTTGAGTGGTACCAGATAATTCAGACCCCACTATTGTGCATGTATAGTTGGGATTGGTTTTTTCCCCACGTACATGACGTTACATTTATTCATCACAGTCTCTCTGCCTCTTGAGGCACAGTTCTCCCCCACAGCTAGCTTCTCGTCAGCTCTGCCCCCCAGCACCAGCTCCTCCCCCTCAGTCTACCAGTTCTCAATTGCAGTCTTATTGCTCAGCCAGTCCTAGACTCAGGCCCTGGCTCCTCATCTCAGCCCTTTCCCCATTCTCCTACCTAGTTCCCAATCTCCTTGTCTAGTCAGTCCCAGTTTTCTCTACTCTCTTAAATCCCAGTCTCCCACTTCCTAGTTTTCACCTACTTGCACCCCTAGGCTCCTTGATCCCATCTACTCCCCTGCACACATCCACATCTGGTTCATGTCCTCTCTGATTTCAAATCAGGCAGCTTCCCCCTCCCTGCTGCCTGACCCCAGTAGGGGGTGTCAGTGTTCCCTTTCAGTTCAGATGCTGGAAGAGGCAGAGCCTGCTGCAGCCCAGAGCTCCAACTGCAATGGAAGCTCTGTTCAGCCCCGGGCTGGCTAGGGCATGCTCAGTGTGGACAGAATCTTCAGGAAATTTTGCTGCTAAAATCTAAGATGTCTCTACTGAGCATGTGCAAACTGAGATTTGTCCAAAAAGTTTCTCACATGGCCAAATTTGGGCAGATTTTCGGAAGGGGGGGGACGACAAAGGCACGTCTCCCCCCCACAGGCCACACCCTGTCCCCTGCTTCAAACATGAGGGCAACAGAACTTTTTGAAGAAAATTTTACCAACATTTTTTGGAACAAGGGCAAAACAATTAATTTTTCCCATGTCTCAATCTCAGAAATGGTCAAACCATTTTGGCTGAAATTTTCCAAAACAATTGAGCCTGAAGCAGACACCCAGCACAGAAAATTTCAGATCAACTGGTTAAAGTTAGACAAAGTTCTAAGATACTGTTTTTTGATGCATATAATGGGAAGGGGGTGTGATATCTTTTATTGGGGCTGAGACCTGGTCTACACTACAGAGTTAAGTTGATGCAAGGTTGCTTAAAACAACCTAATCCAGTAAGCATTTACACTAAAATGTAATCCCCATGCATGTAACTTGCCCACTATACCGATTTAATAACTCCACCTCCATGAGAGGTGTGATGCTTACATCAATATCACTCGATCAACAGAGTCAGTGTCACTTACATTGACTGTTGCTCTTTCAGAAGCCATCCCACAATGCCACGCACTGACAGTTAAATCAGTGCAAGTGCTCCTGACAGAAGCGCGGGAAAACGACACGGAGGACAGCACCGCAGAGACGGTGCTGTGGGAACCGGCTATTAAGCTGGCTCCCCCCAACACTGGCTCCTGTTTCCCACCCCTCCGCTGCCTCTGATACAGAGGCAGCAAGGTGGGGGAAAGCGAGTAGTCAACTCAACTACTTGCTTACATCTCTAATAGTCAATAGCCCACCCATCACAGCAGCAGCAGCAGTTTATCCCTCAGATTCACTTCAATTGCTATCTTACTTAAATGTTTATGGGGAATCTTCATATCACTGGGTTTTTTTAACAAGTATCTTTGGTAATTTAATTTCACATCTTTTTACATTTTTCCTATGATTTGTTGCCTGCCAATAAAAGGATGGAATACAAAGTGCTATGCCCGTATTAAGTATTATTATTACCAAAGCCGCCTTATTAGCGATCAGCATAAGTAGCTGCAAGGAAGTATGAAGACACACATCCAATGCTGCATAGAGTCTGCAATCAGCTTACATGTCTGAAAGACAATGGACCACATGCTATATCGTCTCTGAGCTCCAGTCAGACATGGTGGAGGAGAATGGGGGACTCATCTGGGGATTGGTTGCCACTCCCTGACTCTGGGGCTACAAGGGAGCAGGTCTGTTTTACACGGGTGGTGTAAGGTCATACCAGAGCTCTGCTCTACCATGCCCATGTCCCTGCCCCCAGAACATTTCCTCCCTTCTCTCTAGGCTGGGGGTAGTGGATTGACTGGTGCAGGAGGCAGCTCTGAACCACCAAAACCCCAATCCTTTGTAGTTCAGGAATTGCTCCAAAATGTGGAGGGCTGTATTATCATCCTGGTGCCCCTCTCTGTATAAAAATGACAGGAAATATTAGTAAACATAAATCTTCAGTGGCATTTGCTCTCCTGGCCATTGAGAGTGTCACTTGAATCCCTGCAAAAATCATCCTTATTTTGGGATTACCAGCTTTTGTTGCCTTCTTCAGTGAAAGATGAAGTGACCCTCTCTTCTCCTGGATTCCTCTCTACACAATCTATTTCGCTGTATCACTGTGTGTATATGCACGTGTTCTGTTGCTTATTACCAAAGAATAATTTATTATTTGACCAGTGAGAGCCCATGTACAGTAGTCTGGCCAAATCTACTGTAGAGTCAAGAGGAGGAGCACCATACACTATTAATATGCACCTGAAAAGGATTTAAATTTTACTCAACGATCAAGAATACAATTAAAACCATATTTCTCTCTCTTTAATGAGCACAAGTAGGTGCAAATATTTTCCCCCGTGGCATATTTTTTATGGATGCAAATTTATTTGGGGGCAGTAATATTTAGCTTGCCTTCAGTTCAAGAAGGTATTCAGAGATTTGTAGGATTTAAGTCCAGTAGAGACCATTGTGATCACCTTAGTGTGATCTCCTGCTATAGAATTTCACCCAATAATTCCTGAAGTGGAAAGGAATTGTTCTTCCCAACTACATAAGTAAATGCTATTGAGCCCAGTTTTATTAATAATCATTTATTCATAATTGTTTCATAATTTGGCACCCAATGCCCAAAGGAGTCTCACCACACCCAAAGTTAACCAAACACAGTGCTAACAGACCACATAAACCCCCAAGCCACTGGAAAGAGAGAGGAGTTAAATAGAAGCAAAACAACAAAGCAAAACCCCAGAAGAAAAGATTTATTTACTGAATGCTGCAGATGAGGCTTGGTAAGTTCTGTTCTCAGTCCCAGTGTCCACTGGGAGGTGAAAGGTACCCTCCGTGGCACAAGAGGAGGATGTCTGTGGCCAGGCCTGCTTCATCAGAAGTGTAGCTTGAGTGAAGACAGAAGAGAGGTGTTATACAGGAACAAACAGCAGGATGGCAATTACAGTCTGACACAGTATCCCTTGTTGGATGGTGAAATTGAAATGGTCATTCTTTAAAGGAAAACACATCTAGGAGTTTTATATCTGGATTTGTCAGGTTTCCAGAGGCTGAAGGATATGGAAAACCAGAAATTACCTACTACGGATTGCTGGCAGGGCTGTCCTTCAGATTTACAGGGCCCTACACAGTATTGGTGCCCCTATGCCCAAAGGTAGCCGGAGAGGGGGGTTGTATTTTCAAAGACATGATTTTATACTCTTCAGCAACACACATTTTTTTAAAGCAAAATTTAAACTGTAAACTAACGCAGTAAATTCAGAAACAGACAGTATATACCTGATAATTGGCTTCATTACCACCTGAATGACCTCTTTCACAGGTTCATTTTTTCTTCTAATAGGCCTGCTAGAGGACTATTTCACTTTTAACTAGCTCGTCTAGGGAAAAGTCACCAGGCTGCAGCAGCCAGAGAACAGGGATAGGAAGAGGGGGTTGGGTGGACATTAAGATCCAGTGGTGTCCCAAATTTTCAGGTGCTATGCAGCTGGGCATGGGTAAGAACGCCCCTGATTGCTGGATTCTTAAAGTGAGAGCATGGGTGTAGTTGGTAGAATGGGGGGAGTGGAGCAGTGGAGCATGGGTTTAGTTCGGGAGACTCTGCAAACTGCCAGCCTTATGCAGATGAGGAATTTGCCACCCACATCCCCATGCACAGCCCCAGTGGACTGACTAGAGCTGCCCATCCCCACAGTATAGACTCAGACTATGCCTATGGGTGAGAGTCACACACACAGATCTATACTCTTGGGCGTATGGTCTGCTGTGATAATTTTGAGAGTGCTTGGAAGGTCTGAGGGATTTTCATCGAGGAGCTAGAAGCTGTGCCTGCACAGTTAATATGTACACTATATCATAGTGACCCTATGAGGGAAGACTGAAAGAACTGGGCTTGTTTAGTTTAGAAAAGAGAAGACTGAGAGGGGACATGATACCAGTTTTCAAGTACCTAAAAGGGTGCTACAAGGAGGAGGGAGAAAAATGATTCTCCTTCGCCTCTGAGGATAGGACAAGAAGCAATGGGCTTAAATTGCAGCAAGGGAGGTTTAGGTTGGACATTAAGAAAAACTTCCTAACTATCAGGGTGGTTAAACACTGGAATAAATTGCCCAGGGAGGTTGTGGAATCTCTGTCACTGGAAACATGTAAGAGCAGGTTAGGCAGACATCTATCAGGGATGATACAGTCAGTGCTGGGTCCTGCCGTGAGGGCAGGGGACTGGACTCGATGACCTCTTGAGGTCCCTCCCAGTTCTAGTATTCTGTAAACTCCAGCCTCTCTCTCCTTTGTGACCTCTACTGACAATATGCATCTAGAAAGCAACAGACCCCAGCTCCTGAGAAAAGGTGAGGGAGGGAATGCGAGAGGACTGCCATGGCTGAGGAGAAGGTCGGTCTGTGGTTAAAGGATAGATTTGGGAGGCAGTAGAGCTAAGTTTTTATACCTAGTGTTGGTACTTCTTCCTGCGTGACCTCAGACAAGTCACAACTGCTCTCTGTCTCAGTTTCCTCATCTGTAAAATGGAAATATTTATACTTGCCTACCTCACAGCTATGCTGGAAGCTTCTGATTCAGTGTTAGAAAGATGCTCATATGGCAGGTGCCAAAGAGTACAAAGTAGAATTCATTGTGCCTACTGGAGGGTAGAAAGGATTATCACTTCCTCAGTACCCTGTTCAGACTAGCTTTGGCTGGGGAGCCTATTATGCCCCTTGGAAACAGTGGTGAGTAGAAATGGCTTTTGGTAGATCACCTTGTAACCTGGAAGGTGATCATCACTGTCAGTAAAAAGTTAAAGTCAGAAGAGTTGCAAACCCCCCAATACAGGCTAAAGCTAGAGTCCTTTCATGATTTGGTAGGTGTGATGAGGTTCGGTTAATACGGCTGTCCTGAAGCTCTTGGGTGGAACCACCCTCAGGTTGTTTGCCATCACTGGGGGTATGTCTACACTACATGGCTCCGTCGACAGAGCCATGTAGCTGAGGGTTGTAGACATAGCAAAATGAAGCGGCAATTTAAATAATCACCGTTTCATTTACATCAAAATGGCTGCCACGCTGTACCAATCAGCTGTTTGTTGGCACAGCATGGGAGTCTGGACGCTCGGCCGTTGACATCAGAAGCCTTTGTCGACCGCCCCGTTATGCCTCATGGGATAAGGTTTACCGGGGCGGTCGACAAAGGCTTCTGATGTCGACGGCCGAGTGTCCAGACTCCCGTACTGTGCTGACAAACAGCTGATTGGCACAGCGTGGCAGCCATTTTGATGTAAATGAAGTGGTGATTATTTAAATCGCTGCTTCATTTTGCTATGTCTACAACCCTCGTCTACATGGCTCCGTCGACAGAGCCATGTAGTGTAGACATACCCTGATGCACCTCTAACAAAATGAGCTTTATAAGACCCTCAAGTAACTGACTCCAAAAACACTGAGATAAAACAACAAATCCATTTAGACATGGCTCTTAGACATCAGAGGACTAACCAATATGTGTCTTAATAAGAAGAAGCAAATAGTTGGATTGAATTTGACTTTCAAGAGTGGCATTACTACTCCAGACAGAGCTTCTGAGAGCTGTTTAGATCTACTCTGTGGAGCATGGCCTTGCTGGGATTTGTATGAAGGGCAGAGAAAATTCTGGCAAGGCATGGACTGCTAATCACACCAGTACAAGTGTTATTGAATTGAACTGAAATGAGACAAAATTCAGAACACTTGGGAAAGAATTTCCATGTTCATTTTTTTCACGTGTTTATATCTACTTAGGTCACAAAGCCTTCATTCACACATGAAAAGGACATTAGAAAACCTGCAAAGCAAGCAGATGAGGACTACCATTGACTTTGATATTAAAGAGTCTTTTATACTGCAATCAAATGCATTGTCAACATGTGTCTAACTGTGACAAAATGACAGTCACTAAACTAGGGGCTTTCTGGCAGCACATCAAAAAGAGTGAGACTAGCTCATCAACAGGAAAGCTCTCCTGCAAGCTGAGCTCTGCATGCCGTACACTGAGCTTCTCATTCAAAGGTTTAGCACATGTCCATTGTCTCCAGCAGTATGGCATCCTCGTGGTTTTTTGTTGCATATTAAACTCGGGCACCTACTGTTCAAATCTCACTTTTCTGGGCCCAGGGTATATTCGGGGCCATATGATTCATGGGTAGCCAGTTAAATTGGGCATTTTGGTTGGCATTTTTAGAGGGGCCCAGGGAGTGCTCAATTCTCAGCTTAGCTCCTTTAGACCTTTGAAAATGCCAACCTTTGAAAATACCAACCGCTCACCCTTATATTCGAGTAGAGGGTGGGGATCAGGACTACAATCTGCTGCTTGCTGACCCTACAAGCTGACATTTCTGCCCTCATAAAAGAAATTAGTTGTAGAAACTGGAACTATCTAAATCAGGTAGCACAAAAGAAGGCTTCCAACATTTAGGAAGTACAATTATCTTTCCTCAGGAGAGTCCTGGCTCCTAACTAGGAACTGTATGTATTCTAGCATGCTTTGAATGAACCCAACTACTAAAGAATGAAAACCAAGTGATGGCTAGATCAATCCTCAAGTAACGGCTTACTGATTTGACTCTAATGTGGAATCATTGTGTGTGGAGCTAGTGAAAAAGATACATCTGTTTGAATTTTACAAATGCCCTCCCTTTAATTCTTATTTAAAAAAAACTACAAAACCAAACAATTTTTGCGAATTCCTTTTTAGGTGCTAGGTAGAGACGTAGGCGACTAATCAACTAGTTGACTATCCGCTAAATAAAAGCTTATCGGATAGTCGACACACTAGGCGACTAGTTGCTTCCTAGGCAGCAAGTGAGGGAGTGAGGGGTGCTGGTAGGAGCTGTCTTAAAAGCTGGTTCCCCCCAGTTCCGCTCAGTGGGAGAGGGCAGGGGCGCAGTGGCGGTGTTCCAACTTTGATATGTACAAGAGTCCCCGCTGGGGCTCTTGTACATTTCAAAGGCAGAACACAGTGCTAGTCCTTATCAACTAATCGAATAGTCAGTGGAAATCCCATCGACTATTCGGTTAGTTAATTAATTGAAATTTAACATCCCTAGTGCTAGGATGACTTGACACTTCAGTTATGGACCAAGCTATTTAATGTGAATCATTTCAGGAGCCAAGGACTGAGAGAAAAATATGCCCTGGAGCTGAGTAATCAGCAATGGAACAAATTAGTGGGCACAAGAACTGCTTCTCCTCTGGGAGAAAGAGAACATAAGAACGGCCATACTGGGTCAGACCAAAGGTCCACCTAGCCCACTATCCTGTCTTCCAACAGTGGCCAATGTCAGATGCTTCAGAGGGAATGAACAGAACAGGTAATCATCAAGTCATCCATCCCATTGCGCATGACCAGCTTTTGTCAAACAGAGGCTAGGGACACCATCCCCAAACAAGAGTGTCATTGCCAAAGTTCCTTTTCTATCTTCTCATATAGAATACTGTGAGTTTCCTACTTCCTACTCCTGGTCTTGTAGTAAAAAAAGAGATTGGGATTCAGATCTATCCCCTACTTGAAGATCTGACCTCTGTATCTTGAGCATGTGACCATTTCTTAGTGCCTGTGAGAGACTGAGGATTTCCATATTTATTCCAGCATGGCACACAGCAGTGTAAATATCATATTAGAGACTGCCCAATACCCAATAGTAGGAGGTTACCATATCCCTTTTGTTGATTGTTTGCACTTATATTTTTATTCTCCAGACATGAAGACTGATTTAACCACTAAGGACATGTCTACACTAGGGAGCTATTTCAGAATAACTAAATTTAAAATAATGACTCCCGAAATAACTATTTTAAAATAAGCTTATTCCCCAAGGAAAGCAGGAGTTATTATTTCGAAATAACCAGCCCCTTATTTTGAAATAACAGGCTTGGTAGTGTGGACGCTCTGTTTGTTATTTTGAAATAAGGGAAGTTATTTCAAAATAACTCCCTAATGTAGACCAGGGCTAAGACTCTAACATGTTACCTGGATTTTGGGAAAGACCAATTTTCTTAGTGGTAGAATTAAATCCTGGTTAATCTTAAACAGATTGAGAAGGTTGGATCTTGGCTTTATGCAGACTTTGCTCTTAAATTACTAGCCCTTACAGAATCCTTGACTTAGATCTACAAAAAGGGTGAATTTTAGGATGCATCTAAGAACAGAAATAGCTTATAGTCCTTTGGAAGAGTGAAGCATCATGGATGGTACAAATATAGTTCATTCACACGCAAGATGTCAGAACTGAATGTTTAAGGTTCTGTAATCAAAGGGGTTACATGTGTTGTAAACTGCATCCAGACATCAAGTTAAGCACTTTTGCACCATCCAAGGTATTGTCTGAGACAGATTGTTTAACATAGTTCTTCACCTGGTCACCACCAATATCTGTTGAATTTGTGATGAGCTTTCGTGGGCCAGACCCACTTCCTCAGATCTGATCAGATCTGAGGAAGTGGGTCTGGCCCACGAAAGCTCATCACCGATTAAACCATCTTGTTAGTCTTTAAAGTGCTACATAGTTTTTCCTTTGTTTTAGCAAGATCAGACTAACACGGCTACGTCTCTACTATTGTCAAGTTTTTTTGTGAGCCTCATTTCAAGACTATTAAGTGACAAGGAAAACTTGTATTTCATTGATTTCTAACAGGATCCCTCTGAACTCCCATTGGTGAGACTGGAGAAGTAATTTGAGCTGAACCTAATGACACTATATCAGGATGGGTACTGATGTTCTGGCTCCTTGATCATCCAGGCAATGACAGGTAAGGGAACATCTGCTCCAGTCAATGTGATAACATGCAGAAAGCCCAACAGGCACAAGTCTCAACTGGAAGTGTAACTGATGCATGTATGGAGCCAGTATCATTAGGGACACAATCTATCCTGAGATGAAAGTGGAAAATGGAATGAAGCATGTAAATATATGGCATAGCCTATATTTTCCTCTGTGTCCATTTATTCATGACTTGGCATATTGCAAAGAATGTCACGAATGTGGTGCCAGTTTGGGACCGTCTTACCTTAGGTACATATGTGGTCACCATCTTTGAAATATCTGAGTGCCTCACAATCTTTAATGTATTTATCCTCAAGCTCTCCTGTGAGGTGGGGCAGTGCTGTTATCCCCTTGGTACAAATGAAAAACTGAGGCACAAAAAGGCTAAGTGACTTGCCCCATGTTACACAGGAAGTCTGTGGCAGAGTAGCTGGGACCTGAACATGGATTTGTCGAAGCACTACTAACATTCTAACCCCCAGCCTATCCTCCTCCAAAAGCACATGCAATCTATGAGTGGAGAGGATGGGGGCATAGGCAAGCTACTTTATCTTTTCACCTTTACCGAACAGAAATTATCTTGATGAAACCCCAAGAAAGAGGAAATTTGCGTAAATGGAGGGAAGGAAGACACCTTACAACATCCATAGCATGAAACAAAATACAGATAAGCCTAATTTCCTAGGCTGATTTTAGAAGTATCCCTTCTATTAGATGAGAGCATCAAAGTAATGGATAGCCTGCATTATTGTCTGCTGCATTATTAATAGGTAGAGTTAAGGCAGAAACCATGCTCAGTATGGCTAACTGTGTGTCCTACTTACAGGAAAATAACAGATTTTTGAATGCAGGAAGTTAAAACAAAAACAAAACAAAGTCACAGGAAGACAGAAAGCCTAGAAAGGAACCGGCATTTGATTTAATCCAGAGATCCTGCAACTCTGGAAAGAATTTGATATCCATCCTTTAAAAATATCACACATCTCTTAATGATTAGCATGCTTCATTTCTTTACAGCATGGGAAGCTATGCGCACACATTTCGTATACGTGAAAGGAAAGGTGATATTGTCTGGCAGCCAGAGTCGCACAAGCTTTATCAATATTTGAAATGCTGGAGCTCTGTATTGATCTTTCAGCCTGCCTTGTCTCTCTCACTCTAACAGATATTGAAAGATCTGAGACAAAGTCACACAACAAGAAATGTATTTTTTTCCACAGATGAGAGAAGGTTTCTGAATCCCAATAGAATGAGCTATACATTCACTTGCCTGATGCAAGGTTTTGTTGCTTTTTTTGATGTAGCTCAGGTTTGCAGGGAATGAAGTGGCTGGTAGCTAACTATCCCTAGGAAAGTTCTGGTGCAAAATAAGTAGAGAGAGAGAGAGAGAGATCTTAACACTCTTTTCTTTTAAACTACATTTCACTTGAAAACTTGCAACTCTTCTGTCTATAAATGACACAAGGGAGGGAGAAGGTACCTGCTGATGCCAGCTAAGCTTTGCTTTTGTTTTTCTAATGAGAGTCAAGTCTGGATGAAAGTGGCAGGATCGAGCGGGTTTTGGACTTCAGGGCTCTCTCAAAATTCCCTCCGTGTTTTATTAAGCCCCTTTGGTGCTGGAAGTCAGGAGGTCTGTGATGCTGACTCCTCCAGGATGGCTTTGAAAACTGAGAGGTGTCACTTGAGGCTGTTTGGGCATTTTGAGTCTGTTAGTGCCAAGGAGGTTAAAAAAGTCTCTTTGCTCTGCTAGTGCAATCTTCAGCTTTACAGTTCTTTTGGGAACCAGCTAATAGCATGCACGGCAAGGAAGAGGTCCTTTCTAGAGAGCTCCCATGGAAGAGGTTGATATCTGCTCCTGTAACCTTCCTCTGTGGAGTCATTAGTAGCACTGCTTTGTTATTGTGTAAATGGGATGGAATAGATCAGGGATTGTAATTAAATGCCAAATGGATTTGACAAGACATCATGAATGCTGGTGACGACTCCTAGTAAATTTGGGCAGCTGCATTCCAAGGATTCAGCCTGCCTCACTGTTCTGGGAGAAAGTAAAGACTGAAGCTGATTGTATCTAAGCAACAAGTATGTGCCAAGTCTATTTCACTTTGTTGGGAACCTGAGTATAATTCTGGTGAAAAGTGCCAGCTCAAGAGGCCTAGGATGTCATGTTCTTTGTTTTCAGTATGATTTGCTCTGCTGCAAAATCATATGCTCCCATTCTAAAAGAGTTCTAAAAGAACTCGAATGGGAAATTGCTGAACTATTATCTGTGGTTTGTAACCTATCCCTTAAATCGGCTTCCGGCTTCCGTACCTAATGACTGGAAGGTAGCCAACGTGACACCAATATTTAAAAAGGGCTCTAGAGGCGATCCGGGCAATTACAGACCGGTAAGTCTAACTTCAGTACCTGGCAAATTAGTCGAAACAATAGTAAAGAATAAAATTGTGAAGCATGTAGAAGAACATAATTTGTTGGACAAAAGTCAACATGGTTTCTGTAAAGGGAAATCCTGTCTTACTAATCTATTAGAGTTCTTTGAAGGGGTTAACAAACATGCGGACAGGGGATCCAGTAGATATAGTATACTTAGATTTTCAGAAAGCCTTTGACAAGGTCCCTCACCAAAGGCTCTTGTGTAAATTACATGGCCATGGGATAAGAGGAAGGTCCTTTCTTGGATTGAGAACTGGTTAAAAGACAGGAAACAAAGGGTAGGAATAAATGGTAAATTTTCAGAATGGAGAGGGGTAACTAGTGGTGCCCCAAGGGTCAGTCCTAGGACCAATCCTGTTCAACTTATTCATAAATGATCTGGAGAAAGGGGTAAGCAGTGAGGTGGTAAAGTTTGCAGATGATACCAAACTGTTTAGGATAGTCAAGACAGAAGCAGACTGTGAGGGACTCCAAGAAGATCTCACCAAACCGAGTGATTGGGCAACAAAATGGCAAATGAAATTTAATGTGGATAAGTGTAAAGTAATGCACATCGGGAAAAATAACCCCAACTATACGTACAGTATGATGGGGGCTAATTTGGCTACGACAAATCAGGAAAGAGATCTTGGAGTTATCGTGGACAGTTCTCTGAAAACTTCCACACAGTGTGCAGCCCGGTCAAAAGGCAAATAGGATGCTAGGAATTATTAAGAAAGGGATAGAAAATAAGACCCAGAATATCTTACTGCCCCTGTATAAAACTATGAGTACGCCCACATCTTGAATACTGTGTACAGATGTGGTCTCCTCACCTCAAAAAGATATTTTGGCCTTGGAAAGGGTTCAGAAAGGGCAACTAAAATGATTAGGGGTTTGGAGGGTCCCATATGAGGAGAGGTTAAGCGACTGGGACTTTTCAGTTTAGAAAAGAGGAGACTGAGGGGATATGATAGAGGTATATAAAATCATGAGTGGTGTGGAGAGGGCCGATAAAGAAAAGTTATTTATTAGTTCCTAAAAGAAGAACTAGAGGACACCAAATGAAATTAATGGGTAGCAGGTTTAAAACTAATAAAAGAAAGTTCTTCTTCACACAGCGTGTAGTCAGCCTGTGGAACTCCTTGCCAGAGGAGGCTGTGAAGGCTAGGACTATAATAGAGTTTAAAGAGAAGCTAGATAATTTCATGGAGGTTAGGTCCATAAAAGGCTATTAGCCAGGGGATAAAATGGTGTCCTTGGCCTCTGTTTGTCAGAGGCTGGAGAGGGATGGCAGGAGACAAATCGCTTGATCATTGTCTTCGGTCCACCCTCTCTGGGGCACCTGGTGCTGGCCACTGTCGGCAGACAGGATACTGGGCTAGATGGACCTTTGGTCTGACCCAGTACGGCCGTTCTTATGTTCTGCTACCATACTTTGGCTCCTACCACCACCACCAGCCACCTCTGTGGGAAAGAGGGCAGGTCAGTCTCCATGGTCTGCTAAATGTTTGGCCTCTCTTTCAAGTTGACAATGGGGGCCAAAATGTTGGCGGGTTTTGTGGCAGGGACACCTGTTACTGGGAACTGGACTGAGACCCTGTAATGGCCATCTCTCGCAACTGTCCCCTTGGGGGTTGGGTGTGTCTGCATTCCATAAACCAGCGTTTCCCAAACTATAGGAAAAAATACCAGGCCTCAGCATGGCTGCCGGAAGAGGAGCAGAGCGAGGCGGGCTGGGAGGAGGTGGCGGGGGGGGGAACCAGCTGCCGGGAAGCAGATTTGGGGGCAGCGGGGCTGTCCCGTGGAGATCCGGGCAGGCGGGTGGCAAAAGCAGGACTGGGGGCAGCGGGGCTGTCCCGCGGAGATCCGGGCAGGCAGGCGGCAAAAGCAGGGCTGGGGCAGCGGGGCTGTCCTGCGGAGATCCGGGCAGGCGGGCGGGCAGCCGGCGAAAGCAGGGCTGGGGGCGGCGGGCAGGCGGCAGAAGCAGTGTTGGGGGTAGCGGGGCTGTCCGGCAGAGATCGGGGAGGGCAGGCGGCGGAACCAGGGCTGGACAGGAGCCGGGGGTGGGGGTGGGGTGGGGGTGGGGCTGGCGGGGAGATCAGGAGGAAGAGGATGGGAGAACCAGCTGCTGGAAGCAGGGCTGGATGGGGGCAGCGGGGCTGGTCAGGGGGTCGTCGGGGAGCAGGGCTAACCGGGAGATTGGTGGGGCGGGAAACCGGCCACCAGAAGCAGGGCTGAATGGGGGCAGCAGGGCTGGACTGGGGAGATTGGGAGAAGTGGGGGGGGAGCGGGACTGACCTGGGCACTGACCTGGGCACGAGTGAGTCTGGCCAGGGATTCCATTTCCCCATACCCTCCCTCAAGTAGTTGCGAACTGCCTGGCAGGTAGACACACTCGGGCAGCGTGAGCACATCTACCAGCCAGGCAGTTCACAGCTAAGGACTGATACACCTAATTATAATAAAACTTACCTAATTAGAAAATACCAGGCATTTTATATGTCTGGTAATTTCTCAATTTCTTTCCCGGACAAAACCCTCAAATACCAGACTGTCCAGTACAAAACCGGACACCTGGCAACCCTACCCTTCCTTGCACCCTCCCTCCTAGCCAGATACCCTACCCCCAATCTGCTCCTGCTCCCGCTTCCTGGAGTGCTCATGCGGCGCTGGGTCCCCCAAGCGCTGGCCCAGGCTGGGTGGAGGATGCAGCCGGGTGAAACACTGAAAATTATTCATTTTTCATTATTTTTTTTATATGCATTTATATTTTTGGGCTGCAAAAAACAGTACTGAAAAAAAAAAAACTAAAGTAAAAAGTTTGGGAAACCCTGATCTAGCCAGCTTTCTATCCATCTTACAGTCCATTTATCCAATCCATATTCCCTTAACTTGCTGGCAAGAATATTGTGGGTGACTGTATCAAAAGCTTTGCTAACGCTGGCACTGGGGGCTTTGGGAGGACCAGAAACAACTTATTTGAATATTCATCATTTGCTTAATGAATATGCAACTATGCAAATGAATGTTACTGGTCCTCCAAAAGCTCGTGAATGGATTTACTGGTCCCCGTGTCAAAAAGTTTGGGAACCCCTGCCATAAACCAATCCTGGCCCTGGCATCAGGTCATACTGCAGGGCTTCCTTAGTTTGTTCTGGGCCCCAGGTCTCCTGGCAGTTGTATCCCCTTCTGGGAGATTACTGCTGTCCAATTATAGGCCAATCCCCAGTAGCCTATGGGGGGGGGAAGGGAGCACAGGTGACTTGGCCTAACCACCCGACTATGTACCTAAGGGGTTGGGTGTGTTTGTATTCAGCCAACAAGCCTAAGCCACTGCCTGTGCCACCATGGTCACACTGCTGTGTTTAGTGCACCAGCTTGAGCAGTGCTATCACATGTCTGTCTGTCCTTGCTGAAAAGCACACTCGCAACTACTGTGAAGACATACCCGGAGAGGCTACTGAACAGCCAGCAGAAGGTAATTAGGTCTCTACTGACAGGGCTGGTTTCAAATATGAAAGGCTCTTTATCCTCTGAACCAACTGGTCTTCCCAGTAGCAACCATTTTTTGCATTTCATAAAAAGTAGCATTTAATCATGAGTGCACATCCCAACATGCTCTAGGGGTTCCCTGGTGAAAGAAGCTCTCTCCCCCAGACTGAATTTGGCCCCTCCATATCAGTTTTACACATTTAGCATGTTACACACTCATAAACTTAACATAGATGAGGATAAACAGTTCTCCTACCATTAGCTGAATGCAGGAGTTGGAACTCTGTTGAATAAAAATTATTGTTTAAATGATCACTATGGATTTGTGCTACTATGTACACAGTATACAGTAATGCTACACAAATATGTTTCCCAGTAAAACCAGTTAACCTGTAAACTGGACAGAACTGAGAATAGCAATTCTGGACTCTGAAAATATACAGTGCTGCCTTCTGTAGCAAGGCAGCTGAAGTCTTAACACTGAAAACAACCCACAGGCACCTTTTAAAATTAGTTTATATTTTCAAAATAACAACTCTTTAAATGCAGTTGAACCTCCTCAGCTATAAATGCATTATAGTGGGTTGCATGAACCTTGAGAGCATGTTCCTTTTAGCAGTTTGATTATTTCCAGCCTCCTCTATGTCAGAAACTGATCCAATGTTGAGTAAAAGCTCCTTGTATTGATACAGACCACTGACTTTAACTCAGCTACTGAACCACGGTATTATTTAAGTGCAATCCCATTTAATACATATATACACTGATGGAATACTACAGAAAGGCCTTTTGTAACACACTTTCTTTAAAATCCTCATTTTTCTGTTTAATTATATGTTGACTATAATGAAGTGACTGCTAACAAATGGCCCACTCTGCAAGATGTTGAAGGTCTCTTAACATCAGCGGGAGTGGCAAAATCCAAAATGAGGGCATTGGCTCTTAAAAATATCCCCATTGAGCTTCTGGAGCTGTTAATTTTGCCCCCTACTCCCAGGGTAGCAGACCATGATGATGCAGAATCAGGACATTGAAGAGGATTACTTACAAAAGTAGAGAAGAACTTTGAGAAAGCTAACTTCATGGAAGAAACCCTAGAAATTCAGGAAATGTCAAATTTGCCTAGGAGTTGGGTTACCTACACAATGTAACTCTGCCCCATATGTGGATTGTGTAGGATATAGTCTTGATTCACAAGACCATACACTATTGGGGGAGGGATAGCTCTGTGGTTTGAGCATTAGCCTGTTAAATCCAGGGTTGTGAGCTCAATCCTTGAGGAGGCCAGTTAGGGATCTGGGGCAAATCTGTCAGGGATGGTACTTGGTCCTGCCATGAGGGCAGGGGACTGGACTCGATGATCTCTCAAGGTCCCTTCCAGCTCTCTCTATGAGATCGGAATAGATAGGTATTTCTCAAATAACTAGCCAATTAGCCTGTCATAAGATGGGATTTTCAGGTCTCTCCTCCACGTCGGTCTTCTCTCCTGAGCCTCTAGCTCTGTCTCTCTTTTTCTCTCTCTCCTCCTCCCCTCTCTCTCAGCTCTCCTCTGCCTTCTGCCTCTCTCTCCGCTTCTCTTCTCCCCCCTCCTGCCTCTCACTCACTCTCTGCTCTCCTCTGTCTCCATCAGGGATGCATTCTCATCCAGGACCTGCCCCCAGCCGTGTACGTCACCGCCCCGCCCCTTTCCCCTCCCGCTGTGGCACCTGGCTGACTTCTGCGCCGGGGGAGCAAGTGGCGCAAGCGGCCGTTTGGGCCGCTTGCTTCCCCGCGGCGGACCGGCTGAGCGGCGCAGAAGTCAGCCGAGTGCCATGGCGTAAGGCGAAGGACATGACTCAGGCAACAGCGCTGCCCAGAGGGAACAGCCAGGGAGGCAACAGTGCCGCCCAGAGGGGAACAGCCAGCATTTCAGCGTTACAGAGTCTCAGACATTGGGCTACTATATATGTGATATATTGTAGTTTTTTTCTGCAATGTTAGAAATACATACACACCATCTCATAGTACTGTCCTCTGCATACCACTCTGAGTCCAGGAAAGTTATTTGTATACAAGACATGGAATGAGCCAAAAGCTCTGATGCTGAGCCCCATACAAGATGCATCTACAAAGATTGCTTTAAAACCTTGTATGTTGTATTTATTTGAAAAACAAACAAACAGCATATGAAGAGAAATTGGAAGGTTTAATTCTGAGGGAGAGGCTAAATAAAATGATGAATGGTATGGAGAAGATTAATCAGGATCTCCTTGTTTACTTTTCAGGTAATGCAAGAATGAGGAGATGGTTAATAAAACTGAAAGGCACAAAGAGGAAAATGATAAAAGAGTTTTTCCCCCTCAGTATGCTTAATTAACCTGGGGAACTCCCTGCCACAAAGTGTAACTGATTATAAGAATTCAGCAGGATGAGGTATGTATACTAATAGGAGCGCTGGGCAGGCTGGCAGAACAGGGCGAGCCCCCGTGTCCTGACCCTGCTCCCCAACAGGAGTGCCAACTGGGTGAGCAGAGAGGGTTGAAGTGTGGGGGTGCCCATTTTTCCTGTGCCCCCCAATTAGCTGGGGCACATGGACATGGTCCCATTGGCCCAGTGTCTAATCCGCCACTGATGATGGCATGTAGCTACCCCTACCCTACACACTGCCACCAGTGATGTGCACTGTAGACACAGCCTAAGAGAATATCGTACTCGGCCACATATCGACATCCTAGTGAATCAGTCTTTAACTGAGGGGCTTTCTTTCTTTCTTTCTTAAAAGCACCTAGAAACTTTTTCATAAGTGAGGAAAAAGAATGTTTCACAATGGGTGTCATTTGGGAGTCAGATGCGGAACTGATTTATTTCTGAACTACTGTCAGTTTGATAAGCAATTTAGGAGTGCTAGTTTGACAGCAGCTGATTGTTAAATCCCCTTCTACGAATGAATTATAAGAAGTGGTGAGAAGTCATTAAAAAGAAGAAATGAGTCTGACTTCACCTGTACTGTCTGGTAGGAAATACACAAGGAAATCGGAGATTTTTTGATCTTGGTTAAAATTTCCAAAGGCACCCAAATCCCATTTTCAAAAGACACTTTGACTCCAGAGATCTAGGCTCCAAAGTGCCAAAATAATTTCTGAAAATGGGACTTAGATAATCTAGTTATTTCAGTGCTTTGGAAAATTTAACCCTTAGGGTACACACAGTGGGACACAGTTGAATTAAGATATGAAACTTCAGCTATGTTAATTGTGTAGCTGAAGTCAAAATAGCATAACTCTGCTTTTGGTGCAGTCTATACTTTAGGAAGTTGAAGGAAGAATGCTCTTCCTCCGACTTCCCATACTCCTCGTGAAATGAGGGTTACCGGCATTGACAGGGGCACCCCTCTCAGTTCGAATCAGCTGTCTTATCTCGACTGCGAATTTGAACCCTGGAAGACTGACAGCGGCAGCTTCGATCTTCCTCTGCAGCATAGACGTACCCTTAGGCAACGTCTACACGATGAGTTTTCTCAGCAAAAAATATGCTAACGAAGGACTCGTTTGCATGAGTCGCGATCTCATTTGCGTATTTTCTGCCTATCTGTTTTTGCGCTGAGGTTTTTGCACAAAAACAAGCAGTGTGGGCGTTTTCTTTTTGCGCAAAAACCCCTTTTCCCGCAAGAAAATATGCAAATGAGATTGCGACTCATGCAAATGAGTCCCTCGTTAGCATATTTCTTGCCGAGAAAACTCGTAGTGGAGACGTCGCCTTGGCGTCTACAAAATTCTCTTCTCTCCTCCACAGCCACTGTGGAGTATGTAGAAAGGGACAGTGCCAGACCCTATTGCCACACTGTTATTTTTTTCATAAAGGCTCTGCTATCACAGTAGAAGAATCCGAAGAGAACAGCATAGGAGACCTGGAGAACCAGAAACTTCAGAACTGGCCACAGTAGCTGAGGCTATGTCTCCACAGCAGCATTATTTCGGAATAACTGACATTATTCAGAAATAGCATAGTCCACATCTACACAGCAAGCAGTTATTTCGACATAATGTCGAAATAATGTTGAGCTGGAGGACTTGTTATTCTGACTCCTGTAACCCTCATTTTACGAGGAGTAAGGGGAAGTTGGAGGAAGAGTGCTCTAACTTGGACTTCCTGCTGTGTAGACAGCACCAAAAGTCGAAATAAGCTTTTCAACGTAAGCTACGCAATTGATGTAGCTCAAGCTGTGTAGCTTATTTCAGCTTTAGCCCTGCTGTGTAGATGTGCCCTGAGGGATCAGCAGAGGCCTGGTGTGATGTGAGCAGAGGCCTTCAGAAGTTAAGGAAATGGTGGCTTCTCTGAGGTAGGGACTGGGCTAGGCAAGAATTAAATTTCAGCAATAACTTTAACAAGAACTTCAAATGGGGCTTTTGGATTTCCCCCTTAGAATCTAGTGGCAATTGTTGAGTTTTCTGTGGTGTGTGTGCTGAGCACCCTCGGCTCCAGTTTACCAAAAAGAGTGCTCGACTGCTAACTCTGGTTGGTTGAGTGTTTGGTCACCGTCATCATTACTGAGTTTAATAAGCAGTGTCAGAAAGATTTAAAGACTCATGCTTTGAGTGCTTGCCTTCCCTGAGCTGAGGCTATTGGCTCATGAATATGAATATGCATAACTTGAAGTCAGAAATATGAAGTTGGATCTGTTTATAATTCTAAATGTGTTAATGAGGGTCATTACTGATGCCCCAGAAACTTATTGGCTCAGTGATCAAATCAATGACCCGTGAATAGTCTTGTAAGCCCAAACTCTGGCTGGTCCTAAAAAGACATGTGGCCATGCCACCTGGTACTGGTTTCCATCTTGAACCTGGTATCTTTTCATGGGGCTGGGAGGTGCTGAACAAAGGATTTCCACTCTGGGAGAAAGCAATGGGAAGCAATCAGTCTTTGTCTTCAGCTGGTTTTTGAAACTGCCTGGCCCACCCGGACGGGATACAAAGAACATTGAAAAAGCAGTAGACCTGGGCAGTGTAAAGATGAAATCTGACTCGAAGCTCTTTAACTGAGATAAGAACAGCTGTTTAGGGTAAGAATTTGCATGTAACAAGTTTGTCGGTGGATTAGATCTAGCGAAGCATTTTTTGTTCGTTTTAATTTAGTAACTTACTTTGATCTGATTGTTTTCACTTGCAACCACTTAAATCCTATCTTTTGTCCTTAATAAAAACACATTTGTTTATTATCAAGCTCAGTGTAAATAACTATTACCCTGGGCAGGGAAGCAACCACTGTGCAGCTCTCTCTTTCACTGATAAAGAGGGTGGACTTCCTTATACACTCTGTTGTGTTGGTTTCCTGGGTGCTGAGCCCTTATAGCTAAGCCCTCCAAGAGCTGAGCTAGTTCAGTATCTGTGCTGCTCTGCGGGGGGGAGGTAACCTCAACTCTGAGCCCTGCCTGGGGGAGACCAGAGAATCTGGCCCAGCAGGGCAGTGTGGTGGGGAGCCCCAGAGAGCAGGAAGGCAAGTGTCAGTGGCATGATCAGCACTCCGGGGGCCAACTCCAACGGGATTGCCGTGATTCACTCCATCACAGATATATCTTAGAAATTCTCATACCCCAGTGGGCCAAGTAATTTGGCATCTTATCTCTGATAATGGTTTGATCCAGATGCTTCAGAAGAAGGTGACAAGAGTTCTTATAATTGTCAATTATTAAATCACCTGCCTCTAACCCCTATGAGTCAGTGGCTAGCTTATGTGCTGAAGCACTAAGATGTTCATCCAACCTTTATACTTTCAACCTGTGTAATGTAAAATGTGGATGTTCTTATTATCAGTATACATCCCTCATCTCTCTTGGAATCTTGCTAAACTCTTAGCCTCAATTATGCTCTGTGGCATGGGGTTCCCCAAGTTAACTAAGCATTTTGCAGAACAATTTCTTTTATCATTTTACTACTTGTTTCTTTTCAGTTTCCTTAACTTTCTCCTCATTCTTGCATTTGTAAAAGGTAAAATAGGAGACCCTGGTTAGTCTTGTCTGTGCCATTCATCATTATGTACCTTTCTCGTTTCTCTCTCTGAACTGTGTCCTAGTGTTTCCAATTTCTCTTCATGGGCTATTTTTCAAACAAATTAACTTTTTTTTAATAACCTTTGAAGGTGCATCTTGTACGGGGCACAGTACAGAGCCATTGGTTCATTCACTCCATCTCTTGCATATGAATAACATTCCTGGACTCGATCTGGTCCAGAGAGAATAGTACACAGCACTATGAGATGTTACATGTGCGTTTCTAAGGTTGCTGGAGCCTTTCCAGATCCCTGCTGCTGGAGTCTTTCCCAAATGCTGGAGTCCTTCCTAGTAGCAGAGAAAAACTCCAGTAGCAGAGGTCAGCGGGACATTATACTGCTAAAAACAACCATATAGCGGGGGGTAGTATGTGTTCTCTACATGCTACTGAAAGGAGTGTGCAGTGTAGATGAACCTTTAAATTCTTGCCTCTCTTTGCCAAAATCCATCAGTTAAGTATATTAACCAGTCACTCGATACTGATTCCCGCTCCTTGGTCTGTTCATAGTTTCTTTCTCCTTATATATGTCAGTAATTTGATCCCCTTTTCACGGGGTTTTATTAATTGCACAGCACGCATGTGGATGATCGGCAAAGGCTGAATTCCAGCAGCTCTCCAAAACCCACAAACAGGACAGAAGGTTTCAATTATTGGCCCCAACCATAACTTCCTACAACGGAATGAATCAAAGTCTGAAAGCTGCCTCCTGGGTAAAAAGTCCTCTTTGTCCCATGTCTCTGACCCTGCCAACTCCTTAGTGCTCTTCTGAAGGTCTGAAAACTTGGCACCATTCTAAACTGTAAACATTCATTTTCCTCCCCGATTAGGGTTGGACTAGATATCCTCCTGAAGTCTCTTCCAAACCCCTGCTCGAAGCAGGACCAACCCCAGCTAAACCACTCCAGCCAGGGTTTTGTCAAGCCGGGCCTTAGGATTCCACCACTTCCCTGGGCAACCCATTCCAGCACTTCACCACCCTCCTAGTTAAGTAGTTTTTCCTAATGTCCAAATTCCCCCACTGCAACTTGAGACCATTGCTTCTTGTTCTGCTATCTGCCACCACTGAGAATAGCCTGGCTCCATCCTCTTTGGTTCCCCCTCCCCCCATTCAGGGAGTTGAAGGCTGCTATCAAATCCCCCCTCATTTTTCTCTTCTGAAGACTGAATAAACCCAGTTCCCTCAGCCTCTCCCAGTGCCTCAGCCCCCTAATCATTTTCATAGCCCTCCACTGGACCCTCTCCTTTCTGTAGCGGGGGGCCCAAAACTGGATGCAATATTCCAGATGTCGCCTCGCCAGTGCTGAAGAGAGGGAAATAATCACTTCCCTAGATCTGCTGGCAATGCTCCTACCAACGTCACCCAAAATGCCATTAGCCTTTTTTGGAAACAAGGGCACAGTTGCCTCACATTGTTTCTCATTTACTGTAATCCCCAGGTCCTTTTCTGTGCTTCGGGGGGTGGGGGTGGACTGTGGGGCCCAGAGTGTCCTGGGGAATTAAGCAGAAGGCCAGGCGCTGGCAGCAGGGGATGGGCCTGCCCCCACACTCACCAGCAGTGGCAGGAGCCACAGGAAGTGGAGCAACCCAGCCAGCCTGCTCTGCTCCACCACCTCCCAACCACGGTGAAGTGGAGCAACCTGGCCCCAGCCCACTCCGCTCTCCCAAGCGATGCAGCTGGGAACCGGGCTCAGGGGAGCAGAGTGGGCTGGGTCACTCTGCTTCCTGCCACTGCAGTGAGCATGGGGGCATGGGGCAACCCCTGATGCCAGTGCCAGTGCCCTAGTTAGCCCCAAGTTGTGTCACTCGGGGGCGAGGGTTTGGGGGAAGAGGTACATTGGGGGTGTGGCGGGGCAGAGCAGGGGCAGGGCCTGGGATGGAGGGGTTGTTCCTCCCAGCCCTGCACCCTCTAAGGATGGCACTAATCTTGAGAAGATGTGCCTGGAAGCTGGCCACAACAGGAGCATACATTGCACCTGCCTCTGCTAAAACTCCTCTTATGCTTTAACTCCCTTGCTGCTGAAAGCACCAGCATCTCCATGCGACATTCTCCTTTGTAGGGCTCTGCCAAATTCACAGCTGTGAAAAATGTGTCACGGACTGTGAAACTGGTATCCACCATGAAATCTGTTCTTTTGAGTACTTTTACCCAATACTCTGCCGATGTCACGGGGAGATCAGCATTTCCCAAACTGGGGGGAGGGGGCTGATCCAAAAGGGGGCTGTAACGTTATTCTAGGGGGGTCGGGGTATTGCCAGTCTTACCTCTGCGCTGCCTTCAGAGTTGGGTGGCCAGAAAGTGGCAGCTGCTGGCCAAGCACCCTGTTCTCAAGACAGCACCTCCAGCAGGAGCACAGAAGTAAGGGTGGTAATGGGCAGGCAGAAAATGGCAGCTGTTGGCTAAGGGCTCAGCTCCGAGGGCAGCCATGCAGGAGCAGGGGTAGCAATGTCACACATCCTCACTTCTGCGTTGCTGCTGGCAGTGGGGCTGCCTTCAGAGCAGCTGCCACTCTCTGCCCGCCCAGCACTGGAGGCAGTGCTGCCAGCAGCAGTGCAGAATGAAGGGTGGCAATTAAGGATGTTAAATTTAGATTAATCAACTAATTGAATAAACGATGTAATTTGCATTGACTATTCGATTAGTCGATAAGGGCGCTTCCACCTTTGAAATGTAGCAAAAGGCCTGCCGGCTCTTGCTACATTTCAAAGGCAGAAGCGCCGTGGGGAGCACGGCCAGTGGGGGACTCAAGCAGTTCCCCCACTGGCCCCGCACTGCCTGCTTTTGAAATGTACAAGAGCCCCAGGAGTTGCTTACATCACTAGTGGCAATACCACAACACCATACAATAACCTTGTGATGCCCCCACCACCAACTTCTTTTGGGTCAGAACCCCGACACACAGAACAGTGTGAAATTTCAGATTGAAATACACAAAATCGTTACATTTATTATTTTAAAAATCCTATGACCATGAAATTGACCAAAATGGATCATGCAGTACGTAGGACCCTACTCATTTGGCAGCAGGCTTGTAAGGGCTGATGCTCAAATGGAATGAGAGCACTTGAGAAGGAACACACACACGTACTTGGCTGGGTCATCAGTTCCCATCTAGGCTATGGCACAATTGATCCCACTCCTTCAACTTTACCCACTATCCTCCTGGAGCTCTAAGGTGCAGAGCCATCCTCATTCTCTCCTTGCCTGCTCCTTCAGTGTCTCTCTCAGACGCCGCATGCTCCTCCTGCTGTTTTTGCTAGGGGCTGTGGATGGTAATTGCTTTTTTTATCAGCTTCGTTTTGGGACACGTGCAATTCCTTTACTCAGTATAGATCAGAACTACTCCAAAGTCTAGGTCAGAGTCCTATACATTTAAATCCTGACTGTGTGCCCCATTTTCTTAAACTGCCCTCCTTATCCTTGATATCTAACACCCTGACCTGACACTAGGGCTTTATTTCGAAATAACCCCCCTTAGGTCGAATTAACAAGCAGAGCATCCACTCTATTAAACCTGTTATTTTGAAATAATGGGTCACTTAGGGCACGTCTACACAGCAGGGCTAAAGTTGAAATAAGCTACACAATTTGTGCTACGTCAATTGTGTAGCTTAAGTCCAAATAGCTTATTTCGGCTTTTGGCGCTGTCTACACAGCAGGACGTCTGAGGAAGAGCTCTCTGCCTTCGACATCCCTTACTCCTCATAAAATGAGATTACAGGAGTCGGAGTAAGAAGTCCTCCAGCTCGACATTATTTTGACATTATGCCGAAATAACTGCTTGTAGTGTAGATGTGGATTATGTTATTCTGAAATAACACTGCTGTGTAGACGTACCGTTAGTTTGAAATCTGTACTCCTGCTTTCCTCAGGGAATAACACTAATTTCGAAATAGTTATTTTGAAATAGCAGTAGTGTGGACGTTCTGGTGCTGCTATTTTGAAATAATTATTCCCTAGAGTCATTCAAACGTATTACTCCCTAGTGCTCTAAGATGAGGTAGCATGTCCACATTAACGGAGCCTGCCTCGGACTAATTTCGAGGCTTCCCCATAGTGAGGACATACTAGTTTGATTTTATTATTTCGGGAGTTATTAAATAGATTTTACTTATTTCAAAATGGTTTCCTAGCGTAGACATGCCCACAGGTAACTATCCTGAATAACATCATCCCACCTGGCCTCTCCCGAAGGGTTACCTCTTAACTCTCAAATTTACTTGAGACAATCTCTACCAAGCTTCCCTGGGTCACTGTCATAAGCAGCTAGCACTAGGTACATCCTACAATTACCACGAAGAAAGCTGGCTGAAAATGTTCGGGCACAATGCTCTTCCCCTGGAGAATGGAGCTGAGAAACTCAGGGTTTGTTATAAACAGTCCCTGCCTCCCCACATACACTCCAGGTCTCTCCTTTCTCTTCCCCATCTCTAATGCCCTCAACTCCAGCTCCTTGCTTTCACCCCCAGTGCCCACTTCTCCCCCTCGCCTCCCTGCTTCTTTTGCCATTGCCATTTCCCATGCCCCCAGGTGCCTCTGGGTTGCTGTTTCCTCAATCAGTTCCATCCCACCCTCCCCCACTAGTTCTTCCTACCCCAGATTCCTGCTCTGTGCTCCACCAACACCCATCTAGCTCCCTGCTTCCACCACCCCCAAACACCTTCCCTCCCTGCCCTGTCCTCACTAGGTCCTGCTGTCTTCTCCCTGCCCCCACCAATCCCGCCCCACAGGGTTCTTGCTTCCCCCGTGACCACTACCCTATCCCTTTAGTTCCTGTGCTTCATTCCGCCCTGCCAATATTGCTGTAACAACAACTCTGAAGCTTAAACAGCAACAGGGAGTAAATCAAAACCACGGGGGTTACAAAAGGAGATATTGCCTCTCTTTCTGCTTTGCACTGTTTTGATTACATTGTATATGAAACAAAAATAAACAAGGGCCATTCCCAAAAACGCTTATTTAGCCCCTGATTCTGACATCCTCAATCATACTGAGTAGCATCTTGCCAAATGAGTAGTTCCCCTGAATGTGAGAGTCTGCTCCCAGCGTACAGGACTTGTTGTCAATGTGAGTAAAGATTTGTATTTGTTCCACCTGGCACCCTGATTTCAAAGAGCTCTTAAAACATATGCCTAACTTTAACTGGGGCCTAAAGAAAATCTCTTACAGGAGCCAAGGAGAACACAGTTTGAGTAAGGACTTCAAGGTTTGGGCTCAAAAGGCACAAAATGCAAGTGGTTCAAAATGAGAGAACATTCCTGGTGTGCAGGAGCAGTTCATTGTGAATTACTAAATTTTGCCAATTACTGATGAAGCACATACAGAGAAAAGGAAGGCGGATCCAGAACAACACGTTCTGTGCTCACCTATATGATCGTGCAGTTCTGGTTTAATTTTGTATGATACTTTTGACAACTTAGTATCGAGGATGGATGGTCCAGTGATTGGGGTGCTCACCTAGGACCTGGGAGACTAAGGTTCAATTCCTTGCTCTGCTACTGACTTCCTATGTCACCTTGGGCAAGTCACTTCCACTGTTCCCCATAACAACAGCACTGCCCTGCCTCACAGGGCGATTGTGAGGATAAATGCATTAAGACTGTGTGGCATTTAGATGTTACGGTGAGGGGGCTGAGGCAGATGACAAGGATTGGACAGAGCTTACTATTGCCTCTGTACTATTAAATATTTGCTGAAAAGCATATGGAGACAGCTGGATTCTATGTGGCAGTTAACAAAGGGCAAATGAATGAGATTCTCTGGTATCCTTAAGCATGTCTTGAACTGCTTCCAGAATGAAAAGTTGTTTTTACCTGGGGCATAGCCGGGGCTGCTGGTTGGATACATATTCGGATTGTAGGCAGGGGCAGCAGTGGGATACCCAGTTGGATAACCTGCAATGAGAAGGACAGAGAAAATACACTTCTGTCAGTAAGAGTAAGGAGCAGAGAGCAGCTAGGAGACAAGCAAAAAAATCTGTCTAAACAAAAGTCTGATTGGCACACAGTTGAGATATAAAGCTGTGCATATATAACCAGATGGGCAGGAAACATACAGAGCACAGAATGTATTGTAATCTTTCCTTTGTCATCTGCAATACTGAAATACCATTGCCCTGGAAACTGAAGGCAAATAACCAAGTCACTGAAGAATACAGGAATATTCAGCGGGTTCTGTAGAAAACGACCTGTTCCGTAGAACACTACTGCTACTAAGTTGCTTGCAGTCATAGGCGGCGAGTTATGGGCCTGAGTGCTCAGGCAGCATGAATATTCAGGGCTAGAGGCGCAGCTCCAGCAATGTTAACTGCAGCACAGCCTGAGTGTGACTGTGATGAATTGGGAAGCTGGAAGCAGCAAGGCCTTTGCAGCAGAGAGTTTGTTTATAAACAGAGGCAGGGCAATTCAGGTGACAAAAAGCTTGTTGTTCAAGTGAACTGAGGATCCTTATAAGGAGTTTGAGGGGGGCGAGATACACTTAACCGTTAATATTCTTGAAACATCTTTAAACTAAAACCAAAACCACCTGAGTTTAAAAAAAAAAAAACACATCAAGAAACGATCAACTCTGGGAGTAAAAAGAGAATGCAGGCAGATGCCCAGCAGCAGAGAGGGGGCTATCCTGTATATTGCACCCAATGTAGCACGTATGATTACCTGCCCTATGGGCAGATGGCATGTGTGTGCATTCAGTGCAAGGAACTCCTGATCCTTAGGCACCATGTACAGGCTGTGGAGACCAGGGTGGCTGAACTGGAAGAAGTAAGGGAGGCAGAAAGGTACATGAGATTTTCCAAGACACAGTGGAATGGTCCTAACCCCAGGTCAGACAGCCCCTGTGCTGTTGAGGAGGGTGAAAGTCTCAGGGAAGGAGAACATCCAACTGGAGCAGAGGGAAATGATCCCATAGTTGGGACCCTCTTTCCAGATGATGCCGTGGTATCCTCTCGCACTGAGGATACCTCTTTGGGAGGAGGGTTGGATGAGGAGGGAACTCCAGTTATTAGGAAGAGAGAGGTGTTGGTAATGGGAGATTTGACCATTAGAAACATGGGCAGCTGGGTTTGTGATGACCAGGAGAACTGATGGTGGCATACCTACCTGGTAGGAGGGTTGTGGCTCTCTTGAGACATCAAGATAGACTTATGGGTAGTGCTGGGCAGGAGCTGGTGGTCGTGGTACATGTAGGTACTAGTGACACAGGGAAGGATAGGAGAGAGGTCCTGGAGGGCAAATTTATGCTGCTGTGTAAGAAACTGAAATCCAGGATCTGTGTGATAGCATTCTCTGAAATACTTCCAGTTTCACACACAGGGCCAGTTAGACAGGCAGAACTGCAGGGTCTCAATGCCTGGATGACACCAATGGTTTAGGGAGGAGGGGTTTAGATTTATTAAGAACTGGGGAATCTTTTGGGAAAGGGGGAGCCTATACAGGAAGGATGAGTTTCACCTAAGACAAAATAGAATCAGATTGATGGCACTTAAAATTAAAAAGGTCGTAGAGCAGTTTTTAAACTAAAGACTGGAAGAAAGCTGACAGGGGCGGAGGAGTACATGGGTCAGACAGAGACATCCCTTAGGGGAGAGTCTATTAATGGAGATTCTCTATGTCCTAGTAAAGAGGAGAGGATGGAAGATGATAAAATACACATAAGATCTGATGAGAAACAGTCAAATGAAAAAGAGTCTCATTCAATCACATCATGGGGAAGGAGGTGGATGTGATATACCTTTACTTTAGCAAAGCTTTTGATATGGTCTCCCACAGTTTTCTTGCCAGCAAGCTAAGGAAGTATGGATTGGATAAATGGATTGTAAACTGGACAGAAAGCTGGCTGGATTGTTGGGTGCAACGGGTAGTGATCAACGGCTCGATGTCTTGTTTGCGTTCGATATCAAGTGGGTTGGTTCTGGGGCCAGTTTTGTTCAACATCTCTATTAATGACCTGGAAGAGGGGATGGATTGCACCCTCAGCAAATTAAATCCTAATGAGGAAAATAGAAAGGAGCATAAACTCTGGCAAAAAATGTGTAAAAATATAATTATGAAGGCCAAAAAGGAAGACGAACAGCTAGGCAAAAACTCAAAAAGTAATAGTAACATTTTTTAAGTACATCAGAAGGAGAAAGCCTACCAAACAAACTGAGCCTTCAGGCAGGTGTAATGGGGAGTTTGGATGAGGGAGCGGTTTGGGTTCTTGGCATTCTGGGCACCACCAAAATTTCTGCAAACCTGCCGCCTGCTTGCAGTGACATATTAACATGATGTATGTGTCTTATTGAATTCACAATAAAATGTCAAGATTAGAGTACACATGTTTTATTAAGTCTTCATATTGCTAAATGATCACTGAATTTAGAAACAAATCTTAAATTAGGAAATGATACTTCCAGTCTTGGTTAGTCCTGAGCCCTCTCTACTCCCACAGGGAACTGAGAGACTTCTACATCTTGCAGCAAAAGCGCAGCTCTTTATTTGGTTGGGCTCTCAGTTTCTACAAACCAGATCCTCTTGTTGTGGGAAAGCTAGAGACATTGCATGAAAGCAGTGCAGCTCTGGGGGCCACTCATCGCTTGCACAACTATCGTTAATAGGAGGTGCCCAATGATCTGCCAAACAACCTAGAAAATGACAAGCAAGACAATTTGTACCATTTGGAACTAATAGGCGAGGCAAAGGGTTTTAATGGGCGTTTTAACAAAGGATCCTTCTTCAATCAGCGAGGCGCATAGGTCAGTGAACTCACAGGAAAATCATTTTTAAAACTAAAAGCCCTATTTTGCAACCCTTGCTCTTATAAACAGGGCAATTGAAGTCAACAGGACCCAATCCCCCTCCTGAATATCGTGCTGTCATGTGCTTTCACAATCGTATGTGTATGTATGCAATGTACATACCCAGCATGCAGCTTCTCAAAATACACTCTGTGTTATTGTGTGTTCTCCCTTTCTATCTGGAATTCAGCTTGTTGGAGACTGGTTGGCTTGCCCGGCTTTTTTTAAACCACCACAATTTCAGGCCATTTCACAGACTGTTACTTAATTCCCACTCAGTTAAATTATTTTTAGATAAACTCATTGTGCAGGTTCTGCAGTGTACAGGTTCACTCCCTGCTGTACAGTGGTACTTACTACAATGACCTTCACCCCAGGGGTAGGTGCTGTTCTGTGGAGGACAAAGTGAATGAATCCTAGGCAGTTTCCTATGTTGAACTGACAGGGACCATCTTCCTGTAACCAGCAAATCTCGGAAAAAGGCCCTTAGTAAAAGACCACAAACTTTCCCACTGTTAAAGAATCACTTTGTCACAAACTGCTTGCACGGCCATGCTTTCACACATATAATGTACAAGCTTGCACTGGTAAACTACTGTATTGAGAAAGTTTGCCCATCTGTCTGTCTTTCTGTGTGTCTGTCTGTTCAAGAACTCCTAAACTGTAAGAGCTAGGACCACCAAATTTTGTATGCAACTTCCTCTTATCATAACTTAAAGCAAGGTAAGGACTTGGTTATTCCAGGACAATGGGATGTGTCTGGAATGTGACTGTTTCTCATAACATGGAAAGGGAGGGTTCTGGTAGCAGGAACAGTTATACTGTATGTAACCCCATTGGGACAACCAGGGGCAGGGTTGGAGAAAAGGACAGCTATCTACTATACATCTAAGAGAGGGAGTTTGTGTGTGTGTCTTTCTGTCTGTTCCCCAGGCACACTCCTCCCCCAACTGTGCCTGCTGCAGCAGCCAGGTGAGAATTGCCTCTACATGGGGGCTGAACTCTCTCCAAAGGAGCCAGCAAACTGACCCCCTCATCCTCAGTCCCACCCCAGAGCAATGATTTCAATGAAGAAAAACAAAAATTATTTGAGTTAAGGACCTGAGCAATGCTGGGTAAATCTGCTAGTCTACTATAACTCGATTTCCAAAGCGTGGCATTCGGCACTAAGCCTAGTGCTGCCAAGATTTTTTTTAAGTTAATTTGAATACATTTAATTCAACAGTCATGACCACTGTAGTGGAATAAATTATTAAATGTTCTATCCTCTCATTTTCATCAGTATTACATTTGGCTTCTAAATCGGGTTAATTAAAAATTGCTATCATTAATGCTAGATATGCTGAGGCTTAACCAACCCCTCCCCCCCATATATAAAACCCTGTTGTGCGTGTGCTTGGGAGTCTGCAGTATTTTAGCAATCAAGCCGCTTTTAGGAACATTATTTATAGATTCAGTGATTGTGCACACAGAATCCTAATGAGAAAGAAGTCAAGTCAGAAATATCCACACTTCGACTCACATTCATTACATGATTCATTTCCTTAAGTACTTTTCACTCCCTCTCACAAAGGGTGTCCATATTGCCACAGCCTGTTTGTAGCTATTAAACCGCCAAAGAATTGCTTGAAGTTGTAGTGACTTTCCCATGACTCCCTGGTATGGAGACAGGCAGGAACTGGAGCGGAATTGGGCTAGGAAGTAGAAAATCTCAGCACAAACTTTTCATGGCAAAAAGCTTTCCAGTATGTACACCTATGCTGGGAAACCTGCAAGATCCATGAAGACACCTGCAGTGCCACTTGAAGCTTTTTAAACTCTGTTTTGCTCAGGAATACAAAATGAAACAGGCTCTGCCTAGCCTTCCTTCATTGCCTCTGCTTAGGCTTTGTCTAGACCAGGATACAGGGTGAGCTGCAAGACCATGTTAGCTGGGGTTGGCCTAAAGGGAAAAAAAGGAGGTTTGGGGATTTGCTTTCATTGCAACACAGAATATTTTTTTTTCATACAAAATATCCCAAAGTATCCACTAGCCCAGAGGTGGACAATAATTTTTGGTGGGGGGCCACTCCAAGATTTTGGTAAGTGGTCAAGGGCCGCACTTTTCTGTGGAGGGGACGTGGGGTCTAGGTTGGAGGTTGGGTGCAGAAGGGTGCATGGGGTAAGGGACTGGGGTGCAGGAGATGGTGTGGGATCTGAAAGGGTGTTTGGGTGGAGGACCTGGGTCAGGAGATTGGAGTGTAGGGTCAGGGAAGGGGTGTGGGTGCAGGAGAGGATTCTGGCCTGGGGGAGGGGTGAAGAAGGGGGTACAGGGTCTGGGAGGGAGTTGTGACCTGGGGGAGGGAGTTAGGGCGTAGGAGGGGTTGGATGCCAGAGGCAGGCGCTGGCTGGGAGGAGTTTATCTAAGTGTCTCCTGGCTGGCAGCCCCTGCCTGCTTGAAAATACAGGCTGCTCCCTCCACATGGATCTCAACTCCAGGTGGGGGAAGAAGATTGCGCTGCCCCAGTCTTTCAGGCCAATCTGTTTCCAGCCAATAGGAGCTGAGAGATTGGCTGGGGTCAGTTCTTATTGGCCGACTGTTTCTGGTCAATAGGAGCTGAGGATTGGTCTGGAGCCGGGGAGATTGCGTGAAGCCTGCCCCTCCTTGCAGAGCAGAGAGCCGCAGGAATTGTGTTTTAAACCACGGTAGCTGCGTGACTGAGGGCCCTGGCAGGGTGGTCCACAGGCTGGATCCAGTGGCTTAGTGGGTCAGATCTGGCCCCCGGGCCGCATTTTGCCCAGCCCTGCTGTAATAAGTTCCCAAACTGCAAGAAACTGTCTGAGCAGGAGATTATTGCAACAAATGACAACAACAAGTGGTTTCCAGAGCCCAGTCAGCCTTACCCTCTGCACAAACTAATTTAGCGGGGCTCAATCAAGGATGCCAAGGTCAATGACCAAACTCCCGCATTGCTAGAGTGCTACCCTCTTCTGGATGCCTTGCCCATTCCTCATCACCCTCTGCCAGGTTGGTGTGGACAGCTCCTGCCTTGAGTATGTGTCCTCACACTTCCTTGTCTCTCTGCTCCCTACATCCCTTGTCAGGGTACTCTCATGTGCCCCACCCCCTCCACGATGTATGCCAGCGGTTCCCAACCTTTTCCAGATTGGGACCCATTTTTTACAATTCAGGAAGACTTGGTGACCCAAGGCAATTCAAAAACAGGGGGAGGAGGGAGGGCAGAGCCTTTTGAAATGTAATGGCGACCCATATTTGGGTCCCGACCCATAGGTTGGGAAACCCTGATCTATGAAGATGTCTTCAAGGAGGAGGAGATGATAGTCACTCATCAATATATTCATTGTATGCATTCCAACTCCAGTCAATTCTGTGCATTACTGTACAGAAAACAGGGATGAGTTCCTATGTCCCTATAGCCCTTTCATATCTTATTTCTAAATAAGCCTCCCTCACTTCAAGGGACCTCTTCTCTTTGTTCCATCCTAATGACCGTACTCTTGCATGTTGATTTTCCTGGTTGGAAGAGTCAAATTGACTCCAACTCACTGTCTGCCTTGAAATAGAAAAGGCATGTTTCCCTCAACCCTATTTCTACTATATTAGAAGAGTGTTGCTTGGGTCCTTAACTCAAATAAGTTATGTTTTTCGTCATTTAAATCATTGTTCTGGGATGGGGTTGGGAATGAGGGATTCAGTGTGCAGGCTGCCCCAAAGCGAGAAGATAACCCCAGCCCTCTGTCACCCCAACAGCTTGGGGTCAAGTGAGAAGTGCCTGTGGATGGCTGCTGCAGCAGGCGCAGCTGGGGAAGGGGTGCACGACTTCTGGCCGGGGGACAGACACACAGCCAGACAGCTAGACAAACTCTTTGAAATATATAGTAGATCAGGGTTACTCAACTTTGGAAGCTCTGGGGGCCACAACGATACGCACGGCACATGCCGAGGGCTGCAACTTAAGTGTGGTTGCATATACATGCAAATATCTATGCAAATAGTTTCTTTCACACAACGCCCAGGTGCTCCTGGCACCTCCTCTCTGGGGGCTAGAAACGCCGATACCCTGTACCTGTCTGTTCCAGCCAGCCCATCTGCTTGCATCTTTCAATGCTCAGCCCATCTGGGAGACGCCTTGTCATTGTGGAGCGTGTTCCCACTGGAGGCCATATTCAAAGGATCCCACCCATGGGAAGTGTGTTGAACCCCGCTTAAACCCAAACTGCACCATGGGCCGCAAACAAACGGGCCGCGGGCAACATGTTGACTAGCCCTGTAGTAGGTAGCTGTCCCTTTCTCCACCTCTGTCCCCTGTTGTCCCAGTGGGGTTATAGCTGTTCTGGTCTCCATCTCTGCCCCCCTGTGGTCATTATACAGTATAACTGTCCCTCCTGTCAGACTCTTCCCATTCCATTTTATGAGAAACAATCGCATTCCAGGCACACCCCATTGTCCTGGAACAACCAAACCTGACTTTACTGTGAATTATGATAAGAGGAAGCTGCATACCAAATTTGTGGTATTAGCTCTGACCGTTTAGGAGGAGCTCTTGAACAAATGGACTCACAGATGGATGGACAGAAAGACAGATGCATATTTCTCAAATATATAGTAAGATAATAACACCACCACTGCCTAGCTCTTACATTCTGCTTTCATCCATAGATCTGCAAGCACTTTGCAAAGCTGGCCAGGATCATAACCCGCTCCCTTTTAATAGATGGAAAACAGAGGCACAGAGCGGTGAAGTCACTTGCCCAGAGTCATTTAGCATGCAAACAGCAGAGCCATGAATAGAATCCACATTTCCTAAGTCCTAGGTCAATGTTCTATCCGCTAGGCTAAGTATGGCTCTCTCAAATATGACCTATGGCAGGTTACAGTAAATTTGTCACAGGCCAATGGAAGACATTTATTCATATTATGGCAGAGCCTAATTTATGCAATATCAATCTTTACTTCTACATTTTGAAAAGGTCCCATCTGCTCTCTTTGGTACAAATCCAGCAATCAAATATTCCGTACAGGTTGAACTGCTCTAGTCCAAAACTCCCTGGTCCGGAAAGATTTGTGGTTTAGAATGATTTTAGTTAGCCAGAGGTCCACTTTTCATGGGTGTGGCCAAGTTTCCTGCGGTATCAAAGTTTGTTTACAGCCACCAGTCCTGGCTCTCAGTGTTCTGTGCTGTTATTTAGCTCTAATTTATCTCTAAATATCCTCTAACAACCTAGTAAGCAGTGGATGTGTAGGTAATGCTGCTAGACAATATTGACCGCCTGTGGTCCGGAAAATTCTCTCGTTCAGAACTGGTCAGCGTGCCAGACGAGAGAGGTTCAACCTACACTATCTATCTACTGCAAACAAGCCCCTTTCTCTTCAAAAGACTTTTAAAAACAAATCTTAGATCAAAATTTTCAAAGTTAGGCACTTAAACAGGTCTCAAGCAAAGCAGATTACTTTTACTCAGATGCTTAAATAGGTTTAGGTGCCTAATATTAGCTGCCTATATTTGAAAATTTTGGCCAATGTTTTTTGTTGCATTTCTTTGAATTGATTGGTTTAATTATTCAAAAAATGTGACATTATTTAAGACACATACAGAGACAACAGCGTGCTATCGGATATTCTTATTTGTTTTGCATTAGTCAGTTTTCAATTTTTTTTAGCTTATATATAGTCTGAGTTCTTTGCTTTTATTTTTCACAGTGAAATACAATAAAGTTATGACATTTTAAAAATAATTTCATTTCAAATAAATCTTTATGCCATTAAAGAAAATTCTAATAATCTCACCCACAGGAGAACATATTTGACCTTCACTCTAATCTTTTTTCTACACAAAGATATCCGATCACACATACCTCAATAACTTTATAAGTCTTGACCTCCCACAGCAAATAATTGCTTTTTGTTTATTATGGAAAAGTGTGAGAAATGGCTGCTGCTTTGTGCCTATTGCTAATACTGAAAGATGAGAAGGTCTTGGGCAGTATGGTCTAGTGGCTAGTCAGGAAGTTTTGCCATCAAAAACTGTTCACAAATAGTAAATTAGGCCCCCTCCCAAATTATGAGATTGACTTTAAAATTGTGAGATTTTAAAAACTAATACACTTGAGTCTTTTAAATTGCTTTCTGGTTTTTCAGACTTTGTATAATTTGTGTTTTCCAGCTTTTTTCTACAACCATGACTACAAAAAACTTGCTATTTAATACAGCAAAAGCTGAGATTCTCACAACCAGAGGTGCTGGGGCTTTAAGAGAAAACGTCACAAGACTTGCAATGAACTCAGGACAGCAACATTGTGGGGGTTTGCATTCTAGGCCTGCTTCTCCCGCTGTCTTCCTGTCCCATCAGGGTGAACCACTTTCCCTCTCTATAACCCTGTTTCCTCTCACTCCCCATCAGTCTTGTCTATATGGGCTCCAATCCTGCACAGAGGACTGTGTGCGCACATGGATCGCTGCTCCTGTGGGGAGGTCTCAGAGATTTAAATGGGGCTCTGTGGGATCGGGCCCTAAAATGTAAGTTCTTTGGGGAAGGGTTGTCTTTTAGAAGTGGTGCAGTGGGGCTAAGGCAGGCTCACCCCTGCCCTGGCCCTGCACCACTCCCAAAAGCATCCAGCAAACTCCATTCCAATCCTGTTGTGTCCCCCTCTCTGCTCTGTGGAGATAGGATACAGAGTGGGAGAGGGGCACCTTGACATTAGCACCCCTCCTCTCTCCCTTCCCTGCCCTGCACAGAAAGCAGGGGGCTCCTGAGAGAATAGCTCTAACACAGAGGGCAGGAGATGCACAGCACTGGGGGAAGGGGCAGCTGAAGCGCTGGCCCTTGATAGCCTTTTGGCCAAACCAGTCAGGATCACCTGTCAGAGGCTCAGAGATCTACCAGTAGATCCCGATCTACAGATTGGTGACCACTGTCATAGAGAGTTCTGAGAGAATTTGGGGCGGGGGGGGGGAGGGGGGCGAAGATGTCAAGCAGAATTTTATCCCGTTCCTTAGAGAAGGAAAAGATATTTTTCAAAAATTTAATTTCCAATCATTCTGAAAATTAATCCACAATCAACAGCAGCAGGAAGCTCAATGTTTATTTAATATTCTCCCCTGCAGAAGACTTATGGCACTAGAGATCAGAGAAACACTAGCTGAACCAGTCTAAAAATTACAATGTAATAACTGGCTAAGGAAAATGAAAAACACTCTGGGCTGTACTACTTACTCAAGTACGTATTTTAAAGCTGCCTTTTATTTTTCATGGATTTCTAAATGTTTCTATAAAATTATTACCTTCTCTGCTCCTCGTTATATTCTTTGATGCAGTGTTGCCTTTGATTAATGTCTCTTAGGCCTCAGCTCTCAACCTCCCCAAATCCCTCCATTTTGCATAACTTTTTAATATGTACACCTTGTGGAAACACAAAAGAAAGGGAATTCTGGCAATAAATTATACTCACTGGTGGACAGCGCCTTTTCAAGCAAAAGGAACAGCTTGGTGTAGCTCAGCCCCTCCAGATTATACAGATTATACAGACTGTTCATAATAAAGCAGGTTGCTTATATTTCCAGCCATATAGTTTACTACCTACATGAGGACAGATGTGCTTAAATTTATACACGTGAAGACCAGCACAATAGCCTCCCTTTCTGATATGCTGAGCTTTTGCTGTTTAGTGAACAGCAAAGACATGTCTTGTTCCATTTTGCTGACCTCTTATACTGCCCCCTAGTATTTCTGTTATTTTTTTTCCTGCCCCCAAGTACCAGCTGTCCAGTGAAGCTGTGCATCAACACCAGAGAAAAGGCTGACAAACTGATGGGAATTCAAAAGAGGAGAACTAAAATGATGTGGGTAAAGGGTAGATGTCTGAGTAGGCTTGGGAGGATTAGATCGTTATGCTGATAAACGTCGATTTCACTGTACACACACAAAGCAACAAAAATATAGTTCCATCAATAAGAATCAAAATGCACAGATAAGAAAAGTAAGAAAAATACTGGTTGAGAACTTACGAGAGTTTGATTTCTCACTATTTATTCTGCATATTGTGGCATGCTATTGACAGGTTGTGTTTTTAATTGTTATAAAGCTAACTTTTTGGATCTCAACTACCATTAGTTATTGTCTGACAGCCACCATTGCTTGGTCCCTCAAATAATATCCACAACTGTGAAAACGTAATCAATACAAATAATTTAAAAAATGCTTCAAACCCATAATTTTGCCCATTTGTGAAAATTTAAATATAAAACAAGTGTTTGAAATGCTTAAAAATAAACATTGATATTATTCATCAAAATTATAAAAAAATTAAAAATTCTCTCTGCCAAGCCTGCTTACAAGATAAAGCAAAACATGCACAGCCTGGGTATGTGGCTACTCATAGATAGAAAATTTGAGAATACAAACACAGCAAAAAAGCTTGGGAGATAGGCTTCTAACTAGCATTGCAGATCAACATACTTGGCTCCAATGGACCAGACATTGGGGTGCCAATTCCAGTGGAAAACTATTCCCTGAAAACACCCCACATTAGCATTCCATCATTTTAGCCTGAGGGCAAATACTGGAAACACCTCAAAATGAACATTGCACAGAAGTAATGTGCTCCCTGCATAAAACAGATTGCTGCATTCTGTACTAACTGAATGTAGAAAAACAACAAATAGTTTTGCAGCATCTTAGAACAAGGGTGGGCAATAATTTTTAACCGGGAATCGCTCCAGAAATTTTTGAAGTGGTCCTGGGCCAACCTGGAAGGGGCAGGGCCTCAGGTGGAAGAGGCGGGGCCAGGACACTTCTGTGCTTCCTCACCCACAGACCCTGATTGGCCTGGAGGTGGGGGAGGAGCAGCAGGGCCTCCACAGGCCAGATCAACTTGCTTGGAGGGCTGGATCTGGCTCATGGCGGCCCTTTTGCCCACCGCTGCCTTAGAGACTAACAAAAAATGTAGATTGCATCATGAGGTTTCATGGGCATAACACACTTCTTCAGATGAATGGAGTTTAAGGGGTCCAGTTTTCAAATAAATAGCGCGGGGGGGGGAGGGAGGGAAGAGAAGAAAAAAAGGGAGAAAGAAATTGTCAATTAGTGTGTCCATGCTAAATGAAGCTGATAAGAATACTTAGTACCCACTTTAAGTACCCTTTGTTTGTTTGTTTGTTTGTTTGTTTTTGTCATAGAATAATAGAATACTAGAACTGGAAGGGACCTCAAGAGGTGATCAAGTCCAGTCCCCTGTGCTCATGGCAGGATCCAGTACTGTCTAGATCATCCCTGATAGACATTTATCTAACCTACTCTTAAATATCTCCAGAGATGGAGATTCCACAACCTCCCTGGGCAATTTATTCCAGTGTTGTAGGAATCAAACTCGTAAATAAAATTAAATTCTGTAGCTTCCCTGTTGAGCTGGCTTTTGAAATTAGTTTGAAATAATATGGTGACTGAGATCCATTAATGAGTGTCCAGGCAAGTTAAAATGTCCCCCAACAGATTTCTTTGTCCTTCTGTTTGATTCCTACAAGCAGACTACATTAATTTACAAGACAAAATGATCTACTTCATTCTTTCCCCTAATAATTCTAGAACAGGGATATGTTTCTAATAGCAGTTATATCACAAGTACTTTTAAATGACAAGCTAATAAAGTCCTTATCTAAGCACTGTATAAAACGATGCTTCGATCCATTCAATATCCATCACTGAGGCCTCAAGCTAGGTGTTGTTCAGAGACTTCCTGCATTATTTCAAAAGCCAATTAACTACTAAAATTCAATACAATAAAAACCCAGGCACTCAAGCAAAACTGTATGTATTATGTAATTCATTGTTACAAGTTGAATAATTCAATTGGCCATTTTTCTAATTCCCCCTTTAAAACCCTAAACATTTTTCTGGAAATTTGTTTTCATTAAGTGGCATCTTTTAAATTGCAATGCAACCAGAAATCTTTTGTCTTTACTGTGACATATTCAGTTGAGAAATATGAAGCCAATCCCTTTTTATCTGCAGGTTATCTGCATATTACATCTTAAGATCACCTTCTACCAATTCTCATTCAGTTACTTTCTAGATCTACCTAAGACAGGGGTGGGAAAAATTCTGGCCCGTGGGCCAGATCCCGTCCACAGGGTTAATCCCTGGCAGGCCCCCACCTCTATGTTTACCTGTGCCTCTGTAGGTATCGAATGATCGCAACTCTTATTGGCCACAAATCACTGTTCACAGCTAACATGAGCGGCAGGAAGTGGCAGTCCACGCTGCTTCCTGCCACACGCATTGTCTGCAAATAGTGATGTGCAGCCAATGAGAGCTGCGATCGTATGATACCTGTAGAGGCGCAGGTAAACATAGCGGCGAAGACTGCCATTTTTTTTATTGCCCACCCCTGACCTAAGAAAGGCTTAAAATATTATAAATCTTTGCTGCATTCTTCATGGCACAGCAAAAACATCCTCAGGAGTTTCCATCCTGCTGTAGTTTATTTCCTCTCAGACTGACTGGGGATATATGCCAGCAAAGGTCTCACATTTTGTGAATCATGAGTGGGAATTTGGTAGTTGAGAAATGACCATGGTGAAACATCAGGCAGATTTCTTCATACTGCTCTGCCAAATCATCTTCTTTCTCTTTTTACTATACATTTAAGAAGTGTGCATCTGTCTGTCCGTCTGTGAGTCTATTTGTTCAAGAACTCCTTCTAAAACAGTAAGAACTAGGACCACCAAATTAGGCAGGCAGCTTCCTCTCATCCTAACTTAAAGCAAGGTTGAGGTTTAGTTGTGCCAGGAGTGTGTGGAATTTGATTGTTTCTGATAAAATGGAAAGGCAGGGGTCTGGTAGAAGGGAGTTATACTGTAGAATGACCACAGGGGGCAGCAAGGGGCCAGATATGAGTACTGAGACAGCTATAACACCATTGGGCCAGCAGAGGTGGAGAAAGGGACAGCTATCTACTATATATTTCAGAGAGATTGTCTATGTGTCTGTTGGTCTCAGTGTCCCACAGATGGGAGATATGCACTCCTCCTCTGACTGTGCCCACTGCAGCTGCAGCAGCCATGGACAGATGCTTCTCAGCAAGCTGCTGTGGTGAGAGAGGACTGGGGTTGTCCCCTCTTCCTGAGGTAGGCTGCATACCAAACCCCTCATCTCCAGGCCCACCCCCGAGCAATGATTTAAATGAAGAAAAACAAAACTTATTTGAGTTCAGGACCCAAGCAATGCCGGGTAAATCTTCTAGTCCTTCATAATCTAGACTTACAACAATGTTCTCTTTGAGTAGTGATTCCAGTAGCATTGAACACACAAATACTGCACCTAATTATGTGATGATTTAGGGATATGGAGAAAACGTATGCTAAAGACACCTGTGAACTAATTTGGTGTTTGAAATCAAGTCTCCAGAGATGAAGGGCTAGTGCAGTAAGGAAATGACTCACATCAGAGATTTTGTGCAGGTCTGCAACTAATACACTAGGCTCCACCAGTCTGAGCTAACAAGACTCTTTGCTCTTTTATGGTTCCCTTCCATGACAAAGCTGAGGACTTGGCTCACAGGTGTCTCCTGCTCCTTCTTGTGAGCTGCCCCAGGGCTGCACAGTGAACAGCCAAGCTCTGCACTGGAAAACGGATGTAGGAATGCAGAGGGAAGTGGGGAATTAAAGCCTTAACAACACATAGTTCTCATATGATACTTTTCACTGACATTTGATTTTACATGAGAATTTGCTTTGTTTAAGATGCAAAGCCCCCGTGATCCTATAGTATAATACTGGATATTGTCTCCCTCATCAGCCACAAAAGGCGGGTTCTGTGGTCATGGACATTTGCATGGCAATCTTTGGCACACACACACACGGTCATGGACATTTGCATGGCAATCTTTGGCGCGTGCACACACACACACACACACACACACACACACACACACACACTGTTTTTCAGGAACTAAAACTTCAAATGCAGAAGTCAAAGGTCTAGAATCTGAGGCCAGGTCTACACTGGCAGAGAAAATTCATGTAAGATACACAATTCCAGCTATGACAATTGCAAGCTGGAGTCAACCTACCTTACATCGATTTTCTGGGGCAGTCCCACAGTGGGAGGTTGGTGAGAGAAACGCTCCTGCCAATTTCCTTTACTTCTCAACACTGCGAGGAAAACCACTGTCAAAGGGGGTGCCGTCAGCATTCAATTTAGTGGATTTACTAGACCTGCTAAATCGAACACCAGACGATCAACCACTGCAGTGTCGATCCCCATGGCAGTGAAGACAAGCTCTGAGAAACAGTTTAATGCTTTGAGGGAGGTTTAGTTGATTCTGGTTTTTTATATAAGTCCTCATATCTTATTGCCAGAACCTAGCCATCAACTTACCACAAAACTATTCAAACCTATGTGCACTAAATGTATAAATACAGGGAAAGTTTAAAGCAAGGGTGATATCTTTTGGAAGAGTGAGCTTATGTATGGTGAAGAATGTAGCATTTCTAAAGTCACTGAAAATAATGAACACATTCATTCTTATGAAGAAATGTCACCCTCTTATTACTGTTTCAAGCTTCATCAGCCCAAGGGGTTAAGTAAAACACTGTCCAAATGAAAATATATTCAGTCAGGCACAGCAATTATTTGAAAAGATTAGTTCTAGCACTTGATGAACTACACAGCTCACTCGCATACCTTTTAAAGATTTGTTCTTTCTTTGGTTCCATCCACTCTTTTTAACTTGTCAGCAGCAATGAGTCACTTCTTGCCCACAGGCTACAACTGTACAAAGCTGAGGTTCACAATTACTGATAGCAGACCAACAATGTTTGCTGTACTGTTGGTTTTGCCATTTTTAAACTTTGACTTCACTATGGAACAGTACAGTTTGATTTACATGTTCTGTTGTCTATATTATCACTGTACCATAAAAGTTTCTTGCTACCAACACTAGATTAAGATGGAATCTGACTGATTTTGTGGAAATTATGGTGATTTTATTAAAATATTTTATAAGGGGGCTATTTACTAGTCATTGCAGTTATTTTAGAGATACCTCTATGTACTTACTTCGGCACTGAATTAAGCTAAAGTGCAGAAAGGCATTCTTAGTGTGAACTAAGTCTACACAGCCGTGGTCTCCAACCTTTTTAACCACAAGATCATTTTTTCAATTTAAGTGCAACGTAAGATCTACCTCAAACCCAAATATCCTTGCCCCACTTCCTTCCTGCCCCTTCTTTGAGGCCCTGCCCCAGCACCACCCTTCTCTGAGGCCTCACCCTGCTCACTCCATCTCCCTTCCTCCCCCATCCTCACTCACTTTCACCAGGCTGGGGTAGGGGGTTAGGGTGCAGCCTCTGGTCTCGGGCCAAGGGGTTCAGAGTGTGGGAGGGGCTCCAGGCTTAGCCCAGGGTGGGGGATTGGGGTCCAGGAGGGGTGTCAGGGTGCAAGCTCTGGGAAGGAGTTTGGGTGCAGGGGGACTCACGTCTGGGGCAGGAGATTGGGTGTAGGAGGTGGTGCAGGGCTGGGACAGGGGTTCAGAAAGCAAGCTTTGGCTGGGCACCATTTAACTGAGATGGCTTCTAGGTGGTGGAGCAGTGGGGTTAAGGCAGGCTTACTCCTGCCCTGGCCCTGCACCATTCCTGAAAGCATCTTGCATGTACAACAATGGCTCCATGTGCTGCCCCTCATCTATAGGCACTGAGCCCACAGCTTCTACTGGCTACAGTTCCCCATTACTGATCAATGGGAGCTGCAAGGAGCGGTGTCTGCAGGCAAGGACAGCATGTGCTCTTGCCTCTCTCAGGGGCTGCAGGGGCAAGCAGTAAAAGAAGTAATGACCACCCCCACGTATGTGTTGGGTCGGGAGAAAAGAGGGAAGGACAGTGTGTGTTTGTGAGAATGACAGACAGACACACAGTATGTGAGAGTAGCAGAGATTTGCATCGCCAGGCTCCTTCCAGCCTCTTCACTCTGTGTGGAGACAGGGTACAGAAGTGGGAGAAGGAGGGACATCCTGACATCAGTGCCCCCCCTCTTCTCCCTCCCACACCCTGCACAGCAAGCAGGAGACTCCCAGGGGGGCAGCTCCAAGGCAGAGGGCAGAAACAGCTGACAGTGGGTGGAGGGGCAACTGAAGTGCCAGTATTTGATAGCTTTTTGGCCAAATCAGTCAGGATCGCCTGTCAGAGGCTCAAAGATCTACTGGTAGAAACTGATCTACTGGTTGGTGACCACTGCTATACCGGGAGCTAGTGCAGAAGAGATATTATGCTTTAAATACACTCCCTAGATATTTCATACTAAATTCCCCAGGAACTCCCCATGTAGACAAGTCCTTAATCAATCCTTTAAGGAAACACGAAAGTGTGGGATGAAAAACCAGAGATTCACCCCTGATGAAACTGGGATAAGCAGAGAAATTTGCTAAACGAAGCTGGAGGGAAATTAGTGCTAGCCTCTGTGAGCTGTCTCTCTAGGGTGTCCAACACTGAAGGATCTGAAATAATCTCACTCCAAGTGTCAAAGGAGGAGGAGAGAGATGAGGTTTAAACTTCAGAGGAAAAAACATGGCTCTTATGTTGCCTGTCAAAAGTGATCTTCGGGAGCTGCTGTCTGGGATCCTGTTTCTATACAATACTGCGTTCTTTTTATAGGATCCATTTTAGAAGAGTCTACAGACTGATATCGCTTCTAAGGCTGAGTTCTCTCTGTAGAGCGGCAGGGGTTGCTGCTGAACGTGAAAGGCTGTGCAACAGGGCTTCCTTTCAGTAACAGATGCATACTGGGAGAGCCCCCTGGACTGAGCTGTGACTCTTTTCAATCTTTTCCAGAATGTCATCCATCTTATCACTGAACGGGTCAGAGCCCTCAAAGCCAAATGTCTGATTAGCTTCTGAACGTCTGGAGCAAGGCGTGATGTTCAGAGCCACGATGAGCTCAGCAGAGCTATCCCATGGGTCATACCCTGGTTGTTGAGTCGGTGTCATAAGCTATCCTCCCAGAGTGCCTGGCCAATGCACACCTTCCAACAGGCAAGGTCACTGCAGTTTCTCTTTACTCTTCAGGTACTGAGTCCAGGGTAAAGTCCTAGAAGGCCCAGTTGAATTGTGACATAATAGCTTGCTAGTTGCTGACCAGAAACCCAGGGAGGCAGAGAATTATATATTTCTACCAACCACAGCTAACCTATACTTAGGCCCCTACCAAATTCATGGTCCATTACGGCCAATTGCACAGCCATAGGATTTGAAAATTAGTAAATTTCACATTTTCAACTGTTTAAACCTTTAATTTCATGGTGTTGTAACCATGAGGTCCTGACCGAGAAGGAGATGGGGGATGCCATTAACCTGTTGCAGGGGGGGTCATAGGATTACCAACCTCACTTCTGTGCTGCCCTCAGTCCCACTCTGAAGGCAGCAACCGCAGAGTGCCTGCAGCCACGGGAGGTTTGAAGACACAGAGGTGGATCTGGTCTGGTCCCCCCCCCACTCCTACCACTAGCACAGTTTGCAGGGAAGGGACAGGTTCTGTCCTTCCCCTGCCCCGTCAGAGGTAGAAAGCCCCTTTGATGGGGCACTCCTAGGAACAAGGAGACAACAGATTTCACGGGGAAGGGCTCATTTCACTGTCCGTGATGCATTTTTCACGGTCATGAAATTGGTAGGGCCCTACCTAGGCCCTTCCGTTTGCCAGGGAGGAGATATGGACGCTCTGTGACCCTTGGATTCCTGAGATTCTAAGAATGGAGCATGGAGTCAGCTGACAGATGCTGAAGCAAATACTGATGCCTTTCTGAGAGCACAGAGGACATTCTAGCAGCCCTTTTAGAATGAGGTGGGGTGGCTCCGGGGGTAGCCAAATGTCCTTTGCTGGGTTAAGCAGTAGTGGAAGGATGGTGAATCTGATGGTCTTTTGTCTACCAGTCTCTAATGTCAAAGAGCCAGTCAGATGAACCAGCTGCTGACAGGCCTGCTGATGGGGGAGTGGGCAAATGGGGGCAACTGCCCCAGGGCCCAGCGATTCAAAAGGGCCCTGGGCTCTCAGCTGCCACTACTGCTCCTGCAACATCAGGGGCAGCTGGAGTCTTCGACACCTTAAATCACTGCCGGAGCTCCAGGTGGTGCACTCTGGGTGGCACAAAGGTCTGGCTGGGGGTGGGGGGAGGCATGACATGATCTGGGTGGCGCTGAGTGCTGGCTGCCCCAGCCCCACACCTTCTGCCCAAGGCCCTGTGCTTTCCAGGAGTACAGCGCCTGCACCCCACTTTACCCAGGGGCCTAGCAATTCTGTATGCTCCTCTGGCTACTGAACCTCCCCCCCTTTCTATAGCTGGAGAGCCCCCCTGCATGAGGCAATCCCTTGATCTCATTCAAGTGCCCTTGTCTCCATGGAAATCCATCTTTCTTCTCTGGTGAAGCTGGGCTGATGGCAAGGAAAGGAAGGATTGCCTCACACTGGCTCCCATCCTGGATCCGCTCCCTGGGAGCTGGCTGTGCTGCAGGCTCTGCAGTATAAGCTTCATGCTGCAGAGCCCACAGAATGGGGCGACAGCCGGCTCCCCAGGAGCAGGGCCGGCAGCCAGAACCAGTGCACGCCGGGAGTCGGCTTACACACATCAGCTGCCAGCCTCGCTTCAGAGAGCCAGCTAACGCCCTGAGCTGCGGGCTCGGATACAGAGCCCACAGTGTGGGGCAGCAGCCGGCTCCCTGGGAGTAGGGCTGGGGGCTGGTGTGTAACCTTAACAGAAAATAACTCATGCTTATCAATTAACCGTGTAAACGGTTACACTCTTACATCCTCACCTCCTACATGGAGACAGACCACTAAGATAAGATATCTAAGGTATAGCAGATTTCTAAAACTATTTAAGATCAAGCTTAGACATTTTGTGTATTTAATACTCTGCAGAATTTTATACTTCATTCTGTATTTGTTTAATTCATACAAACAACAACAGCAGCAGCAACAAGAGGTAAGACTGTATGTTGTTGGGTAGAAATTATTAACCTTGATAATGAATCCATTCTTAAATGCTGATCTTTTAATTTGTGGGTTCACACACTCATTCAATGTCACCCCCAAAGTAAATGCTGGGCTGGGAGGATTAAAATAGTGTTTGACAGCAGAAGATGGCTACACTAAAAGGATGGTAAGATGCGTTCACACTCAAAGAATTTTCAGTACATAAGAAATGAAAAATTCTTTTTAAAGAAAGTGAAAGTCTAAGTGAAAGTGAAGTCGCCAATTTCCCATATGAGTGAAACCAGGAACAATGGATAATCATTAATATATTAGTCCAGACAAGACAGAAGAAACCATGCAGTCAAACTAACAATGAGCATATTATGTGATCTTCAAGCACAATTCTTGCTAGGCTGAACTGCACCACTGAGCAGAGACAGAGGAACATAAAAAGGTAAATACTTCAAACCTCAAAGCACAAGTTGACGCTGTAGCAAAGAGGTTGTTACCAGTGACTAAAGAATGGCTGCCACCCACAAGCAGTGGAATCAATGCCTCAGGAAGTGGCCTGTTTTTAGCAGACAGCTTCATACCCTCCCCTAAGGAAGAGGCTTATCTCTTAAAGGAACCCTCAAGGCAAACACTGTCTGAAGATGTTGCATTACTATAGAAACCAGCTCAAAGGAAAAGAATTATTTTGAAGATGCTTCAGCCTCCTCTACAGATCTTCTGGTGGCGAAATTAAATGCAGCACGTATTCTCAGAGAGTCTACATTAAATTAAGACCTCATACTGGAGAAAGACAAAGGAATTTTGAAAGGATAGTTGGCTGTCGTTAGAGAGTAAGAAATAAGATTCAGCAGTAATTGGGTCACATGCCAGCTAACAGCTGGACTTCTAGAAGAAATCTGGTCAACCTAAGAGTGGATATAGCAGTGTATTAGCAACTGACAATTCAATCAGCTCTGCAGTATCATGTATAAACTTTTATTGTTTTGAATCAGCCCACCGAGGAGTAAGCCAAGGATCAAGCGCACTACCAATATTTGAATAGCTTCTGTGAAGTCATCAGCAGACCCTGGTTTGAATCCTTCAGAGCTGTGTAATACCACCAGCAAAGCAAGCCTCCTCTTTAAGAATGTTAGTTTTAGATTGGACATATCCACTGCATCTGTTTCCCCCAGGAAGACTATGTTGGCAGAGTAAAAGGGCTTCCCTTGCATAGGCAGAAAAAGCTCTCTTTCCATCTTAAGAGCAAAGGCCTGACACAGGGTGTTACCTAAATCATTTTGGATGTGTCAGAATCTAGGTATCAACCTGAGAAGCCAAAAGCTTGAATTCCAAATGTGCTGAGTACCCACAACTCCAAATCCAGTCAGTGAGGGCTGCAGGAACTCAACATCACCAAGTTCCAACAATAAGTCTGGTAAACAACCTACAAAAAAACTCTTCTAATTTCATCCAGGGCTGGATTCACTTGTGCTGGGGTTCATGTTTCATTAAATATACTGAGCTGTACTAAAATTCTGGACAAGTGTCTATCAAAAGACAATTGTATCTATATGGCGGATGAGGAAGCTCCTTCACTGGAGGCTTTCAAAAGGAGGCTGGAGAGCCAACTGTCTTGGATGGTTTAGACACAAAGCATCTTGAATCTTGATAGGTGATTAGACTAGATGACCCTTTTAAGCCTGTCTTCTAACACTCCTGTCATCTGACGAAGTGTGCTATACTCATGAAAGCTCATGATACCATCTACATGTTTTGTTAGTCCTTAAGGTGCTACTAGTCTATTTGTTGTTTTTTAAGTTTTTCCTATATGTCTATGATTCTATATGAGAACCACACAATGGACTGGATGGAATAAGATAGAATAGTTACAGGCAACAAAAAATAGTGACTTTTGATATAGTACTTTACCAAAGGCTAGTATTATTCACTCCATTTTACAGATGGGAAAACAGAGGCACACAAACATAAAGTGATCTGTCCAAGGTAACACAGAATGTCAGAGGCAGAGTGTGGAAAAGAAGCCAGGTCCTCTAACAGGAGTCTGGTGCCCTATCCCCTAGACCACTTTGCCTCAGAAGACTGAGCTCCTTACTTCCCTCTTAAGTCTTTGCCATTTCAAAACAGATGCCTCAGGAAACTTTTTTCAAGTGTATGTATATACCCCACAACCCTATTATACTGCATCAGGCACATTGCATTAGAAAGATCTTAAATTTAAAGGTGACAATAGCAACTCTTCCCATCCACTCTAGCTATGATAGCTCATTTTGCCCCCTGCTACCAAAGGTTTTTCTCTTTTCTTCTTCTTGCATATCACTGAATTGGCTTTCCCAGCAGTGGTTATAACATTTGAAAGGTCAGCTGCAAAAGTATACATCAGGCAAATGGGAGCTAGAGCAGAATTTCTGACATGGCAGTGAAGCAGATCCAGGATGACAAACTAAAGTGAGGTTATGGTCAGCAAAGTCCCTGTGCCACCTTCTTTCTCAACAGATCTGTTTGCTGCATGTACTCCAAGTCGGATCTGCTTACTTCACTGACAGAGCCAGGTTTGTATTACTGGGCGTGTCTATATGGCTGTAAAAAAAACCAATGCATTGAGTTGCAAAGCCCAAGTCAACTGCAGGGCTAAAAATACCAGCATTGGCATTTAGGTTCTGAGACCCTCCCCCATCCTGGGATCTCAAAGCCCAAGTTCCAGTTCGAGCCCAAGCATCTAACACTGAAATTTTACAGGCACACAGGCCAAGCCCACTCAGCTGCGGCCGCGACGTGAGTCTTTCATTGCAGTGTAGGCATACCCAGAGTTCTCTCCTGTAGAGGCAGCACAGCTCTGGGAGCGTGTACTGGATCTATTCTGATTCACACATCCTCAGCTGAATTATCAACTAGGCAAAACATAGATTGATTTACTTGCTGAAAGTGTCCATCTTTCGTACTTGAACATGGCACCCCAGGGTGCCATTTTGACATGTTCATGTTATGAATATTTGTAAAACACTACACAAAACCTAAAAATACTAAGGACATTTTAGAGTCTGCTCTCTCTCCCTCCACCCAGTCCAGAGTCTGGTGAGGGTGTCGAAATGTGACAAGGTCCTTTCTCTAGAATTCACCTCACACTTGCCTCAGGCTTTAAACCTGAGAGAACAGTGTGTGCCATTCACCCTGAAATGTCCAGGGCAGATAGACGTTCCCATGAAAGAAAGAGGAAGTGTAAGGTGTTGAGTGACTCCTGTGATAGGCTCCTGTCAATCCACAAGCCAGGAATTGGTCAGGTGTCTCCCAATCCAGGTACATAAGCCCGACAAGAGGAACAGCAGCTCAGTCTACTCAATTTCACTCCAGAGCTTGGAACTCTCTCCTGCCTGATGGTGGCAACAGATTTTCCAGGCCTAGGCCTGCTCCAGCCGCTGCCCTCCTCCTAGTCCTGCTCCAGCCCTGCTCTTGCCTCTGTCCTGCTCCCAGTTTCCCTCCAATTAGGGATGTAAAATCCTGTTTAATCAGTCAACCAGTTAAACAAACTGTTAAACATGATGTTTAACTGGTTAACCACTTAAATGGAGCAAGTGAAGGGCAGCTCCAGCCTCGCAAGACTGGAGCGGCCCCCTGCCTGCTGCATGGCACACCAGGCCAGCCAGGCTGGAATGGCCCTCTGCCATGGGTGGGGACTGCTGTGGCCAGGCTGGGCCCACTGTCCTATAGTCAGGTGTGGAGCTGCTCCAGCCCAGCCAGGCTGCTGGTTAACCGTAATCGGTAAGCATCACGCTGGGAAGGATAACGCTTACCGGTTAATCATTAATGTTCCTACCTCCAGTCACATCCTGGATTCCTGATTCTGACTCTAACCACTAGGCATGATCACTTCAGTGCCAATTTCTAGGCCTGACCATCTCCATCCCAGTTTCTGACAGGAAGAGCAGGGAGACTACCTCTCTGTGGCTCAAGATTTCCAATCTGTAAAATGGGGCACCACTACCTACCTACCTAAAACCACAGAAGTGTCTGTAGGGCTTACCTCCGTAATTTTTGTACATTTGAGATCCTTAGACAGACAACACTATAGACGTATGAACAATTCATTTACCAGCTCCTGACAAGCTTTTGATACAGCTAAAACATCACCAACTCTTTCAGAAGCAAGCATTGCTGGTTAACCTTCTCCTTTACCCACCACGCTGGGAACGTTTCCATAGCAACTCTATTGATAGTCTTGAATGGAACTATTTCTGTTCCGCTCTTTCTAGAGTAGTTGTAATGTAAATTCAGTCAGGCATGTCTCCCTGAGAGCAATTCTTCGTTCTTTGTCCCCTCTGGTTATAGGTTATGACAGTATACTCATAATAAATGTTCAAAAAACATTCTTTTGTGATTTTTTCAATACATTTGCTCATCTGGCTAATTTTCGATTCATCAGTTTCAGCTCTGCATACAAATCTCTCTGCTAACTTCACCTGGCAGCAATACTGAGAAAAATATTTTCCAGTTGCGGCATATTGTTCCATATTCCATTGTGTTCTATAACACGAGGCATATTATGACCAAAACCTCTAATTTTCAAACTAGGCAAAGGAGGGTAGCAATCTTAAATTTAATTATTTCACACTTGCTCTTGACTTGAAATGGTGAATTTTTCAGCATTCTTTTTAACCATAATTCTTTTAACCATAATTCTTATTTTCTGATCTGTCCACTTGTGTACATAGTAGACAGGTCTGCAAATATTACCAATTCATTATCTGTATTGCAGTAGTATCTACAGGTCTCAACCAGAATAGGGTCTGTTGTGTTCAGCGCTGTACAAACATTGAAAAGACAGCTCTATCACAAAGAGTTCACAGTTTAAGCAGACAAGACGGACCAAGGAAGTATTATCCCTATTTTACAGATAGAACTGAGGCATAGATTAAATGACTTGGCTAGTGTTACATAAGAAGTCAGTGGTACAGCTAGGAAGTGAATGCAGATCTCCTGAATCTCAATCCAGCCCCTTAACAAGACCATCCCTCTTCTCATGTCATTGGCTTCAGAGGTATAAAAATGTATCAGTAGTGCAAATTGTCACAGGGCATTCCATAGGCTTTATGGAAATAGGCTTATGAATATTAATATTACATAACTGTAATATGCTGTATGCAAAATGCCTCATGTAAGGTATCATTGGGATGCTTGTAATCTACTAAATGTGATTATCCCATTTGTATCATTCCTCTATTTGAAGTTAGAAATATGGAAGTTAGACTATTAATGTAGTCATGCTAAGTGAGGGCCATTAATAGTACTTCAGGAACTTCGTGGCCCATTGGCAATAAAACAGTGAACTGTAAATGGTCTTTTTTTTCTGTAAGCCTGGGCTGAGGGGATATGGTTGGTCCTACCAAGACATGTGACCATGTCACTTGATTCTGGGACCCATCTCATAGGCTGTACTTTTCCACTGAAAGTGAAAAAAAGTTTAAAATGAACACAAGGGATTCCCGCCTTTGGCAAACTCTATATTAGGGGTGGGCAATAGTTTTCACAGGTGGGCCACTTACTGATATTTGGGACGTGGTCATGGGCTGGCTCCACCCACTGAAGGGGTGGAGCCCGGGGCAGAAGGGGTGGGGCTGCGGAGTAGCCTCCCCACAGAGTTGTCTGGGGCTAGAGGCTTTGATTTGCTGCCCGGAGTTACTGTGGCTATTTAAAGGGATTGCAGCTCCAGCCCCTGCTAGGGTAGCACCATGATCGGGAGCCATTTAAATAACATCCTGCTGCCTGATCTACTGCCTGGAAATTCAATGGCACGGGCGGCAGGATATAAATAGAAAGTGGCCAGACGCAGTCTGCAGGCTGGATCCAAGTGTTAAGTGGGCCAGATCTGGCCCCCAGGCCGCATCTTACCCAGCCCTGCTCTATATCAAGGTGGGAAGACAAACAATAGGGGTGGTTGTCAGTCATCAGGCACTGGCTGTCAGTCATCAGCACCACTGCTTACTACCCAAGATGACTGCTGGAATCATCTAAAATGGAACGGGGGAGGAGGATAAGAATTAAGCCCAGACCAGGAGGCTTTTCAGTCTGTGAAAGAAGCTTATCAGAATAACTGAGAGTGAGTTAGGACTTTATTTATCTGGAGTTCAGAGCCCATTGGGGCTGTACATTTGGGTGCTGAAGCCATTCCCTTATCTGAGCCTTCCCAGAGCTGAGCTGATCTCACCATTTGTATTAGACTGCACAGGGCTGTGATCCTAGCTGTGTCAGTGCTGGAGGGGACCCAAGGGCCTGGCTTAGCAGGAGAGAGTTGAGGGGTGCCTAGGAGGACTGGAAAGTAGGCTGAGTGGTATTCCAGCACATCAAGTGACAGTCACCAGGCTGTCTCTCTGACCGACCCTGACACACAAATGTATTTCTAAATTTTCTATGGCATCAGGTGTTCCTCTCCTAAATAAGAAGCCTTCTTACTGCAGATCTCCAGGTACTTGGCTGGCCAGGCATCTTCTCTCTCTCCAAAAAGACCAAAGCAGAAAATATGAGATAGCAGAGCTGTGATGTGTACACTATTTTGCCTTTGCAATGAAATAATTACTCATTATTTTTACAGCATGTAAAGCTATGCTGGGGAGAGGTGCCAACTTTCTAACTGCACAAAACCAAACACCTTTGCCCCGTCTTCTGCTCCAGCTTTGCCCACCACTCACTCCATTACCCCTCCCTCACCCTCTCCCACCTTCACCCACTTCCACTGGACTGGTGCAGAGGGTTAAGGTGCAGAAAGCTGTGCAGGCATCGGCTGGGGGAGCAGGCTCTGGGGTAGAGCCAGATATGAGAGGTTCAGAGTGTGGAAGTGGACTCCAGGCTGGGGGCAAGGGGTTGGGGTGCAGGCTCCAGCGGGGGCTGTAGGATCTTGATGGGGCTTGGGATGAGGACTTTGGGGGGCAGGAGGGATCTGCAGGTTGGGGCTGAGAGGTTTGGAATGCAGGAGTGGGCTCAGGCTGGTGCAAGGGGTTGGGTGTGCGATTCAGGGGAATCGGGGCTTGGGCAGGGGGTGTGAGCTCCAGTCGCATGGCACTAATCTCAAGTCAGTGGTGCAGCAGGGCTAAGCAGACTCCCTGCCTGCCCAGGCTCTACGCAGCTCCCAGAAGCGGCCAGCATGTCCAGCTCCTAGGCACAGGGTGGACAGAGAACACTGCATGCTGCCCCTCGCCGCAAAGGTCGCCCAAGCAGCTCCCACTGACCGCAGTTCCCAGTTAATAGGTGCTGCAGAGCCGGCACTTGGGGTAAGGGCAGCATGTGGAGCATCCCTGATCACCCCTGTGCCAAGGGGCCATAGACAGGCCCGCTGACAGGAGGAGTAAAGGCTGCATCCGGAGTCCCGGGCTCTTTAAATTGTAGCTGAAGCCCCACGCAGTGTGCTTCAGGCAGCACTGGGGGTTGCTTGGGGAAGGAGGGCATGGCACTTTTATGCTGGTGCTGACAGCTGTCTAGCCCCAGGCCTGCTGCTTCCGCAGGCACAGAGCAGGGCCTCGATCTCCCCGCACCCCCGCCTTGCCCAGGGGCTTGGCAAGGCTGTCAGCCTCGCTGGCCACAGGGACACGCCAGCAGTTTCTGGGTGCTGCGTGGTACCAGGGCAGGCAGGGATCCTGCCGCCATTGGACCACCTCATTGCTGCCAGACTTTTAAAAGCCTGGTCAGGGGTGCTGAGACCAGGTTGTTCAAAGCTGGTCAAAAATCAGACTCCTTGCAACCCTAATGCTGGGTCACTTTAAAGAGAAGCAATGAGCTGAATATTACATACTGGACATGCGATGAATGTAGTTGTTGTCACTATTTGTTATTTTCTTGAATTTCAGCCTGTGAAATATCTTAAGACCTAACTTAAAGAGGGCACTGAAGGGTTCAGCAGCTCTGATACCATTCTGCCAGGCCACCCGGGGCTTCAAGTTCTGTGCGACACAGTACATCACATCCTGATTCATGACATCCACAGAGCATGCAACATTACCTTGGACTGGCAACAAAAATAGTCAGACACTAATGGTAGCCACTCTAGGAGGCAGGCATTTGGCTCCGTTCTCGGAATTCTGTATTTCCTAGGCCCAGCTCTTCTCTGACACTGATTTTATATAATGGGCAGTGTCAATTCCATTGGCTTCAGTGGAGTGACTCCTGACTTTCACCAGTGTAAGTGCCAAATGATTCAGGCTCAGGAAATTTAGAGTATTAAAATTAACCATTTAGATTTTTGCACTGAATAATTTATGTATTCAAACAAATTCCTGGTGTTAGGGAAATTATTTTTCAGCTATACCTAATTATATGCATTTCTAATGCTTCACATAAGCTGAAGAGAGCAAAAGGCCGGATGCAAATATCGACTAGAACTGATGACAGAGAACTCACAGTGAAGTTGCAGATATTCTTTCCCAGAGCAACACGAAATGCCAAGCAACGGCTATTTAGCATTTATCAGTATGCCATACGGATTGGCTGGGGGAGACAGCACATGTCTCCAAAGAGACACATGTAATGCCAGTCTGGCTAAGCAGTACTGTTATATTCTTCCTTTGCCAGTTATGCAAGATAAAAATCAACAATTATAAAATGTTTTGTGTCATAGACAGGGCAGTCTTGATCTAAATTCAGGAAGGCTGAAGAGTCAAAGTTTACAACATTCTTGAACTTGAGATGTTTCATTTTTAAATGCTAATTAAAATGTCCATATGGTATTTTGGCTGTTTTGGAGTTATACCAACAAAGTAAATTGCTCTCAAATACATTTGCCTTAGACAAACAGATGGAGCACATACGCAATACTAACACCACCAGTTTTAGCGCATTAAAGGACTTAATGGGTTTCTCTCATGTCTTTGGGCTGGGAGATCAGATTCAAATGATGCTTGAGGGAGCTGGCAAAGCTCCACAGCTGTGTTTGCAAAAGAATTCAGCAAAATATGTAAATAAATACATCTGATTTCATGTACTGGAAAGTGTTAAATTTCTTTTCAAAGAGGAGAGAACATTTTGTTGGCCCACAGTGGTTGGTTTCCTGATGTCATTGTTATATATATTGTGAGAGCACCCAAAAGTTCTAACCAGTGTCAGGGCACCATTGGACTAAACACGGTACAAACACACAGGCAGGTGTGGTCCTGCCCCCAAAGAACTCTCAAATAGGAGCAGGAAAAAAAGTGTGTAACAAGCAACAAAAGGAAGGGAAGGTAACAGTAATAAGAGCAGGTGGTTACATAGGCTACCAATGTGTGTGTCAACAGCTCTGAATGAAGCATTTGTATTTCACAGTGAGATCTTTATATCCTGCAACTTACAAAAAAAAATTAAAAATGTTCCTCTTCCCCCAATCCTTGTCCTAAAAATTAAACTCAGTTTAGCAAGTGTTAAAATTAGATTTATATTTCTGCACCAGTGGCTCAGTAGGACTGGTACTAACGTGAAGTTTATAACACTATCTTGTAAATATTTTACTCCTTGTACTGAAACAGTTTTCTAACCAGGAAGAAACTACAAACATATTGAAACAAACTTAATAGGGTGCGGAGGGGAGAGGGGAAGTTATAGGTAACAGCAGTAGATTGCATTAATAAAGTGCTATTTCTATGTGGTTGCAACAAGCAGTCCTGTGGCACCTTAGAGACTAACAAATTTATTAGGTCATGAGCTTTTGTGGATAAAACCTCCTTTATCATATAGACAGACTCTAATATATATTAGAATGGGGTGGGCAATAATTTTAGACAGGAGACTACTTCACTAATTTTTGAAGTGGCCCAGGGCTGCCCCGGAAGGGGTGTGGCCTTGGGTGGAAGGGGTGTGGCCAGGAAATTCTGTGCTCCCCGCCTACAGACCCTGATTGGCTTGGGGGTTGGGGAGCACATGAAGTCTTTGCCCCCATTCTCTTCCCGCCTAGAGAATTCCCAACTGTTCTCAACAGCTGGCGGTTCCCTCCAGGTATCTGAGTCCCTGGCGGTGAGAGGAGACTTGCTCCTCCCATCTCCAGGTCAATCAGGGTCTGGGAATGGGAGGTGCACTCCCTACCCCCGCCCTACAAGGAGCGCACGGTGCTCAGAGTGGACAGGTCCACTTTAAGTGCTGTGCACCCCTTGCAGGGCCTGGGCAGGGAGCAAGAAACTTCACATGCTCTCCACCCCCCAGGCCCTGATTGGCCTGGGGGTGGGGGAGCGGCATGCATCCATGGGCCGGATCCACCCGCTTGGCAGGCTGGACCCAGCCTGCAGAGGCCCCTTTGCCCACCCCTGGATTAGAGTGTGTGTGTCTGTCTGTGAGTCCATTTGTTCAAGAAGTCCTCCTAAATGGTAAGAGCTAGGACCACCAAACTAGGTATGCACCTTCCTCTTCTCCTCACTTAAAGCAAGGTCAGGGTCTGGTTGTGCCAGGAGAACTGGGAGCCCCAGGAAAAGGACTGATTTCCATAACATGCAAAGGAAGGGGCTGCGTTTGGAGAGACACAGTCCGAGGATGGCCACTGGGGGCAGCGCACCTCCAGTGAAGAGCTATCCTGCAGAGTGACCACTGGGAGCAGCTGCACCACCAAGGGAATGGCAGCAGGGCTGGGGCGCCACCATTCTGCCTGCCACCAGAAAAGAGAAGTGGGGCCCCCCTGCCCAGGAGACAGCCCCTACCCCCCTGCCCTGGGATGGGTCTGGAGGAGGGACAGAGCACCCCTACCCCAGGAGAGGCCTAGAAGAAGGGAGAGGGAGGAAGAGAGAAACCCTGCCCCAGGAGGAAGGAGAAAGCCCCCTGGAAGGAGCCAGGGGAAGGGAAAGAGCCTCCTACTCTAGGAGGGGTTGGGGTGGGAGAGAGAGAGAGAGAGAGAGAGCGCCCCCCTTCCGGTCAGCCTGGACCAGTGGGGAGGCAGGGAATCCCCCTCCACCCTAGCAAGGGCCGGGGAGGGGGAGAGGGAGAGAGCCCCCCACTGTCCTGGGCCGCCTCTGGGGAGAAGCCAGTGGCCACCTCCACCCCGTGCCCCTCCTCACCTCCCAACCTGTACCCTCCCATGCCCCCAGTCTCCTGCCCTAAGCTCCCCACATCCCCAAGGCTCTGCCCTGACTCCACATCACCAGCCCCCTGCCGTGTAGGACCCAGGCAACGCCGGGTGAGTCTTCTAGTACATAATATATGTGAGTGCACTGCAGAGGTGCTCGATATATAGTCCTGATGTCCATACCTTTCTGTTCAAACCGAAACCGTATCAAGAAACAGTCAAAGCATTCCAGCTACCGGATAGGAAACCACATGGTATTCTGATACTGGGCTGATATGTACAAACGCAAATGATCGAAAGCAGTCTCCTGATCACCTCGCTTGGCTCACTGAAGCCAGACCATTATTTGTCCACATTTCAAAAAGAACATTCCTGTTTTTTCAGTGTCATCTTATAGGCAGAATTTCTGTATGGTGTAAGTGCGAAGTGCAGCTCTTGGAAGGCAGGGCTCCCTTGCATGGCATGTAAGAAACATAATGCAGTATATGCCCACAGTTTTAGATGCTAAACCTCAGGGCCACTTGAAGCCTCTCCACAAATTTAGAGCACTCTAATCCCCAAGTCCTCCAAGAGCAGCTGTTTTTCCTTCTGCATTTCTAGAAGAGATCAGTGTGCAGCTGAAGTAGGAATGTGTACAACATACAAACCACAGACACCTGTAGGCAATGTTCACACTGTAGCGAAGAGTCTAAACTCAAGCTCAGTAATAAGGTATCAAAGCACAGGTACAGAAAATGTTTTATTCAGCTGTAGCTCAGTATGCTGCAGTCAGTTCCCATGCAAATCCCTCAGATGCAATAGATTGCTATCAGCAGATTGCGAGGAGATCCTCTTGTGAGACCACATCCTGTCCAGCTCCTTGAAAGGCAAATTGCTGTACTGAAATTGCGGAGAGCTTTTGTGCTTTCGTTTATTGTCCTAAAGGGGTCTTGGGACTTCAAGCTGGATTCTGAATAGACTCTCAAGAACTAAAACCCAGAAGGTGAGTCCTCTACAGGTTTGGATTGTTCGGAAAATCACAAATCCATAAGGATTCATTATGCTCCAGGTAGTAAGACTGGTTTAAAAAAAAAACAAAACACTTCCTACAGCATGTCCTGTAGACTGGAAAAGAATCAGCTGCTCATCACAGCAGATTGTATCATAAAAGAGGGGGGGAAGCTCCAAAGTTTGAGGAATGAAAGACATTTGTGTTGGGCAAAATAAAATCAGATGTTTAGTGTCAATCTTTTCCTGCAGCCTAAGTTCCCTGTAAGCCGTGCAGCTGCCTAGTTAGTGTTGTGCAGGTGCTCAAGGCACCTGCCCAAAGTGGGAAGGAGGGTTGCCCCACCTTCCCAACCTAGCTTGGTCACCAGACTCCTGTTGCTGAGGGAGGGACGGCCTGAACCTGGTTCCTCCCCCCTGGCCCATATGCAACCACCATCTGGGCAGCCCGGTCCCAGAGCCTCCTCTCACTCCTGCACCCTGCCCTCTGCTCCAGCACCATCCCAGAGCATCCAGAGCCCTTGCACCCCAATCCTCTGTCCCAGCCCTGAGACTCTTATCCCCTGTCCCACCCCAGAGCCCTCACACTACTGCACTACAAGCCTCTGCCCTGGCCATGAGCCCCTCAACTCCCACCGCATCCTAGAGCCTGCACTCCCAGTTGGAGCCCACACACTCCTGTACCCCGACCCTCTGCTCCAACCCTGAGCCTCCTCCCACCCTCAGAACCCTTTGGCCCCATTCCTGAATTTTGTCATGTGCACCAATGTGAAAGTGATGTGTCACACTTCACCTCTGTGTCGCACGTCTCCTCCATAACGGTGCACATAATAAAATTTATTCTGCTCAGAGGTGGGAAAAACTAAAGGAAATCCTGGCTCTAGCATTTGTTACTGCATATGTAGTAAAACAAAATCAGAAGCAACTTTTGACACATTGGAAAGCCACACGGGGACATTCATAAGGTTTACCAGTATAGCCCCGCCACATGGAGTTTTTAAATCATGCTGTGCTGTACTAACAGAGGAAAGGATCTATTCAAGTGAGTCTCTTCCCAGTATTCATGGAAAATATTATTGTAGAAAAAAGCCAGCCAGACAGCCATTAATAATAGAAGGATTCCATTAACTCACCTCACTGGAATATGCTATAAAAGATGGAGGAAAAATACCCCTTACATTATTTTCAATATAGGAGGCATGTGAAACTGAAAAAAATGTAATAAATGAAACTCTGAACATTTCTGCAATTTCTTGCAGGCTGTTTTGAAGAGTCATTTTTCTGTGAAACATCCCTAGCACAAATGACTATCTTCTATAAGAAGACATGCAAAACAAGTCCCCTCAATTAGAACTGCCAATAGTTTGGTTTTGGTTAGGACAGGCGAGTCTTTACTCATGGTGCTTTTAGCTCATGGAATGAGAAACCTTGGTTGTAGCCCTCCCCTCTCCATATTGCATTGATTTGTCAGGGACTCTGCAGTGTCTGCCAAGTGCCATAGGCCCACACCTGCATCATCTTGACATGAGTGTGCTCGTGATGATAGATAGTGGAGAAAAGTTTTTTTCTCCGGCAAGAAAGTGAGGGCATCACCACAACCAACCCTACTTTGTGGCATCGCCAGGTAGGTAGAAGATGACACACAGATTCCGTGTCACAATCCATTCTGTACACACCAGAGGAAACTGATGCCCCTCTGACTCTGGACAAAGTACGTGTACAAATGCTGCTCAGCCCACTGTGGCACTCCATGGCATAGCCCCGCCGTCCTTTTCATGCAGGGACACTCTCCGCCTAGAGCTCTAAAGGAATCCAGTTAAAGTGGCCACAGCTATAAGGGGCCATACTGATTGTGCCATTGTTCTTGCAGCAACCTCATGTTGCCATCGTTCTTGCAGAAGTCTGTTAAAACTAAGATAGGGCACTTTGTAAAGCAAGATACATATAGAAAACTGCCATCTCCTTAACATTATAAGTCATGATATAGCCACAAACCCAGGAAGAGAAGGGAGGATCAGCCAACTCTACCATGAGAGTAACACACAGGTCACACACACATACACGTGTAATATAGCCACTTGCAATATATGAATTACCACTCTCATGTTCCCACTGAACTGGATTTGTGAGACTTGTTACACGCATAGGGTTGCCAGGTGTTCGGTTTTCTACCGTACAGTCCGGTATTTGCACCGTCTGTCCAGTAGAAAAATTCAGAAAATACCGGACATGTGCAATGTCCGGTATTTTCTGAATTCCCGGCTGGGCGCCGGACAGAAGCCTGGAGGGGGCAGGGAGCGGCTGGGAGGCGGGGCCGCGATTGGCGCTGGGAGCCCTGTGGTTGCGTGCAAAAGCCGGGCGGGGGCCGGGGCCGGGACTCCCAGCCACTCCCCCTGCCCGGCTTCTGCACGGGACCAGAGGCTCTCACCGCCGATCGCGGCCCCGCCTCCCAGTTGGGAGCCTCTGGTTGCGTGCAGAAGCTGGGCGGGGGGAGTGACTCCCAGCCCCTCCCCGGCCCGGCCCCTGCTCACAACCAGAGGGAGCGCCTGCTGGGGGCGTGGCCCGAAGGACTCCGGCTGTGGCCAGTGGCTGCACCCCCTCCCCCCCGCCAGGTCTGCTTCCGCCCCCTTCTACCGTCCAGCGCCGTGGCCCCAACCTCCCCAGCTCTGCTTCCCGGCCCCCTTCCTCCTGGCCAGCCCCGCGCCCCGGACCTCCCGTCCACCCCCTTCCTCCCGTCTACCCCAGCGGCCCCCGGACTCCCCTCCCCACCAGCTCTGCTTCCCGCCCCGTCCCCCTCCCAGCCGGTTCTCCCCCCCGGCCACGATCAAGTGCGTCCGGTTTTTTGGTGGGGTCTACCTGGCAACCCTAGTAACAAATGGGCTGTTGCATACAGAAAAACATACCAAATGTGACCATTCCACCAGAAAAATCATAAACCACTTTCATCTGGCCATGTGTGTACAACTTCTAATATCAAGAAATGAAGGCTCATCTGAGATCCTCTGTGAAGTCTGAAAAGATCTCTAAAATGCAATAGGTATCTCTTTGCCACTGAATTGTTTTAAATATCAAATTCTCCTCAATATTTGCAAAGCAGAGTGTGCAGAAAGGATTCAGTAGGCAGTCAGGACGGTATCACAGGACACCTGTTTAGATCTCGTAACATCCAGTTCTGCTTGGATTGCTCACTTCCAGTCCACCACAACAGACCTCTCTTTGTGCACACAACCCAATGTAAACTGGCTTGCCTATGGGAGGTGGTGATGTCATATTCCAGCAATCAGTAACCCATCCATTTGTAGGAATAAGGCTCACGGATGGGGGCTAAATGTGTTTGTCTGTGTACCTATCTCCTGTTAGAAATTTACCAGTACAGCTAAATTAGCTTTTAGAGCTAAATCCTTTTCATGTCTTAATTGCCTTTACATTATGCATGTGACTGTGTTCAATCAACCTTAAGATCTGCACAAGCTAATGAAATTACTTACATTGTCTTCAGCTTATCTATTCCTTTTATAATGAGTGACCCCCAATTGCCCTATGTAAAATCAGGGAAGAGGATTACCTGTGTATGCATAGGAAAGAGAATGTTAACGTCAAAGAATGGGTTATTGAGGCCTCAACAAAGAGGAATCTTCGAACATATGAGGCCGCGCGCTCAAGACACATGGCAGCTTGTTTCAACTGTAAAAGAAAGTTACTGGACACAGTCCTGTTCTCTCTAGTCTGCTGAACTTTACACAGGGAAAGTTTAAGCCAATGGACAGAGACCTCCAAGTAACTAGCTGGATTGTCCTGGGTAATTCATAGGACTCTAACAGACCCTACACACCGAGCCAGCAGATTTACCATCACTGCAACAATTCTGATCTACAGACTTGGAAATTATTTGAAATTATTTGAAATAATTCATTTAAGCATTTAATTACTCTTCTTTTCCTTTTTTTAAATGAATGAATCTTTAGTTAGTTTACTAAATGTTGGCTGCAGCCTGGTATTTTTGGTGAGATCTGTTGTGTATATATTGATCTGGAGGTAGTGCCTGATCGTCTAGATCGGAAGAACCTTATATATGGTGTTTTGATATTAATAATCATACATTATACAGAGAGTTGACAGAGAGATGTCAGAGGCTGGGTTGCCTAAAGGGACTGCGTTTTGGCTTCTTGTGAACCAGTGTGGTGATACGGGAGCTCATTTTTGTTATTGGCTTAGTCAAGTCTAATTACAGAATAAACCACCAGTTTGGGGATGTGTTTGCCGTACTACTTGCAGTCTTGTCCTGAATCTGGCATTCTCGGTGGTGACCCATACGAGGCATGGTGACAAAGGAAGCATTCTACCGAATGCTGGTTCTGGGCTTCATTTTGGCCAATCAGCCTTTGAGTAGCTCAGCAGCTGACACCCATATTGGCCTGTTCAACACGCATGAACTTCTTTAGATTTGTACATGGAAGGCCAGTACACTCTATTCATTTTACACAGAGCTACTTTCAGTAAAAACACCATCACGTAGCAAAAAAACTGAGGATTGTACAGAGAAAAGAGCTTTAATTAAAGACTTGATTTCAGGGTGAAACCAAAAACTCTGCTTCTTATTTGCTTAATCCAAATTTCAAATATCAAATATTGAGCGCAACCTGTGTCCCTGCCCTCCAACATTCCCAAATGCCACCCAGCTGATTAGCAAAGCACCCACAGTTGGGTTTTGTGTTTCTACTGGTGGTGCACATGCACATGCCTCCCTGCATTAACATATTTATTCCACACATGGATGGAAAAGATTAAAGGGAACATTGCTTCACCCCAAAATAAAATTTTAAAACAAGTTTTAAATGTTTACCCATTAAGAATATTTGATCCATTGAAATAAATGGATCATGCCCTAGTTTCATCATCATCCTTACTTAAGCTGGAGTCTGAAAACACTGAACTTCTCAAAGCCCAAAGCTCAAATTTTCAAGGCTGATGCTCAGCAGACAGCTACTGAATATCTAACACCATTACGGAGTCTGCCATTATCCCAAAAGAGTTACTTTCTTCCAACCGTGTGCATAATGTTATTTTAAAATTAGCCTACACCATGAATGAAGCAATGTTCCAGAACAGGCGCTGAAAATGAAACTGGAGCTGCACAGTAACTTGTTGGCAGAATTTTTTTAAAGATCCTCTGAGAAATGACCAGTTTCAGCATAATATAATATTATCAGTATTTATATGAAGTCTGAAAAAGGCCAGTGCTTTCAATGGCCAAAAACACTCTGAAATTGCAATGATCTTATTTCTCTGCACTTTTAACAATGATTTTATCAAACAATAAAACTCCAAAATTAGATGGCTTATTTAGGCATGTATTAACATGAAGGAAACTAGGGCTCTGGTGGTGAATTTCACAAAACAAACACAAAGTAACCCAGCAGTAAAGAAAATTAGAATATCATGAAGATGGAAACAGTAACTTTAGGGCACGTCTACACAGCAGGGCAAAAGTCGAATTAAGCTACACAATTTCAGCTATGTCAATCACGTAGATGAAGTCGAAATAGTGCCAAACACCGAATTAAGCTATCTACATAGCAGGAAGTCGAAGAGAGAACCCTCTTCCTTCAACTTCCCTTACAGTTCGTAAAATGAGGGTTACAGGAATCAGAATAAGAAGTCCTCCAGCTCGACATTATTTCGAAATAATGGCTTGCTGTGTGGATGCGCTCTTTGTTATAATGCTGCTGTGCAGAACTAACCTTGGAGATTTCCCCTTCTATCACTGCATATTATTGGGAGCTCTAGAAATACTCAGAGAGTTTGAAATGTTTACATTGGTTAAACATACCTGAATATTATTTTATATCAAGATTAATTTCTCAAACCTGCAAATACTTGCACATGTGTACAATCTTACTGCCTTCAATGGGACTGTTCATGTGCTCAAAACGACTCAACGGCACAAACGAGTACACCTCAGAACAAAAGGTCAAGGTGAGAAGAATTACAACCAGAATAATTAGAAAACTCATAATCCAGTTTCTCTCCTGAAAAAGCAGTAGTAAAACAATGAAATCCCAGAGAGATGTAAGAGAAAATTTATGGAGACATGCTGACTACATTACTGTTACATAAATCTTAATCAGGGCATCCGTCTCAAGACAGTTGTAATTATAGCAGAACATATTTCTGCAATTAGATTATAAAATTGCATTCATTCACTTATTCTCATATTCTTCCAAATCTCATGTTCAAACAAAATTAAATTAGAATTCTGGCTTCATATAACTGCTATTTGTATCCAGTCCTAAATGATACTTTATACCTCTCTTGAAAATGGCTGAGAAGCAGGTGTGATTTACCCTGCTTTCTGAACTCCACGGTTCCTTTGTCACTGTAGTTCTGGAGACATTTGAAAATGAGGTCTAGAGTCTCAGAAATATCCAGATATAAATTTTAATATTAAAAAAATCCATAGACAAGAATGTAGCCAAGTAAATAGCTCTGTAGAGAGGCAGATGACGATTATACATTACAAAAGAAATTTAAAAATCAGTTAAGTGAAATTAATAATAGGTGTACCAGTGCTTGTCACTCTGAATATTCTGATTGTAGGCCTTGTACTGCATTTCCTCGCCAATCCATTTGTCTGCTTTTTGTCTTTTAGGACCAGATCCTCCAAACAGACACAACTTTATGCCTGAGTAGTACATTTCAGTCAGGGTTTGCAGGACCCAGGCCTTAGCTGGTAACTTCTCTGGGGGAGGGACTGTCCTTTTCTAAAGACTGAACAGTGCCAGCACATTCTGGATACTACACCAATACAAACAGAAGTGCTGTCACACCATTATTAAAAGGTCTCACTGTCCAAAAAAAAAAAACCAACCCCATAAAACAAACAAAAACACTTTCAACTGAAAATTTGCTTAAAATCTAGGATGGCCACTAAAACAAAGTGTTAAATTAAAAAGAAGCTGTTGGAAAGGCACTTTCTTCTCAACCAATTGGTGCTTTAAAACAATAAAAAAGTTAAGCCAAAACTTCATGTGGTTGTACACATCTTGGTGTTTAAACAGACCTCTCTCTAACTTGCCAATAAACGAAGCTATAGGTCTGAGTGATGGGAGTTAGGAAGTATGGTTAAATTATATATAAAAGCCTGTGTTAGGCATATATAGTGTTGCCAATAAAGAATATCATTTTTTCCAGTTTTGAAACTTGTTTCTTTAAATCAAAAATGTCTGTCACTATTATTTAGTCTGGAGGATTATTACAAAGGGCAATAAAAAGAGTGACCATGAAACAGCTGTATAAAATGTGGTTCTAAACAGCAACAAATGTGTATAAAATGTGGTTCTGAAGCCTGAGGCTCAATCAGTCCCAAGTTGTCCCTCTGTCCTGATCATGGCAGTGTTTGGTTTCATTAACTTTGTGGATATTTTCCATTAGATATTTTCCATTTTAGAGATGGAAAAGGTCTTTTACGTTACTCATTCCATCTCTTTGTCAATGCAAGATTGCCCTATACAAGTTCACATGCTGGGGCATTGTCCAGTCTAGTTTTAAATGCCCAAAGCTTCCACTAGACTTTGCTCAAGAAAGCTCATGACATGATACATATTTTTGTTACTCTCAAAGGAGACACAGGACTACTCGTTTTAAAATTACAGACCAACATGGCTAACCCCGACACTTCCCTTTGGAGACAACTCTGCAATTAAAATGATTTAATTGTCAGGAATATATCTGATATCTTAAGTTTTCTCTCTCGCAGTGTCTGTCCATTATTCCTGGTTATATTCCCTTGTATCGATCTAAACAATCCTCCCTCCTTATGCCATCATAGAATCATAGGATTGGAAGAGATCTCTGGAGGTCTTTGAGTCTAACCCCGAGCTAAGAGCAGAACCAATCCCAACTAAATCATCCCAGCCAGGGCTTTGTCAAGCAAGGACTTAAAAACCTCTAGGGATGGAGATTTCCCCCTCTTCTCCAGGTAACCCATTCCAGTGCTTCACCACCCTCCTAATGAAATGGTTTTTCCCTAATATCCAACCTAGACCTCCCCCACTGCAACTTGAGACCATTGTTCCTTGTTCTGTCATCTGTCACCACTGATAACAGCCTCTCTCCATCCTCTTTGGAAACCCCCTTCAGATAGTTAAAGGCTGCTATCAAATCCCCCCTCACTCTTCTCCATCTATAGACTAAATAAGCCTCTCCTCATAAATCATGTGCCACAACCCCCTAATCATTTTTGTTGCCCTCTGCTGGACTCTCTCTAATGCAGGCACATCCTTTCTGTAATGGGGGCCCCAGAATTGGACACAGTACTCTAGATGTGGCCTCACCAGAGCTGAATAAAGGGGAATAATCTCTTCCCTAGATCTGTTGGCAATGCTCCTCCTAATGCAACCTAATATGCTGTTAGCCTTCTTGGCTACAAGGGCACACTGTTGACTCATCCACTTTAACTTCCAGGTCCTTTTCTGTAGAACTGCTGCTTAGACAGTCGGTCCCCAGCCTGTAGCAGTGCTTGGGATTCTTCTATCTCAAGGGCAGGACTTTGCACTTGTCCTTGTTGAACCTCATCAGAGTTCTTTTGGCCCAATCCTCCAATCTGCCCAGGTCACTCTGGACCCTATCCCTGCCCTCCAACGTATCTACCTCTCCCCCAAGCTTAGTGTCATCTGTGAACTTGCTGAGGGTGCAATCCATCCCCTCATCCAGGTCCTTAATAAAGATGTTGGACAAAACTGGCCCCAGAACTGACCCGTGGGGCACTCTGTTTTATATTGACTGCCAACCAGACATTGAGCCATTGATCACTACCCACTGAGCCTGACAATCTAGCCAATCCATACTTTCTTAGCTGGCTGGCAGGAATACTGTGGGAGACCGTATTTCCCATATCCACAGAGCCAGTTACCTTGTCATAGAAGGCAATCAAGTAGGTAAAGGCATGACTTGCCCTTGGTGAATCCATCTTGATTGTTCCTGATCATTCTTCTGAGTGCTTCAAAATGGATTCCTTGAGGATCCCTTCCATGATTTTTCCGGGGACTGAGGTGAGGTTGACTGGTCTGTAGTTTCCTGTATTGTCCTTCTTCCCTTTTTTTAAGGATTGGCACTACATTTGCCTTTTTCCAATCATGAGTTTTCAAAGATAATGGCCAATGGCTCTGCAATCACATCAGCCAACTCCCTCAGCACCCTCAGATACACAAATCCATGGGGACAGATCTAATGTATGTCCAGCTTTTCTAAATAGTTCTTAGCCTGTTCTTTCTTTGCCCACCTCCTCCCCATGCTATGCTGCTCAACGCACCAGTTTGGGAGCTGATCTTGTCTGTGAAGACAGAGGAGGGGGGGAAAAAAAAAGCTTTGAGTACTTCAGCTTTTTCCACATCATCTGTCACTAGCTAACCTCTCCCATTCAGTAATGGTCCCACACCTTCCCTGACCACCCTCTTGTTTCTACAGATAGTCAGCAATCTTTCTTGTTTCCTTTCAAATCCCATGCTAGCTGCAATTCCAAAAGCACTTTGGCCTTCCTGATTACACCCCTGCATGCTTGAGCAATATTTTATACTTTTCCCTCATGGTCATGTTTCAACCCTTCTGACTTTGGTACTCTTCTGTCCCCCACTCAGCTGTTACTTTGCCAAGCATACACACTCATCTCTTAGTTCCCCAAAATGCCTCTAAGTTGTCAATATTTTTCTGCTAATGGGGTTCTAGGAACTGAGCTCAGTATTTCTAGATGAGGTCATACCAAAGCCGAACACTGATGCTCTGGACTAGGACGTGGTATTTGGGCTACTGCAACCCAAATCTGCAACACCCTTTTTTTGGTGCCCTACCCATACTGAAAACTCACACTTGCTGTGCCTCTCCCTATCACCCCTTGGATGTCTCGGTATCATTGCACTCTAGCGGAAAGGGTCAGTATGTTCAGAGGAGTGACGGCATCAGGAGCCTTTCTGGTAGAGAACTGGATATGGGGAGCACGTGATGGCTTGTTGCTTGTGAGGAAACTAAAAAGAAAGGCAACGAGGAAGAGCAATCCTCTGCGGGGGAGGCGTATGTGAGAACTAACCGCATGTCACATGGTTTCAGGCATATTTGGAATTGTTCGTACTAAGCCAGAGCAAAAACATAGCTTGATCATGAAGCCATGAGACACAAACTTGTTGTTAAGGTTTCCCCAAAACTCAAGTGAAAACAAATTCATCAGGCTTCACGCAGCTCAACAATTAGCTAGCTGCCTGGATTTGGGGACACCTACCTTTGGGTCAGTGACATCTGACTACTCAGTCATCCAAAGAGCACACATGGTAAATATATACAGGAATTCTAGCTGGACAATATATTATTCATCACTTGTAGTCATAATGTGTTCTGTAGCCTCGATGTACCTGTGAAACACCCATGAAACTTCAACTTCAAGTTTGCATGCAGAAATTCCTATGTAATACCCATAAATCTCTGTACTCTGGGTGTCCCTAAACCAGGAACACCCATGGAATGGGCCCAGGCAGGTGGAAGAGGAAGCGGGTCAATGTGCTGCTGCTCCTCTTCCCCACAGCTGAGGGAACAGAAGGAGCTACATGTGGCCCAGGGAGCAGGACACAAGGTAAGTGCTGCACTCCCCACCCCCTCACTCTGAGACCCTGCAGCACCCTCCCTGGCCCAGAAAATTCAGAAAATTCTTTAATCCAGCATACCCTGTTTCCCAGGGTTGCCAGATTAAAGAGGTTCAAGTGTGATTTGTAAAGCACCTTGGAATCCTTTCGCATAAAAGTTGACATATAAATATAGAAAAAGAGAACACGGGACATGAAACAAACCTGTACACGTATGTGTCACACATACTAACTCTTTTCTCTTGAGCAATAACTAACATTTTAACATGGTGACACAGAAAACAAAGTTAACATACATTTACAAAAAAAGAAATAAATCAGACAATATTGGACCTAAGCAGTACATAATAGCCATGCAACACAGCATCAAACAGCACATAAAGTAAATAAATCTCTGTAAAGTTATTTACAGGTCTTCCAGGAGCAGAAATGCCCTGAGGTCAGCTTTCCCTTGTAACAGCTCTGGCTGAATAAGTTTTAACGTCCCCCTCAAGCAATGTTCTGCCAAAGTGCAATACAAAAGGTACAAAGACAGCCACGCATTTCTACTGTAGAGCTCCTCCCCACACAAAATAACCTAATGTGGGTTACCAAAAGAATAAAAAACTAGATGGACTTACAAAAGGCTCTTCTTGCGCTCAGTAAAGAAACAAAAGCTTTTTTAAAGAGTCAGAATCATACTTGGATAAGGCAATGTCCTGCAACATCTTGGACAAACCCTTCCAAATTAAATTTAAGTATTTTAGGAATAGACATGGGTGATCCAAAGTATAAAGTGTATTTGGACTTTCAGAAAGCCTTTCATAGAATCACAGAGTATTAGAACTGGGAGGAAACTTGAGAGGTCATCAAGTCCAGTCCCCTGAACTCATGACAGGACCATGCACCATCTAGAACATCCCTGACAGAGCAGGTTAGACAAACGCCTCAAAAATCTCCAGTGATGAAGAGTCCATAACCTCCAGAAGCAATTTATTCCAGTGTTTAACCACTCTGACAATTAAGACATTTTTCCAAATGTCCAACCTAACCCATTCTTGTCTTGCTACAATTTAAGCTAATTGTTTCTTGTCCTATCATCAGAGGTTAAGGAGAATATTTTTTTCCCTCCACCTTTGTGACAACCTTTTAGATACTTGAAAGCTGTTATGACCCCTCCCAGTCTTCTCTTTTCCGACTCAACAAACTCATTTCTTTCAATCTTCCCTCACAGGTCATGTTTTCTAGACCTTTAATAATTGCTGTTCTTCTCTGGATCTTCTCCAATTTGTCCACATCCTTCCTGAAATGTGATGTCCAGAACTGGACACAACAGTAACCAGCGCCAGTTGAGGCCTAATCAGCACAGAGTAGAGAGGAAGAATGACTTCTCGGGTCTTGCTCACAACACTCCTGTTGATACATCCCAGAATGATGTTTGCTTTTTTTTGCACCAGTGTCACACTGTTGACTCATATTTAGCTTGTGATCCACTATGACCCCTAGATCCCTTTCTGAAGGACTCCTTCCTAGGCAGTCAGTTCCTATTCTGTATATGTGCAACTGATTACTCCTTCCTAAGTGGAGTACTCTGCATTTATCTTTATGGAATTTCATCCTATTTACTTCAGACCAATTTCCCTAGTTTGTCTAGGTCCTTTCGAATAATAATCCTATCCTCCAAAGCACTTGCAACCCCTCTTAACTTGGTATCATCTACAAACTTGATATGTGTGCTCTCTATGCCATTATCTAAATCATTCATGAAGATATTAGTTATCCATCATTTAGGGGGCTAAGGATACAGCACCTTCTGTTTCTATGAATGATGGATCTTCTTTGGGTTAGGACTGGAGATGGTAGTAACTTAATATAAGTGAGAGACTGCTTTACACAAACCAGTGCTATGAGTGCATGTTGGCAAATTAGCTGCAGCAGACTTGGAGGCAGAAGCTTGCAGCCCAATAAATCAGATGCCTCTCCCTGAATTGAATATAGCATACACAAATGAGATCTGCCCATGTCAGTGTGCAGTAAATTTCCACAGACATGGGAAGGGAATGCCTTGTGTCTTGGTACAGACCACAATTGCAATACTGTGATTTAATCTTTACGACCTTTCTCTAAATGCACTTCGGAAGGACAGGAGGGAGAAGAATTCTCCATACAATTCTGAGGTATGGTGGTGGACTATTATTTCCTAAATCAATGGCATACGTGAGTGGTGAAGAAATCACTCTTCCCAATCGATTAAGCTAGCACCTAAGCAGATGAAAGATAGAGGGCAAAATCCTGACCCCGCTGAAATCAATAGAAAAATCCCCATTGACTTCAACGGAGCCAAAATTTTACCCAGAGACTGAGTTAAAATAATTTTTTTTAAGTGATAAGCACTCAGCCACATTAGAGAGAGTGGAAAAATGTTAGGATGAAAATGGTAGATCAATGAGGAGAGCTTTGGTGGCGGTGTCTGCAGACCAGTGATGAAGCTCAAAGCAGAAGCAATATCTACCATCTCATTTTTCTATTTATAAATACTGAGGCTACGTCTAGACTGAATCCCACTGCCAACAGAGGGATGCAAATCAAGCACTTCGGAAGTGCAAATGAGCCCGGGATTTAAATATCCTGGGCTTCATTTGCATACTCACTTCCGACGCTGACGCTGTGCCGATCAGGCTCAGTGTCGAAAGTGAAAGTAAAGTGTAGCCGCGGCTCTGCCAACAGCGGGGAGCTTTTTCGGCAGATCCTGTACATTTTTTGAGGAGTACAGGATCTGCCGAAAGTTCTCCGCTGTCGGCAGAGCCGCTGACTTTACTTTCACTCGACACTGAGCCTGATCGGCACAGCCGAAGTGAGTATGCAAATGAAGCCCGGGATATTTAAATCCCGGGCTCCTTTGCACTTCCGAAGTGCTGATTGGCATCCTCTGTCGGCAGAGGGATGCAGTCTAGACACAGCCTCAATTCAGCATCTGCAAGAAACAAAAGAGGATTTGGAAAGAGAAAAAAGAAGTTTCTTGGCAAGTGTAGGCTGGGAAATTTTAAACATCTATAATATGTCTGAAGCCATTTTCTGATAGCTCTCTCTGCAGAAAAGGAAATCTATGCAAAGGGAGCCAGACGATGTACTGTATTGGTTTGTTTTATCATTGGGTGCCGGAGATTAATTGAGTTTTCAAATGGAATTGTAGTTCTGTGAAGCCTCAAAACAAAAGGCATTTACTACAGACTGAGAAGGGAAGTAGTGGGGGCAAAAGACCTATCTGGCTTCAAGATTAAGCTAGATGGGTTTATGAAGGGGATGGTTTGATGGGATAACATGATCTTGGCAACTAATTGACCTTTCACTATCAGTGGTAAATAGGCCAATGGTGGGATGATAGGAGTTACTATAGAGAACTTCTTTCTGGGTGTCTGGCTGGTAAGTCTTGCCCACATGCTCAGGGTTCAGCTGATCGCCATATTTGGGGTCGGGAAGGAATTTTCCTCCAGGGTAGATTGGCAGAGGCCCTGGAGGTTTTTCGCCTTCCTCTGTAGCATGGGGCACGGATCACTTGCTGGACGATTCTCTGCATCTTGGGGTCTTTAAACCATCATTTGAGGACTTCACTATCTGAGATACAGGTGAGAGGATTATTCTAGGAGTGGGTGGCTGAGATTCTGTGGCCTGCATTGTGCAGGGGGTCAGACTAGATGATCATGGTGGTCCCTTCTGACCTTAAAGTCTATGAGTCTATAAGTAAGAAGGAGACAGCTGTATTCCATCTTGCAACCTTTCATACACTTTCCAGCTGATAGGACTCTAATGGCTTTGTGTAACGAGCGAATGCCCAAGAGGACTGTCTGGGACACCCCACAGTGCTGAAAAGTTGGAAAAACCTCTTCCTACATAAGAATTGGAAAAAGAAGTGGCAGCGTAGAGCGTATAAGGGCTGGGGATAGCAAGTGATGGAGAGGAGGAGAATAGAAAGGGCGGGGCTTCAAGGAAGGGGTGGGATCTTGGGGGAAGGATGGGGCGGTAGATCTTTGCTTGTTCTGAGATTTAAAAAGTGATCTTGGGTGTAAAAAGGTTGGAGACCACTGCTCTAGAGTGTGGGAGTGATAGAGAATTTTGTGTGGGTAACAACTGAACTTACTGTTGCAAGGCAGAAGATTCAACTAATGTGCTGGAGAAAAAAACATATTGACATATTATTGACTTGTGCAATGATTACATATTTTATATTGATAAATGTAAAACTACAACATTCAAATAGAAGAAACTTTTGCTAATATACCATTAAAAAGAAATAGGGAGCTATGCTTTAAAAATATAGCCTGTTTTGTTCAGTACCATTTACACTAATGAGCAATCTGAAGAGACTGACACAGTGAGCCCTTACAAAAAAAATAACATCGAGCCCTTACAAAAAACATAACATATTTCTTTACATTTAATTGCATGGCCACTTTCATTTCAATGCCCATGTTTGCAGGTTTGAGCACAAAACATTTGCCAAGAATGAACCTACACTAATGTATTTTGCAGGCAGCCAAAAGCTGTATGTCTGGAGGGCACACACTTCTTGGAAGGAAGGAACATTTTATTTTTCATCATCATCATAAGGTCTTTCTTAAAAGATACTTGCCCTGTCACCACCTCATTCTTTGGATAATCCTGGCTATTATTTTACAACCTAACCTTTTTTCCAGTGCAGTTTCACTTCCTGAATTCTCTTCCTGTGGCCATGCATGATACACACGTTTTTAGTAATTAGGAATATTTTTTACATTAACTGCTGCTGTATGCCTATGTGTCTTACTAGGAGAGTTTTAAAATGGCTACTAAATCCTGTGGTTCAGTAAGAGTCACTTCTGCCATATTCTACTAAAAACATCAGAGGGGTACCGGGTTAGTCTGTCACTTTAAAAACTAGTAGTCCCGTGACACCTAGGGTTGCCAGACGGTTTAACCAAAAATACCGAACACCCCCCCCCCCAAAAAAAAACCACACAACCGGGAAAAAAATTCTGTTGAGAAAAAAAGGGGAGACCAAAGTTGTTGAGAAAAAAAAGGGACCATGACAGCAGTTATTAAGGAAAAAAAAAAAAAAAAATCAGCATGGCCCCTTTAAGAAGAAGCTTTTTTGCCAGCAGCCATTTTGTTTTTCTTTCCAGCCACAAGACGAGCCCCTGCGGAACCAGGTAAGCGGGGGAAGGGGGACCCGACAGAGGGGTCAGGGAGGTCCGGGGGCTGGGCCCTGTTGCTGAGTGTGTTGTAGGGTTGCCAGGTATCCGGTATTTTTGCCTCCTGGTGGGGGGAAAAATCAGAAAATACCAGACATTTTAGGTGTCCGATATTCTCTGAATTTTTTTACCGGACAGGAGGCAAAAATACCAGACTGAGTCAATACTGGACACCTGGCAACCCTAGTGACACCTTAGAGACTAACAAATACATAGATAATATCATAAGCTTTCGTAGGCAAAACCCACTTCTTCAGATGAGATTGAGTCAAACAGAAACTAAGCAACAGCTTCCCTTTGATCGCAACTGCTTGATAAACTGAAATCTCAGCTATTATTATTAAGACATAGATGGTAGTGAGCTTGCGTCTCAAAGGTATCCAAATCATTTTGTTTTTCTTCCTTTGAATTCTCACAGAACCTCAACAACAGTGGAAGGACGAAAGGACAAAAGAAAAAGAAGCAAGCCTCGGTCCCTTAGGTAAATTCCCACACATCATGTGCTACAACAGCACCGACACAGAATAAGTCTATATTAACAATGGTGAAGTATGTCTCGAAGCATGGGGTTCAGTCCAAATCTGTCCTTGATGTCCTCCTTGGAATACCGAGCATGCTGTTTTGCATTCCATTCTTCAAATCCCACTTACATACCTGCTTTTCTAGTGGGAACCAAAATCTGCAGTGAGAGAAATGAGGGATTGTGATGGATAGGAGAGCTGGCCTTTTCCGGACATCCCAGAATTCAGTAACCAAAGGGTTAAACTCAGATACCGAGGAGTAGGGATGTGAAAATGCCATTAATTTACTACTTGATTAGTTGATAAGGGCAGGCAGTTCCAGCGCGCAGTCTGGCTCGGTCCGGTTCACAGCATAACCTCCCCAGCTACCCCTCTGCATTTTATAGCACAGGGAAGCCAGTGCGCCGAGATGCTGGGTCAGTCCCTGCTCTATGGGTCTCCTATCACTGAGCATAACACGCCCCCTTCTTCCCAGCTGCTACGCTGCATTTTACAGCATAGGGAAGGGTCAAGTCCCTGCTCTCAGGTCTCTCATGACTCAGCATACAACGCTCTCCCCTCCCAGCAGCCGTGCTGCATTTTACAACAGAGGGAAGTCTCTTATTAAAAGACCCATGGTGCAGGGACTGACCCAGCGTCTCTGTGCGCCGGCTTCCCTGTGCTGTAAAATGCAGCACAGCAGCTGGGGGGATGCGACTAGTCGATAGTGTTAACCGATAAGCTCCTGCTTATTGGTTAGTCTCCTAGTTGCTAGCGAGGAAATGTTGGCAGAGAGCCAGGACAGCCAATGGGGGAAGGTGTTGAGATTTGAAATGAAAGAAAGCCTGCTTGCTTTTTCTTCTTTGTGTGAGTTTTAAGCCAGGAGTTGGGGGAACAAGATGAACTGAACCAGGCAGAACTACCAGGCCTACACATACCGGACATGGAAATGTACTGGACCTTGAAGTATGGATCTGTGAGTAGATAGGGAATGAAATGTCTATTTAGATAGAATCAGGTTATTTTCTTTGATTTGTTGTTTGGTTAAACTTCTCTGTGCTAAGTCCATGTGCGCTTTCCCTCCCCATACACTGTACTTTAAGCTGTATCCCAGGGATGAAATTTTCTCTGTGTTTTTAAATTGTTCTTTTCTCAGTTGCTTTAGAACACCTAGCAACTAAGTATGCTTTAGCAAGGATATCTCTCTTGTTTTGTTAATAAAATCACCTTTTTAAGGCGATGATTTGACTCTTGTGTCCTGAAAGGTAACAGGAGGTCTGTGTATGCATGCTTATGACTGAGATCGGTATCAGAGATTTCAGTTTGTTTTCTCTTTTTATTCAAGCTCTCTTGTGTTAGAAGAGCTTGGGGTACTCCTCTGGAAGAAGTTCCAAGTGCTTCTTCCTGGGTTCAAGAAGAAAGGGTTTTTCACTTGGTGATGGCAGCTACCTCCTAAGGCCAGGGAATCTGTGAACTTGGGAAGCTTTTAAGCAGAAGGTATTTTTAAGGTCTCTTGTGGGCCCCCACATGCTGCGCTCCGAGTGCCAGAGTGAGGAACAGACTTGACAGATAAAGAAGGTCCACATAAAAACTGACAAAGAGGAAATATCAAGAAGCGCAAATAACCTTTTCCACATTCCACACAATTTCTTTCTTTGTTACTCTCATGAACCAAATCACTTAGGTCTGTCTTGCTCAATCTTGTTTTAGAAAGTACTCTCTGGGCACCATATAAACAAATACACAAATCACCTCCAACAATGCAGTGGTAGATTGCACCAATTATGACAGAAAGATCAAGCCTCACACTGAGACTTCCTTTAAAGTTATGGCGCTTCATAAAGCACAGGAACCCCAGAAGGATAGTTGTTCATCCAAAGAGCAGAAATATAGTCCTGTGTGGCTAAATCAGGTGTATATTTTAATGGGAGACCAAAGAAGAAAATCTGTCCTGTCCCTGGCACTGCTAATATTGCTTTAGAGAGACATCTAACATGTCTGATGTGACCTATTTTCTCTTGAGCCTTTGGCCGAAAGAGCATGTTTCGCTGAATATGGAAAGCTGTAGCAAACAGACTCACTCATTTAAGTTGCAGTTTTCCAGAAGGAATAAAGGTTACAGAGATTCCTACAAATTAACAGATGGAGAGAGCTGGCAAAGGAGTAGATTCTGCTAATAATGGTATGAGTTAATCTAAAGAAAACTGTCCCGCACTAAAGGAGAGGGCCACAGCGCTGTAGCAATGCTATAACACATAGGGGGAGAGATTGAACCTCTCTACTCTGGCACCCTCAGGACTTCACCAGTGTCCTTTCCCCGACTTTCCCCGGAAGAGAATCCTAAAGCTTTGAAAGCATTTAGAGCCCTTTAATGCTTTTTAATTTATGTTCAGCTTCCACTATTGAATTAGATTTTTTTTTAAATGCAAGCTACTGCAACAGCCTCCTATGCTAGGATGGAAGAGAACAAAAGAGATTGATGCCAAAGGAGCAGAGCATGGAAATCCTCATCAGTAACTGCCAACTCTGCTGATTAAATTTGACTCAGGAGCAACCTTGACTCAGGAGCAACCTATGAGCTCTCAAGCCAAAGAACACAAGACAACAAAATCATTAGTCCAGTTTTCTAGGGAGAAAGTATATCTGTGGAACCTCAACTTTACAAACTGAGATCCTTCAGGAAATACATTGGATGGACTTAGATGTAATAAAAAGTTATTAATTCTTTAAAAAGTATATTACTGTCCTTTACGAGAAAAGAGACCGTCCCAAACTTTCAGAAAGCCCTTTGATGGTGTCATCAAGTGGACCCACCATCACAAGTACGGAGCTTGATTTTTAGAATGTGGGGTAGGTGTTAGGGTGCCTGTTGTATGTATACAACATGTTTGCCTGTAAAAATTGGGCAACTGTACACACAAATGCCCATAATTAGCCATTTGCATGTGCAACTCATTGATCTGCTTGTGCAACTGTAGTCACTTGACATCCAAATCAGGCATGCAGTTGAATATGAGCTTTCGTGTGCATAGCTCTGAAAAACTGGGCCACCAACTTTACCCTCACTGACTCCAAGAAAAAAGAAATGTGACCTATTCTACAATCCAGCCATTTCCTTTTTCTTTTAACAACCCAATTTTCCTTGTGAATGTAAATACTTGTCTCTATCAGCATAAAAGGTTAGCAACAATAGCTACAACCTCCCACTCATCCAGAAACACAATAAATCATGTGAATACTGTGCTTTGCACTTCTAGACCCCTTTTCATTTTAAGATTACAAAGAGGTTCACCAATATGAAAGTTCAGAATGTGCCGGCGAGGGAGGTGTTACACAGATGGATAGAGTTGAGGCATAAAAGGGTTAAGTGAACTGTACAAGATCATTCACAAAACACAGGCAGAGGTATGAATAGGACCGGTGAGCCCTTCATTCCCCCACATGGTCTAAGCACCTACATGCTCTTAATGCAAGCCTTTTCTACATGGACTAAAACATTTCTTCATTTTCCAACTCTCTTAGTTGTCCTCTTAAACTGCAGCAAAAAGGAAACAAAAAAATGTTTTTTGAACTGTAATCTACGTTGGATTATGACCATACAATGAGAAACCTTCTTTAGAGCCATCTGCCAGTAAGAAAATGTGGTTACTGAATATTTGCTGATGCCTAAGAGGAAGTGGATGGACAAGGGCACTGCACAGTTAGAACAAAAACAAAAATATAGGTCAGGCAATTCACATGGGTTGTAAAGGACAACAGCACTGCAGTTCTGTATTACTTCATGCAAGTACTACCAAAATCTGAGGCATTCTTTTTATCTGATTCAAACCCCACATTAGTAATCCATGATTAAGTTTAGAAGGTGTGAAATTTCATTAGGTTGCTCAATTTTAAGCACGTTGGATAATGAAGTTCTGTCATCCTTCAGAATTAAGAAAAAATTAATACTGTAATTTTTATCTCACTTCCAGCCTTCCGCCATCTGCGAGATTACTCTCATTCATGTACTACATCCGTGTCTTACCGCTTGGTCTATGATGCATTTATAAAGCATGTGACCTTATCAATCAAGGGAGTTTAGCTGCTTGTAAACGTCGACAGACAGCGAATAGCATGGCTGAACCTGCTGATCATTTTGTGAAAACTAAAACCAAAATAGACATAAAAATACTTGTTTAGCCCAATTAAAGATAAGAAATATAGGTTGTTTTGATGTGAAGAAGGATAACAGTGTGACTGCATTTTAGGAAACACCAGAAAGATTCTAAGGAGACCAGAATTTCACAGAAAAATCTTTGGATAATCTAAAAATATCAGACGATCATATTTCTGTTGATACAAGAATTTTAATAAGTTGCAGACAATTCAAAGGGATCTTACCAACTTGCCTGCTGAATAAAAATGTAAGAGTGTTCAGTTTGGTTTTTTTTTGTGTTGTTAAAATGTGCTTTTCGGAAAAAGCATATAAAATAATATTTAATAAAATGGGAGTGGTGGAATCATTTTAGAAGACCAAGGGTACAACTATGGGATTTATGCTATGTTATTCAGGCTAGTGTGAGCTAACATTCAGAAGTTTACTATACATTACCTTAAAATGCATAATCTAGATAATTTAACAATACTTGTTTTCCAGGCCTAGTGAGACTAGGCAGTTAAACAGTGATAATCAAATGTTAGAGGGATGAAAAGTATCCAAGTACAATGTAGACATTGTATAACAGTTACATGAAAGCCATGATATGTTGTCTCCAAAAACATATTACATTGTACTCTAATAAAAATAAATATGAATAAACAAATATCTAGATACACATAGAACTACAGGTTGGACATCCCTGTTCCACTCCAGCCCTGGCTGGGCTGCCCCACTCTGGCTCCACTGCTGGCTGGGCTGCCGTGGCCCAGCTACCAAGGCCCCAGCTCTGATGCAGGGCTGCTGTAGCCTTGGCCAGGCTGTCCCTGCTAGGTTGCCGTGGACTCACGCCACCCAAGAGACCTGCAGCCTAGCTGCCAGGCGGCACGCGGCCCCTGGCAGCCTGTAGTGGTCCTGGTTGGGCTGCCTCTGCCGGGCTGCACCGGTCCCGCTGCTGATCAGGCTGCCGTGGCCTTGGTCGGACTGTCGCAGCTCCGGCCCCAATATCACTAGCCCTCGGGGCTCCCAGTCCTACTGGGCTCCTAGCTGCTGGCCCTCCTGCCCCGGGGCTGTCTTGTCCAGAAACAGAATCATAGGGTTGGAAGAGACCTCAGGAGATCATCAAGTCCAACCCCCTTCTCAATGCAGGACCAACCCCAACTAAATCATCCCAGCCACGGCTTTGTCAAGCTGGGACTTAAAAACCTCTAGGGATGGAGATTCCACCACCACCCAATTTTACCCATTCCAGTGCTTCCTCACCCTCCTATTAAAATAGTTTTTCCTATTAAAACAGTTTTTCCAACCTAGATTTCCTTCCAAACTACAGATGTTGCTGGACCAGAGAGTCATGGTTTAGGGATGTGCAACCTGTAGTAGAAAAGTATTTTCCACTTGATGTCACTCACCAAACTATAACAACAAATGATGGGGTGTGAAACAGAAGTTGTCAACTCTTCTTTAACATGTATTTACCAAAGTAGCATTATTTCTGCCATTTTCTTACATGGCTACCAGCCTGTTTCACTAAATAACATTAATATAGGAAATGCAAGTCTGATTTCCACCGCGTTTTGTACTTTAATTAGAATATATTTTTTATATGAAAAAGGGAAAAAATAGAAGAAAGGAAGAGGAGAAGGATAAAGCATCAAACTGCTTGGAAATCATAGAGACAAGGTGGGTGAGGTAATATCTTTTATTGGAACAACTTCTGTTGGAGAGAGAGACGAGCTTCCAAGGTACACAGAGCACTTCCTCAGGTCTGGGAAAGGTACTCTGGGCAAGTCTTCACTACAAGCTGGATGGATGGGTAGCAATCGATGCAGTGGGCAATCGATTTATCATGTCTACTATACCTAAGTGCTCTCCTGTTGATTCCAGTACTCCACCAAAACGAGAAGAGTAGGCGGAATCAATGGGAGAGCATCAGCTGTCAATTTACAACTGTGAAGACACTGCAGTAAGTAGACCCAAGTACATCAACATCAGCTACATTATTCATGTAGATGAAGTTGTGTAACTTAGGTCAATGGCCTGTGGTAGTTTAGACAAGGTTTCAGTGTCCCAGCCAAATAAAACATTGGACAGATAGCTTAGCGTAAGCAGTCAGGACATATTCTAAGGACCATTCCAGATGAAGTGGCCCATTAACACCTGTAGTTATAGTATAAAAATTAGGGATGTTAGATAGTGTGAAATTGAATAGTCGTGTAACCGCATCAAATTTTAGCAGTTACACGACTATTCAATAATCCCCGGGGGCAGGGTTGGCAGCCAGTGCGCTTCCGGCCCTGCACTCTGGGAGCCCCTGCTTCTTTATCAGAGGCAGCAGTGCCGGGTGGCAGGCGGGAGCTGGTCTGCGAGGGAAGCCGGTTTAAAAATCAGATCCCCGCACAGACTGGCTCCCATCTGCTGCCTCGTGCAGGTGCCTCCCATCAGAGGCAGCAGCGCAGGGTGGCAGCAGCCCCCATCTGTGAGGCTCCTGAGCTCCCCATTGAGAGAGGCTGCTGCCACAGAGCAGCCTCCCCTGCCCCCGCCCTGTGCTGCTGCCTCTAATAGAGGCAGCAGAGCGGGGGGAGAGGCAGGCGGCACTGTGGAGTCAGTGCTGGGGTAAGCTGGCTTTTAAGTGGGCTCCCCCCGAGCACCAGCTCCTGCCTGGCCCCAACTGCCTCTGTGGGAGACAGCAAGGGAGGGCAGGCAGGTCCGCGGAGCATGGCTTAAAAGCTGGCCCCTCACACACATCAGCTCCTACCTGCCCCCCTCACCCTCCATGCTGCTGCCTCTCTGTCACCAGGCACCAGCTCCTGCCCCTCGGCACCAGCTCCTGCCCCTCACCCTTGTTGCCTCTGATACAGAGGTAGCAAGGGCAGGATGCATGTAGTCGACAGGCTAGGCTTATCGGTTTATCGTGTAGTTGTCTACATATTGACATCCCGAATAAAAAGGGGAGGTTAGCAGGTGCAAATTGTTATAATAAACCATAAATCTAGTGTTTTTTTATTAAGACCTTTTTTTATTGTCTAGCAAAGTTATTGAATTTAAGCTTCCAGGCCTTGACTTTGAAAATGTGCAGATTTCCTTTGAGAATAAGGACTGATAGGTCAGATATTGAGTCATCACTTTGTAAAATCACAGAGCGAGAAGCACGTGATTTGTAAAGGTATCACAGTCACATATCTGTAAAATGCCAATTTATTAATATTTGACATTTATTAAGTGATGTCTGATTCGTGCACATTTATTTCAAACAAGCTCTATGAATTCATGACACAGTCTTTTAAGATAGAAAGTCAAAAGCATCAGTATCAAAACAAATACAACGTGTAATTGCTTAAAAATGTGTCGTCAAAGCACAGTTACTTATCCACATACAAAAATTTCTAGCTTGAGTTAAGTGTTACTGTGACACTACAACCCATATTGTCATAGTAATATTATTATATATATATATGATATTATGGCATAATTATGATGCATTATGTACAAAATATAAAGTATCATTGGAAAAGTTATGATTTGCTGAATATTATTTCTTATTTTTCTGCCTGTATCATTTTTGCATCTAGTTATGAATATTGACTATGTACCGGTGTATAAATGTAAATACACCTACCTGACACCCACTAGGCAAAATGCTTCAGCCTAGACAGTTGGTTGAGAAGGGCATATTCAAGATAATGGGCCATCCAATAAGCCTTAGGACAGTGGCCCCTGAAATTGCGGTCAATGGACCACTAATGTTCAGCCCCCCACTTCTCCCTGCAGCAGGGAGTCCTCACTGGTGCTCCAGCCCTAAAGTCCCACCCCCGCAAGGTTGAAGGGCCTGCACTGGTTTCCCACTGAGGGGTAGAGGGGAGAAAGCCCCGAGCCTTGCTGCAAAATCCGACCTGTGGGGGAAGCAAGCGGCTCCGTGCCCTGCTGCTCCCCCTCCCCCCAGCTGGGGGGAATGGCAATGAATGAACACGCTGCCTGGAAGCTTTCCCTGCTGCTCTCATTGCCCAGTCACAGCCAGTGGGAGCAGCAGAAAGTCATGGCCAATGGGAGCACCAAGGGACATGAAGCCAGGTAAATGCCCCCATCCCTCTCATGCACGCCCCCCCCCATGAGACCCCCAAGGCCCCAGCCCGCTCCCACACCCTCCCGCCTGACCAGACACCCTACCTGCATCCCACTCCTGCACCTTCCCTCCCTTCCAGACTTCCCACCCTCAGCCTGCTTCTGCACCCTCCCTCTCAGCCAGACCTCACCCCTCCTGCACCCAAACTCCCAGCAAGACTTCCACATCCAACTCCCTCATTCTCACCCCCTCCTATACCTCCATCCCTATATCACTCCCCTGGCAGCCCCAACCTGCACACTGAACCCCTCATTTTTGGTCTCACCCCAGAACCTAGGGGAGCTCACAAAATCTACTATCCTGGAGACCCCAAAAGAGTTATTATTTCCAATGGGAAGCCCTGAACCATGGTCCTCCCTGCCCCCGAGACCCAGTGGAGCTGGAGCGCCAGGGGAGTGAGGTGTCTTGGTTGGGGGCCATATCAGGTTGGGGGGGGGTTGTTTTGTTTTTTGGGGCATTGCCTCTCACTTGTGTGGCCCCCGACTGATTTTTTTTTGTGGATCAGTGAACCCCAACCCCAAAAAGGTTCCCTACTCCTGCTGAATCAAAATAAAAGGTTTCAACGTTATATTTGACATAAAATCTTATTTTACTTCATTTTAAATAAAGTTTGGTAAACTAACATGATAAAGTTATAGCACTTAATCTGTTTAATTATTTTGATTTTGATTAACAATATTTCCTTTCTTACAAGTTATATATGCCCTCCCCCCCATTATGTTATAGCTCCAGTAGCCTAATATGAATAATTTATTTTTAAGGTATATAGAGGTAAGCAAAGGCATTTGTCGTCATGAGTGATTGGCTGGTGGTCCATGGAAAGGTTTGCACTGGGTGGGGTGCACTGTGGGCCAAAAAGTTTGAGAAGCACTGCTCTCACCCACTGGCAGTCCCATTGATCTGCACCTCCCATTCCACACCCCTGCACCTCCTGCTCGGCACAGTCAGCTGTTGTGTGGCACGCAGAGGGCTCATGGGGAGGATTGAGGGCATGGCAAAAGGGGAAGGGGGCAAAAAAAAGGTGGAGGCCTTGGGGGAAAGAGATGGAGTGGGGGCAGAGCTTGTGGCAGAGATGGGGGGTTGAGCAGTGAGCACCCCCCTGGCATATTGGAAAGTTGGTGACTGTAGCTCCAGCCCCAGAGTCAATACTTATGCAAGGAGCTGCATAACTTCTGAAGAGCCGCATGTCACTCCAGTGCCACAGCTTGGCCATCCCTGTTCTCACCTTTGAGGTAGTCTGGTCTACTGAGAATACCACAGCATAGGCAGGGAACCATGCAGCCTTAAAGCCTCCTCAGTCAGGAGAAAGTGAGATGTGGCTCTCCAGTGGCAACTGGGAGGCAGAAACTTAAGTGGGTGTCCTAGAGGACCGACAGAGGAGAAAGAGAGATGCAAGTACCCTAAAACGGTGCCACAACTTACCAAAGATTGTGGTGGAATCTCTATCAATGGCAATTTTTCAGTCACGACTGGATATTTTTCTAAAAGAGATGCTCCAGTTTAGAGGTTCTCAGCCTCCATCTTTCGGAGCCCTCTCCCCCGGCCCGATGTTATAAAAACTCCATGGCCCAGCTGTTCCACCACTGTTTTTCTGCATATAAAAGCCAGGGACAACGTTAGGGGGGTAGTAAGCAGGGCAACTACCTGGGGCCCCATGCCACAGGGGGCACCACAAAGCTAGGTTGCTCAGGCTTCGGCTTCACCCCGGGGTTGGGGTGGGGTAAGACCCCAGGCTCTGTCCTGGGCCATAGTGAGTCTGATGCCCACCATGCCTAGCAGACCCTCTGAAACACACTCATGGTCCTCCATGGCACCCTGCCCCCTGGCTGAGAACCACTGTTCTACTTCAAAGAGGCATTAATTCAGTGAAAGGCTAGGGCCTGTACTAGTTAGGAAATCAGACTAGAGGACTCATGGTGGTTCCCAAATGTGCAGAGAGTATCATTTAATTCTTAAAAATTTCTGGTCCTTATATTTGCAAGGAGCCTTTTAAAGGTAAACTGATGTAAGGCTGTCTTCCTAAGTTTACAAACGGATAGCTTAGCTACAGAGAGGAGAAGGAGACAGCAGGAGGGGCTAATTGGTTATATTAAAAGAGAAAGATTAATTTTGGGGAGAAATGAGAGAAGAAAAAAGATGCAGGAAATACAGAAGAGGGGGGACAGAGCCACAAAAAAGGGAAAGAATGAAAGAACAAAGCAACAGACACTAAAATGACACAGGAAAAGATACACCATGATTGTCTGGGGAGGAGGGGAATGGAATGAAGCCAGAAAGGGGAGAGGGTAGCAAGGCAAAAGATGTAGTTAATTACATGTTTCAAAATGTATTAACTAGATAGTTGCTGGCAAGACATTATGATTAAATGCAGCATACAATAAACACCAAATTTATTCCTTTTAATTGTAGCAAGCATGGCTTTGAGTGAAGGGGTTAATACAGGGATTTTTCATCTCAGATTAGTAATATTTGGCTAAATATACAGAACTACATATTGCCTAGCAATGCCCATAATGTAGAAGGAGAACATCAAGTCAATAATGTTTATTTGTCAGGTACTAGTTGGCAAATTAGAATATGGTGATAGCTTGAGAGAATATTCGGCATTCTGTGGAAGGCAAATCACTGTTTTATGCAAGTTGCTCCTCTATTCCAAAACTTAATGAAAAGGTGAATAATATTGATATATACTGAATCAGCTGCCAATCAGGAACCGAGGTTCTTCTAGTATCTCCTAAAGAAGGTGACAAAATAAGCATACCTGGAGCGTAGAAGAGGAGACCGGGGCACTACAGAGGGCTAGGTGATTCTGTCTGTACTAGAAGACTTGGAGATTGGGTTGCTGTGCACTATGAATGCCAGCCGCATGCAAGCTGAAGAAGAGATCTGTGAAGCTTGAAAGCTTATCCCTTCCACCAACAGAAGCTAGTTCAAGAAGAGACATTACCTCACCCTCCTGGTCTCTCATATTCTGGGATGAACGCAGCTACAACTACGGTTGTTTTGTCATTTTGGTATGTGCGTGTACATCGATCGACAGAATACACTCCATATATAGCTCCAGCGCCAGGGGATTAATTTAAATGCTTTCATTTTACACTCAATTTTTTTCCTCATTGCCAAACTGTGACTCAAAGCTAATTTTAAAGAGTGCTTGGAGCTTTTTGAACATGAAGAAATTGAGTCTCAAAGCACCATTTCTACACTGACTCATGAGGCACTACTTCGGTTCACATTATGACATACACATTGCTAGGTGAATTGCATTTGTGCTTCAGGTCCTTGGTTCTAAAAAACTTTTTACGGCAAATCATTAGTAAACAACACAGAACTGCATGTTTCAAAGTAGAAAACAAACCGTTCACTCCTGCAGACACACGCATGCCGCACACTCTGACAGGTGACAGAACGAGGAGCAATGATCTCAAGGGGGGGAGGTCTAGGTTGGATATTAGAAAATACTATTTTACTAGGAGGGTGGTAAAGCACTGGAATGGGGGTATCTAGGGTACCTAGGGAGGGGGTGGAATCTCCATCCCTAGAGGTTTTTAAGCCCTGACTTGACAAAACCCTGGCTGGGATGATTTAGTTGGGGTTGGTCCTACATTGAGCAGGGCGTTGGCCAAGAACGTATCAAGATTTACAAAGGGATTGGATATTTATAGGGCTATAAAGAATATTCAGCTATCAAGAATATCCAGTGTTATATAGTTAATAAAATATCATGGAAAGGCTGTTAAACTGCATACTTCAGGGCTTAAACCAATCAGAGATCGGGATGAGACCTCACGTGGAGGGGGAAGGGCAGATTATTGCACAACTGCCTCGCAGGGAAGGCCCCATCCACTTTTCGATGGGGCGGAACCCTCCCTCTTCCCCTTCTCTTCCCCCAAGGGTCCCACCAGCATAGCCAGGCCAGCACTGCGCCCCGTTGGGGAGCTTGGGGAGCTGTAGGGAGCCATGACCTGCCCAGAATCCAGGAGGAAGATCTGCCACTCCACGTTGACTCCCTCCGTCCCGGTTCTGGATGGGGCTGTGGAGCTGCAGCTCGCCCGCCCAGCTCTTATCTGAGCTGGGTTGTGACTCTGAGCCCCCTCACAGCCACAGCTGTGTCAAGAAGAGCTGTGCGGAGCCTGGGTCCTGTCCTGGGTGGGGACGCCTGGGGTTGTTTTTACCTCCACTTTAGGCAGGGCCCCTCCTTTTGGAACGGCTTCCATGCCCCTGCCCTGTGCTGGGGCTACTAGGGACCGGACTGCAGCCAGGATTCTGGATGGTTGGAGCCAGTGCTTGGGCTGCCTGCCCACCTGGCACTCCAGGGCTGTGGCGCCGTGCTGTTCACCTGCCCGTCGCACTGGAGGCCCCACTGCTATGAGGTGCTTGGGTAGTCCAGGGCTGGAATAGGGGCCCTCTAGGCTCTAGCAGGGAAAGGAGGGTGGGAGGTAGGGATGTTAAAATGTGTTTAAGTAATCATGTAATAGCTGAAAATGTCAGTGATTACATATAAGCCGGTGCACATGGGGAGACGGCTTCTAAGCTGACTCCTTGTGCATACTGGCTCCCACCTGCCCTGTCATGCTGCGGCCTCTGATATAGAGGCAGCAGTGGGCAGCGAGGTGGGGAGGCATGCAGCTCCCTGAGAGCCAGTTCATGCCAGGAGTCAGTGTGTAACATTAACCAGGCTCATCGGTTAAGCATGGTCACTGTTACACTTTCACATCCCTAGTGAGAGGGGCAGGGCCCCAAAGGAAGGGGCAGGATGACTGGGGACTAACCTGCCCAAGCCCTTAGTTCACCTAGTGTCCAGGCTCTTACTTCAGTTTTTTCCCTTGTCTAAATTTAGCTTCCAGGACCAATCTTACATGTGTACTGCTGTACCACATATAGCTGTTTCTGATGGTAGTACCTCTATGTCCCTACCCCTTAGCTGAGCTTTGGTGCACAAGGAACGGCTATGCTCTTCTATTCCGTTCCACTGGCTCCCTCTCTCCTCACAACACTGGCTTCCTGCCCTGCGTCTTCCAAATATTTCTGTCTCTTGTTCACCCTTTAGTACACCAAGCCTGGCTACACGATGTAGTACTGGCCCTGGGGCTGATTGCACCAGAGCTGTAGGTACACCATGCCACTTGGCAAGTAGCCATCCAGCCTCCAATCAATGCAATAAACTGAGCAAAACCACAGCAGTGACTAGACTTCCAGATTCATTGGCTACCCATAGCTTCCTGTGGGTTTTAACACTGGGTAAGATTGATTTCTCTGTGAGTGGGTGCACATTACTGTTTTCAAGTGATTTTTAGTGGGAGTTATTTGTTTAGTCCCTTAAATTCTATTTGAGAAGTGTAATACCTTGACTTGGCGCCTAAACACCCACACACTCCAAATGCCTCTCTCAGCTTGAGACAAACCTCTTGCTAGCAAGCAAGAAAAGAACGGTTACTTACCTGTAACTGTTGTTCTTCGAGATGTGTTGCTCATGTCTATTCGAATCAGGTGTGCGCACTGCGTGCACCGCGTCTTCCGGAGCGTTTTCCCTAGCGGTACCGGTAGCGCCGGCTGGGCGCCCCCTGGAGTGGCGCCGCTATGGCGGGGCATAAGTACCCCTGCCGGCGCTCCCCCACCTCAGTTCCTTCTTGCCGGACGCTCCGATGAAGGGGAGGTAGGGGGGGAATCGAATGGACATGAGCAACACATCTCGAAGAACAACAGTTACAGGTAAGTAACCGTTCTCTTCTTCTTCGAGTGGTTGCTCATGTCCATTCGAATCAGGTGACTTCCAAGCCAACCCCACTTCAAGGAGGAGGGGTCGGAGCACTCAGAAACAGAAGTCCACGAAAGTTGAACAATTCAAAAATATTTATTCAACTAACCCAAGACAGGAAAAAACTGTAGAAAAAGTGCAATGTGTACAAATAAACGAACATATTTACAATACAGAGCTGAGGACTGCAGCGCTCACGCTTGCATCCTCCCTAGCCTGCTGTGCCAGCGCGTAGTGCGCCGTAAAGGTATGGAGTGACGACGACCACGTGGCTGCCCTGCAGATTTCGGTAATTGGAACCTGTGCCCCAAAAGCTACAGAGGACGTCTGCGCCCTGGTGGAATGTGCTGTAACCCGGGGCGGGACCTTCCCGGCCAAGGCATAACACACCCTGATACATCCCGCGACCCAATTGGACAACCTCTGGGTCGGTATGGGGGAGCCCTTTCATTCTGTCAGCGACAGCAATAAACAGTTGTATGGATTTGCGAAAGGGTTTAGTCCTGTCGATATAAAAAGCTAGTGCACGCCTAGCATCCAGGGAATGTAGCACTTGCTCCTTAGGGGAGGCATGGGGCTTAGGGAAGAATACCGGGAGGTAGATCTCCTGGGACAAATGAAAGGGTGACACCACCTTAGGGAGGAAAGCCGGGTGAGGGCGGAGCCTCACATTATGATCGGAGAACATCAGGTAGGGCGGATTTACCGTTAAGGCCCTCAGCTCAGAGACCCTGCGAGCCGATGTAATGGCCACAATGAACGCAACCTTCATGGAGAGCTGCTTCAAGGGACAACTGGCCAGCGGCTCAAAGGGGGGGTGACACAAGTCTAGACAAAACGAGGTTAAGGTCCCACGCGGGGAGAGGGGGTCTAACCGAGGGATACAACTTATCCAAACCCTTAAGGAACCTTTTGACCACAGGGTCAGAGAACAGAGAAACTCCTGCCGAACCAACATGGAAGGTGGAGAGAGATGCCACATGGACTTTGATAGAGGAGGTAGAGAGGCCACTGGACCTAAGTTCAAAAAGGTAGTCCAGAATGGGCGGGACCGGTGCACAGGGCGGGTGCACTCCCGCCGGGGCGCCCAAGGCGAAGCGCTGCCACTTGGCAGCGTACGACCGTCTGGTAGAAGGCTTTCTACTACTTAGTAGCACCATCTGTACCTCCTGGGAACATTCCCTTTCAGGTAGAGTCAACCACGGATAAACCAGGCTGTTAGGTGTAGAGACTGGAGATTCGGGTGAACCATGGTCCCCGTCCACGGTTGGGTCAAGAGATCCCGGGCGGTGGGAGCGTTATAGGCTCCTTGGCGAGCATGTCCACCAGTATAGGGAACCAGAATTGCCTGGGCCAGCGGGGGGCTATCAGGACAAGTGTGGACCCGAATGTCCTGGTCCTGGTCAGGACCCTGGGAATTAGGGGAAACGGAGGAAAGCATAAAGGGTGCCCGCTGGCCATGGCACTGTCATGGCATCCCCCCAGGAGTGTTCCCCAAGCCCCAGCAGGGAGCAATAATTCTGGCACTTGGTATTGCGTTCCGAGGCAAACAGGTCTAGTAAGGGATAGCCCCACCTGCGGAAGACCTAGTGAAGAACGGAGTCCTTGAGAGACCACTCGTGGGCTCCGAAGGACCTGCTCAGAGCATCGGCCAGCGAATTTTTGCACCCCGGTAGGTATTCTTCCTGCAAAGCTATGTTGTACTGCACACACAGTTCCCAGAGGCGTAGGGCCTCGCGACAGAGGGGAGGCGACCGGGCACCCCCCTGCCTGTTGATGTAAAATACAGCTGCCGTGTTGTCCAGGCGGACTAGAAAGGAGCGGGAGAGCTTGGACAGGAAGGTCTCGCGCGCTCTCCTGACTGCTCTGAGCTCCTGTACATTTATGTGAAGGGCCTGTTCTGCAGGGGACCAGAGACCCTGGGTCCTGTGGCACCCCAGGTGTGCTCCCCAACCCAGGTCCGAAGCGTCCGTGGCCAGAGTGAGCGAGGGGGGAGGCACAGAGAAGGGGATCCTGCTGCACACCACAGACTCCTGAGTCCACCATTGTAGGGACACTATTACTTCCGGGGGCACCGTAAGAACCGTGTCCCAGAGGCCCCTGGATTGGTTGAATGCCCTTGCCAACCACGCCTGCAGAGTTCTGAGTCTCATTCGAGCATGGCGTACCACGTACGTGCACGCCGCCATGTACCCCAGCAACCTTGGGCAGACCCGGGCGGTCGTGATAGGGAACCGGGTCAGTTCGGAGACCAGCTCCACTATGGCCAGGAACCTGGCTCTGGGGAGAAACGCCCTCGCCAACCTGGCGTCCAGGAGGGCACCCACGAATTCGATGCGCTGAGAGGGGGTCAACGATGACTTTTCCTCATTCAGCATGAGTCCCAGCCTTACGAAGAGGGCCCTTGTGAGGGACACGTGGGCCTCTACTTGTTCGTAGGACCGACCACGGATTAGCCAGTCGTCCAGGTACGGGAACACGTGCACCCCTGATTTGCGGAGGAAAGCTGCCACAACTGCCATGCATTTCGTAAAAACCCTGGGTGCTGTAGAAAGGCCAATGGGAGCACAGTAAATTGGAAATGGCACCAGGAGACAATGAAACGGAGGAACCTCCTGTGGCAGGGTCTTATTGCCACATGGAAGTAAGCATCCCTGAGATCGAGAGTGGCGTACCAGTCTCCTAACTGTAGGAGCGGAATGACAGAAGCCAGGGTTACCATTCTGAATTTGGATTTTACGACCGCCTTGTTGAGATCCCTTAGGTCTAAGATGGGACGGACACCGCCCTTGGGTTTGGGGACTAAGAAATATCGGGAGTAAAACCCCCTTGCCCTCCAGGTGCGAAGGGACCCTCTCTACCGCTCCCTTTTGGAGGAGCGCCCGTACCTCCTGGCGGAGGGTGCCTTTGTGAGAGGTGTCCCTGAAAAGGGACGGGGAAGGTGGGTTGGAAGGGGGCGAGCCCAAAAAAGGGATGGTATAGCCACTCCTGACTATGTTTAGGACCCAGGTGTCGTTTGTGATTTTTGCCCAGGCTTGAGCAAACCGGGATAACCTGGCCCCAAACGGGGGGCCAGGGTGGGAGGCTGGTGACGCCTACGCCCCCTTGAGGATGATAGACCCGCAGACGCCCCCGTACTCCCACCAGGAAGCACGAGGACGGCGTCTCCAGTAATCCCCGTGGGGGATCTGGGACCGCGGTCTCCCCTGCTGTCTGTAGGGCAGCTGACGACGCTGAGGAGGAGCCGGTGTGCGGATCCCCAAGGATCAATGGGTACACCTCGTGTCCTTGAGGGTATGGAGCCTCGAGTCCGTATGCTCCGAGAATAACGCCTTGCCGTCGACAGGCAGATCTTGGATAGTAGACTGGACATCAGGAGGTATTCCAGAGACTTGTAGCCATGCACCACGGCGCATAACTACACCTGACGCCATGGTGCGGGCTGCAGAGTCAACCGCATCGAGGGAAGCCTGGAGGGCTGTGCGGGCGATGGCCTTACCCTCAGAGGTCATGGCCAGAAACTCCTGATGGGTCTCGGCAGGGAGCTTATCTTTGAACTTATCCATGGCCTGCCATGTATTAAAAATGTAGCGACTTAGCATCGCTTGTTGGTTAGCGACGCGGAGTTGCACCCCACCAGTGGCATACATTTTTCGGCCCATTAAGTCAAGGCGCTTGGGCTCCCTAGCTTTCGGGGACGGCCCCGGCTGGGGGAGTTTTTCCCTTTGGGCCACTGCCTGGACGACCAAGGACCTGGGGACAGGTTGGGAGTACAAGTGTTCGTGCCCCAACTGGGGAACATAGTAGCGCCTCTCGACACCCTTTAAGGTAGGGGTCAGGGTCGCGGTGTTTGCCAAAGGGCATTGGTAATTTTGCCACCGTTTTATTAAGCGGCAAAGCCAAACGGGCGGGCGCATCATCTGAAAGGATATCGATCATAGGATCCGTGTCTTCCACGACTGGCTCCACCGGGACACCCAGGTTGGAAGCCAGACGCTTGAGCAGCTCCTGATGCGCTCGGGCATCCATAGTAGGCAGCGCCGGTGCAGGATCCGCCAGGGCTTCATCAGGAGACGATGACGACGACTCCTGTATGGGTGCCGGATGGAGCGCAGGAGCCGTGTGCGGCACCGGTTGGGCACATGGTACCACCGGCGGACACGGCTCCGGCGCCGAGGCCTGTCCCTGTGCCCCAGGGTCCGATGTTGGCGGCCTTTGGGGGGAAGGAGGAGGTCGCGACAACGACACCGATGGTTGCGATCGGCGACCCGAAGCTCCTGACGCCACAGAGGGGGGCTAGGGCCCTTGCCACTGGTGGTAAGCCCACGGTGTCCAGAAAGGCCACTGCGGATGAGGCGGCCATGTCTGCTGCACCTGTGAACGGTCACGTCGGTGCTGGGAACGGGATCTGTGGGCCGAAGAGGCTCCCGAGGATCCGGACCTGAGGATGTCGCATCGGAATCCGACGAATAATCGGATTCGGGCCAGGAGGTGCCGGCGAGAGTGACCAGTAGCGGCGGAGGAGCAAACCTGGCCATGGACTCAGGCTTGCCTGCATGGGCGCAGTGGGGGCGTGCGGTGCCAGTGCGGTGCGGAGCCTGCTGCAACGCCAGAGAACAAAACCCTGCTGCAGTACCGAGGTTGCGGTACCGAGCACCGAGGCTGTTGCGGCACCGGGGACCCAGTCCGGTGCGAAAGCGCTATTGGTGCGAAAGAGGTGGCGGTGGACCCGGTGCGGAGGTCCCGGTGCGGTTGCATGTCGGTCGCGGAGCATGGCGGTGCCGAGGCGAACCCGAAGAGGTTGACATCACCGTCGGCTGGGGCACCGGCAAGGTCCACATGGTCGGTGCCGGTGCTTGCGACGGTGCCAAGACGTGCGTCGGTGCTGAAGAGCCCGGTGCCGACGGGAGAAGGGACAGTCCCGGAAGAGTAATCTGAGCCGGTGTCGAGGATGCTGGTGCTGCAGACGTTGCCACAAGGCTAGGGTGGTACGGCACCGGTGCAGCCATAAGGGGGGCCGGGAGAGATCCCAACACCGAGGTAGGCCGGGCCCAGTCGGGTGCCGAGTAAGACTTGGGGGCCGGCGTTGAGAACGGCGTCGATGCCGAGGCAAGCGGTACTGGCCCCACGAGGGACGGTCCTGTCGCATAAGCAGCCTGAGCCTGCCGGTCTTGCCGGTGCGGAGGCGACGCCAGAGCCAACACGGCCTCTGGTGAAGGCGACCTCGACCCTTCCGCCTCAACCGACGACGGAGGGGAGGTGGTGAGACTGATAAGGTCCTGCGCCGCCTCAAACGTGTCCGGCGTGGACAGGCGGTGCGGGGGCAATTGCCCTGGACTAGAGGGACGTTCCGCTCGCTTACAGTGCACCGTAGAGGATGTGTGCACCGGTGCGTCGGTACCGCGGTGCAGGTCCGGCATGATTTTTCGAGACGGGGACCTCCTGCGAGCCTTTTTCCGCCTCTTTGATGCCGGAGAGTGAGACCGGTGCCGAGTCTTCGACGCCGGGGCCCGGGCCCGGGGTGGAGCATCGTGCGTGGACGTCGGTGCACTGTGCACCGCAGGGTGCCCTGCCGGTGCCGGCTGTAAAGCCATCTCCATGAGGAGGAGTTTTAGGCAAGAAACTCTCTCCCTTAGTGCGCAGCTTGAAAGACTTACAGATCTTACAGGCGTCCGTAAGATGGCTCTCACCCAGACACTTCAGACAGCTGTTGTGCAGGTCTCCTTTGGGCATGAACTTCACACAGACAGAGCACGCCTTGAAGCCTTGCGGCCCTGGCATTCCTCACCCCCAAGGGGGGGGGGGGGAGGAAGAACAAAGAACGAAGTAAACACTAACTACCTAACTAATTGAACTATTTACAATGCTAAGAGAAACGGGAACCATTAACTAATGTAAGAGAGACACACGCTCCAACGACCGTCATGGGCGGTAAGAAGGAACTGAGGTGGGGGAGTGCCGGCAGGGGTACTTATGCCCCGCCATAGCAGCGCCACTCCAGGGGGCGCCCTGCCGGTGCTACAGGTACCGCTAGGGAAAACGCTCCGGAAGACGCGGTGCACGCGGTGCGCACACCTGATTCGAATGGACATGAGCAACCACTCGAAGAAGAAAGCACTGTACTTGTACCTTCCTAGAACAAAGACGCAGCCCCTCCCCACACAATCAATCACCCTCTCTGAGAATCACAATCCTATATTGACTGCCTCGGAAGCCCTGTCTTTGGAAATGGCATAAATAGCTATAATGTACTATGTTCTCATGTAAGATCAATAGGCAGGCAAGGAGAGGGACTCCACAGACTTTAAGGTCAGAAGGGTTCATCTAGTCTGCCCGTTGTAGGCCACAGAATGCCACACTCACTGCTGTAATAGGCCCCTAACCTCTGGCTGAGTTACGGAAGTTCTCCAGTCATGGTTTAAAGACTTCAAGTTATAGAGCAGGGGTTCTCACACTTCACTGCACTGCAGCCCACTTCTGACAACACAAATTATTATACATCCTCAGCCATTCATGGCAATGGCATCTGGTCAGGAAAACTGGCAATCCTATCACCAGAACCGAAGCCTGAGTCTGCCTGATCCCCGCTACCCTGTGCAAAGCCAAAGGTTTTCAGCCCCAAGTAAGAGGCCTGGAACCTGAGCTGTGCCACCCAGTTGCTTGAGCCCCAGCAAGCCAGTCCTGGCAGCACCATTCAAATGGAGTCGCAACCCACAGTTTGAGAACTGTGGTTATAGAACATCCAGAATTTACGCCAGCTGAAACCTGCAAGTGAGCTGTTCCCCATACTGTAGGGAGAAGGTGAATAAACTCCATGGTCTTTGCCAATCTGACCCGGGGGAAGATTCCTTCTCGTCTTCACATATGGCGATCCATTAGACCCTGAACATGTGGGCATGACCCACAGACAGATACATGGGAAAGAACTCTTGGTTGTAACTCGGAGCCCTTCGCACCTAGAGTCCTGTCTCTGGCCATTGTGGACTTTTGCTCCTGGCAATTGTTGATGGGGCCATACGCCACTGAACAGTCACATCACACCCCTCCATAAACTTATCAAGCTCAGTCTTGAAGTCAGTTGGGTTTTTTGCTTCTTCTGCTCTCCTTGGGAGGCTGTTACAGAACTTCACTCCTCTGATGGCTGGAAACCTTCACCTAATTTCAAGGCTAAACTTGTTGATGGCCAGTTTACAGCCATTTAATTCTCTGCATTTATAGAAATCATATCTCCTTTCAGCCTTCTTTTGGTCAAGCTAAACAAGCCAAACTCTTAGTCTCCTTCTCATAAGGCAGATTTTCCATATCTGGGATCATCCTAGTAGCTCTTTTCCACACCTGTTCCAGCTTGTGGCTTTTCTGAAACATGGAATGCCAGAATTGCTCATAGTCTCACCAGTGCCTTGTATAATGGTACTAACACTTCTCTGTCTATTGGAAAAACCCAACCTAATGTAGCCAAGGATTCCATTAGCCTTTTTCACAGTTGCATCACACTGGTGGCTTATAGTCAGCCTGTGGTCAACCAATAATCCCAGGTCTTTCTCCTCTTCCATCACTTCTAACTGATAAATCCCCAGTTTATTGCAAAAATTCTTTTGGTTAATCCTTAGAATGCACAACCTTGCACTTTGCACTATTAAATTTCATCCCATTTGTATACCTCCAGTTCACAAGGTCATCCAGATCTTCTTGTTTCTCTCTTCCCTCTCTGTCTTTGCTTTATATGCATAGTGCCAGGACAACGAAGAATCTCTGAAGTGTCCTGTTTTTTGAAGTGTGAATGGTTTGTATTTTAAGTGTCATTACACTTTATCTATGTATCTAACTAGTCAGCTTTAGGCCGCAATCTGTGAATGCTCACTGATCACATGCTTTAAGTTAAGCATGTGGAGTAGTTCACGGGATGGAGTCTACTTGAAGTTTTATTCTCCCAAATGTAACAGAGAAGAGCAAATTTAGAGCATTCAAAATATAGATAAATTCTCTTATGGAATCAGTAATGATACTACAATGCTACAAATGAGTATGCATATTTCATGGCATTGAAAACTTGATTGCACTAGCTTGAGGAAGAGCGTTTTTATATATGATAGTGCACTATTCACTCCCATAACTGTTTCCCCTTCATTTCCCCTTTTTTAAAAGTTCTTCCTTTGCCTGTCAAAGTCAGCTCTGAATGGCTTGGTTGAAATGTTATTGATTGTTATACAAAAGGTGCATGCTAAGTCAGCACTGCAAAAGCAAATGTTTGAATTTGCAGTCCTTTTTGCTCAATATGTAAAAATCTTGAAATTTATCAGTAGTTAATTTGGTTATTAGGTGTGAGTTGGGATTGCAGAGAATGTTAGTGAGATACCCACACCTGAGCCACTGTTTTCAGGTGACAAATTGGAAGAACTGTAGCAGATTAAGGTGTCAGCAGAGGCGGTTTTGGAACAAATTGATAAAGAGCAACATAAGAAGTCACTAGGACCATATGGAATTCACTCAAGAGTACTGAAGGAACTTAAAATGAAATTTCAGAACAACTAACTGTGGTATGTAATTGATTGCTTTATAATCAGCCTCTATTCCAGATGACTAGAGGATAGTTAAAAAAAAGGTTTTTAAAGGCTCCAGAGGTAATCATGGCAATTACAGATCAGTAAGCATAAGTTAAGGCAAACAGTTGAAAGTACAGTTAAAAAAAAAAAAAAAAAAAGAGAATCATCAAATACACATGTAGCCCAAGGTCCAGCGTGTTTCAGCAGCAGCCCTGGGAACTACAAGTTGTGGACTACAAACTGCGGCATGTTGGGAGAACTTCCTGGTTCCTGGGCCGCGACTGGCACTCGGAGCCTCTGGTTGTGTGCAAAAGCCGGGCGGGGGTGAGGGGTGGCTGGGAGTCCCCAGCCACTGCCCCCGCCCCGCCCAGCTTTTGCACACAACCACAGGGCTCCCAGCGCCAATTGCAGCCCGGCCTCCCAGTCACTTCCCTGCCCCCGCCAGGCTTCCGTCCGGCGCCCAGCAGGAAATTCAGAAAATACCGGACATTGCACATGTCCGGTAATTTCTGAATTTTTCCACTGGACAGAGAGCGCAAATACCGGACTGTCCGGTAGAAAACCGGACACCTGGCAACCCTATCCAAAGGTTGGACTTGGATATAATGTACTTGGACTTTCAAAAAACCTTTTACAAGGTCTTTCACCAAAGGTTCTTAAGCAAAGTGAGCAGTCATAGAGGAAAGGTCCTCTCATGGCCATCTTTTAATCAGTACTGATGAAAAGATAGGAAACAAAAAGAAAGGTCAGTTTTCAGTGGAAAGAGGTAAATAGCTGGTTCCCTCAAGGATCTGTATTGGGACCAATGCTATTCAACATAGTCAAAGATAATCTGGAAAAAGGAGTTAACATTAAGATGGCAAAGTTTGCAGATAATACTAAATTCCTCAAGCTACTTAAGTCCAGTGCAGACTGCAAAGTTGCAAAGGGATCTCATAAAATGGAATGACTGGGCAACAAAACTGAAGGTGAAATTTAGGGATGTGCACGACTAGTCGATACACTAGTTGACACAACGCTTATTGGATAGACAATGCATTAGACGACTAGTCGCTTCCCGCCTCACTTGCTGCCTCTATCAGAAAGAGGCAGCAGGAGAAGGGGGAAGGAGGAGAAGAGGAGGGGGTGCTTCAAAGCGGCAGCACCGCGTGGAGCCCGGGGCCAAACCCTGGGCTGCACACTGCATGCAACCCGGGGGCCCTGGGCTGCACATGGCGTTTCAAATTGCTGGGCTCCCCACGGCATTTCAAAGCAGCAGTGCTGCATGGAGCCCGGGGTCAACTGGGGACTCAAGGTTCCATGTGGCACTGCCACTTTGAAATGCTGTGGGGACCACGGGGCCAGCGGGGGACTGCGTAAGTCCCCCGCTGGCCCTGTGCTCCCCGCAGTTCTTTCGCCTGAAGTGCAGCAACAGCCCTCAGGTTGTTGCTACACTTCAAAGGTAGAGGTGCCCTTATCGACTAATCGAATAGCTGATGCAAATTGCATTGATTATTCGATTAGACAATTAATCTAAATTTAACATCCCTAGTGAAATTCAGTGTTGATAAATGCAAAGTAATGCCTACCGGAAAATATAATCCCAACTATACACACAAAATGTTGGGGTCTAAATTAGCTGTTACCACTCAAGAAAGAAAGTGTGGAGTCATTCTGGATAGTTCTGTGAAATCAGCCACTCAGTGTACAGCAGCAGTCAAAAAGCAAACAATGTTAGGAACCATTAGGAAAGGATTAGATAAGAAATATCAAAATACCACTGTATAATTCCATGGGATGCCCACACCCTGAATACTGCATGCAGTTACGGTCACCCCATTGCAGAAGAAATATATTAGAATTGGAAAAAGTACAGAGGAGGGCAACAAAAATGATTAGGGGTATGGAACAGCTTCCACGTGAGGAGAAATTAAAGGGACTGTGACTGAGACTGTTCATCTTAGGAAGGGGGTGACTGGGGGTGAGGAGAGGGATATGATAAAGGTCTATAAAACCATGAATGGTGTGGAAGGAAGAATTATTTAACCCTTCACATAACACCAGAACCATGGGCACACAATGAAATGCAATTTAGAACAAAAGTAAGGCAGAACTTCTTCAAACAATACACAGTCAACCTGCAAGACTTCTTGCCAGGGGATGTTGTGAAGCCTCAAAGTCCAACTAAGCTTCAAAAATGAATTAGGTAAGTTCCGGGAGGATAGGTCCACCAATGGCTATTAGCCAAGATGGTCAGGAATGCAATCCCATATTCTGCGCATCCCTAAACTTCTGACTGCCAGAAGCTGGGACTGGATGAGTAGGGATAAAGCTCTTGATAACTGTCCTGTATTGTTCTCTGGAGTATCTACTGTTGGAAGACAGGATACCAGGCTAGAAGGACCATTGGTGTGACCCAGAATGGTCATTCTTATGGGATTGTTTGAGGGTGAAGAGGGGACTTGGGCAAAGGAACATAAATAAGATAGTGTGTGTACCTATCTATTTATAAATATTCACTCGGAAGGCAACTTGCAGGGATCAAAATAAACTTCATTTTAATATATAATAACAGCAGTTACATACAGTCATGTAGAAAAATGCAGATTATAAATTATGTATTAAAAGACCCAATTGAACTAAACCTGATTGTGACTGAATTTCTGCTTACAGTAGTAAACCCACAGAATGCAACTGGGAACCATGGAATTTCTGAGAACGGTGAAAGTTCAGCAGGAAAGGTTATACACACCAGCTTTTCTGTGATTCATCAGCCATCAGCTCCATAACCATGAATCATCAGAGATGAAGAGAAAGGATTATGCAAGACCTGTCAGTTCTGTTGCCCCTCATGTTTGTGTTCAATATATAGTGTTAATGAAACACGATGGAAGTGGCAGGTAGGAAATAGAATAGGGACCACATCAATTCTGTGGGCAGTACACTGAATTGCCTCTCATCCCTGAGAGCACTCCATCAATTGGATCACTGTGGTCCAATCAATCAATCAATCAATCACTCTCTCTCTCTCTCTCTCATATATCTAGGCGGAGCAGAGGCCCAGAAGCCAGCAAACAACTAAAAACAGGGGGGATTGAGTTTAAGTTGCCATGGAGAAGAAAGAAGGTGAGCATCTATGGGCAGCGAGTGAGCTCTTGTTCTGTGTGTTGTTCCTTCAGTTTGCAGGGGATGGGGTGCTATGAGGGAAGCAAAGCCCTTGATCACAACAGAGCCCTGATTAGGGCACAGGATTTCCTCGATTAGGGGGCCTATAAAGGCAACCAAACAACCAGCCAGTTTCCCAGGAGTCAGCAAACAGGTGCACACAGTGGAGTTTGAGCGGGAGTTTGTAAGGGGAGTGTGGGGGAGGGGACAATGGTGCTCTGGTTTTCTTTTGGCATTTGTTTGGCGTTTATTTGGGATTTTTTTCCCTTTGACAGGCACTTAGGCAAGGATACTATGACAGATACAGAGGCAGCAGTAGAAGTGGTGGCCCAAAGAATGGAAGAGACAATTAGGGTGACTGGGGATGGAAACTGCAGGATGTGTATTATCCTGGTGTGGTGTAATCTAAGAGTTTCTGGGGGCACCACTGAGAGGTCAAATCAGGGCAAATTGCTTAGCAACAGGGCTACTTACAACACAAGACTGGAGCCCCACCTCTAAAAGACACAAGAACAAATGGCTATAAACTGGCCATCAACAATTTTAGGCTTGAAGACAGGCAATGGTGTCTAACCATCAGAGGAATTAAGTTCTGAAACAGCCTTCCAAGAGAAGCAGTGGGAGCAAAAATTCTAACAGGGCTCAAGACCGAGCTTGATAATTTTTTTGAGGGGATGGTACGATGGGGCAGCCTAAAATGGCATGTAGCCAACCTGCGACTGCTAGTAGCAAATCTTTCCCAACAGCCAGTGTCGGGACACCCCATGGAAAGGACTAAGTTATTACCGAGAATTCTTTCCCAAGCGTCTTGATGTTGGGTCTTGCAGAAATGCTCGGGACACATCTGACCACCATATCTGGGATTTGGAAAGGAATTTTCCCCTGGGTCATATTTAGACCCAGGGATGGGGGGCGGGCGGGTGTTCACTTTCCTCTGAAGCGTGGGGCAAAGGTCACTTGCAGTTTTTAACTAGTATAAGTGATAGATTTTTGGTAACTTGAAGTCTTTAAATCATGATTTGAGGACCAGTGACTCAGACAGACACTATGGGTCTATTAGAGGAGTAGGTGAGCAAGGCTCCATGGCCTGCAATGTGCAGGTCAGGCTAGATTTCATGATAGTCCCGTCTGGCCTTGAGATCTGCGAGTCTAACCTTCGTTCGCCATTTATTCCAAATTGGTCTATTGAAAAAGTGGCTATGATTATTGCTCATTAGCCAAAACATAATACTTTCTGAAGTTGCATAGTTTGCCATATAGCAGGAATAATTCATCCTCCAGCTGGAAATTCTCAATTAAAAAAATCATTCATGATATGCTCACATTTTCAGGGGAGTGCTGCTGATCAAGCAGCTCTCTGGTTCTTTATAACTGAGAAAATGAAGTCATCTAGATCAGTGTTTTTCAAACTTGGGTCACGTGGGTAAGCCACAGGCGGGCCCACGCCACTTTGTTTACTTAATGTGTTCATAGCCATGGAGCCTCGCAGCTCCCATTGGCTGGAAACAGCAAACCACAGCCAATGGGAGCTGTAAGGTTCTGTAGCTAAGGATACATTAAGTAAATAAAGCAGTGTGGGCCCACCAGACGCTTACCATGGTGGCCCTGCAACCAAAGTTTAAACAACACTGATCTAGTGTAATGCTAGAAAATTTCCCTAGTCAGAAAAACACGTCAGAGCATAGAATCATAGAATACTAGGACTGGAAGGGACCTCGAGAGGTCATCGAGTCCAGTCCCCTGCCCTCATGGCAGAACCAAATACTGTCTAGACCATCCCTGATAGACATTTATCTAACCTACTCTTAAATATCTCCACAGATGGAGATTCACAACCTCCTGGGCAATTTATTCCAGTGTCTGAGTACCCTGACAGTTAGGAACTTTTTCCTAATGTCCAACCTGAACCTCCCTTGCTGCAGTTTAAGCCCATTGCTTCTTGTTCTATCCTCAGAGGCCAAGATGAATAAGTTTTCTTCCTCCTCCTTATGACACCCCCTTTTAGATACCTGAAAACTGCTATCATGTCCCCCCTCAATCTTCTCTTTTCTAAATTGAACAAACCCAATTCCTTCAGTCACGAGAAGACACGAGAAGTCATTCTTCCGCTCTACTCTGCGCTGGTTAGGCCTCAATTGGAATATTGTGTCCAGTTCTGGGCACCGCATTTCAAGAAAGATGTGGAGAAATTGGAGAGGGTCCAGAGAAGAGCAACGAGAATGATTAAAGGTCTAGAAAACATGACCTATGAGGGAAGGCTGAAGGAATTGGGTTTGTTTAGTTTAGAAAAGAGAAGATTGAGAGGGGACATGATAGCAGTTTTCAGGTATCTAAAAGGGTGTCATAAGGAGGAGGGAGAAAACTTGTTCATCTTGGCCTCTGAGGATAGAACAAGAAGCAATGGGCTTAAACTGCAGCAAGGGAGGTTTAGGTTGGACATTAGGAAAAAGTTCCTAACTGTCAGGGTAGTCAAACACTGGAATAAATTGCCCAGGGGAGGTTGTAGAATCCCCATCTCTGGAGATATTTAAGAGTAGGTTAGATAAATGTCTATCAGGGATGATCTAGACAGTATTTGGTCCTGCCATGAGGGCAGGGGACTGGACTCGACGACCTCTCGAGGTCCCTTCTAGTCCTAATATTCTATGATTCTATCGCCTCCCTTTTTTCCCTGTCTATCCTTCCTGAGCAAGCTGTACCCTTCCATACAAACATTCCTATCATGTGTATTATCCCACCAAGTTTCTGTGATGCCAACAATGTCATAATTGTACTTATTTATTAGCACTTCCAGTTCTTCCTGCTTATTACCCATACTTCTCGCATTTATATATAAGCAACTAAGATACTGATTTGACCTTGCCTCCCAGTTTTGCCCTGACCCTCCTTTCTCTCTGCCATTGTAGCCCACGCTCCCTCCCATTTCCGACCCATCTCCCAGGTCTCCATGTTCTCCACTTACCTGTGGGCTTTGCTCACCTGTCCTCGTCGAACCTAGTTTAAAGCCCTCCTCACTAGGTTAGCCATTCTGTATCCAAATAGGGTCTTTCCCCTCCTCGTAAGGTGGATGCCATCCCTGCTTAGCAGTCCTTTCTGGAATAGCATCCCATGGTCAAGGAAGCCAAAGCCCTCCTGGCGACACCATCTTCGCAGCCAGGCATTCACCTCCAGGATGCACCTGTCTCTGCCCGGGCCCCTACCTTCGACAGGAAGGATCGAAGAGAATACCACCTGTGCTCCAAACTCCTTCACCCGTACCCCCAGAGCCCTGTAGTCACTCTTGATCTGCTCAGTGTCATACCTCACAGTATCATTAGTGCCCACATGGATGAGTAGCATGGGGTAGTAGTCAGAGGGCCGGATAATCCTCGACAATGCCTCCATAACATCTTGGATACGGGCCCCTGGCAGACAGCATACCTCCCGAGATGAAATGTCAGGGCAACAGATGGGCGCCTCCGTCCCCTCAGAAGAGAGTCTCCGACCACCACTACCTCGTTTCCTATTCGCAGTGGTGGCAGCAGACCTCCCAGCCTTGGGGGTACGGGGCTTCTCCTCCTCCGGTGTAGGGGTTGATTGCTTATCTCCTGTATTAAGGAGAGCATGCTTTGATGTTTTCCCGAATAGGGATAGATGTAAGGCATATGCTTGAGTGCCTTCCTGAACTAGGGTCTATGGGAGTACAGACTTAAAGATCTTTCTGTTACAGCTTGCAGTGCTCTTTCTGCAAGCATTCTAATGCCCTGATAGACTTTAATCTTATTTTTCACCATATTTTACTTCAAACATGAGAGTGCAAACAGCAATCCATTATTGTGGGAAGTGTTATAAACACTGACACAAACTGAAGGCTTTTAAGAATGGTAAAGTTGGAACAATTTCCCAGCTTCAAAAAGGGAAAGATACAAATTAAGAAAAGAAGATGAATTAGCAATCACAACACTACAAGAGAAAGCCATTGGAATGTATAATTACTTATTCAAAAAACCTTTGTGTTCAAACAAACCTTATCTACTAAAGTCTATCACAGCAATTTTCATTAAAACCGTAACAAACCGAAAGCTTAGCAAAAGGAGTGATAACATTAATTATTCATGAGACTGTCTTTATGAGGTTCAATGTGTCTGAACACAGACCATTTCTCCAACTCAATTCGATTTGAGTTTTGTTTAATAAAAGGAGGCCACTTGATCATATTTAACTGATTATTGTGTTAGGAAGTTCATGAGAGATTTTCTAGATCAGGCCTTTCAGTATTCATGACAGTACAAGCACAAGGAATTAAAAGCAAGGTGCTCCAAAAGGTTATGATATTTGTATGCCAAAATCTAAACAGATAAATTTTTCTCTGATTTTCCATGCAGCCCCTTTTGTAAAATTCCTAATGGCTTTTATGAGACAATATTGATGTAGGTCACTTCTCAAGACTTAGTACTCACATCATGGTTGCATAAATGGGGCACCATATAATATAATAAAACCTGGAGTTAAGAAATCTGAATTTCTCACAAGTTACACAGTAGACAACATATTTTAAAACTAATCAACTAGACTACTAATCTAGGCAGAATTACATACTGTCAATGTATGTATGAGTGTGTGTATGAATTACATACACTCAATGATCATTAACATATGGACATTAGAGAATGATAGTCCTCATCTTTAGCTTACCCCTTGGAAAGTAAACCAAAGAATAAAGGGATGAAGGAGGAATATAACTGGATAGAGACATGTACAGAGCATGTGTTTCTAAATAAAACAGCCTACATTTCCTATTACTTATGCTAATGGACGAAGCATTAAGTAGAAGACAGAATACTGGGATGCATTGCTTTTGTTGTTTATTTGAGATAGAAAGTCTGAGACCTAGCACGGATTGCCCCAGGCTCTCTTCATCTTTTTGAGATGGACACTGAGTATGCCCATGTTGCAATGCAAGGTGTGGCTGCAGCACACACCTCAGCTAGCTTTGATCTAGCTAGCTTGCATATCGATAGCACTTGAAGCTGCAGTGACACAGCCTCCTGGATACTTTCAGGTGACTAGCCTGTGATGAAATTCATGCTGCTCCAGTTCCCCTGCTGTTGGTATTCATGCTAGCTAGATCAAAGTATCCTGGGTATGCGAACGTGTGCTGCAATCACACCTCCAACTGTGATATAGACATACGTTATGCTGCAGTGCGACATTCAATGCCCTGGCTGCTCCCTCCCCCTGCCTTTAAAAGGGTGACTACCTACTTTGACTGAAATGTCTGGTCGGGGGAATGGAAGCTGGCCCTATACTTCCGAAAGGAGGCCCAGAAGGGTAAGGACTAAGCCCTGTTTCCTTCTCTAGGTTCCCTGTGCTGCTGGCTTTTGGAATGAAGCAGAAATGGAGATGAAGAGGGTCACCAAATTAGGGTTATAGCTGGGAGAAAATGAAAAGACACTTTTCCTCCATCCTGTCCCAAAACGTGCTCTCTTCTAGGGGTATGTCTACTCTGCAACTTACATCCACACTGCAATCATTTTCTTTCGAAAAAAATTGAAAGAACAGAGGGGGTTTTCCAACATTGGTAAACCTCTTTCTATGAGGAAGAAGCCTTTTTCCGAAAGAGCTCTTTCAGAAAAAGGTATGTGTGGATGGGGAAGAGGGAGTTCTGTTGAAAGAAGAGAAAAGAGGAAAAAGCACAGGTGTCCTGGTGGCCACTCCATCCATAGTAATCACAGCTTAAATGCGAGATAGTGTCCATTCAGTGAGGACGCTATCTTTCAAAAAAGCAAATCGCTTTTTCAATGTGCTTTGGCAGTGTAAATGCTCTCTTTCAGAAGAAGTTTTTTCCGAAGATCTCTTCCAGAAAAGCTTCTTCCAAAATAAGCCTGCAGTCTAGGCATAGTCTGGACTCAGCTGTCCTCTGGGATGGTCTGTTCGCTCAGAGACAGCTCCTTCTCCTTCAGGGAATAGTTGAAAGCCAATGGGGCAAGTGTGGCAAGGAGGGACCTACCGCAGGGGGAACCAGGCCTGCTTCTCCATCTCTGCACACGTCCCCTTTCCCCTTTCTGATCTGTTCCCACCATTGCTGCAGAAGCTCCGGTCTGACGGTGAAGCAGCAGAAGAATGGAATTTAGGGAGGGCTGCTAGCAGCACCCAAACCCTAGCAACCAGCCAGGAGGTAGAACTGCCAAGCAGTGTTGAGCATCAGCCCAGATTCAAAACTGGAGGCTCTTCAAAGAAAGCCATTAGCATATACATTAGCACACAAAGTCATTAGCACTGCCCTTGCAAAATGAGCTGTCTTTGCAGACCGTTTCCTAGTGGAGAGATGTCCACAACGCAATTGGCAGTGATTGTCGCAGCATCATTTACAGATATAGCACTGTCAGCATAGATTAGTTTGCCCAGAGAATAAAGCGAACATGAGCAGGGACAGTCTGTATTTGATATGCCTGGCATTCAACTGTTTTTCATAAAATGGAAAGGGAGGGGTCTGGTAGGAGGGACAGTTATACTGCAGAATGACCACAGGGGGGCAAGCAAAGGGCCAGAGATGGGGACCGGGAGAGTATAACCCCATTAGATCAGCAGAGGGCAGGGGTGAAGAAAGGGACAGCTATCTACTATATATTTCAGAGAATTTGTCTGTTTGGCTGTGTGTCTGTCTGTCCCCCAGCCAGGGGACATGCACCCTTTCCCCCAACAGTGCCTGCTGCAGCAGCCATGGACAGGTGCTCTCTCCACAGGGCAGCCTGACAACTAACTCCTCATCCCCAGCCCCACGCCAGAGCAATGATTTAAATGAAGAAAAACAAAACTTATTTGAGTTAAAGACCTGAGCAACGCCATGTAAATCTTTGTGTATAAAATAAGTACAAAAAACACTGATACCACAATCATGTTTTGGACAAAGAAAGATCAGATACATTTGCTGAATTTTGTGAATTTCTTTTTAAATTGGAAACCCAGATTATTATTACATGGCTCGGTTAAAAAACCCAGCCCACACCAAATACAAGACCAATTCAGTTTATATCAACTGCATTGTATCTATAGTATAAAAATGATTTGCAGCCTTGACATGTCAAGTTTCAACCAGTGGAAAATATTGACAGCAGAGCTATTCACCCATAAAGAGGGTGGTTTTGGTTTTTTTTTTAAATGGAAATTCTAGTATCTTGGATCTTCTTCCAGGTCTTTCCCTGCACGACTTGCGTCTCCAAGGTTCTGGCTTCTTTTCAGCCATGGAATATGAATATTTTGCAATGCTGACTAGGCAGAAGCCAGGGATGGCTTTAATTAAAAATGAGTGAATGTTTATTATAAGTTTAGTCAGAGTTCAACAGGAACAGTAATGCTAAAATTTCAGGCAGCAGTAACTAATTTGTTAAACATCAAATTTGCCCTTGGCTGGTGGTGCACTAAGAGTGTTCCATCTCATCTTCACTATGCAATGATCGATCCACTAGCAGTTGATTTATCGTGTCCGCTTAGACATAATAAATTGATCTCCAAGTGCTCCCCATTGACTCGTGTACTCCAACAAAACAAGAGGAGTAGCTGGAGTCAATGGGTGAGCAGCCTCCGCTGACCTTACCACATGGAAGACGCTGCGTTAAGGATGTTGAGTTACTGAAGTTGCATCGTGTAGATTGATGGCAGTGGGGATTAGTGTAGAGAAAGCCTAAGATGCCACTATCTTGAAGTGCCAGGCTTCACTTGAGAATCCCCCAAAATGAAATGTAAATGGGTTATCCTCTCTCTAAATCTGCCCATTAGGCTTAAACCCCATACCTACTGGATAGGTCTGTGGCACTCCAAATCATGGTGATCAGAGCAGAAAGTGGGTAGGTAGGCCATTTAAAACAGCAGGTAAGAAGATTTTCTTTTGCAGTGATGTGGTTGCTGCTAGTATGGGTAATAGGTTTAAGCAAGGGGTTTACACAGAAGGTGAGCATGGATTCCATATTGCAAACCTCAAGCATCCAAACATTATGAGAGTGCCTTCAGAATGAGGTTTTTAAAAAAATAAAACAGGGGAGTTTGTTTGCTTCCTGGTTTGTGAGCCTCAAGGGTACACACAGGTCATATTTTCATGCTTTTTCTATCCAAGCACAAGGACTAGACTTTTTTTTTAAATAAAAGCTGAGATTCTCATGAACCATGACAGGGTTTTACAAAAATACCAAATAAAATCACAAGAGTTGGCAGAACTGTAAGAAGAGGGAAGAATGGGAACAAAAAGAAGAGATGATGAATCCACCTCAATCCCAGAGCTAAGGATCTCCCCAGAAAAGACTCCTCAGTAGCCGCCACTTGAAGGCCACATCAGCTTATATGGCCAAGGTGAGAGAGTTGTGATTAAAGGACGCAAGCATGGCTGACTCTAGGTGGGAATTATGCCACAGCCTTGGGGCACCACCAGAATTCCTTTATTTCTTCACATTTGTATTTGAAAATACTTAGTCATAATTAGGTACTTTCATAACACTTGAAAGAGTCAAAAATAAAAACAACTTCACTTCATCTTATCAACAGCCTCCTGCTATAGTAGCCTGCAAAAGTCCCACCCATAACTGTAAAGTTCCCCTTTCTACCTGGGTAGTGATTCATTTCTTTTCCCTTCAGGCTTTGGCAACTGCTCCGTGATTTTATGCTGAAACATGAATATTGCAAATAATTTAAAAAGCACCTTTTGCTTCATCCTTTTCTTTACAAAATCCTGACTCTAAAACAGTGGTGGGCAACCTGCAGTCCATCGGGGTTCTATGGGTGGCCCGCGGAACATTTGTTTACCATTGCCCACGTGCAGAGTTGCCAGATTCCATTCGTTTCCGTCCATGTTGGTTTTTTCCCCTACCAGTAATACCAAAGTGACACAGGTAAAACAAGGACAGATGAAATTCAGTGCATGCTGACTGCACACAACGTTGACTGTGAGAGATGTGCGCACCCTCTGCATCCAATCAAAGCGCTGCTATGGCTCAATCAACGTACCCTGCAAATTCTAGGTACACAAGCACAGTTAGCAGTTAGCAAACAATCCTATCCCAGGAGACTGTCTTGCTTACGACAATGTTGTGGTCCGCTGAGATGGAGGGCCACTCATGCGGCCCACTCACCGACTGAGGCTGCCCATCACTGCTCTAAAAGGTTTTTGATTACACTACAGTCCAAGTCCAATTGCCTTGATAAATATTTAATAAATACATATTTATAAAGGTCATGTAAATATATAAGCAGGGAAGAAATTACTGGGTTACTCTACAAGGTTAAGAGATAATAAGCCTGTCAGTCTGGTTACATGGATAACACCCTGAAAGGTGTATTGTTACTGAAGAATAATTCCACATCAGAATAACGAATGCATGGCTAACATGCAGCCAATGATGCGATGAATGCAGCACAGATGCCTGCACAGCACTGGAAAAGGACAGACCGTACATTGTTACCTTAGCAAAGCCAGATAAACAGCAGCTACTAATAAATGAAATTGTTTTGGCCAAGTCAGACAAAAGTGTACCCGTAGCTTACTGCAAAATGCTTAACCTTGTCTTTATTATGGTCAGAACTAAGCTGCTGCAGACCTCTCAGTTTAAAGTCACATGCTCCTACACTACAGTGATCACTCCTTATTATGGAGTATTTGCTAGGCAGAGGAAAGAGGGTACAGAGCATTATTAGCAAAAAAGGTCACTCAACAGCCCGGTCTCCTTAAAGGTTTATTTTACCTCCATGCCACTCTTTTCTACTGTACTTTTATTTAAACCAATTGCTCCCTCAAAAATACATACATATCTCAAAATCTTTTCAACTACATCCCTACAGGTACCATGCTACTGATTCCATACATAGGCTACTTTAGCTAAAACGGTAAGGCTGTGTCAACTCTGTCACTTTCAGAGCTAAAACTTCAGTCATTCAGGGGTGTGAAAAAACACCTCCTGAGCGATAAACGTTTTAGCACTGAAAAGCACCAGCATAGACAGCGCTTTATTGCTGGGAGCCGTGCTACCACTAGTGGGGCTGACAGACTCGCTTGGTCCCTGGGCAATGTGTGGGGGAGGCTAGTGCCATCCCCCTGGAAGGGCGAGACCTCAGGCAGAAGGGGCATGGCTTGGGCTAGTCTTCCCAAGACAGCCTCATCAATGTTCTGGCACAGCGCTGGGCTCTGCTGGCGATTTAAAAGGCCTGGGACTCTGGCTGCAGTAACAGTGGCTGGGAGCCCCAGGCTCTTTTGAATTGCCAGGCCTGGCTACCATCTCTCGTTCAGGGTGACTTGATACAGCTTTGAAACTTTACTATGCGGAAAAAAACACTGCTTTAAGCTTCTTTATTTAAATGGACCAAGCACAAAAACAGTTTTCTTAGCTTGTCAAACCTTTTTGTTTTAAACTTTCCCCTTTTTTTAGTTGTGTACGTTTAACACAGTATTGTTTTGTATAGTATTTGCTTTTTCTGTGTGTGCGCGTGTGTATGTCTGCTGGCTGATTGCATGCTTCCCATTTTAAATGAGGTGTGTGGTTGACTGGTCAGTTCTTACCTCTGGTGTTCATTAAAAAAAAAATGTGTTAATTAAATTTGTGACTGAACTCCTTGAGGGAGAACTGTATGTCTCCTGGTCTGTTTTACCCACACTGTGCCATATATTTCATGTTATAGCAGCCTCGGTTGAGGACCCAGCACATGCTGTTCAGTTCACAGCAGATTTGGCAAAAGAAGATTCCAATATGAGAGTTCTAAACACAGCTACAGCATTCAACCCAAGGTTTAAGGATCTGAAGTGCCGTACAAAATCCGAGGGGGACAAGGTGTGGAACAGGCCTTCTAAAGTCTTAAAAGAGCAACAGTCCAATGCAGAAACCACACAACAGAAAGTAACAAAAAAGAAAATCAACCTTATGCTGAGGGCATCTGACTTAGATGATGAAAATGAACATGCCCCCATCATCAGCAGGAAAGCAAATCCTCTGGAATGGTGGTTAAAGCATGAAGGAACATATGATTATTTAGTGCAGCTGGTATATAAATATCATGAGATGCCGGTTAGAACAGTGGTATGGGAATGCCTGTTCTCACATTCAGCTGATACTGTAAACAAGAAGCAGGCAACATTATCTCCTGCAAATTGTAACCAAACTTGTCTGAGCCATTGGCTGAACAAGAAGTAGTACTGAGTGGACTTTAGGCTCTAAAGTTTACATTGTTTTATTTTTGAATGTTGTTATTTTTTGTACATAATTCTACATTTTTAAGTTCAACTTTCATGAAAAAGAGATTGCACTATGGTACTTATATTAGGTGAATTGAAAAATAATATTTTTTTACAGTGCAAATATTTGTAATAAATATAAAGTGAGCACAGTACACAAGGCATTTTGTATTGTAATTAAAATAAATATATTTAAATTTAGAAAATATCCAAAAATACTTAAATTATATTCTATTTAACAGAGTGATTAATCATACAATTAATTGTGATTAATTTTTTAATCACTTGACAGCTGTACTTGTAATATATCCTCTATGAGTGAATGACTACAAAACAATGGAGAGATGTTTAAGCAAAAGGCTTTGGAATTCTTATGAGAAAGTTGTCATAAAAACAAATAAACTGTAAAATAACTCCCTCTAAAGGCCATTTTATAACAGTATGTTAAACTTGCACAAGTAGTGCATAATACAAGTATAGTCTAGCTTATAAAAGCAAGCAAGCCACCATTTTACTCATAAATATGGCCCAGAGCACATTAATATATAAAATTTCATTGCCAACAGTTGCCCAGGTTAGTATGAATGTATCTTCTGTTAAAATAAAATCTTAAACTATTGACCAAAGATATTTGACAAGTTGCAGCGGAAATTTCCATAAGAAAATTGGAGCTAGCACTTGACCAGGATGGGTGCATTATTAGTACATGGCTAGAGGTAAGATGTCTGGGGGAAAAGTTGTTTGCCAAACAGCACCCTCACCAATACAATATAAAGGAAAGGAAAAGGGCCATTTTATTAAATTGTTTACCAATCAGTCAGTAATCTTCAGGCCTAGGAAGAAGGGAACAGCATCCTTTGAAATGTGCTACTGATACTTACTTTGTAGGTCAAAGCATCCCCAACCTCTTCAGGGACAGAAAACAAGAGACCAGAACTGGGAATCCAATCTAAGGCGCTATGTAGACAGCGCCAAATTTCAAAATAAGGCACTATTCTGACAAATCCCTTAACTCTTGTGGAGCGAGGGTTACAGGAATGCGGGAATAGCACGCCCGCTATTTCAGGAAATAGCAGGCGCTTTTAATGACGCAGCGTTGCTATTTCAGGATACTTCCGGTATCCCAAAATAGCAACACAGTTGAGAGGTACCCTAAGCCTCCCATGTCAGGTCCTAACACAAAGCTGGTAAGTCATATGAAATGTAGAAGTACTTAAGGCTGAGTCAAATTCACAGGCTTGCCTACACAATGCAGAGTGCAAGGGTGATGCATTCTGACTGAAATATGACCATGTATATTAATGTTACTACCACTGTTGTTCAATTGCAACAAATCTTATACAGAGTCATCTTCTACAAAGTAGGTCATTCACAGTATCAATGGAAGAGTTACAATATATGAAATATAATTATCTTGATTGTATGCATGTATCACCTTTGCATGTAAAGTTATGAATATTCACTATGTACCAGAATTTCAAAAGTATCTGATCGTGGGGTAACACCCACCATGTTAAATCTACATTGATGCCAGACAGCTTTGTGTTGATGGGCCACCAAAGGCAACTGGACAGTCACAATGGGCCACAGAAAAAAACCTCGTCCCACCCAGCAAGTCTTCTTGCGGATGCTTTAGCCAGAATATAGGTAATGGATGTTCCAGCGAGTCATCAAAGCAATCAAGGGCATTTGACTTGCTCATGTGGACTTCATCCCTGTACTTCATCCCTGTACTTTTCTACAAATTGTGCCAAGAGTTCTGTTTGGGGAAGATGCTGGAAACATCTCCATTTTGTCTTCATTTCATGCATCATTTATTTCTCTGGGCTGGATTTCTAAAAAGGAAGTGCTAAATTAGGACTGATGACCCCCCCAAGCTGTTGGGGTAATTTCCAGAGAGACATTTGCAAACTAGCAGTTTATTTCATCACTGCTACAAACCTGATATAAGAACTTCACAATGATTGTATGTATATGACATATTAACGATTTTAACTCTCTTCTATTTTTATTCTCTGATAAAATAAATCTTTAGATATTAGCTACTAAAGGACAGGCAGCAGCATGATTACTGGGCAAGATCTGAGTTATATATTGATCAATGTATGTGGCTGATATTTTTGAGATCAGAAGAATTCTTTGATTTTAACCACTCATCATAAAATCTAGTGTCTGGGTGGTAAAACAAGGGTTGGGAAGAGCCTGACCTATTTCTCATCAGTTTGTCCTGAACCTGGCATCTTCAGCTGTGAGGCAGAGTGACAAGTGGAACCTTAGGATCTTGATTTCTCAGCTAGGAAGCTAAGTTCCCTGCTGTGCATCAACGTGCTATACAGTCTGAAAGAGTTGTATGTCAGTGTGCAGTGAGGAATATTAGCATGTCAGCAGGGTCCACATGGCCAGAATGGAGCACACTGCAGCATTGCAGATTTACACAGCAGCTAGACACTCACTAACTGCTCATTTAGACAAGGCCTCAGGAACACGCAGATAGCAACGTCATCAGGATTGGATTGCATGTGGTGCCGAGGGCAACAAGAACAAACCTGTATTCACCCACTGAGGATGACCACTGGAGACCATGACCAAAACCACAGTTTTTAATGGACAATCTTCTGCCTTTCCCACTAGCACAACCCATAAAACAGAAAACTCATTGCTCGTCCACGCATAAAGACTATATCTGGTTAGAAAGAGGGCATTTAACTATTGAGAACTCAATAGCTCTTGTTCAGGTACATTGTGCAATTTAATTATCATAATTTAATATTCTGCATTTTATGGCATCTTTTTTTGGCCTGTAATCAATTGAAATTCCCATTTTGACTCCATACATTTAAAAAAACATATTCTCTTTTTGTGTGTGTTTTTAATTATTTCAAATTTTAGAAGCCTTATTAATGTAATGCCATTAATACTGCTCAAAAGCTGCAGAGGTCCGTAAGAGAAGTAAAGGGAGCTGAATATGCAAAAAATAGCACTTTGTACGAGATTTGAATTTTTAAACAAAATTTATAGAAATGCCAAGAGATTCCTGCTTTACTGATTTCAGGGTGAAGGTGACTTCTGCAGCTGTGTTCCATCCTACACAGTGAGATACCCTTCCTTGAGCTGAATCTTAGGGAAGTACAGAGATATCTAAGTTTGTGTCCTCTGCTTTCAGATCAGAAGAATACCAAGTGAAAAAGGCATGATGCATCTCAATAAATATGCAAACAGCTCTGAAAAAGGAGATTCAAAGCCTTCATCCTGTTTATATAATTAATGAGATAGTTTGCTGGCACAGAAGAAGAAAGCCAATTTTTATTTTAAGCATTCCTTGAAGGTCATTTCTACTCTGAAATTTTAAGGCTCTCAAAAACTTGTTATATAGGACAGAGCTAAACATATGGCCTGAGGCTGATATGAATTAACTCACTTGTATCAACTGTGTTCCATCAATATGTACTACCATAGTAACTGCTCCCTCCACTGGAATGCTAATTAGTCCCCTAAGCGTCCAGGAACAATAGTACTGGACCTACAAAATGATTCCTTTTTTTCTCCTCTCGTTTGCTAGTTTTACTTCCTCAGCACATTAAAGAAGAGCTAAAAATGATTACAGGGAAGCATAAAATGAGTAAGAAAAAAGTGCATAGCACATACATTGGCTAGAGGGAATGGGTATAGTAATACTGGAAGAAAACCCAGTGCCTCTCTGTTTGGACCAGCTTTTAGGTGTAGCATGGGAGAGCTCATGTTAACATAGATGTGTTAGGCTCATCACAGTCGTGAACTGCAGCTTTGTGGGCTGAAGCAGAACTTTACTGGAGTGTTCAGATCAGGATTTGGGGTCCTATCTCTTGCTGAAAATAATTGTGCCAGAAGTATTGATTTTCAAATCAAATACCATGGCAACTGAGGCAGGTTCTTAAAAGAGATACAGTTAGAAGACTAACATTGCTGGTAAAATCTGTTGGACTAACAGTCTTGGAGAGTGAAGTCTTATACAGCACGTCTATACTTACCACAAGAGCGACGCTCCGGAGGTCGATCTTCTAGCATTTGATTTAGGGGGCTTAGTATAGATCCATAAATCGAAAACTGAGGGAAGCCCCTGCCGGCATCCAGTATTCCTCCTTTTGTGAGGAGTAAGGGAAGCTGACGGGAACGTTTGCTCCTGTCAGCTTCCCGTTATGTGGATGCTGCCAAGGCTCAGCTTAAGGTAAGCCGACTCTAGTATAGATCAGACCATAATTTTTAACATAGGTACCAGTACGGGCAGCCGCTGTACAGTTTTCTTTCAAGACCCATTCGCTCTTTGGTATTTTGGCTGAAAATGCTGAAGTAGCTTCCTGTTTGCTATGAGGGAGAGAGCAAAACACACTTCTTCTAAAGATACAGAAATCTGACCTAGACAATTTCAGTTACATGGGAACATCATTTCACGCCTCTATTTTTATTTTGCAATTTGTAGTAGGCTAAAGAAAAATTAGTAACAATAGGCGTCAACGATTCTCCTGACTGGAGGTGTTTACAGAAATGCAGACTGATTTCCTCTTGTGTTTGGAACTGCTTGGTTTTGCATGTATTTTGAGAACTGTTTTGAATGTGCTTGCCAAAAGATTTAATACAGAAATTTCCTCTGACAATGCTTTATGCTCACCAGGTATTTATTTATAAAAGATTTGTGATGTTCAGAGCAGATGTGAATTATTGTTGCCTTTGTCTGATGTGCTAAAAATCCCTGCATTTCTCTGCACCAGGGGAAAGGTTCTCGCTACCCTGAAAATGAACAGCTGACTGAAGCTGCTGGTTGCGGCAATATGCTGCTTGCTTTATTATTAACTATTTCCCAGCACTGAGAAGTGTGCTAGGCATTTCACAGAAACCAGCAGCAACTCAATTCCTGCCCTTAAGCTCTTATGATATATATTACATAGGTAAGCATCCCCAAAGAGTATTAGGGACTGATTTAACTCTTCGCATAATGTCTTGTGAAACTGAGATTTTTTGAATCAGGACAAAAAGCCAAACATTTTTTTTCACAAAATAAAGCCAAAAAATTGCATTTTGGATCAATCAAAATGTTTCATTTTGACAAAAGTGTAATTTCAAATTTCACTTTTTAAAATGCAGAAAATAAAGTAAATTTCAAAGCGAAAACTTGTTTCGAAACAAAAAAGCAAAACTTTTAATTACAAGAATATTGAAACAATTTTTCAGTTTTTTTCACGGACATCATCAAAACCAATTTGCAATGCAATTTGATTTAACCAAAACAGAGCATGTAGAAATGCCCAATGAGGACCCCTTTGTTTATCTGTATGTCAGCAGAAGACACCAGGTGTACTTCTCACTTGAGTGCATAATGCCACTTCATGCTTTAGTGAAGCAGAAGTTACAGTCTGTCAACTTACTTCACACAGACCAATAACCAGCCATCTGATGGTATAGTACTGACCTTCCATTATCAACTGCTTATGGTGCATTTGAATCAGTGACTTATGGCTGAAAGCATCAATATGCCATTCTTGATACCTTGAGCCACCTCATACCCAAGTTTTGCTTCTGAATATTACAGAACCCTTCAGACTCAAAGTAACTCAACGAATGTATAACTTAACACATATTTGCATCATCAGCTATTATGGTAAGGGCATCATGTCTGAACCTCGATAGCTAGGTCAGCAACAACAGTTCAAACCAAGCCTGGGATTTATCTTTGTCACCGAATGGGATTTTGGCTGGGATATTAAACTCCTATGTCTGAAGCTTTTCATCAAGTGTCATGGGACCCCTTATCTCTCTCTCAATAACAAGTAGGGATGAGCAGATGTCTCATATTTGGAGGATTTTTTTTTAAATAAAAAAAACTGAAAAAACACAATCACTAATTTTGTTTTTTGTCTTAATCCCTGGTTCCCATTCTCAGGGCTCACCAAACTGCGGCGAGCCCCGCTCGCCAGCCGTGCTGTCCAGCGATCTGCGCATGTGCAGATCGTTCTGCGCATGCGCAGATCGCCTGAACCCTGCTCTTCCGGGTTACAATCTATTCGCCACGGCGAGTAGATTGTATTATTTGTCGAGCCCTGCACATTCTCACATGCCTCTGTGCACATAGAAACATTTATTCTACACATGGATGGAAAAGATTAGAGGGGAACATCGTCCACAGATCATTTTTGCAGATCACGTATCAGATGCGGGTACAAATTTTGTATTCATGCAACGGTCTACACATAGAGGCATGCATCGTGAAGAAGCTACATGCCTTGAGGAGGAGGAGGGGAGGGAGCTACAAAGCCAGATGAGGGGACCACTACACCCTCTTCCTGTCCACTGAAGTGACATATCAGAACTAAAGGACTAAGGACTAATGTCTGGTGCTTTTTGTCATCCATAGCTGAAAATATTAGGTCTTGTCCACACAGAAAACATTTTACAGTAAAAGCTAAAATGTAATTGTAAACCTCTATAGCCATATAATTCCCCAGGTAGATGCCCTGATTTCCTGTTCAAACAGTACTTTTGGTTTAGCTTACGTTACCGAAGTATATTCTCCGACTTCTGTAACTTCCACTCCAATTCATCTGATGAAGTGGGCTTTACCCACGTAAGCGTATGCCCTAGTAAATCTATTAGTCTCCAAGGTGCCACAGGAGTCCTTGTTTTTGCAGATACAGACTAACACAGCTACCCCTCTGAGACGTCTACAGTGAGAGTTACACCTGTATAACTGGTCAAACTTTCCCATGTAGCTTTCTTCCACTTCTTGTAAGAAAGGCTGCAAACTAGAAGAGCTTGAACATGGCAAATAGTTGGTTCTCTCAAGTGCCCTTTAAGACTATTTGAAATTCTATTGTTTTGTACTGTTGCAGCTGAAACGACGAAAGGCTTAAGATGGCCAGATATGTAAACAAATTGAAGTTTTTGTAATTGGGCTATTGTTACACATGGTTCCAATCTCTTTCTGCAATGAGTTCTCATGCCCTTCACTTCTGGCCACTTTACTTGCTATTCTTCAGAGTTAGGCCACATCTCAAAAACTGCCCCTGAAAACAGATCAAGTGTCACGCAGCTTGCGTGACTTATGCATGTAGTAGTCCTGTCATACTTGCCCAATTCTCAGGTAGCACATTATCTATACTCGTGCTTATCCACAATCAAGAAGTTCAGGGCAGCCCATATTTATTCTGTACTGTACTGTCTCAACTATTGTTTTAGATTGTTAACTTTATAAGGCAGAGACATATTACTTGATTGGTCCAAGCCACAGAGTCATGAAGCCTTCAAAATTCCACAAGACATGCAGAAAGCTGGATTTTGTTTGTTTGTTTGTTTGGTAGCTATTATTTGTATTGCTGTAGTATCTAGAAGCCCTGCATATGGAGAAGTTAGCAGAAGGAATTTGCAAGATTTAGATACAGGCCAGATGTGAGTACTTAGAAAATTCTGAAGTCAAAGATGATGCTCAGGTTGCAGGCTGAGTGACAGATAGCATGGTGGCCGTCCACAGCAATCAGTGAAGGAGATGAGGGGGAGGGGCTGGGAACAAAGATTAAGAGTTATGTTTTAGTCCTGTTGCACCTGAGTTGATGGTTAACAAGGAGAGTTCAGATAGGCTAAGTTTTGGACAGAGGAGATGGATCACTAGTAAAGAGGCAACGTTCTGAGTTGTCAGCATGTAGATTGTAGTGGAATTTGTGTTGAAGATTAGAGCATCTAAAAGAAAAAGAAAAGATATAAAGGGAGAAAAGAAGGGGACCAAGGACAGAGCCCCATGGAAGCCTTAAAAAGTTGGAGGCGGAAGAGGAAGATCCTCCAAAGGACATACTGAACGATTTAGGATTAAAGAGATAGGAGGCGGCCCAGGAGAGGACAGGGGCACAGAACCCAAAAGAGGACAAGATTTCAAGAAAACTATGGTGAACTGTGTTGAAGGGAGCTGATGGGTCAAGGAGGATGTTTTCAAAGTATTGAGTCCAAGCTTTGGTGAGGAAGAGGTCTTTTGATACCATGTCAAAAGCAGTTTCAACGAAATGCAAAGTGAAGGACCCATATTACAGAGGGTCTAGGAAAGGGTGAAGTCTAGGTTTGCAATAGCACCTGTTGGCTTGAAGTAATAAGAGCATCCTAATGCATTGTTTCCGCCATCTTCAGCATTTGTTGATCAATAGTTTTCAGCCTCCCACTATAAAAATTGTTCCAGTGTCCCCAATCTAGCTTTGAATTCCAAACAACTTATTGTTCTTCAGGGTAATTCACCATATAGGGCAGGAAATTCCATGCATGATGGTGGCTATACACTGAAAATGTATATCAAATCAAAATCAACCTGAGTTCTATGAAATGCTGCTGAAAAACAGGACCTAAAGTGTCACCACAACATGTACAATACAACATGTACAATCGAGAAAGACTGTAAAAAGAAATGTGATACAAGATCCTCTTGTTAACACTATGCCTACTACAATGAATACCAGTAATATTTCTGTGGGAAACAGGTAGCATGGGATTTTAGGACTCATGGTTCTACATGACTGGTTGCTACTTGAACACAAGTCTTTGAAGATGTGTTGTTTTAGTAACCTGGTTGGGATGACCTCTTTGGAATCCCAGCCTAGAGCAGCCTGTGAAACGTGCATTCTTTACAAGTTATTCTTACTTTATTCCAGAAATACTGATCAAAGCAGCAAACACTTTAGATTCACCATGTAATCATCTGTACCTTGTTTTTATGATTGTTATGGAACAACATGGAGGCAATATCTCCATAAGGATAGATAAAAATGTTCCACATGCCCCCAAGTCTTTGTTTATAGTAATATCTGAGAGCTTGGATTTATAATAGGAATTAGAATAGTAAATTCAGACAGTTAGTGCTTACCAGATGTAGGCTGCTAAGATATATCTTCCCTAACCTATTCCTTTCTTGATATCTTTTAATAGCATGCCAGTAATGCAAGGCCTACAGGACCTAATTTCTCCTTTATGAATTAGCTTTAGCAAGAGTAGTGTCATAAAGTATAGGGTTAAAAATTATTTCTTTTATTTGTCTTGTTATTTTTGAGATATGTATTGTGTAAGGATTACGAAAGCTTTATGTGGTAAGACTTACAGTTGGTTCGGACACAGATGGACCATTAGTCAATACTGCAGAAGTAGAGATAAATTCAAATCTGCAGATTCCAGCAAAACTTAAGAGACCAGATTTCCTATTACCTAATTCAAGATTTCCCGCCATTTCTTTGTTCCGGGAATCAGTCCAAGGAGACGTCAAGTGATTCTCCTTCAGACCCTCCTGAGGTGGAGCCATACCGTTCCACCAGCTTGTAACCTGGGATAGGGAGGACAAACTTAGAATCTCTAATCAGATTGGCAAGCTTTACCCACCTAAATTTCTCTATAGATCCTTCTCAGGCTACACAGAAGAGCAAAATTCTTCATTGTTCTACCTCTTAAAGAGACCATCCTGGATAATTTAGGCCCAAATTCAACTCCTGCGCCTACTCTCCAATTTATATCATGCCTGTCTGTGTTTAAAAAAAAGTTTTAATAAATCAATATTAATGCAGAGGTTTCTATTACATTAAAAAGAATCTTCCCAGAACAACTCAGGGAATGCTTCCTTTGTTATCTGCTCTATACACGCATCAGCAGAAGCAGCCTTGGGATAGTAGATTTTGTGGGGCCCCCTAGGTTCTTGGGTGGGGCCAAAAAATGAGAGTTAGTGTGGGGAGGGGACTGCTAGGGAGCATGGTGGGAGTGTGGGGTCTGGGCAGGAGTAACGGTGCAGGAGCAGTCTAAGGGTTAGTTGTGTGACATCTGGGAGGGAGGACAGGTGCAGGAGGGGGCAGAGGATTGGGGCACTTACCTGGTGCAGCTCCCAGGGGCGAGGACCTCCATAGGTCGCTCCATGCCACCCTGAGCATGAAGGCGCCACCCCCTACTACTCCCACTGGACGGGAATCACAGCTTCCTGCCAGCTTCCTGCTATTGGGGAGGGGGAGCCTCGAGCCTCCTGGATCAAGAGAAGCCAGGGGTCAGATTTGGCCCATGGGCCATAAATTCCCTATCCCTGTTTTAAATGAACTCCTCGTGTACTTAAAATTAGGCACATGCTTACTTTGCCAATGTGGGACCTTAATAACATTTGCCTTTGGCCACACACTCAACTCTGACAGACTGATAATAGTGACCACCCAGTCTGCAACGAAACTCCTCCTCCTGACATGGCTTAAAAAAATCTCCCCTTAAAAACACTGATATGTTGAACAACGTGCCAGATGAGAGTGCTCTTCAAGGGGCGCAAAGAATCAAGCGTTTGTCTGGGGAATGCGCACGGGTCAGTGAATGCAAACTCTCACTGACAGTTATGCTAAAACCCAGCGTTGGGAGCTATTCCCTGAGGAAGGTGATTGTCTACTGGTGTTTGTTCCCCAAGGCTGGAGTTCAAAGACCCAAACTGTACAAACAAAGCGGCTGATCTGTGTGGCCTGGGTCCTTCTTCTGAGCTATGGCTCTTATGAACTTGTAACCACAGAAAAACTCCTTTTTGAGTGTGACACTTGTCCAGAAAGGGTTAAGCAGCTTGCAGATTAAATGACCCAGTGAAATGGGACTAGGCCCTATGGCCAAAAGGGCTATAAACAAGTCCTCCAGGAGGCTAGACTGGCTAGGAGGAACCAGCCAATCAGAAGCCAGGAGGGACTACAAAAGAAGCTGCAAGACTAGAGGCAGCTCAGTTGCAGCCCAGACCAGGAAAGGAGAAGGTCAGGGGTGGCTGGCTGGCAGAACCAGGGACAGCTCAGAGTGGGGAGCTGCTGAGAGACTGATTTACTTGAAGGTAAAGCTCTGAGGAAAGAGCAAACAATTTGTCTCCAGGCGGGGAAGCCTGGAGGCACCTCTTTGGTTCAGTGAGCCAACGAACTTAGGGAATGACACTGAATTGAGACACATTCCACAGAGAGCACCAGGATGGGCCTGTTAGAGGTGTACCCTGGAAGGGATTGTGATTTCATACTAGCCTCTAATACCATTAGCTCACAGACATTTACCTTTCCCCCCCCGCATCCCCCTTCTGTTCTGAAATGTGATTTGTCCTTTTCATATGTGTTCATTTTTTTAATTGTATCCTTTGGTATATATGGTTGTGACTATTTTCTTCCACTATTTGATCTGAGGAAGTGGGTCTGGCCCACGAAAGCTCATCATCTAATAAACCATCTTGTTAGTCTTTAAAGTGCTACATAGTCCTGTATTTTGTTTCATACTAGGCTGTGTGACTCAGCCGGAGGGCTGAGTTGCCAAAAAGGCTGAAGACTGAGGGCAGTGCAGGCACATGCACTTGGCCAAATGGGGGTGCTTGTGGGAGGTGAGTGCCACCCCATCACACCCAGATTCAACCTTTAAAGATATATTGGTAGATAATGCTTGTGGTTTTGCATGTTTACATATGTACTGTTAGAGGCTGACAATGTAACCAAACAGCTCCTGTCTATGTTGTATTTTATTAATTCAGAAATCAAAAAAAGATCTTGACATTTACATGAATTGCAAATATACTGATATCACAATATTGATTTCTCTTCAAAGTATATTGCAGATCACCTCCAAATGGTGGAAGATACGCAAGTGCTTATGTTAATCAATGTAGCTAATTACTCTTAGGAAATAGCTGTACTGCAAAGTCTTCATGATTGCCTATTGTTCACCTGGGACAGGGATAGGCAATAATTTTTGAAGGGGAGCCACTCTGCAAATTTTGGAAGTGGTCGCAGACTGCCTCGGAAGGGCCAGGACCTCGGGTGGGAGAGGTGGGGCCAGGAGACTTCAAGTGCTCCACCACCCACAGACCCTGATTGGCCTGGGAGTCGGGGAAGCACATGAAGTCTGCCCCCTGTCTGCATCCTGCCAGGGGTGCGTGGCGCCTAGAGAGAACTGACAGCTGTTTTGAACAGCTGGTGGTTCCCTCTAGGTGCCATGCGCCCCTGGTGGAAGGAGGAGACTTCACGTGCTCCCCCCACCCAGGCCCTTATTGGGCCTGGGAGTGGGGGAGTGCGCGAATCCTCTCGCTCCCCACTCCACTCTGCAGGGGGGCACACGGTTCCCTCTGGTGCCTTCTGCCCCTGGCGGGCGGAGGAGACTTTGCACGCTCCCATGTCCCCAGGTCTCAATTGGCCTGGGGTGGAGGAGTAGCAGGGCAGCCGCCGGTCAGATCCAGTGGCTTGGCAGGCCGGATCTGGCCCACAGATGCTGTCTTGCCCACCCATGAACTGGGGACTCCGTGATGTCAAAAGGAGGACTGGAACAGTATAATGATACTGGTCCTTTTTCTCTCAAATCTCCGTATTTCTTTGGGCAATCCTGGTATGGAACAGTGGACTACAACCTATGGACTAAAGTCTGCAACTCCAAAGATCACCATCTCTACTGTGAAACTGATCCCAGAACTGGACTCATGTCCATGAAAATAAGACGAAGAATATCTTACTGCCCCTATGTAAAACTATAAGTACACCCATATCTTGAATACTGCATACACATGCGGTCTCCTCACCTCAAAAAAGATATTTTGGCATTAGAAAAGGTTCAGAAAAGAGCAACTAAAATGATTAGGGGTTTGGAACGGGTCCCATCTGAGGAGAGGCTAAAGAGACTGGGTCTTTTCAGTTTAGAAAAGAGGAGACTGAGGGGGGATATGATAGAGATATATAAAATCATGAGTGGTGTGGAGAGGGTGAATAAAGAAAAGTTATTTACTTGTTCCCAGAATGTAAGAACTAGAGGACACCAAATGAAATTAATGGGTAGCAGGTTTAAAACTAATGAAAGAAAGTTCTTCTTCACACAGTGCACAGTCAACCTGTGGAACTCCTTGCCAGAGGAGGCTGTGAAGGCTAGGACTATAACAGAGTTGAAAAAAGAGCTAGATAAATTCATGGAGGTTAGGTCCATAAAAGGCTATTAGCCCAGGGGTAAGGAATGGTGCCCCTGGCCTCTGTTTGTCAAAGGCTAGAGAAGAATGGCAGGAGACAAATTGCTTGATCATTGTCTTCGGTCCACTCCCTCTGGGGCACCTGGCACTGGCTGCTGTCGGCAGACAGAATGCTGGGCTAGATGGACCTTTGGTCTGGCCCACATTGGCCAGTCTTATGTTCTGTATGTATAAAGAGCTGTTAAACCAATACTCAACTCACACTCTTTTTTTAAAATTTTTGTTTAGTTAATAAGAATTGGCTGTAAGCATGTATTTGGGTAAGATCTGAAATATTATTTAACCCAGAAGATAATGCATCCAATCCTTTTGGGTTGGCAGAATTTTCATATTTGACTTGGATATCTGGGAGGAAGCCCAAAGGCTACATTGCTTTTAAGGGAACTGTGTTTTGGCCTCTGTGGAACCAGTAAGGTATTGTAGAAGCTGTCTGTGGCTAGCGTGGCAGATACGAGTATTACAAAACCCACCAGCTTTGGGGATTATCTGCCTCATTTTTTGCAGTTTGCCCTAATTTGAAGAACCTCAGTGAATCTGAATTTGATTCCTACCAGAGCCCTGGTTGGAGTTGAGGGTGATCCTGTCTAGTTTGTCTGCACGTGTGTAGATTCTTTTGCCGTTTTTAGTATGTTTTCTGCAGCATGCTTTCATTTTAAGAATAAATGTGTTTCCTTATAAACCTTCCCTCTGGTAACATGCATAGGAAATTATAGTTACTCATCACCTTCAAAGAGCAAGCAAAGCGCCTTGTTCAACAGTTGGGCTTGGCGGGGATATCCTAATGTGGGCAGGGAACTGTGTTGCCTGGAAAAACTCCAGACAGGAGGGAGTGACGTGGGTCTCTGTCAAAGAGAGATGACTGGGAGGTGGAAGCTTATAACAGTTGGCCCTGGGGTTCACTGAGGGGGAATACAGGTGCAGTTGCCCTGAACAGTGATAGTCTATGCAACAAAGTTGATTGTGCCAACATTACACTATGTGTAACACACAGAGACATATACAATACTGTTGGTACTGTACAAATAAAAATACATCTTATTCCTCTTCCCCATAATTGGGGAACAAATTAAATTAAAAACTAGGCATCCCAGGAAATACTTCCATCCAAGATTACAGATGACTACTGGGTTCTGAAAAAATATTTTTTTATTTCTAGTCCTTCCATGAATGTCAATACACGAATGCCAATCCAGAGTGTACAGGATTGCAAAAGCCAGCATGCACAGATACTCTGAGCAAGACATCAAAAAAGCCATCTTCCCTTGACTGCTATTATCAGCTGTAAAAAGATAAAGCGTGATCTTTAACAGTAAAAGGAAATATTCTCATCTTCAAAAAGAAACAGTGTAACTCAAATTTAAATTAGCCTGTCACTAACCCAGACTGTCTTATCTATAAAGGCCTAAAATTATTGGTCACGCACACATACACACACACTTAGTGAACGAGTTCTAGTTCAAGAAACTATGCACACACTGTAGTACCGACTCACATTCACCAAAGGCGATCCTTTGATTATACAAATTACTGTCACTGTGAAGAAACATTTGTTATGGTTAATTAAGATATCCATCTCCTTCCCAATAAAGCCAAACTGGAAGGAAGTCGGCAAAGAGCAACTAAAATGATTGTGGTGCTGGAGGGAGTGATTTATGAGGAAAGATTAAGGGAGCTAAATATGGGAAAAGCTTGGCTAAGTGCCAATTTACAGGGCTATATCTACAAGTATTTATAGGCTGTATCCTCAAAGGGGTATAACCCAAGAGCAACAGGCTGAAATTAACAAAATTAAAATTTAAGGTACTCATCAGGAAGCTCTGCATAATCACAAAATGTATTAGACCGTGGAAGAATCTCCTAACCATAGTGGAAACTCATTCAAGGTATGTGATGGAGATAAAAATAAAAAGGCTAAAGTCTCACACACACACATTCAAGAGGGATTCTAATGAGAGGCTATCTGCCTCACCATAGGATAACTCTTCACAAATACAAACCCACAGGCAAAGCAGCTGAAAAGCATATGGAACAGAGTGGTAACAGAAGGATGCATTTGGTATGAAACATTGTGAAGTAAATCCAGGCACCATAACAACACTGAGGGAGCAGCCAGTGTCAGCTGCCTACACAAATATTCTTGTTAGTCTCTGGGGACATGTAGGTTCTAATTCACCAGTGAACAGGCAATTTCTTCATTGGCAGGAATCAAATGTTAGTAACAAACATCTGATTTATAAGTCTCAGCAGTAATCAGGAAGATTGTTGATAACCAGAATATAAAGTTATAATGGATAATGCCAACAAACATTTTGGATTGGATATTGAACTTCATGGGTTTAAGCCATTCTATTTGAGATTAGGATGAAACCTGCTGTGGGTGTCGGTTGGTGTGTCAGATTATCCCACATCTGCCCTCTGTGGGGTTCTTATACTTCCTCAGTAGCATTTAGTGCTGGCCACATCAAGAGACAGGATACCAGACTGGATACATGGCCGGCTCTAATCCTGTGTGGCAATTCCTATGCTCTTAGATTTAATTTAATTTACAATTTTAGTTTATTTATAGTAATGCTTCAAATCATGCTAGTAAATGATTCACAAACTTGGTAAAAATAAAGAAGTCTGAGTAATACAAGGACATACTGCTGCCATTCTGCCTTTAAATCTTTGTTGAGAAGTTGGGAAAAACCCTCACTTTGTATGAATTATAGTATGCCGATTTGCACGGTTTCTATTGTAGCAGCATTAAAATATTTCTATATTACATGCTTTTAATTAATAAAACCACCCCCAACAAGACACTCACAGTTGTAAAATAAATCATATCGTCTCACTGCTTGCTAAATAGTAACTGAAAATGTGAATTTGAACTGTGGGGTTCAAATTCTTTTTTTTTTTTTTTGAGCATGAGCATTTAATATTTTTTGCTAGGTTTTTCTAACTTGCAAACAAAAGATTTCAGAAACGATGCAGTGTAATGAATAATATGTACTTGTACACTACAAGGGCATATAAATGATAAAGCACTACCTCAGATTTAAGACAGTTAAAACATATAACAGCATAAAAAGTAGATATATGCAGGACAACAAAGATAAATTACTATAAGGAACATTCCTGAAGTGGCTAGCAGAGGGACCAGATGACCTATTAAGTCTTTGCCAATATTAGTTTCCACACCTAGCTAAGGCTTGTTAAAGGCTCAGAGAGTACATGGCTCTACATGCTTCAAGAAAAGTTAGTCTCCATGGGAATAAAGGACAAACTAAAAATAACTATGTGATGACATTTTATCAGTTTTGCAGCAGATTGTCATGGCAATTGAAGAGTTATAACCTGTTGCCATGATAACCAAAGTTCTAAAATTAATTGGAAAGCACTCCATTTCTATTTTATGTATAAAGGAACTCATATTAGTCTTATGTAAATCTCCCATCATTGCATATTACTGTTATTCAAAAAATACAGGGGCAGACTATTTACAAAAAAATCATAAAAGCCCAGAGGTTGTGGTCAAACTGAAGAACTGTAAGGTGAGGAAAGCGTTCAACTCATCTCGATGTTACATGTCTTTTGCTTTCCTGGGTCATCCTTTTGACACACAGATGGCATTATCTGTACTCTCCTATCAGAAAAACAGTATCATATGGCAGAAATAATGACAAAGAACAAGACTACTTTAGCCACCAACTCTGGATCAAAAATGTAGAGAAACAAACAACATGAGTGATTTCTAATTTTGAATTCAGACTATACTAATGTGGCTCAGACAGTACTAGACCCAGATTAGTATTTAAAATGTAGGCTTCAATCAATAATAATCCAACCCCATGTCCTAACCTGAAGGGCTACTATGTCTTTACCATTGCAATGCTGGACTCTGGACATTTTCATTATTTTCTTAAGGACTCAACACCTTACTTCTTATGGAAAATATTCTCAGTCACCCTCAGATTACAGCAGCACCTCCTTTTAGCACTGCTTTCCTTACCCACATTTTGAGGGAGGAGGAAGAAATTTCTAATTGTTAATTGAGGAAGAAAGCATTTTAATTGCTAACCTCTCAGCATTACTGGAACATGACAATGATATTTTCTGCTTTCTAGGTATATACCTGCTGTCTAGATTAAAGATTAACTAATGCATGTTAAAACAATGGACTAGCCTTTGTATTCACAGTTTCAGTCTCCATTTTTAACACACACACACACACACACACACACACACACACACACACACACACACACACACACACACTAAAATGTGTGGTGCCTTCCCTGGTTTGGAGCACATGCATTTAAGTGATGGTGAAACTCCTGCATATATAGGGGGCAACAGGTGCATTAGCCTCACTGAGTCCAGGAGGGGAGTTTCCTTTCATCTCTCACATATAAGAAGTGATGCTGTTGTAAGCATGGTGTAGAATGTAACTTTCTAAAGAATTGAGCAAACACATGGAAACAGAACAGGAGTCCTTACCATCACCTTCCAAACACAACTCAAAATGGTCACCATGTGGAGAAATGTAGTTATGTTTCTGAAAATAAAAGGAGTCACAGGAGTGTACAGTACAGAGAAGTTCAAATGCGTACACATTCAGACCTCTCTTTTAGAGAGAGACAACTTGCTGGCAAATTAGTTTTCCTCCATATCATCTCATTTTTGGTTATTATTGACACATACTTTTCCTTCTAGAATGGCATTGAAATGGGCAGCTAATTCCCTTTCCCTGGAGATGAATTCTCATTTCTATCATACAGCAGTTCTCAAACTTTGTCATACTGAGCCACTGTGACTCATGAAAAAATGACTGCACCTCCCCATAGTTTACTGTAGCACCCTGCTAGCTGTGGCTCCCGGAGGGTGATCAGATGTCCGGTTTTAGACTGGAACAGCTGCTCAAAAAGGAATCCTGGAGGCTCTGGTCAGCACCACTGACCAAGCTATAGAATGTGCAGAGGGGCTGGCAGGCTGCCTGCTAGCCATTGCAGGGTCCACGGTGAAGCAGCCGAGCCACCATGTCTGGCTGGGAGCTTTAAGGGCTGCCGAGAAGAGGGGATCCTGTGCTGTCCCACCCCCCATCTGCAGGCACAGCTTCCACTGGCTGGGTATAGGCAGAGGATAGCACCATCTGAGTGTGCAGCAGGCAGCTATTGAGAAGTTGCATGGCGGAGGTGGCATGCTCTCCTCTCCCTGCTGCCCAGTGGCTGCCCTTTTCTCGTACCCCTCGTCTGGTGGGGCTTGAGCTGCAGCATGTGCAGTCTGTCTCCCCATCTCCAGAACTCAGGAGATCGAGGTATGTGTATCCCTGTCTCCGAGTTCTGGGAACAGTGCTTTAACCCCAGACTCCTCACTGCATCCCTCCCCATGCCAACCACCCCATCCCTCTGTTATTGAATCCCTCCCCCATCCCATCCCAATCATGCATCCCTTACAGATCTCCCACCCAACCTCTCTACCTCCCATATCTCTCACCCCCCCACATCCCTGCACCCACAGTGTGAACACTGCTTTGTTGGCAGGAGCACTCTCCTGCTCCCTTAGTGGGGGTGGAAACATTTTGTCTGCAAAAATGCCAACAAGCAATGTTCCCCAACACTGACTTTTACTGACAGGTCTGTGTTGACACAGCCTTGCTGCTAAAAGCCGCATAGTGTAGACACACCCTAAAAGTTATTTGTTGAACTCTCTTTTTCTTTATCCACTATGAGTGGTTAGCTCTGCAGCATCTTACCTCTGAAACATGAGAAATGTAATTATCATCAAGGCCAATAGCAAACACAGTCAACGTTATCAGTTGATGATGGGACTAGCATCACTGAGCTGTGCAACCAAGCCCCTGCATATACCCATACAGTAGCCATGTTCTCCAAAGAGCAGGCTGCACAAGGACAACATCTGAGTGATGCTATAGTCTCTCCCAGTCTCGGGGCTACTAGCAGGCACCCAGGTGGCATGAGATGAGCGTATGGCAATTTTTATTCAAGAAAAAGAGGGGCCCCTCCATTGCTGGAACTGTTACACAAAACCAAAAATATTTACAGTGCTGATCTTTGTGCCTGTGGGGGAAATGGAATGTGGTAAAACAAACTAAAACACTTGTCAAATTCTGAATACCAGAGATAAAAAAATAACCGGTAACTCGTAACTCATTATCATGCAGTGCGTTAACAGCCTGTTGGGACATTTTAAATTGCAGTGCAGTTTTAATCCCTGGCTAAACAAAGATTTATTGAATCTAGTAAACTTAATGGAGAAAACAGATTTGCCAAGAAGGAGCATAGATCTGACCATAAGTAGACAACTGCCTTTTAGCAATTTAGAAGACTCTGCTGTGGAGACTATGGACTCACGAGTCTGTTCCTGGAAGGTGCTGAGCACTCTCAGTTCATTGCGAACCCACAACACTCAGAAATTGGGGCTCTCTATGATCAACCTGGACAACAAAGTCTGAAGTTACCTGCTATGAGAACATGACTGCTCATTCCCAGGGAACACACCTCCTTCCAAAGAGAAGACTTTCTTAAAAAGTATTGTTTCTATTAAGAATTCTAGTCAGATTTTGCTACTACTTGCAACAGGCCTGTGGTTCCAAGGGGATTTGCATTTAGGTTGTTGCCAAACACACTGACTTAAAAAAAAACTGTTTGATGGCATCTATTCATTCTTCCATGCTAGTAAGTAAACTAGGACTTTTCAATATTAGCAGAAACTTGTAATGAGAAGGGGGGTGGGGTAGTCCACAACACTAAAGAGTCCTTCAGGACTCATTTATTTGAACAGTGCCAAGCAGACTCACTGATGCGATATATTCTTCCTGAGCTCTGAGCCAGGGCTTTGGGATCTAATAAATCATCTCTGGCTGCAAAGACATTAAAATTCCAGCCCAGTACTACATTAGATGAAGTGAGGCTGAATGCAGGCAAAGTCTGAAAGAGGAAGGGGGGGGGGGGGGGAACACACACAGACTTTTAAATAAGTGTGAGCGTGGGTGGCTAAGCAAGTACTCAATGCCAGTTTCACACTGACCTAAATCAAACAAGAATAGAATCTCAAGGCACATTAAACAAGCTACAGGTACATCTGCAATTCTGAGGAACCTGCAGCACATTAAACAAAAAAACAAAACAAAACAAAAAAATCAGGTACACAGTAAAACAGAAAAATACATGTAAATAATTTATAAACTGTATTCATAGAATCAGAATCCTAAGGCTGGAGGAGACCTTAGGAGGTCATCGAGTCCAGCCCCCTGCCCAAAGCAGGACCAAACCCAACTAAATCATCCTAGCCAGGGCTTTAAAAACCTCTAGGGATGGAGATGAACTATTCACTAATGAACCGTTTCTTAAACTTGTTAACCAACAACAGGTCGTATTTCTGTACATAAAGGGTGGCTTTTATGCTATTTCACATTGATCACACCGAGGATAAAAAATAACTGTTGACCAGAACAGGAGATGACTTTAATAGTTAATCTAGTCAAGCCACAAAATCCTAATTTAATTTATTGCTTTCAGAATAGGAAAATACAAAAATTGCCCAAAAAGTTGTCTGCTGTACTGGAAAGAAGAAACTGTTTCTAGCAAATCAGAAGTGGGGTCAATCTTCAATAACAGAACTGAAGCATATAGTGATTTCCCAGGTATTGACCTTGAGAAGTACAGCCATGCCAAAGTCAAAAATTCCCTCAAGCCAATGGCCCATCAGACTTATGCAGTTAAGGACACAACATTTTAATATCCAATGGTATGCAATGGAGTCATGTGCCCAACCACCTTTGACTGCCCTAATCCAATGGGGCAAGTACCTATTTTGCAGACAGGCAAACTAGAGGTGGCCTTTTAGGGTGAGACTGAGCAAAATTCAAACCCATGACCGTCAGGATTTCACTCAAATCCTGCCTTAACCACTAAGCCCCCACACATAATCAACAGTGATACACTAAGGGGAAAAAAGTAAGACTATAAATTCAGCATATATTGATGGTTTAAGTCACCTAATGGATACATTTTAAATTCACAAAGATTGTCTATAACTAAAATATTCTAGACAATTAGGAGATTTGTGGGTGGGGAGGGAAAATAATATGTATATATTTATTTATACAATCTACAACCACAGATTCACACAATTACAGTGGTTACATTCTAGCTCCTTGGTACTTGTAGCTAAGGTTCCTAAATTGGGATCTGTGGCAAACCTGTGGCCCAATCAGCAATTCCTGGTGGTCTGCAGAAAGTTACCTGGTTTCATGATGCCAGTGCTCTTCATTTTCTTCATCTTCATTAAAGACATGCCTAGTTTTACTTCTCCGCAATTGCCACAGCAATGTTATGCCTTTTGGAAAGGGAAGGGAGGAGGAATGAGAGATTGAAAACGGGAATCTCGACTGAGGATGTTAGGGAGATTCCAAACCTGAGCCATTCCTTTTAGGTGACAAATCTGAGGAACTGTTCCAGATTGAGGTGTCGCTAGAGGAAGTTTTGGAATAAATTGATAAACTTAACAGTAACAAGTCACCGGGACCAGATGGCATTCAACCAAGATTTCTGAAAGAACTCAAATGTGAAATTGCGAAACTATTAACTGTGTTTTGTAACCTATCCTTTAAATCAGCTTCTGTACCTAATGACTGGAAGATAGCTAATGTGATGCCAATATTTAAAAAGGGCTCTAGAGGTGATCCTGGCAATTACAGACCGGTAAGTCTAACATCAGTACCGGGCAAATCAGTTGATACTATAGCAAAGAATAAAATTGTCAGACACATAGACTGAACATAATTTATTGGGGAAAAGTCAACATGGTTCCTGTAAAGGGAAATCATACCTTACTAATCTACTAGAGTTCTTTGAGGGGGTCAACAAACACATGGACAAGGGGGATCTGGAGGATATAGTATACTTAGATTTCCAGAAAGTCTTTGACAAGGCCCCTCACCAAAGGCTCTTAAGTAAAATTAGTTGTCATGGGATAGGTAACTAGTGGTGTCCCCCAAGGGTCCGTACTGGGACCAATCCTATTCAATTTATTTACAAATGATCTGGAGAAAGGGGTAAACAGCGAGGTAGCAAAATTTGCAGATGGTACTAAACGGCTCAAGATAGTAAAGACCAAAGCAGACTGTGAACAGCTTCAAAAAGATCTCACCAAACTATGTGATTGGGCAACAAAATGGCAAATGAAATTTAATGTTGATAAATGTAAAGTAATGCACATTGGAAAAAATAATCCCAACTATACATACAATGTGATGGGGACTAATTTAGACATAACTGCTCAAGAGAGAGATCTTGCAGTCATTTTGGATAGTTCTCTGAAAACATCCACTCAAGATGCAGCAGCAGTCAAAAAAGCAAACAGAATGTTAGGAATCATTAAAAAAAGGATAGAAAATAAAACTGAGAATATCTTATTGCCTCTATATAGAAACATTATACGCCCACATCTTGAATACTGCGTACAGATGTGGCCGCCTCATCTCAAAAAAGATACACTGGCATTGGAAAAGGTTCAGAAAAGGGCAACAAAAATGATTAGGGGTTTGGAACGGGTCCTATATGAAGCAAGATTAAAAAGACTGGGACTTTTCAGCTTAGAAAAGAGGAGACTAAAGGAGGATATGATAGAGGTCTATAAAATCATTACTGGTGTGGCAAAAGTGAAGAAAACTTATTTACTTGTTCCCATAACATAAGGACTACGGCTCACCAAATGAAATTAATAGGTAACAAGTTTAAAACAAACAAAAGGAAGTTTTTCTTCACGCAACCCACAGTCAACCTGTGAAACGCCTTGCCAGAGGAGGTTGAAAAGTCTAGGAATTTAACAGGGTTCAAAAAAGAACTAGATAAATTCATGGAGGTCAGATCCATCAATGGCTATTAGCCAGGATGGGTAGGAATGGTGTCCCTAACTTCTGTGTCAGAGGCTTGAAATGGATGACAGGAGAGGGATCACGTGATGATTACCGGTTCTGTTCACTCCCTCTGGGGCATCTGGCATTGGCCACTGTTTGAAGACAGGATACTGGGCTAGATGGACCTTTGGTCTGACCCAGTATGGCTGTTTTTATGTTCTTATGAATGGAGAAGCTTACAAAACACTCAATTAAGATATGGTCCATCTATCTTAGAATCCCACACTGTATCACCTTTCACAGTTAAGAAAATGTGTTAGCTACAAATATGCAAGATGAGGGAGAAACTTGAAAAGCAGTTCAGGTAATACTGCTGAGAGAGAGTTTAAAGACTTGGCAGGCAATAAATTAAATGTACATTTGCAATGTGATACTGCAGTATGGATACCTAAAATGCTGTTTAAATAAATCCTATGAAGAAGGCCAGTGTGATCTTGGACTGCATTAAGGATGTTAAGTAACGGTTAATTTACTAGTCAAGTAGTCGATGGAATTTCGACTAGTCGATAGGCACTTCCGCATTCCTCCTTTGAAAAGTATAAGAGCCCCCACTGGGATCCATGCTACACTGCTGATTTGAAATGACATGTAGGGCTGGGGCCCGCTGGGGACCAGGGATCAGTTGACTGGGTTCTGCATGGCATTTCTCCGTGGAAATGCCGCATTGGCGCCCAGGATCAGCTGGGGAGTCCCCAACTGACCCTGGGCTCCACGCGTGGCAAAGCCGCACAGCTGATCCTGGGCTCAGCTGTGCGGCGCTGCCGCTTTGAAGTACCCTCTCCCCCCCCCCACCCGTTGCTGCCTCTATCTGATAGAGGCAGCAAAGGGGGGGGGGGGGAGGAAATCAACTAGTGACTAGTCCTTAACATTCCTAGCCTGCATACACAGAGCTGTGTAGTCATAAAGCTGGTAGTCCCCTCTCTGATCTGGTTCGTCCCAGAGCGAATCTAAAACACTGTATGTAGTTCTAGGCACCACAGTACCACAAAAATACAGACAAACTGGAGGCTGTAGGAGAGAGCAATAGAAGCAATAAGTGAACAGGAGAAAGTGATTTATGAGAAAAGATGGAAAGAATGAACTGTGGATAGTTTAAACGTCTCAGAGTGGTAGTCGTGTCTGGGTTTTGCCCATGAAAGCTCATGATTCTATATATTTTGGTTAGTCTCTAAGGTGCCACAGGACCACTCATTTCTGTGGATATTTTAAATAGATAATGATGAAGGGAAATGATAACTGCCCACACAGAACTGAAGGAAATACAAAGTAAGAAGAATTCTGAATGGGCCCCAAGAATGTAACGAAAACTAATAGGATGGAACTGAAAAAGGGAAGGGGGAACAAAACAAATGGAATAGCCAGAAAGTGTTCTGACCGTGATACGATTAGGTTGTACAGTAAGATTCTGAAGGAAGTGGTGGAAACCCCAGCACTTAGGGTTGGGACCACTGTAAACTAGATAAGCCAAAACACTCAAAAATATAATCTCATACCAGTAATGGATGGATTTGGAAAGAAAGATTTGAGTGTGTTACCCTTCCCAATTTTTATATTATGCATTTTAAAAACACAAAAGTAAGCATTGACCAACTTTATGTTCTGTAAAAGTCAAAGCTTCATTGGATCTCACACTTTAAAAATAGTTTATTTTTCTCCAGAGGTAAATGCAAAAATAATGTTATCAGATTGCATACCAAAAATCTACAAGGTATCTAATGTACGTCAAAAAAATACCTTTAGAATGTATACACAATTTTCTTATTTCTTTCTCACCGGCTTTCCTTTAACCTAACATTCTTGTTCTTGGGTGTCATGTGAGAGTTGTGATCCCATAGTTTAAAAAATGGAAAAGGAATTAATCATCTGGATTGAAGACATGGCACAGAAACAAGCACCTGTGAATGATGCTGTAATTTGAGAAAAGGCTTTGAGTTTGTGGAAGCATTTTGTGCAAGCATCAGGTAGTGCGGAGGGAAGTCATGACGGTGCAGTGTCATTTGCTGCAAGCAAGGGGTGGTTTGACAAGTTTAAAAAGAGGCACAGTTTACATAATGTAAAGTTAATGGGGTAATTGGTGTCAACAGACCATAAAAGCAGCATGGGATTATCTTCGCAGTTTCCCATCACGATGTTCCTTTGCAAACCCTCCCCTGTTAACTCCCCCATCCCAGAGGTACAGTAAGATTTTCAGGGAGTGAGTTCTGAAGTTGAATATTATCTTTGTGTTCGAGTTTGGTTGGAAATCTACTGATTTCAAGTTAAACTTGTTTCTTGACTAAAGCAGCAGGCAGTAAAATGCTTATTTTGGACAATGCATTGTTTCTGTTTTGCAAACACCCCCGCTTCCTCCATATTCACCGATTTTGGCATTCATGGCTTTCTCTAGAGCGTATCTTCCGCGAATGTGCAGGGCTTCCTTTATCATTTCTCTTGTATTGAAAAGTACTCTGGGTATGTGGATGGCCTATTCTTGGATGTGATCTACTTCTCTGGTGGAACGCCCTCGTTTGGGGAAGAAGGTTGTGTGTCCCAGATTTCTCCTCAGAGCACATTTATGGTATCTGAGTGCCTGGCAGCAGCTAACAGATTTCTTGAAACATCTAGGGTGATAACCGGATACGTGGAGGGAAGTGTGGTCGTCTGTGGGTTGCTTGCATATAGTTGTTTGCCAGATTCCATTACTGAAGCTGCGCATGATGGGCAGGAAGTTGATTCTGGTGTAGGAGTGGTTGAGAGAGTTTCATGGGTGAGTTGTGGTTATTGAACTTGTGACAGAAATCTATAATGGAGTTTAGGTCACCTGTCCATAGGATGAAAATATCATCAGTGTATCTCAGGTACATCATTGATTTAGTGGTGCATTTTCTCAGTAATTCTTCCTTGAGGTGGCCCATGAAGAGGCTGGCATATTGGGGAGCCATCCAGATACCCATATCTTTTCCTTCATTTTGGGCAGAGTATTTTTAATGCTGTGGAGTTTCTGAAGGAAATTTCTGATCTGGAGGAAACTGGCCCTTTGTGTGGTGAGTGGTATGAGAACAACATGGCCCCAGTGGTATGTTATGATATGAATATGGCATAACTAAGATATGCTTCATGCAAGATGGATCATGTGAGGTATCACTGGAAAAGTTACAATCTACTGAATGTGTTTATCCAACTTGTGTGCATATATCATTTCTGTATCTGAAGTTAGGAATATTGACTATGCAACAAATACAGCTGTGTGTGTTTGGGGGAAGACCCACCAGACAGTAGACAATCAGCCTGGATTTGGCCATTATGAAGGACAACAGAACTTTGGTACATCTTTTTCCTATGAGGGTACACTTTAACCAAGGCTCCCTCTAAGGTGCACGCCTGCACACAAAGAATTTGAGGCCCGTCCACCTCCTCAGCAGGGCCGCACAGAGGCTGCGTAGCTGCTCCGGGGCAGGGTGCATGTGGGGCAGCTGTCCAGCTCCAGGAGCAGCTGGGCAGCCACCATGCATCCCCGGCCTTAACTTTAGTCCTTCCCCAGTGCTGGAGCTGTGGCCAGGCCAGGCAGCGTGGAGGGGGAGGGCTGCTCTGGCGGCCAGGGCCTGGGTCTAAACTGCCTCGTGGCGGGTGGTGACAGCTGCTCTGCTGGCTGGGGCTCAGGTCTGGGTCCAAGCCACCACGTGGTAAGCAGCAGTGGCAGCTGCAGGGGCCAGGGCAGCGTGGCAGGACATGCTGGAAGCACTGGGTGGGGTTTGGGGGAACAGCTGAGAGGCAAATGCAGGGGTTGGGATAAAGGGGGCACTGTGCAGACACTGGGGCATAGGGCGCATAGTGCAGGGTTAGGGGTAAAGGGTGCACAGGATGAAGGTGTAGGGGTTGGGGAGCCCATGGATACAGGAACAGTGGGAGCAAGGCTGGGTGGGAGTAAGACTGGGTACCAAGCTGGGTGGTTTTCAGGGTGGATGGGTGCAGGGTCACGCACTTTGTTAATTAACCCTTGTTCTAGTACTTTTTCTTATATAACAATTTATATATAAAAATGTTAGTAACTGGTGGATACCACAGCGACTCACATCCGAACTAGGGATGTTAAATATCGACTAATTGAATAGTCGAGTAACCTCATTATTCTTATCGGTCGGTCGACTATTGTATAGTCCCTGGGAGCAGGGCCGGCAGCCATTGCGCTCCAGCCCCACTTCCTAGGAGCCCCCTGCCACTCTGCAGTGCTGCCTCTGTATTAGAGGCAGCAGCGTGGGGTGCCAGGCAGGAACTGGTCCGTGAGGAGAGACAGTTTAAAAACCAGCTCCCCTCGCAGCCCGGCTGCCGGTCGCCCTCTGATAAAGGGGCAGCAGCGCAGTGTGGCAGCAGCCCCTGTTTAGGAGGAGTTTGAGCTCCTGGACCCAGCACGAGTCAGAACTGAATCAGGCTGCCTGCCCACCTGGCTCCTAATGCACTTTAAATGCAGAGCCACAGCAGGGGTATGTTCGGACCCGCTGCAAGCCAACACTGAGCTGGGCTGCTGGCCAGCCTGCTAAAAAATTTTCTGGCGGGAATGTGGGGGGAATGCACGTAGTCTATAGCTTTAACCTATAAGATTTTGCTTATTGGTTAATCGACTACACTATTACATCCCAAATCCGAACAAGTGCACATCACGTCAATATTGCTGCACAAGACAAAGCTCCCTCCGCTCATAGATGGAAAATCTTAGAGGGAACACTGACTATAACTCTATATATTTATTTAAGCAATTATATAGCTTAATATTTTCAGATTCTTACCTGTGCATTGATACTACATTACAAAATGTTGTATGATATATTGCTTATTTACAAACTTTCATTAAGGGATAGTTCAATCCTCTGCAGAAGGATTGCCTTATTCCTTTCTCTTTGGTTTCCTTATATTCCTGCATGAATTGTGGTGTAGCAGAACTGCGGGCATTATTTGCATCTGCATTTTGTGTAGGAAACCTCTGTAAACAGACAAATTGCTTAGACATTCACCGACTTTTAACGTTACAGAAATACAGAAATCTATTGCCTTTATGTGTATGATCATTATATACACAAACTTGTCACATGTATCAAGAGAAGGAACAGATCCATTTTGCACAGCAGCCTGTACGTGTTCATTTGTAGCAGTTCATCATCCAACAGTTGTGTCATTTCGAGATAATGGTTAAAATGTCAACAGAGGTGTCAAACACAGCAAGTGTAACTAACTTGAATTGTGCACAATCGTTCTAGCATATAAACCTAATCTCTCCAATACCCAAAAATATGACATCTGATTTCCATAGACTCAATGTGCCATGGAGCTCAGGCGGCTACATGAGCAGATTAACTAGGAACAAAGACACTTAATTAGCAATTAGTGAGCAGTTGACCATGCAGTCTAAGCTCATGGAGCCTGCAACGCAGTGGAAGTCAGTGAATTGTTCTGTAGCATCATTAACACAAAAATGATGCACTTATCTCAAAAACAACAAGCTACTTAAGTCAGAACACCTTCCTTCCCAGTCACCAAGCTATCGGCCACATGCCTGCTCTATAAACATCAATTAACAAACAAGCAAAATGTGCCAAAGAGAAAATATTCATTGTATCCAGTTCATAAATTAAAATGGCATTGCATTCACTTAGGCATGCTGAAGTCAGTTTAAAATTACTACTCAGAATGGCAGGGAAATGCATCACCTAATTAAAAACAGACACATAGATCAACAGGAGAGCATTTCACTCTGGTAGATGTTTAAAAGTATAGGACCAATTTGCCCACTGTACCTCAGAACTTCCCCCATCTTCTAAGGAATGACTGTAATATGATGCCCATATTTGTTAAACTGTCCTACAAGGACTCAAGAGCATAAGCACTAACCTCAGGGCTGACTTAAGAATCAGAGCACAGACCCCAAACTGGCTGTCAGTGCAAATGCTCAAACATTACCTTAGAGCAGTGGTTCCCAAACTTTTCGGCATCACGCCCCCTTTTTGATTTCTGAGAAACCCTCACGCCCCTCCCCCCCCCCCCAAAAAAAAATAGCAGCAAAACTTGTTGAGCAAAAAAAGGAACTGACCAGGGCGAAAAAACAAAAATAGCAGCAAAACATAGGAGGGAGAGGGATTGATGCGGGGGAGGTTGGGTCGCCTCATGCCCCCGGAATTTCTGCACGCCTCAGTTTGGGGACCCATGCCTTAGAGTATGGGATACATATATTCCAAGTTAGATTAATGCATGCAGCAACTTCACAGCCATTCTATAAAGTCTAACAACTAAATATACTCTTACAATTCTAATACCAATTTAAACAACAGTAGCTTGCAGGTGAGCCAGACTGATTTCAAGCTAAGTATGTGTCAGTGTTCAACTGAGACATGGGGAGCTTGACCTCTGGTGGGACCTGGTCTGCCCATCACAATTTCTCCTCTCACGCACAGAAATCAAAAGATCTCGAAACCTTCTAGGCCATGGGACTAATCTGGTAAAACCAAAGAACTGGCCTTCCTGAATAATAAAACAAAACTGATATTTTTAAGTAAAAATAGTTCATACCAAAAAATATAGCTACCTTGGGTCCCACAAATCTGACAACAAAATTCTATCAGGGTACATCTACACTAGCCCCCTAGTTCGAACTAGGGAGGCTAATGAGGGCGACCGAAATTGCAAATGAAGCGTGGGATTTAAATATCCCGCGCTTCATTAGCATGTTCCCAGGCGCTCACCATTTTGGAAACTGACTAGCCCGGAATAACTGCCCACGTCTACACGCGGCAATGAAGCGGGAGTTCAAGTAAACCCCTTAACTCGAATTGGCTGTTAAACCTAATTGGTAACAGCTAATTCGAGTTAGGTTCACCGAACTCCCATTCACTGCGGCGTGTGGCGTCAGTTATTCGAGCTAATCGATTTCCAAAATGGCGACTCGAACATGCTAATGAAGCGGGATATTTAAATCCCGCACTTCAGTTGCAATTTCGGTCGCCCTCATTAGCCTCCCAAGTTCAAACTAGGGGGCTAGTGTAGACGTACCCTCAGAGAACATTTTTGAATCTTCTACAAAACTAAAGGCTAGATCATTTCAACCCATCAATAAATTACATTTTTGATAAAGCTCACAGTATAAACCAGGCCAGGTCTGTTTTATGGATTTGGAGTCCAGAGTTCCACATCAATACAAACTATTTCTAACAAGATAAAATCCAAGCAGATGCCATGTACCTTTTGCACTGCCAACAAATCTTAGGAGTCCAATGGCTTCAGAGCTGAACAAGCCAATTCTCTCTGCTAACCATTATGCCAAAACAAATTCATTCTGGTTTCACCTTAGGAAAAGTGTCAACACCTCCGCTGTTTACACATACTAAGTGATCCAAACCAGAAACACCTCATCCATTCCAGGGTATATGAACATGGAAGAGTATTATAGAAGTAACCCAAACACTTTCTGGGGGAGTGCTGCAAATATGAGGGCAGATCCTAGAGAAAGACTATATTACATGGAGAGACAAGGGAGATACAGCATACAATTTATGCATATCGATGTTCAAGGACCAGATTCAGGCTAGCACTTAAGCAAGTATTAAAATTTGATTCACATTAATAGTCATAAACAACGAGGAGTCCTGTGGCACCTCTTATAGATTTATTAGGGTGTAAGCTTTAGTAGTGGGTTTTAGTCAGGAATTGGAGCAGGCGTCAGAGGCCAGGCACCGAAGCCAAAGATCAGAACTAGAGCCAGAGGTCAGGAATTGGAGCCAAGAGTCAGGACTAGGTTACCTGAAGCGAGGTAAGACTGGGACCAAGACAGGAGCAGGATTGGAACAAGGCTGGAAAAAGGCAGTACCAAGACATGTGCAAAGCTGGGGAAAAAGCCACAGGAGCTATTGCAGCCATGGGTGAATGATATGAGCAGCCATTGGCTTAAGACACGGGTGGGGAATCTAAGGCCCAGGGGCCAGATGTGGCCTCCAGCTTGCCTAGATCCAGCCCCCAAGCCTCAGCTGCTCGCCCCCAGCATTGGAGAACCCGCATTGGCACTCCAGCCCCGCCACCATCCTACCACAGGGCTGAAACACCCCAAATCTACGAGGCTGTCCCCCCCCCACTCTGGGGGGGGAATGTGAAGAATGTCTTTCTCCTCAGCTGGGGGCCACATGGGTGAGAGTTTGTTTTATGTTCTTTTGCTTCTCACTTGTGCATGGCCCCCAGCTGATTTTTTTTGTGGGTCCGTGGCCCCCGACCCAAAAAAGTTTCCCCATCCCTGGCTTAAGAGATGGTCTGTTGACTCAACCAAAAGGGTGATGCAGCCAATCAGGCAGCCTACTCCAGGCCATCTGCACTCATTAGATTGCCTGCACACTGGCTCTGCTAGAGAGCTGATTCCTGATACTTCCTCCCAGTGGATTTGGCTTATAATTGTTTCCAGCTTTGTGAAATTGGCCTTTCTAAAAACACCAAGTATATTCATTACTGGTTTGGTCTTTATTCCATTTGCACATTTCAAATGTGATCAACTCATTGGCACCTGCACTTCATCTACAGCTGAGTTCTGTGATTAATTCCTCTCTTTCTGTGTCAAGACAAGGTCTAACATTGAATTCCCCCATGTTGGATGCAACACTTTTTGAGTTAGGAAATTGTCATCCATAATATTTAGAAATTACAAGGCTGTGTTACTACTAGCAGCATGAGTCCTAGAGCATATCACTAAGACTGAAGTCCCTCATAGTCCTGCAGCTTCCCCTCCCCCCATATTATTGACAAGTGTGTAAGGAACCAGTCATCCTGTTCCCTAGTGTGATCTTAATATCCCATCTTGTGCTTTATCTGTTAGGACACTGATCTCTTAGAATTCAGGACCATTTGTCCAGAGTTGTCAGTGACAGGAAACAAGTAATGCCATTTTTGATACTGAATGCCACTTTCTGCTCCCCTTTTCCTCACTTGATCCCTCCTAAATAGCAGCTAACCACTGATTTTAACATTCCAAGACCAAGTATCATCCCACTAGGTTTCAGTAATACCACTTGGAGCCAGTTTGTTACCCCAATTCCTAATTTTGGTGCACAGGCCATTAACAAATGTTTTCTCTCCATGTCCTTTTGTTTCTTGACTATTTTGTTCTCAGCATCTCAAATTTGTGCTAAGTGCATGTCCATTTCTTCCCTCTTTGTTTTTTAGTTTGATGTCCTTCTGACTACTCTAGCCAGCCAACCCCAAGGAGATTGGTTCCCCCTACTACTAAGCTGGAGGTACCCAAAACTTCCCTCATAAAAGGCAGATCAGTGTTGCACAAAATCAAAATCCTCCCCCACCCCCACACAACTTACCTAGCCACTTCCAGAATCTTTGGTCTTCGTAAGCACTTGGGACAGAAAGCATCTCCCAGAGGATCACTCTCCTTGTCATTCGTTCTAATATTCACCACCACCAGTGAAACCTGGCTTATTAACTTCAGAGGCCTCTACAGCCTTAGGGTGATGGGTCATGTCTTGGCTCTGGGAAGACACATCCTTCTGCTTGTCTGCCAGTCCCTTGCAGAATGTTCTTTGGATTCTCTTAGTAGAAAAACACCAACAAGGATTGTTTGTCTTCTTTAGTCTGTAGGAGATCTCTTTGTTTACAAGCTTGATTTTCTTACGGATTGCACAGGAGAGCCATCCATAGGTTTGTTCATTATATCTTTCCATTCCTTGGACTAGCTGGATCTTGAGAGATATATTCCACAGTTTCCATGTGGAAAACATATTCCATTTTTAAACATCATATTTCTAGCCTTTTTTAAAGTTTTCATAAATCTTTATAGAGAAAGTTGATTTTCATTGGGATAAAATGTTTTAATTCCACTTTTTCCCCTAACAATTAAATTTTCTCTTATAAAAGTTAGAGCTTTCTCTCCAAGCAATATTTAGCTTTGATGGCCTTGTGATTTTTGTTTCTTGAGTAGAATTTTTGTAGCTTCCAGGCATGATAGTATAAGAGGATTAGCCCACAGGGATCGTTAGCACTTTGTGGAGTCTCTTTGAAAGATCTCCAAGTTTTTGGAACCAAAGAATAAAAAATTCACTGGTTTTATTTGTAACTGAATATAAAAGATAAAATGTACATTAGATTGCAGACTGGTTCGCCCACTAGTCCCATCCACCACATCACAAAATCTTGGCTCTGCCACTGCAAATGATGCATATTACATCATTCTAAATCCCAAAATGAAACCACACACTGGCAGATTACTTTTCAGCACCACAGACAGACCACCACATAGACAGAGAAGCTGGCTGACAAATACAATTGCAAACCAAAATGAACCTAGCCTTTGCAAACAACATACGGATGAAATGGACACAGGGAGTAATCTTGAGGGACTTCTGTGCCTCCTTCCCCCCCCCCCCCCCCCCCCCCCCCCAAAAATCAAAATTTCTGTGCATAATATTTTAAAATTCTGCATTTTTCATTTGTTAGTAAATACATTTGGAGGCTCCAGCACAGCAGTGGAAAGCACAGGACACGGATGCATAGAGGTGAGAGATCATCCTGCAGCCTCCTCCTCTTCACGGGATAAGGATTTAGTAGAAAGGCTGCCCCAAACCCTGACACAGTGAAAAAGGCTAGGCCTGCCCCCCCCAGAAACTCCCTAGGACCCTGCCCCTCCACACCAGGCACACCAAGATAGCAAGTGAGAGGGACAGAGTGTCACATGCCCAGCCTGACTCCCAATCCAGGAATGAAGCAAGCGGGCTCAGCCTGGAAGGATCCAAGAGTTATGGGGCATCCAGATGAGAGGGCTCTGGTATGGAGTAATTTGGATATACAAGGGTTTGTTGGAAGGTTTCTGGTGCAGTGGGGACAGAACTCTTCCAGGAGTAGAGGTCTAGGTGAAATGGTTGGGGCTCAGTGGGGATGGGTGAGGGTAGGACTCTGGATGCTGGAGGAAATAGGGCTTGGAGGGATAGGTGACCTTGTGCAGCTGGTTGGAGGGTTCAGGTCTGGAGGGCTGGTTGAGTGAGGCTTGGAGGACAGGTGTCCTTGTGTGGTGGGATGGAGGTTTGGGTACCGAGGGCTTGTCAGGGTGGTCCTGGTGCAGAGGAGGTGGGGTTAATCAGGCTAAGGGTTTGAGAGCAGGGGGCTCCTTAGGGGGTGGTCTGGGTGTGGTAGTGAGGCTTGACATGGGGGTCCAGGTATGGGAGGATCCAGAGGCCGGGGGGTTAGGCAGACATCCTGTAGGTGACCCCTCCCTCTGAGGCTGAGGAGTCTGGCGAGGAGCTTCCAGCAGCCAGGGAAGGGTCTGACCCTGCCCAGGCCATTTCTTGCAGGGGAAGAGTAAGCTCCATATTCCCCCACACCCAGCCCAGTAGCTGAGCCCAGAACAGGATAAGAGCCACTGGTCAGGGAGTCCCCAGCCAGGCCTGCTTCACCGCATAGTTATTTACCTCTCCAATGGCTGCCCAGGTGCCTGAAATGACATGCATGCACCGCTGGGGAGGGGTGTGCGCGATTGCTTTTATGGATTCTATTTGCTTCCCCGTCAGAAGTAAATTTTCTGCAGGGAAGTAAAGAAATCTGTGGGGAACAGGAGTACAGCACACATACAGTGGTATAGCATTCCGCCATGAGCAAAAGAGGCATTTTGGTCTTCTACCTTCAAGAATATTAGAGCAATTTATTTGTGTTTTGTGTTTCAAACTGCTGAAGAAGTGTCAAATTTCTTTATGAAAAACAGCTATGGAATACCTTGCATCTTGCCACTAAATTAGATATGAACTGTAAACATAAAACAAAATCTATTTTTCCACTGCTACTTTGCTCAACTCTGTCAGATCAACAAAGTTATTGGAAAAAGGAAGGAAGTGACAGAAGTACACCATGCATTGGAACTGCTCCCTTTTATCATCTATTTTTAATATTGCAACACTTCTGTCTCTCTCTAATTATGGCCTACAGTAAACATCCCCTTTAAACCAAAGGATGACACCTCAAGATTTATTTTCACAGTGAAATATCTATCTATTCTTCTTTCACCTCTGAAACCCAAGAGCTATGGAAGTCATCCATGGCAAATCGTCAAAAGACAAGGAATGGAAACCTGCTATACTTGCCCTTTTAATCCTAAAAGCATATTTCTATTTATCAGAAACAAAGGATTAGACAGTTATCATCCTGCATGAACTAGTCGTTTTCCTCACTAACAATTTTAATGAGGGACACAAGTACAGTGTGTTCCTCTTCGGAATCTTTGTAAAAGTAACAAACAACTTAATCTAAAGCATGATTTTGTAAGGTTGGAACGAAAGACCAACATGCAAAATGTTAAAGCAATCTCTCCACGCAGCAGAAGGCGCCAGATAAACTGATGCAGAATGCAGCAGACTGCTTATTGAACGGTGCTTTCCTGATAGCACCACCTCACACCTGCACTAGGTAAAGATGCTGATTTTGACCTATAAATCCTAAGTGACTTCCTCTCTTTTTTGTCGTGCTGCCACAGGAGGTACTCGAGCCAGATCCCTTCCCACTTTAAGAGATAACGTTGAGTGCTTTCCCATGAAGGAGCCCTGAGTTCTGGTCCAAAACAGCCTTCAGGGTATATTGCAAAATATATAGACTGTTGCAGCTCACAGATCTGAGTGGGAGAAGAAACTTTGTGCTTCTATGTTTGTTAAAGGGCTGAATTACCATTGTTGTTATTTATTACTGGTATTATTGTAGCACAGGCTCAGAGCTCTACTCATGGATGAGGGCCTCATTGTACTAGGAGCTGCATAAACACAGAACAGAAAGCATGGGAGAAAGCGCAAGAGGGCTTTTCTGAACATTGAACAAATGGGCAATAGGGGGATTGGCATCATGGGCCCATCAGCAGCAGGAGTCAACAATGAAAATGAAAGAGAAGATAGCTAGAGTGAGGACACGCCATGCAGGGCCTTGCAAGTGAAGACAAGTAGCTTATACTTGATGGGATGAAGGGATGCATAAAGAGGGGTAACACGTTCAAAGCAACAGGCTTTGTAGAACAAACTTTCAGCAGCATTCTGAATGGATCTGAGCAGGGCAAGACTGCAGTGTTCAAGTCCAGTGAAAAGGACATTGCAGCAAGTGAGATGTGAGCTGATGAAAACCTGAATGAGTATTTTAGCCACGTGGAAGGTCAGGGAGGACAGGAAAGGCTGTGTCTTAGAGATGTCAGACAGAAAGAATTTGCAAGATTTAGATGTAGTCTGGATGCAAGGATGCAGACAGAGGTCTGAGTCAAAGGTATTGCCCGAGTGACAGGCAGGATGGCGGTGTTGAGGACAGTGACTGAGAAAGGAGGTGGTGGGGAGGATTTTTTTTTTCCTTTTTGGTGGCAGTGGTTGGGAAATATTAAGACCTCTGTTTTTAGCCATGTTGAGATATTTCATCTCTAAAACAGACCTTAATATTTCACCACCACCAAAAAAGCAAACAAACAATCTCTCCCTCTCTACTATTATCAGAAGCATCCAGAGTACTAGGAAGGTGGCTTCCTTATTATCGTAGAAATCCAAAGACAAATAGCCGCTTTCCTTTTCTTTTGTCTCATATTTCCCATTATCTTCCCACCACAACTAACCAAACAAGCAGAAGAGTATTGCACATGGAGGAGATATTGTGTCGGTATTAAAGATCTTATCATTTTAAAAACACAAACAGCTGAAAACCCACAGACAAAGCACTAAGTGACCAGGAGGTGGAATAATTTCATAATTGTGAAGCGCGGGGGGGGCGGGGGGGGGGGGAAGAGAGGGGAGGAGGATGTGCGCGAGCGCGAGAGAGAGAGATGCTAGCACTTCTGCAGGAGGTGGATTAGAAGTAGCAGAATGCGTGAAGTAGTACATTTTGAAGAGGGATTTGAAAGTAGAGCATATGGATGCATGCTACACTCGCGGAACAGGGATCTAAATGTAGAAAGCAACTTGTTAGACGGTACAAAGAGAATACCGTAGGAGGACACAAAGGAATTAGGGATGCATGGTCAGTGCAGGAACAGAGAAAAACATACATTATATCAATGCTAGCCAATGGGTTTCCTGCTTGGAGAGTAGTAGAAAACAGGAAAAGCAGCTCTTGCCTAGCTTCTCTTACAATTTAAAGACCCTGACAAATAAAATTTATGTGCAGTTACAGGAAAAAAATTAAAACCCAAATATTTTGCCTCAGTGTAATGGGCACATAGAGCCATCAGGCCTCTTTGCCAGGATCAAACCCACCAGGGCCGTCAGCACCAAAAGCACAATCTACCTGCTAAATTCTTTGCTGAGAAGAGAAGCGGTGGTAGGGCCACTGGGGCAGCCCACCAGAGGATGTCATGCACTAAGCCAATATATTACATACATGCCTCCAGATGATTATTGGCCAGCTTCACAACAGAGGGCCTCTGCACTCTACCATAACATTATTTATTAATTATAACTACAACCACAATAATAATCATGAAATAATTCCAGCAAAGTTTCATTAATCATAGCATATTATAAATGTAATGTCATCAGTTTCTGACAAGGGGGGGGGAGATTATAGGGCAATTCATAAGACATGTCTGCAGTTTCTAGGCCTGAAGTCAAACAAACTACAATAAACATTGATCCTCTACCAGTGATTCCATTCCATCAAGCTACTAATTTGTCTGAAGAATGGCACACCATAAAACTTAAAATCACACCAAGAAAAGGGTCTTAGCAAATACTGACTCCCCCTGCACTTTGATTAGTACTGACACAGCTATTCTGAACAAGTCCCATCTAAGTGTTTTAAGGAAGAGCCAGAACAGATTTGTCATGAACAAATCATGCCAAGCAAACCTAATTTCCTTCTTTGACAGGGTTACTAGCCTAGTGAATGGGGGGAAGCATCAGACATGAAATATCTTGATTTTAGTGTGGCTTCTGTCACAGCCCCACATGATGTTCTCATAAGCAAATAAGAGAAATATGGTCTAGATGAAATTAGTATAAGATGGGTACAAAACTGCTTGAAAGACTATACTCCAAGAGGAGTCATCAATGGTTTGCTGTCAAACTGGGAGGGTGTATCTAGTAAGATACAACAGGAATCAGTCCTATGTCTGGTGGCACTAAATATTCTCATTCATGATTTGGACAATGCAGTGAAAAAAGGATGCTTATAAAATCTGGGGGTGCCACCAACCTGCAAAGGGTTGCTAGCACTTTGGGGAGAGGGTTAAAATTCCAATAAACTCTGACAAGTTAGAGGACTTATCTGAAATCAACAAGATGCAATTCAATAAAAAGAAGTATACAGCTCCACTGCTAGGAAAGAAAACTCAAATGCACAAACACAAAAAGGGGAATAATTGACTAAATGGTAGTACTATCATCTGGAGTATAATGGAACTCAAATTGAATATAACAACAATTTTGGGGTGTATTAACAGTAGGGATGTCAATGTGTAGTCGACTACACAATTAACCAATAAGCCTAGTTCTGGGTTCCACACTTTAGGAATGATGTGGATAAATTAGAGAGACTCCAAAAGAGCAGCAAAAATAACGAAAGGTTGAGAAAAGCTGACCTATGAGGAAAGGTTAAAAAACTGGGCATGTTTAGTCTTGAGAAAAGACAACTGAGGAGGGACCTGATATCAACTTTCAAATAATAAAAGCTGTTATAAAGAGTACAGTGATCAACTTTGTCTCCATGTCTACTGAAAGAATACAAGTAATGGGCTCAATTTGCAGCAAGGGAGATTTATGTTAGATATTTGAAAAAAAAACAACCTCTGACAATTTCCCTGTCAGGGAAAGTGTTGGTTTACTTGGTCCTTCCTCAGTACGTGAGTCTGGACTTCACCTTGCATGGTTCCATTCAGCTTTACATTTCTGTGATTCTAGCAGTTTAAATCCTATTTTTTAAAACACTACGCATAGCATAGAAGACACTTCCATGTAAAAAACAATCAGCAGGTTCCTGGAACCATCACTCATATGAGCATTCCCACTGATGTTAATAGTGCTACATAAGGGAGTGAGTATCCATGTGAGGGTAGGTTTCAGGATTGACGCCATATTTGATTTATATGAAAATGAAAATTACATTGGGGAACATTTTAGAACTTGTTACACAATATTCAGTGCAGAACTAATGACAAAAGTAGTGAAATCAGAAACAGATGCCTTGGAGGAAAATCTAGGATTCTTGGCATTTCCATGATATGCCAAAAGTTAACAGTCAGGAACATCCCATCCTTCTGATAACCACTCTTATTTTTCTTCTACTTGGAGTCCATTTGCCATTTTATCCACTAGTGCTACAAACCTATATTTTATTTCAGTGAAAATGTAAATGCACATGGAAATGTGAAGTTACTGGATTATTATTAGTAAGGATAAATATCTGTATAATCTAACGTATTATATCTTTCACCCATGTGTGTTAAAAAAAGGAAAAAATAATGAAAAATCAAATGCTACGTTAAGGTTGAAAAATCAAAATATCTGTAGCTAAGACTGGAATTAGAATCATAGAATCAAAGAACAGAACTGGAAGGGACTTTGAGAGGTCATCGAATACAGTCCCCTGCCCTCATGGCAGGACCAAGCACCATCTAGATCACCCCGATAGATGTTTATCTAACCTGCTCTTAAATATTTCCAATGATGGAGATTCTACAACCTCCCTAGGCAATTTAACCACCATGACAGTTAGGAAGTTTTTCCTAATATCCAACCTAAACCTCCCTTGCTGCAATTTAAGCCTGTTGCTTCTTGTCCTACCATGATACCTTAAGAAGAATATTTTTTCTCCCTCCTCCTTGCAACACCCTTTTAGGTACTTGAAAGCTGCTATCATCTCCCCTCTCAATCTTCTCTTTTCCAAACTAAACAAACCCAATTCGTTCAGTCTTCCCTCATAGGTCATGTTTTCTAGACCTTTAATTATTTTTGTTGTTCTTTTCTGGGCCCTATCCAGTTTCTCCACATCTTTCCTGAAATGTGGTGCCCAAAACTGGACACAAATACTCCAGTTGAGACCTAATCAAGACAGAGTAGAGTGGAAGAATTACTTCTCATATGTGCAGGAGCGGCCTGAGGCCGGCTGCGGCAGCTGGCGCCCCAGGCGGAAGGCGCGATTGGCGCGCCCGCCTGCACGGCCGTCAATGGCTGTGACTTCATCATCGGGCGCTCAGGCGCCCCGTGACTTCATCATCGGGCGCCCCAGGCCGGCAGCGCCGTAGGCAACCGCCTAGTCTGCCTAGGCTCACGGGCCGCCCCTGCATGTGCGAGTTAAGACCACTTTCAGAATTTTAACTCAGCCTTACTGCATACATATAGTATTTTCAAGTCCCATTGTCTTGTACAGTAAGCAGCCTAGTATGTTTTTAAACTTTAACATTAGATGTTTGCCCTTAAAGTGTGTATGGGGGATGGAAGTCCCCCCCAAAAAAGAATACAGAAATAATCCTGGGCTATTCTGCTGGAAACCACATAAGGGGATTCAACAGATCTCTGAAGTTCCCTGCACAGCAGCAATCTGGCTTGGACCTATGCTAACCAACATTTTAGATGTAGATGGCTTAAGGCAGGCTTTTGTAATATTAGATATTTTTACATAAGGAAACTATACTGTTCAGTCAGAATTACAAGATTAATAAACACCCTTTTCATAAGGTAGGCAGCCTGCCAGCCCGTTTCTCTCCCCCCCCTCCCCCCCACATCTATGCCCCCCCATACACATACATCTGTACCCATAGAGCAGCTCTGTGGAGGCAGACTGGAGCCTAAGACCATCCTCACCAGACCTAACAGTTTCATAGTTATTTAGTTAATATCTTGAAGGCAACTTGAAAAATATCCTCAAACTCCTCCAATTTAATTTTTCTGTGAGAAAGCACATTTAGCTTCTCTGCTTTAATATCCTCCAGAACAGTCTGCGAGGATGTAAGAGGCTTATTATTGCCATTAACTTGCTTAGTTAAGCTGTGATAAATGGAGTGTTTAAGCATGAAGAAACGGCATTGGTGAGGCAGGATATTTTTCTAATTTAAAACAGTTTTTTTTAATAATGGTTGAGGTCAACTTTATACATCAAAAAGAGGCAGTAAAGGATAAAACCCCCTGTTTTGTTTTGTTTTATCTTGCAATTTACCTTTAGGCTGCCAGAAAAAAAAACAAAGGAAAGTCCTCTGAACCCATATTCAGAAAAGGGTTTGAAATATTGCTTGGCAAAGGCAACAGCTCTTTCCTTGAATGACTTATGCCAGATATTTCTGTCTCAGGACATTTCTAAATAAAGATTTACTGTACCCTGACTCTACATCATGGGCAACCAATTTAAAAACCAAGTGCTATGATTCAAATCCTGCATCTATGCACTATGCTCAAATTCACACTGCAACCAAGTAAATCTTCCTCCTTTTGCATTTTCACCTACCTTCCTATGTACCTTGTTAAGCTCTGAATTTACTGCCATATTCCATTCCAGGTTTTCTGCCCTCCATGTCGTCTTTGCCTGCACAAGTAGCTAACATGTAAATTTACCTTGCTCCCTGAATTCTTTATCATTTAACTCAAAGCCTTCTTAAAGAGGACGCTTATTTCTTAAATCCATTTACCATTAATTTTGCTAGTGAAAACAAAGACACAAACAGGTGAATTGATATGGTTGGTCAAGAAATTAACTGAACCTACAATTATACACTAAATATCCCAGAACTACCCCATGTAAGAGGAACCTTCAGACCATCAATTTTAACAATAGCTTTTTTTTTTCCTTTTCAAAACATGATTTGTCCCCTGAAGTTCTAATGTTCAGCTCCCAGTCAGTGTGATACCAATGCCAGGCATTCACAACTGCTAGGAAAGCACCTGGAGCAATGGATCTGCTGTTGAAGGGGAAAGCAGGTGACTCATTTCATTTGTATTATTAGAACTCAAAATAAAACCTCACAGCAATTGGGACACAAACAGTGGGGCATTTTAGAATGTAAAAGGTCTATTGAGGACAATTTTCTCAATGCTGTTATTTGAAGCATTCAGCATGGAGTGCAGGGTTCACTTATTTTAAAAAGAGAGACACCTCCTTGAAATACTCCTTTCACAAAGGTCAAGTTACCAACTTTATACAACCAGCATCTCAATATTTAAAATATACTGCCTTGTCAAATACCAGGTAGGCAGCTTATAAAATGTTTCAGATCGTTTAACAGCAGAGCTGAGATCTATATTGAAAGTCTATTAATGTGGGGATTTAAAGACACAGAAAGCATAAAAATGAGACAAGTGGATGCTTTGTCAAAACCATCTGTTTGCTAGAAAGCATGAAATCTCTTTGTTTTCTAAGGCAGGAAGATAAATGTGTATTTATGAGCTCTATCACCCCCACATTGCTGGAATCTGAAGTCACTGTTAAAATGGCAGGATTACTGATGACTAGCATTCACAGAGAATCTGTACACTGCTGCCTCAACTGTGACACACCAGAAATCCCTTGAGCTGCAGTATCTTCATAGAACAAGTATAAATTTAGCAGGACATATACAATGATTTTTAAGAAATCAAACATGAATAGAAATGAAGAAACAGCCTTTAAGTATTTTTTACACCACAGAAATACTTCATAGGCTGCCCCTTAGCTGTGCAGCCATTCTGCTTTGCTTTATCTGTATAGGTACTCCACTGAAGACAAAGAGAATATTTGTGAGCAAGACTTATGCCTTTATGTCCAGTTCCACTGACTGCTGACATTTTGCTGTGCTCCATGAAAACACAGTCCCTGCCAATCTCACTCCTTGGAAAGAGTTGAGACACCCTATCCACTACATAAGAAAGACAGAAGTACAAATGCAGGAGGACACTTAATACACAATTACATAACCTTACCTCTACACATCCAGCAGTCCATCAGAAGGGGTGGAACTACAGCACTTGAATTTTGAAGGTGCCCATGTACTTTGTGTTAATAAGAAAGTATGGGTTCACAGTGTAAGAACACAGTGCTTATTCTTTGCAGTAATAGGAAACTAAACAAGTTCCTTGGTATAGTTTTCAGTAAAATATTTTATAGACTGCTAGTGAAATCAGTAGAATATTTGTTGGTAAACATCTTAATTAATAACTCAGGCTACATCCAACTCTACTTTATTTTTCTTTTCAAATCACTTCCTCCTTTGGGTCTCAGACACAAACACCAGTCTTTAGCAAAGATTAACAAATCAATTTGAAGATACCACATTTCTTCCATCATCTAAAATGACCTCATGTTAGCACAGTATATCCTGGCTACTAATTATATAGCCATAATGAACATGTCTTATTGAGGATACCATAAACCAGCGATGGGAAACCAAGACTAGTGAGTGGGCCGCATGAGTGGCTCTCCATCTCAGTGGCCATGAGATTCAAATTCAGTGGTGGGCAACCTGCAGGCTGGGACCCATTGGGGTTCCACTGCCCACACATACCCCCCTCTGCCCTATCCCCCAAGCCTCTTGCCCACTAGAGCTCTTACCTACTCATTCCCCTCCCTCCCAGCACTTTTGGAGCACCATGAATCCCTTTCCCTCCCAGAGCATGAAGCTGCGAATCTGCAGAAGACTAAGATTAAGTTACTTAATTCAAATTCAAACCTAAGGGCTTTTTAATTTTATATTTTGCTTTCTGAGTATCAGACTAGCACACTGCGTATGCAAACGAAGTTGGATTATCAACAATTTATCACAGAAATTCTCATTCTGAATTGTTACACCAATTTGTGACAGCCTTCCTTTAATACTTTCTACTGGCCCTATTCCCTCTGTAATGCCTCCTACAAGCAAGGTCAACATTATATAACTAGTTTCACTAAAATTCCAAAATTTTAAATTTCATCTGTCCACAAAAACTTGTTTGAGGTTTGTGTGGTATTTCTGCAGACTGGTCTGTCCGAATTTATTGATTTGATATACAGATGCAGGGGACATAAAAGAGATGCTTGACATTCTTTCTGAACCACATTTATTCAAAGGATGAGAAAGTATATCCCGTTGCATAGGTTCATCAAATTTGCTATGTATTTGCCAATTCACTGTCTGTTTTAATATGGAAATTTCTACTGAGCTATAAAAGAAAGCAAGGCCAAGAGCCAAGGTACAAAATTCTTCTAAAATTATCTGCACAGCAGTGAAAGTTAAGACAAATTATACTCATTTGCAAGAGGGAAAGGCATTGCAATACAATACATTTTGTGCCAAAATTAGCACCACAGTAATTTTTATAGATTCAAGAAGGAAATGAGTTAGATCTCAAAATATCATGATTCTGGAATTTCCAAAGAAAATGGCAACCCCTTCTTAGAAATCTGTATTACTTGTTTCTCAGTCTCACTCAAGCTATTGCAAACATACCTGAATGAGGAACTTTATTTCCTTGTGGCATTGGTAATGATGTGAGGTGCAGCCATCTAAAATATCCATCATATAGTGCAAGTATTTCAGATAAATAATTTACGGGCAGCAAAGTGCTTTCTATGACTGTTTTTGATTGTTCGTTGAATATTAAGCCAAAACCCCCTTCAACGTGCCATAAACTTCTCTTCTACATTTAGAAAATAATGACATTAAAATCAACTACATCAATTTTAATTGACCAATATATTCTTGGGTAACATGCAAACTAACTAAACAATGAATTTTTAGATTCTAGTTCTTTTCCTTTCTTCCCCCTTACAGTGATCTCTCTCATTTTCTGCTGGGACATTCTCTTCTTTCCCCTCTCCAGGACAGCCCGCTAAAGTCGTCCTCCATCTTTGTTCTGCATCTCCTCCTCCTCCTGTATTTTAGGTCTTCTCATGCTGAATGAGACTGACTGAAGAACTAGAAAAGAGGTATTTTTTGGAGAGAAACATGCAGGCTCCTACTGCAAGCCTGACAATTTACTCCTAGTTGCCCACTCCTACAATGAACTTGCACCATAAAAGACTCTGAAACAGGCATTTTAAAACTGAGAATTGCTCATTTCCTGGTGATTATTAGGAAAACTGGGGAGGATGGAAGGGATTTCGTGCCCAAAGTTGTCGAGGAAACAGCATGATGAGAGAGGAAAGCAAGACTTTGCCAGCTATCTGCTGAGAGTGGCCTTCCAAAGCATAGACAGGTATTTGAAATTGAGCCTTCTGTGGAAACTCCAGGAAAATGAAAGATTTAGTGTTGTGCTGAGCTCTTTGCTATAACAACATGGGTCACAGAATGCCTTTCTATATTAACTAACTAGAATGGCAAAAATAAATTTAACAATTCATCTTAAATCTGCACTAAATGCCAAATTCCATAGAACAAGAATCACTTAAAACCAAACTTACCTGTATAGGCCATGTTCTTAGGGTTTCCATAGGGAGCCCCAGGTTGAACGGGGCTGTAAACAGGATTCATTGCGGAAGACTGAGATTCTGGAGGAGAAAGAAAAAAAATTAATACGACAGTCTGATTTTTCCTCAACACTAGTCCTCTGTTGAACAGTCTTTGCTTGTACTAGATGCTAGTGCTGCCGTGCTATTATTGAAGAGACACAGAGCTGCAAAGAAAAGGATTTACAATTAGGTATTATAACTAGATAAAGCATTTAATTCAAATTTCAGATCTTTCAAATAATTCCCTTAAATTCCCTACAAAAGCATCTGGAGTGTAGGATAAAATTAGTCTTCCACATCCCCACCTTCCACAGTTTCTGCAAATTACTCCTGACCATCGGGGCCAGAAAGGAGAGAGGGAGAGGAATCATGATCCTGTTTCTACTGTGCAATAAGGACAGAAAGTGAAGTGCAAAAAGAGCACTAATTAACTTGCCCCATTGCGGGGAGCTAATGCTGTTTGGGTAATGAAAAAAAACCAACCCAACCAACAAGACACCTCTCAAAGATTAGTTGGTAAAAGAGCACTTCCTGCTGGTGATACTAAGAGCTACTAGGGTTGCCAGATGGTTTCAACAAAAATACCGGAGACACTTGACATTACATCACAATCTACATTACATCTTATTTAGAAAATACCAGACATTTATATTTTCTCAATTTGTTTCCCGAACAGAAAGCTCAAATACTGGACTGTCCAGTTCAAAACCGGACACCTGGCAACCCTAAGAGCTACAGACAAACAAATTCTCAAGTGGTTTACAGAGTGCCTTGTGCCTGGAAACTAATCTCCTTTGAAACTTCTTTAAAAGACCACCCCTAACGTTACTCCGTCATAGCACAGCAATACTAAGTTACTGTTTATTGAACATCAGTGTGCACAGCACTATTTGAAACTACCAGTCACTGCCCCAGACATAAAATGGCCAATAAGATTTTTTTAATGACATTTATGCTCATTATCTCTCTAATATAGATGATTAAAGAGAGCCAGGTTATCTTTTCCTAAGCTTTTATTTAGAGGAAAGCAAGGAACCTGGGAATTTGTGTCTAGTAACTGTCAGTTAAGCAACTGCCCAGTTAATTAGCTTAATGAAGCACATTCTCAATTCTGATTAATGGAAAAATCAGTCATTAAGCTTTATTAGGCAACTCATTTGTCTCCATAGCTATCTTGTGACAATTTCAAACAGGGAGCCCACCACCCTTAAACTGTCTTTTTAAAAAAATATCTATTATTTACACCTCATAAAATAAAACCATTCCTTTGAAACTAGTCTTTCCCGATTGATGTGCAATTTGTTAGACCATTAACTCCTTCAGTTTCACCTCAGGATAGTAAACAAGTCAAATGTTAAAAGCTAGCAACAACAGGCTTGACAACAATTACTGCTTAATTAATTAGCCTTCCCCCCCATCCACAAGTTAGCTCAGTAGAAGGGATTCTGTAACAAAAGGAAGAGCCTAGGGATGCCAAACATGCCAAAGGAAAACATTACAAAGAAATGTATTTACAAAACTGGAATAAAAGTCAGTGCCCAAGAGGCTTCAGAAATACACAATGGAAAGTTTCAGATCAACAACCAACATCATTACAAAAAACCTACTTAAATGAAATGTTATTCCTGGGGATCTGCACAGAGTCATCAGGACAGAGTTTACGGTTCTCCCAATAATTGGCATTTGCTCCTCTTCCACTCAGGCACTATTTTGTGGTGTTATGGCCATGCTTTCTACACTTAAATCACTACAGTGCCACAATTGCAACTGTGCCACAATAGCATTTCAGTGTAGATGCTCATGCAGCGATGGGGGTAGTTTTTCTGTCACTGTGGGTTAGGTCAGCTTAAATGTCATTCAGTGGTATGGGGTTTTTCACACCATAGAGCAGCATAGCTGGGTTGACTTAATTTTTTAGTATAATCCTGGCAAATTATAGGGACACAGCAGCACTACTAGAGTTAAAACTACATCATCACTTCTCTTTAAAAGTCAACCTTTCTAAAGCCTCTAAAGCTGATAAGCTTTGCTCGATTCCTTTGAAATTTGCTTTGCCTCAGGAGGGTGTAGGGTAAGGTTAGTGACCCAAATATGGGTCTTTTGAGCTGATTTGCAGTGATATAAGCCCTGAAAAAAATCGCCATTTTTCAAAAAGTTTCTATGGATTTCTCTCTCTCTCTCTCTCTCCCCTTTTCAGTGAAGAAATTTTCAAACTATTTATGAGATGCAAGTCAAGATGGTCCTGCATTTTATCAAAGTTTTATCCCAAGGTCACATATGGCACTAACTCTTCGGGGGATGCAAACTGAAAATAGTATTTAAGAAAATGTATTTTTTACCATGTGCATGTACCCATAAAAAATGGGTGAAGTGTTTCCATTCCCACCATTTCATATGCTTTAAGGCTCTACTCTTATCCCTGCTCTAAATCCAAACACTTACTCAGGTTGCTTTGAAATTTGTATTTTTCATGGAGCATAAAGTAGCATTTATGGTATTAATTTGAAGTCATTTAACTAAGGGGTTCCTTAGATACAGGTATATGCCCCCTTAAAAAAATTCCTTCTTCTGTATTATACTGTTAAATAGAAAGGTGCTAATGATGGGATGAAACAGAGACCTTAGATGGGTGGCTAGGAAATCAGTCTTCAATTAACATAACTAAGGATAAGAACCACAAGCCCTCGCCCTAGTATCCCAGGCATTTTTAACTAAGCTGCTGGGATTTGCTACAATTTATAAGGCCCTGCCTACACTACACATTTTGTTGACAAAAGTTATGCCAACGATCAAAAAGAACTATTGTTGCATCACAAAAAGAACTATTGTTGCATTAACAGATGTGTTGTGAGCAAGACATGAGAAGTCATTCTTCTGCTCTACTCTGCACTGATTAGGCCTCAGTTGGAGTATTGTGTCCAGTTCTGGGCACTACATTTCAAGAAAGATGTGGAGAAATTGGAGAAGGTCCAGAGAAGAGCAACATGAATGATTAAAGGTCTAGAGAACATGACCTATGAAAGAAGACTGAAAGAATTGGGCTTGTTTAGTTTGGAAAGGAGAAGACAGAGGGGACATGATAGCGGTTTTCAGGTATCTAAAAGGGTGTCACAAGGAGGGAGGAAAATTGTTCTCCTTAGCCTCTGAGGATAGGACAAGAAGCAATGGGCTTAAACTGCAGCAGCGGAGGTTTAGGTTGGACATTAGGAAAAACTTCCTAACTGTCAGGGTGGTTAAACACTGGAATAAGTTGCCTGGGAGGTTGTAGAATCTCCATCTCTGGAGATATTTAAGAGCAGGTTAGATAGACATCTGTCAGGGATGGTCTAGACAGTACTGGGTATGAGGGCAGGGGACTAGACTCGATGACCTCTCAAGGTTCCTTCCAGTTCTAATGTTCTATGATTCTATGATACTACAGCACGTTCACACTGGACTCCCTCTGTCAGCAAAGGGCTTCCACACTTGGTGATCTATCATCAACAGTGATAGCAGTACACTGAGGGTTGCTACCCCACTATGCTATTGCCACGTTCTCCAGCTAGGACTTGTGGGAAGATGGAGTGGATCATAGCCCATCCTGGTTACAGGATCAATGTTCCATGATAACATTTTTCCATCCCAGCATTCCATGAGCTTCTGACTGCATTGTGTGTCATTTTTAAACATCCCCTGTTTATTGTGCACCCACCATTTCTATCTGAAAAGATGGATCCTGGCACTGCTCTCTACCGTTCTAGTCATGGTTATGAACATACAGGAGCTGTTCAGGCAGTATATCATGAACTCCAAATGTGACATGGAATCAGAGTTGCCTGACATGGTGTGTGTCATGAAAAGAAAGAACACCAAATTGCTTTTGGCATTCACAGAACAACTGCACACAGTGGATGTCACTTTTCCGACCAGGAAACAGCATTGAGTGGTGGTATCGTATTGCTATGCTGGTCTGGTATGAGCAGCAGTGGCTGCAGAAATTTCAGATACAGAAAGCCACCTTTCCTGCAACCCTGCACAGAGCTCACCTGAGCACTGGTGCAAGGACATCAAAATGAGAGCTGCCCTCTTGTTTGAGAAGCATATGGCAATCATAGTGTGGAAGCTAGCGATTCCAGACTTCTATCAGTCGGTCACAAATCAGTTTGGAGTCAGGAAGTTGACCATTGGGACAAGAGTGCAGGACCATTAATTGCATCTGGCTACGAAGGACTGGGACTCTTAGCAATGTGTATGAAATAGTGGATGGCTTTGCAGAAATGGATGATATATAGAACTCATACTCCAATTTGGCCCCATCATCCTGTGACAGAGTAAATCAACAGAAAGAGGTGCTTCTCCATGGTACATCTTCTGAACGGACATCAACACGGGATGATCTGGGAAGGTGCAGGACAAACATGTCTTTAGGAACATGGAGCTATACAGACCAAAAGATTCCAGTTGGGAATGCTGAAATGTGCATAATGATCCTGGAAGACCCAGCGTCCCCTTATTCCCATGGTTCATGAAGCCTTATACAAAAACCTGGAGAACAGCAAGGAGCTCTTCAATAGGCTGAGCAGGTGTAGAATAACAGAGGAACGTGTCTTTGGCAGATCAGATGTGTACTGCTGCTTCCTTTATGGCTGGTAAAACCCAGATGAGGAAAACATTTCCATGATCACAGAAATTTGTTGCATGCTCCATAATGATCTGTGAAACTAAAAGTGAAAAACTTCCCAGGTGTGAAGCACTGAGGTAAATCGTCTGGCTGCTGATTTTGAGCAGCCAGATACCTGGGCTATTAGATGGGCACAAGAAAGGGTTATTTGAAGCAGGGAGGGTTTGAGGCAACAGCTTGATAATGAGCACCAGTAATGTGTATTTCTGTTCATCAAACTTCATTTGTCTTGTTTTGCCTAAAAATTCTGATGATTCCTGTGCAGGATTTGTACTAAACAACTGATTAAACTGCAATTATACATTACCATATTGGTGAACTTTCAGAGCATCTGTTTTTAGTAAACACCATTAACACATACAAAAGGCTTTGTGGGAAGTAAGATATTAGTGAAGGATAGTGTAAGCTCTCAGAGCTATGCATAAGTCCAGCTATTATTTTGGAAGCTGTCTGAAAAAGTGAAGTGAACACGGTGCGGAGATGTAGCAGGAAGTTGCCAGGAACAAGGAGGAGGAGTTTGGAGAGGGCATGAAAAAGAGTTCTGTATTGGCTGCTGGGGGAGAGAGTACCTCTCTTGCCTTCTGGTATGTCCACTGTGTGCAGCTCCTTTAACTTCTCTCAGCAATGCACAGTGTCCTATTTGTAGCCCTTATTACACAAGTCATGAGAAATCTGCCCATAGGTATTGAAGTTCCTACAGCTGGAGTGCAACTGGGGACTGTACAGTCTCCTCACTCCCTATACTTGCAGATCCAACAACTCAGCTGTGGTCCAAGTGGGAAAGTATTTTCTTCCTGGAGCTGCCAGAGTCAACTGGGAAGATGTGATGTGAGAAACAGGAAGTGGACTTTCAAACACTCCCAGACCTTTACAGGGGAACGGGTGGGTGCCCATTGTATATGGGTACAGTTTAAACTGCTACCAGTGTGTCAAGCTGGGACTCATGGGAGACCTGCTGGAGGCCACTTACAGGAAGAAACCCAAATGCAACGTGAGATACTTTGTCAATCTAACTTGGCCATAAAGAGCTCTGCACCTGTCACTGAGGTGGGTATTTTTGTCATCAAAGCAAGAGAGTTTTATTGGAAGGAGGAGCAATGCGGTGTGCACACCTCACTGTTTTGTCTGTGTAGTGCAGACAAGGCTTAAGCTCCTCAGGGCAGTGACTGTCATTACTGTGTTTTACAGGGTCAGTACAATGCAGCCCAAATTTCAGTTGGGGCCCCCCCATATGCTACCACATGATAAAATAGTAATAATTCATCAAACAATTAGCAATTCCAAGCAATTAGCACACTTTTGGTTGTATAAACAGTAAGAACAAGTAGAAGAAATTCCTTTAGGTTCTCATAAAAGTTCCTCTTTGGCACAGATAAAATGATTGCACTCACATTATGGGTTTGAGCATGCTGCAGGAATAGAGGTTTATACTTCCTTCTTTCCCTGTTTGGTATGCTTGGCTTTTATTTTAAGATGGTGTAATTGAAGTTCATATTCATTCATTTCACATAAAAAAAATGCACCTAGTTTTAAATGTATTCAGGTTGGCTTTCAATACATTCCATGACACTGTATCATTTGCTTGTACATTTCAAATTCATTACAGCATTTGCAAAGCTACAATGAAATAAGAATAAAACAGGATTAGCAAAATGAAGCCTGTTTTGGCATAGCATTTTGTGGCACTTACATGTGGCCGTGAATTCACAATAAAAAGACTACAGAAATTAACTGTTAACAGGCAAACAAAAGCCTGGCTCCACTACATGCATCTTCCACTGCTTTTCAGTTCCCATGGTACTGATGCTTGGTTGCTTAGAAGCCGCTCAGACTCTTTACCAAACAGTGGAAGTAGAAAGAAGTCCAGAAGGAATGTCCTGGGAAGCACCTGCTGGCAAACAGCCTCGGATGCTTTCCTGCCGTAACCAGGTTACATTTTTATCTATTTTATCTTTCCAGCCAAAGTACATGACATCTCTCCATCACACTGGGAAATTAGTTCAGATGAAGTGTAAACAGAAATACAAGAGAGGTCAGCATCACATCACTCAGCAGGCCAATGTGTCAGTCAAAAGAGGTTTACTTGGGAGATTTCAAAGCAGTACACACAGGTCTTCTCTGTGCAGTGAATGCCAAGCTTGAACTTTCCATGCTGTTAAGTGGCTGCACAGTTACACTCCGGTGCTCTCGCCTCACTGAACAAAAGAGTACTTCGTGATAGCGTGATGAAATGAGTGTGAAGCTCTGCACTAGACACGGCTGCTGCCAAGTTATGAGAATTGACTGCTGCCGCAGTTCTCTCCATCCTCTTGTCCAAGCCATTCGTCAGGCAATGGTTCCACAACGGCACTAGCAATTTAAAAATAACTTCTGCTTGAGTTTTTTAAAGATTGCTATAAATTACTATGAATGAAAAAATTAAAAAAATTACTATGAATGGAAAAATATGAAAATCTCTTTTTTCCAGTTTTCTTTACTTTGTGTATTTGACAACAATGTTGCAAATTTCATTGCGTTGGGAATTTTACACGCACACACGGTCCCACTGAACTCAAAAGGACTACTCCTAGGCATGTATTTGCAGGATTGGGGCCTTAGTGTATCACCTTCCTTGGGTTTGTATATTTTATATAACAACAAAGGAGAGAAAAATTTTGCGAGTAGGATAACACTATGGAAAAATCCACAAGATTTGGCAAAGAGGACTCAGGGACAAGTACTAATACAGTATCTGAAAGCACTTTCCATCTTTTGGGTTAATGAATTAGATATCAAATAGACAGTGTCCTTCTCAACCTATTTGTGAATAACACTCTGTTTATATTAGTTATGCTTTTAAATATGTATGAGAGATTTCTCTGTGGCTCTTGTAAGTCTAAATAAATACATCTGACACTTCAAAACTGGGTACATCATGCTCTGCATGGATAATTCTGAATGCCCCAGAAATCTATTTAACTGTAGAGTTTGGGTCAAGTTGACTTTCCCATTGACATTCCAGGAGACTGAGATTCCTATGTGACTAAATCACCTTCAGAAATGGTATTTATGCTCATAGGTCACTTAATTACTTTGAAATACATGGCCCCTTGTGCCATTTATTGGAGGTGGAATGGAAGCTTCTCCTTTTGAGTCTTTGTACAAACTAAAAATGATTTCTTTCACAAAAGAAAGCATAGAAGTGACTGTAGATACTACTGAAAGATAAACCAGCATTGAATACACTTTTTCCTTATTAGGAAAAACACTTCTTTCAATTAATCATGTATAAATCACACTTACACTTTATTTAAGAAACAACAAATAGTCTGGTAGCACTTTAAATACTAACAAAATATGTAGATGGTATCATGAGCTTTCGAGGGCACAGCCCACTTCTTCAGATGACTGGAGTGTTGGATGAACTTTATTTAAATTCAGCACCAACGAGGACAGAAGAATAAATGGATATAAACTGGCCATCAACAAATACAGGCTCAAAATCAAACAAAGGTTTCTAAACATCAGAGGAGGAAAGTTCTGGAATTGCCTTCCAAGGGGATCAATCAGGCCAACTGGCTTCAAGGCTAAGCCTAACAAGTTTATGGAGGGAATGGTATGATGAAACTCTTTACTAGGGCATGTAGCTGATCTGCAAATGGTAGCAGCAAATATCTCCAATGGCTGGTGATGGCTGGTGATGGTACTTTGGGGAAGGCTGTGAGTTACTACAGAGAATTCTTTCCCAGGAGTGTTGTCCACATGCTGAGGGTTTAACTGATTACCATATTTGGGGTCGTGAAAGAATTTTCCCCCAGGTAAGATTGGCAGAGATCATGAGGTGTTTTCACCTTCCTCTGCAGCAGGGGGCACAAGTCACTTTCAAATTTAAACAAGTATAAATTGTAGAGTCTTTGTAACTTGATGTCTTTAAATCTTGATTTGGTAATTCAGCCAGAGGGTAGGGGTCTATTGCAGGAGTGGATGGGCGAGGTTCTGTGGCCTGCAATGTGCAGGAAGCCAGACTAGACTATCATGATGGTCCGATCTGAACTTAAAATCTATGAGTCTATAATTGTATTCAGCCCAAATCCTTCTAAAAATATGAATCGACCTTCTGACACTACATTAAATTCAAGTTCCAATGGGTTCCTGACAAATGTTCAGTTATTTGAAGGTTGATCCTCAGATGCATTTCTCCAAAAATACTTAATCAACTTCTGATTCATTGGATACAATTTAAACCAGGGAATCTCTGAGGCGGTGCCTTTTCCTCTCCCTCAAAAAACACATTGTGTCCAGTTTGTATGATCTCCGATACACATACATTGTGAAGTGTCCTATAATTGTAGCCTTTATTATAGTAACTAAAAGTTTGTTATAAATGTAATTAAAAGCAAAATATTTAATGTGTTGAAGGTCTTAACAAAACACTGATTCTTGTTCTAAAAAATTCTGGTAAAAAATAACATTACATCTTGTGTATTATCTCAGGTTTAAAAAAAAAAAATCAAGGTCATTTTAGTGTAGAAATCAAAAAGCTCTGACTGCATCTAAGTTTCACACCAACACTGATTTAGTTTGGAATTCTTGTTTGTACAAATTAGCATAATTTGACTATTCCTTTAACTATACTCCTTATGTTTGCAAAATTTGGCCTGGACATCAGTCCCTGAACTTTCTCTTCTTCAACTTCTCATGTAGGCAAATGCATTGACTCCACTTTTGATGAAACCCTCGTCTTTGCTTTCATCTCTTCTCACCTGGATAAATGACAATTCCCAATTTTCTCATAAAATTCCTCCTCTCCAAACTCTAGCACAGTGATACTCAGACCTCAGTGGTCCAGGAGTAAAATTAACCATCAATATTACCCAAAAGAGTCATAGTAGTGTGAATTTGTTGTTTCATTTACTATATACATACACACCCACTATTCTCACAGCAAAATGACTAAGTATTATTATTTTAACAATTACAACTGGTTAATAACATAATACAGTAGACTTCCGATAATCCGGAACCTTTGGGACCTAGGTGGTGCCGGATTATCGGATATGCCGGACTATCAGGAGGTACTATAAGCTGGTTATATAGATACTGTATACATTATATACTCTATATAAAGTGTTCTTAACCCTTTTTATTGTACATACTGTATACAGTATACTGTGATGTTTTAGTTTTTTTAACCCTTTTTACCCTTTTGCTCGGTTCAGCTGCTGCCGCTGTTGCCTTGTGACTCGTTTTTTGCCGAAGCTCACTCACTAGGCTCTTGCCATTTTGATGCCGGACTATCAGGAGTGCCGTACAATTGGATGCCGGACTGTAAATGCTGTAAATGCATCTTGATTAATAATTAAATCACACATGTGCTGCAAAGAGCTGCAGAACACATAGTGAGGAGCCACTTGCAGGTCACGCACCTCAGTTTGAGTATTACTAGCAAATATAGATCGCTGCTGCCTAAAATCGTATCAAAGCAAGCACAAATATATCTCACTGATTCCCCATTAACTTCTGAGTTGAGCTCAGAGCTAACTGCCTTCCCCACAAACTAATACTCTATCAGCTCTTCCAGCCTCGCCCTTCTACTCCCTATCTACCTGGCCCTAGCCTCATCTGACTTCACAAAATCTTGCTACTGCTTGTGTGATACTCTTCTTCTCTTTCGCTGTGTCTGCTACCTGGAACAGCTTTTGTCTAGCTCTCTGGTTCAGGAACATTCCATATTTCTGATCCCCACTAAAAATGTCATTTTTTCTTTAGCCTTGGGTCTACAATTTTTTTTTTTTTTTTTTTTTTGCGTGTTGGTTAGGAGTGTGATTTTCACTAATACAGTTATACCAGTACAATCCACAATTGGACACAATTATATCAGTATAAATTGCATGGTATCCCTCTTCCTATGTGCAAGTGTGAAGCAGAGTGCGGCGGTACAACAGCCATGTTAGGAAGGGTATATGTTTTACCTGTACTAGAAAACAAAGCCTTAATGATGCCATTCTGAGACATGGTTTCTATGAGAGACACTTGACCAAATCTGTTTTGCTTCATAGCTTTATTAGCATTATTGAATGGGCAAAGTTACAAGAACTAATTTAAATAAGGACATGCCTTCTATTCAAAAGATTCCAATTTTAAAAGAATAGCTAAAAGGATACTAAGAAGTTATCACAAAAATGGGATCAGGTTTACTTTATATAATCAGGTGGGTTAAACATAGAAACATGATGGGTAGCTAATTCAGTAGTGAGTTTTAAACAGCTGTTAATTATCACAGCTGCAATTATGTAAGATCTTTCATGATCATATTTGCAGTTCTGGACATGGATTAGAATATATATAAATAAGACTATATTTACTTTGTGGGATTTTTAATCCCATATCATGTTGTGTATGTATTATTATTTATTTGTTGTGTGACAGCTTTTAGGCGTTCCACAACCCCATTGCATCAGTCATCATACAAACAAAACAAAGGTTTTCCACCTCACAAAGAATTTACAATCTAAGAATAAAACAGGTGGCTAGACAGAGAGAGGGGAAAGAAAGCATTGAGACAATACTGATCAGATCCCACACATGCAACGTACACCAGCAATATGGTTGCTAGGGTAATGAAATGCTGTCTATTCAAGTGAAATCTAAATCAGAAGCAGATGTGGAAAGTATATGGATACTTTAGCTGATTTTCTTCCCTCTTTTTAACAATTGGAAACACACAGGCTGCCTTAAAGTGAGTGACTTCAGTAAAGCACTTGACATACAAAATTTCAAAGACCTGGCATGGGAAATAATAGCAAGGAAAGGCCATAGAAATACCTTGCAAGTACACAGCACTTTTTACTCAAGCACTCTTGAAAAGCAAGTCAGTCAATACTCAGTTTACGTACTGGGAAGACCACGGGTTACAGAGGTTAAACCAGCAGGATTTAACTTTTTGAACTGAGTTCCCCCTTCAAGTTAAAACTTTTGGTTGCCACCCTCCCAACCCAGATTAAAATAGACACATGCCAAAGTATGCTTGGCTGCTTACTCATAAACCTAACAAATACCTTGACACAACTTTCATAACATTACTTACATCTGCAAGCTTCAAATACTCAGACACTTGCCAATGGCAAAGTTAAGGATTCCTCAGCAGCAGGCAGCATCTATCCTGCAGCAGCCAATCTGCACTACTAGAGAAAGGCCAATACCTACCTCTCTGCCCCTCCTCCCTTTTGTTTTCAGGGTGGGGGAAAGCATGTGTGACACTGTCTAGGGGTGGAGCCAGCAAGTAGGCACAAAGGGTGCCAGGAGCGGAAATCCATTCAGCCACAGTTCACACTGACCCACAGGCTGAGCGGCCTGCTGAGGAAAGGCAGGGGTAGAAGGTGACACTCCTTCCACACGGGATTCACCTGGACCCCACTGTGTGGGGCTGGATGAACCCCCTGCCATAATCACTCACCTTCCCAAACATTCCTCTATGCCCCTCACAGTGGGTATGTCCAACAGCTGGCAAACCTCTAGGCTAAATAGACTAGATCAGGGTCCCACAACTGTCACGTAGCAGAATAAGGGAATTTTGATTCCCAGTCTCCTTCGTGGTACACTACCATGCATATTTCATCCAGTATAACTACGGTAACCATATTGTCTGAACCAAAAATGGGGACATGTGATATAAAGGCCCTACCATCAATCAAACATTAGTCATGGCCCTTGGCTTCTTAGGCCCTGCCCACCTGCCACAGGAAGTCCCACCCTTGGGGGTAGTACTTCCAAGGTCAAGATGGACACATGACCAGAAGTAAAGGGAGTCATGTGACCCCCAAGAACTCCTCCCACCATCCTCTATCAGTAGGGTTTGGTTTGGGCCCCATAGGACCACCCCGAGAGTGAATTTGACCAGTCACGGGGGTTTCCAGGGTGGGGTGATCAGTCTGGAAGTGAGGTGTGTGACCCCTCTAAGAACTTCCGCAGCCACCCTCTACCAGTCGGGAGGGGTTTGGGCCACACAGGACTACCCCCCCAAGTGGATTTGACCAATCAGGGAGAATGCTGGGGTGGAATGATCGGTCGGGAAGTGGGTCATATGACCCCTCTCAGAACTACCTCCACTGTCCTCTACCAATCAGAGCATAGAACTTGCCCAGAAGTCCCATTGCTGCACAAAAGAGACCACCTTGTTCCACAAACGTGTGTTTTAGAAATCATGGAAATGCTAAGAGGAAACAGGGACTACTTTACCACCCCGTCAGAACTTTGTTTTAGTGCCGAGGGCCTTCAACCACACATGGAGAAAGCATTACATCAGCGACAGTTCCAAGAAGGAGGGAGAGATGAAGAGGGGCCCTTTGCCCCGGCTTCTATTGGATACGTCAGAACCCAAACCCCAAACCCAGCCGCTCACGAGGCAGCCCAATGCATGAGATGGACTTTTGTTGTCCACCCCTATAGAGGAAGGCAACTGCAGCTCACAGGAGTCACCAGCAGACAATGTGAACAGAAAAGAAGTCTCAGAGGCAAATGTGTGATTAAGAACTAACAGTCAAGTTTGGGGTGTAATGGGGAGTAAGGAACTGACCGAGATTGTGTAAATCTAAGAAATAAGCAGTGGCTCTCTCACTGTTTTCTTTCTGACAATTTCTCGACAGCTCAACGATGCATTTCTAAAGGGCTTTGAGAATCTTCACATCAGTAGTCCTGTGGGAGTAAATCTCCCTGCATCAGCTGTTTTTGCTCATGTTGGACACACAGATTTCAACAGGAAAATCTGGAAAAGGACAAAATGGAAGAATGAACCAGCTCAGACTTCCTAATGGTGGGAAGTCATGGTGCCCATTTTCACAGGCATCTGTAAAAGGGTGTGTTAAACCAGGCGATTAATAAAACTTGATTTTGTCAGTGTGTATGTGTCCCCTCCATAACTGTAACATCTTTTACTAACACCATTAACAGTCATGTCTACACAGATGGGTCTGTTAAAGAAAATATAGTACGCCCTCGGGGAAGTTGGGAGCTTTGACAAGGTGAACTCTCTGTTTTCAAGAGGCCAAAAAGCGTAGTAGGACTTTGAACAGAAGACAGGTAGCAGAAGTCAGGTAGCTTTCAGACCAGGATGCTTACGCTTTACACAAACTGACTCGAATACGTTTTAAAAGAAACAAGACCACTATTTCAGATGTGGATGCACACTGGCAGGCAGATTTGATGGATATGCACTGGTTCTCCAAACACAACAGCGGGTTTAAGTACATCTTAACAGTGATAGACATCCTATCCAAATATGCTTGAGCCTTAGGCCTAAAAGACAAGATGGGTAGTGAGGTGGCCACGGCCTTTAAAGCGATTTTCAGCAAAGGTCACATGCCTCAAAAATTACAAAATGATTGGGGAAAAAGAACTTTAAAACAAACGGTTAAGCAGATTGCTAAAGCAGCATGGCGTTCACCATTTTGTTACTAATAATAAAGTCAAAGCGGGGGTTGTAGAGCGATTTAACAGAACTTTAAAATCTAGGATGTAGAGATATTTTATAGCTCGGAATACCTTTTTATTATATTGACATGTTATCTGAATTTATAAAGAGTTACAACCAGAGCTTTCACAGAACTATATGTATTAGACCTGCTGATGTTAACCTCTTGAATTCTCTGAAGGTGTGGAAAACTGGGGAAGGGGGGGTCAGCAGGGGTGCAGGGTGTTGGCAGGGCAGCGAGTAAGAGGGCTGGAGGTCTCGGTGTAGGGGTTGGGGTGGCACTTACTTGTTTTCACACTGCTTTCAGGCATGCATAGCCTCCTGCTGCTCCCATTGGCCAGATTCTGCACACTGCCACTTCCCATTCCTTCAGACGGGGGAAGGGAAGCAGCAGTGTGCGGAGCCATTTCTGGCTCGCTTCTTCCCTGCAAGCCGGATCTTGCGGGGAGTCTCGGGGCTTTCTCCTCCCCCCCGTTGAAATATTGGAATTTCCAGGACATTTCAGTACTTTATGGAGACAATGGAACAGAGTATTTAAAATTGGGACTCTCCCGGAAAATCCAGGACACATGGTCAGTGTAAATATAACTTTCTGAAATTCATAAGGAGAACAAGTGTTTGTGATACTGATTATATTAGGAATTTAATTGCTTTTTCATAAACAAAAAGGAGCTCTTGACTTTAAAATTAACTGCTCAAAAATAACCGCTGAGGCAAAATGGAGGTCCTTGATTCTGCAATTATCTTTCTATATATATAAAAAAGTTTTTCCTGCAGGACGACAAAATGTTCCTGCTATGTGGCAAAACAACATCATCACATCATCAGCATCAACAGACTCTCTCAGTGAAATGAAAGCAGCCAGAGAGAGGGGAGTAGGTGAACGCAGCAAGCACAAGGTGCAGCCCCCTACTTGTCATTTAACATTTATAGTCCAGTAGAGGACACAGCCAGCTTTGGGGTTCAATGATACTGTGTATTCACACAACATCTGGAGAGAGTTTCTGTACTAACCTAAGACGACAGTGACATATATATATTTGAGTGAGCAAATATATAGGTAATACTAGCAAATTTACTTGGCATTGCTCAGGTCCTTAACTCATATTTTTTTAATAAAAGGAAAATGTACATACTTTATTGAAATGATTTTATTTTTCAAAAATACACTGCTATTTTTATGAATTGTAGTAATTTTTTCAAAATGGGAATTCCATTAAGTGTATTTTTTCTTCATCCCCATAAACTTTTATTCACTATGTTTTAACAAAAAAGGTAATGGTCAATTTGGTTTCCAATAACTTTGTCTTCTAGTTTTCAAACCTTAAGCATTGATTGAGCTGTGCCAAAATAGAGCACTACTCCAAATTTCTCCTTTTTATCTCTTTTCTGTAAGGTGTATTGAGAAGCAATCCTATTGCAGGTTCATTCTATTTTTCTGGCTCATCTTGTTTCAGCCTCTTTCAACATTTGCTCAGTAATGTCAATTTTGAGGATTGCACTTGCTTTGATGATTCTGTCTCTTTTTTGTTTGGTTTTATGAGAAATAATCCCATTCCAGGCACATCCCATTTTTCCTACCACAACCAAACCCATACATTGCTTTAAGTTATGATAAGAGGAAGATGAATACTAAATTTGGTGGTTCTAGCTCTTACGTTTAGGAGGAGTTCTTGATCAGACAAACTCTCAAAAATAGATAGTAAATACAAACTGTATATTACAGTTGCAATTTTATTATAAATACATAAAACACAATAAATTATCCCCAAATGCTGCTTCTCGCTATGTCTATTTTTGTTGCACCCAATGACAAATATAATTGCACGGTGATAAAAGTGACAATTGCTTACTTGTGCTATTACTGAATATATGAATTAGGAGGGGCAATAAAAAACACAACTTGTCTATGTCAGCCAATCAGAGAATATCAACAAAAAATCATTACACATTTATAAATAACCTGCTTTCAGACTGGATGACATTTATTTATTAGGAAATATACCATTTGGAAATCTGAGTGACTAGAAGAGATTCACAGGATCTCAGCAATACTGAGTACCTATAAGCATCCTTTTTAAAAATACAGAACTTGGCACTGACGATACACAAAAAAAATAGGGAATAGTGTAACTTTGGTGTATAAGAAAGAAGTAATATATCTGCTGAAAAATGAAAAACACCAGAAGGCATTATGCCTGAAGAAGCCTGAAGGGTGAGAGGCACAGAAACTTAAAACCATCAGATTAATATATTTCATCACAGCTGGGGAAACAAATACAACACTGGGATGCATCAATAAAGAAACAAAGCAACAAACTATGCCACATGTGATAAATTATTCAAATGAATGCACAAGTGACTCTACCTGTTATTCAATATGCACACACCTCAGTATGCCCAGTTAAAATCAGTAGGGAGAATGGCTAGACTCATCCATAAAATGCACTTTTTTTAAATACATTTACAACTATTTCTCAACCATTTATTGCCTTAAAAATGAACAAAAACCTATTTCTCATTGCCATAATTTGTTTAATAAGAGCACAAATGAATGTTTATTTTAACTACATTAGGAGGTTTTTTTTTAAATCAGCTATAGAAAATGTTAAAGAAAAATTTGCTCAATTTCTGCACTCACAAAAATCATATCTGGAGTAAAAACAAGCATGTAGATTTTCAACATAAATTAGTAAAAGTCAATACAACTAAAAACTGGAGCTGAAAATAAAGTTTCTGCTCAATTATGACTATATCTTAGCTATTAATAACTGAAAAATGTATCTTGCAATATAAATCACCTACAAAAAAATATTAAGAGAATGTTAAGGTTGCCAAGTCAAGCATTTGTAAGTTAGGTAGTAACAGAATTAATGTTGCCCTTAATTCCAATATTTCCTAACTTCAGTGCTTGACTTCATAACCTTAACATTCGTTTAACATGAATTTTTCTGGTTTTGGAAAGGCATGGGGGGGTGAGCGGGGGACTAATTTGACAGTAATTTGCAATTTTTTTTTTAAAGGCAAACTGAAAAAAAAAAAACAATTCATCATGGGGAACCACAGAGTCCTGGGAACAGGACCTTTAAAACCACAACCCAGATCTCCAACCTTTGAGCCAGAGGATTAACTGGAAGCAGTACTATGCTGTTATCCTTACAGAGACTAGTCACTATGAGGAATGGCTCCCACCTCTGCCTGGGGCTTTCACAACTACTGCCAAGACAGCACCTGGCTCTAGAGAGGGGTAGTCTTTGGTTGCACAGCACAGCAAAACACATACATTTGATTCATTCTCCCTGAAAGGCAATGTAGCTAAGTGGCTATGACTTGGGTCTGCCATAAACATGGAGTACTTTTATTGTACTTCCACAATCCAATTGGTTATTTTTGGCTAAAAGGATTTTACAAAGAAAACTTATGCTTGGGTAAATAGTGTGAAATAAAAAAAAATTCTTTCCCGCAAATATACAGGATATGACGGGTTTCCCCTCTGGTTGAAAAAATAAAGCTATTTTTGACATGTCTAGATCATGAGATCCCAGTTTGGGGAGAAGGAAAGTATTTCAGTGGACAATGAGTCGGTTACCAATTTTATTATAAATATTTGATACACTTGCCAATGCTCTTGTGTTGTTGTTAAATATTATTTGTGATCAGTGGCAAAATATGAATCCATCCTTTTGATTTATTATGCGTTAAATTCACTAGATTCAATACATTCTTATAGTACCTGTATCCCCAAGGGTTGATAGCGCCTTCATTTTATTATTCCACAAGTTAAAAGGGATACATTAATTTTGAAGCCAGTATACCATTTAACACCTCCAAAGTTCTCAGACTACTTCCATCACATATTTCAATGCTCATTTTCTAGACTCTTTGCTGTCTTGTCCTATTGCAAGGGCAACATTGCTTGACTCTCGGAACACCAGCTCCCCCATTTTGTATTCCAACTGAGTCACATTCTCTGGAAATCAGAGATTATCTTGAATTCTTTTATCTTAATTATTCTGACTCACTGTGTTTTACCAAAAATATTTCTCAGGATATGAGCATCTGGATGATAAATCCTTTCTGTTTCTCTCTTCTAAAGAAGATTTCTAGTCCTTGCTTGTTTTTCCCATTCGTTCCTTTGTAGAGCTCTCTTGCCAAATAGATATTCAAAAATTTAAAGCACAGAATGCTAAGTCTACTAACACTTCAATTTCCTTTGCTTTCATACAGCCCCAATACATATGAGCTGCAGCTACTTCATTCCTCTCAGTCTTCATTTTGTCTCCCCAATGACAGGTGGCAACTTTCCCTTAACTGCTCTTGACAGTTGTTATGGCTTCAGACATCCTAAGCTTTCTTTGGCAGAATTACCAGCATCTTTTCACTCAAAGTTCCACATCAAGTTAACTTTCCATGTGGAAAATTTCAATTTCACACAGAGCCCAAGGTGAGTTAGTTCATTTGTCTTAAAAAACACATTTTATTTAGTTAATAAACCAGACTATTGTTTAGACTACCACGTAACACCATTCTCCTTCCCCCACTCCATGTTGCTATCAACCATCAGCCACCCCAACCTCTTAATGGACTAGAAAACCTTGCCTGCCCCCTTCTTTGCTCCACAGGTGGAAAGAGAACATGAAAGTTCTAAGCAAGTCAGAGACGCTGCGGTTAAAGATAACCCACTAACACAGTGGTTCCCAGAACTGTGGGCTATGAATCATTAATGGAGCATGAAAAGCTGGACAGCCAGATCACATGGTACTGACTCTTCTCATTTCTAGCTGAGAGAAAGAGGGAAGAGTAGAGGTGGTGAGATGAATGAAGAACAGAACGGAAGTCAGAAGAACAGAGAGATGAAGAATAAAAGAACAGAAGTTACCTGCCAGTGCGACTAATTTTTTTCCCAAAAATGAAAAAACACTTATCCCATTAAATAGAGCTAAAGTCTCTTTTAGAGGTGGTCCAGGCCTTGGAAAGCTACAAAACCCACTACATTAGAAAGGAAATCAGCACTCTGGGTACCATTACAAAATACTTAAGCAAGTATTTAACTTTACACGTGAGAAGTCCTATTGACTTCAATGAACTGATTACCCTTGAGTGTAAATCTAAGCATATGGATACGTGTTTGCAGGTTTATGACACAGAAACAGTTACGCTGCTCTTGAGTTTAAAATGCTAATGACAATGTAATACCCTCATAAACCGAGCCAGTAGAAGATGAAATTCTGCTGACCCTCTGTGTTGAACACTATTTTCAAATAAATACATCCAAGACACTTTTTTCTTTAAAGCAATGTTTACTTAAAAATTAAAATGTTCATTTGTCAAAGGATACTAAGTGACATTAACATTCTAGAAGACACCAAAAGAAGAGTGTATTAGTTAAATTCACAAATCTGTCACTCACTTTTGCTTAGGTTTGAATGATGCCACAGCCTACAGACAGCATTACAATGGCTTCAATTTAGCAATGATGACTACCTTATTTGCTTCCTAAAGTCTCTCTGATGTTATGACTCCAAAATTGCTAAAGAACGATAAAAGCTTTAATTTATTACACTGTGGCTTAATTTCACATTAATCCCTACCACCAGAAACCAAATTAAAAAATTTAAATGAGTCAGGGCTTTTTGAAACATTATCCACAGTCAAGTTTACTCCAAATCTTTCACATGAGCTCAGACTGTGTCTCTACAACATATTATAAATTATGCCTTGCATGAGCATTCTGAATTCATATTTCTGTGCCAGTATACCCTGGAAGGGAAAAAATTTACTTAAAGCCAAAGTGCATAATCTTTAAAGTTAATGACACTTTGCAAAATAACATCTTAACGTTAGGCCTCAGTTGGAGTATTGTGTCCAGTTCTGGGCACCACATTTCAGGAAAGATGTGGAGAAACTGGAGAAGGTCCAGAGAAGAGCAACGAGAATGATTAAAGGTCTAGAGAACATGACCTATGAAGGAAGACTGAAAGAATTGGGCTTGTTTAGTTTGGAAAGGAGAAGACTGCGGGGGGACATGATAGCGGTTTTCAGGTATCCAAAAGGGTGTCATAAGGAGGAGGGAGAAAAATTGTCCTCCTTAGCCTCTGATGATAGGACAAGAAGCAATGGGCTTAAACTACAGCAAGGGAGGTTTAGGTTGGACATTAGGAAAAACTTCCTAACTGTCAGGGTGGTTAAACACTGGAATAAGTTGCCTAGGGAGGTTGTGGAATTTCCATCTCGGGATATTTAAGAGCAGGTTAGATGGACATCTATCAGGGATGGTCTAGACAGTACTGGGTCCTGCCATGAGGGCAGGGGACTGGACTCGATGACCTCTCGAGATCCCTTCCAGTTCTAGTGTTCTATGATTCTAAGTACCATAAACAAACAAATATAAATGAAAAACTTTGAATTTGGGGCTATGTTAACCCATTAACAACACCTCCTGAGACTATCATATATACATCCTGTTACATTTCAGCACTTAGGCAAACACCAAATCAACTGCATTTGCATTAGTCCAAAAGTTGTATAACTATATACTGTATGTTGTCACTTATTATTTGGCAATTTAAGAAACCAATCCTGCAATCACTTCACACTGTGTAATTTAAGTCTCACTGTTATCAGTGGGACAAGTCATGAGCTTAAAGGTAAGCATGTGAAAAGTACTGACAGAATCAGGGGTTTAGAATGTCACAACTTGTATTTATGTATTCTTCAAAGGGCCCTGTATACTTTAGGCAACTACAATTCCTAATTTGCACATGCACATACACAGGTCTTGACAAATGGTGGCGAAACCTACTCGCCAGCCCCACACTGTGCGTGCGCAAGACCCGCATTGCGCATGCGCGCGCCGCCAGTAAACGGGGCGACCGGATGAAATCTACTCGCCCATGGCGAGTAGATTCAGTGATTTGTCGAGCCCTGCACATATACTACCTGTGCATTTAACTTTCAAACCCTGGCCCTTAGCCTGAAAAGGAGTAGGGGTACTTGTATTTGGCCAGAAATTCTCTGTATATATCACAATTCTTTTGTCTTAATTCTTCATGTCAGTTTAATTAAATGTTTGAAATGGATTCTGCTGTCTCACATCACACAAGTATGTTACATACAACAGTGAGAATTTGAAAATATGGAATTGTGATCTCAGTTTGATTTTAGATGAACTTCTATTCAATGTTCCCCTCTAATCTTTTCCATCCATGTGCTTTTTATGTGCATGAAGGCATGTGTGAATATGCACCAGAAGCAGAAACAAAAAAGAAACTAGCTGTGAGAGCTCTGCTAATCAGCTGGGTGGCATCTGAATCTCTCCTATGTGGCCGCACAAGCGCAGAGCTTACAGGGAATTCCTAAACAACCTTAAAAGGCACATTATTAAATAACATGTGCACATATATTCTCAGAAAAAAATTATCAGTAACTTAAAGATTAAAAAACCACATTGTCAGGATATTGTAATCTCTCTAAATATATAAACAAATTTTTCCTGAGGGACGACAGAGTGACATCATCACATCACTCTGTCTCGCCCAACCCCTACCCCCAGCTTCAGCAGAGTCAGAAGTGGCGGCCATAGCTCCGGGTTCCCCCCACCCTTCCTTGGGTGGTACCCTGGGCTCCCTACTGGCCCCTAGACTCCTGCAGGATGGGGCCACCTACCAGCAAGATCAACTAATTCAATGCCATGCCTTAGCAATAATTTTTTCCCCCCCAAGAGTGAGAGTTTACTTTTTTTTGACTGCCAATTGAGTATATAGATATATTAACACAATGTTGTTGTTGCAGTAGCTATTTAAAAAAGTATGAAATTTACCAAAGCAAACTGAATTTTACCACGTGGCTTGCCTGGTCTAGATATCTTGGTTTTGCAAGTTCTCCATCAAAACTGTTGAGTTTAAAAACAAAAAAAGCCAAACCAACATGACATACAAGTTTATAACTCCTTAGACTATGTTCAAATAAAAGAAAGTAATATATAACCACTGTGCCCATTTCATTTTAATCTTGACTGATACACAGTTTAAAATGGGGTGATGAATTCCATGCAACTGTGATACATTGTGTTTACAAAAATATAAATCAGAGGACTATTTACAAAAAATCTCCTGTCAATTTAACACAGATGCATTGCTTTACAGGTTTCAAGTGCTTTCCAAACTTTAATTAAAGAAGTTGCTGTCACCTCCCCAATACACTAAGTCTGAGACTGAATATGACCCGCCAAAGCTTTTGAAGGTTTAGAGCAGGGGTAGGGGACCTTTTTTGGGTTGGGAGCCACTGACCCATTGGTGGGAGGGTCTTGAGACTTGGGGGCCGGATCCAGGCAAGCCGAGGGCCACATCTGGCCCCTAGGCCTGAGGTTCCCCACCCCTAGTTTAGAGATTCAGTTTAAAAGCATGAAATCATTTTATATGATGAGAGCACAGCTCTAAATATACTGGGAATCACTGTGACTGCTAAAGAAATAGGACATTTTGATAATAAGACATTATCAAGAGAACAGGGGCCAGTCATGTTTTAAATACTAGATTGTTCTTTGCCACTTGAAATCTTATGGTCAGTTGGTAGACTTCTTCCAAGCACCTGGGTGGACTGAAAGCTCTCAGAAGCCAAGCAAATAAGGTCAGATTACCCAGGTCAGGCTGTAGCTGCGTAACTAATAAGGGAACATAACACATTTCCAGAGCCAGTGATTTAGAATCACTAAACCATTTCTTTTTCTTCTGGGGATAATTTAAAATGAAATAAGAGGAAGTCCTTATAATGACTCAGACAGGCTATTGGACTAGATAGGCCAACAATCTAGCATGGCAATTCCCAGGGCTCACTGAGTGGCGGCGAGCCCCGCTTGCCAGCTGCGCACTTCTGCGCTCTGTGCATGCACAGATCGTTCTGCGCCGGCACTTCCAGGGTGTAATCTACTCGCCACAGGCGAGTAGATACATTGTTTGTCGAGCCCTGGCAATTCCTATATTCCTAAAACCTCTGTAAGGTAAAAGAGTAGTATTAACTACATTTCACAAGTGAGGTGGAGAGGTTTAGTCTGTGGACCATATTTACTCTCAGTATAGAAGGAAATAGACTCTAAAGCCAAATATCCCCAAAGAATATTGAACGCAAAGTTTTGAAAGAGGGGTTTGGTACTCCTATGAAGAATAACTGTTATACAGAATCATAGAATCCTAGAACTGGAAGGGATCTTGAGAGGTGAAGTCCAGTCTCCTGCCCTCATGGGAGGACCAAGCACTATCTAGATCATCCCTGACAGGGGTCTGTCTAACCTGCTCTTAAATATCTCCAGTGATGGAGATTCCACAACCCCTCTAAGCAATTTATTCCAGTGTTTAACCACCGTGATAGACAGGAAGTTTTCCTGATGACCAACCTAAGCCTCCCTTGCTGCAATTTAAGCCCATTGCTTGTTGTCCTATCCTCAGAGGCTAAGGAGAACAATTTTTCTCCCTCCTCCTTGTAACACCCTTTTAGATACTTGAAAACTGCTATCACGTTCCCTCTCAGCCTTCTCTTTTCTAAACTAAACAAGTCCAGTTCTTTCAGTCTTCCCTCATAGGTCATATTTTCTAGACCTTTAATCATTTTTCTTGCTCTACTCTGGACCTTCTCCAATTTTCCATCTTTCTTGAAATGTGGTGCCCAGAACTGGACACAATACTCCAACTCTAATCAGCGCAGAGTAGAGCAGAAGAATGACTTCTCATGTCTTGCTCACAACACTCCTATTAGTGCATCCCAGAATCATGTTTGCTTTTTTTGCAACAGTGTCACGCTGTTGACTCATGTTTAAGTTGTCGTCCACTATGACCATTAAATCTATTTCAGCGGTACTCCTTCCTAGACAATCAATTCTCTATGTGTGAAAGTGATTGTTCCTTCCTAAGTGGAGTACTTTGCATTTGTCCTTATTAAACTTCATCCTGTTTACCTCAGACCATTTCTCTAGTTTGTCCAGATCATTTTGAATTTTGACTCTATTCTCCAAAGCACTTGCAACCTCTCCCAGCTTATCATCTGTAAATTTAATAATCATACTCTCTATGCCATCATCTAAATCGTTGAACAGAACCGGTTCCAAAACAGACCTCTGTGAAGCCCCACTTGTTATGCCCTTCCAGCATGATTGTGAACTGTTAATAACTACTCTTCAAGAATGGTTATCCAGCCAGTTTTGCACCCACCTTATATTAGCTCCATCTAGGTTGTATTTCCCTAGTTTGTTGATAAGAAGGTCATGAGAGACCATATCAAATGCTTTACTAAAGTGTAGGTATACCACATCCACCGCTTCTCCCTTATCCACAAGACTTGTTATCCTATCAAAGAAAGCTATCAGATTCATTTAACATGATTTGTTCTTTACAAATCCATGCTGGCTATTACCTACCACCTTATTTTATTCCAGATGCTTGCAGATGAATTCCTTAATTACTTGCTCCATTATCTTCCCTGTCACAGAAGTGAAACTATATATATTATATTATATATATAATATATTACAGTCATCCATAATTGAAATGGCTGGTAGTAAGAATACTCGCGTCATTCATCACATGATGAAGAAAGAATGTCACAAGCAACACACCCAAAAGATTCCCCTCCCACTGTTATCTATAAAATACTGATTGCTTTAAGTACATTAAGACAGAATCTGATATTTTTCTATTTCAAGTAGATTGTAAATGAAGTGGTTTCAATATACAATGTATGTAAATATGCTGTGGCATGCACATTAAGGATAAACAACACTCAGTGATATGTCATACAGTACACAGAGCTACAATAAAACAATATTGCTTATATTCAGACTTCAAATAATCTAGATACAAGTTTTTCCTTTTAATGCAGCTGGACCTGGAGGCTATATAAAGGTAATTAGAAAGCTTTCTAAGAGTGGCTCTTTAATTTCACCCTAAGGCAATCTGTTTGCCACAGGCAAGCAATTAACTGGATGTGTACCTTTAGCATTTAACCACCTTCTAGAGGAACAGCAGGTTTTCCCAAGATAGCATGAGGTTATGCTGGCTGCATACAAAACTGCAAGTACTATCTGTAGAACTGCATGAGTGAGTAAGGTCCTTTTCACCTCTTGGAATGAGGCTACCAACGAAATTCACTGATCTCATATGAGCTCTTTGTTCATGCTAGTAAAAAAAAGCAGGTATTTAAAAAGAAAAATATGCTTCAAGTTTAGGCATTTTACTTGATTTTTATATATTAAGAAAAGCCAACATTTATAAATACCAGAAAATACCATTATATCTTAAATATGAAACCAATGCACATTATGCATTAAATACAAAAAATAATATTTAATAATATCAACCAATAGCTTAATTTTGTTTACCACACTATGCTGATGTCATCCATTTATTACTAATCTTTAGAACAAACAAATATCAAATTAAGATTGCAGAATTATTATAGAATTGTAGACACGCTTTGCTGAGGCGAGACCATCACTGACAGGTCTTTAATGTGTTCTGAAAAACCTCCAATGATGGGGATTCCACCTACCTTGGAGACAGTCTATTCCAGTGCATAAACCCTATAGTTAGAATGTTTTTCCTAGTATCTAATCTAAACCTCCCTTGCTACAAATTAAGCCCATTACTTCTTGTCTTACCTTCAGTGGACATGGAGGACAATTTATCACCTCTTTATAGCATTTAACATATTTGAAGATGTATGATTCCCCCACACACACGTCATCTTTTCTCGAGACTGAATATGCTTAGTTTTTTTTCCACTCTCTCCTCATAGGTCAGGTTTTCTAAACCTTTTATCATTGTTTACATTCTCCTCTGGACTCTCTCCAATTTGGCTATCTGTATCTTTCTTAAAATATGGCACTCAGAACAGGACACAGTACTCTACTGAGTACTGTACATTAGAGCTGGACAATTACTTCCTCTTTTATTTCCAAGAACAGGAAAAACATAAGTAAGAAAAAATGAATCAATGTTCACATATTTAAAACAGACTGATTATGTTATAAGGACAGTGCAAAATCAGGACTGTGAATCAAAACATCATCCACATAGCAAGGCAGAGGTATAATGCTAGACCACTAGGTTGGCCCACTTATCAGCATTTTATGTGTTTCTCTGCCCTGTCTTTTTCCCCCTTAAATGCACTTAGCTCACCAGCACTCTTCCTACTGCTTTTTAACTCTGCCTGTCAGCTGACCCAGAACTTGTAATCTTCTTCTGTAGGATTGTGTTGGATATAAATGCTAATCTCCTGGTTTATAACGGACTCTTGCCATCTGATTTAGAAAATCTTTTGCAGACACTGGGTGAAAAATAGCAGTTCTGTCTCACCATTTTTTGCCATGTTTCTGCTGCTAGTTATGAGCAAAAGAAGAGACATACAAGAATATTCATTGAGCTATGGTCTTCCCTTGCACCATATTCATAGAATCATAGACCACTAGAACTGGAAGGGAACCTTGAGAGGTCATCAAGCCCAGTCCCCTGCCCTCACAGAAGGACCAAACACCATCTAGATCGGGGTGGACAATAATTTTGGAGGGGGCGCCACTTCATAAATTTTGGAAGTGTCCACGGGCTGACCCAGAAGGGGCGGGGCCTTGTGTGGAAGGGGTGGGGTTGAGAGCTACCCTACTGAGAGCTTTGCTTGACCTGCGGTCCCTCCCCCCTGACTTCTGGCCAATGGAAGGGACCTGGAGCAGATGGGAGGGTGCTGGGGGCAAGCGTCCTCCCAGAGGTGTCTGGGGTGGAGGCTTAGAATTCACATAACACAGCTCGCAGCAGCTCCTGGTCCCGCTGCTTACCTGTAGCCTGGCAGCTGCCCAGCAGGCACGAGCCCTTTGAATAGAAGCAATTGAAAGGGCTCACGCCTCTCAGGAAACGGGCCAGTGGGACTGAGAGCTGCGAGCCCTTTCAATTGCTTCTGTTTAAAGGGCTTGCGTTTGCCGGGTGGTTGTCAGGAAACGCAGCCACCCAGCAAATGTAAGCCCTTTAAACAGAAGCAGCTGAAAGGGCCCGTGCGTCTCCAGCTCCCCAGCCATGTGCTAGAGGTGCTGGGAGCTGCCAGCCCTTTTAACTGTTTCTATTTAGAGGGCTCTTGTGTTCCCCGCAGCTGCTAGGAAACACGTTGCCCGACAGGCAAGGGGAAGACACGAGCCCTTTAAATAGAAGCAGTTAAAAAGGCTCACGCGTCTCTGGCTCCCAGGCTACACGCTAGGGGGCCGGGCCTGGAACTGCCTCACAGGCTGGATCAAAGCCCTAGGCAGGCCGCATCTGGCCTGCTGAGAGGCTTTTGCGCACCCCTGATCTAGATCATCCCTGATAGATGTCAGTCGAATCTGCTCTTAGATATCTCCAGTGATGGAGATTCCACAACCTCCCTAGGCAATTTATTCCAGTGTTTAACCACCCTGACAGTTAGGAAGTTTTTCCTAATGTCCAACCTAAACCTCCTTTGCTGCAATTTAAGCCCATTGCTTCTTGTCATCAGAGGTCAAGGAGAACAATTTTTCTCCCTCTTCCTTGTGACACCCTTTTAGATACTTGAAAACTGCTCTCATGTCCTCTTTCTCTTCTCTTTCTAAACAAAACAAACCAATTCCCTCAATCTTCCCTCATAGGTCATGTTTTCTAGACCTTTAATCATTTTTGTTGCTCTTCTCTGGACCTTTTTCAATTTCTCCACCTCTTTCCTGAAATGTGGAGTTCAGAACTGGACACAATACTCCAACTGAGGCCTAATCATATTCTTTCATATTTGAGCTGATGCCATTGAACGAGGTCAGTTTCCTTTGTCTGCCTTCCTTATAATATTACGGTCTGCATTTGGTAAAGCTTGCTTCTTCCAATCTGATGGCTGCCTTGTAGCCTATATGAAATGAGTCAACGATCTCAGTCTGGATCTTAGTGGATCCCTGTGGTGCCAGCCTAAGAGGGAGAAAACTGACTGAAGAATGGATTCTGAAGTTAAGAGTGGATCCTTCCACGTCAGAGATGAGGCACACTGACAGAACCTACAGCACTAACACTCAGACAGCATGTGTTCCTTCAAGAGTGGGCTTCGGTTACCAAAGCTGTCCATCTTCTAGCCCCTTTCACCAGCACTAAATTAACCCTTCCTCTGCCCCCCTAAAAATAAACAGAAAAGTAATTTTTCCTTTTCTTTAAAATGCACTAAAATATCCTGCACTGAGAATGTACTGAATTTGTATCCAGATCCCCGTGGTAGAAATGATAAAACCCTTTGTGACTATCACTTTATTATTCAAAATACTGATATATGGATCCTAATATAAAGCTTTAGGGCATGCCTCAATCTTATGCTATATTGAGAAGATCTGTTGACGAGGAAAGCATTTCACGACACTTACAAAAAAAATCAATAAATAATATACTTTTGCCAGGCTGTTCAATCAGTCATTTAAAAAGTCACGGATGAGTCTCATCAAAATGCAGGGAGATAAAAATGCAGAACCCAGTTCTATAATATTTACTTACTACCCATGTAAGGAAAGATTTGTAGGATTGGGCTCGCAGCTGTTCAAATAGTCCCTAGCACATTGTTCTTAAAAATTTAGCCTGCCTAGAGTATGGCAGAAGACCTCAACTGTTCTTTTCACTTGTCAGTGATTCAAATTTCTGTTCTTGATTAGCTGCATGATTCACCTGATTCCATTCCACAAAGAAGCTTTGTTCTCAATATCATAATTTCTGGCAAGAATATAGTTTAGTCATTATAGCTCACTCCTTTTACTAACCTTCAGTATTGCTAATGTGTAAGTCTCAGAAGTTTGTCCATCTGCAGATCACAACTACTATAAATATTTTATCTTCTGTAAACCTGTTAAGTGGTTTAAGGTCTGACTACCTAATGGACCATCTATCTCTCTTTCTGCACCATTGTGAACATTGAACGCAGTTGCTCCTACTGAGAATCCCAAGATGAGAACTCGGTGAAGAGGCAGGAGGTATTCCCATGCAATTTTCCAGCTGTACAACCTGCTCACCCATATTATCAGTCAAGAGCCTGAATTTACTAACATTCAGAACCCAGTAAAATGTTCATCTTTTAATTCAAGCATTTATTCAACACTGAATTAAGATTGCCACCTAGTGAGCTGGGCAGATTTATGTATGTTGGCTATACCGGTTTGTCATGAACTTATAGCAATGAGGGCATTGAAATGTCTTATGCTAGTTAACTGTCACATTGTCTATCAAGATATCTCAGTTTCATTATAGTATATATATTGTGCTGCCGATTTGTTTTATATTAGAAAAGTCAGTTTCAGTTATGTAGATGTTAATATAATGAAATTAAATATAATCTTTGAACGATATGCATTACAAAAAAATGCAGGTAAAATACATTACAAAAATGCTCAGACATATACATTACTTCCATGTCAACATGGCAGACTCAATCATCGACCATATAGCTTCAATTTTGCTAACTGTATTAAAAATGACTATTACTATATCATGGCAGCCAAGGGTGATACCGGCCTGGAATATAAGGTTGACTGTAAAACATTGAGGAGAAAGAGGATAGAGGATTATGAGCAGTAACACCTTACAAAACAGCAAAAAGCAGTTGAAGAGAAAACGAGTTAGTGAAGAGCTCGGCGTGAAATCCACCTAAGCCAAAATTTTCTAAGTGCATTTGTTGATGAAAATGGTAGAACGATAAATAGACATGAAATGGAACAAATTTGCTGGTGCTTTCATAGTGAACTATTTTCGACAGCAACAGCAGTGGAACCATTGTACCTGGACTCTATCACTCCCAAACCTGATGTGCTCCATGAAGAAGTGGCAGTGGCCCTTCAGAAGATGAAGTTGGGAAGAGCAGCCGGTTTAGACCAAGTACACATAGAAGAACTTTGTGCGGGAGGTGATACACTCTTAAAAGCACTTAGTGAGAGATTCTCAAGAGACGTTAAAGAGGGGAGAATTCCAAAAGATTGGAAGAGATCACGAACTATTCTTCTGGCAAAAAAAAGGTGAACGAGAAGACATTAGCAACTATCGACCCACTGCCTGCTTTCTCATCTTTTTAAGGTCTTTATGAGAATGATCTATGCCCATATTGAGGATGTCCTTGAGGAAAACATAAGATGGGAACAGGTAGGCTTTTGTAGGGGATTCTTCACAGTGGACCACATTTTTGTGGTCACATTTTATACCTTTCGGTTGTCTGAGTACAAGATCCCACTATACTTGTTGTTCATTGACTTTAAAAAAAGCCTTTGACTCGGTGGAACAAAATGCAGCTTTAAGTGCTCTCCTTTCGCCGGGCATCTCTCCTGTGTATGTTAGAATCATACAAGAGTCCATGATGGATGCAAAACTATGGAAATCGTGCTTTTTGATGATCCCTTGATCACCAAAGTTAAACAAGGTGTAAAGCAGGGGGTCATTTGTTTGCCAAAGTTGTTTGCCAGCGTCCTGGAAGATGTCCTGCAGAAGATCAAAGTAAAAGATGCATTTCTAACTGATGGTGAGGTTCTTCAGATGCTCCTATTCGCAGATGACATATGCTGTCCTATTTTGTGCAGTTCTCATCCACTTCCTTCCATGAATCCTCCATAAAGGATCCACCCAACGTACTAATTGCATCAAAACCCAAAACATTGCAAACCCTCCTCAATGACATTGGTAAGAACGCGAAGGAAATTGGCCTGACCATCCACACTGGAAAAACGAAGGGGATGAAAAACGCATATTATCCAGAGTACGTCATGCAGCTGGATGGAGAGTCTGTCGAGTTAGTGGATCAATATGTGTATCTTGGATAAGTGTTGCAGATGGACAATGAGTTGGGCCCAGAGTTGAGGCGGAGGAGGTCAGGTTAGATTGCCATTGCGAGTCTGCACAGTGTTTTTGTTGATCCCAAACTTTCCATCACCGTGAAATTCCATCTATTTAATACCAGTATCCTTCCGGTAATGCTGTATGGTTGTGAAACGTTGAACACGATGCTTACAGAAGAATTAAAGCTGCAAACTACCCAAAGAGCAATGGAAAGACGTATGGTGGGTGTAAGTAAGCTACAGCATGTTACTATCAACAATTTGCACGCAAGAAGCAGTGTCAACAATATCATCCAAGTTATGTACGATTGGACAAGGAGATGGGCTGGCCATGTGGCAAGACAGAGACAACAGATGGACAGCGTGTGTCATCCATTGGTATCCACAAGACATAAAACGAACAAGAGGAAGGCCTCCAGCACATTGGGTGGATCCTGTATGGAGGATTCATGGATGGATGAGAACTGCACAAAACAGGACAGCCTGGAAAAGTTGCAATTTGCATTGGTGGCGAGACTATCCACATGGATTAAATCACGGATCTTCCAAGTATTACTATATAATACTGTGAAAGTGTTTAAATGCACCCAAAACTATCAGATACAAAATTAATTCTCTCAAGTCCGTTGGACTAGGTGGTTCAGAGAATTCATAATACAATGTGCAACTTTCTAAATGTGTGTCAGTAGTACTGAAAGGTTATGATCAATTCTCAGTTACCCTGTTAGAAATGAGCTAGTGGTTTTTGCTCTAAGCCAGTTATCCACAGCTCATAAGTCAGCATAACATGCAACCTTGCTGACAGACTGAACGGGCATATCCCCTCACTCCATCAGCTGTACTTTCCAGAATCAGAAAGCAGCATAGTACATTGGCAGGGCAGGGCGGGTACAGACTTGCACTACCAAAGCTGGTATTGTATCTGTTCACTGGGACTCCAATTGACAATGTTCTAATTATAACATCTTTCATAAACATGAAATTCTCTTGAAAAAGTCCTTCCCCCATTGTGATCATGCTTCCTAGCAAGCAACTTTTTTTATTTGAAATTGATAGCCTCTTCTACTGCAAGGTCTTCTACTCCACATAGGCTAAGCAATTTCTCTATATCTTACGTATATGGAGATATACCTATCTCATAGAGTGGGAAGGGACCTTGAGAGGTCAGAGAGTCCAGTCCCCTGCCCTCAAGGCAGGACCAAATACCATCCCTGACAGATTTGCCTGAGATCCCTAAATGGTCCCCTCAAGGATTGAACTCACAACTGTGGGTTAGGCAGGCTAATGCTCAAACCACTGAGCTATCCCTCCCCCATCCTACTTTAGCTCAGCGGTTCCCAACCTTTTCCAGATGGGGACCCATTTTGACAATTCAGGAAGACTTGGTGACCCAAGGCAATTAAAAAATGAGGGGAAGAGAGGGGACAGTTGGTGACGCTTTTGAAATGTAATGGCAACCCATATTTGGGTCCCGACCCATAGGTTGGGAAACCCTACTTTAGCTTGTTCTCCTAGTAGAGACTGGGCAAGCAATGGTGCCTTGAGCCATTGCTACATGATATCTGCCTGGTTCTCTGAGCTAGCTTGGCTCCTCTTTTCTCCAGCCGAGTGCGGCTTAGTGGGTACAGCTGTCTGCTTGTCCCTGACCAAAGTCCACTCCTGAAGAACAGCAGCTATCCCTTCCCCTATTACTTCTGCTTCTCTGGCACAGCCTGGAGCCTCACAGGTTCTGTGGGAGCCACTGATGGTGCTCCAGCTGGGCAATGCAGAGGACAGTTAGCAGAGGACTCCCGTTAATCCAAAAGCTTCACCACACAGTTCAGAAATAGGACAAAATTTAATCACATTACAAATCCTTTTTGGTAGAAACTGATGCTCTGAATGAAGACTGGATGTCTTTCTAAAATATATTCTCTAACAGAGCAGCTCCCAAATTGTAGTGGTTCACATACCATCTTCTTAAAAACTGTTGTGAAGTGAACGAATGGAACATCAAGCTCACGCACCACCGATGATACATGCACTGTTATTTGAAAACCTCCATATAATTCAGCTTAACAAGAAGTTATAGGCTTGATGCAAGCATCCCTAGTGTGATGTGGTCAAGCAACCCCGCACTAGACTGGGGCCCCGTGAGCTGTGGGAAGTGGGGCTGGACGAGGAGAACCACCCCGGGAAGGCGGCAGGAGAAGCTGCTCAGGGCCCACGCGGAAGGCCGACTGGGGCTGAGGGGGAGACTACCAGCGCAGGCGCGGTAGGTGCGGGGCCGGCAGGAGAGATGGACGCCGGGTGATGACGTCGCCCGCAGGCGCAGCGGAGACGTCACCGCCAACTTGCGGGAGCCCCGCGGCGGACGTGAACGTGAGGCGGGACGTTCAAACAGGGCGCCCACCGCCCTAGAAGGGGGAGAGCACCAGGTGGAGCTCCAGGCGGGAACGGAGGTATGCAGAGGCGGCGGGTAGGAAGTGGCCCAGGGCAGGGTCGTGTAGCCAGCGGACTGACACGTTTAGGGACGACTCCCCCGTCAGTCAGGCAAGGGAGATAGCTATCCCTGCCTTAGGGCCCTGGGCTGGGACCCAGAAGTGAGGGAGGGCCCGGGTCACCCTACCCCGCCATCCCTGGTCAGGCTCCTGTTGCTGGAGAGGAGCAACGTTAGTGACGGAAGCTAAAAGAAACCCAGATCCCAAACAGAGTCCTTTAACACCTGGGTTATGTAGAAAGTCAGACTAGATTATTCTAATTGTCCCTCATGTTTAAAATCTGTACATCTGGGAGGTCAAATAATTAGAACCCTGCGCAGATACAAAATTTGAATCCGCATCTGCAAAAATAAGCCATAGATCTCCGCATTGACAGCTGTGGATATAAAGCAGATATCTGCAAATTTGCAGGATTCTAGTTACAAAATTTGTATCCACATCCGCATACGCATTCATATCTGCAAAAATGAGCAGGGGGTAGCCGCATCCACATCAGCTCCTTCAGATTGAAAAGGGCTGAATATGAATTGTAAAGGATCTTTGGGCCTTCATATCCAGAATATTACTATTTTTTTAGATCCAATCTGATTTAGCTTCCATTTAGCTGGGTCAGTAGTTCTTTGCCAAGAACAGAGACTTCGTCACCAATTCAAGTGACACATTTTGCCATAAGGAAAAAGATGTAGCCTTGAAGTCTGAAAAGGTCCTTTTAATCTTTCTGATTAAGATAATTATCCTATTATAACTTGGCAAGTTTCAGTAGTTTTCTAAACAGCCCTCAGTGACTTTTGTTTGGAGGGGAGTTTGCTAAATTTCTGGAAGTGTTTTAATTTGGTACTGACTTTGTACAGAATACGCTTTTGTTTGACTTTTGGCTTGCAGTGAAGCTATAAAGCAAGCTTTAAAAGTCAGTCTTTAACTTCACAGGGGGTGGAGATTAAATGAATATACACTAACATCCTTAAACGATTAATTGATGAGACTGGGCTTATTGGTTAATCCAAATGACTACACATACTCCCCGCCTTGCTGCCTCTGTATCAGAGGCAGCAAGAGGGTGGAGGTGGGACCCAGTGCCTGTCAGGAGCTGCCTTCCTGCCCCTCCCCCCCCACCATTGCCTCTCATAGAGAAGCACCAGTGCAGGGGAGGGGAGACAGGCAGGAGCTGGTACACCCAGAGAGCTGGCTTTGAAACTGACTCCCTGCGCATGCTAGCTCCTACTAAGCCAAATGCCTACTCCATCCCATCTCTGATACAAAGGCAGGAGGTAGGTGAGGGAAGGGAACAGAAGCCGGTACTCACAGGGAGCTGGCTTTTAAGCTTCCCCCCACCGCATGTAAATGTGTATCAGCAGATACACGTTTACACAAACGCATTTTAACATTCCAAGTTGAGAGCAGATTTAAGGAAGCCTTTCCCCGCAATGGAAGGTAATGCCACCAACTTTATTCTTTTATTTTGTAAAATTAAGGAGCGAGATGCAGTTATTTAGAATGAAAACAAAAATGATAAGAAAACAAGCAATTAAATATTCAATACTTTCCTCAGCTGAAATCAAAAGGTGTCATCTTTTTGCTGAAAAGGGGTTTAGTGGCTTTGAAAAATTGTTGATTGCGTTGTACTCTTATACTCTGGTTTTATCACGAGGGTACTACAGACTCATTCATGTATACATGAATACATTATGTCAAAGGCAGGACTTCATGTAGACACAAAAGCCATAAACCATTTTATGGGCAAGTGAAGGGGAAACTGAGGCAGACATACTGACTGTGCCACGGCCTGCCTTAGAGTGATACTTGAGGCAGGGGCTGCCTTGCTACAGATACATTAATCAGTATTCAGGAAGTGCACTTCGATTTTCCAGCTATTATCCATCACAATGGTATCCCAATTCCAACAGAGACCATTTAAACACAAGGGCTGTGTCTACACTGGCATGATTTTCCGGAAATGCTTAAAACAGAACAGTTTTCCGTTATAAGTATTTCGAAAGAGCGCCTACATTGGCAGGATGCTTTTCCGAAAAGCCCTTTTTCCGAAAAGTGTCCGTGGTTAATGTAGACGCTGCTCGGAAAAAAGCCCCGATCGTCCATTTTCGCGATCGGGCTTTTTTATGAAAAGACTGCTGGGCTGTCTACCCTGGCCCTTTTCCGGAACAGTTTTCCGGAAAAGGACTTTTGCCCGAGCGGGAGCAGCATAGTTTTTCCGGAAAAGTAGCTGATTTCTTACAGTAGATCGTCAGTGCTTTTCCGGAAATTCAAGGGGCCAGTGTAGACAGCTCACAGCTTATTCCGGAAAAGCGGCCGCTTTTCCGGAATAAGTGGCCCAGTGTAGACACAGCCAAGCAGTGCAGCACTTCTCTGAGTATCTGCTGTGCCTAGAAGGCATGGATAGGTACATGCAAATCCAAGAAACACATTTCCAAAAAGAGGCTGCGTCATGTAATAACTTTTTTTTCCTAGAGAAGTTGAATACACTATTGGGAAAGTGGTCTTAATGAATATGACCAATGACAGCATTGCATCTTAGGAACTAACAAACCTATGGAAGCTGCAGAAATAACCTTGACAGTGCAGGAGGAAAGAGAGAACAGACTTCTAAGATTACTCTTTAGGCCCATCACATGTAATTTCAACCATATTTTCCCTACCTATTATTGAGCTCTCAACAAACAAGAACAACTTTTTAGGATGGGTGGCCTCTTCGTTTTTTCTTCCCTTGCTACCGCCCCACAGAGCGAGTCAGACATCTTTCCATGATACCTAGCCACAATAATCCACTCTAAGATATGTACACAAACAGAAATGTTTATATTACCAGATGTTTCTCTGTAAAATCCTATCACTAGGAGAATCAGTTATGTCACTCCGAATGGGCTGTAGCCCATGCAGCTGTTTTCTCAGCAAGCCTCCAGAGTGTCTGTTGAATTAAAATTCAAAGGAATGAGATAAGTTCATTGCAGTGTTTGTCTCTATGTGAGAAACGGAAGCTTCATCCAGAGGTCAATCAACAAAATATAATTTTTATTGTTATAGGGTTGCCAGATGTCCGGTTTTGAACCGGACAGTCCGGTATTTGAGGGTTCTGTCCAGGAAACAAAATGTCTAGTATTTTCTAATTAGGTAAGTTTTATTATTATTAGGAGTATCAGTATGTAGCTGCGTACTGCCTGGCTGGTAGACACGCTCACACTGCCTGTCTACCAGCCAGGCAGTATGCAACTACGTGGGGGGGGCCCGATTCTCTCCCCCCGCTCTCCCCCGGCCCCAGCCAGCCCTGCTTCCCGCCGGCCGGTCCCCCAGCCAGCCCCGCTGCCCCGACACCCCCGCCACCAGCCCTGCTTCCCATAGGCCGGTTCCCCCACTCCTAGCCAGCCCCGCTCCTCCCAGCTGGTCCCCCTTCCCCCCATCTGAGATCAAGTGTGTCCGGTATTTTTTTTTAAAGCCACCTGGTAACCCTATTTCCTAATGTGCCCCCAAATGCATTAGGAGTCACACAATACAAAAGAAAGGGTATGAAGTCTGCCCCAAGGAGATGAGAACATACAAGCCATAGCAGACTTCAGACTAGTCTGCGGCTCTGTCTATGATAGCATAGCAGAGCAGTAGCAAGCCTCCAGATGGACCATCTGGATTTTAGGCCCAGAAACACAGCAGTAAGGAATTGCTTGCTTACTTTCACTTTGAAGCAAATAGGCAGTGAATTGGCAGACGTTTAACTCTACTGCATTACTAGTTAGCCAGATTAGATGAGCTACCATAAGTTCAGTAGCAGTGTATTACTGGTGCAGACCTACAGTAAATTACTATCACCCCCTGCCCTCCTCCACTGACTGCCATTCCCCTGCCCAAAGTGAGAACATCATTTGCACAGTCGATGTGAAGAGGGAAGTAATCTGGTAAGTAGAGAAGTGCAGAGTTATAAAGGGAAGTGCTCTATGTCCTATATTTGAACTCTGGACAAGGAGTCCTTTAATTCCAATGAAGATAACCTCAGAACATCCATCAACACTTGGCCCTGCCTGCTAATTTTACTATCTCTTTTACTTGGAGCTACTCAGCTGTTTGGACTGTATGAGCAGTAGGAATACAAGAAAACAGATGGCTCTATTTGGCAACTTCTCCAAAAGTGTAATTTTGAGGCTAGCCAGTCATAAAATAACTAAAAAATTCTAGATTAATTACTTTTAGAAGACCTTCAAGAAACTTAAAGTATTTGAAAGTACTCAATGTGCAATACACAGGAAAGCCAAGCTTATTGCATGGATTCAGCTAGCATTATATTTTAACTTTGACAGAAAAATCTGAAAGTTTCTCCTTAATTAAATTTATTTTAAAACACAGAAGAAATGTGGCTTGTGACAAACAGAAAATGTCTTAACTCAGACTACACAGGGCAGGGTGTCCTATTTTTCTCCCCCTTTTTATTCAACCATGCTGAAGTATTTTACAGAATTAGAGCAAGACTTCCAGTCATCTCTGAAATGTAGCCACCTTGGAGGCAGAATGTGGAAACTCAGCAGTACTCCACAGGAGTTTAGGCTGACTGCTGAAGAAAACCACTGTGTTGCAAATGTAATGTATAGTTTGATTCTGAAAGGTGACTTTAAAAATGGCATTGGGGACTCCATGTTTATAGTCTCCTTAATTTCACATTAAATATGATCAAATGTATGGGTAAAGATTTTCTGTCAGAGCCACAAACTCAGACTAGGATATGACAATCAAGCTGGATTCTTGCCTTCTCTTACATTCATCAGCAGTAAAATAAAGATTCTGAAGGTCAATTTATGATGTTAATGCCATCAATCACTTTGCAGAGCGATGACCAACTGGAATTTTGTAAACAACTCTCTGAAAATGTATAAGGTGGAACCAATTCCAACTCTCTTTTCCATAATCAGGATAGCTCTGACAAACAAAGGCAACAAACTTATTTTAGTCACTAGAATCAGCAAGAATAACTTGGAGACATATGGTGCTGGTCTGTTGAGTAAAAGTGCCATTTTATAGATTCACTTTTCAGAGTCAAACAATTTCAGGGAGGATTTGGGGTGGCAGAATGCAGTTAACCACATTGGAATTTGACTGACATCCATCTACACCAAGAAAGATTCCTTCATACTGGAAAAGATGGGGTAACAAGGTGATAGTCCTGGGCACCCTGAGAAAGCATCACAGTGATGTTTACAAAAGGCTTGACAAGAGCAAAACAGCTGATGCGTTGAGACAACTGACTGTCACACTCTGACCAAGACTGACTAATTGTTTCCTTGGATTCCTCTACTGGTCTGTATCCCTCTGTTGTCCTCTTGTCATAGACTTACAGTGTAAACTCTTTGGGGGCAGGGATTGACTTTTTGTTCTGTTTTACAGCACCTAGCCCAATAGGGTCCTGGTTTCCAGCTAACAGGAGCTGAGAGATATTGCTAGGATATGACAGTCAAGCTGAATTCTTGTCTTCTCTTACATTCATCAGCAGTAAATAAAGATTCTGAAGGCCAATTTATGATGTTAATGCCATCAATCGCTTTGCAGACGGATGACCAACTGGAATTTTGTAAACAACTCTGTTGAGAATGTATAAGGTGGAAAGCCTCTCCTTCCCACTGCTGCCCGGAGCAGAGAACCACATGGAGCGGGGTGGTGGATCCAGAGGCTTATGGGCCACATTTTACCTGCCCTTGCCTTGGGAATTGATCCTCACATACTAAAGCCAGAAAGGACCATCATGATCATCCAGTGATCTAGCCCAACCTTGTGCACACCACTGGCCCACAGAATGTCATACACTCACTCCTGTAATAGACCCATAATATTTGCCTGCGTTGCTAAAGTCCTCAAATCTTGATTTAGCAACTTCTAGTTACAGAGAATCCATCATTTAGCCTAGTTCAAACCAGCAGGTGACCCATGGTCCATGCTATTGAGGTTAGATTTTTTTTTTTTCTCTCCTTGAAAGGCTGTTCCAGACTAGGGATGTAATAGTGTAGTTGATTAACCGATAGGCAAAAGCTTATAGGTTAATGCTATAGACTACACTCATTCACCCCTTCCCCTTGCCAGTACATTTTTTAGCAGGTCTGGCCAGCAGCGTGGCTCAGTCCTGGCCTGCTCTGGGTCCAGGACCTACCCCCGCTGCGGCTTTTCATTTCAATTATATTAGGAGCCAGGCAGGCAGGCAGGCAGCCTGGCTCAGTTTCAGCTCACACCAAGTCCAGGAGCTCAGACCACCCCTGGAAAAGGGCTGTATTAGAGACAGCAGTGCGCTGACAGTCAGCTGGTCCATGAGGGGAACTTGGTTTTAAACTGGCCCTCCTCACAAACCAGCTCCCACCTGGCACCCCATGCTGCTACCTCAGTATCAGAAGCAGCAGTGCGGAGTGGCAGGGGGCTCCTCAGGAGTGAGGCCGGAGTGCACTGGCTGCTGGCCCTGCCTCCAGGGACTGTAGAATAGTCGAGTAACAAATAAGAATGTATGAGGTTAAGCAACAATTCAATTAACCAATATTTAACATCCCTATTCCAGACCTTCACACCTCTGAGGGTCAAAAACCTTCATCTAATTTCAAACTTTTATTTGCACGAGTAGGCCGTAGTCCCAGGTAATCCAAAAGAGTCAGTGAAACTACTTGCTGAGTAAGACTTGGTAGGAACTGAGAGCTTAATTTTATGGGAAGTTATGTAGTATATACATGCTCTGTAGTTTTACTTCACTTAGAATTTTAAATCAAGTGGCTACAGCTCATTAAGGACCAGACCTATGCCAGAATGGAACATCCTTCTCAACCTTAAACATAGTATCTACCACGAAGAAAGAATGTAGCAAAAATAAGCTGCATTTTCATGTACTCTGAGGTACAATAGATGAGCATTAAAGGCATATTACTAAAAATATTTCCTGGAAGAAGAGGTTTGCTGTTTTTCTAATGTGACTGTTGGTTCTTTCCCTGAACAACTCTGTTTAAAAAAAAAAAACACAGCACTATCAGAATTACAGTACAAAATAGGGCCAACTACAGTCCATTCTTTCATTAACAATAAAGAGACTTTCCTTAATAGAGCACCTAAGACAAATCGCTATTACTCATCCTTGGGCAAACCAGTCCAGAGCTCTCTTGTATGTAGCTAACAACTGCACAGATACCCAACTCCAACCAATAAGCCTGAGTCTAGCATTTTGTTTACAGTTTCTCATATCTGTCACTGGAAAAACAATAAAATTTCAAACTAAATTTTCAAAGACAGTGCATTCTGTTTTCTCTGGGTCTGTCATATTATACATTTTTGGAAGCAAGGACAGTGTCTAATTTTGATTCCGATGCAGAATCAAGCCAGCATCCCTAATAAATAACATACTATGAAAGAGCACTAAGTGCAGATTTTTACTAGCATTAATAAAATCATATTCATGGCAAAGAGATTATACTTGAGGCTATTTCCAAAGATATTTCATTTAGAATGGCTTGTTTTAAAAAAAATAAATTATACTATCAAGAGTCTATTGCTTTGTTGCCAGAAGGATCTGCCTACTAACTTTTGATTTCTGCAATAACCTTTAATAGCTGTATTTTTAAAAAATTTTTGTGGAATAGTATGACAGATACCACATTTTAAAGTAAAATGTAAAAATACAAACTGTGCTCGGCAAACAACCACCATATTTAAATTACAAGTTACTTGTGTGTTTTCTCTGTTTTCTACACTAATGACATGTTAAGCTTTCAGCTGGCCAAGCACAACCTACAAGAACTTGGCCTTTTGAATCAATCAATAGGGTCAGTAAAGACAATTTGCAGTAGTTACATGAATAGATCTTTTATATCTAGGTGTGCAATCTCCATTCTTAGTATATACAATCTGCAGTTTCTTCAAGGTCAACCTGATTTCAAGCTCTGGTGGCTGGACTACACAATATGAACCCATGTACTTGGGCCAAGTAAACAGGTTACACAACATTGACCACTTAATTTACTGCTACAGAGTTACACAATGTTAGGCATGGTTCTTAAAAGCACAAAAGGGTTACAGATCATTTATTTGATCCAGTCTTGGAAAGAAAGCGTATCTAACATCTGGAGTACACAGTGGACAATCTGAAAGCATGCTAAAATCATATTAATTTGAGCTGTTATGCAGTACTATGACCTTTTTACAATGTAAAAACCCAGGGTTTTTTTTTAATATTCCTTCACCACTCTATGTTGCCAGTAAAGAACAGCCTCTTCTATACTGCGGAGCTAACCATTCCAAGAAGCAATTACTAAACGTGTCAAGAAACTAATTTTCTGAACATTGACTTGTTGTGACATAGGAACAATTTATATGCAGATAGTTGAACAGGTCGATTGTCAAACTGGACAAGACTTAGAGAAGTAATTTCTTAACCATGCGAGCAATACAACATCGCTGTAGTACATAAGGAGAGAGGCTACTCTCAACTTAGTCCTAAGTAACACAGAAATTTTGGTTTGAAAATAACTATAGGTAAGAGAGGAAAGTAGTCTGAAGAGCCCTAACGTCAAAAGAGAAAATTAAAATTCTTAGACTAGGCATGGAGGCTACTGAAGGATACCGTAAAAGAATTTCAGCAGTCCCTAAACAAAGAAGAAAGCAAGAGTATATAAAAAAATTAGACTAGCTGGGTCCCAGCAAAGACAATTAGAAAGGAATATAAAATGAAAGATGGAAATTAGTAGGGTTACACTGAGAGATACATTGAAGACATAACTGCCAAAGACACAAAAGCAATCAATAAATTATTTAATGAAAAAAAGGTGGAGAAAGGGGAGATAAGAGATTTCTTTACATCAGTCCTTCAGAGAAGATGGCTGGAGAAGCAAAGATGGTGGGAGAAGTATCCCATGCCTACTTTTTTCAAATAGGAAAGATGAGGCAGAATCAAACTAAGATGCAAAAAGAGGTGTAGATGGAAAAAATTATAACTTAATAGGCAACAAGTATGTAAAACTAGGTAACAAAAATCTGAGCGTTCTGAAGGAACTTAAAAATGAAGAAACTGTGGATCTTACAAAAATACGTAATCGCATTGGACAACCCAAGGAATTACAGATCATAAGCCTTACTTCAGTATCGATAAACTGGGTAAAATAATAATTAAGTATCTGTAAAAAAGATGTGCTTCTCTAAATCAGATAGAGTTCTCTGAAATGTCAAAAACATTAGTGGTTAAAGAGAAAACAGCTTCCTTCATTTTCTGGATTTTCAAAAGGCCTTGACAAAGTCCCTTGCAAAAAGGCATTGAAGACACTAAGTAGTCAATAGATGAGAGGAGCAGTAATGGATTAGAAACTAGCGGAGAGAAAACAGAGTAGGATTAAATGTTCAATTTGTAGCCCATCAAAGGGTCAACAGTGAGTTGCCCCAAGATTCCTTACTAGGGCCAGAGTTGTTGAATATATTAAATCACTGGCCTGGAAAATGTAGTGAAACTGACCTAACAACATTTGCAGAGCCCATATTATCATACTATCTGGAGTGACTCAGGACTGAGTGCGCAACCTCAGGGCAGACTGTCAAGAACAGGGTAGACACCCTAAAGCGAGGGGTGTTCTGTAATTAGATTTCACCAAGCCAGTAACAAATGTGAATTCCTGGCTCACAACAGTCTTTACCATGGAGTCACAGACAGACCCCTTCAGGGTCTCCTCCAAGTCTATCTTGCCACCCAGGCAAACTGAACTTAGTAATAAATGGCTACTTGCACCAAAAATCACACTATGTTCAGGTTACTTCCAGTCCCAAGCGAGCATTCACTTACCCCAAATCAATTGGTACTCTAGATATAGGGGTGCCAGTTTTGGTTAGCTGTATTCCTGAATGTTTCATCACATGGCATACTCTTTAATTAAAGATTAATCTTTAATTCCAGGAGACTTCAGGACAATCCTTCAGAGGTGGCAACCCTAACTAGATCTAACCCTAAGACAACAACTATAGCCAATCCTATAATAATCTAAAGGTTTATTAACTACTAGGAAAAAGAAATAAGAGTTATTTACAGATAAAGCAAGCAAACATATACATCAAATGAGTTATCTAAGTCCTAAGAATGACAGAGTTGTAGTGATCTGTCAATTCAAAGAGTCTTTCAGGATGGCCCCAGAGACGACCCCTGGAGATTTCTATTTCAGTTCAGTCTCCAGCTCTGACAGAGTTCAAACAGCTGAGAGAGAGAAAAAAAAAATCCTGTGACTTTGTTTTATTTCCTTCCGTCAGCTTCCAAGTCTACAGGACAAGCTTCCTTGCATACAACATTCTTTGATGACCCATCTGATTTTGATATTTCTTGTGTGTGTGTGGAGGGGGGGCAATTCTGGTGCTTCAGTTTACAAGTTCAGAGCAAACATTTTCAAAGTTATAAAGCAACATTTTCTTACAGCATGGAATGCCAACCTTACAAGCAGGGTTGCAAATCCTCCTGGTTTCACAGGGAGTCTCCCAGAATCAGGCCCTATCTCCTGGAGACTACTTCAGTCGAACAGGGAAATGTGGGGTACTAACAGATTTTGGACATTACAGTAAAACTCCATTGGTCCAGCATCCAATGCTCCGGCACTCCTGATGGTCCGGCACCATCGGGAACCTGGAAGTGCTGGGGCAGCCGCCGGACAATTGGAGCTGCTCTGCGCCCGGCTTCCCCGATTAAGCCGCTGCTGAAACTGACCAGCAGCTGAATCGGGGCAGCCAGGGACAGAGCAGCTGGGGTGCTGCCGGGTTGGTCCCGAAGCGCCGAGGGGCGGCGCTAAGGGACCAACCCGGCAGCACCCCAGCTGCTCTGCCCCAGGTGCCCCGATTCAGCCGCTGCTGAAACTGACCAGCGGCTGATTCCGGGAAGCCCGGGGCAGAGCAACTCTGCCCCGGCTTCCCGGAATCAGCCGCTGGTCAGTTTCAGCAGCGGCTGGTCGGGGCACCTGGGGCAGAGCAGCTGGTGCTGCCGGGTTGGTCCTCAGCGCCGAGGGCGGCGCTAAGGGACCAACCCGGCAGCACCCCAGCTGCTCTGCCCAGGCATCCCCAAGAGCAGCTGGCCGGGTTGGTCTCGCAGCGCTGAGGGTGGCGCTACGGACCAACCCAGAAGCACCCAGCTGCTCTGCCTCAGGCGTCCCGATTCAGCCGCTGCTGAAACTGACCAGCAGCGGCTGAATCAGGGATGCCTGGGGCAGAGCCGGACTATCAGAAAGGGGGGGCTATGAGGGGTCTGGGGTGGCATCCCCACCCCACCCCAGACCCCTCATAGCCCCGATAGTCGGCATATCTGATAATCCGGCACGCCCTGGGTCCCAAAGGTGCCGGATTATCAGAAGTTTACTGTACTTGCATTTGCTCCACAGTGCTCCCGGAAGTAGCTGGCACTGTCCCAATGGCCCCTGGGAAGGAGTCACTGTCCTTGCCCCGGCACAAAGTGCAAACTCTACCACTCCCATTGGCTGGGAACTGCAGGGTAGGGATGTTAAATTGTGTTTAATCAGCTAATCGAGTAATTGATGGAGTTTCCATTGACCACTCGATTAGTCTATAAGAGGGGAAACTGGAAAGCTGCAGTGGGGTTAGCTCCCAGCCCCAGGAGGTAACCCCACTGCACTTCTGTTTTTTAAATGTATTAAGAGCCTGGCAGCTCTTAATACATTTAAAAAGCAGAGTCACAGTATCTGGGACTGGGCGTGAGCTGGTCTCCACACTACGCCTCTGCCTCCCCCGTCCCCTCCTGCGGAGATGGTGCTGGGAGGAACCGGCTTTTAAGCATTGGCTCCTGCTCCGCCCCCCCTTTGCTGCCTCTCTCCAATAAAGACAGGAAGTGGGGGGTGACTAGCCAAGTCACTACTGGACAACTTGATAAGATTATGCTTATTGGGTAGTCGACTAGTCACTTACATCCCTACTGCAGGGGCAGTGTCTGTGGGCAGCGGCACGTAGAGACCCCCTGGCTCGCCTTCCTAGGAGCTGCTATTAGAGGTATATGTCGGTTGCTTTCAGGAGCCACCCAAGATAAACACACATGCTTCACCTCCTCCACACCCCAGCCTCTGCCCCAGCCCAGAACCCACACCCAAACTCCTACCCAGAGCCCAGACTCCACAACTTCCTCCTGCACCCAAACTCCCAGAGCCCAACCCCCCCACCTCCTCCCACATTCAAACTGCCTCCCAAAATGCACCCCCCTCCCCAGCCAAAAAATGAGGGAGAGTGAGCAAACGAGGGTAGGGGGGTGTGGAGTAAATGGAGTTAGGGCCTCAGAGAAGGGGTCGGATAGGGGACATGCAGCATTTTACAATTATCTCATACAGTCTATACATTAAATACATTCTGGTAAAACTAATAACTATTTTGAGCAAAGATAACTGGCGAACAGGTCTATGAGTTTGTTAGTTCTTAGTTAATGCCTGCAACATGGGCAAGATCTGAAATCTGGCCTGCCAGCAGCACATATTGTTTAGATTAGACAAAATCAGTAAAGACTAAGCAGCTCCAGAAGGACCTAACAGAGCTAAGGCAAAAGAAATTCATTGTTGGCAGATGCAAGACAATACACATTATTCCTTCTAATTTTCACAGTTTTCACACACAATGCTGGCATTCTAAATTAGCTGTAGCTACTCAGGAAGAAGACTGACCATCACTGTGGATGGTGCAGTGAAAACCTCTGCTCCATGACCAATGGCGGCCAACAAGCATTGGATTATTTACAGCACTGTTCTGCAGTCCATCAGTAGCAACCTCCAGAGTGTTAAAAAAAAAAGTTATGAACAGTGAAAAATGTATTACTATCTAAAGCAAAGAAAATCTTCCTCCTCCAATCCCCACTGGTAAGCTTTCTGGAGTGGTTCACACATGTGAGTATCAACCTGAGGGCAGCTGTTAGAAACCAAGGCACAATCCCCAAACTTAGACTTCACCAACCAAGTATCAAGTGTGAACTCCGCAGGCACTACAACAGCCATGTTAACATGAAATCACAGACAGTGCCTTTGGGGACTTTGATCTATCTTGCCACTTTCATGAGCCTGCCTTTGTGACAGATGACCTTGAACACCAAAAACGACAACAATATTCAGGTTATTCCCAGTCACAAAAAGTCTTACTCCAGCTCAAGTACACCCTAAATCTCACACCAAAGACAACAATAGTAGCCAATTATATAATAAACTCATTAAACAATTATCAACTAAGAAAAATAAATAAGTAATTTTCAAGACTAAAGCAGGTAAACATACAAATAGATAAGTTACAGTCTTAGATTCCAAAAGGTAATAGAAGCTTCTGTAATATGCAAGATCTAAAAACCCTCCAGGGTTACCCCAGGCCAAACAGCTGGGAATCCCTTGTTTATGCTTAGAAATCTTTTCCTGTCAGAGTTCAAGCAGCATAGAGATAATTTCTTTTTCACAATGATTTTATGCCCTTTTCCTCAGAATCCAAGCTGATGGAACAAGTGCTTGTGTATATCTCCTCTTCATGGTAGTGGGAGAAGAAAACAAAAAGGTATTTTGTCCACTGAAGTTGCACAATGGTTTGTCTGATGTCTATGGGTTTTCTTTTGTTGGAGAGGAAATGACACTTGTTGTGGTAAACTAATATTTCACACTTGGTAATACTTCTCTCCTGACTGGGTTTACAGTTTCAAAGCAAATGCTTTTATAGTTATGGAACAAACAATTAAATATTAGCTTATAACATTGATACAGATATTATAAAATTAATACATGCATCATCCTACAAGCATTTCACAAACCCTAAACACTAACCACATTCTTATAAACTTAACATCTATTTTAACAATGCTAGGTGAGCCAGACTGGTTTCCAGCTATGCACTTGTCACTGTTCAGTAAGGCCTAAGGGCCTTGCAATTAGCTTATAACATTGATACAGATATTATAAAATTAATACATGCATCATCCTACAAGCATTTCACAAACCCTAAACACTAACCACATTCTTATAAACTTAACATCTATTTTAACAATGCTAGGTGAGCCAGACTGGTTTCCAGCTATGCACTTGTCACTGTTCAGTAAGGCCTAAGGGCCTTGCCATGAGCTGGCACTTAGACGGATAGCATCAAATCCACACACCCTCATCATTCAAAGTCAAATATTCTCTGTCAATCTCTTGAAACAGAAAAATTATATAGGGTTATAACTTATCACTGAGTCATTTTAACTCCTGAATTTATTATAAAAATAAAGAAGGAGGTAGCCTCACATTTTTTCCCCCACTTTGAATAAAAGGTTGCCAACCTGAAAACACTGAGAAACATTGGTATAAAGTAATGGGATAGAAAACAATTCTGAAGATATCATAATGCCTGCCTTCTAGAAATCAATGAGTCACCCTCAACAGTTATACTACGTTCAATACCAACCACCCTCCATCTTAAAAAACAGGTTAAAAATGGCTGATAAGGAGGAATAATATCCTAGGAAACACTGCCCTATGAAGAAATGCTGAAAGGTTTGCAACTGTATGGCAAGGAAAAGAAAAAGCAAAGACACAAAAGAGGTATAAAAATAATAAATAGCATAGAAAAAGTAAATCAGGTGCCACTATTTGCCCTCTCATAATTCCAGAACAAAGGACATAATGATAGGCAACAAATTAAAACCTGATTAAAATATTTTTATAGAAATACATAACTAGCCTGTGAAACTCATTGCTCAGCAATAATATAATGTAGGCCAAGAGCTTGAAATGATTATAAAAAGGAACTTGAGATTACTATGGATAATGAGAACATTCACAATTACTTCAGAACAGATGTTTTTAAACGAAGGGCTATAAATTCTGATGTTTGGTTTATACTCTGAATCATCAACCAAAAGACATTAGGAAGAAATTTCTCCTCGGGGCAGCTTATTCCATATTTGCCAACTACAAATTCTCGCATATACCACTGAAGCACCTAATTCTGGTCACATGGTACTGGACTAGTAGGACCACTCATGTGATCCAGGCTGGTCATTTAGTTGCCTTTGATTAACTAAGTCATTTGTCAAAGTCTGTGAAGGAGCAGCACTGAAATTCTTCAATATTTAGAATATGGATTCTTGCAAAATATTGGTAATTTGTGCAGATTGAACAAAATATGGATCATTTTACTCATGAAACTATTCCTGATCCCTGGCCTGTGTTTTTGCAACAACAATCAACAATGAAAAAGCTTTGCGTGTTAATAATGTTACATTGAACAAGCAGGATTCTGTATTTTATTTTTCAAAAATAAATCACTTTTCTGTACTAACTATGTCTTTGCCCTGAGGACTGAGGGCAAAACCTGTGTAAAAGTACTACAGTTTCAAACTTTCATTAGCGTGGATTTACATCACCCTTTTTACACTATGTTTTTAGCTCTTCACCTTGTCCAATATATTTTAGCTAACGGCTACCTTCTAATTGAGTTGCTTGCTGTGAGTTTTCAAGCTGCTTTGCAGATAAGACAGCTCAGGTCTAGGCCAGACTTGCAGCTTCCACAGCAGCAGAAGTGCACTGAGAAGAGTCAATGCTACCTCAGCATGAATTCCACACAGTTTTGAACACAAAGGTTTCTACAAGAGCCACTAGGAAGGAGCAACCTGCAACATGAAACCATGTGTTCTCTTGTTTAGTGAAATCTTCATGAGGATCATTTGAGCTGTCATTAGTAGAGACTGTCAGTGCCTCCTATTGAGAGGCCAAGCCTCACTTAAATGGGTAACTTCCGTCCTGCTCAAGATGGAGAATTTTTCCCCCTTATAATCTTTGTCCCTCATAGGTATGATCTTACAGGATTCCCACTCTTGGGTCAGAGATCCTTAGTGAGAGCCTGGAACATCCTTAGCCCTTAACTTGTTTAAATCTCAGTGGCAGCAGTACTATGGTACAGAATGAGACCCGCTCCCTTCTAGCCACCATGTATCAACCCACTCCAAATATATGGTCTTGTCTACACTTGCAAGTTTTGTTGCCAAAGAGAAAAGGAAACAAAGAAGAGCTTCAGAGATCGAAGTGAGAACGCAAACCACTGAGCGCATGCTAAAACTCACAGAAGACCAAAATGAGATGCTGAAGTGTCTTATCAAGATGCCAAGCCAACATAACCAGAGACCTCACTGTCAACAAATGCAGAACTTTTTCCACAACAATTATCCCTCCACAGCCACACATTCAAAATTCTCTATCCAGCAACACTCCCTCAAAGTCCATATACTCATTACTCAATTAAGTAACGTTTTCTTTCCCCAGCACACTCCACTCGTTGTGAAAGAAGCTGTGACTTTAGCTGCTGGACATTAACACCAATGTGAGGTTTTTCAATAACCCTTACCATTCCTTACCACTGAATATCCCATGGGTGTCACAGGGATGCCTCACTCAGGATGAGCAGTGGGATGAGGCAGGGAAGCAACCCCAACACACAGAAATGTCAGCACCCCTCACTGCCAAAAGTCGTTCCTCAGAGCTTTCCTGATATTGATGGCCACCCTATGGGCTCATCTGACAGCACGAGGTCTGTTCAAACTATGTGTCCAGGTGCTGTGTCTCACTGTTCCACCCATGGTCAAATGCTTTATCCTTACTCTCACACAAATTATGTAAGCAGCATGTGGCCACCGCCTTGGGGATATGATCCTCCAAAAAGGTCCAGCCTGCCATAGCAACACCTCCATCTCACTTTCAATCTGCCAAAGGCACATTCAATAACTATGTGGCATTGGCTTAGCCTATTGTTGTTGTACTGCTCCTTACTGCTGTCCAGGTGCCCCGTGGAAGGCTTCATGAACCAGGGCTGTAAGGGGTAAGCTGTGTCACCTAGGATCATTATGGGCATTTCCACATCTCCCACTGTAATTTTCTGGTCTAGAAATAAAGTCCCAGCATGCAGTTTTCTGAACAGGCTACTGCTCTGCAGATGCATGTTTCATGCACCCTTCCAGACCACCCTATGAAATGCCCACCATGATCCACAAGCATCTGAAGCACCATAGAGAAGTAACCCCTTATGACTGATGTACTCTGACACAAGGTGGGGTGCTACAATGGGAATGTGTGTGCCACTGATTGCCCCACCAGTTTGGAAAGCTCATGTCAGCAAAACCAGCCACTAGGTCATCCACATTTCCCAGAGTCACAGGCCTACACAGCAAAATGTGATTTATTGCCCTGCACACCTGCATTAGTCCCCAACACTGGACTTCTCCACTCCAAATTAATTTGTAACTGAAAGGTAGCAATCAGGAGTCGCCAGCTTCCACAAAGCCAAGGCAACCCACTTCTCTACTAAGAAAGCAGCTCACATTCGGGTGTCCTTGTGCCGCAGTTCAGGGACCAGCTCAGCACACAGCTCCAGAAAGGTGGCTTTATGCATCTGAAATTTCTGTATCCACTCGTTTTTAATCCCATACCTGCATGACAATGCAATCCTACCGTTCAGTACTGGTTTCCCTAGCCCAAAAGTGTCACACTACTATGCACAGCTCATCTGTGACAGTGCAACTCAATGCCGATTCGGTGCTGTCCCTGTCACCAGAGTCATCCGTATATGAGTCTTCCTTCTCTGCTATTAATTGCGTGAGTAGCTCTACTGCAACACACAATGTCCTAAGCACACGGAACACAATGTGGGAGAGAACTGTGAGATCCATGATTTTTCACTGCACATGCTAAGGTTTGGAGAAATATCTTTCCAAAATAATCACCTGTAACTCAGCTCTGAGTAGAAGCACTTCTACTGGGAATGAGACATCATCTCAACCATGTTACTTTTACATTTTGTTTTCCCTGTTTTCTGTTTGCTCTGTTGATCCAAAATAAACAAGCAGATTTATGACTAGTCCAAATAAAAGCTTATTTTTTTATTTATTTAATAGAAAGCTATTATCAGAAAAGAGAAGTGGTGAGATGATGGAAGCATATTATAAACCTAGCAATTTTTTATTAACCTGCCTCTTATTTAGTAGGTGAGACCAGAAAAAAAAAAAGATGGATTTAAGAGGATGAGGATAGTGTGATGAGAATACAGTCATAACAACCACGTCTGAATTTGAAAACAGAAAGGTAGACACAAAGGACTGTTTTAAAATTATATGGACAATGGAGGTTTAGAATGCCACTGCGGTGTTGTAAGAAATCCTGTAATTTTCTTGTTACATTGGTAGTGAGTTCTGGAACAAAAAGATGATTGTAAGGAGAGGAATGCGTGTAGGTATATATGTACTTATACTCACACACATTAAATCTTAGAGAGATATGATAAGGAGAAATATGATGGTTCATATTTTAGTATTATACTATGAAAAGCCACAGAGGAGTAGACTGTATCTTTAAAAAAATTAGTAGTCCTGTGGAACCTTAGAGACTAACAAATACATTAGATCATGAGCTTCTGAAGTGGTCTTTACCCACAAAATCTCATGCTTCAAAATACTTTTTAGTCTCTAAGGTGCCACAGGACTACTTGTTGTATATAAAACCAGTTAACATCCTCTTCCCCAAAAGGTTCTAGAAGTTTTGGAACATTAAAGACAGTTTTCCAGAACTGTTTGTTTAAACTAGGGATGCAAAAGTGTAACTGTGTACATGGTTAAGCCTTGAGTCTGGGCTCATTGGTTAATGTTCAGAGTTACATGCAGGTTCCCAGTAAACGTGGGGAGATGGCTTAAAAGCCAGCTCCCCATATGCGCTGGCTCCAGGGAGCTGCCTGCCCCATGTATGTAACTGCTGAAATTTTGAGTGGTTACACAATTACTTAAATCCATTTTAACATTCCTAGTCTGAACAGCAGTACACTGTTTAACAAAAATGACTGCTTTCTTTTTCTGAGCAACTCTGATATAATTTAAACCAAATTTAGCAACCACCAATGTGAAGGTGGAGCTCAGACTCTCTCTCTCTGATTAGAGCATCAAACATTACAAATGTCTCCTTTCGTGTAGAATGTATTCTGATTGGACTGCTCACATTTTGCTGAGAATTTTTTAGTAAAAAGTTCTGAGTATAAAACAGCATTCAAGGAAATGAATTTTAATTTATAAATTCAGAAGACACTAAAATCCTTTAACTGATTCAACCTCACCCACCCCCTTTGTAATCCTCAGGGAGAAACCCAACAAATTCATATGCCTGTTAATTAGTTCTTATTGCCTGCCACATGTAAAAATGAACAGCATTCCTACAGCCACTGAAATAATCTGTAGTCAGAATGCGTTTTATCATCATATCAGCTGCAGCCACTGCCAGGTCTGAGAACAGCTGAATGGCTTGGCAGAGTGCCTCAAATTATTGCAGACTAAAAGCACTTTAAACCATCCTGCTGTAGCTTGACATGACAAATAAAGCAATGATTCATAACTGAATTACATTGAGACTCCCCCAGAAGAGAAGGAGCATGCAGCTGATGAGAATAGCTCACCATTCCTCCACACTGATGGATGGGGGAGGAAGGGAACCTATAGATGCTCCAGTGACACGTTAGAATTATAAATGTAAGGCAAGGACACTAAATGGAGGGACACATTAAAGCAGCAAGTGACTGTAAATAAGCTATAAAAGTAGCACCCTGACAGCTTCCTTCTATTCAGTTTCATTATATTAATTAGGTTTTTAGCAGATGGCTTACAGGTCACAGGAAATATTTTAGATGGTAAGCAAAGTGATGTCCAGATTTGAAGTCTCAGCAACACATCCCTTAAAACATTAAAGTATTTAGCAACCCCCAAAAAACCAGCATATCTGAACAAATTAAATGTGATCTGCCATTCATCCAGATACTAATTCTCAAAGATTGCTGTAATAAATAACTGTCAGCAAAAGGGAAAAAAATAAATCTTCAAGCATGATGTAAAAGATAATATTTGCAATCTATTCATAATCCACTTCCCTCCTCACCTGTGACTGGCATGAAGATTTCCAAGCAAGTGCCAGTTGCTTCTGCTAAAGAAAACCTTCCAAATCTGACTGGACTATAGCCAATGTAGTGCCATCTCCCCAGGTTTGCAAACGGTTAAAATGTCTCTTCTGCTGCTGCTTGTACTCTGAACTTTTCCAGGTTGTGGAAGAATGAAAGACACAGTCTTGTCAGTTTTCACTGCTACTATTCAATGTCCTGTGGGCAACAGTGAAACTGACAAGAATTAGGTGATTTCACTGAGAGAGAGCGAGGATGTGGCCCACATAACACACAGTAAACTGCATGTGTCTCCACAATGGTAAATTGGTTGGGAACCACTGCCTTACATATAATAATGTTAAATGACCATGATAAGAGGAAGTATGAGAAAGAATCTTGACTAGCCAAACGATGGTGACTGCAATTATGATCAAACTTTGGTAACTTGCCTCTGACTGAATGAAGAGGGAAAGTTCAAAGTTCACGCGTGGTTGCTAGATTGACCATTCTATTTATACTTTTATTCAAGTTTTTTTATTATGACAATTTCTGTTCCATTCATGTTCTTATAAGGCGACACCTTACTGCCTAAAATGATTAGCATTCCTCACTGGAAGAAAAGACTAAAACTCATGGTGTTCTGGATCCCATCTGAACGCGCTCTCCCTTGGCTAAAAGGTATTTAGAAATTGAGAAGATGGAATAGAAACATTACTAAAGATTTAAAAAATTATATTTTTTGAGACTGACATCAAAGTGCACCTAACAGTGTGCACTCCAGCTATCCTTTCTAAAATTACAGGCTTGCTGGGAAGTTAGTTTTTATTATTAACTAAAAATTGTATTTTATTTTATTAACTAGAAATTACTTTATCTTTAACTAATTTCTTTGTACTTTTAACTAATATCTTTAACTAGTATCTTTGACTTTTGAGGAAGGATTTGGTCAAGAGAGGCCTGGCAAATAGAGTAAAGGCAGCTATGAGGATCTAATACAGGGGTCAGCAACCTATGGCTCACTAAGGAGCCAGATATGGCTCTTTTGAAGCTTGAGCCCAGCCCCCCTTGCTCCCGCTACAGCAGGCTTGAGCAAAACAATCTGGCTCACGAATGAAGCAGGGAGCCTCCAGGCAGACTCCCCTGCTTGCCCCACCGCTGCATATCACTCAGAAAAGTAGCTGCTGGGCTATTTGTTTTTCACAAACTGTGATCCCAGAGGGGAGTGGTGCCTCATGGATGCTCCCGCCCCAGCACAATTCCATTGGCCAGTTTATGGCCAATGGAAGCTGCCTGTTTCAAAAACAGGCAGCATACAAAGCACCAATCCCTCCTCCCCTCAGGCTCTTATTCACAGAGCACATGGCCCTGCAGCCTGGGGCAGGGCGCAGGGCAGGCTCCTGAGAAATGGGCCACTGCTCTGGGTCACTGTTCTGGAGTCTCACTGGTAAGTCTCCCAGCCAGAGCCTGCCTCTGGCACCCCAGGCTCTCCCTCCCTCCCTTCCCCCAGACCTCTGCCCTCCCACTCTGACCCCCTATCCCACATAAGCCAAATCCCCTGCCTTCCTCCTGAGCCCATACACCCTCCCAGCCCCTGCACCCCAATCCCTTACCCCAGATCACAATCCTCTCCTGCCCTAGGTCACAATCCAAACTCCTGTGCCCCAGTTCCCTGTCCTAGGTCTCAGCCCCCTCCTGCCCTAGGTCACAATCCAAACTCCTGCTCCCCAATCCCGTGCCTCAGGTCACAACTGCCTCCTTCACCCAAACTCAGTGGCCTTTGACCCAAAAACGCTTCCCTACCCCTGCCATAAATAAAGACAATGTTGAAACATTTTGTGTTGGACATATTTTATTTTATTTAAAAATTAAGCTTGGCCAACAAGCCCCCAATTGAGGCCCAACCCCCATCTGGCTGCAGTGCTATAACACTCTTGCACCCTCCACACACATACCAACCCTGAGCTCATCATACACATGAACACCCTGCCCTGAGCCCCTCATACTTCCACATCCCTACTCTTTTGCACCCTACATCCCCAACCCCCTGCCATAACACTCCTGCACCCCACCTAACCCTGTGTCCTAAGCCCATCATACACCCAAGCCACCTGCTGAACCCTTCATACCCCCAAACCAGATTCCTGCACCCCCACATTCCCAACCCCCTGCTATAAGATTGACAGAAAACAGCCTGAATGTCTGCATGAGGTTGGATTTAACCAGTTATGATGTAAACTTCAAAGAAATGCAGAAAGATGCAGCAGAAGAAGTCCCATGTGAGCACAATGTTTCATTTATGCTATTATTAATCATTATGTCAATTATCAATAATATTAAGTTGTGTATTTTCAGTCATGGAAATCGGCATTCTTATACGGCTCTTTGTTGACCACTTGTTCTGAATTTTGATGTAGTCTGGCTCTTTGGTTTGAAAAAGTTGCCAACCCCTAATCTAATATCTGCCATATCCAGAAAGGTGGCATCCAAGCGATGGAAGAAGCTAGCAATATTAGAGGGGCCATTCTGAATTCTGAGGAGAATCAGAAGATTGTATGGCAAGAATGGAGATTTCTAGCCCCATTCTTAGATACATGGAGAAGGAATAAAGAGAAACCAAAAGAATCCACTCCCCAAAAGGCACTGGGGAGAGGCACCTGACCATGAAAACTAGAGTGTGAACTTTTAAGACAACTTTTTGTTTGCTCCACTATAATCTTTTCTTTTCTAAAAATATCTTTTGCATATATGACTTCTCCTTGATCACACATTGATCCAAATGACACTGAGTGTCCCCAGATCTTTGCTTGTGGTGTAATTCTCTCTCACACTTACAAACAAAACAAAAGCTCATTCCCAAGCTAATAAGAACTTGTAGTCTCCTCTGAGGCTGGTGCCAGTATATACTTGGAATCTCAAAGCTGCTGTTAATGAACCGTCTTATCCCAACTGTTCAAGCTCAAATGCATTGGGTGAAATACAACAAAGAATTGCACCTTCTCATGACAAGACTGGAATTACACCAATTTGAGAAGCAATACTTCAGAGGCTACTCTACAAAGACAAATCTTCTGAAGAGTTCTCAAAGGGTAAGTTCTGGAGATCATGTGAGATAAGAAGTCAGATTTGTCAGGGAAGATCCAAAGACTTGACTCATGCCTTTAAGCAGATTTAAGGAACAGCTAAGCTTTCCACAAAAACTCTTCCAAGTTACAAAGGAGAATGGAAGGATAAACAATTGTCAATCACAAAACAGAAGAAAATTCTAAAATATCAGAGAAAAGGAAGTTACTCACTTTGAGCGGTAACGATGGTTCTTCAAGATGCGTGTCACTGTTGGTGCTCCAATGTTGGTGTTGGACTCGTCCCGGCACCACAGATCAGAGTTTTTCTATCAGTATCTGGTTGGGGACACATGCCATTCATGCCTTTGCAATTTGCGCACGTGGCCTGAGTCCTCTCAGTTTCTTCGTGTACACCCTATTGCGTGAATGTTAATCCGAGGAAGGGGGGAGGAAGGGTGGGTTGTGCAGCACCCACGGGGACACACATCCCAAAGAACCGTCATTACCACACAAGGTGAGTATTAGAATTTTCTACTGTTTTGTGATTATGACAATTGTTTATCCTTCCATTTTCCTTTGTTTTTCGAGTGATGTCCTTGTGGGTGCTCCACTGTTGGTGACTACATAGTGGTACCCAATACATAGTAGGTGGGCTTCGGATTAACGCTTATGTACAGATGAAAGTACTGCATTGGCAACAGATGAACTTGTCTCCATTCATGTGGAGATTGCATAATGTCTCATGAAAGTGTGGTTGGATGACCAAGTGGCTGCGCAACAGATGTCCTTAAGTGGAACTCCCTTCAGGAAGGCTATTGATGTAGATACGCCCATGGGGAGCGCACCCTGGGGGGCACAGGGAGTGGTCTACTTTGAAGGGAGTAGCATTTGATGATTCAAGACATTATCAACTTGGAAATACATTGTGAAGAAAGTGGAATTCCCTGAGACCACTCAACAACTGAAGCAAATAACATCTGTGATTTGCAGAAGGGTTGTGTTCAGCTGATATAGAATGATAGTGCCCTCCAGACATCCAGGATGCATAGAATAGCCTCCTCTTGTGAAGCATGAGGTTTTGGATAAAAGGTAGGGAGGATGATAGGTTCATTAATGTGGAAGTCGGAGTAGACTTTAGGCAAAAAGGAGGGGTGAGGTCGGAGGATGACCTTGTCTTTAGGAAATACAGTGTAGGGTGGTGATGCTATGAGAGTGGCAATCTCGCTAACTTGCCTTACCAATGTGATTGTGATTAAAAACCACTGTCTTTGCCGTTAATTGCGAAGTGAGCATTTGGCCAGGGGTTCAAATGGTGGTCTGATTAGCGTGTTGAGTACTCTCTTCCAGCTGTATCAGCAGAATCAAGAGCCATGTGCAATGCTGTGCATGATGTGGTGTAACCCTCCTGTACTATGGATTTCAGGATAGGTTGTTTCTCATCCAGAAGGTGTTGCATTACAGGCAGTCCCCGGGTTACGTACAAGATAGGGACTATAGGTTTGTTCTTAAGTTGAATTTGTATGTAAGTTGGAACTGGTACATGTTGTACCCCAGGTGTCCCCAATTCAGCTGCTGCTGAAACTGACCAGCGGCTGACTACAGGAAGCCCGAGGCAGAGCTGCTTTGCCCCTGGCTTCCTGGAATCAGCCGCTGATCAGTTTCAGCAGCAGCTGACTTGGGGACACCTGGGGTAGAGCAGCTGGGGTGCTGCCAGGTTGGTCCCCGCAGCGCCGAGGTGCGGCGCTGCGGGGACCAACCCAGCAGCGCCCCAGCTGCTCTGTCCCAGGCGCCCAGATTCAGCCGCTGTTGAAACTGACCAGCAGCGGCTGAATCGACACGCCTGGGGCAGAGCAGCTGGAGTGTGCTGGGTTGGTCTGGTAGCGCCGACCCTTGGCGCAGCAGGACCAACCCGGCAGCACCCCAGCTGTCGCCCAGGGACACCTGGGGCAGAGCAGCTGGGGTGCTGCTGGGTTGGTCCCGCAGCGCGCTCCTCGGCGCTACTGGACCAACCCGGCAGCACCCCAGCTGCTCTGCCCCAGGTGTCCCCAAGTCAGCCGCTCCTGAAACTGACCAGCGGCTGATTCCAGGAAGCCCGGGGCAGAGCAGCTTTGCCTCGGGCTTCCTGTAGTCAGCCGCTGGTCAGTTTCAGGAGCGGCTGACTTGGGGACGCCTGGGGCAGAGCAGCTGGGGTGCTGCTGGGTTGGTCAGTAGCGCCGCACTCGGCGCTGTGGGACCAACCCGGCAGCCCCAGCTGCTCTACCCAGGTGTCGGCGAAAGCCTGGTCTGCTGGGGACGCACTAGCTGCGCCCAGCAGACCAGGCTTTCTCGCGGAGGACGGGGCGGCGGTCCCGCCGCCGCCCCTCCGCGGCGAAAGCCGCTCAGTCTCCTGGTCTGCTGGGGCCCCCAGCAGACCAGGAGACGAGCAAAGCCGCTGAGGACGGGGCGGCGGGACCGCGGCGCGTCTCGGCGGTCCCGCCGCCCGTGTCCTCCGCGGCGAGAAAAGTCAACTGGCCCCAGCAGACCAGGGAGATGCGGAGCGGCTTTTCTCGCCCCGTCCTCCGCGGCTTTGCTCCGCGTCTCCCTGGTCTGCTGGGGACCCCCAGCAGACCAGGGAGACGCGGAGCGGCTTTTCTCGCCGCGGAGGACGTGGCGGCGGGACCGCCGCGGCACGTCTCGGAGGTCTGCTGGGGGGGGGGGCCGCGCAGCTAGTGCGGTTCCCTCACCCCGTTCGTAAGTAGGGATCCGACATAAGTCGGATCCACGTAAACCGGGGACTGCCTGTAATTCTGTCAGTTTGGTGTAATTATCAAAGTCCTGGTTGGCAAGTAGTGTAGTGTAATTTGCTATCTGAAGCTATCAAGGAGGAATACATTTTCCTACCAAACAAGTCCAATCACTTATGATCCTTATCGTGGGTGGTGGACTTATACTACGGGGTCTTGACCTATGTTGTGCCACGTCCACAACTAAAGAATTCGGTTGTGGGTGGAGGAATACAAAGTCCATGCCCTTTGAGGGGACGAAATATTTTATTTCAGCCCTCTTGTTGGTCGGAGAGGCTGAGGCTGGTGTTTGCCAAACCTCGTCCACTGCCTACATGATTGCTTCATCAATCAGAAGCACAATCTTCAATTTTGCCAATGGTTGGAGGTTCTTTAATAGCCTATGCTGTTTCTCTTGCACCTCAGATAAAGTTACGTCCTGACTCAAGGCAACCCTCTTGAATAAGTCCTGAAATTGTTTCAGTTCATCTGTCAGTGATGGATCATCAGTGATAACCACATCATCGGGTGAGAAAGACAATTTATCAGTTGGCGAAATGTCCAGTTGTTCAGCATCAACATCCTCAGTAATCTGTCCCTCTTCAGTCTCTAGGTCTTCAGCTGGAGGAGGGGAACTATAAGGATGACCTATGGGCCGTTGTTGACAGGGCCGCTGAGCGGTGCTGTGGGGGAGCCCAGTGACGATATGAAGACCAATGAGGTAGATAATGAGGTGGTACAATCAGTCTCGATAACAGGGAGAGTTATGGAAGTATCGTGGTCGATGTGCATGCTCTGGCAGGAGAAGAGCATTGAGATGAGAACACACTCTTGCGATCATCATCATAGTCACTACAGTGAGACAGCACTGATGACTATGGTGAACAGGGAGAACTCCGGGTTGATAAAGGAGACTGAGAGGGGTGTCTCACGGAGGCATCGTGTGGCAATCTAGATTGTGGCTCCAGAGTTGGCACTGGCACATCGTAGTCTTCCCTGCGTGCAGAAGAACGGTGGCGGCTCAAAGAAGTTTCCTGCAATGTTGTCTAGCATGGTGGCGATGGAGGAGGGCATCAGCGCCGGTGGTGAGGGTGCCAGTTCCAGGCTCGGCATGTGAAGCAAGGGCCTACCGGATTTAGTTCTCACCTTTATTGGTGCCAAGGTCTTGCTCAGCGCTGGTAGTGCTGTAGACTTATCTGGTTCCCGGACCTCAGCTGTCTTTGGCGTCGTTGGCGTCAGTGCAGTCTGTGCCGCCCATATTTTCAGTTCCGCCACTGATGCGGCACAAGGGCGCCCGATGCCGGAGGTGCCCCATTTATCTCCCGTGCTGACTCCCGGGCTGGGGAGACCCTTCTTTTCCGGGGTGGCTTAAGTGAAGGGGAACTTGACTTTTTCCTTATTAGCAGTCTCCAGTTGACTGCATTCGTCCCTGTTGTCTGAGGCTCAAGAGCCTTGTCGAAAAGTAACATGTGTAGCCTTAGCTCCCTGTCTTTGCAGGCTCTAGCCCAGGGTTGGGCAAAAATGTTTGAGTGGGGGCCACTTCAAACATTTTTGAAGCGGTCACAAGTTGCCCTGGAAGGGGTGGGGCCTTGGGCAGAAGGGGCGGAGCCTTTAAATAGCAGGAGTTAAAAGGGTTTGTGCCTCCCCTGCAGCTCCCAGGCATCACGTTAGCCAGAGACAGGAGCTGCAAGCCCTTCCAATTCCTGCTATTTAAAGAGCTTCCGGCTCCCGGCCTCACTGCTAGCAAGTTGCCTGGGAGCCGGGGACACGTAAGCCCTTTCAACTGCTTCTATTTGAAGGACTCGCACCTTCCCTGGGACTGTTGCCTGCCAGCCATGGGGATGGTGCTAGCCTTTTAAATAGAAGCAGTTGAAAGGGCTCCCGGCTCCCAGACAACACGCTAGCGGGAGGCGCGAGCCCTTTAAATAGAAACAGTTAAAAGGGCTCACAGCTCCAGCACTGCTAGCGCGTTGCCAGGGAGCCGGAGATGCACGAGTCCTTTCAACTGCTTCTACTGAAAGGACTTGCGCCTTCCCCGCGCCTGTCAGGCAATGGTGCGTTTAAACTAACTATTTACACATAGAGAGAACAACTTTTTTTAAAAACTAACGACTAACAGAGTATGAACAACAGGAGAACAATTTTTAAACTAACTCAATTCCTTATCCATCTATAGGTAACCAAAGAGAAGAAGAGGGATCGAGCTCTGTCTGCGACCGAGGGTGGTAAAGGAACTCAGGGGAGTCAGGCCACACCTGCGAATTGCAAAGGCGCGAAGGGCAAGCACACCCTACCGCGCATGCGCGGTCCAACCAGATTCTGCTAGAAAAACTCCAATCTGCAGCATTGGGACAAGCCTGACACCATCAGTGGAGCACCCATGGGGACATCTCTCGAAGAAGAAACCTGGGTGTCAGACACTTCTGTTCAAAGCCAGATCTAACATGTAAGGAACCATCTAGCAAGCTCTTCAACGTAATAGGCTTGTGCCCACAAAAGCTCATAATACTTTTTTTTTTTTTTTTTGGTTAATCTCTAAGGTGCTACAGGACCACTCTTTTTAAAAGTTTTTTTATAGTAGTCCTGTGTGTTGCGGTGAGCAAGCCATATGAAGCATAAGAACTAAAGAGCAGCTGTCAACTGTGTTTAATATCTTGTTCCTCAATATAGAATTAGATATGAAACAAGACTCTAAATGCCAAATTCTTAGACTATATACTAGGACAGCCATCAGGCATCTACTCTGCAAATCTCAGTAGATGTTGTTTCATAGCTGGTTGTAGAATGGACTCTTTAAAAAAAAAAAAAAAAAAAAAAAAAAAGAGAGACATGGAACCACTCCCAAGTTATTTGCCTTTGTTACACAAGACTTAACCCACCTAGTACTGGTAGATTTTGAGACACTTTGAGGCCCTTTATATGTAGGATGAAAAGGAGGAACAGGGAACTAGCAGTCTTAAATTACGGCATTCTAAAGCAAATAAAAAAATCTTTAGTGCTCTGGTGTCTAGACAGCGCTGATTTCTGTCTCTCTCAAAAGAAGGATTAGGACAGAAATCTGGCAGTACTATTCCTTGTTTAATATGAAAGCTAGAAGACACTTTCGGCTAAAGACTTGGCACAATTCCAGTAACTACTTTATTGTGATGGAACTGAAGAGGAGGAGATCTTGTAAGACAGAAGAGCAAGAAAGATTTCTGTCTAGCAGTTACAGAAATTAAGCAAGCGGTCTTGATGAAGAGGAAAATACAGTGGAGTGGAACCCAAAGGCTCAAAAGGTAGAAAAGAGTAATTTCAGGACTAGGTCAAGACTCCACAGGGGATAACCTGTCTAATGTGAGGCTTAATGCTATAGACATCCTTAGACAATCTGATCACAGAGATTCTAATAATGCCTTTATTCCCATGCATAGGCAAAGCAAAAAAAAATTTTTAACTGCTTGGGGTTAGGTCTCAGGTAGCAGAAGTGGCAATAATGCAGAAGAAAATTATTTGTGGCATACCTACAGCATTTTGTAGGATAGTCTAGGTCACCATTTCTCAAACGTGGCCACCATGGCTACATGCAGCCAACAAGGGCTTTTCTTCCAGCCACAGCTCCTGGACAGTGATGGGGAGGCCAGAAAGAAATCCTAACCCCTCTGGAAACAGAAAAGCTGGAGAAGTATGCAGCCAGTGAGTTCGCTGGGGCAATGGAGTCAGGTCAGCCTCAGGTGATGAGTAGTAGGCTCCAGCCATGGGGCTTCAAGCTCCGTTCCCCAGCCGCACATCACTGCTAGTACCCCATTGTTCCATACCTATTTACCCACACAGGGCTTACTTTGTCCCCAGGCTTGGCAAGTCTGAGTTAGTCTGCTATGAAAATTGATATTCGTGTGTTTCACAGCAGACTTAGTAGCTAGAGAGTCTAAAAAAAAAACAAAGGAAAAGAAACAAGAAAACAGACAAGAATGTATTAGTGTTTCTATTCTGTTTAGGTCCAGTTCAGAAGAGACATTTTTAATATTCAGTCTGCAAAAAAAATCCTACATGAATAAATTACAATGGTCTGGACATGTATATGTGCATAAGTATTTGTTTTTCCTAAGGTACTGGAGGAAAAATTTTCAAAGCGGCCACCTGCAAGCATCGCTGACCACGTTTTCAGGCCACCAAAAAATGTGTCACAGGAAGCCCTGATATAGGTTTAATTGATCCTGCCTCAGCCAGCAGACTAGACTTGACTTGACTTCTCAAGGGTCCTCCATCCTTACATTGCTATGATTCAATGAAATGTCTAAACTTCAAACAGGAAACTACTCTGCCCTCAGGTTTTAGAAGAAAGGAAGTGAGTTTATACAAGTTACCCTATCTAACAAGAGGGCATGTCTTCTCTCTCAAGACCACTTCCACCATAATCTGAACCTGTCTGCCTAGGTTCAGATACGAGCCCCCTCCCCCCAGTTCCTGTAGTATCTGTACGCAATACCCTAGAAATTGAAAAACAGGCTTCTCATATTTGGAATTACAGAAAATACTGATGCAAATCCACTAAGGAAACGTGCATGTCAGACAGAATCTTAGAATCATAGAATACTAGGACTGGAAGGGACCTCGAGAGGTCATCGAGGCCAGTCCCCCTGCCCTCATGGCAGGACCAAATACTGTCTAGACCATCCCTGATAGACATTTATCTAACCTACTCTTAAATATCTCCAGAGATGGGGATTCCACAACCTCCCTGGGCAATTTATTCCCGTGTTTGACTACCCTGACAGTTAGGAACTTTTTCCTAATGTCCAACCTAAACCTCCCCTGCTGCAGTTTAAGCCCATTGCTTCTTGTTCTATCCTCAGAGGCCAAGATGAACAAGTTTTCTCCCTCCTCCTTGTGACATCCTTTTAGATACCTGAAAACTACTATCATGTCCCCTCAGTCTTCTCTTTTCTAAACTAAACAAACCCAATTCTTTCAGCTTTCCTTCATAGGTCATGTTCTCTAGACCTTTAATCATTCTTGTTGCTCTTCTCTGGACCCTCTCCAATTTCTCCATATCTTTCTTGAAACGCGGTGCCCAGAACTGGACACAATACTCCAACTGAAGCCTAACCAGTGCAGAGTAGAGTGGAAGAATGACTTCTCGTGTCTTGCTCACGACACACCTGTTAATGCATCCCAGAATCATGTTTGCTTTTTTTGCAACAGCATCACACTGCTGACTCATATTCAGCTTGTGGTCCACTATAACCCCAGATCCCTTTCTGCCGTACTCCTTTCTAGATAGTCGCTTCCCATTCTGTATGTGTGAAACTGACTGTTCCTTCCTAAGTGGAGCACTTTGCATTTGTCTTTATTAAACTTCATCCTGTTTACCTCAGACCATTTCTCCAATTTGTCCAGATCATTTTGAATTATGACCCTATCCTCCAGATTAGTCGCAACCAATATCTAAATCGTTGATGAAGATATTGAACAGAGCCGGTCCCAAAACAGACCTCTGCGGAACCCCACTTGTTATACCTTTCCAGCAGGATTGTGAACCATTAATAACTACTCTCTGAGTACGGTTATCCAGCCAGTTATGCACCCACCTTATAGTAGCCCCATCTAAGTTGTATTTGCCTAGTTTATTGATAAGAATATTATACGAGACCGTATCAAACGCCTTACTAAAGTCTAGGTATACCACATCCACTGCTTCTCCCTTATCCACAGGACTCGTTATCCTATCAAAGAAAGTTATCAGATTGGTTTGACAAGATTTGTTCTTTACAAATCCATGCTGGCTGTTCCCTATCACCTTGCCACCTTCCAAGTGTTTACAGATGATTTCCTTAATTACTTGCTCCATTATCTTCCCTGGCACAGAAGTTAAACTAACTGGTCTGTAGTGTCCTGGGTTGTTCTTATTTCCCTTTTTATAAATGGGCACTATATTTGCCCTTTTTCAGTCTTCTGGAATCTTTCCTGTCTCCCACGATTTTCCAAAGATGATAGCTAGAGGCTCAGATACCTCCTCTATCAGCTCCTTGAGTATTCTAGGATGCGTTTCATCAGGCCCTGGTGAATTGCAGGCATCTAACTTCTCTAGGTGATTTTTAACTTGTTCTTTTTTTATTTTATCTTCTAAACCTATCCCCTTCCCACTAGCATTCACTATGTTAGGCATTCCTTCAGACTTCTCGGTGAAGACCGAAACAAAGAAGTCATTAAGCATCCTTGCCATTTCCAAGTTTCCTGTTACTGTTTCTCCCTCCTCACTGACCAGTGGGCCTACCCTGTCCTTGGTCTTCCTCTTGCTTCTAATGTATTTATAAAAAGTCTTCTTGTTTCCCATTATTGCCATAACTAGTTTGAGCTCATTTTGTGCCTTTGCCTTTCTAATCTTGCCCCTGCATTCCTGTGTTGTTTGCCTATATTTATCTTTTGTAATTTGTCCTACTTTCCATTTTTTATATGACTCCTTTTTTATTTTTAGATCATGCAAGATCTCGTGGTTAAGCCAAGGCGGTCTTTTGCCATATTTTCTATCTTTCCAACACAGCGGAATAGCTTGCTTTTGGGCCCTTAATAATGTCCCTTTGAAAAACTGCCAACTCTCCTCAGCTGTTTTTGCCCTCAGTCTTGATTCCCACGGGACAGGCTGCAAGTGTGCTGAAGAAAAGTGGGTCTAGTGAAACACCTGTTCATCTCATGAATGTCAGTGATTTATTTTAGTGTACAGCCTCAAAACAAAACTCGTTAATCAATTTAAGGGGCAATAGTACTGGGCAAGACCATTTTCTTCAAATGAGAAGACGACCGACTGCAAGTCAGAGATACTGACAAAGGTAAAACATTCACACTGTGTTCTGCTGTAGCAAGAGAGACAGAACTTTGGGAGCCTAAACTTAGCTCAGGTTTGGCAGATAAATGAAGGATGAACAAAATTAATATAATTGTTTTTAAATGTGTCTGTAATTTAGCTTTATACCTGTTTACTATTAATATCTCAAAACAGCACATCTGAAAGGAAATGTCAGTTCCCCTTTAAGTTTATCATATAAGGGTCACTTTTTGTAAGATTAGATGCAGCTCCAATCTATATGAAGCCCCTCTGCAGCCATATCCACAAAAATGAACATTCTGATTCACAGCTGTACAAGAATTGGAGACTGATGCAGAGGGCAACTGATTTTCTATGAAGACCTTGATACTAAAGGGATGTTAAAATGTGTGCAATTAAGTAACCGTGTAACCACTGAAATTTTCAGCGCTTACACGTGGCATGGCTGGCAGCTGCCCACAAAGCCGGTGCATATTGGGAGCCAGCTTTTAAGCTGGGTCCCCATATGTACCAGCTCTCACCTCCCATTAGAGACAGCAGCGCGGGGCAGCAAGCAGTTCCCTGGGAGCTTTTGTGCACTGGGAGCCTGCATGTAACCATTTACATGGTTACACTCTCACACCCCTACATGATACATCCTACTTTATGTAATGTATCCATTCAAATGTGTACCCTATATCTATTCTGGGGTCTAAACGCATTACAAAAGCTATAAAAGTGTTAATCAAATATTAAAGCAGAGTAAAAACAAAACGAAAGCCACAGATCATTTAAGACCTCCAAGTTCATCTTCCCCATACACCCTGCAGTCTTCTCTCATCCCTTAGTCAGTCTATTTAAACTAACTCAACAGAAAAAGTCTTGGAGATAAGTTTCTCCCTGTCTTTGCTAATTGTATCACACAGTTTGCCATGCACTCAGGCCTAGACGTGTTTTTTAAAAGGAACAAAAGAAAAATAATTAGTTTGAGAGTTTGTTCAAAAATATATTTAGAACGGAGGTTAACCCTTTAAACAGTGTTGCCTTCTCTCATGATGTTATCACAGGTTTTGAAATATTTGTTTTTCTTAAAGCCCCAGTTTCTGTAATCAAGTGCATCCACATAGGCCAGGGGTAGGGAACCTAAGGCCTGGGGGCTGGACGTGGCCCCCTGCTTGCCTGGATAAGGCCCCTGAGGCTCAGGGCTCCCTGCCCCCAACACTGGGGAGCCCATGCTGGTGCTCCAGCCCTCCCTCCCCCGCCACCCCATCATGAGGCTGGAGCACACAAAATCTACTAGCGTGGGCACTCCTAGGCTCTGGCGTACAAGAGGAGCTGAACATCAGGAGCGTCTTTCTGCTTCTCAGTTAGGGGCACGTCAGTGAGGTGGTTTTCTTCTTTTGCTTCTCACTTGTGTGCAGCCCCCAACTGATTTTTATGTGGGTCGGCGGCCCCTGAACCAAAAAAGGTTCCCCACCCCGACACAGGCACTATTGACACCACCAGGTATGACCATAGGCAGATCAGCAGTCACTGCCAAGCTCTGGGAGCTAGCTAGGGTGAAGGAATCTGAGGTAAGAGGTTGCATTTTCATCCATCCTCCCAGTTGAAGAGAAGGGACCAGACAGGGACATATGCATCCTAAAAATGAATACATGGCTGCACAGATGATTTCAATGGAAGGGCTTGCTGTTGGGGGACAGAGGTCTGCTAAGAAGAGAGGGGGTTCCCCAGACTAAGAAACTGACCCCACCTAGTTAGGAGGGTTCAACTAGTTTCAAAAGGGGCAAGTAACAAAAGCCCACAGGTAAATATAAAAAGGGGGCCTTAAAAGAGGGTTAGATTTTTACATGGGGCATGGAAAATTACAATAGGGTCACAGGAGTAAATAGTGAAATCAGTGGGGGAATCTAGTAGGGATGTTAACTAATGTGTATTTGTGTAAACATTTAACCACTAGATTTTGTAGTGGTTACACACTGTGGGGGGCAGGCAGCTACCCCCATCTTGCTGCCTCTAATAAACAGGCAGCAGCACGGGGACAGGTGCAGGGAGCCCACTTGAAAGCCGCTTCCCATGTGTACTGGCTCCAACCTCCCTTCCCCCTTTGCTGCTTCTAATACAGAGGCAGCAAGGCGGAGGGATGAGTGTAGTCATTACGATTAACCAATAAACCCAGGCCATTGTCTAAATGATTACACTCTAACATCTCTAGAATCTATTCAACATCTTAGGTATCGCTACACAAATGCCTGGAAAAAAAACATGAAGAACTGAGAGTACTAGTACATTAGCTAAATTATTACTTAATTGGCATCCCAAAGACTTGGAGAAGTACCATGACTGGAATATTAGTATGGAGGAGTACAACTTATTATGTAATTAACAGTGAGTTTCCATTAGCAACTGGCGGTCCACGGAAAGGTTTGCATTGATCTAGGTGAGCCATGGGCAAAAAAGTTTGAGAACCACTGTTCTAGATGCTAAGGAACAGCCAGAATTGATATGTCAAAAAACAAATCATACAAAACCAACCAAATTTTCTTCTTTGACATGACTTCTGGTCTAATAGATGGGGGGAAGGAAGCACTAGATGTAATATATCTTGATTTCAGTAAGGGTTTTGACACAGTCACACATGACAGTCTCAAACTCGGGAAATGTGGTCTAGATGAAATTATTATAAGGTGGATGCACAACTGGCTAAAAGACCATACTGAGAGTAATTATCAATGATTCGCTGTCAAATTGGCAGGATGTACCTAACGGATCCTGAAGGGGTGAGTCCTGGGTTCGATACTATTCATGATTCTCATAATTGACAAAGATACTGGAGTGGAGAATATGTTTACAAAATGTATGGATGATACCACACTGGAAGGGACTGCAAGCAGTTTGGAGGATAGAATTAGAATTCAAAATAATCTTGACAAATTAGAGAATTGGTCGAAATAAAAAAAATCAAATGTGTAACTATAAAATGGGAAATAAATAGCTAGGTGATAATGCTATTGAAAAAACATGGGGATTATAGTGAATTACAAATTGAATACAAGACAACAAGGTAATGCAGATGTAAAAAAGGTTAATATTCTGGGGTGTAATAATAGGAACATGGTATGCATGACTTGGGAGGTAATTGTCTCTCTTTACCCAGCACTGTTGAGGCCTCAGCTGGAGCACTGTATCCAATTCTGGGAGCTATGCATTAGAAAACATGTGGGCAAACTGGAGAGAATCCAGAGGAGAGCAGCAAAAAAATCATAAGAGAGTTAGAAAACCTGACCTCTGAGGAGAGTTTGAAAAAAACCCAGGAATGTGTAGTCTTAAGGAAACAAAAAAGATGGAGGGGACCCAAGTCTGTTAATGGCTGTTGTAAAGAGGATGGTGATCAATTGTTCTCTGTGTCCACTTAAAGTAGGACAGGTAATAATTAGCTTAATCTGCAGCAAGAGAGATTTAGTTACAAATTAGGGAAAATTTTAGCTCTGGAATAGGCTTGCAAGGGAGGCTATGAAATGCCCATCATTGGAGGGTTTTTTTAAAAAGGGCTGGGCAAACAACTGACAGTGAAGGTATAAGTCTAGATCCTGCCTCAGAAAAGGGGATTGGACTTGATGACCACTCAATATCTCTTTCAGTCCTATATTACTATGATTCCATAAACTACATTAATATTTCAGCATTCACTTTAAAAAGCCTTCTTTCAGTCCTATATTACTATGATTCCATAAACTACATTAATATTTCAGCATTCACTTTAAAAAGCTTCAACCCCTCTTTGTCACAGAGATAAGCTTGAAATGAAAACATCACCCAAACACATCCTACAGGCTAAAAAAACCCCCAAAGCTAAAATAAGACCCCAATTAATGTTTAATATAAATTTGGGGGAGCCTGATTTATAATTTTGAGTTCCTTGGGGTAGCAATGCTAAACTTCAGAAAACAAGTATTTCAGAAATTACAAATTATAATGATATTTAACTAAATACATTTGGTGCAAGTTTTTATTGTAAAAATTTAGCCTTTGCATCATGAAATTTGCCTTCAGTTATTACTACTTTTCTCCTTCAGTACGAAGGCCATTATTTCAAAGAGGGGGAAATCCCATTAAAAGCTGTTTACTTACTGAAAATGAAAATACAAATAGCAGGGGGAAATTATGCTAATGAGCAAGAGGATAATAATCAGGGTGCAACTGCAAAGCCCAAAACCTCCATGTATTTAAGGCAAGATTTGGCAGATTTACTACTGATTCTCCTTGTCAACCTCACTGAGAAGTGCAACCCATCAGCATGCTTTAGGGCAGGGGTGGGGAACCTCAGGCCTGGGGGCTGCATCTGACCCCCGGACTGCCTGGATCCGACCCCCAATGCTCCGCCCCCAACCCCGCATTGGTGGTGCTCCAGCCTTCCCACAGCACCACCATCAAGCTGGAGCACACAAAATCTACTAGTCTGAGCCCCCACTAGGCTCTGGTGGAGGAGGGGAATGTGAGGAGTATCCTACTCCTTCAGTGAGGGTTTTTTGTGTGTGCGGCCCCTGACTGATTTTTCTGTGGGATAGGTGCCCCCAACCCAAAAAAGGTTCCCCGCACCTTCTTTAGGGGAACTGAGAATACAGAAGAGCCTCCTGAAGATCCTCTTGCCTGCTTTATCATCTCGTTATTTCCACAGATAATTTTGTGCTCCACCAACATTTAGAATGGGATACCCAAAAATTGCCATTTGGTTGAATGGGTTTAATATCAATTTGTTCACCCATGTAGCTGTCAAAAAATTAAATTATAACTTGCCAAGAAAACTGAATGACAATTATCATTTGTCTTTTACAAAATAACAAAGGTTTATTGCTTTGACCCTAAGCTTTCACTGGATTGAGTTGAATGATATGTTAATCGTAACAATTTGAAGTGGCTCTGAATTTTCATTTTTCATGACAACAAGACAGGACAACTTTATAAATGGCATGAAGCAAGAACTCTGAGCAGCAGGGATAATGTTGAGAAATTCTAAGTCCCGGTCTTGCTTGACTTCATTAAGGAATGTCAGAACTATCAGCCACCCAATCTATTTCTATTTCCATCTAGATAAATAAATACAACAGAAAGGAAGCATAAATTCTTCTGAATACCAAGCATTTTTTTCTGGTGGCTGGGCAGGGGTGCAGCAAGAAGAGCAAAGGAAGTATGTATGTACAACAACAAACAAACCAACACATTTACTTCATTACACTAACTATAGAAGATCATGACCAATTAAAAGAGCCAAAAACCTTTCAAAATAATATTTTTGGAAGAGGACAACAGCTTGGCAGTGAATCTATTTTAAACAAATCTTCAAATTTAGTGCAAGACACTTGGGTGGGGGTTAATGACAGAGTTGATGATAGAATCTTAGAAATGTAGGTGTAGATGCTACACCCTTTACTCAGGCAAGTCCAGCCCCCTGTACTGAGACAGAGGTAAGTAAACCTAGACTATCCCTGGCAGGTGTTTGTTCAGCTTGTCCTGGAAGATCTCCAGTGATCCACAATCTTTCTCGGAAACCTATTCCGGAATTTATTTACCCTTACAGATAGGATGTTTTTCCTAACATCTAACCTAAATCTCTCTTATGGCAGACTAAGCCCACTACTTCTTGTTCTATTTTCAGGGACATAAAGAACAATTAATCACAGTCCTCTAAACAGCCATTTGAAGACATACCAGGTTACTTCTCAGTCTTTACTCAAGACGAACATGCTCAGTTTTGTTAATTTATCTTCATAGGTCAGGTTTTCTAAACCTTTTATCATTTTTGTACCATCTCACTCCTTTTAGGACTCTCAAACTGCCTGCTATCCCCATTGATGCAAAATAACTGGATTTCCTTAAGCATGTTTTTGTATCTTTAAAAATCATTTCTGTATTGGGTTGCCACTAACAAGCTAACCTTAACCACAGCTACTGCTCAATATCACATACTAAGAAAAAGGCAGTAATCGAGTAGCTAAAATTCAATAGTGTGGAGACAAACTGAGAGCAAATGGTGACTTTTTACTGGCAAGCAATAAGACATGTGAATGCAAACTCAATCCAATTAAGGAGCAACAGTTTTCTTTGTAGCAGGTGTGATAATTTATGCCAGAGTTGAGTATTGCAGGGAATGGAGGGAAATCTTAAATCATATTCATATTCATCAAAACTAATTCCAAATCTTCTTTTTTTTTTTTTTTTTGCATTCAGCAAGTTTAATTAATGGAGGTTTGTATGGAAAACTAAACTACAGTTTTTTTTAGTATTTCTTCTTAAAATTTTGTCCAGGACCAAGACAGATAGTATTGAGTGCTACAGAAACTAAGCTATGTAGGCTTCTGTTCACAAATCAAATGGTTTAGAAACTCCAAACATAACGTTCAGGAAAAGTAATAAGGTCCATCTTTACTTTCTGGCCTGCAAATACCTGGAAGAAGGGGGCAGCAATTTAATTGGGGGTGTGACGGACCAGACCCAGTAACGTGACAGGGGGACTCATTAGGTCTATTACATTCATGTTGCTATGGAGGCAGCGCTCATTGAGTAAATGCCCAGAGACTGTTTATGACCAATTGTAACGTTCAAAATGTGTCCAGGGCACCCAAAACTTACAACAAACTTTCTTATCTAGTTACTACAAATCTAAAATAACTAAAATAGATTACCAAGATTTTAGGACAAAAAATCTCCATTAAAGTATGTGTAAAATTTCACCAAATTAAGTTTTATCATTTTCTGGAGAACAGAAAATTTGAAAAAAAAAATTTGTCTTAGGTCTGAGGCCCTACTCCTTCAGCCCAATCATTACATTTTCTATTAAGCTCTATTTACACAATCAGGCATAAAAAAGTCATAGGAACAGGCCCTTTAACAAGCTTAGGCAAAAATCAAAAGTCTATGAAGGCTAAATCAAAAGCTCTCTGACTCCAACTCTATTCTTTCTGCAGTCAACCAAGACTAATTAATGCTTTTAACATCAGTTTACCCCTTGTGGCACAATAAATGAGAACATACAGACTTTATGGATTAACAATAGAATTTGTGAGAGGTGTAGCTTATTAGCCAAACTGACAAATTCAATCAAACTTAATAAAGAATAGATATATTAAGCAGCACTGTACGTAACCTACAGAATTAACAGCATGGCTACACACAGAGAACATGCATTTATCAATACAAGCAAAGCTAACACACCAGGAAGTGGCAGTAAATTACACATCAGACATAAAGGCCACTACTTCCAACCAGGCTTTTGTATGAGCAGCTATGTAGGATGTGCACTACGGAAAGGCACCATCAAAAGGCATGTACGGCCTACTGAACCTTTTGCTCTACTCTAATCCTAGCCACTTTAAGGCTGCAAGTATTGAGACCACTACTGTACTTTTCTAGAAAAACAGGAAATCAGTATTCAAGTGGATCAACCACTATAGTATTTTCACAGTATGTTGCATTAGAGCTTTCAAGCGATATCTGTACAGTTCTCATTAGGATTTTGTTTTTTCCTCAGAAAATGTACACCTTCAAAACAGTGACTCGGAGCCCACACACAATTACATTCATTTCCTGGTGGTACAGTTACATTGGATTCTTGGAATCTGCATGCCTAGTGGACATTAAATCTGATCTGGGAATGACTGGAGCACTAATCACAAGACAGACACATGGCAGCTCAGGAGCCAAAGAACAAACAAACTGCTGGTACTAGATTCACCAGCCCTTTAGAGATAAGCAAAGGCGGCAATATGGAAACCTCTTCCCACCAATAAGCCATGAGGATGGTGTTCAGGATCACAAGTAGGTGGCAGTTTTTGGTAATATGGACCTCCCTCTGCTCAAGATCTCCTCTACAGCTTATCTGTAATCTTGTTAAAGCAATATTATTTTTACCAGTTTCTGACATTTGATGTGCTTCATTCTTGTCATGGGAAGTCTCATCTTACTAACTCTAGCTATTTTGCTCTTTTTTCTTTGTCTAACAACTAATATATGGCAGTGGTACTCAGTCAAAGAAATGGAAAGCCCCTTTGTCAACAAACTGAGTTGCAGCATGCCATAAAATAATCACTGTGGGATGCCCAGAGGAATGCTTGCATCCTGATATTTGATCATGCTGTGTTCCTGTACCACTGCATCATCATGTATTATGGACAAGTAGAGGGCACCTGAGGTTTAATCTGGTCAACTAAGGAAGACGTGGTAAGTGATGAAGGCTAGTTTAGGGTCACACAATCACAGTTTACGGATTGTACAATTATCGTGTGGCTCTCACAGTCACAAGATATTAAGGCAACAGGCTTAACGTCCTTTAAAGGATTAGAAGCAACTAAGAATAGCATTTGCTAGGATAATAATTAGGATAAAACACCAGGTCAGTCTTCACGCATCAAGGTACAACTCATTACTAGCTACGGTGAGGAAGAAAGACACCCCCCAAAAAAATTTTTGGTATTTATTGCATATCTAGGTGTATCATGGGAATTTCCATCTACTAAAACATCCAGCATGGTCACAGACAAAGAGGTATAAAGCCCCATTTCTATAATATCCTTTAGAATCTTGTGGATGAGTACAGCCTCAACATTCACAGACATCTTCATCTGTAAGAGCTCCCTATTTGTCCTGGAGTCAGTAACTGTGCTCTAAGGCTACATCAAGACAAGGTCATTTAAAAAATATTAGCTTACTTTTCCTATAACATAACCTACTTTCTTATTCTAGATACAGCCTAAAAAAATATTGAGCTGTCTCTTATGGTTAAGGCTAAGCTTTTGTCATGGTTATTTTTAGTAAAAATCACGGACAGGTCATGGGCAATAAACAAAAATTCATGGAAGCCCATGACATGTCCATGACTTATGGCTGCTGCAGCTCCGTGTTTCCCCTGCCACTGTGGTGGCTGGGAGCTGCAGGGTTCCTCCTCCACCTGCGGCAGCCTGAAGCTATGGGGAGGACGAGGGGACGACAAGATCTATGCCCCAGCAAGTGGAAGCTGCAGGGTGATAATATTTCCCAAACAAAAAACAGGGCACCCCCAGCTACTCACCCAAACCTCCCTCTCCCTTTTCCCCCAAGGCTGTCACCAAAACCCGGAGGCCCCATGAAGAGGCTGTCAATGCTCAAAGGAACCCTGCTTGGGCCCTGCTATCTGCCAGCTCCATTGGCCCCTGGGGCTGAAGCAAAAAATGTCACAGTGGTCTTCAGAAGTCACAGATTCCATGACTCCCATGACCTCCATGATAAACATTGCCTTACTTATGGTCAAAAAAACTAGACTCCTCCAGTAACAACTTTGAGGAATCTCTCCTCAGTTTCTAAACAAGATTAATAGTTTTAAAAAGACTTTGACCTATCTAACCCTCACCTATGGAAATCATCCTCCATATCACTTCCCCTTCCCCAAGGAAAACACTTCCTCCAAAGGAAGGTAATAATTCAAGAACACTGGAGCTGCAGGGAAGAGTTACTTGACAGTCAGGGAATAGGAGCCAAGTTTGATAATTATGCCACAACCAGCAGTTATGCACCAGCTGCTGATGAGATGGTTCATCTCAACTTCAGCTCTGAAGCATTCCAAACCCAATACAACAAAGCAGCGTGAGATCCACAATGCCATGAAATTACTATATTTCACTTACCGTCAGAGAATCACTGCTAGTGTTCATGAGAATTAAGCTCACAAATCTCCCGTGCACTTTGAAGTAGAGACCAAAGAGTTTGTCCTGGTACCACTGGCCAAATGGCATGCACACACATTGCATAAGAATAATACTATATAATGTAAAAATTACTATAAAAATTTATTAAATCACTGACAGAGATAAGACATATTTTTAAATATTCATGGACTTTTTTGTGACAAGTGATATACAAGAACAACTTCTACAGTATGTTTATTTCCTGCTCAGTAGCTTTGATTAAAAAAAAAACCCTAAACAAAGACAATTAACTTTGAGGCTAATGGTTGTAAAAAATATTTGAAGACACTTTCAGATCTCATTCAGGTCAAAAGTACTGTTAAAGAAAAGGTTCAAACCATCAGGCAGTGAGCTATGTTCCTTTCCCCATCTAGTGCAACTACCAATTCTTATAACCAGCTTAAAAGTGGTAGTTTTTTTAAACCATGCTTTCACTTTGCTAATATATAAAAAATTTTCAAGAATCTTTGAAATCCAAAACAATGGCTTTGGGTAACACAACTTACACATAGCCCACTAGGCAATGGAGCTTGTGCAAGGCTGTAATCCTTAGCCATCTGCTGAGTCTACTCAGGAGTAAAGCAACAGTCATTCTTACGCACTGGGAAGAAAATGTCAGAGTGGTAAACTCATGGCAGTGTATCCTTATTTCCCAGCAATCATTTACTTCAGATTTTAGAGGGCCAAGAACTAAAATCCTTTATTAAAATGGGCTTACCAAGGAAATATATGCCAGGACCAGGCTGAGGTAACAATCCAAAATGTCTCAAAGCCAAGACCACAAAGGACAAATAATTTTAGTAAGCATATTTCAACACATCATCATCTTGTAGATTTTTTCATAAACCATTATTTAAAACAGAACGAATATCTACATTAACGTTGCATAGTTCAACTGGAAATGCAAACAGGAAGATGCTCAGTGCAAAGTTACTTCTGCTCCACAGCATATATATGCAGTTATTGTTTGTATTGCAGAAATGCCTCGGTCTCAGTTAGATCAGGGCCACGTTATGCAAGGTACTTTAGAAACACATAACAAAGAGATAGACCCTGCCCTGAAAAGTTTACAACTGAAGTATAGGATGTGACACAACAGGTGGGTACTAAAAACAGATGGAGTCACAAGGTAACAATGAGATAATGCTGGTTAGGAAGAAAAGCAGAGGTCTGTGCATACCCATGGCCTAATAATTCTCCAAGTTTTTTGTGCATACTGCAGCAGAGGAGCATTTTTAAGAAGAGCTTTGAAGGAAAACTATGAGATAGCTTTGCAGTTGTTTATGGGGAGCTACTCCCCATGCATGAAAAAAGGATAGAAGGTCAAAAGGTATTTGTAAATTCATAAATAGGGGGGAAAGGGTTGAATCACTCGCTGCACAGTGGGGGGAGTCAGCATCTTAATCCAATATGACCGATGATAGACATGGCAGGGATAGGTGACAAAAAGTCTTGGGAGTGAAAACAAGTCGTCTGTGTTTGATGGAATGGAGAAGTGGGTGCCATCAGAGGAAGCAAAGAGGGATAGTATTGTTGAAGCAACGAGCCAAGAATATGACCTTCATGGCAGCATTTTAAAACAGAGATAAGTGGGGTAACATGGGATTTATCAGAGCTAGAGAAGAAGAAATGTAGTAAATTGAGATGTGTGATAAGAAGGGCTGGGAGAATGATTTTAGTTCCTTGATAAGGTGATGCGATTTTTGTTAAATGTGGAGATAACTACACTTTTGTTACATGCACACCATACAATATATATGCTTTGGCTCTAGAAACCCCATTTCTTTTGCATTTCCTGACATTTTATCACCGTGTGACGTTTACATTGCATTCACTTTTTTTTTCCATTTAAATTCCTTTTTTTTTTTAAAAAAAAAAAAAAAAAAGCCTGTGCTTAATGTACGTGGAAAGTGAAGTGAATGGAATGCAAGAGTACAGAGTAGCCACCTTTGCTATTGCTATTTCCAAAACCAAGGTCAAGTTAGACAAAGGTGGTTAGTGTGGGGAACAGAACACTTGTTTCTGTTGTTCTCTCTCTATATCAGCGGCTGACTTTTTTTTTTTTTAATTAAAGGTCAGAATACTTAGAATAGAGCAAAAAACGCAGGAGACACAAGCAAGCAAAATACTCCGTCTTCCTCTTCCAAAAAGCCTGTAATTTTCACCTGATTCCAAGTAATGACACTTTTGGTTCTGCTGTATAATCTATTAGTGTCTAGAGTAGGGATGTGAAGGTTTAATCAGTTAACCTGTTAGCTTCACCCTTAACAGGTTTGAGGCTTACCGATTAAGGTTAACTGGGGCTGGAGCAGCTCCCCCTCCTGCCACAGGCAGAGGACTGCTCCCCACGATGGACATGGGCTTCTCCAGCCGGCCAGTGCAGCACCTGCCTGTGTCAGGGGGACCACTGCAGCCCAGCGGTAGGCAGGAGGACCCCCCTGTTAAACCCACCTTCAATTGGTTAAGCAATGTTTAACTGATTAGCCAATTAAGCAGAATTTTACATCCTTAGTCTAGAAGTCTTAAGCAGGTCAGTTTCCCCACCCCGCTAAGGACTTTACAAATAAATAGTAAAAAAAACAGTCCCTGTACCAGTTTACATTCTATGTTATTCACAAAGCTTTTGTTTAAAAATAAATTTGTCTTTTTCTATTGAAAAGAAAAAGCTGTTATGATGTAAGCCATCAGAAAATGGTTTGCCAGCAAACCATGACAGAATGGATATGGGGATTAACTCTATTCCTAAACCACTCACCCCAAAGTCTAAATGAAATAATCTCATTGCCTCTTGTAAGCATGAGCAAGGATAGATTTTTTTCCATTCTAATTTTCTAAAAAACAGAAACAAAGTTTAAAATCAATGTTAGTACAACACTAAGGCTTTGCAATTAAAACCATAAAATGAGGAAATGCAAACATTAAGGTCCTAAAAGCACTGCTAGCCTCAACTGTGTTAACACAAGTAGCATGTTCTATTTCCAATTTGCTGATTTAAAGTAAAATACAGTTTAATATATTACACCATTTTTGTCATAAAACTCGATGATGGATAGGAGAAGCGCCGGCCTCCTAAAGGGTTAAACTCGGGTAGCTATGGGTGTTGTTGACAGGGAGCCAGAAGAACCAATGGGATACAATGTGAAATGTAAATTGTAAATATATACCTGCAGCCGTTTTCTCTTTAACAAATTCTAAGTTAGGGCTGGAGAGAGCAGATGCAGGGACCAGAATTATCATGCCTATAAGAAATAGTGGACATGGCAGTATTATGGACCTGGAAATACAGATCAGAATGGATTGTGAGTAGGGGGGGAAAGTGTATCTCATCGTAATCAGGGTATTTTTCTTTATTTTGGTTGTTTGGTTTGAACTTCTCTATGTGAATCCATGCCTTCCGTCCCCTATTCACTAGCTAAGAACTGTTCCCAGGGATTTTCTCTGTGTTTTAATTTGTTTTACTTAGTTGCTCTCTAACACGTAGCAATCAAGTATTCTTTTGTTTTGTTAATAAAAATCACTTTACAGTGATGATTTGATTCTTGTGTCTTGGAAAGTAACAGGGGGTCTGTGTGTGTGTCAGCCTAGACTGAGTGGTCAGATACCAAAGACTGCAGCTTGTTTTCTCTTTTCTTTTTTCAAGCTCTCCTATGGTAAAAGAGCTTGGGGTACCCCAGGGAAAGAATTCAAGTGTTCCTCCCTGGGTTTTTTTATGATAAATCACTTGATGGTGGCAGCTTTTGTTTTTCTCAGAGCCAGTGCATCTGTGACTCTGAGAAGTTTTTGTACACAGATCCCACGGAGGCAAGTTTTAAGGTTTCCTGTGGGGCCTCTATCTTCCCCTCTCTGGCACTTCAAGTGCAGATCATCCCTGACAAACGCACACCATTAATTATATAGGATATATATAAGAAACACTGTGCTTGGATCATCATTTTTTGCATTTCTTGACTCTGTGAATAACTGTTCAATATTAAATGTAATACAGTTCTATATAATCGGGATGTCAGCATGTAGACAACTACATGATTAACCAATAAGCCTAGCTTTATGGCTTAATCCTGTTGACTACACGCATTCTCCACCCTTGCTGCCTATGTATCAAAGGCAGCAAGAGGGGGATGGGAACCGGTGCGTGTGAAGAGCACGTGCACTGGATCCTGTGGAGCCACCTGCCCTCCCCACCCCCACACTGCTGCCTCTGCTAGACAGGCAGCAGCGGAGAGTGGGAGGGAGGGAAGCGGTACTGAGAAGGAACCGGTATAAAAGCCGGCTCCCCATGAGCACCAATTCTGCCTGCCCCTCACCTCGCATCACTGCCTCTATCAGAGGCGACAGCATGGAGGGGAGGGCCGGGGAGGCTGCCACAGAGCAGCCTCTATCCAAACTCCCAAAGGACAGAGGCTGCTCTGCATCCTACAGAGAAACTCTATCTGGAGGGGGGAAGGGGTGTCCAAGCTTGCTGTTGCCTCTGTATGAGAGGCAGCAGGGCAGGGTGTCAGGCAGGAGCCGGTCTGTGTGGGAAGCCAGTTTTTCAACCAGCTCCTCTCATGGACTGGCTCCCACCTGCCACCCCGCGCTGCTGCCCCTGATAGAGAGGCAGCAGAGTGGGATGGCAGGGGGTTCCCTGGGAGTGGGGCCAGAGCACACCGGTTGTTGGCCTCGCCCCCAGGGACTATCTAATGGTCACATAACTGCTAAAATTTGATGCGGTTACATGACTATTCAATTACATGTTATCCAGCATCCCTACTCTATTATACTAAGGTTCAGGTGGGCAGTAAACACTAGCAATTTAAAAACAGTCTGCTCCTGGACAAATTTATTAAGTTCCTATCACTTCAATTTTTCAGGTTGGGGAGGAATAGGGTAAGGTGGTAGCTGGCTTTTGACCAGAAAGTCTGGTCAAAAAGGAGACCTGACCGTGACCATACACCCAAACTCTGGTTACTATAGGTGGGGGAGGATCTGGGTCATTACCTGCACTAGCCCCTACTCAGACTGGGCTGACTTCTACCTATATGGGCTAACTGCAGCTCCCAGCTTCCGCAAAGCAGGCGAGACCCTCTTGAACCAGGTGGTTGGGAGAGAAAACTCAGCAAGTGATAGAGAAAGAGGGAAATAGGAATGGATGAAGCTAGCATGTTGAGGAGAGAGGTGTGGGGGAAGAGTGGGGTAGGGGTGTGGCTTTGAGGGGAAGAAACAGGATAGGGAAGGTTCTAGCACTCCTGCTGGAGTGTCTGGTCTGGTCTTAAAATATTACCAAATTGCCAACACTGAAGAGGAAGCAAGAAGGCAGCTCTAATAGAAGAGTCTAGGTGAGTGTAAGCCATTGATACCTCTTGTATATGAATTTCCTTGTGCTGAAGATAATCCAGATAGTAATCTGCCTAAGGCTGCAGGGCACTTAGAGTCTTCACAGCATTCCACAATTCTAAAACAGCAAAACAGAAAAGAGAATGGTAAGATTTCACAGCTGAAGAGCACTCCTGTCAGACAGACAGCACCAATGTTTGCAGCAAAAGGGTGAGAAAACAAGCACACAATCGTTCTCCATCTGCACAGCAACAAAGGGGAAAACAGGGAAGTTTTAAAAGTACTGCATGTAAGGGAGGAGTGGGGAGACACATTAGGTAGGACCACTCATTACTTTAGCCAACAATCAGACTGGGTTACAGAGTTGACAAGGTTTAAATGTCTCAGAGGGGTAGCCAGATTAGTCTGTATCTGCAAAAACAATGAGGAGTCCTGTGACACCTTCAAGACTAACAGATTTATTTGGACATAAGCTTTCATGGGTAAAAACCACTTCATAAGATGCAGGTATACCCAAATAAATCTGTTTAGTCTTTAAGGTGCTACAAGACTCCACGTTGTTTTTGAAGGTTTAAATGGTTACGGAGCCTTTTTGTGCCTATTATTAGGCAGACAGACATTCTGTCTTGCTAGTATGCAGTTCTTTAGGGAACTATTATTATACATTAAAACGACCTCAAGATATTCTCCCTTGAAAAATGAGGAGGTTGGTTGTTTTTGCCATTTATTTTTCACGTTAAAGTCTTGATATCAAGGGGTGTAGTGGATTCTCCATCACTTGGAAGTCTTTACAAATCAAGTTTGTATGGCTTTCCGAAATGGTATACTCTAGTTCACCCAAGAAATTATGGGCTTGATGCAGGAACTACATTCAGTATGGCCTATGTTATTTAAAGAGGTCAGATTAAACAATAAAATAGTCCCTAAGGCCTTAACAATCTATGGCTTCACTATATTTTCTACAGAAGGGGGGAGCTGATTTAAATTAGTCTTTTAAATCATCAACTTTAATCACAATTTTAATCAGCAAGCAGAAAACCTTGATTTAAATTGTCTATTTTAATTTGTTTTGCAGTTGTACTTCTTAAGTTATTCCCCTAATAAATGTTGATTTTGCTGGTTTAAAATATGTTGTAATTAAGCATATCCTGTATGCCAGGGGTCATCTTGGATCCTCTGACAGATGATCCTAATTGGTTTGGCCAAAAGGCTATAAAATGCCCACACTTCAGCTGCCCCTCCCCCCACTGCTGCGAGCGGCCCCCTCAGGAGCCTCCTGCTTTCTGTACAGGGCAGGAGAGGGAGAGGAGGGCGCTGATGTCAAGGTGCCCCCTCTCCCACTCTGTATCCTATCTCCACAGAGCAGGGCAGGGGACACAACAGGACTTGGGATGGAGTTTGCCGGCTGCTGTTTGCTGGGAGTGGTGCAGGGCCAGGGCAGGGGGGAGCCTGCTTTAGCCCCACTGCACCACCACCCAGGAGCCACCTGAGGTAAGCAGTGCCCAGCTGGAGCCCACATCTCAAAACCCTACCCAGTCGTGGACCCCCTCCTGTACCCCAAGCCCCTGCCCTAGCCTCAAGCCATCCCTACATCCAAACACCCCCCCAAAGCCTGTGCCTAGAACCCCCTCCTGCACCCCTGCTTTAAGTTATGATAAGAGCAAGCTGTATACTAAGTGTGGTGGTCCTCGCTCTTACTGTTTAGGAAGAGTTCTTGAACAGACAGACACTCAAATATATAGTTGATTTCCATTCACTCCTCCTGCTTAACCTAAGACCTCCAGAGCAGGCCCACTGCTTCTCAGAAAGATACCATCTCTCACCTCTCATTCCCATCACAATGAAGTCAATTACTCAAGTCACACTCTCACTTCAGGCACAGGAAGCCAGACACCGAGAAAGTTTGAGTTTTGTATTTTTCAGTTCTCACTAAAACTGTCAATTTCACATTTTCTGTTAAGACCATGATTATAGGGATAATAATAAGGCATTAGCTAGGCTTGCTTGAGATAAACTAATATTTTATATTATGTTATATATATATATATATATATATATATATATATATATATATATATATACACACACACACATACACACACACACACACACAAATAGAGAATATGGAAATTGAAACAAGAAAGTATATTCACAACTTTGGAAGGCTTTCAGGCTCAGCAAGTATTGAATTCTTTCCTCTTAACTATCTTTAAAAACAAAAAGCTATCAAATTATATCTAATAAAACATCAGAGTACAAGTTGGCTGAACATACTTCAGGAAGATTCAAGTGACACAAAGCCATACTTGGAAAAATTACACTGCCTGACTTTAGACCAGAAAAAGAAGGCAATAACTATGAAGTTGGGCTTTTCTGCTTTCCTGCTAGAATAGATCATACTGGCATTAGCAACCTTGATGGAATGAACGAATGAACGAAAACCTGAAGAAGTTAAAGTCACAGCAAAAGACATTGAGCTACACCTTCTTCTGCCTTCACACCCCAGTCCTCACATTCCCCCATTCAGCATATGCACCATGTTTTTCCAATTACTGGCGTTGTAAAACTAACAGTTTACAATCTCTGTTTTGCAGCTCTGATTATGGTTTCTAGTTTTCCACTCTGTCAATTTCCTCCTTTTTCAGACACAAAACTATACTCTGCTTTAACTGCTTACTCCAATAACTGCCTATATATATTCACTAACTTCTGTGTAATAGAGTTCATGTGTTTCCCATTTACTCTTTGTTTCCTAATTATTATATTACATCCTCTAGCCTTCTGACAATTTACCCTATTAACACGAGCAAGGAAAGCTAACAGAGGGCTTGCAGCATTATGTCCCAGATTGAAGTCTCCCATTATTCCAGTGAGGGAGGGGTCAACTCCCTTAAAGTCTAAGTTCCCCCTAACTGGGAATGGGTGGCTATGCAGCTTCTTATTAAGCCTCATGCTGGGGCTCAGGGCTACAGCAAGGAGATCTCTCTCTCTCCAAAGCGTAGAGCTGCCGCAGCCGACACAGAAAGGGGGGAGCAGCAGCCCTAGCAGGTAGCCACCCAGGTAAGCCTGAACCCCAACCCCCTGGCCCACCTTGAATCACCCCCCAGCAATGAACACCCCCCAAGCTCTCATCCCCAGACCCATCCCAAAGCCCACACTCCCAGCCCAGAGACTATATCCCCCGCCTGCACTTGCAAATACCTCATCCCCAGCCCCATCCTAGAGACTGCACCCCCCAACCAGAGCCCTCACACTCCTGCACCCCAGCCCTGAGCACCATCCCACATTCAGAACCCTTTGGCCCCACTCCTGCCACATGAATGTGTTGTGTGACATCACCTTCGTGTCACACATCACCTCCACATAAGAAAATTCATTCCCCAGAAGCCACTGCTGGGGCTCTAACCTTGTGGAGGGGAGAGGGACAAGGCTGGATCACCAGGCAGGTGATGGCCTGAGCACCTGGCCAGAGGCAGGCGGCGGCGGATTCCCCATTGGAGCAGCAGAGAAAGCCTCCGGTGCCTAAGAGCAGCCACAGCATGAAAAGAACCAAGTGCCTCCCCAGCCCCTCATGCCCAAGTCCTGCACCCCCAGCGCCTCCCGCATCCCCTCCCCTGCCACACTCCCAGCCCACTCCTGCCCCCTCACCCCTGGCCAGACACTGTGCCTCCAGCCTGTTCCTGACCCCTCCCCCCAGCCAGACACCCTGCCCAATCGGGGTCCAGCTTTCTGTCCCCGGTTCCGATGTCCAGCTCCCATCCGGATGCATGAAGGGCTGGTAGCAGCCCCCTTCCTGCCACAGCACGGGTAGGAGGGGAGGCCATGATCCAGCTGTGATGGACAGATGGGGGGTTGGCGAGCATAGTGAGCAGGGGGGGCCTAGTTTCCTTATAACTCAAGTTTTTTGATGATCCTAGAAACAAAGCTATTAGCCCAATGTTCTCGTACTGTGATCTTTATTAAGTATAACTTATTAAATGGGATAACAATATTTCCTTCAAATTGCTTCCTTCCCTCTCTAGCTAATACAGTAGAAGCTCAGACTCAAACACAAGAGTTACAAACTTACTGGTCAATCACACAACTAATTAGAACTACTTGATTATGTAATCAAGTAGCACTAGAAACCCCCACCACCTCCCCCAAAAAACAAAAGCAAATACAGTACAGGCCTGTGTTAAACAAACTACTAAAAATATAGGGAAAGTTTAAAAAATAATTGACAAGATAAGGAAACTGTTTCGGTGCTTGTTTTATTTAAATTAAGATAGCCAAAAGTTGGGATGCGATAGTGTAAACATTTAAATCGTTAAGAGATGAGTCTGGGTTTAGTTCACCCCAGAGGACTGAACCACTGAAGAGCAACCACAAACAGAGTGTGTGTCCAGGCACACGCATTCTGCCAAGGGCGCTCACAAGAGATGAGTGCACCCCGTTACAATAAGGGTGTTGTTTTTTTAAACACAATAATCCAAACATTTCTTGGATTCTTTGTTTAAAATGTTATACAAATGCTAACTGATAAAATTAGTAAGGGAGTATTTAGAAAATGTTAACTTGCATAAGTTAACCAAATCAGAAAATATTCATCCTAGAGAATTAAATAAACTAGCAAACAAATTTACTGTACCACTGACAATCTGGAAACCTCAAACTGAAGAAAGTTTCACAATACTGAAAAACACTGTAGTATGATCTTCAAAAAAGAAAAGAATGATCCTTGTATTTATCTCCTAAAAGTCTGACTACTATCTCTGGAAAAATAGTAGAGGAAAACAAATAAAAGATAGATGTTTCCACAGAGCTGGAGTACCTGGAATACTGCATCCAGTAACTCATTACTCATTTCTCAAGTTGCATGATCAGAGCTGAGTGAAGCAAAAGGAAACTGTTTTTCTATAGTAATGCAAATGTCAGTAACAAATGTAAATTTCTTTACTTCTGCCAGCGTTCTTGCGCCTAAAGTGAGGTAGTGGAGGAGGCACTGCAGTTATGACACAAGGGGGCAGGCACCAAACATGTTGCAGGCTTATCATAAGAATGGCCATACTGGGTCAGACCAATATTCTACTAGGGATGTAAAAGGTTAACTGCTTACCCACTAAGCCAAATGCTTACTGTATAACTGGATAACGAGACTGCCAGCCATGCTATAGGAGCCCCAACTGGTTAGAATGGTCAGCAGGACCCCAACCATATCAGAGCGGCAGGCAGGGCCACATGGCAGGTAGGCGGGACCCCAATCACAGCCACTCCAGAGTACCCTACTGGTCAGGCAGGACTCCAGCTGCACTGAAGAGTTGCCACCGGAAAGGCAGGTAGGATCCCAGTTGTGGCCACACTGGAGCTCCCCTAGAGGGACCCCCGCTGCACTGGAGCAAACCGAGCAGGGGAGGCGTGGCCCCAGCCATGCCAGCGAGGGCAGGCTGGACCCACTCAGTCATGCCGGAGCATGCAGTGGCAGGCTGACCTGGACAAGCACCTGCCAGGCCTGCCCCACAGACCCAGCAGGATCACAAGCCATGGTGAGACCTACATCCTTGATACCTTTCACCAGCCCACCAATGGTTAACCAGTTAAATGACAATTTAAATCACTTAGCCAGTTTACTCAAGATGGGATGAAGATGGACAGCCTGTGGTGGGTAAAGAACAGGTTAGGAACTATTTAGAAAAGCTAAACGTACACAAATCCATGGGTCCGGACTTAATGCATCCGAGGGTACTGAGGGAGTTGGCAAATGTCATTGAGGAGCCTTTGGCCATTATCTTTGAAAAGTCGTGGAGATCGGGAGAAATCCGGATGATTGGAAAAAGGCAAATGTAGTGCCCATCTTCAAAAAGGGAAGAAGGACAATCCAGGGAACTATAGGCGGTCAGTCTTACCTCGGTTCCTGGAAAAATCATGGAAGGGATCCTTAAGGAATCCATTTTGAGGCACTTGGAAGAGAGGAAAGTGATTAGGAATAGTCAGCATGGATTCACAAAGGGCAAGTCGTGCCTGACCAATCTGATCAGCTTCTATGATGAGGTAACTGGCTCTGTGGACGTGGGAAAGTCAGTGGATGTGATATACCTTGACTTTAGCAAGGCTTTTGATACGGTCTCCCACAATATTCTTGCCAGCAAGTTAAGGGAATGCGGATTGGATAAATGGACAGTAAGATGGATAGAAAAATGGCTAGAAGGCCAGGCCCAGCGGGTAGTGATCAATGGCTCGATTTCAGGTTGGCGGTCGGTTTCTAGCGGAGTGCCCCAAGGTTCGGTTCTAGGACTGGTTTTGTTCAATATCTTTATTAATGACCTGGATGAGGATGGATTGCACCCTCAGCAAGTTTCGGATGACACTAAGCTAGGGGGAGAGGTAGATACGCTTGAGGGCAGAGAGAGGGTCCAGAGTGACTTAGACAAATTGGAGGATTGGGCCAAAAGAAATCTGATGAAGTTCAACAAGGACAAGTGCAGAGTCCTGCACTTGGGACGGAAGAATCCCAAGCACAGTTACAAGCTGGGGACCAACCAGTTAAGTAGTAGTTCTGCAGAAAAGGACCTGGGGTTACAGTGGATGAGAAGCTGGATATGAGTCAAGAGTGTGCCCTTGTAGCCAAGAAGGCTAATGGCATATTAGGTTGCATTAAGAGGAGCATTGCCAGCAGATCCAGAGATGTCATTATTCCCCTTTATTCGGCTCTGGTGAGGCCACATCTGGAGTATTGTGTCCAGTTCTGGGCCCCCCCACTACAAAAAGGATGTGGACGCATTGGAGAGGGTCCAGCGGAGGGCAACCAAAATGATTAGGGGGCTGGAGCATATGACTTATGAGGAGAGGCTGAGGAGTTGGGTCTGTTTAGTCTGCAGAAGCGAAGAGTGAGGGGGGATTTGATAGCAGCCTTCAACTTCCTGAAGGGAGGTTCCAAAGAGGATGGAGAGAGGCTGTTCTCAGTAGTGACAGATGGCAGAACAAGGAGCAATGGTCTCAAGTTGTGGTGGGAGAGGTCCAGGTTGGATATTAGGAAAAACTATTTCACTAGGAGGGTAGTGAAGCACTGGAATGGGTTACCTAGGGAAGTAGTGGAATCTCCATCCCTGGAGGTGTTTAAGTCTCGGCTTGACCAAGCCCTGGCTGGGTTGATTTAGTTGGGATTGGTCCTGCCTAGAGCAGGGGGGTTGGACTTGATGACCTTCTGAGGTCTCTTCCAGCTCTATGGTTCTATGATTCTATGACTGTTTTGATCAATATTTACATCCCTACGGTCTATCTGGACCAATTTCCTGTCTTCTGACAATGGACCTTGCCAAAAGCTTCAGAGGGGAATGAAGTGAATATGGCAATTGAGTGATCCATCCTCTATTGTCCAGTCACAGAAGCTGACAGTCAGAAGTTTAGGGAAACCCAGAGCATGGGGCTGCACCCCTGAACATCTTGGCTAATAGCCACTGATGGACTTCTCCTCCATGTATGAACTGTGGTTGTAGCCTATCCTCCATAAATGTATCTAATTCTTTTTTTAACCAAAGTTATTTTCATACAACATCCTCTGGCAATGAGTTCTACAGGTTGACTGTGCTTTCTATGAAGTAGTACTTCCTTAGGTTTCTTTTAAACGTGATGCTGGTTAATTCCATAGGGTGACCCCCTGACTCTTGTGCTACATAAAGGGGTAAATAACACTTCCTTATTCAATTTCTCTACACCATTTATGATTTTATAGACTGCTGTCATACTTCACTTTAGTCTTCTCTTTCCTACGTTTTTTAAAAGTCCCAGTCTTTTTAAACTCTCCTCATACAGATGCTGTTCTATATTCCTAATATTTTTTCTTACCCTTCTCTATTCCTTTTCCAAGTCTAATATATCTTTTTAAAATGGGGTGAGCCATTCCTCAAGGAAGGGGCATATCATGGATTTATACATTGGCATTATGCTATTTCCCATCCAAATGAGCTACTGATTAGCATGTAATTCACTTTAGTTAATGGTTAGTTTGATTACTTTCCTTTTTACTCCCCTTTCACTGTTCTTTATTATTTGTATTATGGTAGCATGCAGATGCCCCCAGCAATACTGGGGCCTCACTGTGCTAGGCACTGTACAAACTAGGGATAAGATAGTGTACACATTTAAACTGTTAACCAATGAGCCTGGCCAGCTCCCCATGAGGCAGCATTGAGGGGGACAGCGTGCGGCTCCACATGAGGAGCCGGCTTTTAAGACAGCGTACAAACACAGAGTAAGAGCAAGAGTCCCTGCCTGGAAAAGCTTTCAATTTAAATACACAGGCCACATGGAAGGTGAACCATAGCCCTAAAGTGACTTGCTCAGGATCACACAACAGGTCCCTGCAGGGCCAGCTCGAGCCATTCCTGTGCCCCGGGCAGTGGGCGCACGACGCATGCGCGGCTCCGCCCCGGGCGCACAGTGCGCCTGATTGCAGCTCTAAGGGGCACCGCGCAGGCCCCAGCCCCGGGCGCGTGGTGCCTGATGGCAGCTCTAAGGGGTGCCGCGCAGCCGGGCACACGGCGCCCCTTACAGCTGCCATCAGGTGCCCCCATAGGTTGGCGCCCCGGGCAGCTGCCCAGCTAGCTCCCCCCTTAATCCAGCCCTGGGTCCCTGGCTGAGCTACAAGCAGAATCTAATATTCCTAACTCCAAGCCGAGCCAATAGAATGCACTGCAATATTTCTCCAAACCATTAACACTAGTATAATTCCAACTATTAATTTAGTTGACTGAGTAACAATTATTCCTCCACAATACCAGAGGTGTCCTGAAAATTTACTAAAGATATGTATCATTTTACATAAAAAAGAAGGAAACGTATTTGGTATATAGGAGGAAGAGAGTCAGGAGTTGCAGATTTTATTGCCAGCTCTGCCACAAACTTATTTTATGAACTTGGGAAAGTAACTGTGGTAAGCATTAGGACTTCAAAATATGATTGTACTGAAATGGGCCATATATAAAGGGACTGTTGTGACAGTAAGTGGTAAAATCTCAATGAGTTATATAGAGACCACAAGCCTAAATGCTTGGTCTAAGGGAGAGGCACATGGTCTCCACCCAAGAAAGATGACTAGAAAAACCTTAAGTGAGTGCTCTGGAGAGGGAAACAAAAAAAAGTGTAATCAACCCTGAAATTCTAACAATTACTTCACGTTTTCTTGATTCATTTTACTCACTGTGAAATGGGGCTAAAATGGACATACTTCACAGAGCTATTGTGAGTCTTAAATTACTGAAGAAATACCATGAAATACTAAAATTAAAAGGGCTCTGTCAATGCATTATTTTGGTACAACATTGTATTCTTTATTGATACAATATTTTAGTGCAATGAAATTAAATTTAAGAAAGTCAGTTTAACTTCTGTGTCAGGGAAGATAATGAAGCAAGTAATTAAGGAATTCATCTGCAAACAACTGGAAGATAATAAGGTGATAGGTAACAGCCAGCATGGATTTATAAAGAACAAATCATGTCAAACCAATCTGATAGCTTTGTTTGCTAGGATAACAAGTCTTGTGGATAAGGGAGAAGCAGTGGACATGGTATACCTAAGACTTCAGTAAGGCACTTGATACTGTCTCGCATGACCTTCTTATCAATAAATTAGAGAAACACAATCTAGATGGGGCTACTTTAAGGTGGGTGCATAACTGGCTGAATAACCACTCACAGAGTAGTTATTAACGGTTCACAATCATGCTGGAAGGGCCTAACAAGTGGGGTTCTGCAAGGGTCTTTTTTGGGTCCGGTTCTGTTCAATATCTTCATCAACAATTTAGATGATGGCATAGAGAATATGATTATTAAGTTTGCAGATGATACCAAGCTGGGAGGGGCTACAAGTGCTTTGGAGCATAGGGTCAACATTCAAAATGATCTGGACAAACTAGAGAAATGGTCCGAGGTAAATAAGATGAAGTTTAATAAGGACAAATGCAAAGTACTCCACTTTGAAATTGATTGTTCCTTCCTCACATACAGAATGGGAAGTGATTGTCTAGGAAGGAGTACTGCTGAAAGGGATTTAGGGGTCATAACGGACCACAAGCTAAATATGAGTGAAGAGTGTGACGCTATTGCAAAAAAAGCAAACACGATTCTGGGATGTATCAACAGGAGTGTTGTGAGGAAGACACAAGAAGTCATTCTTCCACTCTACTCTGTGCTGATTAGGCCTCAATTGGACCTCCGCTGTGTCCAGTTCTGGGCACCACATTTCAAGAAAGATGTGGAAAAATTGGAGAAGGTCCAGAGAAGAGCAACAAAAATGATTAAAGGTCTAGAAAACATGACCTATGAAAGAAGGCTGAAGGAACTGGGCTTGTTTAGTTTAGAAAAGAGAAAACTGAGAGGAGACATGATAGCGGTTTTCTATTATCTACAAGGGTGTTATAAGGAAGAGGGAGAAAAATTGTTCTCCTTGACCTCTGAGGATAGGACAAGAAGCAATGGGCTTAAATTGCAGCAAGGGAGGTTTAGGTTGGACATTAGGAAAAAACTTCCTGTCAGGGTGGTTAAACACTGAGATAAACTGCCTAGGGAGGTTGCTGATTCTCCATCACTGGAGATATTCAAGAGCAGGTTAGATAGACATCTCTCAGGGATGATCTAAATGGTGCTTGGTCCTGCCATGAGGGCAGTGGACTGGACTCAATAACGTCTCAAGGTCCCTTCCAGTTCTAGTGTTCTATGATTCTAAGTATGTTGAACAGGATTTACTACGTTCAAACCAACCACCAAAAGCAAGTCTTTGTAAGAAATTAACTCCCAACTCCACCCTCTGGGATGACCTCCCTGAAGGAGGTGAACTATTCAGAGCAGTCCTGTTCATGCCTCATAGGATTCACATATGAAAGAATGAATCAAAGGCATCAGAGTGGTCACATCGACTTTGGTCATCGTCAGAAAGAGATTGTAGTCTCTTCCATAACTATGTCCAAATTAAAACAAGAGGATCAAAACTATTTGAGGACTCTAACTATTGACAGAGTTAACTCACCACCACCTTTTCAATGACCTAGCTCAAAACAGATAGGTTAGAGACTGCAAAATAGTTAGTGGGACTGCATTTCTAGAGCAACGGCCAGCTAACTGCACATTTGTGGAAGTGAAAAAAGGGAAGCCAAAATTCTGCCTTTCACTTAGAAGGCATTAACAACTTCTGCCACCGGTAGACTCAATTTATCTCACTTGATTTCCCAAGCTATGAGAAGCACAGACCAATTGCACAGATAATAGCCTACATTAGCACCTCAGTGAGAAAACTGCTCAAAATTCAGAGAAATGCTCATCTGTTTTCAGGCATACCATGGCAACTCAAAATCACTATCTTGTTATTCAAAATATTTCAGCTGGACAAAAATTCCTCAATACTACTATGGAGAAGATAGACAGTCTTCTTCAACCTTCACAGCAACCATCATTTGACCTTTTAAATAGCTCCCTCTACTCAATTGGCCAGTCCCTACAAAGACTCCTCATGGTGCTCAAACCTCCATCCCATCCTCTTAATCAGCAGCATGTCAGTCAGTGGACAGGAAATTATACAATCAAACTATTTACATCACACTACACGTCATCCAAACATTAGATTCCTTCTGCACCAGATGTTAACTGAATGGGTTTCGCTATTTTAAGTAATACTTGCTATTTCATTTTTCCCCCAATATATCAGTGGTGCCCTTCAATTTCCATGTCAAATTTGACTGCAACATATAGTTTTATGCATTCAGAAAGATTACACTTTGCTCTAAAATAGCAATGTTAATGGGTATTCAGTTAAACAGTTACCCGATAAGCATCACCATTAACTAGGGATGTGATTGTGTAGTCGATTACATGATTAACCAATGAGCCTGGGCTTATCAATTATGCCTATTGGCTATACACACTCTGTATCAGAGGCAGTGGGGAGAGGAAAGCAGGCAGGAGCCGGCATTTAAGCTGGCTCTTCATGTGCGCCAGCTCTATGGAGCTGCCTGTCCCGCCCCCCCTTGCTGCCTCCCACAGCTTTTAAGCCAGCTCTCTATGGGTGCCCGCTCCATCAAGCTGGCTGCCCTCCCCACTCCCGGGATGCTGCCTCTGATAGAGAGGCAACAGTGCAGAGGGTGGGGGCAGGGAGGAGCCAGTACACATGGGAAGCGGCTTTCAAGCCAGCTCCCCAGAGTCACCTGCCCACCATGCTGTTGCCTCTATCAGCCACATGATAGGGAGCCACCTCCCACCCCCCTTGTAAACAAGTAACCGCTAAAATTTCCAGCAGTTACACAAATACCGGATAGTTAGCATCCCTACCCTTAATGGATGATGCTTACTGGGTAATGGTTAACTGATACCTGGGAGCAGCCCCTCGCCTGTGGCCCAGCCGCAGGCAGTGGATTGCTCAAGCCCACCCCGGACCCCACACAGGACTGCTCCAGCCTGTAGGGACCGGGAGTTGTGGCAGCCCCCATGGGGCGGGGGGACACGACGACAGGAGCTCCGGAACAAGGCCGGGAGCAGCCAGCCTGGAGCAGCCCCTGCCTGCAGTGTGGGCTGCTCCAGCCCCACTGGAGTACCTCCCTCCCCCTCCATCCACCTCCCTTTAATTGGTTAAATTCAGTGTTAGCACTCTGTTTAATCAATTAAATGGAATTTTATATCCCTACTATAAACAGCTCTGCTCAATATACGTTTGCGTCTCCTCCTCATACCCTGCCCCATACTCTATTCTTCATATTGCCTTTATCTGCGTCTCCCACTCTTTTTTTCATTCTGATCCCTGCCCTTTGAATTGCACCTCTCTCCTTGAACAAAAAGCAGCCTCCCTCTTCTCCAAATGTCTCCTGAAAATCCATTTCCTTAACCAGATCTGATCTCTAGTGTTGTATTGCTTCCTTTCAATTTAGAATGCAAGTTTGTCAGGGTAAGAAACTGTGTCTGATTCAGTGCAAAGTGTATGCATGATTGTAGTGACATATCAGATTTTTTAAAAACTGAATTTGGCAAGAGAAATATTCCTAAACACCACAGCATAGGCAATACTCAGTACTAGACAAAGAACCCTCAATGCACCTTCTCTCAGGCTAGATAGAGACATCTCTTCAAATAGTCCCATGAGTTTGACTAAAGAGGGTCTCTAAATTTAATTGAAATCAACTCTACAACATACCTGAAGAGTAGGATTCCAGTAGTCCTTTGTATCCGTCTGAAGTACACACGTGGCCCCCAATACCACAGTGCCAGAAGAGTCTCACAATCTGAAAATTTACCTTCACAACATTACTGTAAGGTAGGGAGGTACTATTATTCCCAAGTCTGAGTTCTATCCTTTCCAGTTTTGTTGCAAATGCTGGGATGCACAAGTATTATCTCAAGGGAAGAGAGACCACATTCAAATGTTTTCTACTGCTGTGTGATAAATCTATTTAATGATTGTTACTCTAAAAGCTCAGTACCTAAAAAAGGCTACGAGGAATAGGGTTTACATGGAAAACCTGCTACTGTCTGCTACCAAGATGTTTTTATTCCAACTAAACTAATGCAGTTCCAGTTCATGATTGATATGTTGCTTGGAGTATGTGAAGAACTCTGTGTGATTGTATATGTTTAGGATAATAAGATAACCACACTTCATGTATTCCAGTAAAAGATTTACCCTTAGTTTAGCAGATTTTATGCCACACAAAAACATTTAAATCATAGATTCATTATAGTGATGGAAAAAAGACCCATTAAGTCATGTAACTGACCACTGTGTCAGTGCAAGATAATTCCCTACAGCACATTTTATGTGCTTGTTTTTAAGTGTTTGCTACTGTGTAAGCACATAAATTGTCTGCACAGCTGAGACACATTCACTGACATATGCTTCAAGCCAACAAACTGTTAGGAGACTTCAGTTCATAACTTATAATGCACTTTTATTTCCTCAACAGACCTTAGTCTTTTTTCCACCTCCCTCAAGTAAAGTCTATTTGTATTTCGCTTTGCAGCACAAATATATAACAAAGAACTCCCAAAGCATTTTAAGTGTGGTCTGTGTTCAACAGGTTATAACACTACAACTGAAAACGTATTGCATGCCTATGAAAAACTATGTACAGTGTAGTCTAAAAGGAGGTCCAGTTCTATGGATTATGAAAAACAAATAGTCACACAATAATGTGCAATTTTTTTTTAACAGTTCCTTGCTTTTATAAATAGGAAAAAGGGGGCTTTCCAGGGGCAACTGGTGCCTGCAGGGGAAAAAGGTGCATGGAGGGACACTGAGAGGGACAAGGGATATGTGGGGGCTTCCAATTTAGCAGTTAAAATTTTGGCATGGGGGGGGTCGGTGCACCTCCCAAGTGCTATCACGAATCAAGTTTGGAACTATCATTTTGATGGTATCTTGGAATTCTTACAGGCTGTTTCAATATAAGGTGTGTAAGTCGGCCACTTGGATCCCTGACCTGTGGTCAGGCCTGGAACTAAGTGTCCAGTGGCTCCCTCTTTTAAACCCCAGGGCCCTGAGTACAGGGTGGGCAGCAATACAAATGCAGTCCCACAAGCAAGAGAGGGGAGGGGCAGTCAGCCACCCAGTATGTGGGAAGGCAGAGGGGACGTGGGCCCTCCCTACTCCACCACCACGTCCCAGCCCAGGGTTGCCTCTGGTGTCAGTGAGGATCCAGCCGGCAACACGCTGACACACTCTAAAGTGTTATATGATCAGTCTGACACTCGTCAGCTTCCCCAGGCCACTTCCTAACGCCCCCTCAGCATCTATCTGGCTCCATACGGGCTGCTGGTTCTCAGGGTCATTGTAGTCTGCACCCTCTGGCAGGGTAAAGAAGGTCTCTTCTTCGGAGCTGGGGCCCGGCTTTCCGGGCCAGTTCTCAGCCTCTGGCTCAGGGCAGGCCTCTGCTTCCTCCGGCAGCTGTCGCCTTACTGAGTTCCTGGGCTGGGCTTTTATCCTACCTGCCCCACCACTGTGCTCCCAGGGAGTTAAAGGGGCAGGAATGGGCTCGGCCCACCCAGGCTTAGAGAGGGGTTCTTCCCCCTCAGGGTCAGTGAGCGGTCACCCCTGCTCACTACAAGGTGACTAACGCAGCACATCCAAAAGTCTATGATTTATTAAACAACTTCAGTGTATACAGTGCTATATAGCAGGTGCAGTATGATAAATGGTTAACAGACGTGAAGCTGCTTACAATATAAAGACACAGCAGACAGAATATCATATAACACAAAACTAATAGAAGCATTAGTCCCCTACTGCCTCTTGGAATAGATGAGTTTTTTAAATTTTTGCTGGAAGGAAACAAAGTTGTCATACATTGAACACACCAGGCACATATGCAGCCTTATGAAAGAAGGTTCAATCTAAAGTGGATACAGATAACCGAGGGGGACATCAGAAGAGAAGCATGGCGTGACTAAAGGAACAAGGAGTTCTATGTAAACCAAACCTGGATCAAAAGAACATTCAATTAGCACAGGGGTAGGCAACCTATGGCTCGGGAGAAATCTAAACATGGCTCTTTTGGAGTTCACTGGGGGCGCGCCTTGGCGGCATGCACAAAGAACTGTACTTCCACCCACCTCCTCAACGGCAGCACTCACCTTCCTTGCACCTTGAAAGTAAGCTGCTGCTGGTGGGCTTGTGGGAGGAGGAGGAGGAGGGCAGCGGGGACCAGGGCTGTGTGACGGGCAGCTGCCGGAGCTCAGCTACACTGCGGCTGCTCCATGACTGGGGCTGGGATATATCCCGGGTGTGTGGCTGCTGGAGCTGAAGCCAGCTGTTCGTGATTGCTCTTGGGGCCGGGACTGAGGTACATCCTGGCCCCGGCCCCCAGGGCTGCTGCACCACAGCCACATTCAGCTCCAGCAGTCACCATGTGGTGGGTGGCTACCAGAGCTGAAGCTGGCTATTCGCAGCACCTCTTGGGGCTGGGGTACACCCCCACATACTCCAACCCTGTGCTTTGAGTCCATCATACACCCAAACCCCCTTCCCTGAGCCCCCCATACACCTCAACCCAGACTCCTGCACCCCCACATCCCCAGCCCCCTGCCATAAGATCGACAGAAGACAGCCTGAATGCCTGCATGAAGCTGGATTTAACCAGTTATGATGTAAACTTCAAAGAAATGCAAAAAGATGCAGCAGCAGAAGTCCCATTATATAAAGTCTGTGAGTACAATGTTTCATTTATGCTATAATTAATCATCATGTCAATTATCAATAATGTTAACTTGTATATTTTCAGTCATGCAAATGGGCATTCTTATATGGCTCTTTGTTGACCACTTGTTCTGAATTTTGATGTACTTTGGCTCTTTGGTTTGAAAAGGTTGTCGACCCCTGATTTAGCAATCCATGAACACAGGCCTAGAAATAAGTGATTGAACTGGAGAAATTCAACTGCACATAGACTGATTAGTCCAAGTAAATTCTAAGAAATACAAATGGAAGAGGAAATATGAGGAGGATGATCACAGGTACTTCAACGATTTTGTCCAGAAAGATGTTGGGGGACTGGTGTGTGTATGTTCATTAATGATTTAGATAATGGCATGGAGAGTATACCTGTAAAGTTTCCAGATGACATCAGGCTGGGAGGTATTGCCAAGTGCTTTGGAGGATAGAATTATAATTCAATTCAAAATGATCTGGAAAAGTGGTGTGAAGTAAATAGGATGAAATGCAATATGGACAAATGCAAAGTACTCTGCTTAGGAAGGAACAATCAGTTGCATACTTATGAAATGGGAAATGACTACCTAGGAAGGAGTACTTTGGAAAGGGATCTGGATCTAGGGGTGATAGATAGACAAGCTAAATAACAGTCAACAGAGTGATTTAAAAAAAAAAAAAAAAAAAAAAAAAAAGAGCAGCAAACCATTATTCTGGGGTGCATTAGTAGGAGTGCTATAAGCTATTCTGCTGTACTCCATGCTGATTAGGCCTCAGCTGGAGTATAGTGTGCTGTTCTCAGAAAGTTTTGGACAAGTTGGAGAAAGTTCAGAGGAGAACAAAAGTGATTAAAGGTCTAGAAATCATTATATGAGGAAGATTTAAAAATTAGGTTTGTTTAGTCTGGAGAAGAGAAGATTGAGGGGAGTGTAAGTCTTCAAGTACATAAAAGGTTGTTATGAGAAGGAGGGTGAGAAATTGTTATCCTGAATATTTGAGAGTAGGATAAGAAGATGGTTGGGCATTGAAATAAGTTACCTCGAGTGGTTTTGCAATCTCCATTACTGTAAGTTTTAAAGAACAGGTTAGAGAAATATCTGTCAGGAATGGTCTAATTATTACTTAAGTCCTGCCTTGATTGCAGGGGACGGGAGAAGATGATTTATTCAGGTCCCTTCTGGTTCTATGATTATTAGTAGCCCTTGTCCTCCAATCTATATCTGGGAAATTAAATTCCCCAATAAACACACAATTGCCAGTAGTATTTATTTCGTTAAAAATATGAAACAGGTCTCTATCCGTATCCAAATCAGATCGGGGGGAGGGAGTCTATAGACATCTTTAACACTATCTCCATGGAACCCCTGGTAGCTTTCTTTTCCAAAGTTATTTTGACCCAATTGGTTTTGTTTTGTTCATTCTGTTGCTTCTAATTTCTTTATATTCTACCTTGTCATTGTGATACTCTACCACCTTTACCTTTATTTCTGTCTTTCCCAAACAACACATACCCTTCAATACCTGTGCTCTAGTTATGACTATTATTCCAACACGTTTGCTATCCCTATAATATCTGATTTGACTTCCAGCATCAGTAATTCTAGTTCCTCCATTTTGTTACAGAGACTTCTTGTGAGTTATTACTGCTTGGTTTCACCCAGATTCCTCACCTGATTAGGTACAGTCATTCTATTGCCAGTATCTGATATGTCATGGTTTGCTTCATTGGTATTGATGCTGTCTTTTCTCTTGATACCCTTCTCCTACCCTCTGCTGTTCTTTTATGAATTACTGTATCCTCTCTCTTGATTTTCCTCCTACTAAATATTAGTATTACATGAGAATCTCCATGTCATCTCCCCCAAATTCATAGTTTAAACCTCTTTTAATTAGTTTTGACAGTGTCCATCCCATCTATTTAGGTAGAGTCAATCCCATGAATATGTGAGTTCTGTGTCCATGAATGCCTTCTATTGCTTGAATATCCCAAAGCCATCTTATACTACTAGTGCCTGAGCCATATGTCGATCATCATAATCTTCTCCTGCTTTTTCTCCTCCTCTTGGAACAGGTAGAATCCCACCTGAGCATCCATTTCTTTAAGTTCTTCACAGGCTGGCATAGTGTCAAGTGTTCCAACGAGAAATTAACAGTGCCATTTATTCCCAGGTGAAGGACAATCGGAGGATTTTTACCTGCTCCAATAAGGATCCTCTTCAGCCTCAGGCCCACATCCCATATCTTAGTTCCTAACAGGCAAGAAACACTTCTGTTCTCTAGATCAGCAGAGAGAGAGAGTGAGTGTGAGTGTGAGAGAGATTCTCCAGCCTCGCTCCTGTTTTTTCTGGCTGCAAGTCGTTTTGTCTTTTGTTCTCCCTAGTTATCTTCTGTGCATCATCCTCTATCCTTCTGAAGCTCCAAACTCTGGCTGTCTCCATTGACTCTTCCCCTGTTCTTGTAGAACTAGCCTCTCTTCTTCCTTACCCTCCCACGTAATATTGCCTGCTGCGCCCATTCTTTATTTTCCAGCTCAGCAAACATGTTCCTGAGCTCTGTTTCTCCTTCACTAGCAAGTCTTTTCCTCTGCCTGGTTCTCATAATCATATGTTTCCACTGGCCACTTTTCTCACCCAGCAATTTGCCCTCACAGGTCTTCAATTCAGCTTGCATCTATGAGTCTTGATGTTTCCCTTCAGCCTCCTCTTGCCTGCCCTCCATCTTCTCCTCAAATCCCCTTCGGAATGCTACCGGAGTTTCAATCTGCGTCTCCATACCTCAGATATTATGTTCCATCAGGATAACCACATCCTGTAGCTTCCACATCCGGTCATCTTCATTGTGTCTTCCATTCTTTGGGGTATGACTGCTCCTGTATCTGTCCTAAGCCCCAGTTGGGAAAATAAAACAAAAACACACTCCACCTCTCCCCAACTCCCTAGTTTTCAAATGTTTGCTAGCTCTTGTGCCACTGCTCGTGAGATGCTTGATTGCTTTTATAGGCTTCATAATCAGGGAAGCCCCATCCCTTAATGAGAATTCTGCTGTAATGAAAAGCTCTAGGTTTCTCACAGCAAGGTGCCTCCTACCAGTATCTGCAAATTGAAAAAAAAAAAAAAATCAAACTAGCAAGTAAGCAAACGCTCATTAGATGGGAGGCAAGATTTGTAACGACTCCTTCCATTTTCCTCTTCTCCTGCTGAATCACTAGTTTTTGTCTCTTCTTCTGCTGGTGTCTTTGCTCTTTTATCAACCCATGCAGCTCTTCTCTGCCCCATATCTTTTCCTGTATTAGCCTCCCAACAATCTGTACTCATATATTCTAACCCAGTGTTTCACAACTGGTGTGTCTTCAGGCACAAACAGGTGTGTTGTGAAATTAAAAAAACAAACCTACACATAGGAACAAAAAACCCCTTCCCTGGTATTTTCATTGATGTCTGATCCGGACTGCATTCTGTACTTTTGCTCCCGCAGTGAGGCCCCTTTCAAATACAGTGCGTATATCACATTCCGTTCCCCAAAGTGAGGCAAATATGAGTCCTGTGGAGTTGTGCATGGGTAAGGGGGGAGGAAGGAAAGGGGGAGAGCTCTGTTCCGATTGACTGTCTGCTTCACTGCCCTGCCTCTTCCAGCGGTAGAGCAATCAATCAGAGCTCAGTCTCTCTCTCCCTCTTTGCCTCTCATCCTCCAATCCTGCAGCTGCTCTCTGGGGACAGCAGAAAGAGCCCATGGAGCTTCCCCCTAGCCTGGAAGGGGAGCAGGGACTCTGCTGCAGTCTCTCAGGACTGGGAGGTGGGAAGAAACCCAGGAGAAGCAAAGGTGGATGAGTGCAAGGTATAAGGTGGGAAACTGGGGTGGTTGGAGTGTTGGGGGGTAGAACTGATGGAGGTGGGTGGGGATGGGGGCAGAACTGGTTTGGGCTGGGACAGAATTGGGGTCTTGCTGTGAACTGATTAAAACATTAACTGTTCTACAGACTGAGCGGCAAGTGTGGTATGGAAATCCGCTTAAGCCGAGGTGATAAGGAGGAGAGTTTATTTGGAGACAGTATGGTGAGGGGGCTCAAAATAATTAAAGGTATCCAGATGTGCCATGGCAGAGAAAGAGTTGGAAACCACTGCTCTAAGCCTGGTCTCCTCTTCTATTGTTGGGTATCTCTGTGGCCTGTAGTGGTTCAGTTGGATGCTGTGACACCTGCAGGGGAAGAAGTGTCACTGCATTTAATCTGGATTTTACACATCTCTCCTCAGACAGGAAAAACTTAAAAACCAACAAATAGTCCTGCCACACCTTAGAGACTAACAAAAAATGTAGATGATATCATGAGCTTTCGTGGGCACAACCCACTTCAAGTGTTTGGGTCAAGTTGATAAGCTTTGTTGAGAGACCAGGGTGAGCAGATGGGGCTCTGGTCTTATTCTTTTCTTTTTGGGATAATGGAATCAGCACATTTTGTACATAGATTTTCTGCCCTTTAATTTTTCACAAGTAGCTCTGTATTAACACATTTTTTTATCCCTCTGAATTAAATACAAAGCTTTCCGCAGATGACCTTGGGGTGCTAGAATTAAAAAATCTGCAGGGGGTATAATTAATCAAAAGATACTATCTTTGTAAGGACTCATACTCTTTCCCTTCGGAATGAAGGGAAATTATAGATTGCTGTGCCTTTGGCATGGCAGGGGGGTGAGTGGCATAAGGGCCTTTTCATTCCTGATCGTTTCAGGTTTTCATTGTTTTCTGAAATGCTGATTTTTACACAGCTGTTTAGAAGATAATGGCTTTCACAGGAGGGACTGACAAGTTTGCATGCCAAGCTTTTTTATTGTGATAGGCTTTTAGTAGGTCAAGGCAATGCACACGGGAGGGCTCTTAAAGCAGGCTATGAAATCATTTTGCTTAGCTTTGTTTTATCACTTATTTTTAAATAAGGCTCCCCCTTTTCCTCAGGCTGCAGCTTTTCAAAGCTGCGCCAGCAGAAGCAAAACAATAATGACAATGTTTCTGCCAGTATCAGCTAATTTCATATATAGAGTTAAGTATACTTAATCCACAATTGCGCAGAGGTGTTAGCTATGGCTATTTTTCCTCCTGGCATGGTATCTACTAGTCAGTCAAACAGAGCTCTTAGCATCAAGGAAGTGGGAGAAAATGTATAGAACTGGAATGTATGTTCTGTTTCATTAGGTTAACTGTGTCCTCTCTCTCTCTCTCTCTCCTGGAAAATCTCTGATAAAGGTCTCTCTCTCCTCACACAGTTAAATAAGACACTACAATTTTGTTACAGATGTGCTCGGGAACCCTGAATACCTGTTTCCCTAAAAGCAGGAAGTTTCTCTCTCTTTCTCTTACACACTACGGATGTAATAGTGTAGTCGATTAACCGATACGCAAAAGTTTATCGGTTAATGCTATAGACGCCACACATTTCCCCCGTTCCACTTGCCAGTAAATTTTTTAGCAGGTTGGCCAGCAGCCCAGCTCAGTGCTAGGTCAAGGATCTACCCCCCGCTGTGGTTCTGCATTTAAAGTGTATTAGGAGCCAGACGGGCAGGCAGCCCAGCTCAGTTCCAGCTTGCACCAGATATAGGAGCTCAGCTCTACCCACTCCTAGACAGGGGCTGCTGCCACCCCTCACTGCTGCCTCTGTATCAAAGGCAGCAACGTAGGGCAATAGGCAGCCAGTCTATCAGGGAAGCTGGTTTTTAAAACTGGCACAGAGGTACAGCTGGCACAGGGCAGCTGGCACAGAGGCAGCAGTGCAGAGAGGCCAGGGCTCCACAGGAACGAGGCCGGAGCGCACTGGCTGCCAGCCCCAACCCTGGGGATATAGAATAGTCAACTAACCGATAAGAATTCATGAGGTTAATCAACTATTCAGTTAACCAATATTTAACATCCCTACTAAGCACTGAGGATGGGGTGAAGATTTAGGGATGTCATCATGTAGACGACTATACGATTAATTGATAAGCCTGGGCTTATCGGTTAATCTTGTCAACTACACGCATTCTCCCCCACCTTGCTGCCTCTGTATCAGAGGTAGCAAGTGGGAGGGGAGTGAGAGCTGGTGCCCGTGGGGAGCTGGCTTAAAAGCCGGCTCCCCATGACCACCGGATCTGCTTGGTCCCCTCACCCCCGCACTGTTGCCTCTGATAGAGAGGAAGCAGCATGGAGGGTAAAGGAGGCAGGCTGGAGTCAATATGCACGGGAGCCTACTGCCTAAGAATGTTAAAATGTGATTATCTGGCTAATCGCATAGTCGATAGAAATTGTATCAATTATACAATTAGCGGGTAAGCGCCGCTGTGCAGAGCCGCAGCGGGAGTAGCTCCAGGAGCCAACTCCAGCCAGGAATGAGCAGTCCTGGCTCATGCCAGCTCCGGAGCCACTCACGCTGTGATTCTGCATTTTAAATGTAGTAAGAGCTGCTGCTCCTACCCCATCTTGCTCCATCCTGCAGCCAAGTGGCTCCCAGGATTCTCCTGCTAGCTGTGCAGTGGGGGGTTGGGGAGGAAGTGCTGAAGTCAGGGTGTCCCCCTTGCCCATGCACCCCATCTCTGAAGAGCAGTGGCTGGGGAGAGGGAGACACACAGTGAAGCTGCTCCAGTCTAAAGCATGGATGGTAAGTGACTCAGAGCAGTGACTGTTTTAGAGGCAGTGCCCTGTTCCTAAGATGTCAGTGCTCCTGCTCTCACTCACTCATACACACCCTCCCCATATCCCATCTCTGCAGGGTGAGGGGTAACAACAGAGCAGGACAGCTTTCCTGGTCTTAAAGAGACAGCGTGTGGCTTCTCTCAGAAACATATCCAGCAGCAGCCAGCACACAAAATCTCTGTGTAACTGTCACACACACACAGTCTGTGCTATACTGTCTGTGCCATGTGCACACAAATCACTGTCTCTCACACACTCTCCCATCTCTGTGCCACACACAGTCTGTGTCACAAAGTCTGTCTTTCACACTCACACACTCTCTTTCTTTCTCTGTAGGCCCTGCCTTTTCCATAGGGTGACCACATGCCAAAATTCATGATTTGGCCCCCCCTGGAAAAATTATTGTCCCCGGCTGGTGTAAGTGAAGCTTAAATAGTGTAATGCAACCAAGTCAGGGGACTGGATAATCTCCATTCAAGAATATAAAGGAACTGGCATGGGTATAGAAACTGCAAGCCCAATAGCAAGGATTTTCAATGAATCCATGAACTTGGTGTCATACCATGTGACTAGAGAATTGTAAATATAGTACCTGTTTTTTCAAAGGAAAAATGTGACTTTGGAATTCTATGCAAGGTCTCAGTACAAATTTTGAAAGAAGAAGTGGTTAAGAATGTAGAGATTGGGGGCGTATCTAGACTACGCTAGACTTTCAAAAGAGGATATGCAAATTCCACGGGAATTTGCATATCTTCTTTCGAGATCACTTTCGAAAGTGAAAGTAATTAAGACATGGTTTTGTTGGCAAACCCTCCCGTTTGTCGACAAGCCGCGTAAACCTCATTTTTTAAGGAAAAGCAGAATTTGCATATCCTCTTTCAAAAGTCTAGTGAAGTCTAGATATGCCCAAAGTGAGCTAAAATACATGTTTTAGAAGAGGTAGATCATATCAGACCAACCTGATCTCTAAGAAGTTTACTGATTTTTTTAGACAAAGAAAATGTCTTTCTGTGTATTCAAAGGTTTCAGAGAGGTACCTGTGTCAGTTTGCTTCAGCAAAAACAACAAGGAGTCTGGTGGCATTTTTAAGACTAACATATGTATTAGCAGGGCTCGCCAAGCAGCGGCGAGCCCCGCTCGCCAGCCGCGCGCTACTATGCGCTGCACATGCACTGACTGCGCTGCGCGGCCGCCCCAGGCTACGTTAATTGTCAAGCCCTGTGTATTAGGGTATAAGCCAGTAGGGTTGCCAGATGGTTTAACAAAAAATACTGAACACCCTCCCCACCTCAAAAAAAAAAAAAAAAACACCAGGAAAAAATTCTGTTGAGGGAAAAAAAAAGGGGGGGGGAAGACCAAAGTTGTTAAGCAAAAGGTGCACCACTCCCTCCAGTTTGGGACCACACACTAACCCACAATGCACCCACCCCTTCCCCTGAGCCAGGCCTCCCGCAGCATTCCCCATCCCAATGAACTCACCCCTGCCTCACACCCAGTCCCCCCAGTGCCTCCCTATCCCGATGCACTCATCCCTGCCTCACACCCAGTCCCCCCTAGTGCCCTCCCCATCCCAGTGCACTTCCCCCTCCCGCTGAGCCAGGCATCCCCAGTGTCGGGAGCCCCCACCCCAATCAAATCTCCCCCTGCGCCCCCCTCCCCGCCCGCAGAGCCAGGCACCGGAGGAACGGGACAGCCAGGTAAGTTAATCTTACTTTTAAAGTGGCTGTTCCTGCCGCCCGGCCAGGCTGCCTCAGCTCACAGTTTGTAAGGGACTGGTCACATGGGCCAAAGCAGTGCACGCTCCGCTCCCAGCCCAGCCCAGCGCCTCCATAGCGTGGCGCCCGGCAAGTACCCCTTCCTGCCCCTCTTCGCTGTGACTCTGCTGCACTCCCCCGGCCCCGCCAGAGGAAAATTGTCCCCACCGGGCTTCTGTTCCAGAGAAACAGGAAATACCGGACATTGCACATGTCCGGTATTTTCTGCTTTTTTACCGGACGGAGCCTGCAAATACCGGACCGTCCGGGTGAAAACCAGACACCTGGCAACCCTATAAGCCAGGGGTAGGGAACCTCAGGCCTGGGGGCCAGATGTGGCCCCCAGCTTGCCTGGATTCAGCCCCCAAGGCTTAGGACCCTCCCCCCCAATATTGGGGAGCCCATGCCAATGCTCCAACCTCCCCACTGCCCCACCACAGGGCTGGAGCACACAAAATTTACTAGGCTAGGTCCCCCTAGGCTCTGGTGTGCAAGGAGAACGTGGGGAGTGTCTCTCTGTTAGAGGGGAAGGCTGGGGAGGGTTTATTTTTCCTGCTTCTCACTTGTGTGCGGCCCCCAACTGATTTTTCTGTAGGTCAGTAGCCCCCAACCCAAAAAAGGTTCCCCACCCTTATACGCTTTTGTGAGATACAACTCACTTCCTCAGATGTTTTAATGAAAGAAAGGCAGGTTTTTTGCTTCAAGCTTCTGAGGAAGTGGGCTGTATCTAACGAAAGCTTATGCTGTAATAGATTTGTTAGTCCTTAAGGTGCCACTGGACTCCTTGTTGGTTTTGTATATTTAAACTTACTTCTTAGCTCAATATTAGACTACAACAAATAGAACAAGCTACACAAAAACACAGCTCTTGGTCATACATAGTATTGCTGGTACCTTTCCCATTTGGCAATGTGACCCAAAAAGTGTGTGTAACCTGTCAGGTATATAACAAACTAATTGGATCTTCCTTCAGATTTAAATATTTTACACAAGAGTTCCCATAGGGAACCATGTAGGATGAAAATAGGGAGCTTTTCCTCGCAGAATCTGTATTATCCCACTTGCGAAGGATAAATAGCAAGCTAAACATAAACACCCAAAATCTTGAGGGCCCTGAGTAACCTGGAAAAAAGAAGTCTTTATTCTGATTTGGGCACCCACAACACTGATATCAAAGGCTTCTGAAGATAGTCTAATGTAGCCTTATGTTTGGGACAAACTCACTACGAGAAACAAGGAGCAAATGTTGTAATGGCCTAGACACTGCAGAAATGTTTTAGTTTGCCCTTCCACCTCACCCATAAGAAGAGGAATGTGGTCTGGGCTGGCAGACCTTAATTGCTGTTTGCATGGTACAGATGCAAAGAGACTGTTTGACCCTCAGCCAGTGGAGGAACATCCAGATTGGAAAAGGCTAATGGTTATGGCTTCAAAACCTGGAATCCCAATAGAGTCTGAACTTGGAATAGAAACCACTTTTCCTTCTTTCCTTTTAGTAACTATATGTCACCTACTTTATGGCTTTGCTACACAAACGGTTTCTGTCTTTCAAAGGGGACTTGTGATCTGAAGTTGCTATTAGCATCCCAGACATTTGAGTCTTTGGTCCCTTCTTGATATAAGAATACAAAACAAAGTGCATGAGGCAAGCTTTATAGCATCACAAGTAGCATTGTAAATAAAGGAAAGAGAGGCAGAACTTTCATGTGTTTTGGTCCTATTGGAGCCTTTATATTTGTGCTTGTTCATTTTACTTAGGACATTAGCCTAGGAGAGTTAGTCCATGAAATTCTGAAAACTGCCTATCACTGCTTTCAAGGCAACAACTCTCAACCTGCAATGTCTGTTGAGGAAGAGTTACATTTCCTTAGCCAGAGAATACTATACTGATGCTACTACCTTCTCCAGGACAAGGGTCTTTTTGATGAAATTGCAGCAAGGGAGGTTTAGGTTGGACATTAGGAAAATCCTCCTAACTGTCAGGGTGGCTAAACACGGGAATAAATTGCCTAGGGAGGTTGTGGAATCTCCATCACTGGAGATATTTAAGAGCAGTTTGGACAGCTGTCTATCAGGGATGATCTAGATGGTGCTTGGTCCTGCCATGAGGGCAGGGAACTGGACTTAATGATCTCTCAAGGTCCATTCCAGTTCTAGTATTCTATGATTCTATGATGAAGAATGACATAATTTTAGAGGACTTTGGGTATCACACATAAGACAAGAACTAAAACAGGACAGACAAGGATGACGTATAGAAAGGAATCGAGGAGAGAGATGTCAAGCATACCAGGGACATGACATGGAAGAACCAGAGAATGCCCATCCACCTTTTTGTCACAAGAGGGCTCCACACAATGAAACTGGGAACCACTGCATTTCTGCCACTCAACTGCATTGGAAGAAGTAACTGAAGGGAAGTTTCTGAAGAGCAGCACAGTCATCCATCATGATCATCTCTTCCAAGTCTATGAGCATACAAACTACACCACAAGAACAACATTTAAACCTTTAGACATATATATAACTATCTCCTTTTCTTAGTCTTAAGAGATGGAATAGGATAGACTATTAATTAATATTTGCACAGCGTAAAGCACCATGAAATCAAATCACAGTGCATAGTAAACATAGCACACAGAGTCACTACCCAGCAAACTTCCTCCACATGTTGCTGCCTTCACAGAGTTTTTGTAAGCATAACATCACATCCAGTCAATCATCTTATCAAACCATACTTGCTATGGATACCCTTTGCCTCTGGCACCTGGAAATCCTACACAAAATGTAACACTCTCAAACACACACACACACACACACACACACACACACACCCACCCCTCCCTTAATATGTTGAATGTGGGAGTAAATGTGGGAGTCACCACAAAGATACCTATTACAAGTCCCAGTTGCAAAAACAAAGAGACGATGTGCAGAGAAAACATACAAAGAATCAAAACAGTAAGTACTTTTTATGAAAATGTAATTGTCAACATTTATCTATCTATTCTCTATCCCCAGGGGTCTTCCTCAGACCTTATTCATCTAGGACAGTGGTCTCAAATCTTTTTACACCCAAGATCACTTTTTAAATGTCAGGGCAAGCCAAGATCTACCCAACCCCTTCCTTGAGGCCCGGCTTTCTCCATTCTCCTCCTCTCCATCACTTGCTGTCCCTAGCCCTTACTCACTCTCACTGGGTTGAGACAGGAGGTGCGGGCTCTGGGGTGGGAATGAAAGATTTGGGTATGGGAAGGGATGAGAGGTGCAAGCTCTGGGACGGAATTTGGGTGCAGGAAGTGAAGAAGGGGATGCTGGCTTGGGGAGGGAGCTCCAGGCTGGAGAGTGTTGGCATCAGGCGGAGGGTTGGAGTGCTGAGCAAGCCGCAGACTTGTGGATATCGGGGTGCAGGAGTTTGGGTTGAGGTCTAGGGGCTCAAGGCAGGGGGTTGGGTGTATGATGGGCTCAGGGCACAAGTCTGCAGTGTGTGGGTGGTGCAGGAATGTTGTGGCATAAGACTGGGTATGTGGGGGTTCAGGAGCTTGGGGATGTGGGGGGCTCAGGGCAGGGGGTTCAGGTGTATGATGGGCTCAGGGTTGGGGTGTGTAGGGAGTGCAGGGCTGTTATGATGCTGTGGCCAGATGGGAAGTTGGCCCCAGTTGGGGACTTGTTGGCCAGGCTTCATTTTAAAATAAAATATGTCCAACACAAAACTTTTCAACATTGTCTTTATTTATGGGAGTGGTGGGGAACCTTTTTTGGGTCAGGGGGCCACTGACCCACAGAAAAATCAGTTAGGGGCCACACAAGTGAGATGCAAAAAACCAACCCCTCCAAAACACCCAAGTATCACTGATGTGGCCCCAACAGACACCTCACTTCCTGCGGGGACGGGGAGGGTAGGTAGGACTGAGGTTCAAGGCCTCAGGTCAGATTAACTCTTCTGGAGTTCCAGGGTTAGTGACTTTTGTGGGCCCCTTTACGCTCTGAGGTGGGGCCAAAAGATGAGGGATTCAGCGTACTGGACAGAGCTGCCAGTGAGTGGGATAGGGATAGGGATGGGGGTGCAGAATCTGGGTGGGAATTAGGGTACGGGAGCAAGCTGGGCGAAGGAGGGAGGGGCAGGAGCTGGGTGCTGGTGGGTGTCTAGCCAGGAGACAGGAGCTGGGGTGCTGGTGGGTGTCTGGCCAAGGGAGAGGGGGCAGGGGAAGCTTGGTCAGTACCTGGCGGTCTCCAGGGACGAGTATCTCTCAGGAAGGATCTGCAGGCAGTGGTGGAAGAAGTGTATGTGTGGTTCCTTTACAGTGGTCCCCAACCTTCTGGGGCTGCTGGGCGTCCGGGGGTGGGGCTGCTCACATGCCGGGCACCCGGGGGCGGGGCCGCGCACGCGCCAGGGGGCGAGGCCACCCATATGCTGCGTGCCCGGAGCTGGCACCACCCATGCGCCGCACTCCTGGGGCTGGCGCTGCAACTGTGCTGCACGCCCAGGGGTGGAGCCGCCCATACGCCGCACGCCTGGGGCCGGAACAGCCCATGTCCCGCGCGCCCGGGGGCGGGGCCGCCACCGCCCATGCGCTGCGTGCCCGGAGCCGGCGCCTGTGCCATGCGCCCAGGAGCCGGCAGCGCCCATGCACCGTGCGCCTGGTGGCAGGGCCACCCATGTGCTGTGCGCCTGGGGCCGGCGCCGCCCATACGCTGCACGCCCGGGGCCGGCACAGACCTCGCGCCGCGCACCCAGGGGTGGGGCCGCCTAACCGCCGGGGCCGGTGCCGCCAATGTGCCCAGGGGCTGGCTCCGCCCATGCGCCGCACGCCTGGGGGCAGGGCCGGCCCCGATCACTTGGTGGGCGCACAGAAATGGCCTGGCGGCACCGCGTTGGGGACCACTGCTTTAAGATATCCAGCCGCTCCGAATCCTCCACTGCCATCTTAAACACCCCTGCCCCTGCCTCCCTGGTGCACAGGGGAAGGAAGGCAAGACTACAAAGTGCGCATGTTGCTGTGGGGAAGGGAGGAACAGCGTTTGCATGCACTTCCTGAGAAGCTAGATCTGGCGTGGAGCTGCAGGACTTCTTCCCCACCCCACCGCAGGAAGCTGGTTTGGCTCCAATTTTGCAAGGGGCAGAAGGCTGTAGTGTCAGCGCGGGCTCCTCACTGCGGGTGGGGGGAAACAAGAGGGGAGCTGGGAGCACTGCGTCAAGATCGACTGGCAGTGCCTCCGCAATTGACCAGTCGATTGCAATCGACTGTTTGGTGATCACTGATCTAGGAATTGAACATAAAGTAATACTTCAGTGCTCAGAAACTTTAGTTTACAAGTAAGACAGCAAAGTACTTTAGCACTCAGAGACACTTTCCTTAGTAAACAGTCATCTTTTTAATGCAAAGTTGTCCTATGCTATATACAGGTTAAACCTCTCAAGTCTGGCACTCTCTGATCTGGCAACCTCTGTAGCCTGGCATGATTTTAGTTAGCCAAATATCCACTCATCATGGGTGTGGCCAAGTTTCTCATGGTTCCATAAAGTTTGTTTATAGCCACCTGTCCTGGCTCTCAGTGTTCTGTGTTGTTATTTAGCTCTAATTTACCCGAGTATCTTCTAAGAGCACAGTAAGCAATGAAAGCGTTGGTAAAGCTGCTGGACAATTCTGACCTCCCGTGGTTCAGCAAATTCTCTGGTTTGGTACCAGTCAGGTCCTGAGGGTGCTAGAATAGAGAGGTTCAACCTGTATTACCAAAACTGCTTATTATATCAGTAAAACCAGCTTCTTATTGTGCATTTTGACCGTCCCCCTCCCAACCATAAACAAAAGAAGGATGCAGCACATTATTGGATACTAAGCTCTCTTACAATTTAGTAATCCTAAAGGAAAAGAATATTAGCTTTCAGAACATAAATCAATACCTTACAGCAATCTTATGTGCAGGACCAGGACAAGTTTCTGGTTCCATAAATTTTGTTTCCTGATAATAAAAGAATGGTCCTCAAATCGCTATACCAAATAGTAAGAAAGAAAACATACAAGGAAACCTGTATGAATAATAGGAGAGATGTTTATTGTTACAGATAATTCATCAGAATTCATCCTCCCTCCTTTTGCACAACCTAAAAATGAGTAATTATATGCCTTGAGATATCATCTGCTCCACAAATCAAGTCACTGAAACTACAGACAAAAATGTTTTTTTAAAGGCAATTTATTAGAGATTACTGCGGCGACAGACATGAGTGCTCTTGTGTACCTGCTGTATTAACAACCCCTCACAAGCCACAAGAAAAAAAAAAATCAATACTGTATATTTTTGCTGCCATTAGTTTATCTGTTGCTGAAAAAAACCATCACTGGTTTGTGAGTGCATCAAGGCATGTTATAGTGTACTCTTCCTACCTAGGAAAAACAAAACAGGTTTGTTTTAAATCAATATAAACCTGATTAGCAAAATTCAAATTAATGGTTCATCAACGAAAATTAATCTGTAAAATCAGAGTATTCTCAAGAAACTGCACTTGGTACACAAATCGCCCTTTCGTCCATAATTCAAATCTGGACCCAGTTACCCGTGACCAAAGTAGTTTTATTCCAAGAGCTGTCCAGAAATTATGTGAAGTGAGTTGTCAGACTCAGTCATCTCCAGCATAAAGGTATTATTACAAGTAATACCAAAGGGGAATCATGGATGTTAACCGAAAACAGGGACAAACGACCAAAGGGGCAGCATTACTACTGAAGTAAACCTCTCAACCCCTTTATAAGCCATCCCACCCAGCTCAGCGTGGTTTAAAGTTACAGTGAAACTACCTGTGCTCTATAGATAGAACACTTGATTTACCATGCTTCTCAGTCCAACACTTTCACCAGCACTAAAAGAGACATTCATTATATAACAGAAAAAAAAACTGTTGATAGCAAAACATAGAATCATAGAACACTAGAACTGGAAGAGACCTCAAGAGGTCATTGAGTCCAGCCCCCTGCCCTCATGGCAGGACCCAGTACTGTCTAGACTAGGGGTCCCCAACACAGTGCCAGGGCATGGTGGCAAGTGAGCATTTATGTGCGCCCGCGCCGGTGTTTTAAAACAGTGGTGTCTAAAGTGGGGTGCGCACACTCCAGGGGGTGCACAAGACTATCGGAGGGAGCGCATGCCACCGTGCAACAGCTGAGAAGGGAGACGCTGGTTCGCAAGACATCTAAGAGAGCACATGCGCGGCGAACATGCCGCGCATGCGCTCCCTCGGATGTCTTGCAAACCGGGCGTCTCCCTTCTCAGCTGTTGCATGGCGTGTTCACCGCGCATGCGCTCCCTCGGATGTCTTGCGAACCAGCATCTCCCCTCTCAGCTGTTGTGCGGCAGCATGCACTCCTTCTGATCGTCTCGCTCACCCCCTCCACGCAACAGCTGAGAGGGGAGATGCCAGGTTCGCAAGACATCCGAGGGAGCACATGCGCGGCGTGTTCAAACGCCTGTGCAACAGCTGAGATGAGAGACGCCGGGGAATTTAAATTTGAAAACTGCAAGCCCCAGCTCCAGGCCTGGCACGTGGTCTGGGGTCGGGCCCGATCACAGACTCAAACTGGAAGGCAGAAGGTGGGGGTGCGGGAAAAATAGGGGGATGGGGTGGGAGAGGAAGGGGCTTGTGCGGAGGGGAGGGGGGCAGGTCAGGAGAAGAAAGGGGAAGGCACCAAGGGACAGCAAGGAGGAGAGACAAATGCCAGGGGGCCAAGTGGAGACAATGAGGAAAAGGGCAGGAGGGGAGATGTCAGTGGGAGGGGGGAAAAGGGTGATGCTGGAAGAGGAGAGGGTAAGGGCATTGGGGGCCAGAGGGGAAGAGGGAGGTACTGGGAGAAGGCTTGAAAGAAGGGGTGGGCATGAGGAAGGCGGGGATGGAGCAAATCATGTGTGAGGGTACAGGGGCATGAGGGGAACGGGGGCAGAGGGTGGTGAGGGGAAGGGCATCAGGGAAAGAGAGGGCACAGGGGGCGGGGCAGTGAGGGAAGGGGGAGGCACCAGGAGGGTGCAGGGCTAAGGGAAGGTGCAGATGCCAGGGGATTCTGGGGGTGAAGCAGAAGGGCAGACACCTGCAGGGGAGGGACCAGCACCAGAGGAGAGAGGCAGGGCAGGTGTGTAGAGGGAGGTGTTAGGAGAGGGGGTAGTTCACATGATCAGAGTGGGGCTACTGGAGGAGTGGGCACAGGGGGGAGAGAAGGGCAGATGGAGGGGGGCAGTGAGAAGGGCAGGAGTCAGGACAGCAGAGGAGGGTGAGAAGTTGGGGGCAGCAGGCACCAGGAGCTGATGGAGCAAGGGAGGAGACATGGCAGCAGAGAGTGGGGACATGGTGGGGATGGGGAGTGTGAGATTTAAAGGTGCCATGATTTTTGGGAGGGTGCTTTTTTTGCTCAACATTTGGACATCCCCCCCTTTTTTTTAAATGCAGAATTTTGTTTAAAAATGAATTACAATATAATTAAAATAAAAATTATCCAACTAAATTAAGTTTCTATCAAATTTACCCAATTCACATTTAATATAAAAATAGCCTTCAATTTGCACATTTGACGCCTTTTTTCTATTTTTTCTCCAAAGGGGGGCCCAATAATTGCCAAATAATTTAATTAATACCTTTTACATGTAAAATTACCTTTTTTATCTTATGGATTCATATACTATGTAATATTAAATATGATGTTTTTTGTATTATTTAATGTACAAATACAAAATAAGCCTTGAAAAACTGTTGGCACCCGCCACACTCTTCAGAAAACATGAATGTGCTATTGGCCACAAAAAGGTTGGGGACCACTGGTCTAGACCATCATATGGGGGTTCATTACTTTGGGACATTTTCTGAGATAGGTCTTTGTACCATTTTTGTTTGTTTAGCTTCCTCACTTGGCCTTTATAGCTCTGAGCTATAAAATAAAGTTATAAAAAATCATATTTTAAAGAACTATACTAATATTTATGCAGCTATTTTCTTCACTTTTCTGGGCCAAAACCTTCAGATAGTTTCTAAACGATGTTTACACTCAGTCTATGGAATCTGAAGGTAAGAATATAGAGCAAAAGAATATCAACCAGGAGATCTGGGCCCTATATTCACTTGGTTCACCGACTTGCTGTGAGAGTTTTGGCAGGTTAATCTCTGTCTACCTGGATTTACCCTTGAGAAAAATGGAGATAATACTCATCTTTATAAAGCATTTTTGTATCTTTACATGAAAGGTGTTAATTATAAATAATAAGTAACATTATTAATACTGAGTTGCAAAGTTTGCCTGAGTCAGAAGGAATCATACAGCTTGCCCAGAATAATTCCTAGAGGATTTTTTTTTTTTTTTAAAGATAAACATCCAATCTTGATTTTTAAATTGCCAGAAATAGAGAACCCACCACAACACTTAGTAAACTGTTCCAATGGTTAATTACCCTCACTGTTAAAATTTATGCCAGATTTCCAGTCTGAATTTATGTAGCTTCAGCTTCCAGACGTTGGACTATGTTATACCTTTCTCTGGTAGACTGACTAAATATTTGTGCCCCTGTAGGTACTTACATACTGTGATCAAATCACTCCTTAACCTTTTCTTTGATAAGCTAAATGGTTTGAGCTTCTTGGGTCTGTTACTACACCACATTTTCTAATCCTCTGGATCCTTCTTGTGGCTCTTCTCTGAACCTTCTCCAATTTATCAACCTCCTTAAACTGTGGGCATTAGAACTGGAAACAGTATTCCAGAAGTAATTGCACCAGTGACAAATAAATATGTAAAATAACTTCTCTACTTCTACTTGAGATTCTCCTGTTTATGCACTTAACAGCTTTAATAGCCTTTAGCATCACACTGGGAGCTCACATTACCCACTGCAACCTCCAAATTTTTTTTTCAGAGTCATTGCTTTGCAGAGTCCCCCATTCTGTACACATGGCTTACGTTCGTTGTTCCTAGATAAAACATTTACATTTAGCCATATTAAAAACACATTGTTTGCTTCCACCCATCTCACCAAGACACACAGATTGCTTTATATCAGTGACTGTCATCTTTATTGTTTACCACTTCCCCAATTTCTCAGTCACCTGTAAACATTATCAATGATGATTTTGTTTTCTTCCAGGTTATTGATAAAAATGGTAAATAATATAAGATGCAGTCCTTGCAGGACCCCAGTGGAAACACGCTCTTCTCATGATCATTTCCCCATTTAAAATTGCATTTTGAGATCTATCAGTTAGCCAGCTTTCAATCCATTTAATGTATGTTAATTTATACCTTTCTACTTGTTTAATCAAAATGTCACGCATTTCCAGTTCAACACCCTACAGAAGTTAATGTATATTAGGTCAACATTATTACCTTTATCAAACAAAACCTCATTAAAAAAAGACATCAAGTTTAGGATCTATTTTCTATCAACTCATGTTGACTTGTATTACCCTCCTTTAACTCTTGATTTCACAAGTCCTGTATCAAATGGTCCATTATCTTGGTATCAATGTCAGACTGACAGGCCTACAATTATCATCATCATTCCATTTACCCTTTTAAAATACTGGCACAAGATTAGCTTTCTTCTACTCTTCTAGAGCTTCCACCTGTGTTCCAAGACTTATTGAAAAATCAACATTAAGGGTCCAGTGAGTTCCTTAGCCAGCTCTTTTAGAGCTCTTGGATGAAAGCTATCCAGACCTGCTGATATAAAAATGTCATATTTTAGTGGGGGGGGGGGAACACTGAGGAACAATAACGGGGTGTACAGTGGTCTGGGCAAGCCCCAATGGATGGGCATGGAGGCAGTACACCCAGCTCCACTCTGACCCTGCCCAGCTCTGCTTCCTCCTCTCTCCCAAGATTAGCTCCATTCTGCCCCTTCAGCTCCACTCACTCTCTGGTCCCACCCCAACCCATGTCTGCCCTCATTCCCTCTCTGCCCCCAAGCCAGCTCTTGCTCTAACTCCAGCTCCTCCCCCATCTCCAGTTCAGCCCCCAGCTCTGCCTTCATCCAAGACTCCTCTGTTGAGGAAGACTTTGCTATGTAGTAATGGGGGGAGGGGCACAGGCAGATTCCATTACTGATAAGGAAGGGCACCACAGGAAAAAATTGCACTAGACAGATAATATATTTTATCTTACTCACCTTATTAGATCAACTGTTAGTAAGAGAGACAAGCTTTTGAGCTCCACAGAGTTCTCCACAGAGTTAGTCTGCCTTATCTCTCTCATCCCTTGGGACCAACACGGCCACAACTACTCACCATACAACATATTTAGTAGCTACTATTTAATATCCTCCTGAGATACTGATGGAATGGAAAGAGTGTTATCAGCATATGAGGCTATAGGGATATAAGGGACTAGTTGACTACCCGATAAGCCTAGGTTTATCAGGTAGTTGAGTCACTACTCAACTAGTCGCTTCCCCATCCCTTGCTGCCTCTGTATCAGAGGCAGCAAGCCGGGGGAGCAGGAGCTGGTGCTGGGGGAAGCTGGCTTAAAAGCCAGTTCTCCCCAGCACTTTCTGTGGAGGGGACAGGGAAGGCAGAGGCGCAGCGGGGGAAATGGCACGAGCGGAGATTGAAACAGTCCCCACTCACGCCGGGTCCCAACTGCTGTGCCTCTGCCTTTTAAAATGTAGTAAGAGCAACGAGTAGCTCTTACTACATTTAAAAGACAGAGGTGCATTGGGGATAGTGAGCGCCCCATTCCCCTTACTGATTAATCGAGTAGTTGATGGAAATTCCATCAATTACTCGATTAAGCTGATTAATTGAAATTTAGCATCCCTATGAGACTGTATCATGTTTTTTCCCTGAATGAATATGCACATATGCAAATGAAATGTTACTGGTCTGCCAAAATTTGTGAATGGGTTTGCTGGTCCGTGGCATAAAAAAAGGTTGGGAACCAGTGCTCTAGTAGACACCAATACTCCATCTTGTGCTTTAACTGTAAAGCCATTGATCCATACATTTTCAAGATCATTTTATTCCCAGTTACCAGTGATTCTGAACCAGATAATGCCATTGCTGACATACAGCGCCACGCTCCTTTGATTGTAACGTTCCAACCATGTGAATCATCTCATCTGATTCAATAATACCAAATGGATGAATTTATGCTCATGTGTGAGCAATTCTAATTCCTTGTTTGATCCATAGAGGCTTCCTTGATATTAACTAGGGATGCAACCGGTTAGCATCACCTTACCAGGTGATGCTTACCAGTAACTGGTCAACTGGGAACCTGGCTGGGCCTGCCAAGCTGCAGCATGGGCAGGAGGCGCTCCAGCCTGGCCAGAACAGCTCCCCTCCTGCAGCACAGCGCAGTGACTCCAGCTGGGCTACAGCAGCCCACCACCTGAGAAGCTCCCACCTATGGCTGGCTCTGCCTGGCCAGAGCAGCCTGTAGTGCGGGCAGGGAGACACTCCAGCTTGGCTAGGCTCTGGGATGTAGTTGCTCCCCTCCTGCCCATCAGCTCCCAATTAAGTGGTTAACCAGGATTTTACATCCCTAATATTAATGGGAAGAAAGTGCAACGGCCCTTGTGTAAATATTGGGCAAATGGACAATGAAGGCTGGCACTGTTGGCAGAGGCCAACAATTCAACAATGTTGTAGTGTCTCATATGAGAAGGAAAAACAGGTTTCACCTAGAACATTTGCCAGGAGACTATAAGACCACAATTTTCTTTCCTCTACTGACACCTCACTTCCTCCTGAGAGCTCCAGATATAACAAACCTTATAGAACAAGGCAAAGTCAACTATGGGAGCTCTGGAAGAAAAGTGTGTTACTCACGTTAGTACGATGGTATTACTGAAACACTTTCATGCACCTTCCAGAGTCCAAGCAACTCTCTGAATTTTTAACTTTTTGGTTCTGACTCTGTAGAGTTTTAGTGCTTTCCAGACAGCTCCTGCTGCTTTCCTGCAAGGAGGGAGGAAAACAACTTAGAAAGAAATGAAAGATGAGAGCTCCCTGCCTGATCAACAGAAGGACAGTGTATATACTCACAAAAGCCACATCTCAGAGGGAAAATTTACCATCAGGAAGGCAGAAGTAAGGGATAGAACAAAGAGTGAAGGGGCTGCAGAAGGAAGACTGGAAAAAGAACCCATTCGCCTCCAGCCAGTCCTGCTGATTTTTCATATAGTTCACTTCCATTGATTTACACCAAAGGTCCTATTTGAGGATCCTTACATGCACTCAATCACTTAATTGTAAAGGTGTTTACCTTACAGTCTTGGGACTGCTCATGTACTTACAAGGCCCAAAGTGGCTATTACAACACAACTGGGGGGGCCTGCATCACTAGCAGGCTCCATTACTGTCACCTCTCCAAAACGTTCTGCTACCCTAGCCAACCAGGGTGAACAACAAATTGTGAGCAAGACAGAAAAATGACTACCGGTCAACATCTACATTTAGGCCCAGTGTTTTAAGCATGTTCCCTTGCAATTTTTTCCCCCATTTTTTCCCTTAATAACCATCTTTGGCAAAAGATTTAGAACAGCTGCAGCAGGGCACAGAAGAAGTGAAGTACTGGTAGCAAGACACACTCTCCTACTGGAGAGTAGCAAGCAGTTGGAGATCCTACAGGTTACTTCAGCCCTTCAGTCATGAGTAGAAGAAACACCCAGCAGCTCTCCATTGGCAGAAGAGTTTGCTTTTCTCCTGTATACAAAAAACCTAAATGCAATAAAGTTAATAAGTCAATGCAATAAAGCAGTTCATTTTTTTTTCAAAAATGAATGGTATGCCCAGTCAGAATGGTATGCTAAATCTAAAAAGTACAGAGAGACTTTTCATTGGCAGAGCATTCCTCTTGAGATTTGAGTGGTTTTCCTGTGCCAAATTGGCAAAAGAACAGGATAACTTTAGTGTGTTTGCTAAAGGAATTAATTTATTACAGGCCTGAACATGCTGTCCCCTATATACACATATCTCATATATAAATTGGAGAAAAAAGGTAATTCGCTCCACATTTTTAAAACCAACCCTCTTTCTGATCAGATTTATTTTAAATTAAAATAACTACACATTGCAGTAGGCCATACTGCAATATTTCTTTCTGAAAAACAAACAGGACAAAGTATTGCAAAGTCCCTCTGCTTGAACAGGCATTAGTGGAAAGCCAAATCATTTAGAGTAGCGTATCTGTCAGATGGGAAAGCATGGGAGCATATTGATAACATGTATGGTGATTAAGTTATGTGTGATTATGGTAGAATGGGAGACAGAAATAGAGCTGATGTTTTGGATTATTTGTGTTTTATAATTCCCACAGTCTTGTGTTTTTAAATATATGTGAAGTGGTCTTGAGCTTTGCATGGACACTCTGGTGTGCAGTTGTTTTTTTTTTGGGGGGGGGGGGGAGGTTTCTAGATCAAAATCTAAGCAATTACACAGATAAAAAAGCAACAGGTCTAAACGTTTTTAAAAAAATCTTGTTATCCAACAAGTAATTCAAGTAATACAATAACAAACTGATGTTAATAAGGCCTAAATAAAAGATAATTCTAAGTTGGTTAACGTATGAATGCTTTTTTTCTTTTTAGTACTGAAGAATAACAGTTCCAAAAAGAAATCCAACTAACTTCAAAGATTCATTCAGCAGATTCTCCTCTACAAAATCTCTCTCAAAGCTGGCCTCACTTTTTGTTGTTTTAATGGTTTGTATTCTCAGCTTTCTTCAGTGTTCCTTTACTCACATAGATCAACTGGGGACTTGCCTGACTGACATAAAATTGTCCAGTGACTGGACTCCAGGGTCAGATCAACTACAGTAATGCTACAGGGGCTAGAAAGGTCTAAACAGTCCAATGAAATGATTCAATGAGTTGGTCACCTAACTTCCTTGGTCTTCTTTGAAAATGTTATGCATAACACCTTACAATACCTTATAACGGCAGAATCATACAAGTTTAGGAGATTGAGATCTAGCAGTCACATAGCCCATTGTCCTGTAAGTGTAGAATCATTCATTACAGTATACTTTCTACTGTTGCAGTAGTCTAGTTTCATGTGATAATCAATGGAGCTTCCATGTTTTCCAAAGATGAAGCAAAGTTTTGATTCATTTTGCAAAAAGCAATTACATAGCAACAGTCCAGACTTGTGTGGAAATGAAGATGATATTCTCCATCAGAAAACATACACTGCAGTGAATAAATGAGAAGTATCTGGGAATACTGGCCATTTTAATCAATGGAAGATAAGCAGTAGAGATGTTAAAATGCTTTTAGTTTTGTAAACGTGTAACTGCCAAAGTTTTCAGTAGTTACACGTTTACAAGCAGGAGCACCAGCTCCTGCCTTCTCCCCTCCCACTCCATGCTGCTGTTTCTGTGGGAGGCAGTAGCGCGGGGGAGGAGGCTACATGTAACTGTGAGGGTTAACCTATGAATCTAGGCTCATTGGATAACCGTGTACCCGGATACACATTCACATCCCTAATAAGCAGTAGATATACATGTGATATATGAATTCATTCCAGTTAATACTGCCATTTAGGATTTGACATGCTGCTCCTTCAGCTATAAGAGTGGGTTACAGAAACATTCTCCTTAATCAGAAGGCTGATCTGGGTGCTGTTTCATCTTAGCACCTTTCTTCATGATCACCAGCATAGGCATGAAAAATATCTTGATTTGAATTGCATTTAAATAAATGTATTGAGTTAAACATTACCTCAGGGTCTGGGATAGAGAGCAGCATGTCGATGCTGCTCTCTCTTTCTCTCAAACCCTGAGGTAACCCATGCTTAAGAACCACTCTCCAATTATTCTGGTTCCTTTTCCATTTTTTAAAGTTATTTTTACAAAGTACACTACCTTTTGTAGCCTTCCTGATAGGAGACAAGGATATGAGTGGTCTTTAAAGGGGATTCAAGTTATCTGAATCTTAAGATTCACATAAACATTTGCCAATGTATAAGGCAGAATATCCCACGTTTAATGTCCGAATAACTAAAAAAAAACAACAATTGGTCTGGTAGCACTTTATAGACTAATAAAACATGTAGCTAGTATGTAGTTTTCATGGGCACAGCCCACTTCTTCAGTTGACCAGAGTTGTGGGCTATGCCCACAAAAGCTCATGATACCATCTTCATGTTTTGTTAATCTATAAAGTGCTACCAGATCATTTGTTGTTTTTCAAGTTTATCCTGTACAGACTAACTCGGCTACCCCCTGAAATGTCTAAATACTTGTAAACAGTTATTTAAAGAGTATAAACATAAAGGAGTAAAATTGATTAGGGTGCTTTGAGAAACTGTAGGTGAGGAGTGGGGAACCTCAGGTCCGAGGGCCAGATGTGGCCCCCCAGCTTGCCTTGATCCAGCGCCCCAACACTCTGGGCCTCCCCAGCACTGGGGAGCCCATGCTGGCACTCCAGCCACTCCTCCCCCCTCCTCCTCACTTGTGTGCAGCCCCCGACTGATTTTTCTATGGGTCAGTCGTCCAAAAAAAAGCTTCCCCCCACTCCTGCTGTAAGTGATGTCTGTATGTAGATGGGCATAATGGATGAAAATTAACAACGCTGGTGAACAGCAAGAAACATTCCTAATGATAAGATCACCATTCCTAAGAAAAGTAATGGAAAGCAACGGAAACCTTCCAAACAGAAAAAGTGAAACAAAATAAAGCCATTTGACAAGAAATTTTACCAGCCAACCTAGACTGTCACCTGTCTTTATCCACAAGAATTGAAACAAAACAAAAAAAAACCAGACTCGTTTTTCCTCACAGTGTTTGGACAAGCAGAATTCTGCAAGGCTGCTATGTGGAACAATCCTAAACCGGCAAGGTGGAAGGAGAGTACAAGATGATCTAATTTGGCTTTTCCATCTCTAGCTTTTATAATTGTTATGAAAACTGAGCTAAACAGGTGACTGTATTTGTCCTTGTCCTCTTTGTTAATATTGAATTTAGCCAGAAGCAATATCCTTGGCAGGATTTTCCTATGAGTATCAATCACCCTTTGTGATATAAGATGTAAGACTATAGCAAAACTCATAACAGATAATTTTGTAATGGCAAAATGCTAAACATGACAAGTGTTTGCTCAGACCAAGGTGATTTCCTACCTGCAGACATAAAAGTATATGTAGTAGTAACTTAAGAAAATAAAGTGCATTGCAGGAGAACACTTATCTATTATTCCATACTCAGACTACCCTTTACCCCAAACTGAATTTATATGCAAAAGATATAAACAAAGAATGAACTAGCATTCTTTGTATTGGCTTAATAGTTTCTTTAAAACAGATCTCATTTTGCAGGAGGGCATAAATGACTATGAAGATTCAGAGGCTATCATTTACTAGGGATGTGAATGACTAGTCGACTACTCGATAAGCAAATGCTTATCGGATAGCCGACACGCTAGTTGACTAGTCGCTTCCCTGCCCTTGCTGCCTCATTCAGAAAGAGGCAGCAAGTGAAGGGGGAAAGAGGAGGGGTTGCTTCAAAGCGGCAGCACCATGACCCTAGGCTGGCGGAGGCGCCCTTATCGACTAATCAAAATTTTACATCCCTATCATTTACCTGGTGAATAGACTTAATTGCTATGTGAAGTTGAGGCTTTTACATAAAGTATATTATGTTATCAGCCAATGGCTTTGTTTAAACTCCCACTTCGAATGCTGTGGATAGACTTCTGAAATTATTTCAGCAGGACAGGGTAAACAAAGCAAGAACCAATTACACTTGAACCTCTCTAATCCGGCAACACTGGGAACAGGGTATGGTGGGGATTAAAGATTTTGCTGGGCCAGGAAGGGTGCTGCAGGTTCTAGACATGAGGAGGATAGGGGTAGGGTGCTTACCTGCTGCCCCACTCCTGGTGGCATACATGACTCTGCGCTTCCCGCCATTCCCAGGCATCGCCCCCACCGCTATGGGATTCCGGCTAACTCCTGCTCTTGGCCTCTGGGGCTCTTTGGTCAAACATCATCCGTGGTCCTGCCAAACTACCAATGTGGCTGGACCAGAGAGTCCTGGATTTGGGAGTTTCAACCTGTAGCTAGTAATCAGTTTGTCCTAGAACAGTGGTTCTCAAAATGTGGTCTGTGGTCCACTAATGGTCCACGACAGTCTTGCTGGTGGGCTGCAGGCTCAGGGCTTGGCTGCCCTTACAGCAGGAAGCTTGTGCTGGTGCTCCAGCCATCCCGCCATGAGCTTGGAGCACCAGCACTGGCTTCCCACTGTGGGGGGGAGCTTAGGGCAAGCTTCCGTGGCCAGGTCCAGCTTGCAGGGAAAGGAAATGGCTCTGCATGCTGCCATTCCTCCTCCCCCTGGCTGGGGGAATGACAGCACAGGAAACCTCTGGCCTGGAGGCTTTCCCTGGTGCTCCCATTGGCCAGAAACAGAACTGGCCAATGTGACCAGTGGGGGAAGTGCTTGGGAGCAGCGGGAGGCATGAAGCGAGGTAAGCACCCCCCATCCCTCTGGTGGCCAGAGCCTGCACCTCCATCCCCCTCATACACACCCCTCCCGTCGATACCCTGCTCCCCCTCCTCCTAATCCTCCCATCTCCAGACTGCTCTTGCACCCTACCGCCCACCCAGACCTCCTCCAGGCTGATCCTTCACCCTACCTTCTAGCCAGACCCAACACTGCTATCCCCTCCTGTGCCCATTTTGTCATGAAGGGTGGTTGGCTGATGGTCCGCAGAAGTGTCTACATTAAGCGGGGGTGGACCACGGGCCAAAAGTTTGAGAACCACTGTCCTAGAAACATAAGGGGCTGGGTGTCTAACGTAGCAATTTCTGCAAAATTTAAGCTTTCACTTGAGGGAAGGCGGAAAGATGTTTCTAGCTGCTAAGGCTGTGAATAAAACCCTCCAAATGTGAAAAAAAGAGGCCGCTCTGTCTTTCCAAGCCTGCAGGCAGTTTCATCGTTTCTGCTGCTGCTGCTACTGTATACCAAGGTAATTGAGCAAAATAAACAGAGCTTGTCAGTTCCACTGGAGCTATGCAGAACTCTGTGGGCAGCAGTGACATTGACATGAATTATGCACAATGGAAAAAGTATGGGAAGCAGAGACCACCATGGGAATGAGACAATGGGGAGAACCTTTCCCCACCATAAAACAAAAAGCTGCCAGGAGTAGTGGAGACATAAGCACCTTGACAAGTCAAGAAGTTTCTTCTCCCTTCTAGCTGTCAGAGGAAAACAGAGGATATAAACACCAATTTCCTCCAGGCCCAGGGGCTGTTCACAGCCCTGCTCCCACCCAACATATTCACCTAAGTCCCCACCTCTGCCCTGCCTCTTCCTAACCCAGGCCCCTTTCCCCAAGACCCCATCCTAGCCCTGCCTCTTTCTGCCCCTCCCCGAGCATGTCCCATCCCTGCTCTTCCCCCTTCCTCGGAGCTTCTTGTGTGCCTGCTGATGGGTGCTAAGCACACACTAATTTTTTCCATGGGTACTTCAGTCCCATGGAGTTGGCGCCTAGAGAGCTTCACCTTTTCAGTCACTAACTAGCCATAGACTGCCACAAATATAGCCACAAAAACTGATCTACTCACTAGAGCACCTCTGAAGCTCATGGGCAACCCTCTCTTCAATCTCTCTTGTCAACCTCTAGCTAGTAAATATCCAGGAAAATTTTCAAACCTTGTACATATGGGAGAAAATACCGTGCACTAATTTACAATTAGAATGATATGTTTGGAATTATGGAAAAATGTATGTTCCTTTTAAGCAATACGTCTACTAAGCAAACATTAAACTTGCTTACATTTTCTAAGTTGTACCCTGTTGAGTTTGGATATGTAAAAAAAAAAAAATAAAGCTGACAAATAGGGCAAATTGACTTCTAAGAAAAAGATACTGAATCAGCTGTGTACTGAATTAAGTAGGCTTGCATTTACTCATTGACCAACACAGCTATTAGACACTAACCAGCTACAGAGCCACCACCACATACAGCATCATTCATTACAGAGGTTTGTACACAATTAAGAGTGTTTCATTGTTTCACCAAATGTCTGTGGCATCCAATTAAGTAATAACACAAGAGAGGAGCTTTTTAATTAATGAGGAAAATCCTCTGCAAGCTAGACACAGGTGTGCAAGTCTCAAGCAGTGTCTGAAACAGTTGAACAGATAATTTATTTTAGAAAAACTCAAACATGTATGCAATTAACTCAACAGTAGAAGGATTCTTTGTAATTTAACTTCTTTCAAGGGATTTATATTTCTTTGTAGTATTCAATAGTTACCTGGCTTATAAAATATTAAAATACAAAACTAACACTCAGAGTAAGATAGATAGCATGGTTAAAAAGTGACAACAATTTTCACTTGGGTGTTACCAGTTTTTAAAAAATTGCATTCAGTGTAAGTTTAAACTCTGACTTGATAGGAACATATTTTTTTTTTAATTATAGTCTATGTTGTCATTAAATAAACACATTTTGATTAGTCCACTTCATCTAGTTTTTTAAAAACAGCTGCAGAACATTATCATTACTTTAATAAGCTAGAATAACACTAATAAAATGAGACTATTTCATGCCTATTGTATCTGATGTAATACCATATGGTTACAGGCTCTGATAGCAAGAGGTCATATGAACAAAAATTAGCAGGAAACAGGCTATCGCTTAAAGTAGGTACACAATAGTGTACAAGGTTACATGTAGTCCCCCCACATACGCAGCAGCACAGGGGTCATGCATCTCTGCAGGAGTCGGTATCAGCAGTTACACGTTTACCAAAATAAATGCATTTAAACATTCCTAGCTTAAACCTAGCTTTTCAGCATTTGTAATTTTTTCTTGTTTCTCTTATCAGTGATGCATTGTTTTCTCCTGTACTATGAAGAAAAAAGAAATATTTACAAGAGACAATCTATCCATTACTGGGTTTTGCCACATGAAGTCATATTTGCAACTACCCTGGATATTTCTGTTATACATGGTCAACCCAAAGGAAGGTTTTCACAATAAGAAGGAAATTTCTTTGTGAACCTTTACCCAGCATCACTGTATATAGACCCATCCAATTTTCAGAACAAGCAAGAGCAGGTATTCTATTTCCAGACAGACGTTAAATAAAGGACAAATTCTGTTTACTAATCAAGTTAAAAGAAGAAGCAAGCTAACCATCAAAGTTTTTTCTTAGATGCAAGAAATAACTTCACAAGACTAAGCACTAACAAGCATGTGATAACTACTCCAAGAGCTCCACATGGCTATGCACAGGCAAGTTCAGAAAGATGGATAATTAATACAGAACAGCAACACGCAAAAATGCCCTCATCATAATGTTGTATTATACTCAACTACAGTATTTTGACTTGAGGCTAAATGAAAGCCCATTATAGATACTGACCACGTAACATCTCAGTAGCACATAGACATGGCTGTCAAGGACAAAGTCATAAAGAGGGTGAAGTGCAAAACTACAGTAGCAACCCACAGCACTCGGATGATATTCTTTACATGATTCAGCAGAACTGAGTAAGTTAAGTACTGGGATTGACAATTCCATTAGAAGAGTATGAAATACTTTTGTCCCAAATTCCCCGAACCTAAAAAATAAACTTGTACACCTTTTGGTACAGAGATATCCATCTTAACTGTATTTAAAGCAAAGCTGGTAGTGAAGATACCCTGAAAACTCAGGCCTTGGCTGTTTCATGTTGGGTACCCAAAATTAGTGGGTACATTTGAGATAATTTTGTACTTGTACCTCTAGGCTTCAGTTCTCAATCCATAAAACAGGGATACCACTAACAGCTCAGTTAATAGGACTACTGTGAGGATAAACTCATTTACACTGCTGAAGCAATCAGATACCATTTTGACAGCACCACAGAAATGCTCAAGAGGAGATTAAAGGTTTTGTATTCTTTTCAGGGTTTGGTATGCAGTAAATAAGGCCTGGGCCACATACTGAATGGAGATACAAGGAAACAGAATCATAGAAATGTTTAGGATTGGAAGGGATCTTAACAGATCATCTAGTCCTGTTCCCTCCACTGAGGCAAGACTAAATATTATATATACCATTCCTGACAGGTGTTTGTCTAATCTGTTCTTAGACACTTCTTACAATGGAGATTCCCAAAACCTCCTGGGGCAGTTTATTTCACTGCTTAACCACCCTGCCGGTTAGGGAGTTTTTCCTAATGTCCAACCTAAACTGCCCTTGCTACAATTTAAGCCCATCACCTCTTGTCCTGTCCTCAGTGGTTAAGAAGAACAATTATTCTTTTTTTTTTTTTTTTTGGCACCAGTATTACTTCGTTGACTCATAATGATCCCGTATAAATCCTAGATGGTCTCCTGAAGCACCCCTTCCTAGATAGTCATTTCCTATTTTGTATTTGTGCAAAAGATTGTTCTTTCCTAAGTGCAGTATTTGTCCTTTTTGAATTCATCATATAATTTTTCCAGTTTGTCAAGATAGTTTTGAATTCTAATCCTGTCCCCTAAAACACCTGCAACCCTCCTAGCTGCAAACTTTATAAGTGTACTCTCTATGCCATTATCCAACTATTTTGATAATATGAATAGAAATAAATCCAGGAGAGATCCTTGTGGGACCCCACTTGATATGCCCTTCCAGCTTGATCATGAACCACTGATAGAACCTCTCTGAGTATGGTTCTCCAACTAGTTAAGTTATACTAGGCTTGCCTATGCTATATTTCTGTAGTTTGAGAAGATCACGTGGAGGATAGCAGAAGCCAAGATATAAAATATAAAGATATTACATTGGCTTGACATGATTTGTTCTTGAAAAATCCCTGTTGATTGTTACTTATCATATTATCTTCTAGGCGTTTATAGACAGACTGATTATTTGCTCCATTATCTTTCCAAGTACCAAACAAATTTATACTGACTGGCCTACAGTTGCCTGCATTGTTCCTATTTCCCTTTTTATAGATAGATACTATATTTGCCCATTTCCAGTCCTTCAGGATCTCTCCTGTCCTCCACAAGTTCTCAAAAATAATTGCTAATGGCTCATAAATCTCTCCAGTTCCTTAAGAATTTTAGGCTGCATTATGTTAGACTCTGATGACTTGAAAACTTTGTTCTTTCCCTATTTTAGCCTGAAACCTACCACTTTTACACTGATATTCACATGTTAGTCATCTGATCACTGCTAACCTTTTTCGTGAAAATTGCAATAAACAAGGCATTTAACACTTCAGGCATTACTGCATTTTCTTATATTGTCTCTCTCTCATTCAGTAATGAGCCTACTCTGTCCTTGGTCTTACCCTTGCTTCTCATGTCTTTGTAAAATGTTTTTTTATTATCCTTTATGTCCTTAGCTAATTCAATCTCATTTTGTGCTTGACCTTTCTAATTTTGTCCCTTCATGTCATGTTGGGTTTTTTTATACACATCCTTTGTAATCTGACCTATTTCCCACTTTTTGTACGACTTTTTTGAGTTTCAGGTCATTGGTTAAGCCAGTGTGGTCTCTTTCTCTCTTATCTACTAATAGAGCCCTGCATGGATACAGATTTTGTATCTACATCTGATCTACAATCCACAAAAATGGTCCACAGATATGAAGTGGATAGTTGCAGATTTGCAGGGCTCTACCTACTAATTCTTTCAATCTGCTAAATTGGCTTTCAAATACATTGTCTTTATTCTACTGTTTTCCCTCCTACCATTCCACAGAATCATGAACCCCATCACCGCATTATCAATTTCATTCAAGCTGTATTCCGCCTTCAATTTCTGAATTCCTCCCTATTTCTCAGAATCAAATAGGGAACAGCTTCTCCCATTATCATTTTCTCCACTTCTGTAATAAAAAGTTGTCTTCAATAATCTGTGTCTTGTGGCATTTTCCCAACAGATGTCTGGGCAGTTAACATCTCTGTCACCACAAAGGCCTGTGCTTTGGTGATTTTGTTAGCTGTTTAAAAAAAGCTTCACCCACCTCTTCTTTCTGGCTAAGTGGTCTACAGTTAACTCTTACTATGACATCACTCTTATTTTTTACCCCATTTATATTTACCCTGGAGAGTTTCAACAGGTCTGCCTCCTACTATCTCAATCTTACTGTAAGTGGATACACCTTTGATAAACCAGGAAACCCCTCTGTAAAACCTACTTTTTGCATACAATTTCCTGAGTGTTTTTTTCAGGGCTTTGGAGCGGAGCCCGGAGCCGGAGCACGGAGCAGCAGGTTTTTGCTCAGAGCTGGAGCGGAGCCGGAGCACAGAAAATCTTGACTGCTCCAGTTTGGGGTTTTTTTGCATTTTTAATCCAAAATGAATGATATTTTAGCAAGAAAGTCCTAACGGTGCCAAAAAGTTTCAGATTTTATAACAATTGATATTAACATCTACTTTACCACTTTACGTAGTATGTCACAATTATTCTCACTTCAGCCAAAATCAAGATTTAATGTACAGATACAAAATTACAAAGTTCTTTGGAGATATGTTTTATTAAAGAATCAGATAATTATCAGACATCCGGCAACTCTGCAGACTGCTCCCACCCTTGTGCCAAACTTAGGCGAGTATATACTCGTGTAGATTAGTTAGATTAGCATATGTTTATTTTCAACCTTGTAACGTGTAGCCTCGTTACTTCCCAACAATTAATGTTGTAGAACAGCGATAGCATGTATTAACGCTACGGCACATACCAAATTTCATGGATATATCTATATTAAAGCATTTTTGAGATATTAATTAAAAACTTGGAAAATATTTCAAATATTTTTAACCGCAAAATTTCATAAGAAAAACTAACTTGCAATTTATAAATAAAAATTTATATTATGTATATTAAAAATACTTCTTACTTCATTAAAACTGAAATATTAAAATATACTTTAATAATAATTTTGTGTAAAAAGAAAATGCGATCATTTTTGTCCAGAAAATCCAAAATAAATTCGAAGTACCTTAAGTGGTTAAGATATCACAAGCAGGTACATTATAAAAAAATGTAATGCTTTTGTTCATTGTTTTTTGAAGATCATAACAAGAAATATTTGGATGCAGTAGCAGCACAAGAAGATTTGGCCATGGCTTCAACAAAAAAAAAATCAAATCTGCCCCCCATGATTGATAGCCGATTTACGGAAAAGGATCTCAACGACGTCTTTACTTTTGAATTTGAAAAGCCCAAATTTGGGCTTTTGGGAAAAGCAAAGAAGAAATCAGCAACGTGCAAGGTGGAAAAGGAAGAGAATGGCGAGCTCAAACCATGTAGCTTCAAGACAAGTGAAGCAAGTGCTGTGAAAAGTTTCAACCTTTGGCAGCATGTAAAACATAACCATCCTGAAAACTATGCAGCTCTGGTTACAAAAAAGGACCATGAACATGAGGCAAAACAGAAAGCTGACGCGGCTAAACGACGTTCATCTGGCTTTTTGAAAACTCCTGGAGAAAAGATTTTTTGCGGCGCTTCATCTGAAAAGAAACCCAAAATTGAGCAAACAAAACTTGACTCATATTTGAAGTCCTCAAAGGTTACAGTCACCATGGATGCCAATACTTTCCGTGAAGGGCTAATGGAAATGGTTTGCTTGAGTTCAACACTGCTCACTACCTTCAGGCTAAAGAACAAAGGATTCCAAAAAATTGCAGGTGAAATGAGTCGGCAGCTTGGCGTTTCGATGGGGCACTATGCGGTTCGTCATTTAGTTGTCAGAACAGCTGAGTCTGGTCGCGAAGAGCTCAATAACGCTTTGAAGCAAAAATTGTGCTACCTGCAAATGGATGCGGCAACCCGTGGAAACAGAAATTTCCTTGCAATCAATGCTCAGTACTACGAAGAAGGAAAAGATAAAGCTGTGGTAAAAACCTTGGACATAATCGACATTGAAGGGCGTCACAATTCTTCCTACGTGAAAAGTCAAGTAAAAGCTATTTTAGAAAAATTTTGGATCAGTGAAATGCAAGTACTGAGCATCTGCGTTGACAATGCAGCAAACACGACATGTGCCGTCAAAAATTTCAGCAAGGACAATGAAACCATTTGTACCTCTGAGAACAGGGATGTGGACAGAACTGAAGCTATTTTGCCTGATGAAGGAACTAAAGGAATGGATGAAATAGAACTCAACATGGATGCTGTTGCGCAACGGGTTAATGACCCTAGCCTCATACTTCCAACATGGCTTCATGAGGACAACTCAAAAGTCCAACTGATGAGGTGTGGTATTCACACTCTTAAGTTGGTAATCTGGGATGGACTGAACAAAGAACATGCGAAGAAATTTCTGGCAAAAATTCGACAAGTCATTGTCAAACTATGAACCCCAAGTATTCAAAGTGTTCTGCTTGATCTACATGGGGTAACTCAATCATTGGATACTGTGACTCACTGGGGTTCAACATTTGCGATGATTGATCAGCTTCTCGTTTTCAATCTTACTATGAACAAGTGGCTGCTGCTGGAACAAGAAAACTTGAGTTAACAAAAGCTGAATGGGACGAAGTGAAGAACCTGTGAGACCTCTTGGCAAAGCCAAACCAAACAACCATGAATCTTCAAGCTGTCAATGTAACCCCGGGAGTTTTAATGAAGGAATGGCGAAAACTGTCAAAATTCTTGCAAGAAAATGGTGGACAAATTGCAGAAGGAATTCTATCCTCCATGCAGAAACGCGAAGAGAAGCTTTTTGACAATATTCATTTCCTTGCTGGAGTTTATGTTGACCCATGGTATCGGATTCTTCTTACCTCAAGGGAAATACCAAAAGCAAAGGAAGGGCTCCTTGATATTGCTCGATGACTCGAAAAACAAAATCTATTGCTACATTTTAACTCGGCAAAAGAGGTTGAAGAAAATGAAACACAACAAAAGGAATCATCAACAATCGAATTTGCGGTTTCAGAAAGTTCACATCCTTCAGAAATAGCAGGCTGTTCTTAAACTTCCATCTCCACTCTGAACTTGTTCAAGCGTCCATCCCTGAGACGTCTTCAACCATCACAGGGAAAAGGAGATAATTCAAGCACCAATTCTTCAGAAGATGACGACTTCGAAAAGGAATTGGATAAACAAGACAGACACCGGCGAGTTTCTGCGATTCATAACTGTAATGAAACATTATTCAAGAGAAACTTCCGGAAAGATTGTGAAGCGATGGAGTCTATTGGTAGGCTGAAAGTTAAGTCTGTTTTTGAGGCCATTCATAGCTACCCACACCGCATTCAGGCTGCCTGTAGAATTGCTTCGAACATGCCAATAACTCAAGCTAGTGTACAGTGACTGTTTTCAGCTTTAAAGTTAATTTTAAATAATCTGCAGCAGGCTATGAAAGACGACTTGATTGCTGCAATAATTTTTTACAGATTGAATTATGAATGATTCTAGTTTGTATCATTGATTACATTTAAATTGTTTTAAAACTGAATAAAAATAATGTTTTTTCAAAATTACAGTACAGCCGCTCCCCGAGTTACGACCACCTCCACTTACGACCATCCGCACTTACGACCAAAGCAGTCGTAAATGCAAATCCAAGTTACAAACGGCGACCCGCGCTTACAAACAGCGTGGTCGCCATATAACTCTATGGGATCCGAGTTATGAACACTTCGAGTTACGGACCAAGTGTTGGTCCATAACTTGTTCATAACTCAGAGAGCGGCTGTATGCACTTTTTTATTTAGTTAGAAATTAATTTGAGTCAGAGCGGAGTCGGAGCAGAGCTGGAGCAGTCACTATTGGTGCTGGAGCGGAGCTGGAGCAAAGCAATTCAAAAATGTGATTGCTCCAAATCTCTGGGTTTTTTTTAAATGAGAAAACCAAAATTCTGTTATGTGAATCCATACTGACACTGGACTACTCTCTGCTGGGTTATCATCAGAATTTGAACCTTCAGTTCCCAAGTACAGATCTCTAAATTGAACAAATGGAGAGCAGTAACTAAGAGCAACAGTAAGCTGTTATCCTCTGTGTCAACTAGCTATTAAAGGACAAATGGATGCCAAATTTCACTGCTATTTGATAGCTAGCTAGATAGGAATGATGAAATTTAGAAATCCTGGGCTCTGTTCTAGATTCTGGAAAGAACTTTATCCAGAGGTTATATATTCTTCTTTCTCTGTTCCTATCCCAGGTTGAATTGCGCATCTCTTTCCCCCTCCATTCCAATCAGGCTCTCCTCCTTTTCCTGAGTGATCTCATGGGAAGCAAGGATAGCACAGGAGAATGAACTTCTCACCACAACACAACCCTAGTTGTGACACCTGAAGGCCACAAACTATGTATAACAAAGAACAAGGATGAGTGCTTACTTAGAGCACTTCTCAGATTCAATAAAAAGTGTTGCTTTTGATCTATGAAAGCCCAGATCAGCTAGGTGATTTAAGATTTCACTTTTAATCTCAAGTAGCAACTAGGATGTTCTCAAACCAACCACCTTAAATTTGTCCAGCAGGATGCTAGTGGCAGGAAGTACCCAGTAGAGGATCTTCAGCTTTGGAAGTCTATCCTTCCTTGATCCAACAGAGGCAATCTGTTGGCCTTCAAGAACCATCCCAATGTTTGTTTAACCAGGCTATTGCAAGGTGGGTTTTCCTGGTGGACTCAGGCCATGCTGAACAACATGGTGCACCTGATAAATATTTTAGCCATACCCGAGTACTGGATCTGTCCCTTTTCCTAGTTAGTGAAACCAAGAGAAAAAATGATCCCCTCCCTTCCTCCTATATATCCCCCTTTTACACTCTATTAAGTTTGGTATGTTTGATGTAATCAGATGTGTTTGGAGGGAGTAGTTTGGGAGAAGACCATATTGTATGTAAACAGTAAGGTGTGTGTCTATGGGTGAAGAAATTGAGGGTGTGCGCTCTTAGGTGGCTTGACTTTTCATTTCCTTGTTTCTGTGTCAACTGTATGACAACCTTAATTATTCCACAGTTAATTTTTTTATATATGCATGTACACATGCATACACACAATAAATCCAAACGGAGCTCCCTATATCTAATGAAGAAAGAAATGGGGAAGACTAGTGAAGTCTACTAGGGACTTAATTCTTCTTAAATTCTGCACAGATGGGCAGTGTAGAAAACCCTAAGATGGCCCAAAACTTCACTAGTGCAAAGTTAAAGTTGCCCAGCAGTATCTCATGACTTTCCAGAACATCAAGTTCAGCTATACCCAAACCTGTGATAACCAGGAAATCAAAATTTAAGGTAACGGAAACAAGTTCTGAAAATGAGTAAATACTAAGTTAAAGCACCTCCCATCCCTGAAACACAACTTTTAACTCTGGCTTCTTTCACCAACACCCAAACCTGAGAACTCTACCTACACTAGGGATGTAATAGTGTAGTCGGTTAAATGATTAACCAATAAGCAAATGCTTATTGATTAATTCTACCATCTTCACGCAGTCACCAACCCCTACTCCACGGCTCTGCCAGTACATTTTTTTTAGCAGGCTGGCCAGGAGCCTGGCTCAGTCCATGTTTGCACCAGGTCCCAGCAACTACCCCTGCTGCGGCTCTGCAAGGAAAATATTTTAGGAACTGGCAGGCAAGCAGCTTGGCTCAGTCCTGGCTCGTGCAAAGACGCAGCAGGGATAGCTGCCGGGACCCAGCGTGAGCTGGGACTGAACCAGGCTGCCTGCCCATCAGTTCCTAAAATACTTTCCCTGCAGAGGCACAGCAAGGGTAGCTCCTGGGACCCGGCACAAGCCAGGACTGAGCCAAGTTGCCTTCCCACCAGTTCCTAAAATACTCTTAGTGCAGAGCTGCAGCAGGGGTAGTTGCCAGGACCCAGCACAAGCTGGGACTCAGTGTTTGCAGTGCTAACCCTTATTGATTAATCCTATAGTCAACAAAAATGTTGTTGAAACATGATTAATGAATTACATGCTTCTTAACATCCCTAACCTACACAAATGCTACAGAACATGCTGCGAATACAACACATGACCACTGTAAGACAAAAATCTAACGCTTTATTTTTGCTAAGGTAAAATTCATGTTCATGTCAGACATAGAAATTAGGAGCTACCTACATGTGGCCTACACTCAAAACCTGAGCCTACTCTACACAAAAATCATACAGACTTGCTAAAGTTACCATATTTTCACCCTTTATCTGAAGGTTCCTTCAGTGAAGGCACTGCCTTCACTTACCCCTCATTAACCCCACAGACCACTGCCATATACATTACCTCATTCTGACAATCCGCATGACAAGATGACCTCTGAGCCACTACTAGCAAATCCTACAGAATTAAATACTGAAATGAGGCATACATGACCTGAAATAAACTTACAGCTCTCATATCACAGTAACAGTTATGCCAACCTATTCCAGCTTATCACTCAACAAAACTAACACCAAACGCCATGAAGATATTTGATGTGCATAAAAAAATTCGAATCTTTGGAACACAATACAATAATGGCAAATTCTCTTATTTGGAACACAATACAATAATGGCCTTATATCTACTTATGCCATCCTCTCTTACTGAGCCATTGCCAGCTCCAAGGAGCAGGACTAAGGTTGAGTTGCCAGAATGGAATGAACCTTTATTCTATTTTCTGGTTTTCAAAAGTGCAAGGACAGCAAAACTCAGTATTAAGGGTAGGCATGAGGCATCACCAGCCCTGAGTTTCAACCTCCTTGAAGGTTTTTTATTTTTAACCATATTTCAGCATACCTATATACCACAGCCCAATTCTCTTCCTTTACAGGCTCTGGCTCTTTGAAAAGATTTGCCCCAGCCATGGAATGCACTAGCTGCACAGTCCTTTCACTGCCTCAGAAGCACCCCTTCATCTCTAATTTCCCAAATCGTTTAGCATTGCCCGGGAAGGTGCACTGTGCTAACTGTTGGAACGGGACCCACAGGTCAAAAAGTTGGAGAAAGGATATAAGAATCAGTGTAGGAAATACCATGGAGTTAGCGAGAGCAGAGCTGAAGCCTCTCCCACGTCTCAGAAACCTTCCTTTTCAGCCCACTCTTCCCTGAACTGCATATCCCCTGCCACTGCTCAGACCACCAGGAATCTCTAGTCATAATCTTTCATCATTTCAGATATGGTTTATTGCCATTATTTGTGCATTAATACATTTTTAAAAGGGCTGCTTACAGCAAAGTAACATATATGAGACACACAGAGAGAGAATGAACATGAAGCCTGTGGTAGATAAGCTGAAACAAAACAACATTCAGAACTTCCTGAAACAATCTCTTTTAAAAAAGAAAACACATTTTTTGAGTGGTAATGATTTCAAAGTTGCAATCCACACAAAAAATGAGCTATTATTAAGTCTTAATCACAGGGTTAGTCTCAATTTTGTGCATTTTTCATGCACAATCTAACTAGTTACCTAGTAACCACCTGCCAGGCCAAACCTAAGGAAAATGGTTTGTACATCATGCAAATTATCCGAGCATATTGATCAGGCTAGTCCAGACCTGTCCAGGATAAAAACATATCAACCAGCATATTACAGAAACTAACAACAGGAGAATTGCAAGCCCACATACATACAGCTATTTCCATGAGAATAAAATTCACAATTTTTAAATCCTGCAAATTATACCATTATTAAAACAAACATCCCATTTATACAACTCTTATCAGATAAATAGCTTTATTGTATCTAGTGTTTCATCCACTGCTGCAAAGAGGTTCAAACTGCATTATCATTTACCAGAGGCAGCAATTTGTAGGAAAATGTAGCACAGACCTCCATCTTATTACTCCTTTTGTGTTATGCTAAAAGGGGGGGGGGGGGGGGGGGGGAAGCACAGTCACCACAACATATGTATACTAATTATTTGTGTCATAATAGCCTTCAACAGAAGGTTTATTTTTCCTATATTTATCACTTTAAATATAGCAGTGTGAAGGGACTCTCCCCGCTCCTGAGCACCCCTTTGTGGCAAAGGGCATGTCTGCAACTTCTCCACCCGGCTGTCTCTGGGAGTGGAGGTCTCCCAGATGGCTTTCTGGTTGGTTGCCTGGGACCAGGCTGCTTCTTACCTCCTTACTGGAGCTGCTGGAGGTTGGGGGTGATCCAGGCCCACCCACTCATCTGGGTCCCAGTCCAGGGACCCTGTTAGTAGCCTGCTAATTGTCTCTGCTCCCTAGGCCATTTCCCCAAGGCACTGGTCCATCCAGCCTTCTCTTTCAGGGCTTTGAGGTCAAGTTCTCAGCGTACCCTGTCCAGGGTTCTGTAAAGTGTTGTAGTCGGTTATGGCTAGTCTTCAGTCACTGGACCTGGGTCTCAACCAGATCGGAAGTCCAGCTCACACTCGGAGCTGTCCAAGGTGCTGCTGTCCTCCCAGTCAGTCCGTAGATCTGACTGGGTCAAGTTCCAGTGAGGAACTGCCAGGCCCTTTTTATATCAGCCTGCTGGGCCCCTGATTGGCTGCCACAAAAGCAGCCACTCTGGTCTGCTTGGAAGACCTATTTTCTATTCTTTTCCCTGGGGCAGTGTGCAGCAAGGCCTCCAGATTCCAGTAGGGGACATCGAGCCTAGTCCACGCTGTCACAAGCAGAAATACATTACATACAAAATGTTGTTAGCTTAACAGGAACCAAGCTGAATTAGAGCCTTCAAAAATTTCAGGTTATTCACGGTTAAAGCTCAATTTCTCCAATCCAAAAGCGTATGTGTCTCTGTTATCTCACTTCTCTTGGCAATTAATTCTACACATGTCAACTCAAATACCCAGGCATTTCATCAAATATCAACACATTGCACTGGGTATTATTCACGACCCTCAGTATATATTCTGAGACAAAAACATTAAGATGCTGTTACGGTTGAAAGTACATAATCATCAATTTATAATAAAACTCATTATAGGAATGGTGCAATTATTCCAAAAATAAGCATAATAAACACAAGGAATTCAGAGTTAAGGCTAAACTCAAAAGAAATCCAAATATGTTAAGGTATGGAAATGCAAAATTAAAGGTGCCCAAACAACTTTGTTTCATACAGAGGCAATGACTGGGGACAAGGGATGAAAGATGATATGCCCCCCCAAAATGTCATGGGAGGAAGGAGCAAGGGGTCCGCAGCTGTCCAACTGCCACTATCATTTACCAGATAATGGAGGGCCCTGAGGATTAGCAGGGGCCTGGCACTGGCAGTAGGGATGGTCCTCCCCCACACTCACTGGCCACAGTGGGAAGTGGATCAATTCAGGTCTCAGCCATACTGCTCTGCTTCCCGCTGCCAGTGAGTACAGCAGGTGGTTCCACCCCTTCCCCCAACGCCCTACCCCAACGATGCAGGCCACAGGACTAGCAGTGGCCTGGCTCAGTCTGCAGGGATCGGGACCTCCCCCTCGTCTTCCTGCGCACTCACTCATGACGGGAAGTTAAGCAACCCAGCCCAAGTCACTTTGCTTCCCCAGCTCCTAGCCGCATCACTTGGAGAATGGGTGTCAGGGGAAGGAATGGGACTGCCTCCCACATTTACCAGTGACAGGAAATGCAGTGATGCAGATGGGAGCCAGGGGAGCATAAAGAGCAAAGGCCGGGTTGCTCCACTTCCTGCCAGTGCCAGTGAGTACAGGAGGGAGGGCAACCCCAGTAGTGTCTCAGGCTGCATCGCTCGAGGGGAGGAGGTGGAATGGGGCAGAACAGAGGTGGTGCAGGGGTGGGGAAAAAGCAGGGAGGGGGCAAAATAGAGATTGGGGGAAGGGATAGCATGGGAGTGGGGCAGGAAGAGGTAGGGATGGCATCGGAAGGAGTCATGAGAGGGACAGTCACATGACTGGTGCCCCCCTTGTGTCCCTTCTTAGCAGTCGCCACTGCCTGCACAGAAACCATGGCAATAACCATCTGATTAGAATTAAGATCTTTTAGAGTTTGTATTCCTAGATTATACAAAACTGATTTTTAAGAGTTCTTTTTCTTTCCCCCATTTTAGAAACTATTAGAAAAATCAAGAGAGGTATTCTATTAAAAATTCTATAAAGTGTTAATTTCTATTAGATACACATGGCCAAAAAGCAATAAATGGTACCTATTAGGAAAGCTTTTTTAAGACACAAAGGTTGAAGCAACAATACATCAACTGGCTAAATGCCGGACCAGAGATTTTGGAAAACAATACTTCTTTCAGGACACTGGGTTCAGCACGAATTCTTGTCAAGTTAAAGGAATACAGTCAACTTGAAATTTGGTCAGTTTAAGAAAAATTACTTGAAAGAGTTTGAGGTACATTGTAGGGATGTTAAATATTGGTTAACTGAATAATTGATTAACCTCATGAATTCTTATCAGTTAGTTGATTATTCTGTAGTCCCCGGGGGTGGGGCTGGCAGCTAGCGCACTCCAGCCCCACTCCTGGGGAGCCCCCTGCTACCTCATGCTGCTGCCTCTCTCTCCATCAGAGGCAGCAGCACAGGGTGCCAAGGAGGGAGCTAGTCCGTGAGGGGAGCCAGTTTAAAAACCAGCTCCCCTCATGAACCAACTGCCTGCCACTCCACACAGCTGCCTCTGATACAGAAGCAGCAGCAAGGTGTGGCATCAGCTCCTGTCCGGGGGCGGTCTGAGCTCCCAGACCCAGCAAAAGATGGAACTGAGCTGGGCTGCCTGCCTCCTAATACACTTTAAATGCAGAGCCGCAGTGGAGGTAGGTCCTGGACCCGGCGCAAGCCAAAACTGAGCTGGGCTGCTGGCCAGCCTGCTAAAAAATTTACTGGGGGTGGAGGCAAGGAGAATGCATGTAGTCTATAGCATTAAGGATAGTCAAGACAGAAGCAGACTGTGAGGGACTCCAAGAAGATCTCACCAAACTGAGTGATTGGGCAACAAAATGGCAAATGAAATTTAATGTGGATAAGTGTAAAGTAATGCACATCGGGAAAAATAACCCCAACTATACGTACAGTATGATGGGGCTAATTTAACTACGACAAATCAGGAAAGAGATCTTGGAGTTATCGTGGATAGTTCTCTGAAAACTTCCACACAGTGTGCAGCGGCGGTCAAAAGGCAAATAGGATGCTAGGAATTATTAAGAAAGGGATAGAAAATAAGACCCAGAATATCTTACTGCCCCTGTATAAAACTATGGTACGCCCACATCTTGAATACTGTGTACAGATGTGGTCTCCTCACCTCAAAAAGATATTTTGGCCTTGGAAAGGGTTCAGAAAAGGGCAACTAAAATGATTAGGGGTTTGGAACGGGTCCCATATGAGGAGAGGTTAAAGCGACTGGGACTTTTCAGTCTAGAAAAGAGGAGACTGAGGGGGGATATGATAGAGGTATATAAAATCATGAGTGGTGTGGAGAGGGCCGATAAAGAAAAGTTATTTATTAGTTCCCATAATAGAAGAACTAGAGGACACCAAATGAAATTAATGGGTAGCAGGTTTAAAACTAATAAAAGAAAGTTCTTCTTCACACAGCGTGTAGTCACCCTGTGGAACTCCTTGCCAGAGGAGGCTGTGAAGGCTAGGACTATAATAGAGTTTAAAGAGAAGCTAGATAATTTCATGGAGGTTAGGTCCATAAAAGGCTATTAGCCAGGGGATAAAATGGTGTCGTTGGCCTCTGTTTGTCAGAGGCTGGAGAGGGATGGCAGGAGACAAATCGCTTGATCATTGTCTTCGGTCCACCCCTCTCTGGGGCACCTGGTGCTAGCTACTGTCGGCAGATAGGATACTGGGCTAGATGGACCTTTGGTCTGACACAGTACGGCCGTTCTTATGTTCTTATGTTTATTAACCTATAAGCTATTATTAAATAATGGTTACTCGACTATACTATTATATTCTTAGTACACTGTTCCAGAGTTTCCCCTTTCCAATGTTTGTGGTTCAATAATCACACTTTGCTTTTTTTTAAACTACTTTATTTTTCTTGCTGCTTTGTGAAAAATCCATATAATCTCGGAAACTCATCCGAGTAAACAGCAAAACTGCCTATACAAAGTAAAACTGCAAAAAAGAGAAATACAGGTTGAACCTCTCTAAACAAGCACTTACTGGTCCAGCAATATCCATGGTCCAGCATGATTTTAGTCAGCTGGACGTCCACTTTTCCATTGTAGGTGAGGGCAAGTTTCCCACGATCTGGCAAAGTTCCACCAGTCCTGGCTCTCAGCATTTGGTGCTGTTACTGAGTTCTAATTTATCCCTAAATATGTTTTCTAAGCAACCAGCAAGCTATGATTGGTAATGCTGCTAAGCATAAGCATGTGTCAATACAATACAGCAAAAGGTGGAACTCTACCTGTGTGAGTTTTACAATGTAGGATCATATACAGGATATGATTTGTAGAAGGAAAAGAAAAGAATCAAATCCTTATATTTTTGTCAAAAGAGACAGTAAAAAAGTATGAGTGTTCATAAGACTCTGATGGGGGCAGCAATTTAGTTAGTGCGCTGATGCATTGGTTCAAGCTTCAAAGGAACAAAGGTGTTAGCATTTCAGGCAAGAAGATAATGGCACAAGCAAAAATATTCCACAAAGAACTTAACCTGCAGCATGCATGTGACTATTCACAAGGATGGCTTGAGAAATTTAAAAACAGGCATGGCATTCATCTACATCACATGTGCAGTGAAAAAAGAAGTGCAGATACAGAAGCTGTCACTAAGTACGTTGATGAATTTGCACAGTTAGTTGCAAGTGAGAGGTTATCTCCAGAGCAGGTACACAATGCTGATGGAACTGCTCTCTATTGGTGCTGTATGCCTAAAAAAAGTTAGCAACTAATGCAGAGGAGCCACCATCTGGTCTGAAGGAGTTGAAGGACAAGGTAACTGTCCTTGGTTTTAGCAATGCAGCAGGTACACACACATGCAAGCTCATGGTTATTGGGAAAAGTGTGAACCCAAGGGCACTGAAAAGGGTGAAAATATTCCCAGTGATATACTGTGGCAACAAAAAAAGGAATGGATAATGACTAATCTATGTATTGACTGGTCTGAGAAATATTTTGTACCAGAGGAATGAGCCCATTGCACTTTGGTAAGTCTGGATCTGAAATGCAAAATTGTGCCGATTCTCAACAATTGCTCTGCCCACCCTAAAGCAGAGCTGCTTGTCAAAGATAATGTAATGGGACTTTATCCATCCTAAAACTGTACCTCACAGCCTTGTGATCAGGGTACCTTTACCTTATGATACCTGAGGTGTATGTATAGGTCCAATTTATGCATCAATTGCTAGTATTGCTTAATGATGGGAAGAGTTTGACTACATTTAGGAAAAAATTAAATCTCAAAGATATGATTGGACACTAGCGAGAGCCTAGAAAAGAATAACTCCACCTACTCTGAAGAATGGATGGCCAGTCCTAATGTTTGAGGACAGTCCTGATATCAATGACAAGCCCAAGTTCACTGGATTTGAAGTGTCTGAAAACCAAAAAATTGTTAGGGAGTTAATGGAGTATGCCAGCAGTATATCCCATGCTAGAGTGCTTGAGCTAGCCAAGGATTTGGGAGAGGAAAATTTACTAGACTGGCTGGAGGTTGACAAAGATGCACCAATTGATAATCAAATGAAAGATGAAGACATTGTGCAAAGGGTACAGCAAGGGAAAAACAAAGATAAGAAAGAATTCAGTGATTGCGATGAAGATGATGAAGAGGATGTTGAGGAAAAAACTTCTATCGATAAATGCATTCAGTTGGCAACAAATTTAAAAGGAATGGAACAAAGACATTTCATTTCTGAACAAAAGATCATGTCTCTCTGCATGACACAAGAAAAACTCATTAAAGCAAAACCAAACTACATGAGACAAGCCAACAAAGAGGAGCAGTGAACAGCACTTAACAGTCAGAAATCCTATTGCCTCCATTTCATCTACCCTGGATATACCTACAGCAGAGACCCCAGATGCAACTCAAATTACATTTGAGTTAGCAGTTATTGTCACATCACTTTGGAAGTAGAATTCAGGCATCATTTTAGATGAATCAATTACAGAGTTACCTGTATTACTATTTTTTTTTTACTTTATTTTGTTTTTTATGCTTTATCTATTTATTTCCTTGTGTCAATACAGTAAAATTGTGCAATATCACTAACACTTTGTTAGGAAGAGAGCTGGCAAGACTTGGCAAGGTGACTTTGCAAGCATTGTTCCGTTTATTCGCCTCAGTGAGATAAAAAGAACAAGAGACCTACGCGTACTGTATTGACCTCCCGTGTTTTGGCAAATTTTTTGGTTCAGCACTGGTTGTGTCCGAAGGGTGCTGGACTAGAGAGGTTCAACCTGTATTTTCTCTGTAATCTCATAATAGTAAGCTCAAGTATTATTTGTAATAAAACAGAAGCGCAATTTTAAATAGATTAAATAAAGGGGGACAAATATGATTCTAGAAGTTCTATTCACCAGAATTCCAACAATAGAGATTTGGAGATTGGGGTATTGGTCATTGTCTCTATGGCTGCTCTCTATTTTTGTTTTTAATTTTGCTTTAGTCCATTTGAATTAAAATATAAAATGTTCAAGATTTCTGGGAGACTGTTGGTCATTTCTTGTTCTAGAAGGAATCATTGTTTTCAAAAATCTGCTCTGATTTAAAGAGACTCTTTCTAGAAAGTGGGATTAGGGCCTGGATACTCCCAAATGAGTAGTATTTGGATACTCCTATTACCTACTTTTTCTTTTTAAAACAAAACAAAACAAAACAAAAAAGGACTTGTAAAGACGATTGGTCCCTAATGAGAAGTACAAATATTTCATTCTGGGAATTAACCTTTATATGTAATCTCTAGTTGTCTTTCCCACAGCCTACTCCCCTACAAACAGTCAATGCACGATGCCTGAGGAGGAAACTGTTAAATACAGAAATTCTAGAACAGAGGGTGTCTTTAGGGTGGGAGGGTTATACCTTTTGTAATGAAAGGGAAAACAGTCCAGTGTTTCAGGTTCTATAGCCTGAACTCAATTCCTCGCTTTGCCACAGACTTTGCATGTGACCCTGAGAAAAATCACTTTGCTTCAGTCCCCCATTTGTAAAGAGGGGATAATAGCATTGCCATACCTCCTGAGAGCACTGTAATAATAAACACGTTAAAAATTACAAGGCACTCAGATACTAATCAGTGAGGGCATGAAAGCACTTTATCTATATTTCAAGTACATAGTTAAAATGCCAATTTCATGGAAATATAGTTTTTTTATACTCAGCTATCCAAAGATGTTAGTTATACACTAATACGTGCAATCAAATTTGTGTATAACTAATTTGTGCAGACACTTTGCTCAAAATAAAAATCTACTGTAACAAGGAAATAAGCTAAAATGATTGCAAAAAACCCACACACAATAAGGTCAAAATTACTAGGCCAGGGCTACTCAACACGCAGCCCATTTGTTTGGGGCCCGCGGTGCAGTTTGGGTTTACGTGGGGCTCAACACACGGCCCACAGGTGGGAGCCAAAACAAAAAAGTAGTCAATATAATTGTCTTCTATTGAGATGAGTTTTAGTAGTTAAATTCCTGGACTGTCATTGCCCATTAAAACTGCTGTCATATGGGGTGGAAATCGGGTAAATATTGTATTTTATTAATATGAGCAGAACTGACTTTAATGGGGCCTGCGTGTTGTGTAGTCTTGCCTTAATCTTTGTATTCATGCTTGTCAGTGTGAAAAGCTATTTGCATATATATTTGCATGTATATGCAGCCACAGTTAAGTTGTGGCCCTCAGCATGTGCTGCGAGTATCATTGTGGCCCCCAGGGCTTCCAAAGTTGAGTAGCCCTGTTCTAGGCTGAGTGCGCCAAGGCCTTCTGGGGCTTTGTTGTCAAGAAATCCAGTGAGGATTCACATCACATTGAATTTGGGGGCAAGTGGTAAGACATTCTCAGTGGACTGCACTTTGCTTTGGAATTGGCTCCCACAGTTTAAGCTGCAGTTCATCACATCAGTAGCAGAAGCTGGGCAGGTATTTATCATTTGTGGTATGTAAGGGTGTTAATAATAGGTGTCTTGTGATTGATGGCAAATATTTATGCTTCTTAAATTTGATTTGTTACAGTGCTATAAAGTATTCAAATGTAACAGTAATGGGCTTGACAAAGATTTCTAATAGCTTTCTTGTGGAACAAGCCCAGTAAGTGTAACAGTTCAGAGAACTTCACACATGCAAAAGTTAATGTTCCTTTTTAATTCGAAAGTGAGGGGATTTTGAAATTTTCGAAGACACAGAAACTATCTGTAGCCACATCAAGGTAAAATAAAATAAACCAAGTAGAACACACAGAATCGTTTATAGAAACAAGTTATGAGCTTTGTGGTCAAAAAGGTCCCCTTTCAGTTTCTAGAGTGCAAAAATACAGTGAACAAGTCAGGAGAGTCCATCTGATTTAGACAGCCTGTATTTCTTTGCATTGTCACTGCCTAAAGACAAGTATGTGCCAAAAGCCTTGGAAAACGTTATTTTTCACAACAACCATTTCAGTCTCTAGGGCAGAGAATTAAAAACCGACAAATTAAAATAACTAAATAAGAAAAATGTAATCTCATAGAAAAATCAAAGGAAACACCCGGAGCCATTAAAGATACTTAAACTCGCCTCAAGCCATCACCTCAGGCAAAAGCCTAAGTAACCAGGTAGGCCTTGAGGCTTGCTTAGAATGCCAGTGAATTCTGGGTCTGTCTGATCAATGGGGAAAGAAAATTCCAGAGTCAAATGCCCCAAGAGAGAACATCCTTTCTAAGCCCTCCCAAATAGACTATCCGTAAGCAAATCCTAGCTAATCTCATCTGTCAACTTGAAGTATGGGGAAAGAGGAACTCTCCTAAGCAGACAGAATTGAAAACAAGAGTTCTATAGATCAAACACCTTGAATTGTCCACAGGAACAAATAGAAAGCCAAAGTAGTTGCTACACGTTTCATACAAGAGAGCTTTCTAACTGGGTGGGCATCATACATTTTGGCACTGGCTGAAAATTTGGTGTGAATTTGAAGAGTAGCTGAGAGCACATTGCAGTAATCCAATCCAAAGGTCACAAACGGAAGAACAATGATCTTGTTCTATCTTAAGTATTTCTATGGTCTCCATCTTAGTACCTGAATGCTTCACAGTCTTTAATGTATTTACCCTCAGAATATTCCGCAGGCAGGGAAGGAAACGCTAATAACGCCATTGCACAGATGGGGAGCTGAGACAAAAAGAAACTACAGCTAGGTCTTCACTAGAAGCACTATACCTGCATTTGCATGTCAGCATAGACACTCACTACCATGACAGGAGTGGGGTGGGAATTCTTCTATCTCTGTAATTAATCCACCTCCCCAAGAGGCCATAACTAGCTCAATGGAAGAAAGCTGTCTACACTAGGGACTAGCACATCATAACAACATTTATGGATTTTTCATACCTCTTATCATGGGGTGGGTGCACCCGGTCCCCTCAGGGCCAAAGTCAGTTCCCACTTCCCTTCCTCAGGACAGTGAGGCTTTCAGGCCAGAGTTCATTCTCTCTCTCTTCCATCGGGGTAGTGAGGCCCAGCAGCAAGAGTCAGTAGTAACACTGCCTACTCTCAGGGCAGTGAGGCCTAGCAGCCAGAGTCAGTAGTAAGACTTGTAGCACTCCCCCCTTGGGGGGTTAATGGGAATGGAATAGGGAGACTCAGGCATACCCATTCCACCAGATTCCAGCTCAGGGCCCTGTCATCGGTGGGTGTGTCCCACCACTAGCTCAATGAGGAATCAGCCCAATAAACGCTGAGCTCTCGGGAGGTTACCTCCTCACCCTGGGCTACTTCCTACCAGACTCACCAAGAGAGACTTTGCCAGTTTCCTCCAGACTGGAAGCTTCTCCAGCCATTCCCTGCTGACTGGCCTCTGTGGTTCGGTCAATCTGTAGCCCTTCTTTCAGAGCTCTGGCAGCAGCTCTCAGGACAGACTGAGCTGCTCCACCTACCTTTATATCAGTCCTCCAGGTGGAGCATGCCCAGCAGGGCTATGGGGGCAGGGCTCTCTCAGCCAGGAAGTCCTGGTTAACCCTCGCTGGTTCAGTGCAGGGTTGGTACACCCCATCACACCCCTAAACAATATAGCTGGGTTGAGCTAACTTTTTAGTGTAACGAGAGACTTCCATACAGGAAGTCTGTGCTAGGAATTTAACCCAGCTCCCAGATCTCAAGCTAGTGTCCTAAGGACTGAAGTGGCTTTAAGATATGGATTCCCCAAACAGGATAGGGTGCTGTCTCCCTTGAGAAAACATATGAGACATACTTGCAAAACTGGATGAGATTCTGAAACATCTTGGAAGTCTCCCTTCCACTACTGATTTTGTGATAGGGATTTGGTAAAACCTTACTGAAAGTAGCAAATATAAAAGCTGTCTTTCATTCAGGATAAATCTAAGAAACATATATGATTCTTTCAGATTATTAAACCAAAACAATAGGAGCCATCACCTGGAACATGCACAGCCAGGATAAGTCAATCACATCACAACACCATTAGATAAAAAGAGTTTTGGAAGAGATGCCTGCTGGAGGGTACTACAGTTTGAGTGTCCTGGGTGATGGCAGTTTGACTTTGATAAGAAGGTAATCAGTCTTTGTGGGGGAAGGGGCAAATCAGGGTTAATACCTCCTGGATAGGGAGCAGTATTGGGTGGCATACATTGGGAGGGGGATGTATGAAGTGGAGGTGTGGGGGTGGAGAATTATGGAAGTTAAGGGGTCAGGAATTAACTGCACTGGGAAAGAGGAGCATTGCTGGGTCCTAATTATAGGGGATGAGTAAGTCTGTGGTTGATGAAGGTGGTTCAGAGCCCCATACAAGTGATTTGCCCCACAGCCCTCACTTCAGTAGGGATGGCCCTGTTTGGAACAACATTGAAATTCAATTAAAATGTACAAAAACCACATAAAAATTGCTTTTATTAGTTACATGAAGCTACCTTAAAAGTGTTGGATACACGTGAGAAAAGTCAGCTTGTCAAAACATGTTTTGATTTTAAAATAATAGTTCTTTATTGAATAAATCTGTTAACAGTAGTCAGATAATTGAATAATTATTTCTGGTCATCATGGGCCAACTTTTGAAAGGTATTTAGTTTTCTAATCCCAGTGGGATTTGGAGAAGTGCCTCAATCAATAGGAGTTAGATATCTAACCATCTTAGTTGTTTTTAAAGTCCCACTGGGCTCTTATCTTTAGATGTCTAATTACTTTTGAAAATCTGGTGTCCTTCACGATTTTTAGAGTTAGTAGATCTCAGCCTCTCATTGTCATTCCTATATTGGAAGAGGAAATGAGCTTTCCATCTCCTAGCTAGTTTTACAACTTTGAATGAACTATTCCAAATTAAGAAAATATTCTCTGAACCTGCTAATAAACTGAAACCAAACATAATTAGGCAAATGTTCCTCTACACAACAACAAAAAATTAGAGGACTTGAACGTTTGGAAAAAAGTAAATCCCAACATTCATTATATTCCATAGACGAAAAATAATATACTTACTTAACATGGCACATTGCACTGTGACAATTATAAAGGTTGAATTGACATAAACTAAAGATTTTTCCCCTTGATTTTCTATATATTTTAAAAAGTAGCCACCTTCAATTCCTTAAAATTTGAGGACTTATTGATGCAGCACAGATTTACTTAATATTTAATAGATTATTGTAAACTTAACCCTTAACACAGGTTGCCATAATTTTAAATGCAACTTAAACAGGTTTATTTTTAAAAAGGAAAAATTAATTTAAATTAAAAACTATTTAAATAAAAATATGATTTTTATTTTAATCATCAATTTTTATTCACTCTGTTTGGGGCCAGTGATTATGGTTTAACTACATTCTATGTGGGCAAATAGAGGACAACCCCAACAAGCCATATAGATTAATATGCATATGCACATACACACTTGGTAATTCAAAAGGGCAATTAACATCCCAAAATGGATGAGAAGCATGAACAAAACTGATTGGGAGGAAATATATAAACAAAATAAAAATTGGGAAACAACATTTATATTCATAAGCATTTGTAAATCAACAGGCCCAGATAACTTCCATCCAAGAGTCCTAGAGGAGATCTGAGATCTCTGAGGAGATCTCTAACCCACTGACATTCATTTTTAATAATTGTGGAATACCGGGGAAATTCCAGAAGATTGGAAGAGTGCTAATGTTGTGCCAATATTCAAAAAGGGCAATTGGGATGACCCAGTAACTATAGGCTGTTTATCCCTGACACCAATCCTGGGCAAAATAATGGAAAAGCTGATACAGGTTTCAATTAAAGAATTAAAAGATAAAAATATAATCGATACCAATCAGTTTGGTTTTATGGACAATAGCTCTTGCCAAACAAACCTGATTTTACTCTTTGATGAAATCACATGTTTTATTGATAAAGGTAACATTTTTATACGGCATTTGACTTAATACCTCACAACATTATGATTAAAACCTAGCACTATAAAATATCAATAGAGCCACATTGCATCGATTGAGAATTGGTTAACTAACAGATTTAAAAAGTAGTTATCAACGGGGAATCATCACTGAAAGCAATAGTTTTTAAGGGGAGGGATGAGTGCAAGGCCTGATGTTTCAAAATTTTCTTCAATGGTTTGAAACCAAATAATGTCACTGCTGATAAATTCCAGATGACTCAAAAAACTCGCTGTGTGTTAAATAATAATGACAGCAAAGCAGTCATATAGAACTATCTAGATCACTTGGTAAACTGGCCCATTCAAACTAAATGTGTTTTAATAGAGCCAAATGCAAAGTTATATATCCAGAAACAAGGAATGTAAAACAGACCTACAGAATGGGGGACTATTTTGAGGACTGGACAAAAATGCCTTATACTGTAGTGAGAAATTTAAGACCTTAGTCTGTTTAGCTCATCAAAGAGTAAAAGGTGACTTGATCATAGTGTATAAATATCTTCACAAGCAGAAAATACAAGGTAATAAAAGGCTCTTTAATCTAGCAGGGAAAGATATAATAAAAATCAATGGCTGGAAGCTGAAGTCAGACAAATTCAAACAATAAATAAGGCACTTAAAAACAGCAAGGGCGATTAGGAATTAGAACAAGCTGCCAACAGAATCAGTGGATTTTCTATCTCTTGGTGTCTTCAAATGGATGTCTTTCTGGAAGATATGCCTCAACCAATGTTACTGGGCTCAATAGAGGGTTATCTGGGTGAAATTTAATACTAGAATATTAATGAGATCAGACAAAATCTAATGGTCTCTTCTGGCCCTGACCCAAATTTCCTATGTAACTTCTGAAAGCCACTTTTCAACTTTCTGTGCTTCAGTTTCCCCATCTATAAATTTGAGCTAATACCACCTTCTCACATATATAAGCTTACTCATTAATATTCAAATATCAAAGCACCCAGGATATTTTTTGATCACTGCGATACTCCCGGAGAACTTTGGATGGAAGGTGCTAGCAAAGTTGTAATAATATTTGAAGTCATAGATACCTACAGCAAAGTTAATGTAGCCCTTCACAAACAAACATAAAAAAACCAAAAAAGCAGCATTAGCTACAGCTGCTATCTGGGAATCCATCAATAACTGACAACTCCTAAGGTTCTGAGCCTCATTAGCAAACATACTCTCAAATAAGGATGATATCTACAGTATCTCGCTCCACCTTTTTCCTTATCCAACCAGAAACACATCAGACTTATCTTGAATGAGTTTCAAAAATCTAGCTTTCCTTCATCTCCTAACTGTGGCCAAGTATTAGGAAGGCAAAGAGCCCACACCATATAAATCTAATGAAAGGGGACAAAATTGAGGGGGACACTCAAAACATTAAAGGCACTGAAGCTTACACTACCTCACTAACTCTCAGAGTAACTGCCTTAATATTGTGTGCCACAAATTGTCACATTTTTAATAAAAAAAATCACAGAGCATTCACCATAAAGTTAGTAAAAGACACGGGTATGGAGGAAATAGTGTGGAAATAATGGGAGTGCTGTGTCAGGTCCTGCCACTCATGGAGAGTGATGCCTAGACAGCATGCACAGACCACACTCCACCAACAATAACAACTCCCATCCCTCAAGACTGGGCCCAGCTCCCCATCCCAGGCATTGCAACCTGATGCAGAACTGCAGCACTGCTCAGATTTGACCCAGCTCCCCTCTATTATGAGGAGCTGGACAGGCCAAATTTGAGCATGTGGTGCTCAAAGGCAGAAAGAAATCATTGTGATCATTAAATCTGACCTTCAGTATAATACAGGCCATACAACTTCCCCAAAATATCTTTAAGAAAAACATCTCATAGTGATTTAAACATTGCCAGATGGAGAATCCACCACAATCCTTCATAAATTGTTTCAATGGGTAATTATCCTCAGTGTTAAAAAAATTATGAAGTGGCAGCCAGGCCAAACCTGAACAGTGCTGCAACCTCACTGGCCAGGTCACAACACCTACAGCATGGAGCTAGACATAAGCCCACAGAGCAGAAACCACAACTGCAAGGTACATTTATCAAAATCCCTGACAAATAAAAGCCACAGACAAATAGAAATATCAAAGTACCCGGGATATTTTTTTACCACTGCGATAACCTTTCAATCCCTTCTTATATGCAACCACCTTCTGTGCAATTCCCATCTACCTTTGCAAACATCTGCAGGTACACCACCATCCCCTGATGGTGAATGGCATCAAAGAGCTAATAGATTAAGAATCAGCGTGGACCCAAAAGATCAGAGAATATATATTCCACACTTGTACAAAATCCATTACAGAATTGTGTGGCAGTATTTTTAGTTATGTTTCTAACCTGTGCAACTACAGTACAAAGAAAACTTTCCAAATGTAAGTCAAATAACTGATGTAATGCAGTCACTGCACCTAAAGCAGAGTTGGGGAGCCAAGTAATATCAGGGTTGAACTACATGTTTAAACATAATGTAAGGGGAGGCAGAAATTAAGCATATTTTAAAATAACTGGGTCATTTGATTCAGTTGCAGCTGTCTTGAACTCTATAAACAAACTTAAACAACTGTAAGAGAAGTATGAACAAATACATCCACCTAAAGTATGTTAACACTAATAGATATTTCACAACCGACCATTTTAGCCAAACTATCTGTTGCACGCAGCATTAAATATAGGGCTGGACATCACTAGGACAGATAACTGATGTTATTTGCATTGCTGTGTGATCAACAATTGCTCCAACATGAACTCCACATGTCTTTCCAAATGTCAAAAGTCCAAACATGTGTTATGTTGTTGTAGGCATATCAGTTCCAGGATATTAGAGAAACAAGATAGGTGACGTAATATCTTTCATTGAACCAACTTCTGTTGACAGAGATAAGCTTTCAAACGTACCTTAATTACCTTGTCTCCCTAAATTATCAAACTAAGAACATAAGAACAGCCATGTTGGGTCAGACCAAGGGTCCATCCGGACCAGTATCCGGTCTGCCAACAGCAGCTAATGTCAAGTGCCCCAAAGGGAATGAACAGAGCAGATAAATCATCAAATAATCCATCCCACGTTGCCCATTCTCAGCTTTTGGACTGCCACCCTAGCTAATAGCTATTGACGGACCTGTCCTCCATGAACTTTACTAGTTCTTTTTTGAACCTTGTTATAGTCTTGGCCTTCACAACAGGTTGACTGTGAATTATGTGAAGAAATACTTCCTTTTGTTTTAAACCTGCAACCTATTAATTTCATTTGGTGAACCCTAATTTTTGATTATGAGTAAATAACATTTCCTTATCTCCTTTTTTTACACCATAGACTTTTATCATATTCTCCCATAGTCATCTCTTTTCCAAGCTGAAAGTCCCAGTCTTTTTAATTTCTTCTCATATGGTAGCAATTCTATATTCTTCAACCCTATCTGTTGCACTTTTCTGATCCTTTTCCAATTCCAACACACCCTTTTTTTGAGATTAGGCAACCCACATCTGCATGCAGTATTCAAGATGTGGGTGTATCATGGATATTCTCTGTCTTATTATCCATTCCTCTTTTCATGATTCCCAACATTCAGGGATTTTTTTTTTTTTTTGGCTGCACATTTGAGTAGATGTTTTCAAAGAACTCTCACAATGACTCCAAGATCTCTCTCGAGTAGTAACAGCTAATTTAGACCCCATAACTGTATGTATATTGATCAACATTGAATTTCATCTGCCATTTTGTTGCACAGTCACCTACTTTTATAAGATACTTTAGTATCTCTTCATAGTCTGCCTGGGACTTAATTTTCTTGAGTAGTTTTGTAACATATGCTAATTTTGCCACCTCACTGTTTACCCCTTTCTCAAGATCATTTATGAGTATGTTGAATAGGACTGGTCTCCCTTGGGGCACTACTATTTACCACTCTCCATTCTGAAAATTGTTTTATAATCAGCTGTCAAAACCTCAAGTTTTCCCACAGCCTTCCCAATTTCTACATTTCAACTTGTTAGTACAAGAATCTGAAGCTAAAACTGAAGTGACGCTAAAATAGCTAAATAAATAATGCATGGGATTAAAAAAAAAACTGTTATTCATTTTCCTATTTAATAGGAATGTCAGTGGTTAATTGGTTAAGCATCACCCTTATCAGGTGATGCTAACCAGTAACTGGTTAATTAGTGGCCTGGTAAGGCTGGAACAGCTCCCTGCTTGCCTGCAGTGGGCCCAGTCAGAGCAGCCACCCACCTGTCTGCGGTGCAGTGTGCCCAGTCCAGGAGCAGCAGCTCCCATACCTGCCTGCAGTGCAGCAGGCCTGGCCGGAGCAGCTCCCTACCTGCCTGCGGCGTGGCACAACAGGCTGAGGCAGGCTGGAGCAGCACCCCACTGCTCCCATTTAAGAAGTTAAACATGATGTTTAATTGGTTAACCAGTTAACTGATTAAATAAGATTTTTCATTAAAATTAAACAGGTTTCAATAAAAAGCTCCATTTCTGAATTTAGTAACTGAATTTTCCGATGCCCACACTGCTGTGCCTCTGAAGGCAGGAGGTACTGTTCACAAGCCAACCACTCCAGATAATACCAGCGCTGCCTTGACACAACCATTTTATTAACTTTGCTTCACAAAGGCTAGTCTATCTCCCAATCTTTACGCTATCTTTATAAAATACATAGTTCCTTGAGAATGGTCTAACAATTGCTCATATAACTTGAAGTTAGCCCAGCATCTTCTAGAAAGTCAGTGAGAAAGAATGGGCTGAAACTCACCACGACAAGACACCATATTTGTTCCCATCCATCTATCCTGCCCACAATATAAAACTGCTATCACAAAGGCAGCCAAACCAGAATCCAATCAATCAATCTCATTCACGAAAAATACCAGCAAGAAACCTTTCACTCTGCTTCCAGATTAAAACAGCCCTGATTCACCAGGCTGTCCAACACATACTAGAGTTCCTCTGACCAGGAATTTGGATGTTGTATTGGAGAAAAATAAAACAGCTCGTGGAGTTACCTCTTTAGATTTAAAATTTCTTCATGTTGAATTCAGTCAAACAGAACAGAGTTTTTATCACTGGCATTTCACCCTATTTCCTTTACATTTGATTAGTCATCCATCACCTGAATACCATAGTAACACGTAGGGATGTAATAGTGTAGTCGATTAACCAATAAGCAAGAGCTTATCAGTTAATGCTATAGACTTGGGGATGTTAGCGACTAGTCAACTATCCAATAAGCAAATGCTTATCAAATAGTTGAGTAGCCACTCGACTAGTCGCTTCCCCATCCCCCTTGCTGCTTTTATCAGAGAGGCAGCAAGGTAGGGAGGAGCACCCCACCACATTTCATTAGGGTGAAATTCTAGTAACCCTTTGGGGCTCTTGCACATTTCAAAAGCAGAAGTGCCACAGGGAGCACGGGTTGAGTGGAAACTCAAGCAGTCCCTGCTCACCCCATGCTCTCTGTGCCTCCCCCCTCCCTCTATCAGAGGCAGCAAGGGTGGGGAACAGGAGCTGGCACCAATCCCTATTTGTGGCAGACAGTCCTGTCCGCTGCAAACAAGGGCTGCTGGACTCATGCTGATCATTGCACCGCTGCATTTTAAATGTAGTAGAGCAGCAGTGTGGGTGGCTCCTAGAGCTACCTCTGCTGCAGCACTGCACAGCAGCACTTATCAACTAATGGTATAGTTGATACCAATTGTATCGATTCTACGATAAGCCAAATAATCACATTTTAACATCCTTAAATAGACTACACGCACCACTACCACCACCTTTGCCAGTAAATTTTTTTGGAAGGTTGGCCAGCAGCCTGGTTCAGTCCTGGCTTGCACTGGGTCCGGGACCTATCATAGAATCATAGAATACTAGGACTGGAAGGGACCTCAAGAGGTCATCGAGTCCAGTCCCCTGCCCTCATGGCAGGACCAAATACTGTCTAGACCAGTGGTCTCCAACCTTTTTACACCCAAGATCACTTTTTAAAATCTCAGAACAGGTGAAGATCTACCGCCCCTTCCCTTCCTTGAAGTCCCTTTCTTGAAGCCCCGCCCTCTCTATTCTCCTCCTGTCCAATACTTGCTATCCCCAGCCCTTACTTACACACTCTGATAAAGTTTATTTTTAAATTATGCGATATATAAAATTAAAATCACGTGTTTATAGTTATGAAATAAATGGTCTGTTTTTTATTCATGCTATTTAAATCTAAAATGAAGCATTTATAATTATACATTTTGTGGGGACAGAGTTCTGCGGCTGGGGGCAGGGGAGAGGGGGCAGGGTGCTGGGAGGGCAAAGGACAAGGTTCTGCAGCAGGGGACAGAGTGCCAGTGGGGACAGGTTTCTGCAGCTGGGGACAGGGTGCCAGTGGGGACAGAGTTCAGGGAGTGGGGACGGGAATAGGGACAGAGTTCTGTAGCTGGGGACAGCGGAGTGGGGACAGCATTCTGTGGCTGGGGAGTGGGGACAGGGGGTGGGGTGCCAGTGAAGGCAGAGAGTCCCCTGCATCTGCCTCCTCCCAAGATTCCCTCCCCCCCCCCAGAGGGAAACCAGCGCGCGCCTGCCCCGGCGCCAACCCCCCCGCCTCAGCGCAGGGAAGCCCCACACGCGCCTGCCCCGGGGCCAACCCCCCCGCGCGCGCCTCCCCCAGGCTGACTCACCCCTCCTGTGCGGTGCAGGGAGCCAATGCTCCCTCCCGCAGTATACTCGGCAGAGCAGCTAGCGCACTTCCAGAATCGCCGGAAGTGGCGCTAAGCTGCGGGACTTCTGTCCATCCCCGGAAAGCCGACACTATCTCCATTTTCACTTGAGGTAAGTAGTGGGGCTTCTCGGGGGTGGGAGGGAAATGGGGGCCGGGCGGACAGGACGCCTCGCGATCGACCGGTCGAGGCCTCGCGATCGGCCGGTCGAGGCCTCGCGATCGGCCGGTCGAGGCCTCGCGATCGGCCGGTTGGTGACCACGGGTCTAGACCATCCCTGATAGACATTTATCTAACCTACTCTTAAATATCTCCAGAGATGGGGATTCCAGAACCTCCCTGGGCAATTTATTCCAGTGTTTGATTACCCTGACAGTTAGGAACTTTTTCCTAATGTCCAACCTAAACCTCCCTTGCTGCAGTTTAAGCCCATTGCTTCTTGTTCTATCCTCAGAGGCCAAGATGAACAAGTTTTCTTCCTCCTCCTTATGACACCCTTTTTAGATACCTGAAAACGGCTATCATGCCCCCCCCTCAATCTTCTCTTTTCTAAACTAAACAAACCCAATTCTTTCAGCCTTTCTTCATAGGTCATGTTCTCTAGACCTTTAATCATTCTTGTTGCTCTTCTCTGGACCCTCTCCAATTTCTCCACATCTTTCTTGAAATGCGGTGCCCAGAACTGGACACAATACTCCAACTGAAGCCTAACCAGTGCAGAGTAGAGCGGAAGAATGACTTCTCGTGTCTTGCTCACAACACACCTGTTAATGCATCCCAGAATCATGTTTGCTTTTTTTGCAACAGCATCACACTGCTGACTCATATTCAGCTTGTGGTCCACTATAACCCCTAGATCCCTTTCTGCCGTACTCCTTCCTAGACAGTCGCTTCCCATTCTGTATGTGTGAAACTGATTGGTCCTTCCTAAGTGGAACACTTTGCATTTGTCTTTATTAAACTTCATCCTGTTTACCTCAGACCATTTCTCCAATTTGTCCAGATCATTTTGAATTATGACCCTATCCTCCAGATTAGTCGCAACCCCTCCCAGCTTGGTATCATCTGCAAACTTAATAAGCGTACTTTCTATGCCAATATCTAAATCGTTGATGAAAATATTGAACAGAGCCGGTCCCAAAACAGACCCTTGCAGAACCCCACTTGTTATGCCTTTCCAGCAGGATTGTGAACCATTAATAACTACTCTCTGAGTACGGTTATCCAGCCAGTTATGCATCCACCTTATAGTAGCCCCATCTAAGTTGTATCTGTCTAGTTTATTGATAAGAATGTCATGCAAGACCGTATCAAACGCCTTACTAAGGTCTAAGTATACCACATCCACCGCTTCTCCCTTATCCACAAGACTCGTTATCCTATCAAAGAAAGCTATCAGATTGGTTTGACAGGATTTGTTCTTTACAAATCCATGCTGGCTGTTCCCTATCACTTTGCCACCTTCCAAGTGTTTACAGATGATTTCCTTAATTACTTGCTCCATTATCTTCCCTGGCACAGAAGTTAAACTAACTGGTCTGTAGTTTCCTGGGTTGTTCTTATTTCCCTTTTTATAAATGGGCACTATATTTGCCCTTTTCCAGTCTTCTGGAATCTTTCCTGTCTCCCATGATTTTCCAAAGATGATAGCTAGAGGCTCAGATACCTCCTCTATCAGCTCCTTGAGTATTCTAGGATGCGTTTCATCAGGCCCTGGTGACTTGCAGGCATCTAACTTCTCTAGGTGATTTTTAACTTGTTCTTTTTTTATTTTATCTTCTAAACCTACCCCCTTCCCACTAGCATTCACTATGTTAGGCATTCCTTCAGACTTCTCGGTAAAGACCGAAACAAAGAAGTCATTAAGCATCTCTGCCATTTCCAAGTTTCCTGTTACTGTTTCTCCCTCCTCACTGACCAGTGGGCCTACCTGTCCTTGGTCTTCCTCTTGCTTCTAATGTATTTATAAAAAGTCTTCTTGTTTCCCATTATTGCCGTAACTAGTTTGAGCTCATTTTGTGCCTTTGCCTTTCTAATCTTGCCCCTGCATTCCTGTGTTGTTTGCCTATATTCATCCTTTGTAATTTGTCCTACTTTCCATTTTTTATAGGACTCCCTTTTTTATTTTTAGATCATGCAAGATCTCGTGGTTAAGCCAAGGCAGTCTTTTGCCATATTTTCTATCTTTCCGACGCAGCAGAATAGCTTCCTTTTGGGCCCTTAACAATGTCCCTTTGAAAAACTGCCAACTCTCCTCAGTTGTTTTTCCCCCCTCAATCTTGATTCCCATGGGACCTTACCTATCAGCTCTCTGAGCTTACCAACATCCGCCTTCCTGAAATCCATTGTCTCTGTTTTGCTGTTCACAATTCTAAGGAAGGGTAGAAGGGAGAACTCTATGATTTCATGATCACTTTCACCCAAGCTGCCTTCCACTTTCAAATTCTCAACCAGTTCCTCCCTATTTGTTAGGATCAAATCTAGAACAGCTTTCCCCCCGGTAGCTTTTTCAACCTTCTGAAATAAAAAGTTGTCTCCAATGCAGTCCAAGAACTTATTGGATACTCTGTGCCCCGCTGTGTTATTTTTCCAACATATATCTGGATAGCTGAAGTCCCCCATCACCACCAAATCTTGGGCTTTGGATGATATTGTTAGTTGTTTAAAAAAAAGCCTCATCCACTTCTTTCACCTGGGTAGGTGGCCTGTAGTAGACTCCTAGCATGACATCACCCTTGTTTTTAACCCCTTTTAGCCTAATTCAGAGACTCTCAACACTTCCGTCTCCTATGTCCATCTCCACCTCACTCCAAGTGTGTTGATTTTTTATATATAAGGCAATACCTCCTCCCTTTTTTCCCTGTCTATCCTTCCTGAGCAAGCTGTACCCTTCCATACAAACATTCCTATTATGTGTATTATCCCACCAAGTTTCTGTGATGCCAACAATGTCATAATTGTACTTATTTATTAGCACTTCCAGTTCTTCCTGCTTATTACCCATACTTCTCGCATTTGTATATAGGCATCTAAGATACTGATTTGACCTTGCCTCCCAGTTTTGCCCTGACCCTCCTTTCTCTCTGCCATTATAGCCCACACACACTCCCTCCCATTTCTGACCCATCTCCCAGGTCTCCATGTTCTCCACTTACCCAGGGGCTTTGCTCACCTGTCCCCATCGAACCTAGTTTAAAGCCCTTCTCACTAGGTTAGCCAGTCTGTGTCCAAAAGGGGTCTTCCCCCCCTCCTCGAAAGGTGAACGCCATCTCTGCCTAGCAGTCCTTCCTGGAATAGCATCCCGTGGTCGAGGAAGCCAAGCCCTCCTGGCAACACCATCTTCGCAGCCAGGCATTCACCTCCAGGATGCACCTGTCTCTGCCTGGGCCCCTACCTTCGACAGGAAGGATCGAAGAGAATACCACCTGTGCTCCAAACTCCTTCACCCATACTCCCAGAGCCCTGTAGTCACTCTTGATCCGCTCAGTGTCACACCTCGCAGTATCATTTGTGCCCACATGGATGAGTAGCATGGGGTAGTAGTCAGAGGGCCGGATAATCCTCGACAATGCCTCTGTAACATCTCGGATACGGGCCCCTGGCAGACAGCATACCTCCCAAGATGAAATGTTCCCTGCTATCCCTGCTGTGAGTCTGCATTTAAACTGTATTAGGAGCTGGGCAGGCAGGCAGCCCGGCTCAGTCCTAGCTTGCGCCAAGTCTGGGACCTAATCACGCTGCGGTTCTGCATTTAAAGTGTATTTGGAGCCACGCGCACAGGCCACCTGGCTCAGTTCCGGCTCGCACCTGGTCCAGGAGGTTAGACCTGCCCCCCCAGACAGAGGCTGCTGTATCAGAGGCAGCAGCGTGGTGCGACAGGCAACTGGTCCGCAATGGGAGCTGATTTTTAAACCGGCTCCCCTCGTGGACCAGCTCCCACCTGGCACCCCACACTGCTGCCTCTGGCAAAGAGGCAGCAGTGCCAAGTGGCAAGAGGCTCCTCAGGAGTGAGGCCGGAGCACTCTGGCTGCTAGCCCCACCGCTAGGAACTACAGAATAGTCGAGAAACTGGTAAGAATTCATAAGAATTCAAATGAAATTAATAGGCAGCAAGTTTAAAACAAACAAAAGGAAGTTTTTCTTCACTCAGCACACAGTCAACCTGTGGAACTCCTTGCCAGAGGAGGTGGCGGAAACTAGGACTTTAACAGGGTTCAATAAAAAGCTAGCTAGATTCATGGAGGTTTGGTCCACCAATGGCTATTAGGCAGGATGGGTAGGAATGGTATCCCTAGCCTCTGTTTGTCTGTAAATGGGTGACAGGAGAGGGATCACGTGAGGATTACCTGTTACGTTCCCTCCCTCTGGGACATCTGGTATTGGTCACTGTAGGCAGACAAGATATTGGGCTAGATAGACCTTTGGTCTGACTCAGTATGGCAATTCTTATGTTCTTAGGTTAATCGATTATTCAATTAACTGATATTTAACATCCCTAGTAACATGCATGGATTACATGACAGTGGAGGGCATTTAGAAGATCCTAGTTCAACAGTTACAGTCACAAAAACATGACTAATTATGATATCCTAGAAGAGCGCCAAAAAGTGCCTCAATGCTTTACAGAGTCTCTCTCAAAGAGTTCATAAATTAAGCAAATCTGTTAATCTCAGATCAGGATTAATAAAATATGTATTACTCCCTGAAAAGAACAAAGATGAAGATAGGTTTTTTTTATTGTTTGTAATATGTTTTCGCTATAATGCTCCCATCTGAAGAATAAATGTGCTTGCTTTGAGAGAGCTGCAGGGTAATTTGCAACTGCAGGCAACTATAAAAGTCACAGACTGCAGAGAGAGAACAACATGCAGAAACTTGTCTGTTCAAGCAGTCTGGCTTACTGGAGATATTACAGTGTAGTCAAAGAATTCTGCAGCCTGGAAAAACCCCAGTCAGGGAGTGAGGCAATGACTGGGAGTCTTTAAATGGGTGCCCTTGGTGGTCCAACAGGGAAAAAAATACAGGTGCAGAAACTCACAACAATATTTAGAGACCTATTGAGAACAATGTCTATTTGAGTCATAGGTACTGTTATGTTAACCTGGAAACCTGCTCTGGCTCCAATAATAAGCAACCAAGATCCAGTTTATTTGTTATCACTCAAATACTTAAATGCCTGATGTTACCAGGTAAAATATTTCTAAGCGGTTTTAATTTATCCTTCATTACGTGACCTGAAACAATTTTCATGTGGGTACAAGAACAGCTTGAGAGAAATTCTACTACGGGTTGAACCTCTCCAGTCCAACACCCTCGAGATCTGACCAGAGACGAACCAGAGAATTTTCCAAATCACTGGCGGCCAGTATTGTCTAGCAGCATTACCAACACTTCCACTGCTTATTGGGCTCTTAGAAGACATTTATGAGTAAATTACAGCTGAACAGCACAGAACACTGAGAGCTAGGACTGGTGGCTGGGAACAAACTTTATGGGACCACAAAAAAACTTGGCCACATCCATAGGTGAACATCCAGCTAACTAGAATCATGCCAGACCACAGATGTTGCTGAACCAGTGTGCCTGACTACAGAGGTTCAACCTGCAATATAAGATTGTCAAAGAACAAAGGAAATGAACAAGAAATACTACTCGAGAGACAAGGTGGGAGAGGTAATATATCTTAATGGACGATTTACATTTTTCTTCAAAACAACAGAAAACTGCATAAAAATCACCTGACTCATTAAATGATACTGTATCAGGTATTTGTAAAAAATCATTATTTGAATATGAATTACATTGTTTAAACTTTAGACTCATTTAATCAAATTTATTAGTTGAGCTATAAAATAGTTGAAGATGTGAACAACAAATCTAAGTACAGGTTGAACCTCTCTGATCTGGAACCCTCGAGACCTGACCAGTTCCGAACAAGAGAATTTTCTGGACCACAGGAGGTCAATATTGTTTAGCAGCATTACCAACATTTCCACTGCTTACAGGGCTGTTAAAAAACATTTAGGGATAAATTAGAGCTAAATAACAGCACAGAATACTGAGAGCTAGGACTGGTGGCTATAAACAAACTTTATGGGACCACAGGAAACTTGGCCACACCCATGAAAAGTGAACATCCAGCTAACTAAAATCATGGGTGAGGGATGTTTCTGGACAAGATAGTTCTGGATTAGAGAGGTTCGACCTGTAAAATAATTGTCACTACCATCCTTTCACACTCAATACACCATCAGCCTCAAAACCAAAAAGGGACAGGACCATTATAAAAGGATAAGTATGAAAATTATCTTATTTCCTAAGCCAATCATTTGCATTTTTATCACTGCTACAGTAATTGATGTACTTTGCTCATGCTTTAAACTAGGGAACCATGAATAACACACCAATGTATATAGCGATTCTTTCTAAAGCACTTAACATACATTTTTATCATCACCTCCGTGTTTGAAGGAGGGGATAGGAGAAATATCATACTGTTGTGCCTATCTCAAGACAAAGATTTACTTGCTGCTTTCTGAAGTTTATTGGCTCTGAAGTGAAAGGAAGCAAAGCTCAACGCTGTCATCCAAAGCAGCAAGTGATTTCCCTCCAGCCAAGTGAAACCTGACAAAACTGACTACTCTCCAGAAGCACACAAGTAAACATAGATACGACTAATTCATCAGTGAACTGCCATAGTTAATAGACTTAGGATCTGAGGCAGTGGTCCCTAAACTGTGAGGCTCACCTCCCTAGGGGAGCATGGAGGAACATTCAGGAGGGCATACCGCAAGACCCAGGCCAGCTCCCACAGGGGATGGATCTCCACAGCAACCCCACCCACAGCTCTGCCCTTAATCCTTTTAGTCCCAGCTCCTCACCCATTCCCAGTCGCACCCTCCACTCTACCTTCAGCCCAAACTCCTCTGCTGAACTAACTGTGCAGTAATGGAGGACAAGAAGGGGGACAGATTCCACTACTGGTTAAGGTGGGCACAACAGGAAAAGTTTGGGCACTACTGGTCTAAGGAGAGACTTTTATGAATTAATGAGAAAATGGGAAGCACACAAAGCACTTGAGTTGGGGAAAAGGAAATCAGGGCTTCTGAAGATATAATCAAAACTAAAGAACATGACTGAACTGAAGGTAAGAAAGTGATCTCAGAAAGGAAAACATAAAAATTTCCCTTTAAAAACCTTATCAAATCCAGCCTCCTTGTATTTTTTGAAAGATCAAACATCCACCTATTACTGTAATATTTTAAATTTCACCAGAAATGCCTGTTAACCTGAAGTAGACCCACATACCCACCTAAGAAAGTAATCTTTGCGATTTTTAATCCATATTGCATTTTCAGGCAGATTGAATGATTAAAATTATAATGAAATCCACCCTGAATTTAATTATACTTCCAGTTAAGCTACTGTAGACTCTTTAACAGAAATGTTTCACTAAAGCATTTTCAGTTGCCTAAGAAATATTTTTAAATTCCCAGAGAGCAGTATTTTTTCTATTCTTTTTCTGGTAGCTCTACAGTGGTTATTGATATAATGGGACATGAAAACTTATTTTTAATTTCTTCCTGAAGCTTCGCCCTCAATTATTTCTTTAAAATCCTCATTAAGAGTAGTTCATCCACTGAAACGTTCAATTATCACTGAATTTGACAGGTAGTTGAGCATCAGCTGCATACAAAAATTAACAGTTGCATTAGATTCAGCTTCATTAGGGAAGAACAATGTATAGATATTTTAAATCATAATTTTTGTGCTCCACACATGTATCATTTATGTTTCACTGTAAACAATCCATTACTAACAAATTCACAACTAACCCATTAAACTGTTTAGTTTCTAATCTGCTTGTTCCTTAACAGAAAAGGGTGAAAAATATATTCAAAATGTCTTATTTACCATTAGCATAATCTTTCTATATGCATAACCAAGTATTTTAATCAACCAAAAAGGATCCAACATTTTACAGACAGAAAAAGTACCTGTCTTTATGCCAGTATATAAAATAATAAACATAAAACATTTGAAATTTAAAATTATTATACATACACATTCCACATAATTTTATTATTATGAAAAATCCAAAGTTAGAATTTTAAGCAATCAATTAAATCAACCAATCAGAATATAACTGAGAATTTAAATATTTTAATTTACCTTGGAAAAAAAGTTAAGAAAAAACTCCTACGTAACTTGATTACCTGACTTTCATTTGAGACAAATAAGTATCAGCTCTCATTGCTCATTGTCACGTTAGCTTAAAATAAAATTTACTGATTTAAATCCTTTCAATAATCGTACATATTTAATAAGGACAAACGTTAAGCATATCAGTTTTATTTAATGTATTAAACTGTAAAGGTCAAGAGAAAACTAGTAAAAATTCAAAAGAGGTGCAGTTCAGTAAGAAAGAAAAAAATCATTTTGATCTCATAGTACTACTCGCCATTTTTCCTTTATATCACTCACCAACTCAGTTTGAGTTCTAATCAACAACCACTTCACAGTTAACATTTCGTGAAATAATGCAGTTGATGCAATCAGGTTCAGCAAAATATTTCCCTAAACATGTTTCCATTATCCACATTCCTTAAAAATGTTCTACTTTCCTCCATCATAATTTTTCACTGAGAATAAACACACTACTTAATCTTAAATCATATTTTGATTAAAACATAAAGAGAGTTTCTTTTTGGTTAACACAATGTGCCTTTGTCTGGGGAAAAATTCACTTAACCTGCTCATTTTTCTACATTTGACAGTATTCAGCACCAACTGAATTCCTTTTGGATGAAATTCAATCTATGAAAATACAAGCTAAAACCTGAAAGCTTATTATCAAGCAGTGAAGAAAAAATAACCAGTACAAAACATTCTTGCCAATGAATATTTATTGCATTTCCATATATCACTGCTCCTCTGTTTACATAGAGGACTGTAGCCAAGACTCCTTTCTGGTATTATTAGCCCACAATATAATGATGGACTTAATTGCCCTGAAAACCATGACACCAATCAATTTTTTAAAAGAAAACCCCCACCTCACCCCCTTTTTTTTTTTTTTACAATGGTAAAATAGTGTATAGGTGGAAAATTAAAGCAGCCTTATATCTCTCAACCTCATGTTTTCAGGCTACAGATATGTGCTGACATCCTCAATCTCATCAAATCTGTGTCATTTTAAACCCTGCATTCCAATATGACACAAAATGGGCTAGGGAGACCACATAATTCATTTCTTCCCCACCACAAAGTTACACAACAATCCATTTTTATCCTCCACACTTTACCCCACAAGCTCCTTTACATTAACTACACATTCCTGTACTGTATGCTGCAAACCAGAAGCATCCATTCATTTTAAAATAGTCCTTCTGCATCAACCTGCATGGATTTCCAATAGTCTACAAAAACCTAGGTTTAAAATACAGCCTTTATATGGAAGAGAAATAGTAAATAACCTTAACCAAGATCCCAATGATTTAATTTCCGTTTTTTAATTCCCTGAAAGGAAAGGTGAAGGTTGAAATGGAAACCCACTTTCTTACCTCCCCCAACTCCATGTTCTTGCCAGATCCTGTTTCCCTCATGCCAGTTCCCTGTATGGTTGCCAAGTCCCTATGACTCCTTCCTATCGCCTGCCAGCTCTACCATAACCCTGCCAATTCCTCTCACCACTGCCAGCTCTTCCCTTAGCAGCTGCCCTTATGCCCATACCACCTATGCCAGCTTTCCACATACAACTTGTCTTGCTGCCAAACTCCTGCATTTAATGTTTATTGTTTATATGTATAAAGTGCAGCCTATCACAAGAGCTCAGGGCATATACACTAGTACCCATTATTCCAGCTTCCCACGTACCATCTTCAGCTCTCTGTTACCTTTCTTTCTAGCACCTCACCATACTTCCACCACCATCATCATCCAAGCTCTCTCCTGCTACCATCTCCCACAGGCCTCACCTTCTTTATATCCCCAAATGCTCTCACATTCCAGCTCTTCACATGTGCACCATGCCTAGCAGATCCTTCCTGCTGTAATACCTTCTTATTTCCTTCAAACCCCCAAAACCGACCCTCTTTCCAAGCACCAATGTCAAACCCCTTGTTACCACCCACACATACCAGCTTCCCTCATTCTTCCCCAGACTCACATGGCAGGTGCCCCCAAAGCAGCTCCCCCCAAAGCAGCTCCCTGTGCCAGTTCTTTCCACATACCAATTCCCCCTTATGTCTCCATAGCAGCCCTGTACCAACATGCTACCCCATGGCAGTCAACTATGTCCATACCAGCTGCATGCCTCTACATTAGCGCCGCCCCCAACAGGTTCTTCCATGCCAAATGACCCTCAGACCAGCTCCTCTCTTCCCCCCACCTCTGTGCAGGCTCCTTCTAGCCCAAAACCAGCTTCCTGTGCCCCTTATCAGCTCTGCACAGATGCACTTTACCAGCTTCACATACACAGGGTGGCCTTTTGCCAGCTCCTTTCACAGACCCTGACCCTGGACCAGCTCTCCCTAGACGCATCCTGCCCCATACCAACACCCCCCACCCACCCTGCCAGGCCTCCTCACAACTCTCCCCATATCATCTCCACCTATTTCCCAGCTCCCCACACGCACAACTGCCCCCACTCCGTAAAAACTCCCCACCTCCATACCAACCCCCACATCTGCCCCCTGCTCCCGTACCAGCCCCCATACCTGCCCCCACTTCCCCCGGCCCATACCAGTCCCCATCTCCCCCGCTCCCTCCCATCTGCCCCCGCTCCCCGTACCGGCCTCCCCTACCTGCCCCCTTGCCACCGAATTAGCCCCCACACCTGCCCCCCACTCCGTACCAGCCTCCCCACCTGCCCCCGCCCCATAACAGCCCCACGTGCCCCCGTACCACCCCCACGTGCCCCCACCCCTGTACCAGCCCCACAGCCCGCTCCCCATCCCGGCCCGGGATGCGGTGGCCCCTGGCGCCCGCTCGCGGCCCCGGGGGGGGGGGGTCTTCTCACCGCTCACCTGCGGGAGAACGAGGTGGCGGCGGCGTCCCCGCTCCCGGTGTCCGTGGCGGTGGCTGCGCGGCTTCCCCTCCTCCGCCTCCTGTCTCTTCCCGCAGCAGCCAACGAGTGGGGGAGGGGACGGGCCGAGAGGAGGGGGGAGAGTACCACCAGCGGGACCGTTAGAGACCAGCCGCGCACTACAGCTCCCGACAGGCCACGCTCCGGCACGCCAAGGCCGCTAGGCGCTAGCGGTAGCGAGGCATGCTGGGAGCTGTAGTCTTCCTCTCTCACGTGGCCTCTTCCCCGGGAGGCAAGGTGTGGCAATGCATGCTGGGATTTGTAGTATCCGAGCATTAGCTCGGTGGCAGCGCTCGCCTCGCTGCACGCGGAAGTGTTGCATGCCGGGAATTGTAGTTTGGGGGGGGGGCATTACTGTCGACGGTGCTGGGAGTTGTAGTCTTCCGATGACCGGGACAGACTGCAGCCCACGCGACACAGGAGCACGGCCTGCTGGGGCAGGTAGCCCACGCGCCAGGGCCGGGGAGGCGAAGAGCAACGCGGACAGGGATCCCGCTGGAGCAGGGCACAAGGGAGCCGATCCGTGGTGCACGGCATGCTGGGATCTATAGTCCCAGAGAGGCCGGCTGCGGGAGGCGGCCGAAGCACAGCATGCTGGGACCTGTAGTCATGGAGCGTGGCATGCTGGGACTTGTAGTCACTAGACAAGATGCCAGAACACCCACCCTGGGAGACTGTTAGACCCCAGCTGTGAGCCTCGTTTGTGAAGGGAGAGGGGGCCACAGGCCGGGATTTGCCCCCCTCCCCCGCCGCCTGGCTCCCTTTGCCTGCCTAGAGCAACCCTCCACCCCACAGGAATACAAGTCAAATGATCTGTCTTGGAAAAACAAGCCGGAGTCCTGTGGCACCTTAGAGACTAGCAGATTTATTAGGGCATCAGCTTTGGTGGGTTAAGCTCACTTCACCCTATGGATTGGCGTGAAAGTTACAGAAGAAGGAGTGCATATAAGGAAGAAGTTGCTTGTGTTAATGAAACATAAGAACAGCCATACTGGGTCAGACCAAAGGTCCATCTAGCCCAGTATCCTGTCTGCCGACAGTGGACAGTGCCAGGTGCCCCAGAGGGGGTGGACCGAAGACAATGATCAAGCAATTTGTCTCCTGCCATCCTTCTCCAGCCTTTGACAAACAGAGGCCAGGGGCACCATTCCTTACCCCCTGGCATGAATTTATCTAGATCTTTTTTAAACTCTGTTATAGTTCTTCACAGCCTCCTCTGGCAAGGAGTTCCACAGGTTGACTATGTGCTGTGTGAAGAAGAACTTTCTTTTATTAGTTTTAAACCTGCTACCCATTAATTTCATTTGATGATCTCTAGTCCTTATATTATGGGAACAAGTAAACAACTTTTCTTTATTCACCCTTTCCACACCACTCATGATTTTATATACCTCTATCATATCCCCCCTCAGCCTCCTCTTTTCTAGACTGAAAAGTCCCAGTCTCTTTAGCCTCTCCTCATATGGGACCCATTCCAAACCCCTAATCATTTTAGTTACTCTTTTCTGAACCTTTTCTAATGCCAAAATATCTTTTTTGAGGTGAGGAGACCACATCTGTATGCAGTATTCAAGATGTGGGTGTACTATAGTTTTATATAGGGGCAGTAAGATATTCTTCGTCTTATTTTCTATCCCTTTTTTAATAATTCCTAGCATCCGATTTGCTTTTTTGACTGCCGCTGCTCACTGCGTGGACGTTTTCAGAGAACTATCCATGATAACTCCAAGATCTCTTTCCTAATTAGTTGTAGCTAAATTACCCCCCATAATATTGTATGTATAGTTTTCCAATGTGCATTATTTTACACTTATCCACATTACATTTCATTTGCCATTTTGTTGCCCAATCACTCAGTTTGGTGAGATCTTTTTGAAGTTCTTCACAGTCTGCTTTGGTCTTCACTATCTTGAACAGTTTAGTATTGTCCGCAATTCTCTAGATCGTTTATGAATAAGTTGAATAGGATTGGTCCTAGGACTGACCCTTGGGGAACAACACTAGTTACACCTCTCCATTCTGAAAATTTACCATTTATTCCTACCCTTTGTTTCCTGTCTTTTAACCAGTTCTCAATCCATGAAAGGATCTTCCCTCTTATCCCATGACAACCTAATTTACACAAGAGCCTTTGGTGAGAGGCCTTGTCAAAGGGTTTCTGGAAATCTAAGTATACTATATCTACTGGATCCCCCTTGTCCACATCCTTGTTAACCCCTTCAAAGAACTCTAATAGATTAGTAAGACAGGATTTCCCTTTATAGAAACCATGTTGACTTTTGCCCAACAAATTATGTTCTTCTACGTGTCTGACAATTTTATTCTTTACTATTGTTTCAACTTATTTGCCTGGTACTGACATGAGACTTACTGGTCTGTAATTGCCAGGGTCACCTCTAGAGCCCTTTTTAAATATTGGTGTTATGTTAGCTGTCTTCCAGTTCTTGGGTACAGAAGCTGATTTAAAGGATAAGTTACAAATGATAGTTAATAGTTCCGCAATTTCACATTTGAGTTCTTTCAGAACCCTTGGGTGAATGCTATCCGGTTCTGGTGATTTGTTACTGTTAAGTCAGGGTGGAAGTGGCTGGTTCACAGTATTTGGCATGAAGATGCGACTATCGAGAGAGGGGAAATTGCCTTTGTAATGCGTAGGACCAGTTGAGATCCACTTAGGATTGCAAGATGGTTTCAACAAAAATACCGGACACACTTGACATTAGATCACAATCTACATTACATCTTATTTAGAAAATACTGGATATTTATATTTTCTCATTTATATTTTCTCAATTTGTTTCCCGAACAGAAAGCTCAAATACTGGACTGTCCTGTTCAAAACCAGACACCTGGCAACCAGGGCCAGATTAAGGGGGGGGCTAACCGAGCAGCTGCCCGGGGCGCCAACCTATGGGGGGGCGCCTGATTGAAGTGGTAAGGGGCGCTGTGCGCCCGGGGGTGGGGCCGTGCATACGCCATGCGCCCAGGTGCGCGGCGCCCCTTACCTCTTCAATCAGGCGCCCCCCATAGGTTAGAACCGGTGGGCGGGGCTGTGCATGTGCCACGCACCCGGGGGCACGGCCATGGCCGCGCATGTGCCACTCATCCAGGGGCGTGGCGCCCCTTACCATGTCAATCAGGCACTGCGCACCTGGGGGCAGGGCCGCGCATGCGCCGCACGCCTGGGGCGGGGCCGCGCATGCGCCGCGCGCTCGCTGCCCGGGGCGCAAGTATGGCTCGGTCCGGCACTCCTGGCAACCCTATTATTCAATCCTAAATTAATAGTGTTGAATTTGTAAATGAACTCCAGTTCAGCTGTCTCCCTTTGTAACCGTTTTTTGATTCAAGTAATGGACCACAGTGCTTGGTGATAGCAGCAGTGGCAGCCAGAGCCCCGGGCCTTTTAAATGGCCGCTGGAATGCTGTGCCACGTGCGCCATGCAGCTCTGAGGACTGGGGAAGGCGTGCAGTGCTCTGCGGGCACAGAGGGCTGGCTGTCCCTGACCCCGCCCCTTCTGCCCAAGGCCCTGTCCATTCCAGGAGCACAGAGCTGTCCCCCCACACCTTGCCAGGGGCTCTCACAGGCTGCCCGCTCACCTGGGCGTGAGCAAGAGCATCTCTGAAAAATCTGACAGGGAAGTATTGAGTCCTTTTCCTCCGTGGATTTTAGAAAAGCATTGTCTCTAGGCTGAAGTCTAAAATAATGAAGTTAACTCTGCATATTCAGATTTCTTCAGTGACCAAATAGGATGGATTTCTGACCATTGACAGAAAAGAGATAACTGTCTCAAAGCAACAACTTCACTAAAAGACAAGCACTGCATTCTTCTGCATTCCACACATCCCTGAGTGAGAAAGCGCAGAGCAAGGACAGGAGAAACTGTGTGTGTGTCTGAAATGAATTATGTTGGCCAAAATCTGCTCTCAGTTTACTTATTGCTATTTTCAGCTAACACTTCTTTACCTCCCCCCAGATGTTCTGTGTGAGAATAACATTAGAGATTGGGAAATGCTAGTAATAGGGGCCAAGCAAGTATTTAATATAGCTAGTTGGCCCAAATCAGTTATTGATGGAGTCAACAGGAATTAGACCAGCAACTTCTAGGGGAGTAAATTAAGTCTGTGCTGAGCATGTTGGAAAATCCCACCCTATAAGTGACTTTCCCAAGGTCAGGCACAGAGGAAATCTGTGGCAGAACCACTATCAAAATAAGTCCAGATAAGAATGATGGCTCAATTGATTCGTCTTCAGAAAGCCACTTCTGAGCCTCTCTATAATAAGACCATTGTGTGCATTGGTGTAAGTCAGGGCAGAAACATACCAGTGTAGGGCTGGCAGGGACTTCCAAAAGTCATATAGTACAGCTGCTGAGCTGTGGCAGGATACAGAATGTATCTCCCCTCCCCATGTTTGAACTGTCTATTGAACTAAGATTCCAAAACTGGGTATTAACTATTTATTCCAGCCTCATTTATGTGTGCTATTTAAAGCTGTGTGATGTCCAACTTCTTCATACTCACTTTTCTGTAAATACCAGCATTGAACAGAGTACGAAGAGGAGCTACCTTCGGCACTGTTAGGCATGGTCCAGTTCTTTTTTAAGCCCTTTTGCCATGGATCTGAATGGGGGTAGCCCCTTAACACACCCTTCACAGTAGTTCTTGATCTGTGCTGTTGAGGAGGTGAACGTCGCAGGGAAGGATAACATTCAGCTAGAGCAGAAGGAAACTTTCCCACAGTGGGAACCCTCCTTCCAGATGATGTCATGGTATCCTTTTGCACTGAGGATACCTCTCCGGGGGGAGGGAATTCCAGTTATTAGACAGAAACAGATATTATGAATGGGGGATTTGATCATTAGAAACATAAATAGCTGGGTTCACAATGACCAGGAGAACTGCATGGTAACTTGCCTGCCTATTGTGAAGGTTGTGGATCTCTCAAGACATCTGATAGACTTATGCGTAGTGTTGGGGAGAAGCTGGTGGCTGTGGTACATGTAAGTATCAGTGACATGGGGAAGGCTAGGAGAGAGGTCTTGGAGGCCAAATGTAGGCTGCTAGGTGATTGAAGTCCAGGATCTCCATGGTAATGGTCTCTGAAATGCTTCCAGTTCCATGCACAGAGTTAATTAGACAGGCAGAACTGCAGGGTCCCAATGAATGGATGAGATGATGATGTAGGGAGGAGGAGTTCAGATTAATTAGGAACTGGAGAAACTTTTGGGAAAGAGGAAGCCTATACTGGAAAGCTGGGCTCCACCTAAGCCAAAAAGGAACCAGATTGCTGGCACTTAACATTAAAAAGGTCGTAGAGCAGTTTATAAACTATGAACTAGGGGGAAGCTGACTGGTGCAGAAGAGCAGGTGGTTCAGCCAGAAATATCCCTAAGGCGAGTATCTATTCATGGAGAGTCTTTATGTCTTAATAAGGAGGAAAGGATGGAAAATAATACAATACAGGCAGGAGATGATCTGAAACAATCAAATGGAAAAAGAGACCCAACAATCACATCATGTAATGGCAGACAGCTAAAAAGGGACAAGTCTTTAAAGTGCTTATATACTAATATTAGAAGTCTAAATAATAAGATGCGTGAACTAGAGTGCCTTGTATTAAAGGAGGATATTGATACAATAGGCATCACAGAAACTTGGTGGAAGGAGGATCATCAATGGGACTCAGTCATACCAGAGTACAAAATATATCGGAAGGACAGAACAGATCATGCTGGTGGGGCGAGTGGCACTAGATGTGAAAGAAAGCATAGACTCAAATGAAGTAAAAATCTTAAATGAGCCAAACTGTACCATAGATTCTCAATGGATAGTAATTCCATGCTCTAATAATAAGAATACAGCAGTAGGAATATATTACACTTGACCAGCATGGTGATACTCACTCTGAAATGCTCACAGAGATTAGATAAGTTATTAAAATAAATAAAAAAATAACAATTTGGGATTTCATTTATCCCCATATTGACTGGGTACATGTCACCTCAGGACTGGATGTAGAGATAAAGTTTCTTGAAACCTTAAATGACTGTGTCTTGGAGCAGCTAGTCTTAGAACCAAATGGGGAAAAGGCGAAAAACAATCATTTGAACCAAGTTTGTAAGACCAACCTGGGGCTCTGATCCTGCGATTGGCACCGCATGGGAGAGCCTATGTGTTTGTGTGGAGTTCTTTTTACTTTAACGGGGCTTGGCATGGAAGTACAGAATTGCCTATACAGATCCATGTAGAGGATCAGGGCCTTTAAATATGATCAGGTAAAACTGAGTGCATTATAGATAAGAGGGCAGTAGCATCTAAAGGCCTTACTGGAGATTCAGGCTCGGTTGTATTAGGTGTTGTACAAACTTACAGTGAGACACAATCCCTGTCCCAGTGAGTTTACAATCTAAACAAGAAAGACATGCAAGGGGAGAGAAAGGGTGAATAATCCCCTTTCAGAAGTGGCAAACCAAGACACAGCAAGATGAAGTGATTTGCCCAAGACTGCCTAAACGAGCCCGTACGCAGGAATTTCGGGGGAAGGGGGTGCTGCTTTTTTTGGTAAATGTGCACCACCATTTTTTTTAAATAGAAAGGAGTTCAAAATAGTCATGCAATGAGTGTGCATAAGAAAGATTAATGAAAAATCTGAGTGGAAACAGCGACTGGTAAAATGACTTTGTTATTACATACTAAACATTTATACAGTAATCAAGGTTTTATAGAAATTACCTTCTGGGATCATGGTGGGCAATGCAGCCACCATGGCCCCTCACTCCCTCAGCCACCTCTACCTGTTGCTGCTCTACCTGCTCGGGGAGGCCAGCCCTGGGTGAGTGTGGGCGGGGCTTCCGGCCAGCAGGGCTGGGCCCAGGCCACTCTTTGCAGGTGGGGGGAGTCGTTCCCCCGGCCCTGCTGTGCTGCTACCAGCCCTACCCGCCCATCCCCCCACAACACGGCTCTCTTCCAACCCCCTAACACAGTGGTCTCAAACTTTTTGGCCTGTGGCCCACCTGGCTCAATGGAAACCTTTCTGTGGACCACCGGGTTGGGGGGGAAGGGAGGGCGAGGCTGGAGCACCAGCATGGGCTCCCCACTGCAGGAGGAAGGATGGGGGCTGAGCTTGACCAGTGGACCCACTGCCCTAACAACCTCCTCATGCTTACTTGGGGGAATATGGGGAGGTGCGTTCGCACCCTTCGCAGCCACCCTGCACACGGGCCTGCTAAAGCATTAATTCCCGCAACAGGCCCTACCCTCAACATTACCAACATTATACTAGGGAGGAAAATGCAGGACATTGATAGGCATTGTCCAAAAATATTCTGTTATTCTGAGTGCCCTTAGCTCTCGTGCCTTGGGGAATCATCACAAGACATGCACCATGACTGCAAGAACCTTTGGCAGCCATAAGAAGATACAGAGATGGCTACACCTTTAACTTGTCCCCTGGAAAGTAGGTCTTTTATCTAAGGTGACTGGCATGCAGCTCCATATTGTTTGTTAAAGGTCAATCTCTCCAAGAGAGGAATCAAAACCAGCAGAGAAGGGACACCTCGTAGCAGATACCATACTGTGCAATTAGTAACCCTATGGATAAAAACAAGCAGGGGGTTACTTTAAATCAGGCCCAGCACTTGCGAGCTGACAAAAGCACCATGTAAGGGATGCTTTTAATCGGCACGCAACACAGGTTAGTACTGATTGCTGACAAAGGTGCACTTATTCTAACACACTCATATGTGCAGTCAGATATTCATATCAATGCAATATGTATAATCTCCCTTTATTTCAGTGTATGTCTACCCGGATATAGATACAAACTTACATATTTTGGTTAGATGATAAACATGGCTACATACATATTGGGATTAGCTTACAGTAAATTCTGTCTCCAGTGACTATGGAAGGTAGCACCAAAAAGTTGTTTCCTAATCGTTCTTAAGGAAGCAATTGGAGAATTATAAACAATACACTGGGAAGGGCCGTTCAGAAGAGAACATGACTTATAACACTGATGACGGCCACAGTTTTTGCTGTCTGTGCATGGAGTTGTGAAGTGCATTTTCCACAAATGTGAATGTTCTGTTAATTTTTTATAGAGCAAGAGACATAAAAAATTTACATAAAACCTTTTAGGAGCCTTTGCTCACTAAACAAAACCAGGGCGAGCGGAGGGCAATTCAAACATGAACATCTGTTATTTGGATCCCTTCAGCCACGGGAGAATGGAGTCAGAAACAAAAACCATCTCATAATCATAACATGTTTTTCCAAACACCTTTATGAAGCTTCTAAAATTGTTGCTGCTGGAAATACTTCCATTGTTTGTGTGCTCTCCATTACCGGGAAGGAGTGTTTTAGTTTTCAGACGGGGGGGGGGTTGGGGGGGGGAGCTTTTTGGAAAATCAGTGCAAGTGGCCCTGTTGGGAGGTGAAGAATATGTCAGCTACTTGGGGCAGGGACAGACTTCTAATGAGTGTGCGCACAGCAGGGCTCCAATCATAGTTGGAGCCTTAGTCATTGCTATAATAGAAATTACTATATTGCTAATATTAGTTATTCAGATTACATGAAGCTCTGAGATGAAGTCCATGGCCAACAGCTTTGCTCCTCAGGCGCAGAGGAACACTCTACCATCAGGAGATAGAGCAATGGTCATCAACCGGCCAGTCGCGTTCGAGGGGTCGACCCTGGGGACAGAGCCGTCCCGTCGATAGGATGGTTCAGGGTGGCCACCTCAGATCGCATGCTTTGGGAGGCCCTATGGCAGCCACCTCAACTGTCCTATGGACAAGCTCCATGGGACTCGGGGCAGCCCAGGAGATTTACCACCACTGTCATGAAGTGGAACGCAGCAGGCTGGGAGATGGGTGGCGGAGCAGGCTGCTGGGCTGCTCTGACTTCCACCATCGTGATGAGTGCGGGGGGGGGGGGGCTGCCCCCTGCTGCTGCCCCATGCCAGGACCCCCCTGGCAATACCCCAGCTCTCATTGCTCATGAGAGGGGGCTTCAGGCAGGGGGTGCAATGGAGGTAGAAGGGGGCAGACCATGAGCAGGACTTGGGAAAAAGAGTGGAGTCGGGGCAGGACAGGGGTGGCACGGGGGGGCAGGGCAGGTTGTCCCAGGAGTTTCCCTCCCTCCCCCCCCCCCGCCCCAGGAACACCTCTTCTTAGGGTGTCTCCCAGTCAGTCATGATTGGCAGGCTGCCTGCTTGCCCCAGCCCCACACCACCGACCCATTCCTGAAAGCAGCCAGTGCAGCTCTGTATGTGGAGGGGGTGGGGGGGCAGGCAGGAGTCTCAGCACCCTGCTCCTGACTGTGACCTCGGCTCTCCCTAAGATCCCATTGGCCTGGAACAAGGAACTGTGTCCCTGGGAGCCAGCAGAGAGATGGCAGTGCACAGAGCCGCATGCCCCACCCAGCCCTGGGGCTACGGGCATGTGGGTGGGCCCCTTCCAGAAGCAGTGTGGGGTCGGGGAAGGCAGGAAGCCCAGCTCAGCCTTGCTGCGCTGCTGACTGGGAGCTGCCACTGGTCAGGGGAGCCGACAGTGACACCAACAGTGACCCCCCCTCCTGTACCGCAGGCCCCTGGAAAAGGTGGGAGGGTCCAGCTCCTTGCTCCCAGAAGGGACAGGGCCTCAGGTGGCCAGCCCTCAGCACCACCCATAGCGTGATGTGCCGCTCCCCCACCCCCGAACCCGAGTCCTTAGAGCTGCCCGGAGCAGGCCTGGAGCAGTTGCTTCCTTTGCCTCCTAACCCCGCCCCTGTTGGTGGTCCTGTCACGGTAAGTGCAGTCCAGCAGGAGGCTACACTCCAACCCCTAACCCCAAAGCATCCCATGCTCCCTCCTGCACCTCAGTCCCCAGCCCTGAGCCCCCTCCTGAACCCAGCACCCTAACCCCCCTCCTGTACCGCAAGCCCCAGCTATGGCCCATTTCCCAGAGTCAGCACCCCACAGCCTCTCCTGTACCCCAAACCCCAGCTATGGCCCATTTCCCAGCGCTCCATACCCTCTTCTGCATCCTGCACCACCTGCACCCCAGCCCCCTGCTCCTGCTCTGAACCGCTTCTCAGAACCAGCACCCACACCCCCTTCTGCACCCCTGCCCCATCCCAGTGAAAGTGAGTGAGGGAGAGGGGGGGATGGAGAGAGCAGGGCAGGGCTTCAGGGAAGGAGCAGGGTAGATCTTGGGTTGCCCTTACATTCAAAAAGAAATCTTGGGCATAAGGAGGTTGAAAACCACTGAGATAGAGCTTTCTCAGGGAACTGTTCCTGACTGCCCAATGAACTCCCTAGAAGTTTGGCTTCATCATAGCCTCCACCACCACCCCGCCCACGCTGAGTTGCAAAGCATATTTCTGGAATGTGTTTTCTCTAACAAACATATCGCAGCAGGTGAATATATAGAATAGAAACAATTACCAAGCAAGACACTCCTCCCCCAGGGAACAGGATGGCAGAAGAAACATGAAGCTCTGGGAGACAGACCCATAGTCTCCTATAGACAACCACCTAACCTCAAGATGATTCTTATCAACAACCACAGGACATACCACACTAATACCAACCCTGGTACTTTCCCTTGCTACAAACCCCGTTGCCAGCTTTGTCCACATATTCACTCTGCTGACACCATTATTGGGCCTAACCAAGTGAGTTATAAGATCAAGAATACATATTCCTGCGCATCCAGAAATATAATTTATGCTATCATGTGCCGAAAGTGTCCGTCTGTTTTGTACATTGGACAAACATCTCAGACACTTCGCCAAAGAATCAATGCCCACAAAACAGATATCAGACAGGATCACAAAGAAAAAACAGTTTCTTGCCATTTCAACCAGAAAGGACACTGTCTCAATGACCTAATCACATGCATCCTACTCCAGAAGACTTTCAAATCTGCACTTGAAAGGGAATCCTCTGAACTGGCATTCATGCTAAAATTCGACACTCTCCGCGGGGGGCTGAACAAAGACTCCAACTACCTTACCCATTACAAAGATAGCTTCCCCAATTATCACTTCTAATACCATTAGCTCACAGACATCTACCTTTCCCTACCTCTAATATCATTAAGTCACAGACATTTACCTTCCTTCCCCCCACATCCCCTTCTGTTCTGAAATGTGATTTGTCCTTTTCATATGTGTTCATTTTTTTAATTGTATCCTTTGGTATATATGGTTGTGACTATTTTCTTCCACTATTTGATCTGAGGAAGTGGGTCTGGCCCACGAAAGCTCATCATCTAATAAACCATCTTGTTAGTCTTTAAAGTGCTACATAGTCCTGTATTTTGTTTCATGTCACGGATGTTAGTCATGTTATTTACCACACTATTGGTCGTCTCAGAGGAGTAGCTGTGTTAGTCTAACTAAAAAAAAATACTTAAAAAACAACAATGGTCCCATAGCACCTTAGAGACTAACAAAAATATATAAATAGTATCATGAGCTTTTGTGGGCACAACCCACTTCTTCAGATGACAAATACGGAGCCACACTATTGGTAGGCACTTCCAAACTACAGAGATGAGCATGGTATAGACACCTACCTGGAGGAGCCTATACAGGAAGGATGGGCTCCACCTAAACCAAAATGGAACCAGACTGCTGGCACTTAACATTAAAAAGGTCGTACAACAATTTTTAAACTAAGGGCTGGGGGAAATCCAACGGTGCGGAGAAGCACATGGATAGGACAGAGACATCTTTTTGGGGAGGATCTATTAATGAGATTCTCTATGTTCCAGTAAGGAGGAGGGGATGGAAGATGATCAAGTATGGGTTAGATCAGATGAGAAGCAATCAAATGAGAAAGAGTCTAACACATCAGGAAATGGCAGACAGATAAATAGTGACACATTTTTAAGGTGTTTATGCACAAATGCTGGAAGTCTAAATAATAAGATGGGTGAAGTAGAGTGCCTCATATTAAAGGAGGATATTGATATAACAGGCATCACAGAAACTTGGTGGAATGAGAACAATCAATGGGACACAGTCATACCAGGGTACACAATATATCGGAAAGACAGAACAGGTCGTGCTGGTGTGGGAGTGGCACTACACATGAAAGAAAATGTAGAATCAAATGAAGTAAAAATCTTAAATGAATCAAAATGTTCAATAGAATCTCTATGGATAGTAATTCCATGCTCTAATTTAGTAAGGATATAGCAGTAGGGATATATTATTGACCCCCTGACCAGGACAGTGATAGTGACTATGAAATGACAAGGGAGATTAGAGAGGCTATCAAAATAAAAAACTCAATAATAGTGGGGGATTTCAACTATCCCCATATTGACTGGGTACACGTCACCTCAGGACAGGATGCAGAAATAAAATTTCTTGCTACCTTAAATGTCTGCTTCTTGGAGCAGCTGGTTCTGGAACCCACAAAGGGAGAGGTAATGCTTGATTTGTCCTAAGTGGAGTGCAGGATCTGATCCAAGAGGTAAATATAACTGGACTGCTTGGAAATAGTGACCATAATGTAATAAAATTTAACATCCCTGTGGTGGAAAAAATGCCTCAGCAGCCCAACACTGTGGCATTTAATTTCAGAAAAGGGAACTACACAAAAATGAGGTTAGTTAAACAGAAATTAAAAGCTTCAGAGGGGCAGCCGAGTTAGTCTGTAACAGGAAAAACTTAAAATACAACAAATAGTCTGGTAGCACTTTAAAGATACAGAGACAAAAATAAAATCCCTACAAGCTGCATGGAGGCTTTTCAAAAACACCATAATAGAGGCCCAACTTAAATGTATACCCCAAATTAAAAAACATAGTATGAGAACCAAAAAAGGCTACCATGGCTTAACAACCAAGTAAAAGAAGCAGTGAGAAATAAAAAGGCATTGTTTAAAAAGTGGAAGTTAAATCCTAGTGAGGAAAATAGAAAGGAGCATAAACTCTCAAATTACATGTAAAAATATAATAAGAAAAGCCAAAAAGGAATTTGAAGAACAGCTAGCCAAAAACTCAAAAAGTAATAGAAAATATTTTTGAAGTACATCAGAAGTAGGAAGTCTGCTAAACAACCAATGAGACCACTGGATAATCGAGATGCCAAAGAAGCACTCAAAGACAATACAATCATTGCAGAGAAAGTAAATGAATTCTTTGCTTCGGTCTTCATGGTTGAGGATGTTAGGGAGATTCCCAAATCTGAGTCATATTTTTTAGGTGACAAATCTGAGGAATTGTCCCAGATTGAGGTGTCATTAGAGGAGGTTTTAGAACAAGCTGATAAACAGTAACAAGTCACCGGAACCAGATGGCATTCACCCAAGAGTTCTGAAAGAACTCAAATGTGAAATTGCCAAACTATTAACTGTGGTTTGTAACCTATCCTTTAAATCAGCTTCTGTACCTAATGACAGAAAGATAGCTTATGTGACGCCAATATTTAAAAAAGGCTCTAGAGGTGATCCTGGCAACTACAGACCAGTAAGTCTAATGTCAGTACTGAGCAAATTAGTTGAAACTATAGTAAAGAATAATTGTCAGACACATACATGAACATAATTTGTTGGGGAAAAGTCAACATGGTTTCTGTAAAGGGAAATCATGCCTTACTAATCTACTAGAGTTCTTTGAGGGGGGGTCAACAAACATGTGGACAAGGGGGATCCAGTGGATATAGTATACTTTAGATTTCCAAAAAGCTTTTGATAAGGTCCCTCACCAAAGGCTCTTAAATAAAGTAAGTTGTCATGGGATAAGAGGGGAAGGTCCTTTCATGGATTAATAACTAGTTAAAAGACAGGAAACAAAGGAATAAATTGTAAGTTTTCAGAGTGGAGAGAGGTAACTAGTGGTGTTCCCTGAAGGGTTATAGGTTATAACCTATTTATAAATGATCTGGAGAAAGGGGCAAACAGTGAGGTGGCAAAATTTGCAGTTGATATTAAACTGCTCAAGATAGTGTGTCTGTACAGAATAAACTTAAAAAAACAACAAATAGTCTGGTAGCACTTTAAAGACTAACAAAACATGTAGATGGTATCGTGAGCTTTCGTGGGCACAGCCCACTTTTTCAGATGACCAGAGTGTTGGATGTCCAGAACTAAAATAAATAGGGGAGAAGGGGGGGGAGAAGGATAATAATGGGGGCGGGGAGGACAAGAAGAGGCATAGGGTATACAAATATCAAGGGGGAAAGCCAAGCTGGAATGTAACAGGAAAAACAAATAGTCTATAAGTACCTAAAGACTGGATAGTCAAAAGAGGCAGATCAGAACCATTAGTAGGCAATTAGAGAGAAAAAGTACTAACACCAGATACTATACAGACAAAGAACCATCCGCCTCTTCATTGTTTGGAAGGTTGATAATGTCCCAGCCACCCAGTATCTTTATTTAAACCATTAGCATGAGTATCAAACTTGTGAATGAATTGTAGTTCCAGTCCTTCCCTGTGTATTTGGCTTGTGGAATTGGTCTGTAACAAAAACAGCCGCTTGAAGATCTCTTAATGAATGCCCAGGCAGATTCATGCTTAAATTTGACACTTTATGTATGGATCTCAACAAAGATGCTAATTATCTCACCCATTACAAAAATAGCTTCCCCAATTATCAACCCTAATGTCATTACCTCACAGACACTAACCTTCCCCCCTCACCTGCACTCTGTTCTAAAATTTGATTTGTCAATTTTATATGTGTTCACTTTTTTTTCGATTGTATCACTTTGGTATATATGGTCGTGCCAATTTTCTTCCACAAATTTATCTGAGGAAGTGGGTCTGGCCTACGAAAGCTCGTCACCTAATAAACCATCTTGTTAGTCTTTAAAGTGCTACATAGTCCTGTCTTTTGTTTCAGCTAGACCAGACTTACACGACTGCATCTCTATCACTATTCTTCATGCAGATTGAAGTGTTCCCCAAAAGGTTTTTGTATGTTCCCTTTACAGATATCTGATTTGTGTCCATTAATTCTTTCCTGTAGGGACTGTCCAGTTTGTCCAATATATATTGCAGTGGGGCATTGCTGGCATTTGATGGCATAGATTACATTCCTGGATGTGCAGTTAAATGAACCTCTGATTTGGTGGCTTATGTGGTTGGCCCCAGTAATGAATTGGCTTGTATAGATATGTGGGCAGAGTTGGCATCGGGGCTGATTGCAGGGCTGGGCTCCTGAATGGTTATGATGTAGTTGTGCAGCATGGTTACCAGAGAGAATTTGTTTCAGGTTGGGGGGTTGTCTTTAAGCAAGAATAGGCCTTTCCCCCAAGGCCCCTGAGAGTGAGGAATCATTTTCCAAGCTAGGTTGTAGATTGTGGATAATGCTTTGGAGGGGTGTAAGCTGTAGACTGTAGGTTATGACAAGTAGAATTCTGTTATTTTCTTTTTTGGGTCTCTCTTGAAGTAGTTCATGTCTGGGTACTTTTTTGGCTCTGTCAATCTGTTTTTTCACTTCTCCAGGTGGGTATTTCAGTTTTAGGAATGGTCTATATAGATCCTGTAGGTGTTTGTCTCTGTCTGTGGGATCGGAGCAAATCCAGTTGTATCTTAGGGCTTGGCTGTATACAATAGATTGAGAAATGTGTCTGGGATGGAAGCTGGAGGCATGAAGGTAAGTGTAGCGATCGGTGGGTGTAGCCAGACAGGAACCCCCCTGTAACATCCATCTTTGCTTGCCTGGATATGGCAGGCTGCTGTGGCCCTGAATGGCTGTAAACAGAGATACGCCAGTTGCTGACCAAGAGGCTGCAGAGGAGTGTCCTTGACTGAACCCATATTGATACGAACACACAGCCGTCCGCGGGGAGGAATCTCGCCCAGTAAAAAAATGTTTAGTACTCACAATTTAGTTATCTCTCTTGCAAGTGTAAATTAAGTTGAAACTTGCTTGTAAGAACTGGCGTCACAAAGACGAACCAACACAATCTGGCATCTTAGATAAGAAAGAGGATACGGGCCCCTATGGGTATAAAGATGGGTCCAGCAGCACATTTACTCTGAGTGTCAATCTACCATCTATCTGCTGGTCGGGTTAGGTGTTTGACCTCCCGAGGTTCCACGGCGACGCCCACCTCGTATTCGTCTTCCTAGGAATTGAGGGACCGCCCTGGCTTGACCTGCTGGAGTCGAGAGGCACAGAAGGGGGTAAAATTGTACCTGGATGTGGTCCTTTGTCTTAAGTGTACACATAAATTTAGAGCTCTTTAAAGATTAAGCTGTCACTTGGTACCATTATTTCTATTTTCTATCTTTATTTTCTTTGTAACCATTTTTAAGATCTATATTTGCTAGCAGTTAAGAAATAGAGCAATAGCCATTGTAACCATATGATTTATAAGTTTGTTTAATAAACCTGTAACTGTTTAAGTTTTAACCTGACTCCTTCAGTTGCTGTAACAGAACCAAGCACAATTTAAAAGAACTTCAGCCGGTCATAAGGGACAGGTATAGGAAGAGCTTGGGCATTTGGATCTGTGTCACTCCCAGGTGACAGGTCCGTTGGGGCACCTCTCAGTCTGTCCTAGGCTGCCCGCTGCGAAGGGATTTTTGCATCCTAGCAGCTAAAATCTGAGGTGTAATAAGCTCTTCCTATAAACAGGGGCGTCTGTTGGCCTGCTGGCTGCCCTCTGCGACGGGACCCCGGTCCTAGCAGTAAAGACACGGACGTTAAACCTTTTCTCGGAAACACACACACACACACTGCCCTGACCGTCGGCTGACAGTGGGTTTCCGGTATAGGGTGCTGGAAATTTTTCCATTATTTAATTGTACTGTAGTGTCCAGGAAGTGGATTTCCTGTGTGGACTGGTCCAGGCTGAGGTTGATGGTGGGGTGGAAGTTGTTGAAATCCTTGTGAAATTCTTCAAGAATCTCTTTTCCATGGGTCCATATGATGAAGATGTCATCGATGTAGCGTAAGTAAAGTAAGGCTGTTAGGGGGCGGGAGCTGAGGAAACGTTGTTCAAGGTCAGCCATAAAGACATAGGCATATTGTAGTGCCATGCGGGTGCCCATGGGCATGCCGCTGACTTGAAGAAACAAATTGTCTCAGAAACAGAAGTTGTTGTGGGTGAGGACAAAGTTGCAGAGCTCTGTAATCAGTTGTGCAGTGCTGTTATCAAGGATGGTGTTCCTGATGGCCTGTCATCCGTTTTCATGTGGAATGTTGGTGTAAAGGGCTTCTATGTCCATAGTGGCTAGGATGGTATTTTCAGGTAGATTACTGATGTTTTGAAGTTTCCTCAGGAAGTCAGTGGTATCGCGGAGGTAGCTAGGAGTGCTGGTAGCATAGGGTCTGAGGAGGGAGTCAATATAGCCAGATAATCCTGTTGTAAGTGTGCCAATGCTTCAGATGATGGGTCGTCCGGGATTTCCAGGTTTGTGTATCTTGGGTAGCAGATAGAAAGCTCCTGGTCGGCGATTGGGGGGGTGTTGGTATAAATTTGTTCCTAAGCAGCATCAGGCAGCTTCATGAGCATCATGAGCTTCACCAAAGCAGACTGTGAAGAGCTTCAAAAAGATCTCACCAAAGTAAATGATTGGGCAACAAAAATGGCAAATGAAATTTAATGTTGATAAATGTAAAGTAACGCACAGTGGGAAAAATAATCCCAACTATTCATAGAATATGATGGGGACTCATTTAGCTACAATTACTCAAGAGAGAGATCTTGGAGTCATTGTGGATAGTTCTCTGAAAACATCCACTCAATGTGCAATTCTCATGCAAATGGTATGAATGGGATGGCTCGCACATTATCAACCAACCAATCAATGAAGGTGCTAATGGTTCTTGATGACTATGTAGAATCTGGTGTTGAAATATTTAGTCTTTAATGTGCTACTAGACTATTTGTTGTTTTTTAAGTCTTTCCTGTTACAGACTAACTCTGCTATCCCACTGACGCTTATCTACTCTCTGTCTCTTTTTTCTTCCTCCTCTCCATTTTTTTCCTCCTTCCCCCCCCTTCCCTTATTTATTCTTGGATCTGGATTTCCAACACTCTAGTCATCTGAAGACGTGGGTTGTGCCCACAAAAGCTCATGATACCATCTACATGTTTTCTTAGTCTTTAAGGTGCTACTAGACTATTTGTTGTTTTTTAAGTTTTTCAATGTGCAGTGGCAGTCAAAAAAGCAAACAGAATGTTAGGAATCCTTAAAACGGGGATAGAGAATAAGACAGAGAACAGATGTTGTCGTCTCGTCTCAAAAAAGATATATTGGCATTGGAAAAGGTTCAGAAAAGGGCAACAAAAATAAGAGGTTTGGAACAGGTCCCATATGAAGAGAGATTAAACAGACTGGGACTTTTTAGCTTAGAAAAGAGGAGACTAATGGAGAATTTGATAGAGGTCTATAAAATCATGACTGCTGTGGGAAAAGTGAATAAGGAAAAATATTTACTTGTTCCCAAAGCATAAGAACTAGGGGTCACCAAACGAAATTAATAGGTAGCAGGTTTAAAAGAAACAAAAGGAAGTGTTTCTTCATGCAGTGCATGGGTCAGCCTGTGGAACTCCTTGCCAGAGGAGGTTGTGAAGACCAGGACTTTAAAAGGGTTCAAGAAAGAACTACATAAATTCATGGAGGTTAGGTCTGTCAATGGCTATTAGCCAGAATGGGAAGGAATGGTGTCCCTAGCCTCTGTCAGAGGCTGGGAATAGGTGACCAGAGACGGATTACTTTGGAATTAAGAGTCTCTTTCTTTTGATTGAAACTTTCCTCTGCAGTGTTAGCAGATATACTACATGAGAGCCAAGAAGGGAATGGGATGGGTTTCTTAAAGTGTCCAAACTGAGCCAATTGCAAACTAAACAACCACACAGCCTACAAGGTAAAAACATAAACTGTAACCAGTAGAATTCCTGTCTGTTATTTGGAAACACACATGCTTAATTTTATACACGGAAGTAGGCCCATAAAAGTCAGTGGCACTACACATGTATGTAAGTGTTTGAAGAATCTGGGGCTTTAATAAGTTCAGTCTAACCTGTCTGTGGGGCTTCTTTGCTGACCCACCCAGTTAGCAGCACTTCCACTGATGCTGCCAGAAGTTGTGATGAGTCATTGCCGCAGGTGTGGGGCTTATTATCCCTACCTGGGACCAGGGCCGGACCAAGCCATTCCAGTGCCCGGGGCAGACAGCTTAATTGCACCCCGGGTTGAGGGAGGGCGCATGTGCGGCCCCGCCCCTGTGCCAGCGCATGGGAGAGGGCGTACGCGTGGCCCCGCCCACGCCCAGCGCATGGGGGAGGGCGCACGGAGCTGATGGTGGCAGGATGCACGTGCCCGGCCCGGCCCAGCCCGGCTACCGCCGCTGCCGCACAGCCCGGGGCCGCCCAGGGCGGGCTGGGCCTAGCCGTGCAGGGCCCCGCTGCCGCGGGGGGAAAGGCACTGCTGGCCGGTGCTGCGGGGGTTAAAGCAGCCCCCGCCCCAGGCGGCCGCTGCAGGGTGGCCGCAGCACACGATCTGGGAGCCGAGCGCGTGGTGCCCCCCCATAGATTGGCGCCCCGGGCAGCTGCCCGGCTAGCCCATGCCTTAATCCGGCCCTGCCTGGGACATAAGACAGCCTTTAGGACAGTGTTTCTCAAAGCGGTCCATGGATCCACTTTGAGAAACCTGCTAACTAGCATCTCCAATTTGTTTATTTGCCGGCCCCACAGCCACAGAACCTCGTGTCTCCCATTAGCTCCAGTTCACCATTTGCAGACAAGGGGAGCCGTGGGAAGCGGTGTGGGCTGGGCCGTTGCTTCCCACTGCTCTCATTGGCTGCAAAGGGCAAACCGCAGCCAATGGGAGCCATGAGGCTCTGTAGCTGTGGAACCGATAAGTAAACAAAGTGGAGTGGCCCGGTAACACTTTTCTCAGAGTGGGTCCGCAGGCCGCTTTGAGAAACACTGCTCTGGGAAGAGGATAGGACAGAAAAAGCCCCAGAGGAAACCTCTAGGGAAGGCAATCGCTGTAGCATCAGCAGAGATACAGATTGTGTTCTTGTTTCTGAGTTACCAACAAACCCAATCCCCTGGCAGGGGGTGAGAGTGCATGTTAGCTCAGCAGCAGTGTGCTCAGAGGAGAACAGGCCAGATATTCAGTCCATTCCCATGCAGTCCTCTTTCCGCCTTCCTGGCTGACCTGTGGGCCTGTTATCCTTTGCAGGTTTCTTTGATGCATTTGTTATTGTTTTCCCCTCACTTAAGTTCTCATCTGAGAAGACCAGGCCCGTGTCTCTCTCCCACCCAAGCCTCACGTGCAGGTTACCAGCTGATGGGTACAAAGGAAAACAGTGAATGATCACAGACAACACCACATGCGAAGGGGCTATCTGTGACCACCTCCTGCACTGCCACAGGCTGAGATACTGGGACTGGACAGGAGATGGGTCACTTGAAGAGAGCCCTGTTCTTTTCAGTCCCTTGGAAGTATATGGCAGTGGATAGTGTTGAAAAACAGGATTCTGGGCTAGATGGGCCATTAGTCTGACCAGGCCTGTGGATAGGCAGAGAGGGGACAAAGGGGGCAATTGCCCTGGGTCCTGGCGATTCAAAGGGGTCTGGGGCTCCGGCCACTGCTGCTCAGCCAAACCACATGCTCTAGGCAGCACTCAGGACTGATTGCTTCTGGCCCCGCTCCTTCCACCCGAGGCCCCACCCCTTCCAGCAACAGGAGCTGGGCTCCCCACACCTTGCTGGGCCCAGGGAGGCTGTCAGCACCCCTGGCTCTGACCCATTCTGGCCGTTCTTATGAGACAGCAGAGGCTGTGCCAGGCACAGTGCAAACAGAACAGAGACAGTCCCTGCTCCAAAGAGTTTGCATTCTAAGATAGAGACAGCAGATAGATACAGATAGGAGAATACAAGGAAACAATGAGACATTATTGATGAGCCTGATCTCAGAGTGCCAGCAGCCTCACACAGCATTTCTCTATTTTACAGGTGGAGAAACTGAGGCACGGAGCAGTGACATGTGCCCATGGTCACTCAGCTGGGCTGCAGAAGAGTTAAGAGTAGACCTCGGCTCTTTCCTCTTCCACTGCTATTGTTGAAGTTGTTTCCCCTGCTCCCTTCATCTGGTTTAAATCCAATGGACACCTGTAAGTAGGGGAAAGAGGGGCCTTTAGAACAGGAAAAAAAATGTCACTGAGGTCCCACCAGGCCATGGTGGTTGGAAGGCCAGCTCTCTCTCCACATGGCTGTCTGGAAACACACTGGCTCCACCAGCCCCAGATCTTTGAAACAGGCCCCTGCCCTTGATGGTAGAGGAGTGCCCTGACCCCAAACTGAAGGAAGTAATGATTGGCCCATGACATACGTACATGGGTGGCAGGTATCCTCGGGCAGGAGAGGCTGAGCCTCCCCAAACAGCCTGGCACAGCCCTGCCCATGGTCTATCCCCTCACTGGCTCAGCAAGGAGGAACCTGGGACAGCAGCCTAGAGGAGGAGCCACTCTCCCGTGGCTGGGGTGTGCTGCCCAGTGCTCCGGGGCTAGGGGTGCTCAGGCAGTCCAGGGCTGGGGCAGATGGGGAGGGAGAGGAGTGGGGCCTCAGGCAGAAGAGGAGGAACTGGGGGCTAGCCTCCTCAACCACAGGTTCACCCTCCACCCATGAATAGGTAATAATCTCCACCCTCCAGTCCCATCCAAGCTTCTAGCTCCCTGAGCAGAGTCAGAAATCAGCTGGATAACCCACCTCCATCTGATACAGAAAAAGCTGCTATCTGTGTGGGCACAGACTTTGCCAAGCTGCCTCCAAACCTGAGGAGGAGGAGCATCTCGCTGTCAGCCCACAGCCCCCAAGGGCCATTTCTCATGGGTCTCTTCCCCACCTCAGGAATGGATTGGCTGGCCCATGCCATTTAAAGCAGGAAGACAGCATTCTTGAATGATGAGTCAAGAGACCTGTGTTCTCTGCCAGCAACTCCCTCGGGAAGTCACTTAATCCCAGGTTTCGGACAGGAATGATACTTACACCTCTGCAGAGTGCTTAGAGCCAAGACAAGTACAATGTATTATTACGACTATTGGCAAAGTATGAACAAGAGGTAGGGAGAATTTAATAAAGCCCAGAGAGGTGAGTTCACTTCACTAGCAAGTCAGTGACAGATGTAGGAGTTCTAACACCCAGTCTTTTGATCTAACTATTCCCCTCATTTTCCTTACGTCTCAGACCATAAGTGTCTCAGACCATCCTCCTGACCAATGTGAATCCCCTCCATCCCCATCACAAAAAGTTCCTTAATTGGACATATCCACATATTTCCTCCTGTCCTCTCCCCTTACTCAGCTTTCCGTAGCTGCTTCCAAGCTTTTCCACCTTGCAGGTTACAACAGTGATGCAATATTTGACCCTGACTTATTTCCTGTGTTAATTCTCTCCAGAGTCTGTTTGAACTATTTCAAATGCGTGACTTCTATTTGCGCACATGAACAGGCCAAGCAAGTTTGCTAACATTATCCTGGAATGAACTGCCTTCTCCAAGTCTCTTAATGACATTCATTAACAAAATATCCCCAAATTAAGCATTCATATTGCACATAGCCACACTGTGAAAAGAACAAATGTTTTATCTTAGCATTTACTGTTCCCCATTAAGAAAACTAATCGCTAAATATGATGCGTGTTTGGACATTTCCCTCACAAGCAGATGTGAACTATAGAAATACAAAATTCTCACAAGGCCAGATTCTCAGCTGGCATCAATCAGGACTGCTCTGCAGTGGAGCTGTGTTGCATTATGCCAGCTGAGAACTTGTCCCATTATTTAGAACTGTGCATTTTTGTACAACCAAATTCTGCAACAGATCTACACCAGGCAACTGTCTGGGGGTTCCTCTCTCTCTCAACCCTCCTCACAAAAAAAATCCAGCTCCCTAATTGTGTCCTGCCACTCCTGTCCCTAGCTGCAGCTCTTTGGAGCCACCTGATGTCCTCATTAGTGGCAGGGGAGCAGAAAGAACAGGAACAGCTGAAAGCTAATCAGAGCTCTGCTGCCAAATTATTCTTGACTGGACATTGTTTTTAAATACCTAGCTATTCCCCACAACTCCTTCTTCCTTTTTAAACAGTATGTCCATCCATCCCAATCATCTGTTCCATTTCCCCCGCTTCCCTAGCCTCTCCTCCTCATTAACTTCTCCACCATCCCCCATCTGCCCACTAGGATTTAGTCACTGTTACCCAGATCTTCCACAGGAAGCAGCTCCAGTGAAGTCAGCTGAGAGACACCCATTTACACCAGTGGAGGATCTGGTACTATGGGTTGTGTGAGATACCCACCCTCTCCTTCCATACAAGTGTGTCCATATATTGTTTTGTCCCTCTCTGTCTCTTACCTGTTCTGAGCAGACTGGAACAAGAAGGGTGATGTAATTAATGATGCAGTGTGGGGTGGGGGGGGACAAGCTTGGAGGTGGCTTCCTCTATCCATGGGAAGGGCTAATGGACCATAAGGCTTCTTACAGGACTATGTGAGAAGAGGTGACAGAGCAAGGGGCAGTTAGCAACCTGGGTCCCGGCTGAACTGAGGTGGTCACAGGCACCCACTTCCTCATTTGTCCAGTGGTGCTCAACCCCCTCTCTGCTCCAGGCCCTGCCCCCCCTCCACCTCTTCCTCCAAGGCCCACCCCCACCCTGACTCTTTTCACCCCTATTTTGCCTCGCCTCTTCCCCTTGAGCACAACCTGCCCTCGCTCTCCTCCCTTCCCCCAGGACCTCCTGCTGATCCGCAGCAAGGAAGGGTGGAGGCCTTGGGAGGGAGGCGAAGGAGCTGACGGGTGGGGCCATTTTTCCCCATGGGTGCTCCAGTCCCAGAGGCCCCATGGAGTTAGTGCCTGTGCAAGTGGAACTGAGTAACTCCCTGACCCCCAGTCAGGGAACACAAAGGCTGTTTTGGAGGAGGGAGGTAGCTTTGAGCAGGGACGTTTTTGCACAGGAGCTGCCAAGCAGAGCAACAGCCTGGCTGAAGGTCCTGAAGAGAGAGCTGCTCGCCCAGAGCCTTCCATTCAGGCTTTGTGGCACCTCCTATCGGTCTCAACTGTTCTCCTTCCAAACAAACAATCAAAGCAACTCCTGCCTCTGCTGCTGTGGAGGCTCTGCCAGCAGAGAGGTGGGTGTGGGACTGGACAGGATTCTGGGGAGACAGAAGGGTTGGGGCTCCCTGGGCAGTGCAGGCCTTTGTTCTGTAGGGTGAGCTGTACGAGGACAGGGCTGGGGTCAAGCAATCTACTTGCCCAAAGAAAGGGAGTGGTGGGAGTTACAATTATAGAATCAGAGAATACTAGAACTGGAAGGGACCTTGAGATGTCATCGAGTCCAGACCCCTGCCCTCACGGCAGGACCAAGCATAGTCTAGACCATCCCTGATAGATGTCTGTCTAACCTGCTCTTAAGTATCTCCAGAGATGAAGATTCCACAACCTCCCTGGGCAACTTATTCCAGTGTTTAACCAGTCTGACAGGCAGAAAGTTTTTCCTAATGTCCAACTTAAACTTTCCTTGCTGCAGTTTAAGCCCATTGCTTCTTGTCCTATCCTCAGAGGCCAAGGAGAACAATTTTTCTCCCTCCTCCTTGTGACACCCTTTTAGATAATTGAAAACTGCTCTCATGTCCCCTCTCAGTCTTCTCCTTTCCAAACTAATCAAGCCCAATTCTTTCAGTCTTCCAACTGCAATTTGGAGAAAACTGAATTTTTGTTTTAAGTTTTACAGCGCTTTATTATTTTTGTACTTTTTACACCCAAAAATTTCATCACCCGCCTGGCTACGATTAAGTTGTTTAAACAAATGTGTTGCAACAGTAGAAAAAATTTTGGTGTGTCTGAAAACTGTAGGTACTGGGGGTACTCATAATTTTTTTTAAAGGGGTACTTTATAAAAAAGGTTGAGAAACACTGTGCTAGACCTTAAATCATTCTTGTTGCTCTTCTCTGGACCCTCTCCAATTTTTCCACATCTTTCTTGAAATGTGATGCCCAGAACTGGACACAATACTCCAATTGAGGGCTTATTAGCGCAGAGTAGAGCGGAAGAATGACTCCTCATGTCTTGCTCACAACACTCCTGTTAATGCATCCCAGAATCATGTTGGCTTTTTTTGCAACAGTGTCACAGTGTTGACTCATATTTAGCTTGTGGTCCACTCTGACCCCTAGATCCCTTTTTGCAGTACTCCTCCCTAGACAGTCGCTTCCCATTCTGTATATGTGAAACTGATTGTTTCTTTCTAAGTGGAGTACTTTGCATTTGTCCTTACTGAACTTCATCCTGTATACCTCAGACCATTTCTCTAGTTTGTCCAGATTATTTTGAATTATGACTGTTACAGACTGAAGTGTCATGGCTAAAGCCAAAGACACAGTTGCTCCGCAGGTGGGAGAGCGGATTTTTTTTCCCTTCAAACATTTGTCAAGTCTTCCCCAGCAAACTGCAGCTGAGGGTTTGTGCTTATCCTCACCTATTGCAAATGTAACCCAGAGGCACGGAGACCACTGACAAGGCAGAGTGAAAGTCTCAGAGGGCTGGCTACTCCTTTAGCCATGTTAGTCTGTAACTGTAAAAAGGTAGCATCTTAGGGCATGTCTGCACTAGGAAATTATTTTGAAATAACTAAATTTGAAATAATAACTCCTGAAATAACTATTCGAAATAAGCTTATTTCCCCAGGAAAGCAGGAATACAGATTTCAAAATAACCAGCCTGTTATTTCGAAATAACAGGCGTAGTAGTGTGGATGCTCCACTTATTATTTCAAAATAATAACCCCCCTTATTTTGAAATAACTCCCTAGTGGAGACCAGAGCTTAGAGACTAACCAACTCTCTTTCTATATATATATACTAGGGGGCTGCACCCCCTGCTCACTACGCTTGCCAACCCCCCTCTTGGCTGGGGAGGACCTGGGGGCAAGGCTGTCACAGCTCTGGCTCTTCTCCCCCTGGCTGCTGGGGAAGGCCTGGGGCGGCTCCAGCCCAGCTCTTCCCTCCCCCAGCAGCTGGGTACGGTCAGAGGCCACCCCGGCCCTGGCTCTTGGGACCCCCCTGGCCCTTTGCTCCCCCCATCTGCTGGTGGGGGAAGGGGGTTGGCTGAGTCTGAGTTGGGCCCCGCTCTTCCCCCGACCACCAGGAGGGGGGCCGTGCTCTTCCCATAGCTGCTGGAAGGGGCTGGGCTGGGGCTGGGCCAAGGCCATGCCCAGCTCTCCCCCTGGTCACCAGGAGGGGCCCAGCACCAACACAGCCTGCCTCCCCCCAGCGGCTGGGGGGGACAAGGGGTTGGCGGGGGCCCAAGATCCGGGGCTGGAGCGACCTTTGACCCTCCCCAGCAGCTGGGGGAGGGGAAGAGCCGGGGAACAGTGTCTCTGTATCCTCTTTGGAACCCCCCTGCAGATAGTTGAATGCTGCTATCAAATCCCCCCTCACTCTTCTCTTCTGTAGAATAAATAAACCCAAATCCCTCGGCCTCTTCTCATAAGTCATGTGCTCCAATCCCCTAATCATTTTTGTTGCCCTCCACTGGACTTTCCCCAAACCACCCACATCCTTTATGTAATGGATGTAATGGCACAATATTCCAGAGTGACCTAGACAGATTAGAGGATTGGGCCAAAAGAAATCGGATTAGGTTCAACAAGGACAAGTGTAGAGTCCTACACTTGGAACGGAAGAATCCCAAGCACTGTTTGTTACAGGCTGGGGACCGAATGGCTAAGTAGCAGTTCGGCAGAAAAGGACCTGGGGATAAAAGTGGATGAGAAGCTGGATATGAGTCAACAGTGTTCCCGTGTAGCCCAAGAAGGCGAATGGAATATTAGGTTGCATTAGGAAGAGCGTTGCCAGCAGGTCTAGAGAAGTGATTATTCCCCTTTATTTGGCTCTGGTGAGGCCACATCTGGAATATTGCGTCCACTTCTGGGTCCCCCACTATAGAAAGGATGTGGACGCATTGGAGAGTGTCCAGCGGAGGGCGACCAAAATGATTAGGGGGCTGGAGCACATAACCTATGAGGAGAGGCTGAGGGATTTGGGCTTATTTAGTCTGCAGAAGAGAAGAGTGAGGGGGGATTTGATAGCAGCCTTCAACTTCCTGAAGGGAGGTTCCAAAGAGGATGGAGAGAGGCTGTTCACAGTAGTGAGGGATGGCAGAACAAAGAACAATGGTCTCAAGTTACAGTGGGGGAGGTCTAGGTTGGATATTAGGAAAAACTATTTCACTAGGGTGGTGAAGTACTGAAATAGGTTACTTAGGGAGGTGATGGAATCTCCATCCCTAGAGGTTTTTAAGTCTTGGCTTGACAAAGCCCTGGCTGGGTTGATTTAGTTGGGATTGGTCCTGCTTTGGGCAGGGGGCTGGACTCAATGACCTCCTGAGGTCTCTTCCAGCTCTATGATTCTATGAGATGTGGCCTCACCAGTGCCGAATGAAGGGAAATAATCACTTCTCTAGATTTGCTGGCAGTGCTCCTAGTAATGCTCCCCAATATGCTGTTAGCCTTCTTGGCTACAAGGGCACTCTGCTGACTCATAGCCTACTTCTCATCCACTGTAATCCCCAGGTCCTTTTCTGCAAAACCCAGATCAGGAACACACTGGTCAAAGTCCACACCCCAAAGAGCTTACAAACTAAATGCAGGTTTAGGCGGTCCAAGGTCACATGGTAAATCACTGACAGCTGGGCACAGAATCCAGGCCTTTGAAACCCTACTCCATCGATTGGGCTACACAGACTCTGTCTCAAGACCCTCGTGAGCTGAAAACCCAACCCACGAAACATGATGTTGTTCAGCTTATGACAACGATGATGATGAGTGCAGGGGTCTTCATTAGCAGTCATCTGCAGGGAGCATTGTTCTTTCTAATCCACTTTGAACTCTCACACAAAGGACTGATGCTAATTTCATGTGACAGCCTCCATTAGCTCCTCCCACTTTTATTCTGGCCTCGCTAGTTTTTGCCCGTCACAAAGGAACACTAGCCTGACTTCTTAGAGAGCTTAAAAATACACCTCACAGATGTCTGGGGCTTGGCACTACTACTGCCTCTCTTAGGGTTTCCTTTAGGTGGGATGACCATGGGTGGGCTTGTCCTCTCTAGGCAAACAGAAGGGCAACAAGATTCTACCGTGCTGCTTTGTTTCCAGCATGGTACCCTCCTGTGTTTTCAGTGCAGTCCACCATACAGCTTGTGCACAGTGGGGATAATACACATGAATATTTGGCATCTTCTCTCAGAGCACCTCAAAGGGCCTTACTGTCATTCATGAGTGAAGCCCCTGACCTCTTGCCCCCCTATTTACCCACCTATCAGAGCACAATGAACCTTGGCTTTTAGCCTCAGACACCTCCTGGGGACTTCCTTATACCAGTCACCTCCTGCTCCACCCCCCAAGCCCATTTCCAAGAGTATAGTAAACAGGAGGGTGAGTTCTGACGATACCACGATGCAGATGTTAGAATCAGACAGCCTGCATCTAAAATCTACCATTTGTACCTCCACAATTAAAAGCAGTTAAAACTTAGGCCCTTAAAATATTGGGCCAGCTTCGTTCATTTTTTTATTACATGAAAACAGGACAATACAGCAATATTTTAATGGCCTTTCTCATCTGATCACTTGGAGTTTTAAATACACTGTGTCCTACATTTGCTCCAACCTAGAACAAACACAGAGTACATTGGTTTTTGTTCCCGCTGGGTTTGATTTCTGTTCTTCCTGCTGTTTCCCCTCCCCCCCCCTTCCCTGCCGCCACTCTTCGGAATAAACTCTATGTCCTATCTCCCTGCCAACTGGGGACAGCAGCCAACCAGAACGCATTAGTGCAATGCTACAGATTTTCAGCACCATGAAAATCTGCTGCCATTTTAAATAGAGCATCTATTTATTTCATTCAGCAGCATGTCCTTTCGCTGTCAAGGAGACAAATTATTCCAGTCCTTCAGCAGAGCTCACAATATGAAGGAGAAAAAAATACTTTGGGAACTATTATCCCAAACTGTGGAATACATCTACCTACTGAGGTTCAAACTTGTACTAGTAGATAGCCTGGAGCAAAATCAAAACTTCAGCCAAATTATTTCCCTTCCAAAGGGAATCTTGTTATTAATTCATTGGAGAACAAAGCATCTGGCCCAACCCTGAGGCTTGATTTCCAAACACACATCTTTCTAAAAGGCTTAGCACAACTTGATTGTTTTGATGTCTGATTATCACTGCGTGCATGTGTGTGTGGCCGGGAGAGAATGCTGAGCAAAGACCTGATGCAGAATCACAATTTAGCCCCTTTGTAATCAACCTGCAAGCAGCCAGATTAACATAATTCCTTCTGATGTTCAACTCCGTAAACCCAGCGCTGGAGGAAAGGGAGGGGAGGAAGAGCTTTATATGGAAAAAACCTGCCTAGAATATAGGACTTTTGGATTTAGGGCTGACAAATGCTTATTAAACATCTTTATTATTATCATCAACACAGCCTTTGACTATAAATAACCAGACTTATATTTTAAACCCCGTAACACCAGCCAGCCTCTGGGGATTTCCCTTGCTAAGTCGTCTTGGGCTAGATAGTTTCCCGTATAGGAAGTGCACAATGTGAAAAAAGCATTCTGGCCTCTGGTGCAATGAAAAGACTGCTCCGAAAAGCTTTGTATTGTCTCTAAAATTGTCCGTGCATGAGACAATTTACATGCACATGGGCGTGTTCAATACTGGGAGAGCAGATATGCTTCCCCCCTTTTGGATTCAAATAGTTTGACATATTTGGTCCTTGGTCGGACTGTTTCTCTTAGCAGAAGAAATTGATGATAGAGGGCGATACAGTCTTTGGTGCAATACCCTTTATTTACAAAGCATGTACAAAGTCCTGTTTCCCTGAACACAGTAGGAACAAGCAGCAAGCGGTTTCCTAGCTCCCAGATTCCAAGCCTGCCTTTCTGGGCAGCCCTATGCCCCAAGGTGCATTGTCACCACTCCTCTCAGGGCGCACTCATGACCGCTTTTCTCATACACAGACGCCCACCACTCCAACCAATTGATCCCCTGGTCCCTGCAATCTGAAATTAGTCCCCAGAAAAGCCCTAGTCAATTTGGGTTAGTTGCAACTCAAGCCTTGCCAAGCAGCCCAATGTCTTGGGCCAAGTCTACACGGGCACTTTATAGCGCTGGAACTTTGTGGCTCAGCAGCGTGAAACGCAGCAAGTTTACAGCGCTGTAAAGTGCCAGTGTGAACCAGGTCACAGCACTGGGAGTCATGCTCTTAGCTACTCCTCTTGGAAAGGTGGCTCACACACAGCACTGGGACAGCTCTCTCCCAGTGCGCGTGCCATGGCCACACTTTCAATTTACTGGCCCAGTGCCTCCGCTGCCCTTTAAACTGTTCAGCGTGAAAACGTTCTGTGAAAACGCTACACCACCAATGGAAGAGCCTCGCCCATCGGTGTAGTTAATCCTCCTCCCCAAGCGGAGGTAAACTGGGTTGACAGGAAAAGCTCTCCTATCAACATAGCACTGTCTACATGGCGGGGAGGACAGTCTGGTATAACCACGCTAGTCAGGGGGGTCGGTTGTAAAATCAACCCACATTTCACAGCTGGGCAAACAGAGGGGCTTTGCTACACAGTCCCCAAGGGGCCAGGGGTTTAAATCGCAGAGTACACAAGCATGCTGTGCTGTAACTTCAGTGTGTGGGTGTCAACTAAGAAGGTCCCAAGTTTGCATTAACATCGTCCTCTTTACACAGGACTAAGGATATAAAATCCATTTAAATTAGTTAATCAGAGCAGCCTCCTGCCTGTCGCAGCTGGCCTGGAGCATCCCCTCTACCCACAGTGGGTGGGAGGCTGCTCCAGCCCCCACCAGTTAACCATGACCGGTAAGCATCACTCGGTAAAGGTGATGCTCACCGATTTAAGCAATTAACCATTCACATGTTTGCAAAAAAAGCAAACATGATTCTGGGATGCATTAACAGGTGTGTTGTGAGCAAGACACGAGAAGTCATTCTTCCGCTCTACTCTGCGCTAGTTAAGCCTCAGTTGGAGTGTTCTGGGCACCGCATTTCAAGAAAGATGTGGAGAAATTGGAGAGGGTCCAGAGAAGAGCAACAAGAATGATTAAAGGTCTAGAGAACATGACCTATGAGGGAAGGCTGAAAGAATTGGGTTTGTTTAGTTTAGAAAAGAGAAGATTGAGAGGGGACATGATAGCAGCTTTCAGGTATCTAAAAGGGTGTCATAAGGAGGAGGGAGAAAACTTGTTCATCTTGGCCTCTGAGGATAGAACAAGAAGCAATGGACTTAAACTGCAGCAGGGGAGGTTTAGGTTGGACATTAGGAAAAAGTTCCTAACTGTCAGGGTGGTCAAACACTGGAATGAATTGCCCAGGGAGGTTGTGGAATCTCCATCTTTGGAGATATTTAAGAGTAGGTTAGATAAATGTCTGTCAGGGATGGTCTAGACAGTATTTGGTCCTGCCATGAGGGCAGGGGACTGGACTCGATGACCTCTCGAGGTCCCTTCCAGTCCTAGTATTCTATGATTCTATGATCCCTACACAGGACTAAGTTAATGTGAACTAGCTACCTTTTAGTATGTATCTGTGGTGTCTCCACGTGGGAGTTACCACACAGCATGCTAATGCATAGTAGAATTCATACAGCTCATCCTAAGAGCTGCCCAACTCTGCACATGAGCCAGGTCTATACTGTAAATTCACATTGGTATAACTATGTTGCTCGACAGTGTGAAAAAATCCACACCCTGGATTGGCCGTTGTTCAAGCAGTCTCAGAAATTCATAGTCCACTGGGGCTCCCCAGGAACCTTCAACAGGAAACTACAACTGTGCCCTAAGATTTTACTTACAGGAAACCATTCTTTTGTTTTTCAGGCATATAATTTAAACTTTGTAGGCCTGGTTGTCGTTACACTTAAACTGGTGTAAATCAGGAGGAAATACACTGAAGTTAAGGGAGTTGCACTGGTATGAGCGGAAACTGGCCTAGAACTTTGCACAGCTGAGGAGAGCATTCTGAGTTGGTGACATCTTGTGCCCACTTGGCATAGGTGTAAATAATGGCCTCAAGGTAGAACATAGTGGAGACTTGGACCCTAGCTTCTCTCTCAACCTCTACCCATCTGCCTGAGTCTCACACCATTTCCGAGGTAAGGGTGTGCCACTGATTTTTCTACCTAAGGAATTTAAAAAAAAAAAAATCCCATTGCCACTCTATAATAGGACTCTCCCATTTTCTCTCTCTTTGAGCATCTAATGATCTGCTTTGGTTGGGGGGGGCGGGGGGGGGCGGGGGGGGGGAGAGTGTATCTATTTGGGACGCGGAGATGTGCATCCACTCTGTAGAAATGTTGTTCAAGTGGAACGTTTCCCAGTTTGGGAAGGCTGGACAATTCACGTCACTAGATGCAGCCCTGGAGTATGGGGTGCATGGCCTGTCTCTTTCTGGACATCTTGGGAGGGAGAGCCATGAATGCCTTGCAGGCTGGTGAGGACATGCAATCCCTGCTAGCTCATGGAGTGAGAAGGGCTCTGATAATGCAGAGCTATAAGAGCTTGTCACAGCAGACGCTTTTCCCAACCACCAGGAGAGTTCAGGAGCTGAATCAGTAAACTTCAAAGGGAGTTGGGTTATTCAGCATGAGTCAGCAAAGCACCCAGGATTTGCCTCATTCAAGTCACCGAGAGCTTTGCCTAGTGGGAGCAGGAGCAGGTCCTGAAGCACATACTGGACATCAAGTCTGTAAGCAATTCACTCAGGGCCAGTGTAATAGGGTGGCACCACCTCTCACAAGCGCTCCTGGATCGAATGTGCACGTGCCTGAAGTTCTCTCCGTGTCTCACCTCTCAGGGCCCCATCGACTATTGTGCTTGCGAGGCAGGTCTTTGGTGACTCCACCCTCCGGCCAAGCCACCTGCAATCAGTGTGCAAACAACCCCCTTCTGGGATACACTGTACAATTAGGCCTGTGTCCTGTAGCTCTCCCTGGGCTCAGTCCCTTCGCAGCCCAACAGAGCCCATCATGGTACTCCTCCAATGGCAACATCTCTGTAGTTCTGCCTAGCTCCAGTCTCACTCTGATCAGAAGGGCCTCTCTCAACACCCCACCCAGCCAGCTAACATGCAAGGTTCCTAGGGCGGAGCAGCACCCTGTAGGATGTTTCCTCCTGGGTTTTGTCTACCCTTTAGTCCTCTGACCCCAGCTCTCCAGCTGCGTTGGTCTCGGTTCAGCCCCCTTCCAGGGGGGTAACAGGCCCAGGTACAGGCCCTTCCCTGGTCATCTCTCAGGACACAGCCACTTCCCCAATGGCTGTGCAGAACCAGAGCCACACACTACACGGGGTCCCAGCCCAGGGATCCTCTCACTAGCAGTCTCATGCCACATCCTTTAACTAAATGCATTTCCCCAGGCCACTTCCCTGTAGCCCATCTTAACTGAGTCCCGGCAGCCAAAACTATTCCCTTGCTTCCCCAGTCCCTAACTCAACAGCTATCTACCTTAGCCCTTGCAGGCAGCTAGGCGCACCGCTTACTCCTCCACTCCCTACAAGCAGGCTAAACTCATACAACTGCCCTGCAGTGCCTTTTATAGGGGCCTGCTGGGCCCTGTTTGGCTGCTTCCTGCAGCCTCCCTCATTGGCTGCTTCCGCTGCAGCCACTCTAGCCCACTTGGAGGACCTCTTTACTGCTCCTTTTTGGGATGAGTGTGACAGAACACTGAAGCCTCCAGCATGGGGCCCCTGAACCTTGTCCACCTGATCACAACCAGCAAGGTACTTAAGCACATGCCTAACTTTAAGCCCTTGAATTGTCCTACTGAAGTCAGTAAGACTATTCACATGCTTAAAGTTAGGCACATGCTTAAATGCCTTCCTGAACTGAGCTTTAAGCATTTACTTAAGTGCCCTTGGAATCAATGGAGTTTGATGTGAAATCAATGTTTCTTGGCCATTAGAAGAGACCTATAGGCATGCACAAGTGCAGAAAGAGAACACAACACGATGTGGGGTGGTATAAAGGTGTGACTGGCATGAATTGGACTTGACTGCCTTAACAAGACATACAGCAATGAGCGAGCTATAGAGATCATCACAAACTTAGGTGACTGGGGAGAAGATCAGGAGACAAACCAAAAGAAGTAATATGGAAGTTTATACACAACCTGAATGTCATTCTAAAAGAGATGCTCGAGCTCAATCTCAAATTACAGGTTCGTTGCAGGAGTCACAAGGTGAAATTACACAGCAGGAGGTCAGACTAGATTATCAGAATCGTGGTCCCTGGCTTTAAAAATGCATTCATTAATCTATTACATATTTTAAAGAGTTTGTCTGAGTGTCCATCTGTTTGATCAAGAACTCCTAAATAATAAGAGCTAGGACCACCAAATTGGGTATACAGCTTCCTCTGAACATAACTTAAAGCAACGTAAGGGTGTGGTTATGCCAGGAAAATGGGATGTGCCTGGAATGGGATTGCTTCTCACAAAACCAAACAGAAAAGAGACAGAATCTCCAAAGCAAATACTGTCCTCAAAATTAACATAACTGAGTGATTGTTGAAAGAGACTGAACCAAGATGAACCAGAAAAATAGCATGAACCTGGCATAGGATTGCTTCTCAATAAATGTTACAGAAAAGAGAGAAAACAGAAATGTGGGCAGAAACTGGGCAACACCAGGTAAAGCTGCTAGTCTATTATAAAATCAACTAAAATGTTTCCCTATTTGGACTAAAGCAGGGTCCTTGAGATTCATGAAAGTGAACTGAAATACTTGTTATTTTTCCCCAAAGGAAAAAAATAAAATAATTTTAGAGAGACAGAGATATGTTTCTAATCATTTTCCCATTTTCGATCTTATACACAAATAAAAAGGTATGATGCAAATATAATCCCATATATATTTACAGGGTGGGATTGGTGGCACCACTTATTATTCAGGTTGTCTTGCCAAAGTTCAACCGTTTGGGCTGAAATTTTACATGACAGGTGTCTGCCTTGGGCTAAAACTTTACATGACAGGTGTCTGCCTCGGGCTGAATTTTGGGAGGAAATTTCAGTCCCCCATTGGGTAGTTATTTCTGAGAACTAGGTTATGTGATGTTTTGCCCAGATTAAATAATTCTGATGGTTTTTTTCTTTGAGAAATTCTACTACTTGCATGCTTTGGAGCCAGGGTTTGAAAGCTGGCAAGGGACAGCCTTTGTACAAGGGCTAGAGTGTCATTCCTGTGAAAAACCACTCAAATCTGACCAACTTGTATGCCTGAAAAAGAAGACAATAGAAAAGATCAGTTTGCACATGCTCAGTAGAGCAGGGGTGGGCAATAATTTTTGACTGGGGACCAATTTAGAAATTTTTAAAGTGGCCCTGGGGCCTCCCCGGAAGGGGTAGGGCCAGGACACTTCAGCGCTTCTCTGCCCACAGACCCTGATTGGCCTGGGGGTGGTGGGAGCAGTGAAGTCTTTGCCCCTCTACCCCAGAGAGAACTAACAGCTGTTCTGAACAGCTGGCAGTTCCCTCTAGGTACCGGTGCCCTGGTGGTGGGAGGAGACTTCGCATGCTCCCACCTGCTGCCCCCAGGTCAATCAGGGCCTGGGGAGTGGGGAGCATGTGAAGTTTGCCCCCATCCTGCAAGGGAGCACCGTACTCAGAGTCACCTGCTAGCTGAGCAGCAGATGGTGGTTGACTCTAAGTGCCAAGCCCCTTGCAGTGGGGGAGGAGACTTTGTGTGCCCCTCCCCTTCCCCAGGCTCTGATTGGTCTGGGGCAGGGGGAGCATGAAGTCTCTCACTCCCTGCCCCCCAGTGCACGGAGCTGAGAGTCAACTACCAGGGTTGACTCTAAGCACCACGTGCTCTCCGATCTCTAGATCCTGATTGGCCTGGGGGCGGGGGAGTGGCAGGACCTCTGTGGGCCAGATCAACCCGCTTGGCAGGCCAAATCCCGCCCGCGGAGGCCCTTTTTGCCCACCCCTGCAGTAGTTTTGCTAGCCCTTCACAATGGAATTCCCCCCCACCCAAATTCCATCGAGGCATGTTCCAGCCCAAACAGGATTTTTCCTGCATCTTGTGTGTGTGAGACTGTGTCATATTCAAATCCAATTTAAAGAAAGTATGATTCGTATTAAAACTTTCCCCTGACCAAACATCACCCACTTTGTGCTACTCCTTGAGACCTGAGATGTGAAAGTAACTAGGACTTATGGAGTGTCCTTCTGAGCACCTGTTAAATTCATTTCTTTTTTTTTCTACTTAAGATGAAAAATGAACATTTCACTTCACCTTCTATAAAACCCAAGCCGCACCAGTTCTTCCTCTCGTGGATACTCCTTACTCCTGGGCTTATTCCCCTTGATATCAAAGGCACTATTCACAGGAACAAGAATTGCTTGATCAGACCTCGGAGATAGTCATCCAGCAGGAACAGCAGGAGACATCTGATTGATCAAGACTTGTCCAGCTGTGGGTGATGAACCAGATCAGAGGAATCCGTCAGCTGGTGAAACTTGGCCCTGTATCATGAGTGGTAATCTAGGATTGCTTGTTACACACATGAGCACAGGTCAGGCCTTTATTGCCTCTCTCCACAGTACTGTCCCACTGCTAGTCTTGCTTATTGCACAGGCGGCTTTTATGTGATGTGGAATGTGAGAATGAATGGGACCGTGCAGCACGAGTCTTTTTGACAAATCCTTGCATATGGGTGAATCTCTGCCAGAGGACACATCTTAACCCCCTTGAGTTGATCTGAGATGGGAGGACAGTTTGGAGACAGACCGAAGCGCCAGAGGAAAATGGCCCCTTTTATGCACATTAGAAATAAACAGAATCCTGCTTTTCCACTGGTTCCCCATTCATTTCAGTAACCAGTTCAAAAATCAAGGCAGTGTGTTTGAGTGGTGCTATTCCCAGCTCTGCCACTGTCCTGCTGGGTGACCTTGGGCCATTCGCTGTACCTCTGTTTTTCCTCCTGCCCTTTGTCTTGCTGCTCTATTTAGACTGGAAGCTATTCAGGGCCATGGCTGTCTCTCACTGTCTGCAAACAACTCCTACACAATGGAGCCCCAATTTTGGCCCTAATTTTGGTTAGTGACTCTGGGCTTGTGGTGTCCAATACACTAGCCACTAGCCACATGTGGCTATTTAGCTGGTTGAATGTGATTTAGTTCATTACTGCAGTAGCCACTATAGTGGCCACTGCTTCAGAACTGGTTGGACACTATGGCTCTAGGTGCTGCTGTAATAAACATGAAGGCTACATCTACACTGCAGGCTTCTTGCACAAGAACTGTTTTGCGCGCAAGAGTTCTTGTGCAAAAGATCTTCCACAAGAGAGCATCCACACTGCCATGTGCTTTCGTGCAAGAGATGTGCTTTTGTGCAAGAGCGTCCATGGCAATGTGGATGCTCTCTTGCGCAAGAAAGCTCTGATGGCCATTTTAGCCATAGGGCTTTCTTGCGCAAGAAACCCTTGTTGCCTGTCTACACTGCCTTCTTGTGGAAGAGCTCAAGAAGCCCTGTTTTCCGACGCTTTACTGTAAATGTACTTGCGCAAGAACGCGTGTGCAGTGTGGACGCTCTGCAAGTTTTTGCGCACGAACAGGTGTTCTTGCGCAAAAAGCCTGCAGTGTAGACGTAGCTGAATTGTTTTTATTATTAATAGTACAGCAGGTTAGAGGTTCCAAGTAGGGGCCCATTGTCCTAGGCACCTTATGAATATATGAGTGTCCCTGCTCCAAAGAGCTTATGGTCTACTCTCCTTGTTATTAATACCTTCTGCAGTTTTTAAACCACCTTCTTGCTCTCTATTCGCCTACACCTGGCCTCTCCACTGATCCCTTCACCTGATCTAGACTTGCTTTGTGCATCTCCTCCCTCAGTTGCTCCTGCTGCCTGGAATGGCCTTTCACTGGCTCTCCAACTCTTTCCCCATACTCTTGTCCTTCAACAGGATACCCTCCGCACTTAGCTGGGCAAGGGGTCATGCCTGGTAGGTAGCTTCAAAACAGGCCCCTCTTCATAATAATGCAGTACTTGTTGGACCTCCCTGGTACAGCATCCTTGGGACCTGACCAGTCCCAGACAAGGGAGTTTGCCGGACCAAGGGAGGTCTGGGAGAGGAGGGTGCTAGCCTCCCTGCTGGGCTCCTCTCCCCAGCCTCCCTGTCCCACGAACTGCAGCAGCCTTGCCAACCCACCAGAACTTGCAGCAGCCCCACCGCCCTGCTGGACCTCGCAGCAGCCCTGCTAGAACTCACAGGGGCCCCCGACTCCCTGCTGGAGGCTGCAGCAACCCCGCCAGAGCTTGTTTACATATACTGCTCCGTGAGTTCCTCCCACTCCCTCCCCCTCCGCCCCCCCCCCAGCTTCCCTGCCCCGCCAGCTGCAAGCTCTGGTGCCCCATGGGATCTACTGACGCAGGCTCTGCTCTGAGCCACCGGCAACCTCTCTGCTGCTGGGGCTCTCTAGTCCTGCAACATCCATGGTCCTTCAGGAGACCAGAGAGTCCTGGACCACAGAGGTTCAACCTGTATTTTCCTTTTAGCTCCAGTGCTCACACGTCCTTGTTTTCCTGGTCTTTCTTCAGTGTGGCTGCCATGACTCAGCAAGCCCAGCAGCTGTTCCTGACCACAGGAGTCTGGCAGCACTGTATGCTTCCTCGTGGGATCCACAACAAGGGTGCTCAACATTACGAAGAGGCTTTCCCCAGGTTTCTCCCAAACAGAAGGACAGTTCCTTCTTCTTAGCAACACAGCCCAAAGGCAGAGTAAATAAAACAGCATCCATTCAGCAGGATGCTTAATGGAAGGAAATGGGATGTTGCAGACCAGAAAACTAGGCATCAGAAGACCTAAGTTCTGTTCCCAGCTCTGCCACTGACTTCTTGCATAGGCTGGGGCATGTCACTCATGCCTCCCTGATCTGGTAGGGATGTGATGAGGCTGAAGAAGTCAAAGTCTGTGATGTTCATGGGCGGGGCTACAGAAATGCTCATTGCAGTGCAGCACTTGGTTGCTAGATATTGTGTTTGCACTTTAGAGCTCAGAGCTATCGGAGACAGCAATAACTTGAGATCCTAGGGTAGGGCTCAGCCTTTATTAGCAGACAGGCTGCTTGTTAACCTGAAGGACAGGCTCTTTCTAAGCCCCCCAGTCACAGGATGCAATATGTGCACACAGTGCACATACCATACAGACTCAGTAGGCAGCCATAACTCAGCACAGTGCATGCTGAGAACAGTGTTGTGACAGCCAAGAGCATAACAGGGTTTAAAAAAGATCTAGATAAATTCATGGAGGGTAGGTCAGCCTATTAGCCAGGGATGGTGTCCCGAGCCTCTGTTTGCCCGAAGCTGGGAACGGGTGACAGGGGATGAATCATTTGATGATTCCCTGTTCTGTTCATTCCCCCTGGGACACCTGGCATTGGCCATTGTCAAAAGTCAAAACTACTAGGCTAGATGGACCCAGTGTGGACTGGCCTGATCCCACATGGCAGTTCTTATGTTCTTGTCCTTAAGCCTGTCCCACATCACCACTGCCAGCTAGGGATTTCCTCCCAAGTCCCCTCAACCTGTTCTGCTTGATGGTAGAGTTTAACTGGTTAACATAAGAGTTTAACTGGTTAACCAATGAGCCACTAGTTAAACTCCTGGCCTCCCTGGGTAGCCTGTGGGTCTAGAGGCACCACTTGCGGGGCCGGCCAGTGCCAGTGGCCTTTGGGAGCCCAGAGGGTTAAGCTCACAAAAGCGTTTAACCATGTAACTGATTGAATTTCAATCGATTACACGGTAAGGCTACGTCTACACTGCATGCTTTTTGCGCAAGAACGGTTTTGTGCAGGAGTCCTTGTGCAAAAGGTCTTGCACAAGAGCGCATCCACACTGCCATGTGCTTTTGCACAAGAGCGTCCATGGCAGTGTGGATGCTCTCTTGCGCAAGAAAGCTCTGATGGCCATTTTAGCCACAGGGGTTTCTTGCACAAGAAAGCCCTGTTGCCCATCCACACTGCCTTCTTGCACAAGAGGGCTTATTCCTCGTGGGGAGAGGAATAACTCTGGCGCAAGAAGCCCTCTGTTCCGACGCTGTACTGTAAATTTACTTGCGCAAGAATGCACGTGCAGTGCAGACGCTCCGCAAGTTTTGACACAAGAACAGCCGTTCTTGCGCAAAAAGCCTGCAGTGTAGACGTAGCCTTACTGTTTTAATTTTTTTGGTTTTTCACAATTCTACTTGGCGGCATGATATCGTCTCAGGGAAGCGGTGGACACCCCCTATCTCAGGACATTCAAAGCCAAACTGGACAAAGCACCAGGAGATATATTGTGGGAAACAAGCCTGCCCAGGCCTGAGCGATGCTGTGCCTGTCTGTCTCCTGTCCATCCTAGTGGCATGGGGGCCTGCCTGGCCGCTAGTGGCTGTGGCTGACCTATTATCCCCACACGCGGAGCTCTCTCCCCGATGGGCTGCTGCCTGGGGCAGCGCCTGTCTGCTCAGCGCCCCCCGTGGGGTCAGGGCTGCTCTCCCCTCCCCAAAGCCCTGGGCAGGCGGGCGGGCGTGCAAGCGCGTGTCTTTCCCGGGCTCGCCTCCTAAGCCGCACGAGGCCACCAGCGCAGCCTCTCTGCTAATGAGCTGAAGCGCCACTAAAAATAGACCAGGCTGCCTGGGAAGGTCCCGGCGGAGCCTGGTTCCAGCTGCTTCTGCGGGCCGTGCCCCCGGCTCCTAGACAGCCCTGCCCGGGCCTGTCCCGCTGCAAGCCCCCCCAGGCAGAGCTCGCAGAGGGGGCCCAGGGAAGCAAGCCCCGCTCTGGGCTGTGGGAACAGGGCTACCTGCCTGACCCGCTCCCGGCGCCTGCAGCCTGCAAAACCACCAGCCTGTCGGAATTAACCAGAGCTGCCCCTCCTTTGCATCCTGGGGGCTGTAGTTCCGGCGTGAATTACCCTGCCTAGGCAGGCAGCGGCTGCAAACTACAACTCCCAGCGTGCTGTGCGAGCCGAGCTCCAGCCGGGAGGGGGGCGGGGTGCGCGTTCCTGTCTCGGGGGGGTCACCCGGCTGGCCCCCGCGTCACAGAGGCAGGGGTTCTAGCGGCGGCGCGCGACAGGGTTCTGCTTATTCCCAGGTAAAGGATGCGCCGAGCTGGGTGCTGCGGGGGTAGGGTGCGCGCACCATACTGCTATGCTGGCTGTAAGTGTGCCCGGATGGCATGGGATTTGTTTGGCACCAGCAGGTGGGGGCGGAGGGTTAGCAGGTGGGCTGTGCACAGGAGTTTCCCGTGCCCGTGCCAGCTGCTCGCTGTCAGCACGTGTGTCCAGTGAAATTTGCACATCAGAGGGATGTTTCCACCCCAGGACAGTCAACAGGTGATGTGTCTCGAGAGGGAGGGAGGCAGGCAACACCAGGCGCTGGCCAGGGTGGGGTATGATTTAGAGATGCGTGTGGCTGTCTTGTAAGGCTGTATGAGGAAGCCGTCATGCACAGGTGTGTGTTTAGCTGTGCTGGGGGATTTATGAACTCTGTGTATTTGTACATAAACACTGAAATATGTGACACTACTTTGGGTGTTCCTTTGGCTCCCAGACTGTAGAGAATGTACATACATACATACCGATGGGAAAAAAGTCTCAGAGGGGTAGCTGTGTGAGTCTGTAACTTTAAAAAACGAGTAGTCCTTTGGCACCTTAAAGACTAACATATAACATACTCTCTGTATATATGGTGAGCTTTCCTGGGCAAAACCTACTTCTTGAGTGGAGAAAAAAGGTGGTTAGTAAAATCTCTTATTTACCCCTCCAAAAGGACTGAAAATGTGTTGTGCTTAAAAGAAGTGGGTATATTCCTATCTGTCACCCCCACTGTTTGCCTGTTGCAGTCAGCAGGGTGGTTAAGCACCAGAACAAACTGCCAACAGAGGTTATGGAATCTCTGTCACTGAAGGTTTATAAGAACAGGTTAGACAAGCACTTGTCAGGAATGGTCTAGTTATTACATAGTCCTGCCATGAGTGCAAGGGACTGGATTAGATTACCTCTCTAGGTCCTTTCCAATGCTACACTTCTATGATTCTATGGTTTTTATGCATTAATGGCCTTATTAAGCTCTAGTCAAAACTAATTTTCACTGCTCTGCATCAGTTGTTTGCTTGTCTCCAATCACTATGGAAAATAACCAATGCCTTTGGGAGTTATTGCCTGTGTTTGCAGGTATGTTCTGGATTTCTCCATTTACATACACAGGAGAGCTGCTAATCCCTAAATCCCAATACAATTAATGGTGAAAAAAAAGGTAGCTGGAATTTTTCCCCTCCTCAATTCGTATGACACAGATAATTAAATACTGCCTCTCTCTGACCCAGATTAGCTCTTAAATTAGGACCAAAAAGACTTTGAAAATAAAGTTGATAGGAGAAACCTGTGTGTGGGAAACCCCGTAATTAAAATGAGCAGCTTCAGGGAAAAATGCTTATAGGATGGGGATGACAAGAATCCGTTGTGGTTGTTAATTTTGACTCCCTGCTTTTGATGTCCTTGCCTTGATAGGTTTGGTAAGGCGTTTTAAAATAATGGCGCTGATGAAGAGCGGCTGGCTTTGGAGACAAAGTAAGTTCAGAATGTAATTTAGTAATGTCATGCCAAAAAAAAGGTCTCTCTACAGGTGGGGAGGGTTGCATTGTACTGGCTTTTCCTGGCTGTGTTCTCTTTGTTGGAGGGATTTGGGGACAGCTTTTTTCTTCACACACTTTGGGTCGCTGGCTGACAGGGCCAGCCTTAGGGAAGATGGTGCCCTACGTGAACTGGTGTTTTGATGCTCCTAACCCCTGTGGACATAGCACTACCCAGTTCCCCTGGCACCCAGGGGCTCCCCAACATGGCGCCTCCCACCCATGCTCTCTTAATCACTAACTCCTGCATTGTGCCTCCATTACCCCCTAACCTCCACAGTACCCCCTTCATCCCAACCCCTGCACTTTTCTCCCACCCATGCCCTTAACCCAGGCCCTGCACTTCCAGCATGCCTCGTCACACTGTCCCCCTGCCTAGTACCCTCAACCCCTTTTGCCTAGCAACACTCATGCCCAGTTGTCCCTCACCCTCTGGCTACGGTGCTCTGGGTATGGCCCTGCTGGTTAATGTGCTTATCATGTGCACAGCCTGGATCCTGATTGCTAAACATTGCCCGGTAACTCACTGGCCACAGGATAGTGCATTTGCATCGAGGACTGGGCTCTTGGAGTTTCCCTAAGTACGTAAGAACCTGATAGCAGACAATCCTGTCTCTGTTGATAGAGATCTACTAAAATATATGTTCTAGTCCAATAACAAGTTACTGGGCTCAGTGTAAGAATTACTGAGAGTAAATGGTCTGTGTTATGCAAGAGTCAGGCTAGATGGCCCCATCTGGCCTTACAAATCTGGGCTGTCTTTCTGTTTGGACATGTGACTTCCCAGACTGCATTATGCTTCCTGAACAGCAGTGACGTGAAGGCTATACCTGGGGTGCTCTTCTGCACCTGTCACACCAATTCTGATTGTTCTGGGCCTTGAAATTACTGCAACAGCACAAGGCTGCCACAAGCACAAGCTAATTAATGGCTTTGTTGACATAACTTCATGGTAAGAATCTCTGGGCCTGATTTTGTCCCCTTATTTGCATTTGGTGATGAATTCTTCACCCAAGTCAGTGAGACTCCTTGGGCAAGTAATTAATCATTTCAGGTGAATCTAGGGTTAACTGGCAGGCCTCAGAGTAGGTTTTGCTGTCCCTCCCAGCAGCCTGCTCTGTGATAGCTGAGTATGTGACAAATTTGCTGTGATTGCTGATTTGGGGCAGGCTTTATTTTTAAAGCTCCCACTAGGGGCCTGGATTAAAACTTTTTGGCTTTCCCTATTTGAACTATATTGTGCCGGATTCACCTCTGCTATGCTTTGTGCAATCACATACCACTAGGTGTGAAACACAGCCTTTCTGATCTGGCAGCACCTTCCATTCATTTTTTCCCAGCTGTAAAGGGGCAAAGCAGCGGAGAATCAGACTCTGAGTGCCCCCAAGTGCCCTGGGGTCTTTAAATACAGAAACAAAGATGAACAGGACTGTGCCCCAAAGAGCTTACAGTAAAAGCAGACCTGAGGAAGACCAAAGGGCTCATTAGTGAACCTGACTACTTACAGAAGGTATAAGGAGCCTGCTTTACTCCCTGTGCAAACTGTCTACAGCACTGAACCCTACACAGGGGCTACGGGTTGTTCTCAACCTGCAGCTTGTGGGCTACTTGTGGCCCAATTAGCACACAGCTGTGGCCCATGTGGAATCCTCAGGGCCATGCAGGCAGTATTGGATATGGCCCACATAACACATTGTGAGCTGTATACAATAGTAAATAGTTTGAGAACCACTGGGCCAGAGAAACATGGCTACTACCCTCTTCCTCAAATGGGCAGGAAGTGGATGGGGCTTTGGCTCCCTCCACTCCCATGATGCCATGCCAGCAGAGCTGAGCCAGAACAGAGGGCAGTGAGTTGTGCCATCTAGAGGACTGTGTAGCAAAGCCGGGACAGAACCTGACGCTGCGAGTAAGTCTTCTCTTCCAGATGGAGATGGACTTTCCAGCTCATGGGCTGCATATGTGCTTTGCTAGCTCTGAATGAGCTAGAAATAAAAGCTTAGCTGCTGTAGGGTGAGTAACCATGGGCAGTGGGTGAAGCTCCCCCTTGGGGAGGCTGCCCCATACCCCTACCTCTTCCAACCAAAGCCCCGTCCCTTTTTGCTGCTCTCAACCTCCCTGTTGCCCCTGCTGGGGAGTCAGAGGAGCTGGGGCTGAGGGCTTGTCCTGGCTGGGGCTGCAGCAGATCTCTCTGCCCTGGAGGAAAGGCTGAGTCTGAATCCCTTCCCTTGTTCCACCCCTTCTGCCCATTGTCCTGGCCCCACCCCATTCTACCCCTTCCCCTGTGGCCTGGCCCCAGTTCCATCCTCTTCCTCCCTAAAGCCTCGCGCTCCCTTCTCCTCCCCACCCCTGCTGTAGCCCTCACAGCAGAAAAGCTCGGTGCCCCTCCCCCACCCCCCCGCAGACCCTCCAGGCCCAGAGTCATGCTGGGGGGAGATTTTTTTAAGAGGCTCCAAATCGGCCACTGCTCCTCTTTGGCAGCACAAGGTTTGGGGAGCCCCACTGCCTTTGGGTGCATTGTATTTAAATAACAAACAGTGAATTACTACTAGGGCTGTAAATACCCATTAGAAATGTAACTGGTTAAAGGATATAATTTTAATCCTTTAACCGAGGGCTGGTGCAGAGCAGCTGGGGTCCTGCAGCAGGACTGCTTCAGGCAGGGGCCCCGTGGGTAGGGTCCTGCTGGCCTTTATTATGCACTGTGCAATGGTGATCTTGTTTGAGACTACTCTTACATGCTTAGGACAGCTAGTCGTCCCCCCCCCCACCACCACTGCTTGTGCTGCCTTAGCTCTGCTGCTATTTGTAGCATGCTAGCTTGATCAGATCTAGCACAGGTGTGTCTCCTCAAGACAGAAATGATTCCTCATGCTCCAGTGTAGACATACCCTGTGCACCACAGTCCCTATTCTGCTACTGTGATGTTGCCTCTTGGGATCGTCCAGGAGGACCAAGTGGGAGACAAAAGCTAAGATCCCAAGCATGCTTTAGCTGTGCAGCACACCGCACAGCTGTCTGTATGCTTCTCCTTATCAGATTAGCCTTTGATTGTGGGCTGTTATTTTGTGGTGTAAAGCAAGACCCGTGCTCCCCACTCGGCAACCCAAGCTGGGTGCCTGGTTTGTGTCTCCAGCCAGACAAGCCTTTGGTCCATCAGAACTTACATGGGGGAGAAGAGATCCAAAACTAAAAGGGCTTTTAATGTAGCAACCAAAGGCAGAGTAGGATCCAGCAGCTGCAAGGTGAAGGCAGCAAAGCTCTCCTTGACATTCACAGGGCAGTGTTTGGATGAGAGCTAGAGGTTAGATGCTCTGCCCCATCAGCATCCCTGCAAGAGGACTGTGCTGTTATCTGGATGGCAGACCCCTGTCTGGATTTTGCCTGGACCCCTTTTCCCCTTGCTGTTGCAGGTTCCATTTTGCGACGTTGGAAACGGAACTGGTTTGTTCTGTGGCTCGATGGTGGCCTTGTATATTACCAGGATGAGACCCAGCGTGACCTGGAGGGCAGGATCCACATTAAATTCAACTGCCGGGATATAAAGACTGGCCGTGAATGCAGAGGTGAGTGAATCCTTCGGGGGGGGTCCCATTGCACCTTGTGCTTTCCACGCCCTTACTTCTGCAGAGGCTAAGATGTTGGAAAAACTGTCCTCAGGGCATGAGTGATGGGTGAGTAGGTGGGGGAAGGCATTGCCTTCCCAAGCCGTCAGCCTGCCCCCACCCATACTCCATCCCCAGAATGGCTACTGGGGCTGGGCAGGCTGGGGATGCATGCTGCCCCACCTCCCCATGATGGTGGGGGTGGGACCTGGGCAGAAGGGGTGCGGCTGGGGCAAGGTTGGGGGCTTGCCTCCCCCAGCGCTATCTGCACCCACCACCCATGCCTCTGGGTTTCCCAGTGTTTGGTTTGTGCTGTTTGTCTTTGTCGTGTGGAAGCACTCCTGGAGTAAGGGACTTTGTCTGGTATGGAGCTGAGCATGCTAGTGCTCCTTGGCAAATAGTACTACTGCTTCATTTATCTACTGATTACATGCACTTTACAAAAAAGCAAGTGCCCTTATCCTTCGCTGTACAAAGGGGGAAACTGAGCATAGACAAGTAGCTGTTACCTGCACAAAATTCTCTGCTACACACACTCAAAGGTACCCAATGTTACCTTAAATTTGTTGCCTGCATACTCCAGAACGTCCCACCCAGCGGTGAAAGTAACTTAAAATTTCTTACAGGTACTGTCCTATTGCATCCCGGGTCCCTGCCAGCTTTTGCCGCAGCTCAGCCGGCGCATCAGGGTGCACCCGCTTACTTTCACCTCTGCTCCCACCTCTACCTAGTTCCTAGGGCTCAAGGTGTAACTCAGTTGATTTAGGCACCCCCACCCATTCCCAGCTCCTAGGCCTCCAGGCAAAAGTCACCTAACTTTATCCTTCCATGGGCTCCGGGCTCTACTCCACCCATTCCCTGTGCACTCAGAGCAAACACCAATTCCTTATAAACTCAGGGTTTAATCTTTTTTGGCGTTGCAGGGTCTTTTACCAGTGCAAGAGCCTAAAACAGTAATATCTTACTTAACCTCTATTTATTAACAATCACCAAAACAGAATGCACGCACCAAGCATAGGATGCTCACCCCTCTCAATAAGATGAACTTTTCTTGATGGCCTGTCAGGATCAGGTCATCTGGGGAACTCTAGCTTGCGCAAGGTGTGATTGGCAGGGTATTGGGGTCTGACAGCTCTGATCTTGGAGCTGTGCCCTGGAGTTAGTTCCAAAGAACTTCCTTTTGGATCCCAGTTTATATAGTGAAACTTGAATCTTGCTTAGCTGTACCTTAACCGGTCATTTTACTAGAATATTTTACTACACAATTTCTTAACCAATCCTAACATATTCTAAAACAGCTCTTTAACCAATCATCTCCCACTGCCATAGTTGATTTACAGCTAGCAAAATTAGTTATGCAACAACAGAGAGAAACAATGTAAGAACCAGACAGAGACCGTACAGATAAACAATAGAAAAGTAAGGACTATGAAGACAAAGCAGTAAAGAAGTAGGGATTTCACAACTACAAGTGTTCAGAGACTTCTTGCCAGACAGAATGCTATGACACAAAGTTTTCTTTGATCTTTTAAAGGTCTGTTTCTTTATCCAGAGAGGGTGGGCACTCAAGGGACAGGATTGCCTTCTTAACAGCTGGATACTCCTCTGTTTTAATGTAATTTAGATGGAGTGTGAGGCTGTGTCATTTTATTTCTTGGCACATAACTGCAGCTCTCCTAATATGGCTGCAGAAAAAGGGCTCAAACCTTGGCTACAAAAGGCCTTATCCTTACACAGAGGCAAGGTCACATTGAGTCAGTGGCAGAAGTGGGATTAGCACCCAGCTTGGACTCTCAGTGCAATGTTCTGCCCGCTGGACTACGCAATCTCTCATGTTCACGCTCAGTGTTGTGGTCTTGGACTGGTTTGATTTAAAGGGATGCTGTAATAAAAATAAACTCTGTTTCACATGTCGGTTCTCGGGTTCCCTCCTTGCTCTGTCTGCTCACCAGGCTCCTGTCCTAGTTGTGACCTCCACAACTGTGCTGTGCGCTCCAGCTGCAAGGTGATCCCTTAGTGAGGTTTTGCAGATTTGTTTAGCGAATGACTTCTGCCCGGCACCTCCAGAGGAGCAGGGCTCATTGGGTGCTTCTCAACCAAGTGTCCCAACCAGGACAGTTGTGAGCTGCCTCCATTCCCAGACATGCCTCCCATCTCTGGAACCTCTGCCTTCTTTGCAGTTAACCACGAGTGGGCTTTCCCATATGCTGCCCAATCCACGAGGTGGTGGGTAAGACTGGGCTGTCTAGGCCCTTTCTTGGGAAAGGGGGAAAAGTCCCCTACTAATGGACAAAAGCTACAACTTTGCAGTCCTATGCAGATGTAACATCAAAAGCCCCTTAAATGTCAAACTGCCATTTCAGAGACAGCAACGCCAAGCCCAAGTTCTGAATCTCGTTTTTCCTCAAATTCACCGTGGTCTTGTTCCCACAAGCCCCAGAGAAAGCAGCTGCCTCGTCTCCAAAACGCCCATTTACACATGACCATTCTGTTAGGGGATTGAGAGAATAACAATGATGAGGTAGTTGGAGAGACGGATGGCATGCTTGTTACCTTGGTGACTAACTTAGAGGCTGCTTATTGCTTGAAGTGAGGTGTTGAGCTTGTGAATGAGCAATTCCTTCTGTCGAGGATGTGAACTTATTTGGAACTTAGCTCTTGATTATAATAGACGCTACTTGAATCAGAGAATGTGTCTGAATATATGAAGGAGTGCTACAGAATGAGTATACAAGCCCAGGCAGTGGGACACACTCTACACAGGATACGAGCCCTTTTTTCTTTGGGGGAAGAGGGTAATTCTCTCTGAGTTCTTTGGTTGGCATTTTGTTGTTGTTCTAATGACTCAATAGTGGGACTGTATTGAGTCAGCAAGTTGTAGGATCCCTCAGGCAGTTGGGACAAAGGAAATTCCTGTGGTACAAAGCTCCTTTCTTGGGCTTCTAATTGCAACAACAACACTGCATCTCTCTAGAGCTCTTTTGATTATGGAGAGGCAACAGTTTTTCTCTCCTTTCCCTGCATCAGGCTGTTGGTAGATTCCAGTAGAAAGCCCTGTTTTAGCGCTCATATCACTTTTTGGCTCAGAAAACCAGTTTGGCCTGAAAATTTCAGATTTAGTTTGAGAAGGTTTCTGTCAAGTTTGAAGAAAATCTGTCAAACCAGGGTTGAATAACAGTTCACCAAAAAAGTGGGTATTTTTTAAACTTTTTTTCTCTTTATAGTTTCTCATCTCCTCACAATGGTTTGCCATTACCCTTCCAATTTCCAGAGTTTAGTCTCCTTAAACTCTTGAACTGGCTCCATTTGAAGACAAACTGTTGTAATCCATCTCTTCTTTTTATTTAAAAATAGAAATGCTTTAATAACCTCCTCACTCTCTCTTTACTTACCTATACTCTAGGAAAAATGCAAGCTATATAAAAGCTGGGTGGGGGAGGAATGATACCTAGATCCCCATGGGGGAAACTGACAGCCCCACCTCTATCATCATGGGGGACACAGCTCTGGCTGCAGACCTCCACAGCAATATGGGGCAAGGGCACCCAGCAGCGGCTCGAAGCCATAGGGGGTGGGCACCCAGCTTCAGCTCCAGATCCTACTGCTGACACCAGAGGTCTGGTAAAGTTACAGAATCCCTTCTCCAGGACAGACCCATACCCATTGGAATACAGGGCAGGGTGAGGCCCATTTTACCCACAGTGGAGTGTCAATGAACCCCTGAACACATGGCTCTCATGTGGCACCCCAGGGTCAGTAATATTATAGTGCAGGGGGGCTCAGCCATGTCGTGGGTGTGTGGCCACAATGTGGGGTGTAGCTGGGGAAGGCTGTTACACAGGGCTGTGGCCAGGGACTTGGAGAGCCTGGCTCCTGAGGGGAAGGAGGTGCTGTGTGGGTGTGTGCACATGGGCGTGTGTGCGAGTGTGCACTCGCACACGTCAGGTGGCTCGCTGCAGCTCTGCACTCACTCCAACGCGCTGGTGCTTTGGTTTCCCAGATGTGCAGCCCCCAGAAGGGAAGAGCCGAGATTGCTTGATGACAATTGTGCTGCGAGATGGCTCCAAAGTGACCCTGTGTGCAGAGAGTGAGGACGACGCGGTGTAAGTAATTGGGGGGGGGGGTTCACACTGCCAGCAGAAGGGTGGCCAGGGTGCCCCCATTTTATAACAGGCCTTTCTCTTGTGTGCTTTAACTCTTGTTCATGGCCAGGGCTCAGAAACCTGCTAGAGGCATGTACCTCACTGTTCTGTTGCAAGAGACACCCCCCCTCCTGGGAGACGTGGTGTGTTTGCAGGTGGGCCCCAGGGGACAAGAATCAGGCAGAGCTAATGGAGCCTGCTCCTGCGCAACACAAACATGGTGAGAGGAGCATGTTCCTGCATAGGGCTGGCAACATGGACAGGGACTGTTTTCTTAGCACCCCTGCCCCACCCCTCCTCCTGATACGAATCATTATTGTTGTCGTTACCAGCAATAATACTAAGCAGTACTCCCCTACGGTCGCCGGGGTACTTTTGCTGTTTTTTGCAGCACTTAGCAACTCCTGATCTTGGACAGAGATGGAAAAAAGAAGGGCAGTCCCTTGTACTAGGGACAGTTGCAGTCAGGGTTGCCAGGTGTCCGGTTTTCGCACCGTCTGTCCGGTAGAAAAATTCAGAAAATACCGGACACGTGTAATGTCTGGTATTTTCCGAATTCCCGGCTGGGCGCTGGACGGAAGCCTGGCGCGGGCGGGGGAGCGACTGGGATTGGTGCTGGGAGCCCTGTGGTTGCGGGCAAAAGCCGGGTGGGGCGGGGCGGGGGCCGGGACTCCCAGCCACTCCCCCTGCCCGGCTTCTACACGCGACCAGAGGCTCCCAGCGCCAATCGCGGCCCCGCCTCCCCGCTGGGAGCCTCTGGCTGCATGCAGAAGCTGGGCAGGGGGGAGTGACTCCCAGCCCCGGCCCCGCCCGGCTTCTGCTCGCAACTAAAGGGAGTGCCTGCTGGGGGCGCGGCCTGAAGGACTCCGGCTGTGGCCAGTGGCTGCATCCCCCCCCGCCAGGTCTGCTTCCCGCCTCCCTTCCTCCGGGCCCCCTCTCCCGTCCAGCCCCGTGGCCCCCGCCCCCCAGCTCTGCTTCCCGCCCCACCCTTCCTCCCAGCCAGCCCTGCAGCCCCAGACACCCCCTCCGCCAGCTCTGCTTCCCGCCCCCCTCCCGCTCACGATCAAGTGTGTCCGTTTTTTTGGCGGGGTCTACCTGGCAACCCTAGTTGCAGTGGGGTACGACAAAGGGGGCAGTTGCCCTGGGGCCTGGCAATTCAAAGGGGCCCAGGGCTCCTGGCCACCACTGTTGCTCCTGCAGCTATGGTGATGGCTGGAGCCTTGGGTCCCTTTTAATTGCCACTGGAGTGTTGCTCCGTGCAGCGCTTGGGGGGGGGGGGGAACGTAGTTTGGGTGGTGCTGAGAGCTGGCCCCGGTCCTTCCCCTTCTGGCTGAGGCCCCGCCTTTTCTGGGTCACAGAGCCACGCCCATAACATTTTGCCATGGGACTCGCGGTGGCTGCCAGCCCCACTGATTGGCAGCTCTACTCCAGCCTCACAGACAGAATCTGGCTGGACATAGAGCAAAAGTGGAGTTAATTGGGGAGAGGAGAATGCAGCCAGCCAGCCTCTTGTACGCTTGTCCCCTCCCCAGCAATTCCCATGCGTAACCTGCACCCGGAGCTGCACAGTCATAGCTATCTGCATGGCTCTCTTCATAGCACTCTTGCCTCAGGGCCATGTTATCCTAGGGTGTGTCTAGACTACAGGGTTTTTTCGCAAAAAGTAGCCTTTTTTCCAAAAAACTTCACCTGCACATCTAGACTGCAGCTGCGTTCTTTCGAAAGTAAATCGAAAGAATGAGGCAGTTTTTTCGATCGCGGTAAACCTCATTTTATGAGGAATAATGCCTTTTTTCCAAAGTACTCTTTCGAAAAAAGGTGCTATTGAATGCAAACTGTGCTTTTTCGAAAGAGAGCGTTTAGACTCTCTTTCGAAAAAGCGGCTTGCTTTTTTGAAAAATCTGCTTGTCATCTAGACGCTCTCTTTTGAAAGAGGCTTGTAGTCCCACAATGGGCAGTTCTGGGTATCTGACAACCCTGGGGACTAGAGGCCTCAATCCAGCAGCTTTTACAATAATAATTAAAAAACAACAACAAGGAGTCCTGTGGCACTTTAAAAACTAATGAATGTATTAGGATATAAGCTTTCATGAGCTACAACTCACTTCCTCAGATGCTGCAGAAGAAAAAAAAGATACAGAGAAGGCAGCGTGACATAACTGCAAATCGTTCCAGCCTTGATTATTGGCTTCATTCTGGGGCCAAATCTACCATCAGGCTAGCTGGGTTCTTATATAATGATGCCTCTCACCATAGTACCAGACTGCTGCTCCCATCACTGGTGGGCTACATAAAACACCCTGGGGCCAAATTCATTTGTGTGAGCACCTCAGTTAACCTCAAGTGATTTACCCCAGGTGTGCGTTTGGCCTGTTGTGTGTCCATTTCCCCCCCTCCTTGTCCCAGGTGAAAAGGGAAGTGATTTGCATAGTGTTAAAGCATAATCAGAGGCTAGACACCAGATGAGAGACAAGCTGTGATCACATGGCCCAGCTGCACCACTGGCTACTTTGCTGCCCCAGGGGGATGAGCTAACAGGGAATTAAAGATTAGTGGGGCTGTCAAACAGCATTAAGGTCACAGGGACACAAACATGCCCAGCTAAGCTGGGGTCATGCACTGTGACAACTTCCAGTAAGCCCGGGGGACTTCCCGACTGTGAACCCATCAGAGGAATCTTGCTGTTATCCCTCCACAGCCTTGAGAAAGTAAACATGATGATCGTTCCAGGCAGCATTGAATAAGACCAAATTCCATTGTGTTTGGGTGGAGGAAGGATTATTATCTGGTGGTTTTGGGTTAAACTGGGACACGGGACTTTCTTGCTCTCCTGCCTGCAGACTGTGATCCTGGACAAGTCACTGTTCTTTGGTTCCCTATCTGTGCACCAGGAAGAAAAGCACTGCCCTACCCCCAGGGTTGTGATGAGTATATATACAGTAAAGGTTGTCAGGGTCTCAAATACTACAGGTTGAACCTCTCTAATCTGGCACTCTCTGATTAAGGGTGCCATTTTGGGAGAGCAAGTGTGCAGCAGCTGTGCGTACCAGGACACAGCTTGCTTTTCTTCCTGTTGCCCTGACTATCAGGGAGCGAGGGAAAAGTACTTGGATTCTGTGCATGCCTCTCACTCCTGGCTGCTGTCCCCCCCTTCCCTTCCCCGCTCTCCCGAAATGGCACCCTTGTCTCTGATCTCGCATCATCGGTGGTCCAGCATGATTTTAATTAGCTGAATGTCCACTTATCATGGGTGTGGCCAAGTTTCCCACAGTCCCATAAAGTTTGTTTGCAGGTACCAGTCCTAGCTCTCAGTGTTCTATGCTGTTAGTTAGCTCTAATTTACCCCCTAAATGTCTCCTATGAGCCCCGTAAGCTGTGGAAGTGTTGGTAATGGTGCTAGACAATATTGACCTCCCATGGTACAGCAGGTTCTCTGTTTCGGCATCAGTCAGGTGCCATGGGTGGCGGACTAGAGAGTTTCAGCCTGTACAGTAAAGAGTACCAGAGAAGTATCATAAATAGAGGTGGCTATTAACTATGTTAATTAATTTAACTAGCTGTAAGGAATTTGATTGATCGAGCTCCCAAGGCAGACCCCAGTGAGGTCTGCCTTAGGAGTCCTAAGATTCAGATGGTGGAATACTGAGCTGCCCTGTAGTTATTTCTACGTGCAGTCTAGGAGCCAGTACTGCATCTAATTCCGCTACGTAGTAGCATGTCTGCATATCTACTGAGACACCCCATCATACGTGACACACACTCTGTTCTTAAAGTGAGAACATGGGGTCAGTGAGGAGGCTAAGTAAAAGTGGCTCCTTATTCCACAGATCAGCTGCTTGTCTGCCTTTGACTTTTCTCTGCTGGTCTCTTTGGCATACACCAGTCTTCGCTCCTTTTCGCCCTCCAGAGGGCTGCAGCCATGTTCTGTTTGTGTTTTGCCTCTCTTGGGTCTGCCTGGGTCCCGCTGCAGAATATTAATTGCAGGCGATGACATTTGGGGCATAAAGAACCCAGCTGAGTTTCCAGGGCTGAACGAGGTTTGGGACACTGTCAGAGGAAAAGGCCTGGTTTGGAAACGGATGCCATTTAGGTCAGCAGTCACCAATGGATAATAAACATGGAAATTGCACAGTGTCACTTTAAAGGAGAAGTGGGGCCGAATTGAAACCTCCAATCCCAACAGCCAGCTTGACAGCTAAGGAGATTCCCAGGGGCACAGGTTCTCCTCCCAGGCCCTGGTTTATTTCTGGGGTACAGGAAAGGCTCTGGCCCCTCTGGGAAAGGAAGGGTATAGCCCCTGTGCTGAGTGCAGAGCAGCGTTGACAGATGAACCAAAGCGGATCTTTGCCTTGAAGCAGTTTTAAAATTGCTCCAGGCACGTTTTTGCTCACATATTGTCCCGTTTTGTTTACAGCGCCTGGAAGATGGCACTGCTAGAGGCGAAAAACACCCCGGTGAGTCTTTCCTACTTCCATTTCATAGGGCTTTTGTTTCAGGCTGCAACTAATGAGCTGCCTCCTTTCATCTCCTCTTCCCCCTGCCCTACACCCTTCTCCCCTGTCCCCAAAGAGAGTCCATGGAGCAGTGTGATGGGGGGCTGTGTGCACAAAGGCATCCCCTCCCAGAGATGCAGGAAGAGACATGACTGTACCTGGAAAACTGCATGCTGTTCTGGGCACTTTGCTAAAGAGATATGGACAAACTGGACGGTGACCAGAGAAGAGTGGCAGAGAGGAATTGATTTATGAACAGAGATTAAGGTCCGATCCAAGGCAATGAAAAGGCCTTCAATCAGGACCTTCTTAATAACTTTGCTCACTCTCGTTACCAGTTATTTGTAAGGTGCTGTGGGGACACAGAATAAGAGGAATCCCTGCTCCAAAGAATTTATTACATAAATATGCAAGGTAGACAATGGGTATGGGTGGGGTAGTAATTTGCAGAAAGTCATTGGCTGTAGTAGGACTAGAACCCCAGTCTAGGTGCAAGAACAGTGCTCTGTCCACTAGACTATGCTACCGCTTGAACTTGGCTGGGCATGACTAAGAAGATACACCAGGCTGCAGCTGCCTAACAAGATTAGTCTCATGGATGTGTAACCCAGAGGCACTGAGACCACTGACAAGAGAGCGTGAAGCGAGCCTTAACTGAGGGCCAGCTGGTTTTTAGCTCATGCAGCAGAGGCTCATGGTTTTAGCTCAGGGGTGGGGAACCTTTTTTGGGTTGGGGGCCACTGACCCCCAGAAAAATCAGTCAAGGGCCACACAAAAAAACCCCTCACTGACTGGGCCCCTGTCTGAGAAGGAGAAAGACACTCCCCACATTCCCCTCACACACCAGAGCCTGGGGGGCCCAGCCTAGTATATTGTGTGTGCTCCATCTCTGTGGGGGGGACAGTAGGGGGAGCTAGACTGCCAGCACAGGCTCCCCAATGCGGGGGCTGAGCCTTGAGGGCCAGATCCAGGCAAGCTAGAGGCCACATCCGGCCCCCAGGCTTGAGTTTCCCCATCCTTGCTTTAGCCCCTAAGATCGTAAGCAAATGCAAGTGGTGATTTAGTGTAATGCACAGTCTTATAACCAGAACGGTTGGAGTATAAATAGTAGTAAGGTGGACAAAAGCATGAGGAAATGTACTATAGGGAACAGCCCTGGCCCAAGGTGGGGTGGCCTCATGAACCCAAGAGGCTTCTTCCATCTTGAATGTCTAAGATTCTTTTGGTTCTGCCCACGACGGAGCGACTGTGCCAGGCCTATGCTGGCAGCAGCCGGCCACCCCACAAAGAGGAGCCTGTTCTCGCTTGCCGGAATGCATGTTGCTGCTGGGATCCTAAAGATAATAAGAGACTTGTTCTGTCCAGGGGCAGAGCATGGCTCAGCCAAGGCCTCGCCTCGGACGGCTTTGCTCCTGGCCGAGTAAAGCTAGAGCAGGAGCCCCCTTCATCCGAGTGGGACGGGGGGTAACGTGGATTAAAAGGGCATCGGATGAACTAAGGGCCCTGTGAGGTGTATGATGTCTGTTCAGGGACAGGATTTAGGATTGTGGGGTGGGGATGTTGGGGGAGGAGGGGAGTAGTTCAGGGAAAAGGGGATTAGCTAAAGGGGTTTAATCCAGTGGCTGCCAGCCTTTTTATTGGAGCCACTTTGTGACAGACTGGAACTGTCTCCTTGGGGCATGGCCAGACGCAGGTGTCGCCTTCGCACCATTTGCTCTGCCCGCACTGTCTCTGTATACTGGTGGCGTTGATGCTCCTGTGCTTGTTTCTCATCTGGAATCCTGGTCCACCCCTTCATCGGGGGCAGCTTGCTCAGCATGCCTGCAGGAGTCTATTGGTTGCTTACGTGGGGCTGGGAGCCGGGTCCTAGGGGCATGGGAGCAGACATGAGAAGCTCTGCATCCGAGCTTCTCCTACAGCTGGTTTCCTGAGGAGCTGCAGGGTGGCATTCAAGGACCTGCTTGCTGCCTTACCTATAGCCATCTGTTTGCAGTAGGAGTTTGGGGCGGATTGTGGCTGCAGCGTCACACATCTTACCTTGTGCCCACTGCTCCTTGCCTCAGCCCATCTCCCTCTGGATTGATCAGACACTTCCCCCTTGCCCTCCATGCTGGGATCCTCACTATGCAACAGCATGTGCCTTGCTAATGTCCTTGTTTGGAGTATAGTATAAAAGCCAAGGCAGAAACCCTACAAAGTCCAGCCACAATATTTCTGCTCTGCGCAGTGGTCAGGAGACAAGTTAGATGGTAGAATTGATATTACTCCATGCGGTGTGTACAGCATGTGGACTGTGGACCTGACTGATCTCACACCAGTGGTATACAGGAGCTGATCCACTGATGCCGGTGAAATAAAACTGGTGTGAGAGAATTGGGCTTGATGTAAAGCTGTATAAGAAATGTGTTTGTGTGTTATATTATTGATTTATAAAAGAAAATTATGTCCAGAGAGACCTTATTTTAAAAACATGAGTAATTGGGCAGAGTTAAGGTGAAGTGTCTGACCATAAAGAAAAGCAGTGGGGGCAGAGCACTGGACTTGGGCTCTGGAAATCTTGATTTTATTCCCAGTTCTGTTACTGGTCTGCTGGGTAACACTACCTGGGCATGTCACTCCAGTACCCTGTGCCTCAATTTGCCAGTCTGTAAAATGGGGATGATGCTGATATCCTTTGTAAAGTGCTTTGAGATCTATGATGAAAAATACTATAGAAGAACCAGATATTATGACTAAGGTTTTACTGTTTAGTTTGTCACCATAACATCACACACAATGTTTATTCTTTTTGCATGGAACAAAGAAAAGGAAGACTGGCTTATTTCATGCTCAGAGTGGTAGGATTTTCCATTGAGCTGTGAAGTTGTTAGTAAAAGACACCCTAATTGCACTCCAGTTTCATGAGGACTCTACCACTGAAGAGAATAGTCCATCACGCAACAGATGCTGCTCCAACAGAAGTCTAAGGTCTTACCTACACTTGGAGGCTACGTCTAGACTGGCATGATTTTCCGCAAATGCTTTTAACGGAAAAGTTTTTCCATTAAAAGCATTTGCGGAAAAGAGCGTCTAGATTGGCACGGATGCTTTTGCGCAAAAGTGCTTTTGCGCAAAAGCATCCGGTGCCAATCTAGACATGAGTTTAAAAAAGCCCCGATCGCCATTTTCACCATCGGGGCTCTTTTGCGCAAAACAATTCTGAGTTGTCTACACTGGCCCTCTTGTGCAAAAGCATTTGCGTAAGAGGGCTTTTTCCCGAGCGGGAGAGTCGTATTTGCGCAAGAACACTGACGATCATACATTAGATCGTCAGTGTTCTTGTGCAAATTCAAGCGGCTAGTGTAGACAGCTGGCAAATTTTTGCACAAAAGCACCTGCTTTTGTGCAAAAACTTGCCAGTCTAGACGCAGCCAAAGTGTAGATGATACAGTTGTATTGGGAAATCTTCCTAGCATAGACACAGCTTTCACTGGCACACATACAGAACAAAGGGGCTGTTGTCAGCATGGCTCATACCAGTTCCCTGAGCAAAATAAGCTATACCCTCCCCCAAGCGTTCATGCTGATATAACTGCTTCTATCCTTGGACTTTTTGGTTGGCATAGAAATATCTTCAAAAGAAACCCTCTATCTCCCCCCCAAAAAACATTCATGCTAATATAACTGTATCTACATTTGGGCTCTATGGTTCCCATAGAAATGTCTCCAAAAGAACTACCCTCCTCCCCTCGCCCCCCAAAAAATCCTTCACAGATATTACTATTATGGCAAAGAGTTTCTGGAGATGGCCAGCAAAATATATTAGGACATTGGGTGCATGTCTACACTGGTGAGTTATTTCAAAATAACAAGGCGAGCATCCATACTAACCAAGCCCGTTATTTCGAAATAAAGGGCTTGTTATTTTGAAATAATAACTCCTGCTTGTGAAGAGGAATAACGCTTATTTCGAAAGTGTTATTTCGGGAGTTATTATTCAAAATAACTTATTTTTAAATAACTCCCCAGTGTAGCCATAGCCTGGGTTAGTGGACTGAATCCCTGAAGAAGGGTGCAGTTTGAGAAGGCCGATAGAGGCCCCCCTGGAAAGATAGAGAAAAGAAGTAACTGGAAGGCAAAAGAGGCATCTCTCTTTGGCTGACAAGTCTTGGGGAGGTCTATGAAAAGAAGGGCTTTTTTTTTTTTTTAAAGCCTGGTGGCTCCAGTCGTCTCCTGTTTGTATTGTTTGCATCCCAGCGAGTCAAGTGCCACTGGAAAACAACACTGCCCAGCGCAGCTGGGAGAGAGGGAGTGCTGTTCAGAGCACAGGGAGAGCATAAATGCTTTCACACTCTGGTCTGACAGCCATTCATAAAGCCAAGATCCTCCTAGGCTGCTAATTGGGGATGGAATTAGCAGCAGCTTTTTGAATTGACCTCTTCAAATGAACTTGCTGACGGGATTTATCACAAATAAGGGAAATGGGAGGGCCTGGAGGATCCTCTTCATTGTGCTGGAGGATAAATTGGAGCTGTCCTTCATAACACAATGGCTGGAGCCTGAGAGACCTGCCTGCTGTGGCTGCTCCAGAGGATACCTTTCTTGGGAGCCCACAAGCTTCTCAGGGGTTGTTCTTGCTTTCTCCTGTTGTACAAATTCATTCTGAAAAAGATCAATAGCCACGGGAATCCTGGGGAAATGTGAATGTGTACGAATGAGTGAGTCTGGAGGAAAGGCAGCGTCAAGGCAACTGGCTAACAAATTTATCAAACCACTAGTGGGTTTGTTTTGGTTTTTTGAATGCTTCAGGGAACTGGCTAAAATAACTGTAGGTACTGATCTTCCAAGAGGAACCTAGCCTGACCCTGGTAATTAAACTATCTTCTATCTCCAGGAAAATAACAAAATTGGATATTAAGAAAATTGATACATATCGTGGGCCAAATCACAGGTTCTTTCAATGGGAAATTTGACTGAATGAAAACAGAATGAGCCTTTGGCAGCGTGGGTGAAGCCCAGGCTCCTTTGGTGGCAGGAGGGCCAGGATTTCACCCAGTCTGTCCAGATTGAAGAAGGAACTCTCAAGAGCTAATCCCACCTCTGCTACTCACTTGCTCTCTGGCCTTGGGCAAGTCCTTTCTCCTCTTTGTAGTTCAGCTTCTCCCCCTGTAAAATGAGGGTGATGACAGCTTCCTCTGAGGATTAATTAGTGCCTGTGAAGCATTTTAAAGGTGTTAGATGCTACGTGTATGTGATGACTGGTGTTAGTGGGAGGCTGCAGTGTAGAGGGGGATCCTGGAGACGTCTGGAATTATCTGTGACAGTTGCTTTCTGACACGATAGCGATAGTTTCCATCCCCAATGAGCGGTAAAACATAGCTTAAACAATCAGCCTAAAGAGAACTGAAGGGCAGCACCAGCATGTTCCCTAGATACACCTCTAACCTGTTTAGGACCAATCCCAAATCCATGGAGAAGTTTGGTTACTTAGGGCATATGCTGTTCCAGATTATTACAGCTGATGAGGACGTCACCCGTCGTAAAGCCAGGGCCAGCACTGCATTTGTGAGGGAGTCCAGTGGAGGGCAACAAAAATGATTCGGTGGCTGGAGCACGTGACTTATGAGGAAAGGTTGAGGGATTTAGTCTACAGAAGAGAAGAGTGAGGGGGGATTTGATAGCAGCCTTCAACTACCTGAAGGGGGGTTCCAGAGAGGATGGAGAAAGGCTGTTCTTGGGCCAGGTCTACACTAGACCCGGCAGCTCAGCTTAAGGTATGTAACTCCAGCTACACAGAATACATAGCTGGAGTTGGCTCACCGTAAGCTGAGCTTGGCAGCATCCCCACAGAGGGAGGCCAACAGGAGCAAATGCTCCCATCGGCTTCCCATACTCCTCACAAAAGAAGGAGTACCAGACGCTGGCAGGGGTGCCCTCTGAGTTCAGTTTAGTCTTAACGAGACTCACTAAATCAAACTCTGGAAGATCGATTCTGACAGCGGTGATCTTCCTTTCAGTGTAGACAAGGCCTCAGTGGTGACCGATGGCAGAACAAAGAGCAATGGTCTCAAGTTGCAGTGGGGGAGGTCTAGGTTGGATATTAGGAAAAACTATTTCACTAGGAGGGTGGTGAAGCACTGGAACGGGTTCCCTAGGGAAGTGGTGGAATCTCCATCCTGAGAGGTTTTTAAGTCTTGGCTTGACAAAGCCCTGGCTGGGGTGATTTAGTTGGGGTTGCTCCCGCTTTTAGCAGGGGGTTGGACTCGATGACTTCCTGAGCTGTCTTCCAACTCTAGGATTCTGTGATTCTAATACCACCTATGGAATAATAGGGATGACAACATGAGCATTAAGCTAAGTATCTGTTGAGCAGTAACGCTTACAATGCTTCTGTATGGTTGGGAGACATGGACAACATATGGCGGCCACATTAGGAAACTTGTCAGTTCCATATACACCATCTTCAGTGTGTTTACAGGGCCAAATAGTGGGACAGGATTCCCAGTATCAAAATCCTTAATTGCCATTGCATGACCTGCATTCAAAGCATGCTTCTTAAAGCTCAGCTGTGTTAGCCTGGGCATCTCATTGATACATCCCACACCAGTCTACCCAAGGCCATATCTTTATGGTCAGCTAAAGCAAGGCACTTGTTCTTGTGGTGGCTCGTACAAACACTATAAAGATGCACATGTCAAAGCTGGGCCATTGGTGTCCAGCATGTGCCAGTCGGTGACTTAATTGTAGTCAGGAGATGTGTAGCAGAGCTGCGATGAGCAGGGTTAGGACAGCAGGAAGTCAGGGTCAGGCACTAAGTTGCAAACAAGAGGCAGATAGCAGACGAACCAGGGTCAGGTGCTGGAGTCTGAGGTTCATAGTAAAGCAAAATCTGGAGTGGAAACAAGCAGGCAATCTGCGTTGGTGCTCCCCGTAATGGCTTCCTGGTTTATAGACTGGCATGGGCCAATCAGTAGGCTGGAGGGGGCCGCCACTCAGGCCGCACTGGGCGGTACTTCCTGCAGTGCCTAGCTTTGCAGAGCTCCCTAAGGGACATGTAGCTTGAGCACCTGGAGGCAATGCACCGTCTCGTCTGTCCCACACGTAGCCGAGTTTGCAGTTCTTGCAGGGGTCTCACCTCACGTGCGGGTTCACCCTGCTCTGTTTGCCAAGTCCTCGAAGCATGACATCAATGTGAGACTTGTCCCTGTCAAAGCGGAGCTCTCTCAGTGGATGCAGCAGGTGGCCCATGTGATTAAAGTAGAAGAGTGAGACTGGGGAGGGCTGAGTTCTCTCCTCCGGAGGTGACCCTTGGGTAAAGCAAGGGACTGGCAGGTGCAATGGTGTGGTGCAGGGGTGAGGAACCCCAGCCTACGGGCTGCACATGGTTCATCAGGGTTAGCCGCGGAGCAGTTGATTTACCTGAGTGTGAGTTGGAGTGGAAATTACAGAATCCAAAGTATATATAACAACAAAAGAAGTTACCTGTCAATTGTAGGACCAGTGTTAATGATGCTAATTAGGTCAGGTTCAATATGTCTCACTCATAGCATCTGATGTGGAGATGCGAATACAATTTGCCTTTGTAGTGTGTTCACCAGTTAAGATCTTTATTCAAGCCTAAGTTGATAGTGTTGAACTTGTAAATGAACTCCAGTTCAGCTGTCTCCCTCTGTAATTGAGTGGTTAAATTCCTTTGTAGAAGAATGGCTACTTTTTTAAATCCATTATTGAATGCCCGGAAAGGTTAAAATGTTCCCCTGCAGGTTTATGTGAATTATCATTTCTGATGTCGGATTTGTGTCCATCTATCCTTTGACGCAGCAGAGACTGTCTGATTTGTCCAATATACATGGCAGAGGGGCATGTGCTGGTCATATCACGAGAGAGCACATGGCTCGTGAGTCTCAAGTCCTGGCTCTGCCAACAATGTAACCCATCCATGCCGTGATTTCCTTCTTGGTATAATGGAGAATACTTTTGCCTTTGTAAGGAAATGCAATGGGCAACACAGTAATAATAGTAACTGCCGTAGACCTGCTCACTGCTTGTTCTGTCTTGTATCACTGATTCACTGGACTTTGGGGGTGTTCTGAAGAGAAGAGCTGTGTTTCCCCATAGCTGTGACTCGCCCTCTTGCAGTCCCCTCCATCTCTGCCTGGTGGTGGCAGGTTAGCACAGTAGGTCACAGCAAATTCGAGAGCTGTTAGGAGAGGCTGGTCCCAGTCCCATTGTCTCCAGTTCACTCTGGAACAAAATGAGCCAGCACTGAAGAGGAAGGGGCTGTTAGTATCTTTAATGTGGGGAATCCAGCAGTGAAGAAGCAGAAGTCTCTGGTTGCTGGGCCAGGAAGAAAGCCACCTTTGCTGCTGAGCCGGCATATGCTAGGATCAATGGCTGATGGTAGCAGGGCTCTTTTGGAGAGAGGCCTGAAGCGATTGTGGGAGCAGATTGTGAGTTTTACTGTGTTCCGTCACACAGAGGAAATCAAGGCAACGCAGGAAGGAAGCAGCCAAGTGCCGTGCCTAGGAGAAGGTAGAGCTTTCTGCCCCAATGGAGGGCAGCTCTGATTTACAAGCCCACTGCACCTCCCTGCTACCAGGCGGATCTAGCTGGACAGAACACGATGTCGGTATCACCCCCATCTTTTAGGAGAGGCACAGGGAGAGTTAAGTGACCTGCTCAAGGCCACACAGCAAGTCAGTGGCAGTTCTGGGGGAGGAGGGGGGACACCCAGGAGTCTGTCTGTCTTCTGCCTGTCCTAGCTACCTGCACTATGAATAGGTGATGCAGGCCATGTATTCATCCTCACTACAACCCGGGATCCCCATTGTACAGATGGGGAACTTAGCCACAGAGAGACTGTGTCTTGCCCAGAATCCCCTATGGCTGATCAAGGAAATGAACTCTGGTCTCCTAGACAAGTCCCTGAACCACCAGCCCGTCCTTCCCTTCTAGTCTTCTTGTACCACAAGGAGATGATCTGCTGCTGGGGTGCTTACAGGGGAGACCCAGAGAGCAGGAGTCAAACCCAGGCTGACAGTGATGAATTGAAGGAGAATGTGCATCAATGTTAATAAAAGCGTGAGGCAGATAACCTTTGGTTGCCTTACCTCCTCCCCCTTCCTCCACCCCATTGTGCTCCGAGTTCCCATCCTGAACCCCCGGCACAGTAGATCTAATTGCGTATTGAGCGACAGGAATGGGAGACGGAGATTAAAACACAGGTGACTGGCGGACAAAAGCCGGTGAGGGCTGCAGGAGGCTGATCGGTGTTTTGATTTATGCTGTGCAAGCATCTTGGAGCTTGAGGGCAGGGGGGAGTTGTCCCTTCCCACCCCTGGCTCTCTTAGGGTCAGGTGTCCAGGGGCGTGCTGCTGCATCTTGAGAGGGAAGCAAGCGGGTTATTTTCTCCATCTTCCTGGTATCCAGGGAAAGACAGGTGGGAAGCGGGCGGGGGGAGAGTAGGACTGTCATTCCCTGGGTTTGTTCTTGGATTAAATGACCTGTCTCTGCGCAAGGACATCTGTTCCTGCTGCTCTCTGGCTTTCCTGAAGTGTGATGTCTTCACTGCTGCCCAGAAGGAGGGGTTGCGATGGGCTCTCTCTTTCACACACAGCTTGTGAAGATCAAAAGCCTGCGTCTACACTGCTGGCCCTCGCCGTTTCAAACGCGCACCTGGGTTTTGGTCAGAACCCTGCCTGGCGGCAGTAGGCCTTAGGCCCTGGCTTTCCCAGCTTGCACAGAGGAGAGAGACACAAGAGATTTTAATTGCCTTGCCATCCTCTGGCCTCTCTCCCCTGCCTGACCTCTTTGCATCAGGACGGAGCAAAGGCCTGCTTTGAAGCTGCCCCTTCAGCGTGAGGAGCCGCTAATTAGGCCCTGCCCTGCTGGGCTGTGTGAAGTGACTGGGCTCACTCCAGCCAGGCAGGCTCATAAACAAGAGCTGGAGTCTCCTCCTGGCGGGGAGGGTCAAGGCCTGGGTGGATCCAGCCCCGGTAGCTGTATTTGTAGTTGGTGGTTAGTAGTGAGACCCGTTGCCTTGGCACCCGAGGAGAAAGAGACTGTTCTGCTCCCCGGAGAGAGGATGACTCTGGGGGGAGCTCTAAGGAGGCAGCTGGGCATTGATCGCTATCAGAGCTCTGAGGCCACTTTGCTGCTCAGTGACACATTCAGGGCCCCGAAAGGTGGTTTCCCCTGGAGTCCGAATGGGAGGCAAACAAATGGCTGAGCGTCTGGCACCCTGCTGCCATGGAGTCCTCCCAAATGGGGCAGCTGCACGGAAGCCTCCAAAAATTGTTTGAGTCATGATTTATTTTGGGGGGCTTTTTAAAGATTTCCAGGCTGGGCCTGGTCTCCACTGCCCCAGCTACCAGATTGAGCAGTCCTGAGACCAGGCGTGAGCTCCCTGCTGTAATTAAAATAGCCGCAGTCTTACAGCACTGGGAACACTTTGAGCCGTGTTCCTAAGCTTTGCTGTGGCTCTGCTGAGCTCTAACCCCCGATTCTGAGAGAGACAGACTGGGGGAGCGGTGCCCAAAAATGCCTGTCAGCCAGTTTTTGTGCCTCTTGAGTACAGGCCTTAGGCATGGGCCTACCCATCCCCCGGCATAAATTAGAGCAGCCTCTGAGGCTACTTGAACTTGTGTAGACTTTGAACAGGCCTCTGTAGGCCCATAAGAGCTGGAGCTGAGACTGCTTTGGTCACATCCCCTCCTTTCATATCGCCATAAACCAAGAGGCGGGTGCATTTCAACTGCTCTGAGCTGCCTGCCCTTCTTCCCCGCACCTCTACCAGGTGTGTAGCCTCTAAAGGGCAACTTCGTTAAGGCTACCACAGAACCCCAAATTGGGGCCTAGAAGTATGTTCGTGTGTACCCCACGTGGCTTAGTGAAGGGGCTCCGTGTCCTGACCCAGGCATCACCGCTAACCAATGAGTCCTGAGCCTGCAGCTGATCAGCTGAGAAGAGTTCCATGAGTGCAGTGAGTTTGGGCAGCCTTAGCTACATGCTTGTTCATTCAGAAAGTTTGGTGGGACCCTGCTGAAGTGCAGTGACTCGGCCCTCTGCTTTGAACGGTGCCCCTACCTGCGAAGGCCGGGAGTTGCACTGCAGATGGAATCTCCCCTTGACCCTTTTCTCAGGGCAGGAGGAGGCTGAATTCACAATGCTATCTTGAGATGGGACTAAGATCCCTTCCCCGTGGGTGCCGTGACATTTCAAGGATAAGTGTGTGCCTGTAGCCCGGCCACACGCCAGCTGCATCTCCCGTATCTACGCATTGATAATATTGATATGGAGCTGAGTGCAGGCTGGCTTAGCGCTCAGAAACCCCTTCCTCTCCGGCTCCATTGCTTTTGCGCCCCTTGGCATCTTCCTTGTTCTCAAGGGTGTTGGTGGCCCCCCAGTGCATGCTGCAGGATTGTGGAGAAGGGAGAGAGAGAGAGACATAAAATCCAACCCTTCATACTTCCTTGTGTTTTATTGTTGCAGTCCCCCAGACCGCAATTTCCCCAAGGAATGCAGAACTCTATATTGTAGGTATTACAGTTACACCCGTTTGCACCAGGCACTGAATAAGCTCAGAGTAAGGAGTAGCCACTGCCCTGAGGAGCTTACTGCCTACACCGCCCAGCCAAGTAAGAGGTGGAGGAGGAAGGATTATCTTCCCCATTTTACAGCTAGGTCTGAGAGGCATTGGGTAGGTTAAGTGACTTGCCTAAGGTTACAGATGGATTCGGTGGCAGAGCAAGCAATTTTACCCAGAGGCTGTTTGTCAGAGTGGCTGAGCATCCTTTCCTCTTCCTGAAGGCAGGTCTGGGATGGCTCCAGTTGGGCACCCAGACCCAGAGGCTAGTTCAGTACATTTGGGCCTTACTGACTTTGCTGAAGTCTTGCAGCTGGGTTGAGCTGGGAACAGAAGCACACTGTCCAGGTGGTGCTTTTTCTGCATCATGGCTGCTCTCAGGCTTGGACTATGACTCTGCTGGAGCAGACAGGCTGGACAGGCATCCCCGGCTTCCAGTATGGATAATTGGAGAACGCTGTCTTCAGGGGGGGCGTCAATCAACCCCTTCCTCCAGCACTAGCACTCATGCTTGTTGCACTGGCTAGAAGAGAAAAGCGAGCTGTACCCCACATGCAAGTGCTGCCTGCAAGCAAGGGATCCCTGTGCGGTTTGCAGCCGGCGGGTCTCCACTCCGGCATGTGCACATCCACATTCGGCCTGGCATTTGGACAAAGGGCTTAGGCTTTCTGCTCCCTGCTCTGATAGCTTGGAACACTCAGTACGTTACTGGGGCTGGCCGGGGGGTGACGCTATCTGTGATGATCGCAGAACAAATCCAGCTGCTCTCTGCATAAGAGAAATCAGCACAAACTGCTGGTTGTGTTCAGGCTTTGAGCCCTTGGAGTGAGCCGCTGTCGGTGTCAGCCACCAAATCTAACCCCCTAGAGGCCTGGCTAAGCCACATGTCTAACTGGGCCAGAGCACTGGTTCCAGTAGGGACCTTACAACATCCCTGACTTCAGAGAGTCCAAGGACACAGGTGGGAGCTCATCTGTTGGGCTCTGCTTCAATCCTCGCCGGAGAGCGCCAGGTTGTAGCCAGCTGCCTTGGTGCAATGGAATGGAGACGGGTCCCTTGATGTTATAGCTCTCTCTTTTAACCCTTCGCTACCATCTCGCTCACTTGCAGCTTCAGCCCTAAGGCCAAACACGTGCCCTGCTCAAGCAGCAGGTTTTTTCCCACATGGGCCCTTGGCACATGGTGCTGGCAGCCGGCACCACCTCACACAGTTAGCCAGGAATAAAGCCAGGGCTCCTGCTGTCCTGTCCCATCCTCAGTCCACTGGCCCACACACAACTCACTGAATGCTGGCGTGTTAGCTTGTGCTGTAGACGTTACTGACGCTGCAGCAAAATGGGGCATGACCGTTCCTTGTGTAATGCACACACCTACTGGGTGTGGTTCACTGTCCCACGTAGTGGCACTTAGGCCACTTACAGAGAGAGAACATGAGTTTTTCTCTACAGCCTGAGCTGCAAGCCCGTTGGCTTTTAGCTCAAGCTGTAGAGGATCATGCACTAAGCTCCAGAGATCCTAGGTTCAATTCCACTTGTTGGCTCTACACTTGCACGCCTGATCTGTTAGTATGGGGGGGGGGTGCCCCTTCAGACTGCAGTCTTCCTAGTGTGGCCTGTTCATCGGTTGGCTGTTTTAGGGTCTGATCTTGCCCATGTTAAGGGGAGTTTAACCATTGGCTTCAGCCTGAGGGGTGTAACTGCACTGCAGCTTGAGGTGTGATGTGTAGAGGTATCTGAGCTAGTTGTAATCAAGTCAGATCAATAGCAGGGAAGCTTTGGCAGCGTGAGCAGCTTCACAGGCACCCTGGGTACATCTTGCCTCTGGCTTGCAGCATAGACACGCTCAGGTCTCTGGACCTTTCGGAGGGACTTCTGTAAATCAGTCTGAAGGAGAGTGGAATTCATTTAAAAACAGTTTAAGCTCTCAAATCATTAACAGCCTCCCTGCGCCGACTTACAAGGTACAAATAAATACATTTTAATAGGAGGCACGGAGCAGAGAGCTGCTAATCTGCATTAATTCCTCTCCAGGGGCTCCATCTACAGAAATGAGCAATTCAATAAAAATCAAATCAAATTCCCAGGACAGACTGGGGGGATGGGATCTGTGGACAGGCTGTGCACAGGGACACCAGCTGGAAGTGCAGGCTTCAGCAGCCGCGTTCCCTGGCTCTTGCTGCATACCCGATTGCTGGGGGAGGCATATTTTAAGTGCACGCTGCCTCTGAGGCTGATGATTAGATGCTATGCGCTTTTGAAACACAAAGGGGTGTGCACATGTGAGAGAGACGCACCCATGTAAACTGGGTTATGTTACCCCATGAATTCTTTCTTCCCACTAGTGCATGTGTATTCCCCCAGAGAGCTGGGTTCTAGGTCCAGTTCTTGCAGTAGCCTGCTCAGTGACCATGGCTGAGTCACTTCTTGGTCCCGTGACTCAGTTTCCCCTCCTGACCTTTGTTTATTTAGGCTAAGCTCTTTGTAGCAAGGACTGTCTCTTACTACATGTACCTACAGTGCCTGGCATAATGGGGGCCTTACTCTCAGCTGGGACCGCTAGGCCTTACCATAATTGGTCAAGTGAAGCAAAATCCTACATTCAGCTGCAAGAGGGTCTGTTTGGATGTATCACAATAGCTTTTGAATGCTGCACCGAGTTAGTTATAACATTTCAGGGAAAGGGCTAGGCCTCAGTGAGCAGAACCCTGTTGAATTTGATGGAAAAAACTGGATGAAAGAAATGGGGGACACATAGGCTATGTCTACATGGCAGCGTTATTTTGGAATAACGTCCGTTATTCTGAAATAACTATGCGAGCGTCTACACAGCTAGCCCGTTATTTTGAAATAATTTTGAAATAACAGGCAGCTTATTTTGGCATTTGTAAACCTCATTCCACGAGGAATAACGCCTCTTCCGAAATAGCTATTTCGGAATAGCGGTCATGTGGACTCTCTGCTGCTGCTTTTTTGAAATAGCTCCTCCCCCAGGCCATTCAGAATAATTACTCCCCAGTGCCTCCTGGGGCTCTAAATCGAGGTAGCGCATCCAGATTAGGGGAGCCTGCCTCGGACTAATTTCCAGGCTTCCCTATAGTGTAAACACACGATTTCGAAATATGCTATTTCAGAGTATTTCTTCCAGAATAGCTTATTCCGAAATAATCATGCAGTGTAGACCTAGCCATAGAGCCCCTGGCATCTGGTTAGAAGAACTTGCAGCTTCCATCAGGTGTGTGATTGCCTAGAAAGCAAAGAACCAGTTGATCACACTGTTGATATTTTCACACACTCCCCAGCGCAATTCTGCCTGTCCTCCCAGGAGGATTTCCATATACAGTAAACTTCCGATAATCCGGCACCTTTAGGACCCAGGGGGTGCCGGATTATCAGATATGCCGGACTATCAGAAGGGGGGGCTATGAGGGGTCTGGAGTGGGGTGGGGGGGATGCCACCCCAGACCCCTCATAGCCCCCTTCCGATAGTCCGGCTCTGCCCCAGGCGTCCCTGATTCAGCCGCTGCTGGTCAGTTTCAGCAGCGGCTGAATCGGGGACGCCTGGGACAGAGCAGCCAGGGTGTTGCTGGGTTGGTCCTGCAGCGCCGAGGGGGCCGCGCTACGGGACCAACCTGGCAGCACCCCAGCTGCTCTGCCCCAGGTGCCCCTATTCAGCCGCTGCTGAAACTGACCAGCAGCGGCTGAATCGGGGACGCCCGGGGCAGAGCGGGACCAACCCGGCAGCACCCCGGCTGCTCTGCTCCAGGCATCCCCAAGAGCAGCTGGGGTGCTGCCGGGTTGGTCCCGCAGCCCCGAGGGGCAGCACCCCAGCTGCCCTGCCCCCGGCTTCCCGATTCAGCTGCTGGTCAGTTTCAGCAGCGGCTGAATCGGGGAAGCCGGGCGCAGAGCAGCTCCAATTGTCCGGCTGCCCCGAGCACTTCCGGATTCCTGATGGTGCCGGAGCATTGGATGCCGGACCAATGGAGTTTTACTGTAGTGTGTTTCATATACAGGGTTTTAAATGTTGACACCCTGAATGACTTATCTGCCAAACAGAAAGAAAATAAATAAGAATGAGGAGGAGGGGGAATGGGGGCCCCCGGCACTGGGGTGGGGGAAGGGGAGACCCTTGTATGGAGGAGAGAGGCATGGGAGGTCACAGCCCCTGGCATGAGGGAGGAGGAGGGATGGGAAGGAGCCTGAGGGGGAAAGGGGAGCTCTGATGTGGGCAGTGAGCTTGGCCTACAGAAGCAGCACAGTGTTCAGCCAAAGGGGTTAATTCCCAGGGGTCTGGATACTGGGGGCAAGAGGGGCCTACAATGACTTGTGAGAGGAGCGAGTTTGGAAATACATCAGTGCCCCACTGTGCTGCACACGCTCTCGACCTGGAGGCTGAGGCGGGAGCAGGCGGAAAGAGATCGCTGTTGGCCCTAACATCTGTGTTGCTCCCCCCCCTTGTAGGTCCATATGTACGACCCGTATGATGACTATTACCAGACAGTGCCCTTGGATTCCCACCAGGCCATGTACGTCAGCTCGGGATACTACGGCACCCAGTATGGAGGTATGTGTCCCCATCATGGCCTCCGCCCAGCCTGCATTGACCTGTGCGGGCCTCCAGTGAGGCAGGGGGTTAGCAGCCAGCCTGGACCCAGAGGGCTGCAGCCAACATGCAGGAAACCAAGCAGATTTAGACACCTGTTATTGACATGGCAGGTGTTCAGATTCCAGCCTCAGGAGGGCAGATCCCATTTACACCCCAGCCAGTCAAGCCATAGTGTCATATTAGTAGTTTACTGAGGGTTTTGCTTATTTTTGTTAGTAGAGCAAAAGAGAACCACTTAACCACTTCATTCAGGAAGTAAGATTTTGTAACTAGAATTCAGTTCTGTGCCTAGCGTCACCAGGAAGGGACCACGGGCCCGTTAGTTACTTGGTATCATCTCTTAGAGCTACAAGGGGACCGTTTATAAAGAAACCCTTTTTTGAATTTAAAAAGTAAATTCCTCCAGCAGTCTAGCGCTGGTCCCAACTGCACTGTGCTGCTGCAGGCTTCTGGGCCGTTCCTGAAGTCATTTGCAAAATGTTATATTCCCCTCTCATATTTAATGTAACATAAATGCATTGCTGCTTGCAAAGAGTGCCGGATCGACACTCCCAGCTTTGAAAGGTGTTCAGATACTATGGTGATGGGCACCAGCATAAGAACCTCATTACAGTCCCTTCTGGCCCTAGATTTGTAAAGGGATTTAGGCCCCTAGAGGTTCAGGTAGGTGCCTGAGGTCTTTTGAACAGCCCTCTCTGCATCTTTAGGCACCTAACTGCCTTGGAAATCTTCCCTGAGAACCTAGACAGACAGACCTGGAGACCAATACTCTCTGGTCATCCCCTAATGGGTAGCAGCTGCTGCCCCACCCTGCCCCAACAGCGACCATCTTGTAGGAAAGGAGAAGAGCTCATTCTGCATAGTCCAGGCACTCCTTGGTCTCTTTCTGGCTGCCAATAGGGACGCCAGGTTGTGCCAGCTGTGGTGCTGGTCTCTGTGACAGTGAGGGGCGGGGCTGAGACCCAGTCAACTCAGTGCACAGGGGGCACAGAGTGGGCAAGTGTGTTCTTCAATGGGTGGGTGAGTGGGTGCTGGCTGCCAGGGTGGGGATGTAAGCCTGGTGAGGGTGGGTGGCACTGGCTGGGGACCAGTGCTAGGAACACAGGCATATAGGTCCAGGGAGAGGGGCTGGCTGGCAATGTTCCCCCTCATCTTTTCAATCCATGTGTGGAATAAATTTTATGTGCATCAAGGCATGTGTGAATGTGCACCACCATTAGAAACAAACCTCGCCTTGGGTGCTCTGTTAACCAGCTGGGCAGCATTGGAATCCCTGCTGAGTGGCTGTACCAGTGCACAGCTTACTGGGAAAGCCTCTGGCTGGGTGTGCTGGCCTTGGGTGGGGGCTCTGGGTGGAGGGTGATGCTGGAGTATTACTGGCATGGGAAGTGGGGGCAGCCTGAGGCTTACAGGTGCTGGATGGGAGGATCTGTGGTAGCAGTTTGGGTGTAGGGGCTGGTTCTGGCAGGGAGGCTGGCTGGGAGAGCTAAGGGGGGTGGCAAAGGGGGCTTGACTGGGGGAGTTATGGGTGCTACAGAGGTGGATTGGCTGGGGTTATGGGTGCTGGCAGAAGAGGGTTGGCTGGGGGTTATGGTGCTGCAGAGGAGGTTGGCTGGGGGTTACAGGTGCTGGCAGAGGAGGTTGGCTGGGGTTATGGATGCTGGCTGGGGTTGGCTGGGGTTACAGGTGCTGGCTGAGGGAGTTGGCTGGGGGCTATGGATGCTGGCTGTGGGGTTGGCTGGGGAGTTGGCTGGGGGCTATGGATGCTGGCTAAGGGTGTTATGGGGGCTGCAGAGGGAGGTTGGTTGGGGTTACAGGTGCTGGCAGAGGAGGTTGGCTGGGGTTACAGGTGCTGGCTGAGGAGTTGGCTGGGGTTATGGATGCTGGCAGAGAGGGGTTGGCTGGGGGCTTTGGATGCTGGCTAGGGGTGTTACGGGGCTGCAGAGGAGGTTGGCTGGGGGTTACAGGTGCTGGCAGAGGGGGTTGGCTGGGGGTTATGGATGCTGGCTAGGGGTGTTATGGGGGCTGCAGAGGAGGTTGGCTGGGGGTTACAGGTGCTGGCAGAGGAGGTTGGCTGGGGTTACAGGTGCTGGCAGAGGGGAGTTGGCTGGGGTTATGGATGCTGGCAGAGGGTTGGCTGGGGGCTATGGATGCTGGCTAGGGGTGTTAGGGGCTGCAGAGGGAGGTTGGCTGGGGGTTACAGGTGCTGGCTGAGGAGTTGGCTGGGGCTATGGATGCTGGCTAAGGGTGTTATGGGGGCTGCAGAGGGAGGTTGGCTGCGGGGGTTACAGGTGCTGGCGGAGGGGGGCTTGGCTGGGAGGGGGGGCGTTATGGGTGCTGGTGATCAGACCAGGGAGGTGTCACTGACTAGCAAAACACAAGAAGCAGGGATGTTCCATGGGACGCTGTTTCAGAAATAACCCTCTGCCAAGCCATGGGCAGCTGCTGCCGTCTCTCACCCAGGCCCAGCGCCACGGGACTGGAGCCCATGTGCTAGCCTGCGAGCAGAGGGAGGCTGTGGCTGGGACACACGGCCTAGGGGGGTGAGACTCCCCCTCCGAGCCTGAGCTTGTCAGACATTTACAGGAGCCAGATCCTTGGGTGCCCTGCTGCTCCCCATCCCATCTGGCCGCATCCCTAAGGATAGGGTGACATCTGGTGGCAGCAGCCTGGAACTGCCTGGACTGTGCAGCGACTTCAGAGCTGCGCTGTCATGGAGTGGATGCAGAGAGGCCTGAAAGGGGGGGAATCTGGCCCCAAGCTTTCCCCAGTGGGAGAGTCCAGACTCACAGTGGGTCGTACCTGAGCCGCAGGCCCGGCCCCGGGGAGGTGCACGAGCCAGGCCTGCGTGAGCTCACAGGAGAGAGCGCCCTGCTCACGTCTCCAGGGAGCTGGTTCCTGCAGAAAGTGTGTGCAGGATTTCAGACAGTTGGGGCTTGGCTCAGCAGCTGGGTCTGTCTTTGCTAGCGGGTGTGGTGGAGCCGCTTTGGAAGGAGGGCCCAGCCTTGCCGTGACTAGCCTACCCTGGCACAAAGGCCCTGCCACATGAGACAGCGCCCTGCATCCCCTTGTGTCTCCCTCCCCCCTCCCGTTAGCATCCTGAGAAACGATCCTGCAGCACCTTGGCTTGTGCTCACTGCAGCTCTGAATGAGCCTAGCACAGCTCCGGTGTCCCTCGGAGAGGCCAGGAGGTGAAGTGGGGCAGGCAGCATGGGGCAGTGGATGGCGCACTGGCCTAGGAGTTGTGGGTTCTAAAGCTGGCTCTGCCATTGACCTTTTGTGGGACGCTGGCAAAAATCACTCACCCTCTCCGTGCCTCCATTTCCAGGGGCGGCCCTAGACTAGCTGCCAGCAACTGGCGCCCTAGGCGAACCATGCAATCGGCGCCCCCCCAACCCCAAGGGCAGATATCGACTGAGGGTTTTGGTTCTGTGCTGGGGAGAGGGGGGCTGGGGATGGAGTTCTGTGGCTGGGGGGCTGAGGATGGAGTTCTGTGGCTGGGAGCCAGGGGTTAGGGGCTGGGGGCCAGGGGTTGGGGATGGAGTTCTGTGGCTGGTGGCCGAGGGGCTGGGGATGGAGTTTGGGGCTGGGGCCAGGGGCCTGGGGATGGAGTTCGGGGATGGGGGCCGGGAGAGGGAACAGGGTGCCAGTCGGAGGAGAGAGTCCCCTGCACCCGCCTCCTCCCAAGATCCCACCCCAGAAAGAAGCCGGCATGCGCCTCTCCCGGGCGACACCCCCACGGGGCAGGGGAACCCCGCATTCCTTCTCCCCGGGCCGACCCCCGCGGCACAGGGAAATCCCCCGCATTCCTCCTCCCCAGGACCAACCCCGCCCGCAGCACAGGAAACTGCCCCTGCCTCCTCCCCGGGCCAACCCCCGCCCAAGGCACAGGGGAACCCCCCCCCGCGCGCTGCCTCTCCCAGGACTTACCTCCCTCCTGGCCGCAGGGAAGCCGTGCTCCAGGTAAGGCACCGGAAAGGAAATGGGAAATGGAAGGGGCAGGGTTTGGAATTTGGCGCCCCATGCAACTTGGCGCCCTAGGCGGCTGCCTAGTTTGCCTATAGGCACGGGCTGCCCCGTCCATTTCTTCTCCTGTTTATTTAGATTGCCAGCTCTGTAGGCCAGGCACTGTTTCCTACCTTGTCATTTTTGTACAGCACCTTGCACAGCAAAGTCTCTATTGCAGCTGGGGCCTTTAGGGACTGCCATAATGCTTTCCTTTCCCCACTCCCAGCTACTAGCCACATTTAACACAAACCCTGATTTTCAGAGAGTTTGGGATTTCCCCTTTAAGGCTTTTAGGTAATCAGAGTTCTGGTGGGTGGAGTTTGTGACGCTTGTGGAGGTCCATGCAAATGAAATGGGCAATACCACTGCAAAGTATTATAATAAACTGGCTAGTATGAATACCATAGACCCCTGCTGGGTGGAATCAACTGCTGCACTATGTGTCATGAGCCCTATATAGCTGACTGCTGCTGAAGATTCTCCTTTAGCTCAAAGGCATTTTCTTTTAGAATTTCTAAAACTTGGACTTCTCGCTCACTTAACCCGTCGACCAATGGCTGGAAGCTGAAGACAGCAAAGTGGAAATAAGGGGCAAGTCTTTTCCAATGAGGGTAGTTAACCATTGGGACAGCTTCTGAAGGGTGCAGTTGAATTCATTATCATTTAATCTTTATATGAGTGTCTTTCTATGACACAGTCTCTACTGCACCACAAGTTGTTGGGCTCCAGATTCACTGGTCGGGGCAGGAGGTCAGACTAAGGGTACGTCTATACAGAAACATTATTTCAAAATAACTAGCGTTATTTCGAAATAACTTAGTCCGCATCTACACAGCAGGCAGTTATTTAGAACTATTGTCGAAATACTGTCAAGCTGGAGGACTTCTTACTCCAACTCCTGTAATCCTCATTATACGAGGCGTAAGGGAAGTCGGAGGAAAAGTGCTCTATTTCAAAATAAGTGCTTTACAGATGCTCCCAATTTCGAAATAAGCTATTTTGAAATAAGCTACACTGTAGCTTAATTTGTATAGCTTATGTCAAGGCTCCTTCCCCACTCTGGCATGATAAATGCAGAAGTGGGGGCCTGCAAAAGTACCCCAAAACCTTATCTTTCCAGGCTTTGGTATAAAACGTCCCCCCAAAATCTTAACAACCTAGATTTTGGGGATAAAATCTGCTGCCACCACCCAAGTAAGGATAAGAAAATCAGGGGGGAGATAACTTGGGAAATCTCACCCCTAAAGTACAAACCAGGACACAAAAATTAACCAATGCCAGGTTAATAAAAAGAAAAGAGGAAGAACTTTTATTATCAACACCATATTCCTGTTGCAAGCATCATGACTAGATGGAAAAGTCACAAAGTAATATCCTCATGGGGGGGGGGGGGGAGAGGAGAGAGGAAATCCCACCATGGACCAGGAGCTTAGTTACAGAGGACAGGAAAACCTGTTTCTAAATGCACAGACATCAGATCCCATTTCCCAGACCATAAAACAATAAAACCTAACGGATTTATCTAAACTTTACCCTACTTACACACAGTGAACAGTCTTTTCTTGGAGGGAGACATTCTGTCTGTCTCCCTCAGCAGCTGGAGAGAAACTGCCCCAGAGACTAAGGAGGGAAAACCCCAAAATTCCTTTGTCCCAGTTTGAAATTCCTACCTACATTCCTATTGGCCAACTCTACCTGGCTTAGGTATAGTTAACCCCTTAGCAGGAGCGGCCCAAGGCGGGCTGCAGCAGCTGGCGCCCCAGGCGGAACGCGCGATTGGCGCCCCCGCCTGCATGGCCATCAATGGAGTGACATCATCATCGGGTGCCCCGGACACCCCGTGACGTCATCATCGGGCGCCCCGTTGAAGGCGGCGCCCTAGGCAACGGCCGAGTTGGCCTATAGTCACGGGCCACCCCTGCCCCTTAGTCCCCAGGCTGCTGGCTAACCCTCATGATCATGACAGCTTATTTTGAGTTAAGCCCTGCTGTGTAGATGCACCCTGAAAGAGCCAAGGGGTTCTAGTAGGCCTTGAAATTGATTCCGTTATCTCAGACAGCACCACCCCATACACAGGGGCCTGATAACACCCAGCTGGGGAATGGGTTCTGTGCCAGCTAACATCTGGGCTCCCTTTTCACCCTTGTAGTCCTGCCCGCAAAAGCACCAGGAGAGTTGTAGTTTTACCACCATGAAAGTCATTACGGCAGGAGAGCGGATTTTTCACACTGAACCAGTAAAGGCGCCACTTTGCTTCTATACTGGGGGGTTTTGTCAATAGAACTGTACCAGCAAAGTTTCATGAGCAAAGCTCTGAAATACAGACAGAGCCTACACACTGTTATGCTACTTGAACTGTGCCAGCTTAGTTAAAGCAGCAAAAGTTTTCAGCATTGACTGGCTCTAAGAAAAGAAAGCGAGTGGCTTCTGTGTTTTCCCAGCACCATTTTCCTGATATGTGGAGCAGTTGGTTCACTTCATTGGGTTATTCAGAAGTAGAAAAGAGCCATTTCCTTAGTTTTGCTAAAGGTTCACAATCAGCATGGCTTGTGTGTGTGCTACCATCCTCTGCTGGGTGGAAACAAATGCTGCACTGTGTGTCATAAGCCCTATATTGATGAGTGCTGCAGGAGATTCTCTGTCAGCTCAAACAAGGACGCACCCTGACCATTTAACTAGCTAAGCAAACAATGCACCATAAACCCTGCCCAGGCTCCCACCAAATGCTCCAAAGCAGAACGCTGCCCTCCTGATGTCCAGCCCAGGTCACACAGTGCATTGGTGTTCAGTGAGCAGCATTTGTTTGTGGGGACAGAAAGAGAATCCCACTGGAGTCACTGGGTAGGCCAGGGATGGGCAAAATCAGGCCTGGGGGCCAGATCCAGCCCGCCAAGCATTTCTCTCCGGCCCGCCCAGCTGGTTAGCAGAGGGGCAGACTTACAGCCACAGCCTGTGTTCAGCTGCCCCTCCCCCACCTTGCTCCATCCTGCAGCCGAGCTGCTCCCAGGATTCTCCTGCGAGCTGTGCGGAGGGGAGGGCTGGGGAGTTAAGGGGCACACTGAAGTCAGGGTGTCCCCCTGCCCCTGCGCCCCATCTCTGCAGAGCAGGGGTCGGGGAGAAGGTGACACAGCGGAGCTGCTGCAGTCTGAAGCACGGATGGTAAGTGACTCAGAGGCAGTGCCCTGTTCCTGGGATGTCAGTGCTCGTGCTCTCGCTCTGTCTCTCACACACACACACACACACACACACACTTAGTGTCACAAAGTCTGTCTCTCACACACAGAGGCTGCGTCTAGACTGGTAAGTTTTTGCGCAAAAGGGACTGCTTTTGCGCAAAAACTTGCCAGCTGTCTACACTGGCCACTTGAATTTGCGCAAGAACACTGACGATCTAATGTATGATCATCAGTGTTCTTGCGCAAATACAATGACTCTCCCGCTCGGGAAAAAGCCCTCTTGCGCAAATGCTTTTGCGCAAGAGGGCCAGTGTAGACAACTGAGAACCGTTTTGTGCAAAAAAGGCCCGATGGCGAAAATGGCGATCGGGGCTTTTTTCCGCATAAGCGCAAAACCGCGTCTAGATTGGCCACGGATGCTTTTGCACAATAGCATCCATGCCAATCTAGACGCTCTTTTCCGCAAATGCTTTTAACGGAAAAACTTTTCCGTTAAAAGCATTTGTGGAAAATCATGCCAGTGTAGACGCAGCCAGAGTGTCTCTCTTTCACTCACACACTCTCTCTCTTGCTCTCTGTTGCCTTGCGGAGGGTGGGACGGAGCCAGCCAGTGACCACGTACCAAAATTGAGGGAGTTCCCCCCACCCCATGAAAATTATTGCCCACTCCTGGTGTAGGCCTTGCCCGGCTGCAGTTTCACTGCTCTTCCACAAGGCCTGCAGGAGTGAATGGCATCCCTGGGCGTCTTCCTGCATGTTCACCCTGCGTCTCTTTTTGTCTTTGCCTCTCAGCGCCCGGCGTGACTCACGTGATTGTCCGGGAGGACCCCTACCGCGTCTCGGGAGACCAGATGGCTTTGGGCCTGCTGGCCGGCGCTGCCACTGGGGCTGCCCTGGGATCCTTCATGTGGATGCCGTGCTGGTTCTAAGAACACCCTCGCCTGTGAGACGCCTCTGGACCAAGCACTTGTCCGAGAAGTTTGGGTTCTCTCCAGGCGGCCGGTGGGGCGATGGCCTAGAAAATAGACCGTTATAAGGTTCCCCTCCCATCCCCCCACGAGTCTGCACTTTGCTTGGCATTCCCAACTAGGCGCATTGGTGGCATAAATTTTCCCCTGCCTCCTAACCCAGAAGTCATTTAATTTTCTCATCACTCAACACACTCCAGATGCCCCTGACCTAGGTGGCGCCTTCCCACCCAGACCTCAACGAGGGCCAAGCAGAAAGTGCTACTGTTCTGGAGGGTGAATAGCGACCTCCACTACCTTGCAGCCTCTCCGCAGTGAACTGTCAGCTCCAGCTCCTGGCCCTACTCCAATGAGGAGGAAAGAGGAGCCGAGCACAGAGCCAGATCCTCAGATGGTGTATGCTGATCGAGTTCCACTGAGGCCGGGGGGTGATGCCAGCTTACTCCAGCTGAGAATCTCGGCTCGATTGGCCCACGGGTTTCAGATCCCTGTCGCTTACCGGCCAGTGCTGTGCACGTAGCAGATGTTCCCTATGCTGCATTTCAAAGAAATGCTACTTCGACTTACATAGGAAGTAAAAGGAAACAGCCCCTTTCGTATGTAGCAGCCCCTCCTCACGGCCTCGTGTGTACCATATATAGAACACGTGACTGGCTAGTTGTGTAAATGAAACACATATCTCATCCCATGGGGGCGGGTATTGCATTTTAGACATGTGATTCTGTCTGGTCCAAGTGTAATAGACAACGCCTACAGCGTACGTCACGTCTCATGTAAAACGTGTTTGGACGTGAGCTATGCAAATCTTTCCGTGCGTCCTATTTACACCAGTGCATGTTGGCACTTACCCAGCCGCTGTTACACTCCACTCAGCTATTAAAAAGAGGTGACTCACTAATTCCATGTATGACACCTTCTGTCCTTCCCCCACAGCGCTTCCTTCTAGGGCTGGCCTGTGGCTTAGTGTCCAGCCTTAGCCCTGAGCCCCACTCCTCCCCCTGAGCTGCCAGGGCTGAGATGCCACCCCCAGGAAGTGGGAGAAGGGCGGTCTATGTGGCTGCCCTGAGGTGGACCCCCCCCCCAAAGCGCTAGGCCGTGAAGGGGACAGTTTCCGCACAGTCATTGTCAGCAGGGGGACTGGGGAGGGGTATGAAGTGTGGCCCTTTTCCAGGCTGCTGGCCAATGTTCCAGCCATGCCAGGGCCCTGTGCTGCTCAAGGCGGGCAAAGGGAGGGATGGGGGACCGTGCCTGGGTAAGACTTTGCAGGTGCAGGCCATGCCCCTCTCGTGAGTGGCCTTCTGGCCATGTCTAGGTGGTTTCCGTTTTTCAGCCCTCAGTGGTGGTGCCTGCACAGATAGCCGATTCCGTGCTTCACTGCTTGAGCCCCTAGTTTGACTACCTGATCGGAGCAAAGTCCCTGGTTTGGCCCCGGTGCACAGCGAGGGAAAGCAACTGCAGACCGCACTGGCACAGGCTGGGATGAATGGTCGGCAGAAATTGTCCCTATTTGATGCCAGGTGCAGTGGTGGACGTGCCAGGGTGGCTGTCAGAATGCCCATTCTGTGCCCGCCCTCCAGAGCGGGTATAGACAAGGCGGGAGGGAGTATGCCTGTTCTGTGCCCAGTTCCAGAACGGGGTGCATGCAAGGGTGGGGGGCAGCATGCCCATTTTGCACCTATTGGCAGGATGGAGGGTTGCATTGAAGGGTGGAGGGCAGGATGCCCATTCTGTGCCCATCGGCACTCTGTATTGTCAGAGGCAGCTGAAGGAAAACAGGCTGTAGCTTCCCTTCTCTCCTACCAGATCTGTGGGTGGCAAGAGGCCGTGTTGTCTCCTAGTAACCCGGGGCAATACCACAGCAGACTGTTACCCTGGCCGTTTCTGGCACACAGTACGGTGATGTACTATAATCCATGCTGCCTGCCCAAAAAACCCCGGGGCAGGCTGGGTGAGGCATTCTGGGAGGCCATTGTACGTCTGAAACGCTGCAGAAGTGAAATGGGACGCTCGTAACATTCACTCCTGTGGTCTGTGGCTTCAGCTGCGCGGCTGCATCCGGCCAAGGGCCTCGTTCCCAGAGAGATGATTGTGTTGATTAGTGTGGGGTTGAATTCCCAGGAGAGTCTATTTTAAAGAGCCCCTATGTGGCTAGTGGGGATAACAGTGGAGACAGCCCACTGGCCAGATTCTGACCTTGTTTATCCCATTGGCAGACAGCAGCAGTTCCACTGACTTCAGAGGCGTGACCTAGGTTACCCTACTGAAAGCTAGCGCTTAACGTGCTCTTATCTCTTGCAGTGGAGCAAGGCACTGTCCAGTAGCTCAGCACCTTCACGTTCAGCTGCTGTTGGCACTTTTCCCCAGGGACGACTGACAGAATTGTTGATGGTTGAGCAAACAATGATCTTATGCAGTGTTTTTTTTTTGTGACGATACTGCCCAGTACGCATTACCGACACCTCCAGTCAGAGCTTACCTGGAAAGAATGGAGCATACCAGCACCTCTGTAATGAAAATGGCTGACAGCTGGCTGGGCAATGCCGGCCCCACCGTTGTGGTGGGTTTTTTTTTGGGGGGGGGGGGTTTCGCTCTACTCAACAACTTTTCCCCTGAAGTACTGGCACCATTTTTTTTTAAACCAAAAAAAGCACTGGTCTTACGTGCATTAGGTAAGAATGCACCCATAGACAGGGTTAGGGTAACAAGCAGGACAACCTTAGCCACGGTGGGTCCATTTCAGAGACTGCAAGGTGTATACGGTACTGTTAAAGGGACACGGGACACATCCACCATGTACTTAAGGACAGCCCTTGCCTCAGTTCTGAAGAGCTTAGATCAGGGGCACTCAGGGTGAGGCCGGAGAAGGGGTATTGCAGGTCATCAAGATAATTGCCTAATTTTACAACACGCTACACAAAAAGCTCTAGCGAAGTCAGTGCAAAGTAAAATTGCATTCAGGCAAAATGCAAAAGTCGGCAGTTTTCCAGGACTAGTGTGCTGTGACATTTCTGGTGGGTTTTGTCAGCAAGTAGTTTTCAAGGGAGGCGTGACTTGGGGTATGCACGATGAATCGTACTCCTGACACGGCCATGGGAACCGGGCAAGGTTGAAAGCCACGGGCTTAGAATATTTAAACTGCAAGGATGTTAAGACCCACCCCTGCTTTCACCAGCAATGCTATTAACCTGGAAACATCGACATTGCGATAAGAGACCTCTGGCGCAGCCACAGCTGGCCCCCCTAGCTGACTCAGGCTTGCGGGGGTGTCAGATTGCAGCGTGGACATCCAGACTCCAGCTGGGTCCTGGGCTCTGAGACGCCACGCAAGGTGGGAGGGTGCTTGTTCAACTGGGGCAGTGAAGCTGGACTGGTCAGTCTCACTTCCTGTCCCTGGTCACTTTCCCTTTCGGGTTGCCTTGTGGTAGCACAACGCTGCTGCGCTGGAGTTGCAAATGCAGGGGGCGGTTTCCATAGGCAGGGGAAACCCAGTTCTGTCACATGTTAAAAACCTGCTCCTTCGGTTTTGTAACAAGCTGTCTGCGAGCCTAACAAAGGTTTAAATTCTAGCTTGACCTGCGCAATGGGGGAAGGGATGCAGGACACTGGTTTCCCACTCTCCCCCATTGCAGGATGCAGGCAGCATGTGGCCAGTGGCACTCCTGGGCTATGTCTACACTCGCGGCTTCTTGCGTGAGTAATATGCAAATAGGGCTAAGCGTGGAATATCGCCGAGCCTCATTTGCATACCTAATGAGCCACCATTTTTGCGGAAGAGGCTCTTGCGCAAGAAGGAGCTGTCTACACTGCCCCTTCTTGTGCAAGAAAAACCCTCTTGCACAATGCTGCTACACCTATTACTTTTCAGGAAGAACGGTATTGCGCAAGAGGGTTTTTCTTGTGCAAGAAGGGGCAGTGTAGATGCTCCTTCTTGCGCAAGAGCCTCTTCTGAAAAAAATGGTGGCTCATTAGGTATGCAAATGAGGCTCAGCGATATTCCACGCTTAGCCTCATTTGCATATTACTCGTACAAGAAGCCGCGAGTGTAGACATAGCCCTGGAGTCCATGAAGGTGGGGACTGGCCCATGCAGCTAGTATTGCTTCCCAGCCTCAAGGGGGTGTAGCCAGCTGGATCATGGAGCAGATGCAGCGCCTGCAACCACCAGGCGGAAAGCAGGAGTAGTCCCCAGAGCATCTGCTACTAGGGCTGCCTACTCAGTACTCCAGAGGAACAAGGACATGGGTTGGCCCTAAAAGGAGTCGATAGCAACCCCTTTTTGAGCGTATTTGCTTCTGTAAGCAGGTAGGAACAATAGGCACGGGAGCTGATTGAAAACACAAAAGGGGGGTTTGCTTTCTGTCGCCTGTATTTCTGTAGGCTGTTGCTAGAGGTAGCCGCCAGCCATCCTCTGCAGATGTATTCTAACGTGGTATGGTTCACACTGGTACAGTAGCTGTCCTTAGTGTTGCTAATGCCAGTATGTCAAGGTTTCCTTGCCACTTCTGCTTTCTTGTTTTCTGTGCCGAGGAGCAAAGTTTTGTTGTATCACTGTCGCTGTGAGTCCACTAACGTATGTTTGAAAAATAAAGGCTATTTAAATCTAATGAAGTTGGCTCTTCGTACTCTGTGTATAATCTGCTTTCTTTCCCATATTTGGTGTCTAAGGCAGGTGTGGGGAACCCCAGGACCAGGGGCCGGATGCAGCCCCCAGCTTGCTTGGATCCAGCCCCTGAGGCTCAGGGCTCCCCCCCAGCATTGGGGAACCTGCACTGGCACTCCAGCCCCCTGGCCGCCCCACCATAGGGCTAGAGCACACAAAATCTACCAGCCCAGGCCCCCCCAAGCTCTGGTGTGTGAGAGGAATGAGGGGAGAGTCTTTCTCCTTCTCAATCAGGGGCCACCTCCGTGAGGGTTTGTGTGTTTGTTTTGCTTTTCACTTGTGTGCAGCCCCCCATCTGATTTTTCTGTGGGTCATTGGCCCCTGATCCAAGAAAGGTTCCCCCGCCCTGGTCTAAGGGATGTAGTATTATTATGTGTTATTAGCTGGTCTCCTTACAGAAAGTCTTACCATTTCTGTTTGAGTGCATAGGTGGCCAGATCTTGTAAGAATGCTGATGGCTAGCTGGGGTGCAATTCCTAGCTGCGTAAAGGGTCAATCAAGCTTAAATCTCTCAGGCTGGAGTAATTTCTTAGCTGAGTTTCTGCCTACTACAGGTTATGCTCGTGTAAGCAAATCAAAAATATTACAGGGCATCAGAAACCCTGCAAGGAGCAGGGCAAGGGAATCTGGTAAAATCAAGCCCAGGATGAATTGGGAAAGTATGAACCCCATTGAGGAGTGGAAGGGATTGAAGCAGTTTGCAGAGCTCGTTTAGGAGGAAACTGCTGCTGTCTGTTAATCTGCCTTGGGGAGAGAGGGAGAGACATTTATAACACTTGGTATGAATGGGCCAAAGCCCCACCCCCTCCTTAACAGCGCACACAGTCCCCAAAAGAGCATCCACACTCACCCCCAGCCCAGGGATCAGTTTCATTGGTAACTTGAGACCAGTGAACCTCAGCGTAGGCTCCCTCCAAGGTTCCATCCCAGGCCTGGTTCCTACTCTCCAGAGAGCCCTCCCTCGTCCACGAAATGCAGGTGGAATTAACGAACCCTGAGTCAGTAAAACTCCAGTCACTTGTGGCAGCAGAGTCGTGGGATCGGTCAGCTGAAGAGCTGGCTGCCCCATTGCGTTGAGATGGGTGAGTCCTCTGAAGAGAGGAGGGCTTCTGAGCAAGGGGAGCTCAACCTGGAGGCTGTGAACTGATGTTGGGGGTCATTGCCCCCTGCCCCTCCCCTATTGCTGGGTGGGGGTGGGGGAGGTCAGTCTGGGATGGTTGATCTTACTGCCTTCAGCCCCAAATGCAGAAAGCAAGTGAGTGCATTGCTGAAGATTATAAAATCCACCCTCCCCTGGGCTGCCACTGGGAATATGGGCCCCAGGTTAGTACTGGGTAGGGCCCCATAAATCCAAAGGATGCCCCTGCAGCTCTAGGTTACACCCAAGTATCAACCCAGCCGTGTCTCTCTGCTCTCAACCCCACGCCCATCTTCATACAGACTTGGACAGGCGAAAGGCTTGGTGCCAGCCGTTCCACTGGCTGCCCAGCATCGATCTGCCCCGCCCCTTCGGCGGGTGCTCAGGAGAGTGACAGGCTGGTTCTCTTGTCCTGGCCGAAAGCAGCCTAAGAAAAGGCAAAGCGGCTCCCTGGGGAGGGGGGATGAAGAGCTGGTTGGCGAATTGCACGTGAATCAAAGGCTCCGAGACGGGCGGGTGCAGCTGCTTTCAGGGGTTAAGGATTCGGCCAACCGAAGCCGGCAGCTGCCAAACCTCGGCACAGTCAGAAGCCGCCACCTGTGCATAATGTGACTAGCCCCTTTCTCAGCAGAGCCCAGCGGGGAAGGGAAGAAGGAGCATTTTCTTGCCACTCCGCCACGTGCCTGTGGTGGAGTGGATCCTGCTGCTTCACCACACCACTAACGTGTGAGCAAGCTGCCACGCTCGGAATGGAAGGCAAGCAGAACCCAGGGGCCCGGCCTTGGATGAGAAATTGCTGCCAAGAGCTGGAACGGTGCTAAGCACCCCGGCTGCAACGGGTTGGCAGGCTTTGATCAGAGGGGGCCAGCTTATGCAAATCAGGTGAGAGAGAGATCAGGGCAAGCTCCATTTAGTCATTCGCAAGCTCTGTAGGGCTCAGAGCAGGGTACAAAGGAAGGTCAGCATCATTTTACAGATGAGGAAACTGAGGCACAGAGCCGTGCTGTGTTCAAGGGCCATTAATAGAAACGAGGTCCCTAGGACACTGTCTAGGCTGTCATCCATCAGAGCTGCTGTATCCGTGCTAATCCCTGGCACTGACAGCTTAGCTGTCACACTGACGGCTCTCTCCCCCGCAAACCGGGTCAATCTGCCTCACTGCAAATAGGGGCTGTGCCTTCTGCCATGGAGATTTGCACTGCAGCCGAGCAGAGGGGTGGCTCTAGGCCATTTCCCATCTTCATCAGGACCTAAGATCATCACGATTCTTTACAACTGCAGTCAAGTGCAGGGATTGCCCGGTGCTAGGGGCTGTACAGAGAGACAGGCTGGTCCCTCAGGAGCCTACACTCTAAACAGCGAGTGGGGAAATGCAAAAGACACAGAAACAAAGTGCCCGGCCTGGTGAGGGGCGTACACCTGGTTAATTCCATGCGCACAGTGTTTTTACTTTCAATTGGAAAATAATAAAAAATAAAAACTACATTGATTTCCCAGTCAAGGTACATTAGGCTGAGTGACCAAGCAATTTTCAAGTCCTGCCATTTCCAATTGGGCTCCCATCTATTTTCCCCTGCCCTAAACACCTTTGCTTTAAGACAAGAAAGATAGGAAATCTCGAGTTGGATAGAACCTTCTCCTTTATTCCGATTTAACGCCCCCCCCCCCCGAGGCTGGCACCGAGTGACTTACAGATTCTTTAGGTCTACTACCAAAAGCGCAGCTCTACCTAAGAGCAATTCCCCAGACCTCCCTACCTCAGACCTCCCAAGCTTTCCCTCCTCACCAGCCAACACAAATGAACCTTGCTGGAGAATCAGCAATTCTGTGCTACTTCTGACCAGAGCAGGAGGGTGTTTGACAGCCTGAAGGATCCTTACAGAGAATACGCCGCCAGCTGCCCTCTATTCACCATGTCAATGGAGATTTAACATCAGCACCTTCACTGATCACAACTGTGGCGGACACCATGCAAGAGAGGCAAATAAATTCCTTCCAGTAAAAATAGCCATACTGCAAGCTCTGAATTCATATAAGTCACAGTGCTGGAGATGAAGCTGGAACCAGGAATAAAAGACAAACCCATTTTTTGGGAAAAAAAATCAAGGGAGAAACTGGAGAGTACATTTCTACAGTAAGGTAGAAATTGTGGAACAAATAAATAAATTTATTTATTTATTTTATTTAAATATTTTTACCCCGCCTTTCTATTTAAAATATTCAAGGTGGCTTACAAGAACAAACAAAAAAAAAATACAAATATATATAAAAATTTAAAATAGGAGAATTTAAAATATGAGACCTCGGAGGTACATAACCAGCTAAAAACATATAGAGAGGAGGAACACACACATACAGACTCAAACATTAATAAAAGCACGAGTAAAAAGGGTGGCTTTAGCCTGACACCGGAACAACGCTAGCGTTGGCGCCATGCGAATATCCCGAGGAAGAGAATTCCACAGCCTGAGAGCAAAAGCTGAGAATGCCCTGTTCCGCGTAGTTGTTAATCTTATCTCCACAAGTGGGGGAACACGAAGCAAAGCCTCCCCAGCTGACCTCAATCCCCGGGCAGGTTCATATGGGAGAAGACGGTCCTTCAGATACCCTGGACCCAACTCATTTAAGGCTTTATAGGTCATAACTAAAACCTTAAATTGTGCCTGGAAACATACCGGAAGCCAGTGCAGCTGCCGAAGCACTGGCATAATGTGCTCCGTATAACTAGTGTTGGTTAAAACTCGAGCAGCCACATTCTGGACCAGTTGAAGTTTCCGAAGGCTCTTTAGAGGCAGCCCTACATAAAGTGCATTACAGTAGTCCAGTCAGGATGTAACAAGAGCATGGATCACTGTGGCCAAGTCATGTTTGTTCAGTAAGGGTCGCAGCTGGCAGATTAAATGAAGTTGCCCAAGGGCGCTCCTGGCCACTGAAGAAATCTGATTTTCAAATGTTAAAAAAGGGCCCAGGAGGACTCCCAAGCTGTGTACCTGTTCTTTCAGGGGGAGAGTAACCCCATCTAGAACAGGTGCCATGCCACATTCACGCACAGATGGCCTCCTGATCCACAGGACCTCAGTCTTATCTGGGTTCAACTTCAGCTTATTTGACTTCATCCAAACAGTCACTGCCTCCAGACACCGATTTAGCTCAGTCATTGCCACACCTGGTTCTAATGTCACAGGGAAATAGGGTTGGGTGTCATCTGCATATTAATGGCACCGTCCTCCAAAACTCCTTATGACCTCTCCCAGCGGCTTCATGTAGATATTAAACAGCATAGGGGACAAGATGGAACCTTGGGGGACCCCATAGCACAATCGCCTCGGGGTTGAATAGCAGCCCCCTTGCTCCACCTTCTGAAAGCATCCTGACAGGTAGGACCAGAACCATTGCAAAACAGTGCCTCCAATACCCAACTCCGCCAGGCGTCCCAGAAGGATATCATGGTCAATGGTATCAAAAGCAGCTGAGAGGTCTAGGAGAATCAACAGGGATGCACTCCCCTTGTCTATCTCCCGGCGTAAATCGTCTACCAGGGCGACCAAGGCTGTTTCAGTTCCAAAACCAGGCCTAAAGCCAGACTGAAATGGATCTAAGTAGTCTGTTTCTTCCAAGAAAGCTTGGAGTTGCAACGCCACTGCCCGCCGAGTACCTTGCCCAAGAAGGAATATTAGCAATTGGGCGATAGTTATTTAAGTCATGTGGGTCCAGGAGGTCTTCTTGAGTAACGGTTTTATCACTGCCTCTTTCAAGGCAGCAGGAACCATACCAGATCTAAAAGACACATTAATAATCCCCTGGACCCAGCCAGTTATCCCTTCCCGGCTAGATTTAATAAGCCATGAAGGGCAGGGGTCAAGTGAGCACGTGGTCGGTCGCACTCCTCCAAGCACCTTGTCCACATCCTCAGTCTGCAATAGCTGAAACTGAATCAGAGAAAAAAGACTGGGTGGTGCACTCAACACATTCTGTGCCCCACTTACACAACAACCAGAGTCTAGATCCAACCAGATGCGGGCAATCTTATTAGCAAAATGCTTTGCAAACAGATTGCAGCCAGGGGCCAAAGGCTCCTCTCTTTCGTCATGAGTGCCAGACTGCAACAGGCCCCGCACTACTCGAAACAATTCTGCTGGACGGCATTGTGCAGACGCGATACGGGTGGAGAAGTAGCTTTTCTTCGCTGTCAGCACCACCACAGAGTAAGCTCGGAGTTCAGCTCTAACCCGCAGCCGATCAGACTCAGCTCTAGTTCTCCTCCAGCGGCGTTCTAGCTGTCGCACAGACTGTTTTGCTGCCATCAGCTCCCTAGAAAACCAGGGAGCAAACTTGGCTCGACTTGTCCAAAGAGGGCGCTTAGGAGCAATCATATCAACTGCCCGGGCTACCTCGGTGTTCCATGTATCAACTAGGGTATCTACAGGACTATTTGCCATAATGGCTGAACAATCCCTCAGGGACCTCAGAAAACCCTCCGGATCCATCAGCCTCTGAGGGCAGATCATCTTAATTGGTCCTCCGCCTCTGTGGAGGGGAAGGACAGCAGATAGTCTAAACTTGACCAGGTAGTGATCAGTCCATGACAAAGGGAGTGTAGCCACGTCCCTTATCCCAAGAACTCTTTCACCCTGGCTACGTCTAGACTGGCATGATTTTCTGGAAATGCTTTTAACAGAAAAGTTTTCCGTTAAAAGCATTTTCGGAAAAGAGCATCTAGATTGGCACGGACGCTTTTCCGCAAAAGCACTTTTTGCGGAAAAGCGTCTGTGGCCAATCTAGATCTATGCAAAAAAGCCCGATCGCCATTTTTGCGATCGGGGCTTTTTTGCGCAAAACAAATCTCAGCTGTCTACACTGGCCCTTTTGCACAAAAGTTTTGCGCAAAAGGGACTTTTGCCCGAATGGGAGCAGCATAGTATTTCCGCAAAAAGCACTGATTTCTTACAGCAGGAAGTCAGTGCTTTTGCGGAAATTCAAGAGGCCAGTGCAGACAGCTGGCCAGTTTTTCCAGAAAAGCGGCTGATTTTCCGGAAAAACTGGCCAGTCTAGACACAGCCCTTTAGTCCAAAAAGCCAAATCAAGCATATGACCTGCAACATGTGTTGGGTCAGTTATTTCTTGGGATAATCCTAAGGTGATCATGGTATCCATAAAATCTTGGGCCGGACCAGACAGAACAGCCTCGGCGTAGATATTAAAGTCCCCCAAGACCAAAAGCCTCGGCGTCCTCAGTGTCACGTCCGAGACTATGTCAGCCAGCTCAAGCAGAGCATCTGCCGTAGAGCGAGGTGGATGGTACACAAGCAGCATACCCAACCTACCCTGGCCACCCAACGTCAAGTACAGACACTCGAATTTGACACTTTGTTGGACCACAACCCTAGCCAGTGAGATAGTATCTCGATAGACAATTGCCACCTCACCTCCCCGACCATTAAGCCGTAGCTGATGCTGTACCGAGAACCAAGCCGGGCACAATTGGGAAAGGTCAACGCCTCCCTCCACTCTCAGCCAGGTCTCAGTGATACAAGCCAGGTCAGCCCCTTCATTCAGAATTAAATCGTGGATGACAGCTGTCTTCTGGGATACTGACCTGGCATTCAGCAACAGCACCCTCAGGGCTGATGGCCAGGTATTAAAGTTCCCAAAATTTTTAAGGCTGGGAATAGGACCGGAAAAAGGAATAGCACATAACTGTCTAAACCTCATTCCCCCTTGGCTGGACAGTCCGGATCTTACTTCCATATCTTCCCCTACCTGTCACAACTGCCACGATGCCATCTGAGCCCTCCTCCTTAGGCACCCCATCTGTGCCAAACCACATATTGGCGGTGGGGGGGGGGGGGTAGGTAGCAGAACAAACACTCACCTTCAGTTTGGGTAGCTAAAGGGGAACTTCCTCTCACCAAGAACCCTTGCCTGCCCTTCCTGCTCTCACCAGGGACTGAATAGGCCACCACACAACCAAGTGTGCTGCTCTCACCAGCACACACAAACACACACTCAATTACAATCTACCATCACAGCACACACCCTTGCCCTTGGTCTGCCCCCAAAGGGCTTCCCCCAAAAGGGCAGCCCCCTTTGGATCGCCCCTTCGGGCCAGCCTCCTGGCTTTAAGGCCGCCCCTGGTAATGGCTGCAGGCAACACCTGCAGTTGAAAGGTCTGAGTCCTGACGGGCAGGCCTCTCACTCAGGAGCTAGGTGGTAACAGCTGTGCAGCAAGAGCTCTGCCTTCTGAGGTCTTTTCAAACACACATAATGGAAATTATAATGCCCTCGGTAACCAAATAACCTTAACTTTGCCCCTTGTCCAAATTCTGAGGCAACCTTGTAAGAAAGAAACTAGGAGGAAACATAAGCACTCACTATCAGGAAAACAGAGCTCTATGACCAGCAGCTGTCAAAGGACTACCTTAGTGCAGCAGCTGTTTGCACTGGCCCACTTTAAAGACCAGCCCCCAGAAAGTCATGCTGGGAAAAAAGTTCTTATAAGAAGGCACAGATGTTATAGGGGGAATTAATAGGGATCAGGAAATCATGAAGGGAAATTTTTCTGGAGAAAAGTTGCTATAGTGTTCACTGTGATCATCAGAATTGGTTGTTTATTTTTTGGACAAAAAGGCGTTGATGGGTTTTTTTCAGTGAAACTATTGTCTTTTTAAAAATGAATTGGTTTTGCAAAAGAAAACCTGTTTTATACACACACACACACACACACACACACACAGCCTTGGGTGGGCTACACTTCACTGCCCTTCTCCAGTGCCTAAAAAAAACCCACTCCCACAGCCATACAGTACTGGAGACCCAGAGTTCAGCAAGGATTGCCCAGTGTCAGCCTCCAAAAGAAACTAAAGAAATGAATTTAATTAAATAACTTTATAAAATCTCATGAAGAAACAAATAATCTAATTCTTATGACAGAACACAGCTATGTTATAACCCACAGAGAATGTCCATAGTTATAGTAAACATAAGTAAAGAGAAAACTAAAAGTAAAATTTGAACAGTTCAGTCCACACAAACACAGTAAGAAAAGATCGAGAGGTCCCAGAGCTTAGATTTAGTTCACCAAAGCCTCAGTTTGTGCCTCTGATCATGAAATCTGCAGCATATGCTGAGTCTGAACCATCTCTCCACTTGATTGTAGGGAATCCTCAGTTGACCCAAGGCCTCGTGCCCCCATCCACCATAACCTCAAGCCCCCCCCTGCCGATGGATGGAGCCCAGAACCCACAACCCCCTCCTAGTGGCCAGAGAAGCCCTAGCTGGAGCAAAGCCACCTCCAGGTTCCTGGGAGAGAGGGGCCCAAGGGCAGGGCCTCTGGTGATGGCCTCTCCTATGGATCCAAGAGCTGGGGGAGGGCGGTAGCTGGGCACATAACTACACCTCTCCCTTCCCTGTGGGCTCTGCTTGAGCCAGGGCCCTGTTACCTGGGCGTTCTCTGTCTCGCCCATTGGTAGGGGCCCTAGGGAAGGTCACATACCACTAGGTGGCATCACACTAATGCGTAAATCCTAAGCACTGTCAACTGCTTGGATCCCAGACACTGGGGATGGAAAAGACCCATCAGCTGATCGGGTCCAGCTCTCCCTCTGAGCACAGGGCGTGGCCTCCCATGCGAGTGTGACCCCCCTGAGCAGGCCAGTCCCTGATCTCACACCAGTGCTCGGGATGTACAGCAGGATTTCACCCTGCCCCAGCCACATGGGGCGGGAGGTGCCTCCATGAACGAGAGCTCCTGGGGAATGGGGCAGGGCACCAAACATGTTCTGGTTCTGTAGCACAAGCTCTTTGTGTCTTTCCAAGACACGCAATATGGGGCTGCGGCTGGGCAGACGCACAAGTCCCTAGGCAGCCGTGAGGGGGCATCTACACTTTAGCTAAGGGCATGGGAGCGACTCACTTTCTCTTACTGTAAGTGCCATGCGCTTCCCTGCAGAGCTGACTGCCCCGAAGAGTTGGAAGGCCTCACTTCGACTGCCCCCCGTCCTTCCCGCACCCCCGGGACGAGCAGTCATGGAGAGGCCAGCTCCTCTCCATTCTATTTTCACTGTGTCACTTTGCAGGGCGACAGCCGCTCGAAAGCTCAGGGTCTGTGTCCCTGCGCCAGGCGCCTCGAGCTGGGAATGCGGAGAGTAGGCTCCCAACCTGGAGCTGGAATTGGAGCCACGGCTGATGCTCAGGAAACCCGGCTGCTCCTGAACTGGACATGAGAGGAGCTGAGGAAAAAGGAGAAACCCCAAACATGTGGTTTGCAGCCTCCTGAGGGTGGGCTCACTTCCCCCAACCCCTTCATGCAGTGGGAGAGGGCAGCAAGCTCAGTGCTAATTAGACTGGCAGGTTGCCCCCCATTAACTCCATCCCCTGGAAATATGCAAGTGGTTTGGGCTCCTTGGGTTTCCAAACCGACCCTCAGAAAGTGAAGGGGCAAGCCCTGCTCTCCGAACGGCGATGTAAATCCAGAGTAACCCCCAGGGGCTCAGGTATGCTAGGCTGGGGAAGGCACTGCTTGGCCCCGCCCACACAATGCTTACTGTAGGCATAGTAGGGGGTGGAGTGTTGCTGCCCCCAAGCACCCGCCCTCCATGTGCTCTGGGGCTGGAGAGGCTGGGGACGTGTGTCGCTTCCCCTCCCCATGATGCAGTGGGGGAGGGGGGCGGTGGCTTGGCTCCTGGAGGGGGTTGAGGCCTGGGCAGAAGGGGTGGGGTTGGGGGCTTGCCTCTCCCAGCCTTACTTTCACCTACCACCCATGGTAACCCCACTGATTTCTGGATTTATTTCGAAGTAGCTAGTAACTCCCCCACTTTACTCCTCATTGGAAATGCACCAGGAGTTACTGGCCAGCCTGGGTCTAATCCACACCCAGCTTCCCCCCACCGAGGTGCTGTGACTGGGTATCCCAAGGAGACCACACAGCCTGAGCAATGGCTTCTCCCCAGCCTGGAATACCTCTTCTGTAGGGTGCCAAAGTCAGGCCCCCCCGTTCACACCAACACCCTGGGCCCGTTGTCCTTGGTTCTCAGCGGTAGGAAACCTGCCCCCTGAATATGAGCAAATGACCCAGTTTCCACCACATCTGGCTTCCTTGCGATTCATTCTGCTCCAACTCCCCACCTGCTGCAAGCAGCCATGCAGAAAGTCCTTTCAATTCCTTGCCGCCGCTGTGAAGTGTTAATTGTGATTCGAAACAGTTGGTGATCTCCCCTGGGCCAACCGGTGCCAGCCTGTCTCCACCAGCCCCTCGGCTCTGCGGCAAGGTGCAGCTGAGCCAAAGTGAGTGAGCTAAGCAGCGTGGTAGTGGGTGAACCTGCTGAAATGATGGGCCTTGCTTTGCTCTTGGGCGTAACTGGGGTGCGAGGGAAGAATCTGCCCCTGCAGATCTATGACCACATCCTGCTCCAGGTGACACCAACATCTCCACTGAGTCTGGTGAAATTCCTTCAGATTTACACCGGCATCACAAAACAGAAGTTGGCCCCTGCATCTAACTGCTCCAGCAAAACACACAGTCTCAGCTCAGATTTTTGAGCTGTCTGAATTTATTGTTGTCCTTTTTCTAGCGCGGTCATCTGACCCTCTCCTCGCACTTTCAAACGTGAATTAAGTAAATCTCACAGCCACCCTAGGAGGTGAGCGGTATGATTAGCGCTGTTTCCAGCTGGGGAAACTGAGGCACGAGGTGGGGGAGTCCCTGATTTCCACATCAGCCATCGATTATAGATTCTTTCATTTTTGGGGTGCCCAACCTGGACACCTGGGGCCTGACTCCCGCGGCACCGAGCACCCACAACTTTCAGTTGGAACCAGGGGTGGTTGGCATCTCTGAAACTTAGGCCCGAATGTCTCAAATTGCGTAGGAGCTGCCCAAAGGTCAGTAGCCCCCTGTGGAAGTGCTGGCCCGAGGGACTTGTGCAAGGTCCCAAAGTCAGATGGTATTGATTTCCCGCTCCAAAAGAAGGGAGGAACGAAGAAGTAAAGAAATGGGAAGGGACGGAAGGAATAGGAAGGGAAGCAGGGAGGGGGGAGGAGAGGCACAGCTCATTTTCCATCTGCTAGGAATTAAAGCTTTCTTAAAAAGCCAGGCTAACTTTTCAGTTTTGTCTGAGGTCCCCCTGCTCTGACACGTCCCCTGCTCTTTCTGTGCTGAGTCGCTGGGCTCAGCCTCTATCCCTTGAAGCTGCCTCACCTGCTTTCCCAGCTGTGGCCTGAGGTGTTTGGCTACAAGGGCTGCTCAGGAGAATTAAGCTTCCCAGGAGCTGCAGCGTTTCCACGGTGATGGGATAGCACTTGAAGCACCCTTCTGTGAAGTAGGTTTTAAGGCAATATCCATTATTGTACCCATTCCCCTGCCTGCTTCTAGCCAAAAGGATTGTATCCTGGGCCAGTCCCCAAACCTGGGGGCCAATGTGGCTCCGAGATGCCCACGTCTCCAGCAGCAGGCTGGTTTGACAGGGCCCAGGCCTGGTAACGGATGGACACTAGCGTAAACGACAGATAGCTTTCTGCTGAACCAGCCGTCAGCAGAGTCAAGTGTGTGATGTCTTGCAAGGCACTTCCCCACTGGCTGGCCCTGAGGCGACACACAGATCTTTGTTCCAGGCCTGGCGCAGGGATTTTGGGCCAGGGAGTCGTAACAGGCTGCAACTAGACAATGAACCTAGGCAGCTAGCGCCAGACCTAGAACAACTCTGGAGTCTCCGCTGCTCCCTCTGCATGTGGAGTGGCCCCCAAGGGTCTGTCCTGGGACCAATCCTATTCAACTTATTTATAAATGGTCTAGAGAAAGGGGTAAACAGTGAGGTGGTAAAATTTGCAGATGATACCAAACTGCTCAAGATAGTTACGACCAAAGCAGACTATGAAGAGCTTCAAAAAGATCTCACCAAACTACATGACTGGGCAACAAAATGGCAAATGAAATTTAATGTTGATAAATGTAAAGTAATGTATAATGGAAAACATAATCTCAACAATATGATGGGGACTAATTTAGCTACAACTACTCAAGAGAGAGATCTTGGAGTCGTGGATAGTTCTCTGAAAACATTCACTCAATGATCAGAGACAGTCAAAAAAGCAAATAGAATGTTAGGAATCACTGAAAAAGGGATAGAGAATAAGACAAAGAATATCTTATTACCGCTATATAAAACCATGGTACGCCCACATTTTGAATACTGCATACAGCTGTGGTCCCCTCATCTGAAAAAAGATACATTGGCGTTGGAAAAGGTTCAGAAAAGGGCAAAAAAATGATTAGGGGTTTGGAACGGGTCCCATATGAAGAGAGATTAGAAAGACTTGGACTTTTCATCTTAGAAAAGAGAAGACTAACGGGATATGATAGAGGTCTATAAAATCATGACTCGTGTGGAAAAAGTGAATAAGGAAAAGTTATTTATTTATTGCCACAATATAAGAACTAGGGGTCACTAACGCTGTGTCTAGACTACACCTCTCTGTCGGCAGAGGGATGTAAATGAAGCACTTCGGAAGTGCAAATGAAGCGGGGATTTAAATATCCCCCGCTTCATTTGCATAATGGCGTATTGGTGCTCTTTCGAAAATGCGCCATTTCAAAAGTAAAACCGCGGTATAAATGTGGTTCTTTCGAAAACGGGGCACTTTTTCAAAAGATCCATTTTGAGGTTTACAGGATCTTTCAAAAAAAAGAACCACGTCTTTTTTTAAAGAGCGCCATTACGCGATTATGCAAATGAAGCACGGGATATTTAAATCCCTGCTTCATTTTCACTTTCGAAGTGCTTCATTTACATCTCTCTGCCGACAGAGGGGTGTAGTCTAGACGTAGCCTAAATGAAATTAATAGGCATCAAGTTTAAAACAAACAAAAGCAAGTTTTTCTTCACGCAGCTCACAGTCAACCTATGGAACTCCTTTCCAGCAGATGTGGTGAAGACCAGGACTTTAACATTGTTCAAAAAGAGCTAGATAGATTCATGGAGGTTAGGTCCATCAATGGCTAATAGCCAAGATGGGTAGGAATGGTGTCCCTAGCCTCTGTTTGTCTGGAAATGGGTGACAGGAGAGGGATCACATGAGGATTACCTGTTGTGTTCCCTCCCTCTGGGGCACCTGGCATTGGCCACTGTTGGCAGACAGGATACTGGGCTAGATGGACCTTTGGTCTGACCCAGTATGGCTGTTCTTATGTCCTTATGTTCCTATGACGCTACTGCCTGAGCCCCTTGGCTGGGCCACATGGGTAAGTATGGTACTGCCCCACTCCCTGCAGGATTGTTCAGAAATACCTATTGGTAATCCAGGGCCCTCATTACCTGCTTCCGTTCATATCCTAATCTGCATATTAGCCAGACTGGCAGATTTCTGTAGGATGACAGGTACTCGCTTTCCTGCCCTCTAGCCCCAGGGATCGTGCAGAAACAGCTGTGGCAGACCCTGGACAGCTGGCTGCAATAGTTCGATGGATGACAGATATGCCAGGAGTTGGGTGAATGGCTTTTTGTTTCCGGAATGAACTGTTGCTAGGAATCAAGGCAGGCAGGCCCCTGAGGCTAATTAAGAACTTGCCTAAAACATCAGGGTAATCAGACCCCTACAGCCAATTAAGACCAACAGGGTTGCTTTAAAAGGCTTCCCTCCGGTAAGGGAGGAGGAAGGAGAAGAGGGATGGACTGAGAGGAGGAAGTGCATTGTTGGCGTGCTGAGATGGGAAAGAGTCATTCAGGTACCAGGGAGAAGGTACATGGGGAGTGTTTGGGGAAGTGGCCCAGGGAAAAGGCTGCTGTCTTGGGGCTAGAGAGAAAACCTTGATCAGTTGCTGCTGCCTAGGGTCCCTGGGCCAGAACCTGGAGTAGTGGGCGGGCCCGGGCTCCCCCAACCCTCCCCACACCACTAAAAAGTCTGATTCTGGAAAAAGGGGGGGTCCAGGATTATGGAGGGGTCTCCCCCTCCCAATTCACTGACTTTGCCAATGATGAAAATGGCTCAGTAAGCTGTGACCCTAACCTCTAGAACAGGGGTGGGCAGTCATTTCAGGAGGGGGGGTCACTTCACTAATTTCTGAAGTGGCCCTGGGCTGCCCTGGAAGGGGTGGGGCCAGGATGCTTCCATGCTCCCCTGCCCACAGTCCCTGATTGGCCTGGGGGCAGGAGAGTGGCAGGGTGGCCACAGGCCAGATCAACTGCCTTGGTGGGCCAAATCCAGCCCGCGGAGCCTCTCTTGCCCACCCCGGCTCTAGAAAAAGATAAGAGGCAGTGTGGAGGGTCACAGCGAGCCCCCAAGACACACAACAACCTCCTAGAAGCACAGGACATGGCTGGAGCTTTGCTGCACTGTCTAGTGTCCAAATGTCTTTTCCTCGCTAAAGCCAGCGGCTTCCCAGTCAGCCGCCCGCTTCCACCTCCTTTGGTTCTGCCCCGGCTTTGGTCCAACTCCTGCTCTGTCCTGCAGATGGGCCTGTGAGACCACTCAGGACAGCTAAAAAACTCTAGCACTGAAGGACTTTCCCCCTTGTGGTCCTGGTGCATCTGGCAGCCTGTGTGTCTTGCCTCAAGGAATTCCCCGCCAAGCTCATCGCTGTCAAAGGGCATCTCAAGCCCTCCTGCCCGTACATACGCACCTGTTCCTCCTTGTCTCTGTGCCCCTCCCCGGCTCCTCTGGGCTGCCAAGGAGGGCTTTTGAACATCCACTCAGGCATTTTGATGGTCAGGCACGGCAATGAAGGCAGAGGCAGGATGCCTCCCCACGTCATCTGCCTCATGCTCCATGATCTCAAACACAAAATGAACTCGCCTCTGCTCAAGGCCAGCAAATTAGCTCTGCTCAGACAGAGACTGCTCCAGCAGCATGGGGGAAATGGGGCTCTCTCCAATTAAAAGGCAGGACTGTCAGTGTAGAGAACAGGAGAGTCCCTCGAGAACAGGAGGGGAGAGTCCCGAGAGAGAGAGGGAAGGGAGTGTTCAATGTATTGGAGAACTGGGCTGCACATTTATACATCCAGGACACTCATCCGCTTGCTAAATCTGCATGAGATTGTGTTCCCCCGCTCCCCCCCACACTTCAGCCGTGATAGACCCACTATTTCATGAATCCCCCTGGCTTTCTAGGCACTTTGGCTGAAGAGTGGGTCGTGCGTTTCCCCTGATCTTACAAAGTCGGCAGGTATCCCTGAACAGCTTGGTGAGACTCGAGGGTCTGTCACAATGTCCTGCAACTTTTCCGCTTGGCTCCTTATTCAGAGTCCAACACTTTTGCAACCCCGCAAAAATTTTTTTACTCTCTTTCATACAAGAGTAAAAAAAATGCATGGATGTTACCGATGATAAACCAATAGAACTGATGTGTGCGCATGGCTGGAGAGGGTGACAAGGGATCCTCGATCTTTGTAAGCAGGGTCTGAAGGAATGCTTCCATTACAGCAGTGGTCACCAACCAGTAGATCAGGATCTACTGGTAGATCTTGGAGCCTGTAACAGGTGATCCTGACTGATTTGGCTTAGAGCAGTGTTTCTCAACCAGTGGTACGAGTACCCTTACAGGTACTCGAGAGAAGTCTGGGGGGTACGTCAACACAACTGAAATTTGGAGAAAACTGAATTTTTGTTTTAAGTTTTACAGCATTTGATTATTTTTGTACTTTTACACCCCAAAATTTTATCGCCCGCCCAGCTACGATTAAGTTGTTTAAACAAATGTGTTGCAATGGTAGAAAAAATTGTGTGTGTCTGAAAACTGTGGGCACAGGAGGGTACTTATAATTTTGTTTTTTAAAGGGGTACTTTATTAAAAAAAGGTTGAGAAACACTGGCTAAGAGCTAGAGCACTTCAGCTGCTCTGCTCCCACTACTGTGCTGTTCCTGGCCTCTGCCTTGGAGCTGCCCCCCGGGAGGCTTCTGTTTGCTGTTCAGGGTGGGGGAGGCAGCAGAGGGGAGGCACTGATATCAGGGTGTTCCCTTCCCCCACCTCTGTACCCCCATCTGCACAGAATGAGCAGGGTGGGGCCTTGGAGGAAGGGCAGAGAAGGAGGTGGGACAAGGGTATTTGGGTTGGAGGTAGATCCTGAATGGACTTAAATTGGAAAAGTGATCTTGTGCTTAAAAAGGTTGGAGACCTCTGCATTACAGCTAGCTGGAATGGGAGAGAAACCCTGGGTGTGTCTATGTAAATACAGTTTGCTCCTGCTTTGCTTAGATGTGTTAGATATTCAGCAGGATGCAGTGGTATTTTGCTCATTGTAATCCACATAATTCGTGACCCAACCCCAGCGCTGTTTGTATTAAGTGCAGAGATAGCTAAAATATGCTACTGATGTTTGTAATTTTGTGGGAATGCAGAAAGGTCAGACTGTGCTACGTTGTTCCAAATGACAGGCCTCACCGTTAGCAGAAAGAATCTTGCAAACGCAGGGGTTCGACTTTCAGAGCCTTATGAGAGGTAAGGGAAAGTTATAGGGAGGTTATATGGCTTCCTTTGCCTGCGCTGGCTTGACCTGTTTCCTCTCATCCACTGTTCAAAGAACAGAGTTAAATAGGTATCATTAGGTGCCTCTTTCTTACGTTAGTTGGCTACATCTACATGGCAGGCTTTTTGCGCAAGAACGACCGTTCTTGCGCAAAAACTTACGGCGTGTCTACACTGCACGTGCGTTCTTGTGCAAGTAAATTTACAGTACAGCGTCAGAAAAGAGGGCTTCTTGCGCAAGAGCTCTGACGCTCTGTATGAGGAAGAAGCCTTCTGGCGCAAGAGGGCAGTGTGGACAGGCAGCCAAGAGTTTTTGTGCAAGAACTGGCCTCCCAAGAAAAAATGCAGGTGGCCACTTGGACGCTCCGTACCCGCATTCAAGCTCGCTACTTCCTGCTTGCCAGACCCCCCCCATAAAGGCACACGCAGCCTGCAGACACCGCGCGGCAACAGCAGCATACACAGCAGCTCTACCACACGGCTCTGCCCTGCTGCACCCAGGAGCCCAGATGTCTGCTCCAAAGGCACCCCGAGAGCCTGCACCCTCCTCCCAGCAGCCACCCAGGGCTCCCAGCAGGCCCAGAGGGGCAGCAAGCGGCGAGCCCCATGCTAGTCTGGGGCTGAGGTGGAGGCCCTCCTGGACCTTTGGGCACAGAGGAAGCCCTCCACGACCCCTGGTCCCGGCGCTGCAATGCTAACATCTTCAGTCGCATGGTCCAGGCGCTTATGGACCAGGGGTATCTGGCCCGGACCCTTGAACAGGTCTGGGCCAAGGAGCTGCGCCTGGGCTACGTCAGGGCCACTGAGGGTGAGGAGACAACACCTGCCACCACTACGAGCACCTGGGGGAGACAGTGGTGCAAGGGCCCTCACTGGCGGTGGACACCGGCCTGTGCACCCCGGTGGTGAGGCAACCTGGCTTGGAGGAGGAGGGTGACCTGACCACCGGGTCAGTGCCCAGCAGCTGGGACGCCTCCCGGGCCTCGTCTGAGGCCGGCGACGGATCCACCGGTGAGTGTAGCGTTTCTCCCTTGCAAGGGCGGGGGAAGCAGGTGCCCGTGGGCGAGGGGTGGGGGGAGCATCCGTCAGGCAGTTCAAGCTGCACACTGTGCAGCAGTACACAGCCCGTGCAACCTCGCATAGCCTGACTGTGTGGCACGTGGACGCGGCAGGCAGCTCCAGGGCATGCCTGGGACCCTGCTGCTCACACACGTCCTGCCAGGAGGAGGGAGTGTGCACAGCGCTACGCAGACACCACATGCCAAGTGGCTAGGACACAGACAAGGGGTCTGCATTCACAGTGATGTCTCCCAAGGGTTACAATCCACGGAGGATCACTTCTCTCCCAGGATTTGGAGCTAGTCCTTTTATGTGAACACACTCAACAGGGGACTGATTGGGCCCAAGCCACAGTTGGGCGGTGTCATGTGAGGCTCAGGGAGGAGGGCCCGGGCCTCAGGGACACTGTGGGCAGGGCTGACTGACCGCCTCACCATTTTCTGTGTTCTCGGCAGTGGGGCCAGCCGGGAGCGAGGGAACCTCCAGTGGCGGCACCAACTACCCAGGGACCAGTCTGGCGGGCCAGGCAGCGTGACCAGCTCCTCTAGCGTCACGTCCAGGCCGTCAAAAGACTGGAGCAGGCCGTCACCAGCAAGCTGCAGGACGACCAGCAGTGGCACCAACAGGCGTGGGGCCGGTTCCTGCAGTGGTGCGACCACATTTGCGACAGCATCGCTGCACTGACCTCCCACATGGGCCACGCCGTGCACTATGGCATGGCCTTGCCCCCTCCTGCCACCCCCCCTGCTGCCGTTGGCATGCCCCCTCCTGCTGCACCCCGTCCCACCCACCTCCCCGTGCTGCCTGCCCTAACCCAGCCTGAAGGGCGCGAGGACAGTCACTTACAGGGAAGGTTCCACCACCTACCAACTAGGTTAGACCTCAGCGAATGCAGCATTCCATTGTGGTGGCAGCCCTGCTGTGCGCTCCATAAGACTTGTGAGAATAAGGGGGGAAGGCATCTGAGAGGGGTGTGTGTGAGAGAGATCACTTAGCCAGGGATTTTGCGCAGCCAGACACCAGGGCAATAAAGGGTGCATCTACACCGCACTGGGAGCTCAAAATAAGTTACGCAACTTGAGCTACACACTTGTGTAGTTTTTTGAATTAATTTCGAAATAGCTTATTTTGAAATTTGGTGCTGGCTTACACAGCACTTATTTAGAAATAAATTGCTATCCCTTACTCCTCATGGGCTCCTCCAGCAGCATATTCCTCTACTTGCTTAAGCGCTTCCTGGCCAAATTGGCGGATTGCATTTGCTCCTTGAACATCTCTTCCTTAGTCCATTTTCACCTGTGGATTTGTGCCAGGCAGAACCAGGGGAGTGTGCAGCAGGCTCACTGCTGTTCCCGCTGTAACGAAAAGAGAAGGGATACTTTAAAGGGGATACAGTATAGAGTGCAAAACCTAATCTGTTAAAATAAAAGGAAGGTCTGTCCAAGACAATAGGAAGTACAAGGCCACAGTTATGCTTTTAAGCAGCCACTATGCAGCAGGTGCACCACAGAGATAGATCTTAGGGGAGCAGCTGGACTCAGTTTGGTGGCAGGCATGGTAAGGGACAGGCTGGGGCACGGGTCTGTGGGTGGGAGTGGGGAGCAGGTCCGGGCATGGCGGCAGGGCAGGGGCTCGTGTCATGCTTCCGTGGGGGATGAGCAAATGGAGGTTTACTGCAGAGGCATCAGCTAATAGCTTCCCCTGCTTCATCCAGGTTGCTATGCAAGATACTAGTCTCCTCTGAATCACACTGAGTGATAAGGAGCAGATGCTGACTGAACGTGGCCAGAAACCTGGCCCTTATGCTGCAATGCCTTGTGCTGCAGTGACGCCAGATCACTCACTGTTGGCTTGGCGTGGGGAGGGGTCCTACCGTGGAGGACGGTTTAAGGCCGACTCCTCAGAACCCTTGTGAGAAGGATGCTGCCTGAGGAATGACTTGAGAGGAATCCATGGACTGGCTAGGGAAGCTGGTTGGGTCCTCCCTTCCCCCAAAATTGCAATGCAGCTGCTCCTAGAAGCACCATGTTTGCAATGATGCTCAAGATCATCCATTTGCCTGCTTTGTCTTTTGGTTCGACTGCCTCAGCTCCTTTATTTTCATATGGCACTGCTAGGCGTCCCTGGCATGTCCTTTCTCTTCCATGGCCTTTGCGATCTTGGCATAGAGATCAGTGTTTCTTTTGTTGGTTTATAGTTCTGTGAGAACAGATTCTTCTCCCCACACAGCAATGAGGTCCAGGATCTCTGACATGCTCCATGCTGGTGCTCGTCTGTGACTCTGGGAACTCATAAGCTCATGGATGGAACTCACGGTCAGGTGTGCTGCCTGCTCTGAGGTCTGTTCGCCAGGCTGGTCACGCAGGAAATAAAATTCAAACTTTCCTGGGGCTTTTCCTGTTCGCCTAATTTTCTTTAAGCCAATCATGGGGGAAGGGGACAGACACATGAATTTTGAATGCTTTTGAATCATGAATGAAGAGCAGTGGGGGTTGAAAGTCGTGGCCAGAGTGCTCACTGTGGGGCACTGTGGGACACCTCCTGGAGGCCAAGAATGTTGAATTTCATAGCACTGCATCTGTACTACTGCAAAGTAGACCATGCAAGGGCAAATGTAGCAGTTACTCCTCAGGAAAGCAGGAATACCGAAATCAACTTTCATGGCTCTTAAAGTCAACGGAATGGGCTTGATGGAGTGGACTCACTGTTTAGAAAATCAACCTAATGCAGCTAAGTTTGACCTAAACTCCCAGTGTAGACCAGGCCTTAAATAACAGCAGCTGCTATTGGATGACTGGAAACCTATCACAAGACACTTTTACTTTGCAGATTTGACCCAGAATTTTCCTGTGATGAAATATGAACTGTCTCCATCCAGGACATGTCTGAGCAAAGAAACTGATGAGAATTTGTAGTCTCACTTGTATCAGTCATGGTATTGCCAACTCTGAGCATTCAAAATTCATGTGTCTGTCCCTCCGTCCCCCCAATCATGATTGGCTTAAAGAAAATTAGGTGTTAGGTCCCCCTTCCTCCCCATCTCTCTATCCTTTTTAAACCTTCTGGTTTCTGAGCCTTTAAGTCACACTCACTGCACATTTTCATGTTTTTCTTTACAACTGTGAAGGCTAGGAAAAAAAACCAAACCTGCGGTTCTTATGTAATCACTTGATTCCAGGAGCTGGGGCTGTGAGAACGGTGCAACCCACAATGAAAGTCAGGCAACTTGGCAACGTTGCCAGGCTGAATTTATATAGCAGGAATCATTAACGCCACTCGACTCACTTAGCCATTCCTCAGAGGAGAGCTCCCCTCAACGCTTGTAATTCTATCCACATCTCCACAAACGCCACAGCCGCTCTCGGCTACGCCCTCCACACTACCGATAAAACACAGTTTTCCTGGGTGGGGGAAGGGGTCAGGAATAGGACCGTGTGCTTCCACCCCTGACAGGCATCTCTCTGAAATCTCATTTATTATTTTGCAGCTCTCTGTTGTTTCCTATCCTAAGTCCAGAATCTGATTCACCCACTTTATATTCTTTTCTGTGCTTCTCTGCTTAGCTACATCACTCTCTCTCTCATGAAGCTCCTCCCTGGACACCTGCAATTATTTCTGCCTTGCTGGCGTGGAAGAGGACCGGAATAAAAAAGCACGCTGACGCTGGACATCAGTCAAAGACAATACAATTAGAAGCAGGGCTCAGGCAGCGGAGCTGTTGAGCGAGACCAGACTGGCTGACTAGCCATTTCTCTCCCCCGCCAGAACCTTTCTTTCAAATCAATACCTTGATCTGGATTTTCTCCCTACTGAACGCGGTGGGCTCGCCAGCGCCAGGGCTCTTGGCATTCGTCCCGATTCACGGCAGGGGCCCAGACTATTTTTCATTCGGTTTGTCAGTTTCATCGCGGATGGCTCCCCCACCTGCTGCCGCAGTGGCACAGGCAGCTCAGAGACGTGAAGGTTCTGCAGCAGGCAGGAGCCACGGACAGACAAATTGCCTGCCCTCCTCCCTATAGGACTCCATGCGCCGCAAACCCCTCGGCACCAGGGAAAGATCTTCCCCAGCCACCCCCCAGGGAGTCCCCCATGGGCTAATGCAGGGTTGGGGGAGGCAATGCCCTCTAGCCCCACCCCTTCTGCCCAAAGCCCAGCCTCCCAAGGGAGCTAAGCTCCCTCTCCCCCCACTCTGAAGCACCATGGGGAGGGCTGGCAGCAACACTCCACCCCTAGAAGGCCTAGGGTTTTCCAACCTATGGGTCGGGACCCAAATATGGGTCACCATTACATTTCAAAAGGGTCGCCAAGTGTCTCCCCAGGTGGCTTGCCCCCGTTTTTGAATTGCCCTGGGTCACCAAGTCTTCCTGAATTGTCAAAATGGGTCCCCATCTGGAAAAGGTTGGGAGCTGCTGGCCTAGAGCCTCAGCATGGCTCCTGGCGTTCTGGGGGCAGAGTATGGGCGGGGCCAGAGCCGGCTCAAGCCATTCCTGCGCCCCAGGCAGCGGGCACGCAACGCATGCGCGGCTCCGCCCTCGTGAGCACGGTGCATGCACGGCCCCGGCCGCCGGCGCACTGCACGCCTCACAGCTGCAATCGGGCGCACGGCGCATGCGCGGCCCTGCCCCCGGGTGCGCTGCACACCTTACAGTTGCAATCGGCCGCGCGGCCCCCAACCCCAGGTGCGTGGCGCCCCTTACAGCTGCCATCAGGTGCCCCCCATAGTTTGGCACCCCAGGCAGCTGCCCGGCTAGCCCCCCCGTTAATCCGGCCCTGGGCAGGGCCATGCCTGGCTGTCTGGGAAGGCATTGCCTTCCCCTGCCTATTATACCCACCACTCAAGCGGGCAGCAGTGAAGCATCATCCTGACATTAAAGCCAAAAAAGCTTTGGGTGTGGCCCTAGGGTTGCCAGATGGTTTCACCTAAAATACCAGACCCCCACCAAAAAAAACACCAGGAAAATTAATTTTTGTTGAGTAAAAAAAAAAAAAAAGGGCCAGGAAAATTTTGGTTTGCTGTGTCCATCAGGCGCCGAGCTGGGAAAAGCAGAAAATACCGGACATTTTTATTTTCTTGATTTCTTTACCGGACAGAAGGCGCAAATACCAGACACCTGGCAACCTTATGTGGCCCAGTGCTAGATCTACGCTCCTCAGCGGTCCTCCACTATGCAGGGAATAGGGCCAAAGCATAAGGCCCACACTGACTGCCTCATCCCGGAAGCCATATCCACATGAAACGAGCATTCTGCTCCCTTCCCACGCAATCTGTCTTCCGCCCAGTGTCCTCTAGCCCTTTGCATGCACCGAAGCCTGGGGTTGCCTGTGGGGGTTACTCTGCGTGCTTCACGTGGCACCTCCAGAAAGAACAGAGGTCACACGGAGTGGCTGACATCAGGCTCCCGACAGAGGTAGCTAGGAAACCGTGCTTTTGTTTTCGGTGTTACTGCTCCTTTAAATGTCTGATACCCCTTCCTCGGTGCAGACGCAGCCACCCTTGTTCTGAGTCGCTGCAGCTGCTAGGAGACGCAGGCCTGGTCTATGCTCCGGAGGAGGGGTGGGGAACCTTTTTTTGGTCAGGGGCCGCTGACCCACAGAAAAATCAGTCAGGGGCCGCACACAAGAGAGAAGCAAAAAAAAAAAAAAAAACCCCTCACCAACATGGCACCCGACTGAGGAGGAGACAGACACAATCCCCACGTTCCCCTCGCACGCCAGGGTTTAGGAGGGCCCCATCTAGTAGATTTTGTGTGCCCCAGCCCCGTGGTGGAGCAGCAGGGGTCTGGCTCCCCAATGCAGGGCGGGGGGTCCTGAGCCTCAGGGGCCAGATCCAGGCAAGCTGGGGCGCGGGCTGCTCAGGCCAGAGGTTCCCCACCCCTGCTGTAGGGCCTGTCCTGGTGATGGTGCCCTCGCTCTGCTGGGAGAACCCGTAACCCCTGTGAGTAGTTGCAGCCTACACTGACTGAAAGGGTCTGACCCTGGAGGTGAGAACCCCCTCCTCTTTGATTCTAATATTGACCTAGTTGTGTCTATACCAGGGGTTAGGGCAGCATTACTCTGGGGGGGAGGGGGTCGACTGCATTTTTCACCCCCCCCCCCCCCCCAAGTGCTGTAGCTACATCCAGCAGCTTAGCCCAGGCCCCCTCACAGTGCTCTTGCCTAGGGCCAGGCCTTTCCCTCTTCCTTCTGGTCATTTTTCTGGCTCTAATAAAAGCCAGCTCGTGTGAAAGCAAAGGGCTGCTCCGTGCCTAGAGAAAGCCGTTACCTTCTCCTGTGCCCTGGGTTTGGGGGGACCTGAGCGCGTTTCTTTTGTGCAGTTTCTGTGCTTGGGGATGCCCCTACAAACCCACACTGACCCCACTGAAGGTGTTTTTCCTGGTTTGGCACCGATCGGATGCTGGCCCGGTATTTCCTAGGGGTGGATGCTCGGGCTACAAGTCACAGACTTCACTAGCTCCGATAGCTTCACAGGACCTTAAGCCCAGCTCAGTGGGCCCCATGTTCGAGCATCCACACTGCACCGTAAACTGGGTTTGCGATTGTTGGACCAGGTCTTGCAGTCAAGCTAATAGCTCCCTGCTGCACGACCCGGGGCCTGTGAACTCAGGGCTGTAGCTTGACCTGCATCCACACTACAGGATGACAGGGCATGGACACAAGCCACAAGGGGATGCCAGTTCTGCCTTCCCCACAGCATAGTCCTACGACCGGGGTCCAGTGTGCTGGTGGGCCTGAGTCAGACTGAGGTGGTGTGGACAGAAGTGAGGCTTGGGCCCAACCCTGCATCAGAGCCTGGGCTTAGGGTGCAGTGTAGACACAACAGGTGCAATCAAGACTCTTTATGTAGAAAAACATTGCGCTGGGGGCTCTCGCCCACAGCAGGTCAGTGCTAACCAGCCTGGAGAGGGGGAGTTCCCTGGCTGCAGATGCCAGGGTCAGGCTATCGGGTTATAGAGGGTGGGTTGGATGCAGAGCGCCAGGAGGAGCTGAGAGTCCGGCAGGAAAGGCGAAGGGCAGGACTTCTTGGGCACAGCACTCACTGGAAGGGCAGATATGGATTTCTGTCTATTTGTTTCTACTGTATTTAGGGAGACAGGACTTTGGCTACAGGCTTTGTGCCTAGATTGGAATGCTGCCAAGCCTTTTGCTATTTTTTGATCATTTCAGCCAATATTGCTGTTTGTTTTTAAGCATCTTTAAAGATTTTTGTCAATGTAAATTTTCACAAGCACAGGAAATAGGGAGGGTGGGGGTGGTAGGTCATAATTATTTAATGACCATAGATGCTGAGTGTCAAACAGTTAAAGTGTTAATATCCAAATTGCTGACAAATATTCAAAGTAACCAGCCTTAAATCAAACTCATAATGTCTCAAGCAGCATTTTTCTTACTTTGCCTGGCTGTAAAAGTCTATTATTAAATCAAGGGAAATATTTTGTGTGGGTTTGTGCATCTGTACAGTGAAATCAACATTTACTGATACTATCGAATCCTTCCAATCGCATAAATAAACCAGATCACACCAAAGAAAACCCAGCTTCTATCACGTCATGGAAGCAATCTGCGAGGCATTGAGTGCTAGCTAACTGCTCAACTCAGAAGGGGCAAGAGCAAAGAAGAGCCATGGATTGTTCGCATGCTCATAGCAGTGGCCAGTGTTCCCTCTACTCTTTTCCATCAATGTGTGGATTTTTTTCCATCCATGTGTGGAATAATTGTATGTGCACAGAGGGATGTGCAAATGAGCACGACCTAGAGAAACACAAACGCTCTGTCAATCAGCCAGGCAGCATTTGAATCTCTCCTGAGTGTTTGCACAAGTGCACAGCTTACAGAGAACACCGGTTGCGGTACACGCTGGCTCAACTCTGCAAGCGAATTGCTGCCATGTGAGTGCGCCCGATGAGGGGGGAAGATTATCTGGGGCGTGTTGCCAGGCCTTGTCTGTGCCTGGTTTGCTGGAGCATAGTATCCTTCTGGGGCAGGGAGCTGCCCCACAAGTCCGGTGGTGAGCTGGGCAGGTCAGCAGCACAAGTGGAATTTACTTCTTGCCCAGACTTGTGAACTGTGCATCCTGCTGCTGCCCCTTTGGCTTTTTGCATGTCATTCAATAGCAAGATTGCACCAGGCTCGGGCCCTCGCTGGGGCTCAGGAGACCTGGGTTCTCTTCCCAGCACTGCCCCGAGATATCAGGAAGGCACCTCCCCACAACTCTGGCACTTGTGGTCCCTGTCACAGCAGTAGCCAAATACTTCCCAGTTGCTAACACACACCTTCTGCCTTCACCCCTCTAAGTGGGCAATGCTGTTATCCCCACTGTAGAGAGGCCCATGGAGGCTAAGTGACTTACCCAAGGTCACACACAGGGGACTGTGGCAGAGCAGGAAATGACCCCAGCTCTCCAGCAGCCTCCTCTCCAGGCTCCTTTCCCCTCCCATCCTTTATCTTGTCTATTTAGATTGAATTCTTGGGGACCAAGGGAGACTGTTACATACTGTGTTAGTGCAGACAACATGGCCTGAACTCAGTGGAGGCCTTTCAGCACTTACTTCTGTTGTGCTGCCCAGTGTTCACAGTGGTCATTATCTGGTTAAACAGCAATGGGTATAGTAAGCAGGCTAAATGAGGGGGCAACTGAATACCCCTTTTTTCCTGATAGGTGAAATAGCAGAAGCCACTCTCTTAAGGCACTGGCCAGCAGGACGAGGCTTAATCAGAAGCTAAGCCATGCGGACCAAGCATAAACCCAGCAGCTGAGACGTCGATTGGTTGCTGCTGCATGTCGGGGGAGCCTGCCAGTGCAGGAGCAGCAAGAACTTAACACACAACACGCCTGGACCAGGCAGGCTGGAGCAGTGTGAGCAAGGAAAACACCTGATGTGCTTGATCACCTGGGTTTAGGGAAACGGGACTTTGTAAACCAACCCAAAGACAGACCTGACTTATGCCATCAATTTCTCCTCCTGCCCGAAACATGGTGCCAAACATTGGCTAATTGTGTGGACACAATGGGACAAGAATACAAATAAAGTCAGGATGAGGATTAATCCAACAGGGACAAGGCATCACCGGTGGATAATTAGCATCTCAGCAAAGACAGCCTCCAAAATGAAATAGCTGTGACATTCTAGGACTAAAGATTCAGCTCAGCTGCAGCTTTCTTTATGCACCCTTCCAAAAAAATTACTGCTCTGAATGTAAAGCAGCAACATCCCCTTATCAAATGTCAAGATCAAATCGATGCTGTGTTGTTGCAGCCATGGTGGGCCCAGGATATTAAAGAGATGAGCCTGGTGGGGTAACGTGGGTAAGACACACAAGCTTTTGAGCTCACACCGAAGAAATTGCTGTTGCGAAAACCTGTCTCTTTCAACAACAGAGGCTGGGCCAGTAAAAGATAATACCTCCTGGGCTAAGATCAAATCTTCGTTATTTCAATCGCCCTTCACTAGCTGGGATAAGCGATGGAAAGGTCAGACTGTCTGCGCCCTATGTTTATCACCTCCAGCGAGGCCATGTTATCACCTGAATATTCTGGAGACAGAGACATCCCAGCCATGTTGGCCCAGATTGACATGACAGATGATGCACAAGGAAAATAGAGTGATTTAAGTGCTTTAATTAGCAGCAACTTTAATCAAGCAATTGACACAAGCAAGCAGCTGCTGCTGTTCCACCCCATCTCTCCCAGTGGCTGACAATAGACGCTTTCAACTGCTTTCATTTAAATGCAAAGCCTGGAAAACAGGTGGTAGTGCTGGAAGAACCTAGTTGGGAATCTTAAATGGCATCCAGGAACTCCAAAAATGCTTAGCCCTTGTAATGATGAGAGGAAAGAGGTTCCCAGCTTGAGCAAAGTCAGAATCAACATTGCATTGTTATATTGGTGACAGGAACCAAGGTATTGGATCCACCCACACTATTGGGTCCACATTCACAATCCTGTTTGAAGCTTTGAAGTAAATTGAAATGATTCACTGCAATATTTTGATTGTTGTTTGCCAAAATTTTATTTCTAGACCCTGCCAGGGCTCTAATTGACAGACCAAAGCCCCGGAGTTGAGTAAGCTGATAAACTGTTACGTGTTTCCCTTGATCACAAAATTATCCAGCCTCCTTTTAAAATCCAGCTACAGTAGCTGACTTGCATAAGCTCCCCTTGGAATGAAGTCCCCATATACACAACATGTACCCTGTTGGGGGTAAGGAGAAAAAAAAAGTTCCTTTCTCATAAAAGATTTTTCTTCACTGTGGAATAGCGGAGCTAGAAGCTATAGTCTAACAACATGACACAGGAGGGAACTGCGTGAGCATCTGGGGCAGGCATATCCCATCTGTCCTAACACTGAACTCTTCTTTATAAATCTACGCTTTGACCTGCCAGTATCCTGTGGGTATCCAGTCAGTACATACTTGTATTTGCTCCTTCTACTGATGCAATGCCGGCCAGCAACCAGCAGATGGCACCATGAAAAAGGCCTCCCAAAACAGCTCAAAGTGCTGCGGTGTGGCATGTAACCCAAAGTCTGGTCATAAAAGGGGAGACCGTTGGCAGCGGGGCGCTTGCACGTGTCCTCAAATTCCTTCCCCTTGGACGTGGGTTTAGACCCTTAGCACAGCGCACGCACTGTGGCACAGGCCTAAGATCAAATACACGGATTCAGTCCAGGATCCTCCTGCTGCAGGGCTGTTTTCTTGCCGAGTTTAATGCTGGTGAAACAGGCCACAGGGGATTGGATTTGCCTACAAAATTGGGGCAGTGACAGAAGCCCCGCCCACCAGAAAGGGTAGTTAGTGGTGAGGGTGGGGCACCTGGCAGGTAACACCAAAGGTTTTGTGGCAGCACAAAACTCCTCCCAGTTACATGTTCAATAGGGGAAAGCTTTATCTTGGCTCCATCTTTCAGCCTCCCTCTATCACAGCACCTTTTGCCAGCCCTCAGTCTGTGGCGTCCTTGCATAGTGGACGATCTTGGCATTTAGGCAAGAGGGCCGCAGCCCATCAGATACTAAGATTCAGGTCTTGTCACTGGCCGTCCCGCAGAGCTGCTGCACACCAGATCACAGAAGCCCTGGCAACTAGGAGGAGGAACTCCTCCCATATTAGGAATTCCTGCGCTAAAGGCCGGCAGGCTGAGCTCAAGGAACTAGGATGCAAGAGCAAGGGAAAGTCAGGAAGTTTTAGATGCCCCAGCCAAGGTCTCCTTCCTCTGCCACCACTGGGAAAGCCAACAGGAAACACAGCAGGTCCCAGAAGGCAAGAGTTACAAAGTTGGCCACAGCTCATTGAAACATCAATCCACGGGCTACATTCCTGCATTAGAAAGGGGACAGCATCAGAGTTTGGCCACCCTGCATAGGAGAATGAGGAGGATCAGCACGTCACCCTTTCTGGGGCGGTGAAGGCAAACAAGAGGGCCAGCAGCATCGGTTGCAGACCCTGCCCCAGGAAACACTTCTGGTTTGTTTCTCTACAAAACTGGCATCACGGACCCCTAAAGAACATGCCAACTTAACTCTTGCTGGAAGGGACCTCCCACAGCCACAGCATCCCAACTAGCCTGAGCACAACAGGAGTGGGACTTTCAAAGCTACCCCTCCAGCCAGACCAGGTCTAGAGCTCTCAGCCCCTCTACAACTGCACTCAGCGTTTCCTCCTTCCTTGCCAAGATACCCAAATGGCTCATTGCCCAAGGTCATCCACCGAGACTCACTCCACTGCCTTGTGAAAGCTACCAGGAAACCAGAGCGCTCAGTTCTCGGAGAATCGGTGGCTAGACAACTTTTCATTGTGTGCTTTGGGGACACTGAGCCAATGAGTTGATGTCTCAGGCAGGCAATGACAAGCCTGCCAGGCAATTGCTCACCCCTGCCCTAACTGCTTATGGAATTCTCACACATTTCTTCCTCCGTGGTCTTGGCTAGTGGTTCCGTCATCCCTACATGTACCAGCGCTTCTGCATTTTACTGTGGCTGCCTCACCAGCCAGTCTCACCACCACCATCTCTACGGGGAGCAGAGGTTGGCTGAAGGAGGCGCCTATTTCTGTTCCTGCATCCATTTATGCATCTGGGCAGAGTTCCTCTGGGTAGTGTCCACTGGCTAGTGTCCATGACTCCCTCCATGCTTTTGGGCTCTCTGCTCAGTGTCCCCTTCCGGCTCCCTTGTTTTAGCCTTTTGACCTCCCCGCCTACCCGTTTTGGGTTTTTTTTTATTTGTTGCCTGTAACTATTTGGCTTCCTGAGCTCAGCGGATCCTCCTTTAGCCATAGACAGGCATTTCCTGGATCCCAATAGGACTACCCTCTTTATTCTTGATTAGAGTGGGGCCTACCAGCAGGATCTGCACACCCCTTCACAATACCCCCCGTCTAGCAGCTACTTCTGGGATGTCAGGGTCTGACAAATGGGAGGCCAGACATGGCAACAGTCTCCGGTTTAACACAGAGACTGGCCACCAACTTACCTGCCTGTGGGATTGCCATTTTTTCTTTACAAGGGTTTTAAAACAGAAAAGGGGAGATTACAGCTTGCCAAGGTACCAGCTGCCACCAGCTGCAGGGGAAGGAGAGAAAAAGAATGACTGCTACAGCCAAGAGCCAACATTGCAAAGGCTGTTCTTGTTTGTCCTACATGACATTAAAGTGATGCTCTTTGTGGACTTAAAGCTTAGATTGGAGAGGATCTCATGGACACATTAAGCTTACTTTGGGGGGGGGGGGGGGGAGGAGATAGCTCGAGCTATTTTCTTGTTCCAAGAGGAGATCAAAGCTTCCTACTACATATAGAGATCATTGAGACCCTTCCTACCCCCCGCCCCACCATGTATATTAACGGACGTCCTTACAGAAAAGAGCCATCAAAGCATTCCAATGAGACAGGTATTTATTTAGTTCAAGCGCTAAGGAGTTTGGTTTATATTATCAAACAGAGCTGAGGTACCAGTGACATTCCAACATGACGAGAAAGAACCTTTCCCCCCCCTTTTACAATTTCTTCAGCTACTTTGCATCAAGACAAAAAAAAGTGAATAATGGATAGTTGCAGAAAGTACTGTACATCTATCAAGCCAGAGTGGGGAGGGGAAAAGAAACAAAGTGGAAATTTTTACCATTTTAAAACCCTATTTACAAACGAGCCTGTTATCATGGGTCAACTGGAAGCGTGGATAGAGCAAAGAAAATCTAAGCAGCTTGGAATGAGGAAGCATTGTACATACCTAAACATTCTGCTTCCATGTACATTATCAGGGACTTCCTTTCACTAAAAAAAGGGGGTAGTATTGGAACATGCATTGGGAATTATGGAAACTCACACAATGACTGCAGTCAGTGGATGCAGGGACAAATTGCATTACACACATTGGCTAGTCAGAGGTATGTCCTGGGCTCAGTAGGAATACACCAACAACAGCTGAAAATGTTAAAAACATGAGTTGTCCTGGTTTATACCACCACAAAGTATTTACAATGTTCAAGACTCCTTGAGGTCAGGTTCTACTACTCATGTTCAGGCAAAGACAAGTTCTAACGGGCTGATCTTGCAAGCAGTCCATAGTGTGCACAAGTAGCCCCATTAAAATAAGCACGGCAATTCAGCTGAGTAAGGACTACTTGCTTGAGTTGTCATCTGACTTGCCTAAGGCTAGCTTGTCAAACGCTTCAAGGTTAGAAGTGCAGAGCAACAAGCTGCTTTAAAGCCTCCTGTTTTAGTGTTTTCCTTGTATTTTATGGAGGCAAAAATGCTGTGCTGGTTTACAGGAATCCAAACTATTAAACAGAATTGCTATAAGAACCCAAGCCAAAAAAACCTGAATATTAAAAGCAGATAGATGGGGTTTTTGGTTTTTGCACAATAAAGGCAACTAAATACAGGAAAAGTAGCCAGGTTTTCCTCTCCGCATCAGCTTCTTTGAAATAAAGAATATGATCCTTCATCATATTTCACTGATGTTTATTTCAACACATGCCACGTCAAAAAAAAATCGCCTTTAATATTGCATTATAAAAGCACTTTACATCTCATTTCTGCCTTTAATGTTAAGTTATTGGTATGCAGAGTTGTTATAAATCCAGGGCAGGTCACGATTTGACATTTTACTCTAGAATACAGAATTCCACACCTTCTCTGAATATTGCCAGATGACAGCAGTGGGGAAGGGGGCATTATCCCCTCTCCTCCCCCCATTTGGTTATTTTCAGTGGGAGAAGGGAAGGAGACTAAGTGTTTTCAATTCCATTTTTAGACTTTGTTGATTAAGTGACACTCGTAAGTAGACTCAGGAATTTTTTCCTGCACTGTAACTCACCAACACTTCCTGCAAACAATGTATTTACAATTGTGTTTATTAACTGACACAGCAAATTTCACAAGGACTAGTAAAGATTACGAGGGTACGCTTCTAGTGTATTGGTTTCTCTGTGTTTCTTGGGTGGCTACATCTTGCAACACTGGCAAAGCTCTACACGGATTCCTCAGCAAAACAAAAAATACTGAAAATAGTAAAAAAAAATTAAGCCGAGAAATAAATATAAAAGAAAAATGGTTAATTGTAACTTAGTCAAATATAAAACTAAATTACTAGCTATTTAACCAAACTATACAGATCTAATGAAAAAACTAACACAACTTGGAAGACCCAACATAAAAAAATGCTAAAAATTAAAGGCATGTGTCTGCATAATCGTAAGTTTCTTCCAACTTATTAGAATTCCCTTCTTTTTTGCTTAGGATCTTTCAATTCTAATTCTGTAGGCTCAAAAGTAAACACCTCCCACCCCCTTCCTCAGTTTAGTTAGGACCATGATAAGGAAAACCGTGTGCTGTTCCTGAATCAATACACCCCATATTAACTATAAGTTATTGTAACATTGCTACTTGTTCCATCAAATGCTGTTTTGTCTTTCTGCCAAAACTGGACAAGTCAATTAACAGATACAAATTTGGTTTTAGGGCTAATGCTACACTGTGTTTCAAAATTCCCTCTTTAAAACTGCTTTTCTCTCTGACACAATAGCCAAAACATCACATTCCAATCTCTCAAGTAGTAATTTCCTTTACTGGAGTTCATAAAAAATGCTTTTAAAACTGCAAATCCAAGACATCTGTTTACTTTTCTCCCGAAAAAGTGTTTCTTTAGCACATGGGGTCCTCCCCCAAAGCGCCATTTATCAATATGAGAAAGACACTTTAGTATTGCTGGGAATGCTTTCTTGGAAATGTGACTTGGCAAAGACTAAAAGTCTCAGTAGCCTTTTTCAGCATCCCAACCCTGCTAAAGTGTCAGGTTTCCAAAATGTTTGGGGCTTGAAAATGATTGAGCATTTCAGCGTAGATTATTATAGCTTTTGTTCATTTGTTTTATATGGAAAAGGTAGCATCTAACTCTTAAGGATATGCCAACTCTGCCTCTCTTTTGCGGTCTCACCATTTCCAGTTTGATAGAGAAATCAAGTGTGTACAGTGTACGTGTTATTCTGCATATACTTCTTGACTAACTCCAATTCAAAACTTACTTGATTTCCATCATTTCAAAGTGCAATATCATAACATATTAAAAAAGGAACAAATATTAAGAAACGGTACCTATCTTGTTAAAGTTATAACTGGAATATACTGGAATATTTTGGCTTTATTTTTTTCCTTATAAATAGTGAAGACACTGGCATTTTCTTGTGTGTGTGTGTGTGTGTGTTTGTGTGTGTGTGTGCTTGTGAAGCTAATAGATCATCTCCACGAGACAGCCAGCAACGATGAATTGCAATACGTTATTACTGAGGGGACGGTTCAAGCCAATATTCACACCGCAGTCAATGAAGAGTAAAGGGAGGGGAAGCAGTGATGTTCTGGAGAAAGGTGAGAGAAGCAACGTGGTATTAGCAGGAACAACCTCCTTCACTGACGGGCTGCTCTTGAGGCTTTTCCAGTTTTATGTCAATCACTGGAAGAAGTAAGTTAAGGCAAACTCATTGGCACACTCCCCTTTTGGCCTTGCTCGGTCTAAAGCCAGCCTCTTGCTGAATACAGGAGCCAGCAATGATGGTTGGCAGTCACCCTTGTTCTGCCACGTTTCTCTGCACTGCATCTAGGTGGGGCTTTTGGCTGGCATTTTCAGAGGAACCCAACACAGCAAGCCTAACATGGCACAGCTTCTGGGAGCTGCTTGAGATAAGTGCCACCTGGAGCCAGCACCCCTGTGTGCCTCCCTCAACCGCACCAACTTCGATCCCTCTTCCTGCCTGCCAAATTCCTTGGTCCGCGCCCAGAGCCCCCTTCTGCACCCCAACCCCCTCAGCCCTAGCCCCATCCCAGAACAAAAGGCCCAGCCGGAGCCCTCACACCCTCTCATGTCCCAACCCACTGCCTCAGTCCAGAGCCCACCCCTTCCCCACACACCCTGAATTCATTTCTGGTCCCACCCCAGATCTCATACCCCAACCCCCTGAGGCAGCTCAGTGAAAGTGACAGTATGAATGAAGTGTGGTCTCGGTGGGGCGGGAGTGCCTGGTTGCGTGGGAGTAGAAAGTGGGTAACCCTATCTTAAAGAGAGTTTTCCACAGCCTCTCACTGCCACTGCAGAGCCCAAAGGCAATGGGGTAAGGAGAGCAGATGCTTCTTGGCACCCCTCACTACTTTCTGCTGCTCCAAGCATACCCAGCCTCAGAGAAAAAGGTGCCCCCAATTATCACTGCACCCCACAGCACTGTACCCAGGGGGCTGTGTGGGGCAAAGGGATGTGGCAGGCGAGAAGAGTGATAAGTGCCCAAAAATCTAGTGAAAGTAACCGCAGGCTCACAGTGGGAGAGATGGTAACTTGGCTCTTGCCACAGAATGGTTCGGACACCCCGAACATAAGGCATTCCAATCCCTCACAAATGCTTGCCCAGAAACAGGTGACTGTGTCAGAACTGCAATGAGGGAAAGAGGAGTGTATCAAAATGAGGATTTTAAGGTTCAGACTCTCAATCTGCAGGTTCAGGAGGGCCCTAGAGGCACTGTCACAGACTCAAACTTTTACCATTGGTTTTGTCCTTGATGAGAAAAAGGCAATTTTCAAGTTCACAGACAAGTACATGCAGTTAATTATACCCGCAGCATCCACTTCGTCACCACGAACCCTACATGCACTAAACGCAGTAGTGAGTCTTCAGTCAATTCATGATTTCCTAGAGGAGCTTGGTCTAATTCCCATACCCATCACGGGATTTTAGGCATTTACCCTGCCACCCTGAAACTAAATGAATTCTTTGCTTTGGTCTTCATGACTGAGGATAATGGGGAGATTCCCAAACCTGAGTCATTCTTTTTAGGTGACAAATCTGAGGATTTGTCCCAGATTGAGGTGTCATTAGAGGAGGTTTTGGAACAAGCTGATAAACAGTAACAAGTCACCTGAACCAGATGGCATTCACCCAAGAGTTCTGAAAGAACTCAAATGTGAAACTGTGGAACTATTAACTGTGGTTTGTAACCTGTCCTTTAAATCAGCTTCTGTACCTAATGACTGGAAGATAGCTAATGTGATGCCAATATTTAAAAAGGGCTCTTGAAGTGATCTTGGCAATTACAGACCGGTAAATCTAACATCAGTACCAGGCAAATTAGTTGAAACTATAGTAAAGAATAAAATTGTCAGACAAATACATGAACATAATTGTTGGGGAAAAGTCAACATGGTTTCTGTAAAGGGAAATCATGCCTTACTAATTACTAGCGTTCTTTGAAGGGGTCAACAAACATGTAGAATAGTGATTTATTTCGAAGTTTGGGGCTGCACAGACAGCGCTAAATTTCAAAATAAGCTATTTTGAAATTACCTCGAAATAAGCCACGCAATTTGCTTAGTTTGAGGTAAGGGTGCAGGGTAGATGCACCCTAAGGCTCTGGCTCCATCATTACAGCGCACCCACAGATGACAAGCGCAATGTAGAACACAAATCCCTAAACATGCAGATTCATGGCAGCTCAGCACATGTCTCAGAGGATTCAGCTCAGGTAATTCAAGGTGGCATACAGGTCATGCAGCTGGTTGCCCCAATGATCTATTCTTGTGGAGGAAGTTCTTGGGAAGGAGATAAATGGGGTAAAGTAGAAGTCAGCAAGAAACAAAGAACTGAAGAACCCATTGTTATAGATCTGTCTTGTTTTGATTCTCTAAATCCTCGCACAGTTAAGAGGAAGTTGTTTAATAAAGAGGCTTAAAGCTACAGCTCTGCCAACACCATGCAGATCAGTTTTGGAGCAAGAAAACCTGATGATTAGCTCAAGTTCCTTGAACCCCACATGGTTCTGTAAGTAACAGGAAATGGAAAAAATCTCATTGCTGGTCTTGACCCCTTCAACAGCAGAGGAGACGCACAGCAGCAAGTTGCTCTGCTATCTGCACTCCGCAGAAAGCCCAATGGAAAGTGGCTTTATAGCTCTCACATTTGGAGACTGGATAAAACTCCCTGATGGAGGCAGCAGGAATCAATAGGAGCCACCACAGGCAAGGACTGAGTTCTGACACTGTCCTTCTCAATAATAAAATAGGCACTGATTAGCCTGTCATCTGTGCGCTGCTGAGAAAAGGTCCTTGAGTAATCAAGTGCGTGCTACACACAGAAAGCCCAGGATTTAATAGATGCAACTCTCAGCTGCTAAAATCATGGCTTTACAGGATCGTTACTTTACACCCGATAGGCTTACTTTCTGCACTCCAGGTATGCTTTCTTCCAGTTCTTGCATTCCTTTCCAAACAGTGCTGTAGAGCTTCCCTCTCGCTGCCAGCTGCTTATTTGAAACAGATTATCCCCTAAATAACCTCCCCTTTATCTTCCACCCTCTTTCCAACAAGATCTAGCTCTGCTGTCATCTCTTCACCTTCTCCACTCCTGCGTCCTTGTCATCCACATTGATCCTCACCTCCTCTAATCCTCTAGCACCACCCACAATAATCCATCCACTCGCATTTGAATGCCCTCTTTCTCAACCCTGCCCGCTCCTTTGGCTTCATCCCCTTGAAAAATGCATGCTCATGTCCCCCATACTCAGGAGCCCACCATTAGCCCTTTCTCCAATTACTGCACCATCTCCCTTCTTCCTTGCAGTGTCAAGAGAAGCAGAGATAATGGGGGGAGGACAAGCAGATGTGGTCAGGAAGAGGACAGACCTTGGTGTTTGTACCTGAGGGGTTGTAGGTGGTGTAGAGTTTGCTAATTGTACCCAACTTCTCAAAGCCTCATCCTGTCTTGACTTCTGTGACTATCACCTGGATCTCCTACATCTGAGCAAAGCACCTCTTGTGGAAATCCCTTTATGCCCCTTCTCCAAGGGGCTCCTGTAACAGTACCCCCAGCCTTTCCTCTCTATGCTGAGTGATTTTTATTGCATGCTACTTGGAAACACACATAACATGCCTCCATTCAGAGACCATCTCAGCTGAAGCAGTATGATTTTTGGCCATATTCGGTAGGTCTTTCCTCCTAAGCCCTCCGCATTCTTTACCTACTGACAATACACTGATCTCCTGCCACTCAGGCCTATATCCTTCAGTCAGTTTGGCACCCAAGTCTTGCAGCTTCATCCTCTATAAAACACGTCTCGGATCCAGATCACAAATGCTTCAGGGCCCTACCTTGACTACTGCAAACTCCTCCTTGACATCTAACCTGTTCAAGATGCTGGGCTAAGAATTCCCTGGCCTGTTGATCTGTGTCACCCTCCTTTGAATCCTCTTTCCCACCACATTAAATTCAAGCCTCTTGTCCTCGTTTCCAAGGCTGATCATCCGTATTTGTTCACTCGTGTCCCTGCATAACCCTCCGACCTCTGCTGATCCCAGGCTCAATACCTCCCTCGTTCTCTTTACAGCTTGTTTCACAAGTGGCCGTGCAATTTCTTCCATGCTGCTCCTACAGCATGGAACATCTGCACTGAACTAGTCTGTAAGGATCATATCTTTCCTCAACACACACTTCGGTGATGCCCATAAGCAATCAGCCCAGTAAAAACAACTAGGCAGGGGCCAATTTTATATTTATACCTCTCCCTCCCCCCATCCTGTATGTACTCAGGGATTGCAAGTCCCCATGGGAGAAAGCACCTAGCTGTACAGCCACAGAATTACAGCTTGAACAAGTAAAGGATACTATCTTCTCTGCTTTTGTCCTGTGTGCTCTCCATTCCAGGCAAGGCAGCTGCCACACGTCGGAAAAGCTGCAAAAGAGAAAGGTAAAAGAAAAAACTCATTACAAGCGTAATTACATTTGTGACAATGTTCCAATTCTGCAGGACACAACAGAATGACTTCACACGTGTTTGTGTACTAGCTCAAGATCTGTACTGGTTAGAGTACAACACCCAGAGTAACCTTTGAATCTGGGACACCAGAGAGGACACATTCTTTTTAACATTGGAGGTTGAATTAGTTGGACACAGTTAAACAATCCATTAGTGTCTTTGGAAACGAGGAACTTACTGTGGGAGACAGGCACTCCAGAGTTCCAATCTTTGTTGTAGCACTGAGCACTCATTTGTGGGATGACCATAGGCAAATCATTTCATTGGGGACAGGTTCCCCAGGTGTAACCTGAGGATTCAGATCCTCACTAGACAAATGCCAAGTTCTAGAATGAGAACGTAGGCCTCGAATGTACGGTGAATCTGGCTCTGGCCATGCTTTGAGAGATACTTGTTTATCCTTTCCATTTATGCAGAATTCAGCCTCTAATTCATACCTGTCCAAACACACTGTCATTGGTATGTTCAGCTACATGGTGTTTTAAAATGAGGCACTATGTCAAACCTACCTTTTCCCTCTTCTGCGCCTTCTACAATTAGTATCTTTCCTAGAATGTGGAACTCTGCTTTGCGCAGTGTCTGCCAGATGGCATTTCCTCAACCCTCTGGACAAAAACCTGCAACCTTTTACCACCATAAGTCTATGCCACCAATCCCATTCACAATTGTGCTGTCAATAGCTTATTTCCCAAGGAGTTCACGTGTGACATGGGAAATATTTTCCTCACACCGTGGCATTCTGATATTTTTCCACAGGAGAATCATGCAGCGAAGGATTGTGGCTTTGCTGAACAGTGTTCTCCCAGAGAACTAGGGATGTAAGCGACGAATCAACTTGTCGACTATCTGATAAGCAAAAACACTGGTTGACTAGTTGCTTCCTCCCACCTGCTGCCTCTATCAGAAAGAGGCGGGGGGTAGGTGGGGAATAGAGGGGAGGGGATACAGGGGGAGCCAGCTTAAAAGCCAGTTCCCCACAGCTCCAGCTGCACAGGAGGGGGCAGGGGCGCAGTGGCGGCATTCCACTTTTGAAATGTACAAGAGTCCTTGCTGGGGCTCTTGTACATGTCGAAGTGGAAGCACTGTATTGAGCCTGGGGCCAGCAGGGGATTGTAAGTCCCCCACTGGCCCCAGGCTCCATGCCGCGTTTCAATCTGCTCCATGCTGCACTTCAAAGGTGGAATGCTACATGACACCTCCACCTTTGAAATGTAGCAACAGCCCAGCAGGCTCTTGTTACATTTCAAAGCAGAAGTGCCCTTATCGATTAATCGAACAGTTGATGGAAATTCCATCGACTATTTGATTAATCTAATTTTAACATCCCTACAGAGAACCAGCCACATCAAGCAGATGCAACTTCATAGTCTTCCACAGCACCATTCCGCATTTGCCAATGCCCCTGGGAATTATGTACAGACTTGAGTACGATCCTCTGAGTGTTAGAAGAGGGGATGCAAGAAAGTATCTGTTCTTCCCTCTTTTCTGTAGTCCCTGCAAAACTCTTTCAACAGCAGAGGATCGGTGCTGTGCTGCTATACACAATACATGCCCAGTAGTAGGTACAGGAACGAAGCTGTCACACACACGAGTTAAACTTTCACAAGATTCATACTGAGCTTACCATGTACGATATGCCTATGTGCTGAGAGGCACCATGGGCACTGGGCTGGAAGATTCCAGGTGCTTGGGAGTTTTGCAGTCAGTTGGCTGAGCACATACATGCAGCTGCTGCAGAGATGCAACAAGCTATAACCTTACTACAGAAACAGACAGCAAGCGTCCAAACCCCATGGTCACCGCATCAGCTGTCTACCAGTGCCCCGTTGTCTACCAGTGCCCGCTATTCTTTCACTGATCTTCTTGGATAACCCCAAGCTTCCCAATAACCCAGCTTATTCAGGACACTGAAGAACTTCAAAAGCTACTTTCAGACATCTGGGGTGAACCTGTTCATACTACGAATTTACCGCCTGGAATCAATGCTAAAATGAAATTCACCAAGACTTTGTTGGCATGATCAACGATGCAAGTGTTGCTGAAATTAAAAGAGACCATGCCTACATGTAACAGAGCTGAGGGGTTGGTCTTCCCTGGGCAGACCTACATACAGTTTGGAGTCTGACCTATGTTCATTTGTCATTACTTGTCATTACTAATTCGGTAGCAGGCTGTTTCAAGGTGTGAGGCCAAAACTAACAAGAGGTACAACAGAGGCATCAGCAAAGCAAGTTTCCCGCACAACTATCAACATCTCATCCCTATTCTTGAGGGATCAGTGCTCATATCACATGCCCCATCAGAACTCAGTCTGTGCTGAGGGAGCTAATGATCAAATCTGCTGATGAATCCTGGTTATGTGCCACACTGTGCATCCACTAAGAAGAAGGAACCATTGCAAAAATTCCCAATCATTTCCCTTCTTTATGTCTGATCAGTTTTTAGCCAAGAAAGCCCCTATATGGGCAATGTTTTTCAGATACCTGCAGCCCATTAAGGCCTGTGAGCTGCTTTAAAAGGTTTTCCCTGGTAAGGAAGGGGGAAGGAAAAGAGTAAAGGACTAGAAGGAGGAAGCATGTTGCTGAAGGTAGGGGTGAGAGAGCAAGAGACTTGCTCAGGTACCAGAGGAAATGTATTGGGAGGGATCATTTGGGGGAAGTGGCCAGGGAAAAAGCTGCCAGACTGAGTGAAAGTAACCCTGTCTCTCGCTGCTACCTGGGTCCCCCCAACCCTCCCCACTCATCACAGAGTCTGCCCCGAGAGGGGAGACCAATTGGGTTTTCACCCCAACTGTGGACTAGCCTGTGTTGAGTATGGCTAAGCAGGCTGTGGCCCTTGCCTGGAGAAAAGAGAAGGCTGTGTGGAGGGTCACAGCAAGTCTCTGAAACAAACACTGTCTGTCAGAAGTGCGGGACCCACAGGGCACGGTCGGAGCTTTGCCACACAAGACATGACCTGAGAACAGAACACACATATTTCATATAGGCCTTGCCTGCAATGGCTCAAGTACCAATCTGGGCTGGATGTGAATCAATGACCTAGAAGTACAAAACTTTGTATCGTGGTGCTGGTATCCCTGTCTTCCTGCAATTCCCCTGAGCCATCTAGTCAGAACAACCTCTTTGAAATATTTAACTGACTTCTTGTACACCAGCTGCAATAAAAAGCAGCCACTGACAAGAAATACTGACAAAACACATCAGCTTCTCAGATGCTTAAACATACTGTGCATCAGTAGTGAATGGGGGACAGACAAAGAAGTCTATAGGATAAATGCCTGTTCTTCCCAAGTGTGAATGGAAGGATTTGCTGATCAGGAAATAATTAAACCAATTTGGCATATCAATGTACAGAGGGGAACTAGAAGTACCAGAACTCAGGCTGGCCAGATATCAAGACATTGCATCAGATGGTCAATTTCTCACTTCTACCTCACATCCGTTATCCCAACTTTGCTTCCCAAAATACAATCTTGTCAGCATACTTCATGCATAATTGTTAGAAAAAGTAGCACTGCCTCCAATGTATTTTTCAAGACAGCATTTTTTAAACTAGAAAGATATTGGCATTTTGCCTAGGTCAAAGGAGGAGAAAAAGTTTCCCTCTTTCCCAGTTGGTCAGCAGGACTTTCATGGCCATTATGATAAAATCATGTGCAGACATTCCTGACAACCCCTTTCCTTTTACTTATATTTAAAGAAGGATTTGGATGGTGCTCTCAATATAAAATTGATCATCCTCTTGAAGGGTCAAGATCTTTATAGCCAGTGATCCAAGCAGTTGCTTAAGATTCCATCTCTAAATCCATTGGCAATCTTAAGAGTCTAGTAGTATATTTGTGCCCATTGCTCTTCCAGAGCTGAAATGCCTTATTCTCTTTTGGTAGCGACTTTGGGATAAGCCAAAACATGTGGTCACATGTTACTGGCAGTATCTGAATTCCCTCTTTATCAGCTTAGCCTGTCCTTCCTACCATTGCTTGTGTCCTTCAAGCATTCAGATTTTACATTTAAGGCACAATGTGCTTTTTCAGTTGGGTCCTACTAATGAATGCTCTCCTCCAGCCAGGAATGCTTCATGTCTGACCTCTGGATGGAGCAATCTTTCCTATAAAATAATCTAGCTTTGTCCAGGGCGGGATTCTTTCATCACCACATTGCAACACAAACGGACATGGAGCTTATATCCGGCAACTCTTGCAAAAAAGTCTCTCATCAGGCGCGTCCCATTCTTTGGAAAGGTGGTAACCTTCCCACTCCTGTGAAAGAATCTTTTGAAGCATCCCTCTCCAGTCTTGTGGCCTCTGCAGGGCCAGATCTCTGCTGAAAAAAGTCCTGCAGGTCTGTCTCAAACACAGCAAATGTGGGTTTTAGAAGCTGAAAGCACAGTCATATCTAAAAATTTTGCATAAGAAAAACTGAACAGATAGAAAGATCTTCAGGGCAAGGAAATTGTCTTTAAAGCACCATGAACATTTATGATGAATGTACAAATAATAATAAAACTGAGCTGCAGGGCAACGTAAGCCCAAGGATCATTTAATTCTATTCAAAAGGATGCTTTCATCAGTCTCAGCCCTGGAAAGACACAGGCAAGGTGAGAAGGTCAGATGGAGGTATTTAAAAAAAAAGGGTGCTGGCACAAAATAATTGCGGAGCAGAAAGTCACCAGGGCCAAAAGTATTGAGCCAAGAGCGCAGAAAGAATTTAAGAATGAAGGGACCCCTGAGCTACCATCAAAAATATACATTAGAAATAACAACCATTAAACCCATGGACAGTCACCCATCCCACTCTGAAGCTTTTCATTTGTGAAAGACATGCATCAAATGGTACCCAACTAGAACTATTCCTTCAGAACTTCATGGGAACTTTACTTCACCCTTCACGGCACATTTAATCCAAATTCACAGATAAGAGTCCACACTCTAGATATTTTTCACCTGGCCTAGTTCTGCTCTCACATCTTCTTGTCAGGCCCAAAGAAAGGCCTGCTCTAGCATCAAACTCTAGGACAAGGGAAGAGAGAGGCTGGGGAAAAGCCTCCCCCTAAGCTCCCAAAATGAGGCTTTCATATTGTAGACCAGTGGGGGTCTCACCTTTTTAAGACAAGATCACTTTTTGAATTTAAGTGCAATTCAGGATCTACCTCAGACCAAAATACCCTGGCCCCACCTCCTTTGTGCCCCTTCTCCGAGGCCCCGCCCCTGCTCACTCCATCCTCCCTCCGTCCCTCCCCCCCCTACCCATCCTCCCTCACTTTCACCAAGCAGGGGCAACGGGGTGGGGTGCAGGCTTTGGTCTTGGATTAAAGGATTTGGAGTGTGAGAGGGGCTCTGAGCTGAGCTTGGGGCATGTGGTTGGAGTGTCAGAGGGGGTTCTAGGTGCAGGCTCTGGGAGGGTGTTTGGATGTAGGGGTGCTTGGGGCTAGGGCAGGGGTTCGGGGTACAGGAGGGGGTTCATCACTGAGGTAGGGTTTCGGGATGTGGGCTCCAACTGGGCACTGCTTACCTCAGGTGGCTCCTGGGTGGTGGTGCAGTGGGGCTAAGGCAGGTTCACTCCTGCCCTGGCCCTTCACCACTCCCAAAAGCAACCAGCAAACTCCCTCCCAAGTTCTGTTGTGCCCCCGCCTTGCTCTGTGGAGATAGGTTACAGGGTGGGAGAAGGGGGCACCTTGACATCAGCACCCCTCATCTCCCTGCCCTGCCCTGCCCTGCCCAGCAAGCAGGAGGCTCCAAGGTGTGAGGGGAGGCAGCTCCAAGGCAAAGGGCAGGAGGTGCACAGCAGTGGGACGAGGGGCAGCTGAAGTGCCAGTATTTGATAGCCTCTTGGCCAAACCAGTCAGGATCACCTGTCAGAGGCTCCAAGATCTACCAGCAGATCCCGATCTACTGGTTGGTGACCACTATTGTAGACAAAACCAAAGTAACCCTCAAGAGAACTAAGTCCCATTCCTCCACACCAGGTATACTCAACCAGATCCCATATACAAACAGACCTAGCTACTTTCTGTTCCTCTAGGTCATACATAGGTGGCTGCTCTGCCGCACAAGCATTGCTCGTCTCTTTAGGAAAGTCAGTAGGGGCAGACTCTGGGATTTACAGCATTTAAACCTAAAAACAGAATTCCAAATCTACAAGATAAGCATAGGGGCAGCCCAGCATGGCTTCTAGGACAGAAAATCTATTAGAATTTTTCAAGGATGTCAAGAAAAGCAAATAGAGAACTGTCAGATATAATTCAGATTTTCAATCCTGCATAAAGTTGTTGTTAAAAGAAACTTACGGGGCCAAGAGGAGAGGGATAAAGTTCTGCCAAGCATGAGAAACTGGTTAAGAGGAAAAACAAGGAACAAAATGTTTATTTTCAAAAAGGCAAAAAGGTGGCTGCCTCAAGGATCCGTAGTAAGGTTAAAAGTGCATTCCTGAATGACCAGGAGAAAGGGGGAGGAGAAGTAGGGGGAATTACCAAGCTAGCAAGATTTGCAGACAAGTGAGTGATGACAATCCACAGGGACTTCAAGCTAGCCAAATGGGCTGCACAATGGCAGATGAAATGCAGTGTGGACAAATGCAAGTTAATGCACATTAGGAAAATAATCTGAAGCACTCAAGCAGCTTTGCAGGTTATGGACAGCTCAATAAAACATCTGCTAGATGCACAGCAGCAGTCAAAAATATTAGGATGCACACAGAGCAGATGTGGAGACGTGTGAAGTGAAAAAAAACTCAAGTATCCTCCCATGGGCTATTTTACCATCTAGGCCAAAGTACATACAGCTGAAAAGGGAAATTCAAAGCCATCATGAATCCTGTCTCCCAGCTACCTAATTCCAGTACTTGTACTATAAGACCTTGTTACTGCAGTATGATTACTTTGCTCTCTAATCATCCTCCCAACATCCTGGTGCTATTCTCCCTATCTGTATGATGGGGATCTGATGCACAACAACACCTCATCACTTCCCCAGACACAGTGGAAGTCTGTGGTAGAACTGGGAACTGAAGCTGGGTTCCCCCAGTCCCAGGCTAGTGTCCTAACCACTGGACGGCCATCCTCTCTGACCCCCCTTCTTGAACCTCCAAATATCCAAGTGCCGGGAAAGAGCCACAAAGGAGACTAAACAAGCCTGGAAGTTCCCCTCATGCAAACTAGGAGTAAAGAAAGGGCAGAGGAGTAAAGAAAGCTCTGGCTCTGTACTTCAGCAGGCAGCAAGGATTTTAAGATGAAATTGTAAGAGCAAGTGATGACAAAGAGTCCCAGTGCCTCCATTCGTCTAAGGAGCAATGCACAATCCAGGTAAACCCATATCTAGCAGGACATATAGACATTTATACACTACAGTATGCTAGAACAAAATTTGGTTTTGCTAAGCATTGAGAGATATGGACCAGGTATAAGCTCACCTGCTATTTCTGAGGCAAACAGGATGGAAGGATGAAGGAAGGAGCTGAGGACCCAGGCTAGCTAAGCATCCAACTTGCTGTAATCTTGACAATCTAGCCACTTCTTCCAATCCCTAAAGATGAGCTGAGTGTCTGAAAGTCTGACCCAACTGTGGTTGTGGGGCTCTTTAGAAAATCTGGCCCGAACACAAAAGACTCTAGAAAGGACACCGAAACAGCTGCTAGTGTCTCAGCATTATCAGACTTCTTGTATCTTACTGGGCAAAATCACAGAAACTTTGTGTGCCACAGTTTTTAGAAGGATCCCTTTTTCACTATGTCTTCTGCTGATCTGCGTAAAGTGCTTTGGGATCCCTGGGAAAATGGTTACAGAAGTGTGGAACATGAGTCCTCTTCTCCACGCTAGGGATGTTAAAATTAGATTAGTCAACTAATCAAATAGTCGATGGAATTTCCATCGACTATTCAATTAGTCAATAAAGGCACTTCCACTTTGAAATGTACTAAGAGCCTGCCCGGCTGTTGCTACATTTCAAAGGCAGAAGTGCCATGTGGCTGGCATTCCACCTTTGAAATGTCCAAGAGTCCCAACAGGGGCTCTTATGCATTTAAGAGACTGAAATGCTGCATGGAGCCTGGGCTCTCGCTGGCCCCAGTCTCCATGCGGCACTTCCACTTTGAAATGTACAAGATCCCTTGCTGGGACACCTGTACATTTCAAAGGCGGAACACCGCCGCTGTGCCCCTGCCCCCTCCCACAGAGCTGGGGGGAGCAAGATTTTAAGCTGATCCTCACCCCCCAAGCATCCCCTCCTCCTCCTGATAGAGGTAGCAAGGCATGGGGAGCGACTAGTCGACTAGTCAATTAGTTGCTCACATCCCTACTCCACACTGTCCCTTCTAGCGATATTCACCAGCACCTACAGTCAAGGTCACAAACTCAGTCAAAAATTAACATTTTAAAAAAGAAAATCTGTTGATAGGAACTGATTAGATTATTGCATTTAAAGCCAGCTGTTGACAGCAAGGATAAGTGTAATACAGCAATCCCTTCTTTATAGTCTGGCAAGGCACAAAAATTATGCCTTTCACTGGATTTTCAACAAACATTACTGGACTAAAAAAGGGAATTGGCAGCTAAGAAAATCCACTCTCTCTTTTATGAGCCATGTGCTTATCAGCCAGAGCATGTGTGAATAAATCCAATTAGGGAAAGTAGGATGGCTAGAAAGCAGCTTTGTACCCGGAGACCTTATTCCTTCACAGTAGCTTCAAGTACCCACACCAGCAGCCAGTGTATTTTATCTCACTGACTTAGGAATTTCACAGGCAGCTGCGTACACTTGACACCTTTCAAAGGCAGGGGGTGAAACACAGGAGCACGAAAAAGCAATAGGCACAAGGAGAATCTCTCACCAGGCAGTTTTTACATCTCATTCTGCTACAACAGACTGATGGGTCGCTCCTCCTCCAATTACATCAGGCAGGAGAACAGCCAGTTCAGGAGAGTCAAGACACCCCACCACTTCTGTGCCAGGTAATTGATTCAACCCAGCTGGAGATCTAACAGCTTAGAATATCATAAGGAAATCAGATTAAAATGGACTTCTCTACTTCTCTCCAAACCAGGGACTCGCACCCCTTTCCATACCCAACCCTCCTCTCCCTGGTTGCTGAATGAACAGGGAAGGAGAGATAGGATGGTCACCATCCTAGGAGAGACCCCATGCACAAGAGCTGAGAGAAAGGAGTCTGCCCCTAGGGAACAGTGATTAGGAAGAAGTCTCATTCTACAGCAGAGGTGGGCAATAATTTTTAAAGGGGGCTACTTCACAAATTTCTGAAGTGGCCCTAAAAGGGGTGGGGTCTCAGGTGGAAGGGGTGGAGTCAGGAGACTTCTCATGCTCCCCTGTCCACAGACCTGATTGGTATGGGGTTCGGGGAGTGCGTGAAGTCTTCTCCCCGTCACATGCCTAGAGAGAATTGCCAGCTGTTTTTAAAACAGTTGGCAGATCCCTGTAGGCACCATAGTGGGAGGAGACTTCATGTGCTCCCCCTGACCCCAGGCCAATCAGGGCCTGGGAGTGAGGGGAGCACATGAAGTCTCTTGCTCCCTGCCCCCACCCTGCCAGGGATGCATGGCAGCTAGAGAGAACAGCCAGCTATTTTAAAACAGCTGGTGGTTCCCTCTGATGCTGCACGCCCCTGGCAGCGAGGGGAGACTTTGTGCCCTCCCCCATCCCCAGATCTCAATTGGCCTGGGGGTGGGGGAGCAGCAGGACAGCCACAGGCCGCATCCAGCCCATGGAGGCTCACTTGCCCACCCCTGTTCTACAGGGACAGTAATTAGAGACAGATAGCAATTCTTCCCCATTAGCTACAGACAAAAACCAAATGGAGGAGAGAACATGTCAAACTCTTAGACTTGGTCCTTCTATCTACAGAACAGTGTTACTTCATGGGACTGTGGTTCTTGGACTACTGCTATAAGAAATCCATCCTGTCATGTGCCACATCAAGTGATGCCACATTCAGCCTGCTGTTCTTTAACACCACATGTAAAGCATACCAGATAGCTGCTATAAGAGTTCTTCTAAGACTCCCCCCCCCCCTTTCTCACGACCCAATAGAGTGAACCCTAATACACTAAGGGCTCAGTTGGCTTATTGATTTGTAAGATTCTGAGACACACCCTGCATAGCATGAATCTCAAAGCCTTTCATAGCCCTGTTTTGGCCAGTAAATAGAATAAAGAGAATTTTTGCAGAAGGGCAGAACTGTAAAGTAAATCTAAAAGCAATCCAGCTTTCCCTTAATCCTGAAGTGACCCCTTGAATCTACAAGAAACTTGAGGGACTTTGCTAAAACTCACTTAGAGAAATTCTAGGTCAGCAGAAGGGACAATTTTGCTCTGATGTAACTACCTTAACTGTAGGAAGCAACCTTACCAACTTTCTAATATACTACTGGATTAGACCATGCCTCCTAACAGAAGAGTGTCTGAAAAGCTGCTCACAGCATCTCCAATTTAACTTCAAGTATTCTTCTTTTTCAAGCCAGGAGTGCCACATGCATAGGGCGTACAGCTCAGATTTTTAAAAATAATTTAATAGCCTAGATTCCATTGATTTTAACATGTGTTAGATGCCTACATGCCTTTACAAATCTGCAGCTGCATATTTGGAGAGGGCCCTGAACTAACAGATCTGGGAGCAGAATAGAAGCCTGCCAGAAACACTGACATGTACCAATCTTGGTGGACTCTGTGGCTAAAAGAATGGATGAGCCTGGTTTCCTTCGTTTCTTTATTCAAGACATTCCTAGGGAGAAGATGGGTAAATGCAAATGCCAGGTGCAATTAAAAATGCCTCACATGCCCAGGTTTCCAAGCTAGTTTATCTGCTGATGCAAACCTTTTCCACCTATTTGACTATAAGGTGAAACCAGGTGGTCAAGTGAGTCCTTGTTTTGAACTTGACTAAGTGCTGTTGAGCCAGGGTGCCATGCTCAGGTCCAGAGAACCCAGTCTTCTTCATCTCCTCTGGCAGACAAGGCAGGGAGCTCAGTGCCAGAGAACAGCCAGGAGACATGGGAGCTGCACAGCATGCCAGTGGCACACTCTAGAGCAGGAGTGGGCAATAATTTTTGACAGGGGACCACTCCCAAGATTTTGGAAAGTGGTTGAGGGCCGCACTGTTTCATGATATTAATGGAGGAGATGCGGGGTCTAGGATGGAGTGCAGAAGGGAGCTTAGGGCAAGGGACTGGGGTGCAGGAGGGAGACTGGAGTCTGGGAGGGAGTTTGGGTGAAGGAGGCATTTGTGACCTAGGGCAGGGGACTGAAGTGCAGGGGTTTGGGATGTGACCTAGGGTAGGAGGGTATTGTGATCTGGGGCAGGAAACTGGAGTGCCAGATCTGGGAGGGGGACTGGGTGTAAGAGGGGAGGTTTGGGTATGTTGAGTGGGGGCAGGAAAGGGCTGGGATGCCAGAAGCAGGCTGTGGCCAAGAGACTTACCTGCCAGCTGCCAAACTAGCATGCCTGCCTAACTTAAAACATTTCCCAGCCAGCCAGCCTACCTGCTTGCCTGGCCATGTGCTTCATTGAATAACTTAGTCAAGGAGAGGGGTTGTGGTTCTTCATGGCTGCCTGTTATTCCAACAAGCAGCTCCCATTGGCCAGTTTCTGGCCAGAAACTGGCCAATGGGATTGTGCTGGGGGCAGGGCGGCTCCTGAACCCTCCCGCTCCAGTTTTAAAACAGAACGGAGCCCTGCAGTCCTGTTTCTGCACGGCACGTGGGGCTTCAGGGCAAGCAGGGGAGTCTGTTCGGGGCTCCCCGCTGCCGCTGTGGGCCAGATCCGGTGGCTTGGTGGGCCAGATTCAGCCCACGTGCCGTTTTTTGCCCAGGCCTGCTCTAGAGCAAGCATCCTCTTAGCTGCACGACAGGTGAAATAAGCCCAGGCTCTGCCCTTTTTCTATCTCTTCTCTGCTTGCCAGCAACACAGAATAATGAACAAGAGGCCAAAAAACAAAGGAGATTACACTAGGGCAAGGGCTAGCACAGGAGCAATGGAAGAGTCAAGTGTTGGGGCTGCTGTCTCCTGCCTGATGTCATTATCCTACCATTTACCCTGGTAGCATGAGAGATTAAGCTTCTTGAATGCTATATTTCAAGAACTGTTTCAAAACATAAGGGCAAATACAACTTATGAACCCCCTGTAGAGGTTTGTAAGTCATCTATCACCCTATCCATGTACTGAGAACACACAAGTTAGACAGCATTGAAATTCAGCATGACTGATGTGACACCCTACTCTTGACAACCAGAGGCTAATGATCTTGACCAATAAGTTTATTGTATTGGAGAGCTTCCAAAATATTTTCTTCTCTCTCACCTATTCTAAAATAGGTTATGTTTGGGCCACCTGTCCCTTCTAGCCCCTTGCTCCACCAGTAAGACTTATGAGATTGGAGGCTGGGTGCTTTGAGGAGGACTCAGAGCTCAGTGTCATCAATATATATATAGTAGCGACACTGGAATTCATGGCATCTCACTGAGGTATATCCTGGAGAGAAGAGATAAAAGTACTCAGTCTGTGGAGTGCTACATGTAAGACCGTAATGAATAAAAGCAAGTGCCCACAATAAATTTCAGGGATTTGAAAATAACAAGATGACCCACCTACCTGCCATTCCATTCACTCCTACCACATTCTATCTGTAGCACCTTGTAGCCAAAGATCTGGAAAGCCAATAAAGATCTACTAGTACAAGCATGGAAGTCTGTGTCCAAATTACCTGGTTTTCGAAGTTGTGTTCCAAGGTCATCCACTCTGTCAGCATTAAACTAAGTATTAAGTCTGCCAGACTGAAGAGTTTAGCTATTAGAACAGGACTTCGTCCTGAAAAGACAGGTTGGAAGCAGGACTAGCTTGCCAGGCCTTCAAGAATGACTTTGGTGGCAGATGCATAAGCTTGTGTAAATTCACATTCAAAATGGTAACAGTTTAAAATGGTCTGACGTTACAACAGTTTGAGTAGACAAAGATTAGTTAACATGCCCTAATCACTGCAATTGGCCACCATATTATCCACAAAACCTCACACTAAACCTACTACTAACAATCTGGGAAATTCTTTACTTCAACCTTGATATTCAGTACTGACTGACTTAGAATTTTACATAAAAGCAGTTCATATATACGCCCCCCCCCAAAATATGCATTTCAGGACTACAGTTAATTTAACACTTGAATCAGCTTTCTGTATGATGAAGTTAGACAGTAATTATTCTTCAGAGCTAGCTCATATCACATTATTATGAACAGAAGTTATCAGCCATGGGAAGGTCAACCTTGACTGGCTCCATTCATATAGTCTTAATAAATATGGTGACTTATGCAAAAGGTCATAGGGATTGCACCCATTGTAAAGTGCTATTCATAACCTTTCCTGTTCTGTCTGGGGAAGAATATCTTTGGTACATCAGTAAGATAAATCCGAGATCACTCACTGAAAGCAGCAACAAAGAAAATGGAAAACCGAATGACTAATGCCATTTTTTCATCTCTGCCCTCTTGATACTTGCTTCAGCAAGCTATTTATTAGACCTTAAAGCAGTGTTTCAAGGCTTACTTTGTTGACACAGCCCAGCAACTTTGATTGTCTAGAGGATTCTAAAAATCTAAATCCTATCTGCTTTACAAAGATCAAAACCCACAGAAAGAACAATTCCTCCTACATTTGCGTCAAGTGCCCCTCAGAGTGCACTTGCTTGTACAAACCTTACTCGTAGCTAGAGCTCACTTAAGCTTTCCTTTGTCCATTTCCACATGAAGATTTGACAGGTATATGAATTATTAATCAGTTATATTATGATGGCACCCAATGCCATGTAATAGCCTCCAGTGATTTAAAACCATCCCCTGTGATCTGCTGAATACAATGCTAAATCTGCTGCATCCAAAAATCTTTAGTTTATTCAATAGTTAAAGAAGAACATCCCATTGATGATCCTTTGAATCTTCTTTTTCAGAAAACAGAGAAAATAGAACAAAAATTGTATTCTAGGTCTAGCGAAAAATTAGCTTTACATGGTGTTTTGCAATAAGAAATTAAAGGCATTTGACTGAACAGAACATTTAATAAGTTTCTTCAAATTTTCTTTCAGGGATGGGGCCACAACTATAGAAATAGCTTCTTTGCGTTGACAATCCCATCAGTGAAGTTCCTGAGCAACCCAAAAAGCTAAAGTTTGCCCTCACATAATGAATTAAATGGGATCTGACACTACCTTGGGCTATGTCTAGACTACGCTGAAGTTTCGAAAGAAGATATGCAAATTCCATGGGAATTTGCATATCTTCTTCCGATCTCACTTTCGAAAGCAGAGCTCTTCCTCAAAAAATGAGGTTTACATGGCTTTTCAGAAAAAGGGGAGGTTTGCTGAAAAAACAGTGTCCCGACTACTTTCACTTTCGAAAGCTCTGCTTTCAAAAGTGACATCGGAAGAAGATATGCATATTCCCACAGAATTTGCGTATCCTCTTTCGAAACTTCAGTGTAGTCTACACAAGCCCTTGATGACATATACTGTGCTTACCTCACTACGTGCATATTTTAGTTGCACCTTTGCTCATGTGAGATCCAGGGCCAGAATTAAAAGACTTGTTTATCCATAGGCTTCTCTACATTATAATGATCAGAACTACATTGAGGACCCAGATGTCCCTGTCCAGTACTGTTCCAACCAAGCTGGAAAGCAGCATTACCTAGCTCTTGGAGACATATGTAGTCTTTCTAGCCCAGACAGGAAGTTGAAGTGATCATGAAGAGTATAACTTGGTTAAGTTCAGAGGATTTTCGCTCTTCTCTTAAAGTGTACAGAAATATGTAGTCACCACCATTCCTCATTAGAAGTGAGACCTGGATTCTCCTAAATAACCAGTTCAGAACATTCAAGCCTTCCTGTTCAGTCTTCTTTCAAGCCTCTAGTTGGAAGCCAAGCTCTGTTTGCAGGCCCCTGGACGGTTACTTATATTCTATTTAAGTATTTTGTGTTTGGCAAGATCATGTGAAGTCAGATTTGTAATATAAGCTGAACCTCCCTTGTCCGGCACCCTTGGGACCAGAGTCATGCCGAACAATGGAGTTTGCTGGACAAGGGGAGGTCAAGGCTCCCTGTCGGGCTGTAGGCTCTGCTGCCAAGTGGGGCTGTGCCCCCGGCCAGAGCTGCATCCCCCCAGCTGGGGCTGCATCCCCCCGCTGCCGCCAGCCCTGGCCAGAACTGTGCTCTCCACCATGCTGGCCCTGGGCTCCCCACTGCCAGCCCAGCCCGGGCTGTACTTCTGAACCTGGCCAGCTGGGGCTCTCTGGTCCAACATTATTTGTGGTCCTCCCGGAACATGGATGTTGCCAGACCAGAGAGTCCTGGATTTTAGAGGTTCAACCTGTAACACACCTTGATTTCTTCCTATGTTTTAAAATTGAAATTACGTAGCAAGCTGTAATAAGTTACCACTTGGTACGCAGGGGGCATTTAGTATCTGACATGTTAATTTGGATACACAATGTAAGACCAGGATATATAATTGTGCAGTAAGAGTATACAATAGAGTTATACAGTTGTTATAACATGAATTATTCTGCGCTTCATATATTAGCTACTTTTCAGTTGCATTCCTAGATATCTCAATGGGAGAGTTCTACATCTTTGAACACCTCGCTGTCCAGGTCTGCTTGTCAAGCATCTCAGAGACATCAGGCAATATGAGAAATGCCAAGTCAATAAAGCAACTGTGCCACCTTAGCTATCTTTGCACTTGTCTCAGTGATCAGGAGTGCCAGTAGCCCTCTGTTCATATTCTGCAATTATGGCTATTTGCCTACACGGGCAAGAAAAAAAATGTATCAGATGCAAACACACAAGGTTAGTGCTGTAGCTTTTACTGCTTGGGCTGATTAGCTATTCGCCACATGGAAAATGAATCTTCAATAAAACAGGTAGAAAGAGCTTCATTTGGCAGTTCAGCATTTAAAAAGGCAGCAGCTCATCTTGCAACATAAAACTGAATGCTGCCGCAGTTGCCACACTTCAGAAACCTTTCCCGACATGAAAAGTCTACCACTTGGTATCTGGAGAGGATGGGCTGATGGTTAGAGAATGATCATTCACACTTATAATGGCTTCCAAATGTGAAGCGTAATTATTCTCCTCATTTTACCCAGGGTGAAATGTGGTCAGACTCACTTGTCCACAATCGCATAGCAAATCAGAGGTGATAGATCCCAGATGTCCAATGCTTTCAACCATGCCAACTAGTCTAATCAGTTTTTGAATACCCAGAGTCCTTTGGTTCCAACCCAGAGAGATCATCCATTCTTTCAAATTGGGTAAATGGGATTCCAAGCATTTCTCTGTATGCGGGTCTATCAAATGACAGCTAAAAAACTCGAGCAATGCTGCTTGCAGACAGAAGAATAGACGTTCCTCTAGGGACCTTAGCTAGTTTCCTTATCTTCACTACCATAGAGCATGTTGTATCCTGGCTCATCCCAGGATGTAAAACTATTACAGCAAATGGAGTGCACAGAACACACTGGCCCATGACACTTACCTGTTTTACATTGTATCCTGCTTTTGCACTAGTTTCAATGAACATTACATTCAGCTCTTTGGCTTTCCTTTCTCCCTCCTCAATGGACACTTGCCTGGGAAAGAGAACAACATCAGAGCAAAAGAGAGGAACATCCTGACAATTACAGATTGGGAAAACATCCTGAGAGCAAGTGCATGTTTTTCCAGTTCCAGTACACTTCCACTAGAGATACCCACTGTAGTTATAATGACCAGGTATGCAAGGTGTGGCGAGACTGCCACTATGATCGTAATGGCAGCTTCTACAGTGCAGGAATGGTCTAAGTATACTCAATTCTGCCTCAGCGTGTGAGGGATGGACCAAATGACCTCTCAAGATCCCTTCTTGCTCTACATTTCTATGATTGTCTGCAACAATACCCTCAGCTTTTCAGTAATAAAGTCAAGGTGGCCCATTTAAATTAGCTGGCTGTACTAAAACCTAGATTACTGAACACAAATGTTTTAAATCTAGTTTACTTCATTGATGCTATTAATTTTTATATTTCACTCAGCTTGGTCTTTGAAGCTAGACTGGTCAATTTCACTTCCTGATTCTCGTGGACAGTGCTGGTTCTGGTTGTCACACACAATGCCATCCTGGGGGCTCACAGTCAGCCTAGTTTCAGAACTAGGGAGGCTTAATGTAGGCATTGTTGCAATGAGCCGATTTAAATATCCCGGCTTCATTTATCTGGCGCCGCCATTTTAAATCTCCGAACTCGTGCGCACGCGCGCACGAGTAGGTAGTTGAATTAGGATCTCTAATTAACCAACTGCTACTCCTCGTGGAACGCAGGTGTACCGCAGCTTGGAATTAGAGATCCTAATTGGTCTACCCGCGCGCGTGTAGCCGGGCACGGAGTTCGACTAAGGGGATTTAAAAATGGCGCGCTGAAGATGTAAATGAAGCCCGGATATTTAAATCCCGGGCTTCATTTGCAACTTCGAATGCCTACATTAGCCTCCCTAGTTCGAACTAGGGGGCTAGTGTAGACATACCCCAAATGCTTAAATAACGTTTCAACTTTTTTTAAATGTGAAGCAATTTCTATTTCACATTAAACTTCAGCATAATTTAAACAAACTAGATTCGGGGCCAAAAATAAAAGTATTTTTTTAAGCAGAGCTCTCAGCAAAAACAACAGCTGATTGGCCATAAGATTAAGAAAAATGTACAAAGAAGAATTATTTCTCCATACCTCTTATCTGCTAGATCTGTTTTATTTCCCACTAGCATAATAATGACATCGCTGCCCCTTTCCGTTCTGACATCATCAATCCATTTTGTGGTTTGCTGGAATGAGTTTACATCTAGTAAGGAAGAGTGGAAAAAGAGATGAGCATGGCTATAAAATGTTCTTCACAGATCACTGTCAATATAGCCATAAATCTTGAATAAAAGCCTCACATTCTCTGGTAAGTGGTACATTAGGATAATGCAGAATCAATGGATGCAATCCTGACCCCTCTGAAGTCAATGGGAGTTTTATTATTTATTTCACTGGGTCTTGGATTTTATCCTTTGGCTTTAAATGTACCTGCAATTGAACTTAATCTATCCAATTATGAATGGACTTTAATATCAGATTGCAAATTATGAAGAGGTTTTTTGCCATTACTTTTAAAGGACTGTTATTTTACTTTATTGAACTAAGGGCGTGTCTACACTTCACTTCAAAGTTAAGATGACATACAGTCACCGCAGAAATGAAAGTGAAGATTCACATCCACACCATGCTCCTTTTTTCAGCGGTGCTCATCCTCACCAGAAGCTTCCACCGACTGAAGTAGGGCACTGACAGCTGGAGTCACACTGGGGTTAACAGTTTAGGAGGGGTTGGCAGACAACAGGTGATGTAAATAACGCAATGTCTTCACAGACAGTGTGTCACCCTAATGTCTCGCACAGTTGGGAGTTAAATCAATTTATTCAGCAGCTTACATCAGTAGGTGCACCATAGTAGTGTAGCCACTTACACAGTTAGGTCAACATAAATTGTCTTATGTCAACGTAACTGTGTAGACCAAGCTATAGTTGAATGTATTTTATATACAGAATGGGACCACTTTGCTATTTAATCTGTACTACTGAAGACTTGAAAAACACTTAATATATTTCTCAGTAAGGAGGCCCGACTGTTTCAAGGCTTTTAAAAAGCATTTAATTTTGTGATCCTAGTTTTAGGTTTGTTCTCCTAGGAATATTGGGTTTATGTAATTACTAGCAACTAGTATTAGGTTGATCACTGACCTCAAAATAATTTTAGAATTGTTTACATAACCAACAAAACATAAAAGGATCCTTTGGTATTTTCCAACTAAAAACCTCCTCCACATTCCAGCAGCTTTAGTAGAACAGTAAATTAATATCTAAGCTGCAAAACGAGATTCTAGGAAATAGGTGTAACCCGCACACCTAGTGTGGTTCACTGTCCCCATGCAGTGGCACCTAGACCACAGCAACAGATAAGAACAAGAGACCTCTACAGCATGAGCTAAGAGCTAGCAGGCTTTATAGCTCAGAGGGTAAATGCTCCTCTATTAAGCTCCAGAGGTCCCAGGTTCAAATCTGCCCTGTGGCTGTTACAAGTGTGGGCTTGTCTGGGATTTCAACTGGGTCTCAGAAGCTCAGGCTGCACCCCCTCGCCTAGGGGTAGTATGTAATCCACATACCTAGTGTGGTTCACTGTTCATGCAGTGGCACCTAGACCACAGCAACAGATAAGAACAAGAGACCTCTACAGCATGGGCTGAGAGCCAGCTGGCTGTAGAGGCTCCTATACTAAGCTTCACAGGTCCCAGGTTCAAATTCACTCAGTGGTGGTTACATAGGCATTAACTAATGAATATACAGTCACCTTGTTTGCAAAGCTGAGTTCCTAACAATAACATCAATTGTTGTACCATTCAATTTAGAAGTTAATGTATATTAGCTACCATCAACTAGGCATATCTGAGATGCCAAAGTATTTGTCCATACTTAAATAGGGACATTTCTGTGGTAATTCAGTTGGGCAAGTGTTGGCTTTGTAATAGTAAAGTGAAATAGTGTGCAGCTTAGGACTTGTCTTCACTACACAGTGGATCATCATTGCAGTGATTGATTGATCCACCAATGGTCAATTTATTGCATCTGTTTAGCTGCAATAAATTGACCTCCAAGGGCTCCCCCATCAACTTCAGTAATCCACCAGGAGGAGAAAAGTAAGCCCCCCTCTTGCCCCTGACCTTTCCATGAAGAAGACATAGTAGTTAAGTATGTTGACTTCAGCTACACTAGTCATGTCTAGGACCCAGAGAGCTAAGATTTGATCACTTGTCAACAGCTTAATGGTACGAAGCTTTGCTTTAGTACTTAGCAATAATCATTAGGTCAGTGGAGAAGTCCAAACTTTACAGCTAACCCTGTAATTTAAGCTCAATTTAGAAGGTTTGTTTATAACAATTAAGTTTACAAGAGAATCAGTTACTCTTGCTATAACCTAGTATTTGTGAATAAAAGGATAAGCCCTTTTTGGATTTGGGTAGATTCAGACTATTTCATCCAGTCACTATTTATAATGTTAAAAGCCTCTGAAGGTTTAATTCTCCTTTAACAAAATTACTGTTCTTCAAAAATTTAAAAAGCCAATAAATGAGGGTTGCGCTGGCCTTTTAAATCAGTTTTGGAGTGGAGATGAGAAAACACTAACATTTTAGTCCTCAAAAGTGTACACAACCTATTAAGAATTAAAAGTAAATGATTAAAAGGCTAAATGCTTAGTCATGGAGCTTTAAATACCAGAAAATGAAAGTGGCTGTGAAGGTAAAAACGTGGTATGCCCTTCCCTAACCCAGACTCAGATTTTGGGGACAATGGAGTGAAGCAAGCTGCAGTTCTCAAATGGCCTCAATGGGAAAGCTTTCATTTGGAAATTCAAAGATATGCAAGCAAGTGATGCAGGTGTCTGAGAACAAGTCAGAAATGGAGATGATACCCCAAAAGAAGAGCAAATGAGACAAGGCCAGCTGGTGCTTGGGGTTTTGGGACAAACCATGTGATAGGAAAGGGTCGCAAATATATTATTCAGCCAGGGAGATTCATAAATCCATTTATACATTACGACAAACAGTTGTGATCAGAAGTGTCTGCTTTAAAACTTGACTACAGTAAAGGAAACACTTTTCATGCCAGTATGAAGGACAAGCACATGACTGTGATATGACATGCAGAGCTAGAGTAAAGAATGACAGAACAGAGTATTAGAAATGCAGAATTCCCCCCCACTCACTTGTGATATCATAAACAACAACTGCAACAGTGGAGTCACGAATGTAGCTAGGAATCAAGCTCCTGAACCGCTCTTGACCTGCTGTGTCCCATAATTGCAACCGTACCTAACAAAATCAGTCAAACAAGCAAGAAAAATAAGAAAAGGTCAAACCCAGTGCAATATACCTACTTGTGATATCGTAAACTACTACAGCAGCAGCAGAGTCACGGATGTAACTGGGAATGAGGCTACGGAAACGTTCCTGACCCGCAGTATCCCACAGCTGCAACCTGATCTGTGGGATGGGAGAAAATTAAAAAAAAAAAAAAAAAAAAAAGCCAAACTGCCACTAAAAATAAAGAGTAAATAATTTTATTGTACTGATTTTTTTTAAAAAAAGCTAAAGAAAAATATAACTCATGCAGGAGATTGTTTGGGACTGGGAGCAGTAGCAAACTGCTTCTTCTAGCAACTCCCCCATTCCCAATGTCTCTGAGGCCATATCTACACTTACAGCTGCCCCACTGTAGCACATGGTGAAGGTGCTCTATACCAGAGGTGGGCAATAATTTTTGGTGGGGGGTGGTGTCACTCAAAAAATCTGGTAAGTGATCAAGAGTCGCACTATTCCAGGATATTACTAAAGGAGGTGCGGGGTCTGGGAGGGAGTTAGAGTAAAGGAGAAGGCTGTCACCTGGGGCAGGGATTTAGTGTGCAGGAGAGGATTCTGACATGGAGAAGGGTTGTTGTGGGGCAGGATCTTTGAGGGGTTGTGACCAGGAACAGGAATACAGGGGGCTGGGTTGTGACGTAGGGCAGAGGATTGGGGTGCAGGGTCTGAGGGGGGGTATGGGTGCAGGAGTGGGGGTGCAGAAGGTTTGTGTTGTGACGTGAGGCAAGGGTACACGAGGGGGAGCAGAGGGTTGGAAGGTCTAGGGTGCCAGGTGCAGTATCTGGCTACTAGGTGCTTAGAGGGCTCCTGGCCAGCAGTCCAGCAGGAGCCTCAGGCAGGCTCCCTGCCTGCCATGCCACTGAACACCAGTCAAAGCAGCTGACTACAGGGTCCATGTGGTCTGTGTGCCAAGGATGTTGAAACACCACATGCAGCAGCCTGGCAACACCCCAGCTGGCCCTGGATTGCATGTGGCATTTCAAATCGGCAGCGCCGCATGGAGCCCGGGGTCTGGCCCAGGCTTCAAGCGGTGCTACCTTTTAAGTGTTCCCTCCTCTTCCCCACCCTTGTTGCCTCTTTCTGATAGAGACAGCAAGGACGGGGGAAGCTACTAGTTGACTATCCTTTCGACTAGTTCTTCACATTCCTACTGCATGCCATGTGCCGCCCCAGAGGGTGTGAATTTGTGCACTGCCTGCACCTCAAACATGACCCATGCAGCTCCCATTGGCTGATTTCGGCCAATAGGAGCTGTAAAACTGTGCTGGGGGCAGGGGAAACACACAGAGCACCCCCCAGTAGGAGCTCGTGGCATGCAAAGAGCACATGGTCCCCACAGCCAGCCACTTTGAGTGGCATGCTGAAGGCAGGGAGCCTGCCCATGGCTCCCACTAGGCCACGGGATCGTGGGGGACCAGATTCGGTGGTGTGCTGTGCTGTATTTTGCCAGCCCCCGCTCTATGCTGACAGGAAAGGACTCCGCCATTGGCATAAAAGCAGCCCCCTTCCTCCCCCCCAATTCCCACAAACGGCATAAGCTATATCAGTGAGAAAAGTTGCTCTGTGATATGGCACGGTGCACACTAGAGCTCATGCAACTTATGTCATGGGAGTGGGGGATGGCGATGGCATTTCACACCCTGAGCAACATAAGTTGCATCAATATAGGTGGTCATATAAGACAGGCTAAGCTAGTGTATTCTTTGCCTAAACTGATGTGGACAGGAGCCCAGAGGAATCTATATTTTACCCTCACTGCCCACCCTCTTTATATTTCAAAAGCCCCCTTCTGCTTCTAGAGGGTAGGCAACAAGAAGGCTGAGTTTCCCAGACAGAGCAGGTGGACAGGAAACCTGAGGCATGTGCCAATCTGCAGATCCACCCACAGAAGGCATGCATGCTCTTCTGCCATTCTTCTTGGGGCCCAAGTGCATCACTACCACAGAGGCCTGTATGACAAGGGATCTGGAAGAATAAAATTTAAGACCCCTTCTAAATGTGAGTCTTCGGCTGCTGCCAAGCCACTGGAGAGTCTACTAACATGGTTTTTCAAGAAGGATGAATGCTAGTCATTCAGCTGCATGTACAGTTTAGCCATAATGGAAAGTAACAGAGAAACATTGATGACAAGGATGAAATTCTCTTACCACTTAGATTCTGAAAGAAAATACAAGATAGATACTCTATAAACCAGTAGACATATAATATAAAGAAAAACATCTAAGGGCCTCAACTGCTTTAGAAAAAGCATGCTAATTTGTCACATCATTTAAAACGCAATCTCATTTATTGTGAGTTTCCCCAATACCACCAGCTTGTGCAGAGCAATACAATTTGTGTTCTACAAATACATATCCCCATTGCAGTATTCTTAATTAAGGATGAGAGCTAATTCTGGAGCATGGCGATAATTTTTGTGGAACATTGGCTTAATTTCAGAGATGGTACTGTGCTAAACAAAATAAACATGCAGAAATGTATGTGTTTATATTTATTCTATTGCAAAATTACTCCTTTAAAGCCTGATGAGTTGGGGTACAAACTGGCATCTTTAGTCATAATCCAATTTATATGCAGTCCGCAGCCACACATTAGGAACTTTTGGGGGTGCCCCTTCAACCCCATACCTGATAGACTCTTTAAAACCTACCCCCAGCCATGCACATTTTTCCTCCTTTACTCCCCAAATTCTGCATCACACTGACCATTCAAATCAGGAATGAATGAATATGGTCTGTTTCAAAACTTATGAAAAACATTGAGAGGAGAGCGCTTGTTTCCCTACATCCCTGGTTGCCTGCACAATCAAGCAAGGGACCAAGCCTGAGTCAGACATGGATCTTCTGTACTGTACCAGGATGGGTTATTCCTAAACCTCTAGGGCACTTCAAACTCTGTAGCATGCTCACATTATGACAGATTACAACATATACCAAGAATAGCAGATTCTTTCCAAGTGACTACAGAAAACCATGCGAAATCTTACTCACTGTTCGATCCTCCAGGTACATGGTTTTCGATAAAAAGTCAATGCCAATTGTTGCCTGTAAAAAAAATTTTTAAATCAGATTTCAGTATAAACAAACAGGTGTAATCTGTTTCTCTCAATGGTAAATATTAGTCATGGCAGACTAGCTCTAGCACGAGCTGAACTGAGGGCCATCATCATGGAAGGAATTCGTAAACAAGGTACAGGTTAGGCTTTTTCCACTTTAAGACTCAAGATTCTTAAGTAGATACCTAAATAAGGTGAAAGAAATATTGGCAAAATTATGCCCATTAGTAGCACAAGATTTCAGCATAAAAAAGGGCACAATTTTAATTAAGTTAACCACAGTTTGTGTACAACTTCGGTAATTTACGCCATAGACACAAATATTGCAGTAGATTTTTTTTTTTATGCCTTTAGACCAATGTTTCTTAAACTGTGTTCTGCAGTGAGGTGTGCCGCGGAGAACAGAAGTCAAAATGGCCACTCTTAAAGGGCCAGGCAACCTTCTCCCCCCCCCCCCCCCAATAACTTTCCCCCCAACCCTATTTTTCTTTTTTGCTCAATAACTTCCCCCCACCTTTTTTTGCTCTACAAAAAATCCTTGGTGTTCCTCATAAAAAAAATTGTTTGATGTTCCTCCATCTTAAAAAGTTTAAGAAACACTGCTTTAGACATTAGTGGAGCTTAGCAATAGAAATTCTGACAGAAGCTTAACCAAAATGGGGGAAAAGAGGAGAACAGTGTTAAAAATAGCCCTTGTAACACTGATCTCAAGTCTTGACTCTCTTGGTGATGCTGCGTTGAATATTCTGTGCAGGATGGGGAACTCAGTGTTACAGGTGTATGACTGACCTGGGACCCAGGCTACTAACACTGGATATGGCTTTAACAGAATGATCCTTGATGTGGCAGTGCCATTAAACAATATCAGTGAAGCCCAGAAGATGAGCAGAGTCCCAGCAACCTGGTATTAGATTAAACAAAATCATGAAGGGTCTAATCTTCCCCAAATTGCTGTAAGAAGGCTTGATCCTAAAAATCACAGGAACGCCTAATCCCCAAAATGCTCCTGTACCACAGTACAGTACTTCAGTACAGTACCACAGTACACAAAACCAGCTGCATAAAGAAACTAACTAGCACTCCATGATCCAACTCAGTTTCCCTCTGCAGAGTGTTTGGTGCACAAATTGATCCAGCTGGAGCCACAGTAAAGACAAAATCCTGGTGACCAGCATAGTTTTTACAACAGTTTTTGTTAAAAAAGAGGTTGAGTTCCAACAGAACACCAGTCACATACAACAACAGCTCAAGAGTCTGACTTGCAAATTTTTGGGAAATTTCCCCAGTCCACACACTGAACAAAGACAGAGGACCAGCGGTCCTGGCTGACGGATGGACTCGATGTCCCAAAGGGTTCTCTACTTATTTTTTCACTTCAATTCTTCTAGGGAAGAGGGTGGAACAATGGTTGTGTGGAATGAAATCTTTACTAGCCCCATAAAAGAAGTATGGGGAAGGCCTTGAGTTGTAACCGTGGTAAGAAATCCAGTGCTGCGTAAACCAACATATCTCCCCATCAAGTATGGAGACTCCTTTGTGTCCAAATTCCTCCTCGAAGGCAAGTAATATCAGGTTGAAGGTTGGGTATACAGCTTGTAAGATTTTTAAGCAAAATGTCCTTTATGCATGAAAGTTTCCATCTTCATTACAACCTGTCAGAGCTAGGGATGTAAAATCCTGTTTAATCAATTAACCGATTAAATGTTATATTTAACCAGTTAACTGCTTAAACGGAGCATCTCCCACCCTGCTTCCGACCAGTCCAAGCCTGCCGTGAGTGGGGGCTGCTCTAACCAGGCTGAAGTGCCCTCCACCCATAGCGCAGCTGGTTGCTCTGGCTGGGCCAGGCCTGCTGCAGGCAGGGGCTGCTCTAGCATGGCCGAACTGCTGGTTAACCATAACCGGTAAGCATCACCTGCCAAGAGTGATGCTTATGGGTTAACCATTCACATCCCTACCAATACAAATATCTATTCATAATACATGTGTAAGATCTGATATTGACACTGAGTAGAGGGCGATGAGCGAAATTTGGCCAGCTTCACAGTTCTAGCCATATTATAATAAGTGAAGTGACTGTTGAGGGCAAGCAAGAATACAGGCAGTCTAGGGTTAGGTCTAAACTTGCGGTGGTACGTAGAGTAGCAATACTCAGCTATCATGGGTCTCAACTTCAGGGTAGATAGTGAGGCGTTGCTTAGACAACTAAAGACACATCTGAACCTTGTGGGTATGTACTCTATATGCCAAAACAGTGCCTATTTTTAGCAGTGCAGTATCTTGCTGTCTTCCCTCTGCGAGAGAGTGTCCCCATCACAGTGAAAGATTCTGGCATAAGGGAAAGGCTCTGGCAGGGAGAGCTGTCAGAGCCTTTCCCTAGTGCCTCCCCTTGAGGGAGCTTTTCTCTGGCACGCATAGCTATACTCCTCAGAGTCTGGATGCAGTCTGCCTTTCCTTGTGGCATATAGTTATGTATCTGCTACACTCTGCTGCAAGCGCAGACAAGGTCCAAGAGTCTAAACTTTTAAACACAATAAAACATATCAAAGAAAGGACACAGAAGCTAGGCCTCTGTTCAAGCTCCTAACAAAAGGAAGACAGGAACTGCAAACCAACTCTGGTTCTGTCCTCAGCTGCACAGGGAAGGGAAAACCAGCAGTGGATTAGCAGACTTGAAAGAGGTTTAAGGCTATAAGAGTTTATTGCTTGACAAGAAAAAGTGGACATGAAATTATGCTAAAGTAGAGCATGAATTAGGGATGTTTGGATACCATTTCTTTACACAGAGAGATGTTAATGTGTGAAACCAACAGAAGAAAACAGTTAAGTACCTTCTCATAACTATTGTTCTTTGAGATGTGTTGTTCATGTCCATTCCAGTAAGGTGTGTGTGCGCACATACAGTAGCTGGAAGATTCTTTCACTAGCAGCTAACTGTAGGGTCGGCCCAGGCACTCCATGGAATGGCGCCACAATAGCACACAATAGAGAGCCCTGCCAACCCGTCCCTTCAGTTTCTTCTTGCCAGCTACTCTGACGGAGGAGGGGGATGGGTATCACGTGCATTCCAATCAGGTGACTCACAAACCCGTCTAGGTAGTGTGGTTGGAGTTTGTCACTGACTGGAGCACTGCCTGCCCAAAAGCTGCGTCATCTCTAGACTGCTGCGTGATTGCATAGGGTGTAGAGTTAGTTCAGGCCCTTGAGAAAGTGGCTAACTAGCAGGTTGGTGAATATCGAACGGCTGCGTGCCCCCAGATGAAACGCCAATATCACCGCTAAATGCACCTTTACAGAGGACACTGACAGACCTTTCTGCTTAAGACTGAGCAGACAGTCCAATATGAATGATATGGGCACCACAGTTGGTGAAACATACTGAACTGACCAGATGGTAAACCTCTTCCACTTGGCAAGTTATGTGGCTTTCACGGAGGGCTTCCTGTTGCCAAGAAGGACTGCCCTGACTTGGTCTGAGCAGGAGAGCTCAGCTGAGTTCAGCCCCAGAGCTTCCACGCGGTCAAGTAGTGGTTTTCAAACTTTTTTTCTCACAACCCAGTTGAAAATCATTGATGTCCATGACCCATCATAATTTGACTGAAGTGTGGCTGCTCAGTGTGGCTGAGGACGAGAGGTTTGGATTCTAAGAGGGGGCTCCAGTTTTGGGGGTGTCAGGGCTGGTGGTTAACTCCTCCTCTACATGCCACCAGCCAGAGCATCCACCATGTGGGCGGGCAGCTACCAGAATTCAAATTGAACCGTGTGGCTCCTCTGCTGTCTGGGGCGCATGAAGAGAGGCGAGCAGGAGCCGGGGCGGGCACGCAGGAGCTCAGGTGGGGTGTGGGAGAGCCTCCAGGGCTTGGGTGGGGGAACAGAGGCATGTGGGAGCCTCGATAGGGCTTGGGCTCATGGGAGCCATGCGACTTCTCGGGAGTTTGGGGCGGGGGGAAGAGCCACACAGCCTTGCAGGGGCTCAGGTGGGGTGCAGGAGCCACAGGGGCTTGGTGGGGAAGCCGGGGGAAGAGAGGGGCACAGAACATGTGAGGTGTTGCCACGGTCATGAACACACCAGAACCACGTGGCCTCCCCACTCGCTGGTGGAGGGCCAGAGCCACGAGGCCTCCCCCCTCGTGGCCAGAGGGAGATGGCCGGGTGCCACGCCCTTTCCCGCACCCCCTCCCCACTGGAGGGAGACAGCTGGGTCAGCCTCGGCACAGCACTACCCACTGGCGTCTGGAGGGGAGAGAGCCGGGCCAGTCTCAGTCTGGCCCAACCCCTTCAACCTCCAGTGGCCAGAGAAAGAGAGCTGGGCCAGCTGCAGCCTCGATATGGCCCAACTCCCCTTCTCTTCTCCGCCGCCCCGGTGGCCAGAGTGGGGAGAGCCATGGCAGGCAAGGGCTGCTACGACTTTTCCCCGGCTCCCAGGGAAGGCCAGGTGGAGCCAAGGCTGCCTATCCCCAGAGATGGGGGTTGGCAAGTGTAGCGAGCAGGGGGCACTGCCCCCGTGTTATATTTAATAAAATCATTTTGTTTACTGTTAAACCCAGTGCAAATAATTGTTACCTACAGGGCGAGGGCAACATCTGTACATCTTCTCTTTCATTGAGTCAAGGAAAGGAACAACTTAGAAGCTTGCGCTGTGTAAAACTTTTATGCAGAGTAAGATGGATTTATCTGGGTTCTGGTCCCACTGGGGCTGTGCACCTGGGTGCTGTGTCAAGTCCCCGTGACTGAGCCTTCACAGAGATGAGCTGCTCTCAGTGTCTGCGTGGCTCTGCTGTGGACTATGACCCTGACTCTGTGCCACTGCTGGGGGAGATCAGAGGTTCTGGCTCAGCAGGACAGGGAGGTGGGGTGCCTCAGAGGGTGGGCTCAGTAGTAGGATAAGCCCAGCAGGAGAGTCTTAAGGCGATCTCTGTGACCGAACCCATCACACTGGTTATGAAGAAACTTTGGGAAATGTGCCATTTTATTCCTTGTTTGTTACACACATACCCCAAAGCACAGCCAGGAAACCACTGCTGATTTGTGAGTCAGCACAACTGCTGCTTTCCCAAAACCAGATTAAGTAGTAGTTATGGGCAACAGCTTTGCAATTTGGGAATAAAAACCGCACATAAAACAAGGAATAATTTATCAAATACAAGCTTCCTATTTATAACTGAACCTGCCAAATATGGCTCTAGTGATTGGTTGACGCACTTTTAGAAATAAATAGTGCACTCAAATTTGTCAGAAGGGTCCAGATTATCTATCAACACACCTATAGCTTGAATTCTACCCTCAAACAGTTCAAGTACTGAACTTTTGACAGGGCTCCACTCCTCAGAACTTGGTACCCAGCTGCAGGAAAGCTGCGTTTGGATTCTGCCATTGACTAGCTTAGCTGTGTAATCCTGAGTAAGTTACTTAAATCCTTTGAACTTTATTCCCCCTTCCTGTTACGTAAAATTGGGAATTGTATTTTCCTACCTCTGAGTCATGATCGTGTTTGTAAAACTACAGATCCCCAGGTGAATGGGGCCATACAAGTACAAAGTATATTAAGATTTAAGTTAGGCACACATCAATGACAGCTAAATTGAAGCTAATTATTTGATAAGCCCCCAAGACTTCTCTTACTTTAAGTCTCACTCATTCATTTTCCAATCACTCAGTTTATTACATCAGACCATCTTCCCATGGAGACAGCTGCATTATAACAAAGCATTGAGGGTCAAAGCTCTCCCATTAAAACTAGGACACAGACTCCACAGAGAAAATACTAGAACTGAAAGAGAAAAGTACTGTGGGAAAGAGAGATGATTAAATAAAAGAATTGCTTTAACATATCTGTGTAATTACAGTGGGCAGAATCTGTACGGATGTTTGCTCCCAGGAGAGGCTAATGTGTACTCTACTTGTCCTACTCCATAAAAGCTTTGCTAACACTGCTGTTTTAATGTAATCTTGAATTCAGGTCTGTCTAATTTGCCTACCAGCAGTGATGGGAGTTCTGGAGAGACAGGCTAGAAACCATTAATAAAGGGTATAGATAATATCTTCCAAGTTTAAGTGGAGAATTACCACAGTAGTGTTTTTAAAAAAATATATAAAGATGACATGGCTTTCAGGACAGGGACAGTTTGGAAAGTGCCTAGCACGTGACAGGCGAGGTGGGACTGTAAATAAGTAATGTAAAGTGAATTTGTTTTGAGAAGGGGCTCAGTGGCAGTTGGTTTCGTAGTTGATGGCTGCCAGAGCAAACGTGCTCCCTTGACAAGGAGCAGCTCTTGTCTGCAGTGGGGAAGAGTAGAGGGAGGAGGAGGGCCCAGCAACAACAGTTTGGCAAGATGCTACGGTTGATTGTATTACCTGATAGGTGTTGTCAAAGCTGTCATACATGAACCTGGTGATCAAGGAGGTCTTCCCCACTGGAAAAGAGAAAAACAGGTTCAAGGAACAGTTTTTAGTGTGATATTAGAACAAATGACCAACCACTGCATTCCAGGTTTAATTGGTGTTCCAACAATCAATACTGTGCAATAACTGGCTATGGGTAAAACAGAACTCAGTTGATGTAACAGCTGCCAACAGTCACTACCATTTTCTGAAAACCACTAAGATATTAAGTGGACTTAATTAAGAAATTAAGTTAAATGCACAAAAATACAAGCAAACATAACAGGTTCAACTACAGCATTAACTTCAAATTGTTGTGCTTGATTTTAAAACTTAACCAATTGGACACCATTCTAAAAAGTGAGGTATTTAGCTTCCTACCTAGATTTCATTGGGAGTTAGGAGCCTAAACATCTTTGTGGATCTGGGTCTAACTAACCTTAGACATTTTTTCCCTCTGATCTCAATTAACTCACAATATACACACACAGCATAACTAGCGGTCACTGTGCAGAAGAAAGTTGTTAGTATATATGGTACCTCAAGACAGAATGGAAATGCACTGGTGAAGTTAGCAGGTCCCCCACCCACAAAAACACCTGGAGAGGATCCAGTTTATGTTCCTTACTATCACATAAGCTTAGAACTACACTTGCAGACAACGCATGTATTCCCCCTTGCACCATATGCAGGTATGTGCAGTGTGAAGCAGCTCCTCACATTCCACCAAGTGGTAGCTGCATGTCAGGACTGAAGGAAGGCAGATCACCTAATTCCTTGGATCCTGTATCATGCCATTGTTAATGGCTCTCCACCACTATGTTTAGCAGTATTGGGTGCTTCAATAGTGTTTACCAGAGATTTCAAAGCACTCTATAAGTTTCATGTCTCCCTGAAAGGCAGGTAAGTACTAATAACATACTCACTGTAAATCAGGATCATTATAAGGCAGCTAGTCTCTGACAGCTAGTATCAGATAGAGGCAGCAAAGTGGGGGGGAAGAAGGGGTACGTCAAAGCAGCAGCTCCACAAGAGTCTGTACCTGGGCTCGGTGAGGCGCTGCCGCTTTCAAACACTGCCGCGGCATTTCAAAGGAGCAGCGCTGCACAGCTGAACCTGGGATCAGCTGTGCAGTGCTGACCTTTGAAATGCCACCGTGACGTTTGCGTGGAGCCCGGGGTCAGCTGGGGACTCCCCAGTGCGCAGAGCACAGGGTCAGTTGGGAAGTCCCCAGCTGATCCTGGGTTCTGGGGAAATGCCGCGCAAAGCCCAGGGTCAGCTGGGGAGCTCCATGTGGCATTTCAAAGCAGCAGCACAGCATGGAGCCCGGGGTCCACGAGGGCGTTTCCGCTTTGAAATGCCCAAGAGCCTCCGCTGGGGACTCTTGTACATTTCAAAGCTGGCCCCTGCGTACAAACTGGAGTCAGTGGGACTTCCTGCTGGCCCCGGGCTGGGGCTGCATGTGGAGTTCTGCATTCCTCCTTTGAAAGGGCTCTTGTACATTTCAAAGGAGGAATGCGGAAGTGCCTAACGACTAGTGGAGTAGTCAATGGAAATTCCATGGACTACTCAAGTAGTAAATTACTCAATATTTAACATCCTTAATCAGTGGCTGAGCTGGGATGAGAACACAAGTGTCCTGACTCTCAAATTCCTTTCCTATCTAGTCCACCACTTGCTCGTATTCCTGTTCCAGTTTAGGCTAGAAGAAGCCAGTGAGGAAATAAAGGAGCTGGACTCTGGAGCGTGATGCTGGTGAAACTAAATCCCTTCTTGTGCCACATCACAATCTAGTGTTTTAAAATCCTTGCACTGTATTTCTAGTCCTAAGCCACTGCTTTGCTGTTGGAGTCTGCACTGTCACACTGACTTCCCCGAGCACCAGTAGAGTGACATCCAGGGGGCAGGGGCTGTTGCAGAACACAAGAGAGGGGAGAGCTGCATTACCTCTAGGCTGCCCACCCACACGATGCAGTTGCAGATGTGGCAGTCTGATTTACACAGGGCTGAAGTCAGAGCTTCTCTGTTCCTGTGGCTCTCAAAACCACTAGATCCCTCCCACAAACACCGGCATGGAGCCTTGGGGGAAGAGGGGGAAGGCAGAGATAGGGAGAAGCTAAAAAGGACCCTGACTCAGCCTTTTGACAACATCCAATCCTCTACAAGCAAGGGATTTCTAAGGCAACCCAAACAGAGCATTTGAATTCATTTCTAGCATCACTGACTTTCATTATTACTACCTTTTGAATCCAGCTCTGCTTTAAAAAATTAAACCTGCAGCTTCCAACAAGCAGCCTCTGAGACAGAACCCTTGAGTCCCAATGTGATTTCCTACCCTGTAAGTGTAATCCAATTTCACATGAAGCTCATAGGCTGCCTTTGTAAAAATGTAACATATTCCCTTTAAGGCATAGCTTTAGGAAGCACGCATCTGAGACACAGTAGAGATGGTCCCAAACTTACTCAGATTTATCCTACACAACAGAACACAAATGTGTGTCGAACAGGGAGATTGGTGCAGAGCACACAAAGCAGAGATCAGTCACAGGCTTACAGATCCTGGAGCAGGGCCACTAGCTGAAGGTGTATCAGGAGGATGTGACGGTACAGAGTAGCAGCTTTTCTCCATCAGGGCGACTGCAGAGGTCAAAGAGTGAGTAGCAGTGGATCTCGCCAAAACACTCAGGACAGGAACCGATTCAGCAAATCCTCACTGCACCCCATGGGTTATCTATGAAGCCACCAATGGAAATCCTGAGAGTAGGCAGGCAACAGGACCCACTGAGCTGGTTCTGGCAGGATTCCTGAGGTGCAGTGGGGTCGACCAGTATCTTCCTGCACTACCAAGAATGAATCCACCCTCAAACGAGAGGGCACTGAAAGGAACAGCAGAACTAGCAATCAATGGCCAGTGAAGCATGTACTGCAGATATGAGAAAACACGCCAGCAGGCTGCCAGCATTAGCTTCCAGAATTCCTTCCCAGTACTTCTGGATCTCTTGGAAGTAATCTCTGCTGAAAATAAAGATCTGCAAGACAGGATGATTCTCTTTCCTATCATTTGCCATGCTACCCTTACACCCCATCACCACCTTCATTTCCATGACCTGTCTAGCATCGGGGTGGGGGGAGGAGGAGGAGGGGAAGGAGGTACAGCAGAAAGAAAAAGGGATTGCTTTTAATTTAAATTTAGACCATGTCAACCTACATATTGGTAATTTGCATGCAGTTCAGAGAGGTTTCTCTTCCTTTAAGAGACACAGGTTCTCTTTATGCAATGGATCAATAGTCTTCTAATCAAGTTAGGCTTGCTACCAACTGTTCACAGTTTTAATTCCACAATAACTATTAAAATGTCACATCGCTAAGTGCAAACTTGCTTGAAGTGTCTAGGTAGAAGTGAGAGGTAAGTCATTTGACCTAATAGTATCCACTTCACACCAGATCCATAAATTAAGGAAAATAAGCCACAGATTCTGAAATTCAGAGATTTGGATCTATATAAACCAAAGCTGTAGAACAGTGGTCATCAACCAGTAAATCGGGATCTACCAGTAGATCTTGGAGCCTCTGACTGGTGATCCTGACTGGTTTGGCTGGGAAGCTATCAAGCACTGGCACTACAGTTGCCCCTCCACCCACTGTCATAATGCTTCTGCCCTCTGCCTTGGAGCTGCCCCCCAGAGCCTCCTGCTTGTTGTGCAGGGTGTGGGAGGGAGAAGAAGTAGGGGTGCTGATGTCTCCCCCCCGCCACTCCTGTACCCCATCTCCACATAGAGAGAAGGGGGTGGAGGGAGCGCGGCAATGCAAACTTCTGTCACTTTCATGTGTGAGAGTGAGAGAGAGAGAGAATCTCACAAACACACACTGTCCTTCCCTCATCTCCCCTCCCAAAACATCTGTGGGTTGTTGTCATTATTTCTTTTACTCACAAAATGGGTTATTTTTGGTGTTTGGTCTATGCATTTCATAATTTTCATTTCTCTCTTACACTTAAATTTAATTCTTTCAATAGTGAGTTCTAAACTGCCTAACCTCGCGGCTGGAGTAATTGTTCCTATAGTAACTGATGCTCCTAGAACTGGCTGGCATGTCCCTGCAGTCCCTGAGAGAAGCAGAGCAGAGGGTCTCCAAATGCTGTCCTTGCCTGCAGACACCACTCCTACAGCTCCCAGTGATTAGTAATGGGGAACCGGAGTCAGTAGAAGCGGTGGGCTCAGTGCCTGTGGATAAGGGACAACACATGGGACTATGGAGCCACTGCTGTACATGCCAGCTGCCTTCACGAGTGGTGCAGGGCCAGGGCAGGAGTAAGCCTGCCTTAACTCCACTGCTCCACCACCTCAAAGCCGCCTTAGTTAAATGGTGCCCAGCCAGAGCCTGCTTCCTGAACCCGTCCCAGCCCTAAACAAACCTCCTCCTACCCCCAACCTCCTGCCCTGGACACAAGTTCCCTTCCACGCAAACTCCTTCCCAGAGCTTACACCCTGAAACCTCTCCTGACCCCCGATCCCCTGCCCAGGGCTAAGCCTGGAGCCCCTCCCACACTCTGAAACCTTTAGCCCAAGACTAGAGCCTGCACCCCAACCCTCTACCCAAGCCTGCTGAAAGTGAATGAGATTGGGGATGGAGTGAATAGGGTGAGGCCTTGGAGAAGGAGGGGAGCAGGGAAGGAGCCTCAGAGGAGGGGCAGGAAGGAAGTGGGGCAAGGGTATTTGGGTTTGAGGTAAATCTTATATTGCACTTAAACTGAAAAAATGATCTTGTGGTTAAAAAGGTAGGAGACCACTGCTGAAAGGCTTAACTCTGATTTTAAAGAGCCATTTCTGCACTATTTCAGACAGTCCTTGCATCAGACCCAACCTTCCCCCACCCTGCATAATAAAACCAAAAGGCAAAGAAACAGCAAAAAGAAACAGAGTATCAGATGAAGTGGGTCTTTGCCCACAAAAGCTTATGCTCCAATAAATCTGTTAGTCTATAAGGTGCCACAGGACTTCTCGTTCTAGCAAAAAGAAAATGTTTCTCACCTTTAAGGCCCCAAATGCCCCATGCTCACAAAGATTACACTGCTCTACAGCCAAAATGCTTCTGAAATAAATGTAGTCAAACTTTACTAATTCTGGGTCACTGAGAATGAAAATGATGCTTAAAATTGTTGATTGGCTCTAGTTTTCAAGATATGCTATTGGGTCAGTATATACGACCCTTGACTTGGGAATGGCGGAGGATAAGTGTTATAAAGGGAAGGGATCTCAATTTAAACCAGAAATGACTAAAATACATCTTTGACTGGATCTATGAATAAATCTACAACTGGGTTTGGACAGTACTTGCTTTTTAGGCAAAACAATGAATGATGCAATCTGAAGCTGGTACTGCGTCATACATGATATGAATTGCATCATGTTATTCCTAGAAGTCATGGATGATGCAATCATAACGAAGCTTACATCACTCTGCTGAACAAATTGCCCTATATCAGCTCTAGAAATCATACAGTGTCGTGCTCTCTTATTTGTCAGTGTTTGATTTTGCAAAGGGACACATTTCTGTTTAGCCAAAGTGAGCAGAGATGCCTCGTACTTGTGTGAACAGTGCAGATAACTTCTGCTATGTTTGTGGTGAAGTGACTTTTGCATCACAAAAGCACAGTATAACCACTATGGTTAGGAAAGCCTATCACCTTTATTTTGGCTGCAAAATTGGAGATCAGGACAAGAGGTGGGCCCCACACATATGCTGCAACACTTGTGCAACAAATCTTCGCCAGTGGTTGAACAGGAAAAGGAAATCTATGCCTTTTGCAGTGCCAATGATTTGGAGAGAGCCAACAGATCATACCAGCAATTGTTACTTCTGCATGGTGCCTCCAGTTAGGAAAGGTGTGTCAAAGAAGAAAAAGTGGACTGCGCATTATCCAAACATTCCATCAGCTATACGCCCAGTACCCCACGGAGGAGGACTGCCGGTTCCTGATGCACCAGAATCATTCTCACTTGAGTCAGAGGAGGAAGAGGATGAAACTTCTGGTCCTGAACCATCAATGTCACAGGACCCACATTTTCTCCCATCCTCCTCCTCTGAACCACACCTCATAACACAAGGTGAACTGAATGACCATGTCAGGGATTTGGAACTACCCAAGAGTAAGGCAGAGCTGTTGGGCTCCAGACACAAGCAGCTTTCAAGTACCTCCGTGGAAAATTTCCAAGGTTAAGTGAAGCTAAGATAAAGGAAGGTGTCTTTGTCGGTCCTCAGATTCGTGAACTTCTTCGAGATGATGCATTTGACCATGCACTGCGTGGCAAAGGAAAGACGGCATGGAAAGCCTTCCAGTTAGTGGCAATAAATTTTCTCGGGAAACAACAAGGCAGACAACTACAGGTTGTTGGTGGAAAACCTCCTCAAGGCATACAAAAGCCTTGGTTGCAACATGTCACTAAAGATACATTTTTTGCACTCTCATCTAGATTTTTTTTCCACCGAACTGCGGAGCAGTGAGAGACGAGCACGGCGAGCGATTTCACCAGGACATTGCAACAATGGAGAAACGCTATCAGGGCAAATGGAGCCCATCAATGCTTGCAGACTATTGCTGGACAGTGACAAGAGATGCTCCATTTAATGAATACAAGAGACAAGCCAAGAAGCGCCGAGTAGACACTGAATAGGACTAAACTATGTACATAATAGTTTTTTGCCTTTTGTTGAATAATAAATTTTATTTATATAACCCTTTTCCTGATTTTTAAAGTGTTACATAAACAGGACAGGTGAAATATTATCATGTAAAGCAACCATAAACACATGAAAAGACCTAGGTCTACAATTTATGATTAAAATTCTACTATCTACACAATATACATAGACGTAAAATGTAAAAACTTAAATATCTTGGAAACAGTAGCCAATCAGTTGTTTTAATTGTCATATTTGAATTCAGCACATCAAAATACATAATAAATAGCACATGTTATCTCTGAAGCAGACGACTTCTAAAAAATTGTAGACCAGTGTTATCGGTGAGCCTTGAAGAATCCCCTGGAAGTCAAACTAACTATTGCACACCCAGGAGTCAGCACAAGAGTCAAAGGCCACTCATGGAAGCTGTCTTCCTAGCTATGCCTTGTTATCAAAGCCTTTGGGTATGTTTATACTACAGCAGTGGTCTCCAACCTTTTTAAACCCAAGATCACTTTTTAAATGACAGAACAAGCCAAGATCTACTGCCCCGCCCATTCCTCGAAGCCCTGCCCCTTCTTCTCTATTCTCCTCCTCTCCATCACTTGCTATCCCCAACCCTTATACTGCTGCTTTTCTCCCCAATTCTTCTGTAGGAAGAGATTCTTCCAACATTTGGCCTGTCTAGACAGGACCAAATGCCAGAAAGAACCCTTCTTTTGGAAGCCCCCTTATTCCTCGTGGAAAGAGGAATACAGGGGTTACCAAAAGAGCACGGTTGCTCTTCCACTAAAAAAAGCGGAAGAACAAACGCATCCCTGGATGCAGAAGAGTTTTTCTGGGATATCTCTGGAATTCTGAAAAACTCCTGCAGTCTAGCCTTACCCTTGCTGGGTTGAGGCAGGATGTGTAGCCTCTGGGGTGGGAATGAGGGATTTGGGTGTCGGAAGGGGTGAGAGGTGCAAGCTCTGGGAGGAAATCTGGATGCAGGAGGAGGAGGAGAAGGGGACGCTGGGTCGGGGAAGGGCCTTCAGGCCGGGCAGTGTTGGGGGTCAGATGTAGGGATAGGGTACTAAGCAAGCCACAGGCTTGTGGATATGAGGGTGCAGGAATTTGGGTTAGGGTATGTTAGGGGCTCAGGGCAGGGGGTTCCAGTGTATGATAGGTTCAGACTGAGGGTCTGGGAGAAGGGGGAGTGCAGGAGTATTATAATGCTGTGGGCAGATGGGGACTTGGCCCCAATTGGGGTTTTGCTGGCCAGGCTTCATTTTTAAATAAAATACTATGTCGAACACAAAAAGTTTCTGCATTGTCTTTATTTATGAGAAGGGCAGGGAATCTGTTTTGAGTCAGGGGTCACTGACCCACAGAAAAGTCAGTTGGGGCCACACAAGTGAGATGCAAAATAAAAACTCCTCCAAAACCCCCACAAGCCTCACTAATGTGGCCCCAACTGTGCTGGTGGGAGCAGGGGACATGGTATTGGGGAAGGGTGCCAAGGGGTACCAGGACAGGGTGCTGGGTAGGGTGCCAATGGGTGCTGGGGCTGGGGCAGGGGCAAGGGACAGGGGGCCAGTGGGTTCCGGGGCAAGGGACAGGGGGCAGAGGACAGGGTGTCAGTGGAGGCAAGGGACAGGGTGCCAGCAGGGACAGGGACCAGGATGCCAGTGGGAGCAGAGTGCCAGTGGGAACAGGGGGCAGGGTATCCTCAGCACGTGCCCCCCCGCCCCAGGAGGGAAGCTCCGGCAAGAGCCTCCTCCCAGGACTCCTCCCCCCAGTACCCCACAGAGATGGGGAGCCCCGGTGCACGCCTCCCTTCCCCCGCACAGGAGGGAAGCCCTAGTGTGCACTTCACCCTGGGACTCCTCCCCCCTCCCTGACGTGCGCTCCCCCTCCGGACTCCTACCTCCTCCCGCACAGAGGAGGGGAGCCCCGGTGCGCGCCTCCCTTCCCCCGCCCAGGACGGAAGCCCTAGTGCGCACTTCCCCCTGGGACTCTTCCCCCCTTCCCGGCACACGCTTCCCCCCGGGACTCCTCCCTCCTCCCCCGCAGAGGAGGGAGCCTCGGTGCGCGCCTCTCCTCTCCTCCCCGCCCTCCCTCCTCGCCCCAAAGCCCCAGCACGCGCCTTCCTCTGGGACTCCTACCTCCTTCTGGCGCGCCACAGACCTGGAGGAGGAGAGCAGGCAGCGCACTTCCGGAAACCCCGGAAGTGGCGCGCAGCTGCCGGACTTCCCTCCACCCCGCGGAAACTGGCACTACCTCCATTTTCGGAGGTAGGTAGTGGGGCTTCTTGGGGGAATTGGGGGGAGCCCCGAATGCCTCGCGATCAACTGGTCGAGCCCTCCCGATCGACCAGTCGATCGTGATTGATGGGTTGGTGACCATGGTACTACAGCAACTCAGCTGTGGCATTGCTTCCTACTTCAATGGAAGGAGTTTTGCCTTTAATGTAGGTAAACCACTTCTCCAAGAGGCAGTTAGTAGGTCACTCTAGCTGCAAGTAGAGTGGCCATTAGACCAATTTCAAACGGTGTGAAATTTTTCTGTCCTGAGGGATATAGCTGGGTCAGTCTAATGTTAGATGTTGGTTAACCCATTTCCCCAGTATTAGCCCACAAGCACAAGTCCCATTAATTTGAGTCTGGTGATCCGGGCAGGGAGGTTTGCTGCCTAGAAACTAGCAAACAAAGTCACCGTCTAGAAATTTGGTTGAAGGTATGAAGGAAACCAAAAAGACTCCAGTGCAACAGTGGGCAACCTGCAGCCAAAGAGCCACATGCAACCCCTCAGTGTTCTATGTGCAGCCTGCAAGACATTGTTGCCCTTGCTCATGCCCGATTCTGCTGGTTTCCGTGTGGGTCATTTTTTTGTACCAGTATTACTAAAGTGACACACATGTAAAGCAAGGGCATGTGAAGTAAGGTGCATGCTGATTGCATACCATGACTGGAAAAGACATGTGCTCCCTCTGAAATCAAAACCATACTACAGTTCAATCGTCACACCCTGCAAATTCTAGGTATGCAAGTACAGTTAGCAAAACTATCCTAACCCAGGAATCTGTCTTGGTTACGACACTTTTGAGTCCACTGAGGTGAAGTAATGCCACTCATGGGGCCCACTCACTAGCGTAGGCTGCCCATTGCTGATCCAGAGGAAAGCAGAAAAGGAGACAGGTCTGAGCTTTTGACTACGTCTTGATCAGCAAAAGGAAGAACAAGTACCCTATCCTGTTACCTCAATCTGATTGAAAAACCCTCTCCTAGAGGCAAGTTCACAAATTTAAAACAGTGTTGGGTGGCTCTATTGTATGTAGCCCATGTTCTCCTCTAGGCTACAATAGAGCCAACCAACAAGGTTTCAGACAACTTTGTAGTGTCTTGTTACGACAGGCCGTCATGTCAAGGTAAAAAGACTTGGGGGACAACACAAGCTCCTAGTGTAAAGTAGGGATGTTAAATTTAGACTAATTGGCTAATCAAATAGTCGATAAGGGTGCCTCCTCCCCAGGATTGCTGCTACACTTCAAAGGAGAAAGCGCTGTGGGAAGCACAGGGCCAGTAGGGGACTCAAGCAGTCCCCCGCTGGCCTCAAGCTCCCCGCAGCATTTTAAAGCGGCAGCACCGCATGGAGCCCTGGGGGTCTGGCCCCAGGCTCCACGTGGCACTGCCGCTTTGAAACACCCCCTTCTCTTTCCCCCCCCTTGCTGCCTCTGATAGAGGCAGCAAGGGGAGGGAGTGATTAGTCGAATATCTGATAAGCACTTGCTTATCGGATAGTCGACTAGTCGTTCACATCCCTAGTGCAAAGCTGCCTTGGATATAAGAACAGTGAGTAAGAGAAGGGAGGTGATTTTACCTTTGTAAGTGGCGCCAGTGAGACAGATAGTGGAAAGACTACATAAACCTATAGTTCTGATGTCCAATTTTTAAAAGGGATATTGAAAAATTGGAGAGAATGCAGAAAAGAGATTGAGGGCTGGAAAAAATACCTTACGCAGAAGTTTAAAGAGCTCAAATTGGTTAAGCTTGTCAAAATGAGTGAGCTGTGACTTGATTATACACTATAAGTACATTCACGAGGAGAAAAGGGCTTTTTCATCCAGCAGAGAAAAAAACAGAAAAATAACCAATGGCTGGAAGCTGATGCCAGATTCCAATTAGAAACAAGGCATACGTTTTTAACAGTATGGGTGGTTAACCACTGGAACAAACTAGCAAGGGAAGTATTAGATTCTCTATCTCTTGATGTCTTCAGTTCAGGACTGGACACCTTTTTTGGACTATATGCTTTAATCTGATGTAAATTATTGGGCTCAATATAGGGATTAATGAATGCAGTTTTAACTGGCCTGCCAGATTAGATGACATATTGGTTCCTTTTGCCTTAAATTCTATGGACTCAAAAGCTCACTCATCTTTTTTCCTTGTCAAAACATACCCATAAAACAAATATCCAATTATAAAGAAAGAGGGTCTGATCAGAAGAGGGACTAAATAAAATGGCACCTTGTTAATATATTCACTGCATGTATTCAGAATCCAATCAGCTGACTGTTTTGCTGCTTTTTCACTCCTGCCAGCACTGCAGTGCCTACACAGCTATGGTACAGTGAGAGCAGTTAGGGGAAAACATCTTGAATTATCAGCAGCGTATTTGAAATCCAAAATAGCTGATTTTAGGTTTACTTTCAAGCAACTTTCTGAAATAGGAAAATCAAACTGTGCGATTCAGCATTCAAATGCTGAACTGTATAATGAGGTAAGAGACATCACAGCAGGGAGTTTTCGGAAATGATGAAAGGCTACGAAATAAAAACGGATAAAAGAAAAAGAAAATGAAGATTTGTTCTCATACCAAGCAGTAGACCCCGATTCTGAGAACTCATTTGACCTGCGCAAGACAGAAAAATATTAAGGAAGCTAAGGTTGTCATGGGATAAGAGGGAAGATCCTTTCATGGACTGAGAACTGGGTAAGACAGGAAACAAAGGATAGGAATAAATGGTAAATTTTCAGAATGGAGAGATGTAACTATTGGTGTTCCCCAAGGGTCAGTCCTAGGACCAATCCTATTAAACTTATTCATAAACGATCTAGAGAAAGGGGTAAGCACTGAGGTGGCAAAGTTTGCGGACGATACTAAACTGTTCAAGATAGTCAAGGCCAAAGCAGACTGAAGAACTTCAAAAACATCTCACCAAACTGAGTGATTGGGCAACAAAATGGCAAATGAAATTTAATGTGGATAAGTGTAAAGTAATGCACATTGGAAAAAATAACCCCAACTATACATACAATATGATGGGGGGAAATTTAGCTACAACTGATCAGGAAAGAGATCTTGGAGTCATCGTGGATAGTTCTCTGAAAACGTCTACGCAGTGTGCAGCGGCAGTCAAAAAAGCAAATAGGATGCTAGGAATTAATAAAAAAGGGATAGAAAATAAGACGAATATCTTACTGCCCCTATATAAACTATAGTACACCCACATCTTGAATGCTGCGTACAGATGTGGTCTCCTCACCTCAAAAAAGATACTTTGGCAATAGAAAAGGTTCAGAAAAGGGCAACTAAAATGATTAGGGGTTTGGAATGGGTCCTATATGAGGAGAGGCTAAAGTGACTGGGACTTTTCAGTATAGAAAAGAGGAGATTGAGGGGGGATATGATAGAGGTATATAAAATCAAGAGTGGTGTGGAGAGGGTGAATAAAGAAAAGTTATTTACTTGTTCCCATAATATAAGAAGTAGAGGATACCAAATGAAATGAATGGGTAGCAGGTTTAAAACTAATAAAAGAAAGTTCTTCTTCACACAGTGCATAGTCAACCTGTGGAACTCCTTGCCAGTGGGGGCTGTGAAGGCTAGGACTATAACAGAGTTTAAAAAAGAGCTAGATAAATTCATAGAGGTTAGGTCCATAAAAGGCTATTAGCCACAGGGTAAGGAATGATGCCCCTGGCATCTGTTTGTCAAAGGCTGGATATGGATGGCACGAGACAAATCGCTTGATCACTGTCTTCAGTCCACCCCCTCTGGAGCACCTGGCACTGGCCACTGTTGGCAGACAGGATACTGGGCTAGAGGGACCTTTGATCTGACCCAGTATGGTTATTCTTATGTAAAAATCAGTGTCAGGAGTTTTTTCTGCCTCTGCATGATGGTCACAAAGTGAGTCCTGATTTGGAGAATGCAAAAAAAAAAAAAAAAAAAGTAAATATTAACCAAGTTCTATTGATATAACTGTAGCTCAAACTCCTCTGCCTGAAGGAGTACACAATGTGATAGTTGTTTTTCAGCTCTGAAGTGGAGGCAATTGACTATCTCCCTTTTCAGACAAACCCGTTCCCCAGCTGTGAGAAGCTCCATGTGAATTTGTATCCATAGTCTGTAGGGCATTTAAGGCAGTCACTGCAATCCACATTCCTTTCTATTAAACTAGAGCAGTGTAGCAATAGGTGCCCTGGTTGGGGAAGGGGGAAGGGAGGAAAGCTACTCTAAAGAGTTATCAAAATTCACAAGTGGAAGCAATCTGATAGTAAATTATCACTTCTACAAGTTAAAAGTAGTATGGCTTGGATGGACTAACTAAAAGGTGGATAAACTTCAAAAAACAACCAACAGTCTGGTAGAACTTTATAGACTATCAAAACATGTAGATGGTGGTATGAGCTTTCGTGGGCATAGCCCACGTCTTCAGATGTGCCCACGAAAGCTCATGAGTCCATCTACATGTTTTGTTACAAAGTGCTACCAGACTATTTGTTGTTTTCTTAAGTTTATCCTATACAGACTAACTCGGCTACCCCCTGAAGCTTCTAAAAGGCTCAATGGGGAGTAATCAACAGCTTCACAGATGATGAAGCCAGGTTATTCTCAGTGGTGGCAGATGACAGAACAAGAAGCAATGGTGAGATGCAGTGGGGGAGGTCTAAGTTGGATATTAGAAAAACTACTTCACTAGGAGGGTGGTGAAGCACTGGAATGAGTTATCTAGGGAAGTGGTAGAATCTCCATCCTTGGAGGTTTTTAAGGCCAGGCTTGAGAAAACCCTGGCTAAAATGATTTAGTTGGGGTTGGTACTACTTGAGCAGGGGGTTGGACTAGATGACCTCCTGAGGCCTCTTCCAACCCTAATCACGATTATGAAAAATATTACTGGGCAGAGACTTTAAAGATTCTGGTGGAATGCAGCAGGGTTCCGTCTGAAACATATAAATCCCGGCAGATATCTGATCCCCTACTCCCACCACCCCACATCCCCTCTGTTACTGGGGGGAGTAGGAGATACTGATGCCAGGTCACTAATGGCCAATCAAATCTGGTGATATATGTGAGATGAGCTGATGGCCTAAGTTCAGTTCCTAGTGAAGTAGTCAGTAGGCCTGGATGACTGTCCGTGTTGCATTCCCCAACAGTACCCATTTTAAGACAGGGAAGCTAATTATCCAACTAGCAGACCAAATTCAATGATGAATCCTGGTCACATGCCACTTGAGATACATTGCGCATATGCTAAGAAGTGTCCATGTTTTCTTACGCAGCCACTTGGAACCACTGCAAACTGTTTCTGCAGAAGCCAAGGATCACTTGGGCAAGGAGACTAAAAAATGCTCAGGAATGAGGGATCATTGGCAGCTTTCAGAACCACTGCTCATGCTAGATCTTCTATGCTTCATATTCAGACTGGCACCTCTGAAGATCACTAATTTGTGTTTTTTAAAACATCAAAAAAATTACCTAAGCCAACTGTATTAAAGGCAGATGCCAGAACTAAAGAGATTAAGACATTCCCCCTGCTCCCCACAGCAGTTATTTAAAAGAAACAGGATGAAGTTTTCCCATCCCCTGGAGCATATTCCATTAGCAACAACTTACTGGCTCTCCCCAAGGAAAGCATACTACTGGTGGGAAAGAGGAGCAGGGTCATACAGCCTTTACCAATGAGAAGAATGCAGCTCCCAGGAAGATTTTAAAAGCAGATGCTCATCACTCTAAGGCAGATCTAGTCTGTTCTTCCTGCAACAGTGCTGTAGTATCTTCCCTCTCAAGAAGGCAAGACTTAGTCCAGGGGTTCCCAAACTTTTTGACACAGGGACCAGTAAATCCATTCACGAACTTTTGGAAGACTGGTAAAATTCATTTGCATATTCATTAATCAAATGATGAATATTCAAACAAGTTGTTTCTGGTCCTCCCAAAGCCCCCCGTGCCAGCTTTAGCAAAGCTTTTGATATGGTCACCCACAATATTCTTGCCAGCAAGTTAAGGAATATGGATTGGATAAATGGAGTGTAAGACAGACAGAAAGCTGGTTAGACCAGGGTTTCCCAAACTTTTGACTTTAGTTGGAACCCTTTTTTTTCAGTACTGTTTTTTGCAGCCCCAAAATATAAACACATAAAAAACAAACTGAGAAAATACCAGACATATAACATGTCTGGTATTTTCTCATTACGTAAGTTGTATTATTACTAGATGTATCAGTTTGTAGTTTCAAACTGCCTGGCTGGTAAATGTGCTCAGGCTGCATGAGTGTGTCTACCAGCCAGACAGTTCGCCATTACTCAAGGGTGTGTGTGGGGAGGGCGGGGAGGCACAATAGAGTCTCCGGGCCGGACTCACTCGTGCTTTGCGGAGGGGGGGAAGGGGGGCAGTGCCCTGAGATCTGCATATGGCCGGATCAGTCCCGCTCTCCCCCTCCTGTTCCCCCCTGCTGCGCCTCTGGCCAGCCCCACTTCCCCCAACCCCCTCACGGACAGCCAGTTCTCCCCCGCTTCTCCTCCCAATCTCCCTTGGCCAGCCCCGCTGCCTGCATCCAGCCCTGCTTCCGGCAGCCGCTTCTCCCGCCCCATCTTCCCGGCCAGCTCCCTGCCCCAACCTCGTGCCCCCCGGCAGCCCTGCTTCTGCCGGCCCCCCAATCTGTCCCGGCCAGACCCGATGCCCCAGGCAAGCCCTGCTTCCAGCGGCCGCCAGCCCCTACTCCTCCTCCCGATCTCCCCGGCCAGCTCTGCATCCGCCGGCTGCCCCCACAATTTCCCTGGCCCACCCCGATTCCCCCGTCCAGTGCTGCTTCTGGTGGCCGGCTCTCCCCTGCTCCTCCTCCCCGACCCCCTTCCGACCTCCCCTAGCTACGCCTCTGCCGGGAGCCAGAACATCTGGCTGCAGACTCTGCCCAGGCCGGCCGAGGGCTTGGGGGACCCGGCGCCACATGGGCACTCCGGGAGCCTGGAACACCCTGGCAACCATGCTGAGGCCCAGTATTTTTTTCCTGTGGCCCGGTACTGGGCTGCGGCCCATAGTTTGGGAAACACTGACTTAGACAATTCCTCCTCCTTGCTCATACACACTCAGCTCTCCTCAGCATGTTAAATTAGATTCCTTGCAAGGGGAACTGTTGTTCGTGTCTTCTTAAAAACAGTGCTAGGGTGTGACCATTCTGCAGGTGTCATACCAGCCAAAGAGGAGGATCACATGAACCACTGGATGCCCTAAACTCCAATACAGTGAGTTCAGAGGCCCAATCTCACAGGGCTCTGTGCAACCTGAACACTGCATGTTACAATAAATAAAGCTGGAAAGCATGCTTTGTTGTGTATATGAAAGGATTAAGGCAATACATGGCTAATGAAAATGTGCTGGAGATGTGTCTTGCACAAATACACTATGGACAGCAGCAATGCAAGCTCCCCTCTCATTGGACCATCAGCATGTGCTAACTAGCCTCAAGAGTCCAGCTGTGTGGGAGACATCTCTATGTCACACTCAGTGTATAATCTCTGCTAAGGCTGACCACAAGTGTACCATGACACTTGTTCAGTGAGACCTCCAACTCACTTCACACAGGTCAGAGGGCTAAAATGGGAGTAACCTGGGACCATTTAGACAAATTACCAGACAGATTTAAAGTTTATCTGCTTCCTGAAAGATGTTGCATTGTACTGCTTCCATCAAACTGAATATTAGAGATGCAGAAACCCCACATCAACCATCCACTAATAAAAACTGATTAATAATAGCAGGTCTCTACTATTCCTTTGTGCCAGTACTAACAGTATATGCTATTGGCCACTACTGGCACTGCAACAAAATTGCTCTGTGTTTTATGCTATAATGAGTCACTAGGGAGACTCACAGAAGTAAGATGGAAAAGACCCATTAGATCATGCAAATCATCTTCTTGCCAAGGCAGAATTACAAGGTCATTTGTTGCCAGGCAGAGTTTGCTAGAGGAGTTTAGGCTGAGTGACCCACAAACAAAAAACTGGGATTGCCACTTTTGCTTCTTTATGATGTATGAAGACTCCTTTTTACGAGTTTACTTGTTTTACATTAGAAATTCAGGCTTTCTACGCAAAGTCTTCCAGGAAAAAAAGGAATGGCAAATGTTAAGATCTCATATAGATAGAGAGCAGTGAAACCTGACAGAGTGGAAGGGATTTTTATTCGGATTTCTTAAAACATTGATAATCCTATTTCTTGCTCTCACATACCAACCCCCAAAGAAAAACTGGGAGACCAACAAAAAAAAAACCCATATGTTGAAAGACTCCAATAGCCACTGCTCTCTTCAATAAAAGGATGAGAAAGCTTCCAATCCATTTCTCAGGGGAGTCCTCTAAGAATTGCTCTAGCAAAACTAAGGCTTGAACGTCCTGTTATTTCTAAAATGTAAAAACTAAGCAGAAGCTTTAAAAGCCTTTCAGGTGTTCTTTGTAAGGAAGCAAAAAAACACAAACACCACCACCATACACCCAAGTTCCTTAGCGCCCCACACACACACACACACACACTTCACAGGTCTCCTTTAAGGGGAGACAGTTGATGTGGATACTTGGGAAGTTATAAGTTACCCATCCTACCTAAGGAAGCTCAATGCAGAATACATAATGTGCAGGGGAGCCCACAGCCTCAGCAGGCCCCTAGGCAACTTGGGGGGGGCAAGAGTTGACGCCGCCGCACTCCTCGAAGTGACAGGACCTTGGGTGGAGGAACAGAACTGGAGGCAGTATGACCTTAGTATGGCTTGGACCTTGGTGCTGCACCCCCTCCAGGAGCCCCAGGTGCTTTTAAATCGTTGGGCCCTGGGGCAACTGCCCCATCAGCAGGCCTGACAATGTGGGTTTCTAAAGCTATTCCTGCTGGCTTTTGTCTACACTAAGGCTAGTCATTCGCAATAATGCACCTCACTAATGACTGCTGCAGGGCAAGGCTCAGGCATTTTTATTGTCATTTAACTGTGTTCTAGGTCCCCCCCTCCCCACACACACTTGTGGCAGGGTCAAATGACCTTACACTGCACTATAGCTACCACTGACAAAGCAGCACTATGGTGAACTGTTAAGTCCTAGAGCTTTTCTAACTGTTGGTTTCAAACCAATATTGAGTCCTCAATATAGAAGACATTCATGGGATCTCAGAGATCAGAAGATGAGAGTCTGGAAACATGAGGGACAGGCTACAGCAGAGCTAGAAATAAAAGCCACAGAAAGGGAAGAAATATAGCTTAGTGGAAAGACACAGCATATTGGAGGATGATGCATGAAAGTCTTTTTTAAACTCATTTAAAAAGAAACCCCAAAGGTGGACATGTTCATACTTGACTTAAATGATCCATGTGAGCCAGTCATCGAGGAAGTTTATTTTTAGATATTCCAGCCCACTCTCCCGCTACAGGACGAGAGTATGAGAGTGATTAAAGCAGTATGTTTAAAAAATCGTCCTCTGTATTCTCCTCTGTCAAGCAATGGAAATTCTGCCCCATTCCCCAAAGCAGTAAGCAGAGCTTGCTGATTCTCTTGTGGATGTGACTGAGCCAGCAGCAACCAATATTCATTATTTACTAATTATTACAGTAAGTTTATTATTGCTTCTAAGGGCTTGGCTACACTGGCATGTTTTGTTGCCAAAAACTGCCTTTTGTTGACAAAATAGTGAGAGCATTTACACTGCAATGTGACTTTTGTCAGGGAAAACACCCAGTTTTGGTGACAAAAAACTTCCATCCCTGGGAGAGACTTGTCTTTTCACCTCCCTTTATTGTCAACGAGTCAGTGTGGACTCTGCTGTCTTATGGATAGAGCTGACTTCTGCCAGGTTTCCACAATGCCTGCCCTGATGGCTCTGCTCAGTGTTTTGCAATCTCTGCTGCCCTGCAGGCATGTGTCTCTCCCCTTTCAAAGCTCTGGGAAGTATCTGACAGTTGAGTGAGCTGCTCCATTTGGAGAACAAAGAACAAATCATTGGAATGCTTCTGTTCTATTCTAGGAGGAACACAGTGGCAGGCAGACTGCTGCTTCTGGGGTAGGGCTGGAGAGACTGCAGGGCTGCTTTGACATTCCTCAGCACGGAGAGCTCACAGAGCTACGAGGAAACCCCAAGAAGCACAGGGATCAGCTCTGCCTTTCCACAACACTGCACTGTGGGATGCTTGCCCACAGTGCTTTACTCTATCTGTCGACAGGGTACTAGCAATATGGCCATGAAATGTTGACAATGGAAGGCAGATAAAACTGTTTGACCAGTTTTCATTTTTGGTGACTTTTGCATGTCGACAGAACTTCTGTCACCAAACTTTCCCAGTGTAGACATAGCCTAAGTTTACTTAAGATGAAAGTAACAGTATGGAATGTCAAGAATGAAGAGAATAGAGCAAGTCCATGAGGAGAAGCAGGAGTGAAAGGGAACTTTCAGCTCATGCAGGCCAGGCCTCTCTTTTTAGTATAGGCTTTGCCTACAGAAATTTTCATCTTTAAACATTTTTCATAGATGAAACTCAACAGCTGTTCCATTGTCAAATTGTTCTCACTGATCAGGAGATTCTCTCCTTGTGTAAATGAGCTGCAATACCAGATCAGACCAGTAGACCACCTAATCCAGTATCTTGTCTCAAAGAGTAGTCAGTAGCAAAAACTTGGGAGAAACAAAAAGCCTTGCAGTGGAGAATTATGAAATACACCTGCTCAAATAGCATGTGTTCTGTGTTTAACATAAAAATCTCTAAGTTTCAAGATGTAACAAGTTTTTGATCAAATTCAAGCTAGTGTTTATTTCCTGGGACAGGAAAGGGCAATACTGAATACCTAAGTATCAGCTAACAGCAGTGTATTTTGGCTACCCAGGTGTAACCAACTATAGGAATGTCTTTCAGACCAGTTTCTGGAATTGAACAAGGGCTCCAACTGATTCCAGGAGATGGGAACACTGTGTGCTGTTACCACTGGAGAGAACTATGCAAGTCACATTAGTATTTGTTCTTGTATTATACTGAACTTTTATACATATACACAAAGTAGACAGAGTTTCTTTTCCAGAGAATTCATTCCCCACCCAAGTTAAAAATCCGGGTTTTAAACTTACATCCCATTCCTATAAAAACATATTTGCTTTTACTTCCGATCTTTTTCAATAAATTTCAAAAATACAGGAAGTTAAAGGCATTTGGGATTAAAAATCCATATTTAAGAAAAAACAGATGTTTGCCTCTTCTTGTTTTACTCAATACAGGATTAACAACATTTGAAGAAATATAAAAGATTTTAATCATTTTGCAGTCTACAGATTTTGTATTTCATTCATCTCAGAATATGAAAACAGACTAGTTAATTTCATCATTTAGTCAAAACAAAAAACAGGACTATGTAGCACTTTAAAGACTAACAGGGCTACATCTCTATTACTATCATTTAGTCAGTTTCACTTTCTAGTACCATTTTAAAAGCAGGATAAACTGAGGCTGAACAACAATTTTATAGCCTGTACCAGATACATGGGAAATGTCCCCCTTAGCCTTTAATCATATTAACCTAGAAATCAACTAACAAGATTAAAAAAAAGTCTAGTGAAATAAGCCTTAACTGGGTATACCTCAGTTGGGTATCTTTTTGGAGGTGTGGCCACTTTGTTGCTGCTGATACTAGAACGTGCTGATAGATGTAATTAACAGGTACATTTCTGTACTTGAAAGAGACTGTGGGCCAATGAGAATTTACAGATCTGAAGCTTGTTGATGCAATTTTTAATCTTATCTTAAATTTGGTATCCTTTTACACAACTGCCACTACTATTAAAAACACCATTACCTAAGGTATTTGCAAGTCCTCCTACTTAAAAGGCATTTCATAGAGGATATGAAGGAAAAGGGTGGCTTGATGAACCAATTTGGGGACAGCACACATGGATAAGAGGTAGTGGGAAAGAAGTCATGGAGATGCTTAAGACTACTATTGTTAGCAGAGCAAAAGGGAAGAGTCACAATCTGGGGTGTTAAGAGAATAGATAAGATGGGTGCTAAATTGGGGAAAGGATTGAAAAGTAAAGGCTAAAAGTTTGTGATGCAGTGGAAAAAGGGAAGTCTCAAGAGGGACTGAAAGATATTGAAAGCAGTATTCTGAATAGACTTCGCTACTAGAGTTTTAACCTGCCATCAGGCTGGAGAGAAGGAGCTTGCTATAATCCAAACATGAGATAATGGCCTAAATGCTGAACCCTACGTCATGCCCAGCAATAGAGTTAGAGTTTTTTCTACACACGGAAACTATTGCAAAATAAACTAGTGAGTGAATTTACATTCTCATTAAATACCAGTGCAACGTGTGCATGCACACAGTGAAATCTATGTTGTATCCTGGCAGTATTTCAAGAAACTTAAATTCATTGTAGAGATGTAAATTGATTACATAGATAGCTAGATATTCTATTGGTTAAATGGTTACCTGTGGAGGATAATTTTCCATTTGGAATATCACTCCAAAAGGAAGACACCTTCTCCAGCTGAATTGCCTCTTACATCTCTAGTAGAAACCCAAGTATTTATGGCCTTGTCTACACTATGAAATTGTGATGGGGTGGACTAAGCGCCAATGCCCCCTACAGGAGGCCAGAGGCCTTGCCAAACCCCATCCCAGAGAGAGGAGCAGAAAAGAGGTCCTCCAGGCATTACAGAGTAGCTGCTGCAGAGACAGCCAATCAGGACCCAGCAGACCGGTATAAAAGAAGCTGCTGGGCTAGGGCCTAGCAATTCCTTCCTGGAGCTCAGCCCAGGCACACCTCAGGATAGCACTACGGACAGCTCCGAGGGGGAGCTGGACTTCAGACCTGGTCAGAATCAGGTCCAGCGGCTGAAGACTAGCCGGTAAGCCAACGGACAACCCTTGCAGACTCCTGGATAGGGAGGACTTGACCACAAGGCCCAAAAGAAAGGGCTGGACAGAGCACCTTCCTGGGGAAGTGGCCCAGGGAACGGGACCACAACCAATCTGTGAGACTCAGTAGGTAACTGCTACTTATAGAATCCTTGGGCTGGGACCCAGAGGAGTGGGTGGGCCTGGGTCCCCCCCAACCCCCAGCAGCCCCAACAGGGTGTAAGAAAAAGCCTGGTCCCAGGCTACATACCAGACACTTCCTCTCCAGCAGACAACTAGGTAGAGCATAGGTTCCCAAACTGGGGAGGCATGAAGAAATTCCCGGGAGGCGTGAAGTGACCTAACCCCTCTCCACACATCCCCAAGAAAGAGCTCAGTCTGTCTGGTAAAAAAATTCAGAAAATATCATGTGAAATGTCTGGTATTTTCTGTTTTTCCTGGCTCAGGCGTCTTTCCTGGCTCGGGCATCCGCCAGAACACGCACTGCTAAGGTGGAGGGAGGATGGAGCGTCTCGGGCAGAGCAAGAGAGAGAGAGAGAGAGAGAGGGTTTCCTCAAAAATCAAAAGAGGGGGCGTGATGCCAAAAAGTTTGGGAACCACTGGGGTAGAGAGACTATAAGACTCCCCTCAGCCACATACGGGCACTCACAAGAAGGGCAGAGCCCTTTACAGATATAATGGCCGAATTTATTAAGATCAATTACTTATGCAATTTTGTAAAGTTGGAGATCCATATTCCCACTGTGCGCACTAATTCAACGTAGTCAGAAGTAGCGCATCCCCCAATAGGGAGACTGTCAGTTTTGAGAGTGATGCACTGTGGGTAGCTATCCCACAGTGCCTGTGTCACTTTGCATTCTGGGTTATGCTTCTTATGCATTTTGGGACCAAAACTGTGCAGTAGGTGGTTTTGGGCTCATGTCATCAGCAGCCCATAATGTGCTTATTTATTCCCTCCTCTCCTCCCCCCCCCACCCCTGCTTGAGGTCAATGGGAAATAGTCTTTTTGTGCCCTTTTTGGCCCCAATTCCCACGCAGATGCCATAGCAGCGCAAACATGGACCACCACCCCCCCCCCAATGGATCCAGTGGTGCATCAAAGCAGTGTGATATTTACCTTGGTGTGTCTAATGCTGGAGTATGTTGAGAGCATATGCATGGCACTCCAGGAAGGGGACAAATCTCAGGATCCCAGGGACACACTTTTCAGGCAAGTCCTTGAGTTGAGCAACTTGCAAACACCGCCAGCATTTGACACTCTAGACATAGTAGAATGCCAGTTCAGTTCTGGTTCTGTCAGACAAGCACAGACTGGTGGGACCACATTGTTATGCAAGTATGGGAGCGCAGTGGCTGCAAAGCTTCAGAACATAGAAGGCCACTTTCATGGAACTTTGTGAATGGCTCTCTCCCACCCTGAAGCACAGGAACACCCAAATGAGACCTGCTCTGACAGTGGAGAAGAGTGTGGCAATTGTCCTGTGAAAGCCTGCATCAGCACACAGCTACCACTCAGTTGGGAATCAATTTGGAGTGGGGAAATCTACAGTAGGGGCTGTTCTACAAATAATCACGGCAATCAATACCATTCTGCTATGGAGGGTAGTGACTCTGGGAAACACGGATACCATAGTGGATGGTTTTGCCATGATGGGGTTCCCTAACTGCAGTGGGACAATAGTTGGAAAGTACAACCCCATTTTGGCACCCAATCACCTCGCCAAGGAGTACGTAAACTGCAAGGGGTACTTCTCAATGGTGCTGCAAGGTGCTAGTGAATCACAAGGGCCATTTCACCAGCATCAACGTGGGATAGTCCAGAAAGATACATGACATGCACATCTTTAGGAATCCTACCTCTTTGGAAAGCTGCAAGCTTGAACTTTTTCCCAGACTGGAAAATCAGAATCTGAGAGGTGAAAATGGCAATAGTGATCGTTGGCAATCCAGCCTACCTCTTGTTCCTGTAGCTTATGAAGCTGTACACAGGCAGCCTGCACCACAGGAAGGAGCAGTTCAACTACAGGCTGAGCAAGTGCAGAATGATGGTGGAATGTGCTTTTGGACGTTAAAAGGGAAGGTTTAGGAGTCTACTAAATTAGACCTCAAAGTGCAACAGAGCGCCTAGCCAGAGATCTTGAGCAGACAGGCACCAGTGCAATAAGGAGCGCACAATGCAGAGCAGTGCAAATCAGAGAGGATTTAAAGGAAGTTTTATGAAGGGCCAGCTTAGAGTCATGCATGTTCCTCTCAACGAGGTGCATTTGTGTGTTTGCCTATAATCCCCTGCCCTGCAATACAAGCAAAAGACTGTTTAGAAATCATGCATTGTTATTTAGGGAACACAGCAGGAATAGAAAAGGAGTCTATGGTGGGACACTTGGACGGGGGAAATCAAAAACATGAAGACAGCCTTTTTGCTTTGCAATGCACTGGAGGTTGAGTGGGAAGTTGCCCTTGAATTCTGTGATAGATAGGAGGAAGGCTGACCAGCACCCAGTGACTCAGGGAATAAACCTCAGATAGCTAGCAAGAGTGTAGGCAAAGGGGCCAGAAGAACCAATGGATACAGTGCTGAAATCTGAATTGGATATGGATATCTGGTCTGCTATTCCTTTCTGTGGATTCTAAGTTAAGGGCTGGAGCATGCAGATGCAAGGACCAGAACAGATCATGAATAGAGAGAAAAGTGTATTTTTCTTTATTTTTGTTGTTTGGTTTGAACTTCTCTGTGTGAACTTATCCGTGTGAATCCTGTATGCCAGTGTTTCCCAGATAGTGTTCTGCGGAACCCCGGGGTTCCGCAAAGTGAAAATAAGGGTTCCATGAGAAAATCCCATTACAGTACCATTTTAGGATTAAATAAAATAATAATAATTAATAGTGATTTTTGTTTTTAAATGTATGCTACTAAACTAAATGTAGATCTCATGACCTTGTTTAGCATTTGTTTATTATTATCCTTACTTATTTGTGGTCTACTTTTTCAGCTCCATATATTAGACTGTTATTAGGGGGTTCCGCAAAATTCTTTCAAGTTTAAAAGGGTTCCGTGGCCAAATAAAATTGGGCAACACTGCTGCCTGTGCTCCCTCCTCCATTCACTATGTAAGAGTTGTTCCCAGAGATATTCTCTGTATTTTAATTTGCTTTACTTAGCTACTCTAACGCCTAGCAATCAAGTATGCTTTATCAAGTATCTCTTTTGTTTTGCTAATAGAAATCACTCCGAGAGGAGTACGTCAGCACAAGAATGCCGCCCATTGACACAGCACTGTGAAGACACTGCGGTAAAATAACCTAAGTTATTATGCTGGGTAACGCAGGTCAACTTACAGCTTTAGTGTAGACCAGTTTCTCGACACTGTAATTAACTGCATCTCAGATATTTAAGAATGTTCAACCCAAAGTGGACTTTACTTGGCAAGTCAGAACAGCTACATTAAAGGTGAGAAAAATGAGCAACCATCTAATCCAGAGTCAATTAATAAAACAGGTGACTAGACTTACTCATTATTGAATCTGGATACAAATACAGTAAAAAAAAAAAAACAAAAAAAAACTAGAATATTTGAAATTCTCTGAATTAATCCACTTGGATTTTAACAGGTACAAATAAAGTACCCGCAAAGCGGGCAGAATTCTTAAGAAATGTTGAAAAGATCCTTCAACAAAAAGCAATATCCTAGCCCTCAAGAGACTCCATGCTTCCTAGCAACTCAACAAAACCAGAGGTTGAAGCAGTAACCTATTAGCTCACCAGCACTAGCCAGCCTTCAATACTCATATGCTGAGACAAAGCCTGAGTGGGGTTTTTTTTTGTTTTTTTTTTTTAAAAAGGAACTATCAGCTACGTATACAAAACTAAATGGATGGCAGAAAGTCTGCATGAATATTTATGACTGTCTGGTGCAGAACAAGCAGGAGAGGAAGCAACAGAGTGGAGTGAAATGGCATGAAATAACGAGGGATGACATCCACCTAGCAGACGAATGCACTCCTAAAAAAAGAAAGCAATTTACTTTTTCAATGGTTAATATGATCAACTGTAGCTTACCCTAAAGAACTGTACTAATATGGAAAGTATAGAAGGAAGACCAAGAATTTAGATAATGACTCCATTTTGAGTGAAGATTTAAACTGTATAAACTAGAGAAATTAAGGGCCTGTCTTTAACATTTATTTTTCTGACAACAACATGTTTAGTGTCTCTCTCTCCAGGAGATACAGATGCACTTGAGAATCAAAATTCCTCAAAAGGACCTTAAATCAGACACACAATTAGTACAATGGAAAAATGTATGCCATTTGTTTCTATTGTGGATGTAAGAAGTTAGTGAAAATTAAGACTATTCAAATGCATGGCATGCAGCTAAATGCCTTTTAAAAAAAAGTAAGGTGGGTACCATTTCAAAGCCATTTGTCAGTCACTACATGGTTTACAAGAATTTTCCCCCAACCTGAAAAATTGTTCACAAAGGCTGATGTTTAATAATTTGTACTGTAAATTTATACAGATCTGTGTTTATCAACATATGTAAGAAAATAACATACTTTTTAGAGCTAGCCACCAAGCATGCTACAGGCACCAATAAGCCAGCAGGAAATAAACACTTCATTTTCCTATCACTGGTGCAGACTGAAGATTCGGTTCCAGTCAGTCTGGTAATAACCAATGTAAACAAACATTTTCATGACTATTTGTTGGCTGACTGCCTTTTCTTGTTAAGCATTTCCATAATTTACAGAAAGGGACCAGTTACTCCCCTATCTCCATTAACCAGTAATCAAGTGATTAACACTTCAGTACCTCCTAGGAAAAAGACAACTTAAACGATGGCTTCTTGGAGCAGCTGGTTCTGGAACCCACAAGAGGAGAGGCAATTCTTGATTTAGTCTTAAGCAGAGCACAGGATTTGGTCCAAGAGGTAAATGTAGCTGGACCGCTTGGAAAGAGTGACCATAATATAATAAAATGTATCATCCCAGTAGAGGGAAAAAAAACACCTTAGCACCCAACACTGTAGCATTTAATTTCAGAAAGGAGAACTACACAAAAATGAGGTTATTTAAACAGAAATTTAAAAGGTACAATGCCAAAAATAAAATCCCTGCAAACTGCATGGAGACTTCAAAGACACCTTAATAGAGGCCCAACTTAAATGTATACCCCAAACTTAAAAAAAAACAAAGACAGACATCAAAAAACATGCCACATAAAAGTAGCAACGAAAGAGAGAGAGAGATAAAGGCATTGTTTAAGAAGTGGAAGTTAAATCCTAGTGAGGAAAAAAAAAAGAAACATACTGTCAAATTAAGTGTAAAAATATAATAAGGAAAGCCAAACAGAAGTTTGAAGAACAGCTAGCCAATACCTCAAAAAGTAATAGCAAAATGTTTAAGTACATCAGAAGCAGTAAGCCTGCTAAACAACCAGTGGGGCCACTGGACGATCAAGATGCTAAAGGAGCACTCAAAAACAAGATAATTGTGGAGAAACTAAATGAATTCTTTGCTTTGGTCTTCAGAATGAGGATGTCAGGGAGATTCCCAAAACTGAGCCATTCTTTGTAGGTGACAAATCTGAAGAACTGTCCCAGACTGAGGTGTCATTACAGGAGATTTTGGAACAAATTGATAAACCTGACAGTAACAAGTCACCTGGACCAGATGGCACCCACCCAAGAGTTCTGCAAGAACTCAAATGTGAAATTGAGGCACTATTAACTGTGGTTTGTAACCTATCCTTTAAATCAGCTTCTGTACCTAATGACTGGAAGATAGCTAATGTGACACCAATAGGGCTACAGAGGTGATACTGGCAATTTCAGGCCAGTAAGTCTAACATCAGTACCAGGCAAATTAGTTGAAACTATAGGAAAGAATAAAATTGTCACACAGACACATGTTATGAACTTATGTCGGTATAACTACATTGTTCAGGGGTGTGATTTTCCTTACCCATGAGTGACACACTTATACTAACCTTACCCCTCCCCCACCAGCCAGTGTAGATTGGGATTCTCCCACTGACATAACTACCATCTCACAGGTGGTCAATGGAAGGCAACTTATGTTGACCTAGCTACGGAAATGTCTGAAAATTAAATTTCACCTCTGCTGATATATCTGCCCTTTTAGTTTAGCTGTTGAAGAGAAGGAATAAGGGACTCCCATTTCCTGATCATAGCCACCTAGAGAGAGAGTTGATGTTAAATGTTCTGACATGCAGGGTGTGTTGGACCCTGACTTGAAGGAACTGGAGAAAAAAGTGAGTGCAGCTAGGAGATATATTGTAAAGATGCCATGGTAACTGAAGTACAAGTTTCTTCAGGAAGAAATCTGGAAGATTTTAGTACAAGGAGTTAGCAGGGCATGAGTAAGAGAAAAAAACATCACTGATAGGAATAACTTTTCAAGTTCAGTCTACTGTGAGATGTCTAAGAATATGATGAAGGTGATTTGATAGCTTCTTCATCCACACAGTTAATTCCCGGATCAGTCTGTTGCTTCTTGCATCTTTTTATTTATAAACTTTAGTATTAAAAACACAGGCATTGCCATGCTGATCAGACCCACCTGTCCCATGTTGCATCTCTCGATGGTCAGATAAGCTGATGCAGAGCTTATCCTGATGCTGATCCTGGCAGCAACAGGATAAGCTGCCCTTGGGGAGAGAAAAGTTTCCTCTTAACACCCAATATTTAAAGATGGCTTATGTCCCAGAACTTGAGGGTTATATGCCTTGCCACTTCAATATTACTAGAATAAATCTGAGTATTCTGCACATGCATAGAATTAAATATTTACATCTGAATCACATTATTAATATCTTGGCCCAATGATAGTTAGGAAAAAACATGTTCCCCAGACTAATCTTGCCATGTGCAACAAAAAACCCTCTTTATAATTTCCCATCTTCCAACTTGTGTTGAATATTTCCATGTTCTTGGATCTTCTCTACCTACAGTTTGGTTTACTTTTATCATGCCAGTGTAAAGATCCATCTCTGTATCTGAAGATATTAGAATTAAGGATGCAAAAACATTAAGAAAGTAACCATGTAACCTTTAAAAATCCTGGTGGTTACACATGCAGTAGGCTCTGTAGTAGAAGGCAGAGCCTGTAGCGCAGCCAGCTCCCTGTACTGCGGGCTCTACAGTATTCATTTTATACTGCAGAGCTCACAGTGCGGGGCAACAGCTGGCTCCCCAGGAGCGGGGCAGGTGCATGCCAGCAGATGAGTTTAACCGCAACCAGAACAGATAAGCTGATTCTTATTGGTTAACCAGTTAAATGGTTAAATTATTACATCCCTAATTAGAAACTGGTATTGACCCTTGGACATTGTTCTCAATTCTAGAACAGTAATCTGAACCCAGATTTTCCTGAAGGAAGCAATTCTGCTCACAACTAGGACAACAAGAAAGCTGGGCAGAGAACTAATTATTTGTGTAGGTTATCAACATGCCCTGGGAAGATCGACAACAGAAACATGAGAACTCCCAGCTACTTTGGGGTAGTGTTTCAGTAAAAGGTTCTTTCAGTCCAGAGTCCATCTAGTGAACTGCCTGTCAGGTGCTTATTTTGGTACATAACAAGGAAAGCCTCTCCACATGCTTTAGAAATGTCGTATTTCCATACCATCCTTGGGAAGAAATGATAGAATTTTCATAGCCTGTTTAGTGACCTGAACTAGCTTTTGTGATCTTCAAGATACTGTTGTGGAGACCATTAATAACTGAAATGTTTGTGAGGGGGGAAGAAATGAGGTCTGTCACATCCCTGCTTGGGAGAACCAGCATAGCACAGACACCAGGCTTTCCAATTAACTCCATTTTTGTGCAACAAGACAGAAAGATCCAGTTATGGGTGTAAAAGGGCAAGGTTGCATATTGTGCACCTAGGAGGTAGAAACCTGTCTGTAAAAAGCTGCTTATGAAAATGGCCACGTCGTCTGAGACAGAACATGCATTGGGAGAAACATCCCAGAAGACAGCTAGAGTTGTGAAAATGCTGTGGTTTCATTGGCTGCCAGAAGGAGGTGGCGGCATTTGGACCTACAAAATACTCATTCACAGGAATACACACTGGAAACTAACAGGCAGGGATAACAAAATCTCTCAGAAATCCCAGGACACCAGAGACAGAACAGCTCTGATCTCATGGGAAAGTCCAGACACTCTTTTTAGGGTATGAAAACTAAAAAACGAACAAACAAAAAAACCCCTATGTTTTCCCTAGAGCTCAAAGGAGGACCTGATCAGCTCTTCCAAACAACAAGCGCCAGACATACTGGCACCACTGCACCTTTGCACAACACCTGCTAGAGCACCCTGCGTAGTCACTTCACTAATCACTTTGATCAAGAGCACAATGAGGAATTTCGTAACAGCAGGTCTCTGCTTTCAAAACACTGCCAATCTGCAGGACCACTTTATAGGCAACACTTAGTTACTTGCTCATAGGGCATTTAGGAAAGCTCAGTGACCCAAAGCGCTAAACTCCAAGCACAATCTTTTAAAAGGCACCAAATGGACATGAAATTACCTTACCAAGCGTAGTAATTCAATTCCTCTCAAGGATCCCCCTTATCTAATCAACCTACTAAGATTCAAATGCCACATTATTAAAAATAAAATATTTCTATAGATGACAGCTTCGTATTGAAGGATGACTGGGTAAAAGTCTTAGATCTGTGGTATAGTCGAGCTCAATGTCATTAAGTGCATTTTTATTACTGTTTCTAAGCATTTGAAGACTGGCAGGGAGAGAGAAAAAATTAGCGCTTGTAATTCAAATTAATCAATAGCCAAAAGGTAGAAAAAGGTAATTTCTATTAAGATCTCTTCCAGACACAACCGTTTGCCACCTGTGCAGCTTTTAAGACCTTACCTTTGTTTCGTATTTGATTCAGTAAACTGCATATTTTACACAAAGATATTCAAAACATGTTTATTTTGCACTTTATACAATACTTGAAGTCAACAACAGTACTGATCAGTTCACCTGTACTACATGTTTAACTCATAAGGCCACAGCTCTGGTAATGCAAGCAGACAAAAATCCCAGCTGGGGGCTGAGATTTACAATGAAACACACATCCTTTCTGAAATGCTAGGTTATAACACAAAAGTTATTCCATGACCACTAGCGTGGCGGTGTCTCTAGAGACAATGTCTGTTCAATATTCTATGTCCACACTGGGACATAGCTAGCTATTGTGATTGTTAATGGAGATCCCTCTGATCAGTTGAAAATTTTTTCTACTCCAGAATTTCAAGGAATTCCCTAGCAGCCTTTTAGACCGGGGTGGGGAACCTCAGGCCCGGGGGCCAAATGCAGCCCCCAGCTTGCCTGGATCAGGCTCCCCGAAGGCTCAGGTTCCCCCACTCCAACACTGGGGCGCCCACACTGGCACTCCACCCACACACACACACCCACCCACCCACACACCCACCACTGTCTCCCCATGAGGCAGGAGCTGGCGGGGAGCCAGCTTTTAGTGACTGGCAAGGTTGGGAAGTGTGATCATGACAACAATCGATCACTAGAAAACCAAAAAGGTAAAATGATGCGTTTACAAGTTTTGTAACTATTATTCCTTTTTCAGCCTCAGTCTCGACTTCAGCCACTGTATTCCATCCTTTAGGTATCAGCACAGCAACCTCTTGTATCAGATCTATTTCATGAACACCTAAGACAGTTTCAAAAGTTTGCAACTCCTATCTAGTGGCTGAAGGACGAAAGAAAAACTCCTCAAAACAGCTGAATCACGCAAGAGCTTCAGGACATGCAAGCAGGAATTGACGCAGTATAGACTGAGCGTAACAGCACTGAAGAACCAGGACGGGGAGACAGTAATCGACAGAGCAGGGATGGAGGAGGTCTATAAGGACTTCTATACAGAACTATTCAAATCAGGAATCAACGTCCCTCTCCCAACACTCCAGGAGTCAGAAGAACGTGTCCCCCCAATAATTGTCAGCGAAATCCGAAGCGCACTATACCAGATGAAGAAGGGAAAAGCTCCAGGCAAAGATGGAATAACGTCAGAAATTATTTCTGCAGGAGGCAAAAAACTTTGGAAGGCCCTCACTTTAAGATTCAGTCAATATCTTGAAGAAGGAAAAATACCACGAAGCTGGAAGGATTCGAATACCATCTTGCTGCACAAGAAGGGCGATCGAGAAAAATCTTAAGAATTACCGCCCTATATGCCTCTCCTCTCATATTTACAAGCTCTTTACAAAGGTGGTAACGAACCGACTTTTGCAGAGCCTGGATGAACAATAGCCAAGAGAACAGGCAGGGTTTCAAAGAAATTTCAGCACGATCGACCTAGAAAGAGCAAGGGAATACAAACTTCCGCTGTGCATTGCTTTAGTCGACTATGAAAAGGCCTTCGATAGTGTTGAGTTCATGCAATATTAAAGGCGCTCGCAGAGCAGGGCATTAACACGCAATACATCCATTTGTTGAAGGAAGCAAATACTGGATGTACAAGAGACATTACTCTCCTCAAAACTCCCCTCCATATCCCAATCGAGAAAGGCGTGAAGCAAGGAGATACGATTTCACCGAAACTATTCACTGCATGCCTCAAAATGGTTATGAACAAGATCAATTGGAGGAGTGGTATCAACATAAACGGAGAACCATTATCTCATCTCAGATTCGCGGACGACATTGTATTAATTGCCGAAAGCACAACCAATTGCAGAGCATGCTACGAAGACTTGACAAGAAAAGCAGTCAGGTTGTCTGAAAACGAACCGCTGCAAAACGAAATACATGCAATCAAACGTCTTATGAAAAGCCCGAATAACGATAACAGGAGAAGAAATCGAAGAAGTGGAACAGTACATATATTTGGGCTAAGAAGTTAATAGGCGCCAAGACCTGAACGGAGAACTCTCGCGAAGGATTCAGGCAGGATGGTGTGAATTCAATTCCATCAAGGACATCCTCAAAGGGGAAAAAAAAAAAAAAAAAAAAAAAAAAAAAATCGATAAGACCACACATACAAATATCTTCAATTCAACAGTGCTGCCAGTCATGTTGTATGGCAGTGAAATGTGGGCACTGACGAAGAGAGAAGAGCATGACTATTGGTAGCTGAAAGGGCAATGGAGCGAGCTATGTTGGGAATTTCCCTTCTGGATCGTATTCCAAATGAAATGATCAGAGAACGCAGTGGCATGAAAGATATTATTGTGGAAAGCAGACATAACAAAATGCGATGGGTAGGCCACACAGCATGGCTCACGGACAACAGGTGGACCGCAATTATTGCTGAGTGGTACCCCGCGAGAACAGAAAAGACCACCCAGTCGGCCTCCAAGAAGATAGGAAGATGACATTGTTAAACGTTTTGGACGAACGTGGAGAAGAAAGGCAAGAGTACGAGAAGAATGGTGGACGTATTGTGATCGGCGCAGTCTTAACGATAGCTGAAGACCAATCGATCCAGGTGATCCAGGTAATATAGTGGCTATAAAAAAACCCAAAACAGTGTAAGTGAAAGTTAAGCCATACTGAAAAATGGATGTGAGATATAAAAATCAAATGCTTCACATTAAGGCTGGATAATATCTGTGTGTCTGTGTCTTCTACGGTAAGCAGGACATCAAAAACTAGATTGTACTTCAACATCTAAGCACATGCTTTTGAGTCTGCATTCTTCACTATGATTTATATCACAACACATACTGCCAGTTAATGCAAACAAAACACCGAGGCTCTAATTGCTAATGCATGGCTAAGTCTCCCTTGGGATACAACAGTCCTTGTACCTCTCAAAATATATATTGTGATAAATAGAAAACAAGATTTGATTAAGCTATCAGTAATGAGCTGAATTTTATTTGAAATATGGAACATTTGAAAGCATGTTAAAGAGCTTACTTAGTACTGTGCTAAGAAATCAAACACAAAAAGGGTATTTCAACTTCTATTTGGATTATTTTAATCATACTGGTTTTAATGGTGTTTAACAAAAATTCTCATAGTCAAATATTCTGAATTAAACCAAAACCACCACCAGATTCATTTAAGCAGTCAGGTATGTCTAGAAAAGAAAATGAACCTACATGCACCAATGGCATTGTTCCATTGTCCAGATTGTAGATTACACCACCAATCATCACAGTCAGTTGAGAAGTTTAACCACAAAAAAATCAGCTGTGCATTTCCAAATCTCAGCAAAATGGAATCATTTCTACACTGTGTTTCTCCAAGTAATGGAAATGAGGGGGTTGAAAATCTGCCACAATGCTGGTTGAGAGGATCAGAGTCAAAGCACTGAAGTATGAAAATATGTAACATCTTGTGGTGGTGCAATTTTATCGCAATTGTCTCAATCTCATTCATTTTATACATTTCATGTCCTTTATAACATATGGTTTAGTCATAATGGGTTCCAAGCACCAGGAAGAGTGACCTTCAAAAAGGCAAGAAACATACTCCTCACTTCCTCATTACCTTTGGCCACTTCAAAAATCTATTGCTGAGTGCAGTTAAACTCTGATAGAAACAGTATAATCTGACGAAGTGGGTCTTTGCCCATGAAAGCTTACGCTCCAACACTTCGGTTAGTCTATAAGGTGCCACAGGACTCCTCACCGCTTTTGCAGATTCAGACTAACACAGCTACCTCTCTGATACTCGATAGAAACAGTGGAGAAAGTAGGCAATAATAGGCAATAGAGAAGAAGAGTACTAACACCAGATACCACACAGACAAAGAGTCATTGGCACCTTCATTGTTTGGTAGGTTGATAATGTCCCAACCATCCGGTATCTTTATTTAATCCATTAGCATGAGTATCAAACTTTTGTGAATGAATTGTAGTTCCAGTCCTTCCTTGTGTATTTGGCTTGCGGAATTGGTCTGTAACAAAAAGGCCACTTGAAGATCTGTGATAGAGATGCAGCCGTGTTAGGCTGGTGTAGCTGAAACAAAAACAGGACTATGTAGCACTTTAAAGACTAACAAGATGGTTTATTAGGTAATGAGCTTTTGTGGGCCAGACCCACTTCCTCAGATCAAATAGTGGAAGAAAATTGGCACAACCATATATACCAAAGGATACAATCAAAAAAATGAACACATATGAAAAGGACAAATCAAATTTCAGAACAGAAGGGGGGATGAGGGGAGGGAGGTAAATGTCTGTGAGCTAATGATATTAGAGGTGATAATTGGGGGAAGCTATCTTTGTAATGGGTAAGATAATTAATGTCTTTGTTTAGACCGAGGCGTAAAGTGTCGAATTTAAGCATGAATGACAGTTCAGAGGATTCTCTTTCAAGTCTGGTGTTAAAAGGTCTTTGAAACAGGATGCAGGTAATGAATGCCCAGGTAGTTTGAAGACTAGTAGCACCTTAAAGACTAACAAAACATGTAGATGGTATCATGAGCTTTCATGGGCGCAACCCACTTCTTCAGATTACTGGAGTATTAGAAGTCCCGATCCAAGAATTAATAAGGGAAGGGGGAGGGAGGAAAAAAAGAAGAAAGGAGGGTGAAAGAAAAAAAAAAAAAAGAGAGAGAGAAGATGGTTCAAATAATTACAAAAGGCTGATAAGAACAATAAGCACCACCATTGTTTGATTGGTTGGTTAAGTCATTAGGATGTGGAAGGTAGTGTTCGAGCCAGCCCATTTCCCTGTTCATATCATTTGCATAAGAATTACACTTGTAAATGAAGTTAAGTTCCAATCCTTCCCTGAATTCAGTACTAGATCAAGAGCCCGTGGACTGTGTTCAGCATCAGAGGATCAAGTTTCCCTTTCTATGCAAGTAAGAAGAGTGGCATTTGCATCCTGTACCACCTGGAGGTTCTTCATGGAGTACACAGTTCACCTTAGGTACAGCATAAAGAGGTAGCTGAACCTGGAGACAGACACTCACATCATGGTAATACGCTATTTAAAAAAAAAAAAAAAAAAAAAAAAAAAAAAAAAAAAAAGAAGTACAGCCTTCACCCTTGCTTTCGAGAAGCCTTAATAATAATTATCATCATCGCTAACTGTCTCATTTCCAGATTGGTTTTTATAACTCAGAATATTAAATTACTAATCTATATGGCAAATAGAACTCATACTAGACAATGAGCCACAGATTGTAACAGGAACTTTTCTGGAACAAAGCGACAGGATATCTTACCTAGAAATATTCCTCTCTGCATCAGTCAGGTTCTCTGAAAAAAGTGCTAGTGGGGAAAAAAAAAAATCTGCCCTTCCTTGAAGAGCAGCAATATGTAGGTTTAAGTAACCTGACTGGAAATTAAATGTAGGATTTATTCAGTAAGGAAAGGCTTGCATTTCATTACCATAGACACCTTGGCACAGTGGAAAAAGCTTCTAAGCAATTTTATTAGGGAAAGTTTAAAAGTGGATTTCACATTTCCAATGGAACTGCGAATCTGAGTTCATACAAGCTCTGTGTGCGTAATTTGGCCAAAAATCCCCAAAATTGGTGAAACTGGAAACCCGCCTTTGCATTGTCATTCAAGTGTCCTAAGGGATGTCAAGACAGACATTTAAATTGTGCTTGGTAGCAACCAGAAATCCAAAGGTTCAAAACAGGTTATGCATGTTACTTCATGCTCATACTCAGAGACTCTGAAGTTTTTTTTCAAGTTTCCAATCCCAGCCTCTACTCTTTGCATTTTTACTAAGACACTCGCAAGTTATTTATACTTTTTACATTAGCACACAGAGGTCCTAATATGCTTGGAACAGTGCAAACAAAAATAGAACCAGCTCTTATATTTTGGTTTAGTTTCTAGTTAATACAGAACATAGAATTGAAATTAACACATTACTACATTTCAATTGAAAACACTACAGCGGAAGGTTCGCTTAAAAGCTCTCAAAATTAAAAATGAAAAAATAAATCAAGTATTTGCTGACTTTGCAGATGTTGCAAAACTTTCCACAAAAATCTTTATTTTGGGAAAACATTTGGGGTCAAGTCTGTTCCGATAGCATACTCAAAATTATTAAGCAAATTCACTGAAATTACTGTTACATTGTTGAATGGAGTTATTACCCAATTCTCCTCTAATTAAATCAGTTTCCTATGAGAGTTTCCTAATACAAAGTGGAGGCCATTACCTAGAAGTCTGAGTTCAACTGAAGTCAAAGAATATGGCTGATGTTTACCTTTAAATGACAGCATTGTAAGAATTTTAAGTTATGTCCATTATATGAGAGATGGCAGTTAAAATTAAGGGAGGTGAATCAGGTTTTGTTTGTTTTTTGGACATGCACATTACATGGAGATTATACTGGTCAGCTATTGAATTTAGGGTGTTACACAGAGCAAAAATCCACAAGTAGTCCTTGAAGAGCAATTAAACATTCACATTAACATCCAAGTTTTACATCTTAGTGTTTTGTATTATTTTTGAAGTGTAAACTGATTGTTTGAAGAGTGCTTTGAAGTTGTAAAGCAGTACATAAGTACATTAAATACATAAACAAATTGAGAGTAATTAAGCCTTACTATTAAAAATACTGATGTAAGTAGCTCCACATCAGTGGTTGGAAATTTTTGATGCAAGGGAGGGGAGAGACACTGGAAGAATTGAGAAGTGGTTAAATGCTGCACACTTCCATGATATTAACGGAGGAGATGCAGGGTCTGAGGTGGAGGTTGGATGCAGAAAGGAGTTTGGAGTAAGGGACTGGAATGCAGGAAGGGTTGTGGAATCTGAGAAGGGAGTTTGGATGAAGGGAGGGTTGTGACCTGGGGCAGGTGACGGAGGTGCAAGAGGGGGTGCAGGGGTTTGGGCTGCGACCTGGGGATTGGAGTGCAGGGTCTGAGAGGGGTATGGGTGCAGTAGCAGAGGTGCAGAGGGTTTGGGTTACAAGGGGGTAGGGGTGCAGGAATGAAGGGACAGGAGATTGGGGGAAAGGTGCAGAGGTGCCAGAGGCAGGCTCTGGCTAGAAGACCTTACCTGAGCAACTCATGGCCAACAGCCCACCAGGTTTCTCAGACAGGCTTCCTGCCTTCTATGCCCCTGCACCTTGCTCAGAAAAAACTGTGGGGGCCGTGTGCTGCTCTGAACACTGAGTCTGAGGGGAGGATGGAAGGAGTACTTTATGACCTCCCTGTTTTGCAAACACACCACTCCCACTGGCCGGTTTCTGGCCATAGAGAGCTGGGAGATTGTGCTGGGGGCAGGAAAAGTGCACAAAGCATCTCACCCTGGGCTTGCAGCAGTCAGATATACACATGGCCCCTGCAGCAGCTGCTCTGAGCAGCATGAGGGGGACAGGGCAGGCAGGGAGCCTGGCTGAGGCTCCTGCTGCACCCATGGGCCTGATCTAGTGGCTTGGAGGGCCATATTCAGCCCACGGGCCGTATTTTGCCCACCCCTGCTCTAGCACAAATGCTATATTCTTTTCTGTGGATGCCACTTACAGAAGAGAAATGAACTAAGAGCTCCTACTACATAAAATTTAACATCCAGCTGAGAAGGTATGTGTAGAGCTACAGTGCATGCTGAATTTCCAAGTCATGAATGCATATGAAAATATGCCTTCCCATTGTGGAATCACACCCACACTGAATGCTTTTTTCCCCTCTTACAAGGCCAAAAAGGTGGCTAAGTGTGAGAAAGTAAAGAGAAGAATTCAGGTCTTGAATCCCATGCCTAAAATGAATTAACTTCAAACAAACTTAGACTCTGTTGTCCTGCAAAACCAAAATTGTATGGTGATCTTGAATATCACTGCATAATTCCTTTCAATGCTCACTGCCTAATGTCACAGAGATCTAAACAGTTTAATATAAATGAGAAGCTCACTGGGATCTCAAGCATACCAAAATATTAACTGAAGATTAGGGTTGCCAGGTGTCCGGTTTTTGCCCGGACAGGCCGTTTTTTCTGGCCCATCCGGTAAAAAAAAACCACAGAAAATACTGGACATGTAAAATGTCCGGTATTTTCTGTTTCTCTTGGACGGAAGGCCAGTGGGGACAATCTTCCCCTGCTGCATCTGGCATGGGGAAGCGAGGAGCACGGGGATTCTTAAAGGCGCAGTGCCCCCCCGCTCAACAACTTTTGTCTCCTTGCTTTTTGTTTTGCTCAACCAAATTTGGTCTCAATCTCTCCTCCCCAACAAGTTTGAAGTTTGGTCTCTTCCCCCCTTTTTTTTTTTTGGCACGCCATGTTCGGGATTTTTGGTGAAAGCATCTGGCAAGCCTACTGAAGACATACCATTTCTATTGATAATATGACTTTCTGGTTTCCTCTATCTACCCTTATTTGTTTTCCATCTTATGATCAGTTTCCCCACAGCTGTGCATGCTGTTGCACAGTACTGTGTGGCACTGCCTGTTGACCATCACAGCTAGCTACTCATATGGACAATCTGTAATGAGGTCAACAATAATGCTTACTTGGGATCCTTTTAGCTTAATATGGGGAACTAGGGCTGTTTCACTCAAGTGCTATCCCACTTCAATCACAGGGCCAGATGGAAAGCTGCATTAAGCTGGAAGGCACTAAAAAGTGATTAATTATTGTGAAGCTGTCTGCATCTCTCTTGCCTCCTCAAGTTAAGGGTTCAGGACAACAACATGTAATACATAAAAAGCACAAACCTCCTTCCAGAGCCAGAGCAGTACTGTGTTCTGGTGATTACAGCAATGGTCCAGATACCTCCAGAGGAGAAAAGAAGGTTCAAATCCCTCCAAATAAGCAATTAAACCAGTGATACTCAGTCCACAGCTCATGAGCCAAGTGTGGCTCTTTAAAGTGTAACTTGCAGCTCTCAGGTTCCTTCCTAGAACTCAATGAACAGCTGATTCGTGGTGCTCCTGAAGGGAGCAGCAATGCATTAACAAGGGGACTTTCAGGGCTGCAAGCCAGGGCCATGCGTGAAGGGGAAGCCCACAAAAAGATCCCCAAGCTGCCAAGAGTCCAAATATTTTTGTGGGGCTCCCCTTAGCCCAAGACTGCAGCCACTAAAGCCCCTGTGTTAATCCATCTTGAGAGATGGGGGAGATGGCTCCACATGTTGCTGTGCCACCACTCCCCCAATGGACTGGAGCTGTGTGGCGATGAGGGGGAATTGTGGCCAATGGGAGCTGCAGGGGTGGGTGCCTGCAGGCATGTGTTGCCTAATTCAAGGAGTGGTGGGGAGCAGTGTTCATTCTAAGGTGCGAGGTAGCACAGCTTCACAAGAGATTCATCAGCCCCAGTCAGTCAGCTCCCTGCAGGGAGCCCTGAGCCTCTGACTGGGCAGGGCTGATTAATCACCTGTGAAGCCCCAAAACTGCCCCACAGCTTAAAGGGAACACTGGTAGGGAGCCAGGCAGGGAGCCTTCCTCAGCCCTGCTGCACTACCAAACAGGAGTTGCCTGAGATAATAGCCTTACACCCAAACCCTCTATCCCTGAGCCTCCTACCACCTCAACCTCCTGTCCTGAGACCTCTTCTGCATTCCAAACCCCTTGGTCCCAAATTGGAGTCTCCTCTTGCACCCCAAACCCCTCATCCCCAACCCTGAGCCCATACCCCCAGTTGGAGTCCTCACCCCCTCCCACATTCCAACCTGGAGATTCTTAACCCCTCATGCAGTAAGTAACCAAATACTCTACAATTTTCCAGTTAGATATTTCATATTATTGGATGTGTGTATTTCATGGAGTGGTGTACAGAGCATGCAGTAGTCATGTGGCTCTGGGTTAATGGTGGTTGCAAATGTGGCTCTCAAGTCACATAACTGAGTACCACTGAGTTACACCAACCGATTGCATTCTGCTATGGAACTATAAAAAGACATCAAGTATGATCTTTTATGAAAGCTTGGAATGTTCTGAACTTCATGGTCACTATGAGACACCTATGCAAATTCACAACTACACCCTGTATATTTAAGACTACAGAAAACAAAAGCATTTTGTTTGTGAGCAGGCTACTAGGGTCAGAGATTGAACCATAGTAGCACAGCACAAAGGCTTCCCAATATTACTGTGTAGGCAGTGACAGAACCTCTTACTGGTCTGAGTTATCCCCAAAACATCACATGACAGTTGTTACAGGAGTTGCACCCCACTAACAGCAAACTGAGGTTCACACTCTAAACACTATGGATTCAGAAGTGAAGGAGCAAAGTACAAGCTTTTTGTTTGTTCAGTTTTATTTTGTATTTGCATAACCCGACACGGAAAAGACTAAATGAGAAAGATAAGTGGGTCACAGTAACATCTCCTGGAATATTCCTATTTCCTTTGCTTGAGACTTTAAAATACAGTCATTTCTTTATCTTTGCCCTCTTCCATACTAAATTCTACACCCAAGTCATGGTATAAGATAACAGAGAAAATTCATTCTATTCCGGGGCAAAAATGCTCAAAACATTTTCAAAAACCTTAAAAACTTCCTCCTTAGCATTTAGTTTCCCCTGGGATTAAAGGCATGAACAGAGGTAGTCTAAACACATGCACACTAGATGGACAGATGCTTCACTGCTACTGTTCATCACGTTTGACTGCGAACTGCAGTCATCACGTTTGACTGCTAACTGGGGTCCTTTCTGGATTCTCAGATTATTATCCTTTTCTTTTTTGTTAGACTGTTACAGAATGTGATGAGGTTTTCACTGTAACATGAAGAGCATTTGAGCTCCTTATTGCCTATATTCTGTGTACAGGTTGGACCTCCCTTGTCTGGCACAATCAGGACCTGCCCGGTCCTGAACGAGAGAATTTGACGGACCAGCAAAGGTCTCCTGCCACCGACCCATAAATCAGTCATCTGCTGCCTCGCCCTTCCCCACCACCAATCTGGCTGGGCTACTTGCCCAGCTGCTGCTGGCTCCCTAGGTATCACAGGTTCCAGCACCTGCCACAGTGTTCCAGCTACGGCCCTGGACTCCAGGGAGCATCTGAGGGGCTCTGTCTCTGGCCCCACACTCCAGGGAGCAGCCACAGGGCCCCAGCCCCATGCACAGGAGAGGGGAAGGGATGTTCCAGGAGATTCTGAATGAGCTCCTGGGGCTGCTGGAGGCTGCCATAGAGTTCCAGTCCAATCTCGCACTATCCCCAGCTGGGCTGCTCAACTTGTTGCCTCAGCCCCAGCTGGTCCTCCTGCCCTTAGGCTCCCAGGCTCTCTGGTCCAGGATCATCTGTGGTCCTGACAGATAACTGATGTTGCCGGATCAGAGAATGCTGGTTTTTGGAGGTACAACCTGTACCAAGGTAGGTGTGATTTGTTGTGTTACTTTGAAGTTTAATACAACAGTAATCAGAGACTTACAGCGCAACTGATTCCTTTCAAATGTAGTATCAGGTTAAACCTCTTTAGTTGAGCACTCTCTGGTCCAGCAACATCCATTGTCTGGCATGATTTTAGTTAGCCAGATGTCCCCTTACCATGGGTGTGGCCAAGTCTTCCACAGTCCTTTAAAGTTTGTCCACTTCCACCAGTCCTGGCTCTCAGTGTTCTGTGCTGTTATTTAGCTCTAATTTACTCCTAAATGTCTTCTAAGAGTCCAGCAAGCATTGGAAGTGTTGGTAATGTTGCTGGACAATATTGACTTCCAATTATTCTGCACCAGTCAAGTATCGAGCATGCTGGACTAGAGAGGTTCAACCTGCACTCAATATACTATGACATGTAATCCAAGAGTTTCTGCTCCCTAAACTGAAAAGCTCTCATAGTAATGCTTCTTCCACCTCAATCCTACTTAAAATATTGCTGCACAAAAGAAAAATTAAGAATTTAGTAAGCAGACAATAGGATGCTACCATTTGAGAGCTATCAGTTTACAAATACTAGTAAAGTTTCCTAAACATCAGGAAGACTAATTTTTGCACATACACTATAAATGTATGATCAAATGTACCAACACTAAAAAAATTGAATCGGAATAGGAATAGGGAGATGATTGTATGGGTCACAGGACTGGCAGTGTGATAGTGGAAGTTTTCATCTCAAAATGATTGGTTCAGAATCAAACCAACTACAAATTGCTACTAAAACATTTACCATTGAATGATTCTTCAATCCCAGTGAAATATATTAGGTAGGGTCAGTCAGCTCCTAGCTGACAAACAAAAAACAGGACTATGTAGCACTTTAAAGACTAACAAGATGGTTTATTAGGTGCTGAGCTTTCGTGGGCCAGACCCACTTCCTCAGATCAAATTGTGGAAGAAAATTGGCATGACCATATATACCAAAGGGATACAGTCAAAAAAAGTGAGCACACAAGAAAAGGACAAATCAAATTTCAGAACAGAGGGGGGGATGAGGGGGAGAAGTAAATGTCTGTGAGCTAATGATATTAGAGGTGATAACTGGGGAAGCCATCTTTGTAATGGGTAAGATAATTAGCATCTTTGTTGAGACCTTGGCGTAAAGTGTCAAATTTAAGCATGAATGACAGGTCAGAGGATTCTCTTTCAAGTCTGGTGTTAAAAGGTCTTTGAAGCAGGATGCAGGTAATCAAGTCATTGAGACAATGCCCTTTCTGGTTGAAATGGCAAGAAACTGTTTTTTCACAGAATCCTCTGTCCACGGCAAGCCCGAATCCACCTGGGACAGAGGTTGCTTCACGGCAGCCCTGCCACCCCCACCTGCTGCCTCTAAAAGCTGGCTCCCCACGGGCACCAGCTCCCGCCTCCCACCCTTGCTGCCTCTGATAGAGAGGCAGCAGGGTTGGGGGAAATACATGTAGTCGACAGGATTAACCGATAAGCCCAGGCTTATCAGTTAATCGTGTAGTCGTCTACACATTGACATCCCTAGTTCTGTTACACACCTTTATTCTCTACCCCAGAGAACTCGCAACCTAAGAACATATGAAGGTTCAGAGTGAATCTACCACACAGGTTCTTGAGACCCATTTCTTTGCTCAATTTCTTATTGGCATCACACACAAAAAAAAGTTCCTGACAAGTGGGAGCCATGTGGGAGGCAGGTGGTCCCCATGCGCACTGGCTCCCACCTCTCCCACTCTCACGCTGCTACCTGACAGAGGCAGCAGCACGGGGGGGGGCCGGGGGAGGTGTCGTGCACATATAACTGTGAAGGTTAATGAATGAGCCCAAGCTCATCAGTTAACCATGTACACGTTTACACTTTCACTTCCCTAGTTGCAATGCAAGTTCATTACTTAATAGAATGTACTCTACCTTTCCAAACTTGCTAAAGTAAAACAGTCAATTTCTCTTAATCAGGACAGGATCTCGGGTAGGGAGGTTAACAGGCATGGCCATCTTAGGTGGATACTGTACTGGTAATTATATATTACCAACCTACATGTGCACACACCCCACACTCACCGAAAAAATGCTAAATCATTTCAGATACAATAAAAAAAAAACACCTCCTTTTTTTCCCCTCTCTTCTTCAATCCATGAATGCAGCACAGCAATCCTGGATTAGCTGACAATTTTTATGAATGCCTATTGCTTCCTCAATGCTGTAGTGTCAAAAAACAACCGCCTCACAACAGCTTGATTCAATGTCAATTTCCTGGATTCCCACATTAGGAAAACAAAAGATTCTAATTCTGTATCCCTAGTAGCCATATTATGCCTTTCAAATAAAGATGAAAATTAGAATCAGAGTGCTGATTGTTCACATCATTAACAAAAAAAGAGTGCTCTCTCTTTCTACAAACAACCACTCAAATTTATCATTCAGACCAGCTTTCTGTCTAAAGCGTGACTAACTGCTTTAAAATCTATTGAGTCAACCAGATTGCCTTGAAATTTAGTGCACCCTATGGAGGTATGATCAGCGATCTAAATTTAGGGGCATCAGACCAACATGTTCCAAAGTGACTACGCCCTGGGGGGAAAAAAAGCTTTTCTTAAAGTTGGCACATTCTGGCAATGGGTTTTTGTTTCTTTGTTGTTTTATTTTGTGCTTATAGATAATAGCAAGCCAGGACTCCCATCACTGAACCTAATGTCTCAAAAGCTCAATCATTTCCCCAGCAAAGTGCCCAGCACCCAGAAGTGTTCCTCTAACTGTTCCCCCACACACACGTGCAGAATGAATTTTGTTAAGTGAACCATCATCTCCATATTTGTATGCATAACAAAATTCCTATGGTGGGGATGAGCCTGAGGGCTTTGAAGTGTGGGAGGAGTAGTCAGGGTTGGGGCAGAGGGTTGAGTTGCAGGGTGTGAAAGCTATGGCTAGAAGGCGTGAGCTTTGGGGTAGGGTGGAGATGAGGTATACAGGGATGGGGCAGAAGATTGAGGAGCAAGGACTGCAACTGAGGGTGTGGGCTCTGGGCTGGGACTAGGGATGTTAAATATCGAGTAATTGATTTATTGAATAGTCAATAGGGCGCCTCCACCTTTGAAGTGTAGCAACAGCTCTAGGGGTCAGCTGAGGAATCGGGCTCCATGCAGCGCTGCCGCTCTGAAACACTGTGTACATCCTGGGGACACCCCAGCTGGCCCTGGGCTGCACATGGTGTTTCAAAGTGGCAGCACCGCATGGAACCCAGGGTCTGGCCCCAGGTTCCAAGAGTCACTGCCGCTTTGACCCCCTCTTCTCCCCCCACTTGCTGCCTCTTTCTGATAGAGGCAGCAGGGAGGGGGAGGGGCACCTAGTTGACTAGCCTGTCGGCTATCTGATAAGCATTTGCTTACTGGATAGTTAACTAGTCCTTCACATCCCTAGTTGGGACCAGGGATGAAGAGTTTGGGGTGCAGGCTGCCCTGGGGCTATGGTGGGGAGAGGTCTTCTCCCCACCCCCCCCCACCTCTATCTTTCTCCCTGCAAACAGTACCTGGACTGGAGCTGTGGGATAAGCACTCCTCCCCCAGCTGGCAAGTCTGGGCCTGTGGTGGATCCCTGAATGTCTGCACAGTGCTTAATAGGTTGCTGTGCGCCTGCACAGCTTATAAGGTGTAAGATAACAGGTTCTGGATAGATTGCTGAGAGGGTCAAATCAGGGCAAATGCTTAGAAACAGGGTCACTTGCAGCCCCAAACTGGGGTCCTTCACTATAAGGTGCACCAAACCAGTCACAAAGAACACTTCAGGTGCCACACAGGCCAGCAAGAAGTCACACAAGCAATTCCCTCAAACACTTCAACTTTTCCTGTGCCACAACCAGTAATGCATCTTACTCAGATGTAAAGTTACGAAAACCAATCTCACCAAATCCAAAACAGGTGTTTCTGATCCCAAAGGACCAACCACATTCCCAAGTCAATTTATACCTTAGATCTTACCCAATGCCATGCCAATAAGATTGAGAGTAGAATGGTTAAAGAAATTACATTACATACAATAATCACAAAGTTCCTGGTGCAGGCTTGTAGCAGAGATTATATAAACTTCTATATTAAAAGTCTCTGGAGTACATCCTTTGTTAGGATAGATCATCAATCCTTCCAGGCCTTTTGGTCATAGCAAACATGCTTCTGAAGTGATAGGCTGGAATAAAGACAATTGGAGGAACCTCTAGGGCCCTTTTTATAATCTTGCCCCCACGTAGAGGGAAATCCATTGTTCTCACTGTATGAAAGTACCTCCCAAAATGGAGTTTATTGCATGAGTAAGTCACCTGTCCATGTCCTCCTTAGGCAAACAGTCATGGAATACCTACAAAATTCCTCAGATGTGTACTGATGAACAATGGGCCTTAAATGTTGTCAAGTACTGCTCTTCACTTGACAATCCACCCTTCCACAATAGGTGGGACTATGCCTGTTGCTGCATCTCAGAAGCAAATATTTAAAATACAACTACATAGCCAATACTCATAACATAATTCACACCAGCATCTAAATATTAAGAACAGAATCACCAAAGTATAAGCTTTAAATAGATGCAAATACCTCATTTGGCCCACTTTGTACAGAATTTGGGACAAACATACAGTGGGTGCAACAATGATCTACTAATGCAGTGGTTCTGAACCTTTTTCGGTCCATGTACCCCCTTGGTCTCAGCTAAATACATCACGTATTTAGCCTGACAAGGCTTCACCTACCCCTTGGGGGTCCATGGGCCCCCGGTTCAGAACCCCTGTACTAATGGATCATACCAGCAGGTGCAGAGAGCTCCTAACTATCCAGAAAAGGCACTCTGTAAAGTACTTGGTGGGTCTGTTGGCATATTACACTCATTCAAACTGAGCACACCAGGCAACGAGTCCATATCTAGCCCAAGGCAGTAAAATTGCCTTTCCCAAAATAAAAATCTCACATTAATACACACAGATTGGGACAATATGCCTGCTGGTATTACTGCAGATATGAGTACAGCACAATATTATGAAGGCAATGAGATTACTTTGGTGAAAAGATAATATACTACACAAGTAAATGCTTACAAGGAATGGAAGGTTATGGAGAGGGAAGTGGGACATGGGAGTGAGTAGCAGAAAGAATGGGGCAGGGGAACCGGTTAGCACCACAGCCCCATCCCATATATGGGTCACAACCTAGGGCACCTCTGTCTGTCTACATGGGGATGACTCCCCGCTTTCCTTCCGCTCCATGACCCAGGTTCTGAGGGGGACTTATCTATCAGGGTGGGGGAGTGAGAGCCTCTTCCTATTGCTACCATGTGAGCTGAAGTCACTGCCTCTGCAATGTCTTAGCCCTGCTCTCTCTATGTCCCATGATGTGGGTGCCCCTGCCCATCATCCCAGTACCCTCCCATAATCTGGGGAAGCACTGCTCCTCTGAAGCTTACAACAGGTATGCTCAGGACATGCACCAAGACCAGAATGCTGACAATGGGGTAAGGAGCTGAAAAGGGGTATGCTTGCCAAACATTAAACTCTCCAGCATGGGGAAGGGAACATGCCCCGAGATGAACGGAGTAATTAATTCATTGTTTCAAATTCTATTAATCTGCAAGGGATACCATATACTTTCACCTGAGAACATCTCATTGTGATCAATGTGCACTTCACAGCTCTGAGCTTATTGCGCTGATGATGGATGTGTAGAGTTTCTCTTCTCTTCCATTTTCTCTCTAATTTCATACTACATAAAAACATACAATCAGCTCAACTCCAGCTAAGGTCGGGAAGCCCTTCCTGCTAAGACAACTTCAAGTCCAGACACTGCTCACATCACATAAGAACAGCCGTACTGGGTCAGACCAAAGGTCCATCTAGCCCAGTATCCTGTCTGCCAACAGTGGCCAGCACCAGGTGCCCCAGAGAGGGTGGACCGAAGACAATGATCAAGCGATTTGTCTCCTGCCATCCTCCAGCCTCTGACAAACAGAGGCCAAGGACACCATTTATCCCCTGGCTAATAGCCTTTTATGGACCTAACCTCCATGAAATTATCTAGCTTCTCTTTAAACTCTATTATAGTCCTAGCCTTCACAGCCTCCTCTGGCAAGGAGTTCCACAGGCTGACTACACGCTGTGTGAAGAAGAACTTTCTTTTATTAGTTTTAAACCTGCTACCCATTAATTTCATTTGGTGTCCTCTAGTTCTTCTATTTAGGAACTAATAAATAACTTTTCTTTATTGGCCCTCTCCACACCACTCATGATTTTATATACCTCTACCATATCCCCTCAGTCTCCTCTTTTCTAGACTGAAAAGTCCCAGTCGCTTTAACCTCTCCTCATATGCCTGCTCCAAACCCCTAATCATTTTAGTTGCCCTTTTCTGAACCCTTTCCAAGGCCAAAATATCTTTTTGAGGTGAGGAGACCACATCTGTACACAGTATTCAAGATGTGGGCGTACCATAGTTTTATACAGGGGCAGTAAGATATTCTGGGTCTTATTTTCTATCCCTTTCTTAATAATTCCTAGCATCCTATTTGCCTTTTGACCGCTGCACACTGTGTGGAAGTTTTCAGAGAACTGTCCACGATAACTCCAAGATCTCTTTCCTGATTTGTCATAGCCAAATTAGCCCCCATCATACTGTACGTATAGTTGGGGTTATTTTTCCCCAACGTGCATTACTTTACACTTATCCACATTAAATTTCATTTGCCATTTTGTTGCCCAATCACTTGGTTTGGTGAGATCTTCTTGGAGTCCCTCACAGTCTGCTTCTGTCTTGACTATCCTAAACAGTTTGGTATCATCCGCAAACTTTACCACCTCACTGCTTACCCCTTTCTCCAGATCATTTATGAATAAGTTGAACAGGATTGGTCCTAGGACTGACCCTTGGGGACACCACTAGTTACCCCTCTCCATTCTGAAAATTTACCATTTATTCCTACCCTTTGTTTCCTGTCTTTTAACCAGTTCTCAATCCAAGAAAGGACCTTCCTCTTATCCCATGGCCATGTAATTTACACAAGAGCCTTTGGGAGGGACCTTGTCAAAGGCTTTCTGAAAATCTAAGTATACTATATCTACTGGATCCCCGTCCGCATGTTTGTTAACCCTTCAAAGAACTCTAATAGATTAGTAAGACAGGATTTCCCTTTACAGAAACCATGTTGACTTTTGTCCAACAAATTATGTTCTTCTACATGCTTCACAATTTTATTCTTTACTATTGTTTCGACTAATTTGCCCGGTACTGAAGTTAGACTTACCGGTCTGTAATTGCCCGGATCGCCTCTAGAGCCCTTTTTAAATATTGGTGTCACGTTGGCTACCTTCCAGTCATTAGGTACGGAAGCCGATTTAAGGGATAGGTTACAAACCACAGATAATAGTTCAGCAATTTCCCATTTGAGTTCTTTTAGAACCCTTGGATGAATGCCATCCGGTCCCGGAGATTTGTTAACATTAAGTTTTTCTATTTGTTCCAAAACCTCCTCTAATGACACTTCAATCACCCCTCACCAGTGACAGCACCAATGCCAAGACAACCCCAGTAGCCTGCTACTGACAACCTACACAATTCTGCGTTGAAATTATTCAGAGGAACTTCAAGAAGGGGGCACTCAGACCCAGATTTCCTCACATTACAATCACAGCTGCTCTAACTCATCAGCTGCACCTGAAAATGCATCTGGAGTACATGCAGATAATGTCCAGTTCTAGTGCCATCTTCAGAGATGCAGCTAAAACTACATGCTCATTTCCTGTAACTTTATTTCATGGTTTTCACAAGTTTGAATTTTGCTGAATTCAACACTCTGCAAGGGCTTGCGCTATCACTGTGCAAGCTTAACTAATGTTCCTTGTAAGCTAAGCGCTTGTGTGGCCACTCAGGAGAGATTCAAATGCCGCACACCTGATTAACAAAGCGCCCACAGCTAGGTTTTTGTTTCTGCTGGTGGTGCACATACTTCAGTGCACAAAAAATTCATTCCTCACGTGGATGGAAAAAATCCACACATTAATGGAAAAGATTAGAGGGAGCACTGACCTTAACTCTAGGTTAGTAAGGTTTTACCCTTGTAATATATATTAGACTCTCTGTTCCTCTACTAATCCAAGCAGTAGACCAGGCAGTCTTTTTTTTTTTTTTTTTGGGGCGGGGAGGAGGAGTCAAGGTTCAAATTCCTTCATCAAGTAAGATCAAGCCTACAAAATAAAATATTCCAGGGGTCTGTTCAAAAGCATCTGGAGGTCCGGATTTGGCCTTCAGTCTGTCTAATGACTACCCCACTCTAGAACATAGCTTTTTCCAGTCTGGTCTTCCTTCCACTTCCTGGCAAGTCCATCCAAAGGCTAGACAAAATGTGAAATTCTGCATGGCTCACAGAAATGGTGATGGAATACTGTGATTTCCCTCAACCAGCAGCAGGTGTCAACCTGTTGTCAGCTCTAATCCATCCAATTTTCAATAATGACTGTAAGTCATGTCCATCTGACAGGAGTATGGTGGCCTACCAGCTGTCCTGCTTAATCACCAACAATCCAGAAGAGCAGTCAACATTGGGGTAATATATTAAAAAAAAAAGGGGGGGGCATTGCAAGAAGGAGATTCCCAGAGCATAGATATTTTGGGATGGTAAGGACATTTGACACAAAAAGTTGTATCAAACTTTAACAAAGGTGCTAAATGCTCACATTTCAGACAAAGCCATTCAGCCTGTTTACCACCGCAGAACGGAGTTCTCATCTCAGAAATTATCCAGAGGCAGAAGCTGTCTAGCTGATTCATATTGAGTGAATACAATAGTTCAGAGCTTTTCTGGATAGTTCATGCCCTTCCACAATACACATAGTAGTCACCAGATATCATTGCAAACCAGAATGCTCTCAAATGCAGCTAATATCAGATATTTATCACAGCACTAATTAATTCACTTAACCAGCCATCAGTGATTTTAACCACTGTATTACCTGAACTTGTTCAGAGCAGGTCCAGAAAATCCTAGTGAAAAAACCAGGCACTGGAGCTGCACTAGTGCATGTGTCAGAAAAAAACCCCCAGCATAGACAAAGCTACAGCATTGGTCCTCGGAAGGCAACTAATAGGTCCAATTTTTAGACTAGTTTAATGCTATCAACACAGCACTGAACCTAGTAATGCCACAAGCCTTAACATTTGAATACGAATTCCTTCCTCTGATATGATAAAGGGAAGAAAGGAATCTAGCAGAACCTACTTCCATTCAGAACAATTCTGATAACCTAACAGAGCCCAGAATAGAAATACTGGGAACTTCTTCCTACCACTTCCCTCCCTCCAACCTTCCACATGGATTAGGGAAACCAGATCACCTGCAAAATCCAACTGATGCTTCATTCAGATTGCACAAGAAGGAAGCCTCATCAAGCATTTAAGTGGGGATCCATAAATTCTGCTGAAAGCATGAACAATCTTGGGAGGAAAGCGAGTCTAAATGGCATTACCTGATCTTTGAAATGCAGATGGCCCATGGGAAACTTCAAAAGCTTTTGCTGAGACAAACAGAAAGGAATTGCAAATATGCATTTTTTTTTACATACAGAGATGGAAGTTCCAACTGAATCCCTCAGGTCTTAGCATTACATTTCTGAAGTAAGAGCTGTGACTTACAGACTCAGGACAAGCTTGGAAAAGCAGGCTATACTCTCAGGCTGCATCTAGACTGGCATGATTTTGCACAAATACTTTTAACGGAAAAGCTTTTCCATTAAAAGTATTTGCGCAAGAGAGCGTCTATACTGGCATGTGCCTTGGCGCAAAAGATTTGCTTTTGCGCAAAAGCATCCGTGCCAGTGTAGATGCTGTCTTGCGCAAGAAAGCTCCGATGGCCATTTTAGCCATCGGGCTTTCTTGCGCAAGAAATTAACATAGCTGTCTACACTGGCCCTCTTGCGCACGAATACTTGCACAAGAGGGCTTATCTCTGAGCGGGAGTGTCGGAGTATTTGCGCAAGAACCACTGATTTTGTACATTACAAAGTCAGCGTTCTTGTGCAAATACTCGCGGCCAGTGTAGACAGGCGGCAAAATCATGCCAGTCTAGACGCAGCCTCACTGTTAAACAGATGTGTAGTACAATTTAAAGTTCTTTCCTCTCTGATGGAAAAGTTAAGTCTTATCTTCCTCAGTCACACTATTTGTTCTCCTATACATAAATGGGGAAGGCAAGATATAATTAAACCAACATATGATTTCAAACAGTGCCCAGATTATGGGTTTTGCTTCTAGGCATCAGAAGAAGCCGTGGAAGTGGAAGGGGAAGACAATTTTGGAACATCCCCTTTTTATGCAGGAATTTGGAATCCATTTTCCAGTCTTAGACAGAAGATATCTCAAACAAGTTTGTTAGCCGAATTTGTGCATTTTTCCTTCCAACATACTTATAATGGAAAAGGCTAAAAGTAGCCTGGATTATTTTTAGCAAGATCATTTGATATTTTATTTTTCATCTTAGAATTTGACATTATAAAAGTTCACTTTTGCAGCTATGTTTAAAAACTGGGTCTAACTATAGTACTTACATTGCCCTCAATATCATCATATCCAAGGCTCTCACAATCTTTCATGTATTATCCTCACATCACTCTAGTGCAGAAGAATGGTGCTAGTATCCCCATTTCACAGATGAGAGATTAAATGACTTGCCTAAGGTCACACAACAAGTCTGGTGGAACTGGAACTTGAAGCCGGGCTCGCCTGTCTTGGCCAGAGACCTAATCACTGCCTAACCCTCCTAGTCTGGTAAACTGTTGATTAGAAGTGAGGAAACAGGGAGCTTCTTCTGTTGGTTAATTATGGTGCACACAGATGATCTGCACATTATACAAGCCACCCAATTTGAATTGCATTTGGCTTCCATCCTCAAGACTTGAAAGTAATCTAAGTTCACTTGTGTACATTTGTATGGGGCAATTAGTATTCCATTAGCCTAGTTAGCCTGGAAAATTATGCTAGGATGACTAAAAACAAGTGAAATGATGAGGATTTTGCAAAAGCCAAATGAGCAAAAATGAGAAACTAAGAGGGAAAATATTTAGACTTTTTAAAAAAAATGTGTTTCTGCTTATTTTGCTCCAGTGACTAACATTTTGGAGAGTTTCAGGCCATATCTACATTGGGAAGGTTTAGCAACTAAAGTGCGGTTGACATGCAAAAATCCCCAAAAGCAAAAACCGGTCAAACTAGTTTTTCTGCCTCCCATGGTCAACATTTCATGGCCACATTGCGAGCATCCAGTCAACAGATAGGGCAAAGCAATGTGGATAAGCATCCCACAGTGCAAAGTTATGGGAAGGCAAAGCTGATCCCTGCACTTCTTGGGATTCCTTCTTAGCTCTATGAGCTCCCTGTGCTGAGGAATGTCAAAGAGGGACAGCAGTCTCTCCAGCAGTCTGCCTGCTGCTGTGTTCCTAGCAAGGCAGAACAGGAGCATTCCAGTGATTTATTCTTTGTTCCCCAGACAGAGTGGCTCACTCAGCTGTCAGATACTTCCTAGAGCAGTGGTCACCAACCAGTAGATCGGGATCTACCAGTAGATCTTGGAGCCTCTGACAGGAGATCCTGACTGGTTTGGCCAGGATGCTATCAAGCTCTGGCATGTCCGTTGCACCTCCACCCACTGTCATGCTGCTCCTGCCCTCTGCCTTGGAGCTGCCTCCACCCCCTGGGAACCTCCTGTTTTCTATGCAGAGTTTGGGAGGGAGAGGTGGGGGCACTGATATCAGACTGTCCCTCCTCCCCCCACTTCTGTACCCTATCTCCACACAGAAAGTAGGGGATGGAGGGAGCAGGACAATGCAAATCTCTGTCACTCACACACTGTGTGTGTGTCTGTCATTTTCTCTTTCTCTTTCTCTCTCTCTCTCTCTCACACACACACACACACACACCCTTCACTCATCTCCCGACCCAACATATATGTGGGGGGGAAGGGGTGTTACATCTTTTACTGCTTACAAAGTGGGTTATTTTTGGTTTTTGACTGGTCTGCACATTTCATAATTTTCATTTCTCTCTTACGCTTAAATGTAATTCCGTGAGTAGTGAGTTCCAACATGCCTAACTTGTCATGGCTGGAATCATTATCCCTATGGTAACTGCTGCTCCTGGACGTGGCTGGCATGTCCCTGGAGCCCCTGAGAGAGGCAGAGCAGGGGGTCTCCACATGATGTCCTTGCCTGCAGGCATCACTCCTGCAGCTCCCATTGATCAATAATGGGGAACCGTGGCCAGTAGAAGCTGTGGGCTCAGTGCCTGTGGATGAGGGGCAGCACATGGCACCATGGAACCATTACTGTACATGACAGCTGCTTTCAGGAGTGGTGCAAGGCCAGGGCAGAAGTAAGCCTGCCTTAACTCCACTGCTCCACCACCCAGTAGCAGTCTCAGTTAAACAGTGCCCAGCCAGAGCCTGCTTCCTGAACTCCTCTCCCAGCCCTGAACCTCCTCCTACACCCAACCTCCTGTCCCAGATGCGAGTCCTCCTGCACCCAAACTTAGGGTTGCCAGGTGTCTGGTATTGAACCGGACAGTTCAGTATTTTCACCTCCTGTCCAATAAAAAAAATTCAGAAAATACTGGACACCTAAAATGCCAGCACTTTCTGATTTTTTCCCAGCCAGGAGGCGAAAATCCTGGGCTGTCCAGCTCAATATGGAGACAGCCTGGCAACCCTAGTGCTTACCAGGTTCCGCGGGGGAGCTGTCCAGCCCCATGCAGGGAGGCAAGATGGCAGGCAGCCGCTGGCAGCCTGTTAGGGCCAAAAAGCCTCACCACACATTTCTTAAAGGGGCCACGCTGTGGTTTTGGTTTTTTTCCTTGCTTAACTCTCCTTTTTATATTTTTGTTCAGTATTTTTTCATCTGGAAACCATCTGGCAACTCTACCCAAACTCCTTCCCAGAGCTTGCACCTGAAACCCTTCCTGGACCCCAGTCCCCTGCCCTGGGCTAAGCCTGGAGCCCCTCCCACACTCCAAACTCCTAGGCCAAGACCTGAACCTGCACCCCAACCCCCTACCCCAGCCTGGTGAAAGTGAGTAAGGATGCGGGAGGAAGGGGGATGGAGTGAGCAGGGTGAGGCCTCGGAGAAGGGGTGGAGCAGGGGGAGGGCCTCAAAGAAGGGGCAAGAAGGAAGCGGAGCAAGGGTATTTGGGTTTGAGGTAAATCTTACATTGCACTTAAATTGAAAAAGTAATCTTGTGGTTAAAAAGGTTGAAGACCACGGTCCTAGAGCTTTGAAAGGGGCACATGCCTGCAGGGCAGCAGAGTTCACTGAGCACAAACATCAGGGCAGGTAGGTATTGCTGCATACTGAAAGAAACCAGTTCTCTTGAGGAAACAGCGAAGTCCACACTGGCTTTTTGTCAACAACAAAGGGAAGAGAAAAGTCTCTCACAGGGCTGGAAGTGTGTCTCAAAACTGGGTGATTTTCTCCAACAAAAGTCACATTGCAGTGTAAATGCTCTCACTGTTTTGTTGCTAAAAGGCAGTTTTTGGTAACAAAAATGTGCCAAGTGCACAGAAGACCTCAGAGGGGTAGCTGTGTTAGTCTATACCTGCTTTGTTTTGGAGAGAGAACATCTTTGTCAGTCACTGAAGAGAAGCAAAAAAAAAAAAAAAAAAAAAAAAAAAAAGCAAGGTTTTTTTTGTCTTGTTTTGGACAGTGACAAAAAAAAAAATCACATCCTCTTTAGTTTTTATTTTTAAACCTTTAATTTTCTCCCAATCTTGCATCACTTATTCATAGACCCTTCCAAGACTAGACAAAACCTTTTTTAAAGCCACACTTCTAGTTAGCCTGGAAAATTATGCTCGGATGACTAAAAACAAGTGAGATGATGAGGATTTTGCAAAAGCCAAATGAGCAAACACATTTTCAGACCTTCTTTGTACACAGGGCATCCAAAAAAAAAAAAAAACCCCACCCATAACTGTATTTCGCTCTTGAATATTCCAAATAAAAGGTATTGCCTTATGCAGAAAGGCGGCCAAAGGTACGCAGACCACATGTCCTGTTTTTTCCAGGACTGTCCCAACTTTAAATGCTCTGTCCCAGTGCCCCATCAAGTAGTGAAATGTCCCGGAATTCCCCACCGGACATTTTACTACTGATGGGACACCAGCGCAGCAGCCCCGCCCCCCGCAGGGAGCGTAGGGCAGCCAGGCCAGCTTCCGGTGGCACGCAACCACTTCCTCTTTCTCTCCCCTACCTCCCCCTGTGGGACTGCCTCTGCCTCACAGAGTATTGATCCGGCTTCTCCGCCAGGCCGCCTTGAAGCCTGGCAAGAGCTGCACAGAGCCTGGCTGGGGTGCTGTGGGGCAAGGTGCGCTTGGCTTGGCAGGTGCCAGGATTGGAGTGGGAGCCGCCTGTGGAGCTATTTTTAGTGCCGCAGTTGAGGTCCCCAGCAGGCAGTCCTGGCTCCAGCTGGAGTCGTCAAGCGGCAGCCGCATGAGGCTCATCCCCATGAGGCTGCCCCTGCTGGAACGCAGCTATCACTTGACTCCAGCTGAAGCCGGGGCCACCCGCAGTGCTATTTTTAGTGCCACAGTGCGGGTCCCCACGGGCAGCCCCGGCTCTAGCTGGAATCAAGCGGCAGCCGCACAAGGAGTGTTCCAGCTGGGACAGACTCATAAGAACGGCCATACTGGGTCAGACCAAAGGTCCATCTAGCCCAGTAGCCTGTCTGCCGACAGTGGCCAGCACCAGATGCCCCAGAGAGGGTGGACTGAAGACAATGATCAAGCGATTTGTCTCCTGCCATCCTTCTCCAGCCTCTGACAAACAGAGGCCAGGGACACCATAACGGGCCTTGCGTGGAGGCTGCTTGACTCCAGTCCTGGCAAGCGGTCCCGTCCCAGGAGCAGCTGGGGCTGTGGGGACTTCTGGGGCCCAACCACAGGCTCCAGCCCTGCAAACAGGAAGGCAGAAGGTGAGGAAAGGGGCAGAGGGAGAACTAAGGGGAAGGGGGGCTGGGAGAGGAAGGGGCTTGTGCTGAGGTGAGGGGGGGCAGGGCAGGAGAAGAAAGGGGAAGGCACCACGGGGTGGAGGAGAAACAAATGCCAGGGGGCCAAGAAGAGAATGAGGAAAAGGGCAGGAGAGGGAAGGGGAGGTGTCAGTGGGGGTGAGAGAATGGAGGGGACAGGGTGATGCTGGAAGAGGAAAGGGGAGGGACAATGGGGGAAAAGAGGGAGGAAGAGGAGAGAGGAGTGGGTACCCAGAGAAGAGGCGTTGAAAGGAGCGGTGGGCATGAGGAAGGCAGGGGATGGAGCAAGTCATGTGTGAGGGCACAGAGGGGCATGAGGAGAACTGGGGCAAAGGGTGGTGAGGGGGTGGGCACCAGGGAGAAAGAGGGCAAGGGCAGTAAAGGAAGGGGGAGGCACCAGGAAGGTGCAGGGGTAAGAGAAGGTGCAAGTGCCAGGAGATTCTGGGGGTGAAGCAGAACAACAGACCCGTGGAGGGAAGGGATGGGTAACAGAGGAGGCAGGGCAGGTGGGTAGAGGGAAGTGTTAAGAGAGGGGATGGGGAGGGGTAGCTACAGACGATAAGAGTGGGGCTAGAGGAGGAGTGGGCTGAGGAGGGGGCTGAGAAGGGCTGGTGCAGGGGAGGGGGGCAGGTACCAGGAGAGCTGAGGGGAGTGAGAAGGGCAGGAATCAGGACAGCAGAGGAGGGTGGAGGGCATCAGGCACCAAGGGAGCATATAGGGTGAGGGGAGGGGAGGGGAGGGAAGGGGAGGGGAAGGAGACATGGCAGCAGAGGGAAAAGGGAGAGGTTTATAAGGTATTTATTAATAACTTGGGTGCCACAGTGGCACACATGCGAACAAGTGCACATGAACTCAGTGCTGGTACACAAGACAAAAATTCACTCTGCTCATGGGAGGACAATCTTAGAGGGAACACTTTCCTCAGCCTCTCCCCCCGAGTTTATGCAATGCAAATTAGGTTAATGCAATTGCAGGATAGTTGCATGGGGGCGGGGGGTGTCCTGCGAGAGCCAAACTCATCCCTATAGGTAGGACGACGATGGGAAGAGTTCTTAGAGGGGTCACATGACACCCGTTACTTCTGGTCATGTGTCCATCTTGCCCCCAGGAGTACTACCTCCAGGGGCGTGATTAATGTGTCCCTAATTTTGATTCAGAAAATATGGTCACAATACCAAAGGTGATAAGGCAAGAAGAATTTCAATCTGCCTCAGTTGGTAAGACAGGAAAATCTAGTTCTGGAAAATGAGTGGCTAAAAGGAGACACTCCTCATGGTAAGTGGGGAATAAAAAATGGGGGTGAAGTTGCAAAAATGAGTGAGGAAACAGCGTAGTTCTGCTCCCAAGTGAGGTAACGCCTTACTTAGATTGTTATACCTCATGACTGCATTCCAGTTAGAGGAAATCCAAATCTGAACTCACCTAAAGCTCAGCTGTGTCTGGTTCAGGGTGTCTGGTTCAGATTTGTATCTAATTTAAGCAGTCCCAGTTCACTTTTGACATCAACATTAAATGTGAATGGAAAATGAGTAAAACAAAACCCCTCTCTCACCAGAAACAGCAATAGTACTTTTCTGGTAGTCTAAGGGGTTAATTAGGTAGACAAAATTGAATTCATGTATGAGTAATGTGCCCATTATTCTGGTATTTGACTCATAGGGAAGGCTGTGCAACAAGTGCTGAAGATTAAATCAGAGTCTGAATTCTGTACAATTAAAAACAGCAAATACTGCAGAAATCCTAAAATAGTATGGCTTCCCTTCACAGCACACCCACAGATTTCAACAGATTTGCTTATGTTAAAGCTTTCTGTTTGTTCCTTCCAGCTCTTGGAAGTTCTCACCTTTAAGTCCCTGAAAAAAAAAAAAAAAAAATGGATTGCGATGCCTCCAATATTTGACAGAGTCTGTCTCAAGAACTACTAGTTCAGTGAATACACAGCATTGTACCTTTAAAGAAAAGAAAGGGCATGCTTGCAGAAAAGACAGGAAAGCAGGATTAGCAGCAGCATGGGAAATTGGGTAACTGACTAGAAGGCATCAAGAATTGTTGGGCTGTATCTTCCAACAACTTGGGCCAATGGAAATAAATGGTGGCCATCAATGAAAGGAGGTTAGTTTGCATTTGTTCTGTAAATCAATTTAATCTGACCAGACATTTGTAAAGATACCATGTGATCATGATCATCAGTTTTGAGGATCTAAAGTACGGAACAAAAGCAACAAAGCCATCTGAGGATCCTGGGCAGTAGGGTGAAATCCTTATCTCCTAGACAATTATATGATCTCCATTACCATAGCACCTGACCATGCCATAATGTTTGCTGTATTTATCCTTAGCAGGGAGAGTGTTGTATTATCCCTGTTCAACAAAGAGACTAAAAATGACTTTACTCAAGGTCACACGACATCTGCGGCTGATCAATGACCTGAAGTTTGGCTTCCCAAGTCCCAGACAAGCACACAAGCCATTGGAATATCCTTCTGATGTTGGCCATTTCGTCCTTCTAGATCTTCTCCTCTACTCTCCCTTCCCCATGTCCAATTTCTATTATTGGTAATCTCTAACAAGAGTTTTGTAGTGACAGCTTAGTCTTTCAGGGTTTCTAATAGGTTTCATGTGTGACCACTACCTACATAAATAAAAACGAAGTTATTACAAAACTGCAAATATGGATTAATGTTCATCATTTAACCTTGTGACCAGCTGAAGCAGAACACTAGGTGAACAGTCTGAAGCACAGAAATCTTGGTACAAAACTAGATTCTGAGTTCATCCAGGCAGGGACTGTCATGCTTTGTTTCTATAGCACAATGGGTTCCTGATCCTGACTGCAAGCCTCAGGCGATTTCTGAAATACAAATCAGTACATTTGGCTGGGTGACTGAGCAGTACCCTGATGGTCAGAAAATGACATTGAGGGCTGCAAATGGCCATCATTACACACCATGCTCTGGATTACTGATGCTACATCTAGTCCTATTTTTCCAAAAGATTTCACTGAGGCTGGGGCAGCACTGTTCAAAAAAAGAACTAGATAAATTCATGGAAGATAGATCCATCAGTGGCTATTAGCCAGGATGGGTAGGAATGGTATCCCTAGCCTCTGTTTGTCAGAAGCTGGGAATGAGTGACAGGGGAGAGATCACTTGATTATCTGTTCTGTTCATTCTCTCTGGGGCACCTGGCATTGGCCACCATTGGAAGGCAGGATACTGGGCTAGATGGATTTTTGGTCTGACCCAGTATGGCCGTTCTTATGTTAATATTTATTTCATCCTGGCTTTTCCTTCTAAGCAGGAAATCTGTGGTTCATTTTTAGGCCTGCAGTTCACCTTTAAAGGTAAGGCTCCTGATGAGCAAAGCAGACTTCATTACATGCAGAATGCTACTCACATACAGAAAACAGTATTACTGCAGCATCCCCATTTCTAACCCCACTAGCTCACTAGTCTGTGCCAGGATCCAGGAGTAGCCTTTGGTTTTTCAAACCTTTCAGGGATTCATTGCAGCTTCACTCACAGACTTTGCTTTCCTGCTCATTAGCACAGGCCTCCACTCCATTCCTTAACATAATCTGGCCACCGTATGCATCTGTCCTGCTACATGGAAAAGGCTTAAATCTTCAGGTGAAACATTTTTCCTCCCTTCCCTTCAACTCTAAAATAGCAGGAGCATCCACTGCAATTGAGGTAGGTTGTATTTTAGACTCCTTCCACACAATGTTCCCTCTAATTTTTTCCATTTGTGTGGAAGTGCACCACCAATAGAAACACATGCTGCCAGGTGTGGACACTTTGGGCACTCTGCTAATCAGCTGGACAGCAGTTGAATCTCTCCTGAGTGGCCGCCAAAGTGCTCAGCTTACAGCACTGGTCACTAACCAGTAGATCAGGATCTATTGGTAGATCTTGGAGCCTTTGACAGGTGATCCTGACAGGTTTAGTCAGGAGGTTGTCAAGTGCTGGCTCTTCATCTGCCCCTCTCAGCACTGCCATGCTACTCCTGTCCTCTGCCTTGGAGCTGCCCCTCACCCCAGGAGCCTCTTGCTTGCCATGCAGGGCACAGGAAGGGGGGGGGGGTGCTCATGCTAGGGTGCCCCTCCCCCTCCTGTACCCCATCTCCACAGAGTTGGGGGGGCAGGGATGGAGAGAGTTTGCTGGCTGCTTTTGGGAGTGGTGCAAGGCCAGAGTAGGGGTAAGCCTGCCTTAGTTCCCTGCATCACCACCCAGAAGCCAACTGTGGTAAGCAGTGCTCAGATGGAGCCTGCATTCTGAACCTTGGCCCCAGTCCTGAACCTCTCCTGCACCTCAAACCCCTAGTCCCAAGTCCCCCTGCACTCAAACTCCCTCCCAGAGCCTGCACCCTGAACCCCCTCCTGCACCTCAACTCCCTGCCCCAGGCTCAGCTCAGAATCCCTCCCACACTCCAAATCCTTTAGGACAAGATTATAGTCCACATCCCTCTCTGCACTCCAGCCCTCTGCCCCAAGCCTGATAAAAGTGAGTGAGGATGGGGGAGGGCAAGATGATGGAGTGGGCAGGGCCAGGACCTCTGAGAAGAGGTGGGAAGGAGGAGAGGCAAGGGTGTTTGGGTTTGAGGTAGATCCTGAATTGCACTTAAATTCAAAAAATGATCTCATGCTGAAAAAGGCTGGAGACCACACATTAGCTTACAGGAAACACTGTCTCCAACCCATTCCATGGGGGACCAAGATCCAGGGGTATCTCCATTCCCTCTAGCCACATAGCCTTGGAGAAAATCCTGCAGAAAAGAACCAGATACTTCAGCTGGTCAGAGCAACTGCAGACGTGGCCAAAAGAGGAACTTTAGGACAACCAGAGAACTTTCTACAATTGACCAAACTACCTCTGCCCTGTGCTAATTGGCTCTTAGTTCCAACTTTCTCACTATACCCTCTTCACTTCAACCTCACTCCTCCCCTATCCCCTCACCCTTCTCTCCTTCAGCTTATCACTGTAAACTAAACCTCACCCCAAAAAATCATGGAACTAGTATGACATTCTCTGCCATGCCATCACACACTGTTCGCTCTGCTTGTGTGATATCCTTCCCCCACACTGCAATGTCTTGTCTATTTTACTGTAAGTTCTTTGGAGCAGGGACTATCTACTACAGTGTGCTTGTACTAGGGATGTTAAATATCGGTTAATTGAATAGTCGATTAACCTCATGAAGTTCTTATTGGTTAGTCGACTATTCTATAGTCTCAGGGCAGCCCTTGTCTGGGAGGGGAAAGGGTCTGAGCTCCCAGACCCGGCATGAGCCAGAACTGAGCTGGGTTACCTGCCCGCCTGGCTCCTAATACATTTTTAATGCAGAGCCACAGTGGAGGTAGGTCCAGCCTGCTAAAAAATTACTGACAAGGGGTGTGAGGGGGAGGGGAAATGCATGTAGTCTATAGCATTAACCTATAAGCGTATTGGTTATAGGGAACTTATTGGTTAATCGACTACACTATTACATCCCTAGTTTGTACAGAACCTAGTCCAGAAGGGACCCACTCTTGTTTTTAAATGTCAGTCGTGCCTGAAAACTAACCAGGACATTGAGGCTTCCTCTGAAGCCTTACTGGCAATTCCTTCAGGAAAACAGTTTAGTGCAAAAGCTGGACTATTCATGTCTGAAAAGACATTTCAGCCCAAAAGGTAGATTTGCGAACACCAGTCTCAAGGCAGAGATCACTATCACCATGGTGAAGCATGTGGATTGTAGATAAGTTGATTAAGAAAAGCACAATTTGGAAAACTTATATTCACTGCCCTTTCACCTCCCTTCCCACGCTAAAGTGGATGGGTTGGTACAAGCATCCATACCCTTCTTTGGGCTTCATTTTCTCTTTTTGAATGGGGACAGAAGACAATGGCTTCATTTACATAATTTAATGAGCTAGAGCTTGTTATCTGATAGACGGTGCAGCAATAAGACCTCAAAGAATATTCACAATTGCATCCCCGAAGTTATAAATAGAAAAATAGCTCAGCAGAACCCCTTCCTCCTCAAGGCCGGTCATTATCAAGCATTTGTCCAATGGCAACAGTTTAGATACAGCAGATTAAATCTGTCTCCTGGGAGAAATTCCTCCCTCCGAACATCATGGTATTTGACATGCAAGGACTTTCACAGGCCCTGAAAGTTATGTTAGAAGACGGGAATGTCCAGAGGCAGAGAGCAATCAGGATGAGCTTACAGATACAAGCGTGGGTGGCACTGGTATGTATTTCAGGAGCAAAACATTTAGCATCTATGTTTATTCTTTTTCCTTGTTAACATTATTCGTATAAGAGCAACTTTACCTATAACTTCGCCATTCTACCTTAATGTAAATGAGGGATCTGGTCATTCTCCTTTATCACTACCTTGCCAGTTTCTAAGTGGAATGTGTAGGTCAACAGATGTCTATCTGTTCAGTCTCTTCTTTAGCACCTTCTGTATGCAACTTGAAATCATGTTCAGTGGTCTTGCAACCAAAGCACAAGAGGAGAGTCAGGGGACCTAGTTTTGCCATTGATTTCTTGGGCAATATTGTGCAAGTAACTCAACCAATATCTCCCATCCCATGAGAGAATTGTGGAAATATTCAGATATTTCAGAAGGTGCTATAAGATATTCTGGAAGGTGCTGCAGACTATTTCCTTGACATCAGGGAGCATACTTGCTCTACAATGTGCATTATTTTCTTGCCATTCTCTGTACAAGGCAAATTACTCCTAACATTTTTCTGTCACCAGCAAGTAAAATTCATTCCCACTAGGGCTGGTCATTGCCAAACATCCCCATGAGCAGCCAACTGCGTTCCTCCCGCACTGCAGTTTTCCTCCTGCTTGAAAGATGGGACTGAGACAAGCTCCAGCTCTCACTGGATCTTAATTCTTCCTCTGCAAAAGGGGGAGGAACTTCCCGATTCAGCCACCTAAGGGCCGACTTTTTTTGCAAAAACTGTAGGAGAGTCTACACTTGTCAATGACTTTTTGCAGTGAAACTTCTGAGTTTCACCGGAAAAATAACCCAAAACCCCACCTCCACGAGACATGTACAGCTCTTACCAGTGATGCTTTTGCTGTGATATGCAAGTGAAGACACTTCCTGTTTCCACTGTTTTTAGCCTCCAGAGGTTATCCCAAAGTGCCTAGGTGACCACTCTGGCCAGCAGCTCACCTGCTCGGACACCAGATAAAGAGATGTCTGCCCCCTTCCCCAAAAGTCCCAGGGCACTCTGAAGCTTCCCTTCCTATTTTCTTGGAAAGCGATCACATATCTAGTCAGGTAACAATGGCTGTTCCAGGGAGCCAACGATCCCCTGCTTGGAGCAATCATAGAATATGAGCTACTGACGCTGATCAGTGATTGTAGAGCAGGAACTGTGCAGGGACTGGTCAGACCCCACCTTCCCACAAGACCTATTGTCAAAATGGGGAGAGTTGCACTGTGGGATAGCTGCCCTCAGAGCACTGCTCATGGGAAACTGAAGTGCTGCAAATGTAAACACACAGAAACACTTGTGTAAGCAAGTAAGTACACAAACCATTGCTTTTCTTTTACTGATTCACTATCACCTCCTCAGTGAAACTGGCAGCACAAAAACTCTGCAAGTGTACACATAGCTTTAGTGGCTCTTCTCTCTCCAACCCTTGCCGAAGACAACTGAGATATGGGCAGGGGAATGGGAGGGAAGGACATGAGAAGTATTCAAAATAATATTCACATTAGCTCTGTTTTACAACATATTTGGAATGAGGTTTCAGAAGGTAACAGTCAAGAAAAGAGTGTGCAAAATTCAGAGCTTGTGTACATTCAGTGCATTTTATCACACAATGCCACAACAACTTGGGCAGCATTCACTGAGCCCAACTGGTGACAGACATCTGTGAAGAGCACCCTGGGACTGCTGTGAGATAACCACAGTAGTACACAACCCTGTCTGCAGTTACAAGCCACAGAGAGATGTCTAACCTAGATGATGCAATTCCACAGCAACACAGAAAAATCTATTAAACCAGTTAATGATACATCTGAATAACTAAGCACAGACCAAAACACTTGTTAAATACCCCCAAAATGCAGCCTTTTTAGAAAGGGAAGCTAAAGTAAAGCACAGCTTAAGCATGGGGGGTGGTTTTGTTTTAACAAAAAAAAAACCCCCAAAAACCAACAATTACCCACATTCCCCAGACCCTTTATTGGTCTATTTCATGGTTGCGCCAAGATGTTGCTACCCTCAGAGTACTAAACTGTGACTTCATAATCATGCAGTTAGGAAAGGCTGCCCCAGTTTACACAGCATGTACCTCTGTCAATTTCTCACTACTGGAGCCTACAAACTATCCAGAGATTCTTGGTGTCAGTGTAACCACCGCCAGGCGGATTTGAACCTAGGACCTCTGAAGCAGAGTATAGGAGCTTCTACCCTCTGAGCTAAAAGCCAGCTGGCTCCCAGCCCATGCTGTAGAGGTCTCTTGGTCTTAACTGTTGCTGTGGTCTAGGTACCACTTGCACTGCTCAGTAACCACACTAGGTGTGTGGGTTACATAAGCAAGATCTGCAAGAGTCTCATGGAATTCCACATTCCTCAGGACTGGAAGGTACTGAGCTCAATGGACATTCAAGGTAATCATGACCATCTTGAGACAGAATCCCTTTGCTAAGAGATCAAGGAAAAGCCACTGTTTTGTTATAAGACATATAAGAGATACTACAATGTCCTGCTTTAAACAACTAATCATTTTTCCAAGTCACTTTCAGCAAAGGCAGAAAATGTTGGACCTTGCCTTGGGTTTATTTTTGAAGAAGGTATGGCCATGCCAGCACAAACTAGTTCTCTGTTACAGCACTGGACAAAGACTCGGGAGATCTGGCAGTGCAGGGATACACATTTGTTGGTTCTTGCAATTCACTAGAACCATTCTTCACACCTCTAAAAGCCTGTGGCAGGAGGAGCTACTTTTAAGTGACAACCTGTAGACTGGACTTTACACTATTCCAGCTCAGCTCTCAATTCACTGCACAAATTACAGCCTCAGTCCTCCCCCAGCTATGAAACATGCCCCCCTTTAAAAGAGCTTTGAGATGAATGGCTGGAAAGCTCCTATGCCCAGAAAGCTCCTATGCTCAAAGAAACAGGAGTTCCTCATCCCACTTCCATTTTTAGCAGATGGCTCAAGGTATGTCTACAGTGCAAACAAACAAAACAAAAAACACACACAAGTGTGTTCTTAACCCATTAGATAAAAAGCAGAGAAGAAACAAGCAACTCTGTTTTGAGTTCAACCCCAGGCTCCTCTTTAGGCTTCAACTTGAGCAGTTAACCCAAGAACCCATGTCTTCACTGCTATATACTGCACTTTTGTTTTGGGCAGTATTGACATACTCCCCATCCTCTGTTTTCAAGGAAGAATTCTTTTTTCATTGGAAAGTACAGAGCTGGAAAGAGCAAACAAAAGCAGACTGGCTCACATGAAACAGGAATTTCAGACAAGTACTTGCCATGTGTTCATCTCTGAAATATTCTACACATACCAAAGCAAGCAACTCTGACACTCCTTAAAGGTGTCTCAGAGGCACTCAGCTAATTCTTTCCCCACCCTCCCTTTCCCTGGAAAGGTAATGCAAGCAGCTTGCATTTATTTAGCTGAACCATCAGACACCTGAAACGTAGGGCAAACGGCAGTCAGTGGATGCACTCAAGAGCTATTGTGTTGTCTCATGAAAGACGACAGAAATTCAAAGATAGATGCCAACACACTGAAACCAGGAATCAGCCTGCCATGGCTAGCAGTTGATGTAGAATGTTTGACCCGTTCTCACGTGGACAGGTTGTGTGCAATAAGACTCAATTATGATGATAGTCATGGGCAAAGGTTGGGTGGGGGGTTTTTTTTGGTCTGTTTAAAGTTGCTCCATCCCCTTTATCCACAGTTCTTCAAGAGCCAATTTCTCTCTCAGGCCAAAGGCTAACTTTAGCCAAGCACCACAGAACAGGATCCCCAAGTAATTCCTTTTCAGAGCACATTTACATAAAAGAGCCTCCAAAAGGATTAAATGAGCAAATTCAGAGCTAAATAGACCAGGAACATCCTTCTCTGGTTTTTTATTTCAATTGGAAGTTTCAGAGGCAGGTATTATCTTGTCATTATGGCTATGTCTACACTACCAAGTTGTGTCAACAAAACCTAGGTTGACACCCCAAAAAAAATGACAGAACAAAAAGTTGACACGGGGTGGAGGGTGGGGAGTTTCACAGTTGCTTCCTCTGTCAACGCATCATGTTCGCCCTTGAGACACCATCATCGACAATGTGAGCAATGCACTGTGGGTATGTATACCTCAGTGCAGTGTTGTGGGAAGGCAGAACTGATCCCCGCACATCCGGGGATTCTCTCCTCAGCTGCTGGGAGTAGCATCATGAGTAGCTCTGTGAGCTTTCATTTTAATCAACAATACTTGGTAGTGTAGACAGTCTATACATTTGTGATGTGACTAGTGCAACAGGGTAGGGTCCCAATCTGTAACTAGGTAATCAGTCGATAAGGGGAGGCACTCTGTCCCAGCTCATGCCAGGTCCAGGAGCCTATGCACCTGGTTCCTACTACATTTAAACTGCAGAGCTGCAGCAGGAGTAGCTCCTGGAGCGGTCCTAGCTCACGCAGGGTCCTGGACCGCTGCACCTCTGCATTTTAAATGTAGTAAGAGCTACCCAGACCCGGCATGAGCCGAGCTTGCTCAGTCCCGGCTTGTGCCGGGTCCAGCAGCCCCTTTCCCCAGGTGGGTCCCAGCGGAGAGCTGGGACCCTCCGCTGACAGGGGTTGCTCCAAGGGATGGGACCCCCTGTCCACAGGGGCTGGGGCCCACTGCGGGCAGAGGCTGCTTTGCGGCAGCCACTCCTGCTCCCCCCCCCCTTGCTGCCTCTGATACAGAGGCAGTGGGGATGGGGGAAGTGATTAGCTGACTACTTACATCCCTACATTACACAACCACAACACAAACACTGCATAATTTCCCTATAATATATATTCTTAACACAATGGGGTATTTTCTAGATAAAGAGGGAAATGTCTTGGGCCTTTTCATTTAGTAGTATAGACTGGCCTCCTACTTTACATTTTTCTGAGAATTCCTGAGAAGGCCTATAGCCCTCTCTCAAGCAACGGGATATGAACGGCTATACTGGGTCAGAACAAAGATCCATCTAGCCCAGGATCTTATTTTCTGACAGCCACCAATGCCAGGTACCCCAGAAGGAGGGAACAGAAAATCATCAAGTGATCAATCCCCTGTCACCCATTCCTTGTTACTAGAAAAGGAAGGCTAAGGAAATCATCCCTGTGCATCCTGGCTAATAGCCATTGATGGACCTATCCTCCATGAATATATCTAGTTCTTTTTTTAACCTGTTGTAATCTTGGCCTTCACAACATCCTCTGGCAAAGAATTCCACAGGTTGATTGTGTGTTGTGTTATGTTCTTAAGCCCAGATGGAGGAATAATAATAGGCAGGGAAGACTTATGATCCGAAGTCAAAGGCACTAGAGGCAAAATGTGGAATAAAGGAAACTAAGGCAGTTTTATGAGTAACAGAAAAGGAGGAGGCTGGGGGAGCTGGAGGGAGGACAGACAGTTAAGGCAGGTGCATGAAGTACTGAATGCAGGAGCCAGTTCGGAAAGCTGAGGCCATTGGACGGAGAACTGTGGGCACTTGAGTTGATGGGTTTGTCTGGAAATGAGAGCAGCTGGAAAGAGCCCACCCTGAGAAAGCTCTATGAAAGGCTTTCATGAGGTCAGAGATGAAAGCTCTGGGTCTGCCTGAGGCTATGCACCAAACTTACTCTGTGCTGTCAGTGTTCAGTCTTTTTAATTGGAGCCTCCTTTTGCTTCACAGCTTGCCTGAGGTGGCTGCAGATGTGCTGGGATGGTCTGCTGTAGCAGCAGGCAAAGCTTAGGTAAAGCTATCCCAGAAGTCTCCCGAGTAGTTCTGCAGAAGGAAGCATTTTCTTTAGTCTGAGTTTCAGCCATTTTGAGTGAACTGTGGACACATTTTATTTAAAAGCTGCTGCTGCAGCAATCTCACTAATGTGAAGCCAGAAGAACAAGCCAGTGACAGCAAACCTCTAGCACTGGGACTTGTAACAGACCACAGCAGGCAACAAGGAGGAATTAGAATCTGCTATGGACTACATGACACAGAGCCAAATCATGCTGCTAAACACAAACAAAAATTGACCAGCACTGTTCATTTCCTCAGAATTGGTTGTACAATAGGAAAGTTATATATTATGTATTTTAGTAATCGTGTAACCGCAACAATTTTTAGCAGTTACACAGTTACTAAAATAATCCCCGAGGGTGGGGTCGGCAGCCAGCACACTCCCAGCCCCATTCCTGGGGAACCCTCTGTGACCCCATGCTGCTGCCCCTGTAACAGAGGCAGCTGCGCAGGGTGGCAGGCAATGCTGGTCTGCAAGGGTAGCTGGTTTATAAATTAGCTCCCTGCGCAGACTGGCTTCTGCCTGCCACCTCTCGCTGCTGCCTCTGATACATAAGCGGTGGTGCAGAGTGGCAGCAGGCCCTGTCCGTGGAGGGGCTGAGCTCCGCATGGACAGAGGCTGCTCTGGCATCCCACCTGCCGGCCCCCCGGCGCACTGCTGCCTCAGCTGATACAGAAGCAGCAGTGGAGGGGGGGGAAGGAGTTGGCAGCTCGGTGGAGCCAGCGCTCTTGGTGGGCCAGCTTTTAAGGCGGGCAGCTCTGCGGAGTGAGCACACACAGAGAGCTGGCTTAAAAGTTGGCTCCCCGCGCGTATCGGCTCCGGGCTTTCCTCTCCTCCTTCCCTGCCGCCTGCCTCTAATAGGGGGGCAGCAGCGCAGGGAGGGGCAGCTCTGTGGGAGCCAATAAGTGTGGGGAGCTGGCTTGAAAGCTGCCTCCTACAGCTACTAGCTTCCGCCTGTCCCCCTCACCCTCCACACTGCTGCCTCTCTATCAGAAGCAACAGGGCGGGGAGGAGGGAGAGGTGGCTGCACAGGATCTGGTGTTCATGGGGAGCTGGCTTAAAACTGGCTCCCGCCTCCCCCCCTTGCTGCCTCTGATACAGTATCAGAGGCAGCGGTGGGGGAGAAAGGGGGTTGTGTGTAGTCTGGATTAACCAATAAGCCTAGACTTATTGGTTAATCATTTAAACGGCTGTATGCTAACATATCCAACTGTGCACAAGGGACTAAATTACTGAGTGATGGAGTCATCTCTGTATTAGAAAGTCTTTTCCAGTTATGTGCATTTCTAGTGCCCTGTATTGAAGTTGGACTTCAAGCAGCGCTCACCAAGATTCCACCCTTGTGCACCGAATACTTTTGCTCTTCACAACTTACAATACATTCTATTCTCTCTTTCCCCTTCCAACCCAGACATGCACTGGATGATTCAGTCATCCATCTCTTTAAGATTCCTTTGCTAAAGATCCATTCCACCATGGCTCAGAAAATTCTACTGGCAAGTAGGGATTTTCTCCTGGCCACTTTTTTCTGTGGTGAGATGGGGTAGGAAGGAAGTGGAGAAGAAACCAAAACCACCACCACCATGTGCAGATCTTAGGTCTTTATTACAAGACATTAAGTACTTGGCCCTTTTAGTCATAAAGAAAGTCTTCCAAGAGAGGACTGAAGCAGTACTGTCTTGCCAAGACTGCAGACTGCTCCAACACCTCACAGCTCAGAACTTTCTCAACCTAGGGATATGAAAACTGACTAGTCAGTTTTCACAACAGCTATCCAGAACCTTGTTGGAGGCAATGAAACTGATAAGGATCACATCAATTTCCTTCTGCTACTGATTGCTTTCCTGCACTCACAGCTTTGCCAGTGATGCTATTCTCTTGGGAGCATTCATCTGCTTTTCATCTAACCCAGACTCTACAGCTTCCACTACTTTCCTAGTGTTTGAGAAAGACCAAGAACTGTAAGAAAGTAAATTGGCTGTAACACAAACCTAATTGGATGCAAATTGTGCTTGCTGACAAGGGGCCACATTTAGAGGAATGAGCTAGACTGGCATCTATGCCAACTACTGAGTGAGTTCCCCTGTCTTTTGATACAATGGTTCAGTTTGTGGAATTCATTCCCACAAAACACATTGCTAAAAAGGAACAGTGGGAATAAAAAGTAACAGGACATTGGCAATAACGTCCAAAGTAAAAACAGCAAGACTGAAAAGATTGTTTCAGGATATAAGCCAACTTCTAAATGAAGAAACTTTAGGAAGAAACTTTCTTTGTGGTGTTGAATTGGATTATTCCATCACTTCCTACTGCAGAGTTTCTTCCACATACCTCTGAAACAGCTGATTCTGCCCACTGATAAAGACAGGATATCAGATTGCTTGGCTAATCTGGCATATATTGGGAATGCCTCCAAGCCATTTTCCATTTAGTTTATCCAGAACATCTTGTCCAGTCCTAGAAAAAAAACTTCATATACTTCTCGGGAATCCAAGAAATCAGTTCAACTCCAGACTCAGAGATTTTTTGCTGGCATACCCATTGTATACCACATATCGAATGTACATAATCACAAATCAATAGTATTAAGTGTATCACGTACTTTATGACTGATACAAAAATTAGTAAACCAATCATAAATTGTAACCAATCCTGGTACAGATTATGAACTGTCTATAAGAGGCAAAGTATGCTAGTTAGCAAAGCTGCAGGCTTATCATACTACTCCTTACTTTTTTTAAATCTACTAATTATATGTTATTTACAAGGGCACTTGAGATTTTATGCTCTGTCCATTGTTAACTTCTGTTTTCTTACTTCGTCTTGCATTGTTTATGCAAAGTATACATGTCAAATCACCATAAGTGTTTCAGCCCAGGGAATAGCTTATTAAGCCTATCAAGGTTCCTAAATATTTGGGTATCAATGGCCCGTAGCACTCTGACTCAGACCTGGCCAAGAAGCTGCAACTGCTTCTCTCTGGTACAAACTTTTTATTGGCCATCCATTTCTAGATCACTTCCAGGAAAGACCATCAAGCATTCTACCAAGAGCTATTTCTTGAAGGTAATCCTAAAGCTTTGTGCAGTGACAAGTGAGCACAAAATATCAGAGTTCAGAGCTCTGCATTAGCTTCCTAGACAGTTACAGTTACATTTCAAGATGCTAGTCATTTGCTATCCTCAACGGGCAGGGACACACACTTCAACCAATCTTTTCTATGACAGTTGAGAAGCTCCTGCTGTGTGGGTCACTGGGTTAACTCTCTGGGGCAGAAGCAGAATCTCCACCTTCGGGATTCCCTCCCCTTTGTGGTACAACAGACCATGAACTTGGGAAATTTAAACTGATTCCAACTTTGTTTTCTGTTTTGTTGACTGGCTCTCTTAAAAATGTAATCTGTTCAAGCAGGATGGTGTGTTAGCAGCAGTTCTGGTTAGGGATGTTAAATTTAGATTAACTGGCTGATTGAATAATCGACGACGCAATTTACATTGACTATTCGATTAGTCGATAAGGGCACCTTTGCCTCCCCCAAGGCTGTTGCTACACTTCAAAGGCAAAAGTGCTATGGGGAGCATGGGACCAGTGGGGGGATTCAAGCAGTCCCCCGCTAGCCCTGTGCTCCCCGTGGCATTTCAAAGCGGCAGTGCCACATGGAGCCTGGAGACAGCAAAGGAGTTACCCACCTACCCCAGGCTACACCACAGTGTTCCAAAGCAACAGACTCTGGGCTCCACATGGCGCTGCCGCTTTGAAAACGCCACATGTAGCCCAGGCCAGGTGGCCCGGGCTGCACACAGTGTTTCAAAGTAGCAGCACTGCGTGGCGCCGGGGGTCTCCCGCTTTGGAATGCCGCATGCGGCTCGGGGCCCTGTTCCCCCCCCACACACACCTTGCTACCTCTTTCTGATAGAGACAGCAGGGGGAGCAACTAATGTGTTGACTATCTGATAAGCATTTGCTTATCGGATAGTCGTTCACGTCCTTAGTTCTGGTAGTATACGTGATTTGGGGAGGTCTGTATATGTAACTTGCAAGAGTTAAGTTGTAATTGACACACTTACCATGGTAGTAAAGTGGTCAGGTATGGGGGAAGGAGAGAGACTTTAAGGACAAGTAATAGTTTTAGTTGGGGTTCTTATCTACAGGCAGCATCTGTCTTTGTAAAAAAAAACACTAAAGAAAATAAAATTCCAAACCAAGCATTTAATTACACTTGATCTTCAACCCCCACTTGTTTGGGGTGGCTTGGGGAAAAGGACTTTCCCAATGCCAATTTACAGGAGTATAAGCTGAGGCCAGGCTTTCTAGAGGACTAAAACAAACTCTGAAAAGATATATTTGTTTGGCAGCTCAGTTCAGCCCAGGCTGGACTTCTGGCTGCAGCAGTGATTTGTCAGAGTGCATTGTGGGCCAGCAGTGAAGAAGATTTCAGAATGGTATGCAGAACAAAACAGAGATCACACACTTTGCACTCACCTTTAGGAGACAATTCAAGTGTTCTAAGAATTTACCACACAAGTTAAAGCATGAGCCACTATCATGGTGAAGAGCTGCATCAGAACTGTGGTTAAATAATTTTTCCTCCTAGTTTCTAAAGTGAGAAACATTTCACTGAGCCAGTAACAGTGATCTCCAAGTCCACTTGTGCATAGAAAGAGATCTGTAGGGGGCTCAAGGAATTCATCGGGGATCAAATAAAACAAATCCAGGTATTTACTTGGAAATTCATGAGACTCATTCGTTCTAGGAAAGATGTTTTCAGGGATTTTCATCTTCCCTTTCGGAAAGGATATTCCCAACACAGAAGCCGCTATCACTAGTAACTTCTCCTGAAGGGTAGGGATCCAGAGACCTTGGGAGAATTTCAGATGTAACAGTGTTAAAGAAGAACACAGTCACATGTAGAAGGTGAGCAAAAAAAGCCTCATTTGGGCCAGATTTCAGGTCTTCAAGACACTGCACTTTTCTTGCAATAGCAGACATCACAGAACCTGCACCGCATATGGGGATACAGATTAATACAGTCTATTTTTCTGGTCATCCATTGAAGGGCAGCATCCATAACTTGGGGAAAAGGCAGGCAGGAAGAAATTCTCTCCCCACTTCACCTGACATACCAAAGCAAGTGATTTCTTGCTTTGAGTTTGCTGTCCCTATATTGATGCCCTCCAGGTTTCCTTTCTAATAAAGCTCACGGTATAAACACACACAATGAAATCAGCAAGAGTAATACTTCTGTATGCCAGTGGCAGGTAATAGTTCTATCTGAGCAAGCAGGGAGAAAACTAGTGACTTACAACGAGCATGAAAGTAGAAGCATACAAGCGAAACAAAAAAAAAAAAAATGAAGGACAAGACTGAACATTTCCATAGTTTTCAAGAACACAGCAACTTTATTTGAAACCACTGTAATAAGGGAGGTTTGTGCCACTGTAACTGACAATCCAATCCAGAAATAGCAATTATGTATTAGCAATTAAGACATGAAGGCTGCTAGAAATCACCTGAAAGAAAACAAGCTCAAAAAGGTACTAAAGAGTCTCTGATTTTTTTTAATACAGATATTATATATATATATATATATATATATATATATATATAATTTTACTGTAGCTGCATCTAAACCCTCAGCACAAAGCGCTGTCTTTTTCAGGGAAGATTAACATACTTAACACTACTAAACTCTATGTAATCTGCAATCATGGAAACAGTAATTCAATTAACGCTAGCACCAGTAAAATTTTACTCATTGCTAATCATCCTAATAAAAGTGTCTTTATATCAATCAGAAAAGACAAGGTACAAGATATGAATGTTAAATAACAGTTAATTGAATAGTCGAGTAACCTCACTAATTTTTTTTATCAGTTACTCGACTATTCTATAGCACCCAGAGGCGAGGCCAGCAGTCAGTATGCTCTGGCCCCACTTCCGAGGACCTCCCTGCCACTCCTTGCTGCTGTCTCTGAATTAGAGGCAGCAGCGTGGGGTGCCAGGTGGGAGCTGGTCTGCGAGGGGAGAGTTTAAAAACCAGCTCCCCTCGCGGACCAGCTGCCTGTCGCCCCATGCTGCTGCCTCTGATACAGAGGCAACAACGTGGGGTGGCAGCAGCCGCTGTGGGGGAAAGGGGTCTGTGCTCCCGGATCTGGCTCTGAGCCAGGCTGCCTGACAGCCTAGCTCCTAACACACTTTAAATGCAGAGCCGCAGCAGGGATAGGTCCCAGACCCATTGCAAGCCAGGACTGAGTCAGGGTGCTGGCCAGCACGCTAAAAAATTTACTTGGGGGGAGAATGTGTGTAGTCTATAGCATTAACCTATAAGATTTTGCTTATCAACTACACGATTACATCCCTAGTACACGACAAGATCTTTTTTAGTCGGACCATGAATAAATTGCAGGCTCATGAGGAATCCACAATATTTGCACTAAGTATTGCTAATGTAATTTGGAAACAAAAATATATTTCATAAGAGAACCAGCAACTTGCAATAAATCCTGAAAGAAGCTGCAAGTGACCTCCTGTCATCCAGACGATACACACACCACAAACTGATCAGCACTGGCAAAAGACTGCAGCAGCTTTCCTTCTCCAGCATGGAGAGCCCTCAAGGTGTTGATTCAACTAAAGCAAATGGCAGGCAACATAAGTAATTGAAGAGACACAGGAAATGGGGAGAAGGTGGAGGTTTATAAATGTAAAAAAAACCAAAAGCACTAGCATGTTACTACAGCAGGAGAACCTGCAGCAGATAACAAGAAACAGCATAATCAGGCAGAATCACTGCAGTCCAAGCAAATGTGTAGGGAGAAGACTGCCGTAATATGGCTTAATACAAAAGATGTGATTTGCATCTTTTACTGTTAACTTCATTTTTTGTGTCTTATTTAAAACTGAAATCTCCACAAATATACACAGTTTCACATGGCAAGGTATTATCCTCAACCACATTAGTACATCTGCTGTGTAAGCTTTAAAAGCCTTTAACAAACTTCAATTAAGAATCACCATACAGCAGAACATACATTTATAAAAAGACTGAATGCAGCACACGCAAGAGGCCTGATCTTAGCCCTGACATGCTGCTCCAGCTAATCAGCAGCACAGCCCTCCATAACATTTCATTTGCCATTCTGAAGTGACTGAAGAAAACAATGGAAAAGCAGCAGTCTGTTCTCCTCTGAGCAGCCTAGGATACCTTTAATATGGCCTTCCAACAAGGCAGACAATGATAAAGCTAAACAGGAAGTGAAAAAGATATTCCAGCTGCAACCATGTTTTTTAAACAGATGCTTTGATTTGTAAGGGCTGCTATTCTACAAGAGTTCATTAATTTCTAGATTTCTCTGCACCTTTGCTCACCAAACACTGACAGGACAAGGAGAATGAGCTAAAAGAGCAAAACCCAATATTAAAATTCACAGCAGTAAGCCACTACATAATGAAAGATGCAAGTGTATTATCTTCATTGCACAGAAGAACATCACAATGGACACATTTATCTAGTTACCATCATTACATATGGTGCTTGAAGAATGAAACATAGGTATAAAAAAATTCATACACAATTACCTCAAGATGGCGTGGAGCTGCCTGAATCTCACTTTGACACCATGGAAAAAGTAGTGATTTTTCCACTGTACAGGAGGACCTCATTAAATCATGTACGTCAGAAGTGTGAATTGATAGCATACTGCTACACTGTACCCATGATCATCTCTGCTTCCCCCTCCCTCCAAATTATACATCTGATATTATCAATGGGAATCCTAAAAACCTTGCTTGTACAAATATGATTAGCTCAAGGGGGGAAAAAAAACGATTAGAAGATTTAGACACTAAGTGGTCTGCTGAATGTCAGACAGAACTGAAATGTGAGAAATTCATTTGATAACTAATGAGCTAACTACTGAGATCTACTGAGCAGTACTAGAAGCTAAAAATCTTTGAGACCCTTACTAAAAGGCTTTGTCCAAATTAAGTATCAGCAACGAAATAAAACAGGCAGCAACACCCCATGGGTGTGCAGCAAACACTTTAGATTCATTTTATCAATATTTACTTGGTATGAACAGAGTCTTTTCACAAGACCCTTTCCTGAAATTCTCCTAAAATGGCTGGCCAGACAGTACCTCACTTTCTGTATCTGACTACCTACCCAAAAAGATATACAAGTTGGATGTATGATGTTCGCTCTATGAGCATAATATGGAGATCTCTCCCAACAAAGGAAAGGGGCAGAGGACTGGCAGTGTAAATGGCTTGATTTGCTTTAACAGCAGTTTCTCACCATCAAGACAGTTTAAAGTAGACTGAAGCAACACCAAAATGTAAGTTATTTCAGAGAAGGAAAAGGTACCTTTATGGATTAGCATCCCTTTCCAGGCAGATGTCAAGCTGCATTAATGCTGCCTGGCTATGGCAGGAGATACCAGTTCCACTTCACCTAGGAGTAGAGGTTCCCACCCCCACAAAGTCAAAGTGTCTCATGACAGTAGATTTTATCAATGCAGACAATATATTTCAATAAAGCAACCCACTCCCAGTGAAGTGAAATCAGGATTTTGTACTGCACTGGTGAGAAAGTGAGGGCCTTTTGCTGAGAAGTGGGCATTCAGATTTCTGCCATTAAAGAGAGGGAGGGAATTATCATTACTGCATTAAATATGCATTAGAAACACTTTGCTGGAATGTAATTTACAATTTCCTACAAAAATAAAATCTACTGTTTAGTAAATGTATGAGTCTCTGCTTCCGCCCTCCCCAGAAAACTAACCAAACTCAGATCATATGAATCAGCAGCTGCCTCTACCACAACTGCATTATTTGCAATCTCTTCCTACCATTACCAAATAGAATGAATTTAAATACATTTAAAGGAATACTGGCCCTTCTCATTTTCCCCTTCAATTTCCATTCCTGGGCAAACACCAGTTGTTTATTTCGTAAGGGGTGGGGATGAATTTAGGACATTAAAATCACAGCCAAGCATCACTACTCTCAAAGAGCAACACCCTCTGAAAGGAAGGTAGGGATCAATGCACAGAAAGGTGACAGCAGGGGACAGAGGGCAGCTTCCCAGCCCAGCCTTCTTTTCCACACAAGATGCAAATTGCCCCAGGAGGCGGCACCCAGGTGTCCCTTCTCCATCGGGTTGGGCCGGGCTGTCCGACCCAACAGCAAAGCCCACGCACCGGCAGCCGGCAGAGCGAGAGCCACGCCACCCCGCCTTCCCGGGCTGACACCCAGACCTGCACCATGGGATCAACGGACAGGCTACATGGGGGAGGAGGCCTCTGGGGCAGGGGAAGCTCAGCTCCCACGGGGAGGAGGGGGGTACAAGCCCCATAGACCTGAGGGGGCTGGCGGGGGTTCCTAGGCCCGGCGAGGCTGAGCGGGGCCAGCGCTTCCTGCTCCTACGAGGCTGCCGGTGCGGGCTAGGAACCGATCCCCGCTCAGTGACAGGCGGGACCCGAAAGGACGGGAGATGGGGGGGGCCTGGCCCAGGAGGGGGGAGGGGAAAGGAAATTGAGGGGATTGCGGGTTCCCTGGCCCGGGAGGAAGAGGAATCGGGGGTCCCTGGCCCGGGAGGAAGAGGGAATCGGGGGCGTCCCTGGCCCGGGAGGGGAAAGGAGAGGGAATCGGGGGTCCTGGCCCGGGCAGGGGGAAGGAGAGGGAATCGGGGGTCCCTGGCCCGGGCAGGGGAAGGAGAGGAATCAGAGGGTCCCTGGCCCGGGCAGGGGGAAGGAGAGGGAATCAGGGGTCCCTGGCCCGGGCGGGGGAGAGGAATCAGGGGGTCCCTGGCCCGGGCGGGGAGAGGGAATCGGGGGTCCCTGGCCCGGGCGGGGGAGAGGGAATCGGGGGTCCCTGGCCCGGGCAGAGGAGAGGGAATCGGGGGTCCCTGGCCCGGGCGGGGGGAGGAGAGAATCAGGGGGTCCCTGGCCCGGGCGGGAGGAGAGAGAGAATCGGGGGTCCCTGGCCCGGGAGGGGAAGAGGAATCGGGGGCGTCCCTGGCCCGGGAGGGGGAAAGGAGAGGGAATGGGGGTCCCTGGCCCGGGCAGGGGGAAGGAGAGGGAATCAGAGGGTCCTGGCCCGGGCAGGGGAAGGAGAGGGAATCGGGGTCCCTGGCCCGGGCGGGGGAGGAAGGAGAGGGAATCAGGGGTCCTGGCCCGGGCGGGGGAGAGGGAATCAGGGGTCCCTGGCCCGGGCGGGAGAGGGAATCAGAGGGTCCTGGCCCGGGCGGGGGGAGAGGAATCAGGGGGTCCCTGGCCCGGGCAGGGGGGGAGGGAATCGGGGTCCCTGGCCCGGGCAGGGAGAGGAATCGGGGGTCCCTGGCCCGGGCAGAGGGAGAGGAATCGGGGGTCCCTGGCCCGGGCGGGAGAGGGAATCGGGGGTCCCTGGCCCGGGCGGGGAGAGGGAATCAGGGGTCCTGGCCCGGGCGGAGGAGAGAGAATCGGGGTCCCTGGCCCGGGCGGGGGGGAGAGGGAATCGGGGGTCCCTGGCCCGGGCGGGGGAGAGGGAATCGGGGTCCCTGGCCCGGGCAGGGGAGAGGGAATCGGGGTCCCTGGCCCGGGCGGGGGAGAGGAATCAGGGGGTCCCTGGCCCGGGCAGGGGAGAGGGAATCGGGGGTCCTGGCCCGGGCAGGGGGAGAGGGAATCAGGGGTCCCTGGCCCGGGCGGGGGAGAGGGGGGGGGGGGGCTGGCGGGGCGGGGGGGAATCGGGGTCCCTGGCCCGGGCGGGGGGTTGGGGGGAGAGGGCCGAGCGGGAGGCCGGACCCCCAGGCCGGGTCACTCACCGCTCTGCTCGCCCAGGAAAACCAGCTTGAATTTCCGCAGCGGGTTGCCGAAGTCCCCGCCCGCCGACATGGTGGAGCCGCCGCCGCCGCCCTGCGCTGCTCCGCTCCCCGCGGCGGGACCCGCGCTCGCTCTCGCGGCGGGAGGCTGGGGCCGGGCGGGAGCCCCGGGGGCTGCTGGCAGCGGCGGACCGTCCCCGCCGCTCCGCCTGCCGCGCTCGGGTTACCAAGGGAGAGAGCGCGGCGCAACCGCTCGCACGGAACCCGGCGCAACCGAGCTGGCGGCTCCCCCTTCCACACACCGGCGCGCGCCGCCGCCCCGCCCGCACACTGCCGCGCGCCCGCACGCGCCGCCCAATCAGGGGGCAGGACTGGCAGGCGCCGGAGAGTGGGCGGGAGCGGCGCGAGTCGGGGGCCATGCGGAGTGTGGCGGCGCGGACGAGAGAGGGGCGGGGTGGAACGCTGAGGGCTCTGCTCCTGTTAACCCTGAACCCTAAGGACGGCAGACCTCTGTGGGGGCTGTTAACTAATTAATTGCCAGGCCCACCACCAGCAATGTTGGACTCCAGCGTAGAATAGTCGATGGATTGACTCCTGCCTCCGCAAAAAATGAGCCATGGATACCTACATTGATATCTGCAAATGCGGAGACCTGCAGGTATAAAGCAGATAGCTGCATCTTCACAAGGGTCTAGATACAAAATTTGTATCTGCATCCATATGGGCAATAACGAGCTGCAGATGCTGATACCTGCAGATAGCCACAGATTGGTAGGGCTCTGTCAGCGAGCCCCCATGCACACATGAGCCAGGCCTGCATAGACATGGGTCTGCCTGACATTTGGGTGGTGCTGGCTCTAAGAGGGGACATCGGGTCAGGCTCTTGGAGGGAATTTGCATGTGGGAGAAAAATGAGGTCTGAGGCTCTGAGGTGAGGGAAGAAGAGGGGTGCAGGCTCTCGGACAGAGTTTGGCTGCAGGAAGGGGATCTGGGGTCAGGCTCTTGGAGGGAGTTTGCATGTGGAAGAGAGGTAGGTGTCGGGCTCTGAAAGGGAGTTTGGATGCATGCTCTGGGCTGGGGTAGGGAGGAGTGCAGGCTCTGGGCTGGGGGTGCAGGAGAAGACAGGGGCAGCACTTACCTCAGGTGGCTCCCAAAAGCGACCACCAACACACTCCTCTGGCAGAAGCTCCTAACAGAGGGAGGTCTCCATGGGCCACTACCCACAGGTGCTCCCTGCAATCCCATTGGCTACAGTTCCCAGCCAATGGGAACTTCAGAGTCAATGCTCAAGGTGGAGGTAGCGCATGAAGACACCCCCAGGGATGCAGGGGCTGTGCTGGCTGCAGGAGTGGTGCATACTGAAGGTGGGAAGGTTGCCTGACTTAGCCCCACTGTGCTGCTGCTGCCACCAGTGGCTTCCCAGGTCCCTTTAAATCACCAGGGCCCTCCATCTGGCTGCAGGCTTGTTCACTGCTGACCAGCTCAGCTGCTGCTGCCATCTTCAGTGGTGGTTCCTGGCTGGGGAGGTGGGAGCGGAACAGCTGGCTGCTGTCAAGGTTTCTTGGATTGGAGAGCTCTGCCACCTAAAATCTTTTAAGTCATGTGGTGCCATGCCCTTGAGAAGGAAAAGCTGTGTCCCTCTAGTAATAATAGCCCCTCAGTGCTAGAGAGAGAGACATTTTTGGGATAAATGGGTCATTTGTTAATAGTGAATTTAGACCCATAGAGTTTAAGGTCAGAAAGGCCCAGCAGATCATCTAGTATAACTCCTACACAGCACAGGCCACCAGCCAGCACCTGCACACTAAACCCAAAATGAAACCAAAGGATTACAGCACACAGGAGACTAGAGTGTCACGTGTTACTGTTGTCAAGTGTATGGCCACGTAACCAGAATTAACCAAAGTCTGTAGTAAGATCATGACTTCAGTGAGTCAGTGTGAGAGCCTGGTGGCTCTGATGGCTGGCTGCCCCACCCTCACCCCTTCTACCTGAGGCCCCACCCCTTCTGAGAGCTCAGGGTGTGTCTAGACTACAGGGTTTTTTCGAAAATAGTGGCCTTTTTTCGAAAAAACTTCACCTGCGTCTAGACTGCAGCCACATTCTTTCAAAAGTAAATCGAAAGAACGTGGGTTTTTTCGATCGCGGTAAACCTCATTTTACGAGGAATAACGCCTTTTTTCAAAAGTACTCTTTCGAAAAAAGGTGCTATTGAATACAAACTGCTTTTTTGAAAGAGAGCGTCTAGACTCTCTTTTGAAAAAGTGGCTCACTTTTTTTCACAAAATCTGCTTGTAGTCTAGACTCTCTCTTTCGAAAGAGGCTTGCAGTCTAGACATAGCCTCAGAGTTGCCCCCACCCCATACCTTACCTAGCCTGTTGGTGAGCCTGTGCCAAATGATCCCTCTCCCCATTTAGATTAAACAGAACCCCAGCTCTTCAAGCCTCCTCTTGCACCCAAAAAACTGTAGCGGCAATTTCACACTCCTACCTGCATATTAGAGGCTTCATTTCTTCTCATTCCACTGCTGCAGAGGAAAGCACTGGCAACAGGTCTCAATGAGCCATTTAACAAACTGAGTCATAAATTATTTCAGTCTCTCTCACTGTCTCAGCTTGCCCCCATCCCAGCCTCTCCATACAGCAAACCTAAAGAAAAAGGTACAGCCTATCAAAACTCCTGCTGCTAAATAAAATTCCCAATGGCATCCAAACCACACAGTGGGTATCCTTTTTTTCTCCTGAAAGGTGCTCATTTGTATTGTGTTCTTAGAACTAGCCATCAAGGTGGATCTGGATTTAGGAACTATAATTACTTTGGACTAGCTCCAGAATCTTATAAAACAATCTGTCACCACTGCTTTGGCTTCTACAGGCTTTTAGACAGCTGCTGCTGCTCCTATGAAGATAAGGCATTTGCAGCACTGTCTTCTCATACAGCTTTTTCCTCTGCCATCCTCCTCTCCCCAAGCTCCAGCTCCAGACATGCAAAATCTCACCCATTTTGGCTTCAGTGCAATCGGTTTTAACAAGACATTTAAAATCTTGTCCATCCCGTCTTTCTTTTAACCCTGGAGGGAATTAGATTTTTGTAGTTTGCCAGCCAAACCAATCCTTTGGAGGATGCATGGTGTATAGTTCTGCTCCTGAGCTAAAGACAGGCTGTGCTTGGTGCAGAGCAGCAAGGATATGCACAAATGTGGTTTTCAATTACCTTTGTGTTTGCTTGATCAAGAGGGAAACCCAACCACAGAGTTGATCCTTGCCTAAATTAGAGCAAAGCAGGGGCCATTCCAGCAGCCAGGGATCACTAGGGTATACAGACCACTGGGCCATGCTCTCTTTTCCCTGGCTACATCCCTATGGGTATGTCTACACTACAGAGTTTTGTCGGAAAAACAGACATTTTTCCGACAAAGCTTGCGTTATGTCCACACTGCAATCACATTCTTCCGAAAGTAAATCGAAAGAACAGGGTTTTATTTTTCTGGTTTTGGTAATCCTCTTTCTAGGGGGGCGGGGCCAACGGGAAGCAGGGCTGATCGTGGGGAGGGGGTCGGGTGGAACTGGGCTGGCCGCGGGATATCGGGGGAGGCGGGACTGGCCGGAAGGGGGCAGGGCTGGCCGGGAGTAAGGGGGCAGGAAGCACAGCTGGGGAGATCGGGGCCGCGAGGGTGGCCGGGAGGAAGGGGGAGCGGGAAGCACAGCTGGCGGGGGCAGGCGGAGCAGCGGGGGCCGGGAGGAAGGGGGAGCGGGAAGCAGAGCTGGTGGGGACGGGGGTTGCAGCGGCTCTGGCTGGGGGAGACAAGGAAGAGGAACGGGTCGGCGGGAAGCAGAGCTGGGCGGGGTGCAGGGGGGCTGGCCGGGGAAGATCAGGAGGGGAAGTGAGGGAGAACCGGCCGGCCAGGAAGGGGGAGGGTGAGCAAATTGGCCGGCGGGGAGCAGGACTGACCTGGGCACTTGCTGCCTGTCCCGCGCAGGCTCCCGGCAATGCACGAGCGAGGAGGAGGCTTCCCCTCCTCCTCACACTCAACCAATTGATGGCTCCCAGTAGCAATCGTGGCCCCGCCTCCCAGCTGGGACTCCCAGCTGCTCCCCCGCCCACGCCAGGCTTCCGTCCGGTGCACAGCCAGAAAAATCAGAAAATACCGGACATTGCACATGTCTGGTATTTTCTGATTTTGTTTACCGGACAGAGAGCGCAAATACCGGACTGTCAGGTACAATACCGGACACCTGGCAACCCTATTCCTGTCTCCTGGCCAATCTTAAAGCTGCAGGCACCCCGGACAAGCCTTGTGGCAGGAAGACAGCCTGGGATCAGCACCTTACCGCGCAGCTCTTCCTGCCACAGGTCTTACCACTCATGGCCCAGCCTCAAGCCCCCCACGACCCTCCTGGCCCTCGCAGGGAGCAGCCCCAGGGGTCCCAGGATCCACCCAGGGGGACCAAGAGGTGGGCACCCTCCTGGTCTGGAGCGGAGATCCTGTCCCTCTTCGAGCTGTGGGGCGAGGAGAACACCTTGCAGGATCTCCACTCCAAGCAGCGCAACGCTGAGATATTCAAGTGCATGGCCAAGTCCCTGGCGGAGCGCGGACACCCACCCCGGAACTTGGAACAGGTCCAGAGTCAGGTCAAGGAGCTCCCCCAAGGATCTGTCAGGGCCAGAGTGTGCAGCTCGTGCTCAGGGGCAGGACCTCCCCTAGTGCCCCTACTTCAACAAGCTGCACCAGATCCTGGGGGATGGGGAAACATCTTCCCCACCCGTCGTGGTGGACTCCGGCCTCCAGACCCCCATCACTGCCTGGCCGGAGGTCACGGCGGAAGAGGAGCAGGAGGACCAGGGTCAGCTGGAGGAGGAGGAGGAGGAGGAGGAGACAGAGACCGCAACCCTGTCCCTGTCCCTGTCCCTGAGCCGGTACCTGTAAGCCAGGATGTCTCCCAGGCCTCGTCGGACTTCAGGAAGGGATCTTCAGGTGAGTGGTCTTAGTTTGTCTCACACACAGGACGGGGGAGGCTGGCGCAGAGGGGGTGGGGTGTGAGCATCGCTCAGGCTGGACATCGTGCTGCGATCCATGCATATGGAACCACCTGCAGCATTAGTGTGTGGCACATGGACTCAGCAGGCATCCCCTGAGCATGGGTGGGATCCAGCTGCCAGGCTCAGGGGAGGCCACACACATCCTGGCATGCGGAGGGAGAGTCCCTTCCCCAGCACCTGCCATGGCTGGAAGCAGGCTAGCCATAAGGGCACAGGCAAAACCCCAGACACACCGAGGAGTGCTGCACACAGCACGCGGGCATGCCTGCACGTGCGAGGCACCACCCGCTCCTGCGGGCAGCACTGCAAACTGCAGGTGTGTGTGCGGGCACCAGGGAGGACCAGGCTGCTCCTGGCTCCTCTGCCGCCCATGAGGGGATCCCACTGTGGCCGGACACATCCCTTGCCTGCTTGTCTGTGGGCTGGGGGCGGAGGGGGTTGGGAAGCGGGCAGCACAAGCTGTGCAGGCCACACATGGCCTTGCTCCCAGGACATCCCCCTCCTCTGCCCCGAGGACTGTTGGTCACTGCTCACAGAGGAGGGCACAGCATCAGGAACAGTGTCTGCATGGATGACTGACCGCCTCTCCCTCTTTGTGTTTGCCACAGCCAGGACTGAGTGCCGAGCCACATCACCAGAGCCAGCCATCAGAGTCCGAGGGACCCGAAGGCACGCCAGGGTCCAAGAAGACCTCATGCGCCAGCATGTCAGCGTCCTGCGCAACATGCAGCAGCCCTGGCACAGAAGGTCTGCAAGGACTCCGAGTGGCGGAACTGCGCATGGGACCAGCTCATGCAGCAGTGTGATAACGTGTGCCATCGTATCACGCATGATGGCACAACCGCCTGCTGTCACTGCTCCTGGCTTCCACTCTCCTGCCCCCCTACAATGCCCACTCCCCCTCTGCCTGCCCCCCAGGTGATGTCTCTGCCCCCTTCCCAGGTGATGCCCATGCCCCCTCCCCAGGTGATGCCCATGCCTCCTCCCCCTCCTGCCATCTCTGACCCTGCTTCAGCCCCCCCTCCTCCCCTGTGGTCCCTGGACCCACCTGACCCCAACTCCGACGAGGTCCCCGGACCCGAAGTGGCACATCTAGCTGTCCCCCACCCCCTCCAGGTTCTGAACCCCTCTCCCCCTGCCCACCTTTTTTACTGTAAGATAAATACAGACTTCATTTTGTTTACAACCAAACAGGTGTCTTTATTCTGAGGTCAGGGAAGAGGCGAAGGGAGGGGTTGTGGGGGGGAAGGGATAGGGCTGCAAGGCAGAGGCCCCTAGTGGGGAGGCCCTGCGGAGAGTTACTGGGATGCTTGAGAGAACCTCTCCCTCGGGGTCTCCCAGATGTACACCCCGGCCTGATGGGCCTGTCAGATGGCAGCTGTCCTCAGCTGCTAGAAGGCTCGCCCCTCATGGACGGCATCTGCCCCTCACCCCAGGAAGAAGGCCTCCCCCTTCCTCTCCACAATGTTGTGGAGGAAACAACATGCAGTGACCACCTCGGGGATGTTGTGCTCCCCCATGTTGAGGCGGGTCAGCAGACACCTGAACTGCGCCTTGAGGCGGCCAAAGGCTCACTCCACTTAGATCTGGGCCTGGTTGAGGCGGGCATTAAATTGGTCCCTGCTGGGGTCCAGGTGTCTTGTATATGGCTTCATTAGCCACGGCATCAGGGGGTAGGCCGTGTCCTCCACGATGAACAATGGCACCTGCACGTCCCCAACCCCAGAGCCATGGCGGTGGAAGAATGTGCCTGTCTCCAGCTTTCCGTACAGGCTAGAGTTCTGAAACACCCGGGCATCATGTGCCCTGCCCACCCACCTGACAAAAATGTCCGTGAACTGTCCACGGTGGTCGACCAAGTCCTGCAGCACCATAGAAAAGTAGCCCTTCCTATTAATATACTAGGCCGCTCAATGTTCTGGTGTTCAGATCGGGATGTGGGTCCCATCTATGGCTCCAGCACAGTTCAGGAACCCCAGGGCGGCAAATCCGGCCACGATTGGGTCCAGATCTCCCAGGTGGATGACCCCCCACAGCAGGATGGAGTTGATAGCCCTCACCACCTATAGAAGGAAACAAACAAACACACAAAACAGAATGAGAGAGGGAGTGCCTGAGCCCTTGGGAGGTGCCCGCCCCCCTCTCTCCACCTCCCCTCCACCAAACACCCCAGTAGCCACCCCCTATTAGGACACCACCCCAGCAGTAGGGCTGTGTGAGGGCGGGAAGGCACAACCCCCCGGAGACAGGACTTCCCCCATCCCCATTCCACCCCCCCACAACCCCAAACCCCCATTCCCTAGGGTCCCCATTTCCAGGACTCCCCCCAACCCCGCATGCAGGGACTGCAGCCCAAGAATGCCTTGCCTCCATGAGGAGGGCCCCGACGGTGGGCTTCCCCAAGCCAAACTGGTTGCCCACCGACCGGTAGCTGTCAGGGGTGGTGAGCTTCCAGATGGCGATTGTGATCCGCTTCTCCAGGGGGATAGCAGGCCGCAGGTGGGTGTGGCATCTCCAGACGGCAGGGGTGAGCCAGGCACACAACTCCAAAAAAGTGGCCTTCTACATGCGGAAGTTTTGGAGCCACTGCTGGTCGTCGCACCGCTCCAGGACCAGCCGGTCCCACCAGTCTGAACTGGTGTCGAGCCTCCAGAAACACTTCTCCACCATTGGTTGCGGTTGTTAGAGTGTAGCTCCTGCACCCAGGGAGAGGGTCCCCAGAATGAGCTGGGGTCAAGCTCAGTCAGGACCAGGAAGGCAGCTGGCACAAAGTGCTGCAAAAACTGCAGCATGGCCATGAGGGGCCATCTCATGCCCAGGGGCAGCTCCGGCTCCAGGCACCAAGAGAAAAGCTGTGGCATCCAAAAAAGCAGGCACTGCGAGAGCTTTGCTGTCCCTCGAAGAGGTAGCAAGCACGCAGCAGAAGCAGAGGAACGACTGTCCAGGGGAGTCCCTTTAAGCGCGTGTCTCTGCAAGGCTCCAGCACCAGCACTCGGAAGCAATTGGAGACCGAAAGCCCTGCCTGAAGTGGTTCCGGGTGGCCTTTTATGCGAGAGAGCATCCAATCAGTGTGGATGCTCTTTTTCCAAAAAGCGCATCGCTTTTTTGATGCTCTTTTGTGCGTGGACGCACTCTTTCAGAAGAAGATTTTTCAGAAGATCGCTTCCGAAAGAGCCTTCTTCCGAAAGAAGCCTGCAGTCTAGACGTAGCGTCTGCTACAGGCTGGGTAGGTCACCAAGCCATCCAAGGCTGTCCCTATGCATGGCGAATTCTCCAGGGACCATGTAAAGCATCTCTATGGCTGTTTCATGCTGGGGGAATGATGCAAAGCAGGGCCAAAAATTAGAATCTATTTTTTGCATCCCCTGCAAAGATTTATATCTTTCTTATTCATTAATGCTTGCAACACTTGGTCGGTCAAGTGGTGTTCTTTGAAGCTGTGATCTACCATGGTGGATTTATTTAGCCTGAGAAAATGTACTACTTTCATTACTATCTCTTATATAATAGGCACACATCTGGCTGAAAATGATGGATGGAGCCTGGAAATAACTAATCCACCCTCAGAAACACAGGCAGAAGTCCCAGCAAAATCAAAAGCAATCTGAGTATGGCTTTGTGGCCAGAATGTTGGCCTGGGAGTCAAGATACTGCTGTTCTATTCCTGGCTCTGTCACTGATTTGCTGGGTGACCTTGGGCAAACCACTGGCCCGCTCTATGCCTCGGTTTCCCCTTCTGTAAAATGGAATAACGAGCACTGCTGGTGAAAAACATTCAATAAAACCTAGGTATTACTGCTATTTATGAATTATTTTTGTTATTATAATTATATCCACATCTCTTAGTGCAGATATAGGCCCTTGCTATTTAGATCAGATATAGGAACAAGTTTAGTCATACTCAGCCTATAGTCAGTATGTACAAATCCCTCACAAATCTCCTAGAGAAATTGAGCAGTGATGTCAATTGATGTAAGTTACACATCACAAGTAAATTAATCAGCCAACAGGTGTAGGTGGGCATAAGAGGCTAAAGAATGTGACTTCCTGGGAATTCAGTGAATGTGCAAAATGAGCTCTTATGTTCTTATGAGTGTGATTTACATGCTGAGAGGGAGGAAGATGGGATGTTGGCAAGAAACAATTGGCAGGCGTGGATAGGTGACTCATGGTAATGTAACCCACATTTCTACTGGGTGTGATTCATTGTCCCATGTAGTGACACTTAGACCACTTTTACCAAGAGAAAGAATGAGTTTGCTCTACAGTCTTAACTGAGAACCAATGGGCTTCTAGCTCAAGCTTTAGAGGCTCATGCACTAAGCTCCAGAGATCCCAGGTTTGGGTCCACCGGTCAGTATTACAGTAGCACTCGGCAGGTGCACTGTGTCTCTGCTGAAATTTCAATTTCAAAGTGGAGTGCCCCCTCATGCCCCCTCCTTGTTTCTCTGGGTGGCCTTCCCTACCCCCACAGGCACCGGTTGCCTATGTAGGCACGAGTAATATAGCACAGTCCCTCTTATTTTAACTTACTGCTGCTCCACCTCCAAAACTTCAGGCAGCACACAGAGGCCTGGCTTAAGCAGATGCAATTTCCATTAATTAACATCAGTGGGAGCTGCTCTGAATGAGACACGCCAACAGGAGGAGTGCCCTAGAAAACACAGCAGGACAGGACATGTAAAGAAGCTAAGGAAATGGTTGTGGAGAGCAGGGAAGATCGCTACTGGGAAGGCCCTGAGCCAACAGGGGTGGTGACAGAGAGGAGTTGCAGTGAGTGAAAGGGGGGGTTGGGAAGATCTCCTGTTAGAGACCCTGACTGAGAAAAAACTTTGGGCCTGGCAGCTGGAACCAGACAGCTGAGCTTCAGCCAAGTCAAGTTGGAGAGGGTTTTATTGTTAATTTTGATTGCTCTTGTGCCCAAGGCACTTGATGAAGATCAGCCTTCTATTATGCTGGGAGCTGTACAAATAAATAGGAAGATACATTGCCTGCCTCAACGAGCTTTCAACATATACGGGCCTGATCCAGACCCCCTTGAAGTCAATGGAAGACTTTTGTCTTCTTAGGACCTAATCGAATGACATTTGAAAGTCAGGAGAGAACAATACCAGCAAAGCCGTGCTTTATTTATGCACATGCATTTTTTGTATTCATGGGCTTTATGTTGGCTTATAACGAGACAAATCAATAAGGAAATAATAGATTTCCCCAACTGCATTCTCAGCCCAGCCACAGTATGATGGCTAGCTGTTTATGTCATCTTGGCAGAATTATGAATCAGTACAAGGAGGCCCAACCTTTATGGATAGATTCTATGAGTGACCGTTAGGGTGCTGTGATTTGGGGGCACTGTGATCAAGAGGTAAGGAGCGGGGTAGGCCTGGGGTGCAAAGTCATAGAAGGGAGCTCAGTGCAGTGGGGGAGATGGGAAGGAAGGCAACAGGGCTCATGGGTAATGGGGGGATGGATAGGGAAGCTGAGGGGGGACACAGGGAGGTTGATAGAGACAGTGGGGGGCTGGGGAGCTGGGTTGGAGTCCATGGGAGACAGCAAGGGTTGGGGCGATGGTGGGGGGAACTCAGGGAATAAGCAGGGCACAGGGGTGCCAAGATACACATTTGCCCAGGGTGCCATTTTCCTTAAGGATGGCTTACTGCTGCTGCTGAACTGCTGGAGCAAATTGCCAAAAGAAGTGGTGGATTCTCCACCTTTTGAAGTCCCAAATCAAGACAGGATGCCTTTCTGGAAGATACGCTTTAGCTGCAAGTTATTGGTCTCAGCAGAAGAATAACTATACAGCTTCCTCTCTCTCACAAGCCATAGAGTTTCAGACTAGATGATCTAATGGCCCCTTCTGGTCTTAATATAGGCCATAAAAGAAGCTAAGATTTGTAGATACTTTAACAGAGACATTATGAGGCAGAAAGTCATTAAGACGGGGGGAGGGGGCACTTGGCAGTAATTGCACTAACACTGTCCAAATCTGCATTGATTTTTTGATCTCTCATTTCTAGTGCTCTACCAAATTTCAGTCAATTTTGGTCAATTTCATGGCCATAAGATTTTAAATGTAGTAAATGTCACGCTTTAAGATATTTAAATCTAACATTTCACATTGTTGTAACCTTGGGGGTTCCTACCCAAAAGAATGTCGTGGGGTCGGGGTGGCACTGTCACCCGTACTTCTGCGCTCTTGTTGGGGGTGGCACTGCCTTCAGAGCTGGGTGGCTGGGAAGCAGCAGCTGCTGACCAGGTGCCCAGCTCTGAAGGCAGCACCATTGCCAGCAGCAGTGCAGAAATAAGGGTATCGTGGTGTTGCCATTTTACTTTGCCATCAGCATTGTCATCAGTGGCAGCACAGAAGGGAGGATGACATGCTATGGGGAGGGTCCTCATTTTTGGGGAGGGGGCAGGACTGGCTTTTTAGGTGGGCAGCATGGGTGATTGCCCAGAGTGTTGTGGTTGGGGGACGGGTTCTAGAATCATAGAATCATAGAGCTGGAAGAGACCTCAGGAGGCCATCAAGTCCAGCCCCCTGCTCAAGGCAGGACCAACCCCAACTAAATCATCCCAGCCAGGGCTTTGTCAAGCCAGGACTTAAAAACCTCTAGGGATGGAGATTCCACCACCTCCCTAGATAACCCATTCCAGTGCTTCACCACCCGCCTAGTGAAATAGTTTTTCCTAATATCCGACCTAGACCTCTCCCACTGTAACTTGAGACCATTGCTCCTTGTTCTACCGTCTGTCACTACTGAGAACAGCCTTTCTCCAGCCTCTTTGGAACCTCCCTTCAGGAAGTTGAAGGCTGCTATCAAATCCCCCTCACTCTTCTTTTCTGTAGACTAAACAAACCCAAATCCCTCAGTCGCTCCTCATAGGTCATGTGCTCCAGTCCCCTAATCATTTTGGTCGCTCTCCGCTGGACCCTCTCCAATGCGTCCACATCCTTTCTATAGTGGGGGACCCAGAACTGGACACAATACTCCAGACGTGGCTTCACCAGAGCCAAATAAAGGGGAATAATCACTTCTCTAGATCTGCTGGCAATGTTCCTCCTAATGCACCCTAATATTCCATTAGCCTTCTTGGCTACAAGGGCACACTGTTGACTCATATCCAGCTTCTCATCCACTGTAATCCCCAGGTCCTTTTCTGCAGAACTGCTACTTAGCCAGTTGGTCCCCAGCCTGTAACAATGCTTGGGATTCTTCTGTCCCAAGTGCAGGACTCTAACTTGTCCTTGTTGAACCTCATCAGATTTCTTTCGGCCCAATCATCCAATTTGTCTAGGTCACTCTGGACCCTATCCCTGGCCTCCAGCATATCTACCTCTCCCCCTAGCTTAGTGTCATCTGCAAACTTGCTGAGGGTGCAATCCATCCCCTCATCCAGGTCATTAATAAAGATGTTGAACAAAACCGGTCCTAGAACCGATCCTTGGGGCACTCCACTAGAAACTGACCGCCAACTTGACGTCGAGCTGTTGATCACTACCCACTGGGCCCACCCTTCTAGCCAGCTTTCTATCCATCTTCTATCCATTTATCCAATCCATATTCCCTTAACTTGCTGGCAAGAATATTGTGGGAGACCGTATCAAAAGCCTTGCTAAAGTCAAGGTATATCACATCCACTGACTTTCCCATATCCACAGAACTGGTTACCTCATCATAGAAGCTAATCAGATTGGTCAGGTATGACTTGCCCTTCATGAATCCATGTTGACTATTCCTGATCACTTTCCCCTCTTCCAAGTGTTCCAAAATGGATTCCTTGAGGATCCCCTCCGTGATTTTTCCAGGGACTGAGGTAAGGCTGACTGGTCTGTAGTTTCCTGGATCATTCTTCTTCCCTTTTTTAAAGATGGGCACTACATTTGCCTTTTTCCAATCATCCAGGATCTCTCCCGATCTCCATGAGATTTCAAAGATAATGGCCAAAGGCTCTGCAATGACATTTGCCAACTCCCTCAGTACTCTCGGATGCATTAAATCCGGACCCATGGATTTGTGTACGTTTAGCTTTTCTAAATAGTTCCTAATCTGTTCTTTTCCCACCAAGGGCTGTGCACCTCCTTCCCATTCTGCGTCACCTAGAGCATTTGGAGCTGACCTTGTCCATGAAGACAGAGGCAAAGAAAGCATTGAGTACTTCAGCTTTCCCCACATCATCTGTCACTAGGTTACCTCCCTCATCCAGTAAGGGCCCCACGCTCTCTCTGATCACCCTGTTCTTGCTAACATGCCTGTAGAAATCTTTCTTGTTACCCTTCACATCCCTTGCTAGCCGCAATTCCAATTGCGCTTTCGCCTTCCTGATAACTCCTCTGCATTCTCAAACAATACATTTATACTCCTCCCTAGTTATCTGTCCAAGTTTCCACTTCTTGTAGGCTTCCTTTTTGTGTTTAAGATCACCAAGGATTTCCCCGGTAAGCCAATCTGGTCTCTTACCATATTTGCTTCTCTTGCTGCGCATCAGGATGGTTTCTTCCTGTGCCTTCAATAAGGCTTCTGTAAAATACTGCCAGCTCTCCTGGACTCCTTTCCCCTTCATGTAAGCATCCCAGGGAATCCTGCCCATCAGTTCTCTAAGGGAGTCAAAGTCTGCTTTTCTGAAGTCCAGGGTATGTATTTTGCTACTCTCTTTTCTTCCTTTTGTCAGGATCCTGAAGTCTACCGTCTCATGATCACTGCTTCCCAGGTTGTCACCTGCCTCTACTTCCCCCTACTAATTCTTCCCTGTTTGTAAGCAGCAGGTCAAGCTGCACATGGCCCCTGGTCGGTTCCTTCAGCACTTGTACCAAAAAGTCACAAAACCTGTCCGTCCCCCCCCCCCACACACACACAGCCAGCCCAGGATCCCTTTAACACCAAAGCACTAGGATGGAGCAGGTCCAGGGGGGCACTCTAGACAAAGGCTCCTATCATATGCTGGGCTCCAGCTAGTGGTCCTAGTGGGGCTGGTGAGGGACGGGATTGCTTCTTCCACTGCAGAAGCCACCCCAGATGCAGGATCAGATCCACCTCCAGGAACTTCCCATGGCTGAAAGAAACTCTGCAGCTGTGGGCTAGGTGCCCAGCTCTGAAGGCAGCACTATTGCCAGCAGCAGTGCAGAAATAAAGGTGTCATGGTATTGCCACCTTACTTCTGTGCTGCTGCTGGCTGTGGCATGATTTTCAGAGCTGGGCAGCCAGCCAGTACCTGCTGCTCTCTACCCACCCAAATCTGAAGGCAGCACTGAAGTATAGGTGGCAGTATCATGACCCCCTACAATAGCCTTGTGACCCATCACCCCATTTTGGGTTGGGACCCCCAAGTTGAAAAACGCTGCTCTCCCCGGTGAAATCTGTACAGTATAGGGTAAAAGTACACAAAAGACCAGATTTCACAGAGGAGATCATATTTTACGGTCCATGGCACATTTTTTCACAGCTGTGAATTTGGTAGGGAATTTGCACATTTCTACTTCTTACAGTCTGGATGTCAGAGTCAGCCAGACTGCCAGTCACTGCCTTATCTGACAATAGCATGATATATACATTCCCATCAATTACAGCAATCAGTTCTCAAGCATGACTTTTATAACTGCACTTCAAAGTTTTTTAGCCCTCCTGTCTGGGAATGCGAGTGGTGGCTCAGACATTCCTTGAATGAACAATATTCATTGCTTGAACTGCTTTAGAGAGCTCAGACAGGCTGACATTTGTCTGTGGGGCTCTGCTTGCGCTCCCTGTAGCTAGATCAAAGTACAGTGCAATGTCAGATTAATGTCAGCATCTCTTAGTTAGGGAGTGACACAATAAATGCACATAAGAGTAGGTCTGGGGTGAGTTTCAGTATTGCACCTCCAGGGGGTCTAGCACAGAAAATGCAGGCCAGGAGGAGGTGGTTTAAAGCTACTTTTTGCACTCTTCATTTTCGGGGTTGTAATGGGAGGCTATGGGTCCTTTTGGTGTAAAGTAGAGCAGCTCCTGGAGCAGCTCTATGTTATGGCTTCCCCCTCAGGTCAACATGGCAGGACCAATGCTAAGAGAAAAGGAGCTGACTCTAGTCCTTCCTGTGCATTATTCAGGTCAATAATTTCAAAAGGGGCCACTGAACATAACATAAGAACATAAGAACGTCCATGCTGGGTCAGACCAAAGGTCCATCTAGCTTAGTTTGCCAACAGTGACCAATACCAGATGCCCCAGAGGGAGGGATCACAATAGGTAATCCTCACATGACCCCTTCCCTGTCACCCACCTCCAGAGAAACAGAGGCTAGAGAGACTATTCTTACCCATCCTGGCTAATAGCCATTGATGGACCTATCTAGCTCCATGAATCTATCTAGCTCTTTTTTGAACCCTGTTAAAGTTCTAGCCTTCACCACATCCTCTGGCAAGGAGTTCCACAGGTTGACTGTGTGCTGCATGTAGAAAAACTTCCTTTTGTTTGTTTTAAACCTGCTGCCTATTAAGGCACCAGGGTGCCCGACACAAGACAATCTGGGGCTGATTTTTCAGAGGTGCTGAGCACCCACCTCTCCAGCTGAAGACAATGGGAGCTGAAGGTGCTCAGTACCTTTGAAAATCAGGTCTAGAGTGTTTTAAGTTGCGCATGCAAAGATGCAAGAATTCAATAATGAATGGCCGCTCGTACATGGTTTGTCCTGTGTTCCAATCAGCTGCAACCTCGACTTACATAGTCCATCCACCAGAGGGAGACAAAGATTCCTCCATGGAGTAATGTGAGAGAATTTCCCAAACCACAGGATCCAGTTGAAGGGTCACACTGTCATCCAATCAAGTGAAATCCTCAATTACTGATATGCGCTTTGTACCACACATGTGAGTTTAACACACAAAGCAACTGGGAAACCCAAGGACAAGGAGCCAGGGTGATAAGATAAATACAAATGCTGGCCTACTTCCTTTGGGAAAAAAGCAAATCCAGTATAGGTTGAACCTCTCCAATCCAGCACCCTCAGGACCTTACCGAGAATTTGCTGAACCACAAGAGGTCAATATTGTCTAGCACCAATACCAACACTTCCACTGTTTATTGAGATCTTAGAAGACATCTAAGGGTCAATTAGAACTAAATAATAGCACAGAACACAGAGAGCCAGAACTGGTGGCTGTAAACAAACTTTATGGGACTGCAGGAAACTTGGCCACATCCATGATAAGTGGAAATCCAGTTAACTAAAATCATGCTGAACCACAGAGGTTGCTGGACCAGAGAGGTTCAATCTGTAGATTGAATCTACCTGGATATCGGAAAGACATTTGCTACAGTTCCACAGGAGAAATTGTTAATTCAGTTGGAGAAGATGGAGATTAATATGAGAACTGAAAGGTAGATAAGGAACTGGTTGAAGGGAAGACCACAGTGAGTCATACTGAAAGATGAACTATCAGTCTCTAGTCTAGAAGGAGGTTACTAGTAGAGTTTTCTGGTTCCAAGTCTGGCCCCTAGGAATGTGCTAATAAAATTTGCAGATAACCTAAAGTTGGAATGTATTGCCAATATGGAGAAGGACCAGAATATCATACAATATCATTACAAGAAGTAATGGATGACCTTGTCAAATGAAGTAATAGAAATGGGATAATATTTAATAGTGCAAAGTCATGAATTAGGGACTAACAACAAGAATTTTTGCTGTTAGCTGGGGATGTATCACCTGGAAGTGACGAGGAGGAGAAGGACTTAGGGGTAGTTGTTGATCACAGGAGGACTACGAGCCATCAATGTGAAGTGACTGTGAAAAAGGCTAGCATGTCCTGGGTGCATTAGGTGAGGTATTTCCAGTAGAGACAAGGAAGTGTTAGTACCATTATGCAAGGCATTAGTGAGGCCTCACTGAAACAGGTGCAGAGAAGGGCTACTAAGATGATCTGGGGAATGGAAAACTTATGAGAGGAGATTTGATGAGCTTGGCTTGTTTAACCTAACCAATAGAAGGCTGAGGAGAGACAGGGTTATGTTTTAGAAATACATCAGAGGGATAAATATCCGAGAGGGGGAGGAGCTTCTTAAGTTAAGCACCAATATGGACACTAGAACAAATGGCTGTAAACTGGCCATCAACAAATTTAGGCCTGAAGTTAGGTGAAGGTGTCTAATCATCATCATAGGAGTGAAGTTCTGAAACAGCCTCCCTAGGGGAGCAGTATGGGAGTGGGGGAGTGTCAAAAACACAACTGGCTTCAAGACTGAGCTTGAAAAGTCTATGGAAGGGATTGTACAATGGGACAGCCTACAATGGTGTGGAGCTCATCGGTGATTGGCTGTAGCAAAAATTCTCAGTGGCTGGAGACAGGACACTAGATGAGGAGGGCTCTCAGTTACTACAGAGAATTCTTTCCCAGGTGTCTGCCTGATGGATTTTGCTCACATGCTCAGGATCTAACTGATCACCATATTTGGGATTGGGCAGGAATTTCCCCCCAGGTCAGATTGGCAGAGACCCTGTGACTTTGCTTCTTCTGCAGCATGGGGAATGGGTCACTTGCATGTTTAAACTAGTATAAATGGTGGATTCTCTGTAACCTGCAGTATTTAAAACAGGGGTGAAAGTAACTTAAATTTCTTACATATACTGTGGTATCACAATCCCCCCCTCCCCCCCTGGGGAGCCCAGGACAGGAGGTGGGGATTGCAAAAGGACAGTATCTGTAAATGTTAAGTGTGGGGTGGAGTGTGGGGGACTCAGGGCATGGGGGTGTGTGGGGGAGCTCAAGGCAGGGGATTGGAGGGTATGGAGGTTCAGGGTAAGGGTTGGAGATGGGGAGGGTGTAGGAGTCAGAGCAAGAGGTTGGGATATGTGAGGGCTTAGGGGAGGGGTGTAGAAGTGAAGACAGGGGTAGGTGGCTCAGGACAGGGGTGTGGAGAGTATGGGAAGCAGGAGTCAGGGCAGGGGAATTTCAGGGGTGGGAGGGCTTGGAACTAGGAGTGCAGGCATGGCCACTGTGTTGCCCCACCACCAGATCCCCAGTGCTGGCCAGGATGGCAGGACCACACTGCCCCGCCACCTAAACATTGGTGCTGGAGCATGGGTACTCTGGTCATGCAGCTCAGCATGCCAGCAACATCCAACGCCCCTCCCCCCAGTCACTCACCATGTGCCACAGCAGGGCACACTGGCTTACTTTCACCTTTGCGTTAAACCATGATTCGAGGACTTCAGTAACTCAGCCAGAAGGTGAGCAGTCTATTGCAGGGGTGAATGGGTGAAGGTCTGTGGCCTGCAATGTGCAGGAGGTCAAACTAGATCATCATGATGGTCCTTTCTGACGTTGATGAAAGGCTAAGGGAAGGAGAGCAGTCAACGGGAGCAGAGGGAAACTTTCCCATAGTCGGGACCCTCCTTCCAGATGTTGGAGTATCCTCTTGCACTGAGGTTACCTCTCTGGGGGAGGGAACTCCAGTCAGTAGGAAAAGGCAGTTGTTAGTAATGGGAGATTCGATCATTAGAAATGTAGATAGCTGGGTTTGTGATGGCCGGGAGAACCATATGGTGACTTGCCTGCCTGGTGCGAAGGTTGCGGATCTCTCGAGGCATCTAGATAGACTTATGTGTAGTGCTGGGGAGGAGCCAGTGGTTGTGGTACATGTAGGTACCAATGACATAGGGAAGGGTAGCAGAGACATCCTGGAGGCCAAATTTAGGCTGCTAGGAAAGAGACTGAAATCCAGGACTCTATGGTGGCATTCTCAGAAATGTTTCCAGTTCCACGCACAGGGCCAGGTAGGCAGGCAGCGCTTCAGAGTCTCAATGCATGGATGAGACGATGGTGTAGGGAGGAGGGGTTTAGCTTAATAAGGAACTGGGGAAACTTTTGGGATACAGGGAACCTATACAGGAAGGATGGGCTTCACTTAAACCATAGTGGATCCAGACAGCTGGCACTTAACATTAAAAAGGTGGCAGAGCAGTTTTTAAACTAAGAGATGGGGGAAAGCCCACTGATGCAGAGGAGCACGTGGATCAGACAGAGAGGTCTCTTAGATAGACAGAGAGGTCTATTGATAGAGATTCTCTAGGTTTTAGTCAGGAGGAGAGGATGGAAGAGGATAAAGTACGGGCCAGATCAGGCAAAAAACATTCACATAAAAATGCATCTGACGAAGTGGGTTTTTGCCCACGAAAGCTTATGCTCCAACACTTCGGTTAGTCTATAAGGTGCCACAGGACTCCTCGCCACTTTTGCAGATTCAGACTAACACGGCTACCCCTCTGATATGATTCACATAAAAAAGAATCTGACACATCAGAAAAGGGCAGACAACTAAACAGTGACAAGTTTTTAAAATGCTTGTACACAAATGCTAGAAGTCTAAAAAATAAGACGGGTGAACTAGAGTGCCTCGTGTTAAAGGAGAATACTGATATCATAGGCATCACAGAAACCTGGTGGAGAGAGGACAATCAATGGGACACAATCATTCCAGGGTACAAAATGTATCGGAAGGACAGAACAGGTCATGCGGGTGGGGGAGTGGCACTATATGAAAGAAAATTTAGAATCAAATGCGTTTTTTAAGTACATCAGAAGAAGGAAGCCTGCTAAACAACCAGTGGGGCCCCTGGACGATCGAGATACAAAAGGAGCACTTAAAGACGATAAAGTCATTGCGGAGAAACTAAATGGATTCTTTGCTTCAGTCTTCATGGCTGAGGATGTTAGGGAGATTCCCAAACCTCACCTGTCCTTTGTAGGTGACAAATCTAAGGACTTGTCACAGATTGAAGTGTCATTAGAGGAGGTTTTGGAATTAATCGATAAACTTAACGGTAACAAGGCACCAGGACCAGATGGCATTCACCCAAGAGTTCTGAAAGAACTCAAATGTGAAATTGCGGAACTATTAACTGTGGTTTGTAACCTATCCTTTAAATCAGCTTCTGTACCCAATGACTGGAAGACAGCTAATGTAACGCCAGTATTTAAAAAGGACTCTAGAGGCGATCCCAGCAATTACAGACCAGTAAGTCTAACGTCAGTACCGGGCAAATTAGTTGAAACAATAGTAAAGACTAAAATTGTCAGACACATTGAAGAACATAATTTGTTGGGCAAATGTCAACATGGCTTCTGTAAAGGGAAATCATGTCTTACTAATCTGTTAGAGTTCTTTGAAGGGGTCAACAAACATGTGAACAAGGGGGATCCAGTAGATATTGTATACTTAGATTTCCAGAAAGCCTTTGACAACGTCCCTCACCAAAGGCTCTTAAGTAAATTAAGTTGTCATGGGATAAGAGGGAAGGTCCTTTCATGGACTATGAACTGGTTACAAGACAGGAAACAAAGGGTAGGAATAAATGGTAAATTTTCAGAATGGAGAGGGGTAACTAGTGGTGTTCCTCAAGGGTCAGTCCTAGGACCAATTCTATTCAACATATTCATAAATGATCTGGAGAAAGGGGTAAACAACAGTGAGGTGGCAAAGTTTGCAGACAATACTAAACTGCTCAAGCTAGTTAAGACCAAAGCAAACTGCGAAGAACTTCAAAAAGATCTCACCAAACTAAGTGCTGGGCAACAAAATGGCAAATGAAATTTAATGTGGATAAATGTAAAGTAATGCACATTGGGAAAAATAACCGCAACTATACATATAATATGATGGGGGCTAATTTAGCTACAACTAATCAGGAAAGAGATCTTGGAGTCAGGGCCGGCTCGAGCCATTCCTGCGCCCCAGGCAGCGGGGCGCGCAACGCATGCACGGCTCCGCCCCTGGGCGCACGGCGCATGCGTGGCCCTGCCCCACCGGCGCGCTGTGCACCTTACAGCTGCCATCAGGCGCCCCCCATAGGTTGGCACCCCGGGCAGCTGCCTGGCTAGCCCCCCCCCTTAATCCGGCCCTGCTTGGAGTCATCGTGGATAGTTCTCTGAAGACATCCACGCAGTGTGCAGTGGCAGTCAGAAAAGCAAATAGGATGTTAGGAATAATTAAAAAAGGGATAGAGAATAAGATGGAGAATATCTTATTGCCCTTATATAAATCCATGGTACGCCCACATCTGGAATACTGTGTACAGATGTGGTCTCCTCATCTCAAAAAAAAATATACTGGCATTAGAAAAGGTTCAGAGAAGGGCAACTAAAATGATTAGGGGTTTGGAACGGGTCCCATATGAGGAGAAATTAAAGAGACTGGGACGTTTCAGCTTGGAAAAGAGGAGACTAAGGGGAGATATAATGGAGGTATATAAAATCATGAATGGGGTGGAGAAAGTCAATAAGGAAAAGTTATTTACATGTTCCCATAATACAAGAACTAGGGGCCACCAAATGAAACTAATGGGCAGCAAGTTTAAAATAAATAAAAGGAAGTTCTTCACACAGTGCATAAACAATCTGTGGAACTCCTTGACTGCGCAGGTTGTGAAGGCTAGGACTATAACAGGGTTTAAAAGAGAACTAGATAAATTCATGGAGGTTAAGTCCATAAATGGCTATTAGCCAGTATGGGTAAGAAATGGTGTCCCTAGCCTCTGTTTGTCAGAGGGTGGAGATGGATGGCAGGAGAGAGATCGCTTGATCATTACCTGTTCGATTCACTCCCTCTGGGGCACCTGGCATTGGCCACTGTTGGCAGACAGGATACTGGGCTGGATGGACCTTTGATCTGACCCAGTATGGCCATTCTTATGTTCTTATCCAAGAAAGAATATACATTACAAACTTAATCCTAACCAGTGTCCCTTAAATGACTCGCCACAAGATGTTAGAACAGGTTAACATTAGAGCAGAGTGGGACTAATAGTTACCTAATGTTCTTTATTGATATAGGAATTGGATACAGTGCTCCTGTCAGATCATTTCTAATTCATTATCTGCAAAAAATATTAGTTTTCAGTTGCCTAAGTAGCCCCTGGAACTACAGTTAATGTTTTCTCCCTCCCCCACCAAAAAAAAAATCTGGAATGGTGCTCCTGCCGGCCAGCACAGAATTTGCCCCCGTGCTTGGTCCCATTGGCTGTAGGTACCTCCAATATAGAAGTCAGACTATGCCAGTGCACTCCCTTCCCCAGCCTCTCCCACCCTATGCTTCCCAGACTTGGATACTCAGGGAACAGCAACAACTTTGCAAAGTCTAAGAAAGGTCATTAAAAGGCATGATGAAGACAACGGTCCTGACTTCATGAAAACCTGGGGGCAACCTGTCATTTGGGACGAGACTCACATCACTTGGCACAAGTGATCAATTGCTGGAGCAGTTCTGAACGGGGATACAGGGCTCACTTGGGTAAGTCAAAGGGGAGCAAATGGTGCTTAACCTCATCAGCTATTTCTCTAATGGAAACAAGGCCCGAGTATAGAAGAAATAATTGGGAATTGGGGGCCATGCACACGTGGATTTGCTCCTGTGAACCTGGTTCTTCAGAGCACTCAAAAATCCCCTTGATTTCTGTCATGATCAACAAGTGACAAAAATCACAGTCATAATATTCAGTGCAGCCTTATGTTAAATGCTGACAACACCAGTCCTAGTGTACAGCTGGCATCACAATATGTAGCTACTTATAGTTGCTACCTGTCTGACTGTATCTGCTGGGACACGCATGCATCAGTTAGCGCCTCTCAGCACATCATAGGGCTGGCAGGGATTTCTTGGGATACCAAATCCAGCCCCTGTTATTGTCGGCAACCCTCCATAAAATCCTATTCATAAACTTATCAAGTGCCACCTTGCAACAAATGTGGTTGTTTGCCCCTCAATGCTCCTCTATAGGAAACTGCTCAGACCCTCACTTCTCATCTCCCTTCCAGCCTGGAATTATTCCTGGCCAGTTTATATCCCTCATGTATCACTTAACACAGCATGAGCCAACATGCTGAGGTAAATCACCTCGCCTTGAACATGCCCATCCTGCTATGCTATGACAATGTGCCACGTGTCACTTCCAATGTTCAGGGAGGGGTGTCAAAATAGAGGGTGACCAAATAACAAGTGTGAAATATCAGGATGGAGTGAGGGGGATAGTAGGCAAGGTAAAGCCTCAAATATTGGGACTGTCCCAATAAAATTGGGACATCTAGACACCCTGGCAAAATCTCACTGGATGGGACTGCTGCTGGGGCTCCAGCAGCCTAGTGGGGACCCCTGTGATGAAGAAACCCAGTTGGCATGCTGAAGATACAAATAAACAAGTCCCAGGCAGGAGACAGAGCAGTTGTGGGGGGTCCCTGGCAGTGTTCCCTGTAAGCTGTTGCTCAAGAGAGATTCCAGTGCTGCCCAGCTGATTAGCAGCAGACCCAGAGCCAGCAGCATGTGTATCTTACTGGTGGTGCACAGTCTGCACATGCCTTGGGGCACATAACAAAATTTATTCTGCACACGAACGAAAAAATTAGAGGGAGCATTGGTCCCTTGCCTACGGGCTCAGGACCCCCATTGGGAGCACCCTAAAGACCCCGGGCAGGGCAGTGACCCCAATTCTGCTCCTAGGGCATCCAGGAGCTGCCCTGCTGGTGCAGTGGGGCCCTTTCAGTCCCGCCCTGAGTCAGCAGCCGGCTGGGATGGGCCGCACACCCCCAGCCCGCCACCCTTCCCCGCCTCCGCGGGCCTTTAGCCACACACAACATGGCCGCCCCGCCGGGCAAGGGCGAACCAGCCCTGCACTGAGCCAGCGGCTGGGCGGCCTCCTCCCGCCCCGCTGGGCTTGACTGACGCCGCAGCGGCCCAGTGACAAAGGCCGGTGCGCGGGCCAATCAGGGTGAGAGGAAGCGGGCAGGTTAGGGTGGCTCTGCGGCCGGCCGTGTGGTTGCGCTGCACAGTAGCTGCCACGTTACCCGTTCTGTTCTGCCCCGGCCTGATCTTTGCTCCTGGCGGCGCCACCGTCACCACGCGGGGGCTGAACTCTAGCGGGGCGGGGCTCCCAGGCAGCAGGCCCCGCCCCCCTGCAGCAGAATCCCTGAGATGGGGTGCAGGAGCCTGGGGTGCTGGGACAGTTGCACTGGGGTGCGGGCAGCCACTGAGCCCAGCTGGGTGGGAGGGAACCACGGCAAGCCAGGGGTGCTCGTGCCAGCCCGTGTGTCCAGAGCTCCTGCTGCTCTGCTCTGAGAGGCCAGACCCTCACTCTGTCCTAGATCCCTCAACAGCCAGGTCAGAAGGGACCAGCCTGCTGTGGTTATCCAGCCTGGCCCCCCCGGCCTAACACAGGTCTGGATCCAAGGATCTAAGCTACGGTGGAAAAAGCAGCTCTGGGGGGTATTTGGTCACGGCATGTGATCATGGAGAGGGTGAAGCTAGGACTGGGGGAGGCAAGCCACCTGAGGCCCCACTCCTGCCACCCTTGACTCCCGTGGGATCTAAGCCAGTTGTCTGTGGGAGGTGCACAGCTCTAGCCTTCTGCTTCCCCCCTCTCCCCCACAAGCAGGGGGAAAGAGGGTGGGCAGCCCCTCTGGCTCCGGATCACAAGCAGTGCCGGACCTCAGCCTCCCTGGCCCCGGGAGGGCTGGCAGCCCAGCCCCAGCCTCTGCAGGACTAAAGCCCAGGCACCCCCACAAGAGACTACACCCCCACCACCACCACGCAGGCCTCCTGCGACAACACCTTGCAAATGGTAACAGTCCATCGTGGTCTTGGTGGTCTCCACCTGTTGTCTCTCTGCACCATAGTCCAGCTCTGTCCCAGCACTGAATCCAGAGGGAGCTTTGAATAAAGCGATTTGTCATCTCTCCGCAGGCAGCATCTGTCTAAAGCAGGGGTGAGGAACCTAAGGACCCCAGATTGCCTGGATCCAGCCCCTGAAGAGCCCACACTGGTACTCCAGCCTCCTGCCTTCCTCCTGCGGGGCTGAAGCACACAAAATCTACTAGTCTGGGCCTTCCAAGTCTCTGGTGTGTGAGGGGAATGTGGAGAATGTCATTCTCCTTCTCAGTTGGGGGCTGTGTCAGTGAGGGGTTTTGGGGTTGTTCTTATTTTGCTTCGCACTTGTGTGTGTGGCTCCCAACCGATTTTTCTGAGAGTCAGGAGCCCCTGATCTAAAAAAGGTTCCCCGGCCCTGGTCTAAAGGATAAGGCCAGTGTCTGTGTTGTGTAGGCTGCCTTTGATCTGCAGGCTATTTTTGGACCAGCGTTGGGTTAGAAGAAGTGGTCCATGTAACTTTACGTGACAGCAGCTTAATCCTGGTGCTGCATCACTTTCCACATTGTTATGTGAAGTGATCAAATGCCTGAATATTGCCAACACAGGCTGCGAAAAGGAAAGCAACAGCATCCAAGTCCTAACAAAATAATTTCTGGGCACTCCATGAAAATCAGGATCTTTTTTTAAAGTGTTTAAATATAACTGGCTCATGTTTCTGCCTAGAAATGGGACCCTGCGTAATAGAAGATTTCTGCCAATTACAAAGATAGCTTGAGAAATGTCATTGTGGTTTAGATGATAGAAAGACCTGGAGATCAGCACCCTTTGTTAATGGCAAATCATTAAAACCATTCCATGTTCTTGGTTAAATCCTGTGTGACATTAAAGATGGCATCAGTTCAGGGCCTGATGCTCAAAGGTGACTTTAATGGGAGCCAGTAGGTGCTCAGCAGCTCGGGGATATCAAGCCCCTAGTGCTGTTGCAGATATAGACTAGACCAGTGTTTCCCAATTGATGCTCTGTGGAACCTCAGGGTTCCGCGAAGTGAAAGTAAAGGTTCCGTGAGAATGTGGCACTCCCCCCGCCCCTGCTTTAAGAGACAGAGTCTATTTTGCAGCTTTTTTTTTTTTTTGCTCAACCAATTCTGGTGGGTCTTTTTTTATTTTTTTTGCTTAACAAATTTTACCCTGGCAATCCTAGGGGTTCCTTGAAATTCTTTTAAGCTGAAAAGGGTTCCGTGGCCAAATAAAATTGGGAAACACTGGAATAGACTTTTGAAAGTATTGTTAGTTCAGCCTGTCTCCATGGCAGAATGTGTGTTATGCAGAGACACATTGTTGTCTCTCTGCCCCCCAGAGATATAAACTCTGTATCATTATCCTTCACTGGATGGAATCAGAATTGTTCATCATAGCTAGGGTTGCAAGATGGTTTCAACAAAAATACCGGACACACTTTATATTACATCACAATCTACATTACATCTTATTTAGAAAATACCGGACATTTATATTTTCTCATTTATATTTTCTCAATTTGTTTCCCAAACAGAAAGCTCAAATACTCGACTGTCCAGTTCAAAACCGGACACCTGGCAACCCTAATCATAGCCTCCATACTGCAGGCAGCTACTAGACATTGTACTTTGGATAACACTGTAGGCGTCTGTATTTCTGGAAGCCAAGGATCTGAGTTGTCTTTCTGTTGCTGTGAAGTTCCAGAAATTCACAAGCTGCAGCACTGTTACTGCCCTGGAGAACATAAGAACAGCCATATTGGCTCAGACCAAAGCCTAGTCTAGTATTCTGTCCTCTGACAGTGGCCAATGCCATGTGCCCCAGAGGGAATGAACAGGTAACCATCAAGTGATCCCTCCTCTGCCTCCAATTCCCAGCCTCTGACAAACAGAGGATAGGCTGACCATTCCTACCCATCCTGGCTAAGAGCAATAGGTTTATCTAGTTCTTTTTTTAACCTTGTTAAAGTCCTGGTCTTCCCATCTTGACTGTGTGCTGTGTGAAGAAATACTTTTTTGTTTGTTTTAAACCTGCCACCTTTTAATTTCATTTGGTGACCCTTAATTCTGATGTTATGGGAGCAAGTAAATAACTTTTCCTTATTCACTTTCTTCACACCGGTCCTGATTTTATAGACCTCTGTCGTATCCCCCCTTAGTCTCCTCTTTGCTAAACTGAAAAATCCCAGTCTTTTTAATCTGTCCTCTATAGATGACAATATGTAGATGACAACACGATTAACCAATAAGTCTGGGTTTATCAGTTAATCCTGTTGACTACATGCATTAGCCCCCCTTTTGCCTCTGTATCAGAGGCAGCAAGGGAGAGGGGGAGATGGGTGCCTGGGGGGAGCCAACTTTAAGCCGGATCTGCCTGCCCCCCATACCCGTGCTGCTGCCTCTGATAGAGAAGCAGCAGCATAGAGGGTAAGGGGGTCAGGCAGGAGCTGATACATGCAGAGAGCCGGCTTTTAGCCAACTCTGCATTTGCCGACTCTGCAGTCCCACCTGCCTTACCTTGCTGCCTCCTACAGGGCCCGGGCTCGCTGCAGACAGAGGTCTAAGTTCCCCGCAGATGGGCTGCTCCCAGCTGGACTGGCTCCAGCCTGCCACCCCGCATTGCTGCCTCTGATAGGCAGCAGCACAGAGTGGCAGGGGTTCCCCAGGAGTGGGGCTGGGAGCGCACTGGCTGCCGCCCTGCCCCCAGGGACTATCAAATAGTCATGTAATCGCTAGGGTTGACTCTAGGGGCAGATTGCCCCTTGCAGGGCGAGGGCAGGGAGCGAGAGACTTCGCATGCTCCCCCTGCCCCCAAGCTCTGATTTACCTGGGGGCAGCGGGAGCGTGCGACTCTCCTCCTGCTGCCGGGGGCTCAGGCACCTTGAGGGAACAGCAAGCTGTTCAGAACAGCTGGTGGTTCTCTCTGGAGGAGGGCGGGGGCCAAGACTTCACCACTCCCACCACCCTCAGGCCAATGAGGATCTGTGAGCGGGGAAGCATGGAAGTGTCCTGGCCTCGCCCCTTCTGCAGGAGGCCACCTCTGCTTTTGAAGCACTTCACAGTCTGCTTTGGATTTCACTGCCTTGAGCAGTTTACTATCATCTGCAAATTTTGCCACCTCACTGTTTACCCCTTTGTCCTAGATTCATCACAGCATTTCTTGTTAGCCATGTGGCACAATCAGCGCTGCTTGTGAAACTTACCTTCTGCCTGAAATTCTCCATGTTTGTCCAGACCAGGCAGTCAGTATGCAGGCTATCCCAAGCCATGAATGTCTGGGATTTCTGTGGTAGACAACTTGCTCTCTGGCCACCCACTCATCTTGCAGGCCTCCAATAACAGGCAATAACTTTTGGCCGGCACTGAGATAGGCAGAAATTGAACCATCAACATGAAGCTTAAGGTTCAGTAACACATACCTCCCTGGTCACTTCTGGTAGTTACGTTCTTCACTCCCTTCGGTGCACTCAGTACGGGACTGTTCAGCTGTGGAAGCCCTCACTGTGGCATTATTTTTCTACAACCACGTGCTGCTTTTTACATCTTCCTTCTCTCCCCCCCATCATAGCAGATCTCTTTAAAAATGCAGCATCTGCCCTGTGCTGTTTAAACCTGAGTCATGGTAGACTTAACCTGTCCATGTCACTTGTTCCTTTTCTTCATTCTTGACACTATTTGTGTTGCTCCTGAATCGCTGATAGGGTTGTGTGGCTAGAGATGTTTAGGTCAGATAGGGAGCTTTCCTAACCATTCAGGCTGGAGAGCGGGATTATAATCTCTCTCACACACAGACCAGTCTGTCAGGTAAACAGGTGTGTCACACGTCTAGTGATTAGCAATATGTATACTCTAAAGCATCAGATGCAGGCCTTGTAGCTCAGCTCACCGTGTGAGAGACGCTGCTTTTGGCAGCACAAAACTCTGGGATTTTCCCCTTGATGCAGTGACTCTTCCAAACAACTGTGGCTGCCAAAGTCATCCCAGACAAGCCACAAAGAAGGGTGAGTTTGTTCAGCTCCTTTGATGCCAGCCAACCAATAAACCTCAGGGTTTTTGTTAAATAATGGATCTGTCGTTGAACAAACCATGGTTCAAACATCACATAAGTGAGGGCTGTTAGTTTCAGGAGTAAGGGAGGGACCCACAGCTAGCTTGCATACTGAGTAGAGCGAGGCCCAAACTGAACTGACTGATAGGCTGGGGATCAGCAGACCTGCTCTTAAGACCAGCAGCTGGATGTTGGCTGCTCAAAATATTTGTCCACAGCTGTGTGAGCTCCTGTTCTTCCCAACCTTGGACCTAGCCTGGCTCCTGCCTTGCCTCACTTTGAGTAATCTAGTACTGACCCTTGGGTCTGGAGTCTGATCTCTGACAACTGATTCCTACTCCAACCATTAGGAATGACTGCCCATTCCTGGTCCCTAACAGTTAGTCCAAGTGTCGCACCCAAATTCCAACAGAGTAAGTTACATTCTATTTCCCTATATTCCTAGGCAGTGTCAATTGGAAAACATGGTCTTCGTTTCGTGTAGCATTGCTGTGCTCTGTCAGAGAATATCCTCCAATCCACCCGAGAGACAGCTGCATTTCACTGCCTGACAAAGTGATTCCTGTGTGTATGTAAATCCCAGGCCTGCAAGGCACTGAGCATCTTGTGTCTGTGTCTCTGTGGCTTTTCTAGGGTGCCTGTCACTTTAGTATCTAAGGACACATTTATACTTACTGGAAGATCGATGCTCCAGAGAGAGGTTGGTCTTCTGACATTCGATTTAGTGGGTCTAGTACAGACTCATAAATTGAACACTGAGGACAGTTCCTGCCCGTGTCATCCTAGATTCCTCCTTTTGCATGGAGTAAGGGAAGCTGACAGGAGCATTTGTATGACGCAGGCGATGGGTATTTTAAGTAAGAAAAGGCAAAGGTGCATGTGTGAAACTCAGAAGCCCTCCTTGCAAATAAGGTCTTCATCCTCCAATACACCCAAGTAGCAAGCACTATGTATGGTGCTTATGAGTAAATGGGATCCCTCTGAAGAGCCAAAACAATAGCCTATTGGTTTCAAATACCTCTTCCCAAACAAATTCTAAGACTTAATGGAAATCACTTCTAATTGAAAAGCTAAATGAACAAACAGGCTCCATAGGAAAGTTCTTCCCATTTTAAATGTATCATGTATTCAGCGGCGGCCTGAGGCAGGCTGCGGCAGCTTGCGCCCCAGGCAGAACACGCGATCGGTCCCCCCGCCTGCACGGCCGTCAATGGCCGTGACGTCATCATTGGGCACCCCGTTGAAGACGGCGCCCTAGGCGACTGCCGAGTCAGCCTATCCTCACGGGCCACCCCTGCATGTATTAATTAGTAAAGTAACACAGTTTTTAAAAAAATATATTGATCACAGTTTTCAGATATCTACATAACTCCAAAAGAATTAGGTTGTTAAAACAATCCTTTTATTTATAAACCATTAACACCTCCTATGTAAACGGGGGCAGCCCAAACTCCCCACTTTTCACCCCACTGACCATGACCATCCCACATATCCTCTATTTCTTCCCCACATACCCCATTCCAATCCCATTACCTGAGAGCAGTGGGGGGTTGGGGACTGCAGGGGAAGCAAGGCACAGCATCTTCTACTAGAGTGCAGGCAGCCTGGTCTTTGGCTGCTAAGCCCTTCCTCCTTCTCACAGCTGTCTGGAGTATATATGATTATTAGGACAAGAAGCAAGGAGCTTAAATTTTAGCAAGGGAGGTTTAGGTTGGACATGAGGGCAGGGAACTGGACTCGATGACCTCTCGAGGTCCCTTCCAGTTCTAGTATTCTATGATTCTATGAGGAAAAACTTCCTGTCAGGCTACATCTACACTGGCAGCTTCTTGCACAAGAACTCTTTTGCGGAAGAGTTCTTGTGCAAAAAGTCTTCCACAAGAGAGCGTCTACACTGCCATGTGCTTTTGCGCAAGAGCATCCATGGCAGTGTAGACGCTCTCTTCCGCAAGAAAGCTCTGATGGCCATTTTAACCATAGGGGCTTCTTGCGCAAGAAATTCATGTTGCCTGTCTACACTGCCCTCTTCTGGAAGAGCTCTTGCGCAAGAGGGCTTATTCCTCGTGGGGAGAGGAATAACTCTTCCGGAAGAAGCCCTGTTATACAACGCTATACTGTAAATTTACTTCTGGAAGAACGCTCATGCAGTGTAGACAGCTGGCAAGTTTTTGCGGAAGAACGGCTGTTCTTCCGCAAGAAACTGCCAGTGTAGACGTAGGCTCAGGGTGGTTAAACACTGGAATAAAATTGCCTAGGGAGGTTGTGGAATCTCCAACACTGGAGGTATTTAAGAGCAGGTTAGACAGACATCTGTCAGGGATGATCTAGATCAGGGGTGGGCAATAATTTTAGACAGGGGCCACTTCAGAAATTTTTGAAGTGGCCTTGGGCCACCCCAGAAGGGGTGGGGCCTCGCGCGGAAGGGGTGGGGCCAGGACACTTCTGTGCTTCCCTGCTCACAGAACCTGACTGGCCTGTGGATGAGGGAAGCGGTGAAGTCTTCGTCACCCCCCGCCCTGAGAGACCCGCCAGCTGTTCAGAACTGCTGGTGGTTCCCTCTAGATCAGGGCTACTCAACACACGGCCTGTGAGCTGCATGCGGCCCTTGGCCCATTTATTTGCGGCCCGTGGTGCAGTTTGGATTTATGCAGGTCTCAACACATGGCCCACGGGTAGGAGCCAGAACAAAAAAGAAGCCAATATAATGGTCTTCTGTTGATATGCGTTTTAGTAGTTAATTCCTGGACTGTCATTGCTCGTTAAAAGTGCTGTCCTATGGGTGGAAATTGGGTAAATATTGCATTTTATTACTATCAGCAGAACTGACTTAAATGGGGCCTGTGTGTTGTGTAGTCTTGCCTTAATCTTTGTATTCATGCCCATCAGTGTGAAAGAAACTATTTGCATATATATGTTCATGTATATGCAACCACACTTAAGTTGCGGCCCTCGGCATTTGCTGTGAGTATCATTGTGGCCCCTAGGGCTTCCAAAGTTGAGTAGCCCTGCTCTAGGTGCTGCTGAGCAGCAGCTGGCCGTTGACTCTAAGCACCAAGTGCCCCTTTCAGGGCGTAAGGAGACTTTGCACTCTCCTCCTACCCCCAGACCCTGATTGGCCTGGGGGTGGGGAAGCAGCAAGGCATCCGCGGGCTGGATCCGGCCTGCAGGGGCCCTTTTGCCCACCCCAGTCTAGATGGTGCTTGGTCCTGCCGTGAGGGCAGGGTATGGGCTTGATGATCTCTCAAGGTCCCTTCCAGTTCTCGTATTCTATGATATGCCACACCTCCCCTACGTGCTGCCTATGCTGGCTAGCTTTTTAAAGAGCCTGCTGCAGCCTGCATTTTAAAGAGCTCCCCTGGGCTGGTTCTTTCTGGAGCACAACTGTCTCTTTCCGGAACAGCACACTGGGGTGCACCACCGTACTTTCATCTCTGAGTATACATATACAAGTTCTTCTTCTTAGCATGCAAACAAGCAATGTAAAGTTTTTAAAGAGATCATAGACATGTAAAGCTGAAAGGGACTCAAGGGGCCATCTAGTCCATCCATCACCCTGTGCTGAGGCAGGGCTAAGGAAACGTAGACAATCCCTGACACAGGGCGATTGGTGAAGGGTGACATAGGGGGCCACCAGCCACATGACCTCCCTCCCCAGTCTGGGACAACAGGCCTTTGCCACAGGTCCTGCCTCTCCCTGCCTCTGCTCTGTCCCCTCCCCACTCCTGCTCCACCCCTCCAGCCTTTGCTCCACCCTCGCCCGGCCTCTTCCCTCAACTCCCTTCCCACTGTGATGTGGCCTGGGGGACTAGCGGGGCTGAGAGTCTGGCTCTGGTAGTCGGGATCCGGCCCCCCCTGTACTCACCAGCAGCATTGGGGAAAGTGGAGCAATGCAGAGCCAGCTCGCTCTGCTTTCCCAGCCGCGTTGTGGTGAGTGCGGGGGCGGGCCCATGTCAGAAGAGCAGAGTGAGCTGAGGCTGGGGTCCTCCGCTTCTGCAGCTGCTGCCGTTGAGTAAGGGGACCCCTGCTGCAGGTGCCAGGTTCCCCTGCTAGTCCCCCCTGACACCCAGGTTCTCTGGCCCCGTTGGCTGCTGGCCAGCCCCTTGCCCTCCCACCCCGTCATGTGCCCCCTCATGTTCCCACGAATCGCCCCTGCCCTGTTAAGTGTTTGTCTAACTAGTTCTTAAAAACCTCCAATGATGAGGTTTCTACAAGCTCCTTGGGAAGTCTGTTCCAGTGCTTAGCGGGGCCTTATACTTTAGATACTTTTTTCTAATATTTAACTCAAATCTCCCTTGCCGTAGATTAAGCTTGTTACTACTGCTCCTACTTTCAGTGGACAGGAGAACAATCGATCAGCATCCTCTTTATAACAACTCTTTACATATTTCAAAACTTTCAAGCCCCCCATCAGTCGTCTCTTCTCAAGAGTGTGTCCAGTTATTTATGCTTTCTTCATAAACTTGGTTTTCTAAACCTTTGATCATTTTTGTTGCTATCCTCTGAAATCCCTCCAATTTAGCCATGTCTTTCCCAGGGTTTGGTGGCCAGAACTGGACACAGTATTCCAGATAAGGCCTCTCCAGGGTCAATTAGAGCAAGATAATTACCTCCCATGTCTCACATACAACAATCCTGTTGATAAACCCCATAACAGTCTTTTTCACAGCTGTACACACTGATGGCGCATTTCCAGTTTATGATCCACTCTAACCCCCAAAACCTTTTCTGCAGAGCTAGCCAGGGTGCAGTACCCCATTGGTTATGATCACCCAGGTTGACAGCAAACCACTGCCATGTTTTTTTCAGTTTGATCTTTCAACCAGTCTTGCACACACTTTATAATAATTTTTTTCTAGCCCACACTTCCATAGTTTGCTTTTGAGAATGTTATATGACACTGTGTCAAAAGTTTTATTAAAATCAAGATATAGCATCTGTTATGGACAAGAGGAGTGCTGACCAGCACCCGGTGACTAAGGGGTTAAACTCAGGTAGCTAGCACGTGTTGGCTAGGGGGCTGGGAGAACCAGCTGAGATAGAGTATTGAAATTTGAATTGGATATGGATTCCTTGCTTGCTTTCTTTGTGTGAGAGAGAAAAACCAGGAGTGGAGAGACATAGAATGATTTCAACCCAGGCAGGATTACCATGTCTCCAAGGAATTTGGGGCATGGGAATAGACTGAACCAAGAGAAAATTGGAAGTAAGTAAAAGGAAAAGTAGATCTAGTCACGATCAGGGTATTTTTCTTTATTTTGTGGTTTGGTTTGAACTGTTCTGTGTGAATCTTTGCCTCCCCTCCCCATTTAACATCTTGCAGTGTGCCCAGAGACTTTTCTGTTTTGTTTTCCTTAGTTGCTCTGTAACATCTAGCAACCAAGTATGCTTTATCAATTGTATCTTTTGTTTTATAATAAAAATCATGTTTTAAGGTGATTATTTGATTCTTGTGTCCTGGAAGGTCTGTCTGTGTGTATCTGCATGCCTCCGACTGAGGGATCAGCTACCAGAGTCTGCAGCTTGTTTTTCTCTTTTCTTTTTTCAAGCTCTTGTAGGGCAAAAGAGCTTGGGGTACCTCTGGGGATGGGTTCAAGTGTTCCCCCCTGGTTTTACAGCTAAAAATCATTAGATGGTGGCAGCGATTCCCCAAAATCTGTGTATTGTGATGGGGAGAGAGAGGGGGGAATGTTTGGTAGCCAGTGCCTGTAGAGGCAAAGGGGTTTTTTTTCTTTTGAGCTTTTTGTTGGCCCCCACCTTCTGCACTCAGAGTGCCAGAGTGGGGAACAGCCCTGACAGCATGTCTATTGCTTCCTCCTATCTACTGTACTATGTATGTGCCAAATGTGAGCTACTTAGCAGGGGTGATATTAATTTCCCTCTATATCATGTATTACTAATATAACACATTATTCATAGAATCACTGAGGTTAGAAGCCCATGTTAGATCACCTAGTCTGTAACCTTTTCATCTTTCAATTAACAGCAACAAAATATAAATCGCTCTGCATGTCCAGATCAAGGAATTAAAATGTCACGCTTGCAGGTCATTAGAAGAATGCCAAAATTCAAGATGTCAGTTACACGTTCAAGTTCCCAGGCAGTAGGATAAGGCTGTTGCATTAAGTGCTCTAGTGCTGCAGGGAAAAAGCAATGTTAAAAAGCACTTTTTTGGGGCTGGGGGAAGGCAGCTCTACAGGAGCCGGTGTTGGTGGGCAAGGGTGGAGTTTCGGGGGGGCAGCCGCCGTGCACACTGGGATGTGAGGGGAAAGTACTTGCATTCCATGATTTGCTGCCCCCTCCCTTCACTAGCCGGGAGTGAGAGGCATGCATGGAATCCAAGTACTTTCCCCTCACTCCCTGATAGTCCGGGGAACGGGATGAAAAGCAGGCTATGTCCTGGTATGCACTGCTGCTGCCCCGCCCTGCTCTTCCGAAATTCCGCCATTGCTAGCTGGGAGCCAGGTTTTAAGCCCACTTCATAGAACCACAGTCTCCCCCCCCCACTGCTGCTGCCTCTGATACATGGAGCCTGCTTAAAAGCTGGGCTCTCTGCCAACACCTGCTCTCCTCCATTGAGTCATCGGTTAATCATTTAAACGAATACACTATCACATCCCTACAGGAAAATAAAAATTTTAATTGACACTGTAACACAGTTGATAATATGCTTTACAAGCATGATTTTAGCCAGTTATCCTCTGCAGCTCACCTTGCTTATTTGGCACTTTTATGCTTGAGCTCAGCGCAATTCCTTGGCTGCTCGCAGCCATGCAGAACGCCAGGGAAGGAGAGACAAAGAAAAAAATAATTATGATACAGGCCTGTGGGAGCTGCATCAGCAGTTCTGATGATCACAATAATAAATGAACAAAGCAGATCTTTAAGAGCACCTTAAAGGGATCTGAGCACGGAGGGGGTGGATGTAGAAAACTCAGGAGTTGTGTAAAGAACTTGCCAACACAACACACGTGGGCGTGGAGGGGTCGCACACAGATTCATGGATATGGGCCACACACGTGCATCTCCTAGGTAGTGCCGTGGACCCTGGCTCAGCATGGGAGCACTTCCCCCTGGCTGCTGCATCTACCCGCGCAGGAAGGCTGGGGGAGCAGGGGCCTGAAACTCGCTCCCACGTCCCAGATCGCGCCTCAGCGACGGATTTTCCCTCCCGCCAGCGCCGAGCAGAGGCCATAAGAGGCCACGCCCCCACCCTGAGGTATGCAAATCTCCCCAGGGCCGCTCTAGGGCGAGCTGTGCTTTCCCCCTGGCAAGGCCGCCCCGCCCCCAGAACGCCAGCCATGCCCTGATTGGCTAATGGCACCTGCCGGGGCGGGAATCCGGGATTAGCCCCGCCCGGCCCAGCCAGCGGGCGGGGGAACCGATTTGCTGCGGAACTGAAGGGGTGAGGCTTTGGGAGCGGGGGGGGGGAAGGTTGCGCATTCTACCGGACTCTGGAGCGCGGGGACCCGTTTGCCTGACTGACCCCTTCCTGCGGGCGTCCGGATTCTGCGGTTCGGGCCGGGCGAGGATGCGCTCGGCGCTGGGAAAGGTATTTACACGGGGGGGAGGGGCGTGGGAAGGTGGTACTGTGGGGATGGGCGCGGGGAGGAAGGGGCGCCGAGGAAGGTGATTGGGGGTTCCAGGGTAAGGTGGCTCCATGGGGGTGCCGGGAAGGTGGTTCTATGTGGGGGCTCTGGGAAGGTGGTTCCAGGGGCGTTGGGCATGGGGAGGGGTGCCAGGAAAGGTGGTTCCATTGGGGGGCTGGGCACTGTGGGAAGGGTGCCCCGGAAGGCAGTTGGGGGGCAGGGAAGTTATTGGGGAGGCTGATCACAACACAAGCATAGAAGTAATAACTGGAAACGCCCTGTGGATCTCAAGTAAGCCAAGAGCTGACCAAACTGCTCTGCTGTGGAGCGTGTTATAAAGTTGTTGGGAGGCTCTCCTGAAGCGAGCTTTGGGATCATTTAGTTGGGCATTTAGGCTGTAGAGCACATGTAGGTTGTAGAGCACAAGACCCCACCCACACACTTCTGCAGTAAGCTCACAGCCTCTGGCTGTGTTACTGAAGTTCTCAAATCTTGATTCAAAGACTTCAAGTTACAGAAAGTATCAGAGGGGTAGCCGTGTTAGTCTCAATCTGCAAAAGCGGCGAGGAGTCCTGTGGCACCTTATAGACTAACCGAAGTGTTGGAGCATAAGCTTTCGTGGGCAAAGTCTGAATCTGCAAAAGCGGCGAGGAGTCCTGTGGCACCTTATAGACTAACCGAGGTGTTGGAGCATAAGCTTTCGTGGACAAAGTCTGAATCTGCAAAAGCGGCGAGGAGTCCTGTGGCACCTTATAGACTAACCGAAGTGTTGGAGCATAAGCTTTCGTGGACAAAGTCTGAATCTGCAAAAGCGGCAAGGAGTCCTGTGGCACCTTATAGACTAACCAAAGTGTTGGAGCATAAGCTTTCATGGGCAAAGTCTGAATCTGCAAAAGCGGCAAGGAGTCCTGTGGCACCTTATAGACTAACCGAAGTGTTGGAGCATAAGCTTTCGTGGGCAAAGTTACAGAAAAGCCACCATTTATTCAAATTCATGCCCCAACTGCATAGGGAAATGACTCTCCCACCTCTCCTCGCCCAATATCTCTGTCACTGAGCTGAGAGAAAATTCCTTCGCAACTTCAGATATGTTGATAATTTAGACCCTGAGCATGTGGGCAAGACCCACTAGCCAAACACTACAGAATTTTTTCTCAGGTAACTCAGTTCTCACCATCTAGTGTCCTATCTTTAGCTGTTGGAGACATGTCATAGAATCATAGAACTGGAAGGGACAGCTAGAGATCATCGAATCCAGTCACCTGAACTCATTGGCAGGGCCAAGCACTCTAGACTATCCCTGACAGGTGTTTGTATAACATGCTCCAGTGGTGGAGATTTCACAACCACCCTAGGCAATTTATTCCAGTGCTTCACCACCCTGAAAGAAAGTTGTTGTTGTTGTTTTTTTTTCTTCCTAATGTTCAACCTAAACCTCCCCTGCTGGAGTTTAAGCCTATTGTTCCTTGTCTTATTCTCACATGTTAAGGCAAATAATTTTTCTCTCTCCTTCTTGTAACAACCTTTTAGATACTTGAAAATTGTTACCATGTCCCCTCTGTCTTCTCTTTTCCAGACTAAACAAACCCAGTTAAGTCTTTCATCATAGGTCATGTTTTCTAGACAGTTAATCATTTTTGTTGCTCTTCTCTGGACATTTTCCAGTATGTCCACATTTTTTTCTGAAATGTGGCACCCAGAATTGGACACAATGCTCCAGTTGAGGCCTAATTTGTTGATCACATTTGCAGATGTCCTTCCAAACTATCACATCATACCATCCCTTCCATAAACTTATCCAGCTCAGTCTTAAAAACAAGTTAAGCTTTTGAGACCCCACTACTTCCTCTTGGCCAGCTGTTCCAGATCTTCACTCATCAGATGATTAGAAACCTTTGCCTAATTTCAAGCTTAAACTTATTGATGGCCAGTATCCCTTTGTTCTTGTGTCAACTCTGGCGCTTAAATACATCTTCTCCCTCCCTTGTATTTATTCGTCTCGTATTTATAGAGAGCAATCATATCTCCCCTAAGGCTTCTTTTGGTTAGTCTAAACAAGCCAAACTGCTTAAGTCTCCTCTGGCAAGGTAGGTTCTCTATTTCTCTGATCATCAACTAGCTCTTCTCTGGGCCTGTTTCATTTAAAATTAATCTTTGTTAACATGGGCACTTTTAGACTACGTCTACGCTACAAGTGTAAGTGCAGCTCAGCACGGTAAGTGCAAGGGTGGTTCCATCTATTCCTCCAAACCTCCTCCCCTGAACGACAGCTGGGAGAGTAAAGTGGGCAGGGACGGACCCAACCATTGCTGCCAGCGCCACGCTCTTGCTAGTCCCCCGCGTTCCTATGGGTCCCCCCCAAAGTGCAGGGCTTAAGGTGGCTGCTATGAACCATTGTATGGATGGAATGGCTCTGATGATGGTGATTGAAGTTAGGTTGATGGTAGAATGCTTCCATTGACACAGCAGTGTCTATACTGGGGCTTAGTTGGCTTATGTATATCTCTCGTGTGTGACATTTTCCCACCCCTGAGCACCATAAGGTCAACCTAAGTTTTAGGTATAGACCAGGCCTTATTTATTGTTCAAAAGAACTGAGTATCATTGCCCTTCTCTTTCATATGGATATTTCCATGTTCATGTGCAGATTACAGATCCTCTGCTTGCATCGGGAGACCACAGTATGCCAGGACCGTGGACTGCACTGTTGAACTCTGGGTCATGCTTTGGCCTAGGGATATGAAGGTTTAATCGTTTAACCGCCTGCTGGACAGGGGGCTGCTCCAGACCCATGGGGGGGGCCTGCTGTGGAGAGAGGCTGCTGCAGCACAGCCTCTGCCTACGGTGCGCCTGGGTGCCCTGGAGGCAGAGGCTGCTCTGTCTGAGACTCTGGAGCAGCCCCAGCCTGTCTGCGGTGGGGCTAGGGGTTCCAGGTCAGCAGCGTGGGAGGTAGGCCTCTCCAGCTGGGCTAGAGCAGCTTCCCCACTCACCCCCCTTTAATTGGTGAACTGGTTTAACTGGTTAGCCAATTAAATGGGATTTTATATCCTTACTTTGGCCACCCTTTCATTCCCCAAGGCCGGGGAAGGGGAGGGGAAGGGAGATTGTTTCCAGTAGTGTGTTTTGTATCAGAAAGCAGTATTGTTCTGTCTTTAGAGCAGGGCTAGTGGAAGTCAGGAGAACTTGGTTCTGTTCTTTCCTCTGCCACTAACATGTTGTGTGACTTTGACAAATCATTTATTCTCTCTGTGCCTCACACGTTTTACAGATGAAGGATCTGTAGATGTCTGTATTGACAATTTGATGGAAAGATCCCATATGCTGCACTGAAATCAGTGTAAATCCCCCAGTGTTAGCAACGGGAAACAGTGGGAGGAGTAGGGTGAGCTGGACGCTGGCTGTCTTACCACCACACGGTCTCCCCCTGCACTAGACAATGTAGGGGTAAAAATATTAGTGCCTTGTTTATGCTACTACTCCAAATATGGTTACCACCAGAGGAGCTGATTGGAGATGTTCCAGAAACATCTAGTGTAGACAAGGTTTAACAACTGTGCTCTTGTTGGATACTTAGAGCACTTTAGTCTGGCTTGTATATCTCTTGATACTTTCCCTCTTATCATGTGTCAGGTGTTTTGGGTGGATGTTAGGTATTATTGCAGAGAAGTGGAATTGTGTCTTTATTAAACCAAGTGTAGCTGGAGTAAATGGGAAGGTAATTGATATAGTTTAACATAGTCAGTGGAGTGATATCAGGGATGAATTTAGTCAATATTGGGTGCCTTAATGTCAAATTGTTGGAATCCACATGTACAAGTGATGGAGTGTACAAAAGAGAAATTACGGTTATCTATCTTCCTGTTACTGTCCCATTTTGTATTGTAGCAGTGTATTTAGAAGTGATGATTTGCTTTAGGCCAATAACAACTAGTTGGGAAGTTTATTGCTACATTATGAAGTTACTGAATTTTGTTAAGGAAGATGCATTCCAAGATGAGTAAACTAAGAACTGATTGCTTTGAAAACCTTCTTGTTACTTTACTTATGTGTTTGTGTTCTAACAGTGTTGGTTTGTTATAGGTGCTATGCCTAGGGAAGGAAATGTTTCTAAAGCAGGCATTTGCTCTTAGCAGGTAAGGATTCTGAAATCTGACTGAGCAAACGTAAGATTCAAGATAACATTTTTATACCTTGTCTCTCTTACTAACAGCCCCAGAAAGCTTATAAAATTAAAAAATAATTAGGGCTGTCAAATGACTAAAACATTAATTGCAATTAATCATGTGATTTAAAAAATTAATAGTGATTAATTATGCAGTTAAACAGTAATATAATACCATTTATTTAAATATTTTGATTGTTTGTTTTCTACATTTTCAAATATATTTCAATTACAACACAGAATACAAAGTGTACTGTGCTCCCTAAGGATGTTAAGTAATGGTTAATTTACTAGTCGAGTTGTCGATGGAATTAGGCACTTCCGCATTCCTCCTTTGAAATGTACAAGAGCCTCAGGTAGGTTCAGAAAAGGGCAACTAAAATGATTAGGGGTTTGGAACGAGTCCCATATGAAGAGAGGCTAAAGCGACTGGGACTTGTCAGTTTAGAAAAGAGGAGACTGAGGGGGGATATGATAGAGGTATATAAAATCATGAGTGGTGTGGAGAGGGTGAATAAAGAAAAGTTACTTACTTGTTCCCATAATATAAGAACTAGAGGACACCAAATGAAATTAATGGGTAGCAGGTTTAAAACTAATAAAAGAAAGTTCTTCTTCACACAGTGCACAGTCAACCTGTGGAACTCCTTGCCAGAGGAGGCTGTGAAGGCTAGGACTATAACAGAGTTTAAAGAGAAGCTAGATAATTTCATGGAGGTTAGGTCCATAAAGGCTATTAGCCAGGGGATAGAAATGGTGTTCCTGGCCTCTGTTTGTCAGAGGCTGGAGATGGATGGCACGAGACAAATCGCTTGATCATTGTCTTCGGTCCACCCTCTCTGGGGCACCTGGCACTGGCCACTGTTGGCAGACAGGATACTGGGCTAGATGGACCTTTGGTCTGACCCAATACGGCCGTTCTTATGTTATGTAACTCCGTGTGCAGCTCAGGGCCAGCAGGAAGTCCCCAGTGGGGATTTTTGTGCGTTTCAAAGCAGCAGCGCAGTATGGAGCCCGGAGTCAGCAGGGGACTCAGAGTACCCTGCTGACCCCGGGCTCCATGCTGTGCTGCCGATTTGAAATGCCACACGGAGCCCGGGTCAGCTGTGGACTCCCCAGCTGATCCCGGGCTCTGCACGGCATTTCAGTGGAGCCTGGGTTCTGCTCAGGACTCTCCTTGCTGACTGCGGGTTCCACATGACATTTCCCCAGAACTCGGGGTCAGCTGGGGACTCCCCAGCTGATCGTGGGTTTCGTGGAAATGCTGCACTGGGGCCCGGGATCAGCTGGGGAGTCCCCAGCTGACCTAGGCTCCATGTGTGGCAGTGCCACACAGCTGATCCCTGGCTCAGTTGTGCAGCGCTGACCCTTTGAACGCCGCTGCATAGCTGATCTCTGGCTCAGCTGTGTAGAACTGCTGCTTGGAAGTACCTCTTCCTCCCCCAACCTGCTTTGCTGCCTCTATCTGATAGAGGCAGCGGGGGTGAGGGGGGGAATCGACTAGTTGACTGATTATCCGATAAGCATGTGCATGAAGCAAATATCTTTCAATGCCGGATAAAAACGTGGCAGGAGAATGCCCATTCTCACTTTTAGGTGTAAATAAGAAGCAAGCAACAATATTTCCTGTAATTGTAAGCAAACTTAATTGTCTTATCAATTGGCTGAAGAAGAAGTAGGACTGAATAGACTTGTAGACTCTAAAGTTGTACATTGTTTTGTTTGAGAGTGCATTTATGTAACAAAAAACCCTAATGTTTGTAAGTTACACTTTCACGATAAAGAGATTGTATTGCTGTACTTGGATGAGGTAAATTGAAAAATACTGTTTCTTTTGTTTACCATTTTTGCACTGCAAATATTTGTAATCCAAAATAATATAAAAAGTGATCACTGTACACTTTGCATTCTGTAATAGAAATCAGTATATTTGAAAAGGTAGAAAAACATCCCAAAATATTTAATTTCAATTGGCATTCTGTTTAACAGTGTGATTAATCATGATTAATTTGAGTTAATTGCATGAGTCAACTGTGATTGACAGCTCTAAAAAAATCACACAGCTGAAAAATAGTATTAGACAAAGGAAAACCATTGAGATACAGGGAAAGGAATGTTTCAGATGATGTCTGGAACCTCATGCAATAGCGGGATCTGTAGAAGAGATGATTGCTTGCACCATCAGTGTAGAAAGAATGGTCTCTCTGATCAAGTGAATGGGTGTCAAACTCAGAATCCCTGGGCCGGATCTGGTGTGCGTCATGCATTTATGGCTCATATGCCATACTCAAACTGTGCAGAATCTAAACTTAAAACAAAAAGAAGAAAGCAGACATGATCTTCCAAATGTAAGTGGGGTGTGGGAAGTAAACCAGTGTCATGATGTCATAAGAACATGTCCGTCTGAGTTTGCAGCGAGCTGGGTAACCTACTTATTAATTTGATCACAGCATCAGTTCTAAAGCTCAATGATGGTGTTGTAATGTCAACGTTAATGGATCACTGAGGCAGATGGAAGGGTTTGGCATGGGAGTGAAGTCTTCCCGCGGTGAGAATTGAGAGTTCCATCAGAGAAATGCAAGAATAAATAAAACTTTTAGTTACTACATAAAAGCTATTATTGGCTCCTTGATTGTTGTGATTGTCCTGCTGATGTCCATGGAGTCTCCACTGTGGATCAAGCAGAGGTTGCCATTCAGCTTCTAAAATAAGGAATCTCTCTCTCCCTCCCTCCCTCAAGGGATTTTGACACCCCGAGTCTAGTGGATGGTGCACTGGACTGTGGTTTGGGATATCTGAGGTCACTTTTCAGCTCAACCCCAGACTCCATGTGTGTGCTGGAAAAGTCATTTAATCTGTCCTGTGAGCATAATGCTACTCTAACCAATGGGGTGATGTGAGGATAAAATCCATTAATGGGTGTGAGGTATGCAGATAATGCAGTAATGAGAGCCATAGTTGGGTAAAGCTCTCAGCCGGTTTCCACACTCTGCCTGTAAAACCTGCCACTCAAGAATGACTCTCCATTTAGAGACTGAAAATCTATGTAGTACTTTTATAAATGAAACAACAGCTTTTAACTTGTATCTTGGCTTTTCCTTTAGCATAACAGCAGCCAGAGGGAGCCCCATCTGTGCTGTAGGTAAGAACTTGCTGTAGAAATATAATATAATACACTAAAAACCTTGTTGTATCTGATACTTTAGCCCTCATGTTGCCTTGCTGTTTAATTCTTTAAACCAAATTTGAGCTTACTGTTGGTGTTAAAATGAATTATTCAGGCGGGCACCAGACTAGCATTCAGTTGCACATTTGATCTGATCACAAATCCTCCTCTTGTTCCATTCCTGGGACTCAGCTAAGCAGGGAGTTCTAGTGAGACTGACTTTATGTTGTGGAGAAACATCGGCTATAGACTGTGGGCTGTATTCACAAAGAAATGTGGGCATGGTGATGCTGAACAGCACCACATTTAACTTTTAGGCACCTAAACTATCCCTGGGATTCACAAATGTTAGTGTGGCATCTCAGCTCTGTACAATGTATGGGCAGAAATGCACCTCGGAAAGGGAGTCACAGAAGCCAGCACACTAAACGGCTCTCCACCTAAATGGCATTTCTCATTGGCTAAGGAGAGGGGTGTGTTGAAGCTTAGGCTTATCCGGTAGTTGAGTTGACTATTTGTGTCTCCCCTCCTCTGTGTGAGAGGGAGTGGGGGAAGGAGCAGCAGCTGGTGCTGGGGGGAGCTGGCTTAAAAGCCAGTTTCCCCCAGGACTGTCTCCAAGGTGCCGCCTGCCCACCCCATACCCCACTCCACCCTGCTGCACACCTGGCCTCGAACAGAAGCAGCCTTGGAAGTTTTTTGCTGAGGCCTGGCTAAGGCGGGGGTCAGGAGCTTCTCCCGCAGCAGCTCTGCAGTTTAAATGTAGTAAGAGCCGGGCTTACTACATTTAAACTGCAGAGCCACCGAAGGGGTAGCTCCTGGAGGCTTCCTCCCTTATCGACTAATCGTGTAGTCGATAGAAATTCTATCGACTACACGATTAGCTGATTACTTGTTTTCTAACATCCCTAGTCCTAAGCCCTGCTCCTCTTGCTCCTAAATTCAGGTTGCAGGGAGTCACTTCTCTCTGCTTGGGATTCTAAGCTGCAAACCCTATGGTGTGTGTGTGTGTG